>CM029404.1:0-2942129 GCA_017139565.1 Luffa aegyptiaca | reverse complement strand
TTCTTCCCAATCATTGCCACCTTCGTGTAATAAACCAACGTGACCCTGACTGCATCCTCATCCATCTCGAAGTGGAGGTTCTTGTACTTCTCCTCCAGCTTGTCCAATTTGAGTGGAGCCGACGGGTTGGTCTCCGCAAAGTACCTCATCTCCAACTCCAGTCTCGGTACATCACCTCGTTGAACTTGAGGAGCGGGGCTTCTACACAATCTCGTCATCAAGAGGAACTCCTCCTTCGAGAAGGTCACGACCCCCCATGCTTTTGAAACTCATTGCATCATTTCAGTCTGTTTGAACCTCCTTAAGCAGCACGTGATGAACGAGGGGACTGTTGAACACAATATCCATGTCCAGGAACCGCCCAAATACGGTCCTCCTGAACATGTTCTTCTGCCTGCCGTTGAGCATCTCCTTAACGATGTTGTTGACATTCCTAATGTGAGACAGGTAGGTCACTTGGACGCAAAAGTGATCGGCCTCGAAAATCTTCAAAATAGGTGTCATTTCAAACCTACATGCATGTAACATTCATTTTAAACATCACACGTGCTCAGAAAAAAAAAAAAAAAAAAGAGGCAACATAGAAATGAATTTCAATTACACTCTTAAATTCATGATCACGCTCTCGCTCGTTTGTCTTTTTTTTCTCTCGCTCCCGTCTACGCTCTGCAACTACCTGACGAACCCACTCAGGGAATGACATTCGTTCATGTCATTACAAGCTAGAAGCACGAAACAACTTCTGTAAACTTCCTAGCCGTAAATTGCTAAACCAAAGACCCACCTTAAACAATCAAAGCAATATAGCTAACTTCGACTAACTAAACCCAACTCCAGAACACAAAAACAACATTTTAAGAACAAAGAGTGTCGAACATTTAGAGCACCGAACAAAAAACGTAAATCCACGAAACCCACGAACAAACGTTTAACGTAAACCAAGGCTAACCAACGAAAGCAAAGTAAAACGAAATGTCACTGACCGGCGTTTGGAGTCGTTAGCGGAGAAAAAACGTTTGAAACGTCGACAGTCGAAGAGGGAGAATGAGAGTCACCGATGGGAGTGGAGAGACGTAGAACATCAAAGTTTCGATGAAGTGAGGGAGGTGAGAGTGTACCGTTTAAGTAACCGAGCATTTTAAAATATGAAACGTCATTTTTCGGAGGTGCGAGAAGCGAGAACGAGATCGTGATCTTGTGCGAGAACGTAAGTAACTGAGTATTTTAAAATATGAAACGTCGAACGAGAGTTTGAAACCGAGTATCGAGAAGAGAGAGCGAGTACGAGAGCGTTCGCGTATCGGGAGCAGGAATCAATAAGGTTGGGCTGAGGGGCAACACGGTCATAAAATTTGTGTGGTGACATCAGCAAAAGGGCATTCTCCATTATTCTGAAAAGGTAGGTCAAATTTCATTAGGGCCCTCGAAAATGGGTCATCCGTACAAATATCCCTTAAAAATTTGAGAATGTGGTTGTAATAACTTCTATAGTTAGTTAAAAAAAAAAAAAAAGTCTATTATTGATGTTATCCTCCAATTTCATGGATGAAAATTGCATGATAAGGGTAATTGTCAATGTCTTATCCAAAGTGACGAACAGTTCATCTATTGTCAAAGTGAGCATAATTAAGCAGTAATATTGGCTTATACCCTCAACCAGGAGATCAGAGGTTCGTATCTCTCTACCCTCAAATGTTGTTGAACAAAAAAAAAATTGTTGATTCAGTAGGAGACGAAACCTTGTCATGTTGCTCAAGCGAACCCCTAATCCTAGTAGATAACCTGATCTAGGGTACTCAGTTTAGTGATTTCATGGGCATAGTTTTTCTAATGGCATAGTCAATATTCATCCATCAGTAGATTGACTAACTATTACTATTTGTTTTTGATATGTTTGTGTGTGTGTGTATATATATATGCTTCAATTATAGAGCATTTTTGTGAGTGATTTTGAAATGGCTAAAATAATTTTTTGTTAAGTTTGAAATCACCATGAAACATACCTTTAATTACTCAAAATCAATTTCATGTTTGATTTTACACTTTTAATTTTCGTATCATCAAAATTGATTTTGAATTATTAAAGGTATGCTTCATAATGATTTTGAATAAGACAAAAGTGTGATTTTAACCGTTTCAAAATCAGTTTCAAACATGCATGAATATAGAGACATAAAACTTGTTTGTGAGCTAAGATTCCAATTCAATTATATTCATACTTGTGAGTTTATTAGGAGATATAATTTTGATACTGAGTAAATTCAGCAAAAATTAAAAAAAAAAAATGAAAATACCTTATCCACCATTGATACAGTATTACTACCTTGTGCCTCCAAGGCCTAAAATTTATAATGAGCTAGATAAGCTAAATGCAAATTGGAAAAGTTTAACACCAAACTGCACGTTCAAATTTTCAAAACCCAATTTCCAAAATTTTTTAATAAAATAAAGAATAATTGTAATGGGTGGTAAAATTAGGGTAAATAATGGCAAATATAGCAATTTTTTAAAATATTTAAAAATATGGCAAAATTTTTTAATTAATTTTTTATATCCCCGTTTTGCCCCTGAATTGCGCGCGCACATCTTCTTCTTCATGCTCTGGTTTTCTTCTTTCCGATTGTTTTCTTTCCGTTTTGCCCGTATTGGAGGAAAATCCTAACTCTTTCATCTGTGCTCAAGTCACTTTTTCTTCGCGTCGTCTCCTCCTCCATTTCCGTTCACTGCTGTGTCCGTCATCGTCTTTCTTTCACTCGTATCGCTGCCACCACCGTCTTTCTTCCATACTGTGAACTGTAGAAAATCTTTGCTGAATTTACCATTAAACTTCTCTCGTCTGGACTGATAGAAACTTTCTATCACTGATAGAAAGTTTTTCCATCACTTATAGAATCTATCAGTAATAGAAAATTTTTCTATCAGTGATAGAAGATTTCTATCACTGATAGAATGTCTTCACACTGATAGAAACACAACAAAACAAAACAAAATATAACAATAAACAGCTTGTAGAAAACAACACGATATCAGAACACCAACACTTATAGAAACTTACCAACACTTATAGGAACTTTTTCTATCAGTGATAGAAACTTTCTATCACTGATAGAAAGTTTTTCTATCACTGATAGAAAAGCATTCTATCACTAATAGAATGTCTTTCTACCAGTGATAGAATGTCTTTCTATCAATGATAGAAAGATAGAAACACAACAACAACCAAAAGACAACAACAAAAAACAACACGATAACAGAACACCAACACTTATAAACACTTATAAAAACTTTCTATCACTCATAGAAAGTTTTTCTATCAGTGATAGAAGATTTCTATCACTGATAGAATGACTTTCTATCAGTGATAGAAAGTCACTGATAGAAACACAACAACACCAAACGGCTAGTTTCTATCAGTGATAGAAAGTTTCTATCACTGACAGAATGTCTTTCTATCAGTGATGGAAAAGTCACTGATAGAAACACAACAACAAAAATATTAGTGATAGAATGACAACAATAACCAAACAGCTAACAAAACAATACGATATCAGAACACCAACACTTATAGAAAGTTTTCTATCACTGATAGAAAAACTTTCTATAAGTGATAGAAAAATCCAACAACCAAATATCAAAGACAACAACAACCAACAAACAATATGATATCAGAACACCAACACTTATAGAAAAGTCACTGATAGAAACACGACAACAACAATATAGAAAGACAACAATAACCAAACAACTAGTTTCTATCACTGATAGAAAGTTTTTCTATCACTGATAGAAAGTTTTGAACAATCGCGATAGAAAGCGAAATGCAATACAATCTTAAACAACAACATCAACTGGCAAAAAGAAATGGAAACTGATAGAAAGAAAATGAGAATCTGATAGAAAGAAAATAAGAAGACAATGAATTTCGTGGGTTCAGGGTTTTGGATGGTTTAGTAATTTTACTTTTCAGATGGTGAGATTTTGCCATTTTTGCAAATATTTCTGCGGACGGCTACTTTTGCAATTAGTTTGGGTCATTTTGCTACTTTTGCAACCAGCCCTAAAATAAACTTGAAATTTAGGCCCGTTTGATAACCATTTCGTTTTTTGTTTTTTGTTGTTGAAAATTATGTTTGTTTTTTCTCAATCTTCTTACAATGATTTTCATTTTTGTTAAGGAGACATTTGAGTTCGTAGTCAAATTCCAAAAACAAAAAAAGTTTTTGAAAACTACTTTTTTTTTCAAATTTTGGTTTGGTTTTTGAAAACATGGGAAATGAGGTAGATAACAAACAAAGAAACTTGTAGGTAAAAATAGTATTTATAAACTTAATTTTCAAAAATCAAAAACCAAAAACAAAAAACGAAATGGTTATAAAACAAAAGGTACGTAAATTTGTATCGTTATCTTATCATTGAATTTTATGTAGAACTGGAAACGAAACAAAAATTGACAACATTAACAGAAAAATGAAATTTACTCATTGGCCCTCCACAATAAGAAAAAAGAAAAACAAAGCAAAAGCAAGTTTAAGTAGAAGCATATCTTGAATTTTGGACCATACAAAGTGGAGAAACAATCACTGGTAGTACCGTTTAAATTAAGAAGTTTTCAGATATCAGATCCAGAAGTTGGCCTCTTCTGAGAAAACTTGTAAACAAAGAAATTGCAGATTCAATGTTGCCATCTTTTGAAACTTAAGGAACCTCTCACAAACAAAAACAAAAAAAAACTGACCCATAAAACCTCCTAACTTTCAAGCCTGCTGCCCCAAGAAAGGCCTCTTGGGGGAAGTGCCATATATAGAAAAAGATACTGTCCATTAACGAACATATTTCTAAATATTGACGAAATAGGATCTCGCAACAAGAATATTACGACCTGTTTGGAATGACTTAAGTATTAAAATAGTGTTTTTAAACACTTGGAAAGTCATTCCAAGCAGACCCTTAGTTACTCTCATTTTAACGTTGTACTTTGTGTTAAAGTATGGATGAAATATTAGACTTGTCAACTTTTAAATTTCGAGAGTTCATTGGTGATTTAACATTTTATCATAGCAGGAGGTCTTGTGTTCAATCCTATGTATTGTCGATTCCAATCCAATTAATACCATAATCATCAACTTAAGTTTTTTAGTAGATTGGTAATCTAACATGGCATCAGACGGGAGGTCCCAATGTGTCAACGTTAAATTAGCTTCTTCTTTTTTTTAATATTTTAACAACATATAGAGTGAGAATTTGAATCTTTGATCTTTTGGTCGAGGTTATATGGCTTAACCAATTGAGTTATATTCAAGTTGACAAAGCTAACTTTATTTGGACTTGAATTGGGAAGATAATGGTATACATCCTACTCATTCAACACTCACTAAGAACCAAACTGAAACCAAATACAAGGACTAAAATCACAATTTAATCTACATATCTTAAGTCAAGAATCCACTAAACTGCTTCTGAGGAAGTCAATAAGTGGAAACAATAATGGATCCTTCAAGGATGTGAAAATACATAAGTGTTTTAAAAAAAAAGAACACATCATGAATAGGTAAATAGCACAGAACTTGTGACTAAACTGGGGGAAAACCTGATTTCCTGCCTCCAAAAGGTATATTTCTTTCCATTTTTGCAAAAAAAAAAATTAACGAATGCAGTATTGCCCTGAAAAAACATATATGAGCCTTTATATTTACATACAGATCCAGTCTCTTCTCTATTGTGTTTTCATATCTCCTTAATTTATTGCAGTTAGAGGAACTCTAGAGTCTCTTACTGATTGTGCTGCTTCATGTGCTCCTGCTAAATGTTTTACATCTCCATTTGATTGCTTTGAATATTTCAAATCCCAGAATGACTTGAGAAGCTCATCAAAAGCTGGCGTTCGAAGTTCTTCGATGGACGCCATGCTTGGCAAGTTGAATGATCGCTTTCTTGGTGTTGAACAAGATGGTTCATCAACCTGTAGAGTAATTAAAATGGCAGAGGAACAAACCAATATGAATGGAGTGACCAACTTAACTGACTATAAATGAATGTATGCGTAAGAAATGAACTTATCACTAGTAGTAATATCAGTTTGTGATGTTTATCTACCGTGTATTCTGTCAGCAGACATGTTCCTGCATGTTCTGTGATTTCTACTATCTTGTGGTAGTGGCCACCTTTCAAATCTCTTAGCTCCTCGCAACAAGGAGTAATCATCGAATTGAGATTTCCACACGCTTCGTTGTCGAGTTCTAACGAATCTGCACAAGCCACCAATTCATCAGTTGATGATTTTCTTAGATGAAAAAGAAGGAAATTACTATGCAATCAATGTAGTATACTGACGGTCAACAGATGAGAGGAGATTCTTGTTTGCGTTATCAACATCTTCAAGAGCAGCGGATGTAGCGGAAGAAAACCGAGCACGTAGCGCTTGATTGGATTCCATCCCATCCCTGATGGAAATAGGAAAGTAATGACTGATCTTGAACATAAAAACAATATTTATTGCTTCATATATAGTCCTCTTTTAAAAAAAATGTGTACCGGAAAATGGAATCCACCGAAGCAACACTGTTGTTTTCTAAACTGAGCAAGGATTCTTGAGCGGTCCTCCATTGTTGTGCACCCATTTTTGCCTTATTCAAGCTGAAGAGTTTTATAGAACACCCGTTAAACTGGGCAAGCTAACAACAAAGTATTTGCAAGCGAAACAAGTTAGCTGAATTAGATCATACCAATTTTGAAGAACCTCTTCCATGTCTCTCTTGCCGTGTTCAACTGCAGAAGTATCTTCGTGGTAGTGCGACTCTGTTTTTTCCAGGTGCAATGCCCATTCAGTTTTCACCGAAGAAGTACACTCCTGCATGGTGGACATTTCCTGCTGCAGCATGCTTGTTCTACTTGTAGCACTCTCCCGCAGGTCACTGATTGCTGTTTGAACCTGTGAAAATGAACAATTAACGTTTTAGACCCTAGAAAAAAGTTGTGTCTAATCTCCTCAGTAACAAGGTAAATTCCAACATGTAATTTAGTTACAGACTGAAGGTAAAGAAGTACCAATTGTTTCTTTCTCAAATTTGAACTCGCTAGCAACTCTGCCACTTTTGCCAACAGTTGCTTTTCTTCATTGGCAGCACACTCCTGCAGATTCCAAATGGAATTGGAGCTTAATACAAGACTCTGGTAACTATTAATTATTAAATCTACTACAAAGTCTTTGCAATCAGCAACTACCTCAAATTTCTTTTCAAGTTCAGACAATTTCTGCTCATTAACTGATTGTGCATCTTCCACAATGTGGGTGAGCTTCGAGGCATGCATATCCAGAGTCTTTATGAAGTTTGAGGTAATTTTAGAAACTGAGCGTGTGGTTTCCACTGCTCTAGCATGTGCCTATATGAATCGCCAACAGATCAAGCAATGTTCGAATTGTCATTCAAACTGTTGACATAAAAAAGATTTATGGATAAAAAACCTGATGCTGCTTTTGAGCATATGAAGTCAACTTCTCTTCCTGCTTGTGAAGGCTATTTTGGAGATCACTGAGCAATGCCTCGGCTTCCGAAGCAACACCATTGAAAAGCTGAATCAACCAAAATCAGTCCAACCAGAACATGATAAAGAGAAAGTTTGTCAATTAAAATAGAAAGAATCAAATGCTTACAATTTCAAGAGCAGATGAATGCTTTGAAACTTCAGAATTTATATCACCAAAGGTCGATTGAAAGTTTCCTTCAAGCTCTCCAGTTATATCATTCAGAGCTTTAACTCGAGAACCATATGTTACTTTCAGATTCCCAATCCGTTCTCTAAGTTCTTCAGTAGCCTTTCACAAGCAGAATGAGAAGTATAAGGAGTGAGGATGAGAGGTTTCAGTAAAAAAATTGGTCTTAGTCAAACCTTACCTTAGCCTTTGTTGAAACAAAAGATTGCATGTCTTCCTCCATGTCCCTCAGTTGCTGCTCTTGTTGGGTAACTGAAGCAGCTACAGTTTTATGCAATAACTCCAGCTGCTGAGTTAATTGAAATTGGAATTTCTGGACAAGTAGTTTGTTTCTATCTTCAATTTTGTCCTTGCGCTCTGGATAGACCAGATGATGATCAGCATAATCAATACTTCTGATGCAACTATATGCGGAAAATAAATAGGTTTGAGAGGCTATAACTAACCAATTTTGTCAAATAAACCAGACACATCTGATGCAGCATTTTCCAGCTCAGCTCGCAACTCAAATGCACGCTCAATAAGTGCCTTCTCTGTAGGAATTGGCAAAGCACAATTATCAGGACGGTGTGTGAATGCAAAATACGCATATGGAATAAAAAATGTCAAAGAGTGAGAGGCTAAGAAAGTCCAAAATCTACTATGTAAATCTTATAATAGAAACTACAGGGTTTGAGAAGAGATGGACTAGTAGTATAGAAACTTATTCCAAGAAAACCAAAATTACACAAAGAAAAACCTGATATAGGTCAGATGAAACTTTTCTTACCAGATTTAAGAAGATTAATTATCAAAAATTCCTTTTCTTTTATTGTTGCATTTGCTTGGCGGTGTTTCTCCTCAAGATCAAAGAAAGCATGTTCAGTTTCCTCAAGCTTTTTCTGGAGATACATACAACAACAGCTATAAGTACCTTTTTCCAAAGATAAGTACAAAAAAGTGAGGGATATTGTTCCACTGAAAAATTATATGATAGTCATAATGAACAAGCATGGAAACTACCTCTGTTCTATCTAATTTATTGCTTAATTCTTCTGTCAAAAGTTGCTGAGAATCATAAAGCTCCTGAAGCTCCATCAATTGCTGCTCACAAGTAGAAGACAACTATTAGAGCTCCAAATAAGCAAAATGAAAGGAACCTTCAGAAATAAAATCTAGCCGACTGCCAACACACCTTATCCTTGGAATCTGAATCAAGTTCCATTCGTTCTATTTTTTCAGCCATTGCCTGAGGTTAAAGAATCATAAATATAATTTAAGTAATGTGAATAAAAGCAGTAAAAAAAATTCTTCAAATCCAAAATAGTCCAAACTAACCTTCTTCTCAGCTTCCTCGTTAAGGTAACGATCTCGCGGTATGTAGATTCCATTCTTCTCCCGAGCAGCATATACCTCTATAGTATATAGAAGAGTATAGATTATTTTCAGAAACCAAATGTCCAACAAAGGGGAGAAAAACATCAATGACTTGTTTTCAACCATGAGAGAGAGAGTGTGAGAGAGAGAAGCACAGTACATACCTTGTTTAAGCCGATCAATTTCAGAATATAGATCCTTGATCAAAGCAGATTTCATCATCTTCTGGTTAATCTGAATGATCATGAACCATTTAAAAGATCATAAGGGGAAGGGGAGAAAACAGTATGATGGATCAAACCAAAAGATGAACATAAACAACTGACAATGTGTAAGCAACAAGTACTGAACCTCTGGTTTGTTCTTAATGTTTTTGGCACGGTGAGCATAATCAAGTGTACTGAGTGTTTCTTCCAGACAGTGGATAGAGGGTGATATTGTAGCAATGATGCATGTCTTTGTTTTACCTCCCAAAGAATCCCTCAGTAATCTTGTTAATTTGCTGTCCCTGATATTTCAATCATTCCATCAACACTGTTAACTTCATCATCCATCCTTTTAGCAAAGACAAAATGAGATTAAAGTTGCAATATATAATGATTCTTACCTATATGGAACATGACCCGAGTGCTCTACCAGGGCATTGATGACACGCCCAAGTGTAAGTAAGCTTTTATTTATCTCCCCAGCTTCTCTTGCTCTCCCCTGAAAATGTAGTTGAACTTAATCAAGTACTTGTGGAAAAACTTCTCAACTGAAATTTTGGTCTAATATACTCAAAAGAGCTGCAATTGTGCATGCAGTATCATTAACGGTCTGGTGATATAAACAATAGTGTTAAGTATACTACACCTCTCGTGCACCAGAACGTGAAATATTCTCTGAGCCAGCAAGGTCAACAAGATTGAGCTTCCCACATTTTATCATCTCCTCACCCTCTGGAGTGCATTCTTTAATGTGAATTGTGATGGAAAATATGGAGTGGGACCGACTACTTTGTTTATTCAGAAGAGTCTCTGCTGTACGTCTCTTTGCTGAACCCCTCTCCAAGATTTTATATATTTCATTTGCAGTACAGACCATCTCTTCTTCCAAGCCTCTCACGAAAACACCTCCTTTCCCATCTTCCATGAGAGCAATTGGTTTCTTGGTCTTGTCATCAATAAATTTTGAAGTCTCTTCAGGGGCCAAAAGATCTGTAATCTCTTCATTGTATAACTCCAGAAACGTAACTTTCATGTTATACTCTGCATTTTGGGCTTCCAAAATATCAAAAATTTGTTTGACAGCTCTAGGAATAACACCAGCGTCGCTTGGAAATTCTCCATTCTGAGATTAGCAAGAAATTCAATTTGACGGTGAAATAGAAGAAATACACACAAACATATTTGTTCGTATCAAGAAATTTAGGTGGGGCTGTCGACCTTTTTCCTTGCTCCACCTTCCATGGTGTATGTTTTTCCAGTTCCAGTTTGACCATATGCGAAGATAGTACAGTTATAGCCCTCAAGAACTTCATACACAATAGGAGACACAGCCAGTTCATACAATTCCCTTTGTTGAGATGCAGGGCCAAATACCTACACAATATAGTCAAACATTAAAGGAAGGAAAATTAATATACATTATAGAACTTCCATGATCAGCTTCACACCCATGAGAATTGGGCTTATTTAAGAAAACGACCAAAGATTAGCTCGAGTTCAAACACTGAAACGCAAAGCTGATCTGTCATCTTAAGTTGTTCAACAGAATGAGCAAACCACCCATTAATAAAGAAGAGATTGAAGGAAAAGAAAAAGGTGAGAACTGGAAACCTTATCAAATGCAAATGTTCTATCAATCTGCTTGTTGGCAATAGTCTGGATTGCAGAGACTTCTCTTCTACTTTCATGGCAGGAAATCACCACAGGAGTATGCAATCTCATTTCATCATCACTCAATGGCCTAAAGAGGAATCAATTCCCAAATCAAAACTCGAAGAGAAACAAAAAATATAGCAATGAATCATTAGATTCCCCCCATTTAATCACCTGCAACGCACAATAACCTGAACATTGACACCCTTTTCTTTATCATGCTTATTACTCGAATTCGAATCCCCAGATCGTAGATCTCGAGTCGCCTTGTCGCTCGAACGAGGAGTCTGAGACGGCGACATCGGCACTAGTCCACCTTTTCTCTGCTGCGATTGCGCCGATTCCATCTCAAAACAACCGTCCTTCGGATCTCAAACCTTTCAGAAACCAGTATGACCAGAGTCAGCAAAAATCGCACCAAGTTTACCAAACGCAAGACAATAATCCGATCAAAACACAGAAGGATAAACTCAAGTCCTATTGCAATGCCGATAATTACAAGTAGAGAAACCTAAATTTAAGCTGAATCCGAAGCTTCAAAGGCCTCCGTACACAGAACACTAACTAATTCAGCTCCACCTCCATCAGTTCAACTAAATAATCTCAAACTCAAACATACATTTAACAATTACATTTACACAAACAAGAAGACTGTAAAAAAAGCACGTCGTAAAATGAAGTGTACAGTGGGAAAGTTTACTCAAACAGAGTCAGACATACAAAATGGGGATGAATCTGAGTTGGATCGAAAATGACGGAACGAACCCGGGAATCCTGTGATCGAATCAGAAAGAGGCGAAGAAGAAGGGGGAGGAAAAAAGCACAGTGAATAAAGATGAAACAGAACAGAAAAAATACAGTGATTCAATGGCCGGCCAGAGGAAGAGTTGGTTGGAACGCCCAAAAGAACAAGATTCTGAATCAATGGCGATGATTTTAGTGAGAGAAAGTGAAGAACAATGACTGAGAATGAAGAAAACGGATTGGATTTGGAGGATTTGTTCAATGGTTGAAGAGAGAGAGAGAGAGAGAAATGTTGGAGGTGTGAGGAAGAAGAAGATGGAGTGTGGATCAGTAGTTGGATATGAGAATTAAAAATATTATGATATTTAAATTAAAAATTAAAAAAAAAAAAAAAAAAGGGAATTTGGAAATTTGGAAAATGAAATTTAAAAGACGTTACGAGGAGTTTGAAAATCGGCAGACGGCAATGGACGGTGCGGCTTAACGGCGTTAAAGAATAAGAATAAAAATAAAGGTTCCGTTTTGTAAAACCTTCATCCTTCCTTCCGACCGTTATAAATGGACAAAATCATAAAAAGCTAAGCTTATTCATCTTTCTTTTTTTCTTTTTTTTTTTGGTTTTTTATGAAAAATTATTCAAACCGAAATCCCCGCCGGTAAATACCCCTTCGACTTCAATGATATTACAAAATGCCCCCTCCCCCCATTTCTTTTCATTCAAAAATTAAATTCTCTTTTGAAAATTATTTTTTTTAATTAAATTACAAATTTAGCCTCAATTTTTAATTTTTGTTTGATAAGGATTATAAACTTTTAGGGGCTCTTTGGGACGCTGAATTGGTTATAATATCTGGTGGTTATAATAATGTGGGGATTATAATAGTCTAGGGGTTATAATAATCTGTGTTTGGGGTGCAGATTATTATAGTCTGGATAAAATAATCTGTGTTTGGGGTGCAGATTATTTTAGTCTTGGATAAAATAATCTGTTTGGGATGCAGATTATTTTAGTCTAGGATAGAATAGTCTGTGTTTGGAGTGTTGATCTGTTTTAACATAGGATTCTGAATCAAAGGTTCAAACTGACTGTTTTCTTTTTTTACTTTTTTTTTATGATATACGATTCATTTTGATTTAGGGTTATGTTTTTTTTTTTTTTACAAAACAAAAAAGTTTAGGATTTGGTATAGAAAAATCATATTAGTTAATTTTTAGTATTGCCAAAATAAAAATTGTAAATGTTTAGTTCAAAAATCATGTTAGTTTGTTTTTTTAATCAATAAAATCATTTGAAATAAACTTGAGTGTGGTAAATACAATTTCGTTTGAATGTTCTGGTTAACCTTCGATGTTGTCAACGACTTTTCCGACAACCTTCGATGTTTTTTTTTTTCTTTATTTTCATTTTTTATATTTTTCAAAATGAAAATGAGAAGAAATATGAAAAAAGGAAAAAAAATCGGTGGCCGGAAAAGTTGTCGGCGATCGCCGGAAAAGTCGTCGGCGGCCGTCGGAAAAGTCAAGGAGTCTCATGGAAGAAGAGATGAGAGAGTTACTGTAGAAAATGGATAGAATAATCGGTTGGGTTGAATGATGGTTACGGTAGAGAATGGATAAAATAATCGGAGGTAAAAATAACCCACCTCACCATTTATTTTTGTTGATGCCCCAAACATTGAATAGGTTATAATAAAGGGGGTTATTATAACCTATTCAGTGCCCCAAACACCCCCTTAAGAAGTATTTAAACAGTTTTGTGTCTAATAAATTTTTTAATTTTTTTTTAGTCAACCTGAGTGTAGCCCAACTGGGTACTAATGACTAAAAGATCTGTGATTCAAATTCTCCCACTCCCACATGTTGTCAATTTTTTTTTTTTAATTTTCAATTTTGTGTCTAATATTATAAGTTTAGTCTCTAAACTTTTAGGGATGTGTTGAATAGAACTCTAAACTTTAAAAAATAGGTTTAAATCCTATTTTAGTCCCTAAACGTGTAGGATTATTCTACTTTGGTCCTTCAACTTTCAAAATTCTCGTTTTAGTCTTTGAACTTTCAAGTTTGCTCCATTTTGGTTCCTGAACTTTAAAAATGTCTATTTTAGTCTCTGAACTTTAAAAAAATAACTATTTTGGTACTTACTTTTTATTTCAATTTTAACAAATTAATGACATAGCTTTGAGTATGTGTATTAGATTGTTAATATGAATATGATTTCAAGTCAAATAAGTTAGAGACGGACATTAGGTAAAGTGAATTTGAAGTATAAAAGTAACATAACAAGGATCAAAATGATTGTTTTTTAAAAGTTTAGGGACTAGAATAAAATAAGTTTGGAAGTTTAAGGACCAAAATGAATGTTTTGAAAGCTTAAAGACATAGAACAAACTTAAAAGTTTAGGGACTAAAATGAGATTTAAACCTAAAAAATAATATATATTTGATAGATTTTTAATTTTTCAATATTGTTTTCAACTTTAAAATGTGTTTAGTAGATTTTCTAAACTTTTGAGTGGTATGTCAAATAGGTCTCTAAACTTTAAAAGGTGTTTAATAAATCTCTAAATTTTTAATTTTATATCTAATTGGTCCGTGAACTTTTAATAAATCTCTATTAAAAATTTTGATACAACATTGAAATTTTAGAGGTGTATTACATATTTTTTAAATTTCAAAGAATTAAACATGACTTTAAAAGTTTAAAAGTTGCACCTTTCTTTTAGTTTAAACATGAAAAAAAATTTTATTTTTGTGTTTTGATAGTTATTTTAATTTTTGAAAATTGAATAGATTAATAAAAAGATTTCTCTTTCAAAAATTAAAAAGTATATATAGATATAATTAATTAGTTATCAAGTCACCTAAATAATTTTGTATTATTAAGTTTATATTGAGGGTCATATGCATATATATAGTTGACAATCAGTTACATAAATAGACGTTCTAACTACACATGCAATACTATTGTACAATATAAAAAGAAAAATATATTGCTATGCTAATTATAATAATATTACGTTTATTTCGTTATTTAATATTTTTAAAAACAATCTCTTTTAGTTTAATTTGGATTTTGAAACTTGTTAACCTGAACATAGCTGAACCAATAAAGACATTATATCTTGAACCAAGAAGTCAGAAGCTCGAATCTTTATCCCCACATATTCTTGAACTAAAAAAAATATTCGCAACTTGAAATGTATATTAGTAAAGAAATTGAAAATGAATGAAAATAAATAAATTTGAATTTGTAGATGATTCCAACTTTTTTAGATGTTTAGGTAGAAATGGAACAAAAGAAGTACATTTACACCTTTTTATAGAAATGAAAAGCACTAAATCACCAAAACAATGATAGAATTAATAAACAAAAATGTGCTTAACTATAGCATATACGTTACAAAATCATCAAGCATGCACTTAATATGAAAGCTACATGAAATTAGAATATTAAAGAGAAAAAAAACAAGTTAGGGAAAAATACACTTTTAGTCCTTGAGGTTTGGATTAGGTTTCATTTTTAGTCCTTGAGTTTTCAAACTCGACAATTTAGCCTCTGAGGTTTGGATTTCGATTCATTTTGGTTCTTAGATCTATTTTTCCGTTAAATACTAACGGATTGCTGACGTGACACCTATTTTTTATTTAAAAAATGTATATTTTTTAAAATTTTAAAATAAAAATAATATTAAATTAATAAAAAAAATTAATTTTTAATATTTTTTTATTCTCTCTCTCCCTCTTCTTCTTCCTCTTCAACTTCAACACCTCAACCACCAACCTGTCGCCGACCGATCGCCGCTGGAGGCAACAATTGTTGGTGTATTTCTGTTGTATTATTGCTCTTCTAATCTAATTATCTTGTTGTTGGTATGCTGATAGTTGGTTACTAATGTGCCCTCTCAGCTTGCTACATGTGTCTGCTTTCTTTGCTATATATTCAGACCTTCCTCTCTGTATTTTGACAGTAAGAATACTCAATACAATATCAATACCAATTGCCTTATTCTCTACAATTGCACATGGTATCAGAGCTCATTAAACCCAAACGGGTATTCGGTCCAAGAAAAAAAAATTGGGATCTGATCCAAGAATGGTGAACACAAAAGAGGCACCATCTTGAGGGGGCATGTTGAGGATCCCACATTGAAAAAATAAGTGGAGACCTCACAATTTATAGGGTAATTGTCAAAAATAGGACAAAAAAGAAGGCATTAAAGAAAAATGGGACTCATTTTAAATTGAGAGAGTAATGGGATTTTTAGGGCAGTGAAATTACAAAAATACCCTTAGTAAAAATCCCCAATTTGTAACCCTGATTCACTTTCTTCTTCTCTCATGCACGATTTTCTCCCTTCTCCCTTCTTCACACATGCAGAATTTCCACGTTTGTCTCCCTTCTTCACGCACGCAGACAAGTGATCGACGGCGAGGAAGCGACGACGATTGACGGCGACCATTCCAAGCAGTAGATTCATGACTGATGCGACCATCATCTCCAAAATTCTTTGGGCTGAAGTCACCCCTGAGGTAGTTGGATTTG
The DNA here is from genome assembly GCA_017139565.1 of Luffa aegyptiaca. NCBI lineage: Eukaryota > Viridiplantae > Streptophyta > Magnoliopsida > Cucurbitales > Cucurbitaceae > Luffa > Luffa aegyptiaca. The sequence goes on along the minus strand of CM029404.1, from coordinate 2,925,916 downwards.
TTTTCTCTCACTCTAACTCTCTAAATCATACGGTAAATGAGTTTTTGTTTCTTATTTTCATGATCTTGATCTATCGTGAGAACCAATCGGATTCAGTTGTTGGGTTTTATGCCCTAAAACTCGTAGATAGTGAATGTAACCGTTGACCGGATATTAATGAAATAATGTTGATATGTTTTTTATTAATTGTTATTAGTTATTTTATATTTGTCTTTGCCTAATAATAACCCTAATCCAATAAACTAGACATCCAAGGCTGTAATATGAGTCTTGAACTATATGTAGCGACATATGGGATCATTGTTCAAGAAACAGCCTAAAGGGTCTATAGTATAGGGATAAGACTGGGTGCCTTATCCTGGTGACACTATGGATACGGCCCACTTTGTATTTGATACAAACGCTGCGATCCAACGCATTCGTGTAGGAGACATGCGAGTGGGGGTATCCTATGCAATGAGTTTGCATAAGACCGGACCGCGAAATAGTAACCACTGGTTATAACACCGTTAACTAGTTGGTTTTCTATTTCACTAGGACGACCTAGACAACTTAGTCTTAATCCTGAGTTGATTATGGACTCCTGCTCATGAGAGATTGTCCTTTGATTTGTATGGGTGAGAGTGGCCAATACGCCGACTCAATAAGCCTACCACTTTGGGGACAAGACCGAATGGGGAGCTGGGAACATAATCGTACAAGATGGAATTCACTCCTTCCCGACTTTAGGGAAGCAGATGAGTGTTCTCTTAAGTGGTTACTCCGAGTCTTGAACAAAGGGCCCTACCCTCTTAATGGCACGAGAGGGTTTTCTGTTTGATGGTTGGACCACAAACAGGTTGTTCATTAGAGGAGAATTGGTACTTAAGGAAATAGAGGTAACCCAGGGGTAAAACGGTAATTTGACCCAGCTGGTGTTACGGACACTCGTGAAGGACTAACTAGTCGATATTGGTCTATATTCGTGGACACAGAAAATATGTCTGCAGTGAGAAGAGTGCAACTGTGAGTCTATAGTGGAATGAACACACAGTTAACGAATATTGATTAATGTGGTTAATGGGTTTGACCAATTAATCTCACATCGTTGGAGCTTCTGATCTGCAGGTCCATTAGGTCCCACTGGTAGCTCATAAAGTAATTTGAGGCAACTAAGTAATAAATGTAAATTGAAAATGTTCAATTTACTAAGGGAAACAAATATAATATATATTGATATATTATTATGAGAGAAATTAATATTTGAAGAAATTCAAATATAAATTTATGGAAGTTTGAAAGAGTTCAAATAATGAATTAATTAATTTAAGGCCTAAAATGTGTTTGGGAAAATTAATTAATTCTAGGCCGGAAATTAAATATGTGATATTTAATTGGTGGGAATTAATCAATTATGGAAATAATTAATCACTTAAGGAAGTGATTAATCATTTATGGAAATGATCTAATCACTTATGGAAGTAATTAGTCATTTGTGGAAAAGATTAATCAATTGTGGAATTGATTGATCATGATTGATTAATTAAGGAATAAGATTGAATCAATTTTGGAAAAGATTGATTTAATTGAATATTTTATTCATGGCCTCTCTTCTATAAATAGAACACTAGACCTAATTGGTCTAGGAGACTTGACACTTTGCTCTTGTTCTTAGACTCTCAAGACAAGACCTAGAATTCTCTCTAGCCTCCCTCTTAGAGAAAGACTCCCACAAGTCTTTTGTCTCCTAGACCTAGAGTCATACCGGTGTAACCTCTGTGGTTATTGTGTCATTCAAGAAGAATTTTCCAGTGATCACAAGACAAAGGAGGCTGCTGCGTTTTGTTCGTTGGAGCGTCGTTGGCGACGAACGGTCAAGTCTACAACGGAGGTTTGTAACGGTTCTTCCCCTTTTCTTTAGAAAAGCATGAAAATAAATTTAGATTTATTTTTAAGCATGTTTAAACTGATTTTCCAGCAACTTTAAAGAGTGTTTAAAGTTTGTTTGAGTTTTCGTAACGGTATTTTAATGTTAATTAATATACGGCGTAAGGTCCAATCGATGCGCTTCCGCTGCGTGGGGACTTTTATTCCCTTCATCAGTATCATGTTTGTGAACTCGAGAGCGTGGTTTTGTGATTTTCGAGTTTTCTTCTGTTTGTTTCTTCTCACCAGCGCATAATGGCTATGCTGATTTCGTCCCGTTTTAGAAGAGAAGAGAACGAGGAACTTAGCTTTATCTTGCCTAGGAATTGCATTACGGGGAAGAAGTTTTATTGTTGATGAGTGGTCGCTTTGCACATTTTCATGTTGTTATCGATTTTAAGAGGTAGATATTTTCTATTAAACACTCAATTCGGAATTTATTCTACACAGTTTTCCACACAAGTTGCTGCTGCAACAAGTAATCATAAAAAGTTATTCATCTCATTTGAAGAACAATTTTCTGTTTTCATGTCATAGAGAATCATGTTTTGTCTTGCATTACAAAACTAGTGAATATAATCATCATCTAGAATAGTTGACTTCATTGTTGGCTTGTAATTGCACGTGCTTGAGTTTTATTGTATTGGTGAACTCTCATCATGATGCCAAATCTAAGCATAGCTCAATTAGTTAAAATATTATATTATTGACTAAAAGATTAGAGATTCGAACCTCCACCCACTTCTCACTATGCATTTCATAGAAATGAACAAAAGAAAAAAAAAAAAAAAGCAAACTCTGTGTCGATGTTGTTCATCGGGGAAAAGATCAAAACATCAGCCTTTTCGAGATGTAAATGTACAAAAATAGGCTTCTTTAGTCTGCAATTGTGGTTCATGGTGAATGATTAAGTTCAAATACTCCTATTTTGTTGGTAATGGAGATAGAACAAAGTTTCGTTTAGAGGTTAAATGTAATCTGCAATTGGAGGGCTTTTCTTACCTTAATTTTATGCTTCTCCCCCACTCCTTCCTCGATGGATAAAAAATTCTTGAATTTTTGTCAATTCTGTTCCTGTGTGTATAGTGTTGTGGACTTACTTTTCTTGTACTATTCTTTTGGTAGTGCATGCATTTTTTTGGATGTTGGTGCAACAACATGAGGGTTCTGTATTTTAAGATCTTTTTTTTTCTCCTCCACTGTAGCTTGGCCTTTCATTAGGAAATGTTGTTTCAAACGATGATAAAAACCAAATTATTTGAAGTTAGCCATTTGATTTTGATATTTTATAGGTATGAGAAACTGCAAGAAAAAAACTTTCACATTCACACACGCAGACAAGGAACCGAATGAAGGAGGCGGCGAGCAAGTAGCGGCGAGCAATTCGAAGGAGCAATTCAATGTTCTCCGTTGGGAGATTGTGTTTCTGTTAGGAGCTTTTCTATGGAAACTCTGGCTAGAAATGAATAGGCAATTTTTTTGTGAAGAAGAATGTTAAGTTGGTTTTAAATATGGAATTGTTAGTCTTTGGTTCTTTTGTCTTGAATTTCTCTCAATAAACTATTTGTACTTGTGGAGAGTCTCTTTGTATTTTTTTTACTTTTGTTATGGTCTTTATGGAATGTCAAAGGTCACCTCCTCCAAGAGATGTCATGATTTTTACTATGCTTATGTCAATTATTGCATTGGTTTGTAAGGAACACATAAAACGTGAATACATTTTTTTTTGTCTCGCAGCGTGTAATTGCGAGAAACAAGGCAGCAAATCATTTTAAGCCGTGCTTTTTTTTTTTTAGAAATAATTTGAGCTACCGATACTCCAAATAACTTGAAACTTGATTAGTGATGAGGAATAAAATTACAGGGGATTATTCCTAAATGTCGAGATGTTTGTGAAACTTAAATATTTGTTATTGTTACATTAAATGGCGAGAAAAAAAATTCTCGCAAGAAGAAGTTGAGCTATTGTTTCTTTTCTCGCAGCGAAAAATTCTCGCAGTGGGATTGCGAGAAAAAAAAAACTCTCACAGCGAGATTGCGAGAAAAAATTCTCGCGGCGAGATTGCGAGAAAAAGAACTCTCGCAGCGAGATTGCGAGAAAAAAAAATTCTCGCGGCGAGATTGCGAGAAAAAAAAATTCTCGCGGCGAGATTGCGAGAAAAAAAAATTCTCGCAGCAAGATTGAGAGAAAAAAACAGCAAGTCATTTAGCTGATATCATTTCCTGGCCTAATTTTAAACACAATTGACAGTTCGTCATACAATAATGAAATTAACTTAAACATCTCATGACGTACAATAAGTGTATTTCGTTTAGCTCAAGAAATCAAACACAACTGTAATACAAAAGTTTACATTAATCTCGAACAACTGACTTTTCTGTATATGTAATAGGATTACGACATATCAATCTATTATGACTTTTTTTTCTCACATCTACCGCATTTGTGCAATTTGAGAGTTTCACCAACTGATGGTATTTTCTTTTTCTGGCCACGAACTTTGGAGGAAGCACCTTTAATGGGATCTTTCTTGTACTCTTTATTGCATTTAGTTCTAAGTCATGGCAAAAAGAAAAAAAAAATTAAACCCATTAACACTACTTTCTACCCGTAATAGAAAAAAACACAAGTGAAGGAGGAAAAAAAATCTTAAAATACAGAACCCTTAGGTTGCTGCACTAGCATCCAAAAAAAAAAATATTTGCGCTATCTCATCTCATTCACAAATATTGGAGATTTATGATTGTAAAAACCTAAATTCGCTACCATAAGGGATTCACCACATTCATGCTTTACAATCATTAATAATTGGCCATAATCAAAGCACTAAGCAACAATCCAAAGCTAAAACATTCCAAAACAATTCATACTTGCAAACCAATGGAAGAAAGAGCACAAAAAACAAACTAATAACCAAACACTCATAGTTAAATACCAACAAACAAATCACCTCTTCTTCCTCAAGCAACAATGTAAAAAAGGTGAACAAAATTTTTCATCAACAAAAGAGTATAAAATTGAAAAATGTTCCTCACCAAAAAAAAAAAAAAAAAAGAAAAAAAATCAGGAAGCATAATGGTAATTTTTTGCGTGCGTGAGATGGTGAGAGGAGAGAGGAGAGAACTCGACAGTGAGGGGAGAAACAAAAGAAAGGTAGTTTCTAAGATTTATTTAAAGAACAAAATGGTAATTTTATACCCTCAAAAGTCCTATTAGTCAATAAAATTAAAAACCATCCTAAATTTCTTTCCCTCCCACTATTTTGTCCTATTTTTAGCAATTACCCCAATTTATAAGATGTGTGGGTTACTCCTCTCATTGCCAATTGGTTTTGAGATGGAACCCCATGTAATCTAATATGGTATCAGAGCCAAAAACAACTTCATCTTCTACTCAAAACAAAATGACCGTAGAGGAAGGTTCGCCATCGTCTTCTTCATCTGCACCATTGACAACTCCAGTGGTATCTCAGAGTACTCCGATTACAACTTCGATCGTCACCCCAATTCAAAACCCATACCAAAAATCCCTACCTCGTCCTCCGCTTCAGACACCCAATGCAAACCCCCCTCCTCCTTATCATCCAAGTACACTTTTCTTCAACCTACCTATTATCCATCAATTTCCAACTCTTCAACCTTATCCTCAAGCTCCACACCCCTTTTCTCCCAACCCTTATCTAAACTTACTGATAACAACTTTCTTCTATGGAAAAATCAGCTCCTAAATGTTGTGCTCGCAAATGGCCTCTCGGGTTTTCTCGATGGATGAATACCGCCTCCCACGAAGTTTCTTGATCAGAATCAATCACAATCGAACCTGGAATATCTCAGCTGGGAAAGGTACAATCGTTTCATTATGTGCTTGATATATTCATCTCTTTTTGAAGAAAAAATGGGTGAGACACTTATGACGAAATGTAACCAAACATGTAAGTGTTTAAATTCTAAACAATTTTTACACAAAATATTTTAAGGAAAATGCATTCTTGAAAAATACTTAAACTAAAATGTATTCCAAATAGGTTCTAAACGTGAGTTTCATATTATCAAAATTGATTTTAAATTATTAAATACATGTTTGGGAGTGATTTTGAATATGACAAAAGTGATTCAGATTATTTTGTTGAACAATGAATAAAACCTAACTTTCATAAAAATGAATAAAATAATTTTTTAAACAAATAATAACGATACAAAATTGATTTTAAATTTAGAAAGAGGTAACTTAAGCCGCGCCATAAGAGGGAGACAGGTTCCCCCCACCAGCAGCTCTCGATGGGGCCATTGCAAAATTTTCGACACTTGGATGCAAGATTTTTAATTTCCTTTAAATAATCATGGTGGCGTAACACAATTAATTAATTAAAAAAAAAAAAAAAAAAAAAAAGGTCATTTTGAAATTTCCTTGGTTTGGAAATTTAAAATTAATTACTAATTTCAAGAATATGGGGTCACCAATTTTCTATTTAAATTGATTTTGAATTCCCTAGAAGAGACAAAACAATTTTTTGGACAGACCACATTTCTAGTACTACTAAATGCACTATTATTTATATTTCAACCAAAAAAAAAAATGCACTATTATTTATTATAATATATAATAAATTCAAACAAATTTTCAAATTTTAAGTAATAAATACGATGTTAGATCAAAATAATAAGAATAATAATAAACAGGATGAGCATCAATTTTATTTTCAACTCCTTGCCCACTAGTTTTTTTTTTTTTAATTAAAAAAAAAAGAACAAATTCCTTGCCCACTAAATTGACTTGTTGAGGTTGTAAGAGAAAAATATATATATAATAATAATAAATGGACTTGTTGAGATTTATTTAGGAGGTGTTTGAATGTTTGGAGTGATTAGAAATAGTTAAAATCATTTATGTCATATTCAAAATCACTCCTAAACATGTCTTTAATCATTCAAAATCAATTTTGATGATATGAAAATCATTTTTAAAGTGTAAAATATATCAAAACATGAAATTGGTTTTGAATAATTAAAGGTAGGGAAAATACACTTTAGTTTCTGAGGTTTGGGTTAGGTTTCATTTTGGTTAATGAGCTTCCAAACTCAACAATTTAGCCCCTGAGATTTCAATATTGTTTCACTTTGGTCCTTCCATCCATTTTTCCGTTAAGTACTAACAGATTGCTGACGTGACACCACTTTTTTATTAAAAAAAAAATATTTTCTTAAAATTTGAAAATAAAATAATAATTAAAAAATATATTTATTATTATTATTATTTCTTATCTTCCCCTTTTTCTTCCCCAACCCTTCTCTTATTCTTCTCCATATACTTCTTCTTCCACAAACCTACCGTCGGTCGTCGCTGGCAATGGTTTTTGTTTTCCTTCTTCTTCTTCACATTTCTTCCTTCTCCAAAATTTCATTTTTTTAGAAAAACGAAAGAGGAGGGAGAGACCATCCTCCTCCGTTTCCGGCGCCGGTACAGGAGGAGGGAAGTCCTTCCTCGCGCGGAAATCTTACTGTTTTTTTTTAAAGAAGAGGAACGAAGAGGGAAAACCCCCTTCCAATCGCAACTGAAAGTTCCAGATCTTGAACGAACACAGGGATCGTTCCAGTCGCGATTCGAATAGGGGTTTTCCCACTTCGTTCATTTTTTTAAACAGTGAGATTTCCGGAGAAACCCAACGACGGAAAACGGTGGCCAAGAACAACATTAAAGCAAAGATAACCCACGAAAAACTACTACCCACGAACAGCGGAAGAGCGGTGACTAAAACCCACGGACAGCGGACGAACGACCGCCATTGCTCTGTTTCAAAGGAGAAAAGTTCCATCAATTTGAGCCCTAGGTTGGCCACAAACAGAGAAAATGTGATGATGGCGAACGACAACAGCTGATGGCGATGAATGGCATCTCCAGTGACGGTGGTCTGTCGGCGATGAACAGCGATGCAGATGGAGGTGAACAGCAACGATGGTCTGATGAAGAAGAAGAAAAAGAAGAGAGAGGAGAGAAATTAAAATAATAATCATAATAATATTTTAATTTAATTTAATATAAGTTTATTTTTAAAAATTAAAAAAATAAGTTTTTAATTAAAAACTAGTGTGACGTCAGCTTTCTGTTAGGAGTTAACAGAAAATTGGATGGAGGGACTAAGAATGTAACTAAATTCAAACCTCAGGGGTAAAAATGTTGAGTTTGAAAACTTAGGGAAATGAAACCTGACTCAAACCTTAGGGACCAAAAGTGTATTTTTCTCTAAAAAAAATAATATTTTTCATTATTTTAATAATTTTTATTTAAAAAAATTTAAAATATTTTTTTAATAAAAAAGCAGTGTCACGTCACCATTCTGTTAGTTATTAACAAAAAAATTTGATGGAGGGACCAAAATGAAACAAAATTCAAATCTCAAGGGATAAATTGTCGAGGTTGAAAACACAGGGACCAAAATGAAACATAACCCAAACCTCAGGGACTAAAAGTATATTTTTCCCTAAATTAATTGATGTATGTGGATGATCATTTTAATGTCATGATTAAAAAAAGGCATTTTTTATTATTGGCTAAATTATAAAAAAAATACCCTTGAACTATGGGGTTGGCTTCAAACTGGACTTTCAAAAGTTTCATTTTAGCCCTCGAAATTTGAAGTTTGTATCAACACAACCCTTGGAGACATTTTTTCGTTAAATTTATGGAAAAAAATGATGTGTTTGCATGTTTTTTTTTTTTATTGTCTTTTTCCACGTACATGTTCAAATATGTTCATATAAGCAACAATACATATGAAAATTCGCCATTTTTTCTGTCCATAAATTTAACGAAGAAATGCCTTCAACGGTTGTTTTGAAACAAAATTCAAACTTTAAGAGTTAAAATGAAAGTTTTGAAAGTTCAAGAGTATAATTGAAACTAACCTCATAATTCATGAGTATTTTTTATAATTTAACCTTTATTATTTGTTAACTCCAAAGGAATTGTTTATTCCATGGCATAGGATCCATGTACATTTGACATTTTTTTTTTTTTTGAATACATCAACATTTGAGGGTTGGGGATTCGAACCTTTGACCTCATGATCGAGGGTACATGCCAATTACCGCTGAGCTAAGCTTGCTTTGGCATGTACATTTGACATTTGTACAAGGTGTGTAGTTTTATCTAATTCAAATTTTTGATAAGATTATTATTATTTTTTAATTTAAGACAAAACTAGGACAATCTGTCTCTATTAGGTCTATATTTTCAACGTTTTCCAATTGTATTTTATATAGAACTTAAAATTTGGAGAATGAACCTAATGATCCAAAAAATATTTCTTTTCAATATATAAGAGATTATGTAATATATTAGAAACGATCCAATAATTTTTGTTTTTTTAGAAGCGATCCAATAATATTTTATAGAAGCTAAAATATTGTGACTACTAATTTTAATATATTAGAGATAATATAAATATATATTTAAGATTTAATTTGTTTTTTAACTTAGAAAAAAGTCTTGACTTAATTTTTTTTTCACGTATATACTCACTTCCATCGATATAAATAATTAGTTGATCAAAGATAGAAAAAATTGTATGTCTTTTTCTGTCTGTCTTTCTTTATTCTAATATTGAATGTCTTATTAAAATGAAAAATATATATATTTAATTTAATTAACGACGAATTCAATGCTCAAGTAATGTGTCTTTGTTTGAAACTTTCAAATAGAGGAAAATTCTGCTTTATCAAAAAATTAATATAATTTGTCATACATGCATTTTAACTTTTATTTAAATTTAAAAAATTCACACTTTCTTTATTGAAAAAGAAAAAGAAAAAGACAATATGTACACTACGTACTTAATATAATGTATGTCGTTATGACCAACTTAGGGTCATAGCTAATCCATTTCTTATGGAATTAAAATATATATATATAGAACAACTCTTCTTTGGGAGGCTAAATATATAAAATTGTCTTTAATATTTTAGCTAATATAGTTTCGTCTTCTAAAATGGTTAAGTTTTAGGGGCCGTTTGTTTTTTGGGATAGATGCCCGACATTTTCAGATGTCTGGAATCTCAGATGACCAGAATTTTAGATATCCGACATCTTCAGATAGCCACGTTTGTTTTGTAGGAAAATTTATAAGGGTATCTCATAATATTTTGATAGTTTTGAAGGATTTATTCTTGGAAATGTTGTAAATTTATGTAATGTTCCAAAAATGCTCTTATTAATATATTAATATAATTTATATATTGATTTAATATAATTTATATTTATATAATATATTTGTTTTTATTAATTTAGCTTTTTTTATATTAATTCCGTGTACATTAATTTTTGTATGTTATTCCGTAGAATTCATATTAATATATGACTTAATAAAAAAAAACTATATTAAATATAATTTTTAATTTTAATTTTAATTTTTTTCTAAAAGACAATTATATAATTAATTTTATATGAGGTGAAATTTATTTATTACATTATAAATGATTTTAAGAAGAAAAATAACAAATGTATGTTGGTAGTTAAAAAACATTGCTTTAAAATTATTTATATAAGATAATAAATATTATTGATAATAATTTGTTCCAAATATTAAAAATAAATGGATATATTATATAATTTAATTGAAGTCTATTTTATATGTAAATGTAATATATAAATAAACTTGATTATATAAAGTTGTTTATTAGACATTAACCTATTTAAATCATAAAATTAAAAATAAAGATAAAGAAAATTGATGAAAGAAAATATATAAAAAAATGAACGTAGGACAAAAAAGTAAAGAGGGGATGCCCGCAACATGGAAATCTTCGAAACCCATGTTTCAAAAGGGCATCCAAAAGTACTTAGATTACCTTCTGTATGGGCATCCTAGGATACCCGGGCATCTCGAGATACCCGGGTATCTTACATTACTGCAAAACAAACGTGGGAATCTAGATGCCCGACTCATGGGAATCTCGGATTCCCACAAAACAAACGGTACCTTAAGGATTTTTCTAAATTAAATTCTCTGGTTTTTTTTTAAAAAAAAAATTATCTATTTCACCCTTAATGGATTGATTTTTCTCAATTCTTATTTTCAAATTAACAATTTTGCCCTTAATGAATTGCTTTTTCTCAATTAAATCTTTCCATAAAGGAAAAAAGAAAGAAAAGATGTCATTAGTTTATTATTTCATCAATAAATTTGAACATATAGACATATCACTTGGATACTAAATTTACTAATTAACATGTGAACTTATCCGGTGAAAGCATAACGTATCAACAAAAATTTCTTTTTTTATTAGTCATGTACAAGGATTTTCCTTTTTTAAATGCAAAGGAACTTGTTAGGAATACTTGACATTCTTCACATTATGAAACTAAACAACATTATGAAAAAGATATTACTAAAAACCAAGTTAACAAACCATAATTAGGGGTGTACAAAAACCGAGTCGAACCCAACAAACCGACCGGTTCGATTCAATTTTTTTGGTTAAAAAATCCGTTCTTCGATTCATGTATTCAAAAAACCGAATGTGTTTCAGTCGATTTAGTTCTCAATTCAGGACCTTAAAGATCGAGAAAAACCAAATGGAATTGAATAAATAATATATATAGAATCTTCGATTCTTCTTCTCACCCACTCTCAATCTTAGTTTCTTTCCTCCCTACCAACCACTTTGCACGCCAAGTGTCACAATCCATCGTGTCGTGATGTGGATTGTGCCCCCAAGTATGTCATCGAGGACGATGACAGTTTAAGTGGGGGAGAATGTCACAACCATACTAGAAGAGAGTAGGTTGTGACCCTCACTGAGCAGACAGTGAAGTGGTGGCACGTCGAGTGTCACCCATCGGGCCATGTCAGAGGGCCGAGAGAGAGAAGTGCCATGATGCGATCGAGGAGGACGATGCATCATCCAACACACCAAGATGAGTGGGCATTGATGTCACAAGAAGGCATGAACATGTTGAGAAGCAACAGTGTCGTCAGACGCGTCAGTGGTATGCTTAATGGGGGTCAGATGGGGCCCCGGGCCATGACCTCGGAAGTCGGGGTTTCGTCGTGAGTTTTGACGAGCGGCTCTGGAGTTAAGTGCATATGAGTGAAGTATGCAAGCCCGCAAAGTTTCATGTCAATCGGACACCAGACGGGCGCTCCACGTTGGCGTATGACTCCTCGTGAATATGACGTGCAAGGGTGTCAGACCAAATATGCCTCAGAATGCACTATAGGGGGAGGCATGGTGTCAGCTCTCCACCACCCCTGGGCCCTGTGGCCTAAGTGAGCTACCCCATGGCACATGCGTGTGTCATGGCGTGGGCGAGCGTTGCAAGACGAGTGTCTTGGGCGTCTTCCTTTGGGAATAGGTTTCCAAGGACAGTGTCGGGCGGCACGGGTGTGCCGACATTGCGCCCCCGCCCATGGGCTAGAGGTTGCACTATATGGCCGGGCTGCGGCACGCTATACGGAAATGACTCAGCATGACACGGAAAGGTTCATGCCTCGATATGCCTGGATGGATGGATGTCCGGGAGGCCCCGATTATAAGTAAAGCCCATGGGTCGGTTCTCGAGAAGCAGGTCCGAGCGAGCGGCTAAGTCAGATGACATCTCGAGGCTCGGGGTGGCATCGTGAAGCATCAGTGGAACCCGATAGTTCCCGGTTGGCACGGTATTTGCCCGAAACGTCCTGGTAAGCATTATAATGGCCCGATAAGCCCCGGTAGGCGTCGAAAAGCCCCGGTAAGCGTTATAATGCCCCGGTAGGTCCCGGTAAGTGCTAAAATCACCAGGTAAGCTCCGGTTGAGCGTTTTAAGGCCGTTTTGATCCCGAGAAGGGTCCGAACACATCCTGGCGAAGTTCCAGATCGATGTAGAAGCGTGTGGGCCGTGTCCTCGAGATAGAGGACGATGAAATGTGATGCGACGTTGCGTTCAGATGACCTTGGCCTGATGTAAAGGCAAGGTTGAGCCTTAGGACTTGGCCTAGAGTAGAGGCAAGTCGGCTAGAGTCGCGAATGAGTGAAAATACACGTACGGGCGACGTGTATGACCGAATGTTATTCCGCTGCAAGATGATTTGAGTTCGGTTGAGGATGAAGAACCTCGCCTAAGGTCCGATGAAGCACCAAAGTCCCGCGAAAAAGTTGTATCGGTTAGAGATGACCCTTAAGGCTGGCCATGGTCGCGTGTAAGATCATGGCGCCGCACGGTTAAAAAGGTACGACCGTGACACCAAGCACCAGCAAGTCTAGCACACATTCACTCGTGGGTGCCAGCCAATCAACATTGTCGTCATCCACACTTGACGGGAAAATTTCCAGTACTACGGTAGTATGGAAATTTTTTTATACTACCTCTATTTATTGTTTGTCATGAAAGAAGCATTAAGAATTGTGTGGGATTCATGGAATAAAATATTATATTAGTAAATGATCATTAAATGATGTGTCAAATGTTGAAGGGAGAGAATATGTAATATACGGTCGTACTAGAAATTTTCCCACACTTGACCATTTTATTCTCTTGTTTTTTTAAGTAGATTTTACTCTCTTGAATTTCTAATATTAAAGTTGGCCTTGTTATAAATTTTATAGATCTGGATTAACTTAATTTTTAGGTTTGCAGCCTTCATTTGTCATTTTTAAATGTATTAAAAAGATGACTTTTGATCATATAACTGTTAAAAAACTTTTCAAGGTGGGCTTTGCTCACATAATTATTAGGAAAAAAATACCCTTCTAGTCCCTGAGGTTTGGGTTAGGTTACAGTTTGGTTCCTAAGTTTTCAAACTCAACAATTTAGCCCCTGAGATTTGGATTTCGTTGCACTCTTGTCCCTTCGTCAAATTTTCTGTTAAACTCTCGGAATGCCGACGTGGCATCATTTTTTAGTAAAAAAATTATTTTATTGATTTTAAAAATAAAATAATAATAAATTAATTTAAAATATATTTTTTATTATTATTTCTTTTCTTCTTCTTCTCCATTAGTCTTTCTTCCTTCTTCATTATCCTTCTTCTTCTCATCTTCCTTCTTCAACTCAAATCCTACCGCCGCTCGCCGCCGGTGACTGTTTTTTTTTCCCTCTCTTCTTCCTCTTCTTTTCTTCTTCTCCTTTCTCAAAGCTTCTGTGTTTTTTTTAAAAAAAAAAAAAAATGAAAGAGGACGGGGAGGGAGGGAGGGACCTCCCCCCTCTGTTTCCTCCATCTCTGTTACAGATATGTGGATTTTGTTTAAAAGGTTATGTAGTAGTCTACTCGATGGTGATCAATATTCTAATTTTCAAGAATATGTATAAAACATTATTAGATATATCATAACCTATAAGTCTAAACCTTTTAGATATAATCTTTTCAAAAAAAAAAAAAACCTTTTAGATATAATAGTAGCTTAAAACATGTGAATCACAATCATTATATTGTTGAATACCAGGATCAATAATCAATTAGTTAAAAGGTTAAAAAGATTACTTGATTTACTATTTTTTTTTTATAATAATTACTTGATTTACTATTATCACACATTTTAAAGAGAAAATACTTATGTAGAAATATTTTTACTAGCAATAACTTTAAAAATAGTTAGGCTAAATATATGTTTAAATCTAATGTTCGGATACTTTTTAATATAGTTTTGATTGTCTAAAAAAATCAATTTAGTCTTGTATACATTAACATTTTTCAATTTAGTTGTTAATTATAATAAACTTTACATGACATAATAGATAATACTTAAAGAAATGGATACAAAATTACAGGAGAAAAAAAGGTCCTTTAAAATATGACAACTAGAAATTTCTTCTAATTTCTTAGAAGATTGAAGAAAGAATTAGCAACTTTCCTTTTCTAAATGAATTTTTTAAAATACAACGGACTAAATTGAAAAATATATCAAAATATTAATAACTAAAGCGTATATATATGTAACTTTTTATTTTGTTTAAAAAAATGTCCCTAAACTTTGAAACGTTTCAAAAATACTAATGAACTTTGAAAAATGTTTAAAAAATACCCTTGTCGTTAATTTTTTGATGGAAATCGTTAAAGTTTCAGTTTAAAAAATACCCTTGAACTTAAAAAAAAAAAAAAATTAAAAAATACCCTTATTGAAAAATGTTCTTCTTTTTTCCTCATCTCATCGTAAATTCTAACGGTTTCCATCCAAAAATTAACAGCAATGGTATTTTTGAAACATTTTTCAAAGTTCAGGAGTATTTTTGAAACTTTTCAAAGTTCAGGAACATTTTTGAAACAAACCTCATAGTTCAGGAGTATTTTTTATAATTTAGCCGAAATAACTAAAGCGTATATGTAGTCCAAAAACTAATAAAATAAATAAATAAAGTGAGGAAAGAAAAGGAAGATGAAGTGGGGTTTATGCATGTGTGGTGGCAAACTAACCCCACGTGACAGAGCGTGAGAGATGTGAGGTAGGCACGTGCCTCACGCTTTTTTTTTCTTTTTTTTTTTTAATTATTATTATTATTAAACAAATATTACTTTTTATTTCAATTGCATTTGTTGCATTGCCCTTCATTTTTCTCTTCACCCTCTCATTTGTTTTAGTCTAGTGTAGGTCAATTTACACATACATCCATTGAATTTGAGAATTTATTCGAGGAAGCGGGTATAATAAGGTTGATAATTTTATACTATTGGATATATGGTCATAAGAAAGTGGCTTGTGTCCTAAAAAATACTTTTCATCATCTAAAGTCAATTCGATAAGGCCTAAACACACTATAAATTAGTTAAAAAAATTCTTACAGAAGAAGTTATTTTATTTAGAAAAAAAGGTTCAAAAGCAATGCAAATTACTCGAATTATTTTGTTCTAGTAAAAGTCGTCAAAACTTGACTTCAAATGCCAAAGCGAGCATAGCTCAGCGGTAATTAGAGATGTTCATGAGACAGGGCAGGGACGGGTCCCCACCCCCTAAATCATTCCTCGTCCCCGCAAAATTTCCCATTTAATTTTGCGGGGATCGGGGCGGGGATTCTCCGTTTTAAATTTTTTTTTTTTATTAAATGTCAATCAATTGCAATTCTTTTTAAAAGATCTACGAAATATTCTAATGAAGATAACAATAATATTTCATGATTGAGTTTAAAATCTTCAAACATCATTTCTAAAAGTTTAAATTTCAATATTACAATATATGGTTTTCAACTTAAATATTACACAATACAACATAGTTTCAAATATAACAAATCTTAAAATAATAACAACAATAAAATAACACGTCTAAAATTAAAAATTACAACAACAACGACAAAACTAGGGTTTTACTATTTATACTTACAAATTACACCATAATATTATAATAATATAAATTATATATATATATTATATAAAAAGAGTGGGGCTGGGGTTGGGGACGGGGAATATAATCCCGTCCTCGCCCCCGTTTAGAGAATGGGGGAAAATTTTTCTCCCCACTCCCTGTGCAAACGGGGATTCTCTGCCCCGTTCGGGGTGGGTCCCTGCGGGGTAAATGGACACCCCTAGCGGTAATATAATTGACATGTATCTTTGACCAAAAATATTATATATCTAAAAGTATATTTTTAATAGTTATATATACGCTTAAAAATTCTAGGTTAATAACATTTTTGGTTCCTAAACTTTCATAAAAGCAACAATTTAGACTCTAAACTTTATTTTGTAATAATTTAGTTCTACTTTCAAATTTGTAACAATTTAATCCCTACCGTGAAAAATTCCATCAAAATTGAATGTCAATTATTATTATTATTTTGACAATATGGAGAGTGGGGGATTCGAACCACAAACCTCGTAGTTATCAGTACATCTATATGCCAGTTGAGCTATGCTCTTGTTTGCGTCAATTTTTATTATTTGACTTAGACTTTGCAACTCATTTACATATTAGGTCCTTAATTAGTTTATTAATCAATCTAGGTAAGAAACCTCACTGAATGATCTTAACAATAATTTTCATGATAAGAATTAAATCATTACAATTTTAAAGTACACAAAGACTAAATTGTTACATATCAAAGTTTAGGGACTGAAATTGTTACAAAATTGAAAGTACAAGGACTAAGTCGTTATAAACCAAAGTTTGGGGACTAAATTTATACTTCCATAAAAATTTAGGGACCAAAATTGATTTTTAACCATAATTCTAAATATTTTTAAGTAGAATCATTTTACAAACACTCTTCTATATATCAATATATTTACCCATATACAAGAGTTTTTTTTTTTTTTTTTTTTTTTTTTTTGACAATATGGGGTGGGGGATTTGGACACAGACCTCGTGATTATCCGTACAACTTTATGTATTGTTGGAATCTTTTATAAATGCAAACTAAAATACAACTTTCATGTACGTTTTCATCTAAATTGTTATATTTTAATAAAATTTTGGTTAAATTACATGTTTAGTCCCTTAAATTTCAGAGTTGTGTTAATTTAGTCCCTGAACATTAAAAAGTTTCAAATAGGTTCTCAAACTTTCAATTTTGTTTGCAATAAGATTCCTGAACTTTAAAAAGTATCCCACAGGTCCTTAAATTTTCACTTTTGTGTCCAATAGGCCCCTCAACTTTTAATTTTGTGTCTAATAAGTCATTGACTTATTCAACATTTTTTTAAATTCACAAGCCTACTATATACAAAAATTGGAAGTTTAGAGTCTCAATAGACATAAAATTCAATTTTATATATAGTAGATTGGTTAATTTTTAAAAATATCAAATATATCAATGACCTATTAGACACAAAATTGAAAGTCCAAGGACCTATTAGACATTGTTTAAGTTCAAGAACTTATTAGAAACAAAAATGAAAGTTCAAGAACCTATTAGAAATTTTTTAAAGTTCAGGGACCTAATTGATACAATCCTAAAAGTTCAGAGACTAATTAAACTTGTAATAAAACCTAAAATTTTACTTTTCTTTATGTTCTATCCACATCGATATTTTACTTTCTTTTGGATACGTCAAAATTTTCACTAACAATTATGAACCTTTCATATGTGTTTATTTGTTTGTTTCTATTTTGTTTAGTTTGTTAGTCCATCCAAAAGTACATATTTTCAATAAATTTTTATGAACAAAAAATTGTTTTCTTCAATGGGGTTTCTTAGAGAAGCATTGCATTATCACCAACAAAATTTGATAGCTACTTTTACTTTTGTTGGGCAGTGAGGACAAAAGAAAACAATTGCTAAGGGATTTTGAAAACAATCTCTTGGTTATAAGACAAAGACTTCACAACAGAAATATATATATTAATATTCTTCTCTCATATATATTACTGTTTTTAAGTAATAAAATAATTTTAAAGTAAGTTAGTTTAAAAAGAAATGAGATACTTTTCAAATAATTTATATAGTAAAATGTTAGGGTGCATTTGGTTCATAATTAAAAACAAATCCATTAAAATAGTTTTTAGTGTTAAATTTTTGGTCTCGATATTTCTATCGAAATTTTTACAAGCATATGTAGATTCTTCTTCTTCTTTTCTTTTTTTTGAGTTTAACAAAGCATTTGGGAGTGGAAATTCGAACCTCTCGCCTCTTGGTCAAGAATGCATGTCAATTACCAATAAGTTATGCTCACTTTATTCTCCACTAATCTTTTCAATGTGAGATCTTCAACATGTCCCCTCAAGATGGTGTGCCTCTTTGGGTTCACCATTCTTGAATCGGATCCCGATTTTTTTGATACCATATTAGATAGCATGGGGTTCCATCTCAAAACCAATTGGCAATGAGTGGAGTAACCCATCAATCTTATAACTTGTGAGGTCTCCACTAATCTTTTCAATGTGGGATTCTCAACATATATATTTCAAAATCGTCTATCAACATCAACATTTTACCAATATTTTGTACGGCGGTTCTATAAGATTGAGACCCTAGTTGGATATTGAAAACCTTGCTTGGGACATACTTAATTCACAGGGAGCGTTTGCTTTACTTCACCTTTTCCATCCATTTTTAAAGACTGAGAGTGATTCTCTGTGAAAGAAAAATGGCATTTGATTCTTTAAAATGCTTTCTTCTTCAACTCAACTTCCCCAAATTTCAGAGAAGATTGCAACTTT
The DNA here is from genome assembly GCA_017139565.1 of Luffa aegyptiaca. Classification (NCBI taxonomy): domain Eukaryota; kingdom Viridiplantae; phylum Streptophyta; class Magnoliopsida; order Cucurbitales; family Cucurbitaceae; genus Luffa; species Luffa aegyptiaca. Next base: position 2,906,950 of record CM029404.1, on the reverse strand, counting down.
GGCCCAAAAAGAAAAGTGTTTTTGAATTGTGAAAATTTCACACATGGGGTTTGCAGCTTTAGTTCTCTAAAGATTTAGATTAGTGCCACACCCACCACGTGTTTCCTTCCTACTTTTAACAACTTTGTCAAATATTTTACTTGTAACACTACTTTTGTTTTTGTTCTAAATTTTTTAACGTTTGTTCGTTTTAGTTCAACGCAGTTATAAGATGAAGCTAACATGAACATAACTCAACTAAAATAAAACATATACTTTCGATCAAGAAGTTAGATGTTCGAATCCTCTAATACTCCACACATTGTCAAAAAAAAAAAAAAAAATTGCAAGATGGAGAAATGAATTATTGATCTTTGATCTAATGATTATTGCGAATATGCAACCAAAGACCTACATCAGTTGGACAAAGAATAGATTCGTGAGAGTGTATAAGTAGAGGACAACATCTCAATTGGTATCAAGGCAGCATTCTAGGTGAAACCAAAGACAAAAAATGCAAGGGTTTATGTTAAAGTTGGACAATACAATATCATACTATTGTGAAAGCATGGAGAGATTCATTGTCTTAGCATTACTTTTAATTAGTTTTAGCGAACGTGAGCATAACTTAACTATTCAAGACATTATATATATCCTATATAATCAAAAGGTAAGAAGTTCAAATCCTCACCCTATTGAAAAAGAAAAAAGAAAACTTAGGTCCTGTTTGATAACCATTTGGTTTTTGAAAATTATGTTTTTTTTTTTTTTTAAATTTCCTATCATGACTTTCATCCTTGTTAAGGATCCATTTGAATTTCTAGTCAAATTCTAAAAACAAAAACAAATTTTTGAAAACTATTTTTTTTTTCAAAATTGGACTTGGTTTTTGAAAAAAGGAAGAAGATTGATACTAAAACAAAGAAACTTAGAAGTGGAAGTAGGTGTGTATAAGTTTAATTTTCAAAAACCAAAAACCAAATGGTTATCAAACGACCTTTAACTTCCAAATTTTATGTTTCAATTCTCTATCTTTACATAAAAAGTTGTTTTAGTTATCGCATGTCTTTATCTTTTCATTACTTATTTTACACAAAAATTCACATTTGACTCATTAGATGCGGTTTCATATATATTTGTCTGTTGATTTAAATATTTTTTAGGAAAATTAATATAAGAAGCTTGATATGTTATGTTTTAGTTAAATCATTCATTAAAAAAATTTTGCGATAATTGTTCAAAAAAAAAAAAAAAAAAAAATTTTGCGATAAAAATTGAAACGATTCTTTTCGCAAAGTTTAATTGCTAAAATATACAATGGTTTTGATTGTTGATCAAAACGAAAAGTAAAAATACATTGAAATGATTATGGTTAGCGAGGCCTGGATTAATTTTTAATGGATTAGAATTAAATTAAACTAAATGAAACAACAATGGATAAATATCTTCATATACACACTACCATTAAATTTACCAAATCTTGTTCGTTCTTAAATAAAATCAATTTTGGTTGGTTTGTGACCTTGTTATGGGTAGTTTTCTTCAATTTTTTTTAAAAGGAGGTTTTGTTCCATGATCATGAAATTTAATTTTCAATTATAAATATAAGTTTTTATTGGGTTTTAGAAAAATATTAGAAGTGAGTTTGTCCTACCTCAGAAAGATTAAAGGAAGTGATGAGCTCCAAGTACTATAAAATGAGCCTATGACTTTAGGTTCAAAGCATTCCATTTAGAATCACTTTAAGCTTGGTATATACTCTAGTAGTGTGAGTGGTATAAAGCTTTAAGAGAGTGTTTCTTGTAATTGGGGTTGGAGAGAGAATTCTTTGTGATTGTATAAATTTTTCACATAGTGGATTTTGATAGCACAATTTATTGTGCCATATTTTATATGATTTTATCGTTAGTCTTGAGTATTATTTGGCCATTTTTATCTCTATTTGGTTTTGTTTTGTAGGAATCAAGTATTTCAATGGAAATCGACATTTTTGAGCTTTACCGATGATTTAAGAGCTAAAGAATAAGTTCGGGCCAAGAAAATAGAAAAGGAAGATCAAATAAAGGCCTAGCGTTGAGACGCTAGCCATTGGAGCGTCCCAACGCTGGGCGCAAGTCAGCACGCGCGCAAATTCGAGGCAGCGTCGAGACGCTACCTCCACAGCGTCTCGACGCTGCGAACTTTCCAGATTTAATTAGGGCATACACGCGACAGCGTCGCGACGCTATGTCCTCAGCGTCTCGACGCTGTCACACAGAATCGGCAGTATATATATTTTGCGATGCCATCTGATTCGGGGAGCTGTTTTGGAGAGAGAAAAACGACTTCTAGAGAGAGAAAACGGACAGAACAAGGCAGAGAGGGGGGGAGCTTGATTTTGGGGAGCTTGGATCGAGAGGTTCGTGACGGGAACGCACGGGAATCACGGCCAACGAGTTTAATCTTTCTCCCTTATTTCTTGTATTGATTTGTAGCATGTTTGGGATAAATTTCGCTTGTATTTTAGAGATCATGAGTAGCTAGATTTCGTTTCTTAGGGGCTTGATGTAGCCATTAGTTTGTATGGATTAATTTACGGCTTTTTAGGACGTTTCGTAACGCGGTTTATTTATGCAATTGTTCGATTAATGCTTATAATCTCTTGATCACAGATTGTATGTTGTTGTTTCTGAACTAATCGCTTGGGAGAGGGTAGTTTAGATTAGACTCTCAATTGCATGACTTAGGTAATTCGTTAATCGGGAGATTTGGAATTGCTTGAGAAATCGTCATGAGGATTGTTCTTATTGCTTAGGCTTATTGTTGAAATTAGATAGGGATATCAATTTCTTAATTCGCTTAAAGGATTAATTGCACTCGGGAGAGGCTTTTAATTATTCATAATCCTTGGTTTATAAACTTGTTACGAATTTGTTCTTAATTATTCGTTAAATTAATTCATGCATCTAATAGGTGAAATCAATTCCCTAAGGCCTTTCTCCATTGAGTTTCCACATTTTATTGCTTTGATTAATTTTTAATTGATTTGCATATTTCTCGCTTATTTTCTCTAAATAAAATTGGGCAAATATACCTTTAATAATTAGGGGAACTAGAAAACCAATCCAGAGGACGACATTCGATTTTAAATCACTATATTATAACTTGGCCCGTACACTTGCGGTAAGCAATTTGCACATCAGATTTATTTCTGTGGGTTGTGGTTTTTTCTCCGCTTTGGAGTTTCCCCGTAAATTCTTGTATTTCTTATTTTGTTGCTTTATTTTAATTTCTCTATTATTTTTCTGCTTATTCCTGCAGTAGAATTTGAGGTTTTTTCCCAACAGTTTTGCTTAGTTAAAAGATAATGATCATTATTTATACATGATTTGACAGTATATTTAACAAACTACTTAGACTTTGTTTTTTTCTCTCTTCTAATCTTTCATTGCTTTTTAGAAGCAAAATTGTAAAAAATACATGAACATATGGTTTAACGCATTTGTTAGTGTGTGTATATATATTTGGTTAATTTAATGTTTTAGACTTTAGGAATAAAAACACCATTTGCTACACATGTTAATATAAATTGGTGTTAGAAAAAATAAAAAGTTAGGGGCTCGTTTGTTAACGTTCTCGTTTCTTGTTTCCGTTTCTTCATTTTTAATAAAGAAAAATAGAATTTCATGACCATAACACCTATACATTCAATAAATTAATAAACCTATATTCTTATTTATGTTTGGAAAAAATTGGAAACAAGAACAAAAAAGGAGAAACTAGTTTTAGTTGTTCCCAAAAGTTCCATACAAATTTTGGGAGTGTTTCTAAAAAATGAGAAACAAGAAACATACATAGTTATTAAATGCTTAGATTTCTTAATAAAATTAGAAACAAGAAACAAGAACGTTACCAAACGAGCCCTAAATTATCAAAAATACCCCTGAACTATAGGGTTGGTTTCAATTATACCCTTGAACATTCAAAAGTTTCATTTTATTTCTCGAGTTTGAAGTTTGTTTTAAAATGATCCCGAGAGACATTTTCTGTTAAATTTATAGATGAAAAATGATGTGTTTGCATGTGCTTTTTATTGTTTCTTCCATATATATGTTCACATAAGCAACGATACATATTCAAACACACCATTTTCTGTCCATAAATTTAATGAAAAAACACCTTCAATAAATATTAAATGAATATTAAAAATAATAATATATTAATGTATTTTTTTTAGTAATAATATATTAATGTATTAGATGCAATAAATGATGAAAAATATATTTATTGCATTTGGTATAATAAATATTAAAAAAATAATATATTAATGTATTCCTTAGGAGATTTTAAGAGGTTTGAATTCAATTTAAATATGTTAAATGTATATTATAATATATTACATAATTTTGACAAATTCTATTCTAGGTCCTATAAAATGTGTCTTTCTACTCATATCTATATTTTCCTTGAAAATGTGTGATAATATATATATATATATTAAAACACATGCAAACACATCATTTTTTTTAATAATTATTTTAACCTACTGCTTAAAATAATTATTAAAAAAAGATAAAAGCTTTAAACTAGAAGGGAAAAATCAACTTTTACCCATAAATTAAATTTGTCGAAGTAGTATGAATTTTCATAGTAAATTTTGAATTTCATCAAATTGTACCTCAAACTTAAATAAATGCTACAATCTTAACCTTCAACTAGAAAAAAATGTTGCAATTTTTAGCCTATAATAAGTTTTCTTCTAAAAACTCATTAAAAAGTATTCTCATATACGTTTAATAAATTATAAAACATATGTATGATAAAAAAACATTTGATAGGATTTTAAGGACAAATGACATTAGAGCAAAATTTTTGTTGAAATTTGTGACTTTTGACAAAATTAATCGACACAGTTAGTTCGTGTATTTTTTTTTTTAGTATATCAACATTTGGGGGTGGTCGTGTATTTTATTTTTTTGAGTATATCAACATTTGGAGGTGGGGGAATTCAAACCTCTCACCTCATGGTCGAGGGTACATGGCAATTACGCTGAGCTAAGCTCGTTTTGGCAGTTAGTTAGTGTATTAATCCAACCTAATTTTGTTAAAAAACTTTATTTTATTAAAATCAATGAATTTAGTGAGATTTTTACCTTTTTTTTTTTTTTTTTTTTTTTTTTTTTTTTTTTTTAAGAATTAGAGAATGATTTAAGAAAAATTGAATATATTATAAAAATGATAACATTTATCTAAATTGAAGGTAAAATTGGATGAAATGTGTAAACATATAAAAACTGACAAAACTTAACAAGTTTTTGCTTTTTGGAGTAAATTTAGATTTTTTTCCCCTCAAAATAAAAAGAAAAAATGAACTCAAAAAAAAAAAAAAAGAAAAGAAAAGAAAAATGATATAGAAATTAAATCAAAATAATAAGCCCATCCCATTTCTTAACCGTCCTCTCCGAGGCCCCCGCAAATCTCCATCGCAGCCTTCACGCGCCGCCCCGACTCCTCCATCGCGCTCGGTGCCGCTTCTCCTTCTCGCCGGAGCTATGCCCTTCCGTCTCAGGTATTAAATTGTGTATCTGCAGATTAATAGATGTTTTTAGTATACCTGATTATGAATACGTATGATATTTCTTTGTTCCATGTCGAGTTAGTTTAAGTTAGATATGTATAGAAGAAGCTAGAAATTTCGAAATTCTGGACCAATTTTTCAGGAAAACTATTCATAATCTTGATTTCGGATCCAAACCGAAGCTCCCTGGTAATTTTTGAAATTAAAATTGAGGGTTTACATATAAGAACTGAAAGAACTGTGTGATTTTCGCATGTGGTCTTTGTTATCAATGTTGTTTGACTACAATTGCTATGTTGCAATTATTTTATTTTGGAAGTTTGAATTGTTATATTAGATAGTAGTGGGTTTCATTCTGGTTCAACTGGCCTGAATCAGCCAATTGTGCATTATTGTAGCAAGGTAGTTCACCATATTGGATTATATTTCTTTATTGGCTGATGGAAAATACGGGGTTTGCTTCATTTGCTCCATCAAATCGTCCTTCTATGGCTTTTCAAATGCCTCTATATACAGTTTATTATAATATAACATCACTTGCAACTTATGACTCCATTGAGCCAAATGGTGGTCTTCATAAGGCTTGGTCTGGAGTAGTTCGTTCCCCAAACTAAGGATTAGGCGTAAGTTCAACAATTGAGTTGTCTTTTTTGGTGGTAGTGATAAGCTTGGGTGGGCACGATTTAGTCCCTAGGTTGTATACATCCAGCCTCCAGTCTTTTAGGAAAGCTTCAAAAAGGATGAAGTTATTTTCATCGAGTTTTATAGACAGAGAGGAGTTAAGGTGGTTTTAGAATAACGATGCTCTTGATTGAATCCCTTTTGTTGCAAGGGATGGGATTGGAGCTTTTGATAACTTTAGAGGATCGATGTGTTGCCACAAGTTGCTGAATGGCCGGTTGTTTTCCAGTATCCATGCATGGGAGCTAGGCCAAAATCAGAAATTAGAATATGAGACGAAAGAGGGAAAGTCAGAAAACTGAATCTGAAAAGGGGTTGAGCTCAGGGTGGTTGAGGGGCACGTGGCTAGGGTGTGTGGATTTGACTTCCTAATCTAAGCATTAGAGAAAAAAGAAGAAGAAGAAGAAGACAAGGGTTAGACACAATCATCAGTCAGTTTTTTCATTTTTGAAAATCTAAAACCAATTGAGACATGCTAAACTGATCAGTTTCCTATGCTCTGATTTGCATCCCCTGGTGAGAAGGATGTGTGTGTGTGTGTGTGTGTGATTTTTTAATGAAAAGGGATGTATTTTTGTCAATTTTCGCAATAGTATTTGGAAAGAAAATCTCATCAAAATTCATAAGAGTAAGACCTAACTATGTTTTCTCTTACAAATGTAAGCCTCTCTCTCTCTCTCTCTCATAAATTTATCCTCTCTTTCCCTCACAAAATCTGAAGTAATCTTTAGATCAATATTAAAATAGCCCCCATCTTTGGAGAACTGCGGCTCAACAGCCATATGCAATATGTTAATCTTTTTCTCAAGATTTTACAAGGTTTTGGTTCGATTTCCAGCTGCTTTGTTTTTTAAGAACATTGTGAATTCCATTTAAACCTCTCTCATTGTGAAAGACATTATTGAACCTTGTGGTTAATGTCACTTTGTGTCTGGGGAAGTTTGCTTGTTTGGTACATTTTTTATGTCCAACATATTAAACTACCGTTGAAGTTAAAAGCTTAAGCTGATAGGTTACACTAAATTTAATCTTATATTGATATTCTCAATAATCCCCTTCATTTTGGGCTTGGAAATTAGTTTAGGGACTAACAAGTATTTATCAATACTAATTGGAAAGAAAATGATGTTATAGGGGTTTGAATATAAGACCTGCTGCTTTGAATCATATTAAATTACTACTAAACCCAAAAATTTAAGCGGTAAGTTATAGCAAGTTTAATCTTTTGTTCATATTTTGAATGACCAATTGTAGATTTTGTGTGCAATATGGGTGGGTATCCTCCTATTGGGTTTGGTTATCTCATATTTTTATAATCTTAATTGAGGAACCATCTTGTATCGTGATAGGATTTTGGGAAGTTTCATAGGAAACGGTCATTTTTTATGTTGATTTTATACAAGTCTTGAAGGCTTTAATTTCTTGAAGTTTTTATCTTTTCCCCTTGTCATATTGAATTTTATGTCCACGTGATATCAAGTAGATTATGATAAAAATTGCTTTTCAAGAAAAAGTTGATATGTGCGAAGTTGCAGTAATTGGATCTTGTGTTAGCATGAATTTTGCTGTTAAATGGTTGATCTGAAAATATCTCATATTTTTTTTTGGAATGAGAATGAGCACGTTTAGAGTGGGTTAATTCAAAATCTTGTTTTTCCATCAATATTTTAATTGAATAGGATACTCTTGAAGAAGCATTTTCCTCATTAATCATGTTAATGCCATTAGTACATGAATTTTTGGGCAGATAAGGATCAAATTTTGAGAGAAAAAGCGAGGAGATGGCCTCTAGATCGCTAATTCAGCGGCTAACACCATACTTGGTGGCGCGTATCCGAGAGAATCAGAGGCTTCTTAGCTCTTCTGTTTTAGCTCATCAAGAAGCCTCTTCTTTGTTGTCATCTCCATCCCCATCTTCATCTGCGCCTATTGATACCATTCACATGACTGATAATTGCATTCGGGTATCCTATACATATAATGTTATCATTTTTTGTACATGTACCATATGGCTTAGGGATTTTTCATCCATTTCATTGTCATCCTCTAGTTTTTGTTCTTGATTTCTGCATTATTATCTTATTGTGCACCATTTGGACTTATAGATTCTGGGTTTTAGGATGCTAATAAATTATTGTGCCTTTTATGTTCTTGAAATTTGAGTAGAGAATTTGAATTTTGAGCATTTCTATTGTTACCACTTTGACCTATATTGGGGTTCATAAAACGGTCTTGATTTACTCTTTTGCTTAGTCTTGACATGCCTTGCAGAGAATGAAAGAATTGCAAGAGCCCATGGAAGAAAAGATGCTTCGCTTGAGTGTCGAAACTGGGGGGTGTTCTGGATTTCAATATGTTTTCAATTTGGATGACAAAACAAATGCAGATGATAGGTTTAACAAATATTAACTCGTGCTTACTTTGGTTTTCACTTAAAAATTGTCACTGATGTTTGATTTTACTTTTTTAAAGAAATTTATCCTTCTTTCTTCTTTCATGTTGCAGGGTGTATGAGAAGGAGGGAGTTAAATTGGTAGTTGATAATATCTCGTATGATTTTGTAAAAGGAGCAACTATTGATTATGTTGAAGAGCTGATTCGTTCAGCTTTCGTTGTGAGTGAAACTTACCTCTCATTATTGCTGGCTCCCCGTTTCTGCTTAGATATGTTTTTTTTTATTACTTTTATACTAGTGTGGTGGACCATAGCAAATTATAGGTCTATGACATCTATTCAATCAATGGAGTGATGATAAAGAAAATTGATCTATTGAAAAACCAACTTCCACTATTGCCATCTTCAGAATATCTATCCTTCGACTGTTACACCTTGCCGTTTATAGAATCTCTCTCCCTTGATGAGTACGTTTAGGTTTCTAGAGTATTATTTACGTTGAGAAATATAATGAGAGGTGGGAGTGCCAAACAAAAATTCTCCAGCCAATTCACTCCCGCACTGTAGAAGTAGATCCTTACCCAAAATAATACATGATGCCCACTCATGTCTATCCTTCCCCATACTTATATGCACCTCTGCTACTAACTAACTGCCCAAGGTTACATCCCCCATTTTACCCTTTCTTGAATAAACGTTGATTCCAAGGGTCAATGTAGGGAAAAATTTCTATATTATAGTGATGATACGACCTAAGAAGCACATACACTTTAGTTTGGCTAGTGTGTCCGTGTCCGACACGTGGACACTCCGGCACTTGTTGGACACGTATTGGACACTTGTTAGTACAATTGATATGTGACATAACACTAGTTGTACAAAGTTAATATAGGTATATATCAAACATTTGTTAAGTATACTAAATAGACACCATACTAAATGACAAAAATAATAAATTCTAAGAGTGAAATCCATTAAACTCATTTTTTAAGCATACAAATGCATAAACTTATTGGTTTTGAATTTCCTTCTGGTATAAAAATGATATATATTTTAAAATATCTATATTTTCCTAAACGTGTCCGTGCTGTGTCTGTGTCCTAGATTTTAAAAAAATAACGTGTCACCGTGTTCGTGTCGTGTCGTATCCGTGTCTCGTGTCCGTATTTGTGCTTCTTAGGATACGACTCTCATTCATTGTTAGCCACATGTACAAAATTATTTAGAAAAGAAAATTCACAGGTACCATAGGCATCATGGAAGCACTAGAAATTTCCCTATCTATAATCTAACAAAGAAGTGATGTACCCTTGAGCAGAAATAGGCTCACCAAGGCACATTTTACCCTATATTTTCTTTCTTTTTTTTAATACATTACTATATATCTTATCAAAATAGAACTGGTGGTACTGCAGAAGTTGAAATCTTGTATTATGTGCAGGTGAGTACGAATCCAAGTGCTGTAGGTGGGTGTAGTTGTAAAAGTTCTTTCATGGTCAAACAATAATCACCTCAAAGCCTCCTTCGGTTAGACCCTTCCTAAGGCATAGGAGTAATGATCAAACGCTGACCTGATGATATGATGAGTATGTTTATCACTTGGTTGCTTCTGATGATAAAGGTTATATTTTATGCCTATTTCATGTATCATTTTATATATTCATGTTCATGTACCACTTCTATATCATCTGAGAACTCCATTCTTTATCGAATCAAATAAGCAAAAATAACCTGATCGATTGTAATTGAACTGAAACTTTCATCTTATTTTGAGGATGAGTCAGAAATAATACTTACATTGTGAACATAGAAAAATGTTCTGGATATTATTGGATTCATCAACTGGAAGAAACCATTCCCAATTTTGTGTTCTACTTAATGAACTTAGGGAATAAATGATGTATATGAGTCGATATTCTTTTTCGATTTATACACTCATTTTTAGACTCTAGCAAAAACATATACGACTCAAGAATCTTGATTAAACCCTTTGCTTCTTAGTAGCTCGCTAGTAGAGCAATAAGTTGTTAACCTCATAGGTTTAAATCTTACTTGGGTAGAAGTAGAATTTGGAGCATTCAACTTTTACTTAAAAGCATGAAAATATACTTTTATGTTCAGATGTTGAGAATCCTGTCTTCCACACTTATCTTTACTATAAGGTTTACAAGACATATGAATGCCAAAAGTTCACCATTGAGTAATCAAGCTAGATGTCTAATGGTAAGAGGAGAGAAAACTTGTGGTTGACAATTGAATTTCTATCGTTTCATCCATGTACTCTTAAGCATCTAACTTTGAGTATTAGAATTTGTTTTAGCAAATACCACATCATTAGATTTTTGGCATTAGCAATTATTTGTTTTGCAAGGACCAGATATTTATAGGGTCCCCTGATTTGAAAATGACATGTCCTAAGATCTGAGTTTGGGGACAACAAAGGTGCAAGGCATGATGGCAAAGCACATGCTACAGAAACAAAATAGTGTCACATTATGAAGTTAGACATTTCACTTTCTCATTTGGTAAAGATTGAAGCTTATGGTAAACCAATGATATAATGTGGCTTTGGAATTTTGGTGAATTGGGTTTTGGAAGGATAAGGGGCATTTTTTCCCCCCACGTATTTGAATGTTTTATATCGGACAATGAAGATTCTTCTCTTTAATATCGATTTGAAATGTCACAATTTTCTACTATTATCAAGGGAGAAAAACAGATACTCAATTTAAAGTGAGTAAACTGAATTTCATACTCGATTTCATAGATACATATAGAATTCTGTGGAAAGCCGTATTCGATGAAAGTTGTACGAAAGTTGTATGTACAACTTTGAACCATTCTTTGTTAATATGTTAAAAGATTAGATTACTTACATTCAAATATATGCTGTCACTTGGTATGGTTTTTTTTTTGGTAATATTGGTGTTATGGCTTCAAAATAATTACTAGTTATCATATTATGGCAATATCATTAAGTCGTTTTAGTTTTATCCTTTAATTTCGACAGATTTATATACCAGTTTGTGATAAATTAATTTTGAATTTTACAAAAATATCTTGTTAAATATTGAAATCTAATTAGGGATCCACCATTTGATTCCCCCTCCCCATGAAATTTCTCAATAAATTTTGCAAGTTCTTCGTCGGGAATTACTTTCCATTTTTTTTTTTTGAGTACATCAACATTTGGGGTTGGAGAGATTCGAATCTCTGATCTCTTGGTTGAGGGTACATGCTAATTACCGCTGAGCCATACTCACTTTGGCGGGAATTACTTTCCATTTAGTATTGTTTTTTTTTTTTTTTTTTTAAAATCTTAATCAAATGTTTTTTTTAAGAAAATTTTCAATTAAATAGCTTATTAGCTTGGGAGGGAGAATTTGATTCTCATCCCGCCTTTTTTTTTCCGAGTAAATCAACATTTTGGGGTGGGAAGATTTGAACCTCTGACCTCATAGTCGAGGGTACATGCCAATTACCACTGAGCTAAGCTCGCTTTGACTTGATTCTCATCCCTATAATCATCTACATCTCTGTCCCTTTTATTTATTTTAAATATATTATTTATTAATATAAACGACACAGACATTTTAATTTATTTGGATTAAAATGAAACATTATATTATTTCTATTAGAAATTTAATAATTTTCCCTTTAAATGGAGATTCTCCGTGAAAATTTAATCATGTAAATGTAGATTCTCTAATAACTCATATATAACTAAAAAGATATTATCACATTATTTGGAATACTAATTCCAATATGTCATTATTATAACCACTTGAATGGATTTCAAATGCTATGCTATAACAACCACTATCATTCAAAGCCTCTACCTTTCACAATTACATTAGCAAAAAAAGAAACCAAATTTCAATCCATAATTGATTTGACTAAGACTAAGAAATCATCTCTTCTCCCATATTTTGAAATTATCTCTTTTATTTCTTTAACATCAATAATATTCCTACATATTCATTAAAAAAAAAAGGTTTATATCTAGTTATAGAAATTGGGAAATAAAAATTTAGAGTACATACTACTACTACATAGCACCAATCAGTAAAGTCACGTGTGTCAATTGAAACCACATTTTCTTTTTTATTTTTTTTGAGTACATTATCAACATTTGAAGGTGGGGAGATTCGAACCTCTGACCTCTTGGTCGAGGACATATGCCAATTACCGTTGAGCTATGCTCGCTTTGGCTTAAAACCACATATTCAAACTTGCAACTCAACAAAATATGATGGGTACATCTGACTCAACAAGACAAATCAAGTAAAGTAAATTAGTTTAGTTGCATCAAGTATAATAAAGTAGATGAAACACTTCTTCACAAAGTCGTGCTACCCTCATCCCCAAATGGAGAGGTAAGTAATCGTACTTAGAATAGTAGCTTGATTAGATGCTTGGATAGAGCTAGCCTAAGAAAAATTACTCACGTTTAGCTAATCATGTAAATATCAAGTCATTGTTCTTGATTGGCTAGGAACTATCGAGACAACAAAGTAATCACTGCTTCATGAATATCGAGCCTAATTTAAGTATCACTAAATGTGTGTTTGTTTTAACTTTTCAAGTGTTTAATTTTGAAAAAAAAAAAATTTCTAGTGTTTGGTAACTACTAAACATGACTTATTAAAAAATGAGATTGAAAAAGTAAACCATTTTGAGAGAAACACTTGAAAGCAAATTTTTTTAAAAAAGTTTTTAAGTATATAATACTTGTGTTTAAAAACACTTATGAGGAAATGTAATCAAACAATTTTTATACAAAATGTTTAAAAGAAAATGCATTCTTGAAAAACACTTAAACTAAGATGTATTTCAAACCGACCCTATGATATAAAAAAGGTTGTTGAAGGAGAAATTTTGGCCAATCACAGATTGCCACGTCATTATTTAAAATTAATGACGAAATTACAAATTATTATATTTAGGACCAATTATAAATAGACATGTGTCCCAAATTTAATTTGAAGACAAAGTTGGCCAATTATAAATTTTTAGAGCTAAATGTCCATTTGATCAATTAATTAAAAATAAATTATTTTGATCAAATTAATTAATTTGACCAATTAATTAAAAATTAATAATTAATTGGATCAAATTTGGTCTTTTAAATATTTGGGTCATGTGGTTTTTGGGTCAAATATAAACCAGACCCAAAACCAAATAGTTGAACCCAAGACTAATAAAACCCAAGTCCAAGTTGTTAGGCCCAAAAGTCACCAAGGCCCATCCATGGAGAACTCTATAAATAGAGGGTTCTCCTCCATTTCAAGGGGTCAGAAATTATAGACTCTCACAAACACAAGAGTTCAGAATTTTGAAGCTCTCAGTCAGAGTTATAGAATTTAGAGAAACTCCATCAAGACTGAAGACTCCCTGAAATCTATAAGTTTCAAAGTACTAAACACTCCTTGAAGACTGAAGACTCCTCCAAGATTGGAAGGTTTCAAGAATCTGTTGAAGCTTCAGATCAGAGGATTAACATCAGAGATTGTACACCTACACGCATACAACATAAATACAACTACATATTTATTCCACGTGTCTCATCTTCGAAGTTACGTGTGAACAAAGGTGTTTCACAATCACTAAATCAATGCATTTTTCTTTCTTTTTTAGTATTTTCTAGGTCTTTATTGTTTATTCAGTATTTACAATTACAAAAGCACTTGTTAGAACTTTTAAACTATTTAAAATATATTATGAGCTAAAAAATACGGTCGAAAACAATGTTTTAAATGTCGATGTTGACGAAAATATCAAAGTCTTAGTTTTATAGAAATGTTGACGGAAATATCGATAAAATGTCGATACCCAGTAGATATTTTAGAAAAAAAATGATAAATATAAAAAATTCATAAAAACTATTTAAACTAACAAATAAGCATTTCACCATTTTAAATAAATAAGTATAAATTTCTTATTATTAATATTCAGTCTATAATAGTGATATTTTATGGATATTTTAGTTATATTTGGTCAAATTTTTCTATGATACAATGGAAATGTCGATTCACCCCTCATGTTGATGTCGAATCTACAGACATGTGGATGAAAATGCCAACATGGCAACGAAAATTTAAAACTCTGATCGAGAAAAGTGAAAATTTTCAGGTGAGTTGGTGGAAATAATAAATGGAGATGGAGCATTTTACAACTTTGTTTTGACCATTCTCTTTAAGCAACATCAAGTGAAGCTGAAGACTAAGTGGGAAAAAGTGTCTTTCTTTTTGGAGAAGAGTTTCTTCTTATGGATTCATGGTATTTTTTGTTTTATCTTGTCCTAACTTTTGATGGTTGAATTCAACAAAAAAAAGTCATTTAAAAAGTAACTTTTACTTTATAGTCCAATTTTATTGCCACACCACTGTTTATTTCAATTTTATCAAAATTTAAAATGTTAATGAATTTTGAGTTTTTTTCTCATTTTCATTATTAAGTGTGCTTTTTTTTCTCTTAAAAAAAAAAATTTGATTTTGGTTTCCATTTTTGTCCTTCAATATATAGGATCTCAATTAGAATTATTGACAGTACTCTATATAGGATTATTGACAGGGTAGATTGGTGCTTATTACAAGAGATTGACATACAAAATGGTACTACAACCAAGGATATGAAGATGGACCTAAATCATGTTTAATCTATAAATATTTTGAATGTAAACCAAAAAAAAAAAAAAAAAAACCATCAATGTATTATAATTGATGATAGTAACTACAAAGTTTTTCCTTCTTTTTTTGGATTCAGCGATTGCAAAGGTGGGGATTAAACCATCAACCTTTTGGACTGATAATTGGCGTCTTATCCATTGAACCTATACTCAGATATGAACAAATAGCAATTTCACAGTTACACACATTTGGATATGAAATTAGATTGGATCACAAGAATTGTATTTTTTTTTCTAAAATGAATAAATCACTCTCCTATATATAAATTTGAAAATTATTTTCTTTTACCCATGAGTTCAAAAAATTTATTAATATGTAAGGGAAATAGAGGTTAAAATTTAATTCTAAATTAAAAAAAAAAATCTAAACTAATACTTTATTTAGTTCACATAATTCTAAGAATTAGCTTTAGTTCATTAGTTAGATTTTTCTCTTCCTCATTTAGTTAGAATTTCTCACTATTCATAATTAAAATCAAATCGATATTTCCATTTCTTGAAAAAAAGTAATATTTTTCGATATTTGTTAAGTAAGATCTTGTTCATCTTGTCACCCATTATAGAACTAACACTTTCGATATGACATGTGTAAATTACATGACACGCTCACTCAAAATACAACTTAGGTTAAGTTAACAATTCGAACCTATATCTTTGCTCGATTATGTGTAGTCTTGGATATGCCTCAACTCGAACGTGGGCAATAATGTCCTTACCTCTCATCAAACATGTTGGTTTGACATATATTAGATAGCTTCTTACTTTAACATACGATCTTTGAACATTACTACTTGGCCTGATCTATTACGCAAAAAATTCCTCTTTAACGGTTTGGTTATACTTTCTTCATGCCATATAGAAATTTCATTGAATCTCTCTTACAGCTTTAGCCCAAATAAATGTAGCCATAGACTCGACCTAGGCTTAAAACTAGCAGATTTTAGACCTTGTTTATCTTGGGTTGGGTTAGATCAATCTCTAAAGTTAGGTTCATGGTTTGGCCATAAGTTTAGCTCATTGGATCATGATTTGGTTTGAGTTCGAGCTGGCCCGGAAAATTATAGAAGATGGCTATTTTTTTATCCTCAAATTGAAAAATAGCCAACAGTTTTAATATCTCAAATATGGTTAATTAACTAAGCTCCGGTTGATAACCATTTCGTTTTTGGTTTTTGGTTTTTGAAAATTGTGTTTGTTTTCTCTCAATCTTCTTACAATGGTTTTTATTTTTTGTTAAGAAGACATTTGAGTTCCTAGTCAAATTCCAAAAACAAAACACAAGTTTTTGAAAATTATTTTTTTTGTTTTCAAATTTTGGTTTGGTTTTTGAAAACCTGTAAAATGATTAGATAACAAACAAAGAAATTTGTGGGTAAAAATAGTGTTTATAAACTTAATTTTCAAAAATCAAAAACAAAAAACGAAAGGGTAATTACCGAATAAGATGGATTTTTTTATGTATTCTATCAATTTTTCCCTCCCTTAAGTTTTTAAGTCTTCCTAAATGTTTGACACCAAACCTCACTATTGAATAATTGTTCAAAAAGATTTGATTTGAATTAATCTCCCACATCATCCTTTCATTAAATCATTCAAGCTTAATTAATAAATTTCCTTTCAAAAAAAAAAAAAAAAAAATACTCAAGCTTTTGCATTGAGGGTGCCACCAATTCTTGGGACCATTTTTCGGCTCTAAATGATGAAGATCGATGCAATGAAGACTATGATAAATTGTATCATCCATGTTTGCACAATAAAGGATGAAATAAAGGTATTTTGGGAAATTGTCAAAAATAGGACAAATTTATTGGGGAGGAAGAGAAATAGGATGGGTTTTATTCTATAGGGTAATACTGACTCTTGAAGGTAGGAAATTACTATGTTTGTCCCTTTAGAAAAAAACTTAAATTATCTTACTTTTGTTTGATTTCTTCTTCTCTCATCTTCACGCACATTTCTCATCGTTCTTCTTTTCTCACACACCAACTAACACACAGTTTCTTCCTCCATTGATGATTGGTTATCAAGCAACGACAATAATGACCACTTAATCAATGGACTGTGATGAGGGCTCCTTTTGAGTAGGCTTGGTATGAAGCTTTCTTCATAGTTTAGATTTATTTTGTTTAGTTTCCTTATATATCTTTGGGTAGACTAAGAATGTTTTTTTTCTTTCTTTTTTTTTAGAGAATGTTGACTAAGAATGTTTGGTTGTTAGTTTGTTTATGCTTTTTCTTTCATAGGGTTGTAAGTATGTGACATTGTGAGATGAAAAATTGAAATTATGAAAAAGTCTCAAATTAAGGTTAATTTTTTGATTCATTGTACTTTTAATATTGTTATTTTCGAATGTTTAGGTATAGCCATTGATGCTTGATAACCTGATAATGGTTTAAGGACGAAAAACTAAGAGAAACTACGAGATAAACATAACAGAATGTTAAAAAAAATGTCTTTGCATGGTCAACCTCATTTGTTTTTTTTTTTTTTGTTTTTTGTTTTTTTTGTAGGAATTAAAGATTTTGTGGCAATTGGAAGATGACTCAAGTTTGTGTTTTAGTTTGTTTTGGTGGAGTATGGGATGAGAGACAAAGAAAATAGGAAAATTGCAGTGGGTGGCAAATTGGACCAAATTAATAGCAAATATAGCACCATGTAAAAAAAATTGCAAATATAGCAAAATCTATCCGAGTCTATCTGATAGACTTCGATTATCAGAGTTTATCAGCGATAGACTCTGATTAATCATAATCTATCAGTCTACTGATAGACTCCGATTATTCAGAGTCTATCAATATCTATCCCTGATAGACTTTGGTTAATCAAAATCTATCAGTGACTATCACTGATAGGCTCTGATCAATCAAAGTCTATGTGATAGTCACTGATAGATTTTGATTAATCGAAATATCAACGATAGACACTGATATACTTTGAATAATTAGAGTCTATCAGTGATAGACACGGATAGAATCCGACAACACCTTTTTGGTCTTGTACAATTAATTTTGCTATATTTGCAATTAGTTTGCAACAGTGCTATATTTGCTATTAATTTGGTCAAATTTGCCATCTATGCAACTGCCCCAAGAAAATATAAAGGGGGCTTTGTTAGAATGCAAAAATGACAACATTTTATCCCTAAATTCAAGTCATTTTTGTAGGATTAATTGGTGTTTTATTGTCTAAATTTGTTAATTTCAGGTTTTTTTAGTCCCTTGGAAGCAATTGGAGAAATCTTGGAAAATTTGGAGATATTTGTACCCAAAGTTGAAGAATTATTGAAGTGGATCAAGTATTTGTGTAACGCCCCAAGTTTTCCAACCTCTAACCTAGAGACGCTACTACGACTCTAAACCCTTAACTACGGATCTGAACCACTTTTAAACTGGATGTACAGAAAATTTCGGCAACATAACGACATAAAATGGCCTGAACCAAATTTTTTTTCAGCACCTAATAAGCAATAAAGACACTTCCAAAACAATTCAGCCCAACTCCACCAAACTACATTTCAGAATCACAACCTACTTCACTATACGAGTCAGGTCTCGCAACACATGCATTAGATCAAATCATGCAACGGAACACAATATTCACTAAATTTTTATTGAACACCAGCAACTCACCCCCAAAGAATACTAGCTAAGCAATTTTATTCCAAAAGAAAGCTAACTAAACAACTTTATCCCTTAAATGAGAAAACAATGGAACTAAACCTTAAGTTCGCATTAAAGCAACTCAACCACAATGCACCATAACAGAAACATCAGCAACTAACTCCATCTAGTCTACTTAAGCAAACTGAATAAAACCATAACAATACTAATCCATCCAAACAAGGGAAAGAAAACCCAAATGCCCTAGGGTTCCTCCTCAAAGTTCTCCTCCTCCTCACCAAGGTCCAACTCGTCATCCAAACCTGCAACATCTAAAATGTTGGGGGAAGATGGGGAAGGGGGTATCAGTACAACCGTGGTACTGGTAAGCAGCTCACACTTACCAAGCCACAAACAATCAATCAATACAACCAACATGCTCAGCACACGCATCCAACAGGTTACACAACCACAACAATCAACATGCTTTTAAGCTATATAAACTAACCACATGCTTAAAAACAAAACACTCATGCAAATGCATCACACGCTATGCAACGCACGCACTAGACTCCACATGATTTCCGCGTCATGCTCCGCAACTACATGATTCCCCCGTCATGCTCCGCTACACATGAATTCCGCGCCATGTGCTGCGCTACTTACATGATTTCCGCGTCATGCTCTGCTACTTACATGATTTTCGCGTCATGATCCGCTAACTACATGATTTCTGCGTCATGCTCCGCTACACATGAATTTCGCGCCATATGCTGCGCTACTCACATGATTTCCGCGTCATGCTCCACTACACATGAATTCCTCGCCATGTGCTACGCTAATTACATGATTTCCGCATCATGCTCCGCACCTACCCCACATGAATTCCGTGCCATGTGTTGCGCCACTCTTACGTGATTTCCGCGTCATGCTCCGCACTCACACCCACGTGATTTTCGCGTCACGCTCCGCTACCCATGAATTACGTGCCATGAGCTACGCCTTTCACCCGACTCATGCTACACATCCCTATTCAACATGCAAGCCAGACTCATCATGCTTAACTCAACATTCACCATGCTTAACACAAACACACATCATGCTTAAACACCTTAAGCGTACACATCTCGAACAACGCAGTAAACACGATTCATGATTAACACAATCATTTCAGCGTTCACAACACAACAACGCATACATAGCAACTCATATTTAGCACAAATATAAGCAAAGCAGATAAACAAACAAGCATACTTCATGCAGTCAAACAAACTTAGTAAGTAGAAACTACTTACCTATAGCGCTCCTAAGCAACACCAACAATCCAAGGCAGTCCAATAAAACCCTAAACAACAAGGATAAAACCTACTGAATTAGAACCAACTTAAAACGACCCTAAACATGTTTAAAAGGCCTAATTCAACTAAGAGAAGACCTATTTCCTTGCTGGACAACCACTCAAGATCTCCCAATTTAAAAACCCAACACCTTTAGATCATGGGCAACCATGTCTAAGGCACGACGGGCAATGGGTATTCGCCGAATAACCATATTTAAGGCTTTTTAGCCACCGGACAGCAAGCAAATATAACCTACGACATACTAATAACACTTAGGAGATTTGGCAATGCAACTAAGGCCTAAATGATTAATGAGACTTTATTTAGCATGCTTCTAAACCACGGACAACAAGCAAATGACTCATTACTCCATGCTTTAAGAACCTACAAAGGCCAGGTAAAACTATAAAGGCGGCGAGACCAAATGAGCATTGATGATCTATATGAATTTTAACTAAAACAACAACGATAACCCATTTATAAACATGTTCTAGGACTCATAAAGGTTGGGCAACACCTAAGGGCCTAGATAACTAATGGACAACGACTTAAATCATGCTTCTAAGGCTAGATCATCTAGTAGGCAACAAACTTGAGACTAACAAGCTAGGGGCAGTGAAGAAACTTACCAAACGGACCCGCTTCCACGCTAGGCGGGTTATTCTAACCTTAACAACGCGCTAGAAGGGTCCTTGGGTAGTGGGTATTCGTGTTGAAGTGTTTCGAACTTAATCGAACACTTAGACGGCGCTGCAGATCAGAAAATCAACACAAACTTAACTTTTCAGCACCTAAAACGAATGGGCATTCTACTATGAGCTCTAAACAAGAATGGGTAAGAGCTAAACTTACCGGAAACTCTAATTGACGCCGAAACACTCATGAACTGAGCAAAGACGGCACTGGACAGCAGCTAATTAGACTTAAATCCTGAAATACGGAGTCCATAATGATTGGACATTTGCTTAAACCTGACTAAAGACCTAAAGAAAGTATGGGTAAGAGATTAGACTTACCAACAACGCCAAACGACCTCGAAAACACCCAAAATAGCTGCTGGACAGAGGAAAAAACGCGAGGAACGATACTTCAATCTGCTAGACGCGAGATTTGACCAAAACAGATGCAAAGGGGCTTAGATCGGGCTTAAAACCGCAAGGAACAACGAAAAAGAGCTTACCCACGACCTTTACCTTGCTGAAAACGCAAGGAAAAGAGAGACCCGCGCGAGAAGAGGACCCATGCGCGGTGGCGGCTGCATGGCTCAGACGACGGCGACAACGACTCGACCTTCACAGTGACGACACGAAGGGAGAGAGAACCAGATTCGCAGCCAGACCCACGGGAAGAGAGGAGAACGCGCAACCGAGAGGAAGAGAGGAAAATCCGCGCGACCCACGGCGACGGCGACGTGAACCAGACGGCGACTGGGGAAGGCGGCGGCGCGGTGCTCGATTCCGGCAGGGGGTGGGTTTCCTTCCACGCAAGAGAGAAAGAGATGGGAAAGAGAGATGGGGGTTTGAGGCTAGGGCTTTCTTTCTTTTTTTTTTTTTCCTTTTTGGGATATTTCTCTTTTCTTAATTCCTTTTCTTTAATCCCTTTAATCAAAAACCCAATAATAAGATTCTAAGAATAGGACTCCAACTAAAACCCCTTTGATTAGCATAAACTTTTCTTGCAACCAACATTGACTTTAAAAATATATCAAGCCTAAGGGAGAGATTTAATTCATGTAACACTCATATCCCGAGAATAATTTTCCAATGCCTTGGTATTAAATTATAAATCCATATCAAAAGCCCAAATAATAAATATATTCTCATTCGACTTTATCCATGGAATTTAAATAACACCCAAAAAGCACGGGGCGTTACAATTTGAGTCTTGAGGTAGAAGTCCAAGACCTTATGGATGAAGAAATTTGGGCCAAGGACTGGAGAAAACAGCCCAAAGCAGCCCAAGACTGATTTTGGAAACTTCCAGCCGAGACCCAACGTCGAGACGCTAGGTCGCAGTGACTCGACGCTGCGACTTTGTGAGCTCCAAGTAATCTAATGGGTAGCGCCGAGACGCTAGCCAATAGCGTCTCGATGTTGTCGAGGGCTGGAGCACTATAAATAGATCGTTTCCCCTCAGTTTTTATCATCAAGCAGCAACGAAGCAAGGCTCTTTGAGTCGATTTGGGGGCTGGGAAGGGAGTGAGTGAGAGAAGTTCTTAGAGAGAGTTTTTGGGCATTCTTGGGGAGGATTGGGAGCTTGTCCGGGTTCCGATCGATTCTTGAATCGTAGCGAATCAAGGGCGTAAGCAAAGGGATTCGTCGTAGGTTTAACTTCTATTCCCTACTCTTGTCCATTTACTGTTTTTGCAATGTATATGTTGGAAATTTTGGTACTCATAGTGAAAATAATGTATAGCTAAACTTCCGGCATTCAGGTCTTGAATGAAGAAATATAGTTAAATCGTTATTTTGATTACTTTCTATTGTGTGTCCATTACTCTAGTTATTTGTTTGGGTGTTCTTAATGCTTTGTAAATTCTAGCCAAATTTATGATGAACCGTTACTTAGTGGAAACTCGACGGAAAGAAACTAAGTTAGAATGTAGTCCATACAACTAGACTTAATTGCTCGTAGTGACAGCGAGATTAGTTGGTTAGGCCTAGAGATCGATAATGAACCAGGACTTATTAATTAACCCATTTAATGGCGTTAAGGACACTTAGGTTGTTAAAATGAGCTAATTAGAATTCGGGGAAACCGATAAGAGAACCTATGTTAGCAAGAAGGTTCTAGATCTATAATTAGTTGGACATGATATTTAGTGATCAGAATAACTATTAGATTATATTTTGGAATTCAAGACCCTGCCTCTCATTTAACTTGACCTCCTTCGCTTGTAACTAAATTGATTGATCAAATTGTTTTAGTATTTTGTTTAATTTTCAACCCCGTCTTTTATTGCATTTGAGATCCCTGGATAATATCTGCCCCTAGTATCTTTAGTGTTTAGTTAGTTATTTTGCCTAGATTTAAACTATTCCCTGGGGATTCGATACTTGGTAATTCTTACAATTTTATATTACTTGTGGTCCGTGCGCTTGCAGATTAAATACACCAAACATGTCTTAGACGGTTGGCGGTAATAGGCTTGTTGAAAGGTGTTGTTGTAAGTAAGGAACACCCACACAAAGATTTAGTGGTTGAACTATATGCCCTCTCAGAAGTCAACCCTAAAGAGTTTGATATGAAAATAAGATGCAAATATGAGATAAAACTTGAAAATAAAGCTCCTCTGTTTGAGATAAGTAATGATTGTGATTTGCATTTTTATCTTTTGGGTGAAAATATGTTTGAAGTCCCATTGTACATCTCATTTGAACCTAGGAACAGAGATTTACATGCATGTTGAAAGTTCAAAAGTTTTTGAACTTGGTAACAAATCTATTTTTGGGAGTAATCAAGTTCAGAAGTTAAACACAAACATTTTGATTCGTGCATCATATTCAACATTAGATGGAAATGCAGTTGAAGGTGGCTTGAGTGATGACAAAAATGAGACCACTAGATGGGAATCATATGATTAAAAAAGTACTAACTTTGAATTGGAGTTTGATGAGGTTAAGAATTTTAATTATGATTCAAATGACATCCCACGAGAAAGAAGTACTTCAGAAGACCGTAAAATAAAATGAGAAGTTGAATGTCTATCGATTGGTCAAAAGAGATCGATATGAAAAAAAATGAGTGGTCGAAAGGAAGCTGATCTACAAATGACGAGTTGGAAGTAGGACAAATATGTTTTGGCAAGAAGGAATTGTCCATGGAATATGTGACATGCAATCTCTTGCTACGAGAAAAAGTTAAGCATCCCCTGTAATTTTTTTCCTTGTCATTTCTTATATCAGTAACTTAAAATTATTTCTAAAAAAAAGTAGTAGCTTATAATGATTTGCTGTTTTTTCTCGCAATTTCTCTGTGCGAGAAAAATTGCAGCATCATATTTCTTGCAATCACTCGCTGTGGGAAAAAAAAAAGGTGAGCATCCCCTGCAATGTTTTCTCATCATCTCACATCCCTGTAGATTAAGCATCGTCACAAACATCCTGACATTCAATATAACATCTCGCAGTTTCTCGTAGTTTCTTATACTTACAAACCAAAGCAATAATTGACATAAACATGGTACAAATCATGAATTCAAGTAACAACCATCAAATTATACTCACACATTCAAAATGAACCATATAGGAAAGCATAACACATCAACATGTGAACTAGTTTTATATTGTTTTCTTTTCTCGTAGTTTCTCGCACTTACAAACCAATGCAATAATTGACATAAGCATAGTACAAATCATGAATTCAAGTAACAAGCATCAAGTTATACTCACACATTCAAAAGGAACCATATAGGAAATCATAAAACATCAACACGTGAACTAGTTTTATATTGTTTTCTTTTCTCGTAGTTTCTCACAGATTCTCACAGTTTCTCGCAGTTTCTAGTACTTACAAACCAATGCAATAATTGACATAAACCTAGTACAAATCATGAATTCAAGTAACAAGCATCAAGTTATACTCACACATTCCAAATGAACCATAGAAGAAAGCACAACACATCAATATGTGAACTAGTTACATATTGTTTTCTTTTCTCGCAGTTCTCATACTTACATACCAATGCAATAACTGATGTTGGATCGATATGACAACACATATTTTTAAATATCAAAAAGCCCCATGTGTCACTCCTCCATTGCTCCACGTGTCATCGCCAGATTGGTCCATGATGCTGACTCAGCCGCCACGTCATCGCCACATGTATTTTTCGTTAAAACTTGTTTTGGCTATAACTTCTTCGTTTTAGCTTCGATTTGAGGGATTCAAGAGGCGTTGAAATTGTTGTTCCAAGCTCTACTTTATGGTCACATTAAAACACTAAAATTTTCAGTAATTAAAAATTAGGTTTGTTATCATAAAAACATTGATTAATTAATTAATTAAAATTAATTAATTTGAGATTAAGAGCCAAAAAGCCAACAATTGACATAAACCTTGTACAAATCATGAATTCAAGTGACAAGCATCAATTTACACTCACAAATTCCAAAATAATCATATAGGAAAGCACAACACGTCACCTACTCAACACACTAACACATGATAAAAAATACCAAGCCGCAATTTAAAGAAGACAATAACTAGCTAGACATTCCATATGACCATAACAAAAGTAGAACAACCAAGAAAGATACTACTTTTGCATTAGGTTTTTTTCTCATAGTTTCTTGCAGTTTCTTGTACCTATAAAATACTAAAATCAAAGTACCAACTTCAAATAAATCACAACTAGACAATACAAAAGTAAAATAATTAAAGTAACGAACAACAATTCATGGCTAAACATTTCAAAATCACAACAAATTGATCCTAGTTGACACTAATTAGAGACTTTCACATTCATTTTTTTTCTTTTTGCTATGTCTCATACTTAGAACCTAAATGCAATAAAGAGTACAAGAAAGATTGATCAGTCAAATATTAAGGTTGATGTTGCCTAGGTATATCTTGGCCCTTCGAGTCTTTTTTTTACCTGAATGAAAAAAGTAGAAAAGAAAGCTTCTTAAGCCTATCCAAAGAGAGAAATTACGATCAATGATGTTAAGAAGTTCCTGTTGGTCGTTGTTCCAGCCGAATATGCTGCTTCGTCGCTGTTGTGGTTGTTGTCGTCGTCGCTTGGTCGTCGTCGTCTGGTCGTTGTTGCTTGCTCGTCGTCCCTTGCTCGCCGTCGTCGTCGCCTTGTTCGGTTCCTTGTCTGGTGCGTGCGTGAGGGAGAAGCATGAGAGGTGAGAGATGTAAAAATACGAATTAGAGTAAAATTTTGGGGATTTTTAACTAAGGGATAATTTCGTAATTTCACTGCCATAAAAGTCTTATTAGTCTATAAATTTAAAACCCATCACATATCTCTTCAATGCCCCTTGTTTTGTCCTATTTTTGACAATTTCCCAGGTGCTTCATGCATGAGTTTTTTAAAAAAAAATTTTTTGCCTTAATTATCAATAAATCATTTTTCTTAAATAAAAATTCTTAAAGAAAAAAGAGAATAAAGTTTTGCTTTGTCCCATTTTCTTAAGTTACTTTTCTTTTCTCAAACTTAGGCACCATTTGATAACCATTTGATTTTTAGTTTTTGGTTTTTGAAAAGACCATGTAAATTTCTTCCTCCAAATCTCCATGAAAAAATGCGGTCTTTACATACCTCCACTCTTGGGATAAACAACAAGAAAAGACTTTCAACCCGAGAAGATAATGGATGTAAAGACCACATTTCTTCATGTTGATTTGGAGGAAGAAATTTACATGGTACAACCACAGGGTTTCACAGTACAGGGGCAGGAGAAAATGGTTTGCAAACTTCAAAAAAGCCTGTATGGTCTCAAACAGGCTCCCAGACAATAGTATAAGAAGTTTGATAACTTTATGTGCAACAATGAATTTCAGAGGTGTCAGATAGATCACTATTGCTACATAAGATCTCAATGTAACTTATATATTATTTTGCTACTCTATGTTGATGATATGTTGATAGCAAGGACAAACGAACAGGAAATTCTATAGATAAAGATCGACCATGTTATCTAAAGAATTTGTTTTGAAAGATTTGGGAGTTGCCAAACAAATCTTGGGAATGAGGATCAAAAGGAAAGATGGTACATTGACATTGTCACAGGAAGAGTATGTGAAAAAGGCGCTAAACAAATTTCCCATGAAAGATGAAAAACCTATGAGTACTCCTTTAGCTTGTCATTTTAGATTATCAAAATAGCATCACCCACTACTGAGCAGGAAAGAGATCATATGGCTAGAGTGTCATATGCTTTAGCTATATAGGTAGCCTGATGTATATGTCATGGTTTGCACAAGACCAGATATTATTGCACATGCAGTGGGAGTTGTTAGCAGGTATATGAATAATCCAAGAAAGCAGCATTAGGAAGCTGTAAAGTGGATTCTCAAATATCTGAGAGGGATAACTAACTATGCTTTGCATTTTAAGAAGTCAAATTTTAAACTGCACGGTTATGTAAATGCAGATATGACAGGTGATACAGATGGCAGGAAAAGAACTACCGTGTATGTTTTTACTTTGGGTAATAGTACTATTAGTTGGATTTCTAGACTGCAGAAGATAGTGGCTCTGTCTACTACAGAAGCTGAGTATGCTGCAGTTACTGAGGCAAGTAAAGAGATGATATGACTTCAATCTTTCTTAGAAGAACTTGGATTGAAATTAGCGAAGGGGACTTTGCATTGTGACAGTCAGAGTGCTATTCACTTAGCAAAAAATGCAGTGTTTCATTCTAGAATGAAACAAATTTAGGTGAGGCACCATTTTATCAGATCAACTTTGGAAGATGGAGTGCTGGTGCTTGAAAAGATTCTAGGAAATCGAAATCCAGCCGATATGTTTATAAAGGTTGTTTCTGCTGACAAATTGATGTTGTGTACAACTTCAGTTGGACTCTTCCATGAATAGAGAGGAATCGCTACCGGTGCAAGAGAGACATGTTGATTGTTTTATCTCCAAGTGGGAGATTGTTAAGAAATGTATCTTGTGTGGAGACAAAACTTGAAGACTTCACCCTAACCTCTTGGAGCACAAGTAAGAAGGACTTGGTGTGCAAGGAAGAAACTCACCAAACTTGGTGTGCAAGAAGGAAATTCACCACCTTGGTGCACAAAGAAGAAGCTAAGGAAGATGGAGCCTTGGGCATTAAGGCTCATTGCATATATATATGTATGTGTTTGTCTCTTGAAGAGAGCAAGAAAAAGAGAGTGATCTTTTCTTCCTTTGTAGTGTGGGAGAGAGAGAGAAAAAAGTGTTTCTCTTCTCGAGTTGAAGGTCTTTTCTTGTTGTTTATCCCAAGCTATCGGATTGTGATACTTGGTAGTCAATAGCTATTGTTGGGCTATTGAAGGATAGGTTGAGGTGTTGTTTTTGAAGGTTTCTTGTAATCTCCCTGGAGTTTTAGTGGAACCTGCATCGGTAGCAGAGAACTGGATGTAGTCCACATTATCGGTGAACCAGTATAAAACTCGGTGTCAATTTCTCTTCCCCTTCTCTTTTATTCATTATTGTTCTTGTTGTTTAGAACTTAGGTTGGTTTATCTATTCTTCTAAGCTCTTGGTTTCAAATTATTTATTCCGCATTATATTTGGAACCATAACCTGATCTGGAAATTGCGATAAAATATATATTGTCTGAATTTGGTTGATCGAATTTAGACTGAACTATTTTATCGCCTAACACCTCCCTCCCCTATCTCTGAATCAATTAAATAAAATAAAATAAAGAACCCGATTCTCTCTCTAGCCCTTGTCTCTCTCAGTAACCCCTCTCCCTCTCGACAATCTCTCCCCCTCTGTTCCCATTTTCATTAATGAAAGAAGAAAATAAATTACTCAATAAATTTATCATAATTAAATTTTATATCCTTATTACTAATTTTTGTGAAATATTTGAACCATTATTCTCCTTAGCTTTCATTGCAAATTTCTTTTATATAATTTCATTTCAACCCCCATTTTCATTAATGAAAGAAGCAACTAAAAATCAACCATAATTCCTTTTCTAGGACACTCAAGCTTACAAATCATTTATCTCTGGAAACTAGTTTTTCACTAACTAGGACTATGTACTTCCTGATCTCACTTTCTGTTTTCTTCTCGATTTAAAAATAAACGGTCCTACTCCATAGTATGAAAGTAGGTTAAAATATCATTTTAATCCATGTACTTTGAGTTGCTTTCATTTTACTCTCAGTCCTTTCAAATGTCCAAATTTTAGTCCCCATGATTTAATCTGTCCCTACTATTGATTTGTCGTGAAATTTTCTATGTAAAAAAAAAAAATAGTTTCTAATGGCCTTCTACCTTTTATAAATTTTGAAAATGTATTCACATTTGTGCCTTTTCTTGTATGAAAATTATTAATATTATTTAACTAATTAATTTTGAAAAAAATTAACTTCAAACCAAAATCAATTTTAAGCTTTATTCAAAGTAAATGGACTCAATTTGGATATTTGGAAATACGGGAACTAAAATAGAAGGTCAAAATGATATTTTAAGCAAGAAAGTATTGTGTTTTTTTTTTTTAAAAAAAAATCATTAAGTAGTAATCCTCCACCCTAGGAATCATTTACCTTAATACAAAGATTCCAAAAAGACTGAGCTAATAAAACAGTCAATAAGTACACCTTGTAAAAGAGAAAATTAGGGCTAGCTCATCATTATCCTTCATCTTTGTTTAGCTAAAAAAACTTTATTAAACTATTCAAGATTTGGAAACTTAAACCACCCTATTTTGAAATAATGCAAACATCTTTCCACTAATTGACACAATTATAAATTTCTTATTTTGTTCTCATCTCTACCCACCAAAATAATCTCATTAATTAACACAAAGCTAATAACCCTATATTAATTTTTAGTATTTTTAACAGAAAACAAAACAAAACAAATTAAAAAAAAAAACTTTTAAAAGATTAATTTTGAGCAATCTTAATAGTTTCAATGGTTCAATATTTGTGTCGGCAGAAGCAGCTCATAGAACCAACAGGTTGCCGTAAAGTTTCCTTTTAAATAAACAATATCAATCCAACATCCAGCCATTTTATTCAATTATATTCATATTCTGTTTAATTTTGATCCCAAAAATATTAAAACTTTTAAATACTCTTTCAACGGTTGTATTTTAGTATATTACGTTGTATTAAAAATTATTTCAACCTTATTTATTTTTGATTTTGATCTAATAAACCATTTTAAAAAATTGAAATACATATTTGGAATTATCCGACTCTTGACCTATCCTATGTAGCTTTAAACATTTGTTTATGTAGACTTCTATTTTCGATTTATCGAGTTTAATCATCAAGATAACTTGACTCGAAGTCGATTAGGAGAACTGCTAGAAACCCGAGTTAAAATTAACCTAAGAGGAAAGAGGCTACAACAAGCACAATGCTTAAGTGCCGATTCGATGGCCTCCATAGGAGAAATTATTCAAGGAGTCTGATACCAAGGTGGTTAGTAGTTTAAGTTTTTGAGAAACATGTGTTTGAGTATACGCATTGATTTAAATATCAATATTGATGGAAATGTCAAGGATTGAAATATCAATAAAATGTCGATGTCGATAGATATTTCTGGAAAAATCATAGATATGAAAAATTCATACAAAACATTTAAATTAAACTAACAAATAAGCATTTTACCATTTTAAATTTCTTATTATTAATATTAAGTTCACAATAGAGATATTTTGTTGATATTTTAGTTATATTTCAAATCGATTTTAAGTCGATGTCAAATCTATAGACATGTGGAAAAGTCAATGAAAACATCAACACGTCGATGGAAATTTGAAACTTCTATTCTCATTTTCAAGAAAAGTTTATGAATTAGAAAAAATTTTTGGAAAAACAAAAATTGGTTTAAGTTCTTTTTTTTTTGTCTAAATAGTATTTCATGATTTTCTTAGCTATGAAATGCACAATAACATAAAAAATAAATAAAATTGTATATTTTATTAAATAATATATATGTAAAACTTTTTCTATTTTTTTAAACTTCAAAATCAGAGAATACAAAGCAATAAATGATTAGGAACAATGAAAAGAAAAAAAAATAATAAACCAGGTATAATCATCAAAGAAAATCTTCTTTTCTCTTTCTTTCTTAAACATAAGAAATAAACAAGAAGCCAAAAAAAAAACCGACCAAAATAGGGTTAAACATAAATCTTCACATTCCATGTAGAAATTATTGGATGAGACCATGAGGATGAGACGAGTGGTTTTGCGCCGTTGGATATAAAGAGAGAAATTATAAAAGTATATCTCGATTTTGTATTCATCGATTATTAGAGACGGACAAACATTAAGATGTACATCCAAAGGTTTTAAAGAGACAGTCACGGCGGTCTCATCGAATAATTTATCCATTCCAGGACAATTCAACGCTCAATAAATTGAGCACCAAGAGAAGTGAATCACTCATTTCCAAAGCAGATCAGAGCAATATTCTTTAGTTAAAGGAAAATGGAAATGAATGGAATAGTAACAAGTGCCGGCATTTTAATGGAAGTGCTTCTTCTTCTACCGCTTCTGGTGGCTCCGGCGAATGTGTTCAGAGAATACATCGGAGCCGAGTTCAACGACGTCAAATTTTCCGACGTTCCGATTAACCCAAACGTAGAAGAGTTTCATTTTCTCCTGTCGTTTGCCATCGATTTCGACAGCTCCCGCCGTTCTTTCACTAATGGAGTATTCAACATTTTCTGGGACTCCGATAATCTTAGCCCTTCTGCTGTTGCTGCCATTAGAAAGGTAATTATCCTATTTGCCCATCGTTGCATAGCTCAACTGGTTAAGACATCATATCTGTGACCGAGATTGGATAGGGTTTCGATCCATCTTCATGTATTGTTGAACTAATAATATTATTTTTCACTATTTTATCTTTTAGAACTCTTTTTATGTGAATTTTTATTTTAGTATAGGAGGTATAATATTTGGTTGATCTGAAGTTAGTTCAATAGATAATAAAACATTGCTAAAGTTGAAAATATTTGTTGGACAGAAAGAATTATAATATTTGGATTTTAAACCATTTACTTTAGGCCAGTTTGATAACCATTTGATTTTTGGTTTTTGGTTTTTGAAAATTATGCTTATTTTCTCTTAATTTTCCTACCATGGTTTTCATCTTTGTCAAAAGCACATTTGAATTCCTAGCCAAATTCCAAAAACAAAAACAAGTTTTTGAAAATTATTTTTTTAGGCCCCGTTTGATAATAATTTGGTTTTTGAAAATTTGGCTTGTTTTCTTCAAATTTTCCTACCATGATTTTCATATTTGCCAATGACACATTTGAGTTCCTAGCCAAATTCTAAAAACAAAAACAAGTTTTTGAAAACTACTTTTTTTAGTTGTTTTCAAAATTTGCTTGGTTTTTAAAAACAAGGAAAGAAAAGTATTAGCAAAACATAGAAACTTGTAGGTGGAAGTATGATTTATAAGCTTAATTTTCAAAAACCAAAAACAAAAAACCAAGGTCCTGTTTGATAACCATTTGGTTTTTTGTTTTTGGTTTTTTTTTTTCATATTTGTGAATGACACATTTGAATTCTTAGCCAAATTCTAAAAACAAAAACAAGTTTTTGAAAATTACTTTTTTTAGTTTTCAAAATTTGCTTGGTTTTTAAAAACAAGGAAAGAAAGGTATTAGCAAAACCAAGAAACTTGTAGATGGAAGTAGGATTTATAAGCTTAATTTTCAAAAACAAAAAACCAAAGACCAAATGGTTATCAAACGGGGCCCAAATGGTTATCAAACGGGCCCTTAATGTTTGGTTTTACACTTTTAAACTCAATCTTTATATCATCAGAATTTATTTTTAACGATTAAATACATGTTTGAGAGTGATTTTAAACCTGACAAAGGTAATTTCAACCATTTCTGTTCTATCTACTTTGTGTTAAAAAGGATCATTCAAATGTAAGAGTGGGTGTGAGTCTTGGAGGAGACAGTGTGGGAAAAGCTGGCTTTGCTTATTTCAAACCTTCTTCAGTGGCTTCATGGGTTTCCAACGCAGAACGTTCACTCACAAAACTCATAAACACCTACAACCTCGACGGCATTGACATCGATTACGAACACTTCAAGTCCGATCCGAACACGTTCGCCGAGTGCATCGGAGAGCTGATCGGAAGGCTAAAGAAGAAGGGAGTCATCTCATTTGCTTCCATTGCCCCATTTGACAAGGCTGAAGTTCAGAGCCACTACTTGGCCTTGTGGAGAAGCTACAGCCACTTGATAGATTATGTCAACTTTCAGTTCTATGCTTATGATAAAAGCACCACAGTTCCTCAGTTTATCCAACATTTCAAGGCTCAAATCTCAAATTATGAAGGTGGTAGGGTTTTGGCAAGCTTGGCCAGCGACGATAGCGGCGGATTGTTGCCGAAGAACGGGTTCTTTACGGCGTGTCGGAGGCTGAGGTCGGAGAAGCTCCTCCAAGGAATCTTTGTTTGGTCTGCAGATGATTCTGAAGCTAATGGTTTTCGCTATGAAAAGAAGGCACAAGCTCTTCTAGCAATGCCCAACTAGACCATTGAAATCTCCCAAGCTCTTTTAAGTCATTTGATATTATGTATTGATAAGTTTTTTTTTCTTTTTTTAATTTAATAATTATGGAGTGAAGGATTGCACCATCATCCTTAAGCTTAATGCATTCGATTAGTAGTTAATGTGCACGATTAGCTTATTAATCACTTAGGTCTAGTCTCGATGCTTTGACTGGACTTAGAAATTTAGGTAGATTATGACTTGTTGGCTTTTCCAGTTTAGTTTATTAGACTTTCAATTGGTAAATTAATCTTTTGATAGTTGATGAAAGGAATGAATTAATCATACTGAAACCCAAGTGTCCCCCAAATACAATAATCTTCATGGTAAGATTAACCTGTCCATCTTTTCAATTTTTGCAATTTATTTTCTCACACTTTACTTTTCATGCTCTTTAATTGCTTTCTCTAATCCCCCTTCGATTACCTCGAAACATAAAAGAACATAGAAATAAGCCAACTATTCTCGGCATTTGACCTCGGCCACTACTACTGCAAATTAGTTAGCTAATCGGTGATTATA
This sequence comes from Luffa aegyptiaca, assembly GCA_017139565.1. NCBI lineage: Eukaryota > Viridiplantae > Streptophyta > Magnoliopsida > Cucurbitales > Cucurbitaceae > Luffa > Luffa aegyptiaca. Next base: position 2,872,988 of record CM029404.1, on the reverse strand, counting down.
ATAATTTATTTGATCATAGTTCTCGACAATCTCTACCAGTCAAGGACCCAAACCTAGGGCCTAATTGGGGCAAAAGACCTCACATTGCACCAATGTCAAACTATTGGAATTAATAATATAGACATCGTTTGATAATCGTTTATTTATTTTTTAAAAAAAATTATGTTTGTTTTCTCTGAATTTTTTTTAAATTTTTTATTATAGGGGTTTTACTATTTGTTAAGAACATATTTTAATTTCTAGCTAAATTCCAAAAAAAAATATAAGTTTTTGAAAAAGTATTTTTTAGTTTTCAAAACTTGACTTGTTCTTAAAAACATGGGAGAGTGTAGATGACAAATTAAACAAAGAAACTTATGGATAGAAGTAGTTTTTCTAAGCTAATTTTCAAAAACCAAATGGTTATGGTCTTAATAATTAGTTTATATGTGGCTATAAAAAATTAAAGGAAAATTATATTTTAGCTATTTAATAGACATATATTGAGTGGTTTTGATTATAAGTTTAAGGGAAAATACACTTTTAGTCCCAGAGGTTTGGGTTAGGTTTCATTTTGGTCCCTGAGTTTTCAAACTCAACAATTTAGCCCTTGAAAGGTTTGGTTTTAGTTTCATTTTAGTCCCTCCATCCATTTTTCCGTTAAAAACTAACGTTTGCTAACATGAAACTATTTTTTATTTAAAAATTATTCTTTGATTTTTTTTTAAAAAAATATATATTAAAATAATAAAATAATATTATTTTTTATTTTTATTTCTTTCTCTCTTCCCCTTCTTCTTCTCCTCCTTCTTCAACACCTTGTTCTTCTTCAACACCATCTTCTTCATCAACACCGGTCACCCGACGATTTTTTTTCTTTCTTTCTCTCTTTTCTTCTCTTCTCTTTTCTCTTCTCTCTATCTTTCTCTACGTTTTCTTTTTTTTTTTTAATAAAAAAGAAGGAGAGGGAGAGGGAGGAGGAACCTCCTCCTCCCTTTCCGACGTCGGCGACGGGAGGAGGGAGGGGCCTCCCTCTCCCTCTTTTTTACTAAAAAAAATGTAGAGAAAGAGAAAGAGAAGAAAAGAAAAGAGAGAGAAAAAAAAATTCGTCGGCGGTCGCTGGCAGTCGACCGTCAGTGGCCGGTGTTGATGAAGAAGATGGTGTTGAAGAAGAAGGAGGAGGAGAAGGGGGGAGAGAAAGAAATAAAAATAAAAAATAATATTATTTTATTATTTTAATATATTTTTTTAAAAAATTCAAAAATAATTTTTTTAAAAAAAATAATATGGATGGAGGGACTAAAATGAAACTAAAACCAAATCTCAGAGGCTAAATTGTTGAGTTTGAAAATTCAGGGACCAAAATGAAACTTAACCCAAACCTTAGGAACTAAAAGTGTATTTTTCCCTAAGTATAATTATTGATTTCTCTTATTGTAGCGTGATATACTTGCTAAGTAGAAACTTGCTTGTTGATCCTTGGAGATTTACAAAAAGAAATTCTTACGATCGACAGACATATTCATACTATGATCCTAAAACACTATGTCACTTGAGTCTCCTATCCTCCAATCAAGCAAGGGTCGCTCATATTTGATCTAGATTATCACATAGTTGAGGAAGACCATGAACCAAATGCTTACTCTTACAAATCACATTTAGTCTAACCTATAAGATTTACGTCGATTCAAATTGTTTTGTACACTTCAATTTTCCTTTTACACTTGGATCTTTTTCATGAATTGTTCTTGAATAATGTGGAAGACGAAGAAAGAGAAGAAAAAAAAATCCACTATTGATATACTTTGAATCTATTATCCGAATGACCAAGTAACACTATGTTCACTTGGGCCAAATCTGTTAGGGTTAAGAGGGGTGTCATATATAAACCCCTCTGTCCTAAACTGCACTAAAATCTCTATATTTGTATCGGTTTATTCCTCACTCATCGAAATATTCACTACAAGAATTTGACCCTTTCCCGACGCGCACCAACGTCGGCAGAAATCGAAAAATGCGTCGGCAAAGGCTCTCTCGACGCGTAGAAACGCGTCGGGATGAACGTCGAAGTAGATGAGTCGGCAGAAGTTCTGCCAACGCTAAAATAGGTCCACGTCGGCAGAAAAGACTTCTGTTGAAGCCACCTTCCTTGCGTCGGCAGAAGTCTGAAAAATAGGCTTCTGGCAATTTGCGTCGGCAGAAGTCCTTTCTAACAACGCTATCTTATTGACGTCGGTAGAAGAAACAGAAAGAACTTCTGCCGACACAGTCGATTCGGCGTCGGCAGAAGGCATATGGGTGGTGTCGGCAGAAGTGTGAATTTTTTTTTTTAATATTAATGTAACCCAAAATCTTTTTTTTTACCTAAAATAAATATAAACAATCTCAAATATTTTCCAAATTTCATTTAAATAAGTTAAAAGTTCATACAAGTTTGAGGTTAAAATAAAATTACAATGAATTTGCACTTTAACGTTCTAAACTACAAAACACCTAAACTTAAAACTTAACACCTACACTTCTCGTTTATACATCTTTATTCTCGTCTGCATAATCTTCCTCCTACACCAACCTCGAAGAATCTAAGAAAAAAAATATATGAATTAGGTTTAATATATACTAAGCCAATAAATTTTCAACATAATGAACACAATATCTAAACATAACCAAGTTATCAATTTTTCAAAACTAGGAACATAATATCAAATTTAACTAAGTTTTCAAAACTAATGAACATAACAAGATTAACTAAAACTTTTTAAAACTTAACAACATAACAAAAATTCCTCATTCACCCCTATACTCAAACAATCTATCACCCACCTTACACTCAAAATAATCAAAACTAGAATGAATAAAATGCCTAAACTAACTTCAATCATAGAAATAAAACTCCAACTCCAACTCCAACTAAAGAATCTCAATATCATATGAACACAAACTCAATCTTAAACTTCAAACTATAATCTCAACCTTTATAAGCTAAATTTATAAGTGGACACTACAATAAAGAGAGAAGAAACAACTTACAAGGGCACTTGGAGCTTGCCGATGTGTGACCTTTTATTGGATGGAAGAAAACCTACCAAGAGGAAATTTTTCAAACATCAAGTAAGTTCATTTTTCTCAACTTCCTCACAATAACAAACTACACAATACCCTAAGAACAAAAATATCAAAAAGTCTCACCCTCTAAGAAAACAATCTCAATATCATACAAGCACAAACTCAATCTCAAACTTCAAACTCCAAACTCCCAAACAAACAATCTCAAATTTAAAAAACAACTAACAATTTTATTTGCTACCATAACTGCAGGATAGCAACATTTATAAACATAATGCTAATTTTTTTTTCTTAAGAGAGATAAGCCTAAGTTTACAAGTGAACACTAAAGTAAAGAGAAGAAACAACTTACAATTTGTTCTTCAGGGAGAAAGTGCATTGATATGACCTTTTATTAGATGGAAGATAACCTACAAAATAAGGAAATTTGCAAACATCAAGTAAGTTCATTTTTGTTAATTTTCTCACAACAACAAACTACAATACTTTAACAATCAAATTCAAACAAACATAAGCCTCAAAATTTTCAGTTCATGTACCTTTATACAACATCATCATTTTCACAAAATGAACAAACTAATCAAACACACCACACAATAAGCTTTAATCATACAATAGGCTCAAAAACACACTTTAATCACACAATAATAGCTTCAAATCAAATTTTAATCACACAAATAGTGTCCAAATCAAACATTAATCACAAAAATAAGCTCCATATCACCCTTTTTATCACCAAAATGGGCTTAAAATCAGTTTATTCGAACCCTTGCACATAATTTGGCCGAATTCCCCCCCCCCCCCCCAGTTTCTGTTGACACAAAATCCCTCCTACACAATGGACACACAACTATAAATAGCATAATTTAGAGCAAGCAAAACAATGACATATAGATGCAAAGAACAAACAAGAAAAAAAACAGCCACCAAAAGAAATGAAAAAAAAAACAAGGAAATTACTTACAACGGTGAAGGAAACGCAGAGGGGAGAGGCTGAGGGCAAACGATGACGAAGGAAATAGTGCCGGCAAAGGCAAGCGGCGATGGAGACGTCGGTGGTAGAGTGAAGAAGAATAAGAAATCGCAGAGGGGAGGGCTGAGGAGAAAAACATGAAATGAGGAAGAAGAAAAAGTGATTAGGGCTTTTAATGAGTTTCTGCCGACGCAGTTAAAATAGCGTCGGCAAAGACCACTTCTGCCGACGCCATTTTAACCGTGTCGGGAAAAGTCCCAATTTTGGAGGGAAAAAATTTCACCAGCGAATTTTTAAATGAACTTCTGCCGACGTCGTTTGGAGCACGTCAGCAAAGATCACCTCTGCCGACGCGGGTTGAAAATGGCGTCGGAAGAAGCCCCAGTTTGGAGGGAAAAAAATTTCGCCAGCGAATTTTTAAATTAACTTCTGCCGACGCCTTTCGAAGCGCATTAGCAGAAGTCACCTCTGCCAACGTTGTCTAAAATGCGTCGGCAGAAGTGTTACTTCTCTCATCGCCTCTAGAAATGACGTCAAGAGAAGAGACCTCTACCGATGCTATCTTAACGGCGTCGACAGAGATGCCGACGCGCACTTTGTGCGTCGGCAGAGGGTCCTTCTCCCGACGTTTTTAACAACGTCGGGAAAAACAAATTTTCTTGTGGTGATTATCTCCCTTTGTTTGTGGATGTAGCTAACACACCGTTTGTGAACCACGCAAAATTTGTGTTCTTTCTTCTCGCATCTCTATTCTTTGTTTGTTGAATTGATTTCTGTCATAACACCCACATTTCTTAATTAGGCTTCGAAGAATAATCCATAGAGATATTAAATCGCCAATTGAAGATTACTTAATTTGGCTTAATTTTATTATGTTTTTATCTAAAATATATCCAAAAGAGCAATCATACTCTTGCCTCAAAATTAAACTATTTGTTTATACACAAGTACTAAACCAAGTAGTGAATCAATGCTTCGTGTTTAATAGGGATGACAAAATAGATGAGGATTCTAGAGATGGTGTAATGAAAAGCTTGGGGTGGGTTTATGGAGATTGGCAAGACAAGACCTCAATAAGCCTTTCACAATTTGACCAAAGGAGAGGATGATGATGATGATGGCAATAGGCAGTAGAGGTAGAGCTGACTATAGATTTTTTTGTGGGCTGTAGTGTGACACTGAGTAATGAGAAAGTCTACTTGTTGACATAGCTACCTTATAGAGTCATAGTAAGAGACATCACAATCCATGAAATTATACATCATAAGTTTTTTTTTTCTTCTTCTTCTAACTGATATGGTATTATGTTTGCATTTTAAATAGAAAAATATGTAAACACGACGGTTAAATTACAAGGATGTGTGTTTTGATTAACTTTATAAGTGGTTATGAAAAACCAAAACTGTTTTTTTTTTTTTAATTCAGAGTGCTTGACAATAAAAAAATAATCACTTTTGAAATAATTAGGTTGGTTAATATCATTAATTTTCTTCGTGATCTATTTAAGGCACTTATAAGTTTTCTTTCGATCACTCTCGAATCATTTTTGTAACTAAAATCTTCGTATTTAACTCTTTTTTTTTTCCAAAAAACCACTTGAAAAACCTCAAATAATGCTAAAATTACAAAATTGTCCTTGAACTTGAAGCTTTTCCTTTTTATCTCTTTTTTCTTTATGGTACTTTGACATCTTTACCATCACTTTAGGTAACCAAACAAAATTGTGATTAGAATCATTTTTAAGATGTAACAAAACAAACCAGTCTTTAAATTAAAAACACTTTAATGGAAAGAGTTTTAAGGAAAAAAAATTAAAGTGTTTAAACAAGTACACATGTCAAACTCACCCTAATGAATGTTTTTTTTTTTGGAATAGTACCCTAATCAATGTTACAATTACACCATATGGAACTTTCAATCGGAGGAATTACCACCTAAAGGCTAAAGTTATAAATTTGTAGCAACTAAGTCTTATCGTTTATATTTCACTGATTAAACCAAAATATTAAAGTAATGAATTTTTCATATCTAACATTTAATTGCAATAATTTTATAACTTTATAAAGGTATTGCTCGAACGAAAAAATATATGACAATGTGATTATAATAACTTCTATATTTTTTTTTCTTTTTTTTAACTTCTATAGTTAAAGCATCTTTTTGCAATTTTTCCTCTTAAATTTTAGGGTCATTATTTAACATCTTTGGTGCATAGGCATGTGATTGAGTACAAGAATAGAGTTTTTAGTTAAAAAAAAAAAAAATGAAATCCAACTAACAAAATGAGCTTTATATATTTTACAAAACCCAAGAAAACTTATGAGACAAAAAGGGCCATTTAGAAAAAGAGAAAACACATGTAGCATTGGGTGAAATGAGGAGTGGAAATAGTAGGATTTAATTAGGCACATAAAACTTTGAGAGGGGGCCCTTTTTGATTAATTAATTAAATAATTCATTGATTTGCCCTTGTACTAGGTCTAGCTTAGCTAGGCAGTTCCCTTTGTTAAATTAAAAATATAATGTTTCCACTACAATGAATAATATGAATATGAATATATGATGATGTCAAATCTTACCAGCCCTTTGCTTCTCAAAACCAAAAACAATTGACACTTGCCCCACCACCACCACTACCACTTCCATATATATTTTTTAATGCATCACCATGTGAGCCTCACACACTTCAATCATAAGTTTGAATTTGACTGACTAATTTAAAATGTTCATAGGCTTCTTTCTAGGACATTCATTCTCAAAACATCTAAACATTAAGCTTTATATATATATAGTAACTTTTACAAGGTTATTAGTTAAGTATTAAAAGTAGCTTATTGATCATGGGTTATCATTGAGTCTTAAGTGAAGGATTTAGTCCCCTCTACATACTTTTGAAAGGAAACACTAATGATATCACATGCTCCCTCTAAAAGTACTTTAGAATTTTCAAAGTCACTTTCTAACCAGGTAAGACGAAGGTGTTATAATGGCCAGGACAAAGTAGTTTAATTGTAAGAAATCAATTTGCTGATGTTTGATTATTTTACATTCTTGAAAGTGCTTTTGAACTGCATTTGATGAAGTACTTGGCCCAAAAATACTCTAAATGCTTTCTCACAAAATTGTTCGAATGTTTTTTACTTTGTTCAAAATTATTTTTCTGTCACTTCCAAACATCATGATTTTCAAGTGCTTTTCAACCCCACAAAAGTTTAGTCATGCCAAAGGTGAATTTAAGGATATTGGCTCCAAGGAATAATGTTTTCAAGTGAAATACTTTTGAAAGAAACACTTATGATCAAAATTTTAATTTGAAAAATGTTTTAATTTCACTAAAAAGTATGTTTCACCCTCATAAAATGATATCGATACCCAATCTAAAATGGTGAAGTGAAAAATTCATTCAACGGTAATTCACCTTTCTCATTTTTAACGACCAAAACACACCGATAAAATTCAATTTATCTTTTTGAATATTGGCATGAAAATGATTGGTGGTTTATTGGATCCAAGTTCTATCATGAATATAATATATATGTTTTCATGTTATATGTGCTAATGAGGAATAAAATTGATATAGCCCAATAGGAAGGGAGAGTGAAATAATATAATTAAAAGAAGAAATTATAAAGTAAAAAAAGTCTAAGGTTTTTTAGAAGTTTAGATGCTTGACTTGAAATATCAAATCATGATGATTTGCCAATTGAATAGCTTTATAAATGACTTGATATCATGTATATGCAAATGGCCATGAGGTGCATAAAAGATGGGGAGGGGACCTCCAAACAGCATCTTTCCCCAACTCACAAATTAGTAGGCCCATCAAAATCACCTATATCACTTCAAAAAGGAGTTTCTAGTTTTCTCTTTGGAGATTTTTTTTTTTTTTAATTTAATACACTTTTATCCTTTTTTTTTTTAATTTTATTTATATTGGATGTCCTTTTCTATTTTTTTTTAATTTTAATTATTTCTCTTTATCACTTGTTCAATTCTATAGTTAGATGTTTCTACTTGGAGGAGAAGTGAGAAAATTTCAGTTCATATTGATAATATTTGATGATTCTATGATAAGATCATAAGAGGGTGCATATGTTTGTATGTGTGTGCACATGCAATGAGAAAATTTTATTATTTACATATTATGTGTATAATTTATTGTTTATATGTGCTAGGAGCGTAAAATAACTTGATTCTGTATAACAAAATGTTGGTAAAAGGAAAAAAAAAATTGGAAACAACCAGACATATTTTCACCGAATTTTATTTTGGAAAATTGGGAAACTATTTTGAGAATGGTATCTATGATGTTATATGTCCATTTTATAATAAATTTACTAATTCTCAAAAATAAATAATTAAAAGAATTCTAGGCAAAAAAAAAAACACATGAATATTATTAACATTATTTTTAGAGATTAATAGAAGTCATTGAAATTATAGAGCCTACCGTAATAATAGTATAATGGACCATTAATAACATGATTTAGCCTAAATTGTGAATAAAAAAGATCAAATGGAGTCTAGGAAAATTATATTAACTTGGTCAAAAACCAATATAGTTTTCTTTTTTCTAAAACCAATATAGTTTTTCTTTTTCAAGCAATCAAACTTAATTGGAGGTGAAAAAATCCAAGCTACCCCAATTGGAGGTGAAAACCACTTAAATAGACTTTTCTAGCACTTTGACAAAACTGGAAAATATACTGTCTAGAGTGAATACAAACTTACAATGGATGAACGAAGCGTCTTCATCTTCGGAATCTTATAGTTCCACTTGGTGGAAGACCTTATATATGGATGCTCAACATCCCAAACAAAATTAAGATCTTTTGCTTGGACGGGCCAGTCTTAACATTCTTCCCTCCAAAATGAATCTTGTCCAACGTTGTATCTAAAACAATTCTTGGATTTTCCCTTTGTGTGGAAATGCAAATGAAACAACGTTGCATGCATTGTGGGGCTATAAGAAGAAGGTAAAAAATCATTGGGCCCGCTGGAGCCTAGTACAACTTCTTATCATTAATATTTTTAATAACCCCTTGATCTTTTTTTAGGGCTCAAGAGATGCATAGCGATGTCGCTGTTTATGGAAATTTTGTGGATTGTGTGGAACAACAGAAATAGAACAGTCTTTCAAGGAAGCAATAACCTTTCTCAACAAGAAATCGCGACCCTATCGATTGGGAATCAAATTACATAGTTGAATTCATGGAGGCCCAAACAAAGCAGAATGAAGGCCAAGAGAGATTGAGGAGTGATGAAGATTCCCACCCCAACTAACTAGACACTACCGCCATATGACCATTTCAAGTTGAACGTGTATGCAACGGCAGCAAACGTGGATATGGGGTCTGACATGAACATTCAAAATTCAAAAGGCGAAACGATGACAACTGTAGAAAATTTCAGGAGAACAAGCTGCTTATAGTAGAGTGGACAAAAGCACAGACACTGGTAAATGAAGTTCAATTAGCTTCGAAATCAGGCATATCCTCAGTTTGGGTGGAAGTGGATTTCAAAATTGTCTGGAATCTACTTCATGATCGTGATCACCATTTTAACGAAATTGCTCCTCCAATTTACTAGCTCAAGCTGTTTTCAATAGGTCAACACATTAGGGGATTCTTACTAACCTCTCGAGATGAAAACAAAGTAGCTCACCAGTTAGCTACATACACTCGCACTACGAGAGACACTGGTGTCTCTCGTTAGAAAATTGCCCCTCATGAACTCACAACATCCTCGTTTGAAAAAGGCCTTCCATAGGCGCTCTTACGATTTCTATTTTAAATTCTTAGGCCTTTAGTTTTTCTTGTATTTCTTAAAAAAATACATATATATAGTGATTTGTCTTAGAAAAAAAATGCTCTATAACAATTCTTCCGTTGGCTTCACAGTGTCATTGATATGTGTTTATTAAATATTGAAAATACTGATGAGGATCCCACATTGAAAAGATTAGTGGAGACCTCACAATATATAAGCTACAAGGGTCACTTCACTCATAGCCAATTGGTTTTGAGATGGAAACCCATGTTATTTGATATGGTATCATAGCCCATTAAACCCAAACGGGTATTCGGTCCAAGAGTCACCATCTTGAGGGGGCATGTTGAGATAGATGGGTTACTCCACTCATTGCCAATTGGTTTTGAGATGGAAGTTCATGTTAGATAATAATATGGTATCAGAGCCCATTAAACCCAAATGGGTACCCAAAGAGGCACCATCTTGAGGGGGCATGATGAGGATCCCACATTGAAAAGATTAGTGGAGACCTCACAAGTTATAATATAGATGGGTTACTTCACTCATTGCCAATTGGTTTTGAGATGAAACCCCATGAAGAAGACTTAATCGAGTGTGAGGATTAAAGAAAGAGGCGCTACCAATGAGAGCGAGAGAAAATTTTTATTTAACAAGTAAATGTAGATATCAAAATGGAGCATTTCTTTAAAATTTTGAGGATAAAAACATTAGAATTTGAAATTTAGTCCAAATAAAAATCAATGTCAAAATCAATAGATATCCAAGTTTAAATTGGTCATTGGTGGAAGTCATTGTTTCTAAGAGGCAAAGGCAAGAACACCCATATATACTATCCATGCACACTATTTGAAGAAATTATCTCCATGATGTGCTAATGGAGGATAAAACTTTCTATAGTTTATTCTTTGTTCATTTTTTCTTATTTTGATTTTCCCTTTTATTAATTATTCTCCCAAAATTAAATTAATTTTTAAAACCACAATAAATAAAATTAGGTATATAGAAATTCACATGATATTATAAAATCACTTCTTTTTTTTTCATTTTTTCATTTTTTTTCTTTGTTTTCTTAAAGACAATAATAGAAGTTTCTTATTTATACCAACTGGACTTCATCAATTTAGAGTTATTTTGATGAGAATCAAAATGTTAATTAGATTTTTGTTTGATATCTAGTTCTAAGTCCCTAGATATCTTTTTAGCATCATTTTTTTTTTCTGATCTCTTGATCGAGGGTAAATGTCAATCATAAAATACCCTTTATCCTTGATATTTTCTGGGTTATTTCTCTGGTTTTTATTCTGTATTTGTGCGTTAGCTTGGGTCCTTTCAGTGATCTCCACGTGGTGTTGTATTGCATTATTTATGCTGTCCTTTTTCCTTCAGTATTGTACACTGAGAATTAATTCTATTACATCAGAAATATTTTCTCCTCTGCTCTTCTCTTTTCCCCTTATATATGGTATCAGAGCTCTGAAGTTCAAAATCATGTCATCTGAAGCTTCTACCTCATCTTCTTCTTCTTCATCTGCACCTATTACTCCACCGAGATTATTACCCCTTCCACACCAACAACCACTCCGGTGATTACACCTCTTGCCTAGACCCCTGTTCAACCATCTTCTCAGCCCCGAACTACCGTGCATCAGAATCGCCCTAACGCTCCTCAAGCTCAACCCCCCTTCAATCCTTATCAATCTCAGCCGTTCTACCCATCTTCTACTTTCTTTCAACCTTTTTACCCACCCTCAGCAATTTTTTCCACCTCCACAAGTTCCGGAATCTGTACCTTCAACCCCATCCTTTTTACCCATCCTTACCTCTGAGCTAGGCTCGCTTGGACTTAACTGATTGGATAATTTATTAATCCAGTTTAAGATATTTTCATAATACAAAACTAAAATTGAATACTTCAAACTATAACAATGAATTTAACTAACTACAAAATCCCATATAAACACATTTATTTGTTAGATGTAAATGTAGGATTCAAATTCGAACCAGTTGACCCTTGGAATTGGAAAAGAAAACCCTTTTCAACTCATATTGAAAGGGATGGAGATATTATATCTTTGGAACCAAGAAAGAAATTCAACACAATAGAAACGTTTAGAGAGAGAAAGAAAGCTTTTTTGTTAGTCAAAAACAAAAAGTTTAGAGAGAGAGAAACAAATCAACTTGAGTTACGACTTGGGAAGAAAGATTGTTGTTATTATTATTATTATTATTTATTGGATTCTCAATGAAAAGAAGAAAGAAGAAATGGTCAACGCTCTCTCAAACTGATGATGTCAGCCTCCACGTCATCTCTCTTTTCTCTCCAACCTATTTAACCCCCCAATCTCCCATCTCTTCCTTTCATTCACAAACCTTAAAAAAAAAGCATTCAAACTCTCCCTCTCCTCCCTCCTCCGCCACCTCATCATGCACAGCCACTTCGCCGCCACGGCCGACGCCTCTCTCTGCCACCTCCACTCCCCCGACCTCGCGGTGTCACCACCGCCTTTCTCATCGTTCCCTAATCTCATATCTTCCCACTCTTCCTCTTCCTCCTCCTCTTCCTCGCTTCTGGCATATAGCCAGCTCCTCGGGAGCGAGTTAGACCCGATGCTAGAGTCACCGGGGTTTCTACACTCGGAGGTTAGTTATAGTGGCAGTAGTGGACCATGTAGTAGCTACGGTTCTCCGACGTCGCAGCCCGGCTTGATAGAGCGGAGCATGAGCAGCCACTCGCTCCGAAAAAATGGGCTGAGCCATGGACCGAGCACTCGAGTTTCCGCGTTGTTCGACGCGGAGGGTCCGGTGAGAAGGGTCTACAGCTCCGGGGATTTGCCGGTGAGTTTTGCTCTCCAAAACTCTAAAAAAAAATTAATTCTTTCACTTGAAACTTTTAGCACTTAATTTTAACTCTATAACTCTTTTGAGAAACTATTAATTAAAAAAAAAAATACCATTTTTTGTCAGTGTCGTTTTTTGTTTCTCAAAAGTCATTTTCAACTTAGGTCGGAAACCTTCATATGTTACAAACATAGTCAAACAGCAATTATTTGTCCCACATTTAATAAATAATAATGTTATAATATGGGCAAATGGTCCAATAGTAGCTAATACATTGTGAAATATATTTATTTATTTTATATCATTAAGTAAAAAATTGGTTAAATTTCTTAATATGAAATATTAACCAAAATTAGAAGTATAAATTTTGTTTACTGTGAATTAAAAACAAAGATTATATTGTTGATTATAAATTTATAATCAGGGAAGAGCAGAAAGGGCATGCTCGAGTGAAAGCAGCTTGATAATTGAAGGAATGACCAAAGCTTGTCGGTATAGCCCCGAAGAGAAGAGAGAAAGAATTGAGAAATACAAAATCAAGAGAAACCAGAGGAATTTTAATAAGAAAATTAAGGTAATTATTTTTTTTTTCTCATTGTAAACGTCGTAAATATAATTGAGATTATTATCATCGTAACATTGCACGATATAATTATCGTGTGATGAAAATGAATACGTAGCGGAAAAACTTAAAAATAAAATGATTATCTCACGGGTTTGAACATCAAATTTCACTTGAGTTTAAAATATGTTGGCAAATAATTAGTGTTTTTTTTTTTAATTTTCTACATGAATATGATTTAGAGGGAGAAGAAATGATGACAAGATGCATCTAAAATAATTGTGTCATGTTGGAAGTTAAACACAAAGTGGAGTAAAAATGATTGTGGATAGGGTTGCTATTCATATGTAGCTAGCAGCAGTGATGTGTTATTTTTCTACTCCAATGACATTTTTTATTTTTGGGATTTTCTTAAATTAAAATACTTTGCAATTTTATTTATATTTCATAATCTCTTTACTCAATAAACTTGTGCTCTAAAAGTGACAATTTTAGGTAACATAACATGGGAAAATATTGAAGAATTAAAGCTTCTCTACTTGTTTTCTCCCAAATTTTTCACAAGGGTTTTTATAAAACTACTTTTTTTTTTTTTTTTTTAACTTGAGTTTTTGAAAACTTTAAAAGAAAGTATTTTTTTTTAAAAAAAAAAATTATTAGAAGTAGAAGTAGGGTTTATAAACTTAAATTTTCAAAAACCAAAAACAAAAAACTGAATGCTTATCAAATAGACCTAATTAAGTAAATGAGAAAGTTCTACATTTGATATATAAATTTAGGTTAAATCACAAATTTGGTCAATAAACTTTCATAGTTATGCCTATTTAATATTTGAACTTTAAAACATATCATTACATCCTTAAACTTTTAATTTCAATTCTAATAAGTCATTTGTCATTAAAACTATTACTCAATGTTGGTGACATGTTGAAAAACACACGACGAATAATATAGTATATGATGTGACATAAGAAAACAGGTTAATAAAAAAAAATTAACTACACGTACTCTATCTGTTTGCTCGTTATTTTATAGACAACGTAACAAATCATCACTGGTTAGTCTAATCACGACGGAGGAATTTGGCAGTATGAATGCAGGAAGACATTGGCAGACAGCAGAAAGCGAGTAAGAGGGAGATTTGCGAGAAATGAAGAAACAGAGAGCAGCTGCTATGACAATGCCATGGTGGACGAAGAAGCCCAAGACGATGGCTCTTGGATCACCTTTCTTGACTCCTATTCTGTTAATTTTATTCCTTGATGATTTTTCATATTTACATTTACGTCCTCCCCAACCCTACTATTTCCTCACTCTACCCAAAAAAATTATTAGGAAAAAGAAAACATCTTTCGATCTATGTCCGAGTCGATGTTTGAATCTCTACTCAGCAATTGCTGAACTCAAAAAAAGAACAAAAAAAAAAAAGACTTTTGATCTCTCTGTTTTCTTTTTTTCTTTTATTCAACAATTGCAGGATGGAGATTGAGTCGTCAACTTTTGAGATTTGACACTTTTTTCTTCTTTTATGTCATTGGACTTTGTAAATTAAGGTTCTCTATTGAACGAAACGTCGTTGTTACACATGTATGTGTATTGTATATAGATATATCTATCAATTACTTGATTTTGCTAACTCTGGTGCCCATATACAATTTCTTCTTATTCTTAGAACTTTTAGAATTTAATTTCTATTTCAGTTGTCAACATTAACATAGTTCAACTGGCATAAAGTTTGTACTAATAATCAAGAGGTCTGTGGTTTGAGTTCTCCCATCCCGACTTTGAATATAACATGTTGATGTGAACATGTAAGAGTCATATTGATTGGTTGAGGCTGATATTGGATGGGCCGATATAAAGTAGCAAAATACATACATAATTTGAAAGCTTGAAGACTAAAATGAAATTTAAATCTAATATTAATCATGATCTCGTTTGTAAATTTAGTAAATTTATAGTGTATTAATTGGATACTTTTTTTCCTGCCTATTTCTTTTTTTATAACATTGTTGTTTCTTCCTTTATGTTTTTTAAAATATATTTTCAAAATGTGTTGAAAATCTTAATCAAGTTGAAATAAAAGTGTATCTTTTGCTTTCATGTTCTTTTGTTAAAAAAATAGAAAGCAAACTAAAGGCATTATGACTAGAACTCTAGAATTTTTCTTTTTTTTTTTTCTTTTTTTAATGAAAAGAACTAGTACACAAAAATAATATATATAATTGTTATCAAATAGGTACTGAACCTGAGTAAGACAAACTTATTACCTACTAAAATATAAATATGGAAAATATCATTAGAATAAAATGATGTTTTAGAAGACACTTTCCTCTCAATACATAGAGAATTGGTTTGAATATAATTTTAATTGTTGAACTTTTATACTTTTTTCCCCCTAAATTTTTTATAATTAATTTCATACTAGATTTTTTTTTAATCTACTTTTCATTTTTAGTCCTATAAAAATGTGATAATTATATGAAAATAACGTATCAATAATGAATGCTAACATGAGCTTAGCTTAGCAGTAACAGTAACTGACATATACTCCTTTCCTTGAAGTCCGAGGTTCGGATCCCCCATTTCCAAATGTTGTTATACCCCTTCAAATGCTATGTTGAATTAAAAAGGAAAAACATATTGATAATAAAAAAAATTAATCCGTAGTTGACATGTACCCTCAACCAAAGAGGTCAAATATTTGAATCTCTCACCCTAAATATTGTTCAACTCAAAAAAATAACTACCATTATTTTCATTGTTAATATATTACAAACTAATTAACTACATCATGAACAACTTTTAAGTAGAGGACCAATTTCTAAATATGTTGTCAAATGCATATTAGAAAACACTAAAAAAAACATAGGATAAAACTTTGATTTTTATCAAATCCTTTATTTTTAATTTTCTCATGTCACTACCAAATTAAATGCATCCTAAGGCCTCGAGTTCATGATCCATTTTGTTTTTAGGTTTTCAAAAAAAAAAAAAAGGTTAAAGATCAAAAATACCCCTAAACTATAGGGTTGCTTTCAATTATATTCCTGAACTCTCAAATGTTTCATTTTAGCCCTTACAGTTTGAAATTTGTTTCAAAACAACCCTTGAAGGTTTTTTTTTTCTTCAAATTCATGAACGAAAAAATGACGTGTTTGTTTCAAAACAATTTTCAAATTTTGAATTTAAATTTAAAGTTTTTAAATTGGAACAAAACGTGTGTTTTCAGATAGGATTAAAATGAAGAATTTTTTTTCTACTGAATTCTTTATTAAAAAAAATAGATCACAAACCAAATGGAACCTAAACTATTTAATAGCTTTAACAAAATTGGTACATATATACCACCTATTTCATTGAGCCACATATATGAATTTTGTAGAAATTAATTGATAAAAATGATACAATTTGTACATTTACAAACTATTAGGAAATTTCATACTACTTTTGAAAATATAAGAGTATGACTTGCAAAACAAGTAAAATTCATCAAATAATTTGAGAGACAAAAACTACATTTAAACCCATATGAATTTATTTCCAAGGTGATAAATAAATTTTAAAAAATAAAAAAAAAATAAAAAAGTAATTGAAAAGAGGATGAAGGCAAAGTCATTATAGTTGAGAAAGAAACAGGAAAGGGCAAAGTGGTGATGGGGATCACAATCACAATCACAATTCAAAATTGACATATATCTTGAAGCTGATCATCTCATGAGGGATAGTTTGAAATATAGACTTTGCCTAATTCTATTATCTACTATTTCACAAAACAAATTCAAGTGCTCTTTCATTTTCACTTCCCTAACTCAACACACAATATCTCTATACCCACCACATTCTTTTATATATTCAACTCACATCTTTCATGAACATTCTATTTTTTTTTTAATTGCGTATCCAATAGTATAAACAAATGAGGTGTAAGCCAAAGTGAGAGTAGCTTAGCGGTCGTTATTGACATGTACCGAGGTCAGAGGTTTTGAATTCCCTCATTTCTAAATGTTTCTAATGAACTAAAAAAAAAAGTTTAAGGACATTAAAAAGAATTTCGGTGGATAACTTTAAATATTCAAGATTAAAATTTTGAACCAATTTAAAATTAAACGTTATTTTAACCTAAGTTATCCTATCATATAATACTTATTATTTTTTTTAAAAAAAATACAATCTTTTCTACATAAAAATTTATTAGGGGCAGATAAATTACAACATAAACTATAAAAAATCTTTATTCTTTTTCCTTTTTCAAAAATTAAGGTGGGCAATCACTTCTAAATTCCTTATCTTTGTTTTTTTTACTAACACGTGGGGTCGAGGGATTTGAACCATATGTCTCTTTGTCATTAGTGCAAGTTTGTGCTACTTGAGCTTTGTTTGGCTAATTCCTTCTTTGTTATGTCCTTGTTCTTTAGCAGATCATTATCATCATAAAGTTTCAACTAATTCAATTTTTTAAAAAAATGAGTTCAAGATATTTGGGGTGGGAGGTCAAACATTCAACTTCAAGAAAGATAATTACGTGTTTCATATATCGAGTTATGTTCGGTTTGACGAAAATTTCATTCTTTTTGAGTTCTAAGTAGGGGTGGGGAGATATTAATAGTGATTTTTTCCAATAATTAGTAGAACAACCTATAGTTGTTTATTTAAGTGCCATTATATATGTGGGTAAATGAAGGCAACCGTCCACACTTAATATGTCATGGTTTGTACTAAAAATAAATAAATAAATAAAGTTTGTTTCAATTTCTTTTTCTTTTTGGAACTTGATCGACAATTCAACCCACTTTGGAGAGGGATATAAAGTAAAATAGCGACGTCCCACGAAAACAAATTATTTGATAAATTTTTAATTAATAAAACTATTAATTATTCTAGATTGAATTACAAGTTTAGTTCTTCAACTATCACGATTGTATTTGATAAATTTTTAATCAATAAAACTTTTGACTTTAAAAATCTGAAACAGATCCTCGAATTTTTAGTTTTGTATTTATTAGGTTTTTGACTTATTCAACATTTTTAAAATTTCATAGACATGATAGACAAAAGAATTTGAAAGGTCGTGATTTTATTAGACACAAATTTAGATATAAGAATTTTAAAAAAAAAGTTTTGTTTTATTTACAATTTCTTTGTGATATCATTACTATACCTTAGGTTTAATTTGGTTCACATTTTCCAAGAGAGTTATTAGAGTTTTCTATTAAAAGAGTTTATAAAAGAATTTAGTTGAGAGACTTTCAATAAACCACTCTTTATCAATCGGTCAAATATATTTTAAAATGATTTTAATTTTTTTCAAATATTATATAAAGGTGATGGATTCAAATCTATTACTTCTAAAAAAAAAAGTAAAAATATATTAATTGTTTAACTATGTTAGATTAGTCAAAATAATTATAATTTGGGAATGGAATATTTTCTTGATAAAAGTATTTGATAATCCAATTTTTGGAATTTTAAAAATATAAATAACAGGGTAGGACTCAAAGGCCTACCACTTTCAAAAAGGTTATGGATGAGTTGAACAATACTCAAGTCTACCAATTTGTTTCAATTTAAAAGGTCTCCTTTGAATTCAAATTCAAAATTAAGTCAAAGTGTTATTAGAAAAAAAAAATCTCAGTTTTTTTTTAATCATTTCAAATTAAGTTTCAAATATGATTTATTTATAAATCAACGCTCGATTATTTTTTTGACCAACATGTGGGGGTGGAGGGATTTGAACCAGAACAGTTGAGCTATGTTCATGTTGGCACGAACAATTGATTATTGAATACTAATCTATTATCTTTTTTATTAATGTAATTTAATCTGAATGATTTAATTCAATCTTAAAACCCTAATTAACTTTAGCATAGTTCAACTTGTTAGGGTATATATCTTCGATCAAGAGGTCAGAAACTCGAAAAAATCTCAAACCCATGGATTAAATTGTTGGTTTTAATCGACTCCCTCGTTAAATAATATCTTAATCGATCTACGTACGACTATTTCTTCTGCCCCAGTTGCTTTTGAATCTTAAATTTGAGTAGGGAAATCTCATCCACAAGCATGAAAAACTGTTAATGAACCATTACAACTTGCTAAAAACTTGGTCCACAAGAGTTTGAATGCATTGGTAGTAACATATGAAAATCTCATGTTTGGTAATAGAAAATCTAAGCTTAAGCTTTTTGAAAAGGTGTAGGGGCAAATCTTAAGAAACCCACTACATGTCCAAACCCTAGAAATTAAAACTCGATGATCAAAAAAATTTCATATGTCCGACACAAAAACATAATATTCTTGGTTTCTAAAAATCACAACGGAAGATATTCTTGAATTTGACTTTACATGTAATCAAGCAATTTTTTCGAAAACATGTTTTGGTCTCAGTGTGTACGATTTGGATTTTGTTTTATGTTTTCAGATTTATAGGATTTAGCAAATATTAGGAGTGTTTCTGAAAAATGTTTTCGGATTCTATGATTCAAATAGTGGAATTTCTTAAAGCAATAATTTTTTTTTTTTTTTTTAGTGTATTTAGGTTTTGAATTTGAAATTTAAAAGCAGAATTGTATATAAAAAAATAAATAAGAAATTTAATAAATTTAGTATTTCATGTTATAAATTTCATTCATATTTGTTAATTGAAATATGTATATATATTATATTATAAATTGTATGGTATTAATAATAAGTATATATTCCGAGAGAGAAAAATAAAGTTGCTGACTACATGGCTAAGGAGGCAAAAAGGTTGGGTATAAATGATTGTTGGGTGAATTCAATCCCTGAGTGGGTTGTATCATTGGTCGAGTATGACCGTTCTATCTCTGCCCTCGTGGCGTAATAGTATAGTATTTTTTCTTCTAAAAAAAAATAATAATAAGTATACAAAGCTTATAACATAAAACATGTTTATAAATTTATTAATTATAGTTATATTCAACCTAATATTTGGTTGGGTAATTACAACTAGTTTATAGTGTATAAGTATATTACCAAATAGGTTTTGAATCATGGTTTAAATTAGGATCTAATTTCTAAATATGTTACCAAACTCATATCTGAAAACATAAAATAAAACTTCATTTTTATTGAATTCCTTATTTGAAAATTTGTGTTTTGATCACAACTCAAATGCACCCTAAACTTTTCATGAAAGTAACAATTTAGGCGTTAAACTTTTTATTTTGTAATAATTTATTAGTCTTTGTACTTTCAAGTTTGTAACAAGTTAGTCCCTAATGAAAAAGGAAGAAAAAAAATTAAAATTAAAGGTTGATTTTACTATTTAATGATTCAGACTTGTAGATTATAAACATACCAGGTCCCCCATTAGTTTATTTATCTATCTAGGTAAGAAATCTCATTAAATCTTAACAATAATTTTCACAATAAAGACTAAATTGTTACACATTTTCAAATACATGAAACTTAAACTATTACAAAATTAAAATGATGGCGACTAAATCTTTACCAACCAAAATTTAAGGACTAAATTGTTACTTCTGTGAAAGTTCAAGGACGACCAAAAGTAATTTTTAACCAAATATTTTCAAAGTTCACTCACTTAAATATGGAGATGAGGTTTTGGCTATCTTTATTCCTCTCTCTCTCATATAGCATCATAATCATTTTAGAGAGAGATTAATCTTTCTTTGAGAATTTTGATCCTCATAAAGTATTATTTATATACTTGAATGTTGGTCCTTTTTTGGGAAGAAGGCATCAAACTTTGTGATGAACAAGAGAGCTATTTGAAGAAATTCATTCCACAACGGGAACTTGTGTAGATTTTTTTTTCAACCAAAGAAGATTCTATGAGGGATTATGACACATTAAAAGATGAGAGTTCCTTTACGTAAAAAAAGAAAAAATTGTATAATTCAATACTTTATTTATGACATTGTACTAACAATAATTAACTTAATAGTGTACCTAACCTTCATCTTTAGGTGCGACTCCATAGACATAGGTTGGTTTAAACTTTAAACTAAACTAGTTGGGGTAATCTGCTTCGCTTAACTTTTCAAGTGTTTAATTTTGAAGAAAAAAAAATCATTTTGAGAAAAATTCTAGTGTTTGACAACCACTAGAAATGACTTATTAAAAATTGAGATTGAGAAATAAATCATTTTGAGAGAAGCACTCGAAAACAATTTTTTTAAAAAGAGTCTTTGAGTATATAATAACTTGTGTATAAAAACACTTATAAAATGTAACCAAACATATTAGTGTTTAAATTCTAAACAGTTTTTATACAAAATGTTTTAAAAAAATGCATCTTGAAAAACACTTAAACTAAAAGGTATTCCAAACGGATATATATATATATACCTTTTAACATTTTCTATTTTGGTTTTTTTTTTTTTTTGGTTAACTGTTATCATAATTTTTCTTATGAGAACATTCCGGTTTGGAATTCTTTTTAATTTAAATATTTTTCAAAAATGCATTTTTTAAAAAACATTTTGTATAAATTTTTTTTAGAATTTAAACACTCATATGTTTGGTTATCTTAGATTACATGGGGTTCCATCTTGAATTTAATGAGTCAAGAATGGTGAACCCAAAGAGGCACCATCTTGAGGGGGCATGTTGAGAATCCCACATTAAAAAGATAAGTGGAGACCTCCCAATACATAAGATGTATGGATTACTCCACTCATTGCCAATTGGTTTTAAGATGGAAGCTAGCCCATATAATCTAATAGGTTATATTTCCTCATAAGTGTTTCTATACACAAGTTATTAGATACTTAAAAACTATTTTAAAAATTTTGTCTTCAAGTGTTTCTCTCTAAATGGTTTATTTCTTAATCTCATTTTTTAATAAGTCATTTTTAGTAGTTGCTAAACACTATAACTTTATTCAAAATGATTTTTTTCTTAATTAAACATTTGAAAAGTTAAACACAAATTAAGAATCCTTATATTCTTTACTTCTTTTTCCATCACTTTAGTAATGAGATTTTCGTACGGATGACCCATTCAAATAGGCGGAAATGGTAAATGTCCCACCTTTTCAAAACAAGGATATATGCCCTTTCGCTTGCGTCAGCATCCTAGTAAAATTATCATTTTACTTTCTATTCTAATGTAACAACCAGCTTTAAAATAAATAAAAAAAAAAAAAAGAGAAGAAGGAGGGAGTGGGCATGGGCCCGGTCAAAAGGGAGAAGAGGGGGGAAACTTTCCCCCCAAAATTCGGTCAAACTGACCGTTTAAAAAAATGATTTTTTTTTTCATTTTTCTTCTTCTTCCCCGATAACCCCCTCCCTCTGGTCTCTATCTCTCTCTAACTCAGCTCTCTCTCTCCGTCTGCAACACAGCCCGTTGTGCCGCCGCCTCTCGCCCGTCGCTCGTCGTCGCGCTGCCACCACCGTCGTCCTTCGCCGCCGCAAGCCACCGCCACCCTCTCAGCTCCTTCGTCCGCCGCCGGTGAGCTCTCGGTTTTCTCTCTCTCGTCTCTTTCTCCCTCAATCTCACTCTCTCTCAGCTCACTCTCTCTCTTCTGTAACAGATCCGCGCCGCCCCTTCGTCCACGCTCGTCTGAACATCGCCACCTCTCGCCGTCGCCGCCTCGTCGCGAGTCGTCGGTGAGATCTGTCTCTCAGAATCCTTTCTCTCTCTCCCGTTCTTGGTTCTTTTGGTCTCACGTTCTCCTCCTCTCTACTGTAAGGTATGTTGCCGCCGTCTCTCGTCCGCTGTCGCCACTGTGCAAGAGTATTCGCCGCCGCCTCAGACCCGTCACCACCATCGTGGACAGCCCTAGCGTTGTTGCCGCCTTATCAGATATTTTCGTCGCCGTCGTTGGAATTTTCAGCATTGCTTTTAAAGAGTTAATTA
Organism: Luffa aegyptiaca; assembly: GCA_017139565.1. Taxonomy (NCBI): domain Eukaryota; kingdom Viridiplantae; phylum Streptophyta; class Magnoliopsida; order Cucurbitales; family Cucurbitaceae; genus Luffa; species Luffa aegyptiaca. The sequence goes on along the minus strand of CM029404.1, from coordinate 2,849,952 downwards.
GATAAGGGATCTCAGCTGGGTAAGAAGTTTAGGCTTTAAACTGCTTTGTTTTTGTTCTTGGCAATACTGTGTTAGAGCCTAATTTTATTATTAAATTATTAGGAGCTGTGGGATTGCTAGGAAAAAACCTGTGGGCCAAGCCGTTGTGTTCTATATTGAGTTTTAGGTAAGTTAACTTACTGGAATTTAACAGTAATTATGCATTGAAATGACAGTTGTATTTCTGGCATGAGACTGTGTTGCATGTTTGAATTGAGACTGAGATGATATGATTGCACTTGTTTTCAAGAGTTTAGCTGCTGTGTATTTGTGCTACAAGATAGATGGGAGTGCTGGGCTGAGTTAATTTATAGTTGACTGGCAAGGTATGTAGAGAGCGAGAAGTGGTGGTTTCTGTGTCCTGAAGTGTTGAATGTCTGGTAGGTTATCTGTAATCGACTGAGTAGGGATGGTACTTGTCGGTTTAGCCTGTCAGTAATCTGTGAGGGACTGACTCATTGGGTAGGTTGCAGTTATTTTGGAATGAGTGCTAAGAGGCCTTAAAAAGGAAAAGAATGGACTAGTTACTCTAGTAGGGGGTCATGTCAAATAGTCACCTAAGATTGAGAAGTATTAGACTGAAATGAGGAGCTAAATGGGCGGAACTTGGCTTTGCAGACTAGGTGCCATTTACTAACTGTGGAAGTTAAATTCTGACTTAAAACCCATGGACGTCCCACTAGTGAAATGGTAGTTAAAGCGCTATGCGCACATTAGTGCCTTGATGGGTGAGACTTGGCTCCACTGACTAGGTGTCTTCTACTATCAGAAGGAGTAGAGATCTCCCAAAACACCCACATGTGCACCTTTAGTGAGTTGGCAAATTATGTAGGTGAATTAAATTGATCACGAGACCCATACTACGGAATGAATGAAATAGAATAAACTAGAATGAGATGACATTACCTTTAGGCCCTTAGCTTGTTGAACCTTTTGAAGCATTGGTCGTTGCATGTTTAGCAGTAATGTACTTACTGAGTATTTCTCTTAAATACTCATTCTTTTCCCTAACATGTAAATGTAGGTAAAGGTAAGGGTGTACAGGATGCGTGACGGAACGTTGCTGGATGAGCCATGGAATTCCGTAGGATAGACTTCTGCTTTTACATGTTTGAAACTCGTTTTATTTGCATTTGTGATGTTATGTTTTGATGTTGTTTCCGCTTTTAAGATGCTCAATTGAAATGGTGAAGGATTTTAGTTGTTTTTGTTTTAACTGGGATCCCAGGATGAAAAGTATCGTCGTTTTTTTTAAAGAATGTTTTACTCTAAATGTTGTTTCATCTTCATTAGTTGAAAGTTAAAGGAAATGCACGTGGTAATGGCCCTAGGATATAGGCATGAAATGTAGGGTCCTTACATCTAACCTCGCTCTCTCTTGCTACTCTCGCTCTAACTTGTCGCTCTCTCTCGAGTTTCTCTCTCCAATCTCTCACTCTCTCTCCAATCTCGCTTTCACTTCTTGCTTCTTGCTTCTCGCTCTCGCTCTTGCTCTCTCTCTCCAATTTCTCCCTTCAATCTCTTACTATCTCTCTAATTTCTCTCTCTAACCTCTTGCTCTCTTTCCAATCTCACTCTCGCTCCAACCTCTCGCTCTTAAATGCCTTAAATATGTGTTTTCATATAGAGAGGAAAATGATAATTTTGCTAGGATGATAACGTAAGCAAAAGGACATATATCCTTATTCTAAAAAGGTAGAGTATTTTTCATTCCAGTCTCTCAAAATGGGTTCATCCACGCCATTGTTTCTTTAGTAATCCAAATCAAGCAATTAATTATGATGTTATCTTCCTATTGAGTCAAGTGACGATCAACTCAACTCAATAGCAAATAGAATCCAAACCCTCCATACCAAATAGAAATAAAATTTAAACCTAACTACCAAAAAAGTCACTCCTTAAACTTAAAAGCAAATAGAAACTAAATCCAAACTTTAAAAATTAAGGTCCCGTTTGGTAATCATTTGGTTTTTTGCTTTTGAAAATCAACCTTATAGACATTACTTCCACCTATAAGTTTCTTTGTTTTGTTATCTACCTCTCATGTTTTTAAAAACCAAGTTAAGTTTTGAAAACTAAAATAAAAATTTTTAAAAAAAAAATTCAAAAACTTGTTTTTGTTTTTAGAATTTGGCTAAGAATTCAAATGTATCCTTAACAAAATTAAGGACTTGTTTGAAATACCTTTTAACTAAGTGTTTTTAGAAAATGCATTTTTTAAAACATTTTGTATAAAAATTGTTTAGAATTTAAACACTTATATGTTTGGTTACATTTCCTCATAAGTGTCTTAATACACAAGTTATTATATACTTAAAAAAATAAAATAAAAAAAATTGCTTTCAAGTGTTTCTCCCAAAATGGTTCATTTCTCAATCTCATTTTTAGTAAGTAATTTTTAGTGGTTGCCAAATATTATACTTTTTTTCAAAATTATACACTTGAAAAGTTAAACCAAACATACTCTAAGGAAATTGGGAGAAAATGGACATAATTTTAAAAAACTAGAGACAAACGAGAGCTAAATAAAAACTAAATTCAAACTCTAACGACCCAATTCACATGATAAAATGGGTCTAGATGAACTCATTCTTAACCTACACAAAATAAATAAAAAAAAGTATATATTAAACAAACACTAAATGGATACCAAAATTAAGAATGAAAATTTTGTCCACATGTGAGATCCATTCGAGGCAGCAAAGCCCCACCACCAATCCTCCAACTATAAACAATATCTTCTTTAAATAAATAAAAATTATTATATTTTCCCTTTTTCCCCATATATTAATAATTTATAACAATAATCAATTGAAAAAAACGAAAGTTGATTTCATGTTACTGAATCATGGCACTGAAAAACTTAATTACAACACAACTTTAGACAAAGGCTACTACTTGGCGATGAACTTTAAGGAATGTGGCCGCCGCCGCCGCCGGCGGTGGGCCGTCCACTGCCCTTAATGGCTTCCTCTTTTGCAATTGAAAATGAGAAATGGGCCAATGAATTCCACTCCTAATTGTTTGGTTTTCTTTACTAATTGCATCATGATTAAATTCTAATGTTGTGCTTAGGACAGGATCTAGCTCGGCTAATTAAGATTTTTTATTTAGCATACTCTAAACAATAGTTTAAGAATTGTAGTAAATTGTATCTTTAGAGAGTTCAAAATAATTCTCTTCTTTATGGTCTTTTTAGTTTGAAAAATTGATAATAAATGTTCCTCTTTATTTCTTCATGGCTTTATGTAGATCATACTCTTGAGAGAGAGGATATATGTCTTGCTTGGATGCGTTAGGCTAACATTTCGATCTTAAATGACCTAATTTTTAAACTATAGTTTTGCAAAATCACTAAGAACTATGTCATATAAGTTTATCAATAGTGAATTTTGATATTAATGGTTGGTCTTTGGAATTTTCGATTTATTTCCACTTACATATCTATTCATTTTGTAAAAATTGAGCATTTGATAGAAGAATAAGAATTAATGAAGTGTTTCGAGAACGTCTTGTGTTTTGACCAATATTTGGAGCATTAAGACTACCTATAGAGACATAAGTCAACCATACAACCTGAAAGGATAGCGCCTCAATGCTTGAGGAGTACAAAAAAGTCAATCGAAACCCTAGATGTTGAAAGTGTCATGATGCCTATAGAATTTGTGTAGCCACGAGCTGGGAGGAAAAGGGGTCATGGCTCTACAACATAATCTTAGTGCGTGTTTGAGGGTGATTTAAATCACTTTTGTCATGTTTAAAACCACTCCGAAACATACCTTCAATTATTCAAAATCAATTTCGTACTTGATTTTACACTTTTAAACGTGATTTTCATATCATCAAAATTGATCAAGAATTATTCAAGGTATGTTTCAGAGTGATTTTAAATATGACAAAAGTGATTTTAACCATTTCAAAATCACTTCCAAACATGCAGTTAGAGAAGTTTGGTTGAGTTGATCTCATGGTAGCAAGTCTTAAAAAAGTTTCTTGAGAGAATTCCTAAGCTTGATGGTTTGTTTAGCATAAATAAGAGTAACTAAAGTGAACCAATAAGAAAAGAAGAAAGAAAAATGGTTTGTAAAGGGCACTCCTAAGAGAGATGATCTCCTAATGTTAAGCATAGTAGAAGACAAAGGTAATTAAAGACAAATCAAGTTTTAAGCCAAAGCCCCATCTGATATACTTTTTGTGCTCAAATTCTTGTTTATTTTAAATGCATTAGATGTAATTCAAGCCTGATTTAATAGCATTGACATTGTAATCTATTTTTGTTAGTATTATGAAGGAAATGCTATATAACATTTTTGTATTAAATGAATGGCTTGGAGATTGACTTTTGGTGCATAGCTCTAGCAGCCTTAATGCATTGGGTAAAATTTCTCTGAGTCACATCATTTTATTTTTCATTTAAGAACCTATCTTCAAAATTTTCAATATAGGATGACCTAGGAGTAATATTGTAATTTCTATCAGAATTTTCAAGATCCTGAATTAAATATGTTCCAAGGTTATCTTTTTGGTATTAGACATAATGTACTATTTATATTAAACCATTCACAATTGTTTTATCATATACTAATGTTTCATATCTCCTTTAATTTTGTAACTAATTACCAATATGTGATATAATCTCTTGTATGGTCATTTAGGGCCCGTTTGGTAACGTTCTCGTTTCTTATTTCCGTTTCTTCATTTTTAATAAAGAAAAATAGAATTTCATGACCCTAATACCTATACATTCAATAATAATAAACCTATATTCTTATTATGTTTGGAAAAAATTGGAAACAAGAACAAAAAAGGAGAAACTAGTTTTAGTTGTTCCCAAAAGTTCTATACAAATTTTGGGAGTGTTTCTAAAAAATGAGAAACAAGAAACATACATAGTTATTAAATGCTTAGATTTCTTAATAAACTTGGAAACAAGAAACAAGAAACGAGAACGTTACCAAACGGACCTTAGGAATTTGGAGCCTAATTTAAACAAATTTTGCAACGATAAGTGTCATTTACTAAAATATGTTTGACTAATCTTCATAATTTTTCAAAAAATATTTTGATCAACATTGATATTTTCATGTAAATAGTACTTATCTATTTTTTAATATGATGATTAAAAATGGTTAATTATAGTTTGATTAAGTCACCATCTAATTAAAGTCTCATTTAATAATTCAAACAATTTCTATCAATTGCCATAATTTTTCCAATTTTTTTTGCTGACATTGATAATTTCATCTAAATATAATATATATATTACATATGATGGTTAAAAACGATTACGTCACATTTATAGTTTTATTTGATAATTCAAACAATTTTTAACAATTTTCATATTTTTTTTTCCAAAATTCATGTGCTCACATGAACATTTACATTGGAAATGTTTGATGCTTCTTGGGGCTTCTTTGGCGACTGTGAAGTCACCAAATGAATTGCCAAGTAGATAGATCAGATCTGGATGCACTTGTTGCTTCGTGGCGATACAGACTTGACCCGCTCCTACCCACCCCGGGGCCTGGAATAAGGGGGACATACAGATATCATTTGACTCTGATTCACCAGCATCCACTACCAGAAAGAATTTCTTCACTTATCGCTTGCTCTTATTCCCCTTATTCCCATAGTTGAGATGCCTCAAGGGATAAGACCTAGAGTTTGGATACTAAGTATCGGAATCCCACAATGGTGTGGTTGCTCCTTTCCCTTTTGAATAATAATAAGGTCAGCATTCAAGCCCGGCAAGAGGAGGCTTCCTGAGTGCAGGTTCGGTGATTCATGTCATGTTAGATGAACCTAAAGACTCCCATGCCTTTCTTGGTTGGACCAACCCAACCGGCGATTTTCGACAAGTCTTTCTTCATTTTTCGAGCAAGAAGAATAAGAGTCTCATAAGAAAACTTTTAAATATCTTCAAACTCTGAATGGGCGATTAGTCTAGACCATGCATCTCAAAGAAGCTAAGGAACGATAGATTAGCTTTGGCGTGGGATTCTTTCGCAAGTGATTCGAAGGCCCATGTTTCCTTTTTTGTTATTGAAAAGGGGCAACTTTCTCACTTGTTGCTCAATTATAATCTAATTAATTTATGGATTTTCGGTTGTTGGAGCTTATTTGGTTAAATTGTTGCTACCACTTTTCAAATGCTAATATGAACTTAAAAAAATGCAGATTGATCCAATTTACAAAGCTAATTAATCAAAAGTTTGATACGTACCTTATTTTTTAAAAAAAATATTTAAGAAGCGTTAGAACCACTTTATGACAATATTTTCATTTATTTTGCCTAAAATGAATATAGGTAAGCTAGTGGGTAGTGATGAGTGAGGAAATGGTAGTAAAAGGACTAAAAAAATCAAAAGTCAAGGACACGAAAAATTCAAGAATGATGCAAAAGCCATCTTGAAACTTCAACATAAGAATGTGGTCGGACTCTTGGGATGTTGTATTGAAAGAGAATAAAAACTTCTGGTTTATGAATACATGGCAAAGAAGCAAAGTTTCTCATTAATTTCAGAGGAAGAATTTTTAGAAAGAGGAAGAAAAATAAAATATTTCCAGCAAAGGTAGTTTTTAAATTTGTAAGAAGTCAAGGATATTAATGGAACTTTAACATTTTTCATCCAAAACTTAACGATGAGGTTCTTTTAACGTTTTTTTTTAATAGGGGAAAGGTATTTTTGAAACTTTTTAAGATTCAGGAACATTATTGAAATGAGACTCATAGTTCGGCTGTATTTTTTTATAATTTAGCCTTATTTCAAAAGCTATAACAATCTCAAACTAAGTCTTTGTCTCAAAATGCTTCAAAACTCACTCAAAATTAAAAATTAGTCGAAGAAATTCATATCCATTCTCTCCATGTTTACATGCAAGATTTGAAGGCATTAAGGATCAAAAGGATGAATCAAGATGAAACTAATACATTTGCTAACAGCAGTGGTCTGTTGATTGCCTAAAAGTTTTAATAAGAAAATTAAATACATTCATTTCAAAATCTTCCTAGTTTCAAATAAGATAAAAGCATTTAAAATCATTTATTTCTCTATTTTCTTGATTCCAAATGGAGGGTACGAGAATGTTGCAGTTAGAAATCTCACACTGCCAAGATCCCTCCCAAATTTGGTCAACAAATGAAGAAAAGAAAATGACTTTGATAAGAAAAGATGTGTTGGTTTTCTTTCCTTAGAAGATGGTGATTAAACATGGGCCAAACTAAGACATTTAGGGGCTGTTTGGGGCGTTGAATTGGTTATAATATCTGGGTGGTTATAATAATCTGGGGATTATAATAGTCTGGGGTTATAATAATCTGTATTTGGGGTGCAGATTATTTTAGTCTAGGATAAAATAATCTGTGTTTGGGATGCAGATTATTTTAGTCGATAAAATAGTCTGTGTTTGGAGTGCTGATTTGTTTTAACATGGGGTTCTGAATCAAAGGTTCAAACTGACTGTTTTCTTTTTCTACTTTTTTTTTTTTTTATGATATACGATTCACTTTGATTTAGGGTTATGTTTTTTTTTTTTACAAAACAAAAAAGTTTAGGATTTGGTATAGAAAAATCATATTAGTTAACTTTTAGTATTGCCAAAATAAAAATTGTAAATGTTTAGTTCAAAAATCATATTAGTTTTTTTTTAATCAATAAAATCATTTGAAATAAACTTGAGTGTGGTAAATACAATTTCGTTTGAATGTTCTTTTTTTTTTAAGTTGGTTAACCTTCGATGTTGTCAACGACTTTTCCGACAACCTTCGATGTTTTTTTTTTCTTTATTTTCATTTTTTATATTTTTCAAAATGAAAATGAGAAGAAATATGAAAAAAAGAAAAAAAATCGGTGGCCGAAAAAGTTGTCGGCGATCGCCGGAAAAGTCGTCGTCGGCCGTCGGAAAAGTCGCCGGAAACCTCGCCGGCCGACAACGGCCGACGGTCGTCGGAAAAGTCAATGAGTCGCATGGAAGAAGAGATGAGAGAGTTACTATAGAAAATAGATAAAATAATCGGTTGGGTTGAATGATGGTTACTGTAGAGAATGGATAAAATAATCGGAGGTAAAAATAACCCACCTCACCATTTATTTTTGTTGATGCCCCAAACACTGAATAGGTTATGATAAAGGGGGTTATTATAACCTATTCAGTGTCCCAAACACCCCTTTAGAAAATAGAAAAAAACAATCAATGAGAGTAGTACTTTCCTAGTATTGAAATTACAATTTAGGCGTTTGTTTCGACCAGCCGATGGTCGTTGTTTCAAGATTTCCATGGTTGTCTTTGCACAGAGATTCAACTTAAATGCTGCTGGAAGTTGGTATTTTGCCTTGCATGGAGGTTAATTTGACTACCTTTCTCTTGTTCCACTTTAATTCCAGCACCTACTCCTTTGAGAATGCTAAGTTGATCTCTATGATTCAAAACTGTAAATTTGAAAAGGAAGGCAGAAACTTTTGGGAAGATTTATGGGATCTTACAAAGTTCATGAGCCCTAGTGGTCAAGACTAGTTATGCAGACCTTTTAAAAAATAAAGATGAAAAATAACTCAAACCCGAACAACTTCAAAGTTGTAATCAAAATAATTTAAACTTCTCCATTATGATCGTGCATAAGCTATACTCTTGTTGGCTTTAACGAGAGTAACTTTCCTAGTTAGCTATATAAATGGAGAGGGAGTATATAAAAGTGCCACTAAAAAAAGAATGAAATTCATTTGAATTAAGTAACAAAGAACCATATCCTTTGATTCACTAATTTGGGAGTTAACTAAAAGTTCGTAGGAACGAAAACAATCTAAATTTACTGTTTCACAGTAATATACTCTGCCACAACAGCCTCAAAAATATTGTTGATGGAAAATGAGTTAAAGAAATGCAGAGTCGTAAAACAAGACCCAGCCATTTCTCTACCGAATACTGTCATTTAATTTTTTTTCAGAAACATCAACTCTAGTTTCCACTCGTCATTAATCAATCAATCCATAAAACCCGTCGACGATACCTTCCTGATTTTACTCTGATTTCTGCTTTGATGATCGGCTTGGTCGAGATGTCCTTAACCCGCTTGTAAGCCTTCCCACGAATTTCAGAATCTCGTCAATTATGATCACAGGCAACGCCACGGCCAGGACCAATAGCCATTCATTCAGGGAGAGAGGGACAATGCCGAAAATTTGAGCGAGGAATGGCACATACAGAATCAAGAAATGCAAGCCGAATGAAACAGACATGGCGAGGAGGAGCCATGGATTAACCCAAGGGGGCATTGTCAACAAGCTTCCATCCTCGGAGAGGGCATTGAGGGAATTGAACATCTCAATGGCGACCAAAACAGAAAGTGAGAGGGTTGATGCCTTGATCTTGCCTGAACGGAAGTACTCGCATGGATCTGAATCGAAGTTGAAGACTTGTTCCCCAGCCGTGAAGGGCGACACCGAGAACCCTTCCCAAGACGAGCACTGACCCCAGTTGGCGAGCTGAGAGTAAGAGACCAGACTGTGACCATCCCCAGACAGATCGATGCCCAAGAATGAAGCATGTGTATACCAAATGATAAATACTCCTACAGTTGCTAACCCTACGTAAAGTCCAATCACCTGTGCATCAAGGTAAGAATTTAGGCTTTCATCCAATAGGAAGATATGGGGATCATTTCACACGAAAAGAAGATATAGTTAGTTAAAGGACAAGGTGTAAATACCAAATAGCGGAACAAAATCCAGGCCGTGATCAACGAGTCGTCACTTTTTCTTGGCGGTTTCTTCATTATATCTGTATCGGGTGGATTAAAACCCAATGCAGTTGCTGGGGGTCCATCAGTAACAAGATTAACCCAGAGAAGTTGAACAGGGATCATCCCTTCGGGAATACCCAGTGCTGCTGTCAAAAATATCGATGCGACCTCACCGATGTTTGAGGAAATCATGTACCTACAATCATTTTTAGCATTTGAAAGCAATGGTGAGCACTGAATCCCATGAAGACGGCCGAATTGATTTCAAATAATTCAATAGGCAATATGCGGAAGTTGAAACTATTTAAACATAATTGAAAACATGCAAGCTTGCTAGAGATATTCTAATTTGAAAGCAGTAACACCAATAATGACCAACATCCAACAACTAATATATGTAATGGCATACTTGTAAGAGTACTAGCAGGGATGTATTAGAGATAGTAGTAGAATATTAGTAAGGGCATAATGGTAATGATTGGTGGTGGGTGTCTTGTTTATAAATAGGGGAATTAGGGTTTTTAGAGGAGGGGAATTATTTTAAGGGATTGTCCATTGTGGGACTTTAGGAGAGAACCCTCTCGAAAGACTATTGTTATATTGTAATTTCTCTTTGATATTGCAATATAGTTCTATCTGTATTATATTAACATTTTTTGAGCTTGGATACTCAACAATACTACAATATAATCAACGAAAATGGATGAATGCTTGCTCAAGTGGAGGAAAAACCTGATAAATGCCTTCATATTGTTGTAAATGGATCTGCCTTCACCAACTGCTGCAACTATTGTACTAAAATTGTCATCTGCAAGAACCATGTCGGAGGCTTCCTTCGCAACCTGGAAAAATAAATTCCATATGTGGCCGAATGTTATAAACACAGACACAAACCCATTTCGTTACGATCAGTGGTGATTCATAATTGAAAACATGCATGTGATCGAACCCTCAAAAACTGGTAGAGAAAATAAAGTACTATAATACACAAGCAAATACGACCTAAAGATTAATTCCTATATGGCATATTATGCCTCTGCTTTTGAAGTTTGAACAATCCTAAAAATGGGGTAAAGTAGGAATGAAACGCTTTCTCCCAAAAGGAAATGACAGGAGAAAAGTTGCACTGTATGTATGACATATCCAACGACTTATTTTGAATTGGTTTCACAGAAAAGAGAACATCGAAGTAAGTACCTCTGTCCCAGCAATGCCCATCGCAATACCAATATCAGCCAACTTCAAGGCAGGTGCATCATTGACTCCGTCTCCTGTCATTGCAACAACTTCACCATCATCCTTAAGCAATCTTACTATCTCTTGCTTATGCCTTGGTTCAGCCCTTGAGAAAAGAAGTCCTCCATCTTGTCTTAAATGAGATTGTTGATCCTCCCGACTCATTCCCATGAATTCTTTTCCAGTTAAACTTTTGGAAGTTATATCTTCATGTTGTCCAAATACACCTATCTCTCGACATATAGCTTCAGCTGTGTTCTGATTGTCCCCTGTGATAACCATGACACGAATACCAGCAGCTTTACAGTCTTCAATTGCTTGATGAACCTCTTTTCGAGGAGGATCCTGTAAAAATAACCGGTGTTGCAAACTCAAGTCAATTTAAAAACTAAAAAAGCTCGCTTTGCTTACAATTAATTAAAATAAAATTAAATAAATAAATATAAAAAGATAAACAAACTGAGCCACTCACCCTTAACCCAACAAAGCCAGCAAAAATAAGATTACTTTCAATCGAAGAGTAGTTGCTCGGGTCAAGTAAAAGCTGATGTGCTGGATGTTCTTCGTCACCATTACTATAAGTGGCAAATTCTGGAAGGTCTTCCTTGTAAGCAAAACCTAAACACCTTAAGGCACTTGATGACATCTCACGCAAATAGTCCAATAGTTGTTTCTTTGAGTCTGAGTCCAACTTCACAATAGATCCATCGAGCAGTTGAATAAATGAACTCCGATCCAAAAGATTTTCAACAGCACCCTGCCACAGTTCAGTCAAGCACCGTCTCAGCCAATGATTAAATATCACAATGAGAAGAAAGATGGGTGGATAAACAGGAGCAATGAAGAAAATATAAGAAAGAAAAATGTGATTACAATTACACGGAATTACTTAATAGTATGGAAATTGACCACCGAGGCTTAAAAGGTGAGAGACTAAAATTACAAGGTTGATTGATATCCAACCTCACATGTGACGTAACCATGCCAGTGTTTTCTTTCATGAGCTACTACGTGAAAATAATTTAAAATGGCCCAGTGAAAAGTAAAGTAATATAAATATATAGAAGAAAATAGCACATTAACATACAAAGGGAAAACTAAAAATTAAATATCAGCAAAATGATATAGAAAAGTATCAATAAAAATAATATTTATGACCAAATAAAGCATAAACTATGAGATTATCAGAATATACCTTCACAAGTAATGACTTCTTCCCTGAGCTAGAATTAGTAATAACTCCCATAGATTTGCGGTCTCGATCAAACTCTAGAGTAGCAATGCGTTGCTCGTTCTTATTCCAAACTTGGCAGCATCCTTGTTTATTATATTTACCATGTCAAAAACATGTCAGTGTGGAGGATACATAAGAAAGAAAATGAGACAATAATAACAGTCAAGAACTTACGCAAGACATCCCCATTAATGGAAGCTGAACTTGAGTCATATCCTTCAGGAAGCCCCATCTTTTCCACAAGAACCTAAACATGCAGATAAAATGCATCAGTACGAAAGCTACTTAGAATGTACAACAGTTAATTGTTGGCATCTGCCCCCTTCTTCATGCATCATCACTAAGTATCTCAACAATGTCCCTTCTTACTTTATCAACAGGCATATCAATAGAACAACATTAAAGAAGCCTCTATCATAATTGTGAAACATTACGTGCTACAACAACCTCCTCTTCACTATTAAAATGAAAAGATATCTATCAGTGGTTACTTAAAGAAGACTTGAAGCTCCCTAGTTATTTCAGATTCGATCTTTGGTCATGAGTTTAGCTGATTATTATCTGTCCAGTCAGGCAGGATAATAAGGTCATGCAAGCCTAGTCATTCGTAGATGGCACAATACAGAATACTTTAAGAAATCCTAAATATCATCTAGGAGCTTGTCTTTGATTAATAAGACAACTGTCAGAACTAAGAGAGGAGACAGTTAGCTGAGTGACATAAAATCACTGCATCAAAAGATCATGAGATTATTTGGTCACCACCTTCAATGCTGCTTCAGTAGGCATTCCATTTGCAACAAAATGATGGCCAGATTTTTCAACGCCTGCATCATTACAGACAGCAGCAATCTTTGCCAACATTTGCAGATTGTCATCCAGTTGACTTCCAAGCCAACCAATTATTTTTCCATCTGTAGGATCATATGTAGTCCCTTCTACATCAAAGGCTCGCAGAGTACCAAGACGAGAACCAAGAGCCACAATTTTCGCTACAGCCATCTGATTAGTTGTTAGAGTACCAGTCTTATCAGAACATATCACAGTTGTACAACCAAGAGTTTCAACACTAGGCAGCTTCCGAACAAGGGCATTCTTTTGGGCCATCTTCCGGGTGCCAAGTGCCAAGCATGTAGTTATAACTGCAGGCAAACCTTCTGGAATTGCAGCTACAGCCAAAGCCACCGCAATCTCAAAGTAATATGTACATTTCTCAAATGAGAACTTGAAATTTGCTGGCCACCCATCAACATACTCCCAAGTGAGGAAGTATTTGACATTAATAAGCCAAACTAGAGCACAGATCACTCCAATTATTGCTGTTAAAAGCTCTCCAAACTCATTCAATTTTTTCTTCAATGGCGTATCATCTTCACTCTGGGATGCTTCTTGTATCTGAGAATGCACCTGTCCTAGTTCAGTGCTCATCCCTGTCTGGGTAACAACGCAAATACAATTTCCATTGACGACTGTTGTCCCTGCAAAAACCATACATTTTTTCCCTTGTATATCTGTATCTTCTGGCACAGCCTTAGCAGTCTTGCTCACCGCTTCACTCTCACCTGTCAAGGACCCCTGCTCAACCCGAAAAGTTGAGCTGATTAAACGCAATACTCGCATGTCAGCAGGCACCTTATCCCCAACTCTGAGTTCTACTATATCACCGGGAACAAGATCCTTTGCAACAATTGAAGCTCGTTTACCATTTCGTATTACTGAAGCCTGTTCCGACTGAATTTCTTTAAGGGCTTCCAATGCTTTCTCAGCATTGTTCTCTTGCCAAATGCCAACAATGGCATTGACAATCAATATCAAGAAAATAACTAGAGGCTCCACAAATGCTGTAATCTCCATCTCACCTCCTTCCTCGCCATCATACCACGCAAGAACAAAAGATACGACTGCTGCAGCTAATAGAATCCTAACTAGTGTGTCATTAAATTGTTCCAAAATCAATTTCAAGATCGAAGTACCTTCGTGCTTCTCTAATTCATTGAAACCATAGATCTTTCTCTGTTTTTCAACATCTTCAGAAGATAATCCAAGATCAGGGTTCACTTGGTACTTCTCTGCGCATTCTCGAACATCCCTCGCCCAGGCAGGGTACGTTTCTTTATTCGAGGAGTTAGCAGCAAAAATTTCTTTTTTCCCATAGTTCTCCCCGCCTCTACCCATTTAGATTAGCAAACAGATTGGACGGATAAAGAAATGGAATAGAAAATCAATTTAGCCTGCAAATCAAGGGAAGAAGAATAAGAGGATAATTTAGAGAGAGAAAAAAAAAACCCAACGCACAACAACCAAAAACAAACCAAAAGATTCCAAAACTACAAAATCGAACATCCGACTCTCAGTTTAATCCACTAAGAATTCACAACAGACGAAGAAAAATCAACACGAACACACAAAAATCACATAAAACAAAACAAAAAACAAAAAAACCACCCACTCCATACATCCTACTCAAACCTCAACTGAACATATAAACAAATCGTTCAAATTCAAACAAAGTTAAAGGCGTTACTCCTCAGATCCGTAAGATTCTACAATATTCCCTCCTCTCCAAACTTCCTCGACAAGCAAACAAGATCAAGCCATGAAATGAAACGAAATCAAAGAAAATCGATAAAGAAAAAGACAAAAACAAAATCAAAATCAAAATCAAAATCAACAGAATCATTTCAACATAGGTACCAGAATTCCTGGATCCTTGACGCCAAAGCGCTTCGGGCTCGTCTCTGTAAACTAGAGTCGACTGAATGAGAGAGAAATATAGAGAGAGAGAGAGAGAGAATCGAACCAATGTGACGCTTCCAGTGACGACGGACTGGAGAACAAGAAACCATGGAAGGGAATTGATTATAGGTTAAATAAGGAGCGATTCAACCGCATGATCTGCTGCTTCCGGTACCACGGAGTGCGAATTCGGATCCGTTCGGATTCCGCCACGTGTTGAAATCTGGTGGCTGAATGAGTTATGTGTGGTGAAGGTGTACGATTAGAAAAGGTGGGATCCACATGGGAATTCGTTTTATCGTTATTAAAATAAGAGAAGCCACGAAGCTTCGTACTAGTTTCTCTTTGGAATACCAAACTTGGGATTTGGAAAAGGAACTTTGCTCGTAAGCCCTTCTACTTTTCTTGAACTTGCATCTAGGGCTTGATTTGGTCGTTGCAATGCTTACGTCATCGTCCACTTTGGGGTTCCGTTTTGAATTTACTATGAATATGATGCCCTTTCCAAATTTATTTGAAATACTCGTAATTATTTTTCTCCTTTAATCATTTTTGGTATAATTTATTCGAATTTTGATTATGATTATTAAGATCCTCTTTTACAAGTGAGCTCAATTATTTTAGGTTAAAATTTAAATTATCAAAAATACCCCTTTTCAAAAGTGTCATTTTAGTCCTTGAAGTTTGAAGTTTGTTTCAAAATGACCATTGAAGACTTTTTTTCGTTAAATTCACAGACGGAAAATGACGTGTTTGTATATGCATTATTGCTTAGGTAAATATTAACACATATGTAGAAAAAACAATAAAAACACATGCAAACACATCATTTTTTGTCAATAAATTTAACGAAAAATGTTTCCAATTGTCGTTTTGAAACAAACTTCAAGGACTAGAATGAAACTTTTAAAGTTCGGGAGTATAATTGAAACCAATCTTATAGTTCAGTGATATCTTTTATAGACAAGGGATAAAATCTTACTTTCTTACCTTTTTACTTATACTTTCTTTGTTTTTTTTTTCTTTTTTTTTTTTTTAGATTGACAAATTAAAGAAAAAAAATGGAAAATTTAATTTTTCTATATAATTTTTCAACTACGCAACTTTCCTTTTTTTTTTTTTTTTATTATCAATCTAAAGATAGATCGATTAAATAAAACATATATTACTATTTCAAATAGTTAAATTTCCCACACTCGTAATGGTTGAACTCAAAGAAAGAGAGAGAAAAAGAAAACTTTCTTTATTTACTTCGGATCATGTCCATTCATAGTGTTTCATTTTCTATTTTTAAGAATTATGCTTATGTATTAATTTTTTTTTAATCATCTTGGAATAATAGCCAAATTTTAAGAAGTTCAAAAAAATAAATTTGAAGCAACTTGGTTTTATTTTAAAAATCTGATTAAGGTTTCTAAGGCCCCGTTTGGGGTTGATTTTGAAGACGTAGAGAGTGATTGTAGATCAATTTTAATCGTTTTTTGTGTTTGGTTAAACTGATTCTTTAATAATCTAGAGAAAATCAATTTTTGAATCTAGTTTGCAAAAGCTGTTGAGAGTAGCTTTAGGATTTAGATTTTAGGAAAATCTGGTGTAACTAACCAATATTTAAAATTATTTTTTTATCCTTCCATATTTTAGGTTTTCAAATATTATTATTCACAATTTATCTTTTTTTTTTTTTTTAAAAGAATTCACAATTTATCTTATCTTATCTCATTTCATTCTTTTTATTTTTAAATTTAATTGGTTGCTTCTAATTTATTTTTCTTACTTTTTTGTATTTAAACTAAAATTAGATTTTGTTTGACACATTTTTTTTTCTATAATTGATATTTTTTTCAATTTACTTAAAGTAAACAAAAAATAATTCATAAAATAAATGATATAAATTTACCTAATTATCTTAAGAAAGTTTTCAATGTAAATATTAATGCAATCTCATGCTAAATTTCTCCTCAAAAAAAAAAAAAAAAAAAAAAATCTCATGCTAAATTGAAATATGTCTATTTTGGTCATTATATACCTATTTCACAACAATTTAATATTAATTTACCAAACATGTAACTTGACTTTCCATTTTAAATCTGAAATTTATCAAACACTAATTTACTTCTTATGGAAGCTGATTTTCTTATGGAAGCTAATTTTCTTAAAAGCACAGCTGACAGCAATTACAACCCCAAACTAAGCCTAAGTAATAAATAAGAAAAGTTGAATAAACGACAAAAAAAGAAAAGAAAAAAAAAAAAAAAAAAAAACTTGCGAGATCTTTTTTTAATAAAAAACAACTAGACGAGATCTAACTTTGTAAAATTTTGATGTTTTCAGTTCTTTAAAATTTCTATGAAAGAAATCTGTAACTTAAAAACAAATTGGTTTTTTTTTTCTTAAGTT
The DNA here is from genome assembly GCA_017139565.1 of Luffa aegyptiaca. NCBI lineage: Eukaryota > Viridiplantae > Streptophyta > Magnoliopsida > Cucurbitales > Cucurbitaceae > Luffa > Luffa aegyptiaca. The sequence goes on along the minus strand of CM029404.1, from coordinate 2,832,571 downwards.
CAAAAAATAAATTGCATTCTAAATTCAAAATTACTAGAAAATTTTTACAAAAATTATTATATCATAATTTATTTTAACAGAGGTTATTAATTTCTAAGACTTTATTCCGGTAGTCAACAAGAGCATAGCTCAATTGGCATGTAACAATGTTATATTTTACTTTTAGATTTTTTTATTATTATTTTTTTTTTTTGTTCAAGAAATTTTTATTAGGCGTAGGTTTAGAACTTTAAAATTGTATAAACAATAATTCAGTCTATAAGTCATTCTTGACTTTTTCGGTTTTGAATATAGTAAAACAACTATGATTTTCATTTTAAAAATATCTTTTACTAAAAGAACGGTTGGGGGTGCGACCAAAGTCCCTTAGCTAAATAAGGGGATAATCATGGGTATATAAGGGAGGACAAGTATTGATACGAGGCTTTTTGGGTAAACCAAAAGCAAAGTCATGGGGGTTTTTGCCTAAAGTGAACAATATCATACAATTGTGGATATATGTGGGTGTATGTAGTCCTTACAACAACTTCATAGATCATATCATATTTGGGATGTTAATATGCTATTACTATAATAGTTAACAGTTTTCGAATATTCTTTTTTTTTTATATATATAAATTTTGTATAAAAAAAACTGATATGGTGTTTGTTGCTAAATTTCGTAGAGAAAATTGTAGCAAATTTTGAGGTTTGGTTTTGAAATATGTCCAAAATTATAAAATCACTGAAAAATGGTCACACGTGAGATGTGCATGCCACAACGTTTTACTAAATACCGACCTTGCCCCTTCAGTCAGAGTGCAAAAGACGCTCCTCTAGATTTTTGATATCTTAAATTTAGACCAAATCACATATTCTGTTAAATCATTTTTAATTTTAAATTTAAATCTCGATATCATAGTTTGTTATACTATTTAATCCCCCTTCCCTCCTCACCTTTCTCGCCTCTTCCCCACTAAAATACCGTCATAGTAGTGGTGGCAGCAACCCCGGCCATGTAGTAGAGATAACAATGAATTGAAGTTGAATTCGACTGGACGATATCCTATGTGCGATTGAGAAGGTGGGGTTATGTAATGTAAGGAGAAATTGAGGATTTTGGAAGAAGTTGATAAACCGATGAACATGTGCTTGTTTAGAATAAGTCATCTCAGTAAGATTTAATCCACTTTAAGTAATTTAGGCTCCGTTTGATAACCATTTCGTTTTTAGTTTTTAGTTTTTGAAAATTAAGCCTACAAACAAGTTGTCTAATCTTTCCCTTGTTTTCGAACACCAAGTCAAATTTTGGAAACTAAAAAAAAAAGTAGTTTTCAAAAACTTGTTTTTGTTTTTAGATTTGGTTAGGAATTCAAATGTGTCCTTAACAAAGATGAAAATCATGTAAGGAAATCGGGAAGAAACAAGCATAATTTTCAAAAAACCAAAAACCAAACGGAGCCTAAAGGGATTATAATTGTAAATTTGAGATATAATCTTTATTAGTTGGTTGAAGTTTTTTTTTTAAAAAAAAAAAAGTATCATTTTTGTTAGACATTTACGGGGTATTTGTGGTTAAATTTTTTATTTATGAAGAGATATACTCTGACTGTCATCCTCTTTGTCAATGGATTACAATGTATAAAAGATATTTGCAAATCTTAATGTTTAAAATCTAAACTAGATTTTGTTGCTTAAATTTAAATATTTCTTGCGTCCTAACTGCATATGAGTTTGCTGTCATCAAAATCTTTTTTTTTTTTTTTTTATACTTTTTACATGTTATTTTTATTTTTTTTTTATTATTATGTATAGTATTCTTTGAACATTTTGATGTAATTAGTTATTTTTTTAATAGTTAGATTTAAAGTTAAATTTGAATTTTAGATATTTTTTATCGTTAAATTTGAATTCCTTTATTTTAGCTTAATGTATTTAATTTAAATAATGTAATCGGTTAAAGTTACCATGTATTTCTAACAAATTAGTTATTTTACTGATGGGGTATTTAGGTAAATCGATAATTCAAATTTATTAATAGATAAATATGATTTGGCTATTTATCTAACAAATGAGCAGTGTTGCCATTTTTCAAAACGCGCAATTAAATTTGGTCATTTTTGTTGTTATCCCAATTTCGTAATGCATTTATAGATATCTTTTACAACATCACATGGGCTTGTAATCTATAGGAACAAGCGAAAGAATTCCGTGAGAATTTAACAGAAAATTTGACGGATGGACCAAGAGTGTAACGAAATTCAAACCTCAGGGGCTAAATTGTTGAGTTTGAAAACTCAAAGACCAAACTTTAACTTAACCCAAACCTCAGGGACTAAAAGTATATTTTTTTTCCTTAATTTTATTTTTAATTTTGTTAATTTGCTATACGGGAGTGTGGATATGGTACTCTAGCATACGTTAAAACTAGAAAAGATCAAGAGTATAAAAGATAATATTTTGATCAATAAAAGCTTTTTTAGATGTGATAGCGCAATTTATTGTGCTATATTTTATATGATTTTATCGTTAGTCTCGAGTATTATTTGGGCATTTCTATCTCTATTTGGTTTTGTTTTGTAGGAATCAAGCATTTCAATGGAAAACGACGTTTTTGAACATTACCGGTGATTTAGGAGCTAAAGAATAAGTTCGAGCCAAGAAAACAGCAAAGGAAGAAATGCCCAAATAATATAGTGATTAAATTGAAAAACTTGATGCGCAAATTGCTTACCGCAAGTGTACGGGCCCAAGTTATAATATAGTGATTAAAAATCGAATGTCGTCCTCTGGATTGGTTTTCTAGTTCCCCTAATTATTAAAGGTATATTCGCCCAATTTTATTTAGAGAAAATAATCGAGAAATATGCAAATCAATAACAAATTAATCAAAGCAATAAAAATATGGAAACTCAATGGAGAAAGGTCTTAGGGAATTGATTTCACCTATTAGATGCATGAATTAATTTAAAGAATAATTAGGAACAAATTCGTAACAAGTTCATAAACCAAGGATTATCGATACTTAAAAGCCTCTCCTGAGTACAATTAATTCTTTATGCAAATTAAGAAATTGATATCCCTATCTAATCTCAACAATAAGCATAAGCAATAAGAACAATCCTTATAACGGTTTCTCAAGCAATCCCAAATCTCCCGATTAAAGAATTACCTAAGTTATGCAATTGATGGTCTAATCTAAACTACCCTCTCCCGAGCAATTAGTTCAGAAACGAAAATCATACAATCTGTGATCAAGGGATTATAAGCACTAAGCATACAATTGCATAAATAAACCACGTTACGAAACGTCCTAAAAAGCCGTAAATTAATCCATACAAACTAATGGCTACATCAAGCCCCTAAGAAACGAAATTTAGCTACTCATGTCTCTAAAAATCTAATCAAAATCAGTCCAATACATGCTAAAAATCAGTACGAGAAATAAGGGAGAAAGATTAAACTCGCTAGCCGTGATTCCCGTGCGTTCCAGTCACGAGCCTCCCGATCCAAGCTCCCAAAATCAAGCTCCCTGTGTTTCTGCCCTGTTCTGTGCGTTTTCCCTCTCTAAAAGTCGTGTTTCTCTCTCCAAAAGAGCTCCCTTAATCAGATGGCATCGCAAAATATATATACTGTCCATTCTGCACGACAGCGTCGAGACGCTGTGGACATAGCATCTCGACGCTGTGTCATGCGTGCCCTAATTATTTCCGGAATGTTTGTAGCGTCGAGACGCTGTGGAGGTAGCGTCTTGACGCTACCTCGATCTCGCGCCTCTCCTGATTATTGGCTAGCGTTGAGACGCTCCAAGGGCTAGCGTTGAGACGCTAGGCCCAAAATTCTTCTTCCTTTGCTGTTTTCTTGGCTCGAACTTATTCTTTAGCTCCTAAATCACCGGTAATGTTCAAAAACGTCAATTTCCATTGAAATGCTTGATTCCTACAAAACAAAATCAAATAGAGATAGAAATGCCCAAATAATACTCGAGACTAACGATAAAATCATATAAAATATAGCACAATAAATTGCGCTATCAAGATGTCAATCTCAATATTTTGACATATACTCTTAACCAAAAGGTTAGAGATTATCAAATCCCGCATATTAGATTACATGAGGTTTCATCTCAAAATCAATTGACAATGAGAGGAGTAACCCATACATCTTATAAATTTTGAGGTCTCCACTTATCTTTTCAATGTGGGATCCTCAACACCGCAAGTTGAGTCACTTATCTTTTCAATGTGGGATCCTCAACACCACAAGTTGAGTCTAATTCAAAATGAACATCATTCATGGTATAAGAAGAAGTACATGAAAAGATTTGTCATCCCAACAATTATAACAATTTATATATTTTAGTTTTTCTTATTTTTAAGTTCAACAATACGTTAGAGCGGGGGGAGATTCATGTGTGGTTGAGTTTCTATAAGTTTTTCATATTTATTTCGAGTTAGTTTTGAACATTCGATTGTTGTATATTAATCCCCAGCGTTTAAAAAAAAAATGTTTTACATTATCCTCACAAACTCTTAGGCCTAGTTTGATGACTATTTGATATTTGGTTTCAGATTTTTGAAAACTATGTCTATTTTCTCCCAATTTTCTTACAATGATTTTCATCTTTGTTAATGAAAAATTTTGAATTCTTATAGCCAAATTTCAACCACGTAAACAAGTTTTTGAAAACTACTTTTTTTTTTTTCAAAACTCAATTTAGTTCTTAAAAACATGAGAATGAGAAGAAGGTAAATAACAAAACAAAGAAACTTATTAAAGTAATGTTATAAGTTTAGTTTTCAAAAACCAAGAACACAAAATCAAATAGTTTTCAAATAAAGTCTGTTTTGATCTCTCTATTTTTTCTCTTGAGGTTAAAAGTTCAAATCTCTATCACAATTTTTTTGTGTAAAAAAATTAAAAATTATATGTATAAAAAACAACTAAATGATGGGATACATTAAATGACTTGTAAGGAAAGTCAAGTGGTCAAAAATTAGGGTCGGTTTGGAATACCTACTAGTTTAACAAAATTTTAAAAAAATTATAACATTTTTATTGAAAATATTTTGTCAAACGCCAAAAGATTTTGAAAAAATAAATGTCACCTTGGTACACGACAAGGAAGAGGAAAGAAAAGAATTACAAGAAAAATTAAAATGGCATCTTTGTCACATATCCACTTTTCTAAGTTTGGAGTTTGGCTTTCCTTTTCCTTTTTCGTTGTTTTTCTTTCTGATTAAGAAAGCTTAAATTACATTATTATCGCAAGGTCCTCTTCAACTCTTAAATGTTATAACAATTAAGTCTACAATTTTTTTCTTTTTCTTTTAAAGTCTTATTGACTTTGACCTTTATTTTCCCTTTTCATTGGATCGTTGTTTAAACTCATTTATATTATTATCACAAGTTTTATCTCATTTTCATGTGCTTCACGTCGAGTTTGATATGATATTGTTGAAAACTTTTAAGATCGTTTGAAAAGTAGTTTTTTGTTATTGTTTTTAAAAACTACTTTTAAGGATCATGATGAGATGACGTATGACGGTTAATGTTATTGTAATTTGAAATTACGATATAGATACGTGGCTTTAGAAGAATTAACTTTAATTTTTGTCCAAAATTAAAAAAAGAAAAAGGTATATTATATGTGATTCTTCATGTGAGAACATCCCAAAAGAAACACAAGAAAAATTCTTTTGAAAAACAATTATATATACTCATGTTTTTACTAAACTTTTATTTAAACAAAAGAGTATTATGCATGTTGTCGGTTACTTCTTACTAAAGAAACCTTTTACTTTTCATCTAAATATAACTTTAAAACAGAATATTTAAATATATATTGCCAGAGCGAGCATAGCTCCACGATAATTGGCATGTACTCTCGACCAAAAGGTCAAAGTTTCAAATTCCCCTCCTCCAATGTTGTTGAACTCAAAAAAAAAATTAATATATATATTTAAGGCTAAATTATATAAAAAAAAACACCCCTAAACTATGGGGTTTGTTTCAAAAATACCCTAAACTTTAAAAAATGTTTCAAAAATATCTTTGCCATTAATTTTTAGATGGAAACCATTAAAATCGTAAAAAATGTTTCAAAACTATCCTTGCCGAAAATCTAGTCAAAGCTCTTGGGATGATGTGTTGAAAGAGAAGTAAAACTCCTAGTGTATGAATACATGAAAAATAGGTAAAACTTCTCATTAATTTTCATGGAGAAAGAATTTACGGTGAAAGAATGAAGAAAAAAGAAGCATTTTCTAATAAGGTTACTTTTTAAATTTTTTTAAAAGTTCAAGAGTATTGATGAAATTGAAACTTTAACCGTTTCCATAAAAAAATTAACGGCAAAAGTATTTTTGAAACATTTTTTTTAAAGTCCAAATGTATTTTTGAAACTTTTTAAAGTTCAAGGACATTTTTTAAACAACTCCAAAGTTCAAGGTATTTTTTATAATTTAGCCTATATTTAATCTCAACTCATACACATTACATATTACTTTATAATTTTAGTAGATTTTAAATAAATAAATAAATAAATCTCTGTTTAGGGTACAAATTAGAATTTATAAATCCCATGCACCTAAACCAACAAAAGAAAAAAAAAAAAAAACTTTCATTTTAAAATTTCATAGAAAAATTAGACTTTAAATTAAATTATCAAATGAAGAACAAGTCTCCCTAAAGAATATATTTCCTAGTTTGAACTCCTCAAAGTCTTTCAAATCATGTCTCAATGAAAACACACTACTTAATCCATCCAAACAAGATAGATAGATAGATAGGGGTGAAGAAAACCGAACCGAACCAAGTCGAGTCGGTTCGGTTTTTACATATATCCAAATCGAACCGAGTTGATTCGGTTCAGTTCTCAGCTTTTACTTAAATAGAAATTTTAGGGTTACTAAAGCCGCCTCTTTTCCTCCCCCCTCTCTCTCAGTCTCTCTTTTCATCGAAATCTCAGTCACTCTTTTCGTCCTTCTCTCAGCTGTTTTCACGAACGTCGTCTCTCCCTCTCTCAGTCGTCGTCTCCTGTACCACGAACGCCGTCTCCCCCTCTCTCTCAGTCGTCATCTCCCCCTCTCCCTCAATTGTCGTCTCCTCCACCACGAACGTCGTCTCCCCCTCTCTCTCAGTATCTCGCGATTAGCAGCGGTAAAGTTGCCTCCATTCATGATTTTCCAGCGGAGTTGCAGCATGGAGTTCCGACATCTTCTTCTGATTTGATCAAAGAAAAGTGACCCGACCCGATCAGTTCGGGTCTAGTCGGGTTGGTTTGTCCGTACAACCAACCCGAATTTTTTACACCCGTCGATAGATATAGTTGCCGATTTTGCTTGTGTTGTTTCTCAAAATAAAGGGACTACAATTTGTAATTTCATGGGTCTAAGTTTTAATTCTAAGATGAGATTAGTCGTGGTAGAATAAATGTGGCCCCTCCTACAAAGGTTGGTTAAAATTTTGAAACACATCCATGGATTGTAGAGATGTTTAAGGTCTTGAGGGATGTTGATGTATGTGGGGGTATCATTAAATGCAATGAGAAATGTTTTCTCTTGACATTTGCTTTGAAGCTACTATTCAAGTTAGAAACAATTTGTGTGGTTTTATTCCAATAGAGGTTGAGTTTGGTCAAGTTAATGACCATCTAGTCTTCGTGCAAGTCGTTGCCTACTAGGATCGGACTCTTTCAAGAGACGAAACAAAGCTAATGTTTGAAAAGTTTGTCCCAGAGTTACTAAATTTAATTATATCAAATATTATAGGGGTTTGAACACATGACCTCCTGCTTTGATACCATGTTAAATCACCATTTAACCCAAAAGGTTAAACTTGACGTGTACGATCGTATAACAACACTAGAACCAGAGGTGTGCGAGAGGATTAAGTTTATATCTCTCATTTACAATATGTCGATAATATCCTTTTGTTTTGTGATAGAAGCCCTTTTATGGTGGAGTATTAGAAGAAATTTTTATTTCTTGTTTCAAAATGCCTCTGTGCTCTCAATTAATATCAATTAATATGAAGAAGTCTATTATCATAGGTTCTAATGTGTGGATGATACTATAGTGGTCCAGCTAGCTGCCAACTTCTTGAGTTGTAAAATTAGATTTCTTTGCCCTTTTCCTATCTTGGTTTGCTGTATAGAAGTGTGGATCGTCCTACTGTTGATTGGAAATTAGAAATAAATATATACTACTTGAAAGAAACAATTGCTTAATTATAGTTTTGATTTCGAAATCTATATATTTTGTGATAACTATATTGATCGTGTTTATTAATGAACGAGGAATGTGAACTTTCACTGATGATCGTCATGAATTGAATTATAATCGATTTTTTTTGAATTATTGTTTACCAATATATTAGTAATAATGGATGATTATACAACTAGAATGCCTCAAATTTAAGTCTAAGATAATAAATAAATCTTCTGGAATCCATTTTGAGACAAAAATTAATTAGAGGGAAGCTTTCAAAGTAAATATTGTTTTGTCTAGTTTCCTTACTATTTTTTTTTTCTATTTCCATAATCATATTGAAGGTTTAGTAAGAGATTGGAAATTTAGGAAGGGGCTAGGTATACCTACAAAAAGGAATTTTGCTTTGCTTATAAACTGGCTTTGAAAAGCTGTTTAGAAGATTATCATCAAAAGCAAAATTGCGCAAGAAACATGGTGTTAAATTTTCATCGATACATCGACATTTCCATTATATAAAAAAAAAATTGATGAAACATTAAAAAATAGCAATAAAATTCACTAATACATATAATGTAAATAATAAGTATTTTTATAGTTTAAAAAGAGTAAAATGTTTATTTATTGATTTAAATATTGTTTATTTTTTTATTTTTATAATTTTTTTTTTCAAAAATATTCACTGACATCTACATTTTATCGATATTTCCATAAAATTGAGTTATCTGATAAACTATATGAGTAACCAGCCACACCAACACATGACACATCAGCCACCATCTTAACAACCAAGAGCAAAATCTCAATAGATCAGAAAACACATCCCACAGCAGTACATCCCACAGCAGTATCACAATCAAATGGAAAAGGCTGATTTGCACAACGGCTACAAAAACTAATTTCCTAATTTTTCTATGCCATATATAGCACCCCTTGATTTTTTCCTTATACAACAAACCTCATTTAAAATCATTACTCAAAGCTTAAATTTTCCTGCTATATTTACATTGATTTACCTAAAATATTTCCCATAATTATCCAGTGTACTGTTGGGTAATTACCAAAATCAGCCTTCAATTATTTAGGGCCCGTTTGACAACCATTTCAGTTTTTGGTTTTTGGTTTTTCTGTTTTTGGTTTTTGGTTTTTGGTTTCCTGTTTTTTAAAAACAAAAACCACATGTTTGATAACTGTTTTTTGTTTTCTGTTTTAAAAAAACAAAAAACCAACCTTGTTTGATAACTGTTTTTGGTTTTCAGTTTTTTAAAAATTTGAAAGATGAAAAGATATTTTAGAGAGAGAAAAATGTATAAAGACGTTGAAACAAAAATTTAGAGACACAAATATAAATGTTTTCTAGAGATTTTTTTTTTTTTTTGAAAAGACGAGAGAAAAGTTAAACATAGAAAATTTAGAGAGATAAAGAAAATGTTTAGAGAAAGAATATTAGTTAGACTCGAGAAAATATATTAGTTAGAGAAAAAATAGAAAACAAGTTAGAGTAAAAGCGATAAATTTTAGATTAAAAAAATTAAATAAAAAAAAAAGAAAATTTAGAGAGATAGTAAAGTTAAGAGTAAAAGATATGCTAAATAACTAACGATAAATTAGAAAAATAAAGAAAAGTTGTAGCGATAGAAAATTTTGGTGACTTTTTTTTTTTTTCTAAAAGAAAAATTAGAACATGTTTATTGAGGAGAGAAAATGTATTGACAAGTTTTTAGAAATAGACAAGTTATAGAGAAAAAAAAAGTTTTGAGAGAGAAAAATAAATTTTAGAGAGAAAAAAAATAGAGAAAGAAATTTGTTGGAGAGAGGTAAAAGAGGAGAAAAGTAAGCATGAGAAGAAAAATAAGTTTTTGAAAAACAGAAATCTATTTTTAAAAACTACTTTTTTTGGTTTTTGAAATTTACTTATAATTTCAAAAACGTTTTTTAAATTTACTTATAATTTCAAAAACGTTTTTTAAAAAACAGAAAACAGAAAACAGAAATGGTTATCAAACACCCTGTTTTTTAAAAAATGAAAAACAAAAACAGAAAACAGAAAACGGAATGGTTATCAAACGGGCCCTTAGTGATATTATTACTGCACTTTCCTTGTATATAGAACCAAAGAGTGAAGATCTTCTTTGGGCCTTCCTTTTTGTTTTGTATTTAGTCTGCTGGCAGACTGGTTTTTTGGATCAATGAGAATAATATTATCTTCCAGCTACAGCTTGTGAAAAATAGTGCTTGAGTAGATCTTAAAGAGTTTCTATCACAATTTGATCTTTATTTTTTTTATTATCGACATTTTCGTCAACATCTATATTTTAAACTTTGACTAGAAAATACATCAAAGATGTGAAAGATGGGGAGGCCTTTTTAGCCTTTGGAAAGCCATTATTTCTAAGACTAGCAAGTATTTTCAAAGAAATCTAGCTTCTAGCAATGACAATAGAATTTCTTTTTGGGAGGATGCTTAGATCAACTACAAACTATTATAATCTATAAACATCCAATGATCTAGCTTGGAATCTCAAGATTAGAAGAAGTCTTTTTTATTGAAAAATTGAAGAATGAGACAACCTATTTCTGATGTTAGAGAATACTAGGTTAAGTTAGAGACACGACGTCTTGTCTTGCAAGTTCAAAATCTTTGGTGTATTTTATGCTATTTCTTTCTTCTTCGTGCTCCAAGAAGAAGGGAGAATCTTGGACCAATTTTTATGTAATTTGATTTGGGAAGGTGGTTACTCAAAAAAAAGATTAAATTCTTATTACATCCTTACTCTCAGTCTAAAAGAGGAAGCCACACATTCAAATATCCCCAAATCTATGTTTATGTGTAACAATAATGAAGAACCCTAAACCCAACTTTTTGTCTTCTATAATTTTGTCTCTAAAGCTTGGATTTTTACTAGTAAAAAGTTTAAATTTAAATGTTGTTTGAAGCATGTAGAAAGTTGCCTCCCTAAAGTGTTATCAAATGCAAAAGTGGAAGTGAGAGTATTCAAACTTCTAACCTTTTGGTCTCTAACAAATCTTTTATACCATTTAAACTATGCTTACTCTGACAAACCATATAGTTCAAACATAATAATATAATATAATATAATATAATATAATATATATATATATATATATTTTGAAAATAAAACTTCATTAAAAGGAGCAGTTCGGTACATTAATTAATATCCTCGGTCAAAATCGAGGTAAACCAAAAGGGGAAAACATCTTCCCTCCAAAACTCATCGTCTTCCTTAATAGAGAGACGAGAGGAACAAAAAAAACCAGCAGATCCGTTCGCTGCTGCCGCTCGAGCAAGGTTGTGCGCGAGGAGATTCTCTTTTTTGCTACACTTGGAGACTCCTATCACCTTCGAGAACTCGTCTGTGTGTTCGATTTCGTCCAAAATAAGGCTGAGCTCCGAGAGGTCTTCACAATCGTGATTCAGCGCTCCGACAACTTCGATGGAATCAGATTCAACGACCAGAGGTAGCTTGCGTCTTCTCCCTTCGAAGTCATCAGCACATCCGTAAACTGATTTTATTATAATTAGATTTTTAATATATATATATTATTATAATTAGATTTTCCAACTACTCCCATATTTTCCACCCCCGCTCGGAAAAGTACTCCACTACATTTTTTTTCTTTAATAATAAAAGTACTCCACTATTTTTTTTTCTTTTTTTGGAAATTTAAAAGTACTCCACTATTTATTGTAACAAATCTATTTTTACTCTTTTTTTAAAAAAAAAAATCTATTTTGACTATCAATCTTGATTCTTGACTGAGATTTTTTTAAAAGATAAAAAAATAAAAAATCTTGACCGAGGACCTTTCTTTGACCCTTCCCCTTTGGAAAAGAGATGTTTTGTCCCTTTTTGTCTTTTATAATTTTTAGGTGGTTTTGTTTTGACTGTTGCCATCTTTTGAATGAAGGTATCCTTAATTTTTCTTTTTTTTTTTTTTAAGAAAATCTCTAAACTTAAAAAATAATATATCTTACACATTAAAGATTTATTCATGATATTGAATGTCTAATTAAATTCAAAATTGAAAGATTTATAAATCATACATTTTTTTTTCATAAATTCAAAGACTTATTAACACAAAATCGAATGTTTAAAGACTTTGAAGAGTCTATTAGTACAAACCAAATTTATAATTTTATTTTATATATTTGTGTTTGTTTTTAGTCTTTAAGTTCAACAGAGAGGAATATAATAGCTTCAATTTGTCAAAGATGCAAAGTAAGTTAGGTTAAATTATAATTAATATTATAATTTGTCAATTGTTTTATAATTAATATTAGGTTAAATTATAAGTTTAGTCCCTAAATTTTCAGGTTTTTGTCTATTTAGTCCCTAAACTTTAAAAATTGTCTAATAGATACTTAAATTTTCATATTTGTGTCTATTTGGTCCATAGACTTTAGAAAGCGTCTAATAAGTTTTTGAACTTTCCATTGTGTATCCAATAGGTTATTGAATTTTTAATTTCGAGTCTAAAAGGTCCTTGACCTATTCAACATTTTCTAAAATTTACGGACAACGACATATTAAACACAAAATTGAAATTTTAGGATCCTATTAGATATACAATTCAATTTTTATATCTAATAGATCAATCAATTTTAAAATTTTTTGAATATTTTAAGGATCTATTAGATACAAAATTGAAAGTTTAAGATCTATTAAAACACTTTTTAAATTTCAAGGACCAAACAGATACAAACTTTAAAAATTTATGGACTAAACTTGTGATATTGATTTTATTCGAATTTTATGGGATTTAACACTTTGTTTAATACTGATTTTCGCTCAATTTTTTTAACAATAACAATTAAAAAAGCTTATAAAAACAATAAAAGTAAACAACTTATATTATTATTTTATGTTGTTTCAAAACTATATTACTTTTCAAAATGTGTTTTTTGATTCATGACTTTTTAGGTTGGGTTCAATTTTTGTTTCTAAACTTGCAAGAGATGTCTATATTTAGTCTCTTAGCTATATTCATATCGGTGAATTTTTTTACTAAATGAATATTAAATGGCAAAATTATATTACAAGAATCAAAATAGGTTTTTTCTATTTAATTTTATTTTATTTGAATTTTTAAGCTGAGAAATTAAAACAAATATTTTGAAAATTTAAAGACTAAAATGATTGTACTAACAATGGTTAAGGTATTGTATTCGCAACCAAAATTAGCTCATAGTTTCAATCTTCATTTTAGAAAACTCTTCTAGACCCTAAACTTGGATGAAAGTAACAATTTTAATCTCTATAGTAAACAATTTCATCAAAATTAAATGTCAATTTTTTTTTTGACAACATGTGGGATGGGGGATTTGAACCATAGAACTCTTGTTTATTACTTAATGATTTAGACTTTGTAGCTTATCAACATATATTAGGTCATTGATTAGTTTATCGTTGTTTTTTTTTTTTGGGGAAATGATTAGTTTATTGATCTACTACGAAAGAAATCTTAACATTAATTTTCATGATAGAGACTAAATTGTTACAAATTTAAAGTATTGATAAGAAATTGTTACATAATAAACTTTAGAGACTAAATTGTTACAAAAGTAAAAGTAGATTAAAAATACCATTTTGGTTCTTATACTTTGGATTTCATTTCATTTTAGTCATTGTACATTCAAATGTCCAATTTTAGTCTCTGTATTTTGAATAAAGCTTAAAATTGGTCGTTTGAAGTTAAAGTAATTTTTTTTTTCAAAATTGGTTAGATAATCACAATAATTTTCATATATATATATATATATATATATATATATTTTGAAAAGGAATAAGAAGACTAATAAAAACTATATCTTTTTAATAAAAAAAAAAAAGTTAACAATAACCAATAATAGAGACAAATTTTAAGTTTTAAGCTTTAAACAAATAACTTTATTCAAAATAAATAGAGTAGAATGAAACATTTATAAGTATAGAAATTAAAGTGATCTAAACTAAATTAAAAGTGATTTTTAACCCAAGAAATTTAATAGATATTTTCAAAATTGGATCTCTGTTCGGTTGAGTTCGTGTTTTCTTCTCTCATTGCTCTACATTCTATAGCTAAAGGTAAAGTTTAAGTAGAAGGATTTCTTTCTTATGGTTCTTCATGTTCTTTTATGGATTCACGTAACATCTCAGATTGGAATCAATGCCCATCATTAGGGTTTTGATATAGACCTACTTTCTTAGTTTCAAATTGCATACATTTTGATGATTGTTAAGATGTGTTTTGATTTCAGGGAGAAATTGAGTAGGGTTAATATATAAGACTTAATTGTGATTATATGTATGATTCTGTTTTTGTAATACGAGCTAGCCCTGTGCTTAATTAATTACATTGGCTAGCAATAGCAATAGCAATAGCATGGTGAAGTCAGCAAGAGGCCATTTTTAAGAAAGGATTCTCGTGCTAACATGGGATGCTAGCTATATATGTATGTTTACTAATTTATTGCTTGTGTTCAAACAAATTTGATGTTTTGGATTTTTTTCGCGTGATTAGCTGATTATACGGTTGTAGTACTGTATAACATGATCTAGTGTAGTGCCCCTGAAACGAATTAGCAAATAAACCTCGGATTTCAGTCGCAGGAGCATCAAAGTTACTGGCAAACATTCTGTATTCCTACCATGGAATGGGTCTCTCTGTTGGGATCATGAACTTGTTATCATTGAAGACTCCCACAAATCTTGAAACGATTCAAAAAGAGAGAGAGAGAAAAAAATGGATATGGAATGGAAGAAGCTCTCCGGTGATGTAGGAGAACTTCATTACAACTACTATCCAACGACACCGAGTACAGTGGATCGGGAAATGGCCTAAGTAGCTAGCCAGCGCATGAGCCAGGTTAACTCATTCAAAAAATATGGTGTAGATGTTCAAGTTATTGGAAGAGAGAATTCAAACATCTGATCTTTTGATCGAGGGTATATGTCTTAACTAGTTGACTTGTGCTCAAGTTGTCACCATCGAGTTGTGTTTAGCCATATGGGGTCCAAAAACAAAGCATTTTTCTAAAACCCTAGGAATGAAAAAATTATTAAACATTGGGCATATGATCGGTAGATGCATGCTAAAAATAATATCTTAAAGTTCCAATGATAACAAATAGTCTCCCTTCGTAGTGATGAGAGAATAAAGGCATTGGGTGGAACCTGCACTATTGCTTACGTCTCTATCACCATCAACTTTTTTTGTTTTTCGTTTCGTTGAATGTGTTGTGGTGTGGAAAAGGCATCATCTTCTGCCACCGTTAAATGTGCCAACTTCTTACTTTTTCACTGTTGTTCAAGAATATCTATAATCTATAATTTAAGATTTCAGAAAAATATTTTTACCTATAACTACATTACTTAGAATCTCATTAGTTTTCCATTTTTGAAATCAAATTTCTTAATTGTTTTAAAAGATAAAAGATAAAAAAATAAAAAAATAAATCTAATTAGTTTTCAATTTCCGAAATAAAATTCCGTAATTGTTTTAATTAAAAAAAGCTAAACAAATAAAAAAAATCTAATTCTGTTTGTTTTTAATTAGAGAGAACCACGTTATTCACGTCTGAATCAGTACTGGAAACTATGATGGGTGTCCCCAAAATGTTGGTTTTAAACACGTTAAAACCAATCTCATAGAATCAAATCCACAAATATTTCTTTCTTATTTTGAATGGAGATTGAAAACTCCTTTTATACACATATTACAGCAAAGATTAAGGAAAGGAATAAATTACAGAGCAGAAAAAGGAATCAAGAATATTGAAAGATTTACAACAAGGTAATTTCCCTTAAT
This sequence comes from Luffa aegyptiaca, assembly GCA_017139565.1. Classification (NCBI taxonomy): domain Eukaryota; kingdom Viridiplantae; phylum Streptophyta; class Magnoliopsida; order Cucurbitales; family Cucurbitaceae; genus Luffa; species Luffa aegyptiaca. The sequence continues at coordinate 2,816,573 of CM029404.1, read as the reverse complement.
CAAGGGAAATCTATTAGCCTTAAGGAAAATATAAAGGAAATGTTAAATGCTAACCAAAAATAGCAGAATCAATCTTCAAACGGTTGTGGATTTTTGAGAGAATTGTGGCTGTGACCTTGGTAGAAGATTTGAAGGGATATTTTGCTTATTCTCTCTCTTGTGGCAAGGAGGATGAGTGAGTTGTTGACTATGTAGGTATGTTGATGTGGCATGATCTTCTACAGTCGTACTTGCAAAAAACCCACAAATTTTAAGCTCAAAAAGCTTTCAACTTTCAATCTTTTTCACTAATCGCTTTCTTGTAGAGTTGGAGCGAAAAGAGGAGAGTTTGGACATTTTTGGAAAGGGAATGGTCATTTCAATTGCAGTATTTTTTCGTATGGCAAATCTGAAACTAAGGGATGTCCATTCCAAGGCTTGCCATCAGTTTTTTGTCTTCTAGATGATTAACTAGGCTAGTCCTCTATTCAACCTTTTCAACCATGATATTATTGTTTTTCACATTTTCAAATAGTCTAGGTTGAAGTTGTTTACAGTGAGCTTTGAAACTTATGTATGGGTTCTTTGGCTTAGATTTTGATCTTATGTTATGCTCTTCTCGATTTAAGAACTTGTATTGCAATCAATCTCCTTAGGGTTTTAAAGTTTTGTTTTTCATTTCTTGTTTTGTATTTGGTGAGATGTGTTGAATTTGAATTGGATTTTCGGTATATGGTGATGGTTGTGGCTAAAATTGATTTTTGATTCTATCCTTTTCTTTTTTAGAATATCTAAAGATATAACTGTCAGTGATGAAAAATAGAAGCAAACAAAGGTCATATGGGATGATGTTACTCTTAATTCGATTATACAAGTGTGTGTTGTTGAGAATTTAAAAGGTAACGGACAAAACTTCCAATTTTTCAACTTTCAATCTTTTTCACTAATCTATGGCTACTCTTTCTTGTAGAGTTGGAACGAAAAGAGGAGAGTTTGGACATTTTTGGAAAGGGAATGGTCACTTCAATTGTAGTATTTTTTTTATAAAAAAAAATCATTTTTTTTTTTTTTTTGTTTTCTAGATGATTAACCAAGCTAGTCCTCTATTCTACCTTTTCAACCATGATATTATTTTTTTTCAACTTTTCAAATAGTCTAGGTTGAAGTTGTTGACCGTGAGCTTTGGAACTTATGTATGGATTCTCTGGCCTAGAAATTGTATCGCAATCAATCTCCTTAAGATTTTAAAGTCTTATTTTTCATTTCTTGTTGGTGTGTTGTTATTTGTATTAGGTACTCTGTTTAATAAAATGTAATCGTGGGAAGTGTAGACTGTTCTGCAACTTGTAAACACTTTTCGGCTCTTGAAGAATACATCGATAATTCCAACTATTTGCAAATATTCGTGAATGCTTTTTTTAAAAAAAGAAAAAACAAATATTAGTGAATGTTGAGGCTATAGTTTCAATCCGATTAATTTGGCGGTGCAAGTCTTTTGGATTGACACTTATATTTCTTGTATATGCAATTGCAAACTTGTTAGATAAAACATTCAAGCCATTCTTCAAAAAACCCCTAGTGCGGAAGAAGATGAACGTAACTATATTTCTACAATAAATATTTTTTTCTTCTATATATATATATATATATATTAAATTTTTTTAACAAGAGACCATGTTTGTTACTCCTTGTTTTCTCTTCTTCTTTTACAAATGTCGTCAATTTATACCGTGTACAAAATGTTCTCCACGGGATAAACTATAGCTTTATAAATTTCTTATATTTGAGAAAGAAAATTATCTTCCCCAATCAATCATTTTCTTTCTTTCTTCTTCTACCTTTCACAAACCAACACTTTGATCCATTGATCATATTCTCATGAGATTTTTCTCTCACGAAATAACCAATCACCACACTATACAAAATTCCCCATCTAAACTTTAAGATAAAAAAAAAGCTATTTGGCTTCACTAAACCAAGAACAAAATTGAATTCTTTCTCAACTTCACATCATTAACTATTATGAGAATCTTAAATAACAGATAACCAATCAAGAAAAAGGAGGGTAAAACCTGAAGAATTCATCTCCATCAAGCATGAAAATCCCAGGTTGTCCATAGTAATTGTTATAGGTAATTTTGGACCACTCTGATGTACAAAGAGTTGACGAGGACAACCCGACACGAGCCCAAAAAATAGGACCGGAGGATGGACCCTGGAGGCGAAACGGGCCAATGGGTCGGGCCAAGGCCGAAGGGATCGGGCTTTTGGCCCGACCCCCTGCTCGGCCTTGGCCTTGGGTCGAGGCCGACCCAAGCGGACCGAGCTCGTCCGACTCTGTTTGGTCCCTGATGTTCCTGGCCGCCCCGATTCCACTTGGTTCATCCCGAAACGCCTCCAAATTCCTAAAAACCCTAGAGCAAGAACAGGTATTTAAACCCTTCTTCATCCTTCATCCGGAACTCTATTCTCTACTCTTTCCTCTTGCTCTTTTGCTTTCCTCCTTCCGCTTTTTGACTTAAGCATCGGAGGTGGTGTGGCAAGCACCACACTAGTGTGTAGGTTTACTGTCTTGCAGGTCATGTCTTCCCCCTCTCAAACAAATTTACCGTTGGTGGTCCGTGAAGGTCAGGTGAGTTTTCCTTTGACCAAATTTGACCATCAATAGTAATTATGATCCTCAATCACCACAAGGAAGAAGAAGATGCGAATAGAAAGCTAAGGAAAAACAACCCATTAAGCCTTTTTGTTACACAAGTTATAAATTTAGGTATGCCGTTGAAAGTATATTTCAGTGCGATTTGAACCTCTTCTCTTCAAATATAAAACTCTCCTCCAATCCCCACCTCAAACTCTCAAATATCCCCATTTCATTCCAATCACTCAAGTGTTCAAGTAACAATGGTGCGATATTTAACACTTAATAATGGTGTGCTATTTGTCAAAAAATTTGATGATCAAACGAGATCTGTGATTGTCAAATGTGAGGGGAGAATTCAACAAAGTTGTTCCTATACACATAGAAAATGTTAGCATCAAATTAAATGATCATGTAGACAATACTTGCATAAACTATGATTGTGTTTCTGAGTAATTTTCCATTGCCAAAATCACTTTTCTACCCAATATTGATGTTCAGCAAATGTTGGAATTTATTTTAGAAAAATCTAATCATTTAAAATTGATTTTTCAGCTATTAGGTGAGAGTGAGAGGTAATTTTAGTTGGGGTCAAGGACATGGAATCAACTCCAAATTTTACCCTCATTCTATTGAAATGTGGAAATACCAATTTTACCCTTGTATTTAAGATAAATTTTTTAACCCTAAATAATTTTCTCTCACGATTGGAATCCTCTCGGATGTTTTCTCTCTCACGAAAAATTCTAACCCTTTGAAAATTATGGTGTTGTAACATTTCTCGCACTTTCTTGCAACGAGAGGATACAAGAACAATTCTAAAATTAAACACTGTATTTTTTCTCGAACCTTCTCGTAGCAAGGAGAGTGCGAGAAAATTAGAAAAAGATGTAATGGAAAAAAAACATTGCAAAAATTTAAAAGAAGAAAAAAAAAAGATGCCCGAAAAATGTAAAATTTGTTGAAAAAAATATATAATCTACTACAAAAATGCCCAACATAATAAGAGGGTGAGGTTGGAAAAAAAAAAACTCCAGAGAAAAATAAACATGAGAACCGAAATGTGAAATCTTATCTATCTATCTGTCTATAATAATCTATAATCTATAATTCTATTAAAAAGCAAGGATTCGTGAAAAAAAAAATTAGACTAAAATACCCTTTTAAATTTAAGACAATGACATTAGTTAAAATCTAATCAATTTTCAATTTTTGAAATGAAATTTCCGAATTGTTTTAATTAACAAAATAAACGATAAAAAATTATTAAAAAAAAAAAAAGATTTCGTATTCATTGTTTAAATTAAAAAAAAATAAAGAGAAAAAAAATTAAAAAAAGTGTTTGAAAAATCTTTTTCTATTTGTTTTTATTAAAAAACAACAAAAAAACAAAAAAAAAATGGATGAATTAAAGTCTCTTCCTATAGGTTGTTTGAGTGTCTCCTTTTTGCTGGGCTTGTTTTGCTTTTGTATGCGCTTGTACATTCTTTCAAAAAAAGAAAAACAAACATGTCGAAGCTTTATCCAAGTCATTCCTAATAATCATAAAAATAGTTTAGGTTATTTCTTACCGTAATTATTTAGCTTGAACAATTGAGGCAATCATTCACATTAACCTTACAAGCTAAACTTTAAAGGTCACCCAATATCTACTTGGACACCAACTAATAAATCTGATCTCTTTAGAAGAACTAACATGTCATGCATTCATATTATCTCTAATTCTCCTGTTATGTCACTATTTCAATCGTCGAAGTTGTTTTAACACTATATCACATCGGTATATGGGTTAACCAATCAACAATCCTCCTTTTCTTCTAATAGGTCGCTAGAGTTATAAGGTAGATTTCTAACTATGCTACGAAGTTGACAACCAGAGCTCGAATAATGTTTTTTCCCTCCATTTTTTAATAGTTATGGACAAAAGATTGATGGATATAATCGACGAAGTAGACATAATATGGGCTCGTGTGGATGACATCGAAGCCAACCAAATCTGTTGGTGTATTTTTATTGTCCATTTTGCTTGGCCCTTTGTATGAAAACTTTATACTATTTTTCATATATAATGCAATTCAAGCACTATTCGTGGCTCTCATTTTCATCATATATATATAATTGGCTTTGTCACATATTGCCTCTTGGAGCTTATGAATGTTGTCTCTGATCCTTTTTATTTATATTTCTTTGTTTTATTATAATGTATTATTATATTCTTGGAATGGAAAAATACTTGAATTCATTGGTTAGGGTTTCAACTTTATTCTTCTAAAGAATTCGGATTTATTATTTTTAAAGAAATAAATAAGACAAAGTGTGATGCAACTTTTACTATGATTATTAGTATAATGAATACTTCAAAGTTCAAATGTAAACTTGACGTTTCTTGTAGGTTAAGGGTGCAACCAAAATCCCACTAATCAATATATATCTTTATATTGATACAATAATTCTTGAGTAAAATTCATAAACAAAATCACTAGACATTGCTCAAAGTGGGTGTGATATATAACTTCTACATCAATATTATTTTTCATAAACCTTTGCAAAAAAAAAAAAAAATAAACCTTTGCAAAAAAAAAAAAAAAAAAAAAATCATTCTAACTAATAATACTAATTGATTTTAGGAGATACTTTGAATTATTTTTAAAACTTCATGGGATAAATTATGGTATTAATATAGGGACTATATATATATATATATAATTTTAAGAGGAAATTGAGTAAATTAAAACTCCAAACTAATAATTTGATCAAGTAAAAACTTGAACTTTGTAGGTTGAGTCAATTGAAACCCCAAACAAATAATTCATCAATTAAAACTCTAAACTTGCTTCAAGTTGTACCGTTTTTATTTTTCCGTAAATCGATTGAGTATGGGGGTATAAAATGAATGAGAGTCAGTCTTCTTCGTTATCGTTTCTTCTCCATCTCATTAACTTTTTTACGTTTTTTTTCCTGAAAATCGAGTATGAAAGGTATAAAATGAGTGAGAGTTAGTCTTCTTTGTTATTGTTTCATCTCCCTCTTGCTAACTCTTTTACGTTTCTTTCTTGTATTTTCCACTTTATGAACAATGCCCTAATGATCGAGAGTATGAAATGAGCGAGAGCTAGAGTAATTTTCCCTCTCACTAATTTTTCAATTTATCCAAAATAATGACAAAATAAATAATAGGGAAGAGATCATTCGTAAAATGTATTTTCATTAATAATGGACATAGATGAGAAGATTGGGGAGATCTCAACCAAAGGATACTCGCAGGTCACATTTCTCCTCTCACATCTCTTCAACCAACTCTAGGAATGATGAAGATATCTGGACGACGATCGAACACGAGTCTTCATCTAGACTCGATGGTTGTGCATGAAGATGCCGAAGAAGAAGAAGAAGAAGATGATGATGATGGAGGAGGAGGGGGGGAAGGAAATCTAACGGTTTTCACTGAGTCGCTATCAAATGTTTCAACAAAATCTATCCATGTGCCAATGTGTATTGATACACTAGACTGTTCGAAGTCGGAATCCAACGACTCTGGCGACATTTTTTTTTTGTTGGAGGGGAAGAAAGAGATGAATCACAGAAGAAAAATTAGGGAGGATAAGCAATGAACACATACTTATTATGAAAGGATTAAATAGACGAAAGTGCAATTAACTGCAATTAAACTTCGTGCAAACATGCGAGATGACATTTTTGCAGATTTCAAAGTGCCATCGAGGGGAATGTGAAATCAAGAGTAAATCAGGAGCAAGATTGAAAGGTGAGAAATAAATCGTGAGTGAGAGATATACTAGGTTTTGGAGTACGATTCTAGAGAAACTCCTAGTAATCAAGAGTAAGAGAATACCAAGATCGAGAGTTGGTGACATAATCGAGATTGAGAGAAATGACATTCTGGTAATTGTAATTCCATTCTGATACTCAATGGATGTAGAAAATATCAATTAGATTGTGATTACAATTAAAGCTAATTCCAAGTAAACAACATGAAATGAATCTCATTTCCATTACGATAGATTTCATTCCCATTAAATTTCACTAAGATTGTAGTCCATTTTCATTATAAGTATATAGGCCCTATATCCTCTAAAAAGGAACGAAATTTTAATTCAACAACAAAAAGAAAACTCAATAATTAATCCATCTTCCTTAGTTGTTAACAATCAAATAGAAATACCAAATAAAAAAACCCAATCAAATAGAATATAAAACACACTATCCATCTCATCTCTCTCCTTGCAAATTATTTATTCATATAATCATCTCTCAAATCTCTTTAATCCCAATTACAGAGAAAAACCCATTTCCCCATTTTCACTTTCCATTTCAAAGATCTCTAAAAACCCATCACCGTCGCCGGAATTTCTTCGCCGACGATGGCCTCCGTCTGCATATCAGAATGCGTCGACAACGCCTGCATCGTCCCCGCCGCCCGCCCGACGTACGTGAACCTGCAGCGGTGGCCGGAGGAGGAGAACGGCTCTGCAGAGCGCCGCCGGCCACGGCCGAGAGCACCGGAGGGTATCTCTCGCCGGCAAATGTACCTGAGGAGCTACACCTTCTCCAGAGAGGACACCGCCGTCCCTGAGAGTACAACTCAGAACTGCCTTGGGAAGCTCAGGCCGACGCGGAGGCCGGCGGAGATCCGCGGCGGCCTGAGGAGGAGGAGGAGCCGCTGTTTCGCCGTCGTGAGGTCCGCCGCCAAGCAGGCTTCTTCCGGTGCTTTGTTCTCGATGTTCCGACGGTTGCTTTGTTGCGTGGCGAAAGTCGACGGTCGCGGCCGTAAGCATTTGTGAATTGTGAAATCAAATGTTTTTTCTTTTTTTTTTTCCCCTTTTTTTCCTTTGTTTTTCTCGACAGTTGTTTGGTTGTATCTTTTGTATGAAAAGCTTGGAAAATGAATAATTAATTATCGTTACAATAATTATTTTCCATGTTTATATGTATATATTTTCTGTATTTATAAAGTTTTCATTTTTATTTATTTTTCAAAGTTAATTTGGGTAGGAAAATTGTCAACTTCTCTATAGTTTAGATCTCGATAAAAAAAGATTGAATTTCCACCCACATATTGTTGAATTAAAAAAAATAATTAAACTTGTTCGGTATACTTTATTGGAATAAATGTAATTTAATCCATATCCATAGTGTTTTTTTTTTTACATCCATTGTCATAAGGTTGTGTTCTTTCCGTAACTAAATTTGCCAGGATTCTATCCATTTGTGTATTTGTTAAATTACAAATTTCATCCCTAAATATTCATGGTCGTAACTATTTAGTTCATGAGATTTTAGAAGTTTCAATATATTGTCTTTAAATTGTTCAATTTTATGTCTAATGTCATTGTCAATAACTTTGTAAATTCAAGCTAACATAAACATAACTCAACTAGCATAAAATTTGTACTAATGACTGAAAGGTCTATGGTACAAATCCCTCATCCCTAACTTTGTAAATTCAACATCCTTTCGTTGTCACATCGTATCACATAATCTTTAATTTGTGCATTTGATATGTCAAATGAGTGTTAAACTGACAAGGTTAACAATACATATCTATTAAAAGTTTGGAAATGTAACAATAACTTTTAAAATTAAATAAACACAACTCTAAAAATTCTTAAACTAAAATTTTCATTATATATATATATATATATATATATATATATAAGTTTTTAATTAATAATACTCTTAATTATATGAGAAAAGAATTCAAAGTTAGGATGGGAACACACTAATTCCAAACCCCTAAAGTAAATGTTCAGGTTAGAGGGCATGTTATCATGTAGACTTGTTTTTAAATTTTATATATTAAATTGAAAACAAGTCATTTTTTAATTTTTAAAAATTAAGTTTATAAGACTAGGTTATGTTTCTTTATTTTGTTTTGTACTTTTTTTTTAATCTTTTTCAAAATCAAAGTAAAATTTTTAAAATTGTAAAATAAAATTTGTTTTTGTTTTTTAAATTTTGCCAAAAGTTAACACATGAAAGGATAAATTTGTTAAAAAAAGTGAAAGTATACTCTGACAGTGAGGAAGTAAGCATAAATCTTGAAAATAGAAAATTAAAAACGAAATCATTATGAATTATAAAATTCCTATTAGATGCAAGACACATAAACTAACATTGAATATATATATATTATATGAAAGTTCAACAAGAAAAAAAAAATTGTCAAAAAAAAAAACAAGAAAAAGAAAAAAAAAACATAGTGTACTAGAGTGATGCTCAAAAAAAAAAAAAAAAAAAAAAAAAAAAAAAAAAAAAAAAAAAAACATTTTAAAAGCATAAAAATAAAGTGTGGAAGTTGGGCAACTAAAATAGTGTACTAGAGTGATGCTCATTTTTTTTTTTTAATCACCCAAAGAATAAGACCCAATGCTAAGCAAAAACAGACCGTTGGTCTCCCCTAAACGTAGCTAGTTGTCAAACCACTATCAACTTTCCAATCTAGCCACTGGCTACGCTCCAAACTGGCTCATATTCACCAATAAGACGCCACAAACTCATAGACACGGGCCCCTCCAGAGCTTTAGCAGACACGGCAAAACAATACTACGCTATATTCAGCTTGCCACCACACCAAAGCCATCAACTCACGACTCCTGCTTTAACTACTATGATGCTTCCAAACCGTAGCAGGTCCCAAGCCGAAACAGGTCCTCGAAATACTGTTTGAAGGAGCACACCAGGGGAGACTTGGCAACACTGACTGACAGAGGCCTTGCAAGTTCCACAACGCCTTCCTCGCATCATGGCACCATCTCGTGAGAGCACAACCCGGGCCTTCCATCGCACTCTACCGCCAACCTCTACGGATTGCCGCCGGACCAAGTGATCTAGATAGGCAGCACCTGACCCACCATGGCAGCCAGCTGCACACCTCCTTGGGCTCCAGCCCAATGATAAAGCTAGTTGGAAGCCCAAGCTAGGTCATGGATCGAGCTAGTCCCCAACTCCGTTATAGGCCCGCTCAAACCAACATGAAGGAGGTTGCAAACTCCTAGGAATCAGCCTGCAAAATTACCCTCAGAATGAAGCAACTTGCACATATAATTCATCAAACAATCTAGAAAGGGATAGACAGAGACAATCTAGGACTATCTTTCACATCCAACCCAAGTTTGTAAACCATGGGCAACTCAAGCAGCATAATAAGCCCTGAAAGCAGGTTCAGAAGATGGAAACTTATCATGACAAAGCCCTGTACAACGTGCTACGCTTTTTCCTAGGAGAAGCAAACTGCATGATAACATAAATGAAGCAAGTCAAGGTTAACCAGAAAATTCTCACGTGAGTGTGTGGTAAAGCCTTCCCTAGAGCCGCCCTACTTGCCCTGGCAAGATTTATAAGCACCCTCCACCCATCTTCCCCCTACATTGGAACAAATGCTTCACTCAAAAGACGAAAGGAACCAAATAGGTTGCTAACACACTACCCATAAACCCGCCAAGAAATCATTCTCTTTTCTTTCCACTCTTTTCCTTCATTTTCATTTTCAAACTCACTTTCTTTTTCATACTTTCTTTTCTTTCTCAATCTTTCTTTTCTTTCTCAAAACTTTCTTTTGTTTCTCAATTTTATCTCAATCTTTCCAACTCGATCTTTCCTTTTATTCACACTCACCCAACAGAGAACTAGCTTTCGCACTGCAGAGTGATGCTCATTTAGACTTTATGTTTTAAGTCCAAACGGGTGATTGGAAAAGAATTTCAAATGTCCTTTGTGTTTGTTAAATTGATTATATATTCTGTCCAAAAAAAAAAAATGATTGCATTCTAACCTAAATGAAACTACTTTTTCAATTACATTGATTTTTGCTAAATTTGTTCCACGGTAGTTTTTGATATTGGTTAGGAAGAATCTCATAAATTTACTAAAAACTTTTTAAAAATTTGATTAAAATATCATCTTCGTTCCTGTATCTTAAGTTTCATCATTTTAGTCTCTGTACTTAAATATCCAAATTTAATCAATATAGTTTCAATAAATTTTAAAATTAGTCCCTAGGCAAAAAAAAAAAAAAAAAAAAAAAAAATCCCTACTATTAATTTAAAGTTAATTTTATTGAAATTGGTTAATAATAACAATAATTTCTAAAAAAAAATAAAATACACAATATGAGCATGTTTTCAAAATTATAGAAGGAAGGCTAATAGAGATTATATATAATAATAATAATAATAATAATCTAACCGTAAGACCAATTTTAAGTTTTATTAAAAGTAGAAGGACTAAATTTAAATTAAATTCAATTTAATTCAATTTGTTGCTTCTTCATCTTATTTCATTTATAAAATATATATTTTTTATTTAAATTGGAATACAAATAGAATAATTCTATAATAGTATTTTATCCTTATATTTTACATTATTTTATTTCAAGTAATGTGTATAAAATGTTTTGGTGTCATTTTTACTTTTTTTTTTTATATATATAAAAAGAAAAAGAAAAGAACGTATATTCAAAACTACAATCAAGGTATTTATGTCTGACGATTTAAGCTATATTCATATAGTTTTTAGTGTTAATTAATTTTATTTGACTAATTTAATTTGATTTACAAATTGATATGACAAGTTTATATATGTGGGTTTTTTTCTTCTTCTTCTTTCAGTTCAACAATATTTGGGGTTTGAAGGATTCAGACCTAACTTTTTGATCGATAGTACATGTCAATTACTACTAAACAATGCTCACTTAGCCATATATAAAGTCCATTTTTAGTGTCAATTTTTGATGTAATGTCAATTAATTGTATGACTGATTTGATTTAAAAATTGATGTGACACATGACGAACTTTCTTTTTATATATAATTTTTTAGGAATATGATGTTAATGTTAAGTCAATGAATAATTGAAAATTTGAAATGCTAATAACTTTGTGGCTATTGTTATCTAATTCTAATGGTCGGTCGGCGAAAATAGGGGTTTTTAAAAAATCGGTTTCCAGCATTTGGAAACCGATTTTGGTCGGTTCGGCGTCGGTTTGGGGCCAAAACCGACCCCGACCGACCGATGCTCACCCCTACAAATTAATATATAGAATATTTTTAATTATATTAAAGAAAAAGAGAAAAAAATCTATTTATACCCTTAAACATAGAATTACAATAAATAATTTAAAGAATTATATTTAATAAAATAAATTGAAAACTGTTTCAAAAAAAAAAAATTGAAAACCCTATCATGTTTTTTAGGTCAACTTAAATTGTGTTACATATAATAGGTGGACACACCGGCCTCCATTTATTTAAATAGAATTATTGAGACCAATAATTATAATAAAAATCTGCCACGTAGACCTTTTTTTTTTTAGCAAAGGTATATCCCTCAACTTTCGGGCACGCTTAGTGTCACGGTCATGCTTGTCCAAGGCGTGTTGCCCATGGCCGCATGCCCATGTCAACCCTTTCCCCTCATGCTTTCATTATATGTATTTCCTTTGTATCGCTTGTTTACGACTTTGTATTTCTCAAGTGTATGACTCCTCGTGATTTTCATGTGTAAGCCTGCCAAGGCTAAAATGCTTAATAATATACTATAGGGGGGTACGACTAGTTGTCAAACCTTCCTACCCGAGAGTTGTATGCTATCAAGCTGTTGTTGTGCCTTTGCTTACTTGATAGTCTGTGCAACAAATACTCTTTCAAAATGTCTTCAAACGTTTTCCAAAACCTTTTCTCTAACCCCGTTTTCTAAAACCGTTTTCCAAGAACGGGGGTAGAGGTTGCGATATTCGCCCGTTGTGCCACCGGCGATCCATTTTCAAGTTGGCTGACTTACTTGTGAGCGAAAGTAAGTGCCGCACAGTCGCTTTACGAGACCCTAAAGACCGCGACTGTGACAGTTGGTATCAGAGCCCAGTTGGCTCCTGAGATAGAAGTCCGAAATCATGTCGGCAGTAAAACAGTTGGGCAAGACCCAAGTGGAACGATTGGTAGAGATCGAAGAGCAGATGCTCTACCTGAGGGAAGTCCCTGATTCGGTTCGCTTCCTAGAATCTCGTCTTGAAGAGATTGCGACGAGGACAGATAAGATCGATGCGGTAGCTGGCCGCGTGGATGGAATGCCCATCCAAGAATTGATTATGAGGGTTGAAAACCTCGAGAACAGAGCTGCGAAACCTAGTAACTTCGAGCGTGGGGACAGCTCGACGGGCTCTGCTGCCCAAATGGAGGAGCGTGTCGATGGTCTAGACAGCTCCCAGAAAGCAATAGTTCAGATGGTCACAGAACTGTCTGAAGATGTGAAAGCCGCCCTCGACGTCGTCAGAGCCGAAGTGGCGGACTTAAGCGCCAGACTAAACCTCACCATGAGAGCGGTGGGAAACCAAACCCCGACAGGGGGTGCGGTCCAATTAAACAAAGTAAAAGTCCCCGAGCCGAAACCCTTCTGTGGGGTTCGAGACGCCAAAGCCCTGGAGAACTTTATCTTCGATCTGGAACAGTACTTCAGGGCCACGAATACGACAACAGAGGAGTCGAAAATCACCTTGGCGACTATGCACCTGGCAGATGACGCCAAGTTGTGGTGGAGGTCCCGCTATAGGGACGCTCAAGAAGGTCGATGTGTCATTGACACGTGGGAAAGGCTGAAACAAGAGTTACGTTCGCAGTTCTTCCCAGAGAATGTTGAGATTTTGGCGCGTCGTAAGTTACGCGAGTTGAAACACACAGGAACGATCCGAGAGTATGTCAAACAGTTTTCTGGATTAATGTTGGACATCCGAGACATGTCAGAGAAAGACAAGGTCTTCTGCTTTGTAGAGGGATTGAAATCGTGGGCGAAGTCAAAGCTGTATGAACAGAGAGTACAGTCACTATCAGACGCTTATGCAGCAGCAGAACGTCTGTTCGATCTTAGCAACGACCAACCGCAAGAACAGAAACGGAATCAAGCCTCCTCAAGTGGGGGAAATAGACCCGTGCGATCTAGCTCTCCCAAAAGTGGGGGAGGAGACAAAAGTGGGGGAGGTAACCGCAATTACTTCCAACCAAGAGGCGGAAGTTCGTATCGAGGCCCGAATCAGCAGTTCAATAGCGACAAACCTTATTGTTACATCTGTAAAGGGGCACATCGATCGTACCAGTGCCCTAGTCGAACAACATTCAATGCCTTTCAAGCTTCGTTGACGGGCAGCGCGAGTCCTGAGACTGAGATTGTTGAGACGAACACGACGAATGAGACGAATGAGGACAACCCTCGCATGGGGGCCTTGAAGTTTCTATCCGCCCTCCAAAGGAAACCCGAAGGGGCCAAAGAGCCGCTCGAACGGGGTCTCATGTATGTTGAGGCGTGGGTTAATCAGAGGCAGGCCAAGAGTACAATGGTCGACTCTGGTGCCACCCACAACTTTATGACCGAAGCTGAAGCACGACGATTGAACCTTAAGTGGGATAGGGATCCCGGAAAGATGAAAGCGGTAAACTCAGCCGCCCTACCGATCATGGGAATTGCTAAGAGAGCGACTGTCAAGCTGGGGGATTGGAATGGCCATGCAGATTTTGTGATTGTAAAGATGGATGATTTCGACGTGGTGTTGGGAATGGAATTCCTTCTCGAACACAAAGTCATTCCAATGCCCCTAGCAAAATGCTTGGTGATCACAGGAACCAACCCCACGGTCGTGACGACTAGTATCAGACAACCGAATGGAGTGAAAATGATATCAGCCCTCCAGTTAAAGAAAGGTCTTGCACGCGACGAACCCACATTCATGGCCATCCCAATGACAGAAGACGAAAATTTGGAAGCACCAGTCCCCAGTGAGATCCAACGTGTGTTGGACAAGTATCGTGATGTAATGCCAGAAAGTTTGCCCAGGAACCTACCTCCACGGCGGGGGATAGATCACGAAATCGAACTGTTACCAGGGGCGAGACCGCCCGCTAAAAATGCCTACCGCATGGCTCCGCCTGAATTAGCCGAACTGCGAAAACAGCTAGATGAGTTACTGAATGCTGGATTCATTAGGCCCGCGAAGGCTCCATATGGGGCCCCAGTGTTGTTCCAGAAAAAGAAAGACGGAAGTCTGCGGTTATGCATTGACTATGGAGCCCTCAACAAGCTCACGGTGCGTAATAAGTATCCTCTTCCCATCATCACCGACTTGTTTGATCGGCTCCACGGGGCAAAGTATTTCTCGAAATTAGATCTCAGGTCGGGATACTACCAAGTACGCATCGCCGAAGGAGATGAACCCAAGACAACGTGCGTCACAAGGTACGGGGCCTTCGAGTTCTTAGTCATGCCATTCGGTCTGACAAATGCTCCGGCTACCTTTTGCACACTAATGAACCAAGTGTTCCATGAGTATCTCGACAAATTTGTGGTGGTTTATCTCGACGACATAGTAGTCTACAGCCCGACCATGGAAGAACATGAACTTCACTTGCAGTTGGTTTTTGAGAAATTGAAGAGAAATCAACTGTATGTGAAAAGAGAGAAATGCTCCTTCGCGCAACAGCGCATTAATTTCCTCGGACACGTGATCGAAGCCGGCCGTATCGGTATGGAAGAAGGAAAGGTGGCAGCCATCAGGGATTGGGAAGTTCCGACGACAGTGACAAAGCTACGTTCCTTCTTAGGACTGGCCAATTACTATCGACGATTCGTAGAGGGATTCTCGAATCGTGCCAGTCCTTTGACCGAGTTGTTGAAGAAAGAAGAGACATGGAGTTGGACTCCAGACTGCCAAACTGCGTTCGATGAGTTGAAACGAGCAATGATGGAAGGTCCGGTACTCGGAATTGCCGATGTTACCAAACCTTTCGTAGTAGAGACCGATGCGTCAGACTACGCGTTGGGTGGTGTTCTAACTCAGGATGGACACCCCATCGCATATGAAAGTCGGAAACTGAATGACGCCGAGAAGAGATACGTCGCCTCAGAGAAGGAGATGTTAGCAGTAGTTCACTGCTTGAGAGCTTGGAGACAGTACCTCCTCGGAGCCAAATTCGTCGTCAAGACTGATAACAGCTCTATCTGTCACTTCTTCAGTCAGCCGAAACTGTCCTCCAAGCAAGCGAGATGGCAAGAATGTCTCGCAGAGTATGATTTTCAGTTCGAACATAAGGCGGGTAAGGCCAACCAAGCGGCAGATGCGTTAAGTCGAAAGAGCGAGCATGCGGCCCTGTGCATGCTAGCTCATTTGAAAGCAAGCAGGTTGAACGGAACCATCCGCGAGACCATCAAGGAACATTTGCCGAACGATACGGCCGCGCAGGCCATCATTCAACTGGCGAAAGAAGGGAAGACACGCCAGTATTGGATAGAGGATGACCTACTCTTCACGAGAGGCAACCGCCTATACGTTCCTCGTTCGGGGAACTTACGAAGACTCCTGCTAGAAGAATGTCACGACACTCTGTGGGCAGGCCACACAGGGTGGCAAAGAACTTATGCCCTTCTGAAACAGGGTTATTACTGGCCAAACCTCCGCGACGACGTCATGCAATTCACAAAGACTTGTCTTATCTGCCAACAAGACAAAGTCGAAAGGGCCAAGATAGCAGGATTGTTGGAACCCTTGCCTGTTCCCGCAAGGCCGTGGGAAAGCGTCTCCCTCGACTTCATCACCCACCTGCCCAAGGTTGGGGAATTTGAGGCCATATTAGTGGTCATCGACAGGTACTCAAAATACGCGACGTTTATACCAGTCAAGAAGCTGTGTTCAGCTGAGATGACAGCGCAGCTATTCTTCAAACATGTAGTCAAACTATGGGGTGTCCCTGCCAGCATCATTAGCGACCGAGATGCGCGATTCACCGGTACTTTCTGGACGGAATTATTCAGGCTATTAGGCTCTAACCTGAACATTTCTTCCAGCTACCACCCCCAGACAGATGGCCAAACCGAGAGATTCAATAGTATGCTTGAAGAATATCTGCGCCACTTCATCGATGCAAGACAGAAAAATTGGGTCGAGATGCTCGATGTAGCACAATTCAGTTTCAATTGCCAAAAGAGCACCTCGACAGGCAAGACTCCGTTCGAAGTTGTTTGCGGGCGGCAACCCATGATGCCCCATGTCATCGATCACCCGTATGCAGGCAAAAGCCCCCAAGCGTATAACTTCACCAAAGAGTGGAGACAAACCTCTGAAGTTGCTCGGGCTTACTTAGAGAAGGCGTCAAAGCGCATGAAGAAATGGGCAGATCAGAAGCGGCGCCCTCTAGAGTTCCAAGAAGGGGACAAAGTGTTGATCAAGCTGAAGCCTGAACAACTTCGTTTCCGGGGAAGTCGCGACCAACGCCTCATCCGGAGATATGAAGGTCCAGTCGACGTTATCCAAAAGGTCGGGAAAGCCTCATATAGGGTTCAACTTCCTGCATGGATGAAAATCCATCCTGTCATTCATGTCAGTAATTTGAAACCCTTCCACCCCGACCTCGAGGATACCGCCCGCAATGAAGTCATTCGACCACCCGTCACCATGAAGAACGTCGCCGATAAAGAAGTCGAGGAAGTGTTAGCAGAAAGGACCCGTCGTGTCGGCAACCCACGACGGGATCTACAAGAATTCTTAGCGAAGTGGAAGGGGCTCCCAGAGGCCGAAATCAGTTGGGAGCGCGCTGAAGACCTGAAGACTGCTGCCCTCCAGATCGCGGAGTTCGAGCAACGTCGGTTGACAGAGACGTCAACCATTTAAGTGGGGGAGGATGTCACGGTCATGCTTGTCCAAGGCGTGTTGCCCATGGCCGCATGCCCATGTCAACCCTTTCCCCTCATGCTTTCATTATATGTATTTCCTTTGTATCGCTTGTTTACTTTCCTTTGTATTTCTCAAGTGTATGACTCCTCGTGATTTTCATGTGTAAGCCTGCCAAGGCTAAAATGCTTAATAATATACTATAGGGGGGTACGACTAGTTGTCAAACCTTCCTACCCGAGAGTTGTATGCTATCAAGCTGTTGTTGTGCCTTTGCTTACTTGATAGTCTGTGCAACAAATACTCTTTCAAAATGTCTTCAAACGTTTTCCAAAACCTTTTCTCTAACCCCGTTTTCTAAAACCGTTTTCCAAGAACGGGGGTAGAGGTTGCGATATTCGCCCGTTGTGCCACCGGCGATCCGTTTTCAAGTTGGCTGACTTACTTGTGAGCGAAAGTAAGTGCCGCACAGTCGCTTTACGAGACCCTAAAGACCGCGACTGTGACACTTAGCTTTTATAGTCTTCTCATCCAAAAGAGAAAAGGAAAAAATCTTTTTTCTAATATATTCAACGCTTCTTTGTACGAAATAAATAAATAAATAAATACAAGAAAATTATTTTATAAAACTTTCAAATGAAGGATGATTAGAAAATTAGAATGTGTAGAAAACCGATCACCATGCTACAAATATAATCGACTAAATTACCTTCAACTTTGAGATATTTTTTTATTATACTTCTCAACTTGAAAATTTTCATTTTAACTCTTAAACTTTGAAATTATTTTTTTTAGAAAAAAAAACCCTAGAGAATTTCTTCCATTGAAATGAAAAACTAAGATTAACATAATAACTCATAAGTAAAAATTAGAAGACGTATGTGACATAATTACCAACTCAATTTTCAACTATACAGCTAGATGTTTCTATTTTTTTTAACAACAAATGAGGTGTGAGATTCGAACCTCTAACCTAAAGAAAAGAAGCTAGATGCTTGTTTAATTCATGGATTGTGTGCAGAATTCGGGATTTGTTCGTACAACCCACTGCCTACTTATATTGTCTTCATGGTTTCACCAAAAACAATCCTTCTTTTTGGAGTAAAAGCTGTATATCTTCTTTTAATTTGACTTGTAATTCAACTGACAGAATTCACTCATCTTCATTATAGTAATCTCAAAAATCAATCGTAATCCATCATTGTTCGAGCAGTCCCATAATCAGTAGAATTTTTGCAATAATTCAACTTCCATAAAATTCATTTTTAAAGTTGTCATACCTGCAAACTCCACTCCAAGCTTTACTTTGAGTATCACCCCATCCATATGTATTAGCTTCTAAAATACAGTATCATGTCATATGTGTATTCACATGAAAGTATACCTTTCCTAATTGGCCCCCAAATTACAGAAACTTTTGGCATTCTTTTCGAGTCACAGATTAATATGAAAAAAGTAGCTTCTCTCTAAAATCAACCCGAACTATGAAACTAGAAATATTTTTACCTATTAGTCTACCAAATTAACCAAGTGACACCAATGCACAATAGATGACCCTGTTTAAAATGCTATGGTGTTTATTCAGGGTTTTTTACCGAACAGGTGAGCGAGTTATCAACCACATCGTAACAGTCAGTTCCAGTAGTTTCTTGGCTTGATACACAACATCTCGTCGTAAATTTATGCCAAAAGAGTTCTGATAACAGTTAGATGATATGTTGCCACCCAAGCTTCTCACCTGCTCATAATTAAGAGATAGAATTTGAAGTTTTCCTGGAACCTGATTCCATTTTAAAGGGTATTCGGAGAGAGAACTTACTGAAAATTTGCAAACACGAACCGCTAGACTCGATTGTATGATCTAACTATGCAGATAAAACCAGCCCTTTAAGTGCTGGGATTTGACTCTCCAGAAGCTCCCTTCTGGACGAGGCCTTTAAGTGATGGAATTTGACTCTCCAGAAACTCCCTTTTGGTCAATATTCTGTCGGATGAACAATCGTCTTCCTGAAAAATTACATGTACAGAGACATTCGTTAGTGCTTTCTTTTGAAAATGAGTTCTATCACCAGGTTAAAAGAAACGTAAATTTTTCCTGTTTTGAGAATATGAAAAAAGATCAACAGAAAAAGAAGAAAATTGAATCTTAATATTATTTTAACAAAATTATTCACCTAATTGCATTGTGTTAATGACATAAGATCACGTCACGCCCACACAAACTACGGTCTATGGTTAGAAAGGAAATACAAAACCAAATTTACATATTATTTAAGGTATGTTTGATCACCATTTTGAGTTTCTATGTTTTACTAAAAAATAGCGTTGTTTACAAACAACCATTTTGTATTTAGGGTTTCTGAAGCATTTTAAGAGTGAGGATACTAGTATTGTATATTTGGGAGATTAGTATTAGATTAAGAGTGAGGACATATTGGTAATTAGTTAATGAGTCTTGGTTATAAATAGGGAAGTTAGGAGGTCTTAGAGGGGGGTGGGAATTTTAGTGGCAGTGTCCATTGTGGGACTCTTCTCTCGAAAGGCTATTAGTATATTGTAGTTTCTTTTCTATATTGCAATATATACTAAGTGAGTTTCAGTATTCGGGTTCCTAACACATTTTTATACAAGAAGGAAATTCAAATTCAATAAGTATATATATTTATTTGCTTAAAAAAATGAGTTTGATGTATTTTTCTCACAAATTTTTTTTATTTTTGCCCTTATATTATTATGTGTATATTTAGTTACTTTACGAGTGTTTGATACGTGTCTAACAAATACTGAACCTATATTGACTTTGTAAAATTAATGTCTAACACAAATCTATTGTGCATTTATGCTAACTAGCGTCGGAGTGTTCAAGTATCCGACACATGTCAGATAGAGACACGCTAGCCAAACTAAAGTGTCTGTGCGTAGATTATAGAGCTAAATTTAGAATGTCAGGATGTTTAGTACACGTTGGATTAAAACACATTAATAAATCTAAAGACTTCAATCTTCCTAGTTCACAATGACAATTTCTTGTTCTCTTTGCTTAAGTCTAGACATCCTGGATCAAAATGCTAAATCAATAATCTGAGAAAGAAAATTTCACTTACATCGCCAGCAGCAGCTGAAATAAGTGACAGAAGGGTCACTGTTGCAGTTTGGTATTCTGATAAGATCTTATATGCTGAATCATCCAGTTTATCCTGAAATTTAGCATACAGTCTCAGATGTTTCTGTCCACAGGGAGTGGGACAGAGAGGGGAGACCTCAACAGTCCCACATGCAATCAATGATTTTATCCATGCATGATAACAGTTTAACCTAGCCTATCAAAAAGTGGAATGCAGGTCGCACGAGTTAACAGAACGTGTACGAACTGAAATAAGGTCACATTTTTACAAAACAAACACTTTGAAAGATGGTAGAAGAAAACAGCAGCAGCTACGCTAACAGCCTTAATAATAAGCTGGATTTTGTTCATTCTCTCCTCTCCAAAGGTTCTGGAATTTGCATTGGTAGATGCAGAGCATCATTGAGCAATCACTAATATTCGTCCTTTTTTGATTAATTTTCAACATGCATACTTCCATCGTTGACTGAGTATTATTAATAAAAGGTAAGCTAGATCTCTCAGAAAATTCAAGCTGAGAAGAATTCTCTCAAGTTCAGTCAAAATAATTTGAAGAGAGCATGTATGACTCCTTGAGAGTTACGTGCCAGATAACATTCAGTAGCGGTAGAAAATAACTAAGCAAAATCTATAGAATGGATATTTTCAAAACATATCCTGCTTCGATGAAATTCAATCTAAAAATAGTGAAAGTTTCCTTGCTGAAAAAAGGCCTTCGAGACAATTAATTTTTTTCCTAATCCCAGGGCTTGGGCTTGAGAGTGCCTCTTGTAAACTTCTATTTTTCTTTTTCTTTTTCTTTTTCTGGTCTAACAAAGGCCACTCTTTAACAAGTATGGTTTTCAAAACTACACAAATTCAAAAGCTTGAGACTAGTCTAGAATTCTAGCTGCCTCTTACATCAGCACTTATGGTTGATATTTGTTTGAACCGAACCTACAAAATTGCAGCAACTAAATTGAAAATATTAAGTACTGAAACACAAACCTAGCTAGCATAATGATTGAAGAAAAGATTTTTAACCCTAAATGGACCAATTTTACTTGTAGTCACTTTATCCTATCTTTTGTAACAGTGTGGTGCGTTGCCAAGTGGAAAGACCTCAGATCTACCTCTCAAAAGTGTAATTCCAGGAGTTAAATCAACTTATTCTCCATTTTCAAACACAAAAACTTGATTTTCTTACCCTAACACTAGGTTCTGCAAATGATAGTTCCTGCAGCAAATACCAATAGCATCAATGGCTAAAAATAGTGACATTTTGGTCTCCATGAGTACACAATTCTTGCTCTCCTCTCTCTTCTAAATCGGACTCTAAATTGCTTACCTAGTGATTTTTTTTTTTATTAAGACCTAATGAACATATGATCACTATAATGATTTGCAACTTCATTTGCTCCATAATTACTATGATTTTTTTTTTATAATAACACCAGCTTTCATTGAGAAAAAATGAAAGAATATAAGGGCATACAAAAAAAGTCAGCCCACAAAAAGACCCCCCTTTAAAGGAAGGGTCGCCAGTCCAAGATAATACAACCTAAAGAGTAATTACAAAAAGCCCTTAGACACAGAGGCCCAGAGAGAAACATAGAATCTAGTGAGAGCCCATACATCGGAAGGACTCCTCTCAAGACCTCGAAACACCCTATTATTCCTCTCATCCCAAAAACCCCATAACACAGCACACACCCCAGCTAACCATAAAAACCTTCCCTTATCGCGAAACGGCGAATGGAGGAGGAACTCCTGAATCATCTCCCTGTAGTCTCTAAAGTGTCTCGCCTGTAGCTCAAATGCGTTGTGAAACAAACCCCATATCGAACAAGCAAATTCGCATTTCCATAAAATATGGTCTAGATCTTCCTCCGCCTTCCAACATAAAATACAACAAAACGGACCAACCAACGAAGACATCTTCCTCGAGAGCTTATCAATCGTATTAACTCTTCCGTGGATGACTTGCCAGATAAAGAACCTAATCTTTCTCGGGATTTTTACTCTCCACAGAGTAGAAAAAACCAACTCGCTAGGGGAGGAGGGATTAAGAAACCATCGAAAAAGGGACCGACAAGAGAAACCCTCAGATGGGCTAAGACTCCAAGAACGAACATCCCTTCTTCCCACCCTAAACTGACAATCCCCTATCAAAGATAAGAGATTAGTGACCTCCGTCGTTTCCCTATTGGTCAAAGATCGACGAAAACCCAATGAGAAGGACATTGAGCTCCCACTCTGATTAAGAACATCGACAATCGATCGGTTTTTCATCGAGGACAAGCGATTGAGATTAGGAAATTTAGAGCAGAGGGAACTATCCCCCACCCACTTGTCCTCCCAAAAATAAATATTATTACCATCCCCAACCTGAAATTGAAGAAGAGCCGAAAAAGAAGGGAGTTCGAAAGCAATCTCTCTCCACGAATTCCTAGACATACCCTTAGTCCCTCCCGGCAGCCATTCATGGGGGTGAGTGCCATATTTACTCACAATAATACGGTGCCATAAGGATGTAGACTCGAGGGGGAACCGCCACAGCCATTTAGCTAATAGGGATTTGCTACGAATCCTTAAGTTACCTATTTCTAGCCCACCACTGCTCACAAATTTCCCCACCACCTCCCAACTAATGAGATGCGAACTCCTCCCCTCTTCAATCCCTTCCCACAGGAAATTCCTCATGAGTCTCTCCAGAGTCCTGCACATATTGCTAGGAGCCCTAAAAAGCGAAAAGAAGTAAACAGGGATCCTGCTCAAGACTGATTGGATGAGGATCATTCTACCACCTTTAGAGAAAAAGCTCCTCTTCCAAAAAGCTAATCTTTTCCTCACTTTCTCCACCACGGGGGACCAAAACGAAGTGTTTTTTTGGATCATGACCTAAAGGGAGGCCCAAATAAACGGAAGGGAAAGCACCCACGTCACACCCCACCAAATTCGTCCAATCTCTAATTTTCTCGGAATCACAATTTAAGCGTAGGATTTGACATTTATCTCTGTTTATCCTCAATCCTGACAGCTCCTCAAAGAAGGCTAAAATATGATTCAAAATCCGAAAGGACTCCTCCTTCCCAGAACAAAAGAAAATGGTATCATCAGCAAATTGGAGATGAGATAAAGAAATGTGGTCCCTACCCACCCCGAAACCCTTAAGAATGCCCCGCTCCACACCTCTCGACACCATCCTGCTAAGGGGATCCACAACTAGGAGAAAGAAGAATGGCGATAGAGGGTCACCCTGTCTAACACCTCTCGTGGCTACTATTCGGCCCTTAGGGCAACCATTAATAAGAATGGAGTATTCCACCGATCTAACACAACCCCAAATCCAAGATCTCCACCTAAACCCAAATCCTTTCTTCGCTAAAACTTTGTCAAGGAAATTCCAGTCCACAATTACTATGATAAAAAAAAACATCTTGATATTTCCATCAATCAGGCAATAAAATTTACTTATCGTCTTTCTTTTATCAAAGTTTATGAAAACATACCTTCAACCGAGAAATAGCAACAGAGATTGCCCTTCCAGGAGCTTGAAGAGCTTTATGATGAATCTATCACAAGAAACCCAGATCAACAAGCCGAAAAGCAAAGAAAATTATGTGCGGGTACAATTAGTTTAATTCAATTACTAGTCAAGTTTCACTGACCTGTATGTAGAGAAGGGAAACAACTTTCGGTAGAAGAGCAATTGGATCCATTTCAGCAGAAACTTGAGATGTCAAATCCTGACAATTGATAAACAAAAAAGAAGAAAAAAATTATGAGTGGTTCTACGAAACCAAGGACCTTCAACTTTCAATTTAATGAGTCTCAACAAATAAAACTTACATTAGAGAAGTTTTTATAGAAGTGAGGAGAAAAAAGGCAGAAAAAACTAATGTTAGGGGTCGGTGCACACTCTAAACCTGAAGGATCCTTTCTAATTGCTTGAAACTATTATGGGTAATGAGGTCCGAAATCCAAATACAATCTTTTAAAAACATCGCTCAAATGGTACTTGAAATGTCAATCTGACCAAGAGCAAGAAATTAACCATTCAAGAGCTCAACAAAATCCCGCCAATGATACAAGAAAACCAAAATAGAAACTCAATACTCTAATAGGCAATCATAATGCTGACCTTGACCCACCCATAGCAAAAAGGAAAGAGTTATGGGCTTGCATAATCATCCTATACGAACTACCTCCCATAAGCATCTTTCTCCTGAATTCTAAGCTTTCACAGCTGTATCCATCATACAAAATCCTAATAACGTCTACAAGGTTCTACCTACCCAAAAAAGAATGTCTACATACAAGGTTCTTAAGGATGACAATGAGAACAAAGTTGTAATGAAAGAAATAAATGCTTTAAGAAGAACAAAACAAGATTACCAAGGAAAAGAAAAAAAAAGGATGCAAAAGGATTTTTATCATCTAATATGAAGCCAATGGTGGGATAGATAGATTTAAAGCTATAGTTTAAAGTTAAACTTGTTGTCAATGGGTAACTCAATCTAATGGTATTGATTACAAAGAAACTTTTGTCCGATAGCAAAACAAAATATTCTTTCCTTTTCTCTTTAGCTGTAAATAAGGAGAGGATTCACCAATTAGACAAAAAAAGAAATGTTTTCCTCAACGTGGACTTAAAAGAAGTTTACATGGATATCCCTACCCAAGGAAACAAAAATAATCAGGGACAAAGTTTGTAAACTCAAAATATCCCTTTATGGACTAAAATAATCTTTAAGAACTTGCTTTGAAAAGTTTTCAAAGGTTATAAATGAAAATGGTACATGCAATGTCCATCTGACCACACTTTTTGTCAAGCATTCTCTTAAAGTGGAAACAGCTATATCAATGTCGAGGTGAATGACATTATCCTTACAAGAGACCATGGAAAATAAATAAGAGACTGGCAAAATGCTCTTGGCTAAAGAGTTAGAAGTAAAGGATTCAGGAAATTTCTAACACTTCTTAGGAATAGAAGTGGCTTGCACAAGGAAAGGTTTGTGCTTTTCTCATCCTTAAATCTTCTAAAAGAAAAAATTATGGTTGGTTCATGGTTGTGAACCCCCTGACCCTATTGATCCTAATGCCAACTTTGACAAAGACAGTATACCCCTTGATAAGAAATGGTATCAAAAACTTAGAAAACTCATTTATCTCACTCACTGTAGACCAGAAATTTGTTTTGTACCTGGCTTTATAAATCAATTTATGAATAACTCCATGGAAGAAAATATGCAAGTAGTTTATAGGATCCAAAGAAACTTAAAGAGAAGATGGTATTGTACTTCAAAAAAAAAAAAAAAGAAATTTTGAAATATGCACCAATGATGATTGGGAAAGTTTAAGAATTGAAAGAAAATCAACCATAGATCATCATAGAGAAAATTGAGGAAAAAAAAAAAAAAAGCAGTTTTCTAAACCACATACCTACCAGGATGCAAATTGCATATATCCTCACAAAATGTTCTGTTTAGTAATACTTTTGAAGTTTTAAAAGCCTGGCAGGATTTAGTTAACATAAATAACCCAATTTCAGGGGACTGGAGAACATTGAGAAAACCCATCCAAGAAGACCAACGAGGCCCAAGGCCTCATGGACCAAGTTTTATTTTTCCTTTTTATTCTTCTCCCTATGTACATATTTCTCGAATTGTTTTCCTCCTTCTTCAAACATCTTCCCGTCCTTTCCTTGCAAATTTCTTGCTGTTAGCTTTATTTCCTTTCTTGTAGAATAATGTCCCCTTAAATTAAAGTTAATTTCTTAACGAGGCAACATAGATTATATATATATATAATATTTCAAAAAGCCCCTCGCTCTTTAAGTCAAGTGGTTTTCCTGACGCAAGCTTTCAGAACTTATTTGCCACTGAAATGGAAAACATTCATGTACTAGCTTGCAGAAGGAAGAGCGTTGGCTAATAACACATCTTAACAACTTTATTATGAATATTGTACAGTTGTCTTTCTTACCTTAGCTATTTAGGAGATTCTTTTTATCATTGTTATTAGTTCAAGATTTGTAAGGTGTAATATTCTTTCCTTTAATATTGGCTCCTTCCTGAACTAAATTTTTAAGTCCCCAGTTACTTAAGAACCACTGTTGTACATGTATAATAAATGAAATCATATTTTGGGGAAAAACATACGAGTAAATGACAAAATCTCTTAGTAATTGCAAGTCTATCAGTTTCAAACTTTGGAACCACAAAATCAGAATACAATCTTACAGAATATCTTACCTTTCGATATGAATGCAAAAGCGTCCTCTCCAATTTCTTGTCAAGTTTTTTCAAGATCATTCCACTGAAGCAAATGCAGATTCACATGCTCAGCACAGTGTGATAATGATTTACGTTCTTGAAACAAATACTAAATAAATAGAAAGGCTACCTCTCTTCTACTAAATCCTCCAGTGCATTTATGAAGGTCTCCACCAGCTGTTACATAGAACACTAAAATTCTGGGTCATAACATTCACATGCATCGTCCTTCCAAATTATTATTAGTACTTATGCTAGAATACACAAGCTTCTTCAATAGATAAGTTGCATTGAACAGGTAGCTTTATCTACAATTACCACTACAATAACTAGAATCAATACCATGCTGAAAAGTCAAAATAATGATTACAGAAAACAAAACAATGTGGCAACTTTGACAATAAATAAATAAAGCTTTAGTCCTGCAGGAAGAAACTAAAAAAAAATGTTGATTGAAAATCTGAACGAATAATAGCAATATGGTAGTAAAATTTATTCATTTTTGAAAAGGCATAAAATATATAATCCAACTTAGGTTAAACCAAATATTCAGTGTATGTACTTGAAGTTTCCAATAAATTCAAGTGCAAAGAAATGAACACTATGAACTTGATTGAAAATGAGGTTTAAAATGATTTAAATTCTTAAAAAAGAAAAAAGAAATGAAATGAAAAATTGTAACTCAGTTCTCCAATGAACAAAAAAGTTAAAGTTAAATAAGTGATTGTGATGTTAAACAACAATTGAAAATTTTGTTAAGATTTATTGTTCAATTTCAGAGTTCGTGATAAGGTTGATTGGACCATCCTTGATTGTGTCCTCAAAGCAAAAGGTTTTGGCCGGAGATGGAGGAATTGGACAAGTGGGTACTTGGCAACATCAAAATTTCTATCTTCATAATTGAGAAGCTAGAGGTAAAGTACTCACTGAGATAGGAATTAGACAAG
The DNA here is from genome assembly GCA_017139565.1 of Luffa aegyptiaca. NCBI lineage: Eukaryota > Viridiplantae > Streptophyta > Magnoliopsida > Cucurbitales > Cucurbitaceae > Luffa > Luffa aegyptiaca. Next base: position 2,788,967 of record CM029404.1, on the reverse strand, counting down.
GGGATCCCCTATCCCCTTTTCTCTTCACCATTATCAGGGATGTTCTTAGTCGTACCATTCATCATTGTTGTGAAAGAAATGTTCTCAAGAGTTGGCTGGGGCGTCCATAGGTGGAAGTCACCCATTTAATGTATGCAGACGATGTTTTGATCTTTTGCCCAAATGCTGTCCAGCTTCAAAGGTGGTGGACATTTTGAATATTTTCTTCACTGGAGCAAGTATGTCTTTGAATTCTTTAAAATCAGATAAATTCCAGCAGAGAGGTGTATTGTTTCTATGGCCACTCTCTTTGGTTGTAAGGTGGAAGACTTCCCCTTCAACTATTTGGGTTTTCCTCTTGGGGGAAATCAGAAATGCAGCCCCCTTTGGAACCCCCCTTTGGTTGATAAAATCAGCGAAAAGCTAGACAAAATGGAGGGGTTTTTATTATCCAAAAGAGATAGATTGACCCTTGCCCAGGTGGTTCTCAATAGCATTCCTATTTAATGTGTTCTCCCTCTTTAAAGCTCCAAAGAAGGTGATTGAAATTTTGAATGAAAGCTGGAAAAAACTCTTCAAAAAAAAAAAAAAGCTGGAAAAACCCATGACGAATCTCATCTGGAAGAATGGTGATAATAAGTATGGGAATCACTTAGTGAAATGGAATTGGTCCTCCCTCTCAACTCAATTTGCTGGTTTAGGGGTGGGCTCTCTTAAACAGAGAAATACTGCCCTCTTCTTAAAGTGGTTCTGGCAGTTCTCCGAAAATATTCTGTGGAGGAGAGTTATGGTTGAAATATATGGCATAGAGTCAAACAGTTGGCTTCCTAAACGTGCTAGGGGGTTGTGAAAGGAAGGCCTAGGATAGACATTGACGAAAATAGGGAGCTGTTCCTTGGTCTAGTGAAGTTTAAAGTGGGTGGTGACACAAAAGTCCGAATTTGGGAAGACACATGGGCGACAGATGTCCCTTTCCACTTGAAATACCCTGATTTGTACGCCTTATCTTCAAAAAAGAGGCTTCAATCTCAGATTGTTGGTTGGTTACTGCAAATACTTGGGATGTGGGGATTAGGAGGCACTTGTTTGACGGAGAGATTCCTAGATGGGCTGAATTAATAGAGCATATTCAGATTGGTTGGCTGGGAAGCAGTCCAGACAGACTTCTGAGGAAAGTTGACCCCTCTGGCACCTTTAGTGCTAGATCTGCTTCTATCATTTGATGCACTCTCATGCCAAGTTCAACACTCCCATTGTTGACTACATATGGAAGAGCAATGTCCCCAAGAAAGAGAAATTTTTTACTTGGTCATTGACGAATAGAAGTCAAAACACAGCAGACAAGCTCCATAGGAAGTACAAAAATTGGCCTTTATCCCCCTCTTTTTGCATTTTTGTGGTTAGCATTTGTCTCCCTACAAAATTGGAAGCTCTTGAGAGCAAGGTTTTTAAGGGCAAAGCTTGGATTTTGTGGGCCTGTGGTATTAGCCTTCTGTTTCTTAGTTGAAGGTTAGTAAGTTTCTTATTTTTATTTAGACTGATTTTCTATAACATTTAAAATTCTAATTTAATTAGATTTTCTATTTTACATGTAGTAAGTTTCTTTGTTGGGTTACAGTTGTTCAATCTTTGAATACAGCAGCTTGCTGGTATTTGTGCTTTATTACGGGACCTTTGGGGTGGGAGGAACAAAAGAGTTTTTAGAGGTATTGAAGGATCTAGGGAGGAAGTTTGGTCCCTTGTTAGTTTACATGTCTCTCATTGGATGTCTGTGTAAGGATTTTTATAATTACCCTTAAGGTATAATCATGCTTGATTGGAGTCCTTTTCTAGTTTAGTTTGGTTCCTTTTGGAAGTTGGTTTTTTGTATACCCCGGTATTTTTTCATTTTTTTTTTTCAATGAGGGTATGGGTTCTCATTAAAAAAAATATATACAGCAACCTAAATTGTTAGATGTCAACTTGAGCATAATTCAATTGGTTAAAGACATTTTTTTTTCGCCACTCTCTAGCCAGTCCTCCCTAGACCTCAACGTCCAATACTTTTCTTCTTTCTCTAGCAAACTCTTTAATTCTTTCTCGGCCTTGATCAAATGCTCGCTTCTTCCTTCCCCGTTCTGCTCGATAAGAGCTTTTATTTCGAGCTCTTTTCTACCAATAGCTTGCTGATGGTCCCGTGCAGCCTAACATTGTTCCAAGCACTAAACCTTTCAAGACATTTGAATTATGCTCAAGTTGGCAATGCAACATGTTTTATTATTCATTGATGGATTATTTTTTGCATCAAATTGTTTAAGAAACAACATTGACTAAACTAACTCTAACTTGCAATAGCTTTGAATAACCAAAAAAAAAAAAAAAAAAAAACAGAGAGAGATTGAGCATATGGAAGCAAAAATCTGATACATTATCTGCCAAACAATTCTCCAAAGTAAAAAGGCAATTGAAAATCATTTCAGCAACATTTTTTTAGGGAAAAAAGTATTATAGAATTCATGCCACTACAAGCACTATATTCATGGTAATCAATCCCTTACCTTCCCTTCCAAAGCTTCAGCTACAGTGATGGCCTTATTTGACAGAGATCCAGGGAAGCTCTTAGCCTAAAATGCACAGGTACATAATTACGATTGTTATCATTTTCTGAAAACGAGCCCAAGTGTTTTAGAAGTTTCAAAAGGAAAAGAAAAAAAACACATGATAATTTTTTTAAAATACTGTTTTATCATGTAAAGGTTTTTTTTTTCATACAATTGTAGTTCTTTCTCCAGCACTAAGTGAGACTGAATCAGAATTCTGCAATTCTGCAACTTCAATTCCATTCTTCAACTTGTTGTGCAAGTCCTACATTAGAAATCCATATTACAAATAAAATATCATCCCATCATTCACTCTGGATTCAATTAAAGTATTAAAGAGAAAAATCTATAACTTCACCAAGTTATGAAAAAGCATATCCACAATCGGTGCAGCGGTTGTTCTTAACAAATGCCGGTGCAAAATGACCTGTAAAGCATTACCAATATCTCTTCTGTGGTTATACCCAGTTCACATGCACATCTCTTTAAAAATTATTTACAAAACGTTTTACTTACAGAGATTGACTGGTCATCTTCAAATAAATCCAAAGCTTTTTCATACAGCTGCAAATTTAAGAAAGACTGCATGGAGAAATACAAGCTTAGCATACAGTTCCTTCTGTGTAGGTTTTCAATAATATATCATAAGCTCCTCAAACTTACTATCCGTTCGAAACCGAATGAATGCAATGTTCAAATCAAATATTCATAGAATGCCACCAACTAGGGCAATATAACTGTATTCACCTCATCAAGTTTCTGTTGGGTATTGTCTAGTAAGCGTTTCATTTTCTCTGCATTTTCTGTAAATAATGCCTTTCTTCTCTCCCTCCAGGAATTGTTCAGCATAGGTCTAAGATGATTTACCAAAGGTTGGAGGATCATTGCTGGATCATCTAAGCCTAATATAATTTAGTATGTCAGAACAAGGACTAAAATAAATGCAAAATATTATAAAATGTTGAATTCCACTGAAAACAAGTTTCAAACCATGTTCCTCAAGATCAGGTATCAGTGTCTTCAACTTCTCAATAACCCATTCTTCAGTAGGGTAATTAATATCGTTCTCCTTTTTTTTAACTGTTTCCTTTTTACCCCCTGCTTTAGTCTCTGCCACTTGCACAGAGGATGTACCCTTAGCTCTCCTTTGGTTTTTCTTGGATTTCGTTGAAGACTCCTGGTCATCCAGAGCACTTTCAGCAGCTGTAGATTGAGTATTTCCAGTTGATTTGCCCTTTTTCTTCTTTGACTTTTTCTCCACGATCTCTCCGGTTTTACCACTATCATTTGCCATTTCAATTGACTCAGCAAACATGCTTGGATCATTTCGAAGTTTACTGCTGCTTAGTGAATCTCCAGAAACAATGCCAGTAGAAGATCCTGGGACATTTATGGTCTCCATCTCCTTCTCCATGCGATCATAAAGATCCTGGTTTATACAGATACAAGATTGTGCAATAAGCCAATGTAAACAATTAATTTAAAGAGTGAAACTAGGTTCAAGAGTTCTTTCAGTGTTCCGTATGAGTTTTATGTTATTTCTTACAAGTTACAAGTCATTTATGCATCCTCTTCTTGGAAATTTGACCACTAATTTCACACAATTCTGGGATATGATTACAAATTCAGACTCCCTAATTTGCACGTGAGAGAGATAAGAGACAGAGGAGAGAACATAGGTCAAGTCAAAGTCTGATGTCAAGATCTATAATGGCACGCACAAGACATGTAAAATGGTCAACAAAGTCCATTCAACAATCAACCTCACAAGTTATCATGTGAAAACCACAACTTTGCTCCCCCTCCCACTCCAAACTCCCCAAGCACATTTCCAGCTTGGTATAACCTAGCCATCCTAGCAAGACTAGTTGACTGATTGTAAGCTGTACACAACTAACATCTAGTAATGAATTATAAGTTTATAACTCAAATTCAAAGAAGAAGGAAGGAATCCATAGGTTGTTTTTATAAAACTGAAGGACAATAAAATTATAAAAGAAAAGGCCATACCTTGATAAAAGTATTGCTGAATATAAATGAATCGCCAAATATGAGAGCTTTATCAGACTGCAAAGCAAGAGAAACATAATAATCTTATAGTTCCCCATGTCATTAAATGAGCATTAACACAACTTTGCAATTATACTCACCTTTACAGCTACCTGAACAGATGGGCAAGATAACAAAATTTTAGATGCATCTTGGGGCTCAAATGATGAAGGAAGTACAAGGAGAGAATTGGTCCTGCACCATTAGAAAATGTGTAGGGAAAGCATTGCAAACATTTTACTGAGAATTGATATTAGAACATGCACATAATTGTTTACATAAAAGGTTAATTAATCATTTGAGAGAGAAAATTATGGATAATGGAAAATCTATTGTAAAACATTCCTAACAAGTTCCATTCCGCTCTTGGGTATTTACAGGACTAAATAATATTTTAAAATTAAATGAGTTCCAATTATTTATGAACAAAAAATACAAAGACAAATTAACTATATTACAACAAGATAATCCTTACCAGCTACCACGCTCAAGGATATCCTCAACAGTAGAATCCAACATTTCAACTATTGAAGGGTGAATGAATGTAGTACTTAAAGGTATGCCATCAGGATATCTGGACTAGAATGAAGCAAGATCTCTATCATAAGTTTATGATGTACGCACAGACATTCCGTTATTTTAAAGCAAAAAATCAAGATGAAAGAAATAAAATACCTGCAAGAACTGAATGGGGTTGGGAATTCCAAGTTTTCGCAGAAACTCATAGCTAATAACGGAATTCTGTATTAAATTATAGAAATAACATAAATGAGCACATAGTATTACTGAGGAAAAATATTTCCCAAAGTTCTCCTAAGCCCCAACTTCTCCAAGTTTTTTGTTATAGCCAAGATTACTTCTTGCAAAAGTGTAACCACTAGGTTCTAGCCTAAAATGAGGTGCTGCACCTTTTCTGTTTTTGGTTAAGAAGTGAAGAAATCACGTGGAGGGGGAGGAAGAAGAAATCAGAGAACAAGAGAAGAAAAATTGAAGGAAAAATATTAATAATAACTCACCTAATACATAAATAGTATATGTATCATGCATTACAGCACCTATGTTATAAAAGAACCTACGTTTTAATCTAAAATGTAAATAAGATTAGGATACTATAATATATGTATATATTATCTTACTGAGATTTATGTATATTCTGTGATATATAAGATTAGGCACTTCAACTGACCATAAAATATGTATAATCTCTGTGCATGTATATTTTAATTAAGAATGACAAAAATCTTATAAATAAAATAAAATTACAAAAAAGAGAAGGAAAGATGAAGGCATCCTCCCACTCCTAAGCTAAAAGAGATTATAAAATGGTTACCTACTTGACCTAAACGAAGAAGAGTAATTAAAGAAATCCATATAGAAGCATGGGTCAAAATCAAATCTTTTACATACGCTTCATCTTTAAGAGTATCATCAAGAAAGTCTATGATTGCTTTCAAACGATTTTGATAGTTGATACACAAAATTAATTCTAAAAATGAGAAAGAAATCTATACTCCTAATTCCACAACATAAACTCAGTAGAATTATAAGAGTCCCATACCTGTGAAAAGAAAGAATCTATGCATTCTTTTTGAGCAACTGAAAATATCTGCATTATAGTTCCAAAAAAGATAAATGAGGAACTACAAAAGTCTATATGACTGCTGCCATATCAATTCTCTTATAAAGCAAAATTCTTTCTTTTTCATCTCCTTCTTTGCCAACTCTTTGAGATCCTCTTTTTCTTTTTTGCTATTATAATTACAAATAACTACTATACTTAGCAGACAATTGGCTTGCACGTAAGCACAAATTGAAAGTTAATGATTACTTACATTTGGTGTCCAATGAACACCAGCACGAAGTGATCCAAGAATCTCCTTTTCCTTCATCAGTCCATTAAAAAGGGACTGGAAAAATGAACCATCAACAGCTATACCACTAGCTCCATCAACTCCTTGCAAGAGTTGCTGTAAAGAGCTCCATATTACAGTTAAATTTGTAGGAACGATAATAGCTCTGGTGGCCCCACGAACCATGGCAGAAACCCGTGCAACATATGCTGGGGTATACAGCTGACCACCTTCAAGCCTACCTTTTACCTAAATCCACAAAACCACATTCAAATATTTTCCTTCTTATCCTAAATTTGGTTGATCATGATAGTCAATCAAGCAGAAATTACCAACGTTCCAAGTCGTTGATCCAACATGGATGCAAGCAATTCTGAACCAACTTGCAACTCTGCAGCAATTTCAGCCAAAGCAATTTGACTAGATTCCTGAAGCCGCTCATTTATTTCTTCCGCCACAGAATCCCAATAAGATTGAGATATTATTTCCCCTTGAATCAACATAAGTCGTGGATCATCTGATATAATCTGTTCAGCTTGCTTCTCAACATAATATAGATCCACACCAATAGTATCCGCAAGATCTATCAAAGATATGCGTCCTAACTTCTCAATCTCAGCCAATATTTCACGCCTTAGGTGCTCCTATTGTATTACAAGGCATTAGAACGAAAGAAGTTGCAGTCCATAATGAACTGGAATTGAGATACAATTATTTCTCCTTTCAGCTAAAAGAAATTACACTAGCATTTGAATTCTGCCATTTCAACAAAACACATGGTCCAAAACCTAATGTACCGGCATATATCCTACATTTCAAGAACTGAGCTTCTTGCAGGGTGGGGACAAAAACAGACCAAGCAGCTTCAAATCGCACCATTTGGACAAGTTAACAAAATTTAAATTATATTCATCAGTTTAACAGAATCAAATGTATCTGCAATTAAGTTGTTTGCATTATGCGATTAACAAGTAGATGATTGAAGAAAATTATTTGCGATCAGAGAAACATAGTCGTACAGGAGTGATGTATTCTTTGCCGGTGACGGTGTGGAGGAGCTCGAAATCGAGGATACGAAGCTCTTGAAGCTTCTGGACCAATTCAACAACGTTTCGTTCCGATAATCGAATGCTTGATTTCGCTTGTTGCGCAAATTCGAACTGTCTCTGAAGTTCCAGCAATTCATCGTCCATGTCGCCTTTGGGATCACAGAGCGTACCAGAAACAGAGCCAAGCACACAGACCAATGGAGTTCGGCAAGGGAATTGCAATGTTGAAATGTTGATTTTTTTTTTTCTTTTCTTTCTTTTTGAGTATGCTACTATTAAATATTTGGGTATATTACCATTTTAGTCCTCTAAAATTTGGGAGGTAAACTTTAAAAAATATCTAATAGGTTTCTGAACTTTCAATTACACACATCTTTTTTAACAATATGTGGGGGAGGGAAATTCGAACTATAGACCTTGTGGTTATCAGTACAACTTTATGTCAGTTGATCTAAACTCTTGTTGGCAAAAAAAAAACACTTTTTTAAACCCTTAGAAAGTCATTCCAAATGTCGAACTAAAAAAAAATCATTCCAAACGGACTCTAAGACTCTGAAGTCTAAACTTCCAATTTTGCATCTAGTAAGCTTGTGAATTTTTAAAAATGTCAAATAGGTCAAGAACTTACTAGACACAAAATTAAAAGTTGAGAGACTTATTGGATACAAAAGTAAATGTTTAAGGACCTATTGGATACTTTTTAAGTTTAGGGATCTATTGGAAACAAAATTGAAAATTCGAAGACCTATTTGAAACTTTTTAAAGTCCAAGGACTAATACATGTAATTTAACCTAAATAAATTAATTTAAAATATTTTTTTTGTAGGTTTAAATATCCATGAATTTCAGCTTTGGTTTCATTTTGTTATCTCTACTTTCAAAATACTTATTTTGGTTGTAAAACTTTGGTTCTTTTTAGTCCTTATATTTTCAAAATGTTTGTTTTCATCTTTGTACTTCTTAAAAACGACCCTTTTAGTTCTTATTTACAAAATTTTAATATAAATTCTACACAAACATAAACCCTTTAGTATAAAGTATGACTATGGTTCAAGAAATTTATTTAGTGTAATATTGTGTTGAAATTGTGATAAAAAAGGAGATAAAAAAAGAAAATGAAAAGACCAAAACGACCATTTTTATAAGTATAGGGACCAAAGAGGAAATTTGAAAAGTAAAGAGCAGACCAAAATTTGAAGTATATGAACCAAAATGAACATTTTAAAAGTACAAGAATGAAAATACTATTTAACTTTTTTTTTTTCTATTAGTTTAACCAAGTGTTTTTAAATACTTAAAAATCATTTCAAAATACTAATATTTTAGCGAGTTTTGTGTCACAATTCAAAAGACAAAAATAGGTCCCATTCTTTAGACGAATAAATTTGGGCTTGCACTACTATTATATTAGATACTCAAATTTTCAATTAGAGCCTAACTTGGCAAAAGTCTTGTATTACCATTCCTAAGGTCGATGTTTCGATCACCCACCTCATAATTTTAAATTTAAAAAAGATGGTAGATACTCAATTAAAAGGTCAGATTCTACCCAACAAAATGATATATAAGATTGATTATGGTTTAATCTTAATGAAAGGAGATTTCTTATTGATTAATTTTTTACAATTCCAATTTTAGATTTGTGAATTCAACTCTTGCTTCTAGCATTTGTGTCTATGGGTGTGTTTGGTTTAACTTTTCAAGTGTTTAATTTTGAAAATAAATCATTTTGAAAAAATTTCTAGTGTTTGGCAACCACTAAAAATGACTTGTTAGAAAATGAGATTGATAAATAAACCATTTTGAGGGAAACACTTGAAACCAACTTTTTAAAAAAGTCTTCATAGGTAAACAATAACTTGTGTTTAAAAACATTTGTGAGGAAATGCAACCAAACATATGAGTGTTTAAATTCTAAACAATTTTTATACAAAATGTTTTTTAAAAAATGCATTCTTGAAAAACATTTAAATTAAAATGTATTCCAAACGGACCCTATATCAACAAGAAATTGAACCTCATTCTTTCTGAAATCATCAAGGTAATTACCAAAACCAATTGCATTTCAAGTCAATTCCAACTGCTTGCTTGTTGTTGTTTATGTTGTTTCGGTCATTCCATAGCGTCCAACAACAAACACATAATAACTCACAAAGATGGATCGTAAATATAACGATCGATCTAGGAAAAGGCCATTGAAAACTCTTGGACAACACTTTTAAAGCAATTGGGACCAAATTGTTGTTGCTCGCATCCAAAGAAGACATGATCAACGGTTTCCTTCTTCTTTAAGCACACTAGACACTGCGGCAATGTTGGGATTTATGTCCTAAGATCTCGAAGTTAATGTTTTATTATTTAATAATCATATATAATTTCAATTATTTTTATTTGCAATATTATATTATCCATTACATGAAAAATCCCAAGTGTAATTTTGAATAGAAGGTAGTAGGATCATGTTCAAGAAATAACCTAAAGCGTCCATAGTATATGGACAAGGACATAAGGTTGGGTGCTTGGTAACATATATTAATACGATTCACTTTGTAACAATTACAAATGAATTTAATCCAAATCATTCAGGTAGAAACATGTGAGTTAGATATCATATACAATGAGTTTTGTATAAGATTGGACCACGACATATGAAATCTCTCTTTATAATTAATCTGTTAATTGAGACGATTAATATATCACAGGATTATCATATTTGACTCGATCTTAATTTTGAGTGAGTTATGAACTCTTGTCTATGAGGACTTGTCATTTGATTTTCTAAAAGAATCTCATTTGTCATCGAGTCCAGAAACCACAATGTGATGAGATTATCTTGGCGAATCCATGCTTCGTATTCGGGATTAGGAAGGGTAGTAGATGAATTTTCGTTGGTACGAATGGTTTTCGAAGGAACAGTTGCATCATCTTCAATGAAGTGCCCTAAACCGTGTCCATGAAGAACAGCTCTTACTTGAATTTTCCAGTAAAGGAAATTTCTTCATCCAATTTTACAATGTTAGTTTTGCTCACAGGATTCACCACTTTCGCAGGTTGAGAGGAGCTCGGCGTCTCAGAGGGAGAAGTCTCATTGGAGGAATTAATATGTTTGCGGATTTTTCTTCTGTGCTCTGATACCATGAAAGGAAATCAGAATGGTATACTCAGGGAGTGATCATGAAAAATACTTTCAATCTTTATTATGATCAAAAGGGTAGTAATCCTATTTATACGATACTATGAAAACAAAATAAAGAACTAAGACAGTTGAAATAACAAGCTTTAATAACAGAAATTACAACAATATCAATGTGCTCTCTTAACATGTGTGAGAGTGACTTCTGTAGCCGATTCAATAAACTTATCATTTTTTAGACTTGACAAAATAAGGAGCTAGGAACATAAGTTTCACAAAATGAAATTCACTACTCATATAGGAAAGTAGATAAGTGGTTCTCTTAAGTGCTGATTTTGGAACTGAAATAATAGAACCTCGCCCACTCTCTCACTAGCCTAGAAGGAACTTTGTTTTTATGATTGGGTCATAAACACATTGTTCATTAGAAGATCAATGATACTTAAAAATATAAGATATATGTATTTACAGAGGTAACCTAAACTTGTGACTACGAACAACTTATGAATAATCAACTTGCATGTAATGGTTATATCCATGGATACAACTTGTCCTATACAATGCATAAGAGTGCAACTATAGGTCTATATAGTGGAGTGATCTAGAGTTAATGAATGAAAATTAATTGATTAAAGATTTTAATTAATTAATTTTGTATCATTCGTGCTTATAATCTGTAGGTTTATAAAATCCCCTTGCTTCAATTTAGTTGAAAGAAATTTTTGAAATCTTGAAATATATAGGATCTAAAAGTCAGACATAAGTGTTGGATATTTTTACAAATAAAATGTGAAAGAAAGTGATGTTCAAATTAAACTCATCAAAAGTTTTAAAATGGATTGAAACATCAAATTCAATTTGAAGTTTCATTAACAAATTTAACATATGGAAGTTAAATTTTGTGTTATAACTCAATTGAGTTATATTTTTCATATGTTTCAATTTTATTTATTTTTGTTCTTTGGAGTTACTAAGTTGTTAGCTTATAAATAGTAACTTATTTCTTCATTTGAATCATCCCATTCCATTTGGAGCATTCTCCCTTCTTTCTTTGTTTCTTTTAATCTTGAGTCGAGTTGAGAGCAAGTATTTAAGAGTTCTGTCAAATCCGAGTAGTTCAAGGTTGTTGTTCTACCAGAATTAGTCCTTGTATCCTGCTGAGATGATCGTTGTAGCCTACTTGCAATCTGTGCAGAACGAATAATTGTCTTCAGGACAGCGCTTTGTAAGCGTGCCTCGACTATTTATTGTCAATATATTTTGCAACATTTGTCATATATACAGTGTATGTATTGTTATTTACACTGTAATTGTTAGTATCCAGTTAAGGTGTAATCAGTTTGCTAGTGTAACTCAGTTCTTATTTGAGCATATTTCTAACAATAAGTGTGTTGATGTCACTCATCCACTTATGCGTTACTTCTCACGAGTTATGTGAGAGTAAAAATGAAGTGTGGTGTTTAATTTGAAGATAAGTATCTAAAAGTGAGTCATAAGTGCGCTGATATCACTCATCCAACATTGGGTCTAGATGAATGGATGTTTAAAACAATATTGATTGAACAAACAAATTTGTGGATTGAATACTAATAAATGGTATTTGATGCATAAACAACACTCATTTTACCATTTAGTCCCTGAGGTTTGAAATAAGTAGCAATTTGGTCCCTGCCATCCATTTTACCATTAAATCTAACCGATTGCTGATGTGGCACTATTATTTTAATTAAAAAAAATTATTTTTTTATTTTTTTCATTTAAAATCTATTAAAATAATAAAAAACTTATTTTTTTAAATTATTTCTCTCCCTCCCTCTTCTCTTTCTTCTTCCCCATCCCCATCACCTTCTCCTTCTTTCCCATCTTCTTCTTCTTCAACTCCGGTGGCCGCCCGCAGGCGAACGGCGGTGACGGTTGCCGGAATTTTTTCTTCTTCTTCTTTTCTTCTTCTTCCCTCATTCTTCTCTTCTTCTCTTTCTTCTGTGTTTTTTTTTAACGGAACCGATTTGGGGAGGGGAGGAGCTCCTCCTCCCCCTCCCGCTTCAGATCTGGGAATCCATACAGGCCGCAAACTCCGATTGACTTGCACCAATCGTAAAGCTTCGATAGTTCCTCTGCTTGAACGGCGACCTTCTTGTATATTCCGATTCCCGCAATGCAACTTCGGTACGACAGTTGAAGCAGGTTGTCTTCGATTGAATCGATGTCCCTACAAATGGTCCGATAACAAATGAAGCTCTCGCAGATTATGTGCTTCATCGCCAATTGGACTGCGAAGCTTCTCGCCACTCTCCCGGCTGGTTTGCAATCGATGACTCTGTCAATTACGCTCTGCATCTATGTCGATATTTCAATTACTCTGTTAATTTCATTGATTCTACTCGAAATTGTTCTGATCGCTTCGTCTCCAGAAGAAGCGTCCGGTGCTTTGGTGTTATAGAACAACTCGCAATTCAGAGCTTCATCGAGCAACCGAGCGTAGGATCTGATAAAGGAGGCATAATCTTCATCCTCTCGGATGTGACGCTGATGAAGAGAAATCAAGCCATTGGCTATACTGTGAAGAAGCTCAAATCGAAATGCACTATTCTCGGGGACTGACTGGAGCAACCTGTGGAGGAGAAGCAGACATTTGAGTCCAACTCGCCAACAGCGAGTTCTGCGAAATCGACAGGAAAAGCTGAGCGAAAAGGCTCGATACGACGGCGGAGAGAAGACGAAGATCTTGAGAAGCTCTTGAACGTACTTCTCCGGCAACGGCGAGTCATTTGGAGCGGTGGCTTTGATGACTATCAGATCTGAAGCGGGAGGGGGAAGGGACCCCTCCTCCCCGATTCTGACGCCTCCTCCCTCCCCAAATCGGTTCTGTTAAAAAAAAACACAGAAGAAAGAGAAGAAGAGGAGAAGGAGGAAAGAAGAAGAAAAAAAAATTCCGGCAGCCGCCTCCACCGTTCGCCGGCAGCCGACCACCGGAGTTGAAGAAGAAGAAGATGGGGAAGAAGGGAGAAGGTGATGGGGATGGGGATGGGGAAGAAGAAAGAGAAGAGGGAGGGAGATAAATAATTTTTTATTAGTTTAATATATTTTTAATTTAAAAAATAAAAAATAAAAATAATAGTGTCACGTCAGCAATCGGTTAAATTTAAAGGCAAAATGGATGGCAGTGACCAAATTGCCACTTATCTCAAACCTCAGGGATTAAATTGTTGAATTTGAAACCTCAGGGACCAAAATGAAACCTAACTCAAACCTCAGGGACTAAAAGTGTATTTTTCCCAAAAAGATAATAGTGTGAGGTAAAATTAGAGATGAGCTCTCTCCTAACCTATTAGAGATGAGGTAGATCATCATGGCACAGGTGCCCCTCATCCATAATTAATTCACATACTCCATTACTCCCAATTTAGGGTATTTTCCACTCTAATCATAAACCCTAGATTGCAATTACTAAAATTGCTAAAAGACATAAAAGGTTCTTACCAAAATAGTTATATTTTGCAAGGTTTAATTCCTAGAATTTCGAAGCAAATTACTTAACATCAATGTTTAAAATGTTGATGTCGACTGAAATATCGAGGTCTCAATTTTGTGGAAATATCGATAAAATGTCAATGTCGATGGATAATTATATAAAAATTATAAAAAAAAAATTAAAAATATTTAAATTAATAAATAAATATTTTACATTTTTTAATATGTAAAAATACTTTTTTTTTTTTTTGAAATAGTAAAAATACTTATTATTAACATGGGAGGGAGTGAGAGAAAGATTGAAAGAGGAAAAGAGAGGAAGATGAAGTTTCTCAATAAATGTGCATACTTCAATAGTAAATACGCTTTAAGTTGGTGGGATGAAGTTATTTAATTAAAGGGCAACTAGATAAATGACTATTTTTAATTGGTTGTTTTGATAAATAACCATAAATCATTAGTTTTTTTTTTCTTTAGACATTTTCATAATGTCAGTGTTTATGTGGCTATTCGATCCGATTTTCCTAAAAGAGAAAAAATCCAACAAGCAAAAATCTAAAGGGATAACGGCAAGAATGACCATATTTAAAAGCGTGTTTTGAAAAATGACAAACCTACCCAACTTTTTTTTAATAAATGGCCAAATGAATTTTATGAATTAATAAATTCAAATTATAAACTTACAGAAATACTAACAGGAAAATATAACTGAAAATCTAAAATTACGAAGTAGTTAAACAAAATAAAAAAAATCCTTTACAAATGATCTCTTAGATGAAGGGATCATTATGTAACCAAAAGAAATGAAAATACAATATAATTAAAAAATATATATATCTAACTGGCCAAAAATTGAAAATTACAACATAATCGAAAATACCAAATGTATTATTTTAAATTGTGAAATCCTTCTAAAGGACCAAAATCTCTTAAATGCCAACAGAAATTAAAGAAAAAAAAACATAATAATTAAAATTGTATCTAATTGATTAATCATAATAACCTAATTTGATATATATTCATAAATACCAAATTATTTTAAAATAAAATTTTACCTTAATTATATTATCCGATCTAAAATCTAAATTAAAATAAAAACAAATTCCGCACAAAACCCCACAAATCCCTTAAATCAAGGAATCCAAAAAAAAAATATAACAAATACATAATTATTAAAATTGTTAATGAAAATAAATTAATTTAAAAATACATAAACACAAGTACGTAAAAGCAAATAGAAGTTCTAATTAAAGATGCTTAGAATAGATTGAGATTCAAAGACAACTCAGGTTGGAAGAAATAGACCATCAACTTCATAAACCCAAAAACAGAAAACAAAATCCCAATATCCATCAAAATCTTGCAACAGGAACATTACAACAAATCTATTTATATCTTCCTTGTTTTTCAACAAAAGTTATGTGAGAAAAAAATAATAATAAACACATGGAGATGACAAGAAAAATTCTCCAATCAACAACACCAAAAAAAAAAAAAAAAAAAAATGAAGGATTGAGATTGAAACAAAACAGAAAAAACTAAATGTAAATCAAAGAGCAGGAAATGAAGGCCAAGAAGAATAGAAGCCCCAAAGACATGAAAAAGAGTATGTATATGTTTTTTAAAATCGATTATAAAGGTATGAATGCTTAAAATAGAAATATAAGATTTCAAATTTGAGTTAATTGAGATTAGATTTGGAGGGAGAAAATTGTTCAGATACACTCTCCTTTGAATGAAACCGCCTAAATTTGCTGGGAGGGTAAAATAAGAAATATGCAGTACAAATACAGTCACGTGAATGACATGAGACCCACAACTTTCCTATAGGAAATCCTTGTCCTAATTTTAGACCAATTTATTAGGGGATTTTTCATGGATGGAAAATGATTTGAGGTGCAAGGACGGGATGGGGAAGCATTTTGGACCGGTCCTTACACTAAACTCCAACAATTTATGGAATCACAAAGAGGAGAAACATTGAAATAGATATGAAATCTCTCTTGTTGTAATAAAGTTATGAGACTGAATATATGTTGCTATCATGCAGTTACGGTAGTGTTATAGGTAATTTTGGACCATTCCGATATGCAAGGAGCTGACGAGGACAGCGCGATACCAGCCTAAGGAGACAGCCAGGAAACGGGATCCGGAGGGAGAACAGGCCAAAGGGTCGGGCCAAAGTCGAAGGAATCGGGCTTTAGGCCCGACCCCTTGCTCAGCCTCGACCTTGGTCCGAGGCCGAGCTCGGTCGCCTCCATTTGGTCCCTGTAGCCTCTATCCGCCCCGGTTCCGCTTGGTTTGTCCCGCAACGCCTCTGAATTCCTAAAAAACCCTAGGAGCATGAGCAGGTATTTAAACCCCTCTTCGCCACTGAAGAAGGGGATCCGAAAACTCTCTCTTCTTTTCCTTTTGCTTTCTAGTTTTGCTCATATTCCCTCCGATTACTGACTTAAGCATCGGAGGCGGTGTGGCAAAAACCACACTGGTGTGCAGGTTTCCCTTGTTTTGCAGGCCACGTCTTCCTCTTCAAACAAATTCACTGCTGGTGGCACGTGAGGGTCAGGTGATTTCTCCCTGTCCGGATTTTGGCATCAACAGTTGGCGCCGTCTGTGGGGAAGGAGCTTGCTAGTGAGATTTGCACACCGGTTACCTAGCAGATAAGAGAATGAAGAAGAAGAACTAGATTCTAGATGCAAAACCTTCCAAAAATAACCATCGCACACAGAAATCACGAAAGGAGAGTTACCGCAGGGGTCACCAAGACGAACAGTGTCGACCCGAGGCTGAGGTCAGGACGAAACTCCACGAGGGATCAGGATCATCTTTGGAGGACAAATCAGCGAAAAAGTCCCGTTGAAGAGCTGAAAGTCATTCTATCAACATCCAAGATTGAGGTAACGAACACTCGAAGAAGACTGGGGGCTAAGAAGAAAAAGCTATCGGATTGAGGCCAACTCTAGGCCGAAACCGAGACCGACCTTCCAAGGCCTAAAAGTGTCTCCAATATCACAATGTCAATGTAAATTTGATTGCCAATGTAGTTGGGTAGGAGACAAGGTTAAGATTGGAGCAAAGAAGCCAGATACGAAAGACGACGGATTATTCCAGGCTGAGGCCGACCAGGCCGAGGATGACCAGGCCGAGGCCGAGCAGAGGAGAATCCTCCCGCTATGGAATATCGATATCTTTTATTGCTTTTTCATTATTTCTTGCGTTGTTCATTTGAATTTTCATTTCATTAGTATTTACATTTATAGGAGTGGAAAATTTAAAATGCTTATTCACGTTATCTCTGATCAAATTCCACAGTTCAATTTGCCAACCATCAAGCAGAGACCCGAGGAAAGCTTGAACGAATACCTTACACGTTTCAGTAATGAGGTATTGCAGGTAGAAGGGTACGATTACGGTGTAGCATTAATTTCAGTTATTTCAGGTTTTTCGGATGAGAAATTGTTGAAGCATGGGACTGGTTAAGCTTAATTAGATCAAGGTATTCTGATCTCCAGAAACCTTTTGCTTGAGCATTTCTTCTAGCCTGGTCACAGCTGCGACAAAGAAGATTCTAAGGTAGTGTTGATTTATTTGATCCACTTTAAGCTTAGTTCTAGTCCCACGCTTAGGTTGAAAATTCAGATAGAAAAATTTAAGTTTGGGGGTATACTTCACAAAATTAATGATTCATTAGGGACAATGAATAATTCAAGTTTGGGGGACTTTTTGCTACTCCAATTGTTTTGCTCGAGCATTCCTCTCCTTCATTAGATAATTTGCTAGGTTGTTGAGTAACCAGGGACATTTGTGATACCCACAGTTTGTCTTTGCGTCAAAAGATAACCTAGGAAATATGAAAAATGAAAAAAATGATTATTTGCTGAAAAAAGTTGATTGTTGAAAATTTTGCTGAGAAAATTCATGGAGCAAAAGTTTTGAAGGATGAATGATAATCCAGTAGTTTTTCTGTCTCCCAGAACTTAGGTGAGCTTCATCATAAAATGTCGCCATTCTAAGGGGCAAGAGATAGAATAACTAAGGATTTTTTAGCTTTACAATGAGTATTTAGCCTAGTTGGTGATGAGTTTGAGGCAAGGGTATACTGCACCATAAAGTGGGTCATCCCATGCTTAAAAACTTATGACTGTAGGGCTGCTTTAAGTATGAAAAACAAAAATATAAACCCCTTGAAAATGTGTTTTAAAATGTCTGTTAATAGAGCTAGGCTGTGGCAAGTTCTTAGAATTAAGTTAAAAGTGGTGATTATTTGTCCATGCCGGAAGAATTATCTTGCTGAAGCAGAGCTTGGTTTTGCAGAATGCTCAGGTAGAGGTTGAAGGTAGTGTTGGATTATCTGTTTTGATTAAACTATGCTTTGTCTAAAGTTTTGAATTCTTAAGGGAAGGTTGGTTAATATTGCTCGGGACGTGCAATAGTTCAAGTTTGGGGGTGTGATAACTCTCCAAAAGGGAGTTATTTAGGCCTTATTTCTATAGGGATTTGTGTGTCTTTTGTGCTAAATAGGGTTGCTTTTAGATAGATATTATATGTTTTAACCCATTTGGAAGAATGGATGCTTTGGAAGTTATTTTGTGCAGAATATATTGTTGAGCGACTTAAGGGAGCAAAATCTGTGCTGGAGCAAAGTTGGGAGCAAAACTGCCACGTCACAGCTCGTTAGCCAATTTAACAAACTGAATTCTGTTAAGCTATTCTCGGATTTATGGAGCAAGGAGAGCCATCCACGTGTCTAGGTCAACCTAATTCAAGTCTCCTATCACTCTATAAAAGGAGATAGCCGCCCAAGTCAAATTCATTCCTTTTTGGGAAGGAAATTCCATCCTTGGGAGGAACATTCCACTCTTGGAAAGTTTACTTCCACCTTTGGGAGCCGAATAGAGGAGAGAGATTGGAGACCTACAAGAAGACCATCATTTGCAAGCTGATCAAGGGAATTAAGATTTTCTTGCATTATTTTGTAATTATGGATATGCTTACTTATATTGCAATTTGTGTCTCCATGCACTTTATGAACTAAGTAACTTTAGGCGTTGGTTAGGGAACATGTAGTTGTCGTGCTTAATTTCTAGTAATAAATATTGATTTGATGCATCTTGATTAATTGTTGTGTTCATTTCTATTTTATGCCCGCCTGGCCAGTCGGTATGAATACCTCTCTCTAGTTTCAGGGATGATTTAGGGAGTGTGTGACAGTTAATCACACTAGATCATTGTGTATTGGTGAACGCCAGTGACTGAGCTAGGGATAGCCACTTGCCTAGTGCTTGATCGGTAGTGCTTCATTGGAGTTGAAACACATTCTAAAAAATCCGGAGTTCCGGGAGGAATCTGCTAATAAGACTGCGAGAGTTTTGCATGATCAATAATATTGCTAGAGCATCTTTTAAAACAATTACTAAATCCTGACCAGCGCCTGTTTCTAATCTGTCTGCCTATTTGTTTACTTTCTGTTCTGTCATTTCTTTTGCTTCAGCATTATATCAAAACCAATCATTTTAACCACCTTTGAAACCATTGAAAAACTAAACAAAATAGATAAAGTGAGAGCTAATTCAGACCTTGGATTCGATAAATACTTATTACTTGTTGCGGACTGTGTATACTTGCACAGAGTTCTAGAGTCTTTTTATATCTTATTTTTACTCACTCTGGAAACCCAACAGAGACTCAAATTGAATTTTTGCGTTATTGCTAATAAAATTCCTTTAGTTGATTTTGTTATTGCAGATAACCTAGTAAAAATGTCCTCGGTGGAGTGGCAACGCCTATACTCCCCGAGGTAATCGACTTGTGGAAATGTCCTTGTAGGAGTGGCAACGCCTATACTCCCAAGGCAAACGACGACTAGAGGACCCTCGGGAGCGAAGCCAAGGCTCCAATCGGAGCCGTACCAATAGAAGAAGGTGCGGAGGCATTAAGGCTTCAAGGTAAATTACATTCCAAGCATCTTTTACTCAAGTATAATTTGTAAGTTCAAAATAACACTTGATTAGGGGGCTGGGGATAGGAGACTATCGATTGGGTGATGATTAAAGTTTGTCTGGAAAGAATATGTCTAGATGGTCGAGGCCGACCAGACTGGATTAAGTCATTACTTTTTCTTTGCTATCTTTTATCATGTATGTTATTGTGGCTATTCAATTTTAATCATGCTCATGATATTGTTGTCGCAAATTGATAGTTGTTTGCCTAGGCACGAGCTGAAGGCCAACTAGGCTAAGTACATGTTTAGTGCTATATGTGCTTTTTGCAGGAAGGATGATGCTGAAATTGTTGTGGTAAGAGGTTGTGGCCACCAAGCCATACCTATATTATTCTTTTGCAAAAATATCACTATTCTGCTTAACCGATGCACAACATTAAGTATTTTTTACCATATTTTTACAAGAATAAGGTCGAGGCCGACCAGGCCACGCCCATACCATATTTCTACAGGAAAAGGGTCGAGGCCAACCAGGCCATGCCTATACCATATTCCAATAGGAATAGGGTCGAGGCCGACCAGGCCTCGCCCATACCATATGATAAGGAAATAAGTGACCAACCAGCTCAATCAATTACTATGGTGAAAAGTTACATCCTTTCAAAGTTTGGAAAGGCACCTATTCAACCAAAAGACATAATGAATCTAAAAATCCAGATTCATCCATCATATTTAATGTATTATGTACCTATTTAATTCATGTATTTGTATTTATGATGGTTCATGTATGGATTTTAAGGGTTGGGGGTTGAATCTAGGCTACATAGGTGAAAGGTTGTATCCTTTCATGGTGTCTTTTCAATTAGTATAAATATGGATGTAATTTGTCATTTGAACAACAAGTTGAATTTGAATGAAATTTCAGATTGAGTTTAGTCTCTCTCAAGTTTTTATGCTTTTTCTTTGTGTTCTTGTGTTTAGAATGCATGCCTAGGACTTTCAATCTAGTCTGATCAATTAGATTGTGAAGAGTTCGAAATCTTGAAGTTAGTAACAAGTTCTCCTTTCTTCTTGATCTTTGATCATCATTCCAAGCCAAATCTGTTTAACTTTCTTGGGGTTGTCTATCATTTCGTTAATGGGGTTATTCTTATTATTGTTGTGGGGGTTCACCTGAAATAAGGGGAGTTCTCAAACGTAATTGAGATAGTTCCTTTATCACCATATTTCTACAGGAAAAGGGTCGAGGCCAATCAGGCCATGCCCATACCATATTCCAATAGGAATAGGGCCGAGGCCGACTAGACCATGCCCATACCATATTTTTACCGGAACAGGACCGAGGTTGACCAGGCCAAGCACATTCTAAGTACTCTCATCTTAGTACTAGTCAATTTTGCTTAATTGCTCTTCGCAGGAGTATAAGGTCGAGGCCGAGGCCAACCCTAGCCTCTTCCCTCACTTTTCTTTTTGTAGAACTTAACATTTCAATGTAGGAACTCAAAAACTTCAATAATATGAAAGGTGGCCGAGGCTAATCCTATGGTCTTACCACGTGTGCCACATAAATGGCTAAGTCAGAGAAGCGCTTACGCAGGAGGCTTCAAAATAGAAAGATGGATTGAACAACATCCAAAATGAAAGAAAAAAAAAACACAGAAGTTTGGACTAGCTCTAGAAGCTAGCCTCGACCTCATCCCAAGGCCGAGGCTGATGCCGGGTTATTTCTTCAACCTCCACTTCTTTTATTTTCTCTCTTACCTGATCCCTATTCAGGGAGCTCTTGCTGTATCTATTATATCTTGCAGGGTAATAATAAATCCGCACATAAGTCAAAACATGGCACAAATCACTACTCTTAAATCGAGCTTAAGGAGTTCGACTTATAGCAGTAAGTCACACCTGAATCCCAATTCAAGAGTGGAGGCTTAATGTTATAGGTAATTTTGGACCATTCCGATCTGCAAGGAGCTGACGAGGACAATGCGATACCAGCCCAAGGAGACAGCCAGGAAACGGGATCCGGAGGGAGAACAGGCTAAAGGGTCGGGCCAAAGCCGAAGGGATCGGGCTTTAGGCCCGACCCCTTGCTCGGCCTCGACCTCGGTCGAGCTCGGTCGCCTCCATTTGGTCCCTGTAGCCTCTATCCGTCCCGGTTCCGCCTGGTTTGTTCCGCAACGCCTCTGAATTCCTAAAAAACCCTAGGAGCATGAGCAGGTATTTAAACCCCTCTTCGCCACTGAAGAAGAGGATCCGAAAACTCTCTCTTCTCTTCCTTTTGCTCTCTAGTTTTGCTCATATTCCCTCCGATTACGGACTTAAGCATCAGAGGCGGTGTGGCAAGCACCACACTGGTGTGCAGGTTTCCCTTGTTTTGCAAGCCACGTCTTCCCCTTCAAACAAATTCACTGCTGGTGGCACGTGAGGGTCAGGTGATTTCTCCCTGTCCGGATTTTGGCATCAACAGGTAGGAACTGAGATTATTTTGATATGTATGTTTGTTTATTGGAGTTTGTGACCAGGGATCATTTTGAGTTTAGATTATTTGTTGGAGTTTGTGCTTGTTATCCTACAATCATGGTAGCGACTGAAATTATAGTTGTTTTGGAGTTTGAGATTGTTTGTTTGTTTTTTTTTTACTGGAAGATCAAACACAACTAAACCACACCACAAAATCCACTAGTAGTCCCTCTTGAGAATGAGGGACAACACATTCGCTGGAAAGGCATCTTTCCAGACCAAAGAATTTCTTGAAGAAAATTCCAAAGTCGCTAGATTATGGGCAGCTTTGTTCTCCTCTCTAGAAATTTTACAAAAAAGACAAATATTCATATAAAACTCGTAATTTGAGAGTGTTTGTTGGAGTTTGAGATATATATTTTGTTTCATATGTTTTTTTTTTCTTTTTGTTAGAGTTTAAGATTTCTTTGATAAGTTTGGATTTGAGTTTGGTTATTTGTTGGAGTTTATTCTTGTTTGATTTGTTGGAGTTTGTGCTAAGGGATCATTTTGTTGGAGTGTGAGATTATGTTGATATTTTTGTTTTTAAGGTGTCAAGTGATGATTTTGAGTTTAGATGATTTTAGCTAAAAGTTCGGTTTAGTTCTTGTGCAAGGTGTGATTGTCCAAATCTTTGCCTCTAATTCCAGCCCCTCTACAAGTGCAAAAATTTTGGACATCCTAGAGTATGATTGGTTGAATAATCCTTTGAAAAAAATAATATGAAGGACCTTTTAAGCCTATTTTTCAAAACTCAGGGACTAAAGAGGTCCATTTTGAAAACTTAGAGACCTGTTTAATCTATTTCTCAAAACTCAGGGACTAAAAATGTCTATTTTGAAAACTCATGGTCCAAACACACCTATTTCTCAAAATTGAGGGACCAAAAAGATATTTTTCCCTAAATTATATTTTGAATGCAATTTAGAATATAATTTAGTTTGTATATAATTCATTTAGGTACAACAAGATTTGAATGAAAAATTGCATCGAGCCGTTATAATCCTACATCGACAAAAGGTACATCTCTTTCGACTGGTTCTGCCGACGTATGCATCATTAGAGGTTTTGTTGACACTTTTTAATTTTTTTTTAATTCAACAACATTTGGGGTGAAAGATTTGAAACTTTGACCTCTTGATTGATGGTACATGCTTAATTACTACGATCATAAATGAGATGGACGTGATAATACTAGATTATCATAACTTGTAGATAACCTAATTAATTATTTGAGAACTTCAAATGCACTTAAGTCCTTCAAGAGACATGATTGAGAACTTTTTTTTTTACAAGATGTGGGGGACATGAGAGATTCGAACCACATACCTCTCGATCATTAGTACACAACTTTATACCAAATTAAGCTATGTTCTTGTTGGCGAACATGAAGGCTAAAACTAATTATATTGTTGGGAAAAGTACAAATAAAAGAGAAAATTGGAATGATTATTGAAAAACAAATAGGCATGTAGACTATTAGAGTTTGATAGCTAGATGTCTATTTAATGTACCTTCTCAACTCATCCTCTCCCAAAATATCACTCAGCTGAAGCATTGTAAAGTTTGAAATGTAACAACACATATTTAGCTAATCAAAATCAATTATAACCTGACCTTTGGCAAATCCTATGATTTCAAAGACATTCCAAACCTTGAGCAAATATAGCAGCAAAACTTTCCATTTCCTTTCTCTCCCTAACCACTCCAATCTCCATCCCAACATCACTGCTTCTTCTGCTATCTGTCAAAGAAAAAACAAATGGTGATTCAGCTGAAACCACTTCCACTTTTATTGGCTTTCCCCACCCAAAATCTGCACTGTAAACTTCAAATCTAGGCGACCCAGCAATGGAAATGGCTTCTACTTTAGAATAATCTTTCGTCATTGCACTCATATGCGAGCCCCATTGCTCTGCCCCCTTCAAAGCTCCTTCTTCCAAATTCTTAATAGCTTTTGATATCTCTTCACAAGCCACAACCATTCCATTTTCACCCAAAAGCTCACCTCTTTCAACACAAACAACACCACCAACCAAACAATTACCAAAGTAATTCGAAGGCACTGGCGGTTTCAAACGAGCTCTTGCATCAGCAGCAAATGCAAACCAGAATTTCCCTTCCCTCAAATCCTCCAGCTTGGCCGTACACACACAGAGATAAGCAGTTGCCAGTGCAAATGAAGATATGTGAGAAGTGCTTTTGCTGATAACCCATTGCTTCAGCTTCTGCATGTTTTGGTGTGTGAACTCAAAAGTGCTTCGGACTAAACCAGGTTGAGTTTTGGGGAAGTTAAGGTTCAAGCTCCTGTTGTTTGGTCCTTCCATGTCGAGCCATGCGTTTGCATAGATTTCTGCTAGATGTTTTGGATCGTCGATGACTGATCTGTCGTAGAATGGCATCAGCTTGGTTGGAATATTGGATGAGGATTCTCCAATGCAAATTTGAGCCCATGACTTGACAAATGAAGTTGAGATTCTTCCATCTATAATTGCATGGTGATTGGTTATTCCAATGGAAAACCCTTTGTTTTGAAATGTAGTGACCTATATTAACAAACAAAGAAATTAAATATATCATAATTATTTATGGGCTAAATTTATATTTTAGGTCCCGTTTGATAACATTATTTGACTTTTTGTTTTTTGTTTTTGAAAATTAGGTTTGTTTTCTCTCAATTTTCTTATTATGGTTTTCATCTTTGTCAATGACACATTTGAATTCCTAACCAAATTTCAAAAACAAAAACAAATTTTTGAAAATTACTGTTTTTAGTTTTTTTAAAACATGAAAAAAAAAGTAGATGAAAACACAAAAAGACTTATAAGTGGGAGTCGTGCTTATAAGCTTAAGTATCAAAAACCAAAAACCAAAAATCAAGGCCCCGTTTGATAACCATTTGGTTTTTTGTTTTTGGTTTTTGGTTTTTAAGTTTATAAACACCACTTCTAACTCTAAGTTTCTTTGTTTTTGCACATACATTCTTCCCATGTTTTCAAAAACCAAGCCAATTTTTGAAAACTAAAAAAAGTAGTTTTCAAAAACTTGTTTTTGTTTTTAGAATTTGGTTAAGAATTCAAGTGTGTCTTTAACAAAAATGAAAACCACGGTGAAGAAATTTAAAGAAAATAAGCTTAATTTTCAAAAACCAAAAACCAAAAACCAAATGGTTATCAAACGGGGCCCAAATGATTATCAAATGGGGCTTAGTTTTTCAAATTAGTTTTTATAGTTAAAAAAGTTTCAATTTATTTTAGTCTTAAAATTTTTCAGTTTAATATCTCAAAATAAGGTGAATGTTAAAATCGACTAATAATAAATCTACCTGACATGATATCAGGTGAATTGAAAGAAATTTAGGATGAAAAAGATCATTGAGTGAAAATACAAAATTAATGTCAACCTTTCTTAGAAATTTGAATGAGGAATTTGAAATTTTCTTTTCTTAGATAGATCATTTTTTCTCCTCAGCCAATTTACTATAAGTATTATATATGGTAAATTTATTATTAACCAATTTTAATATTTATTAATAATGATATTAAGAAGAAAAGGGAAAGAAGAAAGAAAGAAATAAAATGAGAGAAATGAAAAACATAAAGATGAAGAGGGAAAGATGAGAAATGAGAGAGAATGAAAAGACACACGAAAGAAAGAAGATAAGGGAAATCAAGAAAAGAAAGAACAAGAAGAGGGAAAAAAAACGAGAGAGAGAATGAAAAGAATTAACATGGGTGGGAAAATTATTAAGTATTTCTCAGTGTAATGAGGTTTTCTTTTTTAAGGATGAAAATCTTCAAATTTGTCTGTCCTCTAATAACTGTTGGATACAAAATCAAGATACTTTTATCATTTCTCTCTCTTACACCAATGATGCAACATTACCAACCTCATTCTACCAGAAACATCTAAAAATTCCTCATAGACAAAGAGAATGAATATGAATGGAGAGGAGGGAGAGAAATTACGTGAATAAAGAAAAGGAATATTAATGATATATGTATGCACGTGATTTGTGGTTGTTTTTTGTTTTGTTTTGTTTTTTTTTTTTCCTAAGCACATGGCTATCAATGTATTTTAGCAATTTTCCTTATATGTTTCGTCAGTCGGTCGGAAATCTACTTCTCGATCACACCAAATTTCGGTTATTTCTTTTCTTTTAAATCAAGATCAATCAGAATATCACTCAAAAATGAAATACCTATATATACCACCATTAAAACATTGACGACTGAGATAAAACGATAGAAAATGAATTGATTTTTAAAGTTTAGGGACCAATATTGTAGTTTAAAATTTTAAATAATAGAGACTGAAAATACTTCAACCACTTGAGTTTTGGAGTTGAGTTAAGAACCTGGAGAGCAATCACGGCGGCGCGATCATGAGACACAGGCAAACTGGGGACGAGAGGATGAAATTCGGAAACTTCACGAAACCCATTACTGCAAAGATGGTAAAAGTCGGCGTCGGACTCAGCCACAGTCAGCGAAACGCCGTCGCCGTCGGCAAACTCGACGGTGGGAATGTCGGACTGTTCGGGCCAAACGAGGTTGCCGGCAAGAGGAAGATAATGGCCAAGAGCGACAGAGAGAGAACTTTTGAGCTTCGGAACGACGGCGTCAACGAAAGAGATGTCCGTGGACGGCAATTCGTAGAAGAAAAGGCGTTGGATTGGATGAAACCTCAGCCACATCAGGTCGAAGAAGGTGAGAGGAAGAGACGTCGCCGCCGTCTCCGCCGCCGGCAGCGGCGGAGGAGCCACTTTACAGACCTCAATTATCTTCACAGATGGAAGATCTCCCATTGGAAACTAAACTGTTTTGCGAGAGAGAATTTGTGAAGTGAAGAAAATTTCAAAGCTGGCTGCTTTAAATGTCCACTGATGACGAATTTGCTTTCGTCATTGTTTTTAGTATATGTATTTTTTATTAAATTATCAAAAATATCCTTCAACTATGATATTAGTTTCAATTATACCTCTAAACTTTTAAAATGATCCATTTGGAATACATTGATTTAAATGTTTTTCAATAATGCATTTTTTAAAAAAACATTTTGTATAAAAATTGTTTAGAATTTAAACACTTATAAATTTGGTTGCATTTCCTCACAGGTGCTTTTATACACAAGTTATCGTATACTTTGACTCCTTAAAAAAGTTGGTTTCAAGTGTTAGCTCTCAAAATGGTTTATTTATCAATCTCATTTTCTAAAAAGTCATTTTTAGTGGTTGTCAAACACTAGAAATTTTTTCAAAATGATTTTTTTTTCAAAATTAAACACTTGAAAATTTAAACCAAACACACCCAAAGTTTTATTTTAGCTTTCGAAGTTTGAAGTTTGTTTCAAGACAACCCTTAAAGACATTTTTTTTTTTGTTAAATTTATGGACAGAAAATGATGGATTTGCATATATATTGTTACTTATGTGAACGTATTTGAATATATACATGGAAAAAAACAATAAAAACACATGCAAACACATCATTTTTCGTCTATAAATTTAACTGAAAATGTCTCCGAATATCGTTTTGAAACAAACTTCAAACTTCAATGACTAAAATGAAACTTTAGATCAGGAGTACAATTGAAACCGATCCCATAGTTTTTGGGTATTTTTGATAATTCAACTTTTTTTTTTTTTTTTTTCTCTGCTTTTGACTAGAAGGAAGATGACACTGATGGCAACTGTTGATTAAGAGAGAAAGAAAATGTAGTAGCTGGCGTGTAGAACAAGAACTTCTTGTAATTAGACGGCAACGAAGTATGGGTGTTTGAATATATTATAAAAAAGTCAGGAAAAGATTATAAAATTGTAATAAAAATTTTAAATTAAAAATGAGATATAAAATTTAGTTTTTTCTTGCCTTTCTTCTAGAATATTTATTGAATGGGATCGTTGGCTGGTTGCTTTCAACGAACCTTAAACTCTATGGGACTGTTTGGGGCGCTGGGTTGGTTATAATAGCTGGGGTTATAATAGTCTGGAGGTTATAATAGTCTGTGTTTGGGGTGCAGATT
Organism: Luffa aegyptiaca; assembly: GCA_017139565.1. Lineage (NCBI taxonomy): Eukaryota > Viridiplantae > Streptophyta > Magnoliopsida > Cucurbitales > Cucurbitaceae > Luffa > Luffa aegyptiaca. Next base: position 2,760,392 of record CM029404.1, on the reverse strand, counting down.
ATTATAATCTGGGATAAAATAGTCTGTGTTTGGGGTGCAGATTATTATAGTCTGGGATAAAATAGTCTGTGTTTGGGGTGCAGTGTTTGAGATGCAGATTATTTTAGTCTGGGTTCAAATAGTCTATGTTTCAAGCTGATTGTTTTTTTTTCCTGACTTTTTTTTTTTGTTTATTTTCCTCATACAACTTTGTACTTCAAATATTAGTAAAAAAAATATATTGGGTTTAGGTGTAAAAAAAATAAAGTTTTGGGTACAGGGTTAAATTATGTGTTTAACTTAAAAGAAAACAAAAATAACCTAAAGTAAGGGTTGATTTTCTTTGTTTTAGAGTTATGGTTTTTTTTTCACAAAATAAGTCATTTTATGTATTTCCAACATAAAAATGGTGATGCTTATTCAAAACTCATTTTACATTCATTATCAAAAGAATCAAATAAAATAGAAATCACATAAAATAAAAACTTGAGTAGTATTTTTTTAAAAAATTATTATTATCACGGTAAACTTAAATACGATAAGTATAATTTGGAATGAAAAATATGGTACGATGAAGGTAAACATTCATATACTTCATTATCAAAAGTAATTATGTAATAAAACTCCATATTTATATATGTACAAAGACAACCTAGTATCTAACTCCCTAGAAATTTTCTGATTTTTCCGACAACCACCAACAAATTTTTCAGCGACTGAAATTTTTTTCCCTCTTTTTTCCTTTCATTTTCTTCTACCTCTTTTCTTTTTTTTATTTCTTTATTTTCGTTTTTTATATTTTTCGAAATGAAAATGAGAAGAAATATTTTTTTAAAAAAAAAAAAGTTTCGTTTTTTATATTTTTTGAAATGAAAATGAGAAGAAATATTTTTTTTTTTAAAAAAAGTTTCGTTTTTTATATTTTTTGAAATGAAAATGAGAAGAAATATTTTTTTTTTAAAAAAAAAGTCGCCGGAAAAAGTCATCGGTGATCGCCGGAAAAGTTGTCGATGGTCGCCGGAAAAGTCGTCGGTAGAAAAGTCAATGAGTCACATGGTAGAAGAGAGAAAAGAGTTACTGTAGAGAATGGATAGAATAATTGGGTGGGTTGAATAGTGGTTACTGTAGCAACACGGAGGGGAAAAATAACCAACTCCACCCCTTATTTTTGTTGATGCCCCAAACACTGGGTTGGTTATAATAGCCCCCACTATTATAACCAACACAGTGGGCCAAACGGTCCCTATATTTACGCGTGTAACGCTATTTGTTCATGTTGTGTGGTGGCCTTCTCCACTAATTTCTTTAAATAAAATAAAATAATGTCCTGATAAATTAAATGTATAATCGAGTAGATTGTGTAATTATTAAATTAAAAGAAATTAAAAAGTACCAACTTGGAATTTTAAATTCTTTTTCAATGATATATTATCTTTCATTTTCATTTTTCATAGCTTATTTATCATTCATTTAAATTTTAGAGACAACTTCAAAATTTTTGCTTAAGAAACCTTAAAAATTATGAATTCATTTATAAATTTTTTGAAGCATGGGAAAATAAACATAAAGTTGAAGAATAATGAATCATTTAATTCTATCACGATTGAAACAATTCGCATACAACTTTTCTTTTTCTTTTTTGGGAAGAAAACCAAATCATACTCAACTTTTCCTTGTATACCCTCGTGATTCGCTCATCGGTAATTGACATGTACCCTCGACCATGAGGTTAGAGGTTCAAATCCCCCCACCCCAAATGTTGATGTACTCAAAAAAAAAAAAAAAAACCCTCGTGATTCAATTGGAACAAACTACATGGAACTTTGAAGAGAAAATGTACACACATCACTCATATTTGTAAAGCCATTATTGGCTAACCGTTTAACAGTGAATTGCACAATTCAAAGTTAAGTGCACCTTTTCTAGTGTGTATTTACGTGTTATCAAGACAAATCGACGACAATTTGGTAACAAGTCTCATAATCGCTTTTTTTGTTGGAAAAGTTTCAAAATGTACAAAGGACAATACTTAGCTACATGTCGGTGTGTAGATGTTTCCTTATACACTACCATTATAACAAGTACCATTACAAAAAATTGCTTTTTTTTTTTTTAATATATGTCATATTAGTTGTGAGAGTTTAAATGTAATTGTAGGACGGTTGATTAGTGACAGGATATTAACATTGAATTTACATAAGCAGTTCACGTGGACTTTTTCCAATAGACTTCCAACTCAGATTATGAAGCCAACTCAGCAGGTCGGTCATCTTTCTTCAGCAAAAAATTCACCTGAATCAAATGTAGTAATCTAATATGGTATCAGAGCCCATTAAACCCAAACGGATATTCGGTCCAATAAAAAAATAAAAAAAAAATTCGGATCCGGTCCAAGAATGGTGAACCTAAAGAGGCACCATCTTGAGGGGACATGTTGAGGATCCCACATTGAAAAGATTAGTGGAGACCTCACAATTCATAAGATAGATGGACTACTCCACTCCTTGCCAATTGGTTTTGAGTTGGAACCCCATGTTATCTAATATGTTGGTCCGCTTGCGTCCGTGTGGGTTTGAGTGTCTGCTTGTATGTGTCTGTTCGCGTATAGTTTTTGTTGGACTATTTGAAGGTCGATTTGTAGGGTGAGCGTGATGTCTTTTGTAATGATCCATTATAATAGAATCTACATTTGTAGAAGACTGAACATAATCCAAACTTTAGAGTGAAGTTGTAACAGCCTGTTTAAAAAAAAAAAGAAATGAGGGAAATGGGCTAAATGCCCGGTCAAAGGGGGAGTGGGGGGAAATTTTCCCCCCACATTTTCGATCAAAAGGGGTTTTTTTAAAAAAAATAATCTCCGACTCTCTCTCCCCGATGCACTCCCTCTCCCTCACCATTTTCACTCTCTTCATCTCAGTTCTCTCTCGTTGCACACAGTCCGTCGCGCCGCCGCCCTTCGCCCGTCGCTCGCTGCCACGCTGCCACCAGCGTCGATGTTCATCGCCACAAGCCGCCGCCGCCGGTAATCTCTCTCTCTCTCTCGGTCTCACGTCTTTCCCCTCTCCCTCTCGTCTCTATCTCTCTCTAACTCAACTCTTTCTTTTCATCTCCAAGCCGCCGCCACCGTGCCGTCGTCGCCTTCTCTGAGCAGACCGCCGCCGCCGTACGTCGAAACGTCGTAGCCGCCGTCGCCTAGAACGCCGCGTCGCCGTCGTGTCTTGTTCTCCTTCGGTCAGTCTCCCTCTTTACTTCAGTAGCCACGAGCAACCACTGCCGCCCTCGGTCTTGTCCGTTTTTTTTCCAGATCTGTGGTTGCCGTTGTTCAAGTCTGTTCGTCGCTTTTCAGATTTGTTCATTGCCTTTCAGATCTGTTTGTCGTCGTCATTCGATGTTCAACGATTTCAGTTAGTGGGTAAGGGAGTTGTAAGTTAAAATTGATTGGTCTTTTTTATGCTTTAATGGAATACCCGGTAATGTGGAATCGTAATCCAAGGTGTTTGTAGTGGGCGGTGGTCGAATTCGCAAAGGTGGAGCTAATTTGGAAACCGGACAGCAAGCGTTAGTTTCATTGGGTGAGTTTTCGATATGCTTAAATCTTGTGTTCTTAGGAAAAATTATTGGAACTGGAATGCCTCTAATGTGAGATCATTGTGTGTGTTACTAGATTCCCTTTTCACATATCGTGGTTGGCGATATATCAAATTGTTCGGTGTTTTTAAATCAAGCTTAGTTACCTCAGGTAAGTTAACTTACTGGAATTGGATTGTAAATATGCGTTGATGTGACAGTTGTGTTCTGGCATGAGATGTTGTTATATGTGTAAGATAACTTGCTGAATTTTTATGAGATGATGCTTGGTGTGGAAATTGTGATTATGGCGTATGTAATTACTATGTTTGAGTTGAGATTGAGATGTTATGAGCACTTTACTTTCAAGAGTATGTCTGCTTTGTTGTTGGTGCTATGATTTAGATGCGAGTGCATGATAGTGTTTCGTTATGGTTGGCTGGCAACGTATGTGAACAATGAGAAGTTTGTTTTTCCCCGCTTATAAGTGTTGGTTGCCGTTCTTGTTCTTGAAATTGACTGAGTTGGGATGGTGTATACTGGTCTAATCAGTTAGAGAAATTTGATAGAAAAGGTTTCAGTGGTTAGGTTGCAGTTAATATTGACCTGAGTATTAAGAGGCCTTAAAGGGAAAAGGAGTAAGAAAGGGAAAAGAATAGGCTAGTTGCTCTAGTAGGGGGTCGTGTCAATTAAAACACCTAGGACTGAGATGTATTAGACTGAAATGAGGAGCTAAATGGGCGGGACTTGGCTTCGCAGACTAGGTGCCATTTACTAACTGTGGAAGTGAATTTCCGACTTAAAACCCATGGACGCCCCACCAGTGAAATGGTAATTAGTGCGCTTTGCGCACAATAGTGCCTTGATGGGTGAGACTTGGCTCCACTAACTGAGTGTCTTCTACCATTAGTAGGAGTAGAGATCTCCCAAAATACCCACCTGTGCACCTTCAGTGAGTTGGCAATTTTCTTTTAAGGTGAGTTAATGGATCACTAGACCATACTATGAGATGAATGAAATGAAATGAAATGAATGAGAATGAGATGACATAACCTTTACCTTTAGGCCCTTAGCTCGAATGATCTTTTGAAACCTTGGATGTTGCATGTGTCTAGCAGTATTGTTACTTACTGAGTATTTTCTTAAATACTCATTCTTTTCCCTAACATGTAACTGCAGGTAAAGGCAAGGGTGTATAGAACGCGTGACGGAGTGCTGCTGAACGAGCCATGGATTTCTTTAGGATAGTCTTCCGCATTTTATGTTTTCGAATTTCTTCTTTTGAATTTGTTATGTGACGTTTTAAGATTTATTTCCGCTCAATACTTTTACTTGAATGACCAAAACTTCTTCTTGTTTGTTTTAACTGGGATCCCAGGCTGAAAAGTTTCATGTATTTTCCAAGCATGCTTTTACTCTAAATGTTGTTCCTTCGTCTTTCTTTATAAGTGAAATGAAATGCTCGTAGTAATGACCCTAGGATCTAGGCATGAAATGTAGGGTCGTTACAGAAGTAGTATATTTTCAGTGTTGTTTCTCTTTTCACATCTCTCTATGTTTTTGTCATTTTAGTGTCATATCTCTTTCCTTATATATCTCTTTATCTTTGTCATCGTGACTTACTAGTTTATTTGACTTAAATTAAACCTGTGAATGAGAGAATAATTATAGTATTTTGAGTACCACCTTAATACTATTGTTTGTGATATGGACAAGCAAGAAGTTAACTCATGCCACAAACCACACCCCGTTGTCTTTTGCTACCCACCCTTGGCCATTTGCAGTCCAAATAACTACTAAAGAGCAAAAAGCCTATTTTGGAAGACATCATTTACTCTCCATAATAGTTATGGATTTTATTGGTTGACTTTTTATGACTTGGTTTTGTTGAACTTTGACTTTAGTTGTTGGGCTTTGTTTATAAGGGCTTAAGCCCACTCCCCTTCCCTTGGCCCTAAATTTTAGTTAGTTTCCAAATATGTCTCATTAGGTTAATCATGTTTAGCTTTAGTCTAAGCATTTTAGGATTTTCATTGTTGGCTACATATAATTCACCTCATGTTCTTTTGTTAATCTTGTTTAGCTTTACTTTTAAGCATTTTAGATTTGAGAGGTTGGATGTGATATATAAGTCCTTGACCTATATTACATTTTTTAAATTACAAAATTTTGGACCTATATGACACAATTTTGTGTATGTATAGACTCATTTATGTGTCGGTAACTACTTCTTTTGAAATCCGACGCAAATTTTCGTCGGTAAAAGTGTCAGAATAGATCAGTCGATGTAGGCTACCGTCGACGCAAAATCGTTATGCGTCTCTAGAAATTTGTTTCTACCGACACACCTCCTACGTCGAAAGAAAGTTATATATACTCACACAAAAACTGTGTGGGATAAAACATTTCTACCGACGCAACATGCGTCAGTATAGATGTTGTTATACGTCGGAATATAACATGTTGGACAAGCTTCATTTAATACAAAATTCTCGAATGCTTTCATATTGAGAAAAGCAGAGAAAAGAGAAGAAGAAGAAGAAAAGAAGAGAAGAGAAGAGAAGAGAAAAAAAAAAAAAAAAAAAAGGTCGTCGGAGAACAGTCGCTGGCTGCCGGCCGGTGATCTGAAGAAGAAGAAGAAGTTGAAGGAGAGGAAAGAAATAAAAATTTTAAAAATAATATATTTATTATTTTAATATATTTTTATTTAAAAAAATAAAAAAAAATAAAAACAATTTTTTAATTAAAAAAAGTGCCACGTCAGCAAACTGGTTGTTTTTAATGGAAAAATGGATTGAGAGACTAAAATGAAACTAAAACCAAACCTCAGGGGCTAAATTGTTGAGTTTGAAAACTCAGGGACCAAAATGAAACTTAACCCAAACTTCAGAGACTAAAAGTGTATTTTCCCTAACTTTTAATATATAGGTCGTATCAATACATTAATCCACACATTGGAAGTTACACCACCAACATGAGTATAACTTAATTGACATAAGTTTGTACTAATGATCAAGAGGTCTGTGGTTCGAATCCTCCACCCTTACATGTTGTCGAGGAAAAAAAAAACATTTAGAAGCTACATCATACATTGGATAAATAATTTATGATAGAATAATCACAAAGGCTAGAATATAATTTGTTTATTTTTTTTAAAGTTGAAATTGAATTAAAATAGAAATTTGGAAACTTAAAACTTCATTGAAATAAATAAATAAATAAAATATATAATTTGAAATGAAACAAGTTATAAAACTGAATCGTAAATTTTAAGATAGTGGCCAAAATGAAGGAAGCATAATGCAGATCGAAGCAAATATATATAAAGGAAAAATAATTAATGCATGCACGTGAAAATTATTCCATTTATTGCTCATTTATTCAATAAATCTACTTGTGTCCGAATTCCCTTTCTCAATTGAAACCATTGGCTGGTTGGCCGCCATAATTCCATTATTCGTAATTATGACCATGACCTAAAATCAATAAATCATATCTTAAGTCACACTCCATCAGTTTTCCACATTTTTGCAAATTATTTTTAGTACAAATATTTTCTTTTCAAATTGTTGTTATTATTATTATTATTATTTTATAACATGTGGGTCAGAAGATTGAACCTCTGACCTTTTGATCGAAGATATAACATTTATGTCAGTTGAGCTATACTTTTTGAAGCATTGACATATCACCAATGTTACACATATTTTAACGGTTGAGTTACATTATAATTGTCAATCCGAACATAGCTCAGTGGATAAGACATCAATTATCATCCTAAAAGTTGATGGTTCAAATCATTCATCTTTGCAACGGTTGAACTAAAGAAAAAAGAGTTATATTTATCGTTAAATTTAACCATTCGGTTATTTTGTGTCATAAATTTTCAATTTTGTCAAATTATATTTTAGATTTATTTAAATTTTGATATTTTTATTTTCAAATAATTGTTTGTTTGAAGAATATAATGTTAAAAAAAATATTTTCACCCACATTAAATGAATGGCAAGTAAAGGTCTACTACAAAATTGATGAGACTTGAGAAAGTTGATACTAGTACTACATTTTTGTCGAAAAGATTGTTATTGTTAAGTTATATAGATCTTTATTCAATAGTGGATTATGTGTATTGATTTACTTGGACCTAATTTTGTACATTTAATTTAGAAAAAAAAAAAAAAAAGTTGTACATTTAATTTGATAGGATAATTTTCTCTAGCATAAGTGGTGGTTCTGGGGATATGTAAATTCTTGCATTAATTTTCATGGAGGAAGAATTTACGGTGAGAGGAGAAAAAAAAAGAAGCATTTTTCAATAAGGGTATTTTTAAAAAAATTTTGAAAGTTCAAGGGTATTTTTGAAATTGTAAATTTAACGGTTTTCATCCAAAAGTTAACGACAAGAGTATTTTTTAAACATTTTTCAAAGTTTAGGGGTATTTTTGAAACTTTTCAAAGTTCAGGGACATTTTTTAAACGATTTTTTACAATTTAGCCAAAAGAGAAGTTATGGGAGGAGAGAGAATAGTTCAAAAATTAAAAGGAAAAAAAAAAAAAAAGAAGAAGTTAAGGAGGAGCAAGAGGAGAAAGTTATGGAAGAGAGAGAGAGGGAGAGATAAAAGAGAAATATTAAAGTTTTTTTTTTTTTTTTTAAAAAGAGAAATAAAGTTTGGGGGAGGTTAGGTTAGCCCAACTAAAGAGGAAGAGTGGTGAGAGAGTAAACTATACTGTGGTCTCACCTTTTGAAACCACAGTTTTTTTTTTAAAAAAATTTAATTTAATACTTCATCATAAATACAAAAGATTGTCATTTAAAAGAAGATAAAGATATGTTAATTATTGAACCGTAGTCAAATTGACTCAATATAAGGAATAATAAAGTTAATGAGAGACATAGATAGGACACAAATTATCGTCTATGATAATTTGATCCAGGCCTTACCATTATTAAACTCAAAAAAGAAAAAAAAAGGACAATTAATATTGAAGAGAGAATGAAGTGGATTTTAGAATACAAAATAATTTAGATAGGTTATTTTAACAAAGATTTGAAAGTTTTTTAGTATATTTGTAATTATTCTTTTTAAAGTGTGTATATTTATTAATATTTTCGAATAAATGAGACTAGGTGTTCAAGTTTCCTCATTTTCTTTTTCTAATAATAATTGGTATATGATTTAGTTCTTAACTCAATTTAGTTAGGTACCTTATAACTTTTAATTAATTTTACAAAGTAAACACCTATTCAAAAGTAGTCAAAGTCAATGAAGAATACTCGACACTTAGAGGCCGTTTGGACCACTGTGTTGGTTATAATAGTGGGGGCTATTATAATCAACTCAGTGTTTGGGGCATCAACAAAAATAAGGGGTGGAGTGGGTTATTTTTTCCCTCCGTATTGCTACAGTAACCACCATTCAACCCACCCAATTATTATATCCATTGTCTATAGTAACTCTCTCTCCTATCTTCTTCCATGTGACTCATTGACTTTTCCGCCGACGACTTTTCTAGCAACCGCCGTCGACTTTCCGGTCACTTTTCTGGCGATCGCCGACGACTTTTCCGGCGACCCTTTTTTTTCTTTCTTCTCATTTTCATTTCGAAAAATATAAAAAAAGAAAAGAAAAAAAGAGGCAGAAGAAACGAAAGGAAAAAAGAGGGAAAAAAATTTTCCGTCGCCGAAAAATTGGTTGGTGGTCGTTGGAAAAGTTGGAAAATTTCTAGGGAGTTAGATACTAGGTTGTTTTTGTACATATATAAATATGGAGTTTTATTACATAATTACTTTTGATAATAAAGTATATGAATGTTTACCTCCATCGTACCATATTTCTCATTCCAAATTATACTTATCGTATTCAAGTTTACTGTGATAATAATAATTTTAAAAAAATACTACTCAAGTTTTTATTTTATGTGATTTCTATTTTATTTGATTCTTTTGATAATGAAGGTAAAATGAGTTTTCAATAAGCATTTACCATTTTTATGATGGAAATATAGAAATTAAACAAATATTGTTTTTCTATATGAAATCATAAAATGACTTATTTTGTAAAAAAACCATGACTCTAAAACAAAGAAAATCAACTCTTATCTTAGGTTATTTTTTTTTTCCTTTTAAGTTAAACACATAATTTAACCCCTATACCCAAAACTTTATTTTTTTTACAACTAAACCCAAATTTTTTTTTATTAATATTTGACGTACAAAGTTGTATGAGGAAAATAAACAAAAAAAATTAAAGTCAGAAAAAAAAAAAACAATCAGCTTGAACATTTGATTCAGAACCCCATGTGATCAACACTCCAAACACAGACTATTTTAACCAAGACTAAAATAATCTGCACCCCAAACACAGACTATTTTATCCCATACTATAATAATCTGCACCCTAAACACAGACTATTATAATCCCCAGCCTATTATAACCCCCCGCTATTATAACCAACTCAGCGCCCCAAACAGCCCTTTAATGTTATATAAATAAGTCTAAATATATATTTCTGTCTAATTATTTAAAACAAAGTCTCAACTAGATACAAAAATTTTGATTCTTATAGAAAGGGAGCAGCTCAATAGTAATTGACATATACCCTCCCCAAGAAGTCAAAAGTTTGAACCTCTCCAATTTAAATGTTGTTGAATTAAAAAAAATTATAGAAATTTTGATTCATATATATACAAATTAAATGAGTGGGACAGTGACATTTGAACTAGAAACATCTCACGTTTTAATGTATTAAATCTCATATATATTTTGATTGATAATATATATATAAAATGAAGCTTCCAATCAAAATAGTACTTACCTACTAACTAATCAACACGATATTTGGTGATGTTAACTTGAATATAATTCAACTGGTTAAGACATAATATAAAATGCACTAAAATCTAACTATAGTTATATTTATCTATTTTGTTTCTGGAAAAAGAGAAAATATCTCTTTTCTCTCCTTGTTTCTGCTTTTCTCTCTTCTACTTGTCAAAAACTTAATGATGATTAGTAGAAAAATCTTATTGCTCCTCTAATAATGAATAAAACTTCTCTTTTGTTAGTCAAAACACACAAACTTCCTCTCAACCACCATTAAAATTTTGATAGCTATTTGTTTTTAAAATCAAAAAGAGAAAAAAAACATCTATTTTCTCTCCCTTTCTGTGCACCTCTCTATGTACTTATTTATTATTATTTTTTTTTTGAAAAATCCTCTCTATGTACTTATCAGAGAAGTATTTAATGGGAGTTAATAGACTAGTAGAAGGTAAGTTTTTTCCTCCAACTAGTTTTATCCAACTTGAAATAACTTGCTTCTATTAGAACATGATAATGTAAAACTTCTCCTCAAGCTCCCAACAAAAGAAACCATAGGCATAATAAATACATTATGTTTAACCAAAAACTACATATATTTAAGAGAAAAAGAAGCAAGCACACCCAAAATAAAATTTCAAACCCATATAAATTTGAATTCAATATGATCGAAACAAACACAAACTATATATACTCTAACATCGAGCAAGATGGTAGCTATCCTCCCCTAAATTCACGATCTTCCTTTTACATCTAACGGTGTAAAACCACCAACCACATCATTCCATTCCAGCCTCCTCGAACAATATAATAATCTCAACAAATGAAATATATATTCTTTTCTTCGAAAAAAGAAAAAATATATCAAACTTTTTTAATTACTTTATCACTTGGCCTTCCTTGAGTCAAAGTGATTTGAAAGTGGTTGGATCTTGGGTTTGAATCCAGCCAAACTTTTCCATGAAAGGGTTAGCCAAAGACACTGGAGGATAGCCATTAATGCAATCTTCCCACACATTGCCCTTCCTACCACCCAGCTCTGTCACCACTTCCCACAAGCAGCTGTTGCATTTAAACCCTGCCCCAAAGCTTATCATCAGCACTCTATCGCCTTTCTTCAGCCTTTTCTTGGCTTCCATGTATCCCAAAACGTACCACAGGCTGCTGGCTGAGGTGTTCCCAAATCGGTGAAGGGTCATTCTCGCTGGCTCCAGATCTTGCTCGCTTAGGCTCAGGCTCTTTCCAACCCCATCTATCACTGCCTTCCCTCCTGTGTGCAGGCAGAAATGCTCCGCCGCCGTCCGGAAGTTCGCCGACGGCTTCTGCCATCGCGGCTTCCTGGAGCCGGCCGAGGAGATTTTGTGTATTATTGTTAGGATCGCCAGCCGGAATATCTCTGTTATTGGTAGGATCTTGGGGGAGATTTCTCTTAGGTTGTCCGTGAATGCTCTTGTTGCTGCCCTCGGAAGGGTTTTCCCCAGATGGAAACCTTCACAGACGAAAAAATTATTCAATGAAACTGTCACAAAATAACTAGATTTGAATGTATGTAAAACTGTCAGTCACATCGTTCGGTTTCTTTCGTAATTTTTTTTTTTTGGAAAGGGAGATGGGTTTTAATTAAAAGGAATAAAAGTTTGAACTTTTTTGGAAAGGAGGTTAATTTAATTTTGAGATCCATTATTAGGGAGAGGCCCATATGTATTATTTAATTTGCTTACCTAGGTTTCCTTGGTCATCTTCTCTTTGATAGCAACAACCGTAGGACTCGTCGAGAGCTCCATGGTGGGTTCGGACCAGACACTTGAGCTTGAACATGGCTTTGTTTTTCAAGCTCCTTTTGTTGGTCAAAAGTATGGCGGCGCCGCCCGACCGGAACAAACAGTTGGACAATATCATGGATCGGTCGTTACCGGAATACCAGTTCGGAGTGAGGGACTCCGAGGTGACAACAATGGCGTAGGAGTTCTTGTATGACTTGAACATTCGCCTCACAACGTCCACAGAAATTAGGCTTGCACTGCATCCCATTCCACTTAGATTGAACACTTTAATGTCTTCTCTCATCTTGTACCTGAACATAAAAATACCTCGAATATCGTTCAATCACGACTAAACTCGTTCGAACTCAAGGATCTGATGTTCTAATATCATGTCAAATCACTTCTAAAATTCAAAAGTTTAAAGTCCGTTTTATAACCATTTCTGTTTTCGTTTTTCGTTTTTGAAAATTAAGCTTATAAACACACTCATCCCATCGGTATATTTCTTTGGTTTGTTATCTACCTCTTTCTCAAGTTTTCAAAAACCAAGTCAAATTTTGAAGAAAAAAAAAAGTAGTTTGCAAAAACTTGTTTTTGTTTTTACAATTTGACTAAGAACTCTAATGTCTCTTTAACAAAGATGAAAACCATGGTAAAGAGATTGAGAGAAAACAAGTATAATTTTCAAAAACCAAATAGTTATCAAACAGGGTCTAAGTTGATGGGTTACAGTAAACATAGGATCTCTTGCTAAGATAAATTTAATCTTATATCAATAGTTCAACGACTGACCTGTTGATGATTCTAGAGGCAAGCGAAGGGGAAGTGGAGAGCATCGAGACGTTGACGACGAGGAGATCGATTTGGGAAGGGGAAATGCCGGACTTGTGGAAGAGCTTTTGGAGGGAGTCATGGAAAAACTCCTCGACTTCGGAGATGGAGTCGAGGAGGGAAGGGCGTTGTTCTTTGCCGGAGAAGATGACTCGGGGGCCGTAGGTTTGCTCGCCGATGCCGGAGTTGACGACGGCTTTGAGAAGGAATTTGAACTCCTCAAGGCCAAGACCTTTGGTGCGTCTCATGAGGTCTCTGCAGTGCTCAGTGCCAAGCATTCTGTCGTCGGTTGGTTTGAAGCATTGGTAGTCCAAAATGTAGCATTCTTGGTCCCTCTTCGCATCGAAATGCTTCCATACTTTGAGGAGTAAATAGAGTAATGGAATTGCATAAAGCAACACCAATGGCTCCATGAGAGAGAAAGAGAGAGAAAGAGAGAGAAAAAGAGAGAGATTTTGGGAACTGAAATGGAGCAATGAGCTGAGAGGAAAAGAATGGCTCTTATAGCAAGAGTGCAGTTAGGTTTAACGCGTAAGAATGCAACAATTGCCAAATAGTTCCATTTTTTTTTTATTTTCTTTTATTATTATTATTATTATTATTATTATTATTATTATTATTATTATTTTCTTTTTGATTCAGAGGGATATAAATTATCTGCATTCAAATGCTTGAAAATCTAGATGTGTGGGATATTTTTTACTATATTTGTCTTGCAATATATATGATGTGTGTATATTATGTGAGAATGTCTTTCTTTTGTTAATAATATTATAACAATTTGAAGTTTACTCATATTGGCAATATCTTAAAGATGTTTAAATAGTTGCATTGAAAATATGTACTGAAGATCCCTCTCATTCGGATGTGGCCTCGATTCATTCATGTACCCCTCCTAACTCGGGTGTTACATGCTCACCAGCTTCCGCCTTGGTTCGTCCCCGAACCACATCTTACTGGGAGAGGTTCCGCTCTGATACCATCTGTAACGTCCCAGGCCCAGGATTCGGAATTCGGATTCGGCACCTGACGGCCCCGGCATTCCCCTGCGACCTGGCCACGCTACCATACTTGTCTGAAACTGCTTCTAAGAGTGAAGACTGTCCCCACAAACCAACACGGGGTCCTTTTAGCATGCTTTGTCCTCACTCACATGCTTCCTAGGAAAATTCCCAAGAGGTCACCCACCATAGAACTTCTTCAAGCCAAGCACGCTTAACTTCAAAGTTCCTATGATTGAGCCACCGAAAAGGAAGGCGCACCTTGTTGGTATAGGTAGTATCTATCAATTCTTTTAAGCTTATATTGACCATACTTTCATGTCCTCAAGATCCCTCTCATTCGGATGTGGCCTCGGTTCATTCATGTACCCCTCCTAACTCGGGTGTTACATTTAGGGAGAAGAGGGGAAAGGGAGAAGGAAGAAGAGTGTGGGAGAGTTTTTTTAAATTATATTTTTTCTATTTTTATTTTAAAAACCATCACGTCTATGTGTGAGTAGGGGTGTAAGAAACCGAACCGAATCGGTCCGGTTCGGTTCGGTTTCCAAGTTAAATGCTGACCGAACCGAACCGAAGGGTCGGTTTGGTTCCCTTCTTTGCCCAAAACAGCACGCGTGGGCACCGCTTCGCCGCCGCCTCGTTCGCCGAAGTCGCCGCCGCATTGAAGCTCTGTAAGTCACCGCTTCGCCGCCGCCTCGTTCGCCGAAGTCGCCGCCGCCTTGAAGCTCTGTAAGTCGCCGCCGCAGAAAGAAGAAGAAAAGAAACCGACCGTCTTTGTCTTCTTCCAAGCTCTCGTGGGTCTTCTTTGTCGTCTTCACTTTTCGTCTTCTAGAGCCTCATCCACAGAAAGAAGAAGAAAAGAAACCGACCCGACTCGACCCGACCTGAATCGGTTCAGATCGAGTCGGTTTGTCCGTACAACCGACCCGACCCGACATACTTACACCCCTATGTGTGAGGGACTAAATTGAATTATTTTCTAAATTTAGTGGACTTGAAATCTAGGGACAAATTGGACCTTTATCCAAACTTCAGGACCAAAAAAGGGTAATTTATCCAATTTTTTTAAGAATTTAAGAATTAAATTGAAACTGAGGTTAAAACATACTAAAAATGCAATTTAACCTAGAAGATATATTGTAGTTGGAAAGGAGAGATGTAGTGCTACACCAAAGAGTTGCACACTACTAGGTTGAGGAAGACGAAGAAGGCATTGGACAATCATATATGGACAATCACTAGGTTCACAACCATATCAACTTATCCTTTCTTTATTTTTTGTTTGGTGTAGCATTGTATTACTTAATTATTTTGTGTGTATTTTCTCATAAAATGGGCTTAAACGATTTGAGGCTTGACTCTAGATGAACCATATCGTGTAACATGGTCCTTATTCTAACAATCATGAGTGTTTTTATTATTTTGGATTTTTTTGATGTGTGATGTGATCGAAATCCGCAGCGCTGCATCGACTTAAGAAAATATATGTTAGAAATGATTTCTGTCAAGTACAAGTGCACATTATCACATATAGTAATAAAAGCTCTCGAAAGTATTCCAAGTGTCGATTCCACAGGGACTATCAACAAAGGTAACCAATAAAAGTTGAAAATGATTGGTTGATTTGATTTAAGAAAATAATAAGTAAAGAAAACTAGATCCAATTTATTTTCAACCCTAAGTTAAGCTAACTATTTAAACTAATCTCACTTGGAAACCTTATTCTACCTTAGGTGCTAAATCAGGTTTAACTCTCATTTAGCCTTGTATCAAGTACCGTTAGGAGACTAAGCAAATCAAACTCATATTTCTATGGTTAATTTGGTCTTAGATAGATACGCATGCAACCCTTAAATCGTCCTATATAGTTGATGCTTTAGCAACACCGAAGTCTTATTTCTAGGCTCTTCATACTATATCCCCTTTACGAAAATCGATATTATTGTCCAACCCTTTCAGTATTGGACTCGCATTGCATGTTAATTAAGTAGTGATCCATTTAAACGAACAATACAACTTTATTCAATAAAGGACGATGAAACACACAAAGAAAAATGGGCACAAGTGAGACAATTTATCAAGCTAACTCATACTTAAGGGCATTCACCAAATCAAATCTCTCAAAGGAATTTAGCTACAACTCATAATTTATTGAAAGTGAATTCATTAGTTGCAATTGAAAGAAAGAATACAAAGCTGGAAAAATAAATATGTATAGAAACTTAAGATAAAACGCTAGGATTTTCTCTCTCAAGGATCTCTATCGACCCTTAATTTCACCTCTCAACGAAAAGTAAGTGTGTACAGGTTAAAAAAAAAAGAAAAAAAAACTTAGTTCTTGAATTAAAGAGAAATTTTCAACATTCTAGGATGAAAATGGTCCTTGCATTTTAAGTTTAAAAACACTTTTAGGACATTACTCTCATCGAAGCAATAATTTAGTGTCTATACTTTCAAATTTGTAACAATTTAGTCTCTATACTTCCAAATTTGTAACAATTTATTTTTTGTAGTTTAAAATTTATAATGATTTATTTCTTACCATGTAAAATTTTGTTTAAGTGTAATAGGTTTATGTTGATCAACAAATCACTAAGAGACCAAATATGTTTATAAATTGCTTATGGTTCCTTGACGGACGGAGGTTTTCGAGGCCTCTGATCAAATAAATTTATAATCACCGACTATTAAACTACTTTGCAGTAGTAGTGGTCGGGGTCGAACAAGGGAGCGCAATTATAATTTGTCTATCCTAAATTTGTTGCGAAGACCAAACTAATGGGGGGATTTGAGAGCGAGGGATTAAATGCGAGGAAAAATAAATGCACAGAAATAAAATCGCATATAATAAAATGCGAGAATATAAAAGGATGGTAGATCTCACCTCGGGAATATGCAATCGGCTCTTGTTGCCTTGTGCAAACTGATTCTAAATATGCAAGAAAAACTCACAAACACACATGCAAGTGCACACGATCAGCAGCAAGTGGTAAATATTTTTATATCGTCTCCACAGGGATTGATGCAATGAGAATTACTATTACTAAGCCTATTTTTAATGAAATTCAAAGTAACCAAGGACCAAATATTTTTCATTAACTAAGTGCAGGAGATAAAAATTGAAAACAAGCTTAAAATGACATAAACTTAAGGAATACGACAAAAACAATGAATCAGGCAGAGAAAATAAGGTTCAGATTAGGGTCTGTCCACTCTCACAAGCTGTTTGCTATAGCAAAACTCTGTAGCTTCCAATTCACCTAGTATTTTCTATGGGAATTTTCCAATTCTCCTCAAGATTAGGTGATTAAACTCTCATTTAACCCCTCTTTTTAGCACTACTGATTGGTGCCTTAGGTGGATATTTATCCCTAAATTACCCACTAGTTTTCACTACTTTGAAAAGCTAAGGTAAAGTAAGCAATCGACTATTAATTGTTTTCCCAAACACTTAACAACAATGCTAGAAAATGGTTGGCCAAACAAAATTCCAGCTTAAAAGATGAAGAACACTTTACTTTAAAATGAAATTTACAGAGTTCCATCAACAACAAACAACAAGTTCAAGTTTAAGAACCCTAATCCTCACCTAAGAGGATTTAGCTCATGTTCAAGGTGAAAATATAGAAAATACAGCAGTAAGCTACCATACTTATCATCTTTAATTTAAACCCTAATTACAAACTAATATCACGGAGAAAAGATAAAATAAGAAGAGACTATGGAAGAAGCTCCCAAAAGAGAATCTAGCTTTTCCAAGCTGAATGGTCTTCAATCAGCAGCTCCCGGCCTTGCTGTCTTTTCCTCTTTTTCACAGCTAACAGCAGCCCCAAGGTTGATCTCCTCCTTTCCCAACCACCTTTCTTTTAAAAATGCATCACAATCCTTTCATATCTCTCATTTTTCATTGATTTCAGGGCTGATTGGATGTGTGAGCCCACTTGGATCCTTCCCCATTGGTTGAAGCCTTTTGAATTAGCAGAAAGAATGTCATCTCAATTAATGAGCTTCCCACGTATGATATCCCGTGCAACCACTTAAATTTCAGGACCCTAGACCTTCTACTATAAACTCGGCTGCTGTAGCACAACCTGAGTGTTCATAAACTAGAAAATTAGCTTGAAATACATAAAGTCTGCACCAAATTCATTCAAAACACTGCCTACTGATATTAAAAGAAATGCACTAGGGAATACTCATTTTCATGCACAATTCAAGCTCAAATGTATCAAAAATTAGAGTTTTTAAGCCTAAGAGTGAGCCAATAGCTCTTATTTCTAAGAGTTATCAGCTCTCGGGATGTAAATTTGGCAATTTCAATCATTGACTCCCTTAATTAATCGAATTATTAACTAACCGTCTAACCGATCACTAGAATAGCCACATGAGATGAAGGACCCCTAATGTTTCTTAACCTTACCAAAGCTTCAAGCTAAAGCCTAGCTAGATTTCTAATTAATAACGCAAAATTATTTAAAGTCTAACTCCATTAAGGAATTTCGATCATTAGATAGACTTGTATAAACCAGGAACAACCTCGAAATTTATACAATTCTCGAAGCCTAAATTCCTAAATCTATCATGCAATTGGGCCAATCGGGATAACGCGCCTTTCAACACAATTACACGACAAATCTATCGCTAATAATTAGTTTAGCATATCAATTAAATCGACTACAAATAGGTTGTCAATCTATTCTATCAATCTACTTGCAATTAAATCAGGAATTCAGATCAGAATCAACAACTAGTTCATAAAAATTGAAATACAAGGTCTCAAGAATGCCAAACTTACATTAATCGAGTCTCGATTACATAAAAATGACATGGCTCATCATGGGAATGCACGAACACGACCCTCGGGCTTGACCCACCAAACTAAATATAATCCTAAAACTCTAATTACAATGAAAGAGTAAAGGATTACAAGAAGAAAAGGGAAAATTGTGGCTAAAAACTAAAAGGAATGAGAAGCATAACCCTGAATTTGGACAAAGGACGCTTGTATAACCTTGCCGAGAGCATCGAGACGGACGGAGAGGAGAAAAATCATGCACGTGCGCCTCAAAATCATGCCTGGGACTTGCGACAGTGTCTCGACATTGTGCTCTCGGGTTGCGACGTCGACGGAAGAAAATCCCAGCGTTGAGATGTTTAATTACCAAAATGCCCTTTTTTACTCTGAAGGCTCTAAATTGACCTATGACAATATTATAGTTAGAATTCACCGTTTTTCGCACAGAAAATAACGATGATAAACAAAATCTAGGGAAATTAATGTATAACAAATTAATGCTATCATTCCTCATTAGTGGTTTTAGCTAGTAGATTTTGTAAGGACATGCTAGCAATAAAATTCCATTGCATCGTGACAAGATAGAGATTACATTGTTAAATAATAGATTAAATTAAAAATTTAGTCTCTGAACTTTCAAGTTTGCGTTTATTTGGTTCCTGAACTTTAAAAATTATCTAATAGGTCATTGAACTTTCAATTTTGTGTCTAATAAGTCCCTAAACTTTAAAAATATTTAATAGGCTCCCCAACTTTTAATTTTGTCTAATAGGGCCTTAATATATTAAAAAATTATAAAAATTAACTAATCTGTTAGATATAAAATTGAGAATTTTATGCCTAATAGGACTCGAATTTTTCAATTTTGTGTCCTAGTAGGTCTGTCATTTTTAAAAATGTTGAATAGGTCAAACATCTATTAGATCCGAAATTGAAAATTCAGGGACCTATTAGATAAAAAATTGAAAGTTCAAGGGCCTATTACACACTTTTCTCTTTTTTTTTTAAAAAAAAAATATTACACACTTTTCAAGTTCAGGGACCAAATAGACATAAATATTAAAGTTCAGAGACCGATTAGACACTTTTAAATTTTTAGGCATCAAATAGACACAAACCTAAAAATTCAAGGTAACCTAAATAATAAAAAGTGTTACTTCACCTTAGTTTTTTTTTTTTTTTTTTTTTTTTTTTTTTCACAATAGGGACTAAATCGCTAAGGCCCAATTTGATAACCATTTGGTTTTTGAAAATTAAGCTTGTTTTTTCCTAATTTTCTTATAATGGTTTTCATCTTTGTCAATGACAAATTTGAATTCATAGTCAAATTTTAAAAACAAAAACAAGTTTTTTAAAACTATTGTTTTTAGTTTTCCAAAACTTGATCTGGTTTTTGAAAATATAGAATGGGTTGATAACCAAACCAAGAAACTTATAGGTGGAAGTAGTGATTTTAAGTTTAATTTTCAAAAACCAAATAGTTATCAAATAAGGCCTAAAAAATTTAGGCTATAGAGACTAAAGCTTTAGACTAAACCATTACCATTTTAAAAGTACATAGATGAAATTATTACACACTCAACTTTGAGACAGAATCATTATTTTAGTGAAACATGATCAAAAATGTTTTTTAGCTTTTGTTTTAGAGGGTTTTGAACCTTTTTTTCTTTTAATTTCGATAACTGAACTAAATATTCTTTAAAATTTAGAGAAAAAATGAAACAAAATTGAGAAATTCGAATTTAAACATTTAACTCATAAAATACGTCATAAATCTTACAAGATTAAATATAACATAACAATTTTGAATATTTATATTTTTAGTGTAGAACTTTAAAATTTGACACAAGAACAAGAAAATTTGTTCGAAACACATTCATATTTTTTTAATTAAAAAATAAATATATTATGGAAAAAATACACTTTTGGTCCCAGTTTGGGTTAGGTTTCATTTTGGTCTCTAAGTTTTCAAACTTGACAATTTAGCCCCTGAGGTTTGGATTTCGTTTCATTTTAGTCCCTCCATCCATTTTTTCGTGAAATGTTAACGGAATGCTAACGTGACACCTATTTTGTATTAAAAAAATATTTTTTAATTTTTTAAGTAAAATAATATTAAATTAATAAAAAAAATCTTCTTCTTCTCTCTTATTCTTTTTCACCACCACCACCAGTCCACCACAACCGCCGCCACCGCCGGAAACCGTCATTCCCCATTTTTTTCTCTTTTTTTCTCCTCTTTTATTCTTCTTCTTTCTCCTCCCCTTTTTTCTTCTTCCATCTTTCTCCCTCCCCTTTCTTCTTTCACTGTTTTTAAAAAGAAAAACAAAAAACAAAACAAAACAAAGGGGTAACCCCCTTCGAATTTGGCACGAGCCCACCAGAAACGGAGGGGAAATACCCTTCGTTTCAGACCGATTCCAGCTTGAAACGGGGCAGCAGGCGCGAGAACAAACGGCATGCGCAAGAACGAATGGCGTGCAGCGACGACTAGGCGGAATGGGTTGTGTATGCATGATGAGGAAGAACAGGGAGGATGGAGCTGTGTATGCACGCGGGGGAGAGAGAGGAAAAGGAAGAAAAAGATTTTTTAAAAATATGGCGACGGTGGCAACGACGGAAGCGACCGGCAGTGGCCAACGATGGTGGTTGTAGATGAGTTGAGATTAGGATTTGAGAGTGGTGGAGGAGAAGATTAAGGAAGAAGATGGAAGAAGAAAAAAATAATAATAAATTATTTAATATATTATTTTATTGTTAAAAATTAAAAATATAGATTTTTTTAAATAAAAAAAACTATTGGCACGTCAGCAATCTGTTAGTGTTTAACGGAAAAATTGATTGAGGGACCAAAAGTGTAATGAAATCCAAACCTCAAAAGCTAAAATGTCGAATTTGAAAACTGAGACAAAACCTAATCCAACCCTTAGAGACCAAAAGTGTATTTTTCCTAAAAAAAAAAATAATTACTAAATATGTATTTTTGTTTTCTTTCTCAATAAAGACCAAACAGAAAAGGAAAAACAACAATGAGAAGACATTAAAACCGTGAGATTCTAAAATTTAAAAACAAAATAGAAACTTTTTTCAAAAAAAAAAACAAAACAAAACAAAAGAAAATAGAAACTCAATTAAAATATAATATACCAAAATTGTAATTTACTCGTCGAATTACCAACTAACGCCAAATGTAATAACTATGTAATAAATGAAAAAGTTAATGCTGGGTTGAACAAACGTCAATGTTGAACTACCAATGCGATAAAAAGTCAAACTTCCAGAAGTCAATGCTGCACCCCACAAACTCAAATTCCAATTCGTCGCCAGTTTTGACGTTTGACCAATCTCCGCAACGACAAAAAGACAACTCGAGAATTTTGTGCACTAGCTTTCTTCGACAAAATTATACCCTCATGTAAAAAAGGAAAAGAGAAAAATATATTTTTAGTTCCTCAAATTTAGGTTAGGTTTTATTATGGTTTCTCGGTTTTCAAATTCGACATTAGTCTCTAAAGTTTACATTTTGTTTCATTTTAGTCCCTTCATCCAATTTTCCGTTAAAAAATAACGACTTGCTGACGTGACACTGTTTTTTTATTAAAAAATTATTTTTTAATTTTTAATATAAAAATATCAATAAATTAATTAAAATATTATTTTTATTATTTATTTTCTCTTTCTTCTTTTTCTTCATCTTCTCCACAACACTTCTTCAAACCCTTCTTCTTCTTGAAACTCTTCCTTCTTCCATAACCCAGCCACCGGTAGTCGCTCGCCGGCCGTCGCTTGCCGGCCGCCGACGACCACTTTTTTTTCCTCTTCTCTTCTTCTTCTTCTCCTTTCTTCCTTCCCCGAATTTTCTGTTTTTTTTCTTTTAAAACACGAAACGAAGGAGAACCTGAAACCCACTCGCCGGAGGAACTGCTGAAACTCGCACGGCCGCACATGAAACCCACTCTTCGGAACCTCAAATTGCTACAAAACATGCTTGAAACTCGCTGTCGCGCGCCGGCTGTCTGCTACGCACAAATCTGAAAAAATCCCTTCACTACAGAGTCTCTTGCTCGCGAAAAAACAAACATGAGAGGGAGAGAGACCGAAAGTTAGAGAGAGAGATCAGCTTGAGGAAGAACAACAAAAAAACGAGAAACGGGCCCATGCCGAAGCTCACGAACTGCCGCTACTGTACCGTCGTCGCAACGCCTTTACTCGTCGGAGAAGACAACCGAAGATGGGGGTAGCCGACGAGAGATATGGTCTTCATGTTTTGTAGGAAGGATTTTGGTTTTGTCAATTTTATTGTTTTTTTTTAAATCAAGTTTCATTAAAATTTGATTTCTTCCATTTAAATTTTTTGTTTCACATCTTGTGTCTATTGGGAAGGACGTTGATTTTTTCAATTTTCCTTTTTGAAAAATCATTTTTAAATTTAAATTTGTCAATTTAAAATTAAACATGCCAATTTCATTCCAAATGAAGGTAGATTCAAAATCTTAATTGGATAAACATTGAATTGAATTCAAAATCTTGATGTCATGTCTTTTTTTTGTGTATTATATTCTTTCAAACAATTTCTTAGATCTTTGTTTTTTATGCAGATGTCAGATATGTTAATTAGAGAACTCAAACCTCTTGACAAAGGTTGGAAGAGTGTAAGTGAAAATTCTCAATCCAACAATTCAAAACGAGAGAGGGGGTAATGTAAGAATTATGAAATTGATTGTTATGGACAATGAAGTATTATATTACACATTTTGTTATTTTCTTCATGTTTAACATATATAATTGCATATTGTTTTTAACAAATATCTTATAAGCATAGTGCATGTGTTCAGGTCACTTTGTTCAATGAGCTCATTGATAAATTCAGTGAAAAACTTCAAAAGGGATAAATCATATATGATCCATAACGGTAATATATAACCAGTAGATATTAGGTATCAAAATGTTCATGCAAGGATTGAGATCTCATTATCTCAGATGAGTGAGATAGAAGAACTAGAAGGAGAAGTATACAATACAAAGAATCAAAATATGGTTGATTTTGAAATCCCGACGAATGATAAACAAGCAAAAACTCAGATAGGTTAGTAAAAATACATTACTTATCTTAGCATTAACCTACTATTTACTAATATTGATTTCATTTTACAGATGTGGTGAGTGGAGTAATCCAAGGTAGACCGATATCTATAAGAATCATTTTTAAAAAAAGAGAGATTATATTGATGGACAATAAGTACGTATTAAAATATGAATCGTTAGCTATATATTGCTTAAACTTCTATAAGAATGTATAGAACTAATCTTAATCGGTTTTAAATTCATTTTAGTTCATAATATTTTCCTCAAATTATTACATGTGCAACGCACGTGGTAAAAACCTAGTAGAAAAAAAAGGAAGGAAGGAAGGAAGAAGGAGAGGGAAATGGGAAGAAAAAAAAAGATGTCGCCGGTCGTCGGCGTTTGGCTGCCGGAGTTGAAGAAGAAGACCTGCTGCCTTGAAGAAGAAGGAGGGGGAGGGTGAGAGAAAGAAATAATAAAAATTATAAAATAATAATATTTTATTACTTAAATATATTTATATTTAAAAAAAATAGTGTCACGTCAGCAAACCGTTAGTTTTTAACGGAAAAATGGATGGAGAGACTAAAATGAAACTAAAACCAAACCTTAGAGCTAAATTGTTGAGTTTGAAAACTGAGGGACCAAAATGAAACCTAACCCAAACCTCAGGGACTAAAGTGTATTTTTTCCAAAGGAAAATTATTTCCTTTATCCATGTATTTATATGGGAAATTGCAATGGGTAGCAAAAAACATTAGGGTATTTGCAAATTTAGCTATGCTTTTTTAGATTTGCAAATATAGCAAAATTTTTAAAATCTAATTTTTCGATTTTTTGATATACGAAATATAAAGTATATCAGTTAACTGATATACCAAATTTATACCTAATATATTGAATATATACTGGATTTTTTGTTCCAGTTGAGCTATGCTCTTGTTGGCGAATATATACTGGATTTGATAAGCATAACCTTTGATATACCTAATTATGAGTATTGATATATGAATGTTGATATACCAATGATATACTTGATATATTACTTTTATTTGTTATGTTTCATTTTTTCTTTATTGAATTGTTTTTTGTTATTTACATATTTTAAACGAAATGTTTGTCTTTTATAACATAAATGTTTGTCTTCTATACTTGTTATGAATTGATATACCTCATTTGTTATATTACTCAAATAATTAATAACATTGATATACCCGATTATGAGCAGTAAAATACATCAATGATAGACTTGTTTTTTTTGAAAAAAAAATCTTTCATATATATTTTTAATAGTTGTTGTATTATGAAGGTCGTGGAATGCAAGATTTTGTTATAAGTATATCAATAAGATGCAATTTTAAATATATCATTGGTGTAATAGTAGTATATCAATACTCACTAAAAATGTAATTTCAAGTATACCATTAGTATATTCAGTAGTATAATAATTAAAATGATATATAGTATATCGATGATATATTTGCCAACATGAACACAGTTCAACTAGCAGAAGACATACACATCCAAACAAGAGGTTAGAGGTTAAAATCTCTTACCATACATATTGTCCTAAAATAAAGCTAGCTAATATATCAAATTCTTTATTAATGAAGTATATCAAAGACATCTAAACTAATGAAGACTCATGTGTATGCATGCTTCACGAATGAAAGATATTATGTTCATGAAATATACATCTAATCTACTATATATTTAGTATATCAGTTAGACTAAATAACTAAATGGATGTAATGATATACCGGTATATCAATAACACAGTTGATATACTTTCTAAACTTCTCACTTCCAGTGTGTTTTTTTTGGGGGGGTTGACTTTTCAACTTTAATGTTTAGGTTGGGTCCACTTTTTTTTTTTTTTTTTTTTTTTTTTTTTTTTTTTTGCTATATTTGCAACATTAAAAAACTGATGACTTGTGGTTGCAAATTCCATTTTTATTTTTTCTATTCTTGCAAATGCTCCTATTTATATTGGACTAAAAATACAATAAAAACAGCTTTGGAAACTACTTTTTTTATTGGTTTTTGAAATCAAAGGAAAGAAAATATTAAAAAGAACAAAATTCTAAGTATAAGTAATATTTATAAGTTTAATTTTCAAAAATCAAAAATAAAAAACGAAGTGGTTATCAAACCGACTTGAAAGGTTCTCAGTTTAGTTTATAAGTTTGAATACCACGTACTAAATCTCTATATAGGATAGAACACTTGTCAAATAATTAGAAAGATCAGTCATAAGCTGAGACAAATTATGAATAAAGAGCATGATTGGAAAGAGTTTTGAGTTTATTTTCAATATATAGGGAAATTAAGCCTTCTAATTTTTTATTTTATTTTTTTTTTTGACAACCTAAATTTAAGTATTAAAGTATTGTTTTTTTAAGTAAAAAAATGTGAGTTCTCGAATGACGGGTATACAATAAGATCATTTCACACACAAATTATTGGTGTCAAAGTTAGCGTGTTGTTGAGCTCAACGGTAATTGACATGTAGTCTCGATCAAGAGATATGGGGTTTGAATCCTCCTGCTTCAAGATGTTGTTGAACTCAAAAGTTAGCGTTGTTGTTTATCTGCACTTATTGTGTTATACCAAATGTGTAAGAGAGAGAGTGCGTCTTCTACTTTATTATCCAATCTATTACAATATGGATTGTGATATTAGAGAAAAATACTTCAAACTTTTATTATTATTATTATTTAGGGAAAAATACACTTTTGGTCCCAGAGGTTTGGGTTAGGTTTCATTTTGGTCCTTGAGGTTTTAAACTTGACAATTTAGTCCCTGAGGTTTGGATTTCGTTTCATTTTGGGCTCTCCATCTATTTTTCTGTTAAAAACTAACGTAGGGCTGACGTGTCTCTATTTTTTTTTATTAAAAATTAATTTTTATTTTGTTAAATAAAATTAAGTTTAAATAATAATAATATTATTATTTTTAATAAATTTCTTTTTTTCTCTCTCTCCACCATCATCTTCTTCTTCATTACTAATTACCACCACCCACTGTTAACTTCTTCATCACTATTACCACCACCCACTGTTCGAGCCGCCGGCGGAATTTTTTTTCTTTTTTCTTCTTCCTTTCTTCTTTTCGTTTTCTCTCTCCATTTTATTTTTTAAAAAAAAAAATCATAAAAGAGGGGATGAAGGAGCAGAACGGGTCTTCGATGTGGGCGTGCGTTTGAACTCACGACGATATCTGGGCGTGTGTGGTGAGATCTGGAACAGTCCGACGAGAGGGACGACGAGATCTGGGTGTGAACGGTCCGGACGTGGACTAAATCGTGCGCGTGCGTGGCGAGATCTGAAACAATTGGCGAGAGGGACGGCGAAATCTGGAACACTCCGACGAGATCTGGTCGTGCGTAGGGAGTTTTTCGACAAGATCTGGTCGTGTGTGCGTGTGTAGCGAGATCTGTCTGTGTGTGGGGAGCTTTCCGACGAGATCTGGCTGGTCGTGCGTGTGTAGCGAGATCTGTCCGTGCGTGGGGAGCTTTCCGACAAGAGGAACGGTGAAGAGAAGGAGATGGTGAGGGAGAGAGAAAGAAAAAAGAAATAAAGAGAGGGATGGTGACAAAGAGAAAGAGGGACGGTGAGAGAGAATGAGATGGTGAGGGAGAGAGAAAAATGGAGAGAAAGAAGGAGGGAGAAGAAGAAAGAGAAAAAAAAATCGTCAACCATCGGCTGCCGGTGAGTGGCGGTCGCCCGTGGGCGCTGGCAACCGTGGGAGTGGGGACTATGATGGTGCTGGAGAAGAAGGGAAAGGTGAAGAAGAAGAAGAAAGAGAGAGGGAGAAAGAAATAAAGTTATATAAAATAATAATATTTTTATTATTTTAATATATCTTTATTTTTTAAAAAATCAAAAAATAATTTTTTTAATAAAAAATGAATGTCACGTCAGCAATCCGTTAATATTTATCGGAAAATTGGATGGAGAGACTAAAATGAAACGAAATCCAAACCTTAGGGACTAAATTGTCGAGTTTGAAAACTCAGGGACCAAAAGTATATTTTTCCCTATTATTTACTAAAAAAAAATGTATAGACCAAGATTTGAACTTATGATCTCAAGAGAAGGAGAACATGCCTTAATTGTTTAGTTATATTCATGTTGACTACTTCAAGCTTCATTTATCATGAGATTGTTCTTCATTTCTATTTTTCAAGTCTCTAAGGGTCCATTTGGAATACATTTTAGTTTAAGTGTTTTTAAGAATGCATTTTTGTAAACGTTTTGTATAAAAATTGTTTAGAATTTAAACACTTATATATTTGGTTACATTTCCTCACATGTGTTTTTATACACAAGTTATTATATACTTATAAACTCTTTTTTAAAAAATTGCTTTCAAGTGTTTCTCTCAAAATGGTCGTTTATTTCCCAATCTCATTTTTTAGTAAGTCATTGTTAGTGGTTGTCAAATACTATAATTTTTTTCAAAATTAAACACTTGAAAAGCTAAACCAAACACACCCTAAATGCAACTTGAACTTCATTCAAGAGAGAGGGGGGAAAATGCAACTTCAACATTAAGGCCCCGTTTGATAACCATTTGGTTTTTGGTTTTTGAAAATTATGCATGTTTTCTCCCTATTTCTTTACCATGGTTTTTGTTGATGCCAAAATCCGGACAGAGGACTCACCTGACCTTCACGTGACACCAGCAGTGAATTTGTAGAAACTGGGGAAGACGTGACCTGCAAGACCAGCAAAAACCGCTGCACACCGGCGTGGTGTAGGCCACACCGCCTCCGATGCCTAAGTCAGAAAACCGAGGAGAAGCTATAGATAGTAAAGGGAGCAATCAGGAGTAGAGTTTTCCCCGAACCCTTCTTCCGTGATGAAGAGGGGTTTTTATACCTGTTTGTCCTCCTAGGGTTTTTAGGAATCCGGAGGTGTTTCGGGACGAACCAGGCGGAACCGGGGCGATTCGGGGCATCAGGGACCGAAAAGAGGCCACCGGGCTCGGCCCGCGCAAGCGGGCCAAATGGTCGGCCTCGGCAAAAGGCCGAGGCCGACCATATGGGTCGGGCCATGTCGGCCCGACCCTTTGGTCCGGTCTTCCTCTGGGTCGGTCTTTTGGTCCTACCTCTGTTCGATTGTCCTCGTCAGCTCCTTGTGCGCCCGTGTGGTCCAAAATTACCTATAACATTAAGCCCCCACTCTTGAATTGGGATTCAGGTGCGACTTAATGCTATAGGCCGAGCTCCTTAAGCCCAATTTAAGAGTTCAACTCTTGTCTCGTGCTGATTTTTGTATGGCTTCTTTTTTATCCTACAAGATAGGACAAACTATACAAAGTAGAAACTTCCTGAATAGGGGTTAGGCGAAATGGAAATGAGAAGAGTGAGAGGTTACAAAAGTGGCTGGAGGGCCTCTCTGGTCGGCCTCGGCCTCGGGAAGTGGCCGAGCATAGCATTTTCCATTTTAGCTTAGGGGGCGTTGCCCCCGAACCTCTCTTCAAGCGAGACCCCCGTACTTGGTCATTCGGAGTGCTTCATACCAAATCCAGGGCTTCTCCATAATTGAAAAATAGGAAAAACAGAAGACTTCACAATCCTGCATTGAAAAATTAACTTCTGCAAAAGAAAAATGAAGGAGGGGGCTAGGGTCGGCCTCGGCCTTGGGCCCCTGTTAGCTCCATACTTAGCCCTCCTGGCCATTTGAAGGTGGATGGTCGGCCTCGGCCTTGACATGAGGCGGATCCATGTTCTTACATCGCATGCTCGTTCGCTTCATGGTTGTACTTATGTGTAAATTTGCTCCATGGTCGGACATTTCCTTGCTGCTTTGAATGCGTGCCTGAGGGTTGGCTTCAGAACTGTGACGCTAGGCCTCGGCCTTGGCATGAGGTCGAGCATTTCCTCTGCTTTGCTTGCTAATTTGCTCTTTTGTATCCATCCCGAGGGTGCCTAGGAAGTTCCCGAGCCTCTCTTTAAGCTGCTGTGTTCATCCCAGGGGTGCGTACACTCTTCTGGGGAAAAACTTGGGGAGGCTTAGAAAGTTCCCGGGCCTCTCTTCAAGCTGCTGTGTTCATCCCAGGGGTGCGTACACTCTTCTGGGGAAAAGCTTGGGGAGGCCTAGGAAGTTCCCGGGCCTCTCTTCAAGCTGTTGTGTTCATCCCAGGGGTGCGTACACTCTTCTGGGGAAAAGCTTGGGGAGGCCTAGGAAGTTCCCGGGCCTCTCTTCAAGCTGCATGATCATCCCAGGGGTGCGTACACTCTTTTGGGGAAAAGCTTGGGGAGGCCTAGGAAGTTCCCGGGCCTTTCTTCAAGCTGTTGTGTTCATCCCAAGGGTGCGTACACTCTTCTGGGGAAAAGGCTTGGGGAGGCCTAGGAAGTTCCCGGGCCTCTCTTCAAGCTGTTGTGTTCCTCCCAGGGGTGCGTACACTCTTCTGGGGAAAGGCTTGGGGAGGCCTAGGAAGTTCACGGGCCTCTCTTCAAGCTGCATGATCATCCCAGGGGTGCGTACACTCTTCTGGGGGAAAAGCTTGGGGAGGCCTAGGAAGTTCCCGGGCCTCTCTTCAAGCTGCTGTGTTCATCCCAGGGGTGCGTACACTCTTCTGGGGAAAAGGCTTGGGGAGGCCTAGGAAGTTCCCGGGCCTCTCTTCAAGCTGCCATAGTCATCCCAGGGGTGCGTACACTCTTCTGGGGAAAGGCTTGGGGAGGCCTAGGAAGTTCTCGGGCCTCTCTTCTAGCTGTCATAGTCATCCCAGGGGTGCGTACACTCTTCTGGGGAAAGGCTTGGGGAGGCCTAGGAAGTTCCCGGGCCTCTCTTCAAGCTGTCATAGTCATCCCAGGGGTGCGTACACTCTTCTGGGGAAAGGCTTGGGGAGGCCTAGAAAGTTCCCGGGCCTCTCTTCAAGCTATCATAGTCATCCCAGGGGTGCGTACACTCTTCTGGGGAAAGGCTTGGGGAGGCCTAGGAAGTTCCCGGGCCTCTCTTCAAGCTGCATAGTCATCCCAGGGGTGCGTACACTCTTCTGGGGAAAGTACAGAAGTCTGGCCTCTACAAGGATCATTCCTGGGCCTCTAAGGGTGGAGCTCGGCCTTTGCCTCTGGATGGTCGGCCTCGGCCTTGGCATGAGGCCGACCAGCTCCTCTGTGTTGTTCGTTTGCTCGTTTTCCATCCCAAGGGTGCGTGCACTTAGTCGGGGAGAACTTGGGGAGGTTGAGGACATGCGTCAACCTTTCTGCAGGAATTTAGTCTCTACAAGAGTCACTCTTGTCTGAGAAAGTGCGAAAGTTTCGCCTCTGCAAGAATTATTCTCGTCTGGCCGTACGCGTCACATCCTGCTTTATGCAAAACACAACATAATAACTTTTATTGAATTTGCAAATGCTCGCGTGTTTTACAGTGAGATAAATGATAGGCAGTCTCTATGTAAAGTAAACATAAGTAGAGAAAGCCATTGTTCATAGTCGGCCTCAGCTTCCTATGGTCAGCCTCGGCCTTCTTGCAGTGGTGGCGTTGCCTGCCACTTGCTTCTGCTATGGCTACTGATAGTAAATCTTCAAGTGCTCTGCATTCCATGGGTGTGGAGTTGGTTTCCCGTTTTCGTCAACCAATGCATAGGTGTCGGGCCGGACCACTTTGCTAACTTGATAAGGTCCTTCCCATGCTGGTCCCAATGCACCTGCATTGGGATCTCTGGTGTTCTGCATGACTTTCCTCAGTACTAGATCTCCTTCTTTGAAGGTGCGCCTTTTCACTTTTGTGTTATAATACCTGGCAATCCTATTTTTATACTCTGCAACCCGGAGTTGTGCCATTTCACGATGCTCGTCTAGAAGGTCCAAGTTCAACCTCATAGCTTCATCATTCCTCTGCACACTAAACTGCTCTGTCCTGGGGGAGGGGATGCCGACCTCCACTGGGACTACTGCCTCTGCCCCGAATGAAAGGGAAAATGGTGTTTCCCCTGTTGAGGTTCGTGTTGTCGTCCGATACGCCCATAGTACACGTGGGAGCTCTTCGGCCCATGATCCTTTTAGTCCTTCAAGCTTCGTTTTCAGATTCTGTTTGATTATTTTATTCACAGCCTCCACCTGGCCATTAGCTTGGGGATGGGCTGGGGATGAACAACGATGTGCTATGCCCAAATCTGAGCAGAACTTCCTGAAAGCGGCATTGTCGAACTGCCTACCATTATCTGATATAATGGTGTTAGGAATCCCAAAACGGCACACAATATTCTTCCATATAAAGTCAGTAATCTTCTTTTCGGTTATGGTTGCTAGCGGTTCTGCCTCTGCCCATTTTGTGAAATAATCCACAGCCACGACTGCATACTTGGTCTGCCCTTTACCTTGGGGGAGAGGTCCGATCAGATCTATTCCCCATTGCGCAAATGGCCACGGGCTGATAATGCTTGTTAAGGGCTCAGGCGGTTGCCTTGGAATGGGTGCAAACCTTTGGCATTGATCGCAAGATCTCGTGAAATGCTTAGCGTCTTGCAACATGGTTGGCCAGTAGTAACCTTGCCTGACTATCTTGTGACATAGCGACCTTGCTCCGGAATGATTTCCACACACCCCCTCATGTATCTCTCTCATAACGTAGTTAGCATCACTAGGGGGAAGGCACCTCAACAACGGCATCGAGTAGCCTCTTTTATATAGTTTCCCTTCCCTTAACACAAAATGCGATGCTCGCCTCTGAACCTTTTTAGCCTCTGTCTTCTCTGTTGGCAGCTCGCCTTTTCCTAAGTAATCAAAGATCGGATCCATCCATGAAGCTTCTCTCGCTTCAGGGGAGGGTTCAGTTTCAATTGATGGGACACCCTCCCCATCTGCAGGACCCTCGACCTCAGGCCTCGGATCTTCGGCCTCTGCCTCGGACTTATCCTTAGGCTCGGCCTCAGCCTCGGACTTATCCTCAGGCTCGGCCTCGGCCCCAGCTTCATCCTCTGGCTCGGCCTCTGCTCGGCCATCTGTCTCGAGAACCTCCTTAGTACATACCGCAGGCTCAGACAAAACCTCAACTGGTACAGTCCTGCTCAACTCTGTATCATAGGCAGCCGCCAAGCAGGCCAGTGAATCTGCGTTGGCGTTCTGAGACCTCGGGATTTGCTTGATCTCCCACTTTTCAAATTTGGACAGCAGTTCCCTGGCCTTGGCTAAGTACTTACTCATTCTCTGTTCCCTAGTCTGATATTCTGTCAACACTTGCTTCACAATTAGTTGTGAATCGCTTTGAACCATGATGTCTGAGACTCCGATCTCCCTTGCCAATCTCAATCCTGCAAGGAGTGCCTCGTATTCAGCCTCATTATTTGAGGCCCTGAAGTTAAATCTCAGGGCATACTCAAATCTTCCTCCGTCAGGGGATTCTAGCAAAATTCCTGCTCCACAACCCTTGGTGTTAGAAGACCCGTCTACAAAGAGTGTCCAAGTCTGTTTTATCTCCCTTGCACTCAGCATATTGACCTCTGTACCTTACTTGTTCTGCTCGACCTCGGGCCTCTGAGGGTTGGCCTCATCCTTGGCAGTTGTCAATTCTGCCAGGAAATCTGCCACAGCTTGCCCTTTCATGGCAGTTCGAGGTTTGTAGTGGATGTCATACTCACTCAGCTCAACTGCCCACTTCATAAGGCGACCCGAGGCATCTGGCTTCTGCAACACCTGTTTTAGCGGAAAATTGGTCAAAACTGTTACCTTATGGGTTTGGAAATACGGACGCAATCTTCTGGCCGACGTAACTAGGGCCAGAGCGAGCTTCTCCACTTGGGGGTATCTAGTTTCTGCTCCAACCATCGACTTACTGGTATAGTACACGGGTCGCTGGAGTTTCCCTTCTTCTTTGATCAGTGCAGAACTTACAGCCGTATCCGAGGCCGCGACGTAGAGCAGTAGCTCGTCGCCAGGGAGCGGCTTGGCCAAGAGCGGTGCCGAGCTCAGATAGTCTTTCAGCTCTCGAAAAGCCTTTTCTCACTCTCCAGTCCACTCGAAACGTGATCCCTGCCTCAAAATTTTAAAGAAGGGTAAGCATCTGTCAGTTGATCTACTAACAAACCTGTTCAAGGCGGCAATCCTCCCATTCAAGCTTTGAAGCTGCTTGAGATTGGTCGGGGAAGACATTTGCATGATTGCTCTGATCTTCTCTGGATTTGCTTCTATCCCCCTCTGATGTACCATGAACCCTAGGAACTTTCCAGACGTTACCCCAAAAGCGCATTTACTCGGGTTTAGTTTCATTTGATACTTTCGGAGTATCTGGAAAGCTTCACTAAGGTCAGACTCATGGCATTGAGACTTCAAGCTCTTCACCAGCATATCATCCACGTATACCTCCATGTTCTTTCCCAATAGCGGAGCGAACATGTGGTTTACCATCCGTTGGTATGTCGCTCCGGCGTTCTTTAGACCGAACGGTATGACCTTGTAACAATACAACCCTCGACTGGTGATAAAGGAAGTCTTTTCCTGATCGGGCTCGTGCATTCTAATCTGGTTGTACCCTGAGTATGCATCCATAAAACTCAGCATCTCGTGCCCTGCTGTGGCATCAACCAACTGGTCGATCATGGGCAGAGGATAACTGTCCTTTGGACATGCCTTATTTAGGTCGGTGAAGTCGATGCACATCCGCCACTTCCCGTTAGCCTTTTTTACCAGTACCACATTAGACAACCACTGGGGATAATGAACTTCTCGGATGAACCCCGCCTTAAGCAACTCATCCACTTGACTCGCAACAACCTCATTCCTCTCCGAATTAAATGCTCTTCGTTTCTGCTTTATTGGCTTGAAATCCCTGTCCACGTTTAACCGGTGAACCATCACTTTCGGGTCAATTCCCGGCATATCTTCGTGTGACCATGCAAACAAATCTGCATTTGCCCTCAAGAAATCAACCAGTCTATCCCTCTGCTCAGCCCCCAGTCTGGTGCCGATGTTCACTCTTCTTTCCTCAGACGTTAGTGGCACAGACTCCAGTTCTTCCGCTGGCTGTCCTCTTGGGTCAGGTCCGACAGCATTGTGGACACACGGATCCTTACTACAGTCTCTGAAATTAGGGTCGGACTCTTCCCTACCGAGGTCGGCCCCGGTCGGGCTCGACGTTTCCTGCTCATATCCGAAGTTTCCTTTTGGTTTCTGAACTCGATCCATCCTGCAGACCACCACCGATGCGCGGTCTAAACTGGCAAGCACTCTTCCCCACAGACGGCGCCAACTGTTGATGTCAAAATCCGGACAGAGGACTCACCTGATCTTCACGTGACACCAGCAGTGAATTTGTAGAAACTGGGGAAGACGTGACCTGCAAGACTAGCAAAAACCGCTGCACACCGGCGTGGTGTAGGCCACACCGCCTCCGATGCCTAAGTCAGAAAACCGAGGAGAAGCTATAGATAGTAAAGGGAGCAATCAGGAGTAGAGTTTTCCCCGAACCCTTCTTCCGTGATGAAGAGGGGTTTTTATACCTGTTTGTCCTCCTAGGGTTTTTAGGAATCCGGAGGTGTTTCGGGACGAACCAGGCGGAACCGGGGCGATTCGAGGCATCAGGGACCGAAAAGAGGCCACCGGGCTCGGCCCGCGCAAGCGGGCCAAATGGTCGGGCCATGTCGGGCCGACCCTTTGGTCCGGTCTTCCTCTGGGTCGGTCTTTTGGTCCTACCTCTGTTCGATTGTCCTCGTCAGCTCCTTGTGCGCCCGTGTGGTCCAAAATTACCTATAACAGTTTTCATCTTTGTCAATGACACATTTGAATTCCTAGCCAAATTCCAAAAACAAAAAACAAATTTTTGAAAACTACTTTTTTTAGTTTTCAAAAATTGGCTTGGTTTTTTAAAACATGGGAAGAAGGTATTAAAAAAACAAAGAAACTCGTAGGTGAAGTAGTGTTTATAAGCTTATTTTTCAAAAATCAAATGGTTATCGAACATGGCCTAAATTTTTAGTAGCCTACATATTGAGCAACTTGGATGCCTTAATTTGTAAGGAACCCACATGTATAAAATCCTATTTAAAAATAAGAAAAATTTACTCATATTCTTATTTTTCTTTCAATAACATTCTTTTAAGATTCCAACTCGCAAAAGTCATTTTCATTTTCGCTTTCAAGTACTCTAATCTTTTTAGTCTAGAAAAGTTCAATTTTTACTCTTAAATTCATACGAAAAGTCACTCTAAATCTTAACTTTTTAATCTCATCAAATTCGACACTGTTTGGTCTAAGAAGTCATGAAATCCAAAATTATTTTGTCTTAGAGAAATAAAATAGGAGTTAAAAATTTGTAGGACCCACAATATAGTGTTGGAGTAAAGGGTTAATAAGTTTGTGGACACCTTACGATTGAGTGTTAACGTCTTTGGGTGGAGTTATTAACCCTAGTCGACTCCACTCCACTCAACTTCTCAATCCAAACACTTCTAAATATTAGTATAATGTATATTTCAATGAGATTAAGAAATTTAAATGAAAAAAATAATAATAATAAAACTAGGTTGTTACACATAATTCCAAAATCATAAAGAAAGAGGAAGCAAACTTCACAAACCCGTTTCTTTTAAATGTGACATTTATTATGATGATCATTATGTTTCATATTAATTAAATGAGTTGGTTACGGTTACAAAATCAAATGAGACATTTAAAATTCGGAGTGGTGTTTGCATTAAATGACATGAACAAAAAAGAGAGTTTGAAAAAGTAAATTAAAAAAAAAAAATAAAAAAAAAATAAAAAAATAAAAAAAAAAACAGGAACTTTTAAAGAGCTTATAATTAAAAGTGACAATTATGAACTTCACCTACTCAAAAACCCACTTGTATATCGTACTCTCTATTTTTATTTGCTCTTTTTGACAGCTAAGCTTTTCCTGTAACCACACCCATCCACTCTTTTATATGTTTTAAATGTTTGATATCGACGGAAGTGTCGATGTCTTAATTTTATAAAGATGTCAAGGAAAATATCGATAATTTCTAAAAATTCATAAAAATAAACATTTTTTATCAAAATATTTAAATTAACGACGTAGCATTTCACCTTTTTTAATTAGTTAAAAAACATTATTTGACGATGGTTATTTATTTTTATTTTTATTATTATTTTTTTACATTTATCGATTTTTCTATGATAGAAACATTAATATAAAGTTAATACTCAGTTTAAGTGTTTATTTTTCAAAAGAAAAAAAGAGTTTATAGTGTTTATAATTATAAGGAGCTCAGGGTGGATTTGAAATCAAAATAAATATACAAGATAGATTATAAACTACTTTTAACAAGTACAATCGTTTTATAAATAGTGCTACTTATTAAATTGTGAATAGTGGTGGAATTTAATATTTAACCTGAAATTACATGTTCAGCAATGATTTTTCTATCTTCTTTTATATCTATTCATTGAGTACTCCATAAATATGTATTTGTGCTTATTGAATAGATGTGCTTTTTTCTAAAGTGAAATTGTATTGTAGAAAGACGCCTTTAGAAAGTATACTATGTTTTAAAATGTATTATAATGGATGGCAATTTAAGATTTGTTATTTGTAAATATAACAATTTTTTTTTAAAAAAAAATTGCAAATATGACAAATCTATCAATGACAAAATAATCTATCAACAATAATTGCAATTGTGATTAAAGTCTATCATTGATAGACTACTGTTATAGGTAATTTTGGATCACTCCGAGATGTAAGGAGCCGACGAGGATAGCACAACACCAACCCAAGGACACGACCAGGAAGCGAACCCCAGAGGAAAGGTAGGCCAAAAGGAATTGGGCCAAGGCCTAATACCATGGTCGAGACCGACCCTCGGCCCACTTCGGTGGGTCGAGTCTTCTCCCCTCTGCTCGGTCCCTAGTGTCCTGGTCCAGTCCGATTCGACTTGGTTCAACACGAATCTATCTTCAGACGCCTAGAAACCCTAAAAACGAAATAGATATATAAACCCTTTCTTCAACCCTGAAGAAGGGATCCCAAACTCTATTCTCTAAACTCTCTCTTTTTCCTCTAACTCTCTGGTCCTCATTTTCCTTCTGCTTTCTGACTTAAGCATTGGAGGCGATGTGGCAAGCACCACACGAGTATGCAGGTTTACCTTGTCTTGCAGGTCACGTCTTTCCCCTCTCAAACAAATTTACCGTTGGTGACACGTGAAGGTCAGGTGATCAGTTCTCCCTGTCCGGATTTTGACATCAACAACTACTATCACTGACAGACTTTAATTTTGTTATATTTGCAAATAGTTTTAATAAATCTATGACAGACTTCAATCACGCAATGCATAATAGTCTATCAATGATAGACTATTATCACTAATAGAATAATCTATTGGCAATAATTACACTTGTGATTGAATTCTATCGCTGACAAACTTCTATCATTGATAGACTTTAATTTTTCTATATTTACAAATAGCTTTAGATTTTGCTATATTTGCAATTATTTTAGTTTATTTTGCTATTTATGTAAACACCCATTTAAAATCCCAGTCTTTTTAACGTGTTTACGATTCTTTTTCTTTTTATCATGTACTATAATATGATAGTATTATTGTAAAAAAGAAAAAAAAATGGGGGGCAACGAGAAAAATATCTAGATTTAATAGGTGGGTTTTGAAAAATGGCTAAAAAAATTTAGAAATTAAATAACTGGCTAACATGATTTTAATTAATAACTTCCTAATTAAACTAGACAAAATTGCCCCTAACAACCCGTCTAAAAAGTCCCTAACGTTTAGATTAGAGTTTAGGAGAGAGAAATACAAAAACTAAAAAGCTGGAGATTTATTAGGAAGAGAGAGAAATATATTTTTGCAACAACCTAACAACCTAATTTGAATCCTAACAACCTAATTTGAACCTTACGGGAAACTCTAGCTTCTTTCTAATATTGAAGATCTAGTTTCTAGAAAAAAAAAAAAAAAAAAAAACCGATATCCCTATGCAGATGAAACAATGATTTACAAGCACAAAATGAAGAATGAATACACTCAACTACATGACCACAAATGACAAATGGAATAATCACAATACATCACTCAGTAGCGTAATTACAAAGAATTACACCCATGGCTATATAAACATTGTATAACCTTTGAACTTCCAAATTAAAACCATGACTGTGGAAAAATCCCCCCACCAAAACGTTAATGTTCAAACTGGGTATAAAAAAATGAATTTAAAAACTTACCCGACGCATTGATGGCATGTCAAATCGAGTAAAACCCCGGGATGAGCTTGCGATTGCCCCCGATTGTGTATACCAGTATCTACATCTTGCACTTCGAAAACTACACAACAATCCCTGTACATACCATTCTGAGTTAACAAACTAAAAATTTGTCTCCCCCCGAGATGAGCTTGCGACTGCCCCCAGTTGTGTATACCAGTGTCTACATCCTGCACGTCGACAACTACACAACAATCCCTGTACGTACCATTCTGAAACCCGCTGACCATCCAAAAAACATCCTTATCTTCTGAAAGGACTATATTGACTGGGTTGCTTGATCAGTTTCTGAAGAGTGTTAACCGGCAGATACTATTACTGTCAGACAGATCTAGGTAGTTCGCAACACATACCTTGAGTTGAGAGAGGTTAGAATCACAAGGAACCGTCACAGTTCCAGACTTGAAATCACTATAGAGTCTCGCGACATTCCAGACACCATCGAGCATAATCGTAATCTGTTGTACTGTCATTTTTTGTTATTGAGGAAGTTTTCAATCAAAGTATGACAGAGACACTATTTCCAACGTGTTATGAAAAGACCTAGATTAAGCTATATATTTGAACGAGGTTTAAACACTAATTGAGAGAGAGAAAAACCTTTTTGACGGTTGGAGAAGGAGAAGAAAATGGGAATATAAAGAAAATGGTTTTTTATTGTTAGAATGGAGAAGAAAACGGAATCTATGCAATTCAGTTGGAGACCAAAACGGCAAGGATCCCATGAAATTTGGAAAAAAGGATCGGGCATGTAACGACGTTGTAAACGGCGTCTGTATATACACGTATATACCAGGGGTGAAATGGGAAGAAAAAAACTGGTTGATCGTTCCTTGATTTGCGGCAGCCACAACCGAGAATACGAAAGTTTTTTAGCCAAAAAACTTAATGGCTTATTTTTTTCTAGCCATCTAGCACAATTTCCCAAAAAAAAAGATAGCCGCTCAGCGGTAATTGGCATATACCCTCGACCATGAGGTCAGAGGTTCGAATCCCCCACCCCAAATGTTGATGTATTAATATATATATATATATATATATATATATATATATATATATCATTGTTGAAAAAAAATCTCGCTATTGACAATTTGTAGGAATATATAAATAAATTTTA
Organism: Luffa aegyptiaca; assembly: GCA_017139565.1. Taxonomy (NCBI): domain Eukaryota; kingdom Viridiplantae; phylum Streptophyta; class Magnoliopsida; order Cucurbitales; family Cucurbitaceae; genus Luffa; species Luffa aegyptiaca. Next base: position 2,720,245 of record CM029404.1, on the reverse strand, counting down.
TTGTTTTAGTGAAGTAATTATTATTTTATAAAATAGTATTACTTTGTTCTTTTTCTAAAAGATAATTTAGGATAAGATAAAATTTAATTTTCGTCTAAAAAATAAAAGATCAAACTTTTACCTTAAAACTTGATTGGATCGATTGTCCCATCCTAACTTTTAAATTTATCAAATTGAACCATAAACTTATACAAATAATTACAAATATTTAGTCTCTCAATTCATCTTTCTCCACATTCTTCCACTAATTTTAATCTAGAAAAATAAAAATCTCTCATCACTTCTGATTTCAATAAAAGTGAAGCCCGCACAAAATCAAGTCCGACTCATGCACAAAATTGTCCATATTAAAAGATTATCTCTCAAATTTGTCTTTAACCATGTCTTTATAATTTATTGAATACATAGAAATTTTTTTATTGATCCTTCAAATTTGTAAAACTTATCCGAGTTTAAGGTAACGAGTTCGTTTCCTAATCTAAGGTCAAGTTTTATGAAATTTAATAAAATTCAATATAAAAATGGATACACATTGTCTAGTTTGTTGGGAGTGCAACCAAAGTTCTAAATTAGCTAGATAATGGAAGGATCGTGGACTTATAAGAGAGGACAAGTATCTCCATTGGTATGAGACCTTTTGGGATGAACCAAAAGCAAAGTCATGAGGACTCTGTGTCGTGTCCGTTGTCCCTTACCTAATTTGCAAGGTAAAAATAGATTTTTCCCCCAAAAATTTATGTAGAATTTAACACTTCAAAATTGAGGTATTTAATGTTAGTTTAGAGATTTACTAAAGGTAGGAAGATATTATTGTGTAAAAAAAAAAAAGGTTTCTCCAAGTACTCACACCTATGTGTATAATGAAGGCCTTAAATGTTGATATAATAGAAATGTCGAGGTTTCAGTTTATGAAAATACCGATAAAATATCGATGTCCATGTTATCTCTGGAAAAATTATAAATATAAAAAATTCATCAAAAAAATTTAACTTAGAAAATAAACCAATTTCATCATTTTTAAATAAATTTAAATATCTTATTATTAATATTAGGTCTACATATTTTGTTGATATTTTTGTTACATTTCTTCCGTTTTTTATGATATAATAAAAATGTCGATTCACTCTTCATGTCATGTCGAACCTATAGACATACATAAATATCAAAGAAAGTATTGACATGTTGATAGGTTGGATGAGAAGTATTGTATTTGTAAAAATATATAATTTTGTTTTACAAAAATTTGGCTCCTTGAGCCTTTATTTTCTCTCCCTCCCCATCAATTGGTCATATTGGGAATCATAGAAAATCAAAACCATAAATTTTCCTTACATATGGGGGCTGGAGAAAATGCAGTTTCAAACAATATAGAAATGAATTCTCAAAAGAAAAATAATAATAATAATAAAAAATATATAGAAATAAATGACTCATAAATGAGGGTAACATGGCAGCCCTGAAAAACATACAAAACAAGAATAAAACTTTAAAAAAAAATTTCAAAGGTTGTTTGAAGTAAAATAAACTAAAATAATTACATAACATAGCAAAATTGAAGGGTCCGTTTGGAATATGTTTTAGTTTAAATGTTTGTCAAGAATACATTTTTTAAAACATTTGGTTAAAAATTGTTCTGAATTTAAACACTTATATGTTTGGTGGCATTTTCTTATAAGTGTTTTTATACACAAATTATCAAATAGGTAAAAACTTTTTTTAAAAAAATTGTTTTTCAGGTGTTTATCTAAAAATAACATTTCTCAATCTCATTTTTTAATAAGTCATTTTGAGTGGTTGCCAAACATTAAAATTTTTTTCAAAATGGCTTTTTTTTTTAAATTAAACACTTGAAAAGTTAAACCAAATATACTCGAAGTCTTATGTCAATTGAGCTACAAATCTTTAATTTTAGTCATTAGTGCAAGTTTTATGTCAGTTAAACTAGACGGTTTCGCTGCTTATTTTGATGTTTATATTTACCTACTTATTCGGTGTGTGCACTTCTTCTTTTTTTTTTTTTTTTCTCTTTTTCTTTTTGAATAATTCGGTGTATGCTTTTAGAAATGTAACGCAACTAACAATTGTATCTTTTATTTCAAAAAATCTCCCCATAATAGTCATAAATGATTGCGTGTGTGTATTGTATGTATAGTATATTTGGACCATATTTTGGCATATAACTGTAAATCTAACATAAAGTTAGATAAAATATTATAAGAGTATTCATAAAATATATAGTATAAAAATAACAGCTGAAAGATTTATATCATACATGTGGTAAAAATTAATACACATAAAATTAGTATAATTACAGTTAAAGTTTTTACTTTTATTTTTTAATTTAACAACATGCATGGGTAGAGAGATGAACTTTTGGCATTTTAGTCGATGATATGTGTCTTAATCAAGTGAGTTATCTTTAGGTTGACAATTATAATTAATCAATACATGCATACATAAGGTTCATGTCCCCACCCCACACGTCGTCAAAAAAAAAAAAAAAAAAAGTTAACTATATCTAAGTTATTCATCAATTTAATATAAATAAATGACTATCTTGTAAAATGAATGCATACTAATTACCATTAGATTCAAATTTTCATTTTTGTGTCAATGAACTTTGAGTCTTGCTCCATTTTAGCCTCTAAACTGTCAAAGGTATGTTTCAGTTTAGAGAATATTTGGCTGCATACTGATATATAGAGATCTCCCTATACACCACCATTAAAATGTTGACAATTAGGAGAGATAAACTTTTTTTCCTCATTAGTTGTCAAGATTTTAATGGGGTGTATTGTAGGGACACCCTTATTAGCCCTAACCTAATATGATATGGACAGGGATGCAAAAGCTCGAAAAAGGGCTTGTCTAAAGTTTCATACTGGTATGCAGTCAAGTATTGTTCTTTAATCTATGAATTCTAAAAAAAAATATTTGTTTGGGTGAGAAAATTAGGTAGTCATTACCCAATGGCATCTTTTTCCATTCTTTTTTCGAGAGAAGACAAAGAACACCTAATTAAATATTCATGTGTTTAAAGTACTTATTTTCTTCTTCTAATTCACAAGGTGAGAAGGCTAGAATTCACATGGGGTAGCTAAGAGACAAAGGTTTGGTTCTAGGAACCAAATTCAATAAATCCCATCAACAATTAAGAATATAGAAAGTGATAAAAGAACTGTCTTCTTTAGGTATTATTCTAAATCATTCCAATTTTATTTCTCTGGTAAGAATCATTTTTTGGTAAGAAGCATGAAGTTTTAGTTGTGCTAGTTATAGGAAAGAAGATAAAAAAGATTAAAAAAAATAAGAAGATGAAATAATTTTGAGAAAGTAGTCTTCAACTTTGGTTCAAATTAAATTCTAGCATTATTTTCTATGATAAGTTCAGGCAATAACAGAGGCAAATGTTTTTCTAAGATGCAAAATAGGTAGGTTTTTTCTTTTCAAAAAAAAAAAAAAAAAAAAGGTTTTTCCTTTTTTTTTTTCTTTTTTCCTTTTTCTTCTTTTTCTTGTTTCAATAATTCAAAGTTTCAACAATTTATTTTCTATTTTTTATATGCACCATGAGAGATTGCGTCTAAATTCCTCAACCTCAAGTGTTTAAATGTTCATAGTTGTTGTCGTCTCCAATTGTATCTGTAAGACTAAAAGAAGGCAATAGTAAATAATTGACATGCAAAAAAACACATTTTTTCACATTTGCCTTTCTTTCCACCCATCTTGGATTGTGAAATTAGTCCCTATAATTTTAAATTTTAGAATTTGACCTATGATTTAATAAAACAACCTTATAAATGATTTCTGTTGTTGGAAGCCATTAATAGATCGAGCATGTTAGGGTCGAGGACACGACACAAATCTCCACAATGGTATGATATTGTCCACTTTGGACGACATAAACCCTTATGACTTTGTTTTTGGTTTACCCAAAAGGCTTGATCATCTCCTTGTCTAGCCAATATGGTATGGGACTTTGGTTGCACTCCCAACAATCCTCCCCTCAAACAAAGTATGCCACCGAGTCTCACCTTGAATAGTCATCTATATTCGTCCAATTCTCTAGTCTTCGCCGCTTTACCGAGAGTTTTTGCTCTTTTCCAGGACGACTCATCTACTCCGAGAGTATACTGCCTGGCCCAACAGAGCCCAACCATGGTCCTCCCCATGACTATTAAGGCTCACAACTTCTTTATTCGACACCTGAGGATTCTACCTGATACAGCTACGTCCGAATGGCTCGAATACCACTTGAAATGGACGAGGACACTGTGACACAAATCTCCACAATGGTATGATATTATCCACTTTGGGCATAAACCCTCATGGCTTTGTTTTTTATTTACCCAAAAGGCCTCATACCAATAGAGATACTTGTCCTCCCTTGTATACCTATAATCATCCCCTTGTCTAGCTAATATGGGACTTTGGTTGCACTTCCAACAGAGCATATGACAGGATAACAATTCGTTAGTGACTTCTAACATTAGCAAGGACTATTTATGAAGTTTTATCATACTATTGAGACAAAATTCTAACTTTTTAAATGATAGATACTAAATTTTAAACTTTCTCCAAATCATAGTGACCAAATTTATAATTTAGCCTAACAATTAAACATATCAGATTAGAGCCCAATCAAAACACCCTAAAACCGGGTCCGTTAATGGTAAGAGGAAGGCAGGGAGTGTGGAGGGTGTGGAGCTGGGGGAAAGAAGTTGAAAGGGGGGGAAGTAGAAGGAGCTGTGTTGGATGTACCTGATGTGGCTGATTTGGCGGCGGCTGGGTCCCAGCCCTGCCGGGGATTATGAGTTTGATTTTCTAGAATGTTCGGGGGTCGGGGTCACCTCGAACATTCAGGCGCCTGACCAAGCTAGTTCAGGAGAAACGACCTCAGGTGCTCTTCTTATCTGAAACAAAGGTATCTGCTAGCAGGATGTCTTCGGTGAAGCGTTTGTTGGGGTTTGATAACTGCTTTTGTGTTGACTGTCATGGACGGAGTGGTGGGTTGGCCCTCATGTGGGTTTCCTCGATATCCTTCAGCCTCCTCTCTTTCTCCAAGAATCACATTGATGGGTGGATCTCATGGGGTGGCCGTAGGTGGCGGCTCACTGGTTTCTATGGTTTCCCTTCAGCAGATATGCACCCCCAGTCATGGTCTCTTCTGTCTAGACAAAGGGGCTGTGCTGAGACACCGTGGCTGATTGGTGGGGATTTTAACGCCATCTTATGTCAGGATGAAAAGGATGGGGGCAGGGATAAGCCGTTGTCTGAACTGGCTGCCTTTCAGAGTGTGGTTGATTTGTGTGGTCTGCGGGACGGGTTTTGTGGGAGATTGCTTTACTTGGTGTAACAGACGGCCAGGAGGTGAGACGATTTATGAGCGGTTGGATCGGGCCTTTGGCAACACACCTTGGACGGACCTCTATCCGAACTATGTGGTTAACCATCTGGATTACAGCCGATCTGACCATAGGCCAGTGGAGCTAATTCTTACCCCCCCTGCCGCAGTGTTGGTCTCAGAGTGGTCAGCGGATTGCTCGTTTTGAGGAAACTTGGCTTAGGCAACCGGATTTGCGGCAGTTGGTTGGTAGTTCGTGGGCCGCAGGGCCTGGGGAGTCTAGTGATATAAGGCCTTTGGCTATTGCCAATAAGGCTAAGAGATGTATGCATTCGATGGTTGGTTGGGGTCGATCAAAGTCCGGGAACTTCCCAAGGCGCATCCGTAGTGTGAATCAGAGGGTTCAATCGGCCATCGCTGATCTTAGTACATCGGACTCTCGTGACTTGCTTGTTCAGGCTGAGGCTCAGTTGGAGGAGGTGTTGCAGGAGGAGGAGGTATACTGGAAACAGAGGTCCAGGGAGTTATGGCTTCGAGAAGGGGATCACAACACTCGGTGGTTCCATTGTCGAGCCTCTTACCGCCAGAAGCTTAATCGCATTGGAGGGTTGGAGGATGATCAGGGAGTGTGGCAACAGGAGAAGACTGCAGTTATTCAGGTGATGACTGACTATTTCCAGCATCTGTTTTCCTCATCGGGTCCGAGTGTCCAGGATTTTGAGGTGGCGCTGCGAGATTTGAATCCTTCCGTGGATGATGAGATGAACCAGGCACTATTGCGACCTTTTACCAAAGAGGAGATCCTGTTGGCTTTGAAGCAGACACATCCTAATAAAGCCCCAGGTCCAGATGGGCTGTCGGGAAGTTTTTACAAGAACCACTGGGACATTGTTGGGCCAGATATTATTCAGAGTTGTTTGGCAGTTCTGAACCACGGATGCTCCCCAGGTGCTCTTAATGATACTATGATCGTGCTCATCCCAAAGATCAAAGCGGCCCGACGGATGGTCGACTTTCGGCCTATCTCCCTTTGTAATGTGAGTTACAAGCTGATCTCGAAGGCTTTGGTCAACCGCATGAAGTATATACTGCCTCAGTTGATTTCGCAGAATCAGAGCGCTTTTATTCCAGGCAGGTGTGTTGTGGACAATGGGCGGAGGAGAAGTAGAGGGAGAAGTAGAGGGAGGACCAAATGGGCGGCTCTAAAACTTGACATGAGCAAAGCATATGACAGGGTGGAATGGGCTTTCCTCCGGGAGATCATGCTACGACTGGGTTTTGCGCAGCAGTGGGTTAACCTGATCCTCCGGTGTGTCAGCTCGGTATCATTTTCTTTCAATCTGAATGGGGAAAAGGTGGGGCAGGTGGTACCGTCTAGGGGTCTCCGGCAGGGGGATCCCCTCTCCCCATACTTGTTTCTGTTATGTGCAGAAGGGTTGTCTAGTCTGCTGTGTGGAGCTGAGCGGAGGTCTCAGATTACGGGCTTTCGAGTTGGACGCTCTAGCCCATCGATTTCGCACCTGTTTTTTGCGGACGACAGCCTCCTCTTCTTCAGGGCCATCGGGAGTGAAGCGTTGGTCATTCGAGAGCTGCTGGTACGGTATGAGACGGCGTCAGGGCAGACTATCAATTATGAGAAGTCTGTTGTTGCTTTCAGCCCAAATACGGGGGAGGAGGCTCAGCAGTATATCAGCCAAGTTCTTTCCGTGTCCCGCTGCCCATGTCATCAGCAGTATCTAGGCCTGCCTTCGTTTATGCCATGTAACCGGTCGGGGGCGTTGAAGTTTGTGAAGGATCGTATTTGGCGCCAAATTCAGGGATGGAAGGGCAAATTCTTCTCAGTTGCGGGAAAGGAGGTTCTCCTCAAGTCCATAGCTCAGGCGATTCCTTGCTACACGATGAACTGTTTTCGACTGCCCAGGGGTTTGATCAAGGAGATTCACAGGACTATGGCTAGATTTTGGTGGAATGGATCTGAAGAAGAAAGACGAATACATTGGCTGAGTTGGAATTCTCTATGTCTCCCAAAGTGCTTGGGTGGGTTGGGGTTCCGTAATATGGAGTTTTTTAACCAAGCCCTGCTGGCTAAACAGTGTTGGCGTGTTCTCCAGGATCCTTCCTCTCTTCTGGGCTCTGTGCTAAAGGGCCGCTATTTTCCCCAGTCGGGTTTCTTGGAGGCAGATATTGGGTCACGTCCGTCTTTCGTCTGGCGCAGTTTGTTATGGGGGCGGGAGCTCTTAGTTCGTGGATGTCGTTGGAGGATTGGTAATGGGCGTGCTACGCCCATCTATGGATCGAACTGGCTGCCGAATGAGTTTTCACTTCAAATACAGTCGGCTCCAGTGCTTTCCCCTGCTAATACGGTGAGTGAGTTGTTCACTGCGTCTGGTGGATGGAATGAGGCTTTGCTCAGAACGATTTTCAATGGGGCTGATTGTGAGGCTATTTTGAGAATTCCTCTGCAACATGGCTCGGGGGAGGATCGCTTAATTTGGCACTTTGAGAAGCATGGGAATTTTTCGGTGAAGAGTGGGTATCAGCTTGCTCATACACTGGCTACCCAGGACCGGCCTGGCTCCTCGAACTCCGAGAGAGTGCGCGTGTGGTGGTCCGGCCTCTGGAGGTTGAATGTGCCCAATAAGCATAGGTTCTTCCTCTGGCGTCTGTGCCACGACCGCTTGCCAACTAAGGTAAACCTTCTCAAACGTGGACTCAGTGTATCCCCTTTGTGTGTTTTGTGTGATGATGATGCAGAGGACTGTCTCCATCTGTTCTGGACCTGCCCTGTGGTTAAGAGTATGTGGTTGGGCTCTAAATTTGCTCTCCTCCACCAATCCTTTTCCCATCTCAGGTTCGAGGAAATCATTGGGGCGATGAAGGACAAACTGACAGGGCCGGATTTTGAGCTTGTGGTCATTTTTTGGTGGTCTGTGTGGAATCTTCGAAACAGCCTGAGTTGGGGTGGGCAGCCAGACGGCCGAGATCTCTGGGCATATTCGAGTGATTACCTCAGTGCCTTCCATGTTGGTGGGAGGCGTTGCGCAGCAGGGGACTGTTCACGGGCTCAATCGAGAGATGAGGAAGAGCGTTGTGTATGGAGACCGCCCCCTAATAGGGAGCTGAAACTTAATACCGGTGCTTCTGTGAGGCCGGATACAGGGGAAGCGGGGGGTGGCTGTGTGCTGCGTGGGGCTGATGGTGAGGTCTTCATGGCAGCTTGTTTGAGTTTACAGAGGTGTTGGAGCGTGGATTTGGCTGAGGGTTGGGCTGTGTATAGAGGGGTCCAACTTGCTCGACAATTGGGGTTTGTAGATTTTGTGGTGGAGACTGACTCTCTAAGGCTGGTCAAAACCCTGCATGGTGAGCTGCATGATGTGTCGGAAGTGGGGTTGCTGATGGACGACATTCGAAGGATCCTCAGTCCTTGGGACAACGGTAAGGTTTTGTTTACTCCGCGTCAGGGAAACAAGGTTGCGCATGTTCTGGCTCGCTTGGCCTTTTCATACGTTGATCGTGTCTGGCTTGAGGAGTGGCCTAGCGAGGTCTCGGACGTCCTGAGGGGTGATGTTGTTTCAGCTGCGTGAGAAGGGCTTCTTAGTGCGATAATGATGTTTCGAGCTAAGCTTTTTCAGTCTCTCCTGATCGTTTGTGCCTAAACCAGGGAAGGTTTCTGTTTCCCTTTCACTTGTCGTTTATACATTGTCTTATGGTTGCATAGTAGATTATTCTGGGGATAGTGTATGATGTCGATTGGGGGTGGTAGCATGTATTTTCTAGGGGTGACTAGGCTTTGAGTCTAGATGCATCTGCGCGACAGTTGGTGTTTGCATGTTACGCTTTTTGGTTTCTCCCTGTTTAGTTCTGGTTTGTGGTATGTTATTTGCGTGCTGGGCCTATTCTGAGTTGATCTTGGTTTGCCCCTTAGAAGGGGGGTGGGGTGTTGGGCCTTTTGTGATAATTTCTGTATGTGTTGTTATGCTCTATTTTGCTTGGAATTGAGGTGATGACTGATAACATATTGTGAGCCTGGTTTTAAATTATGTCTTGATTATTCTTGCATATCTGTGCACGTGGCCTCCCTTTTGGCTAGTCTTGCAAGTCTAGGTTTGCTTTATGGGTCTCCCCAAGTCTGTTGTCACCTCGATAGGATATGGGGTTAAGCCAGTGAGTCTATTTGCGTTTCAGATTATTGTTGTTTGCACGAGGCACAAAATAAGGGGTAAAAAGAGCTGCCTGCAGGGTGATCAGTTAGGCCATCCAAGATAATGCTCTGGTTAGGGGTCCCTTCTCTGCAGTGCGAAAGCTAGTACCCTGCCTCTGAGTGGAAAGAAAATGGTGAGTATGGAAAGTTTGAAAAGAATGTTTGAGAATGGAAGAAAAGGAAAATGAAATGAATAAGTCTGACACGAATGTCGGAAAATGAGAAGGAAAGTTTGTGAGAGGATAGAGTTTTGCCCAGGCCTCTGGGTAGCGTGCTAGCATCCTAATTTGTTTCCTTTAGCTCTTAGGCGAGGCCTTTGTTCCAATGTAGGGGGAAGATGGATGGTGGGTGCTTATAAATCTTGCCAGGGCTTCTAGGACTGCTCTAGGTGAGGCTTGTCACACACTCACGTGAGAATTCTCTGGATAACTTTGGCTTGCTTCATTCGTGTTGCCAGGTATATTTCGCCTCTTCTGGGTAAGATTTAGCATTCGCCATGCAGGGTGTTATCTATGAGGGTTCCCAATTCCAGAGCCCTTCAGGGCAAAGTATGCTGCTTAGGCCTACTTGGGGTTTCCATGTGGGGTGCTTGGTTGTGTAGTAATGGTCCTAAGTTGTTTGTTTTTCCCTTTCTGAGTTGTTTGATGGCTTTTTTATGCAATTTGCTTCACTCTCTGGGGTATTGTTATGCAGGTTTATTTGTGCACGCTTTGTGAGGATGATCTTATGAGTGTATGATTGCTTTCGCTAGTATGCCAGCTCCTATGGTTTCTTGCTGGGGAGCTCAAGGTGCTGGAGTCGTGATTTGGTAGATGGGCTTGTGGATATGATGGACCATAACAATGCGCCACCTTGCCATATCTTGCCATAGTTTGAGGGTCCAATGCCTTTGATATAGGCGGCTCAGGGATGTGCACGCTTTGCGAATATGGGGCGACGAATGTATGAATGCTTTTGCTAAAATGTCGGTCGGTATGCTTAAAACTCCAGGTAGATGAAAGGCTGTTTATGCACATACTACCTTTCTATGGTCTTTGCCGAGGAGCTCAAGGCTGTAGACGGAAGGCTGTTTAAAATTCCAGGTAGATGGACAAGTGCCCATGATTCGTGGTCATTTTGATATTGAGTACAAGCCAGTCTGAAAGCCAGTGGCTAGTTTGGGAGGAAGTTGATTGTGTTTTGGCGGCTAGCTACATTGGGGGAATCCAATCTGATTGTTTTGCTTAGTTCTGAACTGTATTCTTTGGGTGGTTATACCAACTCCTATCAAAAAAAAAAAAAAAAAAAAAAAAAAACCCTAAAACCAAAATTTACATGAAAAAAGAAATTATAACTAAGACCATTGAGGTCAATACAAGTCAAGTAAATCCCCAAAACAAGAATTTCTATGATTTCGGATAGTCAAAATCACTTTTATCATGTCCCTCTAATAATGATAATGAAATCTTATTAATTTTCTCTGGCACATTAGATTTTTTTTGGGAAAAATACACTTTTAGTCCCTGAGGTTTGGGTTAAGTTACAGTTTGGTACCTGAGTTTTCAAACTCAACAATTTAGTCCCTGAGGTTTGGATTTCGTTACACTCTTGGTCCCTCCGTCAAATTTTCTAGCAAATTCTCACGGAATGTTGACATGACATCATTGTTTTATTAAAAAAATTATTTTCTTGATTTTTAAAATAAAATAATAATAAATTAAATTTAAAAAATATTTTTTATTATTATTTCTTTTCTTCTTCTTCCCCATTACCCTTTCTTCCTCTTCTTCATTATCTTATTCTCATCTTCCTTCTCCAACACAAGCCCTACCCCACTGGCCGTCACCAGCGGCAACTGACTTTTTTTTTTTTTGGGAAAAATACACTTTTGGTCCCTGAGGTTTGGGTTAAGTGACAGTTTGGTCCCTGAGTTTCAAAACTCAACAAATATACCCCTGAGTTTTTAGATAAGCAGCCAAATGGTCCCTGCCGTTCAATTTCCGTGAAGTCACTAACGGAGAGGTGATGTGGACTGCAGACATGGCAATGTTTTAGACACTTGGGTGGTTGACGTGGCACTCAGGTATTTTAATTCTGATGTGGCATCATCAAAGGTGAAGATTTGTTTACTTGTTTAGATTTCCACCGTTGGATTAAAAAAAAAAAGTCATCCAGCCATCTGTTTACTTGAAATCGAAAATTGGTGACTGAAAAAAAAAGAAGAAAGAAAAACCCCAACGTTCGACAGAGAAGGCGCGAACGAAGAAGGTGAACGAAGAACACGAACTGTGGCGTCTTTCTTCTTGGTTGCTTTGAAGGGTCTGTCGCTTGCTTTGAAGGTAAGAAAAAGTTTGAAACTTTCTTGCTTTCTCCATTTCTAGGTAACAGAATCGTTCGTTTCTCAAGGAAAAGACGAGGGTTTTTTTAATAGTTGGGGTTTGATTTGTCTTTTGCAAACAGAATGGCGAAATTTAGCCAAGGACAACAACGAAGACGAAGGCAAGGCGAAACCCTAAATACAGAGAAAGAGCCGAAACTTGTTGGTGAAATGTAAGTTCCAAAAAATCGAAACATTTTCCCTTTATTCTCTTCGGTTTCCAGTTTTTCTTTAGATTAAATGTGTTGTCAACTACAACATGCAGGTCTTCGAGGCGTTTCAACATTACATTTCATTACAATGGAAGAATACAGTATGTACCTAGGTTTGAATATTTCGGGGGGAAGGTTTCTGTGGTAGAAGATGTAGAACCTAGTGGGCTAACTATTCTAGAACTATCTGTCCTGACAGCTTACTTAGGTGTATGCAATGTAGCTTGGTTTGGGTATATTGTGCCAGGGAAAACACTATGTAATGGATACAAGACAATTTTGGAGGATGCTGATATTTTAGATATGATTGAGATGCTTCCAGAGGACAGAATGATCCATATGTATGTTGAGCACAACCCAAATAGAGAAATTATAGATGTTACAATACCAATAGCTGAGGTTAGACCAATGTATTTGGAGTGGTATCCTCAGGTAGTGGATTTAGATTCTACTGATGAGGAGGGAAGGGCTGAAGTTAGAAATGATGAGCATGGAAGGGCTGAAGTTAGAAATGATAAGGAACAAAATGATAAGGAACAAAAAGATGTGGAAGAAAAAGATGTGGAAGGAACCGATCAGAACCAACTTGAAGTTGATATGGAAGATCCATTTGAGTATTGCGATGAAGAATGGGATGGAGATGAGTCAGGAGATGAGTCTGGAGATGAGTTAGGAGATGAGTCTGGAGATGAGATGGATGATAATGGTCGAGAGCTTGATGATCATGTTGCTAATGACAAAGATGTTGAGGGTACAAATGAGAATTGTCAAGAGCCTGAAGTTCAATCTCACAATGTGGAAGGTGAGTCAGAAGATGAATATGAAGAGGAAGCATATTCTAGTGAGGATGGCTCTATTGAAGAGGATGTAGATTCTAGTGATGAGGGTTCTATTGCAGGAAATGAACCTTTAGATACACATGTGGATATTGATGCAGATGCAGGATCGGATTATCAATCATCTAGTGACTTGAACTCTCCGGTAAATTCAAGTGGAAGAAGAATGAACGGGGATCCTGAGTTTAGAGAAGACACAGACATGGATAGGATTGAATTTGTCATTGGAATGTTGTTTAGCACTGGCAGTGTATTGAAGGAGGCCATAAAAGAATATGCAGTCAAGGGGGGCTACAATATTCGATTGATAAAGAATGATAAAAAACGGGTCACGGCTACTTGTGATGGAGGATGTACATGGAGAATACATGCTAGTGTGAGCCAAGGGGAGAACACTTTTCAAATAAAGACCTACAGAAGTGAGCACAGTTGTAGTAGGGAGTTCACGAACCGAAATATGAGATCGTCATGGATTGCTAGAAGATACCTAGCAAGGTTTAGACAACAACCGGATTGGAGGTTGTGTGATATCATTGAAACAGTGAAGAGTGAGCTCAATTGCTCTCTTTCGAAGAGCCAGGCATATAGGGCTAGAAGGAAGGCAGTTAGAGAGATTAATGGGACTATGACTGCACAATACCAACGGTTGTGGGATTATTGTGCTGAGCTTCGGAGGTCGAATGAGGGATCATCTGTGAAAATACTATGTGATAGAGTGACTGTGGACAGTAATCATGTATTTAGACGCCTATACATTTGCTTGAAGGGCTGCAAGGATGGTTTCTTGGCAGGGTGTAGACCATTCATTTCACTAGACGCATGCCACTTGAAGGGTCCATGTCAAGGACACCTTATGTCTGCAGTTGGAATGGATGGGAATGACGGCATCTACCCTATAGCATGGGCTATAGTTGAGGCAGAAACGAAGAACAGTTGGACATGGTTCTTTGTTTGCTTGAGAGTGACATAGGATCGTTCACTATGAAAGGATACACCTTCATGTCTGACCAACAAAAGGTATTGTTCACTTTGTTGTTGCTTATGCCTTTTGTTGTGCTTTTGTTGACTAAACTTGATTTTATTTGCGAAGATGAAGTGAGCATTTACTTTGTTTATTGTGCAGGGATTGGTACCAACTTTCAATGATGTGTTTCCTGGAGTTGATCACCGGTTTTGTGTGAGGCACCTGTATGCCAATTTTCAAAAGCAATTCAAAGGATTGGCATTGAAGAACTGGTTTTGGAAAGCTGCTAAGGCAACATCAGATTCTGAGTTTGATGGAGCTATGGAGGAGTTAGGAAAACTTGACGTGAATGCCTACCAATATGTAAAGAACATACCTTCAAAGTTTTGGTCAAGGCACTCATTCCAAACCAATTGTAAGTCTGACCTCCTTCTGAACAATAACTCTGAGTCATTTAATGCGTTCATCAATGAAGCTAGGCACAAGCCCATAATACAGATGCTAGAAGTGATTCGCAAGCTTGTGATGACTAGAATCACAAAGAAATTTCAGATTTATAGTGGATTGGAGGGAAATTTAGGGCCAAAGATTCGTAGTAAGCTAGAAAAGGAAAAGAAACGTGCTGGCAATGCAATACCTGTCTGGGCTGGGAATCTATTGTTCGAGGTTGAGGTAGGATAAGCCCAATATGTTGTAGGTTTGGAAAAACGGACATGTAGTTGTAGAAAATGGGACTTGAGTGGCATCCCCTGTGTCCATGCCATCCAAAGTATTTACTATAGGAAGCATAAGCCCGAAGAATATGTGGACAAATTTTACCATAAAGATACATTGATCAAGACATACTCGAGCTTCCTCAAACCTGTGAATGGGTCTAGTCTTTGGCCAAAAACTACTGCTGATCCGCTACAGCCACCTAAACTTAAACGACCCCCAGGACGACCAAGAAGGCAACGAAGGAGAGATGCAAGTGAACCTGGACCTTCACAACCTGTGAGAAGACAAGCATCTACGGTAACGTGTTCAAAATGTAAAAATGTTGGCCATAATGCACGGTCGTGTAAAGGAGAAGTGGCTAGACAAAGAAAGAAGAGGAGGACTACAACCTTTATGGGATTTAACATTCCATCTGCTGTAAGTAACATTCCTCTACCGAAAAGGGACCAAATGTGTAATCTGTATTTTATTTTTGTGTTTCCAACTCTGTTTTAATACATGTTTCAATCATTCTAGGAGGAGGAGCCTTTGCAAGCGGAAGAGCCACAGGAAGTGGAAGTTCTTTGGTCTCAACCTGGATCATCGACTCAACAATCTAGTACTCCATCTAGAAGGATATATTTCACAAGATCTCATGATGAAGCCGTCCAACCAGTTGGAGATGGGGAGAAGTAATAGGAGTGGGAAGGTACTAGGCATTCTGTAATTTTTTGGGAACGTTGTACAGGGTGGTATATTTGTAGTAATTTTTGGGTAACAAACTGTAAAGGGTGGGAAATATGCGTTCTGTTATTTTTTGGGGAAGCTGTACAGGGTGGTAAAGTAGTATTAATTTTTTGGGACCCAAAAGTGTATAGGGTGGGAGGTAATATGCTTACTTTCTACAGTTTTTTGTTTAGTGCCTAACAATGGTATCCTCCGCATTGTAATGACTGTTTGACAATGCTCTTGTAGGTCGAGAAAATGTATTTGAATATTATCCTTGATGAATGAATGCCAAGTATATGTTTGATGTACTGATCTGTGCTGAAAATGTGTGAAAAAACAGGGCTGAATATTCCCTGAGATTATTGTGTTGTTGGCTGAAATTTTGGGATGAAAATGTGTGAACAGGTACCAACAAACAGGGCTGAATCTGTATGCATTTTAGAATGTTGGTAATGTTTAAGCAGGGACCAAAAGTGCAATGAATGCCAATTGCATTTTGATGTACTGATCTGTTTAACAGGAACCCTTTGTTTAGCATATTTTTTATGTATTGATCTGTGCTGAAAATGTGTGAAAAAACAGGGTTGAATATTATCCCTGAGATTATTGTGTTGTTGGCTGAAATTTTGGGATGAAAATGTGTGAACAGGTACCAACAAACAGGGCTGAATCTGTATGCATTTTAGAATATTGGTAATGTTTAAGTAGGGACCAAAAGTGCAATGAATGCCAATTGCATTTTGATGTACTGATCTGTTTAACAGGAACCCTTTGTTTAGCATATTTTTGATGTACTTATCTGTGCTGAAAATGTGTGAAAAAACAGGGTTTAGCTCAGCCTAACGATAGAGCCGAAAAAGGTAATTTACCTCAACAAAATTATGCTAAACCAGTAACAAATGAACTAAAACATCCTTTTTTGCAAGAGGGAATTTGCTACAAAAGTATCAGAAAATAGTTCACTTTAGGATCAACCATAATCAAACTTTTCTTCTAAGCTACAGAAGTTTGCTTTTACTTTTATACAACACAAATTAAATACACTGCGGATAACACAATCAAACTCTGCAACAAAAAAGCTTCCATGTACCTCAACATCTCAACACAGCAAGATAAACAAACCACAGCGACATACATATAAACATGAGACATGGTGCACGAGTAATCTATTCATCCGTCTAGATAATATTTTTTCTTTCGAAACAAGGTAGGCCTATCTATTTCCTTCCAAGGTATGAAAAGAGGGTTGATTGGTTGACACTACCAGTCTTTAGGCTTCCCTTCTTCCTTATCTTTGGACTACTGCCTAATTCTGTTTGTCATTTTCAGTTTAAGACCACAGCTTCGTCCCTAATTCTGTTCTTGATGAATAATGAAGAGTGACAAAATTATAGGGTCAGTGGCTATTTTACGCTCATTTTTCATCTTCTATAGACAACAACTATAAGATTGGATCTTCCTATTTAGCTCTTATTTGGTTATACTCAGAATGTGTCAACATGGAGCCAAAATTGAATAGGGACCAAAAGTGGATAACATACAACATAATACTTTTATGCTCAGAATGTGTCAACATGGATCCAAAATTGCATAGGGACCAAAACTGTGAAACCTACATTTTAGTACCATGCTCAGAAAGTGCATAACTTTTACAACAACATACATTTATACATTTTACTATCATGCTCAGAATGTGTCAACAAGCAATGTTTAATCAGGGACCAAAAGTGAACAGTCATGTAATATGGAACAAAAGAGCAAGATTCAATAGGGACCAAAAGTATGTAAGCAATTTAAGGTAAATAACAGAGATGATAAGATGGACAAACGCTGAAGCAAACTCCATCACAATTCCATAACATTAAGAACATAGCTACAACATAGATAATCTTTCCAAGAACACAACAAAAAAAAAAAAAATCATCACAACCTTCATGTATCCATAATTTTTACAGTTCTTCCCAATCAAAACCCAAATACAATCACTAAAATGCCCACCAATACTATAATTATTACACGATACAACCACTCCAAACGGCGCAAGTTTTGTGCAATCTTCTTCAACTGACCAACTTCATCTCTTAGTTTGATAATCACTTCTTTGCTGTGTTCTGATACTTCTGGATCACACCAATCAAAAAACCCACATCCCGAACCATTCCCCTACACAACAGAGAAGACGAGCAGTCGAGTATGTAAAACAAATTGCAAACATCCGAAAAATGAATAAACTAGTCATAAACAAAAGAATACATACCTTGTAACCAGGACATCCATAGAATCTTCTTCCAGGGTTCCTCTTTGTCCATGAAGTGATTAATCGAGCTCGTAACCCACAGTGACAGTAGCTAGGGTTCTTAGTTTCACTATTATCGCCTCTTATGGACTCTTCAAAGTTATCCATTGCAATTTTCGAAAGTTTCTGTGGCATTTCTCGTGACATCCAGCTTCAAATTTGGAGTAATTTTAAGAACCCTAATCGATGGATGAAGAAGACGAACGAAAAGGGGAAACACGAAGGAGATCTGTTCGATTTTCTTTTTTTTTTTAGGTTTGATTTTTGGGAACACACGTGGACTTTAAAATTGCCATCTCATCCAGTGTAAAACTTGAAAATTGCCACGTCAGTAACCACGTCAGGACGCCATGTCATTTTAATGGGCGCCACATCACCTCTCCGTTAATGACTTCACGGAAATTGAACGGCAGGGACCATTTGGCTGCTTATCTAAAAACTCAGGGGTATATTTGTTGAGTTTTAAAACTCAGGGACCAAACTGTCACTTAACCCAAACCTCAGGGACCAAAAGTGTATTTTTCCCTTTTTTTTTCTTCCTTTCCTTCTTCTTCTTCTCTTATTCTTCTCCTTCCTCAAAGCTTCAACTTCTGTTTTTTTTTTTTTTTTAAGCTAAAAGAGGAAGGAGGAGGGTCCCTCCTCCTTCCTCTTTTAGTTTTTTTTTAAAAAAAAAAACAGAAGCTGAAGCTTTGAGGAAGGGAAGAAGAAGGGAAGAAAAATAAAAGAAGGGAAAAAAAATCTGGCTGCCGGCCACCGGAGTTGAAGAAGAAGAAGATGGGGAAGAAGGAAGAAGGAGATGGGGAAGAGAAAGAAGAAGGAGAAGAGAGAGGGAGAGAAATAATTAAAAAATAATTTTTTTATTATTTTAATATATTTTTATTTTAAAAAAATAAAAAATCAATTTTTTTAATTAAAATAATAGTGTCACGTCAGCAGCCCGTTAGAAAACCTCAGGGGCTAA
The DNA here is from genome assembly GCA_017139565.1 of Luffa aegyptiaca. Classification (NCBI taxonomy): domain Eukaryota; kingdom Viridiplantae; phylum Streptophyta; class Magnoliopsida; order Cucurbitales; family Cucurbitaceae; genus Luffa; species Luffa aegyptiaca. The sequence continues at coordinate 2,701,653 of CM029404.1, read as the reverse complement.
ATTGTTGAGTTTGAAAACTCAGGGACCAAAGTGTAACTTAACTCAAACCTCAGGGACCAAAAATGTATTTTCCCCATTTTTTTTTAAGTTCAATAACCTTCGAGATGAGAGTATTCGAACCTTTGACCTCTTGGTCGATGGTAGATGTCAATTACTACTGAACTATACTTGCTTTAGCCTTGCATATTAGATTTCTTTAATATTATTTAGTGGGTCTTTAATTTGAGTTTCTAGGGTTATATTTCATGTTAGAATGAAAATTGTTGTAGGAATGTTATAACAAATTTGTAGAAAGGATGAGTTGGCAAAAAAGTCAAAGACACATACCACTTTTTCTTTAAGGAAAATACTTGATTGCATCCGGTGTGTAGGGATTTTCCTACACAACACCATTAAAACGTCAACAATTAGTAGTGATAAAATAAATTTCTCATTTTTTACTTTTATCTCTCTTAGTTGTCAAGATTTTAATAGGTATGTAGGTATGTAGGGAGATCCATACACACTAGTATGCAACCAAATATTATTCTTTCTTTAAGATTAATCTGAGATTACAAATTTAGGTGTGAACATCAGTTTGGTTCTCTCGATTTTGGGTCCGATCAAGAACCAAATCAAACCGATCAGTTTATGTGAATCAAGAACCGATCGATGTCCAATAAGCAACAGGTTCGATCTTTCGGTTTTGCACGGTTCGACTCTTGGTCAGTTCTGTTTTCAGTTTTGGGCCCATGGGCCTCTTTTTACCTTTTTTGGCCCACTTTTCCATTTTAACTCTCAGATTTTTTGGGCCTGTTGTTTTTTTGGCTCATATTATGGTCTATGTTGCGATGCCAAGTTAAAGGGATGATGATTGGTGCTGTGGTGAATATCAATAGCGAGGCTTGGGGCGACTATTGCGACGACGAGGCTAACGCTATGCTGCGACGACGAGGCTGAGGCTGCAAATGCGATACGACGACACTACTATTGTGAATAACAGTGAGGCTAGTACAAGGAGAACGAGAAGTTGTTACGATGCGACGAAGACGATTGACGAACATGTCGAGATTGGAGAGAGAAAATTTTGATGTGAATTGCGTAGAACGCAATGATTAGGTGTGTTATATGTTGATGTGAATGGAATGGAATATGCAGTAAAAGAATAGAATTGAAAATACAAAATCTTGTCAATCGTCACACTGTCGTAAGTATACACAATGCGTCGGCAAATAGTACCTGGAATGTATTCCAAGATAAAAAATTTTATGCCGTTATTAAAAATCACAATACAACATACAAAATTAACAAGGTAGGGACTACAACAAATCATCATCTTACCATTAGTCAACTAAGGGTCAAAGGAGTTCAATGATTCTTTAGAACCATTTCTCAAACTTCAGAGCTAAGTGTTGGTTTTAAAACTTCAAGACCATAGAGATACTCCAAAAGTCAAAGATCAAAAGTGTATTAAGGTAGAACCATAAAACTTAAAATTTCAATCAATTTATAAGAAATTGAAAAAAGGAATTAGAAATTTTTATCTTAGATGACCTTTTCACTAATCTAAACATCTGTTGATTTTATAGGTAAAATACCACATCTAAACTAATTATCAACTTATGTTAACATTTAGGGAAAAATACACTTTTTATCCCTGGGGTTTGGGTTAGGTTCCATTTTGGTCCCTGAGTTTTCAAACTCACAATTTAGCTCCTGAGGTTTGGTTTTAGTTTTATTTTAGTCCCTCCATCCATTTTTTCGTAAAAAACTAACCATTTGCTGACGTAACACTATTTTTTTTATTAAAAAAATTATTTTTGAATTTTTTAAAATATAAATATATTAAAATGATAAAATATTTTTAGTTTTTATTTTTATTTCTTTCTTTCTCTCCCTTCTTCTTCATCAACACCGGTCGCCAGCTGCCAAAGACCGCCAACAATTTTTTTTTTTTCTTTTTCTCTCTTTCTTTTCTTTTCTCTTTTCTTTCCCTTACACTACATTTTCTTTTTTATTTTAATAAAAAAGAGGGAGAGGGAGGAGGGAACCCTCCCATTGTCGATGCCAGAAAGGGAGGAAGTTCCTCCTCCCTCTCCCTCTTTTTTATTAAAAAAAATGTAGAGAAAGGGAAAGGAAAGAGAAAAGAAAAGAGAAGAAAAAAAATTTTGTTGCTAGCGGCGGCAGTCGGTCGTCGGCGAGCGGTGGTCGGTCGTCAGTGGCAGGTTGATGGTGGGAGTATTGAAGAAGAAGAAAGAGGTTGGTGGTGAGGGTGTTGAAGAAGAAAAAATAAAAAAGAAATAAAAATATATTAAAATTAATATTTTTATTATTTTTATTATTTTTATTTAAAAATGAAAAAAAAATAATAAAAAAAATAGGTGCCACATCAGCGGTATGTTAAAATCTAACGGAAAAATGGATGGAGTGACTAAAATGAAACGAAATCCAAACCTCAAAGGCTAAATTGTCGAGTTTGAAAACTAAGGGACTAAAATGAAACCTAATTCAAACCTTAGGGATCAAAAGTGTATTTTCGTAACATTTATCAACAATGAGTGACCCAAATGAAAAATGTTAAAACATAAAAAATTAAATTACAAATGTTTAAATAATAGAGACTAAACTGAAAAGATGTCCAACCACCATGAACTAAAAGATATATTTAGTCAAAGTGTTTTAAAGTATGAACCAATTGACTGGTTGATAACTAGGGTTATTTAGTTCTCAAATTTGAGTTTGTTCCTTGAGTTTATAAATTTATTGATGTATTTCATGTCAAGAAGAGCAAATTTATGTAAAAACAAGTCAACCACATGTTTTCAACCATAATTTTTTAAATAGTCTTAGGTCCGTTTGGAATACATTTTAATTTAAATGTTTTTCAAGAATGCATTTTTAAAAAACATTTTGTATAGAAATTGTTTAGAATTTAAACACTCATATGTTTGGTTACATTTCCTCACAAGTTTTTTTGTACACAAGTTATTGTATACTTAAAAACTCTTTAGAAAAGTTGGTTTCAAGTGTTTCTCTCAAAATGGTTTATTTCGTTCTCAATCTCATTTTCTAATAAGTCATTTTTAGTGGTTGCCAAACATTATAAATTTTTTCAAAATGAATTTTTTGCAAAATTAAACACTTGAAAAGTTAAACCAAACACACTCTTAAATAGGTGTAGAAAGAATCATTTTCTAAGGATTCGTTATGTTTTCATGATTTTGTGCCGAAATTGTGAAATTTCCTAGTTGCAGTTGCAAACCTGAAGTACACTATCCAGCTGCATAGTGATTAACAAATAGATTGAGCGAGTTTTTTTTGGACTAACTGATTCTACAATCTCTTCCCCTAAATTGTGCAATGATGAATGATTCGACTCCTCACACTAATTTCGATAGAAACCCTAGTTCTTGAGGGCTTATAAAAGGCAACCATTGCATCGAGAGAAAGGGGGCCAATCGAAGGGAACATCACAAAAGATAATAAAGACAAAATTGGCCAAAAAAGTTGCCATTCCGAGAGAAGTTGCCATTCCAAGAGTTCATCTTGAAGAATTCCTAGATTTTAGTAGAGAATGAAAGTCTTCCTTAGATCTCAATCAGACACCTGCTCAAAATAAAGATTTGTAAAGACTCGATTCTCCTTGAGAAAGGAAGAATCGAGTTAGACAGAGAAGCAATCTAGGTATCTCTACTTCAACTCTCATTTTTGTTTTCTCTTTGGGATTAAATAATGTGGATGCCCTAAAGAGTTGAATAAGGCTTATTATGTAATCTTGCAATCTTGCTCATTACTGTAGCATTGATTCAATTGGTATTTCATGTTGAATTGAATACTGAAAAGGTTGGGTAACACACGGTCTTCATAAAAAGCAATATAGAAGAAAAGCCTAGACATAAGTTTTCATTATTCAACCCGAGACATAGGGCAACACCTATAGAACCAATAGAATTGTATACTAATTTATTTAAGTTCATATTACCCATAGACATGTAGGTTTAATTGTTTAAACTCCTAAGAATGCTTTAAATAAAGGTTGAAATAAGAGGATAATTTAGTTCACTATGCAAAGTGCAGTGATGATAGATTGTAGCCTCTATTTTATACCCTGAGGCTGAAACTTGTTTGAATCCCTCTTTTATTGTTCTTACCTTTTATTTTCTCAACAACAACTATCTTCAACTTATTTTATTGGTTACTTTGGTTGCAACTTTGAAGATATCGTTGTATTATGATTGAATTTTGCAAAAAGCTCCCTTGAAATTCGATATTTGGAATTTTCACTGACATTGTGCACATATACTAAGATAGAACTCTATTTCAATAGATCTTTCCAAATAGCATACACAAGTTCAATCATATTACCAAAGAAAGCGAAAAAGATGGAGAGGGAGTTTTTGATTGCAATCAGAGTAGAAATTTTGTGAATGCCTAAATGATTGTGCTTTGAAAGATCTTGGTTTTATAGGCAATCGTTTTACTTGGATGAACAAACAACCAGGATAAACGCAAACGACTGGACCGAGGTGTTGGTAATGTGGATCTGTTATCTCTTTATAATGTTATTAATATTAATCATCTTGGGTTTTTGTCTTCAGATCATAGGGTTCTTGAAATTTTCCTCCTCAACCATCCCCCAAGCGGCCAAAGTTGGAGAAAAGTTCGTCATTTTAAATTTGAAGAAGCATGGACTCTCCACGAGGATTGTGCATCAATTATTCAAACAGGCTGGAACAAGGGTAGGGGGAAGACTCCTCGGAGGATCTTCTCACCCACATTCGCAGTGTATCAGAGGAATTAAAGAGGTGGGGAAGAAATAAAACAGGAAAATATAAAGAAAGAATAGCAGAGGTGAAGGGACGAATTGAGATGTTATTGGAAGATAGGTTGGGGGATAGAGCTTTGGAGCACCTAAAAATGGAAGAGAAACATTTAGATTACATCCTTCAAGAGGAAGAAATTTATTGGAAGCAACGCTCTCGAGAGGATTGGCTAAAATGGGGAGACCGAAAAACTAAATGGTTTCATTCCAAGGCAACCCAAAGGCGTCAGAGAAATAAAATCTAGTCTATAAGCGACTCTTCAGGGCATTGTTTGGATAAAAGGGAGGATATTGAACGAATTTTCCTTTCTTATTATATTGAACTTTTTAAATCTTCTCCTCTGAATGTGCAAGCTATTGAAGAAATTTTAAAGGTTACCACGCCTAGAGTGACTGCTGACATGAATGCAAATCTAGACAGGGTGTTCGTAGCGGCAGAAGTGGAGGAAGCTCTAAAACAAATGCATCCAACCAAAGCCCCATTGTGGGGGAAAAGCTTACCAACACATGTCTCCGTTGTCTTAATGAGGGGACTATTCCTAATCAATTCAACAAGACAACAATCGTGCTCATTCCCAAGAAGAAAAACCCAAGCACGGTGACTGATTTTCGTCCTATTAGCTTATGTAATGTGTGCTATAAAATAATAGTTAAAGTGCTTGCTAACAGATTGAAACCGATTCTGCAATTAGTTATCTCTGATAATCAAAGTGCTTTTGTTCCTGGTAGGCTTATAGCAGATAACATTATTGTAGGTTATGAATGTTTGCATTTTATGCGACGGAATAAATCTAAGAAAAATAATTACGCCTCTATTAAGTTGGATATGAGCAAAGCTTATGATAGAGTGGAATGTATTTTTCTTAGGAAAATGATGGCAAAAATGGGCTTTATTTCTTCTTGGATAGATAGAATTGGTATGTGTATTGAATCAGTTTCTTTCTCACTTCTCATTAATGGAAAATGTACTGAAATCTTTACGCCCCAAAGGGGCCTTAGACAGGGTGATCCTTTATCTCCTTATTTGTTTCTCTTATGTGTTGAAGGCCTATCCAACATTCTTTGGAATGCTGAGATCTCAGGTAAAATTACAGGTCTTCGGATTGCTCGAACGACTCCTGCTATTACTCACCTCTTTTTTGCAGATGATAGTTTGCTTTTTCTCAAAGCCAAAAGGGAGGAGTTCAGTGAGATGCAGAGACTTTTAAAAGTCTACGAGGAAGCTACTGGCCAAATTCTCAACTTCGATAAATCAGCAATTGTGTTCGGAGCAAACACTAAAAAGGATGAACAGTTTTTTCTAGCTGACATTCTGAAAGTCAAGATAGTTTTAGACCATGGGAAATATCTGGGTTGCCCATCCTCTTTGTCAAAAAACAAGAAGGTTACAATGAACTATATAAAGACCAAAGTTCAAAAGGTCTTACAAGGCTGGAAAGGCAATATGTTCTCATCAGTTGGGAAGGAAGTGCTCCTAAAAGCAGTGGCACAGGCGATTCCCACTTTTACTCTCTCTTGCTTTAAGCTTCCACAGGGGTGTTGCCATGATCTGAACAGAATGATGGCTAATTTTTGGTGGGGAAGCTCTGAATAGGGAAGGAAAATTCATTGGTTGAAATGGAGCATAATGACAAAGCCAAAAGATAAAGGAGGCATGGGTTTCAGAGATATAGGCATTTTCAATAAAGCTCTATTGGCTAAGCATACATGGAGAATTCTGCAAAAGCAACAATCCCTACTAGCTAAAACTTTAAAGGCGAAATATTTTCCTAAAGAAAATTTCCTTCAAGCTAAGCTGGGGAGTCGACCTTCATATACCTGGCGTGGAATTCTTTGGGGTAGAGAGTTAGCCATGAAAGGGGGTAGATGGAGAATTGGAAACGGAGATACCATAGATATATTTGAGGATAAATGGATCCCGAGGGAGAAAACTTTCAAGTTGCTCTCATTGCCACGTCCATTGACTGACTACAGGGTTAAAAGTCTATTTTCAGGTAGTCAATCTTGGAATATCAATTTACTAACAAATCTTTTTGTTCAGGAAGATGTACAGGAAATCAAAGATATCCCAATTGCTGGTGTAAATCACCCAGATTGTTTCTTCTAGCATTACGAAAAACGGGGGAGGTACACAGTCAAGAGCGGGTACAAGCTTGCCTTGGAGGATATCCATGCGGCGTCTCCATCCTCTGAATCATCAATATTTAGCTGGTGGAAGGCCTTATGGAAATTTCTTATACCAAACAAAATAAAGATCTTTATGTGGAGAGCCAGCCTCAATATTTTGCCCACCAGGATGAACATCCTCAAACGCCATGTTCCATGTGATCCAACATGCCCTTTGTGTGGAAAAGAGAATGAAACAACACTCCACGCGTTATGGGAATGTAAGAAGGTAAAAGAGCACTGGGCTCATTGGAGTCCAGTGCAAACCTTAGTCAGAGATCACTTTACTAATCCTATTGACTTTTTTTGCAGGGCACATGAGCTTCTTTCTACTACAGATATGGCGATTTTCGTGACTGTTTTGTGGACTTTGTGGAACCGACGAAATAAAGTGGTGTTTCAAGGAAATGAAGTTCAACATTGGCAGGAAGACGACCTGATCGACTGGGCTTCAAACTTCATCATGGATATAGCGAGGCCCAAAAAACAAGCCATGCTAGCGGAGAAAGATTGAGGCATGTAGACAATGTCCCCTCCAATATTTGGACTCCGCCTCCTATCAACCAGTTCAAACTGAATGTAGATGCAGCAGTCATCGACAGGAATGTGGGCTCAAGAATGATCATTTGAAATAACAAAGGGGAGACAATGGCAGCAGCAGAGTGTTACAGGGAAATAAAATGTTCAGTTGAATGGGCAGAAGCAAAGGCGCTTATTGATGGTGTCCAACTAGCTCTTGATGCAGGCATACAACCAATTTGGGTAGAAACAGATTCACAGATAGTTTGGAATCTTCTTAACGATCGAGATCAACACTTCAATGAGATTGCTCTTCTCATTCAACACCTAAAGCAATCACAACTCTCCCATCATATTCGGAGTTTTCTGTTAACGCCAAGGGAGGGAAATAGAGTTGCACATACACTAGCCGTTCACGCTCGCACCACCAAACATAACGAGGTTTGGTTAGAAGATTGTCCTCCATGGGCTCATGGCATTCTTGCTCAAGAGATGCCAACCACAGTGGTCACACATTAGTTTTTGTCTCTTTTTGTTCGTTTGTTTCTCTTCAAAAAAAAAAAAGAAAAAAGTTCAATCATATTAGGTTAGCCAATAGGCCTGCTCACAGGTTAGCCAAGATAGGGCTCTGATTACAACCACATTTGTGGCTTAATGATTTTCCAAGTTGGATTACCAATATGGTTATTAGTGATAAATCACTTTTTTGTACCCCAGAGGGATTTCTTTCTGTTTAATGTAAACTTTTGTTACTAAAAAAAAAAAGTTTAATCATATTAGAGGTCAATCTACATGATTCAATTGGATTTTTTTTTTCGAGTTTAACATTATATGAAGTGAGAGATTTAAAACTCTAATTAGGTAGACACATAAGAGACCCAAGTTTGAATAACAAAAAAAACTCGTATATTTATCTTCCTATATTCTCCCAAGAAATGTGAGTTTGTGAACCAACGAGAGCATAACTAACTGTCATAAGGTTGTACTAATGACCGAGATGTCTGTAGTTCAAATTCCCAATTCGTATATTGTATTAAAGAAAAAAAAAAAGTGAGTTTGTGAAAACGCCCAAAAACGTTCAAAAACTAATTGAAACTCGCAGACGTCGGAAGAGTACCCTAAAACCCTGGGGAGGGCTTTCTTCCCTCCTCCACTCTCCTCTCCTCCCTATTCCGATGGACTGAGCGACGGCGACATACGCTGAAAATGAGAATTAAGCTTCTTGGAAGAGGAGGATTCCACTCCAACTGCTCTATCGAGCACTCTATTTCCGGAATAAAATCAGGTATTCACACACTCTCTCTCTCCTCTTTTCCCTTCTCATAGTTCCTTTGATGACAGTCTCAGGCTTTGATTTGAACGATTCATTCGGTTTTCATCTCTGTTTCAGTTAGAGCTTGATTGATCTTCATTGCTTTTGCAGCGTTCAGTAGGAAAGAGGTCGACAATGTTGTACCTAGCTCAAATACTTGGTGGCGTGGAAGATCATATGCCGCGTCTGTGGCTTCGGATATACCTGATCCCGAGAAGGATCGTAAAAGTGTTCCTGTAGAAGCTCGGCGAGCAATGGTCGAATCTTTTGTAGACAAGTACTTTCTTGTTTTAATCTCGTTCAAATTTGGCGCTTATTTTCGCTCTTTTTCTCTTGGCTGTGGCGAATGGAGGTAGTCTGTATTGTTACATCTAATGAGTGAACATTTCTGGTTTTAGTAATTCCTTTTGACTTTTAGAGCATATATCATGATCATGAAAAAGAATATGTATTACATTGATTACTACTGATAACTTAAAGGAATTTGGTTTCTGTTCCTATTATTCTTATGTTGCAGAAAGCTATTCATTGTTCAGAATGATGAATGCAACCTAAGAAAAATAACAAATAAATAAATAGATAAATTTTCCTGCTTATCTTGTTTATGTTAATTGATTTTTTTCATTTTCTTGTTGACATCACATATTCTTTTTAACCTGATCATAGAGTGTTCTATGTTTCAATAATATATATATATAATAAGAAACAGAACTTTCATTATCAAAAGAGAGAATACACAAAAGAGGGGAGATGGGATATCCCTACACACCACAGGGTTACAAAAAAGAGGCCCAACTGATCACAGAATGTTCTATATTTCAATATTGTACTTTGCTCACTGATCACTTGGGAATAATTTGATGGCTTTTGAAGTTATCAATGCATTCTCAGTAGCAAGCTTCTCTTTGCCTGTTAATTGAAGAGATCATGGATTTATTTATTTATTTATTTATTTTGCTGCTATTTTTGTTGTCTGCAGGTGAACAAGTTTGTTAAAACGTATCTTATACTTCCTTGGTCATTTTTATTTTAGTTGGTCAATACTTCATTATTCCTTCTGCAGGTACAAAGCATTAAATGCTGGGAAGTTCCCTTCGATAAAACATACTCAGAAACAAGTAGGTGGCTCTTTTTATGTTGTTAGAAAAATCCTTCAGGAGCTTCAGAATGAATCTACAACGTCGTCCTTAAAGAGTAGAAGTAATAAGTCATTTCAAGAAACGGCAATCAAAGGTAATGGAAGTTTAACTGAAGGTGAACATTTTACTAGAAGTTTTCTCAGATTGTAAAAGGTTTTTGTGCCCCTAAAAGCGAGGCTCAATTTTTTTTTTTTTTTTTTTTTTTTTTGCCTCATAAGAGACTTCTTATGCCTCCACCAGTTTACCACATTCTTAAAAAATATAAAAAACCATGAAAAACCAGCCCAAGCCAAAGTAAACCGTGCCAACACCTCTCTCACCATAAGCAATACAAAGACTTCCATTCTCATCTATTTAGATAATTATGTCACCCTAAAAGTGTCGTTCTCTTGGAAAATTCATTCATGAGGACTACTGCCATCAAAGGGAGGTAATCCTAGCTTCCTTATTTGAATAGTCGGAAGTTATCCCCACTTTCTCCCTGACCTTATTGGATTCCTTGGCTTCTCCTCCTCCCTCCCGATCCATTGGTCCCTTTCCTTTCACGGCCCCCTTGTGCACTAATACGGGCAGTCCCCTTTATCAGCAGCTGACTTTACTCCTAAAAATAAAGTTATATTTTTCTCTGTTCCTGGAATTTTTTTCACCTCTCCTACTATTGCTTCCATCCTTCTAGTGACTCCAATCTGTTGTTGGTTTTCTTCCTTAACATTTACAGGATAGAGCTCTGATACCAATTGATAAATGACAAATAATATAGTAAAATAAGATAACGATGTATTATAATATAATAATTGGGGAAAGAAGGTAAAATTCTTGGACTCTTTGAGAGGTCTGAATCTCTCCCTTAATAGGCTAATTCCAAATATACCTATTTTATGCTTACATCATCCCTGACAAACTACGCATATGATATCCCACACTACCCTTCTGTACAAAAGACACCCTGCGCACAATAAACTAACGTGTTATGCTAAACACTCCGTGCCTTCATCCTTGCATGTGTAAACTTAACTTAAAGTGGAGGCTTACTGATTCTATCAATAACCTTTTGAATATTTATTTAAGAAAATGGTCATTGAGACGAATTATTCTTTTTATACTTTTATTTAATAGTGTTGAGTAATGGTTTACATTTTTATGACTTTGATTAATATTTTTTTAGTGAAGTTTACATCTCATTATCTCAAGATTTTCTCCTGTCCTATTTTTTTAAAAAAATGCTTATGGCCACCTTATCTTTTAATATATCGAGTATACTGTTGCTTGGAGTTAAACGATATTATTCCCATTGGATGATTATTCATGATGCAGAGAAACCTAATGTTGGTGGCAAACATTTGGAAGCAGCATCTGATCGGCAAAAGTCCTCTTGTGCTGAGAAGATCTTGTCTGCTGATGACGATGTTGAGCTTGCAACTCTTGTAAGTTTTATCTTTATCATAACAAGTATTTGTACTGATTTGGAGATGGAATTTACAAGGTTCTCTTGAGAAAGTTGTAAGGCCAGGTTGATCTAGTTCGGGACCTTATTAGTTGATTCACTTCGTTATTAATGTCACAGCATGTATCAAAAAGGTTGCAATGGGACATCTAGATGCCATCTCATCATTTGCATATTGAAATTCCATTATTAGTCTGTCATTGTTTTACCACCTAAGTGATATATTTTAAAAAATGAAAATCAAGGTTATGATCGATCATGTTAGTCTGAAAAAGAAACAATTGGAGATTGGATTTTCTTTCTATCGGAATCTAATTTCATTGAATGCACAAAATTACACCAAAAAGAAAAAAAAGGAATGTTTTTATGTTTGTAGGAATTAGCGATGAAATGGGGTAGTTACTGGATCAAACTATTTTAAATATATTTTCGTTTGAGGTTACTCTTATCATGGAAACTCTCTTTTGTGAATTAAGTATCGCAGCTTTGATTTTTACTTTAGTCCAGAATTATTTTGGAATGATACAAACTGTTTTCTATCTCACACAACCTATTGACAATAATTTTAAAGGGACTTATAGATCAGAAATGTTGACTCTGGTTGAAGACCTCCCGTGTTATGTCTTTCAGTTAATTGATTTTTGTAATTGCACACAGGTTAGCCATTCTGTCCTTCCAATGAGAAGCAATCTTTTGGAGGACTCCGAGGAAGTTACTTCTGCTTCTCATAAGAAACCAGATGGTGATGATAAAGACTTGGGCACTTCTGAACATGTTTATACTGAAAGCCATGTACTAAAAAATGAACGAGATGTAGTTTCTGATGTTCACCTTGAAAGTAGATTTTCATCTGAAGAGCCGAAGCATGAAGATCCAAATTGTAAAGAGCAACAAGTCCATAGTTCTCTTGAATCAAACAGGTTAGTAGTTGAACTATACCCTTCCCTATACAAGGAAAAAAAGATATCTTTTTGCTTTGATCCATACACGAATACCTTCTTAATATTTTGAAGGTTTAAATCCTATTTTTGGTTCTGAAATTTCAAGTTATTCTATTTTGGTCTCTAAACTTTCAAAATATTTATTTTAGTCTCTGAATTTTCAAGTTTGTTTCATTTTGGTCCTGAATTTTTAAAATGTCTATTTTAGTCTTTGACCATTCAAAAAATAACTATTTTGGTCCTTACCTTTATTTTAATTTTAACAAATTAATTATGTAGCTTTGAACTAGCATGTTAATATGAGTCTGATTTCAAGCCAAATAAATTAGAGATGAACATTGGACAAAGCTTAAATAAGGTAGAAAAGTAACATAGCAAGGACCAAAATGATTACATTTTAAAAGTTTAGGGACTAAATAGATATTTTGAAAGTCCAAGGAGTGCAAAAGAACAAAATAAAAACCTTAATAACTAATGAAAGTTTAGGGACCAAAATAGAACAAACTTGAAAGTTGAAGGACTAAAGTAAAATTTAAATCTATTTTGAATTATAATTAGTAGCAGAATATTTTAAGATCTTTTTATTGTAAGCATTAAGTGTGCAAATTTTTGTATTTTGTACAATCAATTCTCTGTTAAGTTCCTAATAATTTTTAAAAAATTAATGCTAGTACCTAAGAATCATGAACTCGAACACGAGACATGAATACAACACCACAACAACTTCTAAAAGAGGTACTCGGATTCATTTGGATAAGATGGTTCTCCACAAAAGACCTTTTTCTTTTGGTTTACTCGAGATGTGTCGATTGTGTTACTCTGATTAAGCTAATAATTCAATAGGCCCAATTGATTTTTCACTTTGTGGTCCTGCAGATGGTCTTTTCCATTTCTACTTAAAGTGTTCCTATGAGATAACTGGAATGTTCCTGAAATTCTTCTATTTTCCAGGGGGAGCGTTAACAATAGGACAGTGGATGAGGCCCAGCTTCCAACAAGCGAATCAAAACCCTGGGGAGGACGTATTAAGTCAATTGTAGATGATATAATCAACATGTGGAGGAAACTTTAAATCCTTGTACAAGTGTTCATCAGAGTTGGTAAATGTATTGTCTCATCGGTTAGGGATAATGTCTCTGTTTAATATATATGACATCTAGCCCTTTTTAATTGGCTATTTATTCCCTAGAGTTAATTTTGTAGTTCTTAAATTTTTTTACTTTATGATTATTTCTATATTTGAAACAGAGTTTCGAGAGGCTTATCTTACTTGAAATTCCCATAGTTGAAGTTGGAATACAGTTACGAATGAATGTTGAAAGGGTGGGTGCTATAAGCCTCCGAACTTTGGTGTACTCTTAATTACAGTAGACGTTTGAAATGTTCCATTGAGTCTCCACTTTAACAAGAGACAGATGGAGAGTTCAATTTATGATGAAATTAGGGATTTTTTTTTACGACATGTGGAAGGTGGGGGGTTCGAATCACAGATTTCTTGGTCATTAGTATAAGTTTTATATTAGCTATGCTTAGATTGAGGATTTGTGATGCATATGAGGGAAGGATTTAACTGCATTTTAGAATACAAACTCGAGAACACCTCAACATTGTTGAGGGCATGGTGCGCTTGCCTCGCACCAAGCTCCATGTTGGAGGTGAGCTTAATGAGCTTTAAAAAAATTAAGGCACCCTTCAGACTCACGAAATAGTTTTAAAAATTAAAAAGAAAAAAAAAAAACCCTTTGATTCCAAACTCAAACACCTTCTCTAAGCCAAAGATGCCCTTTTGGTTCATAAATCGTGTTAAACTCTTTTTTACCTTTGGTTTCGGACTCAAAACTACTCGAAATGAGCAAAAAGAAAATGCACTTTTGGTACACATGTCACACTAAGTTGTCTATCACATAAACTTTTGACTTTGGATAAAAAGAATGTTAAGCGAAACAATGTGCGCTTTTGGTTTATGCATCCTGTCAAAATATCTTTGATGTAAACTTTTGATTTCAAACATAAAAAGACCTTAACCAAACCAAAGAATGTGTACTTATGGTTCATATATTATGTGACTTAACTTTCTTTGACCAAAACTGATTTTGAACTATGTTAAACTTAAAAAAAGCCAAATAAGGTACAATTTTAGTTCTTATATCATCCTAAAACTCTTTCTTATGAAAACCTTTACTTCTCGACTCAAAACAACTCAAACCGAACCAAAGAAGTGTACTTTTGGTTCAGACATTGCGCCAAACTCTCTTTGCACTCAAGCTTTTCATGGTGACTTCTTCTTCTACTACTTCCTACACGATCTAGGAGTAATCTTCGACGCCTTTTGAGCCGAGCTTGTTGGCACTATCCTTTTGGAAATGTTTAGAGATGAACTAATACGAACTCCTTTGAATGGTGACTTCGGACACCTTTGGCTATATGACTCTCAAAATCACGCTCAACTCAAAGATCACTCATACACTTGCATACACTTGAATATGATCTAAAGGAAGGTCAACAAGGAACTATCTTTAATTGATCAACCAAGTTGCAAGGAGAACTAGTTCCTTACCGAAGCTTGAAACAAATAACATAAAAAAAATATATAGAAAGAAACAGTCATATAAGAGGCAAGCGAGGACCAGCACTATGGTTACACGAGAAATTAAGTGACATGACTAGATGACACAGTCACAAACTTTGAGAAGTTTATTGAGAAAATTTTAGTATATCGTCTACAATTAACCTTATATACTTGATAATATTAAACATCGGCCAACAAATTTCATTAAGATTTTGGAAGAAAGGTATGAAGGGAATGAAGAAAATGAACATGAATATCAGCAATATTGGATGTAAAAATGAATATATTTGCACCAACAACAACTACATGATGGCTTGTGTTTTACATTTTGAATTTATGGTATTTAGTTCAATGTGTTTGTGAACATGTGCATTTGTTTATTGGTGTGTTATGTTTCAAATGTTGTTCACTTATGATTGAAGAATAAAAAGAAATTGTGTGTACACACACATATAAACAAAATATTGGTATGCAGTAGGGAGGGCGATCGCAAAAGCGTGTTTTACTGCTTAAACAATGGGACGCTTCTCGAATGATTCAACAAAACTACTATTGTACTCATTGCAAACTACAAGGACTCAAAACCACGAATGACTCCCGACGTATTAGCTTATGTAATGTCAGTTATAAGATTGTTGCTAAGATCTTGCATGTTGTCTCAAAAAACCAAAGTGCTTTTATTTTTGGTAAGTTAATTGTTGATAATCTCATTATTTCTTAGGAATTTCTTCGCCATATTTATATCTCAATTGTTAAACAAGGTTATGCATCTTTGATGTACAAAAGTCAAAAGTGCAAGTACACTGTTTTTTTTCGTTACTAAAATGGAGAATTCCAAGTATCGAATCCAATATAACATTTTGTAACAAAACTCAATAAATAAAGATTTAGAAACCAGTTTAAAATAAGTTTTTTGGGGATGATTTTGAAGTAATGAGAAATAAGCGGTAAAAAGGAGGGATTCAAATCTAATTATGCCCTAAAGTTCACTTTGTTACCTACTATGTGCTCACAAGGTTGTCTGACACATCATGCATTGTGAACCAAATTTATCTCTTATTCATTCTTCCATGAAGTACCTTTAAGAGCTTGAGCAAGTAAATCTATATTTCTATGGCTAATTCGAACTTAGATAATTAAGCATGAAATTCTAATGACCCTATAGGTATCGTCCTCTGTCTAGGATCAAACAACGAACACATATTTCTAGTCTCTTATCCTATATTGTTTTTATGAAAATCATAATATTGTCCAACTCTTTCAATATTGAACTTATAGATTATGATAAGTTACATGGTCAATCTAAGTTAACAATAGACGTTAAAATCAATAAAAGCAAACAATGTTAGAAGGTGGGCAAGAATGCAATTATCACACATTAGGCTTTATAACATCCTTTAGAACATCTACATCTTTGAATTCCAAAAGATAGTTTAGTTCATAACAAAATAAATAGAAAAACACAACTTGAATAGAAATGAAGTTCATAGAAGGTAAAAGATTACAAAGCATAAAAGAAAGTAAATAACAAACTGAAAAAAACAAAGCTAGAATTACAAAAATATAGAATAAAAATCTAGCAACGTGAACATTAGGTTGCTTTCTCAGTCTAATCCAATTTTACCTTTTTCAAGGGAATCAGGGATTGTCACACTTTCAATGTAGATATATATCCAATTGAGTACAAGCTCTCAGTAGATAATTTCATACCCTACTAAAACCTATAGTTCTTCACTACTGGAACTCAAGGGTGGTGACGGGATTGAATTTGGAAAACTTCAAGGTAGCGTCCAGATTGAATCTCCAAATCGGCTCTCTCATCCAAGAAGCAAATGTCGCCTTTTATAAGCCTCTAGGGCAAGGTTGGCGGTCGAAATCAACGTGAGAATCCAAATCTTCCATCAGTGCCACAAATCAAGGAATCAAATCACATAATAAATTAGCTCCTCCAATCACACTCAATTTGTATGCTAGCACCTGGCACCTGCAAAGCTGGATCCGAAAAAAAAAATCAAGATTTTGTATAAAATCAAGAAATTATATCAAAATTTATCAAAAGTAGCTCTTTTTTCCCAATCACGTATAATTCATAAATCTTATATTTGATTCGATTTTACTTAAATTTTCCTTATTTAATAAAGAATATATCATTAACTACTAAAGTTCAAACTATCAACTTACATTTTAAAGGCTAATAAATAGTCATCATAAAAGAGTGTTATCAATCTTCAAAATTGGATATAAGTAAGGCTTATAATAGAGTGGAGTTGAGATTGATGAGTATAATGGGTTCTAGTAATAATTGGAATGATTGTATTAGCATGTGTATGAAATTTGTTTCTTTGTGAATTCTTATGAACGGGAAATGCACGACAACCTTCAAGCCAACTGAAGGTTAAGGCAAGGAGATCATTTAACTGTAATAAGACATTGCTAGCTAAACACGCATGGCAGCTATATCCCAAACACTAAGCAATGTAGAACCTACAAAATGAGAAGTTATAGACAGTCAAACATCTCCAAAGAATCGATCTAATTCAATGGACAATATATTATATTGATGATATGGATGAAGCTGAAGAACAATGATCAACACACATAACTCATCAACCAGCAAATACCAAACCCAACGCATGATGGATCTAAACACTAGCAACCTCCTACGCCTCACGCTTATAAGCTTAACGCATTGATTATGTGGTTCTTAATGGAAAGGTGGGCTTAGATTCGTTGATTCTCTAGAATTTGCTTGAGGGGGACAATAGACAATTTTGAGAATAAAATTCAACCACCTTTTTTTAGTTCCTTTTTTTAGGGGTGGGGGATTCGAATCTCTGACTTTTTGGTCGATGGTACATGTCAATTACCTCTGAACTATGCTCATTTTGACATAAAATTCAATCACTTGTCTATGAAATAAGAGACAAACAACATAAAGGATGGTAGAGGGGTTTGTCATCACTTCCCAGACTCGTAATGTCGTTGCACATGAACTTCATGCACGAAAAACAAACCAAACAAGAATTTGGTTGGAGGAAAATCCTCCTTGGGTAGCTAGTGTCATTCATGAAGGCACAACCGTTTCCCAACTTTTCCATTTTATTATTACTTTCCTTTTGTAATAATATATATATAATCGCCACTTAGTAAATATGTTAAGATAATCCATTGAATTGAATTTCTTTATTATCTTCATTGTCTTGCCACTATTGCAATCGAGAATGGACATGACTTCATTCCTTCTTTCTTGATTATATATTTTTTTCACTAAACCTCCAATCTTGTGGTGTGACAAGTGTTGTTCACTTGAGTGCAAATCCAATTCTACACTCCAAGATAAAGCACGTAAAAACAATAGATCTAAAAAAGAATAAATTAGTACATAAAGAATCTAAATCATACTTTTTTTGAGTTCAACAACATTTGGAAGTAGAAGAATTTGAACCTCTAAACTCTTGATTGAGAGTGCATATGAGCTATGCTCACTTGGCTATGACGCATGAATAATAGATTTAGAAATTCAAATTCAAATAAAAGAATCCAAAACCATAATCTATAATTCGTTTTCAAAATCAAATATAAAATAAAAAATGAGTTTTAAAAAAATCACGACTAGAAAATACCTTTTCAAATTTAAAAATGATTTGTTAAAATGAAAATATTAGGCAATCAACTGAATACGAAATAAGGCAAAACACAAAAAGAATCTACACTTCAACGACCAACTTTTAAATATTTGAAACTTTTATTCACTTTGGAGTTGGTGAATAAAGCCATCCACAACATTTTTCCATATGAGCGATCTGTCATTGTTCCATATGACCCAAACATTAAGCTTGCCTTGCCTTATTCAATTTTCACAATGCACATCATATAAAATTTCACATGGATCAGAAGAAAATTTGCTATAATTGCCTGTACATTTGACATTTGTTGTGTCAGATCCTGTGGCCTACTTCAACAGATAAGTAGTGGTAAAGACGAACATTAGAGGCGGCATCTTGGGAAGTGAAGATTCTTCTTTTACGAATGACATTGAAAAAATGGGTCAAAAGGTCCTAGCTCATTGCTTTTGAAGGGAGAAGTAGAAGTGCCACATTAGTTCTTGCATACTTGAAGCTCAGAACTGAGTTACAAATGCAATCTGGATGATCTTTAAGGCATTCCTATCTTATTCTTACAACAAAGTTTGCAAAGTCATCCAGATTCCTTATCAAATACAACTCCAAAGAAGAGAAGTAATAAATCAACTACACATTTCCAGATCCACTAAACCAGCTGACCCATCCATCCAGTTAGAAATAGACTATACAAGTACAACCCATTAAATAAGATGGAAATACATTTCATTTCGTAACTTGTAAATAATATGATTGTTATTATTATCCCTATCAAATAAAATGGGCATACCTTTACAGGTTACACGGGGATGGCATCCGCCAAAGACTCAGGAGCAGCTCCACTGCTGCCGTTGAGCACTGTCACGTTTCCATCTGAATCAACATCCACAATTACTGAGTCACCCTCCTTGATCTCCCTTGCCAGCATTTTCTCGGCCATGCTGTCCTCCAAAAGTCTCATGATTGCCCTTCTCAATGGTCTCGCACCGTAGCTTGGGTTGTATCCTTCCTCGACCACCCTATCTCTAAATCTCTCTGTCACTTGGAGCTCAATTTCTTTTGCTTTTAATCTATCAAATACCTCCTTCAGCATTATATCCGCAATCTCCTTGACCTCCAGTTTTGTGAGCTGACGGAACACGATCATCTCGTCCAACCTGTTCAAAAATTCAGGCCTGAAGTATTGTTTCAGTTCCTCTGTCACCAAGCTCTTGATACGGTTATAACTACTGTCCTTGTCGTCGTAATCAAGGTCGAACCCTATTCTGCGACCTCCCTTCTCTATCACACTGCTTCCCACGTTTGATGTCATTATCAAGAGTGTATTCTTGAAGTCTACTGTTCTGCCCTTGCTATCTGTCAACCTTCCATCCTCTAGAATTTGAAGCATCATGTTGAAGACATCAGGATGAGCCTTTTCAATCTCGTCAAAGAGCACCACTGTGTATGGACGACGTCGAACAGCCTCAGTTAATTGACCGCCCTCTGTGTAACCAACATAACCAGGGGGCGAACCAATGAGCTTGGAGACAGTATGTCTTTCCATGAATTCACTCATATCAAGACGAATCATTGCTTCTTCAGAGCCAAAATAGTAAGCAGCCAATGCTTTTGCCAACTCGGATTTACCAACACCAGTTGGACCAGAAAATATAAAGCTTGCAATTGGACGATTGGGATTCTTGAGTCCAACACGAGCTCGGCGTATGGCACGGCTGATGGCTTTAACTGCTTCATCTTGACCAATGACCCTCTTATGGAGGGTCTCTTCCATTTTGAGAAGGCGGTCAGATTCATCAGTGGATACTTTCTCAACAGGAATGCCAGTCCAGGAGGAGACAATATGCTGAATATCAACTTCAGTAACAACAGGGCCTACATCTCCTGCCTCACTTTCTGCCTTGCTCATCTCCTTGCCCTTGTCTATTAGAGCAGAGATCTTGGTCTTAAGTTCCATTTCTCTATCACGCAATTCTCCAGCCTGTTTAAAGTAAAAGTTCAGTTAAGTTTCATTTGCTAGAGCTGGATAATTATTAAAATGGCATGGCAAAACTAAAAATTTAGATACTCTTCACACTTGATCATTCATTGAAAAACCCGGAAAAGAAAAACAAACCGTAAGATGCTGCAAATAACAGGGGAAGAATTAAAGAGAACAAAATTACCTTCTCAAAGTCTTGACTCCGAACAGCCTCATTCTTCTCCTTTGTGATCTGCCTGAGCTCTTTCTCAAGCTCTCTAGCTTCCTCAGGTAGCTGCAAAAAAACATTAAAATTGTAGCAACATTATGTAGGAAAACAAGAGGATTGAAAGAGTTACAAGCTAAGAAGCACGAACACGGACACGGACACGACAGGACACGGCGATACGTCAATTTCTAAAAAACGAAGATACGGATACGTTGAGGATACGCTGTTTTTTTTTATTATTATTATTATTTTTTAGTATATATATATATTTTTTTAAAAAATTTTAGTATATATGTAATTTTTTTATAAAAATTATAGTATATACTAATTTTTTTAAAATATAAATTTTTATTGATAGTAGTTTAACTCCATCCTTCCTGTTTTTTTAACTTAAAAATGCTTCTTTTATTGGGCTGGGCCTATACAACCATTTGTCTAGGTTAAATATGAGGCTTTCTAAAGGAGGTTTAAATATATATATATATATATATATATAAAAAATAAAAAATAAAAAAAGAAAAAAAAAGAAAAACCAAAGGTACGAATAGAAACAGAAGCGACTCTCTGTACTTGACTAGAGGCAGCAAACCGACTAGTGGCAGCAAACGGCGGTGGTGGTGAAGGCGGACGGTGACTGCGCCGGCGGTGAAGAAGAGAGAACAAATGGGTCAATGGAATTTGTGAAGAAGAAGAACCTCACCTGTTTTCTTTTCAGTTTTCACCTTCAGAATGCGAAGCCCTAGCGTGGTGATGGTGAAGAAATCGTGAACGGCAGCTTCATTTTCTATTCATCTTTCTTTTTTTTTTTTAATTAAAGACATCCTGCCCAGAGAAATCTTTAAAATATTGATGTGGGCGTGTCTGGGCCGTGTCCCAGAGTGTCCGAAATTAAAATATATATATATATTTTCGAACACGCAAAATTGCGTGTCCGACACGTGTCCAGAGCGTGTCCGGACGAATCCGTGTCCGACGCGTGTCCGACACAGATCCTTCCTCCATTTTAGCGTGTCCGTGCTTCATAGGTTACAAGGATGATGAGAACAAACCTGAGCATGACGAAGGCGAACCCGGGAACCAGCTTCATCAATCAAGTCAATTGCCTTATCAGGCAAGAATCGATCACTGAAATTTACAGATATCCATCAACACACACCTTCAACAAACTGATTAGGAAAAGCAACCATAATCTTGACTAATTATACCAGAGCACAGACACGACATGGCAATCTACCAACTACACACGTCAATATCATCATATGCACAGAAATGTTCAGGCAATAACTTCAAACACATAAGCATGCTTACCTTTTGAGTACATCAACATTTGGAGGTAGGGGATACGAACCTCTAACCTCATGGT
Organism: Luffa aegyptiaca; assembly: GCA_017139565.1. Lineage (NCBI taxonomy): Eukaryota > Viridiplantae > Streptophyta > Magnoliopsida > Cucurbitales > Cucurbitaceae > Luffa > Luffa aegyptiaca. The sequence goes on along the minus strand of CM029404.1, from coordinate 2,679,590 downwards.
CGAAGTTATATGTCAATTACCGCTGAGCTAAGCTCACTTTGACACATAAGCATGCTTACCTAATCTACTCAAATACGTGGACTTCAATGTTATCAAATCTTTATCCAACCAAAACAGTCGATAATTAGGAGGTAGAACAAGCAGACATTAAACATCAGAGAGCTTTTCTTTCTTCAACTAGCTGAATATTTTCTTTCACATACCTGATGTACTGGTATGACAGCTGTGCAGCAGCTTCCAATGCTTCATCTGTGTAACGAAGTTTGTGATGGATTTCATAGCGCTCTCTAAGGCCTTTCAAGATCTGTATGGTTTCATCCACAGATGGTTCCGGCACTTTGACTGGCTGAAATCGCCTTTCCAAGGCTGGATCTTTCTCAATGTGCTTTCTGTATTCATCCAAGGTTGTAGCTCCAATGCACTGTAAAAATAGAGAACCAGATAATTAGATCACACTGGTAATTAAGAATTAAGACGTTTAACATCACAAGAAATAATGATTGAAAACTACTAGCTTGTACCGTTAAAAACTCGTTAGCATTTGTTAGCATTTGTTATCCTATATTTTGCAACTATTATACTTTTTGTCACTTTTTTCATGATGGATATCTCTTCATTGAACAAAACACAAGAATCTTCCCAAAAATACAACTCGGTTGATAGAGATAGAGACAAGATCCAGGTGGTTAGTTTTGGTACTAACAAAGTTACAGTTACATGGACCCTTGATAGCTCTAGTTCTCAGATTTGTAAAATCAGCACATCTGAAGCTCCCAACTACTCCCTCAGAAACTGAAGCTCGTCCTTGTGTATCTAGTTTGCAACAGTTAACTGCCAGAGGAAAAGTTTTTCCGGTGATCCCTTGCCTACAGAAGCTTAATTGCTCCAGTTAGACTCTAAAACGAGTTAGTTTCCCTTTGAGTTTGGGTTGCTACAGTTTCTGCTTTCCTCATAGAAATAGTGGATCTTTTGATGTCTACTTCTGCTTCCCCAATTACATTGAAGATTGGTTATCTAAAGCTCTTTGGTGAAAGGAAAAGCAAGAGATCTTTAAGAATGCACCATCAGAGCTTTTTTATGGCTGATTGGTTGTAAAGGAACCAGAAAATGTTCAAAAGAAAGAGAAATCCATGCAAATTTCACGAGAAAGAGCTTTTTTGTGGCTCAGATCTTGTTCATTAGATGACCTCATTATGGAGCGTCCTTCACAAAAAAAAAATTATTCAGTAGCCACACAATTTTTTTATTAACCTAGAGTGGAAGGCCTTCATGCAATAGCCTTTTTTTCTGGGATTCCTTCTACCCAGCCTCAAAGTTGTTTTGGCCTTTATTTTTCAGGAGTATGCAGTCTCTTATAGTTATCACAAAAAATTGTTTGGTAACTATACAGTTTTTTTCTTTTATTAACCTAGAGTGGAAGGTTTTCATGCAATAGCTTTTGTTGGTGGAAATTTCCTCTACCACGGCCTCTAAGTTGTTTTGGCCTCTTTTTTTCAGTGAATATGGTCTCAAGATTACCTGCAGTTCTCCTCTTGCAAGGGCAGGTTTTAATATGTTTGCTGCATCAATAGCTCCTTCTGCAGCCCCTGCTCCAATTAATGTGTGCACCTCATCAATAAAAAGGATAATCTCATCACTTTGTTTTATTTCCTCCATCAATTTCTTTAATCTTTCCTCAAACTCTCCACGATATTTTGTGCCAGCTACAAGAAGGCCCATATCCAAGGTTATAACCTGCACAACAGAAAATTATAAATAAATACTTCAATAACAAGTAGTTTGGAAACATAATGGAAAAAAATAGCTTACTACTTACTAGCCCAAACAAATGTTTAAAACGGGTTTGGAAAACAAAGTAACTTCTTGCTTTGTCTCGAGAATAATTTCCAGAGCTTACTGACTCACAGAACCAAAGACTTCTAATTTAAGTTATGCCATATAAATGGCCTACAGAGCCTCTGGTACTAGAAAACATAACAAAGAGCAGCCAACCCAACAGCTTAACTATATTTATGATTTGGATGGATACGATTGCACAATACTTGCACAATGTAGCACCATCATTTCTATAAAGGATGGGATGCAAGATTGATCTTTCAGCATGTGGCTTCTTTGAAATTGCAGAAAAAAATATAATATTGGAAAAACAATATATCATACTAGGAATGTTACAATCACGGGTTTAGATATTTGATCAAAAAAGACTTACCAACATAAAAATAAAATCTTATGTATTGGCTGAAAGGGCTGAATAGTAACATTGTAAATGAAACATTTTCCAACATTCTCATCAGGATTTTTAACAAATGATTCAAAATAATTAGGCAAATGAAAAGCTTCAAAAGGAGGGGCTAGATGTTCCAATCATACAAAAGGTCAACAAAGATCAAGAGAAAGTTCCAAAATTTATCATATTCTAAAATTAAGTTTAGTGTTTAAGGACCATCAAAGGATCTCTTCAGCTCGTTACAATCATGTCAGTGTCTATTAATATTTTATTTATTTCTAACCCTTGAACTGGGTAACTATAATATTGTACCATCCCCTGACAAATGTTACCGACACCACAAGCACTAAAACAATACTAACGAAGCAAAGCTATACAAATTCTAAGAAAAGTGATTGTTCAACACATAACAAGGAGGTATTTCCTTGAATTCTAAGAAAAGGGATCAGTTACTGTAGAAACAAATTCTAACCTTCTTCCCTTCTATTGTTTCAGGAACATCCCCATTAGCAATCCTTTGAGCCAGACCTTCAGCAATAGCAGTTTTCCCAACACCAGGTTCACCAATGAGGCAAGGATTATTTTTTGTCCGCCGACCCAAAATTTGGGTTACACGTTCTATTTGCTGCTGCCTACCAACGACTGGATCCAGTTTACCCTGGAGAGAAAAGAAACTGATGTTAGAACCTGAATTTTCACACAATAAAAAACTCCTTGTAAGACGTCACAGGAAATATATTTTCAAAGCACCTCTTCTGCCAGCTTAGTTAAGTTTGTCCCATACTCTTCCAGGGTTGGCATCTTGTTCCCACTGGTCCCTCCTCCAACACCAGCACCAACAGCCTCTGTGCTCTCACCCACCATTCGAATAACCTGTTCACTCAATTTATAAATTATTAAGCTAAAAATAAAATGTTTGCCTCAGAATAAACTAAATAAATAGTGTCAGGAAAAAAATTCTTGCCTGAGTCCGAATGTTTGTGGGATCAGCACCTAAATTCTCAAGAACACGAGCTGCAACACCCTCCCCTTCACGAAGTAGTCCTAGAAGCAAGTGCTCTGACCCAATGTAATTGTGGCCTGAAATTGCAGGAAAGGTTCATGCAAGTTTAGTAAGTCAACGCAATGTTAGGAAGTCCAACAACATACGCGCACATAAGATACACACAAGACAGGGTCCAACAATGACCTATATATCTATAAACACGCATATAAATACACAAGGATGCATATCTCTTCAAATTTCTAAGGAAGTTCACATATTTTAATTTTTCATCTCTTAAGTTGCCCAATTTTCCCCATAAATTTCTGCAAACTCACTACAAATCATGTCATGTTTATCATCAGCTAAATTTAACATCTACTAATAGAAAAGGTATAATTTAAAAATGTTACAATGAAAGGGACTAAAAATTCAAACTTTTTAAATAAAAGGAACTAAATTAGATACATAACCCAAACATTAGGGACTATAGAACATATATTTAGCAAAAAATGGTGAAAGGTGTAAACTTTTCAAGTTCAAAAAAATACCAAAAACTTCCATGAAAATGCTAACCAAGTATAATATCTATATCATGCTTCATATGATGTCCATGGTATCAAGCTACATCTTACTACTGTTTCAACGTCAGTTCTCGAAGACAACTTCTTTGGAGAAAACAAGATTTTTTTTTTCTTATCAGGATTCTAGTTTTGAATACTGGACCTCAAGTTAAACACCCACCAAAGCTTCAAGCCCTTACTTACCACAAGGCTGCCCCGGGGGTGAAGGTCGTGTTAAATGAAGAAACAAAAATGCAGACAAAATTGCAACTGTTAACTATTCAGGGAGAAATCAAATAGATTTTCTGTTCCGTTTCTTTTTCCATTTTCCAGGAGGAGAGAGGGGGAGAGAAATCTTACCAAGTTGGCGAGCTTCCTCAAGAGAAAGTTCCAAAACACGCTTAGCACGAGGAGTGAATGGAATTTCAACAGCAACAAAACCACTGCCCCGACCAATTATCTTCTCCACCTCCACACGTGCATCTTTAAGATTAATTCCCATAGATTTAAGAACCTTAGCAGCAATACCAGTGCCTTCGCCAATAAGACCCAAAAGGATCTGCTCTGTGCCAACAAAATTGTGACCAAGTCGCCTCGCTTCCTCCTGGGCAAGCATTATTACTTTAATCGCCTTTTCAGTGAATCGCTCAAACATAGCTCTTGGAACACATCTGCTAGCCCTTCCTCGCCTAGAAGAGATAGTAATGGCCATCTTGGAATGAAAATCCTGCCCAGTTCTCAACATGTTATCCAAAGAATTAAACCCTCTAAGTCCGGAGAAGCTTCTAATCCTCAAACCAGGCGCATGTACACTAGACATCATTCTAACAGCCCGTTTTACATTCCCCGATCCTCTTGACGGGGGGCTCTTCCTCCCACCGACCAAACCAGGAATATTCGTCGATTGAACCAAAACTCTAGCCATGATGTCCAGAAACCGTCAGCTTTCAAGGATAGAGATTAATAGAGAGTCTGAAAGGAGCTGCTGCTAGGTGGAGAATAATCTACGGCCGCCGCCGCCGTTGAGGTCGATGCTCGGGAGAGAGGAACCAGCCGCTGCCAACCAGAATGCCGCTGCCGGATGGGTGATCGTGAGAGAGAAGGAGATTGGAGCAGACTTAGGGTTATCCCAGATTTAGGGCTCTATATCTTTTATTTTTGTTTTTTTTTTTATTATTTTTAAAGATCGGGCTGTATAAGTCGGTAAAATTGTTGGGCCAGTGGGCTGCTGCTAGGTGCTAGGTTGGTGAGTTTCTTGCATCTCGCTATAATCGATATTATCCCTATCTTCTTTTTTCTTTCAAAAATACCCTCCAATTAGTTTCAAAAATACCCTTTGCTGATTTGGGCATCTCTTTATCTCAATTACCAGTGTTATGGTGTGATAATTTGAGTGCGGTTCATTTAAGTGTCAATCCGATGTTGCATTCTAAAACCAAACATGTAGAGCTTGACATCTATTTTGTTCGTGATTTAGTTCTTAACAGGAAATTACATGTTCAACATCTACCGGCTTCTGATCAGATTGCAGATATGCTTACCAAACCGTTGTTTGCTGGAACTTTTCTTCAGCTTAGATCCAAGCTCAATGTTCGAGATCCCTCTTCCATTGGCTTAAGGGGGTGTTAAGGCAGCTCATTAGCTCATTTAATTTGTTCAACCCAAAAGATGCAAAGTCCATATATTAGTTATTTACTAGCCCAAGATTTCACATGGTTTCTCAACATAAGCCCTTATCTGTAATTGTAGTTAGGATATCTTCAAAGTTGTTGAGATTTGCTTTTTGGTAGCCGTTAGGAGGTTTATTCTCATCTCTATCTCTTCTCTATATATGGTTTTTATTCTTTGTAAACCCATGTACGGGAGTAATGAAATCGTTAGAGATTTTTTTCTGAGTTTAATTTCTCATCTTCTTCTTTAAGTTTATTTTTGCTTCCCTTCTCTTTGAACAAAATTATTTGATTGCAATTTATATTATCCATGGTATGACAAGTTCTAAGTTATTAGAGTAATATTGAATAGTGTGGTTGACATGTGAGATGGTCATGTTTAAGAAATAACCTACAAAGTCTATATAGTATATATGGATAAGGTTGAGTGTCTTATCCTGATAACACTATTGATATGACTCACTTTGTAATTACAAATGATTTGATCTAAATCGTTCACGTGGAGACATGTGAGTGAAAAAGTATCATATATTTGTATAAGACTATACCACAAAATATTTTATCTATCTTCATAAATTCATTAAATGAGAATATCAATATTTCGCAGGAAAATCATATGCGACTCGATCTTAATCCTGAGTGAGTTATGAACTCTTGTCTACAAGGACTCGACATTGGATTTGCGTGGGTGAAAGTGACTTTTGAAGCCAATTCAATAAGCCTAACATTTTGGAAACTTGAACAAACAGGGAGTTGGGAACATAATTTCAAAAAATGAAGTTCACTTCTTCTCATATATGGAAAGTATATAAATAGTTCCCTTAAGTGTTGATTTCAAAACTTGAAACAATGGGCCCACACTCTCTCACTGGCTTGAGAGGAGCTTGGTTTATAATTGGACCATAAACAGATTGTTCATTAGATGATCAATATTGGTATTTAAGGTTTAAGATGTAATTACTGGGATAAAACAGTCTTCTGACCCATTTGTAATTACGAATAACTCGTGGAGGATTGACTTATATATAATAATTATATCTATGGACACAATTTGTCATATCGTGCATAAGATCAATTGAACTCTAGGTTTGTAGTGGAGTGACTTTGAGTTGATGAATGCAAATTAATTGCTTAAAGAGCTTGATTAATTAATTTTGTATCATTGAAGCTTATAATTTGAAATTTGAAATTGTTTAAAAAAAAACCGGAAATATCATTGAGAAGGAATATCGTTCGATACAACTGTTGCCTTGTAAAATGTGGTTAAAATATGCAATTAAATTCCACACAATGCACGTGCAAGTATACACGGCCAGCAGCAAGTGATAAATATATCAATATCGTCTCCACAGGGATTAGAACAAGAAAATTCCTATGTTAAAACTTAATTTCTAGCAAATTCAATATGGTAACCGGTAAAAATTTAGTAATGCCTAAACTAAGGTGCTTTGATAAAATAAATTGCAGAGATAAACATAAAACAAAGTAAAGTGCAAAATGCTAAATAAACGAAACTTGCAACAAGGTTAAGAAAATAGGCTTGAATTAGGAACTAATTGTATCTCTCTAAACATCGAATGCTGGAGCAAGAACTTTGCTCTCTCAATCCACACAGCAATTTCTCACGGAATCTTCCCAAATCTCCTAAAATAGCAGGTTAACTCCCATTAACCCACTTCATTTTAAAACATGTTGTATTATGTGCATTAGGTGAAGTGTTATCCCTAACTCCTTCACTTAGCTAGCTACTAACCCTAACAAGGAGCTAATGTGATTTTGAGTATTCAGCCACCCTTGTTTTTCCCAAAACTAAAGATGACAGTGCAAAGAAATGGTTGGCCGGACGAAATCTTTGCTTAAGCATTAAACACCCTCAAAACCAGATTAAGAAAGCTAAGGAGCTAAGCTCCAATGTTTAGATTAATACAGAAGTATCCTAATCCTCACCTTAAGGTGATTAGTTCATGTTACAAGCTGAAAAAAAAATAAAACAACCAGAAAAAGCCATAAAGAAACTTAAACTCAGCTACTCAAAGTTCAAGAGAAGAAGAAACAAAAACAAAGGAAGAAGTCGCCGGAAATGGAAAGGTTGCAGAAGATGCTCCTTCCAAATATCAGCTTCCCCTTCTTCTATGGAATCTCCTTCTCTTCCCTCCTCGATTTCTCCATTGCTGAATGTTTCTCTGCCTTTTGGTTTCTTCTCCTTTTATATCTCCTCACAAATACGGCTGTCCTACAAATATACTCCTCTCTTCATTGATTTCAGGGCTACATCAGCTTCTCTTCAGCAAAATGTCAGACTCCCATTGGATGAAAGAGCTGATTGTGATAAAAAAGTGTCAGCTCATTTAATGAGCTGGTTTTTCACTCGTGTGAATCGCGTGAATCGCGTGCGAACTTTGCTCCATAATTGATCCAGCAATTCCATCTACAGCTCCTCAATCACTTTATCTGCTACACTTGCTGCCTTTAGTCTGCTCCAAAAAATGACTTTATGGATCTGCAATATAAGTACACAAAATTTAATGCATTTCACCTTCAAAACAGTAGCAAAATATTGACTATTCTCTCAAAGATGATTTAAACCAAAACATGAGATTTATAGAGGAAAAACATCAAAATATGCTAGCCAATTACCCCCATATTAAAGAATCCAAGCTAAAAGATAAGATAAATAACTCTTATACTAAGAGTTATCAACAACTACCTCTTCTAATAAAAAGGAGATTTATGTAGGAAAATTAAGATGCAAAAAAAAATTTGTGTCCTCTCTCCCGATGGAAGAGGGATCCAAAACGGAAGACAAAAAGTCAGCGATAGCTAAGCGCGCAAGACAGTGAGCAGCTCAATTGCATAGACGAGGACAACTGTCGAAGGACTTTGTCGAGAGTTTCCTTCGCATGGAGGATGGGATCGACCAAGTTCGCTAATTCAATAAGGTTCTTCGGCCTCAAGATTTAAGAGTTTTGCAACTTCTGATGCGTCGGATTCAACCGCAATTTGAGGGATTGGAGGAACGTTTGCCTCAGATTGGAAATCAAGTAAGCTTCTCAGACCTTGTAGGTGTTGGGGTGTGGAGACAAAATCCACCGCTCCCAACTTGTCGTGCAAGAAAGGAAAAAGGCTAATGGGCTTGGCCTATTTGTAAATTAGGTTTCATGCAACAACTATATAAATATATATCTATATATATATATATATATCTATATATATATATATAGCATGCGATTGGAGCTTTTAACCCTAAAGTGGCCTTTGCTGTTGAAGATCTTCCTCTGTGCGCCTGAAGTTTTTCTTCATTTTATTTGTGTGGCAGTGAGTTTTTCTGGAGAAAAATGAGTATTTCTCGTGTTGGGTTGAGGGTGTTTATTTCGTTGTTTATCCCAAGTTATCGAGGTGTGATATTTGGATGTAAATAGCTATTGTTGGGCTATTGAGGGTTAGTTTGTGGTGTTATTGAAAGCTTCCTGTAATCTCCCAAATTTCTAGAAGAACCTGCAATTGCAGAAGACTGGACGTAGTCCCGAGCTTGGGGCAAACCAATATAACTTTCAGTGTCGTTTTCTTTTTCCGATCTCTTTTATTATTTTCGTGACTATTATTATTGACTTGTTTGGCTTAACCTGTGGAATAGGAGATAACTATAATGTTATTGATTGTCGTCATAATATTATATTATTGTTTGTGTATTCTGCATTTTTCTCTCAACACTAGGATTGCTTTCAATTCCATATTTTTTATGGACCAACTTAGATTGATCATTTGAAGACCCACACGGATTGGAGATCTTGTGAAGTCACAAACAATCCACCCGATCCCACCTATTCTCTGCTTTTCGTTCCAATGAAGCATCAATGTTTTGAATTTTGAAATTGTTAAATGGATATTTAATTTGAAGTGTTTAAATTAATATTTAATACTTAATATATTAGATATCTTAAATATAAAAGAGAAAAATATATTTATCGTATTTGATACATTAAATATCAAAGGAAATAATGGATTAAATACATTAAATGAATAAATATATACACGAACTTTGAACAAGATTCATATATGTTGAATATATTTATTTATGGGAGTTTTTCATTCTGAATTGCCAACCATAAAGTTGATATATATATATATTTGTCTAGAAACAAGGACAAGAATCAAGTCTTGAATTCATATATGAAGTAAAAAAGTCTCTTATATGAGGTGTTCTAAGGTTTTTGGCAAAATATTAGAACATAAATTTGCAAATTCTAAAAAGATAGAAGAAAGTGATAGACTCCAAGTACTATAAAAGGAGTCTTTATGACTTTAGTTTCAAATTATCCCAATTAGAAACACTTTTAAGTTTGGTGTACATAAAGATTTGAAAAATGTTTTTTGTAATTGGAGTCGATGAAACAATTTTTTGTGATCCTTATATTTTTTAAATAGTTGATTTTCTTTCCCGTGGTTGTGTTTTTTTCTTCGATTGGGAGTTTTCATGTAAATTATTGTGTTTCTTTATTAGTGTTGTTTTCTTTTAATTTCTCATTTATTTTTTTGCTTATTGTAGTAGAGTTAATATTTTCCCCCTCTAATATATCTTTTTAGAAATTAATTATTGGATTAATGCAAATTTTATTTGGAATAAAATAATGCAAATTAATTATTTGGATTAATGCAAATTAATTATTGGTTAATCTACACTTGTATTTATCTCTAACATTTCTTCTTTACTATGACTCAATAATAAAATCAAGATTGGAGGAAGTCTCCTTGAAACAACTATAAATACTTTTTTCCTTTCTTATGAAGGAAAATTTTAGGTTAGGATGAGTATAGCTCAACCGACATAAAAACTTATATTAATTATGATTAAGAGGTCTATGGTTCAAATCCTCATCTCATGTTGTCAAAAAAAATAAAAAATTAGAGTGAGCGGTTTTTTGTAATCGAGGAGAATTCATTCAATTAAACTTGGCCAAAAGAGTTCTATGTACGGAGACCATGGGGCACCATACGAGTCATACTGAAAATTTAGAATGTTATCTTATATTAAAATATCAATCATTCTCAAAACTTTAAATTTATATATATATATATATAATCTATACGATTCATCTTCTATTTAATGTATCTAATACATTAATATAAAATATGTCGTTATTCCCTTTGATGTTTAATGTACGGCTAAATTATAAAAAATGCCCCTGAACTATGGGGCTTGTTTCAAAAATGCCCCTAAACTTTAAAAAGTTTCAAAAATACCCCTGAACTTTAAAAAATGTTTCAAAAATACCCTTGTCGTTAATTTTTTTATGGAAACCATTAAAAATTTCAGTTTCATTAATACTCTTTAACTTTCAAAAGATTTTAAAAAATAACCTTATTAGAAAATGCTTTTTTTCTCCTTATCCCACCGTAAATTATTCTTCCATGAAAATGAATGAGAAGCTTTACCTATTTTTATGTATTCATACACTAGGAGCTTTTCTTCTCTTTCAACACATCATCCCAAGAGCTTGACTAGATTTTAGGCAATGGTATCTTCGAAACATTTTTAACGGTTTAAATAGTTCTCATTCAAAAATTAACCGCAAGAGTATTTTTGAAATGTTTTGTAAAGTTCAGGGGTATTTTTGAAACTTTTTTAAAGTTTAGGGGCATTTTTTAAACAATCCCCATAGTTCAGGGGCATTTTTTTATAATTTAGCCTTAATATACCAATTCATCAAAATATGAATTTGAACATTTTTATTTTTTATTTTTCTTTCAACATGATTGATTTTGATAAGCTGGAAATAGACCTTATTAACCTGCACTCCAAATGATATAAAATTAGTTAGGGAAAAATACACTTTTGGTCCCTAAGGTTTGGGTTAAGTTACACTTTGGTCTCTGAGTTTTCAAACTCAACAAAAATACCCCTGAGGTTTGAGATAAGGAGCAATTTAGTCCCGGCCGTCCAATTTGCCGTTAAGTACTAACGGAATGCTGACGTGGCACTATTATTTTAATTAAAAATTATTTTTAATATTTTTAAATAAAAATATATTAAAATAATAAAAATATATTATTTTATTAATTTTTTAATTCTTTTTCCCCCTATTTCTTCTCCTTCTTTCTCTTCTCCCCTTTCTTCCCCAACTTCTTCTTCAACTCCGGTGGCCGGCGGTCGCCGGCTATTTTTTTTTTTTTTTTAACTTCATTCTCTTTTTTCTTCTTTCTTCTCCTCCATTTCTCCACGTTTTCTTTTTTTTTTTTTATAAAGAAGAGGGAAACCGGCGCCGACGACGGCAGGAGGGAGGCCCTCCTCCTTCCCTCACGATTTCATTCTCCTGTTTTTTAATATTAGTTCCCAACAAATCCGCAAGCTCTAGCATCGTCGTTATCCGCAAACTCCGCCAAATAGGCTAGCCAAAAACAAACTCCTGCACGACACTCTCGCTTCCACCATCGCCGGCCAGCCATTCCGACCTTCGTCTTCAAGTTCCTAATCCTCGCGATGTTTCCACAGTCTAAAGAATAACGAAATTTCCTTCAAGGTATTCTTCTCTTTTACTCTGTTCCTCGATCGTTCCTTCGTCGTCTTCGCCGTGGCTGGCAAATAACGGTGGAGATACCTAATCTTCAATCGATCAAATTCGGTCAAAATCGAGTCCAAATTCACCGCTCCAAGTTTTTAATTACGAAATTTATCATACACGTACGCAATCACTCGTCAGATCAAAGTCTATCGCGTAGGGAAAGTGGATATTGATGGAAAAGATTAAGAAATCGATTTCTTGCTTGACTTTCTCTCTTTAAAAAATAATTTTGAGAATGCCTTCATGGACTGAGTTTCATAGATTTACTCACTGCTTCTGATTTTCTTTAATTCTCTTGCTTGCATGTGATTGTCATTCGCAGCTGCAGCTAAAGCAAGAATTCCTAGCAGCTTCAATGTCTTCTTTCCGATCTTTCCTCAACAACCTCGTTGGCCCTAAAACAACTCAAATCTGAAACTGTGAGGGAAGGAGGAGGCTTCCCTCCTCCCTCCTCCTGTCGTCGGCGCCCTCCTCCTCCCTTTCCCTCTTCTTTATAAAAAAAAAAAAGAAAATGTGGAGAAATGGAGGAGAAGAAAGAAGAAAAGAGAGAAAGAAGTTTTTTAAAAAAAAAAATTGGCCGGCGGCCGACCGGTGGCCGCCGGACACCGGAGTTGAAGAAGAAGTTGGGGAAGAAGAAGTTGAAGAAGAAAGGGGAGAAGAGAAAGAAGGAGAAGAAAGATGGGGAAAAAGAATTAAAAAATTAATAAAATAATATATTTTTATTATTTTAATATATTTTTATTTAAAAATATTAAAAATACTTTTTTTAATTAAAAAAATAGTGTCACGTCAGCATTCCGTTAGTACTTAACGGCAAATTGGACGGTAGGGATTAAATTGCTAGGGGTATTTTTGTTGAGTTTGAAAACTCATTGACCAAAGTGTAACTTAACCCAAACCTCAGGGACCAAAAGTGTATTGTTCCCAATTAGTTAATTAACTCATCAATTAATTAATTTACATTCATCAACCCAAAGTTACTCCACCATAAATTGCACCTTATGCATGGTAGGAAAATTTATGTCCATTAATATAATTGATAGGAATAAACTATTATTCATCTCTTAGTGGAAGTATGTGATTTCTAAACAATTTTAGAAATTAAGTTGTATTGACATTAAATTACTTTAGAACCAAACAAAATTAAAGTAATGACCAGATACCTTTGAAAATTTATAATCTTCTAGTTTTCACAATCGAATCTCTACAAATTTTCTCTAGCGCTCAAGACCCAAAATTCAAATCAGGATTCAAAACCTGGCGGCCTCAACATTTCCTTGCATCCTCTACATCCTAACCAAGTTACCATACTTAAACATGGTAACTTGGCCAGGTTGTAGAGAAATGTCGAGGCCACGTTATCATACTTAAACGACTTAGCTTGTCTTAAATTTTCCATGTACATTTATTGAATATAAAATATAGGAAAAAAATACACTTTTAGTTCCTGAGGTTTAGGTTAGGTTTCATTTTGGTCACTGAGTTTTCAAAATCGACAATTTAGCCCCTAAGGTTTGGATTTCGTTTCATTTTAGTCCATCTATCCATTTTTATGTTAAAAATTAACGGTTTGCTGATGTGACGCTATTTTTTTTATTAATTTTTTAAAATAAAAATATCTTAAAATAATAAAAATATTATTTTAAAATTTTTACTTCCTTTCTCTCTATTCTTCTTCTTTCAAGTACACCGACTCTTCTTCTTCTTCAAGCGCACATCGGCCAGCGACGGTTGGCGTTCAGCGACCACCGACCACCGCTGTCGATTTTTTTTTTATTTCTCTTTCTTTCTTCTTCTTTCTTTCTATCTCCATCACCATCTCATTCTCTCTCATCGTCTCTCTCTTTCTCTCCCTCATCGTTCCCCTCTCTCTCACCGTCCCTCTCTCTCTCATCGTGCATGGATTGGAACTCGTGGGTTTGAACATATTTCCTAACTCACGGGTTTAAACTCGCAAACGTGACTGGGTCTTTATGAACTCGCATGTATTAACATTTGGGAGTGAGTTTGAACTCGCGTCGAGATCCGTGGACTGAATGTGACAGTGTCTTCAATCTGGGTGTACGTGGATTGAATCGCAGCGTAATCTGGGTCTTTGTGGCGAGATCCAGATCTCCGACGTGCGTGGACGACGAGATCTCCAGCGTGCGCGAAGAGATGTGGGCGTGCGTGGAAAGCTTTCCAGCAATAGGGATGGTGAGAGAGAAAGAGATAGTGAGGCAGAGAGATAAAAAAGGAAGCCGAAAGAGAAAGAGAGAAAAACAAAGTTGTTGGTCGCCATGATAGCATGCAATTATGCTATCTATTTCCTAGTTATTTTGGCTAGTTTTGTGCGTTATTTGTGAGCTTTAACAATTTTTTTATGTTAATTTTGTAGAAAATCGAGCTCGGGAAGTAAACCCGGGAATTTTACTAAATTCTGAATCAATTTGGAGGCTTTGGGCTATAAATGAAGAAAATAGGAGATTTCAATTGAAGAAGAAGCCCAAAAAGCCCAAAAGATTGAAGAAATGAGAGCCAAATGTGTGTCCAAAATTCGTTTCTAGAAGGTCATGCGTCGAGACACTGTCCTTAGAGCGTCGAGACGCCGGTTGGAGTAAGCGGCAAGACAGTGATGTCACAACGTCGCGACGCTGTGCGACTTGGGCAGCAAGATACCTTCATTTCTCCTCCTATAAATAGGCCTCTTCTCATTGGTGAAAGACAATTCGAATTTGGGGGTTCTCCCCTAGCTCAATAAAGAGTAAAAAGTGAGTAGAAATAAGAGAAGAAAGGTGGAATTGATCGAGATTCCAAGGTTCAAGACTCGAGATGTTCGTGATTGAAGCATTGGATCAACACAACAGTTATTTTTTTTCTTGATATCTTTGTAATTTCGTATTATAATTGAGTTAGGAACATGGATCAAGATTGTTGGGCTAGAATTATTCCCATTTGTGAGTAGATCTTGAGACCTAGGGTCGTTAATTTAGCTAATTGGATTATGTAGCTTAATTATTTGGATATTGTAACAAATTTCTTCATGTTTCATCTATGCAGTTCATGCTTAATGCTTTTAATCCCTTGATCACGGATTGATTGATTTGTTGGTCTAAATTGATACTCGATAGAGAGAAGTTAGATTAGATCTCAATTGCATGGCTAACAATTGCTTGAAACACGAAAGTGAAAAAAAATTGTTAGAAATTTATGATGAAGTTACTTAATGCCATACTATAATTAACTAAGGAAATAGACACATAAATTAGTTATGTTAGTATGAGATGTGGAGGAACTTGAGAGAGAAATCCACTTAAATTACTTCTAGATTTATGAAATTGAAGACTAGTAATTACAAACATCCATTGAATTGAGCTACAACCCCAAAAAGTTAATTAACACCCTAGGTTGAGTCCCTTTTACAAGAATTCTCCACTTATTTGCATATTTCTTTCCTACTTGTTGGTTTCTTTAATTTTCACTTAATCATTATGAAGGGATAAAAGCCCTACGCAGCGGAAAGTATTACCGAACCTACTCAGAGTCTTAGATTCTAATTGAAATACCAATACAATTTGCAAAATATTACAGCAATAAATCTCTATTTAAAGGGCTGTACATAGGCTATAAACATGCTAAAAGATCAACTAGATTGATCCTAGTGATCAAGGATTTCATAGAAAACTTACTTTTGTAGAAAGCCTTGATCAATTCGCCTTTTCTTGCCAATAAGATTGAAAACGCAGCAACCCTCTTGTGCGAACACCACCAATCGGCTACACCGGTATATCTCTAAGACTTCTTGAAGCAGGAGACTTGTGGGAGTCTTTTGGGAGAAATCTCTGAGAGAAGGAGAGACAATGGGATGCCTTTCACCCCACCTCAGGGGTCCTGTATATAGGTAAAGGCCAAAACCTTTTCCTAATAGGAAAAGGTCTAGGAATAAGTTCAAATCTATTATCTAAACAATATCTAATTTTAATAATTAATTAATTCCATAATTAATTAATTACCCAATTAAATATCACATATTTAATCATAGGGATTTTATTAAAATTAAAATTAATATGAATCCAATTCATATTAAATTTATTTGAACTCTTTCAAATATTTTCTTTCCTAATAGGAAAAGGTCTCTAATTTTAATAAATATTTAATTAATTCCATGATTAATTAATTACCCAATTAAATATCATATATTTAATCTTAGGGATTTTATTAAAATTAATATGAATCAAATTCATATTAAATTTATTTGAACTCTTTCAAATATTTTCTCTCAAGAATTAATTTTTGAAATTAATTCAAAAATTATATTATAAAGTTTCATAAACTTTATATTATAATGCATCAATATACATTATACGATTCCCCAAATAAATTGAACACTTTCAATTTACAATTTATATTTGTTTGCTTCAAGTCTTTTTACGAGCTACCAGTGGGACCTAATGGACCTACAGATCAGAAGCTCCAACGATACGAGACTAATCGGCTTAAACTCATTAACCAAGTTAGTCTCCATTCGTTAACTGTGGGTCATTCCACTAAAGACCCTCAGCTGCACTCTTCTCACTGCAGAATATTTCTGTGTCCACGGATATCGACCAATACTACAAGTCAGTCCTTCACGTGTGTTCGTATCCCAGTTGGGTCAAATTACCGTTTTACCCCTGGTTTACATCTTTGTCCTTAAGTCCCCAGTGCTCCTCTAATGAACAACCTGTTTGAGGTCCAACCAACAAACAGAAGTCCCTCTCGTGCCATAGAGAGGGTTGGGCCCATTGTTCAAGTCCCGGAGACACCACTTAAGAGAACACACCTCTACTTACCCTAGAGTCGGGAAGGAGTGAATTCCATCTTGTGTGATTATGTTCCCAGCTCCCCACTCGGTATTGTCCCCAAAATGGTAGGCTTATTGAGTCGGCGTGCTGGCCACTCTCACCCATACAAATCAAAGGACAACTCCTCGTGAACAGGAGTCCATAATCCACTCAGGATTGAGACTGAGTTGTCTAGGTCATCCTAGTGAAATAGAAACCAAGCCAACTAACGGTGTTACAGTTAGTGGTTAACTATTTCGCGGTCCGGTCTTATGCAAACTCATTGCATAGGATACCCCCACTCGCATGTCAACTACATGAACGCGTTGGATCATAGCGTTTGTATCATAATACAAAGTGGGCCGTATCCATAGTGTCACCAGGATAAGGTACCCAGCCTTATCCTTGTACTATAGACCTTTTAGGTTGTTACTTGAATATCGATCCCCGTATGTCCCCACATACTAGTTCAAGTTACATACAAACAACCTTGGATCTTAGTTTATTGGATTTGGGTCAAATAGTGCAATATTTAATAATAACATTTTATTGCAGAAACTAACTAACACTTTATTAAACACAAGTATAAAATTTGTTTACATTCACTATCTACGAGTTTTAGGGCATAAAACCCAACACATTAGAGTTGATATTCTAAATAAAATTGAGCATGATAGTTCTTGGTAATTAATGGACTTAATTCAAATTCCCTGAGGATTCGATACTCGGTAATACCTACCGTTTCATATTACTTGTGGCTCGTGCGCTTGCTGATTGCACCTCAACACGCCAGCGAACGACGGTCCCAGTCGGTGTGCTTGAAGAAGAAGAAGAAGAAGAGCAGGTGTGTTGAAGAAGAAGAAGGATAAGAAGAAGAGAGAGGAAGGAAATAATTTTTTTTTTAAAAAATAATAATTTTATTATTTTAATATATTTTTATTTTAAACAAAATTAAAATAATTTTTTAATAAAAAAAATAGTGCCACGTCAGCAAGCTATTAGTTTTTAAGGGAAAAATTGATGGAGGGACTAAAATGAAATGAAATCCAAACCTCAATTACTAAATTGTAGAGTTTGAAAACGCAGGGACCAAAATGAAACCTAACCCAAACCTCAGAGACTAAAAGTGTGTTTTTCCCTAAAATATATTTTTAGTACGAAAACGTTAAAGTTTAAGTGAAAAACAACACCTGAGCTTAATTTTCTTTGAAATTCGTGACTTTTGAAAGATTTATTAAACCATCAATTTTGTGCATTAATTGAACTTAATTTCGTGTAAGCCTTGATTTTTGTTAAAATTCACTTTTAAGAGATTTTCCGTATATATTTTTTTTGCTCAAATCAGTGGGTGAATTTAGCGGGAATGGAACATGAGGTAAAAATTGCAACATATATTTAAGTTTATGATTGAGAATTTGCAATAGGTGGCAAATTAGAATTATATAATTGCAAATATAGTACAATGTAAAAAGAATTGCAAATATAGCAAAATCTAGCAGAGTATATTAGACACTGATAGACTCGTTAATTAGAATCTATACGATAGACTCTGAATAATCAGAATCTATCAGTCTATTGATAGATTCCGATTATTCAGAGTTTATTAGTGTCTATCGCTGATAGATTCTGGTTAATCGAAATCTATTAGTCACATAGGAAAGTTTTTGAACCACAAAATTGAATAGCAAAATTGAAAGCAATTCAAAACCCTGTGTCTATTTTTGAATCGGCATAGTGGTATTGTAATAATTTTTAGGAAAAAATACACTTTTGGTCCCTGAGGTTTGGGTTAAGTTACACTTTGGTCCCTGAGTTTTCAAACTCAACAAAAATACTCCTCAGGTTTGAGATAAGGAGCAATTTAGTCCCTACCGTCCAATTTGCCGTTAAGTACTAACGGAATGCTGACGTGACACTATTATTTTAATAAAAAAAATTATTTGTAATATTTTTAAATAAAAAATATATTAAAATAATAAAAATATATTATGCAGTGAGTAAATCTATGAAACTCAGCCCATGAAGGCATTCTCAAAATTATTTTTTAAAGAGAGAAAGTCAAGCAAGAAATCGATTTCTTAATCTTTTCCATCAATATCCACTTTCCCTACGCGATAGACTTTGATCTGACGAGTGATTGCGTACGTGTATGATAAATTTCGTAATTAAAAACTTGGAGCGGTGAATTTGGACTCGATTTTGACCGAATTTGATCGATTGAAGATTAGGTATCTCCACCCTTATTTGCCAGCCACGACGAAGGAACGATCGAGGAACAGAGTAAAAGAGAAGAATACCTTGAAGGAAATTTCGTTATTCTTTAGACTGTGGAAACATCGCGAGGATTAGGAACTTGAAGACGAAGGTCGGAATGGCTGGCCGGCGATGGTGGAAGCGAGAGTGCTGTGCAGGAGTTTGTTTTTGACGAGCCTATTTGGCGGAGTTTGCGGATAACGACGATGCTAGAGCTTGCGGATTTGTTGGGAACTAATATTAAAAAACAGGAGAATGAAACCGTGAGGGAAGGAGGAGGGCCTCCCTCCTCCCGTTTCGCGCCGGCGATGGGAGGAGGGAGGCCCCTCCTCCTCCCTTTCCCTCTTCTTTATATATATATAAAAAAAGAAAATGTGGAGAAATGGAGGTGAAGAAAGAAGAAAAGAGAGAAAGAAGTTTAAAAAAAAAAAATTTAGTTGGCGCTCGGCGGCGGCGGCGGCCACCACCGGAGAGAAGAGAAAGAAGGAGAAGAAAGATGGAAAAAGAATTAAAAAATTAATAAAATAATATATTTTTATTTAAAAATATTAAAAATAATTTTTTTAATTAAAATAATAGTGCCACGTCAGCATTCCGTTACTTAACGGCAAATTGGACGGCAAGGACTAAATTGCTCCTTATCTCAAACCTAAAGAGTATTTTTGTTGAGTTTGAAAATTCAGGGACCAAAGTGTAACTTGACCCAAACCTCAGGGACCAAAAGTGTATTCTTTCCTAATTTTTATTTTTCTGAAAAGTGGTATTGTAATAATTTTATAAAGTTAGCATGGTTAGATAAATACCCTAAATTATAACTAGCATTGAAATTTAGAACATGCAGGATGATATGATTTAAACCAATTGACTCCGAACCCAGAGGATTCATCGATCCCACCGTAGTCTACGCGAGTGTTCCCTCTCGCAGGTCCTCTCCCAGCCATTTCAAACGCTCCAAGCCACTTCTCTAGCACGGTATTCTGTTCTCTCTCTCTCTTTCGAGCTAATATAATGGATCGAAATTATTTGGTGCAATTGCTGGAGATTGGACTTCGAGTTTCTTCTTCTCTTTTGCCTCATGCGTCTCTCTTTAGCTTTTCAACTTCATCATGGAGAAGATAAGAACTGGAAATTGCATACTCACTCCTTTTTCCTCCACTTCTTACCTAAACCAACTAACCCTTCTCGGGGTGAAAGAAATTGGGTTTATTCATATGGTGAAATAGAAGTTTTGGGATTTTGGTTTTTCTGTTTTCTTGAAATTTTAATTGTGTGAAGTTCAGCTGAATTACTCTGCTTTCTGGGTGGGTCTAACTTTCAAGCAGGCATTGTATTCTGGAAGTATGTCTGAGCTCGTCTGTCTTTATTGCAGTTAGATGCCCTGATTCAGTAATACACTGCTCAGCTTGCTTTATGATTACCCGTGTATATTTTATAGTGCAATGTTTAAATTGGGATGGGGGTTTACTTCTTGGTAAGACGTTAGATTGCCTTGTCTGGAAGTCACTTTCTACATGTTCTATATTAATTCTAACTTATTTTTGGATTTTGGGATTTCTGCACTACTGTTGTCTACTGTTTGATATAAGTTTCTTTATTATAGTCCTAATATTAATAGATTTGGACTTCTATTATATGTCAATTTTTAATGTTCCATTTATATGCTACATCTTGACATCTTCATTTTTGCTCTATCTATCTTTGTGTTCATTCTCATGCTTCCCAGATCTAAATTTTCAAGGATGAGGCAATTTAAGGAGGAATTATATTGCAACGTCACACAAGTAAGCATTCTAAACTGTATTTTAACGTGAGCGATTATCTTTAGTTTAGTTATTTTCCCTTTTAATCAGAGATGGGGTTGATCTTTAACTAACTTCTGCTAATTGATTTTAAGTTGCGTATGATTTGTTATTAAAATGGTCTCTTTTCCCCTTATCAACATGAATTAATTTTATTTATCCATGAACAGGCCATTGACTTAACGTCAGCGGTAAAGGAATTAAATAAATTAAGTTCTCAGGAACTTAGTAAACTATTGAGGGACTCCGAGAATTTTGCAATACAATACACTTCTGAAAACAACTTGCAGATGACGGTGAGATTTATATTTTTTCTTTTCTATTTTCAAACTACTAATTAGTTATACCATTTCTTATCGATGTGCAATATTGTGCATCACGTTGGTTTCAGATTGACGTAGAAAAGCTTGCATGCTTCCTTCCTTTGCACCTCATGGCTGTTCTTATGTCATCTGACAGAGATGAGGCATTGTTCAAATATCTGCTATGTGGTGTGCGGCTCTTGCATTCCCTATGTGATTTAGCACCCCGACATGCTAAACTTGAGCAGGTTGGTTATGGTTTGGAAATGTTGCATAATCTTTGGTAGTTTCTTTGCTCGTTGAGATTTCTGTTTTTCCCTAGAAAGATGTGTTTACTAACTCCAATCTTCTTGGAGATTCAAAATTAATTGGATTGTGTAGCCCTAGAATAAGACTTATTTATTTGGATGTTGATGTGCTGATACTAAGTGAAAAAAAGAGAGATGATTAAAGTAGTAGGGTCCAAGTTAGGTAATTGTGTTCTTTGAGGGTGGATTTATATGATGAAAGAAAGGTCTTAAAGGCCAAGCTGTCAGACTTGATCTTAAAAGAGCAACGAATATGGCTGCAAAAGTTGAAAGTTAAGTGGCTCATAGCTCAAGGAAGGGGGTGATAACTCTAAATTCTTCCATAGATGGGTGTCTTTTGTGATTATGTACAGTTTACGAGTTCGTTTTGGGGTGCTCAACATAGGGTGTTTTGTAATTACTCGATTGATTCCATCAATTTAGATTGGAAGGTCTTTTTGTAATCCTTCCTTTGGGAGAATGGATGCCTTATCCCTTGGTCTCCTAGGTTGTTTTGTTTGGCCCCAAGCCTCCTTTGAATAAAATTTCGTATTGTTTCATATCAAAAAAAAATTTGTGTTCTTACCTCACAGAGGTATTGCAACTTGGCTTTCAATTCAAAAGGCGATTGAACCTTCTGGTATTTTCTCCGTAACACCATTAACATATCAATCCAAATTAGGTAATTGGTCAATTGAACCTTATAATATTTTCTACGTACAATCATTAACACATCATCGGGCATCATCATCGCCTTTGGAGAAAGAGTCGTTCTCGACCCTATGGAAGTCTAAGAGTCCCAAGAGAATCAACATTCTTTTGTGGATTATTATTAATGGAAATCTCCATACATCAGAAATCTTACAAAAGAAACTTCCTTCTAATTGCATTATGCCTTCGGGCTTCGGTTTGCTCTTCATACTTTAGAGACAAGGATTCTCTTAACCACGTGTTTATTGATTGCTCCTATGCCTGATTTTGTTGGTTCAAATTGTTTGCGGTTTTCAATCTTCAATGGGTTTTTTCCAACGTTCTCAGAAGCAACATTACTTAGCTTATCATCCGTCCTTTTTTGAACTCCAAGGCCAAGTTGATTTGGATCAATGATGTGAAAGCTATATTATCGCATCCATGGCAAGCAACTTCCTTGGATTGATTGTTTTGAATCAACACGTCTAAAGATTTCTTCTTGGTGTTCTTTGCAAAGTCGTTCGCGAGACTCTCTTTATAGGATATTTGCCTCAATTGGAATGTTTTTATATCCTTTTGAGTTATTATTGTATTGTCTTATTGAATTCTTTTTATTTTTTTATTCACTCCTACGTGGAGTTTGTATTTTTGAGCATTAGTTTCTTTTCTTTACATCAATGAAAAGTTTTGCTTCTTGTTTAAAAAAAACGATGATTGTTTTTCCTAGCCTCAGGAGTTGTTTGGATTTCAATTATTAAGATGTCCTATAAATGTAACCACTATGGGTTACCTTAGTAGCCAAATGTAGTAGGGTCAGACAGTTGTCCCATGAAAATGGTCAAGGTGCGCACAAGCTAGCCTGTACACTCACGAGTTGTCTTGACAACCAAATGTAGTAGGATCAGATAGTTATTTCGTGAGAATGGTCAAGGTGTGCACAAGGTGGCTTATACACTCACGAATATGAGGATATCCAAAAAAGAAAGAGATGTCCTATGCATGTTTCAAAAAAAAGGAAAGGAAGGGTAAGAAAAGGAGATAGATTATCTAGAATCTTCTTCATGGGAATAATTCTTTAGAAATGGGACTCATGGATATGATCATTGAAATATTTTTTTGTGTATTTAACCTCCATTTAATTTTTATGATCTCAAGTTCTAGGCATGAAGCGAGTTGCACACGCCTCATTGTCTCAAATAATTAATTAATTAGAACCTTTGAAATGTCTATAAAAATTTCTCTTCAAAAACCCTCATTTTTCTAAACAATCTCTTACAAAAGCTTTAATTTTTAAAACCTCAATTATTTTATTATTCATAATATTGTACTTTTTTCATGTATAAAAAGTTATTTACATTTTCCTAAAAGTTGGTAGGCTGATCTTAGTGGATTGGTCTGGTCAACCCAATTGTGAGCAGGTGGCATGAATTGTTTAGAGAAATAAAATTCAAACAATTCATTAATGTGCTTGATGCCTTAAGACACAGGGTTAAGCCATAGGGTTGCTGTGAGCAAGTAAAGTTGCCATCCTTTTGAGTGGGTTACTGGTGGTGGGTTGGAAGGCACATATAGGAACCTTGGAAGGCTATTGTCTGTTTTTTCTTTCTTCTTTTAGTTTGTTAAATGCACCATAGGAATGGCGACTCCGAGAAACTTTATTCTGGGAGGATCATTGGTGAGGTAACAATTCTTTGTACCTCACCAATGATCCTTGCTTCTAAACGTTGGCAGTCCTCGAGCAGCCCTTGGAGGGACATTGCTAGCCTGGCCGGTTTCTTCAAGAATCATATTAGACACAAGGTGGGCAGGGGTGATAAGGTTTTGTTTTGGGAGGATATATGGCTCTCCGATAGGCCTTAAAGGAAAGGTTTCCTTGTATCTATCGCCTCTCTATGGCCAAGGAGGCAACAGTCTTTGAGCTTTGGAATGGTAGCACTTGGGATCTTAATATGAGGAGGGGTATCTTTGACAGAGAAATGAGCAGTTGGATGGAGTTGGTTTCTATCCTCCCCCATCTCAACCCTATCGGTAATGAAGACTTGCTTCAATGGAATCTAGAAGCCTCAGGGATTTTTTCTGTTAAATCAGCCCTCTCGGCCCTTCAGCAGAAGAGAAGACTGTTGGAGGAAGACTTGTGCACTCAGATTTGGGAAGGCCCGATCCCTAAGAGGGTTAAATTTTTCTTATGGACCTTGGCCTTAAACGATATTAATACTATGGATAAAGTTCAAAGCAGATTCCCCTCCCTTCAAATATCTCCCAACGTTTGTGTGATGTGTATGAAGCAGGAGGAATCTGCCTCCCATCTCCTGTTACATTGTGAATTTGCTGCTAAGGTCTGGAACAGATTCGGGGAAGTTTTCGGTATTCAGATCTGTAAACCGCTCAGTGTGGTCAGCTGGTTGATAGAAGCCCTCGAAGGAGGTGGTTTGAAAGGAAAAGCTAGAGTTCTGTGGCGTAATAGCATTAGAGCGATCATTTGGCATCTATGGAAGGAAAGAAATTCGAGAATTTTTGCTGATAAGTCCTTACCCTTTAATATTTTTTGTGACAGTGTACAGCTCTCGGCCTCTAATTGGAGTGCCCTAGATAAGGCTTTCTCTAATTACTCTGTGGCCATGATTAACCTTCAATGGAAGGCGTTTTTGTAGCTTCTTTTGGAGGAGGGATGCCTTATCCCTTCGTCCCTAGGTTGTTTTGGTGGCTGCGCTTTTTGTGAATGAAATCCTCGATGTTGTTTCATTTTGTGATATTTGTCTTGCCTCCTGTGGGTAATTCTTCCCGGGCTTCTCTTGGCTTTCAATATCTATTGTCGGATAGGGAGACTATGATGTCTTGAACCTCATCTCTTTGCTAGGAATTTTTTTTGGTTAGTTCGAGGAGGAGGAATATCAGTTTTCAGGCTCCTAATTCTTTTGATGGGTTTTATCTTCTTTTTTACTTCTTTTGTGTGACCTCGCTTCCCATATATCTCCTCTTTATTCCTTGCTTTGGAAGATGAAAAACCCCCAAAGTCAAATTCTTTGCTTGGTTTGTTTTGGCAGCATTGACAATTTAAACCATATCTAGTGTTCTTTATGGTGGGGCCACATTGCTAGAAAGACTTTGTTTTTGTCCCTCATTGAATCTACCATAGGGAAGAGTAATTTGCTTTACTCAACAAGGTGAATGCCTGAGCTTGTTGCCCCCCTTTCCAAGGGTAGTTGTTGAATAGCCTTACAACCAATTGAATCACCTCATTTGGCATATTGAAGAGAGAAAGGTAGTATGTTAGGAAGATTAGATTTTGTGGCTTGAAGGAGGGTGAGCCACCTCCTTTAAAAGAAGATCCCTAGTAAGATAATCTCCTTTCTATTTTCTCAACAACGGAAGCCTAAAAAGACATGGTTCTAGGAGCATCGTTTAGATGGAGACCTAAGTAGGTACTCGACCATTTGCCCAATTCGACAACCAAATCTATGTGCATTAGCCTCAGTCAAGGAGGAATCAACTTTGATGCCAAGCACTTTTGAATTTTTAAGGTTTATGTTGGGACTAGAAAAATTTCCAAAAGTTCCAACCACCTTAAAAGGGTTTTGGAGGGAATGATCATGTTCTATGATGGAGAATAAGATGGTGTCATTGGTGAATTGAATGTGATTGATACTAACCTCGCCATGGCCGATGTGAAAACCTTTAATTTGTGCTTCTAATTCAGCTTTTGTGAGACGTCTACTGGAGCTGTCTGGAGCTGTCTATTACTAAAATTAAGAGGAGGGGGACAATGGATCTCCTTGATGGAGTCCTCTAATGGCTAGGATTTCCCCCTAGGATGATCATTAATGATTATGGAAAAGTTTGCGGAAGTTATACATCCTCTCATCCAAAATCTCCATTTTGTCCGAATCGTTTGGCGGCAAGGATATTGTCAAGGTACCTTGTCAAAGGCCTTCTCAATGTCTAATTTAATGACCACCTCTTTTTTCTTTTTTTCTCTTCCAATCATCAAGGATTTGTCTATCCTCCACAAAAGCTGTTTGATAATCGGTGATGGTTTGGGGAAGGACTTCTTTATGTCTTTTGGAGAGGACTTGGGCTACAATCTTGTAAAGTTAAGTGGTGAGGCTTATGAGGTGTTAGTCAAGCGCTGTGTGCAATTCCATTTTCTTGGGAATAAGACATAAGTAGGTCTCGTTTAGGCTAGCATTAATGATTCATTTTGAAAAAAATCTTGGAACACTCTTATCATGTTGAACTTAAGGATGTTTCAACATCTTTTAAAGAATTTTGAAGTAAAACTGTCAGGAACCAAGGATACGTTGGATCCAAGGCTCTACACAACATTCAATATTTTTCTTTTAGTGAATGCACCTTCTAATTCAACAGGTTGGTGGCGGTTTAAAGGGCTCCAATCGATTTCTGTTAGGAAAGCCTCCAGATTATCCTTCTTTGTGTAAAGTTTGGTATTAAAGGATAAGAATTCATGGGCAATCTCTTCCTTTTTAAGCAAGCTATTTCTATTAGAGGAGAGGATCTCCAAAGTAGAGTTCTTTCTCTTCCTTGTGGCCAATGTACAATGGAAAAAGCTGGTACTCAAATTGCCCTCCTCGATCCATCTCCTTTTGCATTTATGTTTCCAAGATTAACTCTTTTTTGGCGGCTAATGACAATAATTCAACCTTCATTGACTTTCTTTTGTCGTGTTGAACTAGAGATTGTACTTGAATCTTCTAAGTTGTCGATGATGGAGATTTTTGTCAAGAGCTGATTCCTTTTGGTGGTGATGTAGCCAAAAACTTCCTTGTTCCATGTCTTGGTAACAACTTTCAAACCTTTAAGTTTCTGGATAAACTAATGGCCAATCCCCTGAGTGGAGTATTCATCCACCAATATTGAATCAAGGGAATAAAGGAGGGGTACTAGAGCCACATGTTCTCGAATCGGAAAGGGGTGGGGCCCCAATTTGTGCCTCCTATGGAGAGGAGGAGGGGGAAATGATCCGATGTCAGTCTATCAAGCCTTTTTACCCCAATGTTGGAGAATTTTTCAAGAGCACTCTCTGATATAAAAAATTTGTCTATCAAAGTTTTAGACTGAGGAAATCTATAGTCTAACCAAGTATAGAACCCATTATGAAGAGGGAGATCGATCAAACTCGAGTTGCCCATGAAAGACTTGGAGAATCTCATACTTTAGGTAGCTTTTCCATTTGATTTTTTGTGGGGCCAGCGGGAGATGTTGAAATCCCCTTCCAATAACCAACTTCTAGAGTATAAGAAGGATAGATCAGATAGCTCTTGCCAAAATTGGGGTGTTCCCTGTATCTAGATGGACCATAGATCCTTGTAATCCATAGTTTGAAACCGTTAGCCATGGTAAGGAGGGTTGAAAGAGAGAACACATCTTTAATCACGTGTGTAATGGAAATTGATAGGTCATTCCACATAATAAGAATGCCTCCCAAGGAGTCGAAAGCATCAAGGATGCCCAACCTATATGTCTACAACTTCACAAAGACTTGATAATGAGACGATCAATATAGGGCAACTTTGTTTTTGGAGAATGAGCAAGGTGGGGTTATGTTTAAGTAAGGATTTGATGAGGGCCTTTTTTTGCCAATCTCTTGAGCCTCTGATATTTTAGGAGATGTTAATCATAGGGGGGTATTACCACCCAACAGGAGCTTGGAGGAGGATTTCTCACAATCCACTGTGGAGACAAGGTTGACCAACTTTCTTACCAATTTATTTTGTTTTCTTAATAGTCTTGTCCTACTTGCTAGTAGATGGGATGGGCATAATGCACATTTGGTAATTTTGGAGCCACGGGGCAATCACATAATCGAAGATTGAGATTATGGTCTTAAGTGGTTTGGAGGCTTCAAGTGTCTTCTTCTTTGGAGATGTTATCTAGGAGAGGGGTGCTTATCTCGATGTCAGCCAGGTTAACCAACTTTGATGAAGGTGGGTGAGGGGTTTTATCGTTAATAGGGGAGGGATGGAGAGGGCTAGAGGCATAATCGTCATTAGATTCGAGATGTGGTGAGGAAGTGGTGAATTTTGTGCCAGGGATGTGGAAAATGTTGTGTTGGTTGATGGTAATGGCTAGTTTGTGAGGAGAGGATGAAAGAGAAGTTGGTCTGGTAAAAGGGGGAGGGTAGATTTAGTATCGAGGGGCAAGAGAGTCAATAGGCTTTGGGCTGGTTGGGGGTTGGGGAGATTTGACCTTTACCGAAATGATTTGAGGCCCATTATCCAATTTAATGGGAGAAAGGAGGGTTGGGCAGGAAGAATTTTCAGATTCCTTGACTTGGATGGGATATCAAGAGAAAGGTATGAGGATTTTTTGGGCTGTTGCACAATAAGAAATGGGAAGGAACGACAGAGGATGGCAGAGGTGTTAGCTAGAGCACAAGGGGAGAGAGGAAGAATGCACCTTTTTGCTGTTGGTTGTGTGCCTCAATGGTACGGGTCCAAAATCCAATATGTAGATTTGTCAGGTTCAATGGGTTTGTCGTCAATGTGACGATAATCCTCTGGCAACAACCACTTTCCATGGATTCCGACCATAAATCCCACGTGATAGTCAACTATGAAATAGAGAATGATTTGTACTATGAGGGGAGCCGAAGATGATGATGGAATTTCTACCTCAACTTAGATAAATCTAAAGTTGTTGCTCCTCACCTTTATGCTCAATTTGGACAAAGTCTTTTTTGCTGTGTCGACGTAACTCCAACCGACCTCTCTGATGGATTTCAAAGTATTAAGGCCCCAATGATTGAGGGGAAGATTATTTTTATCTTTATCCATTCACCGTAGGATGGAATCACTAGTTTCTCCTAGGTGCTTCAATGCTCTGTGGTTCAAATTTGAGGTGAAATGGGTCATTTCGTACCTGTTGGTTTTGGTGCAGAGGTTAATGGCTTGTTCTCCATTCTCACATTGGGGGTGAGCTTTGTCGGCTTTAAAGGGGTTTACAAAGCAAAACTCTCTAGTATATGTCTGAAGGCCTTTGTGATTTTGTACCAATCATTTAGAAATTCTTTCTAGTGATAACAATGTGGAGGCGTGTTGGTAATGGATATATGTGGAACTGCAGCAATGGAGACACTAGCAGTTATTGCCTCTTTGTAAGAGGCCGGTGGGCCATTAAAGGCTTTGGGGTTTGATGGGATCTTTTGTGGCAACCTGGAGGGGTTTGGAAGGTTGGTGGTCTTTAACAGGGGTTGGTGAGTTTTGGAAAGTTGGTGCTCTAAATAGGGGCTTGGGGGTAGTCGGAGATAAGCTTATAAAAGTGTCCCAGCCTCTTCTTTCTTCTGCCACTAGTGTGAAAATCTTGTTTAGGCCACCGTTGCTATAGAGAAGGGCTACTTCTGCTGACGTGCCTTTCTTGTTTGTGGATTTTTCGATCCAAATGGTTTGTGCATCAAAGTTCTCTTCTTTGAAGAATTTTTGGTTTAGAGGAGCGGTGAGTAGGGTATGGAAGGAATCTAGGAAGCACGGACACGCCAAAATGGGAGGAGGATTTGTGTCGGACACGCTCCGGACACGTGTCCGACACGCAATTTTGCGTGTCCTACTTTTTTTTTTTTTTTTTTAATTTCGGACACGCCAGGACACGGCTGGATACGCCACGGACACGCTCTGAGTCGAGAGAGAGAGAGAGAGAGAGAGAGAGAGAGAGAGAGAGAGAGAGCACAAAAACCTCAACATGCTGCCGCCCACTGGTTTTTCTTCTTTTATCTTTTAAAACCTAAAAAGTTAACCTAGATAAAAGGCCTAGCCCAATAACCCACTGGTTCATCTAAGTTTTCTTCTTTTTTATCTTTTAAAACCTAAAAAGTTAACCTAGATAAAAGGCCCAGCCCAATAAAAAACTAAAACTGTTTTTAAATTAAAAAAAAAATGAAAGATTATTAAACTACTCTCAACAAAGTTTTATATATATACTATTTTTTTTAAAAAAACTAATCTATATATATACTAAATTTTTTTAAAAATATATATATATATATATATATATATATATATATATAAAAACAACGTATCTTCAACGTGTCCGTATCTTAGTTTTTTAGAATTTGACGTATCGCCGTGTCCTGTCATGTCCGTGTCCGTGTCCGTGCTTCTTAGGAAGGAATCAATTGGATGGCTTTTCTTTGTTACCCATACCCTCCAACTTGGGGTTGGCTCTCCTCCCCTCTTTTGTAATTTTACATCTCATCAATGAAATGTTTGTCTCCCCCTAAACCTATAGCAGGTTTTTCTCAGCATCAACAAAACCCAAACTAAGGGGCTTGATGCCTTCAGGGTACAAATAACTAATTTTTGTTAGTTTGCTAGGATTAACTTTTAATTAGTGAATCATTAGCACAGATATGCTTTATTTTGTTTGATTGGATCACAGATATGCTTTATAAATACTAAGATTTATCACTTTTGAATATTTGCGTGTTTTTTTTTTATCAGGTGTAAACCTTGGGTGTGTTTTTCTTTGACCATGAAGCTCAAGATATATGATGCTCTTATACCTCTTTCATCTTTAAATTTGTTCATCACTTCAAACCTTTTGGTTCTTAGAGTAGTACATCCTCACTATAACTTTGAATTATTTGTAGATTTTGCTAGATGATGTAAAAATGTCAGAGCAGCTGCTTGACCTGGTGTTCTATATGCTTATTGTTCTTGGAGGTTTCAAACAGGTTTGGCTAGATTTTGTGTCTTTTGAAGTTGACATGCTATTATAGTTTATTTTTACTGATTTGCTCTTCAACAGGAAAGTTATCAACCTGATGGCATTTCTGTTGCACATTCGTCACTGGTTGCATGTAGTCTCTACCTATTAACAGGATGCATCTCATCACAGTGGCAAGATCTTGTTCACGTATTGATTGCACATCCTAAGGTACAAATATTTTACATTTTCTAGTTTGGGAGTATACGTAGGATTTACCTAGTGAAGCTGTCTCCCCTGCAGAGTGTTTAAATATTCATATTTATGGATTGGATTCTTTGGGGTGGTTTTTATTTTATTATATGTATAAATGCATCTAGTATTTGACTCGTCTTCTTCCGGTCAATTGAAAGACTTTTTTTTGTCACTCTCCAACTTGGGGTTGGCTCTCCTCTCCTCTTTTGTAATTTTACATCTCATCAATGAAATATTTGTTTCCTCTCACATAAAAAAAAGGAGAAGAAAAAACTATCATCTCACCCTTCTTAATTTAAATGTTCAAAAGTGAGGCTGACTATTTATGCCTTGGGCTGATCTTGAAGCTTCTTAACAGGTAGACATTTTTATGGAGGCAGCTTTCGCTTCAGTTTTCCAGAGTGTTAAAGTTTTGGACCTCAGGCTGTCGGCTAAGAATTCTGATTCCACATGCACAGTTCCAATTGCAGAACTAATTAACTACCTATGCCTTCAGTGTGAAGCTTCTTTACAGTTTCTCCAGACACTTTGCCAACAAAAAGTGTTCCGTGAGCGTCTATTGAGCAATAAGGTTCCATATATACACTTGTTTAAAAAATGTGTTGCAAGTTACGTGCTTCGGTTTAAGAATTTGAGTATATGCCAATTGCTATAAACCTTAATAACTAAGACCCGTTTGACAATCATTTGGTTTTTTGTTTTTGGTTTTTAAAAATTAAGCTTATAGATACTACTTTTGTCCACGGGTTTTCTTGTTTCATTATATACTTTTTACAAGTGTTTCAAAATTGAAGCGCAAGTGTTAAAAACTAAATATTAGAGTATTGACAAAAAATTAACTTACCGCCAGCTTAAGCTTTTGAGGTTATTGGAGATTTATTATGATATTAGAGCCCAAGGTCCTGTGTTCAAACCTCTGTATGTCATTTTCTCTCCAATTAATATTGATTTTCACTCGATGCTTTTTCTATAAATTTTCAAGCCCATTAGCTCATATGATTAAATTTACCGAAACGTATCAATTTAACCTTTTGGGTTGTGATTTAACACTAAAATATAGTTTTTGAAAACTTGTTTTTGTTTTTGGAATTTGGCTCGAGTTCAAATGTTTCCTTTTAAGTAAATGAAAACTGTTGTAAATAAATTGTGAAAAAGCAAACACAATTTTCAAAAACCAAAAACAAAATGATTATCAAATGGGACCTAAATTACTTATATTACAACCATTTCACATTTTTAAATAGAAAAACTTACAAAATATTTATTTATAAATTATTAACCATAATCGAAATTGAGTTTTTTTTTTGTGTCATTTGTCTCCCACATGCATAACTAATTAAACATTAAAATCATATTCATGTCATATATTAATTTTTATTTTTCGCATTACAATCAATATATATTATTAAAAGCTATGGAATATTTAATCTGTATCTATTATCAACCATAACCTATATTATATTGGCTTTTTTATCAATGGTGACAATCAAGATAAGATTTCCAAATTAGATATAATTAAATTTTTTTTCTTTTATTTATATGTTACCTTGGTATTCTAGAGTAGACGATAAATACTTGATATAATGACGAAAAGTTTTATGAATCTCATGTACATTATTGTTTGCTTACATTTTTTTACCTATAAATAACAAATTCAGACTTGCAAGGAATAAACATGAGTAGTATATTTCTAATAATTACTATAAGTGCATAGTAACTTATAATTTATAATAAAACTTTGGGATTCCAAAAAAATTAACGGCAATATACAAATACTATTTTCTTAATTTCAAAATTCAATTTTAATAATATGTGGCAAAGGAACTTTTGTACTTAGATGAACATTTTTTTTTTGAGAAAAACTTAGATGAACATTTAATATAATGTTAATGTGGATATTTATCCATTACCATTAATTTTTAATATTTACTTTTGAAATTGAGTTATTTATGTTAATTTTGAACTGTACTATAATAGTGATGATATTATTGTCTAAAAAGAAGTTTTCATTGTCTACTTGATAGATTTATTTTGTATGCTGCAGGGAAGTGACTAGTTGAGATGATGGTTCCTTATCATATCTTCCTGGTTCAAATAATATGAAGTTATTTAGAAGTTTGATGAAGAAAAAGAATATCATAACAAGAAATTTCTGCTACATTATCATGCCAATTAACTGCCACATTTTCAGTAGTTTAATACGTTGCAGTGCTAGTCTAGGGCATTTTAGTGGTTAATTATAGTAATTAATGTTCAAAATATTTCATAGACGGAAGAATTGTGTAAACTGCTCCTACTTGTTAAATATGGCTCAGTTGCAAATACCTTGCCAATTGTTTGGTACTGTCAAGCAGTATAGTTGATCTAGTTACATCCTGCTTACTGTTGAATTAATTGTGGATTTCTTTTTATTTCAGGAACTTTGTTGTAAAGGTGGTGTACTGTTTCTTGCTAGAGCCATCCTGAATTTGAACGTTGTACATCCTCATCTTCAGTCTTCTAGAGTTAGTGCTACATTATCTAGACTGAAAGCAAAAGTTCTTTCCATAGTAAGTTCACGAAATGAAGCATCTACATCTTAACTTATCAAAATCAGAATTACTTCAGTATCAATTAGAGCTTTCTTTATATTCTTAATGATGGGTGTTTGGATAAGTATGGATTGATCCTGTTCAATTTTCTTTTGCAGCTCCTGAGTCTATGTGAAGCAGAAAGCATTTCATATCTTGATGAAGTTGCCAACACTCCGAGAAGCTTGGATTTTGCAAAGTCTGTTGCATTACAGGTTGATTTCTTTTGAATTCTTTGAGGTGACGATTATTTACAGACGAAGAGATGACTTTACCACTTTGAGAATCATACTTCTATTTTGACCAATTTCCTACCAGCTTAGACTGTAGTGATAGAGTTGCAACAGAATGATGTTTCTGTTATCATGTCCTGATGAAGAAGTCTTGCTTGTTATCAGTTTATGCATAAGCTCATTTTACATCTGATTTTAGCGGACTTCATTTTCTAAAGGATGCATTATCATCCTGTAGATGACTGTCATTGTTATAAATTTTACATGGGTTATGCCTTCAAGGATCTCTTTCAATGATACAGCCATCCTGTAATACTGTTCTCATCCTGCAGGTTCTCGAGCTATTGAAGAATGCACTTAGTAGGGATTCCAAAAGTTTAGTTTCTTGTTCAGAAAAGAGGTATCCAACAGGCTTTTTGCAACTCAATGCTATGCGCCTGGCTGATATCTTCTCAGATGATTCCAATTTTCGATCTTACATCACAGTTAACTTTGTAAGCCCTTGTTTATAGACTGGATATTCCATCTTCAGTTCCATAACCCTGTTGGGTTGATCAATAGGCTTAGGCCCCGTTTGATAACCTTTCGTTTTTGGCTTTTGGTTTTTGAAATTTATGCTTGTTTTCTCCCAAATTTCCTACAATGGTTTTCATCTTTGTTAAGGATTTATTTGAATTCCTAGCTAAATTCTAAAAACAAAAACAAGTTTTTAGAAACTATTTTTTTTTGTTTTCAAATTTTGATTTGGTTTTTGAAAACAAGCAAGAAGGTAGATACTAAAACAAATAAACTTATATGGGAAATAGGTGTGTATAAGCTTATTTTTCAAAAACCAAAAACCAAAAACCAAATGGTTATCAAACGGGGCCTTAATGTTTCAAATTCTTACTTGAAATAACTAATTGAAAGCTTTTGTGATAGTTTTTTTTTTTGGGGGGGGGGGGTGTGACTAGTTTCCTTGTTCTTATACATGTATGTGTTTGTGTGTGTGTGTGTCTAAATGATCTGCAAAAATCATATAAACTTCAATGTCATCAGTTTTTCCTTTTATGCATAAACGTTTGAGAGCTTTTCTACCTATGAATTACTGCATGTAGTGTTCATAGGTTCATATGTATGCCTGGAGGCATATCCTTTGAACAGTTTGTAACCGTGGCTTTGGCATGTTGCTCCAGACTAAGGTTTTGACAGCAGTATTTTCACTTTCCCATGGAGATTTTCTATCCAGCTGGTGTTCTTCTGATCTCCCTGTTAAAGAAGAAGATGCAACTCTTGAATATGATTCTTTTGCAGCAGCTGGCTGGGTTTTGGATAATTTTTTTTCATTGGGCATTCTACATCCAAAAAATTTGGACTTTACCTTGATTCCAAGCATTATGGCCCCAGCTTCCTATGCACATCAGAGAACATCGTTATTTGTCAAAGTAATTGCAAATCTCCACTGTTTCGTTCCAACCATCTGTGAAGGTTAATCCTTTATCATTTCTTCATTCTTGATGACGTATTCTTCGGAATGACAAGTGTATTTAATTATATTCTTATATTTTTATTTTGTCCACAGAACAGGAAAGAAATCTATTCCTTCATGGATTTGTCGACTGTTTAAAAATGGATATTGTCAAAGCACTACCTGGATTTTCTGTTACCTCTGATGGTTCGAAAGCTGCCAATGTCTGCAGGAATCTGCGTAAGTACTATCGTTGTGATTTCTGTTTTATTTATATTATATGTCTATTCAAAAGCAACCCAATCTGCAACTGTTTATTCATGCTTATGAGTGCCTTATCTGTGTTTAGGTTCTCTGTTGAGCCAGGCAGAATCATTAATTCCTAATTTTTTAAATGAAGAGGATGTTCAGCTCTTAAGGTGATTTAATCTTGTCCGCATTCTTCTTATGCATGAAATGTCACATTACTTTTGAATAGAACCAGGGGATGTTTGCCAAGTTTACTTTTAAATGTAAAAGTTAATGCTTTGGCATACAACAAGAAGCATTTGTTAGGATCCCAATCTTAAGATAACAAACTGAAATTGTATTGTAATATAAAAGAGAAACTGGTAATAGCCTTCACCTCAATTCCCTCTATTTATAACCATCCACACTGACAAACTTCCTATATGCCACTACTAACATCCCAATATCCTAATAACATCCTCAGCATATCTGTATTGATACTCTAACAGCATATCTTACACAAGCAGCACTCTCCAATGAATTCTTATGCATCTGGTTATTCATTTTTGCTGATTGTGCATATCTATGCTCCTTTTCTGCCTCCGATTTCTGTGTTTGATTTTTAAATCTTCAGCTTTTCCTAACTTAATCCTTTTATCTTCATCAAATTGTTGATGCATTTTTCCACTGAGGCAACTGGATTTCATTGCTAGAGCCAATCATCCTTGTTACATTATGCTTTTTAATGACCATCTACACCTTGTTTAGTCTTCTCTATTTCAGTAAATAACCAATTATGGCAACAATTTACACTGCCTGCATCTCATATTAGAAACATAGTGTATGGTGATGCACATTTGAGGTTGATCTCAGCGTAGCAACAAGTACAAGTTAGAGTTACTATAATTATCGATCTGTTAGAGAATGAAGCTTGGGTGATAGACGGAAAACCTCAAGTAGGATTGACCAATACGATAAGGGAGAAAAAGATTGATAGAAGGCTAAGGTTTCAAAATTTGTTGGATTTGGATGCACAAGATTGAGATGAAGCAAAGTTGTTTGCAAGGTTTGGAAGAAAGGTTGAAGCGGCTGCAGTGCAGAGTATAAGTTATTTTTAATTAGTATGTCTCTGCGCTGTACGCCTGTACGTTTTGTTTTTAAACAGGAGGAGAAGAGGAATTTGTATTGCTTTGATATTAGTTTGAGTTGAAATAAAGTGCTTTGTCTAGAATTAGAGATACCTGTGGTGGAGTTTTTTCAGTCTCCAATGCATTGCAAGTTTGTTAGAAGTATTGGATCTAAACTAGGCATAATGAATTTTGAACATACGGATAATGTGCTAAAATTTCTACTCTCTCCTCTTAATGGTAAAAAAAAACTGTTACTATTGGGGAAAAGCAACCAAGGATGGGTCATCTTTTGGGAAATGATATGAGATTGTTGAAGGAAATTTGGAGAAAATGAAAAAGCTTGTGAAGAAAGGATGCTGCAAGATTGTTTTGAAAATGGTTTGCAATTGCAATCTTTTCACAATAAGGGAGAATAAAAGGAGTCTTCCAATAATCATGAGGAAATAGAAGGGGGCTTTGCATAGATAGCAAAAACCGGCAAAAGAATGGCAAAAATAGCAAAAAAATAAAATTATTTGCGAAAATAGCAAAAAATACTTTAAATTACGAAAATACCCTTAGTATCTCCAATAGTCTATCAGTCCCTATTATTGATAGTCACTGATAGACTTCGATTAATCGGAGTCTATCAATGATAAATACTGATAGACTTTGATGATAAGTTTCAATTAATCGGAGTCTATTAGTGATAGACACTGATAGACTTTGATTAATCGAAGTCTATCAGTGTGTATCACTGATAGACTTTGATGATCATAATCTATAAGTTTTTATCGTGTTTAATTCAAGCCTATCAGTGATAGCTGCTGATAGAAAACAATTTAATTCAAGACTATTAGTTCAGTTTAATTCAAGGCTATCAGTTTCTATCCATTAGTTTAATTTAAGTCTATCAGTGATAATCACTAATAGAAAACCGTTTAATTCAAGGTTATCAGTTTCTGTCACTAATAGAAATCAATTTAATTCAAGACTATTAGTTTCTATCACTGATAGAAACCAATTTAATTGAAGTTTATCAGTTTCTATCAGAAATCAATTTAATTAAAGTCTATTGACTTGTATCACTGATGGAAATTAGTTTAATTCAAATCTATCATTTTCTATCGAGGATAGAAATCAGTTAATTGAAGTCTATCAGTTTCTATCTCGGATAGAAATCAGTTAATTATCAATTAATTGAAGTCTACCAATGATTGTTACTGATAGAAATCAATTTAATTGAAATCAATCAGTAAAGTACTTTGCATTGCAATCATCTTGGTAATTAGAAACTCATCCAAAATTATTATACTACAATCATAAATTGAACAAAAAATTTAAGTCTCTTGTGGTAATTAGAACATAAAATCCAAAAATAACCATTACGAACAAGCAACTCTCAATCAACAATATAATTTTTAAAGCCTAGCACACAAGCTCCGTGACCACCACCATAAAATTGCTATTATTGTATTCTTTTTATTTCATTATCTATCAATTATAGCCCTGATAGACTTCGACCAGTGATAGTCAGTGATAGACTACGATTAACCGGAGTATATCAGTGATATACTTTGATATACCTATACAAACACTCACCAAAATTGCTATTTTTGTATTCTTGGCATTCTTGAATTAAAAAGAAGACCAACAAGAGCTTAGCTCAATTCGCATAAAGTTGTACCGATAACCACAAGGTCTGTGGTTCGAATTCCCCTCCCCACATATTATCAAATATATATATATATATATATATATATATATATAAAGAAGAATAAAAAGAAGAAGAAACAATCATAAAAAAAAAAAAAAAGAAAAAAAACAAGAAATCAAAAAAAAAAAAAAAAAGAAATCGTAACAGATTGCAAAAAGAAAGGACAAGAAATGAGGGAGAAAAGGTAAATGGAAAGGGAGAGAAAGAGAAGGGCAAAATGGGAATATTCTAATTTTTTTGCCATATTTGCAATTCTTTTAACCTTGTGCTAAATTTGCTATTATATATAATTAATTTGCCACCCATTGCAATTACTCAAAAGAGAAGGATACAAAAAGAGTTTTGGGCAAGGTGGTTTTTTTTTCCTCTCTTCTTTCTTTCTTTCTCTTTCCCAGAAATAGAATGGAATTGCATTATTGTGATTATGAGATTGAATTGACATGATAAGTGTGCTTGTTGCTAAAGTATAAAAGGAAGGACTTGGTAAGAAAGGACAGATTAATCTGTTTCATGTGGACAAATCGGTGCTAAAATGCAAACATGAAAAGGTTGCTGATGGTTTATGTTTAGTTGGTTTGACAAAAATAAGGGGTTTCCATTTGGATTTTGAAAGATGGAATGGTACCAAATATGGGTATACGGACGTGTTATGTGGATGGATAAATTTGAGAGGCATACCATTGATGGTTTGGAGAAAAGAGGTTTTGGAAGCCTCAGGTGAGAATTGTGGGGGTCTCATCCAGTGTACTTCATAAACTATAAACTTGGGAATTAATGTTCATTTGGTACATACTCCATTTCTACTTTTTTTGGAGATTAAATATCTTTTTCTGCTTCTTGCAAAAGAAAAGGAAATTTTTACCAAATTTATGTCAGTTTCTTTTGAAATATCCATTCAAGTAATGAACAAACTATCAATATTCCTCTCATCCTATGCAAGTCTCCCAGTAATATTTCACAATCAAGAGGATAAAACGTTCACATCTCATCCAAGATCGTTGCATTGTTTTTTGTAAAGTTCTTGAATTTTTTGTGTAATGGAAGTGAGGTAGATATGACCCAATAATTCATTATGCCTCAATTTTATAGGATAGATTTTCTACTTTTGAGATTATTCTGTTGAGAAATATTTTTCTGGGTCTCTTTCATAGAGGTAATGATGATTTATGCATGCATATAAAGTGAACAATAACTATATATATTTTAAAAATTAATTTTTTTAGTATTTTCTTGCTCTTCACCTTGCACTTTTGCTGGAATGTCTATGTGATCATGTGATGAGCTTATTTCTCTTGCAGAGTGTTCTATGACCAATTACAAAAAGTGATTACTTTTTCTGAATTTGAAGGACATAGAGTTCAGGTAAAGCTGTTTAACTTGGTCTTTGGGCTTATATGTTCTTCTGTTCATCCTGCTCATGCAACCGAGTGGAAGTTAATTATTCATCTTTTTTTCCCACTCATTTTTTATCCATTAGTTATTCTATATTTCCTACTATTTAATTGTTCTGACCTATTTGACTTGTGCTTATGTTATGGATACTCAGGATGATACATTTAAAGAGTCAACGTCATGGGATAAGTTTAAACTTAACAATAGAAAAAATAATCAGGTTAATGCAAGAATTTAGTTTTACGTCTCCTATGAGATCAAATTAATTTTACATTTGAAGAGTCAATGTTGTGGGAGGAGTTTTCTAAACCTAATATCAGAAATATCAGTCAGGTAAATGCAAGATATTAGTTTTGTGTCCCTAATGAGATCAAATGATTTGGATGAGTGGTATGTATCTTACACATACTTAGAACTCAAGGACAGTTGTACAACCTACAGAAGAGATCCTCTTCAAGTAAGGTCGTTGTATCTTACACATGCTTGTACACTTTCTCCATTTTCTCTTTATTTTACATCCAAGTCCACTCTTTTTCTCCTTTTTCTCCTCATTTCTCTTCTTTCATATTTTTTATTCGTTCACTTTATACTAAGTTTGCATTTTCAATAGAGTCATCCATCATAAAAAAAGAGGAAGAGTGGACCAAAATAGTAGGGTAACACTCCAAGTCCAGCTGCTAACTGGGCTTTCTGGTGACTTCATGATCACCAATTTAGATGATATTCATACTATGCTATTTCTTTTCATGTTAGCCCATTAGACTTTGCTGGCCCCAACTCGACCAAAATGGAATCTTTGACTTTTCTTGACCTTACCAAAATGGAACTTTCATGTTTTACCTATTTGACTTTGTTGGACCTAGCCAATATAAGATTGTTAGAAAAGGGGAGTGAGAGAGGGGGAAATGGGAGTGAGCATTAGCAAGAGGGACAGATAAGGGTGGGGGGTAGGCTATGAAGAAAGAGCTCTTTTGTTTGGGTAATGTTTTTGTGCCTAACCTGTGTTGAACAATTCTGTTTAGGTAGTGTTTTACACTTCGATACTTGTGTATGTGTTGAACACTTGTTAAGCACAATATATATATATATATATATGTCTATGTATGTATGTATGTCTATGTATGTATGCATGTCAAACATTAGTAGAACAAATCATATACGAGCCTGGCACTTGTTTATGCGTCAGACACGTTAAGCACAGTAAACATATGTTAGACACGTGAACATTTGAAAAGAATTATTGAATACATGAAATTCCTATCTATTTATTTACTTTTTAAAAATGATGGACATAAATAGAAGTGCGGGAAAGAAATAGAAATGCATAAGCATCGTTAATTTTTGTCAGGATGTTATATCATTTAGAAAATTGATATGCTGGTGGTGTATCTCGAATATGTTGACATAAAACATTGTACTATTAATGCATAAACATCATAGATTAAAGTAAATTTTTAGCATGAGAATCATTGAATTCTATAAAATAATATATATTAGAAAAATGTGTAGGAGCGTTTTAAGTGGAGACCCTCTCTCTCTAGATTTGAAAATATCTGGCAGGAAGCTCCAAATTTTAAAGATAAGAGAGAGACGTGGTGGTTTGACCAATATCCAAGCGGGTGGGCGTGTTATAAATTCATGGAGAAGATCAAAGGGTTGAAATCTTGCATTGTGACTTGGAACAGAGAGGTTTTTGGAAATGTAGTAGACAAAAAGCAAGAGATCATGAGGGTCAGATTGTCCACATTGATGAAATGGAGGAACAAGGAAGTATTTCTCAGTTCTCACCACCATTTGGAAGAAAGAGTCAGACTGAAGGCTTCCCTGATGGAGTTATCTATTAGTGAACGACGAATCTTATTTTAGAAATGCAAAATCAAGTAGTTAAAAGAAGGGGACGAAAATTCCGCTTTTTATCACAAATGGGTTTCGGCTAGAAAGAATAGAGCGTTTATATCCACTCCGGAGAAGGGGCTGGGCAAATTGTATCAACAGAACAGAAAGATTGAAAACGAGATTGTTTTTTTTTTTTTGATAAAAGACCATGCTTTCATTGAGAAAAAATGAAAGAATACAAGGGCATACAAAAAACAAGCCCGAGAAAGAGGAATCCCTCTAAATGAAAGGACTCCAATCCAAAATGATGAGACCTAAGGAATAATTACAAAATAAACGCGTCATCGACGCCCAAAGAGAAACATTATATTTA
Source organism: Luffa aegyptiaca (assembly GCA_017139565.1). Taxonomy (NCBI): domain Eukaryota; kingdom Viridiplantae; phylum Streptophyta; class Magnoliopsida; order Cucurbitales; family Cucurbitaceae; genus Luffa; species Luffa aegyptiaca. Next base: position 2,637,640 of record CM029404.1, on the reverse strand, counting down.
ACAAGGGACCAAACCTCAATAGGATCCCTCTCTAACCCTCTAAAAGTTCTATTGTTTCCCTCACCCCACAACCCCCAAATAATAGCACAAATCCCAGCTTGCCACAAAAACTTTCCTTGCTCCCTAAAGGGAGGATGGGGAAGGAACTCCTCGATCATCTCTCTGAGGCCTCTGTGTCTGGCAAACTGCAACCCGAACGAGCCAAAGAACTCATCCCACACTGTCCTAGCAAAAGCGCAGTTCCATAATATATGATCGAGGTCTTCCTTCGCCATCCGACAAAGAATGCAACAAAAAGGCCCAAACAAACTAGGAATCTTTTTGGACAGCCGATCAAGAGTATTAACTCTTCCAAGGATCACCTGCCAAATAAAAAACTGCACCTTCTTTGGAACTTTCACCTTCCACAATAAGGAGAAAATGGACGGCTGAGAGGAAACAGGGTCCAAAAGGCATCGGAAGAAGGATCTACAAGAAAACCCGAGGGAAGGGTCGGGACTCCAGACTCGAATGTCTTTCCTAGTGGTACTAAAAGCGATTTCCCCAATCAAAGAAAGGAGAGTCACGAGGTCCGTTGTTTCACGATCAGACAACGGACGCGCAAAGCCAAAGCAATAAGAAAGAGAGCTCCCTGAAGGAATCAGAACCTCGGCCACGGAATGATTTTTCATAGAAGAAAGATGATAGAGCCGAGGAAAGGTAACGCAAAGGAGTCTATCCCCCACCCATCTGTCCTCCCAAAAATAAGTTTCCTCCCCATTCCCCACCGAGCAATGAATAAAAGAGGCCAAAGAAGGGAGCTCACGCGAAATTTCTCTTCAAGGGTTTCTGGAAGTGCCTTTGATCCCCCCCGTTACCCATTCAGAAGGGTGGGGCCCGTGTTTACTAACAACAATCCTATGCCAAAGGGTGTTGGAATCAGAATAGAACCTCCAAAGCCATTTTGCCAGTAAAGCCTTGTTACGTATCCTCAAGTTACCTATCTCTAGCCCCCCCTGCCTTAAGGATTGCCCCACAAGATCCCAGCGCAACAGATGCGTACTCTTGCCCTCATCCACCCCTTCCCATAAAAAGTCCCTCATCAACTTCTCAATAACTTTACAAACCGAACAAGGGGCTCTAAAGAGGGAAAAGAAATAATTAGGGATACCACTTAAAACAGAACGAATAAGGGTCAGCCTACCTCCTTTGGAAAAGAAGCTTTTCTTCCAACTTGCAAGTCTTTTCCTCACCTTATCCACAACAGGGTCCCAAAACGAGACCAACCTCGAGTTGTGACCCAGCGGCAAACCTAAGTAAGAAGAAGGAAACGAACTTATTTCACAACCAACAATCTCTGCCCATCTCCTCGCCTTACTATCATCGCAATTCAGACCCAGGATTTGGCACTTGCCCTGATTTATTTTCAAACCTGACATGGATTCAAAGAAGGCTAATATATGGTTCAAAATTAAAAAGGATTCCTCTTTTCCGGAACAAAAGAAGATCGTGTCATCTGCAAACTGAAGATGGGATAGGGGAATCCTATTCTGACCCACTTCGAAGCCTTCGATAATTTTACCCTCCACCCCTCTAAAAATAATTCTACTGAGAGAATCCACAACCAGGAGAAAAAGAAAAGGGGAGAGGGGATCTCCTTGACGAAGGCCTCGGGTAGCCCGAATCCTCCCCTTGGGCCTGCCATTAACAAGGATTGAATAGGTCACAGATCTCGTACAACTCCAAATCCAAGATCTCCATTTGTAACCAAACCCTTTCTTCTCCAGAATCTTATCCAAAAAATTCCAATCCACGTGATCGTACGCCTTCTCAAAATCAATCTTAAAAACCACTCCCTCCCGACCACTTCCTCGATAATCCTCAATAGCCTCATTAGCAATGAGGGCTTGATCCAGAATTTGTCTACCTTCGATAAAAGCCCCCTGGGCCTCTGTAATTGTTGAGGGAAGAACTTTTTTCAACCTTTTAGTGAGCACCTTAGCAATGATCTTATAAACGCTTGTAATCAGGCTAATAGGTCGAAAATCCTTAACCCTATTAGCTCTCTCTTTCTTGGGGATAAGGCACACGTAGGTCTCATTTAAGGAACTGTCCAAGATGCCACATTCATAGAATTCTTTAAACACTCGAATTCTACTTGGTGAGTTGGCAGGCTTGTTGGGCCTGCCATTAACAAGGATTGAATAGGTCGAAAATCTCTTTCTTGGGGAAAACAAGATTGTTGACTTCTTTAAGAATCTGTACACTAAAGATAAGGGCCCTCGATTCACAATCATCTTCTACCCGGATGATACTTCTATTTCAAAAAATTGATGGGATATCCCAAAGTTGTTTTTGGAAGGCGCTGGGCTTTCTCTGAATCTCTCCGAGACTTTGCTGATTGAGATTAATATAAGTAAGGATAAATTTGATTTGTGGGTGGGTCAGTGTTTTCAAAGCGCAAGGCGCACCTCAAGGCGACAAGCCCCTTGATCGCCTCAAGGCGAGAGGCGACAAAAAGGCGACGCCCGAGTGAAGCGAGGCGCAATAAATAGAAACATAAATAAATAATATATATAGAGCATAACTTTCTATAGTAAATATATAATTACATTAAGTGTCAAATTCTTATCCTCCTTACACATTAATATTGAATAGTAAAAACATATAAGGGCCAAAACATCAAACAAGAATCAATTTCTAGTAGTTGTAGTTCCAAAACACCATGAAGACAAGACTTAAGAGTGAACAAAAACTAAAAGTCTAAAAGCCAAAAGTAAAACATTAAAGGTCAAAATCATCATCCTCCTCTCCTTCTAAATCTAAGGTCTCATCTACTGCTCCCCTTTGGCCATTATCCTCTTCAATATCCAACTCTTCTTCATCGTCGTCATCGTTGTCACTAACCACCTGTTTTTGCTCAACTTCACCCATCCTTTATTCCTATTATAATAATATATTTTTTTAATTAAAAAATTCTAATGGAAATAGAATATTCAAAGTTTTAAATAAGAAACTTAGAAAAAAAAATACAATAAAAACCAACCTCACAGATAAGTGTCCACTGTCCAGCAAGGCAGCACAACAAGAAGATAATGGCTGAAGTGGAATGGTGGAAGTGGAATATTTAAGTTAGTGCTATGCACTTAGCGGCAGAAGGTCAAAAAGTAAAAACCAAAGAGAATTGTTGAAGCTGAAGCCGTAGAAGGTCATCTACTTCAGAATGATGAAGCTGAAGCCATAGAAGGATGAAGTGGAAGCCGTAGAAGGATGAAGAAGAAGCCAAATATGACGATGATTGAAGAAGCAATAGAAGAAGAAGCCGATGATTGAAGAAGAAACAGAAAATTCCGAAGAAGACAAACAGCCTTCAGCTGAAGAATTTTTTTTCCTTTTGCATGAGAAATGCTGCTTGCCGAATAAAGAATAGGTTGAATAGGTGAGCGTCCCTTTGCATGGCTTTTCGTGGGCTTTTTTTGGGCTATTCTTAGGGTTTTCGTGGGTTTTAAGTTACGTTCAACATATTTAAAAAAAAAAAAAAAAAAAAAAAAGAAAACCAAACGGCAACTTCAGTCAGGCGCACGCCTGAGACCAAGGCGAACTCCATGCGAGGCGAGCAAAGGCGCACTCGGGCGAGCGCCTGTTTGAAGACGCTCGCCCCAGCTACCTACGAGGCGCAGTACATGCTGGGCGCCTCGCCTCTCGCCATAGGCGCTCGCCCGACGTCGCCTCAACAACACTGGGGTGGGTGATCTTCATTGTCCATTTGAATCTCTTCCTATCAACCGTGGGCTTTCCTTTAGAGGTCATCATCACAAAAGATCCTTTTGGGATCCAGTAATTGATAAGTTAAGGGCCAAATTGGATGTTTGGAGATGTCTGCTTCCGTCCAAAGGAGAGAGTGATTTTGACTCAATCTATCCTTAATAGTTTGCCTATCTATTACTTTTTGCTTTTGAGGGCTCCAAAGATGGTTATTAACTCAATGGAGAAATTAATTAGAGATTTTAAATGGAGCAGTGGTGTTTATAAGTTAGATTATAATCTAGTCAAATGGGATTTGACGTGGCTTAGGAGTGGATTCCCTTCATCATTGAAACACGTCTTTACTTACTAAATGATTATTGGAGGTTTACTCAGGAGGAAAATTCTTTGTGGAAGAGAATTATTTGCAGCACTTATGGGGTTTCCTTGCATGGGTGGATGACAAAAGATCTTAAGAAGAAGAAAGGGAACATGCCGTGGGTGTTGTGGAAATCATATACATTTGTGGGATCATACTTGGATCGATAATGTTCTCTTGAAGATTAACTTCCCTAATATATGCGCCATTTGAAGCCACTATTGTTGACTGCTGGGACAACGATAACCAGGCCTGGAATCTTGGCCTCAAAAGAGGTCTTTTTGACAGAGAATTACACAGTTGGGTGGCCCTAGTGGAAAAACTTAGTGTGGTGCAGTTGGGTGGTGAAGCAAACCGAATTCATTGACCCCTTGAGGGATCCGAAATTTACTCTAGCAAATTAGCTTTTAAATCTCTCTACTAAAACTAACAAGGTTGATACAGCCTTGACGAATCAGATATGGAAGCATAAAAGTCTTAAGAAAGTTAAAGGTCTTCCCGTGGTCTTTGATTTAAACACTGACGATGGACTTCAAAGGAAATTTAGGAATTGGCCCCTCTTACCCTCAGGATGCAAGGTGTGTTTGAAAAAGGAGTCTTTTTTTTTTTTTGAAATTTGAAAAAGGAGTCTTTAGATCACATGTTCCTTCATTGTGATTTTGCCACTTGCTCGTGGAACTACTTGGTGAGTTGGCAGGCTTGTTGGGGATATCTTTCCACATATCTTAGTAAGTGGATAGGATACCTTTAATTGAACAAGATCTGTTCTATAGGTTGTACATCTGTGTCCTTGAGTTCTAAGAAAGTGGACGATTGGCTTTTGGATGGACTAAACGCTTGGAGTTTGAAGGGGAAATCTAAGGTGATTGGGAGCTGTGTCTATAGAGCTCTTTTATGGCACTTGGGGAAGGAAAGGAATGCCAGAGCTTTTGAAGATAAGTCCTCATGTTTTTTTTATTATTTTTGTAACGTTGTACAAAAATAATAAAAAACATAAGTCCTTATGCTTTTGGATGGGCTAAACGCTTGGAGTTTGAAGGAGAAATCTAAGGTGATTGGGAGCTGTGTCTGTAGAGCTCTTTTATGGCACTTGGGGAAGGAAAGGAATGCCAGAGCTTTTGAAAGTCCTTATGTTTTTTATTATTTTTGTAACGTTGTACAAAATATGGTCTTAGTGCATTTCTTTATACACAAAATTCTTTTGTAATTATAGCCTCTTGTTGATAATCAATGATTGGAAGACTCTCTTGATGTAGTTTTTTTTTTGGGGGGGGGGGGGGGGGGATCTCAACCCCGGCCATATATTCCTCCTTTTGTTTCTTTATCTAAAAAATGAAAAGAAAAAAAAGAAATGTGTTCATCCCGTACATGTTTCTTAAATTGTCACATATCCCGTTGTGACATGTCCATGTCATGGTTGTCTGTGCTTGGCGGGGAGTCGGGAAGGAGAGAGGGACAACAAGAGGGAGGGAGCAAGGGAGAGCGAAGGAGAGAGTAGTTTAAAGCCTCCCTCGAGCGAGGGAGTGCTTCTAAGCTTCCAAAAAAGAGTGGCTGAAATGAGGGGATGAGGGGGAGAGGTGGGTGGGAGAAAGGGCCAGGGAGGATAGAGAAATTCAAACTTCCATGTAAGCAGTGTGTGTAAAATAAGAAATTATTGATTGTATCTATGGCTTTGAGTTTCTGTTTGACTCATATTTCTGTAAGGAAAAATGAAAAGAAAAGATTGGTGGTGATTTCAAAATTCCATGTTCCTCGAAGGAAAAATGAAAAAAAAAAAACAAAAAAATCTCATTAAACTTGACATAGAATCACAGATGGTAATAAAATGTAGGTTTTTCAGTTTGGGGGAGTGACTTCTGTTTTAAAAAAATTTCTATTCACGAGATATTTGATCATTGTCCCTTCTGTATATCCAAATGGTGCATTGATCTTAATCGTGAGACATTTGCTGATTTCTCCTGATATTTTTGAAATGGTAATTGTTGTTGATCACAAGATATGTGCTGATTTTTGCTGCTATATTTCCCAGTCTATATTTGATGATTTTCCACCTATAATTTGAAATAGTAGTGAACATTTTCTTATGTGATAAAGTATGAAAATTTGATCTCTGGTAGGATGCGCAAAGTACAGAAGGCTGCTTGTCACCTTTAGTGAAAGAACTTCCACATCTTGATAATGGAAATGGTAATTTGAAGGAAGAAGGAATGTCCGAGACTTCTGCTTTTCAAGAAACGGAAAATTGTGTTGAAACTGAACGAGGTGATCAGGGTGACCCTGTGTTTAAGGAGCTTAAAAGTAAGAATGAGGATGAGGATGAACCTGAAAGAAAGGCATCTGGGGGTCCTAAAGGGGACGAGAGAGATATACAGAATGTTGAAACTAGTGGATCTGACACAAACTCTGCTAGAGGAAGGAATAGCATTCAGCAGATAGACATTGTTGATTCTTCCAAGTCCAATGAGAATGCCAAGGAAACTGAACAAGGTGGAAGTCTAGAGGAAGAGAAGGTTGAAAACGTTCACAGTGAAGAGAAGCATAGAAGAAAACGAAAACGTACTGTAATGAACGAAAAGCAGGTCACAGTAATTGAGAGAGCTCTCTTGGATGAACCTGAAATGCAGAGAAATCCAACTTCAATCCAATTTTGGGCTGATGAATTAATTCGTTATGTATGTCAAACTAACCAAAAAGTCTACGCTTGATTTTTTTCCCCTCCAGTTCTCTTATTGCCAAAAACAATTTCCTGGTTTTAGTGATTTATATATTGTCTTTCCCAGGGTTCTGAGGTTACATCAGCCCAACTTAAAAATTGGTGAGCAGCCTCTCTCTCTATCCCGTGTGTTTCAGCATCTTGGCCTGTGTTTTTAACAGTTTTTACTTATGGAGTGAACAGGCTGAACAATAGGAAAGCGAGGCTAGCACGCACGGCTAGGGATATCCGCGCAACCTTAGAAGCTGACAGTGCAAATCCAGATAAACAAGGGGGCCCCGCAGCTGGATCCTGTGACTCTCCTGATAGCCCATGTGAAGATAAACATGTACCTAATACAGGGAGGGATCGAAGAATGACATCAAGAACTAATACAGCTAACAATTCTAAGAATTCAACAGAATTCGGTGACCTTGGTCCAGCAGAATTTGCTCACTGCAAGCCAGGCCGGTACGTCATGCTTGTAGATGTGCTCGGAGAGGAGGTGGCAAGAGGAAAAGTGCATCAAGTACATGGTAAATGGTATGGAAAAAACTTGGAGGAGCTCGAAACATTTGTTGTCGATGTTGATGAATTGAAGGCTGATAAAAATACAGTTCTTCCATACCCATCTGATGCCACCGGCACCTCATTTCATGAGGCAGAAACTAAAATTGGTGTTATGAGAGTGTTGTGGGATTCTAACAAAATCTTTCATGTGCAGTCACAATGAGGGGTAAACAAAATCCCCCGTCCAGCAGGCAAAGCAAGTATTTTTTGGTCTCATGGAAGCTGTGCTAATTCCCAGTGTTGTTTGTTTTACTATACAACTAAATTATGCTGGCTTTAGTTTAGGATTTTCAGCTGTGAATAATATTAGTTCTGTATAATATTAATCTCTGTCCTTTGGCACTTCCTTCAAGCATTATCTTGCAAGCCTCCTTACACGAAAGTTTTTGTCAGTGCTTAGATGATAATTGTGCATATAAACAAAAACAAAACGTTTGAGATCTCAATTTTATCCTCCTTGGTACTGTGCTAATGGAATTAGATGGTTGAAGTATAAGTTTGGACTTGTGTGCCTTTACACTAGTGATTTTTTTTTTTTTTTTTTTTTTTTTTTTTTTTTAATTTTTTTTTTATTTTTAAAAACTTGTATTTCATCACTTTCTATTAATGGTCATGTCACAAATAAAAGGAATTTGGCTAGTTTTAATATGGCTATATGGAGGGAAAAAATACCTTTTTGGTCATTGAGTTTTGAGAAATAGGTGCATTTGGTCATTGAGTTTTCAAAATAGACCTTTTTAGTCTTTAAGTTTTGAGAAATAGGTTTAAAAGGTTCCTAAGTTTACAAAGTTGACTTTTTAAGTCCTTGAGTTTTGAAAAATAGGTTAAAAAGGTCCCACAGGTTATTTTTTCAACTTTTTAATTAATATTTTTTTAATATTGAATGTTTTTTTTAACTAAAAAATTAAAAAGTATTAATTTAAAAATTTTGAAAAAATAATAGGAGAGACCTTTTAAGCTTGTTTCTCAAAACTTAGGGACTAAAGAGGTCAATTTTGAAAACTTGACCTTTTAAACCTATTTCTCAAAACTCAAACCAAAAAGGTCTTTTGAAAATTGGGAGACCAAACACATCTATTCCTCAAAACTGATGGACCAAAAATGTATTTTGTCCCTATATGTAATATTGGCATGGTCAACAATTCTTTAGTTTATAAATTTAGCACAAATTAACTTCTTTGAAAAAGTATATAGTTTCAAATAAGATTTATAGTATTGTACATGTGATGAGAAGTTACATATTTATGTTTCTTTTTTTAAAAAAATAACAGTTACATATTTATATTATACTTAAATTTTGAATGAATATGGTTTATGCCATTTCCGTAGAAGTTCAAACCTTTTGCTATGTAAAATCTCTTTGTTATCTATTTCTGAGTTCAGAAATAAGGTTATTACGTGAGACTGACGTGAGCATGACTCAATTGGTTATGATATAATTTGTTTTCTAAAGAATTTACTTTCTAAAGGTTGGAAGTTGGAATCTCCTCACCTCTTGTTAGACTTAATAAATAAATAAATTGTAGAGTTCATTTTGAGTTATGACACATACTCTAATTTGGCCGGAGTAGTATGAAGAAATATGTTCTTTTGGTCGCTAAACTTTTATGATAGTAACAATTGAGTCTTTGAAGTTTGTTTGTAACAATTTAGTGTCTATAATTTGAAATTTTTAACAATTTGAGTCCTTGAATTTTCAAATTTGTTACCATTTAATTCTTAGAGTAGAAAATTCCATCAACATTAAGTATGTAATGATGTAGTTTTTGTAGCTTATAAGCACATTTGGTTCTTATTTAGTTTATATCAATCTACATATGTAAGAAATTCTAATAAATCTTAACAATATTTTTCACAATGGGAACTAAACCGTTACAAATTTTAAAGTACGGGGACTATTACAATACATTCTAAAGTTTAGAGACTAAATTGTTACAAAATTCAAAGTACATAGATTAAATCGTTACAAACTAAAGTTTATGAGCTAAATTGTTACTTCATTGAAAGCACATGGACTAAAAGTATTTTTTAACTTGAGGAAACATATGAAAAAAGTAATTAACATTTGTTTTGAACTTAACTAGTTGAGTTTTACTTAGGTTGGTTACTCTTGGAGAGAGTTTGTGAGATAATTATTAAATTTCAAATTATTTAAAGGGTTGCTCTTGAAAAGGGGTTGTAATAGTTTGATCATGAACTTAGAAAATGATCAAGGTTGTTCTTGCTTTTGAAAAAAAAAACATTGTGAAGAGTTGTTTTTTTTAATGTTTTTTTTAGGTGGAATACCTAAGAGGTGTATATGGAATAGAGTAAAGCTAGATTTGGCTGAACCACTATAAATTTACGCTATTAATTTCTTCCACACTCTCCTATCTATTTTTACAATTAATTTTTTTTTGACAATATGTGGGGAGGGGGATTCGAACCACAGACCTTGTGGTTATTAGTACAACTTTATGCTAGTTGAGCTAAGCTCTTGTTGACATTTTTACAATTAATTTATGGTTATCATTTATTGCATAAATAATTTTTATAATTTATTCTTAATATTAAATGCTATTTTAAAATTTATTATTTGATAATTATTATTATTATTTTTTTACAACATGTGGTGGTGGAGAGATTCAAACCACAGGTCTCTTTGCATTAATATAAACTTTATGCTAGTTGAACTATGTTCATGTTGGTGATAATTATTTTGTTTGATAGAGTTTAATTTTGCATATTTATTAGTTATCATCAAGGTTTAAAATGTCGATGTCGATGGAAATGTTGATGTCCAGATTTTATGGAAATGTCGATGTCGATGGAAATGTCGAGAGACATTCCGGGAAAATTTACAGAAATCGTGAAAATTGATGGAAATTGTTTGAATTAGTCAATGAAACTTTAATTGTGGCTTAATTAAACTATAATGGACCATTTTTTATAATCATATCTAAAAAGTAAGATAATATTTAGATGGAATTGTCGATTCAAATGTCGATATGTGCAGAAATTTTGAAAAAAAAAAAAGAAGATTGATGAAAATTGTTTGAATTATTAAATGCAAATTTAATTATAGTTTAATTATATTACAATTAATCATTTTTAACCATCCATTCAAGTTACATATAACAGACATATTGAAATTTCTATAAAAATGTTGATACCAATAAAAATTTTGAAAAAATTATGACAATCAATAGAAATTGTTTGAATTATTAAATGAATGAAATTTTAATTATAATGACTTAATTAAACTATAATTAATTGATATTTAACATCTATAATTATATTTGAATGGACGACTAAACATTAAACTTAGATCAATTGGATAATTTTAAACAAATATTATAAAGATACACATCAATAAAATAAAATGTAAAATACTATATTACTAATAGTAATATATATCATTTGATGTATTAAAAAGTTGAAATAATTAAAATAGGTGTAATGGTAAACAATCTATAAATAAAAAAGTAAATAAAAAAAGAAAAAACAAAACGAAAAATGTATGCTAAAAAACAAAGTTAAAAAAACTAAAATTGAAAATGTAAAAAAAAAACTAAAGTTAGTGGTGTTAAAATTGTTTTTTTTTTAAAAAAAAAGAAATTTGAAATGCCAGGCGGTTGCACAGGTAGGCGCGTCAATCAATTGACGCGCCTCCTGATGGTGAATTAACACCTTTATTAGAAAAAAAAATCAAAGGAAATTTCGTGGAAATCTCGAAATTTCACGAAATTTCGTCGAAAAGGGGGAAAAACGAAATTTTCTCCCCTCGAAATGTCGATACGGTCGAAATACCGAAATTTAATACACTGGTTATCATAGAAATTTGAGGAAGGGGGGGGATCTTTGGTGAAATTATTTGGATGAGATTTACATTAATTTATTTATAACTTATTAATGAATAAAAAGTGTTTGATTGGATCAAAAGGCCTCAAATTGGAAAATTTTTGTTATTTAATTTTAATTTAAACGCTATTCACCTTTCATTTAGAACTTTCATAGCGATCCGACGACTTTGAGAGTAATTTTGAAATGGTTAAAATCACTTTTGTTATGTTCGAAATCATCCCAAAACGCGTACCTTTCATTATTTAAAATCAATTTCATGTTTGATTTTACACTTTTAAATGTGATTTTCATATAATCAAAATTGATTTTGAATTATTAAACACATGTTTCAGGATGATTTTGAATATAACAAAGATGATTTGTCAAAAAAAAAAAAAATATAACAAAGATGATTTTAACCTTTTCAAAATCACTTTCAAATATGCTCTTAGAAACCAAATCTAGAGATCGGAACTCTTTTTGACCATCACTATATCAAAATTTAATTTGTACACCTGACAGAAAAATTTTCAACAATCCTATCTATAATATATTGAACTTTAAATCTATTTCTTGAAATTTTAATTTAATTGTCGGATTCGTAGATCTCAGAACGTCTTTTTATTTAGGGGCTATTGCAAGGCTAGCAAATTTGTTTTTCATAATTGCAAGCGTGTCTTTCATTTTTTAGGATTGCAATTATGGCAAAAAAAAAATCAGCCCAACCCAAAACGCAATGAAAAGTCAAAAATAGCCTTCCCAACATTTTCGCGTGTTTTTACTATTATGAAGTATATCAGTAGTCTATCAGATATAATGTTTATATACTAGTGATATACCTAAAATGAAATATATCATATACTGTTGATATACTACTGATACACCTAAAATCAAATATATTTGATATACTGCTTTATACTTTACTCTAGTATATGAGTGGAATGATATTCTTAATATGAAATATATCAACCATACATCATTCTTCTATATTCAATATATCATATATACCTAAAATGAAGTAGAAACAATTGCGTGGATGACCCATTTTGAGAGGCCAAAATGAAAAATGCCCTACCTTTTTAGAATAAGGATATATGCCCTTTTGCTTACATCATCATCCTAGCAAAATTACCATTTTACTCTCTATATGAAAATGCGCATGTAAGGCATTTAAGACGAGAGGTTGGAGCGAGAGCGAGATTGGAGAGAGAGCAAGAGATTGGAGAGAGAAATTAGATAGAGTAAGAGATTGGAGGGAGAAATTGGAGAGAGAGAGCGAGAGCGAGATTGGAAAGAGAAATTTGAGAGAGTGAGAGATTGGAGAGAGAAATTGGAGAGTGAGCGAGAGAGAGCGAGGTTAGAGTAGAAAGTAAAATGGTAATTTTACTAGGATGCTCACGCAAGCAAAATGACATATATATCATTGTTTTGAAAAGGTGGGGCATTTATCATTTCTGCCTATTTTAGAGGGTCATCCGTACAAAAATCCCAATAAAGTATATCACTGATATATTACTAATATACTTTACTCTGGTATATTACTAGAATGATATTTTTAATATGAACTATATATTAACAATATATTAGTACTTCATATTTAATATAAAAAATATACTTAAAATGAAGTATATCACTAATATACTACTGGAATAATATTTCTAATATGAAGTACATAAAAAATATATCAGTACTTCATATTCAAGGTAATAAACACACCTAAAATGAAATATATCATTAATATACTGCTAACATACTATATTTAAGTATATAAGTAAAATGATATTTCTAATATAAAGTATATCAACAATATATCGGTACTTCAAATTTGGTATATCAATTAACTAATTACTTTATATTTCGTATATTAGTAAATATAGTATATCAAATATACTATTGATATACTAGTTGATATACATCAACAAGGGTAAAACTGGAATAATGAAAAAAAACGGAATTCAGATTTAAAATTTTTTGCTATACTTGCAAATCTCAAAAACCAATGTTAAATTTGTAAATATCTGAATATTTTTTTGCTACCTATTGCAATTTTCCTTTTATTTATTTATTTATTTTGTTTTCTAGGAGAGTATATCTTCATTATCTACAATTGTCCTAAAACATTAGGCATCTTTATCCTAAAGTATCACATGTTAAATCTCCTTATAATATTTACAAATCTTTTTAAAAATTACAAAAATAATAAATAAAAAAATCCAGCCTCTGACATTTATTATTATTTTTAAATCAAGGATACCAATTAATTATAGAAATATTACTTGTCACATTTTTTAAAAAGGCAATGCTTTTTTTTTTTTTTTTTTTTTTTCTTCTTTCTTTCTTTCTTTCTTTCTTTCTTTTTATTTCTTTCTTTCTTCTGAAAGGACAATGCTCTTCTTTTTATGTTAGAAATCAAAATAAGTTATTCCACTTTGGTTTTAAACTTTTAAATATTAGGTTTTAATCTTTGAATTTTATATAAAAAAAATATAACTTGTTATACATCCTTTTTATATTCTATTGATAAAGTATATCAGTGATAAACACATAATAACAAATGAGCGTGTAAACTAATCAAAGACAGATGACTATCATTGACAAATTTTAACAACTAATTGGCTTCAATATGCAATAGACTACAATTATTGATAGACATTTACACTGATAGGCTTATGACATTGAGATGTGTTGATGGACATTTTCAACTTTTGCCACACTTTAATTGGGACGGGCTTAAAACTGTATCATATTTATAAATATTTTTAGATTGTGCTAGATTTGCTATTATTTTAGGTCAGATTGTCATATATGCCATTACTTCTCTATTTTTTTTTCAACAAAAAATTATTATTTTTTATTTACTTTAAGATAAAAGGAAATTTTCTTTTTTAATTAAATTATATAATTTAGAATTTTATGTCTAGTAAATTTATATTGTGGGTCATTTTTTTTTAATAATAATTTGAATTTAGGGACTTGTCGAGAAAATATTTACAAGTATGAAATAATGACAAATATATAACATTATGGTATTTTTATTTTGTTCTTTAAATTTGATTCTTTTTTCTCTTGATGTCAAATATAAATGGAAATGAGTAAAAGTATATTTGAAATTTTAGTAAATTATTTTGAAAACAAATAATCGCATAAACAGAATTTATAATTCTTATAAAAAAATTACTTATTATTTCTGGTTTTATAATCTTTTTTCTATATTTATCTTGAAAATTTGGTTCTACTATCTAACAAATAAACTTAATACATTAAATTATTAGTTCGGTCCATGAATTTTGAGGTCTGAGCCTAATAGGTTGCAAAATTTAAAAAAAAAATGTCTACCAGGTCCTTAAACTAGATCCACTAGCTCTAACTACATTTTTTTTTAGTTCATCAACATTTGGGATTGGGAGGATTTGAACCTCTAACGTTTTGATCGATGATACATGTCAATTACCATTGAACTATGCTTACTTTAACAAATTTACATGTCAGGTTATAATACTATTTTGTCCCTGTATTTTGAAGCATATTCCATTTTTCGTACTTTCAAATGTTCAGTTTTGGTTCATATACTTTCAATAAATTTTAAAATTAGTCCTCATTGTTAGTTTGAAGATTTTTTTAAAAAAAAAATTGATAAAAAAAAATTCATTTAAGAAAAGACACAATGTTTTTTTTTTTCTAAAATTTATGGAGGGAGACTAATATAGACTATTTTTTTTTTTGAAAAAATTAACCATAAACTTGCCGTAGAGATTAAACTTAAGATTTTATTGAAAGTATAGAGATCAAAATTGAATATTTTGAAAGTATAGGGACTAAAAGAAAACAAGTTTCAAAGTACAGGGAGACTAAAATGATATTTTAACTTTATGTCTAATAGACCCCTAACTTTAGACTCTCTTTTTGAAATTTAAAAACTTGGTGGACACAAAATTAAAAGTTTAAGAATCTTTTCTTTTTTTCAAAAAAAAAAAAAAAAAAAAAAAACTTATTATCACTCAAAATTCTGTAAATTTCAGAGACCTATTAGATACAATTTTTATTTTTTTAAAAAAATCTTATTTGATACCATCTTGAAACTATAAGAGTCAAACTTCTAATTTAATTAATTTAATATCAAAATATATAAACTAATACCAATCTATGTGTTCAAAATTATCTTTATACGAGTTTATCTCCCCTGGAATAAACTTTTAGGTTATATTTGAAGGAACACATAATAGTTTAGGTTATAGTTCAAAATATATTTACATTTATTTAAATAATTAATGTACTACAATAAATTTTTATTCGCAGTTCATGGTTCAAACGGAATGAAATTGTATTAAGAAAAAAATGAATGAAATAGAACACGCAAATAAAACATTTAAAAGTTTAGGAATGAAAAAGAATATAAAAGTTTTTTTTTTTTTTTGAGAAAAAAGAATATCCAAGTTAAAATGATCAAAAGTAAAAAAAATGATAGTGATAATTGGCATGCATTCTCGACCAGGAGGTCAGAAGTTCGAATCCCCAACCCCAAATATTGTTGAACTCACAACAACAAAAAGTTAAAGATCAAAAACGATTTCAAACCTAACCTAAACATTGGCATATTTAATTACAATATCCTAATATACTGTCATAAAACATGGAATAATATCTTTTATCTTGTGATAATCTCTGTAATATCTTCAAAAACATCTGTTAATGTTTTCTTTTTTAAGAAATTCAAAAGTATAACATGAGTCCAACCTAATGTTTTTCTTGCAAAAGGGGTCCAATCTAATTAACAAACATGCAATATTACCTTCCTTAAATATAAAATATTGGTATTCATAAGATCATCCTTTTAAAATAATAACAATTAAGACCCCAACCTAATTGAACTCACAAAAAAGGAAAAAAAAAAAAACTAATAATAAAATATGAGTCCAATAATTCCAATTTAATCATGTGATATGTCAATTATTAAAAAAATAAACATATATATATATATATATATATATATATTTTTTTTTTTTGAAAGAATTAAAAAATAAACATTTATTGCTACTTCGGTTAAATAAAATATGCATATAAATTAGTGAAAAACGAGCATATAGATTAATTTTGTTGATTGATTTATGTCCACAAAAGCATCCAATATTTATATCTTTCACAAATCTCTACCAATGCATTTGTTTAATCTTTCATTAGTCTTTGGCCAATAATTTAGGTTTTTTTTAGTAGCAGAACAAAAGTAACACAATCAAAAAGGAGATTCTTCGCAAACATCACGAGGATTTGTAGATTATTATTGTTTTTTTTAGTTCTTTTAAAAAAGATACATTGGATTTCTCGAGTTGATGATCTAATTTATTATTACACTCATCCAAACACGTTTAATCGTAGAGTTCTGATGGGATCCAGTATATTAGTGCGATAACATCTAATTATTGTTTGGGAGTGATTTTGAAATTGTTAAAATCACTTTTGTCTGTTCAAAATCACTTTGAACACATGTCTTTAATAATTCACGATCAATTTTGATGATATGAAAATAACGTTTAAAAGTATAAAATCAAACGTGAAATTGAGTTTGAATGATTAAATATATTTTTTGAGGTGATTTCTAATATGACAAAAGTGATTTTACCCATTTCAAAATCACTCCCAAACATGACCTAATGTACTATTTAAAATAAAGTGATTTTTATTTTATTTTATTTTCATGGTAACTTCTTAAATTAGAAAATGATTTACAAAATGATGGTTGTCCTAACAGAGTTATAAGATATGGTCAATTGAAATGATTTCATAAATAATGTGGTATGATATTTACTCAAATTGAAAGCTTAGAAGTGTAGGAGTCAGTTTGATAACCTATTATGTTTTATGTTTTTGTTTTTTAATTTTTGAAAAGATAATCAATTTTGTTTTATGTGTTTCAAAATCGAATTTCAAAAACCAAAAAAGGTAGATTTTAAAAATTGATTTCTGTTTTTCAAAAGCTCATTTTCTTCAAATGCTCTTTTTTTTCCTCTTTGACTATCTGTCTCCGTGAAAAATCACATGAAAATTAAGTTTCGAATTTTATTATATAATAACCTAGTCTTTGCAGTTTATAAACATATGTGGTTCCTTTGTTTTTTCTTTCCATAAATACCCCTGTTGGATGGAGGCCTCATTTTCCTTTATGGTTGTCCACCTTGACTAAGAGGGATTTTCATTGTATTCATCCTTTTGATTAATAAAGGCTGCTGTTTTAGTTTTTTTTTTTTTTAAAAAATTACATAGGTAAGAAATTCCATTAAATCTTAATAATATTTTTGACGTTAAAAAGTAAATTGTTACATATTAAAATTCAAAGACTAAATTATTACAAAATAGAAAGTATGAAGACTATATACCTATATAAGAAATTTCATTAATCTTAACAATAATTTTCATGATAAGGAGTAAATTGTTACAAATTTAAAAGTACAAGGACTGAATTGTTACATTCTAAAACTCAGGATTTAAATTGATACAAAATTGAAAGGACAAGGACTAAACAGTTACAAAATAAAGTTCAAGGACTAAATTGTTACTTTCATGAAAGTTGACCAAAAGCGATTTTTAACCTACTTATTTAAAAAAGAAAAAAAATAATTGCAATGAATTCCGAAGGGTGGCCACTATCCTAGACAATTTGTTTAAAAGAATAGGGAAAATTTGTCACATTATTAAATGAGGTTGTCTTTCGATATATTTCATAACGTGGGAACGATTTGCATCTACTAAATTAAAACTCTAATATTTAGAAAATAAGTTTCTAACTTAATCTACAAACAAGGTTTGAAATAATTTCGAAGTCGAAGAAAATGTCGAAGTCTCAATTTTATGGAAATGTTGATAGAGAGATGTCGTTGTCGATGAATATTTCTGGAAAAAATAAAATAAAAAAATTAAAGTTTTAAATTAATAAATAAACATTTTACGTTTTTTTTGAAATAAATTGAAGGACTTATTATCAATATTATATTCACATCAGTTACATTTCATTGCTTTTTCTTAATATTTCATTGATCTTTTAACAATATAATGAAAATGTTGATTTCCATTATATCAATGTTAATTAAATCCATGGATATGTAGAAATGGCGATACAGAGACGAAAATTTAATAGCATGTTCTAAAAACAAGTTTAGGAAACTATAGTATTAAAAAAATTTGGTGACTGTGGATTTTTTTTAAATTTTTTTTTTACAACACGTGAGATTCAAACTGCAGATCTCTTGGTCAAGAGTACACGTTTTATGTCAGTTGAATTATGCTCATGTTGGTAGAACCATATGGATTTGGACTAATATATATATTAATCGCATTAATTATATATGATTAATTAAATTTAATATTTAGTCCTTGAACTTTCATGTTTATATCTAATAGGTCTCTAAATTTTAATTTTGAGTCTAAAAGATCTCTGAATTTTTAGTTTTGTCTCTGTTAGATATCCAACATATTCGTCAATTTTTTAAAAAGGGATTTATCAGATATAAAACTAAATTTTGTTTCTAATAATTCTAAACTTTTTTTTTAGGAGTAATTCTAAATTTTTATTTGTGTCTAATAGATTCGTGAATTTTTAAAAAGTAGAAGAAAAACGTGAATTAAAAGTTTAGAGACCTAAACTTGCCCGATAATTTTTATTTAGTTTAATTTTCTAGCTTATATGCCATGTAATCAAACAAAATCAACATGTCAATCAATCCAGGTTAGTAAATAACGGTCTAATCATCATTCCGAGTTAATGTTAAGTTACGAACTATTTAGAATTATTTTGCAAACGTGAAGGACTAAAGTATATGTTTTGAAACCTCAGGGATCAAATAGACTTCAATCTCAAACCTCAGGGACCAAAACTATATTTTGTCCTAAAATCATTTATGTTCGTGTTTGACACGTGTGCCTCGTGGGGTCCATAGGTTGAATAATGATCGAATACGGACGAGGTTAGACAGAGCAATAGATGTGAAAAAACGACAAAGGAAAGATGGGGAATATAGTAAAATATAAGATAATTATATGTGGCGTTTTGTAATCGATCTTCAGACGAATCTTTTCTTGAAGAACGACTACAGTCCGATTTTCATTTCGAGATCTGATTTTTTGAAACTGATGATATTATTATTCGTGATCCGAATAGGAATAGGATTGCACATGGTCCATGTA
Organism: Luffa aegyptiaca; assembly: GCA_017139565.1. Taxonomy (NCBI): domain Eukaryota; kingdom Viridiplantae; phylum Streptophyta; class Magnoliopsida; order Cucurbitales; family Cucurbitaceae; genus Luffa; species Luffa aegyptiaca. The sequence continues at coordinate 2,618,279 of CM029404.1, read as the reverse complement.
AGATATATAGGGAATATGCAAATTATGTCTAATTATTTACTATTTTCTATTGAAATTGCCACCTAATGCTTCCCATGCTCTCCCATTCATGTTTTTGTTTGCTATTGGTTATGCCAACTTAATGCCAAAACGAGCATAACTTAGTGGTAATTGACATGTACAATCGATCAAGAGGTCAGAGGTTTGAATGATTTGAACATCTTACCTCTCGATGATACTACATTATCGCTGAACTATACTCACTTTAGCATTTGGATTAAATTTGTATTTTTTTTTATAAAATAGAAAAAACTAACTAACTCTTTTTTGTCACAAAACATTTAAATTTTTATTGCTTAACCTTTAAATTTTGCATATAAAATCATTTTAGTTTTTGTAGTTTATTTTTATTAATTATATAACAAAATAAATCTTTCTTTTTTTTTTTTTTTTGAAAATCTAACCCTTGTTCTACTAAATGTAACTTTAAGCATTTACGCACGTGCACATTTATATTGCTATTCAATCATTTATAAAAATTTAAAGGTAAGTGGTGTTGGGAGGATAAATTTTGACCAACTACGGGTTGCCACATTGTTACTCCTGACAAAATTATAAATAATTAAATTTTAGATCAATTATAAATTGACATGTGTCCCAAATTTAATTTGAAGATAAAGTTGGCCAATTATATAATTTTAAGGCAAAATGTTCATTTGATCAAATAATTACAAGTTAATTTGATTAAATTTGGGTAATTTGATATTTGGGTCATATGGTATTTAGATGAAGCATGCATAAATCAAACTCAAATCTAAATAGTTAGACCAAAAGTCAATAAAACCCAAATCCAAATGACTAGACCCAAAAGTCATTCAAGCCCAAACCCACCTACCAATGAAAAGCTCTAGATGAGCTCTCTTTCAATTAAAAATTTAGAAAATTAAACTCTCAACCAGGACTAGAGAATTCAGAAAGACTCCACCAAAAGTGTAGATAGAAGACTCTCTGAAATCTATAAGTCCTTGAGTGTTGAACGAAGTTTCAGACTCGAGAACAAACATTCCAGTTCTCAAGTGAAACACACACTCAAGAAAGAGAATCATAAGATCATGTATTAGAAATTGTTTTGAAAAAAAAAAAAAAATCAATACAAATACAAGTTTATTTGACGTTTCATTCTTTTGAAATTTCGTGCGAAGTGCAAGAAATAAAATAAATTTGTATGCAAAGTTTAATAATTAAAATACATTGTCGGCAAATTTAAAAAACAATAATTCATTTTTCTGAACTCACTTTTTTTTTGGAGTACTATCCAATAATTCGCATTATTATAAAATTGCAGACAGAGAAGAAGATTTGCTCTTCCACGTGACACACATGATAGGTGTATTTACCTTCGCCATTCTCTAAATCTTCCCGTGTAGATAAAAGATGTTTCACCCGTGTTTATATCCAAATATCCAGATCTCGGTCTAGATTTTACTGAAATGTCGATGAAAATTTCGAAATTTTTTTATGTAAATTATGAAAATTAATGGAAATTATTTAAATTGGTTAATAAAACTTTAATTATGGAATAATAATAAGAAATTGACATTTTAATCACCATATCTAAAAACTAAGATAACATTTGGATGTAAATATCGATGCGTGCATAAATTATGGAAAAATATAAAAATTGGTGAAAAATGTTTCAATTATTAAATTAAACTTTAATTGTTGTTCAATTATACTATAATTTTGATCATTTTTAACTATCATATCTAAAATACATATAATATTGGGTTATTGTAATGGATAACAATTTATGTTTTCTTATTTGCAAATGTAGCAAAATTGAAAAAAAAAAAAATACAAATATGTGACAAATCTGTTAAAAGAATTTTTATTATTACCGTTTTACCCTTTATTCTATTAGTAGAATTCTATCAATGACTATTATTGATAGAATTCTATCTTTGATAGTCACTAAACTGATATCATCTATTAGAGTTTTACCTATTTTTTGTCATGACCACCGGTGAAAAACGCAAATGCAAGAGAAATCCGAATGAAAAGAAATTGAAATGCTTAAATTGAACTAAATTTTCTGTATTGAAATCTATCAATGACTATGACATATAGAATTCTATCTATATGGAAGTTTATTGGTGATTATCACTAATAGTTTTGAAAGTCTATCAGTTGAGTTTTCACTTATCGTTGATAGACTTTAATCACTAATAATTGCAATTGTGATTAAAGTCTCACGACAATAGTTTATCAGCTAAACATTAGTAATGCTTAAATTGACCTAAATTTTATTTATTCAACTAAATTGGCATTGAGTCTATCGTTGATAGTCACTAAAAAACTTCAATACAAATATAATTATATAAGTGATTAATTGATAGACTTCGATATATATAGAATTTTATAAATGATAGAAGTCTATCAATGACAGTCACAATGCTTCCTAGGAAAATTCCTAGGAGGTCACCCAACATAGAACTTCTCCAAGCCAAACACGCTTAGCTTCAAAGTTCTTATGGTTGAGCCACCGAAAAGGAAGGTGCACCTTGTTGGTATAGGTAGTATCTATCAATTCTTTTAACCTTATCTTGACCATACTTTCATGTCCTCAGGATCCCTCTCATTCGGATGTGGTATCGATTCATTCATGTACCCCTCCTAACCTCGGGCGTCACACAGTGACTATAGACTTCAATAAAAAATAGAATTCTATTTGTGATAGTTATTGATATCACTGATTTATAAGTGACTACCAATGATGGAAAGAGTCTATTTTGCTATTTGTATAAGCAACGTAAAGATTTATATTAGTTGCATAAAAGCTTGTATAATGGATGAATTTGAATAGAATATTATATAGATAAAGTTGATACAAGCTACTATATGAGAATATCTTAGTAATGTTGGTTTTGAGAGGTGAGCTCGTGCACATTCTAGAAAAAGAGGATATAAAATGAAAATATTAATATGTAATTAGATACTCAAATTGAACTAAATTTTATGTGATAGTCATTGATAGTCTTCCATCAGTAATAATGGATGATATTATTGATAGAATTCCATCACTGATAGTCGCTGATAGACTTCTATCAGGGACTATCACTAATAGTCGTTAATAGGCTTCTATCAATGATAACATGTTTTATGGGTTCTTTATAAGTCATTTACACGGGTTGGTTGTCAAGTTTTTTCAATATTTGCAAATAGTTTTAAGTTTTGCTATATTTGAAATTATTTTGACCTATTTTGCTCATGTGCAAGTGTCACTATAATATTTATAATGAAATGTCGAATTTTGAAAAAACTATTGCAATGGATAGAAATTGTTTGAATTATTAAATGAGACTTTAATTATGATGACTTAAATTAAAAAATTAACTATTTTTAATTATCATATAAAAAAATATATATAAGAAAGAAATTTGAAAGAATTTTAAAAAATATTGTTTGTGATATAGAAATGTTTGAAAATTTTGATGGGATTTCGATATGAGATCATTTAATTAAATACAAAAGTAAAAAAAGAATTCAGAACAACAAGATTAAAAAAAAAAGGGCAAATTGCACAAACCACCCCTAAAGTATGGTAGTTGTAACTATTACACCCCTAAACTTTCAAATGTAAAAATTAAACCCTCCAACTTTCAAAAGAGAAAAAATTAGACCCTTAAACTTTGAATGGTAAAATTAAACCCTCAAACTATCACAAATGTAAAAATTGAATCCATATTACTCTATTTCTCTCTCATATTTCATCCTATCTCTACTTTCCTTATCTTCTCATTCCAATCTACCTTCTCTCCCTCCCTCCCTTCAGCAATTAGCCTAAAAATGCAGCAAACAAAGAATTTGATGTTATCTTCCTCTTCCTGAAGACTTTCCGCTCTCTCTTCTCTACTCCCCTCCTCCATTTCATGCCGATTTCAAGCTTTCTCTCTCTAGAAATTGGTCGTACCAAGTACAACAATATGACTATGCCCATTTCATGCCGATTACAAGCTCTCTTTTGAGATTATATTGATGCTAATTTAATAAAAATGTAATAACTTTACTCGATATTTTCAGGAATTAACTTGTAAAATTACATAAACAATCATTCATTTTTGTTTGTAATTTTATGGACAATCCATTTATTCAGTTGTAATTTTTCCATGGAATCCTTCATTTTCCTAGCGAAGACTCTGGAAGAAGAAAAAAAAAAATACTCGAATCTCAAAGAGAAGTGATGGTGAAAACTAGAAAGAGATTTTGTTGAGAGAGAAAACTTGAAACCCTCAATAATGGCGGAGAAGAGTGGAGGAGAGAAAGAGTAGTTACTGTTCACTACTTTTTGTTTTTGCTGCATTTTCAATGTATGAACCTTAAACGCAAAGATGAAGAAGAGTCGGAAAGTGGATTGAGGGGAGAGATAGAGTAGAGAGAGAAGATGAAATATGAGTGAGAAATTGAGTAAATATGGATTCAATTTTTACCTTTGTGATAGTTTGAGGGTTTAATTTTACCATTCAAAGTTTAAGGATCTAATTTTTTCTCTTTTGAAAGTTTGAGGGTTTAATTTTTACATTTGAAAGTTTAGGGGTGTAATTGTTACAACTACCATACTTTAGGGGTGGTTTGTGCAATTTGCCCAAAAAAAAAAAGAAAAAGAAAACAGTAAAAAGAAAAACATGAGAGAAAGAAATAAAAAAAATTAAGGAAGGGGAATGAAAGAAATAGAAGAGAAAAAGAAAACAGCCTGTGGACTGTCAAAGTGACAACCTAAAGTTGTCGCCTGTCACAACCACAAGTTAGGGTGTCCACGGGATGTGGTGGGGATAGAGATGACTTTGCATCTCCCATTTCAATCTGCAAAATTTCCCGTTAAATTTCGAGAGGAATACAGTGGGAATTCTCTGTGGGAAATGCAGCGGAGACCAAATTTCTTGCCGTGAATTATTTTTCATTTAGTTTTTTTACCTCTTCTTTGAATCAAATAATTTCTATAATAAAATTTCAAATAGTTAACTTTTCATGGATAATATTCATTAATTTCCAATTAGATAATTAATTATTATTTATTATATGAGATCTACCTTTAAATAGTTAATTTCTTTAAAAAAATCTCTATTTGAAGACAAAATTCTTAAATCTTGTATTAAAAACAAAATAATATTTTATATCAAATTATCTAATTATCTATACATTTGTTTAAACCATATAATTGAGACATATCCAATTTTCTAAATCACTAACACTAAAACTTTAAATCTATACTATATTAAAAGTCAAGAATTTCCTATAAACATTTTTAGACTAGAATACTCTTTTAAATTTTAGATAATTACATAATTAGTTTTCAAATTCCAGAATCAAAATTCGTAATTTAATAAAATTTTATAACAATATGTGATTTTATCCTTTAGTTTTCAAATTCCAGAATCAAAATTTGTAATTTAATATAATTCAAAAGAATATTTGATTTGAGTCTAAATTCCATCAATAAATTTTTAATCTTCTCCAATTAGTTTTTACATCTACAATTATTTGTCTCCCCCCATTGTTGGGACCTCCATTGAATTATTATTATTATTAAGTTTTTGTTTAATTTTGTCAATTTAATTAGAAAAAAATTATTCACAAATGATATTGTCTGACTTTAAATTTTCACCTCTCAATTTATTTTCATGACTTTGGTCTAAATTAGTTATCTCTCTTTCTTTTTTCTTTTTTTTCTTTTTAATTTTTGATTTTCTTAATTTAATTACATTGTATATGATTTAGGTAAATGATGTGAAATACATATTCTATATAAAGTATGGTTTGTGTACTTTTTTACGTTTCACAATTTGTGTCTATCAGGAATGATTTTAATCTTGTCAATTTTTTTTTTTAAAATCAAGTTTCATTAAAATTATTTTTTTGTCAATTAAGTTTTTTTTGTTTCACGTTTTGTGTCTACCGGAAAGATTTCCAATTTGTCAATTTTTTTTTTAAATCAAGTTTCATTGAAATTTGATTTTGTCAATAAATTTTGTCCACTGAGAACTTCGATTTTGTCAATTTTATTTTATTTTTTTAAAATTAAGTTTAATTCAAATTTGATTTTGTCAATTTTTTTTTTCTTCACCTTTTGTGTCTACCAGAAAGGATTTGATTTTGTCAATCTTTTTTTTTTTTTTTTTTAAATCAAGTTTCATTAAAATTTTAATTTGTCAATTTAATTTTTTTTCCACGTTTTGTGCCTATTGGGTAAGATTTCTATTTTGTCATTTTTTTTTTTTAAATCAAGTTTCATTAAAATTTGATTTTGTTTCACGTTTTGTGTCAATTGGAAAGGATTTCAATTTTGTCAGTTTTTTTTTTTAAAATCAAGTTTCATTAAAATTTAATTTTTTTGATTTCACGTTTTATTCTACTGAAAAGATTTCAATTTTGTCAATTTTATTTTTTATTTTAAAAAAATCAAGATTCATTAAAATTTGATTTTGTGAATTATTTTTTTTTTCACGTTTTGTGTCTACTGGGAAGGATTTCGATTTTATCAATTTTTTTTTAATCGAGTTTGATTAAAATTTGATTTTCTCAATTAATTTTTTTAAACATTTTGTGTCTGTTGGGAAAGATTTCGATTTTGCCATTTTTAAAAAAAATTAAGTTTCATTTAAAATTTAGTTTTTGTTTTATTTCACGTTTTGTGTCTACCGGGAAAGATTTCAATTTTTTTATTTTTTTGTTTCAAAAAATAAAATTTCAATGAGATAGTATTTTGTAATCAAGTTTCATTACAATTTAATTTTGTCAATTAATTTTTTTTCCACATTTTGTTTCTATCGGAAAGATTTTTTTTTTTATTTTTTTTAACATAATTTTTTTTACGCTTTGCTTCTATTGGGAAGGACTTTGATTTTTTCAATTTTTTTAAAAAAGTAAAATTTGAATTTGTTAATTTAAAATAACACATGATAATTTAATTTCAAAGGAAGGTAGATTGAATCTTAATTTGATAAGCATTGAACCGAATTCAAAATCTTGATGTGATGATTTTTTTTTCGTGTGTGTTCTTTTCTTTCAAACAATTTCTTGTATTTTTTTTATGCAGATGTCAAATACGTTAATTGAAGAACTCAAATCTCTTGACAAAAGTTGGAAGATTAAGAATTATGAAATTTATTGTTGTGGATAATGAGGTATTACACATTTTGTTATTTTCTCCATGCTTAACATATATAGTTGCATATTTTTTAAACAAATATCTCATATGCAAGGAGCATGTGTTCATGCCACTTTGTTCAATGAGCTCATTGAAAAATTCAAAAAAAAAAAAAAACTTGAAAAGGGAAAATCATATAATATATGATCCATAACGGTAATATAAAATTAGAAGATATTAGGTATCAAAATGTTCATGCAAGGATTGAGATCTCATTATCTTAGATGACTGAGATAGAAGAACTAGAAGGAGAGGTATATAACACAAAGAATCAAAATCTGCTTGATTTTGAAATCTTGACGAATGATAAACAAGCAAAAACTCAGATAGATTAGTTGAGATACATTACTTATGTTAGCATTATCCTACTATTTCCTAATATTGATTTCATTTTTCAAATGTGGTGGGTGGAGTAGTCTAAGTTAAATTGATATTTATAAGAAGAACTAATGTCAATCATTTAAAAAAGAGAGAGATTATATTGATGAACAATAAGTACAGATCAAAATTGAATCTTCAACGATTGTTTAAACTTCTATAAGAACGTATAAAAACTAATCTTAATTAGTTTAAAATTCATTTCAATTTATGATATTTAATTCAAATTATTACACGTGCAATGCATGTGGTAAAAACCTAGTTTATATATAGAGAATAATAATAATAATAATAATAATAATAATAATAATAATAATAATAATAATAATAATAATAATAATAATAATAAATAAATAAATAAATAAATAAATAAATAAAATAAAATAAAATAAAGGGGGCATTCCCCATCCCCGTTTAGCTCGCGAGGAATTTTTCCCCATTCCCTGCCTCATTCCCCGCCCCAACGGGGCAAATGGACATCCTTAGCCATAAGTAGGGTCACAGACACCTATAGTTGTGACTAACTAAAGTTTTTATATATAAAAAAAGTAAATAAATGAAAATTTTGACAACAATGTTGTGGAATTGTCATTCCACAACATGTTGTCGAAGGGGGAAAAAAGACTTTTTCCCATTCTGACATGTCGACCCTTCAATATATATAGTGACATGTCGCTCAAAATTTGTTTCTGTCTAGCCATATCGCCTAACATGTAGTAGCTATCAATTCTAGGTCTCCCATCTGGCAATTGTTGTTGATCTTCATCCATCTATCCACTAGGCTGTTATTGAAATCTTTCTCCAAAAAAACCTTGTCACAGGTGTTCCTCCAGATTTCCTTTGTTTGAATGCATCCAAAAAAACGAGTGGTTAGAAGATTCACATTCATTTAAGCAAAGAGGACATATAGGAGATATGTCTATCCCCCCTATTTCTCAAATTGATATTTGTAGGAATCATTTCATTTAAAGCCTTCTAGCATAAATGTTTTATTTTAGGGGAACTTTAAGTTCATAAGTTGTCTCATATATTACCCATAGGATTAATACTAGAGGATGTTTCAATTTTGAAGTTCATAAATGTCTTATAGCCACTTTTTACAAAGTATTTCCCTGTTTTGTCATAGTGCCAAATGGTTTTATCTTTAAGCTCTATATTTATAGGAATTCTTGTAGGGGCCGTTTGTTTGATGGTAATCCAAGATTCCCATGGAATGGGCATCTGAATTACCCCGTATGTTTTGTGGTAATGTTGGATACCTAGGAAATTCGAGATGTCCGGGCATCCTAGGATGCCCATACGGGAGGCATCCAAGGAGCTTTTGATGCCCTCATGAGAGATGGGTTTCACAGATTCCCATGTTGAAAGGCATCTTCGGATGACACTTTTACCCCTCCATTTTACATTTTGTATTTTTATTTAAAAATAAATTAATTTATTCATACACTAAGAAATAACCATTTATTTTTTAAACTTTACATTTAGATGTAAAATAAATGATAGTTATATTGAATAATATTTTAAATTATTTTTTATTTATTCTCTTGATAATAATACTAATTGTACATTTCAAAAAAACACACACATAAAATCCATTACAAAAAAATATATAGTTCTCTAAAAAAAATTCTAATTTGATAATGTGATCAATTCAGTCCACTAAAATACACCGCGACTTATATTAATTGTCATGTTTTTTTAAAAAAAGTTAAAGCTGAAATTAATTTTTAAAATTAAACTAATATAAATGAATTTGTTCTAAAAAATAACCAATTAAATTAATATAAATTAAATTGATATAAAAATAAAACATTAGATTAACAAAGACCAAAACATTATATAAATTTAAATTATATTAAACTAATAGCTAAATTAGCTAAAAATTAGTAAGGGCATTATTGGTATTATACATAATCTAAGAACTTTCCCGTACAAAAATCCTGCAAAACAAACATAGTTATCTGAATATTCCCATGTATTCTTATAAATTATTCCTTCAAAACAAACACGGTTATCTAAAATGTCGGGCATCTATATTTCCGAGTATCTATAATTCCAGGCATCGGAATATTCCGGTTATCTAGATTCCCAAAAAACAAACGACCCCTTAATGATCTCAATATCATCTTCTAAAACGTTTTCTCTCAATTTCAGTAAATCCTAGACACCATTAGGAGTTATATAGTCAGCCACTCTATCATTATAAGCCTCATTTTTAAGACATATTGGTTTAAAGGTTGATATTTTAGGGATCCAGGGATCCTTAAACATAAAGGTGGAAGAACCATCACCAATTCTATTCCTTATTCATTTAAGTAACAAATCTCTCCCCCAAATCAGGCTTCTTCTCCATAAGTATGATGGTTTCTTACCTTGCTCTACTTCCAGGATACTAGAATTTCTAAAGTTAAATGCACTTCATGAATCTCGATACTAAAAAATATGGGAAGGTTAGTATTCTCCATACTTGTTTTGTTATAAGAGCTTGATTTAACCCTTCCACATCCCTAAAATTTAGACCCCTTAGCCTTTTAGGAAGTTGATATTGACAATATAGAGTGGAGGATTCGAACCACAAACATTTTAGTCGTTAGTACAACTTTATAGCTCATGTTAGAAAAAAAAAAACAAAAAAAAAAAAACAAAAGAAAAATTGTATTTCATAAAAAACACTTAGGGAGTAAGATGGTGTAAGAAAAATGGCATATTTGCAATTCAATATAAATAAATGGGATAAGGTAGTCTAAAGATGTTCATCAAAGATGATTGTTTTTTTTAATATATTATAAATTATAAATTTAGTATCTTTTAAAACACATGTAACTTTGTCGCAAATTCTTGTTTCAAAACCTGACGCAAATATCATTTTTTTTTTAAAATATCAATACAGCGCAACTTCTTGTAATATTCAAAGAACACAGTACAACTGCTTCAGGGAAAAAAAAAAAAAAACAAACTCAGTACTTTTCGTATTTTTCGATAAAAAGTATACCTACATCGACAAAGAAAAGGGAATTTTTTTGAAATATTTTATTTTATTTTATTTTATTTTTGAGAATACAAAATTCGAACGTCTAATCTTTTGACTCAAGTCTTTATTCCGATTGAGTTATATTCATATTGAATTAGAACAATTTATTAAACACTTAAATTTAGATAGTTTGTCAACATGAGCATATTACTCAACTGACAGACATAAAACTTATATTAATCATCCACAAATTTGTGGTTAAAATCTTGTGGGTTGTAAAAAAGAAAAAAAATAGCATAGTTCATTGACACGTAAGTTTCAAAATATTCGGGCACCCACCGTGCTTCTAATTATATTAAAAATATTTTAACTCCTAACATAATGTTATAGGTAATTTTGGGCCACCATGATGTGCAAGGAGCTGACGAGGACAACCGGGCGGAGATAGGACCAGGAAACGACCCAGAGGAAGACCAGACCAACGGGCCGGACCAATTTGGCCCGACCCAACCACTCGACCCGCTAGCGCGGGCAGAGTTCGTTTGCCTCCGCTCGGTCCCTGCTGCCTCTAGCCGCCCCGGTTCCGCTTGGTTCGTCCCGAAACGCCTCCGAATTCCTAAAAACCCTAGGAGCATGAGCAGGTATTTATACCCCTCTTCGTCACTGAAGAAGGGATCCGAACTCTAATCCCGAACTCTATTCTCTGACTCTCCTATTGCTATTACTTTCTTGCTTCTCATCGTTCTGCTTGCTGACTTAAGCATCGGAGGCGGTGTGGCTAGCACCACACCGGTGTGCAGGTTCTCTGTCTTGCAGGCCACGTCTTCCCCCCCCCCCCTTCTCAAACAAATTTACCGTTGATGGCACGTGAAGGTCAGGTGAGTTCCTCCCGACCAAATTTGACCATCAACACATAACATTTTATTATTATTATTATTTTTACAATAGAAGAACTTTCATTATGAATGAAAAAAATCTCCTTTGAGATACAAAGAGTGATAGCTTAGCCGCCTGAGTTGGACTTCCAAAAACCTTCTAACATAACTTAATCTGCAAGAAGTATTTATTTTCAAAGGTAGGTTTAAATTCTTGCTAATTTGAACCTACCTTAATAGTTAAAACATTATATATTTGACCCAGAGTTTAGATATTCAAATTGCCACTCTCACATATTGAATTTTAGAAAAGTTTAAATCATTCATGTTTCCTCAAATATAGGATGAGACCTGAAAATTGACTTGAGGGTATAATTGGAAGAATAATTAACGTGAAAATAGGTTAAAAAATTGGTTTGGCCATTTTTCATTGAAAAAAACCGTTTGACCATTTTTCAAAACTACCTTGTAATTTTTGGTCATTTATGAGGATTTCCCTAAATTTTAAAAAATGTCCCACTAATAGATAACTCTTAATTTTATGCACTAAAAGAAAAAACTCTTAATTTTACATGTAATAAAATTTTGAGGTTCAATAATGTTTTCTATTCTCAATAGATTTATTAGGTGACATACTCAACAATCTTCAAAACTAATAAATCTATCATACATAAAATTAAATTACGAAACACATAAGACACTTTTTAATTTTCATGAAGTAGTAAAACATAAATTGACAACCATAATGGCAAAATCTGGACAGGAGGAACTCACCTGACCTTCACGTGCCACCAACGGTCAATTTGTATGAGAGGGGGAAGACGTGACTTGCAAAACAGTAAACCTGCACACCGGTGTGGTGCTTGCCACACCGCCTCCGATGCTTAAGTCAGAAAGCTGAAAGAGAAGAGCAAAAGAGCAAAGTAAGAGGAAAAAGTTCAGGGAATCAGTTTTGGGATCCTGAAGAAGGGTTTAAATACTTGTTCTTGCTCTAGGATTTTCAAGCGTTCGGAGGCGATCCAGGCTGAATCACGTGGAATCGGGGCACCTCGGACCAAACGGAGACGAAAGACCTCGACCGGGGTCGGGCCAAGGTCAGTCCCTCCGACCTTGGCCCGACCTTTTGACCCGTTTTGCCTTCGGAGTCCATTTTTTAGTCCTATTTTTGAACTCGTGTCGGGTTGTCCTCGCTAGCTCCTTGTATATCGGAATGGTCCAAAATTACCTATAACAATATATATATATATATATATATATATATATATATATATAGCTCAAATGACATAAAACTTGTATTCTTGACTAAGACATCATAGGTTCAAATCCCCGTCCATTCTGTTATTGTTTTTTTAAAATAATAAATCAAACATGTGTAGTTTAACTCTTTTGGTTAAGATGGAGATTCAAATCTCATTTATTGCAATAATAAAAATAAAGAAGAATAATAATAAAGAAAGAAAAACGGTGGCCACGTTTTTTTATGTCACTAATAATTTATCCCATTCCACGTGGAGGCTTCTGGACATGAGTGTGGATGAGAATAATTGGCAATAGTTTTTAAAGGCCTCTAATTCCCACCACCCAACATCGCCCAAAAACAAACCTCAATTCCTTTCTTCTTCTTCTCTCAACTTCCAAACACCCACTAAACCCATGGATTCTGCTTTGATTTCTCATCCACTCCTTCCTCGTTTCAGTAACTTAGCTCTTTCCAGGTACATATTCTTTCCATCTTTTCTTATCCAGCTACGCTCACAGTTCGTTTTTAGAAACAGAAAACCAAAAACAAAATAGTTATCAGAACGTTATGTTTATTCAGTTTGAGCTCATGGTTCACTCTTTTTTTTCTTTTTTTGGGCAGTTTAAATCGGCCATCTCTGGCTGTGCATAAGATTGGAAAATGTAAGCAAAGGGGGTTGCGTTCTGTTTGCTTGGCTGCTGGGTTATCTGCTGGTAACCTGTTTGATGAAAGTCCTGCCACTAAAAATGGCAACGGCTCTGTGGCCGTCTCTACTTTAGGACTGGACGCTGAAATCTCATCGGATATTGTTGATTTCTTTGATGATGAGGACGATCCTGACCACCCATCTGAGGGCTACTCTTCCATTCAGAGCGCTGTCGATGCTATAAGCCAGGGAAAGGTTGCCAAATGTCCATTTCCCAATCAATAATACTTGCTTACGCACCTACTCTTTTCGTGTTTTTCTTATTTGTTACTAGAAAAATACTTGGCTGCATATGGGTACGTAGGAATCTTCTTGCATTGCATATCACTGTTAAAATGCTGACAACTAAGAGAGATAAAAAAAGTTTTCTTATTTTCTACGTTTCTCTTACTTAGTTATCAAGATTTTAATGAAATGTCATGCAGCCAAGTATTATTCTTGTTACTACTATTGCATTTCTCTCTCCTACTATCAAATATAATAGCGATAGGCCAGAATCTCTCTGGCCAATACTAAAAACTTGATAACTATTTATTTTTTCACGAAAAGAATTTTTTTTATCCTCTCACACCTTTTCTACATTTCTACTTGTCAAAAACTTAATGGTGGTTTGCTTACTAATAAAATATAGATCAAAAAGCGGATAGGTGGGAAAATATCATTCAATATGACTATCTCATGATAATTCTTGGATGTAGACTTGAAGACTTACCTGTCTCTAATAACCACTCTATTTAAAATCGAGATACTTTTACAATTTCTCCCTGTCCAGTCTCATTGTGACGGTCTCCGGCGGCAAGTATTTATATGGATTTTTTTTGTATTATTTGATTTGTTTTAGTTTGTGATCGTTGTGGATGATGAAAATGGCGACTCTGAAGGGAATCTAGTATTGGCTGCCTCTTTTACAACTCCTAGCAATATAACATGCATGGTTCAGCATGGCTCTGGAATCGTCTATGTGGGCATGAAAGAGGATGATCTCGAAAGGCTCAAGCTTCCAATAATATCAGTCGACAATGGGAATGAGACATCAACCTTTACAATCACTGTGGTATGTATTGTTTCATTAAAAAAAATATCCCCATTACCCTAAATATACTTTTACTATATAGTTTGAAACCCTAAGGAGAGTGATTAACAATAAAGTGTGTGTTATTATTTTTTATTTTGACGAGACAGGATTTGAAAAGTGGCATATCAGCAGGAGTATCAACCGCCGATAGAGCAAAGACAATTGTTGCTTTGTCATCTCCTGAATCCAAGGCCGAAGACTTTAGAAGGCCAGGTCACGTGTTTCCCCTCAGGTATTTCAAGATGCTGCCTCTTTAGGTTCACTGTTTTTGGATCGGATCCCTTTTTTTCTTGGACTGAATACCTGATTGGGTTTCATGAGCTCTGATATCATATTAGGTCTACACTTATCTTTTCAATGTGGGATCTTCAACAGGTATCGAGACGGTGGCGTTTTGAGGAGAGCAGGCCACACTGAGGCTTCGGTGGATTTAGTTGCCCTTGCTGGGTTAAGGCCAGTTTCTGTTCTTTCAGCCATTGTTGATGCTGAAAATGGCTCGATGGCTTCACTGGCCAAGCTGAGAAAGTTGGCATCTGAACAGAATATCCCAATAGTCTCCATAACTGACTTGATCAGGTGAGTTATAAGAAAATGATTTATTTATTATTATTATTATTTTTTTTTGCCAAAAATAGATTTTTTTGGATTTTTGTTGATTTGTTTGTACATTTCTTTTTGTAGATATAGGAGAAAGAGGGAAAATCTGATTGAAAGAATTGCCATTTCTCGGCTTCCAACTAAGTGGGGGCAATTCCATGCTCACTGCTATCGCTCAAAGCTAGACGGGATTGAACACGTGGCTCTCGTCAAGGTAAAAACCTAATTTCATTTTTTAAAAAACCCTTTCTTTTTTTATACTAATCGGTGAGTAAGTATTATTCTTTTGATTTTATTACAAGTTTAGTCCCTCAACTTTTAGGGTTGTATTAATTAGATCATTGACAACTTTCAAAAAGTATTTAATAGGTCCTTAAATTTTTAATTTTGTGTCTAATAGGTTCCTAACACATTCGAGATTTTTAAAAATTAACCAATCTATTAGATATAAAATTGAATTTTATGCCTATTGGAATCCTGTATTGCAAATTTTGTATCTGGTAGGCCTCTAAATTTTAAAAAAATGTCGAATAAGTCAATGACTTATTAGACACAAAATTCAAAGTTAAAGGATTTATTGGACACACGAGTGAAAGTATAAAGACCTATTGGATACTTTTTAAAGTTCAGAGACCTATCTGAAAAAAAATTAAAAGTTCGAGGAACTATTTGACACTTTTTAAAGTTTAGAGACCAAGTTGACACAACCTTGAAAGTTCAACAACTAAACTTACAATAATTTAATCTATTATTCAAAGAAGTTACATCTAAAACTTTCACCCCTTTTATTCCAATAGGGGAACATTGGTGACGGCCAAGATGTACTTGTAAGGGTCCATTCGGAGTGCTTAACCGGTGACATATTCGCGTCTGCACGATGCGACTGTGGCAACCAACTCGACTTAGCAATGCAGATGATCGAGAAGGCAGGCAGAGGCGCGGTTATATACCTAAGAGGCCACGAAGGAAGAGGCATCGGCCTCGGCCCCAAGCTACTTGCCTACAATCTCCAGGATCAAGGCCATGACACCGTCGAAGCCAACATCGAGCTCGGATTGCCTGCCGATGCCCGTGACTACGGCGTCGGTGCTCAGGTCAGTCGACTCGACTCGACTCCATCACTATAATAACGAATTCGAGATAACTTTTTCGGTAAAAGTAAAAAGAAAAAGGGTTTGTTTTTTTTTTTTTTGATGTAGATGTTGAGAGACATTGGAATTAGAACAATGCGTTTGATGACAAACAACCCTGCGAAGTTCAAGGGGCTGAAGGGATATGGATTGGCAGTGACAGGTAGAGTCCCTGTGGTGACACCCATTACTGATGAAAATAGAAAGTATTTGGAAACCAAGAGGACCAAGATGGGCCATATCTATGCCAAGGGCCCATTATCAGGGATCAGCAGGAAGAGGACAGCAGAGGCTGAAGCTTCAAGTAATTGAATTTGTCGCCATTACAATCAAATAAATCAATAAATAAATAAATGGAGAATTTAATAAATAAAATTGAATTAAATAAGGGATGGTCGAGTTTTCTTTTGCTCGTAATGGCCCATTGCCTGTTACTGTCTTCTCAAGCTAATGAAGGAATGGTGGTGCTTGTTTTTTGTGGAATTTTCATTGGGATGTCAAATTGGTGGTATTCTAAGCTGTCTTTTTTAATTATTAATGTTGTTGTTTTGTTTTGTTTTGGGTTTGGGTTTGGTTTTTATTTTAGCTGAGTAAGGTGATGTTACAGAGGCTGGCCAACTGTGTGGTGCCAGACATTTGTGGTAAATTATCTCCCTAATCTTCTTCTTCACCAACCACTTAATATATAAGCCTTTCATCTTTTGCCAGATTCCTTTGCTTTAAAATTTACACATCAAAATCAGTTTACTCGTTCTTTTTAAGTCGGAGGTTCAAATATTCTCTCTCTATATTTTTATTGTATTAAAAAATATATAAATGAGATTGATAATATCAAGGCCAAATTATAAAAAATACCCCTGAACTATGGGATTTGTTTCAAAAATGTCCCTGAACTTTAAAAAGTTTCAAAAATACCCCTGAACTTTACAAAACGTTTCAAAAATACCCTTGCAGTTAATTTTTGGATGGAAACTGTTAAATCCGTTAAAAATGGTTCGAAAATACCAATGCCGAAAATCTAGTCAAGCTCTTGGGATGATGTGTTGAAAGAAAAGAAAAGCTCCTAGTGTATGAATATATGAAAAATAGGTAAAGCTTCTCATTAAATTTCATGGAAGAAGAATTTACAGTGAGAAAAGGAACAAAAAAAAAAAAAAAAGAAGCATTTTCTAATTAAGGTTACTTTTTCAAATCTTTTGAAAGTTAAAGAGTATCAATGAAACTGAAATTTTTAATGGTTTCCATCCAAAAATTAACGACAAGGGTATTTTTGAAACACTTTTTAAAGTTCAGGGATATTTTTAAAACTTTTTAAAATTTAGAGGCATTTTTGAAACAAACCTCATAATTCAGAGGCATTTTTTATAATTTAACCTAATATCAATATAGTTCAATCTTAGCCTCATCGAAGGGCTCATGGTCCAAGGTGAGTCTAATCCAAACTTGACCCAACCCATCCATTCTATGAATCGAATATGAATCATCTTCTAAATGTGGGCTAACCTGTTTGACCCATATTTGGATTGATCTGTTGGGGTCGGTCCAACGAATTTATAAGTAGGTTAGTCCGAATTATACAGTATTCTTTTTAATGTTTTCTTCAAATACATTTTTATACTTTATATTATATATGACAATTTATAGTTGATAAAAAAAAAATAATAATATAAGTATAAGAAACGAATAAAAAGTTTCTTAAAACTAATTTTAAAAGAAAACTTATAATATCAACAATTTTATTGAGTACAATTAACAAAAAAAATTCCAAAAAGAATTAAGATGAAATTAAATAGAAAGTATAAATCTAATAAATTTTAATAAAGTTTTGTTTTAATAAATTGTTTAAAAAATGATTAAATACTTAGTTATCCCAAAAGTTCAATCCAATGTGTTAGTCCAAACCCAATCCGAAGTTTGATCCAATAAGTCAAGCTCATGAGCTGCGCGATGGCCTGGTTGTTGGAGGTTGGTCTGGCTCAACCCAAGCTCAAACAATTTCTTAGGCCCAATAGGCCTAGGCCTAGGTCGAGCTCGGACCTTTACTTTTGGACAACAAGAAAAATGGTTAGGATTTAATGAGTATATTTGAAAGATGGCTAAACTATCTTTAATTTTTAAAAAATAGCTAATCGTAATTTTTATTTTAAATTATTAATTAAAATGGACAAAAGTGCCCTTGACGTACCATTTAGACTTTTTAGAAAGAGAAATATAAACTAGAGTATAATAAGGAAGAAAGAGAATCTAATTTTAAGAACAGACTAACCAACTAAATCAAAGCAAAAAAGAAGCAACATTTTAAGGAGAAGAGAAACTGAATTTGACATCAACAAAATTAAATTAAATCTAAACCGGTAAATCAACATCATTTAAAAAAAAACTCTAAATTCTTAATATTGTAACAGAAGACTAAAAAACATCAATTGCACTAACGACTATAGTGATCAAAATGATGAACCACCTAAAAATTGACATCTATGTAAGAGTATTTAGGATGATTTCCTAACGAACTCAAACAATGTAAAAATGGAGACTCGAAACTGATAACAAAATCACTCAATACTTATGTGTTTATATAATAACACATACATGGAAACACAAAAACTATTATGTGCAAATACACAATAAGTACAACAACATATATTTATGTGTACATACAAACAAGCATCCTATATCCAACAACCCTGTCGATCGCTCGAATATGGAAGGGTATATACCTTTGGCATCTCCATAGACATAAAAGTATATACATATAGTTAATATAGTAACTCAACATTACCCAGTTCTTGCCAGAAAAATTTTTTCACTGCCGCACAAATGTCAAAAGGAGTGTAGACATGCAAGTGAATTATTAGGATCCCCACAAAAAAAAAACCTCCTTTTCTGGTGTGTAAACAACTTTCTTGAAGTCGAGTTTGTAAGCAAAAATGCTATCCTCGAAAATGATGAAGTTATCTGTGAATGCATCAATTACTTTTGAATTAAGGAAACAAATATTATCTATAATGTCCCAGGTTTTATTTAACTAACCTTGTGACATTACCAAACCCCTATTTCAAATACCAACCGAATGCTACGAAAATTTTGACAGCATAACGTCATACATATGACGAAACCAATTTTTTTTCAAACACCTTTTAACACAAGAATATCACTTCTATAACATTCTAGCCCACTCCACCTCGTTTCAGAACAGAAACCAACTCCACAACTCAATACCACCATATGAGTCGAGCATCGTATCATCAATTATACCCTTTTAATCATATATAATATATATTTTTTTAAAAATAAACTCTTTTTTGTCTTCCCTCCTTCTTTACCTATATATTTTGTTATATATTATTATTATTTTAAAAAATTAAAAACCCTAATATCCTTCCGTGCATCCTTTTCCCCTCCCACATTTTTTTACAGTCTTGGAAATATATTAGCTGGTGAATTAGTAGTTGTTGTTCTTGTTTCTTTAGTACCTTTAGTAGTTTCTATACCTGTTATGTTTTCTGGATTATTTACAAGTAGTATTCAAGCTCTTATTTTTGTAACTTTAGTTATGGCTTATACAGGCGAATCCATTTAGGGTCATCATTGATTAGTTTTTGAAATAGTCTTTTTTTTTTTTTTTTTTTTTTAAGCTTTAAAGGCAATGTATACATGGCTCAAGATAATCCACATTGGGAACATAAATATACAAATAATCTAAAAATAAGGAAGGTATATACTATCTAGGGAGTAAGAGTAATAGGGAAAAAAAATTACGCTAATAGGGAATTGTTAAAAAAAAAAAAAGAAAGAGATCTAGCTCTCAAGGATTGAACAAATTAAAAGAAAAAAAATAAATTACATGAATTTAGATTATTCAAATATTGCTATTTCTATGCAATGATTCAGACTAATGAATTTGTCCATTTAGATTGATTGTCTCCATGTGGGATAATTATAAAAAGAAATGATTTACAAAAAACGAGACAAAAGGATTGGTTAGGGTAGAGTGGAGTCAACTAGATGTATTGATCAATCGGATTGCTATAAGACAACCTTTGTGGATGTTTTGAAGAATGATTCTAGAATTCAATGGAATCCAAGATATTAATAATTGGTTTACGTTAGGGAAGAAACACATGTATATGTTATATTAGATATTAACTAGTTATATAGGAACTTAAAGATATATCTAATCCACCCTACTATTGTGAATTTAGAAAGGGCTTACAATGGAAGTCCTTCTAATTCGTTGTAATGTAATTTTAAAATGAATTTTTGAATGAATAGAGAGATTAAATCAACAAAAAAGAATGAAGAATTTTAAGGAATGCTTTAGAAAAAATAACGACATAAAAGAACAAAAGTCGTATATGGATTCACAAAAACTACATGACGTGGATGGATAGGAACTAAAAAAGAGAGACTGAAATAGTTCTGACAATTCAATAATATTACTACTTCAATTCGTAGTTTTTAGTTGGATAAATCTTAGTGATGGAATAATAAGTTATAATTCATTGGATAAATTTTGCAATTTCCTTTACCGATGGACAAATATTCTTATGGGATTTCAACTCCACACCTCACTGTTTCTTCCTTATCTTCTCTTCTATAACAGCCGGCTCCTAGCTGTTTTCTTTATTTTTTTCTGCCTATCTTCCTCTCTACTGTCTATTTTGTTCTATTAAAGTGTCGATATCGACCGAAATGTCGTGGTCTCAATTTTATATGGATTTGTCTCATAAAACAAAACAAATTAATAAATAAATGTTATACATTTTTAAAACAATTGAAAATACTTATTATAAATGTTATCTCCACATTAGTTACCTTTTGTTGTTATTTTGTTTATATTTTATCGGTTTTTTATGATATAATGAAAATGTCAATTTACCCCTCATGTCAACGTCGAACCTATGGACATATGGAAATGTCAAAGGAAATGTCGACATGTCGATGAAAATTTAATTAATACATTGCAGTTGCTTCTAGCCAAGATCAAACTCTTCTCTCTCCAACGAGTTATGCACATATAATTTTTCTTTCTTCTTTTTGTTCATTTTGGTTTGTTCTATTCAACCACCATAAAAATATGGTAAAATTGGAATAAGGTCCTCCAAAATCCGACCTATTTTAGATGGATTTTATTTTGGATAAAATGATTTTTCAAACCAAACTGGATTTCAGATCTTGTTTATTTTATTCAAACCAAACACCGAAAATGATTTCAAATCAGTTTTGATTTGAAATACTTCAAACTTTGAAACCCCTAAGGGGCCGTTTGTTTTTTTAGGAATCTAGATAGCCGGAATCTTTAGATGTCTGGAATTCTAGATGTCCAGAATTACAGATGTCTGGCATCTTTAGATAGCAATGTTTGTTTTTTAGGAAAATTTTTAAGGATGCTGGGGAATATTTGAATAATTGTGTTTGTTTCACAGGATTTTTAGTTGAGAATGTCTTAAATTTACATAATGTTCCAATAATGCCCTTATGACTATTTATGTAATTTGCATGTTACTTGGATCTAATATGAATTTATATAACATATTTTTTTTATTAATTTAAATTTAAATTTAATTTAGTTTAGTTTATATTATTTTTATATGTTATCTTCCATAAAAAAATTAAATAATATTAATTTACCATTTTTTTTTATAAAATAAATATTAATTTCAATTTATACTTGAATATCTTCTCAAAAATGAAAATTATATATTCGATGCTATTTTTGGTGGAATAATCAATGTTTTCACATGCTCAATACTTTACTCTATAAATTGATATATATCTTTGTTAAATAACAAATAGTGCATATTAGTTTCATTTGCCTATATTCAATAAAACAAACTACAATGGAACCATTTGAGTTGATGCAATCAATCTAATTTAAAAAATTATCTTACTGACATCTTTATATTTAAATTACATAAAATAAAATTTTAAAAATTACAGAAAATTATTTACAAAAAAGTCAAATGTAGTAAATATTAAAGTATACAAATTATGAGGATTTGGCAAATCAGTTAGGATTTACAAGTATAAAAAGTCAAATGTAGTAAATATCAAATTTATGAGGATTTCAAACCAGTTAGGATTTAAAATTGTTTCACGAAGCAACAGATTTGAAATCAGAACTGCTTTCAAATTTGGTTTGTTTTAAAAAAATTTACTTTCCAAATAGCTCGGATTTGACAAGATTTTAAACTTAAAAAATATGATTCCAATCTTAACCCTGACTCTCTTTCTTTTATTCGATAAGCTTCCCATCATATCGAGTCTCTCTGTTCCCTTCTCAGACTCAAAGTCATTTGACGTCATTCACAAGGTTAGAGATTTCTATTTATTCTGCTTTTTTTTAATCGATAATAATTATTATAATCTTTTAAATGTAGCGTTTCAATTCCAACAAGGTTTTATAGTTAAGCAGACTAGAGGTAAGTTTTTTTTTTTTCATCTTTTAAACTTAATAATTAATGGAGTTTGTTTTGAGGATTGTTCAATTTATTTTCTTCATTTGAATAAAGATATTTGTGATTTATTTAAATTTTCTTTTTTACTATAATGAAGACATTCGTAGATTTTAATTTAATAAGTTGATTTATTTTTATTAATGGTATGTTTCATGGTTATATGTACTTAACATTGTATTTGATATTAAAATATTTTGCAATTGATTAAAATTATTTCCAACAAAATTATAAGAGCATAATAGTAAAATGCTCTACTTACTTTTCATTTCTTGTGAAGAGATTTTAATTTTAATGATTTCAAATCAATTTGGTTCCAAACGCGAATAAGAATTTAAAATCATTTCCATCTTTTTAAAATACTAGAATTTAAAATCATTTTTTGCTAATTTCATACGTCAAATGGAGCAAGGTTTCAAATCTTGCAAAATCAGACCTATTTTGGATGTAAAATTTTTCGGATAAAATGGGATTTCAAATCAGATTGGATTTCAAATCTTGACCAAACATCGGAAATGATTTCAAATCCGTTCTGATTTGAAATACTTCAAACTTATGAGGTTCCAAATTAATTTGATTTTGTTGATAGCCTTTTTCTTCACTAATCACTACCCATCAACTTTTTCTAAATTTGTTTTAGGCAAAATAAATTAAAATAGTGTCATATGGGGGTTCTAACACTTCTTAAATATTAAAAAAATAATCACGTATCAAACTTTTGATTAATTAACATTGTAAACTGGACCAAACTTGCTTTCTTCAAATTTATTAGCATTTTAAAGGTCATAGCAACTAGTGGTGGATCCAGAATTTTTTTTCAGGGAGGCTTCATTTAAAATTTCGTAAAATGATTTACACGAAATCCAAAAAATTCTTAAATGAAAATTGAACTACTAATTTCATTTATTTCAATTTTCCTCTACAATTTTTTATATTATAGAATTAATTTTTAAAAAATAACATAACAAAAATTTTAATATGTTTGTATCCATTTCATTTATATTTGATATAAAGAAACAAAATTTAAAGAATAAGTTAAGACAAAAATTATAATATTATATATTTATTAGGTTAAAAAACAATTTAGTCCTTGAACTTTTATGTTTTTGCCTAATAAACCTCTGGATTTTCAATTTTTTTTGTCAATAGGTATCAGAAGTTTAAAAATCCAAATTGATTTCTAAACTTTTAATTTTGTGTCTAATAAGTTCTTGTCATCCGTTTTTTTTTTAAAAAATCCCTGACATATTGACACATTCTTTTAATTTAACAAATATAATAGACATAAAATTTATTTTGTGTCTAACAGAACACAAAACTTTCAATTTTATAATCAATAAATTCATGAATCTAAAAAAATGTCGAATAGATTGAAGACTTATTAAGGGTCCGTTTGGAATACATTTTAATTTAAATGTTTTTCAAGAATGTATTTTTTAAAAAACATTTTATATAAAAATTGTTTAAAATTTAAACACTCATATATGTTTGGTTACATTTTATCATAACAGTTTTTATACACAAGTTATTGTATACTTAAATACTCTTTTTAAAGAAGTTGGTTCCAAGTGTTTCTCTCAAAATGGTTTATTTCTCAATCTCATTTTCTAATAAGTCATTTTTAATGGTTGCCAAACACTAATTTTTTTTCTTTTTCAAAATGATTTTTTTTCAAAAGTTAAACCAAACCCACCCTAATTACAAAATTGGAAGTTCATGAACCTCTTAGATATAAAATTAAAATTTAGACACTTTTTAAAACATTTAGAGAGATTTATTATACACAAAATTCAGAAGTCAAAAAAGTATTTCATACTAACTAGTTTGGAGAAGAAATTTATAATTTAGGGTCCATTTGGAGTACATTCTAATTTAAATGTTTTTCAAGAATGCATTTTTTAAAAAAACATTTTGTATAAAAATTGTTAAGAATTTAAACACCATATGTTTGGTTGCATTTCCTCATAATTGTTTTTATACACAAGTTATTGTGTACTTAAAAAGTCTTTTTTAAAAAGTTAGTTTCAAATAATGTTTATCTCAAAATGGTTTATTTATCAATCTACTACTACAAAAATGGCTTTTAATGACGGACAGAAAAAAATTCGTGGACCTTTTAATGACGGACGAAAAATGTGCGGCCTTTTAATATCGAACGTGCATTTTTAAAAAATTTTCGGACTTTTAATGACGGGCATTGCCCCTCATTAAAAGTGTCCGTCATTAAAAACGACAATATCTGTCATTAAAAGTGTGTGTTTTTTTTTAAATTTTTAAAAACGACACATTTTTTTAATGAAATTTCTCTCCCCCGACCTGAACTTTCCCTCTCCTCGAAAACCAGTCCCTTGAAAGCCCTAACCTTCATCTTTTCTCTCTTCCCTCTCTCTCAAGTCGTCCCAGCCCCATAATCGGGGGTTTCATCTCCATGACTGCTACAACATAGTCATCGTCCTTTGGCGTCTCACAGCGACAACACCCACGAAATGGAGGCGCAACTTCGACAACCTTCACAAGGACGATTGGCAAGCGAACAAACCTCTTCAGACGGATGTGGAAGCCGATGTTTCAGACGTCTCTAATGACTAGCTGTACGCTGCTCTGGAAGGAGCTCTCGGACCACTTCACTAATCTTGAGCAAGATCTTTTGAAGAAATCGGAGGCATTGAGGCATAAAATCGAAACCCTAGACCATCAGACTAAGGAGTCTCTTGATGAGCTGGAGAAGCGTGAGGAGCTTGAGATAAGGGCAAATTTCTTTCATCCATGGATTCCTTAATCTCTCTAATGGCGTTCAATGCGCCTCTCTCCACTCTTTCCACCACCACCTGCAGTTTCTCTAGACCCAATTTCATCCACTCCACCTCCATTTCCCCTTTCTCCATGGTTCACTTTTCGCTGCGTGCTGTTGTTCCTCCCACCCACCGTTGTTTCAAATTCGTCTCCAACTCTACTTCTAGAAACGACAATGGTGGCGTTTGAGGAGAGAGCGGCGGTGGCGACGATGGTGGACCTGACGGCGGCGATGTCGAGTCGAAATTGCTTGCTGGAGAAGCTAAGGACGATGCGACGCTATCCGGAGACGTGATTGTTTTGGATGTTGGAGTACGAGACGAGTTCTCTCCCTTTTCAGTTTTCGATTGGTGCTAATTTTGATCGATTTTGTGCTCTTTGTAATAGGGAATGACGTGCAAGGGGTGTTCTGCGAGTGTCAAAAGAATTCTTGAAAGTCAGGTGGTTATACTTTTACTTCCTTTTCTTCGTTTACCGATTCTTTGGTGTTGTTACTTATACCTAAATATTTGAGTTGCTGATTGAAATGAGTATGTAGAAACACTGTAGGAGTTGATTCTTTTGCTTATCCTATAAACTATATTTTCTTGTTTGATTCATATCTTAGAATAAAAAATAGAAGAGCGATGGATTGTGGATCTTGATGGAGGGGTTGATGGAAATCAACCTCTGGCCAACAAGAAGGCAGTGTCGTTGCTTTCACATTATTGCAGTATAATCACTAGCTTGGTAAGCAGTTCTCTGTTAGAAATCTTTTTTTTTCCTCCTTCCCAGTATTTAGTCTTTGTGTTCTCTATTGGATATAGTTTTACATT
This sequence comes from Luffa aegyptiaca, assembly GCA_017139565.1. NCBI lineage: Eukaryota > Viridiplantae > Streptophyta > Magnoliopsida > Cucurbitales > Cucurbitaceae > Luffa > Luffa aegyptiaca. The sequence goes on along the minus strand of CM029404.1, from coordinate 2,592,061 downwards.
AGTGTCATTATCCCCTTGTTTATTACAACAATGTAAAATTGGCCTAGAGAGGATTACAGAGAGGCTTATAAAGTGGACAAGTGAGGTTTTTGATTGGTGTTTCTCTGAAGCATGTCTCAGATTTATTCTTTGGGGTGTTATCCACTTATCTATGTGGCTACTTCTTAAAGACGTATTGATTGATGTTGATTATCATCATCGAAGAAATCCAAGTGAGCTCGTGAGGAGGAAGCTGAAAAAGGCTAAAGGTCATCAGATATCAAAATCGGCTACTAGGTTTCTTGAACTTATTACACACATTTTAGTTCCTATCTACTGTTGGGCGTCAAATAATTTGCACAACCACATCTACTCTCTTCAATGCCTCTGTTTCACAGCGATTTGTGTATCACGATTGAATCGATGTCGGATTGAATACGGCATTTTGAACTCTTTGATGGGTATCACTATGGCAATTGGTGTCAATGTTAGCTTTAAAATTGTTGGGGAGTTGTTTTTCTAATGGGGGATTCTCACGTTCTTCGTATTTATTTGGACGTTTCTTAGAGAGTGATTGGTTTGCCTTTTTTTTTTTTTTAAATTATTTTCTAAAGAGATTGGTGAACTTCACATCTTTGTTTGTTTGGTTTTTATGTTACTTTTTAAATTTAATGGTAAAAGTGGTAATAATTTAGACCTCATTTGATAACCATCTGATTTTTTGTTTTTGGTTTTTGAAAATTATACTTGTTTTCTCTTAAATTTCTTACCATGACTTTCATCATAGTTAAGGTTGCATTGAATTTTCCAAATTTTAAAAACAAAAACAAGTTTTTGAAAACAACTTTTTTCTTTTACAAAACTGTGCATTGTGTATTTGATTGATGTTAAATATTTTCACCCTTTCTTTCCCATCACCGTTTTTCATTTTTACAATATCAATTTTCCCTTTTAGACGAGACTCAGTTTTCCTGTTTTTGAGAGTTGAATTATTAGGGGTGCAATATAGTTGGGTGGGTAGGTCATTGTTGGCCATCGCACCATATGGTTTGAGCTTTATCCAATGAATGGCATGCTACAAAAAGGGAGTGGATTTAGATATAGCAAACTCCGACATGCAGAGAGTGGAAATTAAATGACTATTTCAAGAGAGACTTGGTGGTTCTTCTTTTGATGGATTTGTGATGGGTGTGACAATTGGGGGCATGTTCATAATCTCATTGTTTTATGAAAGATAGTTGGTAACCTTATCGAAACTTGGGTTTGTTTTGGGTTTGTTTCTGAAGTGATAATGGAGCACTAAAGTTGTAAACATGTAGCTTAGCACCCTATCAAGGTTAGAATGCAAAGTATTTCATTATTTTATGTTTATGGCATCTCTCTATCTGATATCGTGTTAATTTAAGAAGTTCTTGCATAAAGCTACTTTGGAGAGTTTTGTAACTCCACTGATTAGTTTCGATGTTAAGCTCATTTCTTTTAAGTGTAGGATGTGCTTGTTCTGGTTGTACACTTATTAGTTTCAATGTTAAGCTCATTTCTTTTAAGTGTAGGTTTCCTTGTTTCGGTTGTAAGGCGATGGATATTTATAGTTTTTCCGTCATTAAAAGTCTGTCACTTATTAGTTTTTCATGCTAAAACTAACTGCTTAGTTTTAGGATATTTGGGGTCTTGTTGTGAACCTGAAGTGTTGTGAGGTTGTAGTTGGGTGATTTTTTTTCACATAGAAGTGTGTTTCTCTTGTTTAACAGGTTTAAAAATTTTTGGGTTAGACATAATGTATGTCGTTATGCTGTCGAAATTTCTAGAGCAACCAGTTAGAATTAGGATAGATGCTTTAGTAATGTCTCTAGGTTAAGTATAGAAACCTAGACCATTACAGGTTCTCTTAAGGGGTTAAACTTGATATCTTAAAGTTTGTAAGCTTTTGGAGTTTATTGGGTTTTCTAACAATTTTTTCCGATACTCATCGAGATTGGGGTTTTTTTTTTTTTTGTGTATTTTATTGTTAACTAAATTTGTTTTTCTTAGGTTCTTCGAGTTGTTGGACATATGTTTGTTATGTGAGTTCTTGTTTTGGCGTTGTATCGAACCTAATTACAATTTGTTTTTCTTAGGTTCTTCAAGTTTGATGTACAAGCAAGATTATGGTGACAGGAATGAAAGCGGCATGTACGAGAATTTTTGTTTTTTACTGTAGGTGTAGACTTTAAATCATAGGTGTTTAGTAATTTTGAGGCTTTTAAGTGTTAGTGTTTGTAATTTTATTTTTATATCAAACTTATATGAATAAAAATTGTATGAACAAATTTGGTTCATTGGCTTATTGGAATGAAATTTGACAAATCTTTGATTTATATACAATTTTGCACATTTAAAATTAAGATTATTTTCTTTACAGGTTGACAAATGAAGAAAATATTGTTGGTTTGTCACCGGGAAACCAACAAATTTTTTTATTAAATTATGAACAAAATAATGACGGGCAATGCCTGACATAAAAAATGACATTTAATGATGGACCTTTAATGACGGACATTTGGTTCGCAAAAACCCTTTTAATGACGGACTTTTCATGACGGATGTCTTTTAATGACGGTCACTGCCCGTCATTAAAGATCTGGTTGATTGGAAAATATCCTTTAATGACGGACTTTTTATGACGGACGGCTTTTAATGACGGGCAATGCCCGTCATTAAAGATCTGGTTGGTTGGAAAATATCCTTTAATGACGGACTTTTCATGACGGACGACTTTTCATGACGGGCATTGACCGTCATGAAAAACGTCCGTCATTGTAACTTGTTATGACAGACAGCTTTTAATGACGGGCATTGCCCGTCATTAAAAGTCGCCCGTCATAACAAGTTACGACGACACTCGTATAGACGACGGACGTCGCCCGTCATGAAAAGTCTTTAATGACGGACATTGTCTGTCATTAAAAGTGATTTTTGTAGTAGTGATCTCATTTTCTAATAAGTCATTTTTAGTAGTTGTCAAACACTAGAAATTTTTTCAAAATGGTTTAACTTTTCAAGTGTTTAATTTTGAAAAAATTTATAATGTTTGGCAACCACTAAAAATAACTTATTAGAAAATGTAAACCATTTTGAGAGAAACACTTAAAACCAACTTTATTAAGTATACAATAGCTTGTGTATAAAAACACTTGTGAGGAGATGCAACCAAATATATGAGTGTTTAAATTCTAAACAATTTTTATACAAAATGTTTTCTAAAAAATGCATTCTTAAAAAACATTTAAATTGGAATGTATTCCAAACGAGTCCTTATTTTCAAAATTAAAAACTTGAAAAGTTAAACCAAACACACCCTTAACTGGATAGTTATTATTTCAAATTCGTAAATAATTTTTAAAAAGAAAATATTGTCTATAATTTAAATTTAGGAAATATAAAAAAATTAAGAATAGTGTTAATAAAAATATTGAATAAGCAAGTGAGCATACGTGAGATTTGAAAAGTGACGACATAGACAAAGTGGGATGGGGTTAAGGGTGTATGTGCCAACCGGGCAAGCTGCCAACTTTGTGATTTCCATGAATTTTATCATACTAATATAAAAATTGTGTTCAGTTCAAAGGGGCTCGAGCCCCGGGTTTGAGGTGGATCCGCCACTATGTTGGTAGGTTAATCCATCCACCCCTATTCAACACATCTCCCTTTTGCCTCAAAAACACTTTTTTAGTCTTAGATTGCAGAAAACGCAGTAGAGAAGGAGAAAAGGAGGGAAAACCAATTAAAACCACAAAAACCGAAATCGTCTGGTTCGATTTTAAATCAAAATCGAAGAACGGTTAGGTTTTTCGGTTTAGAATGTTTGAGAACCGAGAGGTTCGGTTCAATCGGTCATCGGTTTCGGCAAAATCAGACCGAACCGAACCGTGCACACCCCTATTTATGACGGGTTCGAATCCTCTGATCACATATTATTGAATTAAAAAAAAAAAAGTATGGTACTATACACATGTATAAGCTTTAAAAAGATTTTAATATTCAAGAACGGTCACATGTTTGCGTTTAAAATGTTTGGGGGCTATTTCCCCCATATTTGCCGATGTTGAAAGTTAATTCAATTTTTTTTAGGAAATTGAATCGTTGCCTCATTTTTTTAAGCTATACAAATAAGAGTATTTTAAGCTATGCATTTGATGTATGCATTTAATTTCAATTCTGTTTAACAAAATTTGCATTGGTTGATTGGTGGGATTAATTTATGCATTTGATGTATGAAATTACGATCGGCTCTGATACCAATTGAAGGATTGGAATTCCCAATTCCGTTACAGCGGAAGCAATTGGACCGTTCGTAAATTAATTTCGTTCTACAAAATACCAATACATTGGCAAAAGGTTAAGCGGTGAAAAACATAGAACAAATTCTATAGAAACTTAAGGCTAAGCATACAAAATTTAGATCTAAATCTATAATAAAGAAAAGAGAAGCAAACCTCCGTTGACGACTCTGAATACTTCAACGGATGATTCTTGATTGTTCTGCAACAACGAAGAACACCACCATTTGATCTTCCCCGCTATAACTCTGAGATTAGGAACGTAGTTGTGGGACTACCTAATCTTGAATGGGAAAAACTCTAGAGAGAAAATTCTCCCTAAAGTTCCTGAGTTGAGAGAATATGAGAGGGAGGCTAGAGAGAATGCAAGAGTGCATTCTTGTGGCCTTATGTTGTTGTACTTAAACCCTAGGTTTAGTGTTCTATTTATACGAGAAAGGCCATGAATAAAATATTCATTTAAAATCAATTATTTCCATAATTGATTTAATCTTTTCCATAATTAATCAATTCCATAACCAACCAATTCCATGACCAATCAATTCCATAATTGATTAATCTTTTCCATAAATGATTGATCACTTCCATAAGTGATTAAATCATTTCCATAAATGATTAATTACTTCCATAAGTGATTAATCATTTTCATAATTGATTAATTTCCAATTAATTAATTCTTTAATTAATTAATCACCAATTAAATATCATATATTTAATTTCAGACCTTCTATTAGTTAATTAATTAATTACCCAATTAAATATCATATATTTAATTTGAGACCTTCAATTAATTAATTCTATAATATGAATCAAATTCATATTAAAATTTGAACTCCTTCAAATTCTCTTATATCCTATAAATTTAATATGAATCAAATTCATATTAATATTTGAACTTCTTCAAATATTTATTTCTCTCATAGACTATAGTTTAATTAAATCTCATTTAATTTAAACTAAATTGAATAATTAATTAATTCATAATTAATTAATTTATCTTCTAATTAAATACCATATATTTAATTAGACATATATTTGAACTCTTTCAAATATATCAATCTCTCAATATAATAAAGTTTAATCTAAAATTAAACTTTATATTTTAATGCATCACTATACATTATATTAATTTGTATCTCGTACAATTAACTTAATTCCAAATATGAATTTGAACTATTCAAATTCTCTCAAGATATATTTGTTCCTAATTACTCTTTACGAGCTAGCAGGGGGACCTAATGGACCTACAGATCAGAAGCTCCAATGATATGAGGTTAATAGATTAAACTCATTAATCAGGTTAACCAATATTCATTAGCTGTGGGTCATTCCACTAAAGACCCACAGCTGAACTCTTCTCACTGTAGAACATTTATGTGTCCATGGATGTAGACCTATGCCGATAAGTCAATCCTTCACGAGTGTTCGTAATCACAGCTGGGTCAAATTACCGTTTTACCCTTGTGTTACATCTGTCTCCTTAAGTACCAGCGCTCCTCTAATGAACAACCTGTTTATGGTCCAACCAATAAACAGAAAGTCCCTCTCGGGCCAGTGAGAGGGCGGGATCCCTTTGTTCAAGTCCCGGAGTCACCACTTAAGAGAACACTCATCTACTTCTCCTAGATGTGGGAAGTGAATTCCTTTTTGTGTTGTCATGTCCCCAGCCTCCCACTCGGTCTTGTCCCCAAAAAGGAAGGCATATTGAGTCGGCGTATTGGCCACTCTCACCCATGCTAATCAAAGGACAATCCCTCATGAGAAGGAGTTCATGACACACTCAGGATTAAGACTGAGTTTCCTAGGTCATCGTATTGAAACAGTAACCTAACTAGTTAACGGTGTTACATCTAGTGGTTTACTATTTTGTGGTCCGGTCTTATGCAAACTCATTGCATAGGATACCCCCGCTCGCATGTCTCCTACATGGATGCCTTGGATTAATACGTCTGTATCGAATACAAAGCGGGCCGTATCACATAGTGTTACCAGGATAAGATACCCAGCCTTATCCTTGTACTATAGACCTTTTAGGTTGTTACTTGAACACCAATCCCCGTATGTCCCCACATACTAGTTCAAGTCACATGTAAACAACCTTGGATCTTAGTTTATTGGATTTGGGTCAAATTGTGCAATATTTAACAATAACACTTTATTGTAGAAACTCAATAACACTTTATTCAAAACAAGTATACAATTTGTTTACATTCACTATCTACGAGTTCTAGGGCATAAAACCCAACAAACTCCCACTTGAACTAAAACTCTAGTTTAGTGGGATGTACAATAATCTATACAGCAGTGGGTGTATAAATACATGTATAAAACATATACAATGTACAAATACAATAAACTAGGGCATCACTATACCCATTACATAATGGTATCACTATACCTATTACATTTCTCCCACTTGCCCTAGATTACACCTTTGTACATATCTCGTAGATCTAGACCTTCTAGATGACCCTCAAACACTTTAGCCGAGAGAGTCTTTGTAAATGAATCAGCAATATTTCATTCAATTTAATGTGTCTGCTTGTCTTAGGTTGCGATGTTCTTTTGAATTTGCCACAACACCACTATATCACTATAAAGTGTGATGGGCAAGTTCACATTTGGAACACATTCCAAATCAATCAAGAACTTCCTAAGCCATACAGTCTCTATCGCTATTTCACAAGCAGCTATGTTTTCGACCTATACAGTCAAGACTGTAACTATGTCATACTATAGCTCCTTTGTAAAGATTGACCATGGATACTGATGTATATTTCCTAAAATCCTTATCAGTCTTAAAATCCGTGTCAGTGTATCATGTAAGGATCAAATCCTTAGTCCCATACACGAGCATATAGTTCCTCTTTCTCTTTAGATACTTGAGGATATTCTTAACGGTTTTCCAGTGATCAAATCTTGGATTAGATTGATACTGACAATCCCTATTGCATTGGGCATTCGTCTCATGTCCTCAATCTCTTGAGGTGTCTTAGGAAATAGTTTCTTAGACAAAATATTTCCATGTCTGAAAGGTAGTGAACCCTTATTGGAATTTTGAATCTTATATCTAACTAACATTTTGTAGATATAAGACACTTGAGACAAGGCTAGCTTTTTGTTCTTACGGTTCCTAACAATTTGGATCCCGAGAACAAACTCAACTTCTCCCAAATTTTCATTTGGAATTGAGCTGCTAGCTCCTTTTACTAGTCAGTAAGATAACCTACATCATTCCCAATGATTAGGATATCAATCATATACAACACTAAGTAAGCTACTGAACTATTGATGATCACTTGTAAACACAAAACTCATCAATGTTCTGATTAAAGCCAAAAGATCTGGTCACTATATCAAATCTTATATTTCAAGATCGAAATGCTTAGGTCAATCCATAAATGGATCACTTAAGCTTGCAAACCCTTTTTCTTTTGATCTTGTTGTATGAACCCTTCTGGTTAAGACATGAATGTCTCGTTTCCTCTTGTAAATCCACTTGTAACTAATAGGTGTTACCCATCAAGCAAATCTACAAGATCCCAGATGGAAGTGAAATACAAATTTTAATTCCAGGTCCACTGCTTTAATCCATTGGTCCTTGTTAACATCATTCATTGCCTTGCTTTAAGACAATGGATCCTCAATGCCATCATCAGGTATGACAATCTGGGCTTCAGTTAAGCCCATGTAACGGTCAGGTTGTAGAACAACCCTCCCACTACATCGAGGCACTCTCAACTCTTGAGATAGATGTAACTAACCAGTTGTATCGGTCCTATCAACAACTCTTGTTAAAGGTTCAACATTATCAACAACCCTTGTTGACTTATCAACAACTCTTGTTGATGTTTCTGTAGCTTCATTAGTTAATTTACTTAAAACGACTTTTTATTTTGTGGCTTATTATTTCTCATGTGGTTTTCTTCTGAGAATGTAGAATTTGTCGGTACAAATTCTTTATTCTCTTGTGGATTGAAGAAGTATCCACATCTCTCGTTTCCATGGGGCAGCCTACAAATAGGTATACTTTTGAACAGTGTCCCAAAAATAACGTAAACCACTTTTACGCCTTATCCACAAATCAAAAGATGTTTCATAAACACCTTTTTTTTTTTATGGAATCTTGTTCAAAATACACACTGCAGTCAACACTGCATGACCCCAAAACGAGTCAAGCAAATGAGCATAGCTCAACATGGAATGAACCATATCCAATAGGGTTCTATTTCTCCTAAATGAGATTTAGGGTGTGATCCCATGTACTATCAAATAGTCCTGGAATCTCAAATCCCTATATTCAACACTTTGATCAGATCGAAGTGTTTTATCATCTCACCTAACAAGTTTTCAACTTCAGTCCTAAGCCCCTTCGAATATCTCAAGAGCTTCAGACTTGAGTTGCATTAGGTAAAGATACTCATACCTTTGAATAATCATCCAAAAGAAATGAATTATTCATGCCCTCCCACTGCTTTAACATATTGAACCACAAGGATCCAAATGTACAAGCTTCAAGGGCTCTTTGGCTCTTAGATCTTTTCCAGTAAAAGACTTATCAGTCATATTGCCCATAAGGCATGACTTACAAGGTAGTAGAGAGTCATCTTCTAACTCGCTTAGAAGTTCACTCTTGACCAATCTCCCATTCAAATTGAGATTAATATGGTCTACCTTAAAACCAAAGAAAGGTATTTTCCTTTAGGAGAAATCCTTTGCCTCTTTTCACATTGAGTAGTAGCAGTCTTAAACAACCCAGTGTTCATGACTGCTTTACTCTTGATTAATCTTAAAACATTTAGGTTACTTTCCAGTAAAGCTAAACAAATGTCAACTCCCTTTCTTGAAACAAAAATTGCGTTAGCAGAGAAAGGTAAAGAGTAACATTGTTCCAGCAAATAAGACACAAAAATCAAATTTCTTTTGATCTTAGGAATTAAATACACATTATCTAATAATATGTATTTTCTCCCACTGAGAAAAATAACTTAATGTTCCCCACTGATATGGCCAAAATAACCTCTCTAATTCTAACTTTGAGAGTTATTACACAAGCAGCAAGCTCTTGCCAGGAACTTATTCCTTTAAAAGAAGAACACACGTGATTTGTGGCCCCTGAATCAAGTATTCAGGGAGAATCACTATTCTTCACTAATCACGTTTTCAAGACAGGTAAATGAAAATTACGGTCTTGAACAAGTTCTCTTTTGCTAAGCAAGGTTCTATGTCATATTCACCAAGAACAATTCTTAATGAATTAAACATATGGGGCATGAGGACATTCCTCAGTTAAGAATAATCCTAGACTTATTTACCACAATTTGTCGTTTAAGCTTGTTGTATTACCGTTATTTATAAAATGACGTAAGACAATACACATAAAATTATTATAAAATTGCTGAAGTAACAAATTACTTGTATTATTAATTGCACTAACCCATTACAAATAATCCAATCAAATTCTGCAAAAACAAATAAGCAATCAAAGAAACCCTATAAAACTATTGATTTAGATTTTGCAACGATACTTCAAAGGTTTAGAACAACAGCCACCGAAGGGTGGTCAGCTACTCCTCCTCTGAATTGAGACAATCTCAACCAAACTCTAACACCAGAATAACTCATATTCCGTTAGCGTTTAGTTACCGTTGTTCGGTCAAGGGTTAGTTAACACATTTAACTCATCCCCGTAAGTGTAACCCTCCCACTTTCAGATCTCAGAGGCACGCACCAACAGGCTACCGAAGGGAAAGACAACTGTTGGTGATTAGCCTAAGTGACCTTATCCTATTCAGGAGTTCACGGTGTTCCGAATCCTATGATCAGGCCCTCCGAAGGGATGGTTGCGCCAAGACAACCTGCAGGCGGATCATAGGACTCTCACGGTGCGAACTAGGGGCGGAGACCGAGGGATACGTTGACACGTGTCCCGCTCCCACTTACTCTAGACATTTTTCCCATTCACCCTGATATTGACCCATGCAAACACTTTCCGAAGGGAGGCCGCTCCTAAGGCGACTCGAAGCCGAGCATGAACCTCACGTTGTGAATATAGGGACGTAGGAGCAAAACTTGATTTAAATCTCGTTTTGTAATTTTTCTCCCACTGAAAATGTCCTAAGGTTAATTTAGGGTTGTTTAACTTAGATAAAATTCGGCTAAGTCAATCTATCTAAGTCTGATCCTATTATAACAATTATGGAAAGGATTCAACTGCAATGTTTTAGGTGAATTAAACTTCTTTTAATAAACCCAACATTGCAAGTCAACATTACTATGGTTAATTCAACTCAAGGTTTGGGTCAGTTCCCAGGTAGGAGGTGTTCCGTAAACCGTCAACTTAAATACCCCCAGCCTTAGACAGAACTTTACCGAGAGAGTTCCCTTATAACCACAGTAATGTAAGGTCTTTACTCTAAAGATCTAGGTGTATTAAATACTTTTAACAAACCTAGTGACATTGCATGCTAACATTTAACTATGATTAATTCAACTCCGGTATTCCGAATCAGTTCCCAGGTAGGAGGTGTTCCGTAAACCGTCAGCTTAAATACCCCCATCCTTAGACAGAACTTTACCGGTGGAGTTCCCTTATAATCATAGCAATGTTTTTCCTACTTAGTCAATTAAAACTAATTTTAATTCTAAGTAAGAATAATTCTAATCCTATTAGAAATGAGATCTTAGGTCTAATTGATTTTAAACATTTTAAAATTAATTCATTTATCCTAAGATCCTATCTTTGCATGCAATTCTTTGTTGTAGGCTAACGGTTTCTATTCATTAATTTTATAACTATTATAAATTTTAATGAATTAACCCTATAACATGCTACTATGGTGAATAAATTAATAATCAAATTATAATTAATTTATAAAACCATACATTAGCATACATGACATACCAAAAATATAACAATTATATTAATCTAAGGTAATGTCATGCTCAATGCAATTTAATTTCCTTTTAATTAACCTAACTCTTAAATTAATTTTCCAAGAAAATTAAAATTAAGCATTACCATTTTCATACATTAACATAACATTTATATTAATATATCATGAAAATTAATTAAGCATGTTAATTACTTATATAAATATAACTCTTATATTTTTAAACTAAAGTAATTTTATGCTCAATGCAAATTAATTTTCTTAAATTAATCTAACTCTTAAATTAATTACCCAAGAAAATTAAAATAAGCATTCACATTTTCATACATTAACATAACATTTATATTAATAGCTCATGAAAATAAATAAGCATATAAAATACTTTCATAAATATAACTTTTATATTCTTTACTAAAGTAATTTCATACTCAATGCTTCTCAATTTTCATCCATTTACTCATAAACAATTATATTAAATACTCATGAAAATTAAATTCATGCATTATACTTATATTATAACAATTATAATTAAAAATACATGAATATGCTTAACCTATGGTGGGATTTAAATACTATATGACATATAAAGCAATTAAATAACTAAGTAGACGGGTTTTGGCATCCTAGGACTCAAAACAATAGAAAAATTACAATAATTATTCTAACTAAGTCCTATCCTGCCGTGAACCAGCTCAAAACAGCCTCGAACCACGTCCAAACCCTTCGAACCGGCGAGAAAATAGGCTGAACCAAGCTGAACCTTGCAAAACCAGCTTCATATATGCTTGAACCGGCCCAAAAAACGCTGAACCGGCCTAAAAAATGCCCAGACCGCACGAACCAAGTCAAACAGCCGAAAAAACGGTAAACAAACCCTCGAACCGGTCAACAAACTCGGGAACCGCGCCTGAACCCTCGGGAACCGGTCAAGAACCGCCCAGACCGCCGTGAACCGCGCTCCTAACCCCAGACCGGAACGAACCGCTGCAATAACCCAAATTCTCCAAAATAAAATAAATCACCCACAACCCAGCTCGAACTCGTGCTCTCGTAGATAACAGCCCCACACCCCAGCCGCTCAGACACATCGTGATTTCGAGTCATAGTTTATGAACTTTTAATTTATTTAATATCATACGAACAGATCCGCTCCTTTTCTGGGTTTTTCCCGCCAGCGTCGGGACGCCAATGAGCAGCGTCCCGACGCTGGATCTCGGCCTTTCCGAATTTTGCGATTTCCAGCGTCGTTTCTTCTCCGATTTGGCTCCAAACTTCACCGATTTTCAACGCAAAATAACCACAATCGATAGACACGGACTTACAGACTCAATTTTCAACAAAACGCCCAAAACAAAGGGCCCTTACATTGATCAAATCAATTAAAAATTGCAAATCTATATGCCAAAACCTTAAACATCTACTAGCAAAATTTCATACATCAAATGCATAAATTAATCCCACCAATCAACCAATGCAAATTTTGTTAAACAGAATTGAAATTACGATCGGCTCTGATACCAATTGAAGGATTGGAATTCCCAATTCCGTTACAGCGGAAGCAATTGGACCGTTCGTAAATTAATTTCGTTCTACAAAATACCAATACATTGGCAAAAGGTTACGCGGTGAAAAACATAGAACAAATTCTATAGAAACTTAAGGCTAAGCATACAAAATTTAGATCTAAATCTATAATAAAGAAAAGAGAAGCAAACCTCCGTTGACGACTCTGAATACTTCAACGGATGATTCTTGATTGTTCTGCAACAACGAAGAACACCACCATTTGATCTTCCCCGCTATAACTCTGAGATTAGGAACGTAGTTGTGGGACTACCTAATCTTGAATGGGAAAAACTCTAGAGAGAAAATTCTCCCTAAAGTTCCTGAGTTGAGAGAATATGAGAGGGAGGCTAGAGAGAATGCAAGAGTGCATTCTTGTGGCCTTATGTTGTTGTACTTAAACCCTAGGTTTAGTGTTCTATTTATACGAGAAAGGCCATGAATAAAATATTCATTTAAAATCAATTATTTCCATAATTGATTTAATCTTTTCCATAATTAATCAATTCCATAACCAACCAATTCCATGACCAATCAATTCCATAATTGATTAATCTTTTCCATAAATGATTGATCACTTCCATAAGTGATTAAATCATTTCCATAAATGATTAATTACTTCCATAAGTGATTAATCATTTTCATAATTGATTAATTTCCAATTAATTAATTCTTTAATTAATTAATCACCAATTAAATATCATATATTTAATTTCAGACCTTCTATTAGTTAATTAATTAATTACCCAATTAAATATCATATATTTAATTTGAGACCTTCAATTAATTAATTCTATAATATGAATCAAATTCATATTAAAATTTGAACTCCTTCAAATTCTCTTATATCCTATAAATTTAATATGAATCAAATTCATATTAATATTTGAACTTCTTCAAATATTTATTTCTCTCATAGACTATAGTTTAATTAAATCTCATTTAATTTAAACTAAATTGAATAATTAATTAATTCATAATTAATTAATTTATCTTCTAATTAAATACCATATATTTAATTAGACATATATTTGAACTCTTTCAAATATATCAATCTCTCAATATAATAAAGTTTAATCTAAAATTAAACTTTATATTTTAATGCATCACTATACATTATATTAATTTGTATCTCGTACAATTAACTTAATTCCCAATATGAATTTGAACTATTCAAATTCTCTCAAGATATATTTGTTCCTAATTACTCTTTACGAACTAACAGGGGGACCTAATGGACCTACAGATCAGAAGCTCCAATGATATGAGGTTAATAGATTAAACTCATTAATCAGGTTAACCAATATTCATTAGTTGTGGGTCATTCCACTAAAGACCCACAGCTGAACTCTTCTCACTGTAGAACATTTCTGTGTCCATGGATGTAGATCTATGCCGATAAGTCAATCCTTCACGAGTGTTCGTAATCACAGCTGGGTCAAATTACCGTTTTACCCTTGTGTTACATCTGTCTCCTTAAGTACCAGCGCTCCTCTAATGAACAACCTGTTTATGGTCCAACCATTAAACAGAAAGTCCCTCTCGGGCCAGTGAGAGGGCGGGATCCCTTTGTTCAAGTCCCGGAGTCACCACTTAAGAGAACACTCATCTACTTCTCCTAGATGTGGGAAGGAGTGAATTCCTTCTTGTGTTGTCATGTCCCCAGCCTCCCACTCGGTCTTGTCCCCAAAAAGGAAGACATATTGAGTCGGCGTATTGGCCACTCTCACCCATGCTAATCAAAGGACAATCCCTCTTGAGAAGGAGTTCATGACACACTCAGGATTAAGACTGAGTTACCTAGGTCATCGAATTGAAACAGTAACCTAACTAGTTAACGGTGTTACATCTAGTGGTTTACTATTTTGTGGTCCGGTCTTATGCAAACTCATTGCATAGGATACCCCCGCTCGCATGTCTCCTACATGGATGCCTTGGATTAATACGTCTGTATCGAATACAAAGCGGGCCGTATCACATAGTGTTACCAGGATAAGGTACCCAGCCTTATCCTTGTACTATAGACCTTTTAGGTTGTTACTTGAACACCAATCCCCGTATGTCCCCACATACTAGTTCAAGTCACATGTAAACAACCTTGGATCTTAGTTTATTGGATTTGGGTCAAATTGTGCAATATTTAACAATAACACTTTATTGTAGAAACTCAATAACACTTTATTGAAACAAGTATACAATTTGTTTACATTCACTATCTACGAGTTTTAGGGCATAAAACCCAACAGAAAGCCCCATAGCAGGTGACACATGTTGTTTTCGGCTCGTCCCCTTCTGCAATGCGGACTTGATAGTATCCTGATCTCAGATCCAGCTTCGAGAAGTACTTCGCCCCATGGAAGCGGTCGAACAAATCTGTTATGATTGGGAGAGGATACTTGTTTAGGACAGTCAGTTTGTTCAACGCTCGATAATCAATACACAAACGTAAACTTCCATCTTTCTTCTTCTGGAACAAGACTGGGGCCCCATAAGGAGCCTTTGCTGGGCGGATAAATCCCGCATTCAATAACTCGTCGAGTTGCTTCTGAAGTTCTGCTAACTCGGGAGGTTCCATATGGTAGGCATTCTTGGCGGGCGGCTTTGCCCCAGGCAACAACTCAATTTCGTGATCAATCCCTCTCCTCGGAGGTAGGTTCTTTGGAAAGCTGTCAGGCATGACATCGCGAAATTCTTCTAGGACTCGTTGGATCCCTTCGGGGACTATTTCTTTCTCACTCTCATCTGACACTATGGGGATGACCATAAAGGTGGGTTCGTCGTGAGCAAGGCCCTTCTTCAGCTGAAGGGCTGAGATCATCCTTATCCCTCCTGGTTGCTTGATATTGGCCTGGACTACAGTGGGGCTGGACCCCGTGATCACTACGCATTTCGCCAGGGGCATCGGTATCACCTTGTGTTCGAGGAGGAACTCCATCCCCAACACAATGTCAAAGTCATCCATCTTGACAATCACGAAGTCAGCTTGGCCACTCCAATCACCCAACTTTACTGTGGCCCTCTTGGCTATCCCCATAATGGGTAAGGCTGCCGAATTGACAGCTTTCATTTTGCCTGTGTCTCTGTCCCATGGCAAGTTAAGCCGACGTGCTTCTGTCTCAGTCATAAAGTTATGGGTGGCTCCCGAGTCGACCATCGTGCTTTTGGCCGGTTTGTGATTCACCCATGCGTCAACGTACATGAGTCCTCTTTCTAATGGTTCTTTGGTCTCCCCCACTTTCTTCTGGAGGGCAGAGAGGAATTTTAGTGCCCCCATTCGAGGGTTGTTCTCAACTTCAGGTTGCGGTCCCTCAGTCTCTACGGCTACCGCTTCGACTTCGGGATCGGTGTCGAAAGTGGCTTGAAAAGCTTGGAGGGCTGCTCGCTTCGGGCAATCAGACACCCGATGGGCCCCCTTACATATGAAACACGAAAGGGGCCTCTGATAGTAGTTGTTCTGTTGGTATGGCCCTCGCCACGAATTTCCGCCTCTCTGCTGGAAGGGTCTACGATCTCCCCCTCCTTGTCTATCTCCTCCCCCACTTTTGGGGGAGCCTGGTCGATTATTTCTGTTTCCTCCATTAGAAGGGCCCGGAGTCCGTCTCACGTCTTGGGACTGATCATTACTGAGGTCAAACAGTCGCTCTGCCGCTGCATAGGCAGTAGAAAGGTCTTGCACCCGCTGTTCATAAAGTTTGGATTTCGCCCACGGCTTCAATCCTTCGACAAAACAGAAAACTTTGTCTTTCTCTGACATATTGCGAATGTCCAACATTAATCCGGAAAACTGTTTCACGTAGTCTCGGATGTTGCCTGTATGCTTGAGCTCTCTCAGCTTCTGCCTCGCCAAAATTTCCACATTTTCGGGGAAAAACTGAGAATGAAGTTCCTGTTTCAATTTTTCCCAACTGTCAATGGTGCAACGACCATCTTGGATGTCCATGAACCGGGACCTCCACCACAACTTTGCATCATCAGCAAGATGCATCGTAGCCAATGTTATCTTTGACTCTTCGGTCACAGTATTCGTCGCTCGAAAGTATTGTTCGAGATAAAAAATGAAGTTCTCAAGAGCCTTTGCATCACGAACCCCATAGAAGGGCTTAGGCTCGGGTACTTTAACTTTGTTGAACTGTACCGCACCCCCTGCTGGGGCTTGGTTCCCCACTGCTCTCATCGTGAGGTTTAATCTGGCGCTCAGATCCGCCACTTCGGCCCTGACCACATCCAGGGCAGCTTTCACATCTTCTGACAAGTCCATAACCATCTGGACTATAGCTTTCTGGGAGCTGTCTAAACCATCGACACGCTCCTCCATCAGGGGAGCAGAGCCCGACGAGCTGTCACCACGCTCGTAGCTACTAGGTCGAGTAGCTTTACTTTCAAGGTTCTCAACCCTCATCATCAGTTCTTGGATGGGCATTCCATCCACGCGGCCAGCTACCGCATCAACTTTGTCGGCCTTGGTCGAAATCTCATCCAGCCGAGATTCCACAAACCGAATAGCATCGGGGACTTCCCTCAAGTAGAGCAACTGCTCTTCGATCTCAACTAAACGTTCCACATGGGTCTTCGCCAACTGCTTGGTCGACGACATGATTTCGCTTTCTGTTTCAAGAGCCAACTGGGCTCTGATACCAACTGTCACAATCGCGGTCTTTAGGGTCTCGTAAAGCGACTGTGCGGCACTTACTTTCGCTCACAAGTAAGTCAGCCAACTCGAAAACGGATCGCCGGTGGCACAACGGGCGAATATCGCAACCTCTACCCCCGTTCTTGGAAAACGGGGTTAGAGAAAAGGTTTCGGAAAACGTTTGGAAACATTTTGGAAAGCATGTATATATGTTGCAGACTATCAAGTAAACAAAGGGACAACAACAGCTTGATAGCAAACAACTCCGGGTAGGAAGGATTGACGACTAGTCTTACCCCCTATAGTATATTATTGAGATTTTTAGCCTTGGCAGGCTTGAACATGAAAATCACGAGGAGTCATACACTAGAGAAATGCAAGGAAAAATAAACAAGCAATACAAAGGAAATACATATAATGAAAGCATGAGGGGAAAGGGTTGTCATGGGCATGCGGCCATGGGCAACACGCCTTGGACAAGCATGACCGTGACATTAAGCCTAAACTAGCGGCCGGCCACCGGAGCTGAAGAAGAAGGAGATAAGGAGGGAGAAAGAAGATGGGGGAGAAGAAAGGAAGAGAGAGAGAAAGAATTTAAATAAAATAATAATATTTTATTATTTTAATATGTTTTTATTTAAAAAATATAAAAAATAATTTTTTTTATTAAAATAATAGTGCCACGTCAGCAACCGTTAGTATTTAACAGAAAAATAGACGGCAGGGACCAAAGTGCTACTTATTTCAAACCTCAGGGGTATTTTTGTTGAGTTTGAAAACTCAGGGACCAAACTGTCACTTAACCCAAACCTCAGGGACCAAAAGTGTATTTTTCCCTTAAAAAAAAATAAAAACTTATGTACGTAGTATATATAAACTAGTATATATGAATATAAATGTTTTTCCTCAAAATGCAAAATCAATGCTAAGATTGTGAGGCATTTAAGAAAAACGTATTGTATATATATATACTCACACATACATGGTATATATAAAGTATATATGAAATTATATAAGGTATATATGAAATTATAAACAAATATCGACGTTTTTTTTCTTCTGAGAATATATGATATATATTACTATATACTTTGGGATATGATATATAAGACATGAAATAAAGACATGCAATATATAAAACATGATATATTCAGATAAATATACGAAATATAACACGTACTATAAGACATGCAATATATAAAACATGATATATTCAGATAAATATACAAAATATAACACGTACTATAAACTCGACCACAATATAATCAAGAATATATATGCTCAGACAAGGATGTGTAACACACACAACTGTTTTCTGAAACATACTATATGCGAATGATATCATATATACAGAGATTATAAATTGTATATTATTGAGAATATATAATATACTATATTATTGTATAATGCATATCAACGAGAGTAATATAATAGAATATGCAATATATACATTTATTATGAATTGAATATTATTGCGACTATATATAATCACCAAAAAAAATTTGACATAAAAATGAATACTAATCGGAATATATACACATTTTTTTAGATATTCCGCCTAACATGTAATATATACACCGTGACAAAATTGGGAATTGAACTGATAACGGGCGTGAAACACTACTGACATCGGAACAAAACCCACACTCACCGAGAAACACAAAAGCCATGAAACGCAGATGCCGGTCAAAAAAAAAAAGGGAGGAAAAACCCACTCCCGCCGTGAATAAAATGCCACTACCGACAAGAAAACCCACTCCCACCGATTGAACAAAATAAAATGATGCTGCTTGAACAAAACCAACTCTCGGAAGTTGCGACAAATGAAGCTACTGCCGGTTGAAGATGTTGTCGAGAAGAAACAAAAGGGAGGAAAAAAGTTGAAGATGTCGTAATAGAAAAATGAGAGGAAAAAAAGAAAATCTAATCTAATTATCTATAGATAAAATGAGAAAAAAAGTTGAAGCTGCCGTAATAGAAAAAGGAGAGGAAAAAAAGAAAATCTAATCTGTTTATCTAATTATAGATAAAATGATATGAAAATCAACCTGTTTAATTAAGGAATGAAATAAAATCTGATTCATTATGATTCTCAAATATTGGGGGATTTGTTTAGATAATATTTTATAAAATATAATTTAAATTGAAGAGATAATGACAACAAGGGTATAATGGTAAGAAAAAATGTTGAAAATCTAATCTTGAAAATATTCAAATCTATTGACATATATGAAAATATGAATTTAAAACAACCCATCTACCAAAATTTCTCTATTTTAAAGTTTAGAGACCTATTGACACAAAGTTGAAAGTCCACGGGCCAATTAGACACAAACATGAAAATTGAGAGGCTAAACTTGTAATTCAACCTAATAAATATATAATCCTATAATTTTTTTTTTTTTCTGAAAATGGATAAAAATATTTTAATTTTTTTTTTCTGTTATATATATTTTTTTAAATAATCCTATAATATAAAAGCTTGTAGAAGACAATTGTGATGGATGCAATGAGTAGTTCAATTTCATTTATTATTTTTTTGGATTTCTCACTTATAAATTATTTTTACGAAATTCTAAGTGCAGTCCTCCTAAACAAAAATTCTGCATCCACCACTATTATTTTCAAAAACAAGTGTTGTTTTCTTTATTTTTTTTAATTTTTTTTAAGAATTATGAAAATAAAGGATATTGGGAAAATATGCTGTCAATGCAATAAATTGAATGTTATAATTTTTTATTTCAAAATCTGGAAGCACACTTCTATCTATAAAGTTGATCTTTCATCGTCCAACAAGAGCATAGCTCAAATAGTATAAAGAATGTACTTATGGTCAAAAGGTCATGGATTCGAATTGTTGATCTCTAATCAATATTTTATGAAAAATTTTTTACTATAAAAACCACAAATAATAAAGATCAACCAACCAAAGTTATTGAACATATCTACAGATGATTATAATCAGTATACTATTGGTGTAACTGATGAAATTAACGTAGTATAAACATTAATCCTAAAAGTTTTTCATATCTTCATTTCCGAGAAAGAATTTTTGTTTTCTTTGCCTTGTAGGAAAAGATTTCTTAATTCTCTTATAAATTTTTGTGTGTATTTCAAGAAACCAAAAATCCATTCTTAACTCTCTCACTATCTTGCCAACAAGAGCATAGCTCAACCGACATAAAGTTGTGCTGATAACCACGAGGTCTGTGGTTCAAACCCTCCACCCCACATATTGTCAAAAAAAAGAAAAAAAAACTCTCTTACTATCTTTGTTTGATCTCTTGTTGGCAAAGAAGATGTTGAAATTCCCTATAATAAGAAATAATTAAATTAAATTTAGGATTGGAATCAAACGTGTTTTCAAATATAGTGAAAATCAAATTTTGTTTTTGTTTTCTACTAAATTCTTTATTAAAAAAAAAAAATCAGATCACGAACCAAACGAAACCTACTCCATAAAATGTTGAAAAATAAAAAAAGCAGAAAAATAATTTTTAGAAAATGAAAATGTGGAAACAATCTCGAAAATTTAAAAAAAAAATTGTAGAAAATAAAAAAAATATATTAGAGAAAAAAATCAATGTGCAGAAAATGAGGAAGATGTATTAATATTGCAGGCAAAAAAAAAATGTACAATTTTTGAAATGTAATAAAGGTAGAATATAGTGATTAGATAATCTATAAAACGAGGAGTATCAAGACCTCCAATTTCAAGGTCAATGACATAAATCTAATATGAGAAAAAATATCAAAATTGAATGAACACAATAGAAAAATGTTAAAGGTAGAAAAAGAAAGCAAACTGGATGAGAAGAGTACGAAAAGAAACATGAAAATACTTAGAAGAGAAAGAGTAGAATATGTAGCTGTTGAGGATCCCACATGGAAAAGATAAGTGGAGTATTAGATAACATGGGGTTCCATCTCAAAACCAATTGGCAATGAGTGGAGTAGCCTATCTATCTTATGAATTGGGAGGTCTCCACCAATCTTTTCAATGTGGGATCCTCAACATGTCCCCTCAAGATGGTGCCTTTTTGGGTTCACCATTCTTGGATCGGATCCCAATTTTTTTTTTTTTTGGATCGAATACCCATTTGGGTTTAATGGGCTCTGATACCATATTAGATTACATGAGCTTCCATCTCAAAACCAATTGGCAATGAGTGGAGTGGCCCTTATAGGGTATAAATTGGGAGGTCTCCACTAATCTTTTCAATGTGGGATCCTCAACATGGAGAACTCGCAATATATAAGATACATGAATTACTCCACTCATTGTCAATTGGTTTTGAGATGGAACCTCATGTTATTTAATATGGTATTAGAGCCATCTTGAGGGGCATGTTGAGGATCCCACATTGAAAAGATTAGTGGAGACCTCACAATTTATAAGTTACAAGGGTCACTCCACTCATTGCCAATTGATTTTGAGTTGGAACCCCATCTTATTGTGTCTTTCGTTTTTTTTTTTCTCAGAATGTGAATTAGTTGAATCATTTTATTTTGAGAGAATTTATTTTATGTATATCGTCCTATTCCAGGTGTGTTTTAACTAAGTTTCAAGGGAAACTTTGTCGGAATTTTTATTTATTTATTTATTTTATTTAGTAAAGTTTTGCTAGTCACCCATGGTTTGAAAGAAAAAATAAGTTTTATTTTGCTAAGTTGGATTTTGGGTATGTTTGGTTTAACTTTCCAAATGTTTAATTTTGAAAAAAATCATTTAAAAAAAATTCTAGTCTTTGGCAACCACTAAAAAGTTACTTATTAAAAAATGAAATTGAGAAATAAACCATTTTGAGAGAAACACTTGAAAGAGTTTTTTTTCAAAAGAGTTTTTAAATATATAGTACATTATGTGTAAAAACACTTATGAGCAAATGTAACCAAACATATGAGTGTTTAAATTTTAAACAATTTTTATCAAAATGTTTAAAATAAAATGCATTCTTGAAAAACACTTAAACTAAAAGGTATTCTAAAATGGCCCTTCATAGCTTAGTTGGGGTCTGTTGTCGGCGCGCCACGTCCTAGGTTCAGTAGGGTAAACTGGGGCAGGGTTTGTCATAACCAAAATTTCTTGTAACGATGTGTTTTGCTAGATACATGCTTTTGTTCTAAATGTTGGAGTATTTTTTCAATTTAATTTTCATTATTTAAGAAGTGCCAATATGACCCCT
The DNA here is from genome assembly GCA_017139565.1 of Luffa aegyptiaca. Classification (NCBI taxonomy): domain Eukaryota; kingdom Viridiplantae; phylum Streptophyta; class Magnoliopsida; order Cucurbitales; family Cucurbitaceae; genus Luffa; species Luffa aegyptiaca. Next base: position 2,569,491 of record CM029404.1, on the reverse strand, counting down.
TTACATTTTAACATTTTTCAATTATATACTCTTTGAATAAAATTGACTGATGATAAATTCATATGACATGATACACTTACATGACATGGCTTTTATTGAGTTCTTAATAATATCAAGTCTTTAAGGATGTATTATATATTCCCCAAGCTGGGTGGAATTTGGTCAAGTTTTCTATAATGAAGGCCTAAAACAATATGATAGATCCATCAAAAAGCCAGGCCAATTAGAAGTCTAATTGAAGCATGAAGTTGGGTTACTTTATATTTGATGGAAAAAGTCTAAGAACACCAAAAACCTTTCAATCAAGGAAGAAGATTCAAGTATAAGCTCAAGTTCCCAACGTGATAAAAACAACCTAGCTAGGTGAAATAGCTTGGGAAACTCTTTGGTTACACCAACCTCGCAAACACAAACAAAAAGACCTTTCACACACACAAAGAACTCTTAAGGGCGTTTGGTGCAATGGTTTTGGAGATGGGAATAGGCCAGGGTTTCTGATACCCTTGTTTGTTTCAAGGTTTCTGTGGTGGGCCTAGGAAATAAAGGATTCTCAGGCATCAATTATGCCCATAAGCAAGAGTTTTCTATGCCCTTGCAAAAGCATGAGTTTTCTCTTTGCCCATTTTTTTTTTTTATTTTTTTTTTATTTTTTTATATACAATTTTATTAACTAATAGATACTAAATTAAAAAATAGTATAATAAATTATTTAATTAGATTAAATAATAATTTGTCAAGAATTTCAATTTTTTTAAAACAAATACTTAGTCCAAGTTTATTAAGGGATCCAATTACATATTTACTAAAATTATAATTAATTAGTTAACATTATCGAAAATATATTTAATTATTGAATTAAAATTATTTAAATGATTCTAGCATAAAAATTCATTTTTCAATAATTATAATTAATTACTTATTGATTATTTATAATCAATTAATTTTTGTTTGAATTTCTTTATAATAAATAAATAATCATATTATTATTAAAATATTTATCTAATTAATTTTTATAGATACAAATATATTAAATTATTGTAGTTAAGGATATTTATTAAAAAAATTAATTAAATAATTTTAATTAGTTAAATTAACATATCCAATTAAAATTATTCATGATTATTAATTCATTAATTTTTTTAATAGTTTGAATTAATTTTGATTATTTTATTGATTAATGTATTAAAATTACATAAAGTTTACCTGATTAATTCTAAAAAATAAATACAGACATAATTTGTTCTCATAAAATCCTGATGACATTCCCATGCACAACCAAACACAGTTATCTTTGATTCCCAGCAATTTTATTCTCAGGCATAATATTCCCAGACATCTATAAAACCTTAAACCAAACGACCACTAAAAGGAAGGAAAGAGGGATTATACATTTGATGATCAAATGATCAAGTGATCAAGGAGCAAGGATATATAACAAGTTCCTTATGGTTTTAAACACTCCACAAATCTTGTGTCTAAAAAAACTTGAATGTTTTCAACGACATGTAAAACTAAAACAAGAATTACCATAAGTGTGTAATTTTTACAACATAAGAGAAAACTCTCCATTTCATTCAATTATCATAGTCTAACTATTACAAGAACACCCTGGGGTGTTTGGCCCAAGAAGTCGACGTTATGAAATCTGGAGTTGTTTTGTCCTAGGAGTTGGAGTGGGAGTTAATTAAGTTTGTAGAATCCACAATAGAATGTGTTGTCGTAATTGGTTAATAAGTTTGTGAACCCTACAATTGAGTGTTGTATGTCCTTGGACCAAACAAGGGGTTGAGTGGAATTATTAACTCCAACTAACTCCATCTTCCACCCAACTCTTTGAGCCAAACACCCTAGCTTTTGTAGTCCGAGAGGGAAGGTAGTTGATGGAAACTTAAAAATAAACCCTAAAACCAAGTAGAAAGCTTACAATAAAACAACCTAATTAAAGTGATATAATGACCAAATAAAAAGTATCCCTTGAGTCTAATTAGGGTTTCAATGTGGCTCTTAAAGAATATTGAAACCCAAATATAAGTACTAAAAAGAGAATATAAATAATTCCAAAAGGATAGTTTAATAAAAGGGAAGAGACCCATTACCCATATAGGCCTCCTTAACACATTGGGCTCTTGGGCCCTTGGATTGCTCATGTCTTCAAGCACATCCATGTTTTTGAAGCTTCATTTGAGTGTATTGTTATGGGTTTGCAACGTGGAGCGGCTACTTTAGGAACCCTACAAATGGCCAAATACACGGTACTTTTTTAAAAGAACAAAACTTGGCTGCATATCGGTATGTATAGATCTCCCTACATACCCCATTAAAATGAGAAAATCTTTTTATCTCTCCTAGTTGTCAAGATTTTAATGGTGGTAGGTAGGGAGATCCCTACATACCGATATGCAGCCAAGTTTTTTCCTTTTAAAAATGGTCAAATTGATTTTTTCAATGAAAAACGTCTAAACTGTTTTTTAAGTGTATTTTTTATTTGATTTTTTTCCAATTATATCCCCGATTTAATTTCACCTTGGCAGTTGTTATCTGATTTAAAAAACTTCACGGTTTCTTCTCTATTCATGCAAATTGGGTTAGTTACAGTATATACCTTCTCTCTTTTCTCTTTCAAAATTCAAATTTAAATTTTATCTAGTTTTAATTATAAAAAATTTCGGTTTTTCATTATTTATTTATTTTATTTTTTTATTTTTAATTATCTAATCATCATTCTGCCCAACCATTCTTAACATCCATTTATTTTTTTTATTCTAGACTTATTTCCATCATTCAAAGGGTTATTGATCTCTAAACATAAGTATGTTACACACCTTAATTTACATTTATTTACAATTCAATTCATTCTATTATTGATCGCAAAGTAATTTTCTTCCTTTTTAAAAAAATTAAATGTCTAGTCTTCTCGTTTTTATAGGGTATGATGGGAGGTGGGATAGTAACAAATCAATATATTGGCTACAAGCTGTCACAAGTGATATTGCAGTTAAGTTTTACCCTCCAACATCTCAAAGATTGCATAAGGAGTAAGCTTAAATTTGACAAATAATGAAATAATTAGTCGACTCTCTATGTACATCAATAGTTCTAAAAAACCATAGTATATTTAGGTTTTCCGAAGATAGAGATGTTTTGTGTAATCTTTTGTGCGTATATGGTATGATGGTTTTTTTTTTTTTTTTTTGGTGTTCATAATCATATTTATGGTTGTATTGTCTAAACATATTACAAATACTTACTATTTGTATTGAAGACCATTTTTACTTTAAAAAAAAATAGAAACTCTATTATGAATATACTGTATTTGTTTATTTCATTCTTAATTATTTGCTATATTCCTCCAAACATTAGATTATTGGAACATCTACCACAATCATTATTTCATTATTTATCTTTGTAAATTTAAAATTTGTTTATTAAATTTTGTCATGAAGATAATTTGTATTGATTGTTTCAGTTTTATCTTTGTTAATTTAAAATTTCTTGATTAAATTTTGTCGTTTAGATAAATTGTATTTCTTAGATTTTCTCTCTCATTTATGTTGTATTTGAATTTAAGTTTTCATTACAGTATTTTAGTTTGTTTCATTGCTATAAAATCTTACTTAAAAATAGTAATTGACCATTTTTCAAATGAAAAATGCAAATGACCTTTTTTTTGCATAAAATGCCCAATTAAATATGAACGTTTATTTGGTTGCCGCTTGCTTTTAAGAGGAAAATAAAGTCGCCACCAATCTTGGTTTATAGGATTTGACTAGTCACCTAAATGTACCAAAATGATCTACAAATAAAAAGGGCTTGAATTCAGAAGTTTTTTTTTTTTTTTTTTTTTTTTTTTTTTTTTTTTTTTTTTTTTTTTTTTTTTTTTTTAATGTCTTATGCTTTATGGATCATTATCTTTTAAGGAATAAATAATACAAAATAACTATGAGAGAGTGACATAAAACCATTCAAAATTTGACGAAATATTAGAAATTTATCGTCTTGAATTCTCTAATGTTCATCATACATGTTGAACATGATATTGTCATTCTGTTATTCATTTATAAGTCACATGCCTCTTGTTAAATGAGCATCAGTCTTGAAGCCTATCTTCCATATAAAAGGAAATAGGCTTTACTGTAATAGGTAGTTCTTCCTTTTGGCTTCGAAAAACAGAGCTCTTAGTGATTGTATCTTGTATATGTTACATTTGAAAGAATAAAGAAGTATCTCTTGTTCGGAATGACTAGGGATTTTTGCTTTTTGAAAGTATCACCTAAGGTTTGTCCCACGTGGAAAGTTTCAGAATTGAGAACAGTGTTTTTATACAATCACTCTTCCTTGTTATTGTAAATTTAGTTAAGAGTGGTACTAAGATTTCTTTTGTTTTATTTTTTGGGCCAAAATCCTTCCGTGCATGCCAGTCGTGGGTCTCCTCCAGTTGTGCAGATTAGTGATATTAAGATAGCCCATTAGCTTTATCATTGTTATTGTTTCTATTGTATTGGCCCAAGTGTTTTGGCACATTATATCAGCCCATTTCTCTGTATTGGCGTCATTTGTTTTAGGGAAGAAGATGAAGGTTCTGGAATTGTATTCTCTGATTTATTTTTGCAAGAGTTTTTTTATCTCCAGGCCTTTATATATATGGTGTGAACAGTGAAATCATATATATGAATGCATAGGGTTTTTCTCCTGCAAGATTTGTGTTCTCTTATTCTCTATGCTCTCTATGATTTACATTTGAATTCTTGTGATGGTATCAGAGCTTGAGTCCAACGACTAAGCTTCTGCCCTATTTTTTTTTTCGGTATCATGTCATCCCAAAGCAATACAAGCGCTGCAATGGAGGATTCATCCGCTTCGTCTCAGATTTTTGGCCCTGGTAACAAGGTTTCTATTGTGAAACTCACTGATGATAACTTCGTTTTGTGGAAATTTCAGATTCAGTTCGCACTTGAGGGTTACGATTTGGAGTCTCATTTGCATGACGACCCTCCTGCTCAATATCTCCAAACCTCTTATGAATTCGCTACGGGTGATGGATCCTCGGTGGTGAAAACCCCTAGTCCGGCGTTTACCAAATGGAAGCGTCAGGACAAAATTATATCCTCTTGGCTTGTCGGATAGATGACTGAAGAAATTCTTCATCAAATGCTCCATTGTGGAACCGCAAAAGAAATCTGGGATTGCCTTTCTCAAATATTCTCATCTCAGAATCTTGCCCAGGTGATGAAAATTAAAACAAAATTACAGACCATTCAAAAAGGAGGTATGTCTTTAAAGGAATATTTCTCCAAAATACAGCAATATGTTGATGCTTTATCTGCTGTTGGTAAGACTGTCGATGTTGAGGATCATATTCTTTACATTTTAGCTGGTCTTGGTTCTGAGTATGAGTCCATGGTATCGGTTATTTCACCAAAAGTAGGTCCTCAATCAGTTCATGAGGTCATGGCTCTCTTATTCACTCAGGAGAATCGTATAGAAAGTAAACTTGTGCACACTGATACTTCATTGCCTTCTGTTAATCTTTCTATTCAATCGAAGCCCACTGATAGTGATGCTCAAAAATCCAATTCACCTTCGTTTTCTCCACAATTCAGTGGTGGTAATCGTGGGCGTGGAGGTGGCAGAACCAATCGGGGTGGTAGAACATGGAACAATAGAAATTGAATTCAATGCCAACTCTGTGGCAAGTTCAATCATACTGCTGCGAAATGTTATTTTCGCTACGCCCCCCCGAGTGCTCCGCCGAATACAGGTTCGTTTAATCCTTCTTATAATCAGTTTAACCGTCCTCCTTCTTTTCCTCAGATGAATGCCATGCTTACCGCCACTGATCTTAACCAAGACACTTCTTGGTATCCGGACTCCGGTGCCACGAATCACCTTACTCACAATTTTGGAAATCTCTCTGTTGGAACTGAGTATGGTGGAGTGAATCAAGTACATGTCGGGAAATGGAGCAGGTTTGCCCATACTTAACTTCGGATACTCTTCTTTTTCTTCCCCTTTATGCACTGATCGTATGTTTTATTTACATAATTTTCTCCATGTCCTCTCTATTACTAAGAATCTTATAAGCGTTAGTCAATTTGCTCGTGATAATGGTGTCTTTTTTGAGTTTCATCCCTCGCTGTGTTATGTGAAGGATCAAGCGTCTGGTCGGGTTCTGCTCCAAGGGACTCTCCATGAGGGGCTTTATAAATTTAATGTTTCCATCTCTCGCCAACCATCTCAGAAACCGGCAGTACAGGCGCTTCATTCCTCCACCTCTGTTCCTTTTAATACTACTCCTTCTGTTTTTTCAACCTCTTGCAGTTCTGATTTAAATGTCTGGCATAGGCGTCTAGGTCATCCTACTCTATCTCTTTCATTTTTTTTTTTTTTAAGAAATGGGCTTGGTTTATTAATTTAAAGGAAAATTGTGCGCAAGTAAAGAAATCTTAAGAGATATATATCTTCATTACTTTTTAAAAGATCGATTCTATTAATTAATTTGCAAAAGTTCTCTTAGTTTAAAAAAAAAGTTTTAGAAGGAAAAGATTTTGATTTAATACTTCTTTTTTAATATTCAAGAGTATCGAAAAAATGACATCCGAATAATTCATTCTCCATGTTGAAAAAAGGAAAGACATTGATGGGATAGAAAAGAAATAATATATAATACAAAATAAGATTTAAATATTTATGAAAATTCACAAGCAAACCTGTAAATTTTGAACTAGTGAAAATTTATATGAAGAAGACATCAATCTTGGCATCCCAAGATAATATGACTTTTCACCTCAAAAGAAAAAAAAAATGGGGACATCCCCCAAATATCTCTAGGTTCCATCACTTGGAAAAAGAAATTTTTTTTTCATAAGGAACAAAATGCATATAAGGAAATGCATGAACATTCTTGAAGAAATAAACTAAAATAAAAAATGTATAAATAATAACATAACATACATTTTAGATATTCATCAAATCAAACAATATTTGAAATCATTATTCAAAGAAATCTATGTCAAAAATATTTCAAATAAATGTAATGACCATGAATTAAGATATATGTAAACACAAATAATAATAATAATAATAATAATAATAATAATAATAATAATGATAATGATAATAAAATAATATAAAATTGACCATATAAGGAAGAGGGCATAATATTCATGAAATAAACATGGTTCATGGTACAAAGTCATCCTAACAAGTTTAGCATATAAAAAAATCATGCTAGCTAGTAAATTTTTTTGAGAAGCATGCTAGCTAGTAAATTAAACCAACATATAAAATGTAAATGAAATATACTATAAAAAAAGTTACGATAAACACTCATCTTTTAAAAGTATAATCAACAGATTATAAGAAATTTGTGACTTGAAGAAAATATTTTGAATTTATATCCTTATCCATAAGTAAAGAAAATTGGTGTGAAATCCTAAATATCAAGGAAATAAAAATGTTGAAAAGAGGAATAAATTTTTTTTTTTTTTTTTTTTAAGAAGGAAAAGAGAAATAAGTTTGTTTGCAAAGATGTGGGGGAAAAACCTTAGAAAAGTAAATAAAAGAAGAAAGGGAAAAAAAAAAAAAAGGAAGAGATAGGGAGAGAGAGGAAAAAAAAAGAAAGAGAGAAAGTAAAATAGATAGTGGAAGGGGAAAAAAAAAAGAAAAAAGAAAAAGAAAACAAAACAAAGAAACGGAAGGGAGAGAAAGGGAGGTTTTTTTTTTTTTTTTTTTTTTTAACAAAAAAAAATTAATATTTCAATTTTTTTAATTTTTAAAACTTATTATATTAATATTGTGGTTTTAAATTCTGAGTCGAGGTCGTTTCTTCGTTTTGCAATGTGGACATATATCATCGACCACATGATGTACTCTCTTCCAGAGATGACATATATAAACATTAAACGAACTGCGTGGATCCGGTACAGTGGCCAACTAAACATTAAACAATGTAATATAGCTATGTTGTGATAAAAGAAAAAAAAGTAATATAGCTACGTTTCTTTATAAATCCATTAAAAACTCCATTTTGCTCTAAATGTTCAAATCCTACCAAATACACAGCATGTGTAAAATAGCCAACAAACTTTAAAACTAGCCATAATTAAGTCCTAGAAATAGCTTATAATAATGTGTGTTATCACCCTCACTTTATAAATCACTCTTAATAATTTACAATTTTTTCCTTTGATTGATTATGAACTTTGTAATCTAAAGATTTTTTTTCCACAAATTATTAAGAATTTCTTAATACTAGCATTTACCAGCTTTGTAGTTCTAAGACCATTGCTTCTCACCATTTGGATCTTGAAGTATGCAAGCATTACATTAAAACAACATTATACAAAGTGTCCTTGGTCCAGATCACTTTGAGTGTAGTTGTGACTTAAAGAAATCTGAATCCATACTTGCTTGGCAACTTCAGTTGTAGGAGTAATTACTTTCTATGTGGGTTAGGACAAATTTTGATAAAATTTTAGAAGCCAACAATATCATTCGTCAATTCTACTTGAGGACTTTTTTTTTAAAACGATTTTTAAATCTTAGAGACCAATTAAAAATAGAATTCAAATTTTTGTGACCAAACATTTTATTTTTGGAATCTCAAAAACCAAATATAAACCAAGTTCAAATATCTTTTTGTTCATAGAGAATATAAACTAAGTTCAATTATCAAGGACCAAAAATGTTAGTTTCTAAAATATAGTAACCAAATAGAAACTAACTCAAATCCTAGAAACCAAATTTAGTTTGAACACGATATAAATTGGGTTAAAATGTCATTTTGTTTCCTATAATTTGAGTCTCATTCAGAAGTACATGTGTTAACCTATCCTCACTTTGGCTCCTTTATTATATATCTATAATCTATAATCTATAATCTATAATATAATATATAATATATATATATATATATATAAAAGACGCTTAAGGGGAGAAACTTTTGATTTCCTTTCTTGCCCCTTTTTAATATTCAAATTTCTCATTTGTCCTTCCTATTTAATTATTTAATATTTAATTATTCAAATTCCCACGGGTAGATCATTCCAAGTTTAAGAATTGGTTTAAAAAAAATCTCATCTTTGATAAGATTAAGAATTAGTTAAAAAAAAAATCATTCCCACGTTTAGAAAAAAAAAATCTCAAATCTCTTTTTTCGTTTAGGTTTTCTTTTTTTTTTTATTATTTTTTTTTATTTTTTAAAAACTCATCTTCATTCCCACTAAAAAAAATCATTTCCACGTTTAGAAAAAAAATCTCAAATCTCTTTTTCGTTTAGGTTTTCTTTTTTTTTTTTTAAAAAAAAAAAATCATCTTCATTCCCACTTTTACGTTTTCTTTTAAAAAAAAAAATTAAGAATTAGTTAAAAAAAACACTACAAGAATTTTTAAATACGCCGACGTTATCTATGCCGACGCAAGGATTTTCGTCGGCGTATAATGGTCTTCGCCGACGCAATCGCGTCGGCGTATATACCTTAACGACTTTTTTATGAAACGTGTCTACGCCGACGCAAATTTGGGGTCTTCGCCGACGCAATTGCGTCGGCATATATACAGTTGTATTTAACCTATATGCTTATGTATTAATACAACTTTCTTTTTATTCAGGTCATCAGTTCAATCACTATTCGTGAACTTCACTTTTGAAGGAGCTAAACAACCTGTAGTTGGACATATAAGGATTTGTATGGAACCTTAAACACACTTTATACTCTTGGATGGAAAGATTTTGTATGATATGCTTTCTTAGTAAGTTTAGTTTTTGTATGATTAATGAGTTTATGATATGCAAAACTTAAACACACTTTATACCCATTTATGAAAGCATATCATAAACCTAAACACACTTTATACATAGACTTGTGGATTCTAATGCTGTAGTACAAGTTCAACGTGTAGATACTTTTTCTATCTCTTCTCTTGATTAACATTATGTTCTTCTCATTTTTGTTTGCTTATTATTAAGTCAGGCTACAGTATGTCTATTATTAGGTCTAAACTATTACTGTGGTTAATGCAATGAGAAACGAATGATATAGTCATCTCATGATCGCCAAATTCTAGTTCAAACTTAGTCATATTCAACAATTGACACTAAAAACTAATTAAAAAAAAAAAAATAATGTGGTCTATGCCGGCGCAACTTGCGTTGGCGTAGACAATGGAGTCATACTCTATGCCGACGCAAGTTTGCGTTGGTATGTTATCTACGTCGACGCACCCATGCATCGGCGTAGATCACACATACAACAATTTCGTTTTATCAATGTCGACGCAAAGATGTGTGCGTCGGCGTAGACCTCTACGCCGACGTATCTATGCCGACGACCATGCCGACGCAATCTTTGCGTCGGGAAGTTGTCTATACCGACGCGAAGGGGGTCTACGCCGACGCATCGATGCGTCGGCGTAGACCGAAAATCTTGTAGTGCAATCATTCCCACGTTTAGAAAAAAAAATCTCAAATCTCTTTTTCGTTTAGGTTTTCTTTTTTTTAAAAAAATCTCATCTTTGATAAGATTAAGAATTAGTTAAAAAAAAAAAATCATTCCCACGTTTAGGTTTTGTTTTTTTTTTTCTTTTTAAAAAAAATCTCATCCTTGATAAGATTAAGAATTGGTTTTAAAAAAAAAAAAATCATTTCTTTGGTAATTGGTTTTTTTTAAAAAAAAATCTCATCTTCATTCCCACTTTTACGTTTTCTTTAAAAAAAAATTAAGAATTAGTTAAAAAAAAAATCATTCCCACGTTTAGAAAAAAAAAATCTCAAATCTCTTTTTCGTTTAGGTTTTTTTTTTTTTTTTTAAAAAAAATCTCATCTTTGGTAATTGGTTTAAAAAAAATTTCATCTTCATTCCCACTTTTACGTTGTCTTTAAAAAAAAATAAGAATTAGTTAAAAGAAATCATTCCCACATTTAGAAAAAAAAAATCTCAAATCTTTTTTTTTGTTTAGGTTTTCTTTTTTTTAAAAAAAAAAAAAATCTCATCTTTGATAAGATTAAGAATTAGTTAAAAAAAATCTATAATCTATAATCTATACTATCTATATCTATAATATATTAAAAAGCAAGGATCCGTGAAAAATATTTTTAGACTAAAATACCCCTTTAAATTTAAGATAATTACTATAGTTAAAATCTAATTATTTGAATTAAAAAATTAAAGATACAAAAATTAAAAAGTGGTAATCTATAAAAAAGAATTAAAAAACGAATATGAAATTATGAAAAAAAAAATCTTTTGCTATATAAAAAAAGTCTATAATATATATATTAAAAAGCAAGGATCCGTGAAAAATATTTTTAGACTAAAATACCCCTTTAAATTTAAGATAATTACTATAGTTAAAATCTAATTATTTGAATTAAAAAAAAATAAAAGATACAAAAATTAAAAAGTGGTAATCTATAAAAAAGAATTAAAAAACGAATATGAAATTTTGAAAAAAAAAACTTTTTTTGTATAAAAAAAGAAAAAATAAGAAAAAAACAAATGTAGTGATTTTAATAATTATCTTTAATAAATGATTAAGAAAATTTAAAAAAAAAATCTGTAATCCCTACAAAATTTAAAAAAAAAACCAATATGAAATTTTGAAAAAAATATTTTCCTATAAAATAATAAGAAAAAATAAGAAAAGAACACCGTATTAATGGTTAAAACGAATTATGTTTGTTTTTTTTTTAACTTTTCTTTTTTTTTTTAATTAAAACAAATATGATTTTTTTTTATTTTTAATCTATTATATATTAAGATTAATTATTTTTCAATTTTTGAAATCAAATTTCGTAATTGTTTTAATTAAAAAAATAATAAAAAATAATATTTTTAATTAAAAAAAAATAAAAAAAATAATTGTTTTAATTAAAAAAATATTAAAAATCAAATTTCGTAATTGTTTTAATTAAAAAATATTGAAAAAATAATTGTTTTAATTAAAAAAAAGAATAGATAAAAAAATTAATTGTTTTAATTTACAAAATCAAATATAAAAAAATCAAATTTCATAATTGTTTTAATTAAAAAAAATTAAAAATAATTGTTTTAATTAAAAAAAAGATAAGTTAAAAAATAATTATTTTAATTTAAAAACAATTAAAAAAAATAATTATTTTAATTAATTAATTAGACAAAAGAAAAAAGAAAAAAATTTAGATTTTGTAATTAATTAATTAATTAATTAGAAAAAAAAAATAGATTTTGTAATTTTTTAATTAATTAATTAAAAAATATTAAAAAAATAAATTTTGTAACACCTTTTAATGAAAAAATATAAAAAATGAAAGAAATAAAAGAAATTTTTTTAACTGTCAAAATCTAATATTATTTTTTTCAAATATGAATTTAATAACATAGAATAATATCTTATGGTCTCTAGATTAAATTTTGCTTTTCATTCTTTTTTTTTATGCTTAATATTCTTTTTATCTTATGAAATTTAATAACCTAGATTAATATTATGGTCTATATATTTTATTTTATGGTTTGTAGATTTGATCCAAAATCTAATCAAATTAGAATTTGAATTTAAATTCCCTCAATAAATATTTCACGTTCTTCATTGGTTTTCCCATCGAGGAAACTTTACAAACATGGTGAAACTCTTGCAACTTCTTCGTCGCTGGTATTTACCTCCCAGACTCAAATACCTCTGTATTTGAATTTTCCGATTAAATCTCTTATTTCTCACACTTTAATTTTGTTATGTGATTTTATATTCAAAATATCCTAATGTATATCTTTTTAATTTTTGAACATAAATGTATATTTTTTTTAGATTTGCCATTTGTTTTTTGCAGCAGTCAATGTCTAATCACCTCTATTGTTTCTTTATTGGATTAGTTACATCATTATTGACTATCGATTTTCATCACCTCCTTGCTCAATCCACTAACAAGTTTTAGATACCGGACATCTAGGTAATATAGGACTCTCCACTTTTTGAAGCTAAGACAATCTACGGTCAAATTTAAGTACGCTATACTTTTTATATTGCATTTGAATGGTTAAATCAAATTTTGAGTGTGATGTAGATATGTAGGGAAGGATGAGAAAGAGTATTGTGAGATTTCAATGGAGAATTTAAAAAATAGGAATAGTTAATTATGAGTTTGATGTAGATATGTAGCAAAAATAGTTGCAATTTCTTAGGATTATATTATAAGCATTTCCTCTATAATTTTTTTTATAAGCATTTCCTCTATAATTTTTACCAAGCCCCTCCATTATTGATCTCACTTTTACTTGACTCAAATTTATTTTCCTAATCCTTGAATCCATCACCGTTCATGCTTGGATATCATATGAAAGTTTGATTTTGAAAAATATTCAAATTTAAGGTTTTTTTTTTCCCTCTAGATTCTAGACATACTTCTCTTTTCAAAGAGTTTAATTATCTCATAATTTTTATAATTGAGTTGTGCTGATTTGATTTATTGATTGGTTTTGAGTCTATTGGGTAGGATTTTTATTGTTTCAATTTTATTTTTTCTTTATTTTTTTTTTTAAAAAAACCAAGTTTAATTTCTTTAAAATTTAATTTTGTCAATTTAATTTTTTTTTTTTGTTCACGTTTTGTGTCTACTAGGGAGGACATTAATTTTGTCCATTTTTTTTAAAATTAAATTTCATTAACATTTGATTTTTTCAATTTAAATGTTTTTTTGTTTAGATTTTTGTGTCTACTTGGAAGGTTTTTTATTTTGCTAATGTTCTTTGCTTAAAAAAAAAAAAAAAAATCAAGTTTCATTAAAATTTAATTTTGTCAATTTATTATTTTTTTTGTTTCACGTTTTGTGTATACTGGAAAGAGTTCGATTTTGTCAATTTTCTTCTTTTTTTTTTTTTTTTTGAAAACTGAAGTTTAGTAAATTAATTTTTTTTTTGTGTCACAATTTTTGTCTACTGAGAGGATCTCGATTTTTTCAATTTTCATTTTTTTTAAAAATCATGTTTCATTAAAATTTGATTTTTTTTCAATTTTTTTTGTCACATTTTGTGGGAATGATTTCAATTTTTTCAAATTTTTTTTTTTTTTTAAAAATCAAGTTTCTTTAAAAGTTTATTTTTCTATTTATTTTTTTTTGTCACGTTTTGTGTCTACTAGGAAGGATTTCAATTTTCTCAATTTTTTAAAATCCTGTTTCATTAAAATTTAATTTTTTCATTTTATTTTTTTTATTCACATTTTGTGTCTATCGAGAAGATTTTGTCAATTTAAATGTTTTTTTGTTCACATTTTGTGTGTACCGGAAGATTTTGTCAATTTAAATGATTTTTTTGTTCATGTTTTCTGTCTATTGGGATAATTTAAGGATACATTCCTTAAACTTCTATGAATCTTTAGTTATATATTGCTTAAACTTCTATAAGAATGTATAGAACTAATCTTAATTAGTTTTAAATTCATTTTAGTTCATAATATTTTCCTCAAATTATTACACGTGCAACGCACGTGGTAAAAACCTAATATATAAAAGGGGCTAAGAGAGGAGAATTTTTACTTTCCTCTTTTGCCCTTACAATTTTAATAAATTCCTATTTTGTCCTTCACTCTTTGTTGATGGGGTATGACTCTTCAGGTCAAGGTGTCCGTTTAAAGAAATTTGTACAATGAAGTAGTTTTTCAAACATAACTATTCGATAAAAAGTGAATTTTTAAGCAACATTATATCATTAGATTGAATAGTTGCAATTTATAAGCTGACAAGATGCGATTATTCGGGTGGAGGTGGATACACGCTGAATCAGTTTATCCAATATTTGTGTATAGGTGCATCCATTTAATGATTTAAACTAAAATGTATTAAAAAAAATTGGTCATTAGTCACATCTTTCCAAAAAGCACATCAATCGTATATATATAAAATAAGCATATTAGTGTAAAATTGTTTTTTCTTTTTCACTTTTTCTTAGAAGTTTCCTCTTATGATTCTACCACTTCACGAAGGAAAATGAACAAGAATCTATGATCACATGAAAATATAAGTCTTCAATCATTTGAATGCTTTAATTTCTTTTTGAGAATCTTGTAATTTATCTTCTACAACTCCTTTCTTCAATTTCATTTCATAGAATCTTCATGTTTATCACTCAAATTCAACAAATCCTTTACATTAAATATAGAAATAAAATGTTTAAACAACGAAAAATCATTTTGCTCATTTATTATACTCAAAATATTTTCGATTATGGTAAAAAAATAAAAACTTTAGTTTCTTCTCAACAATTAAAAAAACATAATAAATGAAGATATAACCTAACTCTTTTGTAAGGTTTCAAACTCTAATTTCATTTGTAAAATTATGAGCAGTATATGAGTAGGGGAGATATGTTCTCAAAAAAAAAGGGTAGAGGAGATACTTTATTATGCTTTACTTAGTAGTGAGATGGAAGAGAAGAGAAAGCAATAAAGTTGTGAAAAGAAAACATTTTTAAACATGTGAATTAGTAGATAAAGGATAAATAAATCATAAAATAGATGGGAGAAATGTTCATAAAGATATATAAATAATAAAGCATATTTAAAAAAATAAATATTTTACATAATTTCAAAATAGATCTAAAAAATAATTGTATAAAGAAATCTTATTAAAATTCTATTACGTTTAATAAATATTTCGTAGATATCCAAAATTAATTTGTTTCTTTTGTCATATGTGATTGACATGATATGATTGTCATATTTAAAAATTTTTCTTAAAATATGTCTAATAGATAAATAAATAAGGTTTAATTTTGATCATATATATTATTTTTGCTATTTTTTTTTCAAAATTTTATGTTGGAAATTTTATATTGTGTACTTATGCTTTCTTTTCCAACAAAATAACTAAATTAAATTAAAATTTATATAGTTAAAACAAAATCAATGGTCAATAAAACAAACAAAATAAAAAAAAAACAAGATATACATAGTTTTGGCTTTGGAAAAAAAAAAAGAAGATATAGTCTTAACTTTCATATTCATTATAAATTAACCTAAAATAATAATGAAATTTTACGTGCATTGCACGGGTCTTTTAACTAGTTCTAATAAAAGTTTAGTGTAAAATTAATATGCAAAAATTAGAGTTTTTATTTATATTTGATATTGGGAAAATTAAATAAATTTAAGAAAAGATTAAAACAAAAGGCTATACTAAATATTTTCTTGTTATTTCATATTTGTAAATATATTCTAATTAGATTTAAATTATTAATGATTTATAAGATTTTCTTTATGTGATAATTTTAATTATTTATACAAAAGTAGAGTTTTTAGATTGAAATATGTATAAAACAAAAATTTATATATATTCTACAAACTTGTATCCAGATGGATTTAGAGGATAAGGCAAACGAGCTTTTCTTGGTAGAGAAGGAACATCATTTCAATATAACACCTATTCTTTTGCAGAAATTGATATTTAAAAAAAAAAATTTGAGGGAAGGGGTGCGTGGCCCCCTAGCCCCCCCTAAGTCCGTCCCTGATGTGGGTAGCTGGACACTTCTACTTTCAGATGTGAGCAAGATTCAACGTGATGAGATAAACAATCATCTTTTTTTGGTTGACATCTCTTGGAGTCATTTCCCTTTAAATTTTCTAGCTTTGTTTTGATAATGTTTGGTCCATCAATGAGGAGCAACAACTTTAAAACCCATCAAAATTGGTGGAGAGGCTTGCTATCTATGGAATTGGTTATTTGTCTCACATTGTTGGTGGAAATATACTATTTAGGGTAGTTGTCTAACATATTAGGAAACAAATTACAATGTTTCATATCTATAATTTTCTCTTCAACTCCATAATTTTAGCTGTATTTTTTATTGTGAACTATTTTGATCTCAGCACTTTCAAATATTTCAATTTGAATTTCTAAAATATAATATATATATATATATATATTTATTAATAGATCTTGCATGTCTCTCGTGTTCATATCGTCATTCATGGATTAATGTGGTACTCCTTCCACACTCAGGTAACTAGTGACATATTAACTTGCTATAGTGTCCATATTAGTCAACAATAGAAATTCAATTATGAGATATTAGATCAAATTGTTAGAACTAAAATGAATATTATTTTATTAATCATATTAACTCAATAATCTTCCTTTAATTTTCAAGAATAAAATTCACTTAAAATTTAGGGGGGGGGGGGGGCATATTATTTCCTTATTTTAAAGTTGTTTAAAGTTGTTTTTAAATTTTGTCACATTATGTGAAATGAAATGAGGGGATGTCTATATGTACAAAAGCATTAATTTGATGATTGATAATTTACAATGAGTGTGAGAGGAATTTTAAAGGTGATACTTTAATATAAAGCATTTCTTTTTATAAGTATTTTCAGAAAAAAAAAATACTAATTTAATATTTGCATGTGTTTTTTAACATTTTCAAAATCGCTTGTAAAAATCACACTTAATTATATTAAGGAAACTAAATAACATAATCTTTTCTTAAAAAAAGAAAGAAATAAAGTGGAAATAGACTAAATTATAAATTTTGTACATAAATTTTAAGTGTCGTATCTATTTAGTTCCTCTTATAATATAAAAATTATGTAATAAGTCCTTGGTTTCGTAAGAATATTTGTTGATCTCATCCATAATCTTTAAAAAAATATATCTAGTAGTAGAATAGTTTTTAGCCAAAAAACTGATCTCAGGTAGCATTATGGGTTTTTTGTGCTTTTTTTTTCTTTTTTTTTTTTTAGGCAAACATGAAACAACATAATGGACTAGCCAGCAAACTCAACTTATCAAAAACATTGAAGGCTGTTTGTTTTTTTGGAAATCTAGATAATTAGAATATTAAGATGTCTGGAGACTGGAATTATAGTGAGAGATTTGAACCACATACCTCTTTATTATTAATACAAACTTTATGTCAGTTGAGTTATCTTTACGTTGACAAAATTACGAACTTATTTTAAACTTTCTAGAAGAGTAGTATAAAGATTTTAATAGATATACAACTTTAAAAAGGTAAAAAATAACACTTTTTTTTACAATGGTAAAAAAGAACACACTTGATATTCAATATTGAATTTTTTTTTCTTCTTTTTTTATAATATCCTCCGCGTAGCCATTTTGACTAAGGCGTATGAAAGATGAACAAAATAGCCCGAAAAGTAAGGGTTAGTGGAAACCTAAAGGGATCCCATTTCATCAATTTCCAACAAGGACTTCCATATTGCCTTTCATTTTAGGTCGCCATGCATCTTAATTAAAATTTGTAATCTCAAAAATTAAAAAAAAAATTAAAACTAAAAAATAAATAAAACAAAAACAAAAACAAAAAAGAGTGTACTGTCCTTTCTCCAACCACTCAAATAAACGCATGCGCTATGCTTTTGGACACATTACTATTTTTGGGCTTTCAACTTTTTCCTAAAATTTATCCTTAATTGATCATTTTTATTATAATATAAACCCAATTTTAGACTATAATTTTGTATTGATAATTAAACTCCAACCATTGTGCACAAACTTTCTTATTAGTTTGCAATTTATCCAATCTCCTCACATTTTATTGATTCAATTTTCAAAAAATAACATTGTTTGAAGTTATACATTTGGATCATCTCATCATATTTAACAAATTGATTTGTTGTGATTTTATATTATATTTCTTGTGTTTGGTAACTAAGGGCTTCTTTACCAATCATTTTCCCTTTCTTTTACTTTTGATCTTCTTTAATATCTGTCTTAAAAAGTTTGAACATATGTTTTGTTTTTTTAAATTTTAATAATTAAACAAGGTAATTGCTTGTTGTATTATATTGTAGTCTTATAAGTTATAAATATATTTTCACATTTTTAAATTAAATTATTATTCTCCCATAATTCTTCTTAGATAGGTAGAAAAAAAAATAGAGGAAGAGAGAAGATGAAAGTTGCTACTATCCATTTGATTTAGCATTTCTGATTTCTA
Organism: Luffa aegyptiaca; assembly: GCA_017139565.1. Classification (NCBI taxonomy): domain Eukaryota; kingdom Viridiplantae; phylum Streptophyta; class Magnoliopsida; order Cucurbitales; family Cucurbitaceae; genus Luffa; species Luffa aegyptiaca. The sequence goes on along the minus strand of CM029404.1, from coordinate 2,550,565 downwards.
CTATTACATTAATCCAAAAAATCTTATACACCTTCGAGAATTATGCATCGACAGTTTTAAAATATATAGAATCCTAACAAATGGTCTAAATTGATTCATTTATGAAATTTTAATATTTGAGTTGATACAATTATTAGTTTTTTTTTTTTGGAGGAGTGATACAATTATTAGTTTGGGGTTTCAATGAATGCAACCCCAAAAGTTTAGGGGTATAATTTTTTTTTTTGTTAGGTTGACTTGTGATATCTTTAGGGTTGATTCTTTATTTTCTATTTTTGAAGAATTATGTGGTAAATTAAAGAAGCCAATATTGGCTACATTTTTTGCTTTAAGAACTTTTGATTAAAATATGTAAATTTTTTCCCACGAAAGTAAGTTTTTTTTTTTTTTTTTTTTTTTTTTTTTTTTTTTTTTTTTTTTTTTTTTTGAGTATATCAACATTTGGGGTGGGAGATTCGAACCTCTGACCTCTTAGTCGAAGGTATATATCAATTACCACTAAGCTAAGCGCACTTTGGCTTTTCCCACCAAAGTTTTAGTCTTTGTGAAATAATTTAAGTTATGAAATTGATTTTTTTAATATGGAACTTTAGCAGCATTATTCAAAATGAATAATAATTATACACCTACCTAAATACATTCACACGACCCTCTATGACATATATTATCTAAAATACAACTTGAGAAAGTTGATCAATGTCACAATCCGCTCATATCACAACCATATCTTTAGTGCATAAAAATTTTTAAAATATAAAATAAAAATAGAAATATAAAAAAATAAAAAATAAAAAAGAAACTTGAAAATTGGCAAAAAGAATTAATGATAAGGTTGACCTAATTTCTACGACTAAAGAGCAACTTGAATAGCACTAAACCATGAAGGTAATGGATTTTACAGTGTACAGATTACTATTTTAATCCACCAAAATCCATTGTGGGAGATATTTTAATTAATATTTTTCTATTTAAAGTTACTAAATAGGAAATCGAACAAAAAAATGAGACCTAATATACCGACCCAAATCCAATTAAATTACAAGGGGAGGGCTCTTTTTCAAATATTTTGTTACTTTTTTTTCTTTATACTACAATATTTATTGCTACCTTTTCACACTACTTATGAGATGATGATGTCCTTTATGAAATATAATACATTACCCACTTGATTAAAAAAAATAAAAATTGAAGATGATATTAGTAATTCCATGAACTTGATTAATTAATTAAAAGTAGAAAATTTTTAGTGAAGATTTTACTAGGATTATACCTGTTTAAAAGATAAAGATATGATATTTCAAAAAAAAAAAAAAAAAAAAAGATAAAGATATGAACTTGGTAATTGGGAGGGATACTCTTTTTTTTCTTTCTTTTGTTGAATGAAGTCATTCAAATTATGTTTAATTTCTTGTTTTTAAATTTACTTAATTAAATGAATATCTATTTGGTGTTTTTTTTTTTAAAAAAATTTGATTGTGTGATTCAGGTATTGAAAATTTTGAAAACAATATTGTTATGTTTTAGTATTTTTATATACAAATTTGAAATTTGTAGAACACAATTTTTTTTTTTTTTTAACATCAACCTTTCATTCAAAACCAAGAAGGCGCAAGAGCAACATTACATAACGGTTTGAAAACAACAGGAAAACCTAAGAAACCACTACATATTAAGGGACAACCTCATTCCCACCAGAAAAATATCATCAACAAAAGCCAAAAACACCATCTAGGAGCCTAAACACTGAACCCCTCCCGAACTAAATCCACGATCATCACACCACACAGCTAGCTGCACATCTGCTCCGTACTCGCTCATTTTCACCTCTTCTTGCCCCCGAAACTCATAGTTTAGGCCTGCATATATATATAGAGATTAGCGCAAGTAAGCAATTTAGGAGAAGATAAGCCCAAACACAATCATTCCACCCAAACCCCCACCTAAATTCTGCTAACCCTCAAGCCCTCATAGACCTATATAATATGATTGACAGAGATTCGAAAGTTGGAGTTTGTCATGCTCGAGTCCCTGCGCAAACCAATGCTAAGCCTTTTGCCTAAGAGAAGCTGTAGTAATCTAACAAATTAAAGGAAACCACTCAAAACTTTTTAAGAAATTCTCGCATGTGTGTGTGAGTAGCCTTTCCTAGAACCACAAGTGTACGGGCCAAGTTATAATATAGTGAATTTTAATTCGAATGTCGTCCTCTGGATTGGGTTTCTAATCAATTTAATTACCGAAAATACTCAAGTCCAATTTTATTTAGGGAACCAAACTTAGTGACAAAAGAATGAGAACTAACACAAAACTAAAGAGATGGAAATCAAATGATGGCAATTTCTTAGGGAGTTGATTTCACCAATTGGGTTTATGGATTAATTAACGGATGATTAACATGCTATGACTCATAAATCTTGGAATACTAAACTCACACATATCTCTCCCGAGCATACATGATTATCTCACATGCAATGAATCCAATATCCCTATCTAAATTCATTAACATGCAAGGCATTAAGGAAATCCTTTTTAACGATTTCTAAGATTATCTATTATCTCCCGATCTCAAGACTATCCTAGTTATGCATAATGAGATCTAAGCTAAACCCCCTCTCCCGAGTTAGATTTAGACACAAGCGTCATTCAATTCATGGCCAGTAAATTGAAAGTATTAAAGAAACATCATGCATAAATGAAATCATAACAATAATCCATAAATCAATCCATAATTGCCCAAAGGGCTACATCAATCCCTAAGATAAAGAACCTAGCTAATCATACAACGCGTTATGATATAAGCTAAGTCTAAAATAGCCATTGAAACTAACTAAAATAAGAGGGAAAGAAGATTAAACGCTAAGTTGTTGAGACCACACGTCCCCGTCACGATCTCCACGAGCCAAGCCTTGAATCCCGCTCCTCTCCACTTGCTTCAACTTGCACCGAAGGTTTTTAGTTGAGATTTAGGCCAAAATTGCATCAAAAGAAGTCCCATTTTTCAGCCCTAATCGCATTCTATTTATAGGAAAAAAGTCGATAGCGTTGAGACGCTATAGGCACAGCGTCGCGACGTTGTCGCTATACCGAGCATTCTGCAAAGGAAAAATCCGAGAGCGTTGAGATGCTATTGTCACAGAGTCGCGACGCTGTGACATTTTGCCGCCTGATTTAATTGAGGAAAGTCCAGCGTCGAGATGCCCAGAAGCTAGGGTCTCAACGCTGGTCTGCGGATTGCACTCTTCAATGGGCCCTTAGCTTCGATCCACTCCGTTTCTTTAGCATCTTTTTGCGTCCCAAACACCGGATTAACTCCAATTTCTCAATTTAGCTCCAAAATATATTTCCTACAAATAAAACACTAAAATGCATAAATTTGACCAATTAAATATCAAAGACTAGCTAAATTAATTAGGGAAAAATAGCTAGCTATGCTCGCTATCAGCAGTCCCTAAAAGCCCAGAAAAAATTTATAAGCCCCTCCACCTATCTTCCCCCTACACTGGCACTAAGGCCTCGCAAAAAAGGGCAAAAAAATCCAGATTAGGATGCCAAACACATAGCCTAGGAGCTTGAAATAAGGAATTCTTTTTCTTTTCTGATCTTAGCATTCTTATAAGACGAGGTACTAGCTTTCACACTACAGAGCAGGGACCCATAACCCAAGTTTAACCCTTGGTTGGCCTAACTGATCACACTGCATGCAACTCTTTTTACCCCCTAACTCTCATTTTTATTGCAAGCACGATTACCTCCTGAACAAAACAAGAGAGAGCATAGCTTTAATTCCACACTCAATCTCCCTCACTCATTTTACCTCACATAATCTTTCAGCAGGCATGTATTCTTTCTTTCCCTAGGCACAGTTTGCTCGCTAATTTGCAAATTTAGACTTCCCAGCTACAACCTTACACCTATCGGAGTGACAACAGGTCTATGGGACTCATAAAGCATTCCTAAGCTTTCAGGACAACTATAGGACAGACCAAGTGCTCAAAATATGCAAGAAACTCAAGAAAAATTTTTACAGGGCTCAAAATTAGCTACCAAACTTCACTTCAACGAAAACAAAAGAAAGAGCACAGAAGCACATGAACAACACACAATTATACTTAAAAAAGATAAAGCTTTCATCAAGCATACTATTTTATATTATAAAGTATAAATTCATTTTATTTTTGTTATATATAAAAGGATGTACAACATTTTATATTATAAATTATATAATTTTTTAAAATAATAATTGTTTGAATTTTATTGGAAAAAATCAATTTATACTCCTAAGTTTAGATTTGTTTTTCAAATGGAAGGTCTACATTTTTTAAGAAGTCTACCCACAAATGAAAAGTGATGCATAGATGATTTTCAAATTGAGAGATAAATTGGTTCACTTATGAAGATTTAGGAATTTAATTGATACTAATATAAGTCTCTACACTTGTGAACTTAAGCTTTATCAAATAGAATCTAATAAAAGTTGTAAATTGATACACTTATGAAAGTTTAAGGTTTTAGTCATATTTTTGTCCAATTTATTAATAATATTTGAGTTTCACTCAGTTGTTAATACCACTATTTTATTATTAATCAATACATTATTGAACACAACTTGAACAACTTCTTAAATTCAGATTTAGTTTCCAAATCAGCTATCAAATATCAAATACATATTAAATAATAATAATAATAATAATAATACTTTCTTTCTAAATCTCTTGATTTCAATTTTTGTTGTAAAGATTTTCTGTTTCTTTTTTTTTTTTTTAAACTAAAGAAATTTATTAAAACACCACGAGGGCTAAATCAGAAAGGTCATCTTCGACCAAAGAACACAACCAACTTGGGAAATTTTCAACCCAAGTGTTATTACATGGAATAATCCAGACATATCTAGCTACCTCATGGGCTGTTTTATTACCCTCTCTAGGACAAAACTGAAATCTAATCTCCATAAACCAGGGAATCAAACTCCAAATGGACTCAATTAAGGTCTCAACTTCACTCGCCCTTTTCGTTATAAAATCAAGGGAAATTATGCTAGATGGCTAGAAAAAAATAAGCCATTCAGTTTTTTGGCTAAAAAACTTTCGTATTCTCGATTGTGGCTGCCGCAAATCAAGGAACGACCAACCAGTTTTTTTCTTCCCATTTTACCCCTGGTATATACGTGTATATACAGACGCCGTTTACAACGCCGTTACATGCCCGATCCTTTTTTCCAAATTTCATGGGATCCTTGCCGTTTTGGTCTCCAACTGAATTCCATAGATTCCGTTTTCTTTTCCATTCTAACAATCAAAAACGATTTTCTTTATATTCCCATTTTCTTCTCCTTCTCCAACCGTCAAAAAGGTTTTTCTCTCTCTCAATTAGTGTTTAAACCTCGTTCAAATATATAGCTGAATCTAGGTCTTTTCATAACACGTTGGAAATAGTGTCTCTGTCATACTTTGATTGAAAACTTCCCCAATAACACAAAATGATGGTACAACAGATTACGATTATGCTCGATGGTGTCTGGAATGTCGCGAGACTCTATAGTGATTTCAAGTCTGGAACTGTGATGGTTCCTTGTGATTCTAACCTCTCTCAAGTCAAGGTATGTGTTGCGAACTACCTAGATCTATCTGACAGTAATAGTATCTGCCGGTTAACACTCTTCAGAAACTGATCAAGCAACCCGGTCAATATAGTCCTTTTAGAAGATAAGGATGTTTTTTGAATGGTTAGCAGGTTTCAGAATGGTACGTACATGGATTGTTGTGTAGTTGTCGACGTGCAGGATGTAGATACTGGTATACACAACTGGGGGCAGTCGTGAGCTCATCTCGGGGGAGACAAATTTTTAGTTTGTTAATGATAACTCTCCAAAAGGGAGTTATTTAGACCTTATTTCTATATTGATTCGTGTGTCTTTTGTGCTAAATAGGGTTGCTTCTAGATAGATATTGTATGTTTTAACCCATTTGGAAGAATGGATGCTTTGGAAGTTATTTTGTGCAGAATATATTGTTGAGCGACTTGAGGGAGCAAATTCTGTGCTGCAGCAAAGCTGGGAGCAAAACTGCCACGTCACAGTTCGTTAGCCAATTTAATGAACTGAATTCTGTTAAGCTATTCTCGGGATAAAGGAGCAAGGAGAGCCATCCACGTGTCTAGGTCAACCTAATTCAAGCCTCCTATCACTCTATAAAAGGAGATAACTGCCCAAGTCAAATTCATTCCTTTTTTGGGGAAGGAAATCCCATCCTTGGAGAGGAAAGTCCAATTCCTTTTTGGGAAGGAAATTCCATCCTTGGGAGGAACATTCCACTCTTGGAAGGGGATCATTTCTCATTTCCATTTTGGGAGCCGAATAGAGGAGAGAGATTGGAGACCAACAAGAAGACCATCAATTGCAAGCTGATCAAGGGAATTAATATTTTCTTGTATTACTTTGTAGTTATGGAAGCATATACTTATATTGTAATGTGTGTCTCTATGCGCTTTATGAACTAAGTAATTTTAGGCGTTGGTTAAGAAACATGTAGTTGCCGTGCTTAATATCTATGCAATAAATGTTGATTGATGCATCTTGATTATTTGTTGTGCTCATTTATATTTTGTGCTCGCCTGGCCAGCCGGTATGAATACCACTTTCTAGTTTCAGGGATGATTTAGGGAGTGTGTGGCATTTATTCACACTAGATCATTGTGTATTGGTGAACGCCAGTGACTGAGCTAGGGATAGCCAGTTGCCTAGTGCTTGATCGGTAGTGCTTCATTGGAGTTGAAACACATTCTAAAAAATCCGGAGTTCCGGGAGGAATCCGCTAATAAGACTGCGAGAGTTTTGCATTATCAATAATATTGCTAGAGCATCTTTTAAAACAATTACTAAATCCTTACCAGCACCTGTTTCTAATCTGTCTGCCTATTTGTTTACTTTCTGTTATGTCATTTCTTTTGCTTCAGCATTTCTATAAAAACCAATCATTTTACCCACTTTTGAAACCATTGAAAAACTAAACAAAATAGATAAAGTGAAAGCTAATTCAGACCTTAGATTCGATAAATACTTATTACTTGCTGCGGACTGTGTATACTTGCACAGAGTTCTAGAGTCTTTTTATATCTTATTTTTACTCACTCTGGAAACCCAACAGTTAACTCAGAATGGTATGTACAGAGATTGTTGTGTAGTTGTCGAAGTGTAGGATGTAGATACTGGTATACACAACCGAGGGCAATCGCAAGCTCATCCCGGGGTTTTACTCGATTTGACGTGCTATCAATGCGTCGGGTAAGTTTTTAAATTCATTCCTTTTATACCCAGTTTGAACATTAACGTTTTGGTGGGGGGATTTTTCCACAGTCATGGTTTTAATTTGGAAGTTCAAAGGTTATACAATGTTTACACAACCATGGGTGTAATTCTTTGTAATTACGCTACTGAGTGATGTATTGTGATTATTCCATTTGTCATTTGTGGCCATGTACACCTTAAGTCTTTTCTAGGAGTTATTGATTCTTTACACCTTAAGTCTTTTCTAGGAGTTAGTGATTCTTTTGTAATTCAAGGAGTGCCTAGGGATGCCCTTAGATTAACTTTGTTCTCGTATTCTATTAGAGATGGAGCAAAGACATGGTTAAATTCTTTTGCTCCAGGATCAATTAGGACATGGAATGAGTTAGCAGAAATTTTTTTGAGTAAATATTTCCCACCAAATAGGAATGCTAAATTGAGGAGTGAAATAGTAGGGTTTAGGCAACTTGAAGATGAGACTTTTAGTGAGGCTTGGGAGAGGTTTAAGGAGCTTTTGCGAAAGTGTCCCCACCATGGTTTACCACATTGTATCCAAATGGAAACATTTTACAATGGGTTAAATGGAGCAACCCAAGGTATGGTTGATACTTTGGCTGGAGGGGCCCTTTTGGCAAAAACTTTTAATGAAGCCCATGAAATTTTAGAAAGAATATCAACTAATAGTTGTCAGTGGTCGGATGTTAGAGGCACAAATAAAAAGGTTAAGAGTGTGTTAGACGTAGATGGTGTGTCCACCATTAGGGCTGATATTGCAATGTTAGCTAACGCTCTTAAAAATGTGACAGTGGTTAGTCATCAGCAGCCGCCAGCTGTGGAGCCTGCTGTAGTGGTGAACCAAGTTGCAGAAGAAGCATGTGTCTATTGTGGTGAAGATCACAACTACAAGTTTTGCCCCAGCAATCCAGCTTCTGTGTTTTTTGTAGGTAATCAGAGGAATAACCCTTATCCCTTATTCTAACTTTTATAATCCAGGTTGGCGCAACCACCCCAAGCAAAAGGTGAACCAATCGGGATTTGCTAAAGCGTAGGTATTGCCCCAGCAAAATAAGCAGGCTTTGCCCAGAAAAATTCAGAGAGTTCTCTTGAGGCAATAATGAAAGAATATATGGCTCATAAAGATGTCGCAATTCAAAGTAATCAAGCTTCAATGAGAGCCCTGGAATTGCAAATGGGCCAGCTAGCTAATGAGCTGAAGGCAAGGCCTCAAGGGAAACTTCCTTCAGATACTGAACACCCAAAAAGGGAAGGTAAGGAGCAGGTAAAGGCAGTGACTTTTAGGAGTGGTAAGCCACTAGAAGAAAGGAAAGAGCCTAGTAAACCCCAGAATGTAGAAAATAATTGTGATAAAAATGTTGTTGTTGAGAAAGAGTTGGAGTCTGGTCAGCGTGCTGGAGGCAGCAATAATGATGCTGGAGCATCTAGGTCTGTTCCAGATGTGGAACCACCTTATGTGCCGCCCCCACCTTATGTACCACCTCTACCTTTTCCACAAAGGCAAAGGCCTAAGAATCAGGATGGTCAATTTAAAAAGTTTTTAGAGATTCTTAAACAATTGCATATAAATATCCCTTTAGTAGAAGCTATAGAGCAAATGCCAAATTATGCTAAATTTCTTAAGGATATTTTAACTAAAAAGAAGAGGTTAGGTGAGTTTGAAACTGTATCTCTTACTGAGGAATGTAGTGCTATTCTTAAGAATGGGCTACCAACCAAGGCTAAGGATCTAGGATCATTTACTATACCTGTGCCTATAGGTGGAAAAGAATTAGGTAGAGCACTCTATGATTTAGGTGCAAGCATTAATCTTATGCCTCTTTCGGTCTATCGAAAGTTAGGTATTGGTGAAGTTAGGCCTACCACAGTTACACTCCAACTAGCTGATAGGTCTATCACATATCCAGATGGTAAAATTGAGGATGTCTTAGTAAAAGTAGATAAGTTCATATTTCCTGTTGATTTTATTATCTTGGACTATGAGGCTGATAAAGATGTCCCAATTATTCTTGGTCGTCCATTTTTGGCTACTGGTAGAGCGTTGATAGATATTCAAAAAGGGGAGTTAACAATGAGGGTTTATAATGAGGAAGTACAATTTAATGTGTTTAAGGCCATGAAGTATCTAGACGAAATGGAAGATTGCTCTTTCATTAGGATTCTGGAGAACACAATTGTTGAGACAGCAATGCAGGATTCGGCTGACAAACATTTGGAAGATCATGGAGAGGTTAGTGTAGAAGATTTAGAAGTTTGTTCTTTAGAAAGAAAAAATGAAAAAGAAGTGTCTAGGTGTGAGGATGTTTTTTAGTCTTTAGATTTAGATCAAAGAAAGGCTCCTCCTATTAAGCCATCCCTGATTGAGGCACCCACTTTAGATTTGAAGCCCTTGCCGGATCATCTAAAGTATGTGTATCTTGGGGAGGGTGAGACGTTGCCCATTATTGTTGCATCAGATTTAATGTCGGAGCATGAAGATGCCTTAATAAAGTTGCTGCAGCAATATCGCAAAGCAATAGGTTGGACATTGGCTGACATTCAGGGAATTAGCCAATCTTTCTGTATGCACAAAATCACTCTAGAGGAGGGATCCTTTAGGAGTATTGAGCAACAAAGAAGGCTTAACCCTGCAACGAAAGAGGTTGTTAAAAAGGAGGTGATAAAATGGTTGGATGCTGGCATTATTTATCCAATTGCAGACAGCAATTGGATAAGCCCTGTCCAATGTGTTCCTAAGAAAGGAGGTGTCACGGTGGTGAGCAATAAAGACAATGAATTGATCCCAACCAGGACAGTAACTGGCTGGAGGGTTTGCATGGATTACAGGAGGCTTAACAAAGCCACCCGTAAGGACCATTTCCCTCTACCATTTATTGACCAAATGTTGGATAGATTGGCTGGTCAGGCCTGCTACTGTTTCTTAGATGGTTATTCTGGGTATAACCAGATTACCATTGCTTCTGAGGATCAGGAAAAAACCACTTTCACCTGCCCTTATGGGACGTTTGCTTTTAGGCAAATGCCTTTTGGCCTTTGCAATGCTCCAACAACATTTCAGCGGTGTATGTTAGCAATTTTTTCTGATATGATTGAGTCCACTGTTGAGGTATTTATGGATGATTTTTCAGTTTTTGGAGGGTCTTTTCAGAGTTGTTTGAATAATTTAGGTAAGGTGTTAAAGAGATGTGAGGATACCCATCTAGTTCTTAATTGGGGAAAATGCCACTTCATGGTGAAGGAGGGCATAGTGTTAGGTCATAGGATTTCTAAGAATGGTCTAGAAGTTGATAGAGCAAAAATTGAGGTTATTGAGAGATTAGAACCACCGAATTCAGTGAAAGGGATTCAGAGTTTTCTAGGTCATGCTGGATTTTATAGGAGGTTCATAAAGGATTTTTCAAAAATCAGTAAACCTCTTTGTAACTTATTGTGTACTGATCATGTTTTTGACTTTAATGAAGATTGTAGGAAGGCTTTTGAAACTTTAAAGACTGCTTTAATCTCAGCACCCATTCTTTGTGCACCTAATTGGAGTTTACCATTTGAGGTGATGTGTGATGCGAGTGATGTTGCAGTAGGTGCTATGCTGAGGCAAAAACAGGGCAAATTTATTCATCCTATATATTATGCAAGCAGGGTTTTAAATGAAGCACAAGTCAACTATACAACTACTGAGAAGGAGTTGTTAGCTGTTGTGTTTGCTTTTGAGAAATTTCGACCATATTTGGTTGGATCCAAAGTCACAGTGTTCACGGATCTTGCAGCAATAAGGTATTTAATGTCTAAGAAAGATGCAAAGCCTAGACTAATTCGTTGGGTGTTATTATTGCAGGAATTCGACTTGGAGATAAAGAACAAGAAAGGATTAGAGAATGTCATTGCAGATCATTTGTCCCGTCTTGATCCATCATCATCTTTGCTGAAGCAATCTGCCATTTCAGATTCCTTTCCAGATGAGCAGCTCTTTGCTGTTGAGGTAAAGGTAGTTAAGGATGTCCCTTGGTATGCTGATATTGCTAACTTTTTGGTAAAGGGAGTCACTCCTATTGACATGGATTGGAGGCAGAAGAAAAAATTTAAGCATGATGCGAAAATTTTCTATTGGGATGAGCCATTTATGTATAAGCAATGCTCTGATGGTATTATTCGTAGGTGTGTTTCAGGTGATGAAGCAAAGAAAATCCTGAAGCAATGTCACTCTTCGCCGTATGGAGGCCATTTCAGCGGTCAGAGGACAGCTATGAGGATTTTGCATTGTGGATTCTTCTGGCCTTCCTTATTTAAGGATGCCCATTGGTTCTATAAGCAATGTGATGCTTGCCAAAGGAGAGGAAATTTAGGGCCTAGAGATGAAATGCCTCTTACTTACATTTTGGAAGTAGAATTATTCGATGTATGGGGTATTGATTTTATGGGGTCATTCCCCCTTCTAATGGTAATGTTTTTATCTTATTGGCAGTTGATTACGTGTCCAAGTGGGTGGAGGCCATTGCATGCCATCAGAATGATGCAAAGACAGTATCAAGGTTTCTTCAATCGCACATTTTTGCCCGGTTTGGGACACCTAGAGCTCTAGTGAGTGATGAGGGTACACATTTTGTTAATAATATCTTAACTAAGCTTCTAGCTAAGTATGGAATCAAGCATAGGATAGCTACCCCTTATCACCCATAGGCTAATGGTCAAGCTGAAATAAACAATAGGGAAATCAAGTCAATTCTAGAGAAAGTAGTCCATCCATCTAGGAAGGATTGATCTTTTAGGTTGGATGAGGCTCTTTGGGCTTATAGGACAACCTATAAGACTCCTCTAGGTATGTCTCCCTATAGGTTAGTATATGGGAAAGCTTGTCATTTACCATTAGAGCTTGAGCATAAAACATTTTGGGCTTTGAAAAAATTAAATTTTGATCTGAGTCGTGCAGGGGCAATAAGAATGCTGCAGCTTAATGAATTGGAGGAATTTCGCCAATTTTCTTATGAAAATTCGAAAATGTATAAAGAAAAGACTAAGTTGTGGCATGACAATAAAATTAAACCTAAAGAGTTTTTCAAAGGTCAAAGAGTTTTTCTTTACAATTCTAGATTAAAATTGTTTCCAAGGAAACTAAAATCTAAATGGTCAGGGCCATTTATTGTGATTGAGGTTTTTCCCCATGGAGCAATTACTTTGCAGGATGAAAAAGATGGGAGAGTGTTCAAAGTGAATGGACAGCGTGTGAAACATTATTGGGGAGAGGAGTTCCAGACGAAATATCGTTCCCTAAAGCTAGTTGATGAATGAGAGAGCGAGATTTTTGCGGGAGCATTTTACAAAGCAATATTTTGAGCTCCCAGTGTTTGTTTTGATTTTATTTCTCGCTGATTTGATTTGATTTTAAGTTGAAATTATTTTAGATTTGATTTGTTTAAATTTTTGCATGATTTATTTTAAGTTCGTTGTTATTTTTAATTCTGTAGTTTTTATTTTTGAGTATTTTTATTTTCGGTAATTTAGTTTTTATCTATTCCGATTAGATTTAATTAGATTTTAATTCAGTTCTTATTTTCGGTTATTTAAATGTCTGTTTAGGTTTAGATCTTAATAAAGTTTCTCCTGATTTATTCGGTTTTGAATAATATATAAAAATAAAAGAAAAAGATTTGATTTGAGCAGTTAATTCAAATTTCTTGATTTGATTTGATTTTTAATTTGAATTCTTCCGTATCTAAGATTCGTTTTGCTCAGAAGTTTGTTACGACAATGTTATGGCCGAAGCAAACCTTTCGTCCGAATAGGAAGGGATTTATTGTGAATTAATTACTTTTACCGTTTGGATTTTGAATTTTCTGTGGGCAGGTTAATTGCATAAGCCATCTGATGGAGCCACGTGTCGCACAGGGAAGATCAAAGGGCTTAGCCGTTGGACAACACATCGTCATTTACCATGGGCGATTGAAATTCAGATTTTACCGTTTGATGGTTTTAATTATTCAGTTTGCATGGGTTTTGAACGGTAAATTCAATTAATGAGAGCAAAAATCTTTTGGTTAAGATTTTATTTTGCTGAAACCCTATTTATTAGGAGCTTACGGTAAGCTTTTCTTCACCTCATTTTCTTACTTTCAACCTTTGTCGTTTCTGTTTTCCTTTTCGCTTCTATTCTCTGTAAATTCTTTTGAATCCTCAATGGCGAAAACGAGAGCAAGAAAAGAGCGAGAAAACGAGGAAGAAGAGGTACCTGTTACCCCCGAGGCGCAGAAAGTGAAAGTAAAGAAAAAGAAAACGCCGAAGGAAAAAGAAGCCAAAAGAAGGAGAAGGCAACAGAGGGCTGAGGATCAGGAGATTGTACAGAAGGTAGTGGAAGATGTTGCTGCTACGGTAGTTGAAGAAGAAAATCCGAAGGAACCAAAAGGACAGAACACTGAGTCGATTGACTCGATAGTTCCAGATACGGAGGAAGTTCAAGAAGAGCACACAGAGGAAGTTCAAGGAAAACAGGTTGAGGATACGCAAGAAGGTAGGACAGAAGATGTTCAGGAAACAGGCAATGAGCAGGGGGAACAAGAGCAGGAGGCTCGAGTGGAGGTGATCATACCGAAAGTGCCAAAACGTCGCCGCGTGAAGCGAAAAGCTGGACGCGTCAAGGTAGTCCGAACTGATACCCCATCACCACTGTCGACGGATTCTGAGAAAGAAAATGCAAAAAGAGAGGAACAGGAGAAAAAGGAGGCTGAGGACAGAGCGAGAGAGGAAGCAGAAAAGAAAGCAGCGGAAGCATCGGATGAACCTGAAGAGGAAGCAGAAGAAGGACCATTCATCCGCTTCATCAATGAACTTGCCCGAGCACAATACCGGGAGATGCTAAAGAGGGATTTCTTATTCGAAAGAGGGTTTGGTGACGATCTGCCACATTTCTTAAGGGTAGGGATTGCGAATCACGGCTGGAGTCAGTTCTGTGTGAAACCGGACCCAGTGAATTCGAACATTGTTTGAGAGTTTTATGCGAATGTTGATAATGCAGAGGAATTTCAGGCCATAGTCCGAGGAGTGACTGTTGACTGGAGCCTAGGAGCTATTAATTCATTATTCAACCTCCAGGACTTCCCACACGCAGGCTTCAATGAGATGGTGGTAGCGCCATCGAGTGATCAGTTAAATACGGCGGTCCGAGAGGTTGGCATTGAGGGGGCTCAGTGGAGGCTGTCAAAGACGGAGAAGCGAACATTTCAAGCTACCTATCTAAAGAGTGAAGCCAATACTTGGTTGGGCTTCATCAAGCTGCGTTTGCTCCCGACTACGCATGATTCAACAGTGTCTCGCGACCGAGTGCTTCTGATATTCGCAATTCTTCGATCCTTAAGTATTGATGTTGGAAAAATCATTTCGAATGAAATCTTTAATTGCTGGCGTAAAAAGGTGGGGAAGCTGTTTTTCCCGAACACAATCACTATGCTATGCAGCAGGGCAGGAGTGCCCATGGTTCCAGAGGATGTGATTTTGCTTGACAAGGGAATCATTGATACGCCTAATCTGGCTCGGCTTCAGCGTACGCAGGAGGCACGCCAGGGTGGGCTAGTGTGTGGAATTCATCAAATCCTAGAGCAACTGGCACTGTCGGCCAGTAGGCAAGAGTTTGCTGAAAGGCAAGCTCAAACCTATTTGACCTATGCTAAAATGAGAGATGACACACTCAGGAGGGCTTTGCAATCCAATTTCTCCAAACCATATCAGGCCTTCCCTATGTTTCCCGATGATTTATTTAACCCCTGGATACCGCCCCCACCTGTCGAAAGAGAAGAAGAGGATGATGAAGAGCAGGGTCAGGAAGATTGATGGATGTGATGACCTTGAGCGAGCATTACTTTTGTTTCTTTATTTTTGATTGCTCGCGTATATCTGACCCCGCTTTCTGTTGCTGTTATGTTTTCTTGTTTTTTTTTTTTTTAATTTTCTGTCATCAAAATATCTGCTTTTGTAATTTCTTTCTTTATTTTTAATGAAATTTCTGAAGTCATTTATGTTCTATGAGCACTGAGTAATTCTAACTTAACTGATTTTCTTTTGAATTTTTGAAGCTTGGACTAGTTAAGCTTAATTAGATCAAGGTATTCTGATCTCCAGAAACCTTTTACTTGAGCATTTCTTCTAGCCTAGTCACCGCTGCGGCAAGAAGATTCTGAGGTAGTGTTGATTTATTTGATCCACTTTAAGCTTAGTTCTAGTCCCATGCTTAGCTTGAAAATTCAGATAGAAAAATTTAAGTTTGGGGGTATAATTCTTAATGTTAATGATTCATTGGGGACAATGAATAATTCAAGTTTGGGGGACTTTTTGCTACTCCAATTGTTTTGCTCGAGCATTCCTCTCCTTCATTAGATAATTTGCTAGGCTGTTGAGTAACCAGGGACATTTGTGATACCCACAGTTTGTCTTTGAGTCAAAAGATAACCTAGGGAATATGAAAAATGAAAAATTATTTGCTGAAAAAAAAGTTGATTGTTGAAAATTTTGCTAAAAAAATTCATGGAGCAAAAGTTTTGAAGGATGAATGATAATCCAGCAGTTTTTCTGTCTCCCAAAACTTAGGTGAGCTTCATCATAAAATGTCGCCATTCTGAGGGGCAAGAGATAGAATAACTAAGGATTTTTTAGCTTTACAAAGAGTATTTAGCCTAGTTGGTGATAAGTTTGAGGCAAGGGTATACTGCACCATAAAGTGGGTCATCCCATGCTTAAGAGCTTATGACTGTAGGGCTGCTTTAAGTCTAAAAAACAGAAATATGAACCCCTTAAAAATATGTTTTAAAATGTCTGATAATAGAGCTAGGCTGTGACAAGTTCTTACAATTGAGCTAAAAGTGGTGATTATTTGTCCATGCCGGAAGAATTATTTTGCTGCAGCAGAGCTTGGTTTTGCAGAATGCTCAGGTAGAGGTTGAAGGTAGTGTTGGATTATCTGTTTTAATTAAGCTATGCTTTGTCTGATGTTTTGAATTCTTAAGGGAAGGTTGGTTAGTATTGCTCGGGACGCGCAATAGTTCAAGTTTGAGGGTATGATAACTCTCCAAAAGGGAGTTATTTAGACCTTATTTCTATATTGATTCGTGTGTCTTTTGTGCTAAATAGGGTTGCTTCTAGATAGATATTATATGTTTTAACCCATTTGGAAGAATGGATGCTTTGGAAGTTATTTTGTGCAGAATATATTGTTGAGCGACTTGAGGGAGCAAATTTTGTGCTGTAGCAAAGCTGGAGCAAAACTACCACGTCACAGTTCGTTAGCCAATTTAATGAACTGAATTCTGTTAAGCTATTCTCGGGATAAAGGAGCACGGAGAGCCATCCACGTGTCTAGGTCAACCTAATTCAAGCCTCCTATCACTCTATAAAAGGAGATAGCCGCCCAAGTCAAATTCATTCCTTTTTTGGGGAAGGAAATCTCATCCTTGGAGAGGAAAGTCCAATTCCTTTTTGGGAAGGAAATTCCATCCTTGGGAGGAACATTCCACTCTTGGAAGGAGATCATTTCTCATTTCCATTTTGGGAGCCGAATAGAGGAGAGAGATTGGAGACCAACAAGAAGACCATCAATTGCAAGCTGATCAAGGGAATTAATATTTTCTTGTATTACTTTGTAGTTATGGAAGCATATACTTATATTGTAATGTGTGTCTCTATGCGCTTTATGAACTAAGTAATTTTAGGCGTTGGTTAGGAAACATGTAGTTGTCGTGCTTAATATCTATGCAATAAATGTTGATTGATGCATCTTGATTATTTGTTGTGCTCATTTATATTTTGTGCCCACCTGGCCAGCCGGTATGAATACCACTTTCTAATTTCAGGGATAATTTAGGGAGTGTGTGGCATTTAATCACACTAGATCATTGTGTATTGGTGAATGCCAGTGACTGAGCTAGGGATAACCAGTTGCCTAATGCTTGATCGGTAGTGCTTCATTGGAGTTGAAACACATTCTAAAAAATCCGGAGTTCCGGGAGGAATCCGCTAATAAGACTGCGAGAGTTTTGCATGATCAATAATATTGCTAGAGCATCTTTTAAAACAATTACTAAATCCTTACCAGCGCCTGTTTCTAATCTGTCTGCCTATTTTTTTACTTTATGTTCTGTCATTTCTTTTGCTTCAGCATTTCTATAAAAACCAATCATTTTACCCACTTTTGAAACCATTGAAAAACTAAACAAAATAGATAAAATGAAAGCTAATTCAGACCTTGGATTCGATAAATACTTATTACTTACTGCGGACTGTGTATAC
This sequence comes from Luffa aegyptiaca, assembly GCA_017139565.1. Taxonomy (NCBI): domain Eukaryota; kingdom Viridiplantae; phylum Streptophyta; class Magnoliopsida; order Cucurbitales; family Cucurbitaceae; genus Luffa; species Luffa aegyptiaca. Next base: position 2,533,005 of record CM029404.1, on the reverse strand, counting down.
TTGCACAGAGTTCTAGAGTCTTTTTATATCTTATTTTTACTCACTCTGGAAACCCAACAGTTAACTCAGAATGGTATGTACAGAGATTGTTGTGTAGTTGTCGAAGTGTAGGATGTAGATACTGGTATACACAACCGAGGGCAATCGCAAGCTCATCCCGGGGTTTTACTCGATTTGACGTGCCATCAATGCGTCGGGTAAGTTTTTAAATTCATTCCTTTTATACCCAGTTTGAACATTAACGTTTTGGTGGGGGGATTTTTCCACAGTCATGGTTTTAATTTGGAAGTTCAAAGGTTATACAATGTTTACACAGCCATGGGTGTAATTCTTTGTAATTACGCTACTGAGTGATGTATTGTGATTATTCCATTTGTCATTTGTGGCCATGTAGTTGAGTGTATTCATTCTTCATTTTGTGTTTGTAAATCATTGTTTCATCTACACAGGGATATCAGTTTTTTTTTTTTTTTTCTAGAAACTAATCTTCAATATTAGAAAGACGCTAGAGTTTCCTGTAGGGTTCAAATTAATTAGGTTGTTAGGATTCAAATTAGGTTGTTATAGGTTGTTAGGTTGTTGCAAAAATATATTTCTCTCTCTTCCTAATAAATATCCAGCTTTTTAGTTTGTATTTCTCTCTCCTAAACTCTAATCTAAATGTTAGGGACTTTTTAGACGGGTTGTTAGGGGCAATTTTGTCTAGTTTAATTAGGAAGTTATTAATTAAAATCACGTTAGCCAGTTATTTAATTTCTAAACTTTTTTAGCCATTTTTCAAAACCCACCTATTAAATCTAGCTATTTTTCTTGTTGCCCTTAAAATCAAGAGCTATTTTGCAATCTGACTCAACTTCCAGCCTCCTACAGCCCAATGAAAGAGCCAGATATAAGCCCTCTAAAATGGCCCAAACTTCCGCAACATGGGCTTTTAACTGATAGTTCAAATATTTCGCACCAGCTATCATGATCTTTCCTTCTTCGTTTCTACAAACGATGCCAACACCTGTCGATGGGGGATTGGCCACACAAGCGGCAGCAGAATTAAGTTTCCAAAAACCCTCTTGAGGAAGAAGGCCAATGAACATTAGGGTTAGATCTTCGAACTTTAGAAGCTTGAGCATTCGACGATCCAACGGCTGATCTTGAGTTGATTCGCCTAAAATTTTCTAGGTAATCCAGGATCCATTGACTTCTGAATTCAGTTGTTGGGATTTCTTCACCGTGCTCTTTCTTATTCATGTCCATCCATATAGCCCAACAGGTAACTGCCACCAACTCAAGATTTTCCTTTGGATTGCTGGAGTTGATCTTAATCCATCTGTCTACCATGCTTCCATGGAAATCCTCCTCCAAAAAACACGGTTAAATGTAAGTTTCCAGATATCGAATGCTCTTTTACATGCAAATAAGCAGTGGTCTGTATTTTCAGGATATAGGTTACAGATAGGGCAAGAATTAGCAGTGTCAATTCCTCTATTTTGAAGGTTAACCTTATTAGGGATTATGTTGTTTAGAGCTTTCCAACAATTTTTTTTTTTTTTTTTTATTTTGGATGTGATTTTGAGTTTCCATAAATTGTCCCAAACATGTTTCATCGGATTAGAGCTTGAGGAAATTCCATTTATCTTTTCTTTCATGAATAGTTTATACCCACTCTTCACAGTGTACTTCCCAGTCCTATCGTAATGCCATATTAGTTTGTCTTTTAGATTTCTATTGATAGGGATGCTTCTGATTCTGGAATGATCCGAATTTAACACTGCTTTATTAAGTTTCTCTAAATCCCATCCTCCAGTTGGTAGTAAGAAATCTTCTACTTTCAAGTTAATCATGTCCTCATCAATACAAGTAGGCCTAAATGTTAGCTCTTTAGGAATCCATGGATCTCTAAACATGGTAGTATTCTCCCCATCAAGGATGAAAAAATCGCAATATTTCGGCGATATATCGCCGATATATCCAATTTCTCGAGGTGTGATATGGATATGGGGGGGTAAGATCGTTTTTACCAAAATATCGTGGATATATCGAAAATATCGCCGATATATCGGCAATATATCGTTTTGACGATATATCGAATGGAACCAATGAAAAACGCGGAGATTGGAAGACATATCGTGGATATATCGTGGAAAAATCGCGGATATATCGGTATAAAATAGCAGAAATTTCGGCCAAATATCGAAGATAACCATTTAATAAGATTTTTTATATAACATGTGAAGTTTTGCTCCATTGGTTGGCTAGCACATCTATGATCCTTCAATTCACGAATTCAAAATTGATATTGTTCAATTTTCTTGTTTTTTTTTTCTTTCCATCTTCTCTCTTTCATCATTCCACTACAACCACATTGTACTTTATATTATACTTTTTTAATACTATAATATATTTTTATTTTTTAATAAATAAATAGCATATTTGTAATAATTTTGTATAACTTTGATAATTTTAAATATACTTATCTTTATTGTTATAATTTTTACATTTAATTTCCTTTATTGTTACAAGTTTCACATTTACTCATCTTTATTGTTATAATTTTCACATATATTTATCTTTATTGTTATAATTTTCACATTTATTTATGTTTATTGTTATGGTTTTCACATTTACTTATGTTTATTGTTATAATTTTCACACATACTTATGTTTATTGTTATAATTTTCACATATACTTATCTTTATTGTTATAATTATTGATATATATGCTTAAACTAATAGTTTATTACTTAAATAAGCTTAGTTCAAAGTTTCATAAAAAAATTCAGAATATTTTTATGAGTTTCCGTGATATCCGTCATTTTTACCGGAATATCTGTCGATATTCAAATATCCGTCGATATATCCGTAAATCTGAGTTACCGATATTAGTACCGATATCGATATTTTCGTCCTTGCTCCCCATTACCTATTCTATATTTGATGTCTTTTTTTAATAAGTTCTCTACCCCATATGAGACTCCTCCACAAATAAGAGGGTTTTCTTCCTAACTCTGCTTCCAAAATATTAGAATTGTTAAAGTATAGACTCTTTAGGAACCTAGAGACCAAGGATTCTAGATTAACCAAGATCCTCCAAACTTGGTTACATCACTAATACCACTTTCTTCTTGAATTGTTTCTTTACAACTTCTTAAATTGATATATAATAATAGTGACGAGAGAATAACAAAATCTATGTATTTTGCTAAGAGATGATCGTCCATATCAGTTAAAAATTAATATATAAAATATAATATCTTTTTTCGTACGAGATATTTTAAATAGTAGGAAAAAAAAATCTCAGAATTAGATTGTAGCATATCCCTTTGTTCAATTGTAGTGTCAGCCCCATGATCATACGAGTGTCATCACGTGCACTGCACAGTTCTCTTCTAATTTTAATTTTATATTATAAAAATCATCATTTTTCGAAAAATACCTCTTTCGCCTTGAGTTTTCATAAATAAGTACGTTTGGTCCCCGAGTTTTCAAAATGTACATTTTTAGTCCCTGAATTTTGAGAAATAGGTTTAAAAGACCTTTAAATTTTCAAAATGAACCGTTTTAGACCCTGAGTTTTGGCAAACAATTCAACTCGATTTCTATCTTGATTATTATTTTTTTTTTTTTGACAACATAGGAATGAGAGATTGAACCTCTGATCTCTTAGTCGAAGTATAAGTTTTATATCAATTGAGTCACACTCTTGTTGACATTTCTATTTTGATAGTTGATGCGATATCGATCCAAATTTGAGAATTGTACTAACCTGGCAATTTTGCTTAATAAAAATGGTCAAAATGAATCAATATATGTTTATTTTACATATTTGTTGGAGAGTAAATCTAATAGCAATTTTGTAAATAAAAAAGTTGGTTTTTTTTTTTTAATCTGTAAATGTTTCATCCCACATCCTTTTTTAGATTATATTAGGGTTTCTTTTCATCTTATCACTTTTTTTTTTTTTTTGAAAAAACTTATCACTTTAGTTTGTCATTGGTTAGCTCCAATCGCATGTTGCTGGGTTGGATTGACTTTAATGAAATATTTTTGTCTTTGGCTGAGCTAAATATCAATGGAATCATACATTCAATAGTGACAAAAGAAAACATGCTCTAAGAACAATTGGATTTCTTCATTGTGATTGGGAGGAAATAATATTTCATGATGTAGTTACAAGGATTCTTTTTTTTTTTTTTTTGAAATAAGTCACAAAGATTTATAATACAAATGATGTACAAAGTTATTTTCAAATTTCAAAGAAGCCTATGTGGTAGAGAATAATAGTACAAGAAGTTTGATAGTTTTATATACAATAAAGAATTTACAAGGTGTCAGAAAACTTGGGAGAATATTTCTCTCTAAGAATTTCATAACATTCTATTGAAATTCTTTTTCCCAAGTTCAAGAACACAAAGTTCCACAACTTTGTTCCTAGTCCCAGAGATATAGCAATGGAAGATCTCGGTGGTAGTGTTGTGATCATACTGTTCTTGATGGACTTCATTGAAGAAAGTATTCAACAAGTAAGTATTTCGTTCTTTCAATTATTAGATTTAGATCTAATGTATGCTTAGCCTATTTTATATATAGAATTGTTATGTATGATTTTTCAATGTACTAGTATTTTAGAAAACTTAATAAAAATAAGAATCGGTCATATACGCTTCCGCTGGGAATTTAGGAATTTCAATTCTTCAATATGTATTTTTAGTTTTGTATATCATTGACGTACTACTTGTGATTAATAATATTGCTATGCTACAAGACACTAAAAAGTTTCTATTTAAGAACTTAGAAACGAAGAAACTAATTGGCAACGTTTCTTTTGTATTAGAAATTTAGACACATTATTATCACTCTCAGGATATTTTTGGATCATCACAAATGAACTATATTAATAAAGTACTTTAAAGATTTGACATGCACGATTACAAACTTTAGTTATACCCATATTACTAAAAGAGACAAGTTTAGTCTTAATCAATATCAAAAAACAATCTTGAAGTTAATGAAATAGAAAAGATTCTTTTATTCAGTAGGAAGTCTAATAAATGCTCATGTACGTACACATCTAAATAATATCGTGTGTATGTCATTGTTGGGATGTTAAGACAAATACTTAAGGTCCCGTTTTATAACTATTTGGCTTTTAGTTTTTGGTTTTCAAAAATTAAGCTTATAATCACTACTCCTACCTATGAGATTCTTTGTTTTGCTATCTACCTTCTTCCTATGTTTTCAAAAACCAAGTCAAATTTTGAAAACTAAAAAAAGCAGTTTTCAAAAACTTGTTTTGTTTTTGAAATTTGGTTAAGGATTCAAATGTGTCCTCCGTAAAGATGAAAACTATCCTAAGAAAATTGAGAGAAAACAAGCATAAAACAAGCATAATTTTCAAAAACCAAAAACCAAAAACCAAATAGTTATCAAACGGGACCTAATAATCCTGGGATTAATCATCGAAGAGCTACTAAGGAGGCTATGAGGTAATTGCAAAAGATGAGATTTCATGCTCAAGATTGATTATGATTATGTTGGATGCCAAGACAACAAGATGTCCATTTAATTCTATATCTATTTTGTTGGTGGGTGGAGTTATATCTTGGATGAGTGCCAAACATATATACTCATTGTTTCTTCTACAATGACAAAGAAATTTGTAGCGTGTCATGAGACATCTAATCATGGAATATAGACACACCTAATTTTGTTGTAGAGCTTCAAATTTTCGAGAGTATTGAAAGACCATACACCAAAAATTTATCGTGATAGCAAGTCAAATGCATGGTACTTTATTTCAATAACAGTAGGAGCTCATCTAAGTTCAAACTTACGGACATTAATTAGTTCCTACTTTTAAAAGAAATAGTGTAGAGTAGACACGCATCCATAGAATACATTGAGACGAACTTCATGATAGTGAATCTATTTATAAAGAAAATTACCACACAAGATATTTCATGAACGTAATGCACTCATATTTGTGTTATTTTGCACAAAGGATCTTATATTTTACACAAACCAATTCCTACTATTTTGCACAAAGCTTCATATATTAAAAAATTATGGAGAATTGATGAAGAAAAAATGCAACCTTCTAGATTAGGTGTGGTTACTAAGGACCCGTTTGGTAACGTTCTCGTTTCTTGTTTCCGTTTCTTCATTTTTAATAAAGAAAAATAGAATTTCATGACCCTGACACCGATACATTCAATAATAATAAACCTATATTCTTATTTATGTTTGGAAAAAATTGGAAACAAGAACAAAAAATGAGAAACTAGTTTTAGTTGTTCCCAAAAGTTCTATACAAATTTTGGGAGTGTTTCTAAAAAATGAGAAACAAGAAATATACATAGTTATTAAATGCTTAGATTTCTTAATAAAATTGGAAACAAGAAACAAGAAACGAGAATGTTACCAAACGGGCCCTAATTTCTTGGTGCATGTCGTAATTTTTATTTTATATACTTTGAACTCAAATGTTATACAAAGAAATTCTAAGAAAATTTTTGGTTTAATATAAATCTTATATTATATGATAATTTCATAAGAATGCATATATAATTGCTTTAGATTTTTTTTTTTATTATTGTTGTAACCAAGTTTCCACGAACAACAAACTAGAACCACGATCTTGCAGGCAGCAGTACCAAGCAAATGGGAAAACAAACAGAGACAGGGAAAAAGAAGAGAAACACAATGTTTATAGTGGTTCGACACAAAGGTCTACATCCACTCTAATGGCTAGTGAGAAATTTTATTAATAATCCAAGAGAACAAGTACAAGAGATGTCAAAGACAAGCTCACGAATTCACTCTGTTTTCTAAACTCTCAGTGATAGTACACTGTAAACAAAAGCCCCTTTTCCCTTTTATAGCGTCTGGAGCTTAAGAGGTTTAGAGAGCACATGTCAGCACGTGACATTTGACCAACTACTAACAGAATGAAAGATTATTCTTCAACAATTCACCCTCTTGAGCTTTACATTCTGAAACAGAAGTGAACCTTTGCACAAGCCATCAGTCAGGGACAAAGGATTATCCAAAATCTAATTTGAGCAGTTCACAAAGACTTTCAAGCCTACTGCCTGTCAATGCCTTAGTCATCATGTCTGCAGGATTAACTTCTGTGTGAATTTTCAACAGTTTGACCGCACCCTCTTGGACCTTCTCTCTAACATAGTGAAACTTTACATCTATGTGTTTTGTACGGTCATGGTATGTAGGGTTCTTTGACAACGCCAAGGCGCTCTGACTGTCACAGTGAATTTTCACATCACACTTTCCATTGATCATTTCTGAGATGCTTCCCTTCAGCCACATAGCTTCTTTTACTGCCTCTGACAAAGCTATGTATTCGGCTTCAGTTGAGGACAATGCCACTACTGATTGAAGATTTGATTTCCAGCTGATAACGTTGCCAAAAAAAGTAAATATATAACCTGTAAGGGAGCGCCTTTTGTCTAAGTCTGCAGCGTAATCAGAGTCCACAAAACCAACAAGATATTCACTGTGAGATGTTGCTTTGGTGTACAGAAGGCCTTTATCAGTTGTTCCCTTCAAATACCTTGTGATCCATTTACAAGCCTCCCAGTGTGGACGTCCAGGATTTGCCATAAACCGACTCACAACACTCATGGAGTGAGCCAAATCTGGACGGCTACATACCATCTCATACATCAGACTGCCAACCAAATTCGTATAGGGAACTGACCTCATATCCTCAAGTTCTGAACTATCAGTGGGATATTGTAACATGGACAGCTTGAAGTGCTGAGCAAGAGGAGTTTTAACAACTTTTGCTTTTTCCATATGGAACTTTTTAATTATCTTTTCAAAATAAGCTTCTTGAGAAATCAATAGAGTACCACGAGATCGATCCCTTTTCAGTTCCATACCTAAGATCTTCTTCGCTGACCCAAGGTCTTTCATTTCAAACACACTACACAAGGCTGCTTTAAGCTTCTGTATTTCAAGTTTGCTAGTGGCTGCAATGAGAATATCATCCACATATAAAAGCACAAGTATATATCCAGAGGAAAACATCTTCTTATAAACACAACTATCAAAGTTTGTCCTTTTAAATCCTTCACTAGTTATAAAAGAGTCAAATCTCTTGTTCCATTGTCTAGGGGACTGTTTTAATCCATAAATGGATTTTTGAAGGTGACAAACATAATCTTCCCTTCCAACTTCAATAAATCCGAGAGTTTGGGCCATATATAAGTCTTCTTCTAAGGTTCCATACAAAAAGGTCGTAGTTACATCCATTTGTTCAAGTTCTAAATCAAATTGGACAACTAAGGATAATAAAATCTGAATGGATGTATGCCTAACTACAGGAGAAAAAATTTCAGTATAGTCTATGCCCTCCTCTTGTGAAAACCCCTTAGCCACAAGTCTTGCCTTATATTTGGGTTTGTCAGAAGATTGTAATCCTGGCTTTAGTTTAAAAATCCACTTACAATCTATAACTTTTTGTTTGGAAGGCCTTTTAACCAATTTCCAGGTGTTATTAACATGTAGAGAGTTAATTTCTGATGTCATAGCAGCTATCCAAAACTCACTGTCATCAGACTTAACAGCCTGATTATAGGTACTTGGTTCATTGCTAAAGTTTTCAGTAAAGCAATTAAAAGCAAAGCCAACAAAATCATTGTTTGAGTACCTGATGGGAGGTCTAATCACTCTTCTCTCCCGGTCTCTAGTCAACTGATAATCAGCAATCTTTTCTTCATGATCTGCTGCTTCAGATTGATTTGTTTCAAGGACACCTTGGTCATCAACTTGTTCAATCCCTTCTTCATGCGAGTGTGAAGATGATGTTGTTTCAGTGACTCTAGAACTTCCAGACATAGGCTGAAGTTCAATTTCAAATGTCTCATGTAATTCTCCAGAGACTGTTTTTTCAGCTGGTTGATTTCTCCTCCATGGCATTTCCTCCTCATTAAAAGTGACATCTCGGCTAATGATGCACTTGTTTTCTCTCGGTTCTAATGACCATAGTTTGTAAGCTTTCACTCCTCGAGGATAACCAAGGAAAATACAGCTCTTGGCCCTTGGTTCTAGTTTGTCTTGGCGTGTGTGTGCATATGCTGCACAACCAAACACACGTAAATGCTTCAAACTAGGCCTTTGTCCTGTCCATAACTCTTGAGGAGTTTTGAATTCTAATGCTGGTGATGGACTTCTGTTGATAATATAGGCTGTTGTGTTTACCCCAAAAGACCTTTGGAAGCCTTGAGTTAGATAACATGCATCTCACCTTTTCCAAAATAGTCCTGTTAAAACGCTCTGCCAAGCCGTTTTGTTGTGGGGTTCCAGCAGCTGTAAGATGGCGTGTGATACCAGATGACTTACACAAAGCATTAAACTTGTCATTCAAATACTCTAGCCCATTATTTGTTCTAAGGAACTTAATTTTTCTCCCTGTCTTGTTTTCAACTCGAGTTTTCCATTCTAGGAAATGATTAAAGACTTCATCCTTAGTCCTTAACATGAATACCCAGAGTTTTCTCGAAAAATCATCAATAAGGGTCAAGAAGTACCTTGCCCCTCCATGTGTAGACACTCTTGCTGGTCCCCAAAGGTCAGAATGGATATAATCCAACCTGTCCTTAGTTGCATAGGTAGAGGTCTTGAAGCTGTTCCTTGAGGCTTTCCCCAAAACACAATGTTCGCAAAATGACATTGCTGCAGGTTTTTTCTTGCCAATTAAACCTTGTTTAAACAAGCAGTCAAGTCCCTTCTCACTTATGTGAGCAAGCCGCTTGTGCCAAAGAAAAGTATCTTTAGCTGAATCAGAAGCCACAACATTTGTTTCACCTGTTACAGTTGTAGCTTGCAAAACATACAGACCTCCTGTCAATTTTCCAGTCAACTTCAAGGTCTCTCCCTTATACACATTTATCACACCATTTCCAGACTTATAGTCATAAACAGCTCTATCAAGTGTTCTTAGGGAGATTAAAGTTCTTTTTAAATCAGGCACATACCTCACTGAGCTTAGCACTTTTGTAGATCCATCCATCAGCTTTAATTTCACAGTGCCAATTCCCTTTATTAAACACTGCTGATTGTTGCCCATAACACCTTTCCTCCATCAAACTCATTTATTTCTGAGAAGTAGTGTTTAAGAGGCGTCATGTGAAATGTACACCCGGAATCCAATATCCATTCTTCAGGACAATCTCTATTAGCAACCATCAGCACCTCGGCTGGTTCATAGCCATCTAACAAGTTTGCATAATTTTTATTTTCCCTTCCAGATTGTCTGTTTGCCTTTCTCTTGAGCTGAGGGCAATCCCATTTACCATGGCCATCCTTGTGACAATAGTTACACTTCAATTCTCCATTGTCACTAGGTTTCCCATTTTGATGAGACTTTCCATGCTGTCTAGAATCCTTCTGTCGATGGTTTTGCCCCTTATGTTGTGAATTTCTATTTCGACTGCTGTTCGAATTCTTTCCCTTCTGATACTGATTTGGCCTCTGTTTATCCTTTGCAAATAGGGCCTCGGATCTTTCTTTTCACTCTTCATCTCCAATTCTCTTGTTCTCAAAGCATCTAGGACTACATCGACTGTCAATGTGTCTCTGCCATATCGAATCGCTGCCTTAATTTCTTTGAATGATTCTGGAAGTGAGTTCAGTAGGATTACCGCCTGATCTACACTCTTGATTTCTTTACCAGAGTTTGCAAGTTTGGTGCAAACCACATTAAAGTCATCCAAGTTCTCTTCAAGATTCTTTGAAGGATCCATTTTAAAGCCAAAGAAACGTTCCTTCAAATAAATCTTGCTAGATAGAGACTTAGGCATGTATAATTCCTCTAGTTTAGACCACAATTCAGTCACTTTTTCAATCTTTCCTACCCTCCTAAGCACGTTATCAGAAAGATGTAAAATGATTGTACTGTGGGTTATTTCACGCATTTCTTCCTTATCATCATCAGTTAGATTCGCGGGTAACTTACTTGGATCGAGTAGCACCTTAGCCACCTTCTGTTGAGTCAATAAGGCCTTCATCTTCTGTCTCCACAGGTTGAAATCGCTCTTGCCATCGAAACGCTCAAGTTCGTATTTGGCTGACATTTCAACAAACACCTTCAAGAAACCTTCTTCGATATCAAGAAGAAGAACATTTACACCAATCGGCCTGAACCAAGAAAGTAAGTAACTCCTTTGCACTGTGATGAATTTCAAAGATTGGCTGAAATCTCGAATCCTAATCAACCGTTCTGATACCAATTGTTGTAACCAAGTTTCCACGAACAACAAACCAGAACCACGATCTTGCAGGCAGCAGTACCAAGCAAATGGGAAAACAAACAGAGATAGGGAAAGAGAAGAGAAACACAATGTTTATAGTGGTTCGACACAAAGGTCTACATCCACTCTAATGGCTAGTGAGAGATTTTATTAATAATCCAAGAGAACAAGTACAAGAGATGTCAAAGACAAGCTCACGAATTCACTCTGTTTTTTAAACTCTCAATGATAGTACACTGTAAACAAAAGCCCCTTTTCCCTTTTATAGCGTCTGAAGCTTAAGAGGTTTAGAGAGCACATGTCAGCACGTGACATTTGACCAACTACTAACAGAATGAAAGATTATTCTTCAACAATTATTCAAAAAAAAAAAATTGCTTTAGATTTTTTTTTTCAAAAAAAAATTGCTTTAGATTTTAAGAAAATTTTCGGTTTTAATGAAATTAGAATAATTTTATATTATTTAATTTATTTTAAAAACTTACTTTTCTCAAGAAAGGTATGTTGAGAAACATTTTACATCATGGTTTCCTAACTCATAGAAAAAACATCGACAAAAATAGAGTTCTGTAGACGAAAAATAAGAAATCGTCGACAAATTAAAAAAAAAATGGAAGTTTTATATCTGCCAACGAAATGAAACGAATATTAAAAAAAAAAAATGGATGGAGAAAAAGACATGCCAACAAAATGATATTTTTGTTGGTGAGAGTATCTCCCAACGAGGTTCAAGAGTCCGTTTGGAATACTTTTAAGAATGTATTTTTTTTTAGAGAATTTGCAGTGGGTGACAAATAAAATTTCTATAATTGCAAATATAGCACAATGTAAAAAGAATGACAAATATAACACAATCTATCAGAGTCTATCAGACTCTGATTAAGTAGAATCTATCAGTCTTTACTAATAGACTTCGATTATTCAGAGTCTATCAGAATCTATCAGTGATAAACTCTGATTAAACAGAATCTATCAATTTACTAATAGACTCTGATTATTCATAGTTATCGGTGTCTATTACTGATAGACTCCGATTAATCAAAATCTATCAGTGATAGACACTGATAGAATATGATTAATCAAGGTTCATTAGTGATGGATAGACCGATATCTAAGGCTTGCAAATTGCACATGTATAAAAAAAAAATTAGAAATTAAACAAAAAGTATAAAAGTAACTTGCATCATTCGCCAAGAATATCTTCTCGTTCATATTTTGCCAATCCTCGGGATTTTTTGATTCCCAACGAACTAGTCTTGAGCCATTAACGTCAATCTGTTTTGCAAATTATGGAGTCTACCAATGATTGATTAATTGAAGTCTAAATGACAATCAACAATTTTCTAAAAGGGATTAGAACGTTATGAATGGACTATAAAGAAAAAGAAAAGTTTGTTGAAGTCAACAATCAATTAGTGATTATTACTAATAGATTTCAATAATTATAATCTATCTCCGATAATAATAAAAAAATAATTAAAAAAAGACTTTAATTATTGGAGTCTATCGGATGTTGAAAAAACATAAATCAACATAAATCAGTAGAGAAGCGAGATAAGTTGATTTTTTTTTTAAAAAAAAACATTGATTTATTTTCTCAATTGAAATGCGGAAACAAGGGATTAGGTCTTGTAGGCTAAAAACTGTCAATTGATCGACAAAAATATTTGGGGTGAATGGACTTTGATGGACTTTTGGGTCTTTTACAACTAATTGTGCTATATATGCAATTAGTTTGCAAGTGTGCAATATTTGCTATTAATTTGGTTTAATTTGACATCTATGCAAAGGGTCTTTGTTTTTTTTTTTAACATTTTGTATAAAATGATTTAGAATTTAAACACTCATATGTTTGGTTACATTTACACTTAAGTGTTTTTGTACACGAGGTACTATATACTTAAAAACCCTTTAAGAAAAATACTTTTAAGTGTTTCTCTCAAAATAGTTTATTTCTCAATCTCATTTTTTAATAAGTCATTTTTAGTGGTTGCCAAACACTAGAATTTTTTTCAAAATGATTATTTTTTTTTTTATCAAAATCAAACACTTGAAAAGTTAAACCAAACATATCCAAAATTAAGAAGCATTTTTGTCGTTCTTTTCTAATTTCTAGTATTAATGTATATATGTTTATTCTAGATAATTATTCTAATACAAAAATGTAGGCCCCGTTTGATAACCATTTGATTTTTGGTTTTTTGTTTTTGAAAATTATGTTTGTTTCTCTCACTTTTCTTATAATGGTTTTCATCTTTAGAAAGGACACATTTGATTTCTTAGCCAAATTTCAAAAACAAAAAAAAAATTTGAAAACTACTTTTTTTTTTTTTTTCCAAAATTTGACTTGGTTTTTGAAAACAATAGGAAAAAGGTAGATAACAAAGTAAAGAAACTTATAGGTGGGAGTAGTGTTTATAAGCTTAATTTTTTACAATCAAAAACCAAAAATCAAATAGTTATCAAACGGAGCCATAGAAATTTAATTCTTTCTATTTGAAACATCATATGTTAAAAGACCTTGATCTCACTAGAGTAAAGGACAAGGTAGAAATAGGCATGAATAAATCACATTTTTTTTTTTTGTGTAATTTATATGTTATGCATATGTAGTTTGATAGATGTCATTAATTTTTTTTTTTTTAACAACAATTGAAAGTTGGAGGATTCGAACCTCTAACCTCTCGGTCGAAGGTACATGTCAATTACCACCTGGCTATGCTCACGCTAGATGTCATTAAGTTAGGTTGAGATTTGTTAATGAATTTTGTTGTATTTAAATTATAATGAAGGCTTCTTTGATCCATATTGATATGACCAATGCACCAAAGTGTTTGAGTTACTCCTTTTTACAATTCTAATTTTAATTTAGAGCTCATAAAAGTCAAATGCATTAGATAAAACGATTGAATAAAAATTAATAAAAGAAAAAAAACAATTTTTACCTTTAAATTTGTCAAATATTCCACTTTTTTAAAGTAGACCATTCTCTTAAACTCGACCTTGAAAATTAAACCATGTGACTTAAAGTGTATGCATTAGCTAGTGGGAGAAATATGTGGCGAGGAAGCAGTGTGTGAATTTTTTTTTGCTTTTGATATTTTATTTCAACTAGAATTTCAATGTTTTAGCCAAATTAAACAAAAGGGATAAGATGTGTTTTTAATCATTTAAGGGTCCGTTTGGAATACATTTTAATTTAAATATTTTTCAAGAATGCATTTTTTAAAAAACATTTTGTATAAAAATTGTTTAGGATTTAAACACTATATGTTTGGTTGCATTTCCTCACAAATGTTTTTATACACAAGTTATTGTTTACTTAAGAAGTCTTTTTTAAAAAGTTGGTTTCAAGTGTTTCTCTCAAAATGGTTTATTTATCAATCTCATTTTCTAATAAGTCATTTTGTAGTGGTTGCCAAACACTAGAAATTTCTTCAAAATGATTTATTTTCAAAATTAAACACTTGAAAAGTTAAACCAAACACACCCTAAATGACTTTTGATGGCTTTTTAAAGTGAAATATATGTTAAATTATCACTGTATTCAAAATTATTGAATCATTTTCTTGTCAAAGATTTGCCACGTGCTAATGAAGGGAGTTGGATCAATAATCAACATATATAAACAACACAGCCACCATGTGGATTACTATTAAATATAATATTTATTTTATATATTAATTATTTATTAAAAAACATTTAATGGATAAAATAGAGGTTGAAAAATGTACTATTTGATCATAGTCTATGGAACAAGGCTCAAACTTATAAGCCAAAGCGAGCATAGCTCAACGGTAATTAACATGTATTAGAGAGAGTTTGTTATTGTATAAATCTCATTGATGTAAGAGTCAGTTTTGAGCTGTTAAGGACTGTTAAGCTGTTAGTTAATTATCAGTTAAGCTAAATCTCTGTATAAATACACATCTCTTCAATACATCAATAAAGTGCTGAGATTACAAATTGTATATGGTATCAGAGCTTCTAACCAACGTCAAAGGCTTCGTCTTCTTCCTCCCAATCTTCCAGTCTCACTGAAATTCTACCCAGCGGAACTTCTCAACCAAATTCTTCAATTTTTCTCTTGTCAAACATCTGTAACCTAGTCCTTGTACGCCTCGATTCATCCAATTATTTGTTCTGGAGATTCCAAGTGGAATCAATGCTCAAGGCTCATTCACTATTCGGCATTGTCGATGGATCAAAACCTTGCCCCGATGAATTTCTTCCGAACGATGATGGCACACCGTCTACTCAAATTAATCCTGCTCATAGTCTCTGCATCGCACAGGACAGTGCCCTGATTACTCTCATCAATGCAACCTTGTCCAAAGTTTCTTATTCATTCGTCATCGGTTGTAAGACCTCAAATCAGGTATGGACTGCACTTGAGAAATGCTTTTCCTCCCTAACTCGATCACACATACATGAATTGAAGTCGTCCTTACACACGGTTACTAAAGGCTCCACAAACTATTGATGATTACCTTATTCGCATCAAAGAACTAGTAGATCAGTTAGCTGTTGTATCTATTGTCATAGATGATGAGGATTTACTCTTATATACTCTGAATGGCCTTCCCTCCGAGTATAATTCTTTCCGTACTTTTGTCCGTACTTGTGGAGGCAAGATAACTCTTGATGAGTTACATGCACTGCTGAAGTCTGAGGCCAAGTGTATTGAACAGCAGACAAAATCCGTAACTCCTCTCATCCCAACTGCGATGTTTTCCTCCTATCAACCTCAGCACAATTCTAATCGTGGCCGTGGACGAGGTAGAGGAAATCAAGGTCAATTTCCAGGGCAGTTTACTCGTGGAAATCAAGGACAATTTAACTTTGGCAGAGGTAATTATGGATATCCTACCAACAGTCAGTCTTCTGGTGGTTCTGGTAATCAGAATCACATTCGAGGAGGTCACAATCAATACAGTCAGAATCAATGGCAAGGCCGTGGAATTCAGAACTCGAATTCTGCTTCTGGTGGAAATCAAGGTCGAATAACCTGTCAAATTTGTAACAGGTCTGGTCACGGGGCATTGGACTGGTATAACCGCCTCAACCTGTCCTATCAAGGGAGGCATCCTCCCTCCAAGCTAGCTGCTATGTCATCCTTTTATGACACTGGCTCGATTACTTCTAATACCTGGCTGGCTGACAGTGGATGTAACTCCCATGTTACACTTGATATCTCAAATTTATCACTCAACTCCAACTATAACGGTGAAGATGCCATCACAGTCGCTACTGGTCAGGGTGTACCTGTTACTCAATCTGGTTTTGGTACACTTTCCACTCCTCAAAGTGCCTTGCATCTAACCAAAATTCTTTGTGTACCTGAGCTGTCTACCAACCTACTATCCGTTTCTCAATGTTGCATTGACAACAACTGCATTTTTATATTTGTTGCTGAATGGTTTTCTATACAGGACAAGGCCACCGGTGCAACTTTGTACAGGGGCAAGAGTAGAGACGGACTGTATCCTATCTCTTCCAGTTTCAAGACTGCTGCTACTGCCTCTTCGGTGACCTCTAATCCTTCTTTTACTCCTGTTTGTGCTTTTGTGTATGTTTACCGTGCACCTTATGATGATCTCTGACACTTGCGTCTTGGCCATCCATCTCATGCTACTTTACAAAAAGCCTTGTCTGCTAGTTCTGTTGTTGTTAATGATAAATTCTCTTGTCGAGACTGTGTTAGCTGCTTAAAGGGGAAGGTTACCAAACTTCCCTTTACTATATCTACTACTATTACCACTAGTCCTTTAGCTTTGCTACATAGTGATGTATGGGGGCCATCACCTATTGTGTCCATTTCTGATTTCCGCTATTACGTTTGCTTTGTTGATGATTACAACAAATATACATGGCTTTTTCCTCTTACATATAAATCCGATGTTCAGACTGTTATCATGCATTTTGTGTCTTTCATTGAGAATCAATTATCTTGCTCTCTAAAGATTTTTCGCTCCGATGGAGGGGGTGAGTTTGTTAACAAAACTACACATGAGTTTTTCTCCTCTAAGGGTGTTATTCATCAGCGCTCATGCCCCCACACTCTTGAGCAAACGGAGTTGCTGAACGCAAGCATCGCTCGATAGTTGAAACTGCTTTGGCACTTTTGTATCATGCATCTATGCCCTTAGAATTCTGGTATCATGCCTTTGCAACAGCTACATTTTTTATCAATCGTTTACCTTCAAGTGCAATTGGTTTTCTATCTCCTTTTGAAAAACTCTATGGTCATGCTCTTGATCTATCCAACCTTAGAGTCTTTGGGTGTGCCTGTTACCCACTCTTGAAGCCATACAACTCTCATAAGCTACAACCTAAAACTAGTCTACATGTTTTTATGGGCTACACACTTGAGTACAAGGGCTACTTATGTTATACTCTTGAAACCAAGAAAATGCTTGTTTCCAGACATGTTACTTTCCATGAGGATGTATTTCCCTTTGCCAATAAGTCCCTCATCCAGCCTCACCTACCAACATTCCCAAACTCACAAGCTTCTCCAAATCCAGCCGTTGTCTCCACCTTGTTATCCAATCCTACTGCCTTCCATGGACCATCACCTTCCCAACCTATCAATCCGTCCCCAATCCCTCAAACAAACCAACCACTTCAGCCCTCTACCACAGAGCCTCAAATTTCCCCACCTGCCCCTTCTATACCAGATTCTGTTGTTCACCCTCCACAAAAACCAAGCAAAGACCCTTCAAATGTTCATCCCATGGCAACTTGCTCAAAATCAGGCATATCTAAACGTAAAGCCTTCTCTGTGTCCTGCTCCTCCTCCATCCCTGAGCCAACTTCCTTTACTACTGCCTCTAAAGTCCCAGAATGGAAACAAGCAATGATTGATGAGTACTCGACCCTCCAAAGTCAAAATACATGGAGCCTTGTTCCTTATAATTCCAACATGAATATTGTTGGCTGTAAATGGGTCTTCCGCACAAAATACAACCCGGATGGCTCAGTGGCTCGCTATAAGGCTCGGTTGGTTACGAAAGGGTACAATCAACTTGAGGGTGTGGACTTTGATGAAACCTTCAGCCCCTGTTGTTAAGAAGACTACCATACGTGTCATCCTTACCTTGACTGCCCAATATGGTTGGCATCTACATCAACTCGATGTGAAGAATGCCTTCCTTCATGGCTATCTTAAAGAGGATGTTTACATGCTTCAACCCCCGGGGTTTAAAGACTCCAAGTTTTCTAATTACGTGTGCAAACTTAACAAGTTTCTCTATGGCCTTAAACAAGCGCCAAGAGCTTGGTTTGAGAGGTTCACATCTCACTTGTTAACACTTGGTTTCGTTGCATCCACTGCTGACTCCTCTTTGTTTGTTCGAGCTCATGGAAATTCGCTTACCTATCTCCTTTTGTATGTGGATGATATCATCCTTACAGGCTCGGACTCCAAATATATTGCTGACTTGAAAAGCACTCTTGGACTTGAGTTCCAATTTACTGATCTTGGTAGTCTAAAATATTTCCTTGGTCTTGAAATCCAACACTGCTCCGAAGGATTTCATGTTACTCAAACCAAGTACCTCTTTGATCTGCTTACTAAAATAGGGATGCTTGACTCAAAATCTTGTAACACACCTATGTCTACTGCTTGTGATCTCAACACTGCCTCACAGTCCTTTTCCAATCCTTTACTATTTCGACAGATTGTTGGGTCACTGCAGTATTTAACTTTCACACGCCCAGACATCAAATTTGCTGTAAGCAAAGTCAGTTAGTTCATGCATAACCCCACGGAGTTACACTTCTCTGCTGTTAAGAGGATACTTCGATACCTGAATGGCACACGTGATCTTGGTATTTCCTTTTCCAAAGGCAGTCTTGAACTTACAGCCTACAGTGATGCTGCTGGAGACACACTTGATAGGCCGTCAACTTCGGGCTTTGTCATTTTTCTTTGTGATATACCAATATCTTAGTCTGCAAAGAAGCAAAACACAGTCTCTCGGTCCTCTACTGAAGCCGAGTACCGGTCACTAGCTCAAACGACAGCTGAACTCTATTGGGTTCGACAGTCGCTCTGTGACCTGCACATTTTTCTATCCAAACCACCCTTATTGTGGTGTGACAATGTCTCAGCCCTGGCTTTAGCAAGAAATCCGGTTTATCATGCCCGCACCAAACACATAGAAATCGACTATCACTTTCTATGCGAGAAGGTTGTTCGAGGAGATATTGAAATTCGTCACATACCTTCCTCATCTCAACTGGCAGACCTTTTCACAAAACCGCTTGGTGGAACTACATTTCAGCTCTTCTGTGGCAAATTTCTGAAGACCTTTTCCTCAGTTTGAGCGGGTGTATTAGAGAGAGTTTGTTATTGTATAAATCTCATTGATGTAAGAGTCAGTTATGAGTTGTTAAGGACTATTAAGCTGTTAGTTAATTATCAGTTAATCTCAGTTAAGCTAAATCTCTGTATAAATACATCTCTTCAATACATCAATAAAGTGCTGAGATTACAGATTGTATAACATGTACCCTCGACCAAGAAATTAAAGGTTCAAATCCATCCACCTCCAATATTAATTGTTGAACTCAACAAAAAAAAAATAATCAAACTTATAAGTATTTGTCAATGTGGCTCTAGCTAGTGTTAATGTTAGAGTTACATCATACAAATGGCAAGTGTAAGAAGAAGATTTCAATGCAAAATTTAAGTTGAATGAAGAAATGCATGTCTCAAATGATTGTGATGAGTTTTCTTTTCATAGTTAGGTGTTTGAATATCACTTCTTTTTTTTTTTTGGAAAACATATTAGTCCTTATGTTGCCTTTTGGTTCCTGAGTTTTGAGACTCAATAACTATACTCTTGAGTTTTGTATTTAGATTTATTTTTAGTCGTTAACTTTTGACGACTTTTTAGAATTTCAACTTGCGTGCATGCGAAATGGTCTTCTTATTTAACATTTAAAATAATTTGTCCATAGTATTTAAAAATAGTCTTGAAAGAAATGTCTCAAATTAAATATAATAATAAGAAAAGAGAAGAAACAAAAATTGTAGTCTCAAACGTGCTTAATTCTTGCTAACTTGAGTATAGTTTAACTGGTTAACAAGACACACAGTCGATCAAGAGATCAAAGGTTTAAATCTTCTCACCCTATATGTTGTTGATCTAAAAAAATACCTAATTCTTTTGACACACTACATGGACTAATTTTCAAATAAAGAGAAGTAACCACCTATTTTTATCCCAAGGATAGCCGGTCCATCGATCCAACTCTATTTTTTTTCACACAAAATATTTCCCACGGTTCTAGTTTTTTGATTAATCTTCAAATTGGTGTCTAGTCTTTTAAAATTTTTAATATTAAAAAATTCTCAATTACATCATTCCATAAAATTGTCAAAATTAAACTCAAAAAGTGAATAGCTTGCAAGGAAACCTTAAGGAGAGAAGCCCAGAAGCAAGCCAAATGCCCAACCTTCAAGTTGAACCAAGGATGAGGCTAGGCTAGCTTAGTCGAAGAAATTATTAGGTGCTTCCGGTGCAATAGATGGATAGTTTTGTACCGTTGGATGTAAGAGAGAGAATTATTAAAGTACCTCGATTTTGTATCCAATGTTTATTAAGAGACAGCCAAACCAAGTCCTAGCAAACCCAAGACCCAAGGGGGAGCCTCATTGCACTAGGAGCATCTAATAATAATTTGCTGCTTAGAAAGGGCTCAAGTTAGACCGAGTAAGCAAAAAGCTCATGCCAACCAAGCCCTGGCAAACCCAAGGCCCAAGGTCTAGCCCATGAGGCCGATCGCTCACTCATTCAAAGCCCACTAGTCTGATTTTAGTATAGGTAACTCGAAGATTTTAGGAGTTTCGTGACTCGTATCAACAAAAAGAGAAAGATAAAAAATCCTAGTCAAACCGAGTACAAATAGAAAGAGGAGACTCACACATGAGATATGTTACATAACCCTAATCTCCGTATGTTAACATAAATCCTATTTTGACATAGACATTTAAGTATGTTTGGTGAACATTACATTCGTATATAGTTCAACTGTTTCGCAGGTATTATTCTCTTAGGTATTGTTTGGATTGTGGAGTAGAATTCACACATCAACAATCAATTAACATCCTTTGGACTTGTCGAAATGCTACTTAGGTGCTAAATGACAAACATTGCCAAATTGACCTAGGAGCAAAATGTGATACAACCATTAACAAAATCCATTTATTATAAATATCATATCTAATTGGTATGTCCACATGTCCAAATATGTTAATGAAAATATAAAATTTTAAGGAATGACTTAACTACAATTTTTTTAATTAATGCATTAAAGTTGTAATTCTGGTTGAACAGTTCCAAAGATGAGCAAAGAATTCATTGTCGTAATCAAAACAATCCATGACTAATTTATTTCATTGTTAGTTAGGTAAAGAAAAAGAAAAAAAGAAAAAGTGTTTGTGAGATTTGTGTTAAATTAATGGCCTGCAATACTGATAGCCACCACAAGCAATCGCAAGCTTTGCTATTTGAAAACCTGAAAATGTAGGGGCCACGTGAGCTCCCACTTCCACTACCAAATCTTCAAATTTCCATTTCATTTCTTCAAAAAATAAATAAATAAAATTTAAAAAATAAAAAATAAAAATCAATATATAAACCCTCTGCAACACTTGGCCTGAATCTCAACCAAGTCCATTCTTCCAAATCTTAGCTTTTATTAGTGATATGGCCAGCTCCACCGCCACCAACCACGACGGCCGAGCCTTGTGGTTCCGGCGGCTGGCCTCCGCCTTCCGAACTGCACTTGCGTGCTCTGTTGTCGCCTGCGCCACCCTGTACGGCCCGGCTCCACTCCGCCGCCAAGTGGCCTTCCCAGCCTTCTCCTATCTCACTGCTATTCTCATAGTCACCGAAGCCGCCCTCGGCGACTCCGTCCGTGGCTGTTGCCTTGCTCTCTTCGCCACCCTCCAGACCGTTTGCCCCGCCATGTTTCTGTTTTGGTTCATTGGTCCGGCCAAATTCTCCCACCTCACCACCGCCCTCACGGTGGCGTTGGCTTCTGTTGTGGTGGTGCTGCCGAGCTCCACCCATGTGCTCGCCAAAAAGATTGCTTTGGGTCAGATTGTTATCATTTACGTTGTGGGTTTCATCGGCGGCGCCGACACTGACCCTCTCATGCACCCAGTTCACGTCGCCGCCACCACCGCCTTGGGCGCCGCCGCCAGTGTCTGTGCCACGCTGCTTCCCTTCCCACGCCTTGCTTCTCTTCAGGTATAATTCATTTATATGAATATAATGCATAGCTATTTATTTCTTAAAAAAGAAAAAGCATCTCTCTCTAATTTTTTTTAACAATATTTGGCGGGTAGATCTCCCTACATATCTCATTACAATCTTGACAACTAAAAACGAGAAAGATAGAAAATGAGAAAAAAAATTTATCACTCCTGGTTGTCAATATTTTAATGGTATTCCTACAGACCGGTATGCAAACAAGTTTTTCCATTTTTTTTCTTTCAAAAAATACTTGACTAACCTATGTGTGGAGTTATCTCTATGCAAACTATCATTTAAAATTTTGACAACTATGATTCCGTTTGATAACCATTTCGTTTTTGGTTTTTGGTTTTTGAAAATTAAGTTTATAAACACTACTTTCACTCATAACTTTCTTTGTTTTGTTATCTACAACATTCCCATATTTTCAAAAACCCAACTCAAATTTTGAAAACAAAGAAAAAGTAGTTTTCAAAAACTTGTTTTTGTTTATGGAATTTGGCTAAGAATTCCAACGTGTCCTTAACATTAAAATTTTGACTAATAGTTTTTGGAAAAAAACAATATTTGGCTGTATACTGGTAATTTCTTTACACACCCCATCAAATTAAATTTTGACAATTAAGTAAGAGAAAGGTAGAAATCGAGACAATTTTTTTTATCTCTCCTGATTGTCAATATTTTAATGGTGGATACAATGCAAACCAAGTATTGTCCCTTTCGAAAACGAAATTTAAAAGACATAATGATAATTTGTGGGAGATACCTAAGTACCTTCTCCTATCTTTCTTAAACTTTTCCATTGATCCAGTCAGAAGTTGGCAATTTAACACTAAAACTCAAGTCTCTTTCCACTTTTAAAAAGTGATTAAGAAATAAGGAAGACAGGAGGGGAAAAAAAAAACTATACTTTTCTCTCCCCAATTTACCTTTATTTCACTTTTACAATCAAGTAAAGCGAAAAATGAAATCAAATCTTTGGTCCTTTTAAACTTAAATAATTATTTCCCCTTCTTTCAAAAATAATAATAATAATAAATAAATAAATAATCATTATCTCCCTTGTAATAGGTTTCGTTTGAAAAAATTATTAACATAAATATACTAACATATGTTTTGTAAGAAATTAAATGAGAACTTTATTATAATTAAAACACTAGAGTTAGAGTTGTCAAAGTGAGCTTAGCTCAGCGGTAATTGATATGTACCTTCGACCAAGAGGTCAGCCATAACAATCCCAAACTAAGCCTAAGATTCCAGTTAGATAAAAATAGAAAATTTAAAGCGAAATTCTATACAAGTTACCAAATTAGGGGTTTCCTTTTCTCTTTATTAACTTGAAACTAATAGAGGTAAATGACTGCCAACAAGAGCTTAGCCCAACTGGCATAAAGTTGTACTGATGACCACAAGGTCTGTGGTTCGAATTATCCACCCCACATATTGTCAAAAAAAAATAGAGGTAAATGGCTGCGAGAAAAAAAAATAGTTTCCTTTGTAAGTAAAAACACTTTTGGTTCCTCACACTCATTGAGGGCAATCCTAACGAATCCTCTATTTTTAAATTTGTAACAATTTAGTTTCTACTTTAATATGTAATGATTTTTTTTATAAATAATATGTAATGATTTAGTTCTAATCGGAAAAAAAACCCACTAAGGTGAAATGTTGATTTTTATTATGTGACAATTTATTTCTTATACTTTAAAACACATTTGGTTCTTAATAAGTTTATCCATATACATAATTAAAAAGCTCTGTTAAATTTTTTTCAAAAAAAAAAAAAAAGCTCTGTTAAATAATCTTAAAAATATTTTATGATATAGGTACTAAATTGTCACAAATTTTAAATCACAAGAATTACATCGTTACAAATTTTAAATAACAGAAACTAAAGTGTTACATATTAAAATTCAGAAACTAAATTACTACAAAATTTTGAATTACAGACACTAAATCATAGTTCAAAGATAATAAAACAAAAGTGTGTACTTTCTCATTTAATTAGATTATCATTTATTATGTCAAAGTGAGGATAGCTCAATGATAATTGACATGTACTTTCGAACAAGAGATTAGAGATTTGAATCTCCTACTCTCAACTAACCAAAAAATAAATAAATAAATACACGATAGTATATATTATTATTTTTAAGAAGTGATTTATTATAATATATAGAAAAGAAAATGGTATTAAACAGAAAATTGTTATATGGTGAAGGTTAAAGAGAAGAGCAAGGCAGTGGTGGAGAACATGGAAGAAAGATTAAGCCTAATGGTGAAGGCACTTCTTACCCATGATGACACAGTGGCTGCTGGGTCCATTTCTAAAGTTCACCTATTGTCTTCTTCAGCAACCAAATCCCTCCACTCTATAAAACTTTACCAAGTAAACACTTAATTAATAACTTCATTTTTTTGTTTAAATTTATATCCTTTGATTAAAGCTTATCAAAATCAATTGAGAAGTAACATAAATATTACTGAAAAGTCATTTTATGGCTACATTTCAAAAGGAGTCAATAACTCAAATATATATATTAATCTCTTGCACTTCAAAATAAAATTTATACTCCTAGTCCTATGTTTGCCTTTCAATCAAAAATAATGTCCCCCACATCCATGTTTATCTACTCATAGCATCCCACATTATTACATCATGAAGCTCATATTGTCATATTCACAAATAATTTCATCCACTTTTTTTTAACATGTAACTTAAACCATTTCAAAAGAGTATAGGATCAAGCTAAAACAAGTTAGGATAATGAATGCTACTAAAAATGTAATTAAACCCTTTTCTTACCCAAAAAAAAAAAAAAAAAACTTGGTTGCATACTGATATGTGTAAGATGTTAACAACTAGGAGAGATAAAAAGGAGATAAAAAAAGTTTTCTCATTTTCTACCTTTCTCTTTCTTAGTTGTCAAGATTTTAATGGGGTATGTAACAAGTATCGTTTTTTTTTTTCTTTTTCTAGTTTGCATGAGTAAAGATGAACAATACTTGGCTGCATACTCGTATGTAGCCGGTATGTCTCTACATACGCTATTAAAATTTTGACAACTAAGAAAGAGAAAGGAAAAAAATGAGAAAACTTGTTTATCTCTCTTAGTTCTCAACATTTTAATAGTGGTATGTAGGAAGATCCCTCCGGTATACTGAAAAGTATTTTCTGGTAAAGATAAAAGCATAATTTCTCTTTTGGGTATTTGAAATGACAGGAAAGCAAGCAATGGGAGAGGCTTCCATTCAAAAACTTCCAGCTGGGATGGTTGAGCAATAGCGAGAGACTCCAAGATTTAGAATTGGCCTTAAGTGGAATGGAATCAGCTTTATCCACAAAAACTCCTTCACATCCAATCCAAAAACTACCTCAAAATCAAACCTTCAAAGACGATCTAAATGCCTTGGAGAAGCAAATCATCCTTACTTTAAACCAAGCCAACGCCTCTTCACCGTCCGATTCACTGACTTTCCCCGAGTTCAACATAGAAGATACAATCCCCACCGTCCAATCCGTACAAATCATGCCAACCGACCGCCAAGATTTGCCCCATCTTTTCTTCATTTTCTGCATGAAACTCCTTCAGAGCAAATGCCAAATCAAACGCCCGACAAAGCTGGAAGACGAACCATTGAAGAAAAAGGATGAAAATTTCACCGACGACAAAGAAAAGACAACAACGTGGGTTTCCTCGATGAACAGCCAATGGCTGATGCCGGCTCTCAAATTCGCTGTTTCGTTGGGTGTTGCGGTGTTTTTGGGATTGATGTACTGTAAGGAAAATGGGTTTTGGGGGAGCTTGGCAGTGGCCGTCAGCATTGCTTCCGACAGAGAGCCGACATTCAAAGTCGCCAACGTTAAAATTCACGGAACAATGTTGGGTTCTGTCTATGGAATTTTGAGCTTCCTTCTTTTCGAAGATTTTTTAGTGGGAAGGCTTCTCTGTCTTCTCCCTTGGTTCGTCTTCACCAGCTTTCTTCAACACAGTAGAATGTATGGCTCGGCCGGCGGAGTTTCCGCCGTCGTCGGAGCTCTAGTCGTTTTGGGAAGAACAAACTACGGCCCTCCAAGAGAATTCGCTTTCGCTAGAACCACAGAAACATTCATTGGGATTTCAGTTTCAGTCGTCGTCGACATCCTTTTGCAGCCAACAAGAGCTTCTAAAATGGCGAAAATCCAGCTCACTGCCAGTCTACGAACGCTACAAAAGTGCTTTGACTCAATGACTTTTCAATCTAGCTCAACCGATCTGCAAGCAAATCAGAGAGCTTTGAGAATTCAAGTTAGTGAGCTGAAGAAGCTGATCGACGAGGCTGAGGTCGAACCCAATTTCTGGTTTTTGCCATTTCACAGCAGTAGCCACGAGAAGCTGTTCAAATCCTTGTCAAAAATGGTGGATTTCTTCTCTCTCTACGTCGATGCAATGAACGATCTCAAACAAAACGTATCGATAACGGAGGATTCGTGGAGAGAACTTGCGGGCGACCTTGAGAAATTTAAGGAAATGGTGAACGCCTTGGTAACGTGTTATGCAGATTTGAGTTCGTTGAAGTCTCTGAAAGTGCTTGAGAAGGAAGCGGAGAAGAAAGATGATTGTGATGATCTTGAGATTGGAGGGCCGCAGAGGATTGAAACGGATGAAATCGAGAAGGAAAAGTTGATTAATTCATTTTTGCAGCACACGGCAGAGGTTGCTGTTGAAAGTGAAGTGATTTTGAGTTTGAGTGCTGTGGTGTTTTGCATAAGCAGTTTGATGAGAGAGACAGAAGAGATTGGAGAGGCAATTAGAGAACTCATTCAATGGGAGAATCCTTCTTCCAGTCATGTTGAGTTCAATACAATTACATCTCAGATTATTCATGCTGTACAAAAGTAAAGTGAAATGAATTGTGACATTTAATTTCCAAAAGGTTTGTAAGAATGTAAAAAGCATTAGTTTTCAAAGGGAAAATATAGTTTGTGATTAATTTTAAGAGGTTTGTAATAATATTAATTCTTTCTTTCATTTCTTAATATCTACTCTAATGAGGTTGGTCACAATGAGGCTGACGGTTTTGCATGGTTGGATGTATGAAAGAGAAATTGTAAAAGTGTATCGATTTTGTATCCAAGGGGTATTAGGGGTAAACAATAAATGTAAGATCTATATTCGAGGATTTTAAAGAGACAACCATGTTTACAACGAATAATTGTGTGTTAGTCCACGAAATTTTTCGATGAGGCTGCTACATCTTTAAAATCCTCAATTTCTTTATGCTTTTTTCAACATCTTCAAATGACACCCAAATCATTTGACATGATACTTCATAGTGGGTGGTTGTGTCCCTTTGGAAGTGGGGGCTTATACCATGCCTAATAACATTTTATCCTACACGCATGCCATTGAAACAAAGAAACGTGTAAAAGTAACTATATCATATCCTAAAATATTGAAAGAATATATAAAGTTATTGAACTTGACATAGTGTTCCTTTGCTTCATCATTTATCCATCCCTTGCTCTCACTAATTGATACCTATATAAACAAGTCTATTGAACCAATAAAAAGAAAAAAACCTTCTTTTTCTCTTTTTTTAGTTGAAACTATTGGAAAGAAACTTTCGAGGATTGGAGGATAAACTTGAAAGATGGTTTTTTTGAGAAAGAGGTTATGAAAAAAATACTATTTGTGTTATAGATCACTTCTAGTTTTAGCTTGATACAGAACTCTAAGTCATGACTCCTATTTATACTTGTTTCTGAAAAAGAAGATAATCTCACACATGGAAAATCAAAAGGGCAATCTATTCTTTTAAATCCCTTGATTACAGCACATATTGATGGAAAATTGCCAACAAACTCTGCTGTATATTTTGGTCAAAATATGGCACATTTTGAGCCTTTGATCAAGGGAAAATAGATCTCCATACCAGTCTAAAATTGATATATTTTTCTATCAAAGTTCTGCTGCTAGCCGTTGAAAGCATCCCAAGAAATCAGCACTACTCTCACTAATATTTTTCTATACTTTTTATGTATATTTTTCTTTCCTTTCATGTTTTTTTATTTCCATATCTCTCACTACCTATGTGCTAGTTAAACTCATGTAATTGTTATGTCTTCGATATACAAGATTACACATTTTCTTCGAATCGTTCAGTTTCCACCTCCTCAATTTATGGTTATTTGCCAACACACATGTATAATCTAGTGGCTACAAATGACTCTCTAGAGTATTCTTTACAAACACAAAATTTTCTCTAATATTCTAGTGAATTCTACCTCACACTCCAAGCATCTTCTCTATAGACTTTTCCTCTACTTAGAGTGTTTCTAGAAATTGAGCTTTTTTATTTGGGCTAGACCCAAATACTAATTATCCAAAATCATGTTTAATATTTCAACAACACCCCTCTTAAACTTAATTTTGTTACTCCCAATAGATCTCTTAATCTTATGAAGTCTTCTTTTTTAATTGGCTTGGTGAAGATATCAACGACTTGAGATCATGAGTCTTAACGTGTAATCCAAATGCACATCATTTCTTGTGATGCACTCCCTAATATAATGGTAACGTGTATCAATGTGCTTACTCCGATCATGGAACATTGGGTTCATTGCCAAATTAATTGCTAACTTGTTGTCCACGAAAATTTTGGTTGGCTCTTCTTCTGATAAACCCAACTTCTTTAGTAGATTTTTTAGCCAAATTGCATAGTAAACACATGAGGTAGCAGCTACATATTCTATTTCACAAGTGGAAAGAGTAACAATTGGTTTTGCTTCTTTGACGTCCATGTGAAGG
Source organism: Luffa aegyptiaca (assembly GCA_017139565.1). Taxonomy (NCBI): domain Eukaryota; kingdom Viridiplantae; phylum Streptophyta; class Magnoliopsida; order Cucurbitales; family Cucurbitaceae; genus Luffa; species Luffa aegyptiaca. The sequence goes on along the minus strand of CM029404.1, from coordinate 2,503,680 downwards.
CAGTGTCTGCTCCCATGTAGAACACAAAACCAATTGTGCTCTTGTTGTTGTCCATATCTCCACTCACTACAAGAAAAATCGCATACGATAGCATTCAAAAAACGCTATTGTAAGGCTAGGATAGCGTTTTATGAAAGGCTGTCGTAGCCCATGTTATTGAAAGTCTGAGACTTTTAATAGCGTTTTTTCACCGCTATCCCGAACGCTATAGAAAGTCTACTTTTATTGCGAAATTTTAATGTTATGGAAACTTTTCACAGTGTTAACAAAACGCTATGGTTTCTCTTTCATAGCGTTTTTTATAGCCCTGAAAAAACGCTTTAAAAGACATATCATAGCGTTTTTTGTCACGTTGTTGTAGCCGATGTTATTGAAAATCTCTAACTTTCCATAGCATTTTTTCAACGCTATAAAAAGTCCATTTTTTATTGCATAATTCTAATATTATGAAAAAATTTGACAACATTAGAAAAAAGCTATGGTTGGTCTTTAATAACATTTTTTACACAATTATGAGATATTCTAGCTTTTTTCTTTAACATTATTATAAATTTTCTTAATGACCATCTTTTATTATATAGTAATGTTATAATTTGTTTCACCACATTTATCAAATATCATGTCAAGTGATATAATTCTGAACAAAACTTTTTTTGGTAGCTAAATAAACATTCCAAAATTATTATATGGCACTTAAAATATCATAATCTCCATCTCGTAATTGAAATTTTATAATTCATTACATCACAAAATAACGTATTTAATTAGTTTCCAACACAATGAAAGAAATTCACAAAGTTATTTCTAACAAGTGAGTAGCAAAATAGAAAATTCACCAAATTTTTACATTCAAAGTAATATGGGGTATCAATCGCTATCACGGTATCCCACGAGCTTATAGTCATAAAAAATAGAGTAGTACAAACCATAATTTATCATACCTTTGATGTATCGAAGAATTCTCTTCGATGCCTTCAAATGTGTGGTTGGTTTCTCCATGTAGCGACTGACAACTCCAACTACATAGAGAATATATCAGGTCTTGTGCGCATGTCAAATATTCAGACTTCCAACCAAGCTCTTAAAGAGTGTTGGATTCACTTTTTCTCCTTCCTCATGAGCTTGACTTGGCTTGATTGGACCGTATTACAGTTGAGAAAGTAAATAAACTTGCTGAATTGATCTTATTGATATGGGCAAGTGAGTATAAATAGCCAGCGACAAAGTACAGTTAGGAAACTGATATAACAAAATGATAAACTTCCAAACTAAATACAAGTTTAAGTCTGTTACTCCCCCTCAAGATGGAGCCATTATATTGGTAACTCCCATCTTGGACAGTATTGTTTTAAAGGAAGCAGCTGGAAGAGCTTTTGTAAAGATATCCGCGAGCTGAAGACTTGATCGAATAGGTAGCAGTTTGATAATGTCGGCAACAACCTTCTCTCTAACAAAGTGGCAATCGAGCTCTATGTGTTTTGTTCTTTCATGAAAAATTGGATTAGTGGCTATATGGACAGCATCATCATTGTCACATAATGTCCCTACATACTAGTTCAAGCCTCATACTAACAGTCTAGGATGTTTAGTTTATTAGATTAGGGTTAATAAGACAATATTGACTAAATACAAACAAAATAAATCATTTTATTAATGTTCTGTAAAATGTTACATTTACTTCTACGAGTTTTAGGACATAAAACCCAATATTTACCACATTCATTTTGAGGATCTGACTAAGGACATTCAACTTATCAGTCTCCACCGATGGGGAAAAACATACAACTGATTTGTTAAAATTAACACTTTTGTCCAGAGGGCTTTTCATACACATACAAAACCAATTTTTCTTGTGTACTGCTTTTGGGAAAGATAAGGGGATGGTCTTTTTGTTAAACTTATGATGATGTCTTAGATTTTTTGGTTTTTTTGCTTTTAATGGATATTACATAAACAAGGTTTTGGAGCACATAATGGACAAGTTAATTGTAGAAATAATTGGATAAAAGGGCACGAAACCATTCAACATTAGGTTTAATAAAAGCTTTATATCTAATAAAATATGAGAATCAATTTGAAAATAATGTATCCATTTTGGAGACCAAATCATATATTTATCCTTCATGGACAATTGAGCAATTAAATTGCTACAATCATAATTAATATATTTAAGACTCATGGCAGAATTGTAGAATTACTTCCCATCTCTATTGAGAAGTATATTTGATGGGACAAGCTTAAACCATTGGCTTTGTAGATCTCCTTCGCATTGAGAATCATTCAGACACATGCACTTCCTAGTCACAATTTGATGCGAGTGAGAAGCCCTTTGCAAGCACAAGGCTTGTCCTTGTTCATCAATGGTGGCTAGTTGAAGTTTGGCACTTGAAGCATATTTCCAAACACTTTGTTGGCTCGAGCATTCTTGAGAGAGAATTGGAGGGTGCCCATCTCCCACTGCTTTCAAACATAGTTTAGATCCAACCAACTTAATTGGAGCTCCATCTTCATCATGACTCCAACGACTAGAGGTCTTACAACTACTAATCCCCAATTGATACTTTTTGTTCATTCGCACGCACTCACCGGTACGAGAATGATACATTAAGAATGCCATTGAAAGATTCGAGTTTGGATCTGTATTAAGAACATTTGAATTCTTCCATCAGTAAGGAAAAAAAATGTAAAAAATATAACATATCACAAGTCATATACCTTGAAGTTTTGTTTGCATAAGCTGAAACCTCTGAAGAAATTTAGGGTTCTTGGGTTGTGTAAAATTGGAATTTAAGACCCCAAATGTTTCTTCAGCATTTTTCACTCCTTCTCTGTAGTAGTAGCTACCTTGCAAAGCCCACAAACCCCAATCGAAATCATTCTCAGTAAGATAGGTAAAAAAGCAGGCCAAGAATCGACTTTGGCCTTCATTTGCACCAGTTTGGTCAATCCCAAATTCACTCACAAACAAAGGAACTGGATTTTGTCCTCTCACTAGAAACCCAGCTCGATCTTCAAATCCTTGGTTGACATTTGCACAGAATGTGTTCAATGGCTTTGACGTCCAACCCTCACCCATGTTGTTTGTGAAAGAGTACAAGTGAGCCTCAAATACAAGTTTGTTGTCCAAGTTGAAGCCCAGAGATCTATTCTTCAAGAAGCTGAGATCAGTGTCATAACCTAGCCCAGAGACAACCACCAATGCATTTGGGTTGATTTGGTGAAGAAGCTTGGCTCCTTGGCTCATGTATTGAAACCACTTCTCTACATTCTGGTTTGGTCCTCGTAGTTCGTTTCTCAAACTCATTGCTACCACCTTTTTCATATTTATATTATCATGCAAACATTCAAAACATATAATATTAAAAAAAAAAAAAAAAAGTAGTTTTTGTTTTTAGAATTTGAGTAGGAATTCTAATGTGTCCTCAACAAATATGAAAATCATTGTAAAAAAATCAGAAGAAAACAAACATAATTTTTAAAAACAAAAAACCAAATGGTTATCAAATGTAATGGAACCTAAATTGTAACTTAGATGTTTAAGTTTGAGAGAAAAAAAAAGTGTATATGGTTGTGACTATTATTTTTCCTTGCTTTTTTCATCCTTCTCATAATCAATGAATAAAAATTGGAATTTTCATCTCATAATCAACCGAAAAAGTTTATGGTTAGGGCTTGAAAAAAATTGAGCAATAGTAGTAACTTTGCGGAGGGGAAGAAGATTATACTATTGTGGACCAATGCTAGTGTTTGTGACCTCAAAGACAAAACAAATGTTTTTTTTTTCAACATCTTGAGAGTGGGAGGATTCGAACCATGGACCACAGACCTCTTGGTCAATAGTACACCTTTGTACCAATGGATCGGAGTTATGTTCATGTTGGCAAAACAAATGGTGTTTGAGAGACAAAACTTGAAATTACGCGTTAAAATGAAAATTTTTAAACAGTACAGGTGTATAATTGACACCAACCTCATTAATTAGGGGTGTTTTATATAATTTTATCCTTAAAAAAAAAAAGACAAATTTTTAAAAAATGTTGCGCAAACTATCATATGACACTACTTCTATAGTATTAAAAGTTTCCAAAAAACTTACTTCGGATTTATTCTTTAGGCTTTGAGCAGCCAAACCAATTCCTTGTAGCCATTCTTGAGGATCAAAATAGCGATCTCCAAAGAATCCATTGCCATCATCATCGCTGCAACACCATCTTGGTTGGCTTATATGGTTATCAGAAACCACCATGATTCCATGCCTTGCAAGTGAGTCTACCACAGCTCGGTAAGCTTCAATCAACGTCATGTTCAACATAGAAGGGTTGTTTTGGGCTATGCCCGCCATGGCACTCTTCATATCAAAATTCTCAAAGGATTGTTGAACAGTCAAGTTAGCGTAGCGTGTGAACATGTGGATCGAGTACGTCAAACGCACGCAATTGAACCGCAACTTCGCCACCGTAGCCGTGATATTGTCGAGTGGCTGGAGATGAAGACCCTCCGCTAGCATGGCCTGCATGTGTGATGGCCAATTCACACACACCAACTTCACGCGTTCTCCTGTTGTGGCATCAACGATCCATCTTCCATTTGTTGAAAGAGGCAATGAATTGGCCTTAAGAGTTAACAAGACCAAAATGCAAGCTAATAAAGCAATATCTTTCAATTGTTTTTCTGTCATTTTGGCTTTACTTTAAAATTGAATGCTCTCGAATTTGATGATGATGCAAAAGAAGCGTTTTGTCAATATTTATAGCAACCTATCAGGCTAAAATGAAGCTTGCAAGAAAGGATAAGAACTTGTAACGAACTAAAACATGAAATGTTGGAACTGAATTTTTGTTTTAATTCTAAATTAACGAGGATGATAATTCTGTAACAAGATTTCAAAATTCTAAATTAAGCTAGCAAGAAAGGATAAAGGATAAGAACTTGTGGGATGTGGTTGAATTTTTTTTTTTTTTAATATTCTTTTCCAACAATACTGGGAGATAGTTGGTGATCAAGCTATTGCGGATTGCTTAGGTCCCGTTTGATAACCATTTTGTTTTTGGTTTTTGGTTTTTGAAAATTAAGTCTATAAACACTACTAATAAGTTTCTTTGTTTTGTTCTCTACCATCTTCCCATGTTTTCAAAAACCAACTCAAGTTTTGAAAACTAAAAAAAGTAGTTTCCAAAAAATTGTTTTTGTTTTTGAAATTTGGCTAGAAATTCAAATGTGTCATTGACAATGATGAAAACGATGGTAAGAAATTTGGGAGAAAACAAGCTTAATTTTCAAAAACCAAATGGTTATCAAACGGTGCCTTAGCTATTCTGAATCAGGATTGTCCAGTGACTGTATGGAATCATACCAATATCTCCCTCATTCAAAAAATTCGGGATGCCAAGTTAGTAACCGACTATCGCCCTGTTAGCTTGTGTAATGTCTCTTACAAAATAGTTGCAAAGGCTCTTGCTAATAGGATGAGGAGTATACTGCATAATATCATTGATGAATGTCAATCTGCTTTTATTCCAGGACGATCGATTGTGGATAATATTATTCTAAGCCATGAAAGTTTGCACTATCTTACTCATCTGAAACGTAAGAATTTGGGGTTTGCAGCCGTTAAGCTTGATATGAGTAAGGCGTATGATCGAGTCGAATGGGTGTATCTACATTAAGTCATTGTTGAAACTGGGTTTCCATTCCAAGTGGACAAATCTTATTATGAAATGTGTTTCTTGAGCGTCTTTCTCTATTTTATTAAATGGGGAGCCTAGGGGTCATATCGTTCCCTCGCGGGGTCTACGACAAGGGGATCTGCTGTCACCCTATTTGTTCTTGCTTTGTTCTAAAGGACTTTCGGCTTTAATTGCTTGAGCAACTAGTGATAAACTGTTATTAGGTATTTCAATTGCCAAGAATGCTCCAAAATTGACACATCTTCTTTTTGCGAATGATAGTCTTGCTTTTCTCAAGGCAACTCCGTCGAAATTTGGTGTTCTCAAAGGGACACTACTACAAAATTGACATTCTATGACATTATAGCTAAACCAAATAAAGGGAAAGGAGAAAAAAAATGTCATAAATGACTGGGGTGCGTTTTTGGTGGGAAAAAACGGAGATTTTTCGTATTTTCGGAAATTTATGACAGTTTTTCAATGTCACAAATATATGACTTTAGTTAAAAGTCATTAATTAATAATAATTGAATAAAAAGGGGCGTCAGAGTAATTTGGTCGTATATCTTCAAGTTAGGGTTGGTTCCACGATTGGAACAACACAGTGAGAGAGGGGAACACACAGAAAAGTGGAGAGGGAGAGAAAAGCAGTCGCCAGTCACGTTTTGGCTTCCGTCTCAGCTTTAGCGCTGGTTTCTTGCCATGTGAGTCGTCTCAGTTTCGTGTCGGAGTGAGTCTCGGAGAAGGAGGTGGGTTCAAATGCTCTTTAAACTCCGACGTGGGTCTTTGTTCAGTGTTGGTTGCCGTGGGTATCAATTTAGAGGCTGGTAGCACCTTTTTTGGTCTCATTTAGAGCAAGCGTGGGTCTCGAATTGAGTGACTGAATCGAGTGTGGAATTTGCCATTTGGACAACGTCGACCAATGTTTGTGGTTGTCTTTCACGGTGGCCTTTGATTAAATACACTTGTGTGGTGATTTCAGCATGGGTATTTCACTTGAAGCTCAAATCAGTATTGTTATATCTAGGTTTCTATATATTACTTTAGATTTGGCCGATGGGTAGAAATTTTCATTTTAGGCGGCTGTTTGATACATTTTCATGTCTCTGCGTATCCTTATATATGAAAATTTTTTAATCGTTTCGTATTAAATGCTATGCATCATCTACAGCTTCGCTTCCCGGTCCAACAATACCTATACTTAGTCAGGTATCTCCTTGTACCATACTTTTTCTTTCTCCAAAGTTCTTAACTAGAAATAAACAATAACCTATTTTCAATTGAACTCTGGGTTAAATATTGTATTTGGTCTATCAGTGTTTTTATTCTACTTTATGGGGCTGTTTGGGGCGCTGGGTTGATTATAATAGCTGGGGGTTATAATAGCTGGGGGATTATAATAGTCTGGGGGTTATAATAATCTGTGTTTGGGGTGCAGATTATTATAGTCTGGGATAAAATAGTCTATGTTTGAGGTGCAGATTATTATAGTCTGGGATAAAATAGTCTGTGTTTGGGGTGCAGTGTTTTGGGATGCAAATTATTTTAGTCTGGGTTCAAATAATCTATGTTTCAAGCTGACTGTTTTTTTTTCTTGACTTTTTTTTTTGTTTATTTTCCTCATACAACTTTGTACTTCAAATATTAATAATAAAAAAAAAGGTTTAGTTGTAAAAAAAATAAAAGTTTTGGGTACAGGGGTTAAATTATGTGTTTAGCTTAAAAGGAAACAAAAATAACCTAAACTAAAGATTGATTTTCTTTGTTTTAGAGTCATGGTTTTTTCACAAAATAAGTCATTTTATGATTTCATATAGAAAAAACATATTTGTTTCATTTATGTATTTCCAACATAAAAATAGTAAATGTTTATTCAAAACTCATTTTACCTTTATTATCAAAAGAATCAAATAAAATAGAAATCACATAAAATAAAAACTTGAGTAGTATTTTTTTTAAAATTATTATTATCACGGTAAACTTAAATACGATAAGTATAATTTGGAATGAAAAATATGGTACGATGAAGATAAACATTCATATACTTCATTATCAAAAGTAATTATGTAATAAAACTCCATATTTATATATATGTACAAAGACAACCTAGTATCTAACTCTCCCTAGAAATTTTATGATTTTTCCGACGACCACCAACAAATTTTTCGGCGATCGAAAATTTTTCCCTCTTTTTTCCTTTCATTTTCTTCTACCTCTTTTTTCTTTCTTTATTTTCGTTTTTTATATTTTTCGAAATGAAAATGAGAAGATTTTTTTTTAAAAAAAAAAAAAAAAGTCACCGGAAAAGTCGTCGGTGATTGCCGGAAAAGTGGTCGGAAAGTCGACGGCGGTCGTCGGAAAAGTTGTCGGTGGTCGCCGGAAAAGTCGTCGGCCGGTCGTCGGTAGAAAAGTCAATGAGTCACATGGAAGAAGAGAGAAAAGAGTTACTGTAGAGAATGGATAGAATAATTGGGATGAGTTGAATAGTAGTTACTGTAGCAACAAGGAGGGGAAAAATAACCAACTCCGCCCCTTATTTTTGTTGGTGCCCCAAACACTGGGTTGGTTATAATAGCGGGGGCTATTATAACCAACACAGTGGGCCAAACGGCCCCTATGTATGTACTTGGGTTACTAACTTGAACTTGAGAACTATAATTACAACCCTCCTATCAAGTTTGTGAATCTCATCTCCATTAGCTCCCTTATTTTCTCAAGCTTCTTTCAATGTTTCCACAGATCATTTGAGTTCCATGATGCCATATAGCTTTAATGCCACTACATTGATTAATATGGCCTTAATGACCTTCACTCGCTAAGTTGTGATAATTGATTTTATGATCCCACTCTTTCTAATACACATGAACAAACATACGAAGGGTATACATGCAGAACTGATATGTTCGCAATTTCTTTTCACATCTCATCGGCACCTTCTTCTAATAATGTAATCTTCTTTGCATACTCTTTTAGTTTGGCAGCTTCTAATAATGATTTTTTTTTTTTCTTAAATGATGTTGAGGCTCCATGTCGTAATATATTGTGAAGGCTTTTGTTGTTTTGATTCATTGCAATTTGGCAATGACCTTCCATGCTTCAAATGTAGGTTCGGGGGAGTTACGGGCGTTAGGCTTGCTTAGGAAATATTCAAGTTTTGAGATTTTCTTTCAAGTTTTAGGACATAGGAGCCAAGTGGTGATTGGGGATATACATATTAGTTAGACACAATGTGGAAAGGAAAACTTAAGTTTCATTTTCCGATAATTTTCATGTTTGACATTCACTCTGACTATTTTAGATCTTTCCTTTCAAAATTTGAGTCCATAAGAACTTTGGCTTGGTTACATCATCATTTTTCTAAAAAAGAACTGTTCATAGTTTTGAGTTAGAAAGTGAAATTTGTTTATTAATAATTTGAACACTTTGGTACTAAGTCGTGTTTAATTGTGAAATACATTTTGATCTTAACATAGTTTTTGTTTTGTTTTGATTTTTTCTTGTAGGTGAATGAAGAGGAAGCGACACACCATTAATGGGAAAGAATTTGTAAAGTTGTGTACTTATTTTGTTTAGCAATTTTACTTTTTCTTTGTAAATTGGATCATAGATGTGATTTGTAGATGGACAGAAAGTTTCATGTATATACACTATTATATTTTATTAATTAAATCTATGTTTGTTGAGTAGTTGTTGTGTAAAAATAATTTTGGGATTTTATTGTGTATAGGTTGACAAAGGGATAAATAAATAAATAGTGATATGTCTATTTATGATAGTTCATAAAAGTCATAAAAATTACTTGGGTGACAACTATTCATCATCATTATAAGCATTTTTGTGACGTTCAAAACTATCCTGTCATATTTTTTTATTGACATTATAGAATTGTCAGGAGAAAAATTGACGTGACAATTTAAAAATGTCATTATAAATTTTTTATTGATAGTAGTGAACCGTCATTAATATATATATCTTGACAGTAAATTAGTTTGTAATGATAATGTAAAATTGTCATTAAAAAAATTACTGTGACATTAAAATTATGTCAAAAAAAATTTGTGGTTTGACAGTTTTTAACTGTCACAATTAATATATTTGTGACAGTTTTTTTCTAAATCGTCATGTATTGAGCTTTCTTGAGGGTCGATTCAATGACTACAAAAAATTTCAAGAAATATGTTTTTGACATTTTTTCAATGTCATGAAAAGTCAAATTTGTAGTAGTGCTGGTTGAGAAAACCAGACATCTAGATCAATAAACAAGGACTGCAACCAAACAAGTTCGATAGAAACACATGTGCAAGACTACGATACTCAACTTCAGTGCTTGAATGAGAGATAATACTCTGTTTCTTTGAAGTCCACTTAATGAGATTTCCTCCAAAATACACACAATAACCTGAAGTCGACTTCCTATCATTCGGGTCACTAGCCCAATCAACATCAACAAAACCTTAAAAAGATAAATGTTTGGGCACACGAAATACTAGACTATGATTCAAAGTTCCCCCCCAAGTATCTTAAAATACGTTTCACAGCTTGCCAATGAAGATTAGTGGGAGAATGCATGAACTGACAGACTTTGTTCACACACTATAAGAAATCTCAGGTCTAGTGATAGTAACATACTGTAAGGCACCAACAACACTTCTATACAAATGAATATCTGAAAATTTTTCTCCACTGAATGTAGACAACACACATTACCACCAATCATGGGAGTTACAATACTATTTGCTTGATGCATTTTAACTTTATATAACAGATCTGAAACATACTTGGACTGAGACAAAAATAAACCACCGTTTAGAGGATAAGACACTTCAACTCCAAGAAAGAAACGCAAAGCTCCAAGATCTTTAAGAGAAAACTGATTATGCAAAGCTCTAACGAGATGTTCAACAGCCAAAGTAGAGCTTCTAGTTATTATTATATCATCAACATACACAAAAATATAACAATGATGCCCATATATTCTTGTGACAAACAAGCAATGAAGAATCAAATTTAGAGTTAACAAATCCAAGTGTATGCAGAAAATTACTCAACCTTTCAAACCACGCTCTAGGAGCTTGTTTCAAACCATACAAAGCCTTTTTTAATCGACAGGCCATGGTGGATGAGGAAGAAACAGTCATACATGGTGGTTGGGTCATATAATCTTCCTCATTTAATACACCGTGTAAAAACGCATTGCTGATATCGACTTGACGTAAAGGCCATCCATATGCTAGGGCAAGAGTGAAAATAACTCTAATGGTTGTTGGCTTGACTACCGGGCTGAAAGTCTCAGTGTAATCAAAATCAGCTTCTTGATAAAAGCCCTTAGCCACCAAACGAGTCTTATACATGGCAATAGTTCCATCAGATTTTTTCTTTACTTTAAACATCAATTTACAACCAATTACCTTTTTGTCTTTAGGAGGAGATACTAAAGACCAAGTTTGATTAGCAATAATAGCATTGTACTCTTTCTTCATAGCTTTCACCCAATGTTCACATTTCAAAGCTTCCTTTACATTAGGTGGTTCACAGTCAACATACTAGGCTGCCAAGACCTTCGGTTTAAACATACCAGCCTTCCCCTTGTTATCATAGAATGCTTATTAATAACCTGTGGAACAATGGGTTATGATGCAGACACAGATGAACTTGAAGCATTCGAGGATACGAGTAAAGAAGAAGACTTGAGAGGAAGTAATAATCTAATTTTGTAACATTCGACGTTACAGATGCTTTAGTGGTCAAAAAAAATTAAAAGTGCAATTAATTTTTAAAATAAGTTTAAAGTATAATATAATTTTAAATGGTTAAAAGAATATTTTTAAAAAAATTCAACCACATTCTACAAGTTCTTATCCTTTCATCCTAGCTAGCTTAATTTAGAATTCTGAGATCTTGTTACAGAATTATCATCCTTAATTTAGAAAATTCAGTTCCAACATTTCATGTTTTACTTCGTTACATGTTCTTATCCTTTCTTGTTAGCTTCATTTTAGCCTGGTAGGTTGCTATAAATATTGAAGAAATCCTTCATTTGCACCATCATCAAATTTGAGAGCATTCAATTTTAAAGCAAAGCCAAAATGACAGAAAAAAAATTGAAAGATATTGCTCTATTTGCTTGCATTTTGGTCTTGTTAACTCTTAAGGCCAATTCATTGCCTCTTTCAACAAATGGAAGGTGGATCATTGACGCCACAACAGGAGAACGCGTGAAGTTGGTGTGTGTGAATTGGCCATCGCACATGCAGGCCATGCTAGCGGAGGGTCTTCATCTCCAGCCACTCGAAAATATCGCGGCTACGGTGGCGAAGTTGCGGTTCAATTGCGTGCGTTTGACGTACTCGATCCACATGTTCACACGCTACGCTAACTTGACTGTTCAACAATCCTTTGAGAATTTTGATATGAAGAGTGCAATGGCGGGCATAGCCCAAAACAACCCTTCTATGTTGAACATGACGTTGATTGAAGCTTACCGAGCTGTGGTAGACTCACTTGCAAGGCATGGAATCATGGTGGTTTCTGATAACCATATAAGCCAACCAAGATGGTGTTGCAGCGATGATGATGGCAATGGATTCTTTGGAGATCGCTATTTTGATCTTCAAGAATGGCTACAAGGAATTGGTTTGGCTGCTCAAAGCCTAAAGAACAAATCCCAAGTACGTTTTTTGGTAACTTTTAATACTATATATATATATTTAGTGTCATATGATAGTTCAACATTTTTTTTAAATAATTTGTCTTGATTTTTTTCTTTTTAAGGATAAAATTATATAAAACACCCCAAATTAATGAGGTTGGTGTCAATTACACCTGTACTGTTAAAAAACGCGTAATTTCAAGTTCTATCTCTCAAATATCATTTTTTTGCCAACATGAACATAGCTCCGATCCATTGGTACAAAGGTATACTATTGACCAAGAGGTCTGTGGCCTATGGTTCGAATCCTTCCACTCTCAAGATGTTGCAAAAAAAAAAAAAACATTTGTTTTGTCTATGAGGTCACAAAAACTAGCATTGGTCAACAATAGTATAATCTTCTTCCCTCCGTAAAGTTACTACTATTCCTCAATGTTTTTCAAGCCCTAACCATAAACTTTTTCGGTTGATTATGAGATGAAAATTCCAATTTTTATTCATTGATTATAAGAGGGATGAGAAAAGTAAAGAAAAATAATAGTCACAACCATATACACTTTTTTTTTTTCTCAAACTTAAACATCTAAGTTACAACTTAGGCTCCGTTACATTTGATAACATATTGGTTTTTTATTTTTAAAAATTATGTTTGTTTTCTTCTGATTTTCTTTACAATGATTTTCATTTTTGTTAAGGACACATTTGAATTCTTAGTCAAATTTTAAAAACAAAAACTACTTTTTTTGAGTTTTCAAAACTTAACTTATTTTATAAAACATGGGAAGGGCTTTTAGACAATGTAAAAGCTTATAGGGCTCAAATTAGACTCTTGAAATAATGGTAGGAATATAGTTCAAATCAAGCCTATAATTTAGAGGATTTTTTTTATATAATACTAGTATCTTTTTTTTTGTTTTTTAATTATATGTTTTGAATGTTTGCTTGAATATGCAAAAGGTGGTAGCAATGAGTCTGAGAAACGAACTACGGGGACCAAACCAGAATGTAGAGAAGTGGTTTCAATACATGAGCCAAGGAGCCAAGCTTCTTCACCAAATCAACCCAACTGCATTGGTGGTTGTCTCTGGGCTAGGTTATGACACTGATCTCAGCTTCTTGAAGAATAGATCTCTGGGCTTCAACTTGGACAACAAACTTGTATTTGAGGCTCACTTGTACTCTTTCACAAACAACATGGGTGAGGGTTGGACGTCAAAGCCATTGAACACATTCTGTGCAAATGTCAACCAAGGATTTGAAGATCGAGCTGGGTTTCTAGTGAGAGGACAAAATCCAGTTCCTTTGTTTGTGAGTGAATTTGGGATTGACCAAACTGGTGCAAATGAAGGCCAAAATCGATTCTTGGCCTGCTTTTTTACCTATCTTACTGAGAATGATTTCGATTGGGGTTTGTGGGCTTTGCAAGGTAGCTACTACTACAGAGAAGGAGTGAAAAATGCTGAAGAAACATTTGGGGTCTTAAATTCCAATTTTACACAACCCAAGAACCCTAAATTTCTTCAGAGGTTTCAGCTTATGCAAACCAAACTTCAAGGTATATGACTTGTGATATGTTATATTTTTTACATTTTTTTTCCTTACTGATGGAAGAATTCAAATGTTCTTAATACAGATCCAAACTCGAATCTTTCAATGGCATTCTTAATGTATCATTCTCGTACTGGTGAGTGCGTGCGAATGAACAAAAAGTATCAATTGGGGATTAGTAGTTGTAAGACCTCTAGTCGTTGGAGTCATGATGAAGATGGAGCTCCAATTAAGTTGGTTGGATCTAAACTATGTTTGAAAGCAGTGGGAGATGGGCACCCTCCAATTCTCTCTCAAGAATGCTCGAGCCAACAAAGTGCTTGGAAATATGCTTCAAGTGCCAAGCTTCAACTAGCCACCATTGATGAACAAGGACAAGCCTTGTGCTTGCAAAGGGCTTCTCACTCGCATCAAATTGTGACTACGAACTGCATGTGTCTAAATGATTCTCAATGCCAAGGAGATCTACAAAGCCAATGGTTTAAGCTTGTCCCATCAAATATACTTCTCAATAGAGCTTGGAATTAGTAATTCTACAATTCTGTCATGGAGGATAAATATAATGATTTGGTCTCCAAATGGATACATATTATTTTTGAAATTGATTCTCATATTTATTTGATATAAAGCTTTTATTAAACCTATTGTTGAATGGTTCCTTGCCCTCCTATCCATTATTTCTACAATTAACTTGTCCATTATGTGCTCCAAACCTTGTATATGTAATATCCATTAAAAAAAAGAACCAAAAAAATCTAAGACATCATCATAAGTTTAACAAAAAGACCATCCCCTCTTTTCTTTTCTTTCCCAAAAGCAGTACACGAGAAAAATTCATTACTTTCATATCAACAATATTCAATGACATACATAATTTAGGACTCATCACAGGGTTCATCCTGTGTGGGTTGTGACTCATCACAGGGCTCCAAAATTTAGGACCCCAAAATGAAAAAGTTTAACGAAAAAAAATTTTATGTGAGGAAAAATAGAAGTTTAACAAAAAATTTCAAATTTTCACCTCTTCATTTCTCTCCCCTTTTCAACAAAGAAAAACTCTACCAATTCCTCATTTTGTCTGACTCCTATACTAAATTAAACATAAAATCTTTTAATATTCTCTTTTATCATCTTAAAAATTCAATTGTAATCAATTATTCCTAAAAAAAAACCACCAAATTTATGTGGTATAACAAGAAAAAAAAAATACTTAAACACGCACACGCATGCATGTATGTGTATATGTATATATGTATGTGTATATGTATGTGTGTATATGTATATATGTACATACATCTATATATACATCCATACATAGATGTATATATGTACATACATCTATGTATATATGTATATATGTATATATGTATATATGTATATATGTACATACATCTATACATACATACATCCACATATATATATATATATATATATATAATTTTGATATTTTACAATTTTTCTTTGTTATAAAATATTTTTGGGCCTCATTTTAAAAAGTATCACAGACCCCATCTCATTTGGGACGGGCCTGCTGCTATTCTTCATCTCTCTTTACTCTTCCACTTCATTATCATATTTCTGTTGCTTCTTTCATTTCTTGTGCAAAATGCATTTTCGTCTCAACAAGGTTCTTCGTTTGGCTGCCTCCTCGGCCATACTAGCGGTATCATTTTCTCTCCTTCCATTCCTTGCTATTCTTCATCTCTCCCTACTTTTCTCCTTCCACTATTCAGGTCCATCCTTTGGCATGTGTGGGTTGTGACTGACTCCAAAATTTAGGAGCCCAAAAATGAAAAAGTTTAATGAAAACAAAATTTCTGTGCATGCTGAGGAAAAATCAAAGTTAAACAAAAAATTTCAATTTTTCACCTCTTCATTTCTCTCCCCTATTCAACAAAGAAAAACTCTACCAATTCCTCATTTTGTCTGACTCCTATACTAAATTAAACATAAAATCTTTTAATATTCTCTCTTATCATCTTAAAAATTCAATTGTAATCAATTATTCCTAAAAAAAAACCACCAAATTTATGTGGTATAACAAGAAAAAAAAAATACTTAAACACGCACACGCATGCATGTATGTGTATATGTATATGTGTATATGTATATATGTATATATGTATGTGTTACGTATATATGTATGTGTATATGTATGTATGTATATGTATATATGTACATATATCTATATATACATCCATACATAGATGTATATATGTACATACATCTATACCTACATACATCCATATATATATATAATTTTGATATTTTACAATTTTTCTTTGTTATAAAATATTTTTTGGGCCTCATTTTAAAAAGTATCACAGACCCCATCTCATTTGGGGCGGGCCTGCTGCTATTCTTCATCTCTCTACTCTTCCACTTCATTATCATATTTCTGTTGCTTCTTCAATTGCTTTTTTCATTTCTTGTGCAAAATGCATTTTCGTCTCAACAAGGTTCTTCGTTTGGCTGCCTCCTCGCCCATACTAACGGTATCATTTTCTCTCCTTCCATTCCTTGCTATTCTTCATCTCTCCCTACTTTTCTCCTTCCATTCCCTGCTATTCAGGCCCATCCTTTGGCATGTGTGGGTTGTGACTGACTCCAAAATTTAGGGGCCCCAAAATGAAAAAGTTTAATGAAAAAAAATCTTCTGTGCATGTTGAGGAAAAATAAAAGTTTAACAAAAAATTTCAATTTTTCACCTCTTCATTTCTCTCCCCTCTCCAACCAAGAAAAACTCTACCAATTTCTCATTTTGTCGATTCCTATACTAAATTAAACATAAAACCTTTAATATTATCCCTTATCATCTTAAAAATTCAATTGTAATCAATTATTCCTAAAAAAAAACCACCAAATTTATGGGGTATAACAGGCCAAAAAAAAAAAAACTTAACGCACGCACTCACACGCATGTATGTATGTGTATATGTATATGTGTGTATATGTATATATGTATGTGTATATGTATGTGTGTAAATGTATATATGTACATACATCTATGTATATATACATACATCTATACATACATACATCCATATATATATATATATATATATATAATTTTCATATTTTACAATTTTGCTTTTGTTATAAAATATTTTAGGACCTCATTTTAAAAAGTATCACAGGCTTCATCTCATTTGGGACAGGCCTGCATACAAGGCATTCATTGAAAATTGGTCCTCTATCATTACCTTATTCCTAGAACAGAATATTCGTTAATACTTGTGTAACAGTATCCATACTACAAAGAATGTCAGCCTTATGTTACAACAAGGCTACCTTTGATCTTAGGCATTCAAGCCGCAAAGTCACTTGTTATAGACGTACGTCTCCACTATTTCTCCCATGAATATGCCTTGTAAAGGTAGCAGCTGAGAATTGGATTCCTCCCTCATAAAGTAAGGGAACTCCATTCTCCAATTCTATCTTTAATAGTTACTTGACCTAATATAATATAAGACCTTAGTTTGATTTTAAAGAACACGAAGCAAGAAATATTGAAGAAGATGTACAACCCTATTAATACACACTAAAGACAAAGTGACTCCTTAGCTTAAAATATTGTGTTGTAATATATTTTTTCTATTAAATAGAAACGATGCTCTTTCCAATCATTTCAAAATTTTTCTCCCCTCAAACGAAGGCCAAACTCCGATCTTGGAGTTTGGTGCTGAAAAATATAAATTGATGATGAAGAAAAGTCTTAGTTAAGAAATCAACCACTTTGTTGTTGGAAGCGTGTGATGAAGACAAACAAATTTAAAATCAAATAAGGAATATTTGAGAAGAAACAAAATCACTTGTATTGAAAAAAAAAGAAAAAAGAAAAAAAAATCTTCAAGAACTTCACATTTTTCTGATCTCTAACTCTTCTTGTGTTTTCTTCCCCCACACACTTGCTTCAACATATTCTAAAACATCCTATTTATAGGTTTACATGGAAAATTCTAGATCTAAAAACTCTCATCCTAATTCATGAACTTACCATACTTAACGAACATAACTCTCCCATACAATGAATGTTGTACTTAACTCCCAACAAATTAAAATATAAAACTTACTTATTTATTTACTAATTTGTATAACTCATATATTTAATTAAAACATGTTTAACTTTCGACACTTGTTTCGAAGAAGAAATATAACGGATATCAAGCTCACCTCGAACACATGTACAAGAACAAAAAAAAATGAAGTGAGAAAAGAGAAATGAGAAAGATCGAGAGAAGAGAGAAGGGAGAAAGAAGAAAGAAGAAGAGAGATGGACGGGAATAACCAATGTATTAATTTTCCATCGACATTTCCACATGTCCATGAGTTTGACATCGATATAAGAAGTGAATCATCATTTTTATTATACCGTAGAGAAATCGAAAAAATATAAAATAAAAAGTAACGAAATACAACTAATATGAAGAGAATATTAATAATAAGTATTTTAAAATATTTATTTATCAATTTATTTTTATTTATTTTTTTGTTTTAAATATTTTTCTAGAAATTAGGGGTGTTCGTCGGTCGGTCGGAGTCGGTTTTGGGCAAAAACCGACGCCGACAACCGACCTATCAGTTTCGGTCGGTCGGTGGCCGGAAGTTTTTGAACGCTCTCTGAAACCGACTGACCAAAAACATGGTCGGTCGGTCGATTTTGTCGGTTTTGTGACTTGAGATGAGGTTTTCTTCTTTGAGATGAGATTTTTTCTTGGAAGTTTTTGTGAGGGTTTGAAGCATGAGGAAGAGGAGAAAAGAAGGGAAGAAAAAAGAGGAAAAAGAGAAAGAGAGGGAAAGAAGAAGAAAGAGAGATTAGTGAGGAAGAATAAGAAAAAAGAGAAGAAAAAAAAACGAACGAAGTCTTGGTGTGCCGAGTCTGCCGACGCCGGAGAATGAGAAGGAGTGAATGAGAAAGAAAGGGAAGGAGAAAAGAGAGGGAGAAAGAAATCGGGTAGGAGGAAATGGGATGAAGAAGAAAGAGAGAATAAAAAAAAGAAAGAAGAGGGAGGGAGGGTTCACGTGAGGAAAGAGAAAGAAAAGTTGGAATGGGAAAAGACAAAAAGGAAAGAGAGAGAGAGGAGAAAAAAAATAATAAAAATTAAAAAAAGTAATCATTACTTTTTGAAAAAGAAGCCTTGAAAAGAGTTGAAAAGACATGCACTGGGCAGTGTGCATGATGTACAACGGGCAAAACAGATTTTTTTCTTTAAATATATTATTATCGGTCGGTCGGTCGGTCGGTTTTTTATTTTTTGGTTGAACCGACCGACCGACAGTCGGTTTTGTCAATTGACAAAACCGAAACCGACCGAATCTACTGAAAAACCGACCGACCGACGTCGGTTCGGTCGGTTTCGGTCGGCCGAGTCGGTTTTCGGTTTAATTTTGAACACCCCTACTAGAAATACCTGTTGACATCCACTTTTTTGATATTTCCATAAATTCAAAGTTTATTAAATTAATCGTGAAAACATTTAGGATAAATAAAATTAAAATTCTATATGAAGAGCAAAAATTGAGAAAGAAGACCATGATTAAGCCAAATCTGCTGCCATGATTAAGCCAAATCTTCGACCCTATGATCAAGCTAAATCTCCTACCTCCAGTCGAAAATTGTGGAATTATTAACCGCTCATAATTGACAGGATCTTTATGTCAATTCTTGATCTACTAGTCGTGGACAATTATAGGGTTTACTAATTTTGCTACCTCTGGAATGCACCGTTGTCAATCTTCCTTAATTGTAATTTCTTTCCATATTACCAAAGGCCTGTGTGCTAGTTTAAATGATGGAAATTGTATTCTCTTTTGAGATGAAGAAAAAATAATCCCTTATTCTTGATTTTGTTTATGGTATCAGAGCTTAGCACATAGGCTACTATTTTTTTTCCCCGCTTCCATCATACTGCTTCCATCCTACAAGGCTACAATAATACACGAAAATCACAATGGCCAAAACAGATGTGGCTCTTACTATTTAGTCGTTTCATCAATGTTCCAGCTTAATTTCGATCAAGTTAAGCACCACCAACTTCTTGTTATGGAGATCACAAGTTTTGCCCTTGGTAAGAGTCTTGGAGTTATACATCACTTAACTTAAGATAGTCCTCCAAAAGCAGAAACGACCAACGAAGAAGGTAAGACAGAAACTAATCCTAATTTTCAGACTTGGCTCAACAATGATGGCTTGTTAACCTCTTGCTTACTTGGGATCATTTCTGAGGAAGTTTTAGTCATGATTGAAGGACTAGATTCAGCTTATCAGGTATGGAAATCCTTGGAAGAAACTCTACTAGCTATAACCAAAGAAAATGAAATTCATCTTAGTGAGTCTTTGCATTGTTTAAAAAAAGGAAGTTTGTCGCTTGAAGAATATATCAAACAATTTAAAGTATTGTGTGATAAACTAGCTGCTATGAAGAAGCCTTTAGATGATCTAAGCAAAGTCTTTACCTTGGCTAGAGGTTTGGGAAGTAACTATAAGGAATTCAAAACTGCTATGCTTTCAAAAGCTCCCTATCCTACTTTCAATCAATTTGTCTTAGCCTTGAAAGCACATGAGCAAATGAACCTTTGGAGGCTGAAGAAGAAAAAGGCACTCTTCCTAACATAAATCAAGCATTCCTCACTCATAGAGGGGAGAGGGCGAGGAAGAGGAGAATTCTTTAATCAAAGAGGAAGGGGAAGAAGAGGAAGTTTTCACTCTGCTCAAAACAACACAACAGGATTCTCTTCTCCAAATTCAACATCTTCCAGACAGATAAATTACTCGCCTTCACAAAATTCAAGCCAAGGTAAGGTCATTCAGTGTCAAATATGTGGCAAAACTAATCATACTGCATTGAAGTGTTGGAATAGGTTCGATCATTCCTATCAAGTGGAAGATATCCCTAAGGCCTTAGCTGCTCTCACATTTGATGAAACCTTGGATCCAACACTCTATGCTGATTCGGGTGCTACGGCTCATGTTGTCAATGATATAGGTAAGACAACAACTGCTCATGTTTATAAAGAAAATGAACGATTATTTGTAGGTAATGGAGAAGGTCTTAAAATCACTCATATAGGACAAGGAAATATACACTCACATGATAGTTGCTTAAAATGGAAGAATGTTCTAGTGGTACCTGAAATTAAAAAGAATCTCTTATCTGTTAGTAAACTTACAAATGATAATGATTGTTCAATTGAATTTAACACCAATGGTTTTGTTGTAAAGACCAATCAGGGACAAATACTGGCAAAGGGACGTAAAAGAGAAGGACTTTATGCCTTGGAGCCATCAAATTTACCATCTGCTGCAGTTTTTTTTGCTGATACAAATCTTCGACCTGCTGTTACTAATTTAAATTCTGCTGCTATTTCAAATTTCACTTCATCGGTTGCTTTACTTCCTGATGCAAAATTGTGCAATGTTCTTATTCCAAATGAGAATCTCAATGCTGCTACTATTATTGCTTCAAATACTTCAAATTCTTATACTCCAGAATCCCCTGCACTTGAATTTAATGGAAATGTTTTTTCTATGGTTAATGCTTCTGTGCCAAACTTGATTGCTAACATTGCTTTCTCTGCTATAAAAAATAAATGCAATGCATCATACTCCTTATGGCATAAGAGATTAGGCCATCTAAATGAAGGTTCTATTAAGGTTTTAAATAAACATTTCCATATTACTGTTTCAGATTGGAATAAAGTAGCATCCATTTGTGAAGTATGCCAACTAAGTAAAAGTTGTAGATTACTTTCCCTACTCATATTAGATTAAGCATGTCTACATTTGACAAAGTACACTGTGACTTGTGGGGACCATCACCTACTCCATCTTGTCAAATTTTCAAATATTATGCAAGTTTTGTAGATGACTACTCGAGATATACTTGGTTATTTCCCTTAAAAAGAAAAGCACATTTCTATGAAGGCTTTGTTAAATACCATAAGATGGTCGAAACTCAGTTTGAGAAGAGAATAAAGGTGTTTCAAACCGATGGTGGAGGTGAATTCACTTCTTTGAAACTCAAACAATTCATGGATCAAAATGGGATTCACCATCAAATGTCGTGTCCTCACACTCCTCAACAAAATGGGATAGCTGAGAGGAAACATAGACACATAGTTGAAACAGGATTAGCTTTACTCTTTCAGTCTAATATGCCTCTCAAGCATTGGGTTGATAGTTTCTTAACTGCTACTTATCTCATAAATAGAATGCCTTTATCTTCTATTAAAATGAAATCCCCTTTTGAGATGCTTTATCATCATCCTACTAACTACAACAACTTGAAAGTGTTTGGTTGCAGGTGTTATCCTAACTTAAGAAGTCAAGCTAAAGATAAATTTGCAAATAAAACTTATCCTTGTGTATTTGTAGGATACAGCTCTACTCATAAGGGATATCGGTGTCTTGATCCTAAAACTAACAAAGTATATATTTCAAGACATGTCATATTTGATGAAGAGTTGCTCCCGTTTGCTGAACTCCCTTCTACCACAACTCTAAACTATCACAATTTAGATTTGACTACTTTTACAGATGTTGAGGAATGGCACTGCCCATCCAAAATTGATGCATCACCCACCATGGGTACCATGACTGATGAACAACCAGAGGTAGTCAGAGATCACAAATTTCAGTTTGATGATACACAATCAGCTGATGCAACACAAAGTTCGTCCAGTGTGGTGAATATTGAACATGGTAATGTTGGTGGTCTTAATGTGCCTATGGACCCAATTTGTCCAGATCATGCAGCCCGCCAACAAGCACTCAAAACACTACAACAACCAAAGATACACAAGAATCAGAGTATTTAACTAATTTACCTGATATTAGTAATTCTTTATATATTGACTTGGTTTTTGATCCTGTAGATAACTCAATAAATGATGTGACAGCACCTCAGGTATATCAGCAATTCAACTCTCCAGACATCACAATTACACAATCTCCAGCTCAAACTAACAAGACCTCCGGCCATCCTATGACCACAAGATTGAAAGCCAAACAACAGGCTGCAATCATTCAACTTCTCACGGCTCTTTTGAGTACAACACAACACAATGAACCCAATAGCTACAAGGCTGCGCTCAAAGTACCAATTTGGAGACAAGCTATGGAAGAAGAACTTGAAGCTCTCTATGCCAACAATACATGGGAATTGGTAAGCAAACCCATTGATACTAACATTGTAGGTTGCAAATGGATATTCAAAACAAAATTCAAAGAAGATGGAACAATCGAAAGACACAAAGCTCGACTAGTAGCTCAAGGATACTCTCAAGTTGAAGGGTTAGATTACCAAGAGACATTCAGTCCCGTTGTCAAACCGACAACTATCAGGTTTGTTCTCTCCCTTGCAGCCTCTTTCAACTGGAATCTTAGGCAATTGGACGTGAAAAATGCCTTTCTCCATGGATTTCTCTCAAGGAAGATGTCTACATGACTCAACCCCCAGGTTTCATCAATTCCAATCTACCTAACCATGTATGCAAGTTAAAAAAAGGCTATTTATGGACTCAAACAAGCTCCTGGAGCTTGGTTTGATAGACTTTCCCAATTATTTTGCTACACATAGGTTTTAGCTTTAGTAAGTCTGATCCATCTCTCTTCATTTACAAATTGGACAACATACTTATTTTGATGCTAATCTATGTGGATGATATTATTATCACTGGTAACGAACAAAGTTTTGTTAACACTCTCATCTCTAAGCTAGCTACAGAATTTGCCTTAAAGGACCTTGGACAACTTCATTAGTTTCTAGGCATTGAAGTTCAACATATCCCAGACGGTTATCATATCACTCAAAGCAAGTATACACGAGATATACTCCTGAAGTCAAACATGATGGATGCATCCCCTATCTCTACACCCATGGCTCTTACACCTAATAGCTCTCCAAAAGTATTTTTGTATGCACGATTTACCTGAAACAAATTTACATTTGTATCGTTTGCTCACAAAGTACTTTCATCAAAAGTATTATATGACAGAGTTCTGATTTGGTAGATCCAACTAGGATTAATTTCATCAATAATAGAAATTAAAATTAAGATTATTGGTAATGTTGATTAAAAAAAAAAAAAAAAAAAAAAAGAGATAGGTGAATCTAGTAGAAAAAATTAAAAAGAAATTAAAAAAAAAAGGTTAAACAACCACATTTCACAAAATGAGGAGGGAGCCTCATTGTAGACGGATCACCTAATAATTTCTCCAGTATATATATATTTGTTTTTTTTTTTTTTTTGAAACAAAGTATATATTTTTTTAAAAAAAAATACACATATATCAATCAGTTCGGTCGTTTTGAGTTTTCTTGGACTCACTGATCATTGATCAATTGGTTGGTTTTGTTATGTGAAAAACCGACTCCATCCGATCTATGTCCTTAAGTTGATCGACTGAAGTTGATTTGGTTAGTTTCAATCAGTCCACTCAAATTTTCGATCTATGTTGCTCACCCCTATAGCACCAAGTCTAAATATCGAACCCTTATTCATCCTCAGGCGAGATTTCGTGGGTGCTGCAGTCACTTAACGAGTTTGGTTTCTATGCTTCTCTTGACACCAATGTTGTGGTGTGATAATATGGACGCTAGTGATTTGACTGGGAATCTGATCTATCATATGCTAGAACGAAACACACATTGAAATGAATGTTCGTTATGTTTAAGACCAAGTACTCAGCAAGCAACTTGAAGTTCGCTATGTTCCATTCTCAGAGCAAATTGTAGATTGTCTCACGAAATCCTTTACTCATGTTATGACGGAAACAGTAAACAACGTAACAAGAACGAAAGGGCGAAGAGAAACAACAGACAGATATACGTGGTTCACTAACAGTGTGTTAGCTACGTCCACGGGCAGAGGGAGAGAACGATCTTATTATGAGAGGAGTATTCAGAATACAGAGATTAGGGCGAGAATAGGTTAAGAGGATTTATATATGGCACCACTCTTAACCCTAACATAATAGGCCCAAGATAAAAGCCCAAAACGAAAAACATATCTAATCTCTATACAAAATTTAGTTTAGGGGGCGTTGCCCCCGAACCCCCACCGGGCGCGTCGCCCCTGGACCCCGACTCGCTGACCGGTCAGCGAGACCCCCGTACTTGGTCGTTCAGAGCGCTTCATATCAGATTCAAGGCATATCAACAACTCACATTCAATTCTCCTACCTACATATATTCCAAACTCGGAATAGTTAAACTACCCTCTCAATGAGAGAGGATATCAGGGAGAAAATCAACAAGTCTCGAGCCAATGTGTGTGCTGATGAGGACTGAGTTGACACCTAAGGTGGCTAGCTAGAAGGATCTAGAACTATTCTTGTTATTCTTTAGCAAATGTTTAGAACTTTAGCCAAGACGTTTTTAGTTTATTAGGCTAATTGAGATTGAGGAATCAATTGAGAAAGAAAAAGAAATACATCGGAGAGAAGAATTTTCTCGACTATGTACATTTCTTAGTTTCATAACGAAAAGTATGTAAATTAATGTACAATATTTTGTTGCATATCGGTATGTAGGAATATTTTTATATATCATCATTAAAATGTTGATAACTAGAAGAGAATAAAAAATATATATATTTATTTTCGACTTTTTTTTCTTAGTTGTCAAGATTTGAGTCGGCTGTGTAGAAAGATCTCTAAAGTTCGAGGCTAAGTAGTATTCTAAATTAATTAAAGAAAAAGTGTGAAAAGGAGATTAGTAATTAGTAGGAGGTGGCAACAGCATTGGTGAGTGGGAGAGAGGAGAGATAATTAGCTAAAGATTTAGTAAGTGAAATTGGAGAGAGAATAATTTCACATTGAAAAGTAATGGCGGTGGAAGAAGGTAAAAGTCTTCTCTCCATTCCTTTCCCATCAAGCAACACAAATATTGAGTTTTAGTATTGAGCTATCAGAAGAAAAAAAATAAGTTAGTGTTTAATGTCATTGACTAGAGGCAAATATATTTTTGATAGGTTGGTGATATATCGCCCTAGTTGATAGGGATGGCAAAAATTTGTGTGAGGTCGAGTCTCTACGGGGCAGGAAATCTCCAGTTTGATCAAGAATAGGGTCAAATCGGGGATTCTTTTCGGGTCTCCGATCAGAGACGAGGTGGGGATGGAGAGGGTATCCCTGTCCCATCCCCAACCCCGAACCCCTCCCGAATATATATTTTAGGGATGGATTATAATGTTCATAAAATTACTATAATGGGTAAGAAACTATTTCGCTTCTCTCATTTTTCTTCCACTTGATTTAATAAAATTAAAAAGGGCTTGTTAGACAAAGTTAAAATCCAAAAATTTGATTTAATAAAATTAAATAAGGACTTAAATTTGAATTTAAAACATTTTGAAAAAATAATATATTTGAAAACAACTAATACCCGAGCTTCATCTTAGGTAAAAAGGTATACATAGATTTTATAACCTTGAACGGTGAATAAAGCTTTACCAAAACTTAGGTTTCATAAACAAACACTCAACACATATTTCACAAACACTACCTTTTTAAGGATCTGTTTAGAATATCTTTCCAAGTGCTTATTAGCACTTTTCTAACACTTAAAAGCCCCTTTTTAAATCACTTAAAAAGTCATTCCAAATAAGCTGATCTAAATTAAACTTTGCATTTCATGTACAAACTTCTTAAACTCAAGTTATCCCGATCAAACCTAAATTTAAGGGGCCTAAACCCCAACGTATAAACTTCTAGACTAAACATTCCTATACTTATTAATAGTGAGTCGAGACTTTCTCCCAAATAGTCTTCTAGGAGATAAACTCTTACCTAAACTAAAAAGTCCACACACAATTAAAGGGACAAGATATCCTACTTTAGAAAATATGTACACAAATAAAATCCTAAAAGATCTATTAAACAAAATAATATCAAAATAATATCCTCTAAGATATGTTGGTTCCAAAATATATAAGATAATATACTAAAAATAAAAAGAATCAATAGTAGAACCAAAACCCTATAATTTATAAGCCATGCATCAACTTGGACGGCAAGCCAAAGCCTAGCATCCATGGATGTGTGTGTGATGAGCTTCGTGCTTGCATGGAGAACCTTCATATTCAACCTCCAAATTCTCTTATATTTCTTCCACGAAGAGTTCATAATTCTTATAGTTTTTTCCCCAAAAACGAACTATTAGGAAAAGAAATCAGAGGATTTTGAGAATATTTCTTCGAATGCACTCGAAAATGTTTAGAAATATAGTTTGATCAAACAAAACTAAATGAAAAGCAGAAATGTTTGATAATTGATTTAGGGTATATATAATATATCTGAAAGTATATTATTAATATTTTTCTTTAACTATAAGCACTTTAGAAAAAATGAAAATACTTAATAACAAATCATTGTGATGTTTGGCTCTTGAAAGTAGATTTTTAAAAATTAAATATATATATATATATATATATTAAAAAAAATTGGCTTGAGATTCTACCATAACTTTTTCACAAAGCATTTTTAAGGTGGTTTACTTTTTACCAAGTATACAAAGCATTTTTGCTCATTCCAAAGACATTCTTATGTTTTATTCTCCCTTTTGATGAGAAATGCTTTCGACTATGAAAAAGTATTTTGATCATGTTAAAAAGTGTCGTGGATGTTTAAAAAGAACATTTTGGAATACTTTTTCTTGTTTACAATTGACATAGACCAAAGTCATCAATTAAAATAAAGGATAGTGTGTCGGAAATAGGCTAAGATAGCTCAATTGATAGAGCAGAGGACTGAAAATCCTCGTGTGTCACCAATTCAAAATCTAGTTCTTGGCACATGATGAATTTGTATGTATATCTATTCTACGTACAAATTCATTACTAACATAGATCATGAAAAATAGCGAGACATCATGATGTCTGGATATACCCTTTAACTAAACTATATATATTTTTTGCTCTAATTATAGACGAGTAAAATAGACAAGTAAAGATAAAGATGATATTTATATAAATATGTAAATGTTGTATATAGATATGTAAAAGGAAAGAATTTGATTTTGTTTCCTCTTCTTTTTTATTTGTTCATACTCTACTCTGTCTCCTCGTGTTCAATTAATACAGTAAAAATAGAATCCAATTCTCTTTTTCATTTAATTTCATTTTTCTTCTTTTCATATTCGATTTCTTCCTTCCCCCAATGTGACTTTTCTAAAGCACATCTAAGTAATATGCAAAACTCATTTAATTCATCCTAAACGTTGTTTCCAAAAGAATATAAAACGCCTGATTGGTATAAAAATTAAATGAAAGGCCAAAGCATACAATAAAGTTGAACAATTAGGGTTGAATACATTAATGCAATCTAAGAAGAAAAGAAAGAAAAAAGTGATGACATAAATTAATAGTGGAAAGACCTAATTTATTGAGCTTTATTTGTTACATAAGATGTCACCTTGTATGGCTAAGGAAGCCATGTTTGGTCTGCACACCATTTTCCAAGAAATCTCTTTCTTTAATTATTTTAATTTAAGTGATTGTCTGTGGATGTCAGCTTTCCCAAAAGTGGTTTGTGGGTTGTGTGTGAATGTTTGTTTGTTATTTTATTTTATTTTTTATTTTTTCTTTCTGGAAACTGCCTTTTTCACAAATACTATTTACTTAATAAAGAAGATATAGAAAGAGATTGTTATTAAAAATAAATAAAAAAATAAAAAAATAAAAAAAGAGGAAGATTGTGGCCCAAAACTACGCAAGCAAACAAGGGCCTTTGTATTGCATTCTAAATGTTTGCCATTTTCATTCCCTAAATCTTTATTATATAACGTCAAATAAGAAAATAAAAAAGAATTATTTGATGTCATATTAGAACAATAGAACTTTTTTATTCAAGGGCCTCCCATTTCATAATTATTTATTTTTCAGCTTTCTATTTAAAAAATCAGATTTCTTTTATTCAAATTTATATTTCATCTTTTCAGAAACACTCTAAAATTATGCTTCAAATCTAATTAAAATACATATAATTCATTTTTTTAAGTTTTAAAGTTTAGCTTTAGCTAGAATGTTAGATATGTTCTAAAAAAAACTAAGGGTTTAAATCCCATTTTAGTTTTGAATTTTAGTTTATTCCATTCCGATTTATAAACGTTCACAAATCCTTATCTTGGAGTTTAAAAATTTTTAAGAATAATCTTCCAAGTCCCAAACTTTTAAAATATTTATTTAGTCATCTATAAGCATTCAAAGAAATAACCATTTTGGTCATAGTTATTATTTTGCTTCTAATATCCACACACCCAATATTTATCTCAAGCAACATGTGTGATTCTTTTCCTTGTCAAATATTCAAAATCACACCATCTATCTATTAAGCATAATATAGCAACAATAACCCACACATTTTTTTTAAAATTTAGATAGTTGAAGGACGAAAAAGGTTAAACCTAGGAATTTAAAGATTAAGGTAGACATTGTCAATAAGTGGAGTAACTCATGTATCTTATGGATTGTGAGTGTTGATGACAAAATCTGGACAGGTCACCTGACCTTCACGTGCTACCAACGGTAAATTTGTATGAGAGGGGGGAAGACGTGACCTACAAGACAGAAAAACCTGCACACAGGTGTGGTGCTTGTCACACCGCCTCCGACGCTTAAGTCAGAAAGCTGAAAGAGGAGAGCAAGAGGAGAGAGTAGAGAATAGAGTTCGGGATCCCTTCTTCAGTCACGAAGAAGGGTTTAAATACTTGTTCCTGCTCTAGGGTTTCTAGGCATTCGGAGGAGATCTAGGGCTGAACTGAGTGGAATCGGGGCTGCCAGGGGCAGCAGGGACCGAACGGAGGCGGAGGGACTCGGCCCACGCAAGTGGGCCGAGTGGTCGGGCCAAGGCTCGATCCCTCTAACCTTGGCCCGACCTTTTGGCCTGTTTCGCCTCCGAAGTCCATTTTTCGGTCCTATTTATGGGCTCGTGTCGGGTTATCCTCGTCAGCTCCTTGTACATCGGAGTGGTCCAAAATTACCTATAACAGTGAGGTCTCCACCTATCTTTTCAATGCGGGATCTTCAATATGTTCTCTCAAGATGGTACCCCGAATACTCGTTTGGATTTCATGGGCTCTGATACCATATATAAATAAATATGAGATTTCATCTCAAAACTAATTGAGAATGAGTGGAGTAACTCATGTATCTTATAAATCGCGAGGTCTCCACTTTTCTTTTCAAAGTTGGATCTTCAACAGACAATAACCAAAATAAAATAATGTTAAAATTTCAAAAGCTTAAAAGTGATTTAAGCCAAAAGTAAATCTTGAAACAAAGACATAGTGGATAAATAAGTCTATTTTAGAAAAAAGAAAAAAGAATAAAAAAAATAAAATATCTATTCCGTGTCTCTTGTACAATTTTGATCCTCCGCGTACATAATTTGACCCAAAATGTTTCGAAAGAACAAGTAAAGAGCCCCAAAAAGTAAGGGTTAGTGGAAATCTAAAGGGATTCCATTTCAACAAATTCCAACAAGGACTTCCATTGCCTTTCAACTTAGGCTCCCCATGCATTTTAATTTTGTACTCTGCTTCAACCCAATAATCATAATAATCATATAATTAACACTAATAATATTATTATTAATAATTATTATTATTATAAAATTATATTTGTCCTTTCTCTTCAACCACTTAAATTACGCATGACTTATGTTTTTCTAATGCATTTGGTGGACACATTGCTATTTTTGGGTTTTTTTTTCTACTTTTTTGTACTTATTTATCCTTGTTTGATCATTTTGGCCTTATTTTAGTTAGTGTCATAATTAAGAACTAATTAAGAAGCTTGAGACTTCTTTGACTGATTTTAGATATGCCGTTTTGATTTGTTAACACACTTGAAATCATCCCACTCTATTTAACAATTTCTGATAATTAACATCTTCTTTCATTATGTTTTTATTTTCTTAAAAAATATTTTTTAAAGAGAATTTAAAAAACATAATATGATCATGTAAGTTTTATATGGTAGGATTAAATCCTATTTTGGTCTTTTGTACTTTTGACTTTTGTTCATTGATCATTGTATTTTTGAAACATCTATTTTGGTTCTTGTACAGTTAGGGTTTTGTCTATTTCTGTTTGTGTACTTAATGAAACATCTATTTTGATCTTTACGTTTTTGTCACTTTATTTTTATAATAAAAATAACTTTTTGGAAATAATGTCATAAATTTTTATTAAATTATATTCGTTACATATAAAATTTATATCTAGAATTTTTCAAATAGAGTGAAAAATGGTTCCTTTTTAAAAGTGTATAGACTAAAATGGATGTTTGGGAGGTACGAAGAAACTAAAACGGACAAAAGTTGAAAGCTAGATCACCAAAATGGATGTTTCAAAATCACATGATCAAAATGAACAAAAGTTGAATTATATCAACCAAGATAATTTTTTTAATCCAGCAATGCAAGTGTGGTGGAGGATCAA
The DNA here is from genome assembly GCA_017139565.1 of Luffa aegyptiaca. Taxonomy (NCBI): domain Eukaryota; kingdom Viridiplantae; phylum Streptophyta; class Magnoliopsida; order Cucurbitales; family Cucurbitaceae; genus Luffa; species Luffa aegyptiaca. The sequence continues at coordinate 2,472,376 of CM029404.1, read as the reverse complement.
ACTTCTAACCACCTGATTGAAGATATATGCGTTAATCTGTTGAGCTAGACTTATATTAGACAAAAAATAGGTTTATATATATATATATATATATATTGTGTTTTTGCATTTATATAAATAGTGTCACATGTGCTCTCTTTTTTCTCTTTTCTTTCTTTTTATTCAAATTGACACATGTGATAGAATTAATTAGGTTCCACTTTTTTTTCTTTTTTTTTCTTTTAATGAAGAAGAATATATGCTAAATAAGAAACCTGTTATTTCTCAACATTTTTTTTTAATTAATTAGTTATTTTTTTAACTTTTAGTTTTTCTTAGGATTCAAAAATAAGGATTTCCCCCCAAAATATTAGTCATTAAGAAATAATTAATGTGATGAATTTAATTGATTTCATATAGAAGCACTAGTACAAAATGAATAAATTATGTAAATATATATATTAGGCAGACATATTAACAACTTAAGAAAGTTGATCAATGTCAGCATCCGCTCATATGACAGCCATCATATCTTTAGTGGCTGAAAATTTTAAAATCAAACCAAAATAAATAAAATAAAAACCTTGAAAATAATGGGCCAAAAGAATGATAAGGTTGACCTAATTTCTAAGATTAAAGAGAAAGTTGAATGGCACTAAGTCACAAAGCTAATGGATTTTACATTGTACATATTACTATTTTAATCCACCAACCCATTGTGGAAGAGTTATTAATTAATATTTTTCTTCCATTTTAAAATTACTAAATAGAAAATCAAGAGGAAAAAAAAAAGTTCAATCAAAGCTAATAAATTGAACTTTCCTTAATTAATTATACTATTTCATGCTAAAACCAATCAAATTACAAGAGAAGGGTCGCTCTCTAATTAAAAAAATTGATACCTTTTTCACTAATTATAAGATGATGTTGTACATGAAATATAGTATGTACATTACCCACCTGATGAAGATGTTATATTTTTGCAAATGATTAATTGATAATAGAAAAATTAAAATAATCCATTTAGGCCGTAGTTATTATTATTATTTTTTTTTTTAGGGTTTTGTATATACATTAGAGGATAAGAATTGGGTTCCTTGTAATATAGCATTAAAGGGAGAGGGTAATTTATTCAACGAAAGATTGAGCTTCTAATGGGACTAATTGAGAGTAATAGTAATGATGAGAAGAAAAGATTTATTGAGCATTCATACCTTTGTTGGGATGCAAAAAATAGACTCTCACACATAAAGTAGACGTTACGAAGATGTTTGTAAGTGTATATAAAAGTAAGAACAATATCTAATCTGTTGGTATGATTTGTCCGTTGAATTGAATCTTAAATGCAAAATTTATGTGAGTTTATGTCCAAAATTTTTGTTAGGGATCGGAGTTCCATTCATCCCAACATACATATAGTATGACTAGTTACTTCCCGAAGACCTTTTATCCATTTGAAATCAAAGAATTTCTTTTCCTTGGTTATAGTGAAAATGTAAGATGGGAGTGTAAATGTAGGTCTCTGGCAAATACAACTTTATTTAATCTGATGAGCAAAGGAAAGAGAGAAAGAAATGAAAAGTTGGTATGTTTATATACATGAAAAGATTTTATTAGAATAATGGGGTATGAATAGTAAAGACTAGTACGAGAAATTGTGTGTAAGAAGACCTAAGTAGTAAAAATACACGATAAGGGTGTGAATATTTGTCTCTAGCAAATAGAAAATTTATTGAATTTGAGGGAGGAGACAAAAACACTAAAATGAATTATAAAGTGTTTAATGATATTATAAAAGAGAATATGTTTATATCTATCAAGATTTATTTGAGATATTGTATGGATGGAAAAAGACTAGTGTGAGAAATTGTGCTTAAGGAGACCAACTTAGAGAGAAGAATGTAGAAAGAGAATTAAGTGGTTTTGAAAAAAATGTGTAGAACTAAGTTGGGTAAGACAAAAAAATTTCATAGATGAAAGTGTGAATACATAAAATAGTGATAAAAATGTCAAAGTAAAAATAATTGATAAATGGTTTTGTCAAAATGAATTTTAAAATGCTTTTCATATCTTTCAACTATACTTTCAATTTGTAGCAAAATTTAAATATTTGATGTAGGGAGTGGTTTTCACTATTTAAAATAAGATTTTATAGGGCCTTTATATAATAAAATAAAAATAAACAACATAAGTTAAGAAGTGGGCATTTTATAAAGCCCTCCTATCTTCCTTCAAGAACTTCTTAGGCTTGAAAAAGGCTCTCTTTTTCTACCCACAACTATTTGAGCTTAGAGAATCCCATTTCTACCATAACTCCTAAAATCACTAGAGATATAAATCTCAATTATCAAATTCATCCTACAAACTTTTCTTAAAAAATTTAAATGAAAGTTATAGATTTTGAAATAAAATGTGATTGTATCATTACACAACATATAAAGCAAATAAAAAACATTTAAAAAGGTTTAGCTAATCCTGGTGTAATATTTGTCAAAGTGACTTTAACATCATGTTTAGATTATCACAACAGAACATGTATAAAGTAGAAAGAATGCAATAAAAACTCTATAATAACATAAAAGATGCATACCTCACCTCCATAGGAAGGTTTCATTTATAGGTTAGTGTTTTTTAATAACACTAATTTTATTTTGTATAGGACTCCGTACTAGGAACTTATCTAGAGGTAGAATCATGATAACTATACAACTTTAATGAAAAAAAATATTAGGATAAGCTAAGATCGATTTATGTCATAAATTCTTATCATTTATAAATACTTTGATTTATTAAATATGAATTTCTTACTTGTAGTAATCTCCAATGCAATATTTTATTGGGAATATTGCATAATAAGTTGGAGATTAGAGTGTAGTGAGAAATTGGTGAGAAAAAAGTATATAAAAATAGAGAAATTTAGGGAGAAAAATGTGTATTAAAATAGCAAGAGAGAAAGTGATTAGAGAGAAAAAGTTAGTGGGATAAAGTTTATAGGTAGTAATTAGGTAACTAAAGTGTCTATCATGAGAAATTAAGAATCAAAGTAAAGTATATTTGACATGAAAGCACAAACTTAATATATAAAATATTGGCTGAATATATAATTTAATGCGTAGGGTTTTTTTTTTTTTTTTTTCAATTTAGTTCCTAATATTTTTAAAATTTTTAACTTCATCTGTTATGTATTAAATTTTATTTTTCAATTAAGTCCCTATAATCATAATATGTTAAAGTAAGGAAGATATATGAATTTAAAAATATATGGTAACCTTTATGAGGTTGTCCAAGTATAATATACCATCATTTTAATTGGTCAATTTTTTATAACAACTAATTCTAAGACAAGTAAATTATCAAGCGTTAAAATCATATAAAAAGGGTAAAAGTTTTTAGTTAATGGGCCAAAGCGAGCTTAGCTCAGCGATAATTGACATGTACCTTCGACCAAGAGGTCAAATGTTCGAATCTCTCCAACCCCAAATTTTGATGTACTAAAAAAAAGTTTTTAGATAATGGAAGAGGGGTATGTCTATTTCTTCAAAGACAAACCTTAATATTTACATCATCCTTTTATTAATTAGTCAATTTAGATATTTTGTGGAAATAAAGATTTCAATCAATACTTCTTATAATTCAAGAACCCATTAAACGCACCCTCAAACTAAATATACTCTATTTAAGTCAAAAGAGATTAATTACTTCTTCTAGAAAAAAAAAATATTTTACTTTTAGACATTTTTTAAAAAGTACTTTCAAAATTATAGCTAAGTCTAAATGAGGTAGGAATATAGAATATATGTTCCATCATTTAAAATCACTTTTGACATAGTAATAATTAGGGGCATTTGCACACATAGCAAAAAATACCAAACATATTACAAAAATAGCACTAAGTAAAACTATTTACATAAATAGCACAAAGTGATCTTAAGTTACAAAAATACCCTTTTTTATCAGCACCTAACTAATAGTCATTGATAGACACTGATAGAAAGGATTATACAGAATCTATCAGTAGCTATCTGATAGAAAGGATTATCAGTGTCTGTCATCGATAGTGATTGATAGACTTTTAGTGATAGACACTGATACATCAGATTATACGAAATCTCAATGATAGAAAGGATTATCAGTGTCTATCATTGATAGTCATTGATAGACAATGATAAAAAGGATTATACGGAGTCTATCAGTGTTATATCATTGATAGTCACTAATACACCGAATTAATCAAAATCTATCAGTGATAGACATTGATAGGAAGGATTATACGGAGTCTATTGATAGTTTATCAGTGTCTATCACTAATAGTCACTGATAGACTTTAATTAATCGGAGTCTATCAGTGATAAATATTGATAGACTTCGATTATCAAAATCTATCAGTTATAGACACGGATAAAAAGGATTATACAAAGTTTATCAACATGATAGTCTATCAGTGTCTATCACCAATAGTCACTGATATAATTCGATTAATCAGAGATAGACACTGATAGACTCCAATTATCAAAGTTTATTAGTGATAGACATCGAAAGAAAGAAATATACAAAAATTGATAGAATTTGCACACAATTCAAACTTAAATAGGGGTAAAACGGGAATTATGAAATTTTATACTAATAAATTGTCATATTTGCTATTCTTTTTACGTTGTGCTATATTTGTAATTAGAAAAACCCTAATTGCCACCCAATGCAATTTCCTTAATAATTAAGAATAAATTTCAAATGATTTTTAAAATAGTCGTTTTAATTTGAACATTTTTTTAGTACTTTTTAATTAAGTCCTAATTAAACGCGTTTAGATATCTCCTTAAAAAATATATATATTTAGAAAAATTCAATTTAATATTTGACTATAATTGAAGATGACTAAAAATTTCGAAAAACATTTCTACTTCAGTGCATGTTTGGGAATGATTTTGAAATGGCTAAAATCACTTTTGTCATGTTTGAAATCACCCCGAAACATACATATATATTTAATTATTCAAAATCAATTTCAAATGTTTGATTTTACATTTTAAAAACGTGACTTTCATAGGATCAAAATTTGATTTTAAATTATTAAAGGCATGTTTTAGAGTGATTTTGAATAGAATAATACTTGGTCGCATACCCTCCCACCACATTAAAATCTTGACAACTAAGAAAGACAGAGAGAGAAAATAAGAATTTGTTTTTATCTTTCCTAATTGTCAACATTTTAATGGTGGTATGCAAAGAGATCTCTACATACCAATATGCAGTTAAGTTACACATCACTTTTATACCATTAAAAAAATCACAACAAACTTATCCCAAAAACATTAGGGATTAAGAATTTTAATTCTAATAATCTACACATTGGAAGGAGGAATTTGTAACAAGTTGAGAAAGAGGTACATAGCTACTCATTTACCCAAAGGACAATGCGCCCATGAGCTAGTTGTCTATCATTTTAAATTTAAACAACTCAAAACCATTATCCATATAAATAAACTTCACACCAAAAACGAATTCAAACACCATCTAAAGAAAGTTTCCATTGTCGTAATCCAACCATATATTAACTTATTATTTTCCATTTATTAGTTAGGTAAAGCATTATGCATAAACATATATATAATAGGGCAGTTGCATAGATGATAAATTGGACCAAATTAATAGCAAATATAGCACAGTTTCAAACTAATTGCAAATATAGCACAGTTTTAAACTAATTGCAAATATAGCAAAATTAATTGTATAAGACCAAAAAGCTGTTGTCGGATTCTATCCGTGTCTATCACTGATAGACTCTGATTATTCAAAGTATATCAGTGTCTATCGCTGATAGATTTCGATTAATCAAAGTCTATCATTGATAGTCACTGATAGACACTGATAGATTTTGATAAACCAGAGTTTATCAGCGATAGACACTGATAGACTCTGAATAATCGGAGTCTATCAATAGACTGATATATTCTGATTAATCAGAGTCTATCGCTGATAAACTCTGATAATCGAAGTCTATCAAATAGACTCCGATAGATTTTGCTATATTTGCAATTTTTTTTACATGGTGCTATATTTGCTATTAATTTGGTCCAATTTGCCACCCACTGCAATTTTCCTATATAATATAGGTTAAATTGTTTATTTCGTCATCTCTAAACTTTAAAAAGTGACTAATAAAATCTCAAAACTTTCAATTTTGTATTAAATAAGTCTCAAAACTTTCAATTTTGTGTCTAAAAGGTTTCTAAATTTAAAAAAAAAAAAAAAAAAAGTGTCTATTAAGTTCTTAAACTTTTAATTATGTATCCATGGATCATTGAATTTTCAATTTTGTGTCTAATAGGTCATTGACTTATTCAAATTTTTTAAAAAAAAATCATGAATCTACTAGACACAAAATTGAAACTTTAGAGGTCTATATATACGACATAAAATTCACATTTAATCAATTTAATCTAATAGAACAATTAAATTTGATTCTTTCAAAAAAAAAAACGAACAATTAAATTTGAAAATTTTGAATATCTCAAGGACCTATCAGATACAAAATTGAAAATTTAGGCCTCATTTGACAACCATTTGAATTTTAAGATTTATGCTTGTTTTCTTCAAATTTTCTTACTCTGGTTTTCATTTCTGTTAAGGATACGATTGAATTATTATTCAAATTCCAAAAACACAAAAACAAGTTTTTGCAAACTACTTTTTTAGTTTTCGAAACTTGACTTGATTTTGTAAAATATTGAAATAAGATAGATAACAAAACAACGGAATTTATAGGCATAAGTAACGTTTATAAGTTTAATTTTCAAAAACAAATTAAAATCATTATCAAATGGAGGCTTATGAATCTATTAGATATTTTTAAAGTTCAAAAGCTTATTAGACACAAAATTATACTTGAAAGACTTGTTAGATATTTTCTAAAGTTCATGGACCTTTTGAACACAAGCTTGAAAATTTAGGTCCTATTTAATTACCATTTGATTTTTGAAAATTAACTTTTACGTGTTATTTCCAAGTTCCACCTATAAATTTCTTTATTTTGTTATCTACTTTCTTCTCACGTTTTTGTTTTCGAAATTTGACTAAGAATTTAAATTATCTTTAACAAAATAAAAATAAAAACAAACATAATTTTCAAAAACAAAATCATTATCACACGGGGTTTTAGTATTCAAAGCTGTAATTTAACCTATATATATATTGAAAATATAAGATTGATGTAGGAAGAGAGAGAAAGAGAAAGCAATTTATTGATGTTTCTTCATTCACTCAAGTGCTAAGCACAGTAAATTTGAATAAAAGGACAATAAACAAGTACATAACAAAGACAGAAATTTGTGTTAAATTAATGGTCTGCAAAATTGAGAGCCACCACAATTGCAAGGTTGTTATTTAAAACAACAAAAATAAATAAATAATATATATATATAATTTATTTATTTATTTATATGTAGGGCCACATGGGTTCCACGAACGAAATCCACGATCTTCCAATTCATTACTTAAACCTCTCTAAACCCTTCCCATTATTCGACCTCAAATCTCACCATCCAAAAATTACATATCACTGCCACTGTCTTCCTAATGGCGTTGTGGCTCACGTGCCTCGCCGCCGGTTGCCGCACGGCTGTGGCCTGCGCAATAATCGCCGGCGCCACCGTCTACGGCCCGGCTTCTCTCCGCCGACAAGTGACGTTTCCGGCATTCTCTTACGTCACCGCCATTCTCATAGTGACGAACGCCACCCTCGGCGACGCCATCCGCGGCTGCTGGCTGGCGCTCTACGCCACGCTGCAGACCGTCTGTCCGGCCATGGCGGTGTTTTGGCTCATCGGACCCACGAAATTCTCTTACGAAACGATTGCTTTGACGGTGGCGTTGGCTTCGGTGGTGGTGGTGCTGCCGAGCTCCACCCATGTGTTGGCCAAGCGGATTGCTTTGGGTCAGATTGTGATTATTTATGTGGTGGGTTTTATCGGCGGCGTTCACACTGAGCCTCTCATGCACCCTGTTCATGTCGCCGCCACGACGGCGATGGGCGTCGCCGCCAGTTTCCTCGCCACTCTGCTTCCATTTCCTCGCCTTGCTTCTCTTGAGGTAACTTCTGGATTTTAACCTTTGCATGTCTTTCTTGAAGTTCTAGAATCGCTTAGCACCCTAATTTGATTAGGGTCCGTTTGGAATACATTCTAATTTAAATGTTTTTCAAAAATACATTTTTTAAAAAATATTTTCTAGAAAACTTTTTAGAATTTGAACACTCATATGTTTGGTTGCATTTCCTTATAGGTGTTTTTATACACAAGTTATTGTATACTAAAGACTATTTTCAAAAAAGTTGGTTTCAAGTGTTTCTCTCAAAATGATTTATTTATCAATCTCATTTTCTAGTAAGTCATTTTGAGTGGTTGCCAAACACTAGAAATTTTTTCAAAATGATTTTTTTTCAAAATTAAACACTTGAAACGTTAAACCAAACACACCCTATATTTTCTTTCTATATCTCCAAAATTTACTTGTCTTTTATTCTATCCTTCAAATTTTAAAAATGATCTATATTTTTTAAATTTTACTATTAATCCTTATGGTTAATTTTGAGTTAATTAAAGACTAATGATACTATTGATACATTATATGTTACTTAGAAATTAAAGAATTAATAAAAAAAAAAATTATAAAGCATGTAGAATAGTTATGGAAGGATCAAATTAAAAGATATATTAGAAGATTAAAAGAATTTATGCTGGAATATTTTGAACGTTCAAAATTATAAATGTTAGACTAGAAAAAACTAAATCACTTTAAAAAATAATAATAAATAATAAATAATAAAAGCTGTAATGGCAGAGATTCAATCTAATACTTATTAGTCTAAAGAATTGACAAAATGAAACTTACAAATTTTAAGCACAAAAAAAAAAAAAAAAAAAAAAAAAAAGAAATTTCAAAAACCAAAACTAATATCATACAAGTCTTATGTTAGCTGAACTACTCTTGGCAATTTTCGTTTTTATTTTTGCCCTTTTTACAAAATCATTAAAGGTAGTTTTCATCAATTCCCCAATCAATAAATACTGATAAATCGAATTCGGTATTTTTTTTTTTAGTACATCAACATTTAGGGTGGGGGGATTCGAACCTTTGACCTCATGGTCGAAGGTACATGTCAATTACCGCTGAGTTAAGCTCGGTTTGGCTATCGAATTCGATATTACATTTACATGAGAATTGACTTAAAGGAGACAAAGACTTTAGTATATGTACCATAAGCTATAACTATACATACAGATAAGTTATCAATGTAAGCTAATTTCTATGTATGATGTCATTTCTCAACACATTATTGTTATATAAATAATGATATTTTTTTTTTGGTAGAAAAATCTATAATACATTAAAAAAATTGTCTCAAAAAAAAAAAATATAATACATTAAAAAATTGTTATTATGTGTAAAGGTGAAAGAGAAGAGCAAGGCAATGGTTGAGAACGTGGCAGAGCGGTTAAGGATGCTGACGAAGGCAGTCCTTGCTGACAGTGACACAGTGGCTGTTGGGTCCATTTCTAAAGCTTCACTATTGTCCACCTCAGCACCCAAACTCCTAAGCCACATAAAACAATACCAAGTAAGCAATTCAAATCTTTTGTTTTTAACCCATGTTTCCAAATCTTAAGAATAGTACTAGAATAACAATAATTTAAGATATTATTATAAATATACGTTAAATTACAAGTTTATAGTTTTTGAACTTTTAAAAGTGTCTAACATGTCTTTAAACTTTCAATTTTGTATTTAATAGGTCCTTTAACAAATTCGAAACTTTTAAGAATTAATTGATCGATTAGTTATAAATTTGAATTTTATGTCTAATGGAACTCTGAAATTTCAATTTTGTATCTAGTAGATCCATGAATTTTAAAAAAATTCATTTGAAGGTTGAGGGACTAAATTTGTAGTTTTGTAGGTTAATGAATTCTCAAAGTTTAGGGACTAAATTTGTAATTTAACCATAAATATAAGTAAGCTTTTTCTTAGTTCAACAATATTTGAAGGTGGAGGAATTCGAACCTTTGACCTCTTGACCGAAAATATATTTCAGTTATTGTTGAGCAATGCTCACTTTAATCAGTGTTTAAGTATCACATGACATAAGAAAAAATATCGGTTAATTTATTTAAGTTAATTAATGATGAATTAGTAACTTATAGAAATTTCATATATATGATTATTTTCTTTAAAAAAAATGTTTTGTTTATTAATAAAAGGAATGTAAAAGAAGACTGTTTGTAAGAATATATCTCTAAGACAAAATTGTTTGTCCTAAAATTTGAAACTATTTCCTTACCAACCACCTTTTGTCGGATCTTACATCAGCAAAAACCCATCAAAATCTTGACAACTATGAAAGAGAAAGGTAGAAAATAAAATAAAAATAAAAATTATCTCTCCTAATTATCAACATTTTAATGGTGGTATGCAGGGAGATTCCTACATAATGGGGGAAATTTTTTAGTACTACGGTAATATAAAAAAAAAAAATGCATACTATTGAATACTAGAAATTTTCTATAGAGATCTCCTTACCTATCCCATTAAAATCTTAACAACTAAGAAAGGGAAAGGTAGAAAATCAAAAAACTTTTTTATCTCTCTTAGTTATCAACATTTTAACGATGGTATATAACGAGATTCCTACATAGGAGGGGAAATTTTTATTACTACGGTAGTATGGAAAACTACCTCCATTCATTGTTTGCCCTTTGTCATAAAAGAAACATTTAAGAATGACGTAGGGTCTATGGAATAAAATATTACGTGTCAAATGCTCAATAAAAAGTACCAACTAGAAAATTTTTCACGTCCCTATATGCACCCAAGTATTACTCAATACTCGAGCACTCAATACCTATCCTCATATTTATTTCACCACTTATTCAAGTTGAAAAACAACATTAATATTTTTTTTCCTATAATTTACATCGACAGGAAAGCATGCAATGGGAATGGATGCCACTAAAAATCTCCCGATTGGGATGGTTGAGCGGCAGCAAGAAACTCCAAGAATTAGAAACGCCCATACGAGGAATGGAATTAGCTTTATCCAGCGTTCCTTCATACCCAATCCAAACACTCCAAAATCCATCGCTTCAAAACACTCTAAACGCCTTGGAAAAGCAAATCAGCCAAGCTCTAAGCCAAGGCAGCGCCTATTCACCGTCCGATTGGCTTACTTTCCCAGACGACGAAGCAATCAACAACGTCGAATCCATTATCCAAACCATGCCCACAAATGACAAGGATCTTCCCCCGCTGTTCTTCCTCTTCTGCATGAAACTCCTCCAAAACAAATCCCAGAACGACAAACCACAGACCAAGAAAGAACAGCGACCAAACCAAAAATGGGTTTCACTCTCGAGTGCAATTTGGAGCAGCAGGCGGCTGATGCCAGCTCTGAAATCAGCGCTTTCGTTGGGGATCGCCGTGTTCTTGGGACTGATGTACAGCAAAGAAAATGGATTCTGGGCGAGCTTGGGCGTGGCCGTCAGCATTGCTTGCGCTCGAGAGGCCACTTTCAAAGTGGCTAATGTCAAGCTTCAAGGAACGGTCGTGGGATCTGTGTATGGAGTTTTGAGCTTCGTTGTGTTCGAGAAGTTTCTGTTGGGAAGGCTTCTTTCTCTTCTTCCTTGCTTTGTCTTCACCAGCTTTCTTCAGCGCAGCAAAATGTACGGCCCGGCCGGTGGAGTTTCCGCCATTATTGGAGCTGTCATCATTTTGGGAAGAACAAATTACGGTTCTCCTAAAGAACTCGCCTTCGCTAGAATAGTGGAGACAATCATTGGAGTTTCGTCCTCCATTATTATTGACATCCTTCTACAGCCAACCAGAGCTTCTAAATTGGCTAAATTTCAGCTCACTGCCAGTCTACGAGTGCTTCGAAAATGCGTCGAGTCGTTGAGTTTTCGAGGGGATTCGGAGGAGTGTCGGAGGGATTTCGGAATGCATGTTGGTGAGCTGAAGAAGCTGGTTGATGAGGCTGAGATGGAGCCCAATTTTTGGTTTTTGCCATTTCAGAGTGGTTGCTATGGGAAGTTGTTTAAGTCCTTGTCAAAAATGGTTGATATTTTTGAGTTCGTCGCTCATGCAATGCAAGGGCTCCGACGGAATCTTCCGATATCAGAAGATTCCTGGGAGAAAATTGGCGAAAATTTAGAGGAGGACGTCGAGAAGTTTAAGGAGATGGTGAGTGGCTTGGTGACATGTTATGTGGATGTGAGTTCGTTGAAGTCATTGAAAGTGCTAGAGAAGGAAGCAGAGAAGAAGAAGGGTGATTTTAGGGATGTTGAGATGGGAGAGGCAGAGAGGATTGAAGTTGATGAAATGGAGAAGGAAACGTTGGTTTGTTCGTTTCTGCAGCATTCAGTGGAGGTTGTTGAGCAGAGAGGAGAATGTGAAGAGAGAAGAAGTGAAGTGATTCTGGGCTTAAGTGCTTTGGCATTCTGTTTAAGCAGTTTGATGAAAGAGACTGAAGAGATTGGGAAGGCAGCTAGAGAGTTGATTCAATGGGAGAATCCTTCCAGCCAAGTTGATTTTAATGAAATCACATCTAAGATTCATGCTGTACAAAAGTAAAGTCTAAAATAATTGTGACGTTTACCAAAGGGTTTGAAGTAAAAATGTAAAAACATTGATTGTCAAAACAGAAAGAATGAAATAGTTTATATATATATGATTGAATAATACTTAACTTCATTATGTTTATGGCCATTGGGAGAGAAGATTGCAAAAGAGAAGAGAAGAGAGATTTTTTTTTTCAAAAATATAAGTACCTATTGACTAGTTAGTAGGTAAGTATATTATTCGTTATGATATATAGATATTGTAGAAACTAAAACCAATGACGTAATCACAAATGTAATCACAAGGTTTACCGTGGTTCCACTAAGGTTGGTGTACATCCACACACTCTCCCCGTAATACAAGAGTCACCCAACTGCCCCTTTTCAATCTTCCAAAATTTGAGAAAATGAATAACTAAGGTCCTGTTTGATAATCATTTGGTTTTTGGTTTTGTGTCTTTGGTTGTTGAAAATTAAGCTTGTTTTCTTCTAATTTCCTTACAATGATTATCATCTTTATTAAGAACACGTTAGACTTCCTAGCCAAATTCCAAAAAAAAAAACAAGTTTTTGAAAATTACCCTATCTAGTTTTCAAAACTGACTTGGTTTTAGAAAAAATCGGAAGAAGGTAGAGAACCAAACCAAGAAACTTGTAAGTGGAAGTTGTGTATTTAAGCATAATTTTCAAAAACAAAAAACAAAGAACTAAATGGTTATTAAACAGGGCCTAAATTATCACATGTCTAACAGAAAAAATATTCTTGGCTAAATACACATAACAGAGAGGTGTAATCTTTTTTTTCTCATATCCATGAGTGTTCGGGCTAGCTTCCGTGCATCTCGACTAATCTCACGGGACAACCGCCTGACCCTACTACATTTGGTTGCCAAGAAATACGTAGGATATTAAATCTTAAATAGGTGGCCATCATGGTATATCAGAGAGGTGTAATAAGCACGAAACTCAAAAAATCTCCTAAATTTCAGGTGCAATTGTGATGAAATTAGTAACACATAAAACAAGAAAAAAAAATAAAAAGATGAAAACAAAGAGAGTAAAATGGAGAGAAGACACTGATTTATAGTGGTTCAAACCATTAAAATAGTCTACATCCACTTTCTTAATGCAGAACATCTTAATCTTATTTCACCAAAGGAATTCACATGGAGATTACAGACTTGGAGATAAACTCCTTTCACATAGAAGCCTCACTTCCCTAAATTTTCTCAATTCTCTCGACCTCACAGACTCTCCCCAGCTCACTCTGCTCTTAAAATGCTAATCGAAGGAGAATATACAATCAGTTAAAAGAAAATGGAAATAATGTAGACTGAATCAGCGACTAAAATCTTACAGCACATACATATATATGTGTGGGTCATTCTTCACAAATAACCCTCTTGACTCATTTATATATGTATGAAACTAAGATCAATCAAACTGTTGTTATGTAGAATCTAACATAAGCTCAACAATTAGCCAACACCTACTTTAAGTAGGTTCATCAGATAAGTAGTTCTCAAACTGGTTAGAAGGATGGTATCTTTTCCAAACAGATTTCATTAGCAATTACTTTTTCTCTAAGATAATGAAAGTGTATATCAATGTGTCACGATAGAGAGGATTCTTTGACAATACAATTGCACTTTGACTATCACTATGGACATACAGTAAGAACTTCATCACAACCAATCAGTTCATTTACTAATTCTTTTAACCATGTTCCTTCCTTAACAACCTCTGTTAATGATATATATTTAGACTCTGTTGTAGAAAGTTCAACTACCGATTGATCGATGATTTCCAGCTAAAAGTATTTCGAAACAGAGTAAAAACATACTCAGATGTCGATCTTCTCTTGTCTAAATCTGCTACAAAGTCTACATCAACATACCCTACTAAACTGTTATCATTTGAATTCCCTTTAGTATAAACGAGCCCTATATATCTAAACTGCCTTTTACATACCGAATGACCCATTTCACTGCCTCCAATGTGGTTTGCTTGGATTACTCACTATACTCATAACAAAAGCAAGATCAGGTCAAGTACATGTCATCCCATACATTAAGCTACCTACTGCATTTGAATAAGAGATTCTTAGCATTTCAGTTTTCTCTTCCTCTGTTTTTGGTGAATTGGTTTTAGACAATTGAAAGTGTTATGCTAAAGGGATTGTTACTGATTTAGCAGCATCTAGGTTGAACTTTTTCACTAGTTTTTCAAGGTATTCAATTTTTTTTTTTTCAAGGTATTCAATTTAATTGAGATAAAGTTAATACTCCTTCCTTCCGATCCCTAGTGATTTTCATACCTAGTATTTTAGTGGTTGCCCCTATATCTTTCATTTCAAACTCAGTTTTCAGTTGCAATTTTAATTCCTCAATCTTCCTAACTTCTTGTGATGCTAATAACATATCATCTTCATATAGTAATAAGAAAACCGAAGCAACACCCTTCTCTTGCTTTATGTATACAAGGTTATCATACATGCACCTTTTAAAACCACAACTTTGG
Source organism: Luffa aegyptiaca (assembly GCA_017139565.1). Classification (NCBI taxonomy): domain Eukaryota; kingdom Viridiplantae; phylum Streptophyta; class Magnoliopsida; order Cucurbitales; family Cucurbitaceae; genus Luffa; species Luffa aegyptiaca. The sequence goes on along the minus strand of CM029404.1, from coordinate 2,457,269 downwards.
ATAAAGGCATCAAAATGTTGATGTGGTGATTGCTTTAATTCATATAACGATTTTAAAAGTTTACACACCAAATGTTTTCCATTTTCTTTTTCAAAACTGGGTGGTTGTTTCATGTATATTTCTTCTTCTAATTCTCCATGTAGAAAGGTTGTGGTTACATCTATTTGTTCTAACTCTAAATTGAACTAAGCTACTATGGATAACATTACACAAATTGAGGAGTATCTAGGGGTGAGCAAAAAAAGTCAAAATCGAGTCGATTGACAGAACCGACGTCGATCGGTCGGTTTTTTCATATTTTCGGTCAGGTCGGTTTTACATATAGTAAAACTGACCTGTTGATCGGCTCGCCTAAAACGACGAGAACCAATTGAACCGACTGACATTAAAAAAAAAAAAAAAAAAAAAAAAAAAAAAAAAAAAAAAAAAAAAAAAATTGCTTGTCTGACAAGGACTGCAGGCAGCATTAATGCGTTGCCTGCCCGATAGTCTTCCCAAGGATTTTATTAAAAAAATAAATAAATAATACTTTTAATTTAATTTTTTTTCTTTTATTTCCTTCATCTGTCACTTCCCTCCATTTCTTCCTCTCTTTCTCTGAATTTTTTTTTCTCTCCTCACTCTTTTCGTTTCTTCGTCTCTTCTTCCTCTTAATCTTCTTCATTTGATCTTATCCATTTTTTCTTTTCTTCTTATTTCTTTTTTTTCTTTCCTTTTTTTTATCATTTTCTTCTTATTTCTTTTGTTCTTTCCTTTTCTTGATCGAACTTCTTCTCCGTCTTTCTTTTTTCTTTCCTTTTTTTTATCTTCTTCACTCACTTCTTTCAGATTCTTGAAACTTTTTTTTAATCTTCATTCACGTCGTTGGATTCTTGAAATCGACTGTCGGTGTGGTCGGTCGGTCGGTATACCAAATTTTCTCCAAACCGACAAATACCGACAGCCGGAAACCAATATGTCGGTGGTCGGCGTCAGTTTGAACCCAAAACCAATGCCAACTAACTGATGATCACCCCTAGGAGTATCTAACCATTGGAGATAAAATCTCATTGTAATCAACACCATATTCTTGTGTGAACCTTTTAGCTACAAGTCTGGCTTTAAATCTAGGTTTATCATCACCTTTTAAACTTGGTTTGATTTTATATGGCCTTTTACAGTCAACCAATTTTTGGCCATCAGGTTTTTCCACTAGTTTCCAGGTCTTATTTTTCTCGAAGGAGATCATTTCATCAACCATTGCTTCATACCATTGTATCTTATTTTCAGAATTCATGACTCGGTTATAAGAGATAGGTTCCAAATTGTCATATGATTCATCACAAATCAAAGCACATATGTTGCTGAGTTAGGTATTTCAACGGTACAGTCAGCATGATCGAATTTAGTAGGGCATCTTATAACATGTTTTTATCTATCTCGTGTTAACTGATAGTTTGCTAAGTTTTCATCTATGCGAGGGGCCTGGTTAACCGAGTTAGAAGATGCTTCTATTTCAAGAGTATCTTCTGAGTTTTCAAAGTCTTGTTCAGATGGTTGATTTGTTTCTTTAGTTTGCTGATTGATATTCGAAATTACTTGGCCATTATTCTGATTTTCTGTTTCCAGTTCAATATCAAAGGAGGTTTCAGCTTGTGGTCTGTTATTCTGGTAGTTAAAACTTCCCTCATTGTTTCATGGCATTTCATCTTCATTGAATTTTACATCTCTACTTATGATTCACCTAGATTCTCCATGATTTAAAACCCATAATTTGTATCCCTTCACACCTTTTGGATATCCCAAGAATATGCATTTTTGAGATCTTGGAGCTAGTTTGTCTTGTTTAATGTGGACATAGGCAGAGCAACCAAACACTCTTAAGCAACTTAAATTTGGTGGTTTACAAATCCATACTTCTTGTGGTGTTTTCAAATTTAGTGCCAAGGATAGACTTTTATTGATTAGGTAAGTTGTTGTATCAATGGCTTTGCCCCAAAAATTTTTAGGTAACTTGGCATTAGCTAACATACATATTGTATATTTAAGCTAGGTCATATTGTTGAGTATTAGGGGCTGTTAAGTGTCTTTGTATGTCTGACTCTATATATATGTTCTTAAAATTTTCATTGAGGTGTTCCAAGCCATTATTGGTTCTAATCACCTTAATCTCCCAGTTTGGTTGATTTTCAACATAAATCTTCCATTTCAAGAAAGTTTCAAATACCTCATTTTTACTTTTAAGCAAATACACCCACAATTTTCGAGAGTAGTCATCTATTATTCTTTTGATTGAAGGGCATTTGATACTAAGCTCATTTATAAGAAATCCCTCACATATTTAATAGGGCATAGAGAGTTTAAGAGTGTGATGGCCTGATTTTTGTCATCTATCTCTCTTCAATGTTTGCAAAATCTAGACAAATTTTAATATATTCATTCCGATTATTCTTCAAATGTTTTTGAGAAATCCATTCGATACCAAAAGAGTCACTCCTTTAACAATGATTTATTCACATAAATGTCATCTACTTTCTTCCACAGTTCTACAACATTTGTGATTTCATTAACTTGCCTAAAAACTGTATTAGAAAGGTACAAAAACCATGGTGCTGAATGGCTATTTCATTCCTCTCCTGTTTTCTCTTCAGTCAGGGTTTTGGGTAGGTTTTCAGACTTATCTAAAATTTTTAATTAGTCTAACATGACCACCAATTTTACCATTTCAAAATCACCCCAAACATATCCTAAACACAAAGCTAGTAGTCAACCAAGAAAAAAGTTCAGTTCGAAGGAAAAACGAACCACCTTGCACGCTTCCTCGATTCTTAGCCACACAGGCTGCTGCTTATAGGCTAGTGTATATACTATCAGATTTCCCAAAAAAAACAAGGTGAATGTAAAATTTAGCAATACATGTTTAAAAAATAAATTCATTAGGTCGTTCAAATCCAAAACCCTTGAGAAAAAGAATTAAAAGCTTATAGAACAATGATGTGTATACTCACATCAAGATTTTTCATTATTATTACATTTGGAAATCTTCGATCATGACCATCCAAGCGCAAGCGAACAGAGTAAACGAAATCTTACCAATCAAATCACTGGGAAACTTTGCCCGCAAGAGGACTTTTTATCTTCTCAAAGGAGGCTTAGTGGCACCATCATCAATATCGCAAAGCTGATTCTGTCACCAAACAGACAAGGTTCCCCTTTTCTTTTTTTTTTTTTCTTCTTTTTTTTTTCTTTTAACAAACAAAAAGCATTAAACAAAATGCTTTTGTTATACAAATCATCCTAGTAGTTACTTTAAAAATGCAGAGAGAAGAGAACAAAATATAAAAATAAAAATTATAACAAAAGAAAGAAAAACAACAGAGTAAAATATATGGGTGACAGCTCCATTCATTGACGTTCTACAAGACCCACTGGCACCAAGTGAACAGGTGAAGTCCCTTAGCAAAGGTAAAATTTAAACACCCACTGCCACAAAAAGCAGAGACAAAGCAAAGCACTTGCCACCGGCTTCTTCCTCATAACATTTCCTGTGACTTCCTCACGCAGCGGCTTACCTTTTTCTTGAAATCTTCCCGCCTATCTCTCCATTCCTTCTGCACCAATACACAAGGTGGATCTCAAATCTAATACAACCCAAATGCTTTCTTCCAAATTATAACAATGGACAGAAATTGTGACCTATGCAGCCTAAGGTTTCCATTTAATCATTGACAATAGACTTCAGTCCAAACGTGTCTCATGACCCAATAAGAACCACAACTCAATACAACTTATACAATGATATATTACTGCAATCAAGGGGAGAAGATTCAAATGTAGTACCTATAAAGACAAGGCATTAATGCCCTAATCACTTGAGAAGCTTGAGCTTGCTCAGGTGGGCGGGCATAACTTGACACAATTAATGACTCAACAAAACCCAAGTCTTGAAATGAATTTGACACATTCTTGTTTAAATAAAATATATTGTTGATATATATAACTTTAAAACAGTCTCTAGTTTAAAAATACTGTATATTAAAAATTTATTTAAAATTACATTACAACTTTAATCTTAGAACTTGGATGATTGTGTACTTTTACTGGAAAATATTGCCATTTAATAATATATAATTTTAACTTATGTTGTTAGTATTTATACTTTTTCATGATTACTAAACAAATGATAATAATAAAAATATAATAAGATATTAAAAGACTAGAAGTATATTTCATTTCAAAATATAAAATCATAAATATTATCAAAAACCAAGCTTTCATACAGAAATATATATATACAAGAGCACACCGAAAAAAAAAAAAATAGCCCAAGAAAAGTAACCCAACAAACTACAAAAATGGACTCCAATCTAAAAGCTAGGATGGTATGACTCGACTCCCTGGACCCTAGCAACCAATACTTCCCACCGGGTTTTCCTATTTAGGGAGTATGTATATGCAAGATGCAAATGCCTGCAATGCTTAGGTGTAGTGAGGTGGTGTGTGCTTATTGAAAATAGATATTCTATTTTGAACAAATGAAACAAGAACAATGGGAATGTTGGTTCATTTTCAAGTCAAGCTATTGGAGAAGCCAAAAACCATAGCTTTGAGGCTTCTATTCCCTAGTGGAGTTGCCAGCAGTAGCGCCCAACCATTAACCACCTTCTTTGCATTCTCCCATGCCGACTGGGTTGGCTGTCCCGATAGCAGACGGTCCACTAACATGAGAACCAGTGTTTTAAAAGGCTCAAGGCGCACTAAGGCGCAATGGCCTCCTGGGGCCTAGGCGCAAGGCGCACAAAAAGGCGCGGGCTTTTTTCTCTAAGGCGCACTATATAGAAAAAAAAACTTACAAAAATATATACATGTATATAAAACACTTTCATGACAAGTAATGAAGTTTTTAACCAAGAAAAATAGATAAAAGATAAATAAGGTTCAAATATTAGTCTTCCAACATAGAGTCAAATGTCAATACTCCACAAAAAACAGTGAGTTTAGTATTGTTAATATGCCTTCTGACTCTCTGAATGACAAAGTATGATGATGTCAATACTCCACAAAAAATATATGCCTTGAATATGATATTTGACACTCCGAACGACCAAGTACGGGGGTCTCGCTTCATAACAAGTATTTTGGTTTAAAAAAATTTAAAACACATATAAAAATGTGAAGCCCCAAAGGCACCTAAGGCGCGCGCCTCGGGGGCTTCGAGGAAGGCGCGCGCCTTGGCCACGCCTTCCTCATTGCGCCTCACTTCTTCGAAGCGAGGTGCTAATGTTGTGACTTGCGCCTAGGCGTGCGCCCGGGCGCGCCTTTTAAAACACTGATGAGAACTTTAGCTACGGATTGAGGTGCCAAAATGAGCCTTCCTTTTGGGGTATGGAAAGAAAGAAAGGAGCCAAACTAACTACAAAAATGGACTTCAATCTAAAAGAATAAAGCCAAACTAATAATTTACACAAGGCCTTAGCCATCAATGCTTAGAGACACTAAAGCTACTCGAGAATCTATAATCTTCTACAACTCCCCCTCGAATTCCCCCCCCCCCCCCCTAAAAATGCTATAACTCCACTCTAGTCAAATCCCAATACAACGACATCACCCTGCTCCATGCCATAGAAACTCCAAAAGCATCGAAAGAACCCAATCCAAATCGACAAAGAAAACTAGCAACTCCCAAGGATATGGTTACAAGGTCCTCCAACGCACATCTGTAAAAAGAGCAACACTAAGCCACCAATAACAAAGAGTGTCTCTTACACATAGTCGACCTACCATGCAAATACCGTTTTGGAAATCTTATCATAATCTTTCAAAGTGGGGAAAACAAAGCGGTGATGGAAGGGAAGCAAGGAAACACTCGAAAGATGAAGATAGTACTAGAACAAAAGCCCTGTGAAGGGCAAACAAGTCCCATATACAAGAATCCATCGTACCCCGACCAACAAAGGAGTCGCTCAAAAGCAAAAGTAAAGTAGAAACCTACGACGACTCCCTATCCATGGGAGGGCAACAAAACCCAAAACAAAAGAAAACCACTCACCAAAGGGCAACAAAACAAATGCCACAAACGGTAACTTCATATCCGAAAGATGGCATCTAAGAAGCACAGATACGAACACGAGACACGGACATGGTGACACGTCATTTTTAAAAAATCTAGGACACTGACACAACATGGACACGTTTAATAAAATAAACATTTTTAAAAATATATATCATTTTTATACAAAAAGGAAATTCAAAATCAATAAGTTCATGCATTTGTATGCTTAAAAAATGAGTTTAATGTATTTCACTCTTAAAATTTATTATTTTTGTCATTTAGTATTGTGACTAAAATTTATTATTTTATTTTTTTTTTTTAGATAAGAAAAAGAGGAACAAATCTATTGATATGCACAAAGGCCAGCCAAAAAAAACAGCCTAAGGGCAGGGGAAGAGCGATCCCCCTCCCGCAACAAAAGCCTAAATAAAGGCGGTCCAGTTAGAAACAATCATGGACAAGCTGTAATTACAAAAGAATTTCTTGTGCTTTGTACACCACCAAGACGCAGTATATTTAATATTAGAGCAAAAGTAATCAAACGGAGAACTCTTATCTTCGAAGACCCGACGGTTTCTCTCAAGCCAAAGGTTCCACATCAAAGCTCTAGCAGCCATACTCCACAAGATCTTCCCTCTACCTTTAAAGTTCCAGCCCGATAACACTTCGTCCATCCACAAATCAATCTTTTCAGGAAAAGAAACATGAATGTTAAATTCCCCCAACAGCCACCTCCAAGCCGCACAAGCAAAAGGGCAGTGGAGAAACATATGGTCTAAAGACTCAGCATTCCTCCAACACAAAGAACAGACCAGCGGGGATAACACTCGGTTGCTGCATTTCTTCTGAAGAAGGTCAAGGGTATTAAGGCTTCTATGAGCAAGGGACCAAAGGAAGACCTTAACCTTCCTAGGAGCACAATTCTTCCAAATGTACTTGATCGGGGGGTTTTGAGGGTAGGATTCACTTCTGCCAACTTTAGGAAAGCAGATTTTGAGGAGAAAATTCCCGATTTTTCAAGGCACCATAGAGATTTATCACTTCCATCCCCTAGACGAACAACATCAATCCTTTCAACCAGCCCAATCCAACTGGTGATCTCCCAATCAAAGAGGCCTCTTCTGAACCCCAAGTCCCAATCCATCGAGTCTGAGTTCCAACATTGTTCCACCGTGGCATTTTTCTTAATAGAGATGTTAAACAAATCTGGGAAGGAGGAGGCTAGAGTGTCATTCCCAATCCATCTGTCTTTCCAAAAAAGAACCTTATCACAGTTATTAACCTTAAAACTGATGAAATTATTGAACCATATGCCCGTTTTCACCACGACTTCAAGCTGACTAAAACGCCACATCCATTTTAACAATAAGGCGTTATTTTTTTGCTTATAAGCACCAATACCGAGGCCTCCAAAATTCATAGGGAGGGAAGTTTTATCCCAATTGACAAGGTGGCTGCAACCATGACTATCTCCACTGCCCCAAAAAAAATCTCTAACCAACTTCTCCATCTGCTTAATGACTCCCACAAGAGCTTTAAGGATGGAAAAGTAGTACACAGGGATGTTATTTAAAACAGATTGGGCTAAAGTCAATCTTCCCCTTTCGAAATAGGAATGGATTTCCATTTGTCTAGCTTCAATTTGAACCTTTCAATAACTGGATCCCAAAAAGCAAGAGATTTGTGATTCCCCCCAGGGGAAAACCCAAATAGTTGCAAGGCAGCTTCTCCACTCTACACCCAACTCTAGCAGCAAACTCAGACATCCACCCCTCATTCACATTTAGGCTGATAATGGAGGTTTTCGAGACATTAAGAGAAAGGCCCGAGATCTGGAGGAAAAGGGATATAATCATCCACCATCTATATAGGAACTTCTTCTTAGCCGGGCTGAAAATAATTGTATCATCAGCATATTGAAGGTGAGTGATCTTGACCCCCCATTACCTACTTGGATACCTTTGAGTATACTTAACAAGTGTTCAATATAGACCTATATTGACTTTGTACAACTAGTATTTGTCACATATCAATTGCACTAAGAAGTGTCGTATACGTGTCCAACGAGTGTCGGACACCGACACGCTAGCCAAACTAAAGTGTTCATGCTTCTTAGGATGGCATAGATGGGGCAATACAAGCAAAGGGATTTCTCCCTCACCCAACAATCCTCCTCCCAAAAGTAGGTATCCAATGTTAAACTAGGAAAAGGAAGGAAAGCTAAAGAGATCTTTCTAAGAGGTTTTAGAAGATCCCATAAGCCTACTTCTAGAGAGTCACCCCCAAAAGATATAAAGTTACAATTGACTCGTTTATACTTTTTGATAGATAATACATAATGGTGATCTACAACAACCATAATTCAATCCAACAAGTAAAACAAACAAAATTTGGCTTGGAATATAACACCAACCTAAATTCAACTTGACTTTCAAAGTCATACCATTACTGAGTGAGCAAGCACCTTATCTAATCAAACACACAACCTTCCAACAATTGTTATGTAGCCATATAATATCTTATGTTGACTCACAAATAAAGAAGTTGTTGGGCAAAACCACAAACCCTCACAGACAGTTGAGTGCTTTTGTCATCATGTATGAATTGTATGGCAATAAAAAAGGCTAAGATAGCAAAGAACTTATTGAAGCTAAGTTGCTGTCCTTGCGTGCCACTAAAAGTACATGGAGGCACCTTGACTCTGGGCATATGCAAGTGCCAAAGTGCACCGTGAAAACACTAGCTTGGTTAGGTTGACTTTCCCTTGAAAATCATCAGCCTTCTATCACCTTGAACTTCTTAAGAAGTTTCCATTCCACACTTGCAGATGCCATAGCTTGAACAACCATTGAACTCCCAAAATGACATAAAAACTTACAAAGGAGTAAGGGCAATGGAAGATTATCTTCTACAATACCACACCTTTGCAGAAATACACCCATCCCTCTCATTGAGACTCAGCGTCATCATAGTGCAATATACCTTTTGATTATCATCCTCCTTGGAAAATTCGTTCACACTAAAAGGCAAATCTGCCCCACTTAAAGCCCTTACCCACCTTCACGATTGTCCCCAAAAAATTCTTCATCAAAATGTTTTTTCATAAAGAACCGAACTTTCATGGAGAAAAAATGAAAGAATACAAGGACATCCAAAAAACCAAGCCCCAACAAAAGAACCACTACTACAAAAAGGGGTTCCAATCATACAAAATGATATCTAACGAATAATTACAAAAAGCCTTAGAAACTGAGGCCCATAACAAAACATAGAATCTGACATTGGACCAAACCTCACAAGGCAATCTCTCAATCCCTCTAAAAATTATATTATTCCTCTCCTCTCCAAAGGCCTCAAAGTGCACCAACGAGCCATAAAAACCTCCCTTTCTCCCGAAAAGACAGATGGAGAAGGAACTCGTCGATCAAAATTGCCTGTTGGAGCCTCCTCACCTTAAACTTCATCCTCAAAATCATGGCAGGCCATTACATGAAGTTCTAGCTTTTTGCACCAACATCTCACTCACCATGTGTACATCACGTCAAATGCACAAACCCTACTATAGCTAGTGATGGACTCTAAGTAAACCTTCAGTTCTAATGTTAATCTTTGCATTCCCCTCATGTCCATATGTCATAATCGGTGCTTCACCTATGTCCCAACACTCCTCTAATTTTGGATTAAAGGGAGTGACATAATTTGCCAACAAGGCCAAGTTCTTGTCTACAATTGTCAAGGTCACGTCCCATTTTGGATAAGGCCCACAGTCTATGATATCTCATATTCTAATCCGAATGCACGCACCTATGTAAGGAGAGCAACCAACATGTCAAACTAACCAAGATATCCCATCACCATAATGGAAGGAAAAGAATTATTCATAGTGCTTGAGTAGTTTGCAATCTCTTCAAGAGAAATATTTGAAATTTTCCCCAACCCCTCGTTGGTCATCTCCCTTTGACCCATTATTGCAACATCGTTGCAACTGTGCAACACAAAAGCCTCTCACTTCCAAACAAAAACACAGTAGCTTAGATTTTCATCTTCTATCAACCTATTGCCATACAACGACTCATGGTCCCCCACATAAGAAGAGTAGAATTTCAATTTCTAACTAACAACTTTGAGCATCACTTGAGTATAGAGAATCCTAATCACCTCTAGCATCCTAAACATCATCCTCATCCCTTCTCCAAATGGTCTACTCAAACTCATTTTAGACCTATTTTATAATATCACAGTAGTAATTTTCTCTTCAACGGTACCAAATCTTGTCTCCATCCTTTTACGTGCTATAATACCAATTTATTCTCACCATTGCATCTGGAAGTAAAGTGCAACAATATTTCAAGAGACCCACAGTTCCCCACCTAGATTCCTACAATCTAATCCACTCCAATCCAACAACCAATACAAGTAAATACCTCCTTTCCTCGCTCTATCACGCTCTATACAATTCTAACCCCTTTGTCCTTAGTCCTCCTACTAAAACACTAGATCCCACAAGCTAATTACCCCACCCCACCCATTGACTCTCATATAACCCTCCCATTTTTCTCTCTTCCAGCTACCTCCATTCTCCTAACCTTTTTATTTTTCTTACTGGTTGGTCTTGTTGGTTAAGGTTGAAGGCTTTGAAACAATAAAGCAAGGTTATATGGGAAAAAACTTCTAGTTTCCTAAGTTGGCACTGGGCACATAATAAGTCTCCTCGTGGGACTATAATGATGCATATATTTAAATTTAGAAAATCAGCTCCAAATGTGAAATATTACAAGTTTGGATGAGATGACTAATCATTGATGAACCCACAAAATGTGCAAAATATTTTTTGATGAAAACAAAAATGCGCAAAATGTGAGATTAGACGATAAAGCGAAAGAGCATTGAGACCAAAAGACTGTGACAGAGAACATAGACTGAACATAGACCAAACAAAAGGCAGAAAAAAAAAAGTGATAAACTAACACAGATACCAAAAAGGAGAAATATATGAAGAAAAAAATAAAAAGATGCAAAAATAAGAATGAGGAATGCAACAGAAATCAAGGAAAAAAGAAGCCTATGATTCAAGGTCAATGATGCTTGTCATTTCTTCAATTCAGCTAATATAAAGAGATAATGCATTAGCACGTAAAGTATCCATACAAGAGCAAATGTATGGTGCAAAATATGAAGCATAGATAGGAAAGTTGGCAATTAGGAACAATCACTTACAGCAGCTTCAACATTTGCAGGTGATTCATCATTTGGGCTGGACAACATTGATATAATACTCAAAACTATGCTTTCAACCTATACCAATAACAATGGAGTCTCCATTAATATTTACACAAAGAACAAGGAAAAGAGAGTTGCTACACCGCCTCATTGAATTGATGCTATCATTCTCAGGAGGTTCAATGAAGAAGATTAATGAACATTGCAGGCAAGAATAAGAAACAATTAAGGATGCTACCTCTAGAAGATAATACTTTTTAAGACCAATCTAGGTTAAGTAAATAAGTCAAAGACCCATAAATATATTTTACATCCATGTAAAACTTTAGTCTAAAAAACCTGCAAAACAATATCTATTTAGTGTAAATATCAATTCTAATCATTCCAGTTATTTAATGGCCCATTTACTTCATAACTTGAGGACTGTGCATATTACTGCAGAACCTTGACTCAGACAAAACGGTCATGCCAATCACTCAAAAAGTTAAAACAATCCCCTCTTCTCCCTGTATCCTTTTATGAAGGAGGGCACTGCCTGAGAAAGAAATGTCCCAGGAGCTTCCTAAGAATGTGTAGTTAATAGTTCTAAGCAACATTAAACAAAAGAAAGGACATTTCATTATACAAGACGTCAAAATCCAATACTGTAATAACATTATTAATCATAATTTGTTTTATGGACAAGAAACGTCCAAAGAATTGCAAGAAACTTAATGTGAACCCCACTTTAAATCAAAACCATGTTACACACCCATAGCCAAAAACAATGTGATTTTGCCTCAAAACTGAAGGCCTGCAGTTTATATTATCGGGGAAGATTATAGGGGAACAAGAGTAAACAACTAAGAAAGGTAGAACTGTGGACACTATGACAGAAATATCTAATTTAAGAATGATAGGGATGAAAATGAACAAGGTGAAGCAGTGGGTGAAAGTGAGGTAGAAACCAAAATATTGGCAGGTTTAAAAAATTCTCCAGAAGGGAGGCTGCAATTTTCAGCTGTAACTTTGAATAAAAAAGACAAGTTTTTACTACAATAAACAAGCATCAAAATTAGCAAAGATCCCAATTTATCTGAATATAGTTCCAAATCACCAACCACCTCCTACATGGATGTTTAAATAATAATAATTATCCAAGTTTCGATTCACTAATTCAAACCCAGTGAACATGAAGATGCTAGGAGATCATGCTTTAAAGTTTAAAGTTGCAATATCACAATTAACATAGAAGATACATAAACAAATACATTTGACTGTTCAAACCTATATCATTATATGGTATAATAAAAAATTAAAAATTAAAAACTCGTATTTAAAAATATATGTACAAGCATCCATCATAAAACTAGGGAAAGTTTCAATTTAAAATCAAGATACTTGATGACAAAGAAACGCAAACATCAGAAGTTAATTGACATACATGAAGGATGAAATTATAGCACTAAAAGTGGATGTTGAGTTCATGAGGGATAGCAACATATCATGAGCATCAGGAAACTCATCTCAAGCCACAGATGACCGACCCATGTTAAAATTGAAATTGAACCTAAGAGTCTAAGTAAGCCTATTCACTAATTTTCAGGTTTTTCTATCAATACCATGTCTCATTCTCATCATGTTATGTGCTGAGACAGATATGATAACTGGTACGGTTTTTAAATCATGTAGGGATGTCTACGCATAAAAAGTGGTTTCTTAAGCATGCAGGAAATCTCTAACAAGATAAATTAATCTGATAGTTGCACAGTAAAAATATAAAAGTTGATTTTTCTTTGGGAAATTAAACGTTATAAGATTATTGAAATATAAATGCCACATATCCACTGTCTGATATTTCCTCCACATCCAAGTATTCAATAGGGTGAAATTCCTGTACTCAAACCCCGTGAAAGATATAACTCTACAATATTTATATTAACCATTAGTCCTGATGGAAGAAATGAGCTTCAGCTCAGACCAAAAGAAAGAAATGGGAGAATAAATGGAAAAGAGAAAGGGAAAACTACTTTTTTAATTTAAAATTTTTAATGAACCTTCCTAACCAGTCATCATCTACTCTGTCAAAAAGTGGGTCCACGCACTCTCACCCGAGTACAAACTAAATAGAGAACAATGAACATCCATAACTTCAAATTTTAATTTTTAAATCAATTTTGCAAACAAGATGAAATAGACCAAATATTTCAAAGATTGAAAAAAATGATAAAAAGTAATAGATACCGTATGAACAGGGGTCCAACGCTCACTAGCAAGCTCATAGCCATTAGGATCATCACCAGGAGGATGAAGGATTGAGATACAAACACGCCCATCAGGATAAACTACAATTTAAGAAATAACTTAATCTCAAAATACTTCAACGAGAAGAAAGAGAACATCAAATAATATAATAACAAGAGCAACATACCATTAGGATGCCAAATCTCAGAAGTAAACTTCACGGACGGAGGACTATTTGGATAATTTGATGGAAAACTCATAATGGCATTAAAGAAACCCCCCTCACTGCAATTAGATTATTACAACAACACTTTCCATTAGATACACATTCAGATATTAACCAATACAAGAATAACCAAACTAACTTCAGGTGATCAAGGCTGGCAAAATACTAGAATAACCAAACATCCGCAAATTGAAATTCGGGGGAGTTTGAGAAAGTAAGAACTAAGAAGAATAAGAAAGGGGCAATGAAGGACGCAAAGGAACAGTAATTAGACTAAACCCCTCACGTAACAAGAGAAATAAGGTAAATCAATACTTAAAACATTCTGAGCCATTAAAACATTCTGGAGTTTTATCGAAGAACAAGATTTTAAAAACCCCCCCACTCCCCAAAATTAATCAACGGCCGCAATCCCAAAGCTTAATTAAATTAAGCCTAAACCCTGAACCTAACCGAAGAGTCGTATCTGCAAAAACAAAAAAGGAGAATTTGAAGGAGTAAAGACATACTAAAGCGTATCAGGAGGACCAATAATCGTAACGCTCCATTCAAATATATTGCTCTCATCGACGAGACCGGCGGAGAACCCATCGACGGGGTTCTTGCAGAGATCTGAAAGGAAAGGAAAGAAAAGAAACGGTGAGAGGGCAGTTGAACAGACAGAGCATCCAAGAAAACCCTACGAGTGGAGGATTGAGAGAATCGGATAAAAGAAAGGAAATTGGGAAAATAAAAAAAGACCTTTAAGTTGCTTTTGAAGGAGGAGACTTGCTTGAGAAACAGCCATGAGAGATGGAAGAATTCCTCCGATTCGGCGAGCCCTTCGAGCTCCTCGATTGCGAACGGAAGGAAGGAAGGAAGGAAGGAGAAGAAAGAAAAATAATAGAGAGAGTCTAAAGAAGCTGTCACTTTACGTTATTTATATAGACGAAAGTTTACGGAATGTGGACTTTCCCTTAGATAGATGCACAGTGTGGGTCGGAAAAAGAAAATTAAAAAAAAAAAAAAGAAACTTGGAAAATGGCTACGTTCGCACACGGGTAGATGCATGGGAGATTTGAATTCTAACCAATGGAAGGATGCCACGTGCACGATTTGGGAATCTGTGGAGCGTTATTATGGATCTTAACCGTCCGAGTACCGCACTGGATTTTAGTCGAGGTGATTCCCATATTGTTCTGAGGGGCCACTTGAGAGGGTAAAGGGAACGACTCTGGTCTTATGCACGGGATTCTGTTAAGGGGCAGTCGAAAAATTAAAGGGAAAGTAAGGGTATGTGAGTCCGATTCTGTTTTATATG
Organism: Luffa aegyptiaca; assembly: GCA_017139565.1. NCBI lineage: Eukaryota > Viridiplantae > Streptophyta > Magnoliopsida > Cucurbitales > Cucurbitaceae > Luffa > Luffa aegyptiaca. Next base: position 2,442,269 of record CM029404.1, on the reverse strand, counting down.
AATTCGTTAACAGACCTATGTGATTTTGAAAACTGTTTTCAAATTCGACCATTTAAATTTTGTTATGTTCTCATTAAAAAATATAAGAAGTTTAATAAAGATAATATTTCATGTGGTATGAGTACATGGCAATTACCGCTGAGCTAAGTTCGCTTTGGCTATATAATATAATATATTATAAATTATATGATATTGTAAAATAATAATTATACAAAAATTATAATATATAACATTTTTATAAATTAATTCATAATAGTTTAGATTTAACTTAGTATTTAGTTGATAACTACGAATAGTTTATGGTTTATAAATAGATTATTAAACACATTTTGAACCATTGTTTCAATTGAGATCGAATTTCTGAATCTGCTACCAAACACATATCTATAAACATGAAATACAACTTTGTGTTTCACTGGATCCGTTGTTTAATAAAAAATCCAGATCACCAACCAAACGCACCTTTTTTTTTAACCAAACGCACCTTAAAGGCTCGTTCGATAACGTTCTCGTTTCTCGTTTCCTGTTTCTTGTTTTTTAAGAACTAGAAACAGAAACCTGTTTGATAACTATTTATGTTTCTTGTTTCTCTAAAAAAAGAAACAGAAACATAAATGTGTTTGATAACTAGTTCTTGTTTCCTGTTTTTTAGTTAATATAAAATTTAGTACATATAATATAAAAATATATTAATTTTCAACAATTTTAAGAAAAAAAAAGGGAAAAAAATTGGTCACTAGCGGGCGGCAGCGATCGACTGCCGTCGACGGCGGCAGTCGTCGAAAATAAGAAAAAAAGGAAAAAGTTTTCAATTGATGGAAGACACTAGAAAAGTCGTCGCCGACGGCTTTTTTTGGTCGCCAACAGGCGGCAGCAGTCGTCGACACCGGTGGATGCTAGAAAAGTTGTTGGCGGGCGACAACGGTCGTCAAAAAATAAGAAAAGAAGGAAAAAGTTTTCGGTCGCTGGCGACGGAAACGGTCGATGACAGATGCTGAAAAAGTCGCTAGCGTGCAGCGAGCGGTAGTCGGAGGTTGATGGTGGCGGTCAGTCAGTGGAGGTTGACGATGGCGACTGATAGCTCTTAGAAATAAGAGCTATTGGCTTTCTTTTAGGCTTAAAAACTCTACCCTTTGATGTGTTTGAGCTTTGGTTTGTGCATGAAAAAGAGTATTCTTTGATGAACATTTTTACATATCAGTAAGCCAAGCTTGAACTAAATTTGGTGCAGATTTCTTATGTTTTAAGCTGATTTTTCTGGTGTAGGGGCACTCAGGTTTTGCTGCAGCAACTGATTTCACAAGCAGAAGGCAGAAAGTCTGGAATTTAAAAGACTGCACGTGTTGTACCCGTGGAAGCTCTCATTAATTGAGCTGGCAGCCATGTGGAGCTGATTTGTCCCATCTCAACCAATTGGGGAAGGTCCATGTGGAAGCATATGTCCAATCAGCCCTGAAATCAATGATAGGAGCTGATATAAATAGTTATTTGGTCCAAAATGAGAGGGGAATAAGCTGGAAAAGTTGACCTAGAAGTTGCTGCTGTCATTGAAGGGGAAAAAGACAAGGAGGCTGCTGTTTGGAGGGATTTCCAGCTTGGGAAAGCTGGAATCTCCCTTGGAAGCTTCTTCTCTTCTCTTCCCTTCTTTTATTCTTCTTTCTTCTAGTGTTTAGTTGGTGTTTAAGGTTGTAATCATGATTGATATGGTAGTTTGCTGCTGTATTTTCATTATTTTCACCTTGAACATGAGCTAAATCCTCTTAGGTGAGGATTAGGGTGCTTAAACTTGAACTTGTTGTTTGTTTTAGTGGAACTTTATATATTGCAACTTAAAGTAAAGTGTTATTCATGCTTAAAGCTAGAATTTCGTTTGGCCAACCATTTTCTAGCAATGTTATTAAGTGTTTGGGAAAACAATTGATAACCGATTACTTTACTTTACCTTAGCCTTTTTAGGTCATGAAAATGAGTGGGTATTTAGGGATAAATAACCACCTAAGGCACTAAATCAGTTGAGCTAAAAAGAAGGGGTTAAATGGGAGTTTAATCACCTAAACATTAGGAGAATTGGAAAATTCCCGTAGAAAAAATCCTGGGTGAGTTGTGAATACAAAGTTCTGCTACAGCAAACAGCTTGTGAGAGTAGACAGCCCCTAATCTGAACCTTGCTTTCTCTGTGTGATTTTCTGTTTTTTGTGAATTTCTTTTAAGTTCTTGTCATTTTAAGTTGGTTTATCCTTTTAATCTCTTGCATTTAATTATTGAAAAATATTTGTTCCTCGGTTACTTAGAATTTCATTGAAAATAGGCTTAGAAATAGTGATTTTCTTGCATCAATCCCTGTGGAAACGATATAAAAATACTTATCACTTGCTGCTGATCGTGTGCACTTGCACGTGTGCTTGTGAGTTTTTCTTGCTTATTTAGAATCACTTTGCACAAGGCAACAGCGACCGGTCGATGGAGAACGACAATTGGTGGTCAGCGGCGGTAGCCGGTCAATGGAGGTCAGTGTCAACCGGTAGTCGGAGGTCGACCATGGCGGTCGATTGGTGGAGGTCAATCGTCGCGGTCAGTCGGCGGAGGTCGATGCTAGCAGCCAGTAGGTGGCTAATTATTGGAGGTTGACAGTGGCGGTCGGTCGATGGTGGCTGGTAGTCGAAGGTCGGCAGTGGAGGTCGATGAAGTTGGTAGTTGGAGGTTGACGATGACGGTCGGTCAGTGTAGGTCGGTGGTGGTCGGTAGTCGGAGACCGGCGACAGCGGTCGGTCGGTGAAGGTCGATAGAGGTCGGTGGCCACTAGTCAGAATTCGGTGGCGGTGACCGGTCGGTGGAGGTCGACAGTAACCGATAGTCGGAGGTCGACGTTGGCGGTCGGTCGATGGTGGCCGGTAGTTGGAGGGCGACGACACCGGCAGGTCGGTGGAGGTCGATAGTAGCCGGTGGTCAGAGGTCAGCAGTGGGCGGTAGTTGGAGGTTGGCGACAACGGTCAGTCGATGGAGTTCGGCTGCAGCCGGTAGTCGGAGGTTGACGGTGGCAGTCGACTAGGGGAGGTTGACAATGGCGGCGATCACCAGAAAAGTCATCAAAAGAGTTGTCGAAAAAGTCGCCGACGGCAGCTAGTCGACAGAGGTTGACGGGGACGACTAGTCGGTGGAGGTCGATGGCAGTCGGTAGTCTGAGCTTGTTGGTGTCAGTCAGTTGACAAAAAAAAAGATGGGTCTAGGAATGGGAGAGAGATGGATACATACATGAAAGATAGAAAAAAAATAGAAATGGAATTTGAGAAACAACTTTTTGTAGTTTCTCAAATTTTGCTTCTTTTCTAGAAACGTTTCTAGAAATTTAGAAACAAGAAACAGGAATGAGTTATCAAGTATGTTTGTTTCTTAAAAAAATGAGAAACAAGAACAGGAAACGTGAAACGGGAACGTTATCAAACAACCCTAAACTTTTAATTCCTGAACTTTAGATTATGTTGTGTTTTAGTCCCTAAGTTTTCAAACTCAACATTTTAATTCTTAAGGTTTGAATCTAGTACCATTTTCGTCCCTCCCTCCATTTTTATGTTAATGGAGGTCGTTGACGTGGCATTTTTTATATCAAAATATATATATTTTTTTAATTTTCAAAATAAAAATATACTAAATTAATAAAAATTAGGGAAAATAAACTTTTGGTCCCTGAGGTTTGGGTTAAGTTATACTTTGGTCCCTGAGTTTTAAAACTCAACAAAATTACCCCTGTGGTTTGGATTTTGTTACACTTTTGGTCCCTCCTTCCATTTTTCTGTTAAACCCTAATAGTTTGCTGACATGGCACCATTATTTTAATTTTAAAAAAAATCATTTTTTAAATTTTCTAAATAAAGATATATTAAAATAATATAAATATTATTATTTTATTCTTTTTTTAATTCTTATTATTCTTCTTCTTCTCCATCCTCTTCCTCTCAACTCTTCCTTCTTCTTCTTCAAATCCTTGGCAGCCGGCAGTCGACGACCACCGCTCGCCGATGTCGGCGACTGTTTTTTTTTTCACTTCTTCTCTCTTATCCCATTTTTCTTCTTTTCTTTTCTTTTTTAAAAAAAATATAGAGGAGGGAGGCTCCCCTTTCTTCTCCAACTTCCTCTTCTCCAACTCCGTTGGCCGACAGCCACCGCCGTTTGTCGACCGGCCGCCGGTAAGATTTTTTTTTCTTCTTCTTTCTCTCTTTTCTTCTCTCTTCTCCTCCATTCCTCCACCTTTTCTTTTTTTTTTTTTTTATAAAGAAGGAAAGGAAGGAGGGCTTACAGATCGCAGCTCTCCGGCGCCGCCTTCATAGATCCGCCCACCGCTCAGATTGCTCGCCAAATCCCTTCTTCCCTCCTCGACAAATGGAATCTCGTCGATCTTCAGTCCCACGCCCACCCGCAGACCCACCACAATCTTTCTCTCAACAATCTCTTCCTCCGCTCCGTCTCTTCCGTCCCACGCCCACCCTCGTCGGATCTTCAGTCCCACGCCCACCCTCGCCGAAACTTCAGTCCCACCGTCTCTATGGGACCAGCTCCGGCGCGCTTCTTCAGCAGCTTCGTCAACAGGGCTTTGCCGTTTCGGATCTGAGAAGCTTATATATTAAACCACTCCCCACAAGCTCCTTCAACAATCCAGCTCAACAAACAAACACAAAACGACTTTTATTCTTCCTCCATTGGAGCCATTCGAGAAGCTTTTCATGACACCCATGTGGGTTTGTTAGCGATTTTCTCTTCAATTTGCGAGAAATGGAGTTCCCCAACTGGTTTCGGCTAGGATTTTTCACGGCGGTGGTTCTAGGTTTGGCCTTTCTGGGTTCTGTCCGCCCGGATCTGGCCTCCGACAGGGCAGCGCTGGTGGGTTTTCGTGCGGCGATGAGCGGGATCTCTCCGATGAATCTCCCTATTCTTGGGCTGGTGTTAACTGTGATCGGAATCGGGTTTTTGAGCTTCGGCTTCCAACAATGGGGCTTTCCGATGAGCTTTCGGTGGGGCTTGGGAATTTGACGTAGTTGCAAACTCTATCTCTGCGGTTTAATGCTCTGTCCGGTCGGATTCCGACGGATTTTGCGAATCTTCGTGGGCTGAGAAATCTTTACTTGTAGGGGAACTTGTTTTCCGGCGAGATTTCTGCGTTTCTGTTCGATTTGCAGAACTTAGTCCAATTGAACATGGCAGACAACAATTTTTCAAGTGAGATTCCATCTGGGTTCAACAATTTGTCCCGTTTGGCTACTCTGTATTTACAGACCAATCAGTTTACAGGAATTGTTCTTGATTTAAATCTCCCTCTTACCCAATTTAATGTCTCGTTTAATCAATTGAATGCTTCGATTTCCTTGAAGCTCTCTGATTTTCCGGCCAGTGCTTTTGAGGGGAATTTACTCTGTGGGGCGCCATTGCTGATCTGAAACGGGGAGGGAGGGACCTCCCCTCGATTTTCCGACGAGAATGAGAAAAAGAAGAAGAAGATAAGATGAGGGAAGGAGGAAAAAAAAAAGTCGTCGGCGACATGCTGAAGAAGAAGGAAAGAAGAAAAGGTTGAAGATGAAAAAGATGGTTGGAGAAGAAGAAGAATAAGAGAGAGGGGAGAAAATATAAAAATAAATAATAAAAAAATAATATTTTTATTATTTTAATATATTTTTATTTAAAAAAATAATTTTTTTTTAATTAAAATAATAGTGTCACGTCAGCAGTCCGTTAGATTTAACGGCGAAATGGATGGCAGGGACCAAATTGCTCCTTATCTTAAACCTCATGGGTAATTTTGTTGAGTTTGAAAACTCAGGAACTAAAGTGTAACTTAACCCAAACCTCAGGGACCAAAACTGTATTTTCCCCTATTTTTTTAATTATTATTATCACAGTAAACTTGAATACGATAAGTATAATTTGGAATGAACAATATGGTACAATTAAGGTAAACATTCATATACTTCATCATCAAAAGTAATTATGTAATAAAACTCAATATTTATATATGTATAAAGACAACCTAGGCTGACTAAAGGCAGAGGCTAGGAAAAGTAAAACAGTGAATAAACTGGGGAAAAAATGGAAACGTGTCTAGCACGTATGGAACCTATGCAACATGATGAATATTCAGAAGACAGGGAGAGTAATGGAAAAAAAACACCAAAGGGGCGAAGAAGATCTGGGGGAAGAATATAAGAGAAGCAGACCTACTTACTTCGAGACTATTGAAGGGATATCGGCGGAGGCTGTGGAACAGTCCCGTCGGACGCCATGAAAACATTATGCTGAAATGTTCGAGGTTTGGGGAATCCTCGAACAATCCAGAATCTTCGCCATGTGATTGATGGCGAAAAACCCCAAGTAGTCTTCATAATGGAAACGAAATGTGACTCTAGTAAAAGCGATTGGATCAAGCGAAGCCTAAGATTCAATCATAGTTAGTGTGTGCAAAGTAATGGTAGAAGTGGTGGTTTATTGTTGCTATGGAATTCTGATATTGAGATCAAGATTAAGTCTTGGTTGGAAGGGCATATAGATACATATTGCAAGAGCAAGGAGTGGCAGTGGAGGTTCACGGGGTTCTATGGCAACCCAGAAGTGGACAAACGAAGGGATTCTTGGGAGCTTCTGGAGAGGCTATATGAAAATGATGAAGATCAGTGGATCGTTGGAGGTGATTTTAATGAAATTTGGTTAGATGAAGAGAAAAAAATGGGTCTAAAAGAAAGGCCAAGCAGATGAGAGAGTTCAGAGAGGCCACAAGGCAGCATCAGTGCTGCAGTCAAAAGGAAAGAAGACGAGATTATGAAATTAAATCTGGGAGAGGACAGTCTTAGCTCGAACAAAGTGGAGGAAGCGGAAGCGGAGTTGGATGCCCTTCTTGAAGAAGAGGAATATTTTTGGAGGAGTAGATCAAGAGAGGTTTGGCTAAAAAATGGAGATAGAAATACCAAATGGTTTCACACAAAAGCTTCACAATGAAGGAAAAGGAATAAAATTGAAGGTGTGTTAGCTCCAAACGGTATGTGGGTGTCGGAGGAAGACCAAATTGGGAAGGGGCCACTGACTACTTTCGGGAATTGTTTAACACTTCCAATCCGGAAGTGGAGGAGATTTCTAAGGTGGTTAATTGTGTGGACAACAAGATTTCAGAGCAGGAGAAAAGTTCCCTAGATCAACCTTTTCAGCAGGCAGGAAGTGGAGGCAGCAGTTAAGAGTCTGAACCCGAGCAAGGCTCCGGGTATCGATGGTGCCCATGCTTCCTTTTTCCAATCCTATTGGGGGGTGGTGGGTGAAGATATGGTTAATGAATGCCTCCAAATTCTGAACCATGAAGCTGACATATTTCCCTTTAATAAAACTCTAATCACCCTTATTCCCAAAGGGAGCGATCCAAAGACCATGAAGGAGTATAGACCGATTAGCCTATGCAACACTACATACAAGATCATTGCGAAATCTATTGCCAACCGTCTTAAGAAAGTTATCAACTCTATAATCTGCCTTACGCAAGCGGCCTTTGTGCCTGGAAGACTCATTTCAGATAATGTACTGGTCGGGTTTGAATGTATTCATGTTATCAACAACCGGAAAAAAGGGTAAAGAAGGCCAGATAGCTATATAGCTAGATATGAGTAAAGCGTACGATAGAGTTGGGTGGAGCTACATTAGAGGCATGCTGGAAAAGTTGGGGTTCAGTGAGAAATGGTCTAGATTGTTGATGAGATGTGTGCAATCAGTCACCTTTTCGGTTTTTATCAATGGCAACCCCCATGAAGAATTTAAACCTAGTAGAGGAATTCGCCAGGGAGATCCTCTTTCTCCGTATATTTTTCTTATATGCGCTGAAGGCTTCTCGGGTCTCCTTAACAGGGAAGTGGTTAATCAAAAGTTAAAAGGTTTTCGAATTAATAATTTTTGCCCCTTTAACACATCTCTTCTTTGCTGATGATAGCCTTCTTTTTTGCTGGGCAACTAGGGAGAAGTGCCAGTCACTCAAAGACACGTTCAGGTCTTATGAGCTTGCTTCTAGGCAAGTAATAAACTTGGATAAATCCAACTTTATGGTGAGCAAGAATGTGGGGAAGAGGGAGAGTCAGGAGCTAGGTCATATTTTGGGAGTAAAACCAGCAAAAAAAAACTTGGAATATATCTTGGGATGCCTTCCATGTCAAACAAAAGCAAAAGACAGATGTTAAGCAAGATAAAGGACAAGGTGGAAAACCTATTGCAGGGTTGGAATGAGAAACTTTTTTCAGCAGGAGGGAAAAAGATTCTTATAAAAGCGGTGATCTAGGCCATTCCAACATATACAATGAGCTGTTTCAAACTTCCTACAAGCCTATGCAATGAAATTAACATGTTATGTGCCAAGTTTTGGTGGGGTCATCTAGTGATAAGGGGAAATTCATTGGTCTAAATGGAAGGCGCTATGCAAAGCCAAAGATTTTGGGGGTATGGCCTTTAGAGATATCCATCTTTTTAATCAAGCAATGTTGGCTAAACAAAGTTGGAGGATCTTGAGATCTCAAGACAACTTGTTGTTTAAAGTTCTAAGGGGAAGATATTTTAGAGATGGGGACTTTCTTAGAGCTCAAAGTGGTGCTAACTCTTCTCAAACATGGAAAAGTATAATTTGGGGAAGAGAGCTATTTAAGGAGGGGTACCGATGGAGAGTGGGAAATGGCAAGCATATTTACATTAAACACGACCCTTGGCTTATTAGGAAAGGAATGAAGAGTCCCATGATAGTTCCCGAGGCCTTAAAATGGGCTAAAGTGGGTGACCTTTTCGCGGGGAGCTGGGGAATGGAACAAACCTTTCATTTGAAGGAACTTTATTCCTGTTGATGCTGAAGAAATCCTTTCTATTCCTCTTGGGCGAGAAGAGCGCAAAGACGAAATTAATTGGGATTTGGAGAAAAAACGGACCTTTACAGTAAAGAGTGCCTATCACTTAGCTGTCAATTTGGAATCATCTAAGGAAGCATCGGGGTCAAACACTGAGAAGCAGAAACTAGTCTGGAGAAGTATGTGGAATCGGAATATCCAACCCATGGCAAAAATTGGGCTTTGGAAGTGTTGGGTTTTATGCCCTAAAACTCGTAGATAGTGAATGTAACCGTTGACCGGATATTAATGAAATAATATTGATATGTTTTTTATTAATTGTTATTAGTTATTTTATATTTGTCTTTGCCTAATAATAACCCTAATCCAATAAACTAGACATCCAAGGCTGTAATATGAGTCTTGAACTATATGTAGCGACATATGGGATCATTGTTCAAGAAACAGCCTAAAGGGTCTATAGTATAGGGATAAGACTGGGTGCCTTATCCTGGTGACACTATGGATACGGCCCACTTTGTATTTGATACAAACGCTGCGATCCAACGCGTTCGTGTAGGAGACATGCGAGTGGGGGTATCCTATGCAATGAGTTTGCATAAGACCGGACCGCGAAATAGTAACCACTGGTTATAACACCGTTAACTAGTTGGTTTTCTATTTCACTAGGACGACCTAGACAACTTAGTCTTAATCCTGAGTTGATTATGGACTCTTGCTCATGAGAGATTGTCATTTGATTTGTATGGGTGAGAGTGGCCAATACGCCGACTCAATAAGCCTACCACTTTGGGGACAAGACCGAATGGGGAGCTGGGAACATAATCGTACAAGATGGAATTCACTCCTTCCCGACTTTAGGGAAGCAGATGAGTGTTCCCTTAAGTGGTTACTCCGAGTCTTGAACAAAGGGCCCTACCCTCTCAATGGCACGAGAGGGTTTTCTGTTTGATGGTTGGACCACAAACAGGTTGTTCATTAGAGGAGAATTGGTACTTAAGGAAATAGAGGTAACCCAGGGGTAAAACGGTAATTTGACCCAGCTGGTGTTACGGACACTCGTGAAGGACTAACTAGTCGATATTGGTCTATATCTGTGGACACAGAAAATATGTCTGCAGTGAGAAGAGTGCAACTGTGAGTCTATAGTGGAATGAACACACAGTTAACGAATATTGATTAATGTGGTTAATGAGTTTGACCAATTAATCTCACATCGTTGGAGCTTCTGATCTGCAGGTCCATTAGGTCCCACCGGTAGCTCGTAAAGTAATTTGAGGCAACTAAATAATAAATTGAAAATGTTCAATTTACTAAGGGAAACAAATATAATATATATTGATATATTACTATGAGAGAATTTAATATTTGAAGAAGTTCAAATATAAATTTATGGAAGTTTGAAAGAGTTCAAAATAATGAATTAATTTAAGGCCTAAAATGTGTTTGGGCAAATTAATTCTAGGCCGGAAATTAAATATGTGATATTTAATTGGTGGTTAATTAATTAAAGAATTCATTAACCGGGAATTAATCAATTATGGAAATAATTAATCACTTAAGGAAGTGATTAATCATTTATGGAAATGATCTAATCACTTATGGAAGTAATTAGTCATTTGTGGAAAAGATTAATCAATTATGGAATTGATTGATCATGATTGATTAATTAAGGAATAAGATTGAATCAATTTTGGAAAAGATTGATTTAATTGAATATTTTATTCATGGCCTCTCTTCTATAAATAGAACACTAGACCTAATTGGTCATGACACTTGACACTCTTGCTCTTGCTCTTAGACTCTCAAAGACAAGACCTAGAATTCTCTCTAGCCTCCCTCTTAGAGAAAGACTCCCACAAGTCTTTTGCCTCCTAGACTTAGAGACATACCGGTGTAACCTCTGTGGTTATTGTGTCATTCAAAGGAGAAATTTCCAGCGATCACAAGAAAAGGAGGCTGCTGCGTTTTCGTTCGTGGAGCGACGTTGGCGAAGAACGGTCAAGTCTACAACGAAGGTTTGTAACGGTTCTTCCTTCTTTCTTTAGAAAAACATGAAAATAAATTTAGATTTATTTTTTAAGCATGTTTAAACTGATTTTCCAGCAACTTTAAAGAGTGTTTAAAGTTTGTTTGAGTTTTCGTAACGGTATTTTAATGTTAATTAATATACGGCGTAAGGTCCAATCGATGCGCTTCCGCTGCGTGGGGACTTTTATTCCCTTCAGGAAGATGCTAAAAAACTATATACAATCCAAACCAAATCTGATAAAAAGAGGAATTGATGTTGTCCCTACTTGTTCTTTTTGCAAGTCCAATCGGGAATCTCCAATTCACACATTTTGGAAGTGCAAGATTAGCAGGTATGTATGGGGCAATTTTTTTTCCTAATCTAATAGATGTGTTCGCTCATTTCAGGGAAGATACGAAAGTGGGAGACCTTTGGAGTGGACTGATGAAGTCTTTGAACAAAGAAGAAATGGAATTGGCTGCCATAATCCTATGGTCTATCTGGAACTTCAGGAATAAAGCCACAATGGGGATCAATAGGCCAAATGAGCAGGAGATCAGAAGACACATCAAAAGGCAGGTTTCAGAACAAAAGAAATGCAGAAACACAAAGCTGTGGAATCTCACCTTGGAGAGTCAGGAGAATCATGATGTTTGAACCCCCCCGAATGGTTTCTTGAAAATCAACGTAGACGCTTCTTGGAATGATGTTCTGAGTAGAGGCGAAGTGGGGTGGATAATTAGTGATTCTCAGGGATCTCCTGTAGGAATGGGATGTTCAAAGATCAACAGGAGTTGGTCAATTAAAGCGATGGAAGCAACGACAATTAAAGAAGGAATCGAAGCTTACCTGGGTTTAAGGGAGAAAATTCAGGCTCGAATCATTGTAGAATCTGATGCAATCGAGGTGGTTAGGACCTTGAATCAAGAAGAAGCAGAAGAGTCGGAATCACGAGTGATTTTGGATGACATTGATCGTTTGGCGTCTCTGGCAGGAGAAGTATCGATTGTTAAATGTCCTCGATCGATCAACAAAATCGCGCATGTTCTCGCGCATGCTGCGGCGGGAATTCGGCCAAGTTCATCTCAGTCTTCCGTTGTTGAAGACGAAGCTTTTGGGCAGTTTTTTTCTTCCATGCTGGAAGATAAATGGGTTTGGTGGGAAGGGGAAATCCCTGTTTTTGTATCCCCTTTATTGTGGAAAGATATGGGTGTACCAAACTTTTTCGGTTAGTTAATGAATTTTCTTTTATCAAAAAAAAAAAAAAAAAAAAAGACAACCTAGTATCTAACTCCCTAGAAATTTTCCGACTTTTCCGACAACCACCAACAAATTTTCTGGCGACCGAAAATTTTCCCCCTCTTTTTTCCTTTCTTTTCTTCTACCTCTTTTCTTTTTTTTTTTTTTTCTTTTTTTTTTCGTTTTTTATATATTTTTCAAAATGAAAATAAGAAGAAAGATTAAAAAAAAAGGAAAAAAATCGATCGTCGGAAAAGTTATCGGCGATCGCCGGAAAAGTGGCCAGAAAGTCGACAGCAGTCACCGGAAAAGTCGTTGGCCGGTCGTCGTCGGAAAAGTCAAGGAGTCACATGGAAGAAGAGAGAAGAAAGTTACTGTCAATGTATTAAATTTGCATCGACATGTCGATATTTCCATCGATATTTCCACATTTCCATAGGTTCGACATCAATATGTAAGGTAAATCGACATTTCCATTATATCGTAAAAAATTGATAAAATGTAAACAAAATAACAACAAAAGGTAACTAATGTGGAGATAATATTTATCATTAGTATTTTAACCTATTTTAAAAGTGTAAAACATTTATTTGTTAATTTAAATATTTTTTTTTGAATTTTTTGTTTTGAATATTTTTCCAGGAATATCCATCGACATTAACATTTTGTCGATATTTCCATCGACATTTCCATTAAATCGAGACCTCGAAATTTCCGTCGACATTGACATTTTAACCCTTGGATAAAAATAACCCACTTCATCCATTATTTTTTGAGTGGGTTATAATAACCCCACTATTATAACTAACACAGAGGGTCAAACGACTCCGGAGTGTTTTGGATCTTATTAGACATATAAACTTCAAACTTTATATCAATTAGATTAGTTGTTCATTTATTTTCATTTTTCCTTATTTCATATTCAATTTCTTCATTTTCCCATGTGACTTTCTAAAGCACATCTAAATGATGTGTGTGATACACAATTCATAATGCGTAACTCATTTAGTTCATCTTTCCGTTTTTTCCCTTTAAAAAAGGCGAGTAGTTTGGATTCCTGTTGTTGTTTCCTTGTTTTCTTTTTATGAATTTCATGTCCATCCAGAGAGTTGTATTTTATGTGTGGATTGCTAATTAAGGCTTCATCGTTATTGAAGGTCGTTCTGATTGAGAGTTTGGACGGGAGAAGAGGCTTTAATGACAAAACCAAGGTACAAAGTGGATCAAGAGCCTATTGAAAAGTTTTTAAAGTTTAGAGTCCTATTAGACACAAACATAAAAGTTTCGAGACTAAACTTATAATTTAACTTAAAAGTATTATAAAATTAATATTGTCACATCACTTAAAAATTGTCTAACACATCAACAAAAGCATAACTCAACTAACATAATATATGTGTTTATGACTAAGAGGTCATGGATTTGAATCTCTAACTTCATATTATATATATATAACTCAACCAACTAGCTAAACTATCAAAACTTAGAGATGGTTTAATTTAGAACTATTTTCCAAATCTCGAAATTTAAAAATGTTCCTTATGAAACTTCATAGATAAAAAATCGACACTAATCTGTTGTACCAAAACATATTTTGTCCTAGAAATATAAATAAATAATTGAACTTAAAAAATGTAAAAAAAAAAAATCCACCTTTTGATTTTGATGATGTATTATAGTCAAAGGGTCTGTTTGGAATACATTTTAATTCAAATGTTTTTCAAGAATGCATTCTTTAAAAAACATTTTATATAAAAATTGTTTAGAATTTAAACACTCATATGTTTGATTACATTTTCTCATAAGTGTTTTTATATACAAGTTATTGTATACTTAAAAACTCTTTTTAAAAAAAGTTGGTTTCAAGTGTTTGTCTCAAAATGGTTTATTTCTCAATCTCATATTCTAATAACTCATTTTTAGTGGTTGCCAAGCATTAGGAATTTTTTCAAAATGGTTATTTTTTTTTTCAAAATTAAACATTTGAAAAGTCAAACCAAACACACCCAAAATTAGGTTTAAATATTATTTTGATCCTTATTATTTTTTTTTTTTGTTTTGGTTCATTTTGGTAAATATTCATTTTGAGCCATGTGCTTTAGACTTTGGTTCATTTTGGTTCTTGTGCTTTCAAAATATTCATTTTAATCCTTGTACTTTTAAAAAGTAATCAATTTAATTAGTCTCTATTTGCAAAATTTAAGCATAAATTTTAAAATTTTATACACAATGGAAACCCGTTAATCAAATTTGTGATTACATCTCAAGAAATTTAGTAAGTGAAGTGTCATGCTAAAATCATGATCGAAAAAAATAAGAAAAAATTGAAAATGAAAGGACCAAATTGGTTACTTTTTAAAATTATAGAGACTAACCTGAACATTTTGAAAATACATGCACCAAAATGAATCAAAACTCAAAATACAAAATAGTTTTTAAACCTCAAAATTATGGTTACAAAAATAGTTTATTAAAACTTTGTAAAGAAAAAAAAAATTGAAGCCAATTACCAGGACACTTATTATATTTATTTATTCCAAAATTAATATTGAAACTTTCTCAAGCTCCGGTGGAGATGGTAGATGGCGTTGGACTTCGACCTCGTAAAAAGTGGCCACCTGTCCTCTGTTCTTCGCCCCATGTTTTTGTCGGAACATTTTCATCGTCGTTAGTTACTGACTCAGCTCTTCCCTTTGCCACTTCATCTAAATCATTTTAAATAACCCACTGGTCATTGGACATCTGGTTTTGACCATTTCTTTAATTCCTACTTTCTTTCATTAAAAAAAAAAAAAAAAAAAAAAAACCCCTTAAACTATGAAATTTGTTTCAAAAATACCCTTAAACTTTAAAAAGTTTCAAAAATGTCTCTTAACTTTAAAAAAATGTTAAAAAATACACTTGTTGTTAAGTTTTGGATGAAAAATGTTAAAGTTTTAGGGTCCGTTTGGAATACATATCAATTTAAATGTTTTTCAATAATGCATTTTTTTTTAAAAACATTTTGTATAAAAATTGTTTATAATTTAAACACTCATATGTTTGGTTGCATTTTCTCATAAGTGTTTTTATACACAAGTTATTGTATACTTAAAAAATCTTTTAAAAAAAGTTGGTTTCAAGTGTTTCTCTCAAAATGGTTTATTTATCAATCTCATTTTCTAATAAGTCATTTTTAGTGGTTGCCAAACACTAGAAATTTTTTCAAAATGATTTTTTTTTTCAAAATTAAACACTTGAAAAGTTAAACCAAACACACCCTTAGTTTCATTAATAAAAAATATCCTTATTGGAAAATGTTTTTTTTTCCTCATCTCACAGTAAATTCTTCCTCCATGAAAATTAATGCAAAACTTTATTTATAAAGGTTGCGTGCAACACAACACCAGATGAAAACAAAGTTCGAAATCAAGTTTTTTTCTTTTAAAAAGGGTAAAGAAGATAAGTGGGAGAATATATATAGGGTCTATAAGACTGCAAGTTTGGTCCAGTTTACAAGATTAATTAATCAAATGTTTTATATATGATTTTTTTCTTATTCATATTTAATAAGTGTTAGAACCACTGTAGAACAATAGTTTCATTTATTTTTCATAAAATGAATATAGAGAAAGCTAATGGGTAGTGGTTGATAAAGAAATAATATTGAAAATGCTATCAACAAAATTAAGTCAAACACAAATTTAATAAAACTGAAACTTTAACGTTTTCCATCCAAAATTTAACGCTAAGGGCATTTTTAACATTTTCTAAAGTTAGGATATTTTTTTGAACTTTTTAAAGTTTAGTGGTATTTTTGAAACAAACCCCTTAATTCAGGGGCAATTTTTATAATTTAGCCTCAAAAATTTCAAAACCAAATCCAATTTAATCCTCTTTTCTATTATATATACATATATATATATATATATATATATATATATATATATATATATATTTTGAAGATTTCACCATTTCGTTTTATAGGTATTTGATGTCGATTTTAGTATTTGCCTTTGAACACATTTGGACAAAAATTTTGAAACTTATATTATTATAATTACATTTTTTTTTTTAGAATATTATAATTTGCATATGGATAAAGATGTTTTGGAAATTAGTACTCCACCTAGAACATTAATCATGACTAATTATTAAATCTCAAATGGTAAAAAGTATGTATATATTTTTTTGATTATCTATATGCTAAAAAGTATTTTCAAAGTTTCCAAAAACGTGTTTAGAAGAAGTCTTCGCAACAAGCCCTAAAAAAAGACCCTTCCATTGGGTAAATTCATTATTTTATAAGGGTGAATTTGACCAGATTTATTAAGAGGCGAGGATAAAAAATAATTTTGGGTAAAATAAATATTTGAACTTTGTTCCTTAGGATTTAGTGTTTATTTGGTTTATGATAATTCCTTAGATATTTTAGTCCCAAATAGTTTTAAATAGTCATCGAGCTCATTCTAACGATTAGTTGATTAGCGAAAAGATGACGTGGGGATTAAGTTGTTTAATGTATTTTGTTGATTTGGCAAAAATAGCAATGACAACGACAATAATGACAGTGACGCTGACGGTCGCCGGAGGAGGAAGGAGAAGAGAGAGAAGAAAAGAGGAAGTCCAATCACCAAAAAGATATATTGTTAAATAAATATTTTAATCAACTCAACGATGTACCATTAACAACTTAACTACCACATTTTTTCGTTAATTTAAATAGTCAAATGAGGTCCAAAATCATTTAGAACGTTGTTTTCTTCAAAATTTTGAGGAATTTTGAAGGTAATATAGAGTGCTTCTAGAATAAATTTGGTTAGTAAAAGTACTTTAATTATAAATACTTTTGTAAAAAGTAATTAAAACCATAATATTTTGATACGCTTAAAGGTCATTTTAAGAGGATCTTCATCAATCATTTTGCCCAAAATCATTCTTCAAGTGCTTTCTTATAAAGCAATTTATGGTGCTTTTGATTTTTTTCCCAAAATTGTTTACATTATTACATCTAATAAACATGAAATTTTTGTTTGGAAAGCACTTTTAAACATGCCCAAGACATTCTGTAACATAACTTTTTATAAATAGGAGTAAAGAAGAATTTATAGGAGAAAATGTGTGTAATTAGAAATTACGGATCGAAGAGAAACTAGCTATGTGTCAAGAGAGACTAAAGAACATTGAATTTCAAAACAAAACATTTTCAAGGATTCTTGAAAAATTAGAAATTATTATTAATTTTATATATAGGGCTGAAGATTTGACACACTTACAAAATGCTAGATATGAAACGAATTAGGCTATTGGATGCGGTGATCCGGTGAAAGCTTGTGTGACATCAAAACAAAGGGATTGTCAGTGACAACTTTTAATTAGAAAAAAAGTATTGAAAATAAAAGACTAAAGATCCAACCTTTTTGCAAATTTAAAAAATTTCAATTCTGATCTCACACGATCTTCGTGACTATACTCAATTTACAACAAACTAACGTATGAGCATCTTAAAAGAACAAACGAGAATCCTTTTGTCTAAGTGTGACTGACGACAAGGAAGAATAATTTTTAGTAATTGTGTAAAAAATATGATAGTTTGTGTCTTAGGATTTTCCGGTCTCGTAAAAGAAACTCATTGGTTCATTGAATAATAAATGACTCTTATAAATTTAAGATTCCTTTTAACTTTTTTCAATTGTTTGGTAAGATGCGCAACCTAATATGAATTATTTGGCCAAGGTGACACCAACATTCTAACGAGGTGAAATGACTTGACAATTCTTTGGTTTTTGAAATTTATATCCTAGGCTAGCACCATTACAAATGAAAGAGCTTAACTAAAGATGAGCTAGAGTTTAAGTGGTTATGAGCCTTCTATCTTGTTGTCTCTCAAATTTTCTTGAAATTTGGCTCATGAAGTTTCTCATACCTTTGCATATATGCTTTGCTTTGATCCTTCTTAGTTGAACATAACCTAGAAGTGTTGGGATCTTTGTAGCTACCTTGCCTAGGTCCTGATAGTGCCTCTTGAGTCAAGGTAATGGATCCATACCACGATCACTTTAACTTAAAGGCACACTCGAAATAAAGTTTTAATTTTAATTATTTATAACTTAATTAAAAAAATAAGTAAATAAAAATATAAACAATTTGGAGTTGGAAAATAAATTGAGGATGAAATCGGTTAAGGCAAAGAATATATTCCTCATCATTGAAAACAAAATGAGGGAAATTTTCCCCTAGTCCCCCATTTTAAACAGAGATTTTGCATCTCATTTTCGAGCAAAACTTTGAGAAGACTCAACCTTGTGTAAAATTTTGACATCTCTAATTACACATCTATAAGACAAAAATCCCACAACAAAGCCCTTGGAGAGAATCATGCCTTTGATTGGATGACTAAAATGATTTTTGCATGACTTGTTTTATACATATAAGTCTATGACTGGTCAAGCTTGATAATAAGCTAAAAAGATGAAGTTGTGTTGTTACAACAAGCTAAGGTTGAGGAGGGAGACTCTAGGACATAAGAGCATGAGGAAGGTCATGCAAGTTGATGTCTAACTTGTTTGGTGTCAAATAGGTGATTGGGAACTTTGACATCTAATTTGTGCTTGGTTGAAGATCATGTATTGCATGCATTCTTGTGGACAATAACATATGTTATCATGTCACTCATATCTAGGTTGAGATTTCTAGCCAAATATCTCAAGTAGAGGCATAGCTAATGTAGTCTTTTAGTTGAAGAGTGTTGTGGACGAGCTATCAAAATTCTTTTGTGCCATGTACTTAGGTAAAGAATGACTTATATATAGTGGTTAGATGGCAACTTTGTTGTTTTGTACGACTACTTTTGTGAGTATTGATATTTTGAAGGACTTAGTTAGATTTGAAGATGTTTTTTTTTTGTTTTTTTTTCTTTTTCTTTCACTTGGTTTTGTGGTTAGGTTTTTGCACTTGCATAGTTGAGTTTGGACACTTATTTGTGACTTAGATTTAGAGTAGTTTATTGGCAGAGTTTTGTGTTTTAAGAAACTTTATCATTTTACTCTGCAAATGTATTGATTTCATCCCTTACTCAAATTTAGAATTTAATGAGATACAACTAAAAGCTTAATTAAGCTAAATAATTTTTCTTCTAACTAATCAAATTAATTGGTTCTGATAATTAAGTTAAAAAATCAATTTTTTTTAAATGAAAATAATTCTCATAGTGCTCTCTAATCAATTTTTTTTTACAATATATGAGAGAAGAGAATTCAAACTACAGATCTCTTGATCATTAGTATAAAAGTTGAATTATACTCATGTTGGCCTCTCAAATCAATTTTATCCCTATATTGCTTGATTCAATCACTCATATAGTTTAATTAACATTTAAATACGTGTCTACCCCTTCTAAAGTGGAACTTGATAAAATAAAAACTTTTAAACAAAAATTAATACGCGTCTTGTAAAGTATAGAAATTAAATAATAATAATAATAAATAAAATAATTCGATTTTGTCTTTCAACGTTTCACCCATATTCATGGTTAGGTTAGTCGTTTAATTTGAACCTCTTTTCAAATACAATCTTCTCATTCGAAAGAAAAACACACACACATCCATCCACGTCACACACCCAGATTTCAAGGGCAAAACAGTCTTTTCACACCACCCAACACTTTTCCTCTTCCCCCTATAAAACCCTAACCAAACCCCTCTAATTTCCATTCCACCTCATCTCTCAGAGCTCTCATTTCTTCATCAATGGCGTCTTTCCCGTCCGCTCTCTCTCTCCTCCTCACTCTCTTCGCCCTCTCCTCCTTCTCCGAAGCCACGTATCCGGGCAGCGGCCTGATGCTGACCCTGGTCAACAACTGCCCGTACCCCATCTGGCCCGCCATCCAGCCCAACGCCGGCCACCCCGTCCCGGAACGCGGCGGCTTCTTCCTCCCTTCCCTCTCCCACCGCTCCTTTCCGGCGCCCTACCAGCACTGGTCCGGCCGAGTCTGGGCAAGAACCGGCTGCGTCGGCGACACAAACCATCTGACCTGCCAGACCGGTGACTGCGGCGGGAAACTCGAATGCAACGGCGCCGGCGGCAGAACCCCAGCCACTCTAGCACAGTTCAGCCTCCACCACGGGCACAAGGACTTCTCCTCGTACGGCGTGAGCCTAGTCGACGGCTTCAACATCCCCTTAACCATAACCCCACACGAAGGGCAAGGCGTGTGCCCGGTGGTCGGCTGCCGAGCCAACCTCCTCGAGAGCTGCCCGCGCGAGCTGCAGGTCCACGCGCCGCACCGCTACGGCAAGGTCATAGCGTGCAAGAGCGGGTGCGAGGCCTTCAACCGCGACGATCTGTGCTGCAGAGGGCACTACAACAGCCCACAGACTTGCAAAGCGTCGTCGTTTTCGCTGTTCTACAAGCACGCCTGTCCGTCGACGTTCACGTACGCCCACGACACTCCGTCACTGATGCACGAGTGCGCGGCGCCACGTGAGCTTAAAGTTATATTCTGCCACTAAACCCTTGCCGACGTGTCGCCGTTTCGTGTTAACAATTTGCTGATGGTTGTGTGTTCTTCTGTGTTGCTTTTGATTATTATTGCTTTGTTATTGTATGTTTCCTTTTTAACTGTGTAGATGTAGATTTTTAGTGGTTTGAAAATCTTGGATGTTTTTCAAGCTATGTCATATTATCTGTCTAAGTAACTTTTATTGAATAAAGGAAATAAAATGATTGTTTATATTTTAATTACTCTTCCTTTGTTGTTTAGTCTTTTGTGGTCTGCTTTTTTTTTTTTTTTACTTTTGGAAAGTGATTATATCTGTACGCGTCCTTGCCTTGGATTTCGAGAAATTGTTTTTGAAAGCTGTGTTTTTTGTTTCTTTGAATTTTGTTTAATTTATGGAAAGAAATAATTTTTCTTTTGAATTTTTGAATTTTTCTTTTCTCTGATTTTGAATTTTTCTTTTCTCTAATTGGTTTAAGTTCAAAATTGTATTATTGGTGTCTGACAAGAGTGCAAAAATTGTCTCTGAATTTTTTTGGCTATCTCTGCTCCTGTATATTCAATTCATAACTTTTTCTTAAAAAAGAAGCTTCAATTCAATTCATAAATGAGTTATTGGGTAAGATTATGATATAGAAGTTTAATTAACAAGCTTATTTTTTTTTTTTAAAAAAAAAGGTTTAACTAAGAAAGATTAGAAATGGAATTTTGAACCTAATGAACTATTAAAGTAGGAAGTAATGTTTGTTTAAAAATATAGAAAGAGAGGAAGAAATCAATCTTTATTTTATCAAAAAAAAAAAAAAAAAAAAAAACAATCTTTATCATTACACTTGTCAAAGTTTGTATTATTTTTTAATCATAAACTTAGAGTGAAAAGATACATTTTTATCTGGTGAAATTATATATTTTATCCAAGTCAATGTTTTTCCATGAATTTTGAGTTTGAAATTAGTGGGTTGTATCAATTTTAATTCTTTTTTTTAAACGTGTATTAGTTTTAATTCTAAACTTTTAATTTCATCAAATTGAATTTCAAAGTTAACAAGTTGTATCAATTTGAATCTCAAACTTATAAGTGTTGCAATGTATATTTTTGGTCAATTTTTCATTTGAATTGCTATTAAAAAATGTAATTGACAATTTCTTTTTTTAAATCACATTGCACTTGAGTTTGTTTTTTTTTTAAAGAAATTTGTTTGAGAAACTCTTTAATAGAAGAAATCAACTATTCTAGACTATTTTTCTCATTGTTATTAAAAAAATCATGAAGTTATTAGTAACAAGAAATATAAGAAATAAAAAACTCAATTTTTTTTTTGTTTTCGTTTCTTGCATTTGCACATTCTTCTAATTAACAAGAAAAAAAAACAGTAAAAGAAAAAAAAGCCTACAAAATTCTTAGCAACAAGAAGAAAACCAACAAATATTTGAAGATAAAAAACCTTCAAAGTTGCTTAGCTTTCGTAATATTAGATAGCAACAAAAAAGTCTTCACAAAGTTTTCAACAACAACAACAAAAAAAGACCATCTTAAAAAAAATCCAAAATTACTTTTCCATCATCTTATTGTTGCATGTTTTTTCGAAGTAGCTAAAAAAAGTAACAAAACCCACCAACGAATTAGAAGAAGAAAAAAAAAAAAAGAGAAAACTCACTTAAAACTTTCGAGGAGCAAAAATTTCTTTAAATTCTCCAATATATATTTTTTTATATAAGAAACTAATTCCTTACAATATGAATTAAGAAAAAAATGAAGAAATAATCAATTACATATTTTAACGATGGTTGAACGAAAATTTAATTAAAAAAATACATTGTAACACCAATGCAAGTTTTAGGTTAAAATAAATATGGACAGATAGTTTTGGAGTTGGAATTTGATATAATTGAAAATTTAAGGTTAAAATTGAAACAAATTTAAAATTAAAAATGATTTTTTCGTAAATAGTAATGATGATTTAAAATTAAAAAAAAGAGGTTTTGTTGAGAAATGAGGAAAATGGAGGGAAAGTGATATTAAAAGGGAGTCTGTGAGGTCAGAGAGTACAGAGATCAGTGCTCCTTTACGGAAAGTTGAGTAGGATGCCAGTCCCTTTAACCAATCACAAAACTTCCCGCCTTCACAGTAAAAAATTAAATTCCAATTTATTTTTATTTTTTAATTTTTTTTTTAAAAAAATTTATGGTTTATCTCTCACGTGATTTACATTTTACTGCCCCCCATACTACCTGTCCTCCTGTCCTTGCTCTTTTTAAATTACTTTTTCGAATACCCCTGCCCCTTCCAGAAATTAATCACTTTCTTATTTTTTTAATCAAATTATAAATTTCATTTTAAACTTTGGTTTTATTACAAGTTTAGTCTTTAAACTTTTAGAGTGGTATCGATTAGGTTTCTGAACTTTAAAAAAGTGTCTAATAGTTTCTTGAACTTTCAATTTCGTGTCTAATAGATCTCTGACATATTCAAAGTTTTTGAAAATTAACCAATCTACAGATGTGAAATTGAATTTTATATCTACAGCTACAGGGACCCTAAATTTTCAATTTTGTATCTAGCAGTCTTGTGAATTTTGAAAGATGTCGAATAAGTCAGTGACTTCAAAATTGAAAATTGAAAGATCTATTGGACATAAAGGTGAAAGTTTAAGGACCTACTAAAGATTTTTTTTTTTAAGTTAAGAGGCTAACACAAAATTGAAAGTTCAAAAATTTATTTGAAACTTTTTAAAGTTTAGAGACCAAATTGACACAACTCTTAAAGTTCGGAGCCTAGATTTGTAATTTCACCTTAAACTTTTCATTTAGTTTCAATTTGAGCCTAATTAATGAGATGAGATTATGTTTTGATTAAACCTTATAAATTGTCTGTAAATTTTGTTTAACCAACTAAAAAAATCTACACCCCGTTTGATAACTATTTGATTTTTTACTTTTAGTTTTTGAAAAACATTACTTCACCTATAAATTTCTTTATTTTGTTATCTAATCTTTTTTCACGTTTTAAAAAACCAAGTCAAGTTTAAAAAAAAAAAAAAATAGTTTTGACTTTTTTTTTAAAAAAAAAAATTTGATTGAATTCAAGTTTTTTTTTTTTTTTTTTTTTTTTTTTTTTTTTTTTTTTTTTGAAAAGAAATTCAAGTGTGTTTTTAACCATGATGAAAATCATTGTAAGGACATTTCGAGAAAACAAATATAATTCTAAAAAATTAAGGCTCCGTTTGATAACCATTTCATTTTTGGTTTTTGGTTTTTGAAAATTATGCTTACTTTCATCCAATTTCCTTACAAACACTCCGATTATTCAGAGTATATCAATGTCTATTGCTGATTAATCAGAATCTATCAGTCTACTGATAGATTCCGATTATTCAGAGTCTATCAGTGTCTATTGCTGATAGACTCCAGTTAATCAAAATCTATAAGTGACTATCACTGATAGAATTTACTGATAAAATTTGATTATCACTGATAGACTTTGAATAATCAGAGTCTATCCGTGATAGACATGGATAGAATCTGACGACAGCTTTTTGGTCATGTACAATTAATTTTGCTATATATGCAATTAGTTTGCAACTATGCTATATTTGCTATTAATTTGATCCAATTTGTCATATATGCAACTGTCCCTTTTATTAAATACATGATGTACAAGTAAAATTGTTAACCTCTGTATTTTTTTTTCCAAGTTCAACCACATGTGGATTTAAATCTAACTTTTTTTTCTTAATCAAGGTTATATTAACTTTATTAGTTGAGCTACGTTCAAATTGGATACAAATATCATCACAAGAATATGTGTAGATTAAAAATACACCATTAATATTAAAGCCACTTTGCACTCTAAAGGATACAAAATAAAAGAAAATAAAGCACAAAAAAATGTATGTGAAAATATGTTACACAGCTCACAGTAAGGTTTAAAAAAGAAAAATTGTTTTGAGCAGCAGGATAATTATACAGAAACAAAAATGGGGTACATTGAATTGTCAATATAGGACCCAAGTCGACATATATTTATACTACTAGAAATTTTATAATACTACAGTTTAACGATAATTTGGTATGTATCATTGATCCGGAGTTCTTGCGTTTGAGTATCCCTTACTTCTAAATATTGTTGAACTAAAAAAAACAAATCGTTTCAATCCAACATCCATACATAAAAATGAAGAAAATAATTGGTCCAATATTTGTGAAAACATTCGAAAATAGAGCCAAAAATATTAAAATAGCAAAAGGATGAGAGATGAAAAGTAACATAGGCTAAATAAATATATATAATATGGTTCATATTCTTTTAGGCAATTCTCAATTTGTCCTCCATCTTATTAAATTCTCAAGTATCTTTTTAATCTTTTTAAAATCTTCAATTAGGTCCTAAAAAAAGTTGTTTAAAATTATCAACAAAAAGTTATAAATCATCACATTATTTACATATTTAGATAGGTGGATCACCCGAACATAACTCAGTGGATAAGACATCAATTACAATCTCAAAGGTCAATGCTTCGATACTTCGTCTCCAGTTATTTGAACGAACTAAAAAAACATATTTAGACATGTGAGAATGTCACTTGGTATTACTTGAAATATAAAATCCAACTCATTCATCAACAAAATTTGACCAATCGATTAGCAAAATTCATTTTTTTCGAACTACTACATCTATGTGAAATGTTCACACATATTCAAATATAAATATATAATTTAATGACAACAAATTTTAACGTAACCCCTTTGTTATAAACCCAATTGAGAATTTTTGGTACATTGTAAAAGTAAAAGTTGAGAATTTTAAAAGATTAAGTATCATAAACTAAAAAAATATATATAAAGATTAGGGATTATTTATTGAGCGTATTAACACAAAACATATTTGCAAGTATGGCATAATTTCAAAATCCAACCAAATTTAAGACCTACGGGAAAAAAAGGAAAAAAAAAAAAAAAACAAACCTACGAAAAAAAGGGAAAAAAAGTATTGGATGGCAACCAATATATAAGTGCGAGAGTGATTTTAAAATGGTTAAAATCACTTTTGTCATATTTAAAATCACCTCGAAACGTGTCTTTAATAATTCAAAATCAAATTTGACGGTATGAAAATCACATTTAAAAGTATAAAATCAAACTTAAAATTAATTTTAAATAATTTAAGGTATGTTTCGAGGTGATTTCGAATTGGACAAAAGTGATTTTAGCTATTTCGAAATCACTCTCAAACAGACAATTTTTTTTAAAAAATATATATATATATATAATAAGACAATTTCAAGGGCAAAGATGAAAAGTAAACAAAATTTGTCATAGAAATCAATTAGCTATATTTGAAATTTATGAAAGTTTTGACTATTTTTCAAAACCTCCATTTAAATAGAGACATTCAGTGGAATTTTCCATAAATGATGTGTAACGCGCAGTAATTGACATCATGGTCAGAGGTTACTTAACATAGATGAAAATTATTTTTTGAGTATATCAACATTTGGGGTGGGGGATTCGAACCTCTGATCTCATGGTCGAGAGTACATGTCAATTACCGTTGAGCTAAGCTCGTTTTGGCTAACGCCTAACATAGATGAAAATCATTGTAAGAGAATTAGGAGGAAATAAAGCATAATTTCAAAAATCAATAACCAAAAGCTAGATGGTTATCAAATGGGGCTTTAGGAATTGAGATTGGGTATTGTCTGCGAAATTTAAAAAGAAAAAGTTTCTGCGTCTCCACGGATTGTTCCATGAAAATTTTTGACATCTATTATTATTATTATTATTATTATTATTTTTAGAAAGGTCTTGTGTTTAGCTCAATACAATCGTAATTTAGAATGAAAATTATGGGACCCACTTGATAACGATTGATGACAGTGTTTACCAAAATGAGAATTAAATGTGGGATTCATCCCAAAATCTGCAATCTCAATTCTATTTGAAAAGGTGATCAAGATCATTTGCATTTCCTATTACTTAAGACTCATACTGTCTTTTTGGTTTACTTTACATCATTTGCTCTTTCTCTCTTTTAACTCTCTCACCATTGCCAACATGAGCATAGCTCAATTGACATAAAGTTTGTACTAATAAATAAGAGGTTGTTTGTGCGGTTGGAATTCCCCACTCCCACGTGTTGTAAAAAAAAAAAAAAAAAACTATCTCCCTCACGATTTTTTTTTTTTTTTCATTTTCTCCTATCTCTCTTTTTTTCTTCGAAAAGAAATTGATAGTACTTAGAATCGTTAAAAGTCAATAGTAATTCTCGATGAAACAAAATCAATCAAACTGGATGGTTAATAATTAATCATGAACGTTAATAATGATCCAGCAGTGTAGTTCGAATTTTTAGGAACAACTTTCACAAAGTTGTTGATTGCCCAGAGTTTCAACTTTGGATTTTGCTGAAATTTGGTCAGCCTATTGGGGATACATAGGACCTCGTTTTGAACGGTTGGATCTTTGTTTTGAGTTTCGATTTTTCTATAATCGCCGCTGGATAGAACTTGTAAAATTTGGGGATATTTTCATCTTTTTATCTCTCAAGAGTTGATCTCTTATGTATGAAAGTATTGGTGGGTTGTGAATGTATGATTAGTTGATTGTCTTGGAGGTGAATCTGATTTTTTTTCTTTTAATTTTTAGAGTAGGAGTTTTTTATGAACAAGCATATGAATTTTTTATCTGGGTTTCTAATTTGAATTTGATGAGCAATTTAGGGCCCGTTTGGTAACGTTCTCGTTTCTTGTTTCTCGTTTCTTACGATTCCAAACAATTTTTTTTTTTTTTGACAACATATGGGGAGGGGAGATTCGAACCACAGACATTGTGGTTATCAGTACAACTTTATGTCAGTTGAACTAAGCTCTTGTTAGCGATTCCAAACAGCCCCTAATAAACAACATCAAAGAAATGTCATTTTCATTATTATGATTACTTTTATTATGATTCCAGTCCATTTTGATTATCAAAAAATTATAAGTAATTAAATGCAAGAAAACAGGAAGGAGAAAAGTTAGCAATGTTAAAAGAAAAAAAATGGGGTTAACATATTTTCTATTTGATTTTGTATTGATGTTTGCAAATTGATGATGAAAAGAGTGAGAAATTATGGTTTAAATTTTGTTGGATATATCTAGTTAGTGTTTTGGAAACAAGGGGCATTAAATGAAAAACATAACATCTCATGTTTTCAACCGTTTAATAGGTTTAGTAACAAATTTAAAAGTTGGATCTTAATTTAAAAAGTTATTAAGAATATGTTTGGTAATATACTTATAAACAAACTAAATATTTTTTTTCAAAAAAAAAAAAAAAACTAACTAAATATTCTAGTATTATTAATTAATGAATGAACATGTTTATGTTGGCTAAATTCATTTAATTTGAGGTCGACTTTGAAAAGAAAAAAAGAAAAGTATTTGAATGGAATATACCAAACTTCGACTCATTTTTGTTTTTATATGACCCCAAGGTCTAGGATCTAATGTTTTGTTTGTTTATAGTGGAAAGCTTTACTTTGGGGTAAAATTAAGATTGGGAGTAATAAGTACATTGATAATTAAGTTCATGTTACTTCTTAATCATTGATAATTATGTTTGGGAGTGATTTTGAAATTGGTTAAAATCATTTTTGTCATATTCAAAATCAATCTAAAACATGTCTTTAATAATTCAAAATCAATTTTCATGGTATGAAAATTACGGTTAAAAGTGTAAAATTAAACATCAAACTAATTCTAAAAGATTAACGACATGTTTCAAGGTGATTTTGAACCTGACAAAAATGATTTTAGTCATTTCAAAATAACTCTCAAACAAGGTTCATTTTTTTTACAACATGTAGAGATGGAGGATTCGAATCACATACCTCTTAATCATTTTAATACAAATTTTATGCCAATTCAACTATATTGTTGTTCGCGGAACAATTTTCATTAATAATTTATATAATTGACATCCTATTTTTGCACCATTAATTAACGTATATAAGTTTATGACATGTGGTAATCAATGATGTTAAGCTAATATTCATTATTTTTTTTTCTTTCTTTCTTATCTAGATGCATGACATCATGCAAATGAATCTTTTTTTTAGTACATCAACATTTGGGGGTGGGGAGATTGGAACCTCTGACCTCATGGTCGAGATATATGTCAATTACCGCTGAGCTAAGCTCGCTTTGGCCATGCAAATGAATCTATGAAATGTTTTTTTTCTCTATATAAGACAACAATATTAATTAAACACATTCATTATTTTATATATCAATGATGAAGTATATAACTCTAATATACTATTTTTAAAATTTATCATAAAAAATCAATGTGAGTTATTTCTCTAAGCATATTACTGATATTTACTCATCATTGATATATAGTTATAATTAATTTATGGTTTTCATGTATTTGGTACCAATATATAATTGATTTATGGTTTTCTTGTGTTTGGTACTCATCTTTGATATGTCATTGATTTACTTATACTTAGGTTATCACCCATTATGAAACTTGTGGTCTTCAATTTTCAAGATTTTTTCGAATTATGATGTTTCTTCTATTCCTCTAAATTGGAAAACCTGGGGGGGGGGGGGGGGGGGGATTTTATTGTCATTACATGAGTTTGTTTTGCAATATTTGCAAGCTCTCCATATCTCAGTTTACATTCACTGATTTATTAAATTCAAACAAAATTATACTAAAATCAAATTTTCTTAAATTATAGAAAAAAATTAATTAGGTTTAAATTAGCATTTAAATTAAATTTAGAATATTTACTTTAATCTTACCTATGCCTATAGGAGGGAGAAGAGAAAAGAGACTATATATAGAGTACGGGGCTATTTGGAATACCGGTTAGTCGTTTAAGTGTTTTTCAAGGATATATTTTTTAAAAAAACATTTTGTATAAAAATTATTTAGAATTTAAACACTCATATGTTGTTTACATTTCCTCACAAGTGTTTTTATACACAAGTTATATACTTAAAAACTCTTTTTAAAAAATTTGCTTTTGAAGGTTTCTATTAATCTCATTTTTCAATAAGTCATTTTTAGTGGTTGGCAAACGAAATTTTTTCAAAATGTTTTTTTTTTTCTCAAAATTAAATACTTGAAAAGTTAAACCAAATACGTCCAAAATATTAAAAGTAGAAGGTCCATATACTCTTTCCACTCTATTATATTAAGAGTAAGATGGTATATGGTGGATCTAATGTATCCATGATGCATGACGTTAGTAACTTTACCCTTTGTTTGGAACCTAGGATTTGGGAGGATTTGAAATCATAACTGATTTTAAATAAGTTTGGATTTGAAATCACAATCGTGTTCCAAAATATTAAAAGTAGAAGGTCTGTATACTCTTTCCACTCTATTATATTAAGAGTAAGATGGTTTTTATATGGTATTTTTTTTTTAAAAAAAAGATGGTTTTTATATGGTGGATCTAATAATGTATCCATGACGCGCATGACGTTAGTAACTTTACCCTTTGTTTGGAACCTAGGATTTGGGAGGATTTGAAATCATAACTGATTTTAAATAAGTTTGGATTTCAAATCACAATCGTGTTAAAAAAAAAAAATCATTTCAAAATGGTTGGATTTTGCAAGATTTCAAACTGAAAAAATTTTGTTTCCAATTTTACCCATAAAGATTCTTTTAAAAAAAAAAAATTATGACTCCTAGAATAGTTGACTCAACACCTAATATCTTTTTTTCTTTTTATATATTGATTCAATTTTTTTCTGCCCCATCTATATGTATACTTTTTTCTTTTTTATGTTTTCATACATTGGTGGAAGAAAAAATCAACCCAAAAAAGGTTCTTTTGATTTTCTTCTATGGTTGAATAGAAGAAATCGACATAAAATAAACGAGACAAGATAAAACAAAAAATATTAGTATTTATCATTTCAGTTATATTTGTTATAAGTTCTTGTTATTCTGGTAATCTCCACTTGTACTTTTGGCTATATATATTCAGCCTTTCATTATCAATAAAGTAAGAAAGGTTTATTTACCTTGCATTGTAATATGGTATCAGTTGATATCTGTTTCCCGCGCATCTTTTCATAACTCTTCGCGCGTGCTTGTTTCTCTTCTTGGCCTCTTCGTGTTATTCGTCTCCTTCTCCATGACAGAAAGCAATTCTACTGTCCCGTTTTCTTCTTCGAATCAACCGACGAGCCAATCGATTGTTGATCTGTACGAAAATCCTTATTTTCTGCATCATTCTGACAGTACCAGCCTAATTCTCGTCTCGAATCCTCTCTCCGAGACAAATTACACTTCATGGAGTCAAGCCATGATTCTTGGACTCACTGTCAAGAATAAGCTAGGATTTATCGACGGAACCCTCACTCAACCGACTGGAGCTTTGGCGAAATCTTGGAATGTCTGCAATACCATTGTTAAAGTATGGATCCTGAATGCTCTCTCCAAAGAAATCTCCGCCAGTATTAACTTTCTCGACTCTGCACGAGACATTTGGCTTGACCTTCAACAGCGATATCAGCGCAAAAATCGACCGCGAGTGTTTCAATTACGCCGTGAGATCTCAAATCTTGTCCAAGATCAAAGCTCTGTTACAGTCTATTTCGCAAAACTGAAAACCTTATGGAATGAACTTGCCTCTTATCGGCCTGTTTGCTCTTGCGGTCTCTGCTCCTGTGGTGGTGTCAAAGATTTAGTCAATTACTTCCAAACTGAGTATGTGATGGCTTTTCTGATGGGATTGAACGACTCTTTCGCTCAAATCTGGTCCCAATTACTCCTAATGGAACCAGAACCATCCATTCAGAAGGCTTTCTCGCTGGTTGCTCAAGAAGTCGAACAACGATCCACTGCTCTTCCCCCCACCCCTGTTTCGACTGCAGATACGGCCTTGCTGGTGAAGAGTTCTTCTAATTCCGCCACTACTCGCCCTCAGTCAGGATCATTTAAGAAGAAAGAACGTCCTCTCTGTACTCATTGCAATGTTCTAGGGCACACAGTCGACAGATGCTACAAAATTCACGGGTACCCTCCCGGTTATCGCAATCAGAAGGCGAATAATCCTCCCAAACCTGATCCTGCTTCATCTAATTCTTCGGATGCAATGTCCTCTCTGACTCCGGAGCAGTGCCAAGGCTTACTGAGCCTTCTTCAGTCTCATCTGACTAAGGCGAAGGCGAACACAGATTCGAATACGCTACCGCATCTCATGTTGCAGGTATCTGCTCGACTCTCACTCCTTCTGTGAATTATTGGGTTCTTGACTCAGGCGCCTCAATACATATATGCTATGAGAAATCATTCTTCTCTGTCTTGTGCCCTGTTACCGGAAAATTCGTCACATTACCAAACCAGACACGCATTGAAGTCTTTTTTGTTGGCGTCATTCGTTTGAATTCTCACATTCACCTCCATAATGTGATGTTTATCCCCACCTTCCGGTTTAATCTCATTTCAATCAGTGCTTTAACTACTGATCAGGATCTCACTGTTAAATTTCTTGGCAATTCTTGTCTCATTCAGGACAAGTCATCCTTGAGGACGATTGGGAGGGCTAGCTCTTGGCATGGTCTATATCTGCTACAAGCCACGCCTCATGATCCAGCCACTGTTTGTTCTATTGTCTCTAATAATTCTCCTTTTATCTATCATACTCTGTTTGTTGATACATGGCACAGTCGTCTTGGGCATCCATCTTTCAAAAACTTACTTGCTTTAAAAGATGTTTTACATATTGTTTCTACTAAGTCTACTCAAAGTCAGCCGTGTAATATTTGTCCTCTTGCTAAACAAAGGCGGTTACAATTTCATTCAAATAATCACCTTGCTGAACGTATGTTTGACTTAGTCCACTGTGACGTATGGGGGCCTTATCAAAGTCCTACTCATGCTGGTTTCCGTTACTTCTTGACAATCGTTGATGACTTCTCACGATACACCTGGGTTTTCTTGATGAGACATAAGTCAGACGTATCCTTCCTTGTTCCAAAATTTTTCAGGCTCATAGAAACCCAATATGACGTGTGTATCAAACAATTTAGGTCTGACAATGCCCCTGAACTCACCTTCAAAGATTTTTTTGAATCCAAAGGTGTTATCCATCAATACTCTTGCATTGCACGCCCTGAGCAAAACTCCATTGTGGAAAGAAAGCATCAACATCTGCTCAATGTAGCACGCTCCTTACTTTTTCAGTCTCGTGTCCCGATTCAGTTTTGGGGAGAATGTGTGCTGACTGCCTGTTTTCTTATAAATTGGACTCCCTCACCATTATTGAATTGGTCCACACCATACTACAAACTGAATGCTAAACACGCTGACTATTCTAACATTCGTGTCTTTGGATGTTTATCTTTTGTTTCTACCATTCCACAACATAGGGCTAAGTTCCAACCTCGAGCTGTGCCAACTGTGTTCCTTGGATATCCCCCCGGTATGAAGGCATATCGCCTATATGATATTGAGAACAAACGGATCATTATATCTCGTGATGTTGTTTTCCACGAGGATATATTTCCATTCCATACAGTTTCAGCTCCAGAGGAAGTTGTTCACTCCTTTCCTGACTTGGTTTTGCCCACTGTCTCCGGCCATTTTGAACAAACTGACTCCTCTGCTGACTTTATACCATCAACAGGTTGTAATGCACCAAGTAACCCACAGCTTCATGATGTTCCTCAGCCTGATGACATTCCTAGAGCTGCTGAGAACACACCCGATGCCTCTTTATCAGAAGGCAGTGACAGACTTGTGGCAACTGATGCAGTTTCTTCTGATAGTGCTGCACCTGATGCAGTTTCTTCTGATGCTCCCCAAGTTTTACCCGACACACTGCTGCGAAAGTCCACTCGCCAATCCAAGAAGCCCTCTTATTTGAGGGACTATCATTGTAGCTTGTTGCACTCTGTTGAGCTACCAGATGATTGTTTTTCCACTGTAAAGTATCCCTTGTCTAATACTTTGTCATATACAAACCTATCTCCTGCCTACAAAAATCTTGTCCTCAACATATCATCTGAATATGAGCCCCAATACTATCATCAGGCTATCCCTTTTCCACATTGGAAAGAAGCCATGGTTGATGAACTTAAAGCAATGGAACGCAACAAGACTTGGACCGTTGTTCCTCTCCCACCAGGGCATCACTCTATAGGATGCAAGTGGATATACAAGGTCAAACACAAGTCTGATGGATCTGTTGAGCGTTACAAGGCTCGCCTTGTTGCTAAAGGATACACACAAAAGGAAGGCCTTGACTATATCGAAACCTTCTCACCAGTGGCCAAATTGGTCACAGTAAAGGTACTTCTTTCCATTGTTGTTTCTCTGCATTGGCCTTTAGTGCAACTAGATGTCAACAATGCGTTCCTACACGGCGACCTATATGAAGAAGTGTATATGGACTTACCTCTCGGTTATAAACATAACCTAGTTGTGCCTAAGGGGGAGCGTTTAGTATGCAAACTCCACAAATCCATCTATGGCCTCAAACAAGCCTCTCGGCAGTGGTTTGACAAGTTTTCTCATGCTCTCCTTGGTCTTGGTTTTTGTCAATCAAAATCAGACTATTCGTTGTTTACTAGAGGCACTGGGGTTACTTTCATTGCTTTACTTGTCTACGTCGATGATATCATCATCACTGGTGCATCTATGCATGATATTGGTATTCTTAAGTCCCACCTTAATGCTGTTTTCAAACTTAAGGATTTGGGCTCATTGAAATAATTCTTGGGGTTAGAACTGGCTAGATCTTCCAAAGGCATTATTTTGTCTCAACGTAACTATACTCTTCAGTTACTTGAGGACACGAGATTTTTGACATGCAAGCCGAGTGCCCTTCCTTTGGACCCTAATCTGAAGTTATGCTCTGACAAAGGAGAATTATTAACCGATCCTTCTTCATATCGAAGACTGATTGGTCGACTTTTGTATCTTACCATATCCCGCCCAGACATCTGTTGGGTTTTATGCCCTAAAACTCGTAGATAGTGAATGATGACAAATTGTTCACTTGTCTCAATACGTTGTTATTGAGGCTTGTACAATAAAGAGTTATTGTTACTAAAATTGCACAATTTAACCCAAATCCAATAAACTAAGTCCTAGGTTGTTTAGATGAAACTTGAACTAGTATGTGGGGACATACGGGGATCAATGTTCAAGTAACAACCTAAATGGTCTATAGTATAGGGATAAGGCTGGGTACCTTATCCTGGTAACACTATGTGATACGGCCCACTTTGTATTCGATACAGATGCAATGATCAAAAGCATCCATGTAGGAGACATGCGAGTGGGGGTATCCTGTGCAATGAGTTTGCATAAGACCGGACCGCGAAATAGTAACCACTAGATGTAACACCGTTGACTAGTTTAGGTTTCTATTTCAATAGGATGACCTAGGTAACTCAATCTCAATCCTGAGTCTGTTATGAACTCCTTTTCAGGAGGGATTGTCCTTAGATCTGTATGGGTGAGAGTGGCCAGTTCGCCGACTCAATAATCCTACCATTTCAGGGGCAAGACCGAATGGGGGCTGGGAACATAACAGTACAAGATGGAATTCACTCCTTCCCTTATTGGGGCAAGTAGATGTGTGTTCCCTTAAGGGCTGATTCCAGGTCTTGAACAAGGGCGCCCATCCTCTCTTGGCCCGAGAGGAACTACTGTTTATTGATTGGATCATAAACAGATTGTTCATTAGAGGAATCAGTGGTACTTAAGGATCCAGAGGTAACCCAGGGGTAAAACGGTAATTTGACCCAACTGGCGTTACGAACACTCGTGAATGATTGACTTACCGTTATTGGTCAATATCCGTGGACACATAAATATTCTACAGTGAGAAGAGTGCAGCTGTGGGTCTTTAGTGGAATGACCCACAGTTAACGAATGTTGACTAACTTGGTTAATGAGTTTAGCCAATTAGTCTCGTATCGTTGGAGCTTCTGATCTGTAGGTCCATTAGGTCCACCTGCTAGCTCGTAAAGGGTTCTGAGGTTAAATAGTCTTGAATAGAATTTGAAGTGTGTTCAAATTCGTTAAGGGAATTTTATTGTATTTGATACAATTAAAATAATGTATAAAGATACATTATAATATAAGTTTAATTGATGAATTAAACTTTATATTATAACATTAATTTTGGATGTGATTCAAAATTAATTAATGAGAGAATTAAATATTTGAAAGAGTTCAAATATTAAATATGAATTAGATTCATATTGAAACTATAGGTTAAATTTAATGTGAATGAGATTCATATTAAAACTATAGTATATGAGAGAATTATTTGAATAATGATTCAAATAGTAAATTAATTAAATATATGATATTTAATTAATGAATTAATTAATTGGAGAATTAATTAATTTAATTTAATTAAATGTGATTTAATTAAATTAATTCTATAGTTAATATTAATGTACATTATGATGCACATTAAAACTATAGGTTAAATGAGAGAGATTAAAATTGAATATGATTCAATTGTAATATTAATTAAATATTGGATATTTAATTAATGTGGATTCAATTAATGAGATTAATTGAATGGCCAAATTAATTCAATTTAATATGATTCAGATTGAATTAAAATACCTTATGTTATAATTGATTTAATTAATATTGTTTTAATTAAATTAATTATAATTAATTAATTAATTAAATGATTATTATTATTTAATTAATAGACGGCCAAGATCGTTTGGATTAGATCCAACGATCGAGATCCAGTAGGGTAATAACTCCCTCCCCACTTATCGTACAGGGGAGAGGGAGTTCCCTAACGGTCTCGCTCATTCTCTCATTCTCACGAAAAACAGAGTGGAATTCTCTGAGTTTTTCTCTCTTCCTCTCTCAATATTCCAACAATCTTCCTTGCTGAAAATTCCCAACTCAAGATTGGATCCCACAATCCAAGCCTCATGAATTCAGAGGATAGCGGGTGCTCTTTGATGGTTGTGTTCAAGAGATCGTGACGAAGTATTTGTTGAGGAGCATAGTGCAGTGAATCCCGGTCTCCATCACGTAAGTTTTCATTGATCTAAAAAAGTTTTAGATTCCTTGAATTACAGCATGCTTAGCGTTAGAAAATAGTTTTCTGTTTTGCCCAACGTACCGGTATTCGAAATAATTGAAATTAAATCACGCTCGATTTAATTTGCTTCCGCTAGAGGATTCAATTCCTTCAACATCACCTTTGCGGTGCATAAATTGAGCCAGTACATTGCCAAACCTCGAGTCCCTCATCTATCCGCTGCTCACTTTCTATTACGGTACTTGAAAGGAACACCTGGACAGGGTATTTTCTTACCTATCTCCACCACTTTTTGTTTGAAAGCTTTCACGGATGCTGATTGGGCCTCGTGCCTTGACACTCGCAAATCTACCTCTGGTTTTTGCATCTTCCTCGGTGATTCTCTCGTATCTTGGAAGGCCAAAAGCAGACTACAGTGTCTCGATCATTTGCTGAGGCCGAATATCGCACACTAGCCGCTACTACCAGTGAACTCGTGTGGTTACAGCAGCTTTTGAAGGACCTTCAAGTGCTGCTCATCAAACCTGCTTTGATGTTTTGTGACAATACTTCAGCTATACATATTGCCTCAAATCCGATTTTCCTTGAGAGAATGAAACATATCGAATTAGACTGTCATTTTGTCCGTGATAAAATTACAAGTGGAGATGTCAAGCTACTTCCAATTCGATCCCAACTTCAGCTGGCTGATATATTCACAAAGGCTTTGCCTCTGTCTATTTTTTCTACATTGCTGTCCAAGATGGGAGTTCTGAATATCCTAAGCCCATCTTGAGGGGGAGTATTAGTATTTATCATTTCAGTTATATTTGTTATAAGTTCTTGTTATTCTGGTAATCTCCACTTGTACTTTTGGCTATATATATTCAGCCTTTCATTATCAATAAAATAAGAAAGGTTTATTTACCTTGCATTGTAATAAAAAAAATAAATAAAAATTAAAAACTTGGGACAACGAAAAATTAGTGGTGGCGAGTTTGGGAGGCTGAGATTGCATCGTTAGAGACATGATATTCCAAGCAACAAGGCGCGAGAGATAGGAGGGAGGGGGTGTTTGAGAAATAAAAAATTCTTGAATTGAGTGGATTATATAGAAAAAAAAAGCTAGATAAAATAAATGAAATATATTTTTTTTAAAAAAAAAAAATCTAATAGGTCTTTGTAGATTTGTTGACAAAGTTTATTTGTAATTGACGGATTTTGTTGAGAGGCTGAATTCAATTTATTTTTTATTTGAATTATGGCATTTGTAACTTTTTTTATTTTCTTTTTTACCATAATGATGACATTTGCAAATTTTAATTTAATAAGTTGATTTACTAAAGACGAC
Organism: Luffa aegyptiaca; assembly: GCA_017139565.1. Classification (NCBI taxonomy): domain Eukaryota; kingdom Viridiplantae; phylum Streptophyta; class Magnoliopsida; order Cucurbitales; family Cucurbitaceae; genus Luffa; species Luffa aegyptiaca. The sequence continues at coordinate 2,404,331 of CM029404.1, read as the reverse complement.
GAGTAAAATGTTAGGGAAAAATACACTTTTGGTCCCTGAGGTTTGGGTTAAGTGACAGTTTGGTCCCTGAGTTTTCAAACCCAACAAAAATACCCCTGAGGTTTGAGATAAGGAGTATTTTGGTCCCTACAGTCAATTTTTCTAATCTTAACAGTTGCTGACATGGCATTATTATTTTAATAAAAAAATTATTTTTTAATTTTTTTAAATAAAAAAAATATTAAAGTAATAAAATATTATTATTATTTATTTTTTTTATTTCTCTCTCTTATTTTCTTCTTCTTCAACCTTCTCCTTCTTTTCTTCTCATCTTCAACCTTCTCTTCTTCCTTTCTTCTTCAGCAGGTCGCCGGCGATTTTTTTTTTTACTTTCTTTTTTCCTTCTTCCCTCATCTTTTCTTCTTCTTCTTCTCATTTTCACACCATTCTTTTTCTTTTAAAAGAAAAAGCTTGCCAGAAAATCGAGGAGGAAGGAGGCCCAGCTTGACGGAGGAATGGATGAGCTTCTCGCTGTTTTGGGTTACAAGGTTAAGTCGTCGGACATGGCGGATGTTGCCATGAAGCTCGAACAGCTTGAAGAAACTATGTGTCAAGTTCAAGATACTGGCCTTTCGCATCTCGCTTCTGTCCGAAGAAATTAAAATACAATTGTTGTGTCGTGGAGATGACCACTGCCTTGAAAGCAATTTTCGGCACGACCACGGTGCTAAATCGTATATTGCCGGTTGCTCCCCAAGGTTTACACAACACCCTCCTCGATCGTGCACTCGAGAGAGAAAGATTGGAATTTAGGAAATACTTTGCTCAGAGAAAGGAAGGAGAGATGATGAAAAGATATGGGAAGTGAATGAATGTAGTGAGTGAAATGGAGCTTGGATTGCTGGCTTTTATAGGGGGAGTCACCAACGGGCAAGTAACCACAGGCCGCCACGTGTCAGTCAGTCCATGAGAAGCTGCAGCAAGAGAAGCGGTCAAAATGGCATCCACGTTCTTGCACGAACTTGGTCAGCGAGAGAGGCTCGGTCAAAATGGCTTTTAAGTCATTCCCAACAATCCCCCACGAATGACTGTCAAGAACATTTTCTGAGCAAAGGAGGATTTTAAACTTAAGCATTAATATCTTTCGATTTGAATTAACGCATAGTGAAGTAAGGCAATAACCAATCTAGTGAAAGTAAGTTACCTTTTGAACTTTCAGCAGTCATGGTTTAGACCCCCACAACACGTTTGTATCCTCAGGTTTTCCTTGATTCCGCGATACAATAATAGAACCAGTGCTATTTAAGGCCATGCACAAACACCTTGGGTCATCGTGAAAGCTCTAGAAAGAGATCCATTACACTCTTTCATAGAAGGCGGCCACACCTTCACAATCACGTCATGCTTCATCAAGTCTACCGCAGTAAACCACTCAAAACTTGAGCTATGAAGACTTTCAAAATGTGTCCATCAAGTCCGTATTTGGACCACCCAAAAAAAGGGCTATGGACTCATTTCAACAGTTTGAGCCCCATACATGCTGAAGACTCTAGAATTACTCTCCTTGTTAGGCCTTTGGTGAGAGGATCTGCCAAATTCCTCTCAGACCTCACATACTCCAAGGAGATAACTCCATTTTTCAACAATTGTTTCACAACTCCATGTCTCAGGCGTATATGCCTTCTCTTGCCATTATATACACTGTTCTTGGCAATTCCTATGGCAGCTTGTGAATCACAGTGCAGAGAAACTGGCACTGACGCCCCCCACAGTGGTACGTCTTGAAGTAAACTTCTTAACCATTCCGCCTCTTGCCCTGCAAGCTCGAGAGCTATAAACTCAGACTCCATGGTAGATCGTGCAATGCAGGTTTGCTTTGCAGATTTCCATGATATAGCTCCTCCACCAAGAACGAACACATACCCGCTAGTTGAACTTACTTCGTCGTTATCAGTTACCCAGTTTGCATCACAATAACCTTCTAATACTGCAGGAAATTTATTAAATTGCAAACAGTAATCTATTGTACCTTTAAGGTACCTCAACAAACGACGAAGTGCAACCCAATGCTCTTTATTAGGATTATGTGTATACCTACTCAATCTACTCAGAGCATATGCAATGTCAGGTCTAGTATAATTCATCAAATACATCACACTACCTATAATTTTTGCATATTCAGATTGAGAGACACTATCCCCTTTATTCTTCTTAAGTTTCATACTAGCATCATAAGGTGTTCTTACAGGCATATCATTAAAACAATCAAATCTCTTTAGCATCTTTTCAACATAGTGTGATTGATTCAAAGAATACCCATTTTCGGTTTTCCTCAATTTAACACCAAGTATCACATCAGCCTCACCTAAATCTTTCATCTCAAAGTGTGAGGATAAAAACAACTTGGTATTATTTATTACTTCTAAATTCGTACCGAAAATAAGCATATCATCAACATACAAGCAGATAATCACATAATCAACACCAAACAATTTCGAGTAAACACATGTGTCAGAAGAATTTACCCTAAACTCATTGTTTACTAAGGTATTATTAAATTTCTCATACCATTGTTTGGGAGCTTGTTTAAGGCCATAAAGAGATTTTTTAAGCTGACATACCTTGTCTTCTTGACCAGAAACTACAAAGCCCTCAGGTTGTGCCATATATATCTCCTCTTCTAAATCTCCATTGAGAAATGCTGTTTTTACATCCATCTGATGTATTAACAGCCCACGGATAGCTGAAAGAGCGACTAGACATCTAATAGTAGCTATTTTAGTTACAGGAGAATAAGTATCAAAGTAATCAATACCTTGTTTTTGTGAATAACCCACAACCACTAATCTAGCCTTGAATTTTTCAATTGAACCATCTGGTCTAATTTTCCTTTTAAAGATCCACTTACACCTAATAGGCTTACTTCCCTTAGGTAAATCTACCAAGTTCCACGTTTGATTCATAGTTAAAGAATCCAGTTCACTTTTAATGGCCTCTTTCCAGAAACTAGAATCTACAGATTTTAAGGCCTCTTGGTAGGTTTTAGGATCCTCATCTATTAGATACATGCATGCAAATTGATCGTCAATTTTATCTGAGTTTTCAACAAGAAAAACAGTTAAAAAATCCGATCCAAAATCTTTCTCAGTTCTCTTTCTTTTACTCCTCCTAGGTTCAGTTTCATGCATAATATCAGCAGTAAATGAAGGACAAGCAGACACCTGACTAGATCGTGAGATATTAACTGGCTCATTTTTAATCATAGGAAAAATGTGTTCGAAAAATTCAGCATCTCTATATTCACAGATTGAATTATCATCTAAACACATGAACCTATATGCAGCACTATTATGAGCATACCCAATAAACACACAATCAAAGGTTTTAGATCCTACCGTAGGTTTCTTGAATATCGGATATGCCACTTTAGCTAAGCACCCCCATACCTTCAGATAGCTCAGGTTCGGCGAATATCCTTTCCAGAGCTCGTATGGTGTCTTATCCAGCCTTTTGTGAGGAACTCTGTTAAGAACAAAACAGGCAGAAAGCACAGCTTCCCCCCACATACTGTTAGGCAATCCAGAACTTATTAACATAGCATTCATCATTTCTTTTAATGATCTATTTTTACGTTCAGCTATGCCATTCTGTTGAGGAGAATATGGTGCAGTACTCTCATGGATAATGCCATTTAATTCACAAAACTCCTTGAGAGACTTGTCACTGTATTCACCTCCCCTATCGGATCTTAACCTTTTGATCTTTTTATCTAGTTGGTTTTCTACTTCTGCTTTGTATTTCCTAAACATGCTACTAGCTTCATCTTTCGATTTCAGAAGATATATTTTCGTGTATCTAGAGAAATCATCAACAAAGGATATATAATAGTTTTTGCCCCCTTTGCTAGTAGTGTTTTTGAAATCAGCTAGATCAGAGTGAATTAACTCAAGCAATTCAGTACATCTAGTTGTAACAGGCTTAAACGGTTTTTTAGCAAATTTTGCCTCTACACATACTGAGCATCTACTATCATTAGGTGATTCCAATATATTAAGAAGATGCAGTTTTTTAAGCCTTTTAATAGATGCAATGTTCACATGACCTAGTCTACCATGCCATACATCAATAGATTCAACAATATAGGCAGAACGAGATGTACTTTCATTTATTTTTGCAAGAATAGAGACAGTGTTTAACACAAACAGACCATCGGCTAAGTACCCCTTACCAACAAAGTCACCATTTTTAGTGATGACAACCTTGTCAGCTTCAAAGACAATTTTAAGTCCTGCCCTGTTCAACAAACTTCCAGACACCAGATTCCTACGCAATGAAGGAACATACAATACATCATTCAAAGATAATGTTTTTCCAGAAGTAAGTTTTAAGAGAACCTTCCCTTTCCCAAGTACTCCAGCAGTGGCCGAGTTCCCCATGTATACGCATTCACCGTCAACAGTGTCATGGAACTCGTGGAACAAGCTTCGATTTGAGCAGAAGTGTCTTGAGGCACCAGTGTCAAGAATCCAGTCTGATTTATTCTCCAACAGGTTAGCCTCCACCACCACTGCAGCAATGATGTCGTCTGCTTCAACAACGTTGGCTTGTGCACCATCAGGCTTCCGATCTGGCTTTCCTTTCCTCTGGTTGCACTGATAGGATTTGTGCCCTGGTTTCCCGCAGACATAACATATCAGCTTGGATTTCTCCTTCTCTATTTTCCCGCTAAGAGACTTGAATGGATGGTTCTTCTTCTGCGAGGATTTGCCTTTATTTTCATTTTTGAACCTGTCTTTTGATGCAGCAGAAGATTCAACTAGGTTAGCATTAACTGAGTTTAAGGATTTAGATTCCAACTTATCCTTTTGCCTATTGGCTTCTTCAGTTCGCATGTGGCTGATCAACTCTTGTAACGTCAGGTCCTTCTTCTTGTGCTTTAAATGATTGCGGTAGTCGCTCCATGAAGAAGGGAATTTTTCGAGCAAGACATTTGCCTGGAGAATCTCACACATCTTCATACCTTCTGACAGAATGTTTGCCACTAGATTCTCGTACTCATGAACCTGGTCCATCACTGGTTTGTCATCCGTTATTTGGAACTGCATCCACTTACCGACCACGTACTTCTTTCTCCCTGCATCATCGCCACCATATCTGGACTCCAGAATGTCCCAGATAACTTTAGCTGACTTCTGAACAACGAACAGGTCAAATAGTGAGTCGTTCATGTGGTTCAACAGATAACCCCGAACCGCCTTGTTGTCTTTCTCGAATTTATCTGGATCAACGTGCTGACTACCCTTTGGCGTTTGAGGGACAGTCTGAACCTCCTTAGAACTGTGTGGATCAGACTGGACCTCTTTAGATTTTTCCAGATCAGCGACGGGTGCTGCTGATTTTTCCACATAATCAGTGGATATAATATAATCGACCTCCAGTTGTTCAAAGAAGATGAGCAGCTTCTGAGACCAGCGGCGGTAGTTAGAACCATCCAGAGGTTCTAGTTTGGATAGATCTGGAACATGCTTCTTGGTCTTGATGGACATTTCAAAATTGCTTTCAATTGTCCGAAGAAATTAAAATACAATTGTTGTGTCGTGGAGATGACCACTGCCTTGAAAGCAATTTTCGACACGACCACGGTGCTAAATCGTATATTGCCAGTTGCTCCCCAAGGTTTACACAACACCCTCCTCGATCGTGCACTCGAGAGAGAAGGATTGGAATTTAGGAAATACTTTGCTCAGAGAAAGGAAGGAGAGATGATGAAAAGATATGGGAAGTGAATGAATGTAGTGAGTGAAATGGAGCTTGGATTGCTGGCTTTTATAGGGGGAGTCACCAACGGGCAAGTAACCACAGGCCGCCACGTGTCAGTCAGTCCATGAGAAGTTGCAGCAAGAGAAGCGGTCAAAATGGCATCCACGTTCTTGCACGAACTTGGTCAGCGAGAGAGGCTCGGTCAAAATGGCTTTTAAGTCATTCCCAACAGCTTCCTCTTTCTTTCTTTCTTTCTTCTTCCTCTTTCTCTTCTTCTCCTTCCTCCTTTTCATTTTCTTATTCCCTCTCTGTTTATTCTTCCTCTTTTTTCCATTTATATAAAAGAAACATAGAAGTTGATCCAACTGGGCTTGTTACAGATATGTAAAGAAGGGGTTTCCTCCCCTTTCTAACGCAATCTCGGAGTAGTAGCAACTGTGGATCTTGATTTAGAGACATCGTGAGTCTCTATTTCGCTCTGGTTTGAGTCGGGTTTAGAATGGGTCTCTGTTTCAGAGTCGAGTTTCTCGCCTATGATGGTCTTGAAGGATTGGGTATTGATTTTCCTATTTCCTATTTCTTGTTGGTTCATCGTCTATTTCCTATTTCACGCTGGTTCAGAATGGGTTTGGGTTTCAGAGTCGAGTCCCATTTTACTATTTCAAGTTGGTTCATCGTTTGTGTGGGTATCAATTTAGCTGAAGGTATGGGTCAGTTTTGGGTCTCGAAGAATGAGGTTGAATCGTGCCTAGCTGTGGGTTTTTTTGGGAACATCAAAACGATTATGGGTCTTGATTGCATGAACAGAGAAGAAGAAGGCTCGTGCAAACAGACTCGTGCGAACAAAGTTCCAGATCGTGCGAACAAAGAAGAAAAAGGCTCGGTCAAGCAGCGACAGTTCCAGCGAACAAAGAATAATTTCTTCTTCTCCTTCCTCCTTCCTCCTCGATTTTCCGGCAAGCTTTAAAAAAAAAAAAGAATAGTGTGAAAATGAGAAGAAGAAGAAGAAAAGATGAGGGAGGAAGGAAGGGAAAAAAAAAAGTCGCCGCCGGCGAGCGGTGGTCGCCGGCCGTCGGCCTCCGGTGATCTGCTGAAGAAGAAAGGAAGAAGAAAATGTTGAAGACGAAAATAAAAGAAGGAGAAGGTTGAAGAAGAAATAGAAAAAAATAAATAATAATAATAAAATAATAATATTTTATTACTTTAATATTTTTTTATTTAAAAAATTAAAAAAATAATTTTTTTTATTAAAATAATAGTGCCACGTCAGCAACTGTTAAGATTTAACAGAAAAATTGACGGCAGGGACCAAAGTGCTCCTTATCTCAAACCTCAAGGGTATTTTTGTTGAGTTTGAAAACTTAGGGACCAAACTGTCACTTAACCCAAACCTCAGGGACCAAAAGTGTATTTTTTCCAAAATGTTATTGGACATAATAGTAAAATGTTATACCTTCTTTTCATTTCTCGTAAGCATCCAAACATGAGAATTTAATTTTAGTGATTTTAAATCATTTTGGTTCTAAACACAAATAGGAATTTAAAATCATTTCCATCTCTAAAATCCTGAAATTTGAAATCATTTCCTGCAAGATCCATTCGCCAACCAGAGCATTAGAGAAAGTTGATTACTTGACTTTTTCTTCACACGACTCACTAAAGACGACGAGTAATTGATAGTGTCTTGAGGTTTTGTGGCAAAAGCCAAAAAGAATGATGGACCTCTATTAGCCCTTGGCTAGGCTTGAGGAGAGACATCCTTTTGGTGTTTGAGGGGTTGCAAAACAAACCAGCTGTTTTTTTTTTTTTTTTTTGTCCGTTCAATCATAGTTCAGTAGATAAGGCACTAATTACTATCACAAAGATTGATGGTTCGATCTCCTAACTCACAATTGTTGAACTAAAAATAATTGCTTTTTGTTAAGCTAAGCCGGAAAGAGAGATTCAATAACAGGTTATGACCATCCATATACATACATTAAATTTAATATAATGAAATATGTATTTTATATAAATAAAATATAAAAGTAATATGAATTGACTTTTAACATCTAAAATTAATTAGATTTGTAGGGAATATACAATAGCAAGAGTATTTTTTTTTTTTCACAAAGAAAAACAACAATATAATGTAATTATAAAACATTTGTAAAGAGAAAACTTGTTATCTAAATATTATCATATAAAATTGTGATTGTTATCTCAAAATATTGGAAAATCCAAGCATTTAGTGACATTCTAGAGAAATGTCATATATAGCCAAATTTTCTACCAACCATAGTCATAATGATATACAATAATGGCTCTCTCTCGCTTTTGAGTTTGGTTTTAGATCTAAAAACACTTTTGGTCCTTAAACTTTTATAAAAAGTAACAATTTAGTTCTTAAACTTTAGTATGTAACCATTTATTAGAGTTTCTAAACTTTTATATATATAACAATTTAGTCTCTAAACTTTAAATTTTGTAATAATTTAATCTGACCACAAAAATTCGGGAACCAAAAATACTTTTATTGCATCATTGATATTATATACATATAAAGTTGGTTGGAAATGAGAAAAGTGAAGATGGTATAGGATGGCTTGCTTGAGGAGTTGTTGGAAAGAAAGGTGTTTTTGGGCACAAAAATGAAAAAGAACAGAAGGCAATACTTGCAAGTTTCCATCATGGGTGGTAATGATCATCAACTAGAAAGTCAATCTTCAATGAGAACTACACCATGCTTTCTTTATCTAAAAGAAAAGGTAATAATTTTTTTTATTTAAATTTAAAGTTAAATTACAAATTTACCAAATATAAAACTGTACGTGTTTTGATCATGAACATAAATTTTTTATTTTGATTATTGAAGTTCTGGTTGCCTACATCATTATTTAAATGTTGATGTGACATATTTATTGGACGAAAGTGTGATTGTTCATTTATTTTTTTTTTCTTTTATAAAATGTGATGATTTAGCACCATATACATATGTAGAGAGTAGATCGAGTAGATAAAATAAAAGTAGATAGGCTAAAAATATCGATTTAAAAAACATTTCTTCACCAACCAACTTTTAGGTTTTATTGTCTTATTTTATCTTACTTAGTGAGATATGTGGCATAAATTCATTACTTGTTACAATTAACCTTCTACTTAATATGCTAAGAATATTGTTTTATTAGAACCAAAATCTAAAGTTCAATAATTTAATTAAAACATTTTATAAAGTTGAGGAATTTAACCGATACAATCATAAAACTTAGAAAAAGTACATTTATAATTAAATTTTTCTAGCTAATTTTATATATTTTGGTGTTGATATTAACTCCTTGTTTTTACTATTAGATTTTAGTGGATTCAAGTGGTTTTGTGAGAGGGGGTTATATTACCGTATATTTTCTGAATTTTGAGAGTTTTACATGGTTTGGATTTCTTTTTCATTTTGTAGTACGTCCAATAGTGGAGATGATATTCATATATATGAGTCATCTTTGAACTGATCTCACCATTCAGTCGATTTCGTAGAGCATCCCCATCCATTTTGAAGTAAGATCAACCTTTCAAACCTCGAAGGAATATATCACTTACTCTCGGCCAAACTTAAAGCTATTGAATATAATCTTATTTACCATTCATTTTGACACATGATTGCAACATGTCATGGGAATTCTCATGACACTTAACGAACGTAACTATATGCAGAGAAAATAAAAACTCGATCAATCTTTCGCAATTACCAGACATATACACCTTCAAGATGATTAATCACTATATAAGGAGGAAATCATCTCTAAATGGAACCCATTTAATATCTATAAAATTAAAATTTTAAGATTTGGAAGGAATCACTTGAAGGAATTATTAAAAAGAAAAAGGAGATAACAATCATCAAGTGGCATTGGATTCCCTTTCATTGTCAACCATTCCTTTTCCAAAAAAGGCCATAATTACCAGAGAATGTTCCTTACACAAAACCCATTTTGTCTCTTCCTTAGCTTTAATTTTCTTAAAATCCCAACTTCAACCTTTGCATATTCTGAATCATTCTTATTTGCTCTCTCAATATGAGAAGAACACTGTGCCATCTTCTATTGACATTGCTTCTGCTTGCAGCTAATTTGAAACCTGGCCTTCATCCAATGGTTTTTGGAGCTATCACCAACAAAGGTAAATCTCTCTCACTATATACTTTTCAAATTTCTAATCACTAGAAAAGAAGTTTGGTGATTTTATCTATTAATTAAGGTTTAAATATGGTTTAGCTTTTGTAAATCGTGTATTTGTCGGACTTGAATTTGTATAATATGTGTTTTGTTTATGGAAAGAAATAAGTCGTATGATCTTATATTTGTATAGTGCCTACATTTGATTTGTGAGTTTATCTGTAAGTGATTGGGACTTATATGTAGGTTTATTTAGTTTTTATTAGTTAAATTCACGAGCTTAATGTAAGCTCTCACTTTTAACCATTCTAGAAATTCAACTAGTAAGTTAAATACATATTAACTAGAGCCACTCCTCAAATCCTGATCTTAGAGTGACTATTTATTTCATGAACTTTAAAAAGTTTCAATTACGTTTAGAAATTCAGACGGTAAATTAAATATGTTCTAATAATTCTAGAAATGTTGTCATGATTTTGTTAAATTCATTCTTCATATAGAATCATTAAGAGAATGTTTGGTAAGCAATTTAGATTATGTTTCATGTTTTCAGATTCATTGAATCAGATTGATTCGGTATCATCGTTTTTGAAAATTGCTTCTGAATTTTGTCATCCATATGACGTAAATGTTGTTTTAAGTGTATCCAAATTTTAAATTTTAAATTTGAAAATTGAAAATTTAGAGTTACACTAGGCAACTACAACTAGTTTTATTGTACATAGATACATTATCAAACTATTAATTTGAACAACTTTTTAAATTGATCACATCTAGTTTTTATCTAGTTTTTAAATCTACTATGAAACACATATTTGAAAGTACCGACAACATGAAATACAACTTTGATTTTCATTGAGTCCATTGTTCAAATTTTTGGTTTCAGATCTCTCATCAAACGCACCCTAATTACTTTTTTTTCCTAATTATTTTAAATTTCCATTTGATTCCCATGTATTGTTTTCATGATTAAATATTATAAATTTAGTTCTAAATTTAATTAGTTCTACTTATTCCATGAAATTTGAAAAGTTTAAATTACTTCCATAAATTTTCTTTTCAATTATAATTGTAATAAATCTTTGTTGCTGTCACAATTACTTAAGGGGGTATTTGGGCACTGAATAGGTTATAATAACCCCCTTTATTATAACTTATTCAGTGTTTGGGGCATCAACAAAAATAAATTGTGAGGTGGGTTATTTTTACCCCCGATTATTTTATCCATTCTCTACCGTAACCATCATTCAACCCACTCGATTATTCTATCCACTTTCTACAGTAACTCTCTCCTCTTTTCTTCCATGCGACTCCTTGACTTTTCCGACGACCGTCGGCCGGCAAAGTTTCCGGCGACTTTTCCGACGACCGCCGACAACTTTTACGGCGATCGCCGACGACTTTTCCGGCCACCGATTTTTTTTTTCCTTTTTTTCATATTTCTTCTCATTTTCATTTTGAAAAATATAACAAATGAAAATAAAGAAAAAAAAAACATCGAAGGTTGCCGGAAAAGTCGTTGACAACATCAAAGGTTAACCAACTTAAAAAAAAAAGAACATTCAAACGAAATTGTATTTACCACACTCAAGTTTATTTCAAATGATTTTATTGATTAAAAAAAAAAAACTAATATGATTTTTGAACTAAACATTTACAATTTTTATTTTGGCAATACTAAAAGTTAACTAATATGATTTTTCTATACCAAATCCTAAACTTTTTTGTTTTGTAAAAAAAAAAAAAAACATAACTTGAATCGTATATCCTAAAAAAAAACTAGAAAAGGAAAACAGTCAGTTTGAACCTTTGATTTAGAACCCCATGTTAAAACAGATCAGCACTCCAAACACAGACTATTTTATCCCAGACTAAAATAATATGCATCCCAAACACAGATTATTTTATCCTAGACTAAAATAATCGCACCCCAAACACAGATTATTTTATCCCATACTATAATAATCTGCACCCCAAACGTAGATTATTATAACCCCCAGACTATTATAATCCCCAGATTATTATAACCACCAGATATTATAACCAATTCAGCGCCTCAAACAGCCCCTAAGGGGGTGTTTGGGCACTGAATAGGTTATAATAACCCCCTTTATTATAACTTATTCAGTGTTTGGGGCATCAACAAAAATAAATGGTGAGGTGGGTTATTTTTACCCCCGATTATTTTATCCATTCTCTACAGTAACCATCATTCAACCCACTCGATTATTCTATCCACTTTCTACAGTAACTCTCTCCTCTTTTTTTTCCTTTTTTTCATATTTCTTCTCATTTTCATTTTGAAAAATATAAAAAATGAAAATAAAGAAAAAAAAAACATCGAAGGTTGCCGGAAAAGTCGTTGACAACATCAAAGGTTAACCAACTTAAAAAAAAAGAACATTCAAACGAAATTGTATTTACCACACTCAAGTTTATTTCAAATGATTTTATTGATTAAAAAAAAAAACTAATATGATTTTTGAACTAAACCTTTACAATTTTTATTTTGGCAATACTAAAAGTTAACTAATATGATTTTTCTATACCAAATCCTAAACTTTTTTGTTTTGTAAAAAAAAAAAAAACATAACCCTAAATCAAAGTGAATCGTATATCCTAAAAAAAACTAGAAAAGGAAAACAGTCAGTTTGAACATTTGATTTATAACCTCATGTTAAAACAGATCAGCACTCCAAACACAGACTATTTTATCCCAGACTAAAATAATATGCATCCCAAACACAGATTATTTTATCCTAGACTAAAATAATCGCACCCCAAACACAGATTATTTTATCCCAGACTATAATAATCTGCACCCCAAACATAGATTATTATAACCCCCAGACTATTATAATCCCCAGATTATTATAACCACAAGATATTATAACCAATTCAGCGCCTCAAACAGCCCTTAAATGTTATAATTAACAGGTGTTAGTTTGGCAAAATGTGACATAAGATAATAGATTAGCTAAGATAAAATAAGGATGAACAAGTTAAACACTTTGATGGGGCGGACACGCAAAAGAATATGTTTTACGCTGAACTTTTTTTTACATATTGACACTTAAATGGTTTAAAAGGAATGAACTCAACTGTCTATACTTAATTTAATATTCTATCACGAGTTACCTTGACAACCAAATGTAGTAGTGTACGTCATGCAGTTGTCTTGTGAGAATAGTCGAGATGCTTAGAAGTGAGTAAAAAAAACGTAATCGCTAAACAAACTTCTTATTTACTTTCACTCCTTCTTCTTGCCCTATTTCTTTCAACTTTTTGGGTTATATTTCTTTCTTATTTTCATATAAATAAATAAAAGGTAGTTTCTCAACTAGTGTTTCTTGATTTTACGTAGAGCTAAGCTCAGTTCATCATTGGAGTTCGAATTCGAGGTATACCCATGAACATGATGCACTACTTTCTAAGGTAATATCAACTTATACACTTGTGTGTGTGTTTTTTTTTTAATCCTAACTTTTTTGTTCCAAATAAAAATTTGGTTAAAATTCACCATTTATCTTTACGGCCAATTTTTCATTTGGGAAAAAATGAACTTTGCAGATTACATCAATTTTAATCCAAAAATTTCAATTTCATCAAATTGAACTCCAAACATAGTAGATTGTATCAATTTTAACCTTGAACTTTTAATTTCATCATATTGAACCTCAAACTTGAATAAGTGTTACAATATAGACCTTCAGTTGCCAAAATGAGCATAGCTTAACGATAATTGACATGTACCTTATTTATATATATATATATACCTTCAGTTAACTTTTCATTTAAACTACCACTAACGCACGTAATTGACTATTTCTTTTGAATAAGTGGTCCATGAACTTTAAAATGCATTTAAGTAGATCTCTTGAACTTTCAAATTTATATGTCTACAAGGTCCTTTTATCATCCCGAAATTAAATTAAGAGAAAATTTTCCGACTCTATTTCAGGGGTGATCCCCATTCCCCTCATCAGAAATTTGCCATCTTTCACATTTTGATTGAACTTATCGCACGCATTTAGTATTTGTTTTCCAATTCCTTTTCAAGAAAGAAATTTAATTCAAAACCAAGACACTTTTTTAATACTATTATATTATTTTTAAAAAAAAAAAACAAAATTATTGAAGCATTATGTATCAATGTGTAAATCCATGACTATTACATAAAGTAAAAACATACTAATTACTATTAGTAAAGTTTATCAATGATTAATAAGGTTTTTTTCATTAAAAAAAATGTAATTATTTATAAATATTTTATAAATAAACCACATTCCTAATCATTTTTATAAAATTCAACGGATGAATCCTAAAAAAAATAGGTATTTGTCTTCCTCTGATTGATTTTAATAACATGCACAAAATTCATACCTGAAACCATTTCATTTCTATGATGACTGAAACCAGGCAATAGAGAAGAGAGTTTATAAAAAGCCATCGGTGCCAAATCCAGAGGGGAATCATCAGCCTCCATCAAAGAAATGACCAAAACAGGCGTTTTGGCTGTTCCATCTGTTTCAGTCTTCAAAAGTTAAAACTGTAATTCCTCAAGGCTATTAAAACTGCTTTTCTAAGTATCCACATCTCTGTAGAATATGGGAACAAGTGAAAGACTCTTCCTTCTGACTTTTGGCCATAGATTAACATATTTATGTTTAAAGAATGACTGAAAAACAAAAAAAAAACATACCCTTTCACACAACATATTTCACCTTCTTAGACAAGCGCTGGGTAACGGGATTGGCTGCGTTGTTAACTTCAGAAGCATCATGCTCGTTAAGAAGTCTCAAACCACACAACAATTCAGAAAGATGAGAAGGATATCAAAATAAATCCAAATGACCAGTTGAAGCCTCCCTAAATGTGATGAAAATCAATGGCTAATTCACATATATCCATGAAAAACATGTTCTTGCCAAAGTATATTCTTAACCTCTACATGAGGAATGACAACAGATTACTGCTAACTAGATATTCCCAGGATAGGTAATTCAGTGTGGGATAAGTCACATTCCTGCTGCTTTCATTCAACCTTTTTCTCGGTTAAACGCACCATGATTTCTCATTGCTACTTTGGAACTGTCAAAAAGGTGGTGGCCTTGCGGGATAGTTTAAACTAAAAAGAAAACTAATTTAATTTATTTGCACTATATGGAAAAATGAATTAGCCAACGTAAAAATGGTGGTCACTATGTTTTAACTACGTCGCGATGTGTCAAGATATACATGGCTCAAAATTACCTACAAATATATCAGTATATAATCTTTCATATTGCACGTTTCCTCTTTGATCGCTTGCTTCTCTTTTGTCGATTATAGGCTGGGATGTCCTTGTCCGCACTTGATGCATATGCCTCTTCTAGACTGTCCTCACCCTGTTAAACACTTCAAAGTTCAAATTTGTATTTTTGAAAGCCTAATCAATCAGAATAAAGATATATATACCAGACAGCCATCAGTCATCATAAAAATTAATGATCAAGTCATACTACAAAGAGAACAATGGTCTTCCTCTACTTCAGAATTAAAAAATAACAACAATAGAAAGCAAATAGATAGAACAGAGCAGTCAGAGAAGAGGCTAGCATCCATATAGTTTCATATACTCTAATCTATTAAGCTTGCATTGGAAAGGATTTTCCTTTTCCAACATAAGTATTGTATTATTAACATAAGAGAAAAATTTGATGTAATCTTAATATGATTATCGTACCAGGCAGTAGAAAATTCATCATATGTGAAGTTCAAACCATAAAACAAGTAAAAATTATGTATTTGACCTTTTACTTGCAATGCATAACCATTAATATTTAATACTGCACCGTTGAAGAAAACCAAACAATTTATACTCCAATACCAACGCTTGGTACAAAGTGAGTTCTGTATTATTGGCTGGGGAAGGATCACTAATCATGTGAAAAGAAACTAATCGGATTAGATTGAGTAATCGACTCTTGATATGTCATACATGGATATGTTGGTGTCCCAGTCTGTAATCTAACTTTTATATTTTTAAGTACATTTAAAGACATAGGTGGGAACATCCGATAAAATAGGAACGACACTTGAATTATCAATAAATGAAGGAAAAAAGACAGTGTGCCTAAACCATTATGTATCCCTCACACTCTGGAACGCAATCCTCTACCTAGGTGAAACTGATGGCAGGAATTAGTATTGACCAACATCGGATGTTTTGGAAGCTTAAAGATTTGGATGCTAAACTGGGATTTGGTCAATGAGTTATCTGCTTTAACCAACATCGGATTTTCAGAAGCTTAAATATTTGGATGCTCAACTGGGATTTAGTTGATGAGTTGTCTGTATTTACCTCCCGGAGGTAACCCAATCAAGTGAACTTTTTGGAGCCCAGTTATTGATAGAATATATAAGAGGCTAGAAGATTGGAAGAACGACATTTGTTTCCAAAAGGAGCTTACTCGGATGGAATCTGTTTTGTCTGCAATACTCATTTTCGTCCCTTCTTCATGTCCCGAGAATGGCTTCCAAAATATTGAGAAAAAGACTAGCAACTTTCTATCGGCCCAAGGAGAAACTGAAGAGGAAGCCATCTGGTTATTTCACTTAACTGCTGCTTTTTTTCCCTTAGAAGCTCAGAATCCCAAGATTACCTCTTCTAGCATTTCTCAAACGCTCAATCCTTATGGTGGCACCTTTTGAACACTTTCAACTTCAGTTGGCGTGCCCCTCTATAAGGACTCGACTCTACTTTCGCTCTGCCCCAGTATCAAGCCAAAAGGGAAGGTGTTATGTTTGCAATCAAGAAACCTTCTTTGAGAATTTTGGATAGAAAGAAACAATGAAATTTATCTTAACAATTGTAAAGAGTTCTAAAGAGCGGGAGCTGGCTCACTAGGGCCTCCTTTTGGTGCTCTTGACAAATTCTTCTTTGGTGATGATTCTTTTATTCATTACTACACATTGGAAGGATTTTTCCAGTGTGTTTAGGGTGGATTGACATCTTGTCACATTTCTTTTGTGAGCTTTCGTCCTTTCTAATGAAAGTCTCAGCAGTTTCATATCGAAAGATATATACACTCTCCCTTTAGGATTATCAGCGGGTGCCTAGGAATTCAATAATGCAGTTGAGAGGGTAATCTTTGTTAGCAGTTAAAACCCACTTACATCTGAGTATACGACAATTTATTGAAAAAAAGATTAATGGTTGAGATTAACACCATAGCTGAACTAATTAACTCACTTCACTGGAACTCCACTATGAACATCATTTGATAGACTCTGACAACAATGTAATTCAAGAATGTCAAATACTCAATCACTTACAGTCCATACTCTGACAGAATAGAAGTAGTTTATGTCAATGTCTGACAAGCACACCGAAAAAAGCCCATGTAGGGCACCTTGCCTCTCACCCTCACTGATGTGCCATGGTTATAAAGAAACTAAAAAATGTGTTCTAAACTTTCCTTCCTTTAAATAATCTCTTAAGAAAAGCTCTAATTCCTTAAAATTTTCATAGTCATAATACTATACTTTTTCAGATGATATTACACACTACTATACTTTTTCTTTTTCATACATAAAAAGTTCATTTATATTTTTCTATTGAGTGGTCAGAGGGCTATTATTCTGTGGCAATTCAAGAATATTAGTTTCTGACTAAAAGTAGCTGTATTTAATTTCAGTAAATCAACTACCTCTTCCC
Source organism: Luffa aegyptiaca (assembly GCA_017139565.1). NCBI lineage: Eukaryota > Viridiplantae > Streptophyta > Magnoliopsida > Cucurbitales > Cucurbitaceae > Luffa > Luffa aegyptiaca. The sequence continues at coordinate 2,386,745 of CM029404.1, read as the reverse complement.
AGAACATTTTTTTACAATGACAGTATAGCAAACAAAAGAGAGAGCTAAATGTTTGATCCCACGGTGATAGTAATGTAATTCCATTTGGGATTTATACTTTCAAGTAAAAAACATTCAACGTTGAGTTATTACCTTCTCTGTTGTCTCCCCATCATACCCATCCTCGTTATCGGACTCAGAAGCCAAAGTTTGAATCTCTTCTGATCGAGCTGCCTTGCTTAACTTATTCTTCTTCTCTTCTTCCCTCAACTGCCTAAATCTGTTTTTAACTTCATTTTGGTCATTAAAGGAAGTAAAAAGCATGTCAATAAGCCTCTTTGGTATAAAAATTACCTGTCACCCGTTCTTTCTGATTCAGACGTTCGTTTGGCACGTCCTGCTGTTATGATTCCAGCAGCATCCTCACTTACGACAGGCTTTGCACCTCCTAATTTGCGTAACCATACTTGCTGAGCAGTGCTGAGAACATTGTTTGTGAACCTAACATACGATATGATTTATTAGCTAATGTGAGCCAATTTGTCTAAGAATAATATATGTAACATAAGTCAAATTTAGAAAAACATAGGCACTTGCGTACATGTCAATAAGAGCACAACAGAGAAATTTAGAAAAACTAGAACCATCATAAGAAACCAACCAGTAAATTGACAATCCCGATGGAACAGACAAGGAGAAGTAACCGATCATGAGGGGAAGAAACTTGAAAATAAGGAGTGTATTCTTTTGTGCTGGATCATCAGTCTGATGAATAAAGCAAACCAAATTCAGAATGCTCAAAGAGAAAGTTGACATGGTCAATTAAACAGCAGATAAACTTGAGATGTGTTTTCACCTGGGGAGGCTTCATGAGTTCCATTGATACGTACTGAGATATGACAAGGAGAACAGGTAACACAAGGTATGCTGCCGTGTCGGACCAGCCCAATGGTGGATGGCCATCCTGCAAATAAATAAATACAAAACTCAGCTGGATTTTCGTTATTGTTATTAGTATGATTTCTCTCTTCTTTTTTTCTTTTTTTTTTTTTTTTTTGTTGGAAGAGACTAACTTTATCGAACAAAAGTATTTTCAGTATAGATTGTTAAAGCTACTAAGGAGTGATGAAAAAGCCTATATGAAACATTGATCTCCTTATCATTGTCCTCCCCCCTCCTCCTACGAAAGGAATGTATTCTTTTGTGCAGAATCACCAGAAGAAGAAAACCCCTCCAACGCTGAAGGTAAACAGTAAGAAGGGGGGAAAATTAAAACTCATGTTGAATTTTTTTTTGTCATTACTATTATTATCGTTATTATAATTATAATTATTAAGTGTAGATAAAAGTGAACGAATCCATTGATCTTGTTGACATTTTTTCTTCCTTCGTGACTGAAGGTGTGTGTTCCTTTATGGGGTCTTCAGAGGAAAGAGAAAGAAGAAGATTCCCCACACCCAACTTTCAGGTCTTCAGAGGAAGAAGGATTCAGAACGAAGTAGAACACCCCCCAGGCCAAAGATGAAAACGTTGATCTCCATGTTGATGTTGAGAATTCAAATTCATGGATACATCAATAAGTGCTCGAATATTATAAGAGATATTTTTTATAAAAAAAAAAATACTGAGTATTAAAATTTATACAAACTTTGTAATAAAAATTTCTTGATGGAACTTTAACCTTTAACTTATTTAAGTTCTAAGCTATTCTTTTAAGCACTCGTTTCAATAACTTAAATTTAAAATGTGAATTATTACAAGATTAGGGATTAACAAAAGCCGATCAATGAAAAGAGTCTTATTGATTCGTTGATAAATAAACATGTCCTTTAATCATATTAATGATGGTCTATTGTCATCGAATCATAGTAAGATGGTCTTGAAGGTTGTAGACCATCATTAATATAATTAATTAACGTTGAAACAAAAAATTTTACTTCTCCAATGCCCAAAGGCATCATGTTCAGTGAAACTCTGGATAGCAAGAAGGCATAACTTTAGTTAAGATTAATAATAAAAATATATCATATTATTAGAGATTAGAGGTGAACATATAGTCAATCCAATAAAAGGTGAGGGAGCGGCCAGATAGAGAAAGAGATCTTAAAATAATTGTTGGAATGATTTGTGACCTAAAATTTTTGGCCCGACCCAAAAGCTCATGGTACAACTTTTTATTGCGAGAAAAATTAAGTCTATGTTGGACTTCGGTCTCAAACCGTTGACCCTAACCCTCTACTACCCAACACTGACCTGAGTGCAAGGGCAAAGCCCCGAATATGATTTAGGATTTTCTATTAAGCCAGTGGTATCAATGCCATTGACAAGTATCAACTACATGTTATGAATATAGTCTCAAGCCAACACATGATAATTGGCTTAATATCATTGGTAGTTGCGTTGTTCTCATCTAGATTTCCAATACGATATATGTCATCAACTCATCAAAATAAACAAATAAATAAAATAAAAGACCCTCTACCCATCATCCTGACACAATCTAATTTATTCATATATCGTCGATATTGTCAGTGATATATTCACCCATGCATACATCTAAAGGTGAAATTGTATATAACTTTTGAGCGTCTTTAGAGAAAGAAGAATGATGAAGAAGCAGAGAACTCAGGTCTGATTTTTTTTAATTATTATTATTTTATTTCTGGAACAGACCAACTTATCGAACAAAAGTATTTGAAGAAGAGAAAAAATAAAAATTGCAATGGATGTGAAGATGAAGAAATCATTTTTCAATTGGAAAAACCAATAAAAATGAAAAGAGTACTTCCAAGCCTACAAAAAGACAACCCAACCAACAGAACCAAAACAAAACTTGTATACTATAAATACAGAAAAGGTGTTGAGGATCCCACATTGAAAAGATAGGTGGAGACCTCTCAATTTATAAGATAGATGGGTTATTGCACTCATTGCCAATTGGTTTTGAGATGGAACCCCATGTTATTTAACATGGTATCAGCCCATGAAACTCAAACGGGTATTCGGTCCAATAAAAAAAAAAAAAACCCAAAGAGGCACCATCTTAATTTATAAGATAGATGGGTTACTCCAATTGGTTTTGAGATGAAACCCCATGTTATTTAACAAAAGGGGTGACGGATAATTATAAAAATCTTGAGAAATAGATGTACATAGTGATGCGTTTTATCTTGCTAAAGACCAAACCTTCCTAGAATCTCTCAACACCTCTATCTTGAGCCAAATGGTCCATAAAACTACCAAAAAATAATAATAATAATAATAATAACTTGCACCCCAAGAACTCTTTCTTTGTGCTGAAACAAAGGGTGAAACAAGATTGCCTCGTCATTATCTTTCTTATAAGCCAAACAGATATCAGATGACTCCCAAAAGAGCTCTGAAATCGAAAGCGTAAACTAACATCTACAAAAAAAAGTATGATCCAAATCTTTAAACGCATTCTTACAAAGAACACAGTAATACAACCCCAACAACATGCCAAGCAAAAAATTTAACCAGCTCAAAAAATGCTAACACCTTCCACAACAAGAAAAACAATGAGTGCCTAGAAGGAAGGGGGTTACACAAAAGATGGAAGAAAGACCAACAACACAACCCATGGAAAAATCCCAAACCAAATGTCCCCAGTCCTTGGACGGATGAAAGTGAAATCAGCCCCACAAACTGAGAGCTGCTCAAAAGGGTGAGGCCTGTTACAATAATCCCAAGCCACAAAAAAATTGGCTCCAATGAGAAACATAATTATGTTGAACTATCATAATGATGATGAAGGAGGTAATAAGCCCTTAATAATACATACTTACAAAATATTAGAGGCAGAGGAAATATGGGAAATGGGCCAAGTTTGATAGAGCTATGTACAACTACAGTTAAAGCCAAGGCCAAGGGTAGATTCTGCTAGCAGAAGAGATATGCGGGGATAAGAAACTGCAGGGGGGTAATAAATTGTACCTCGGTGAATATTGATAGGACTTAATAGCGAGGGGTAACATATTAATTAGCAAGGTAGTTTTGTTAGGAGCTATTAGAGACAATTTTTTATAAATAGAAGGGTCGGACTTTGAGAGAGGTAGGCAAATATTGGCGTAGTTTAGTCTCGCAAACTCTAAGGGATGGACCAAATACCTCCAATTACTTGGCACTATCTTGCTGTATTTTCTTATTGATCTTCCAATACAATTTCCAAGTTTTATAATCAGATTCCGATGAAAATAAGAGGTATATAACAATTGAGTAATAGAAATCCAACTTAGATTGGATTGTGGGAGAGACTAAGGGGTTCTTGAACACTTTTCCTACTCTAATCTAATGGATAAAAAAAAATAATAATAATAATAAAATAAAATAAAATTTAAAAAAAAAAAAAAAAAAAAAAAAAAAAAAAAAAAAAAAATCCTATCACAAAGAGAATACATTTTTGTACCTTATCAAGAAGAGAATAAACAAAGCAGCTGCTTATGGGTATTTATTTGCAAAGAAAGAGTGAAAAATATGAAGTTTAAACTATCCACAATTTTTAAAAAGTATGAACGCAAAAGACCATGCGAACATCCTTAAAAATAGATAATTTTCACTTCAGATTGGGAGATTATATTAGATATTCAACAATCAGCATCAAAATCAAGTTCTGGTATCAAGCAAGTGAGAATTACTTAGACAACTATCAAGAAAATCTAAAAAAAGGGAGTAGTCAAAATTCAGGCAACATAAGTCATAAATATGTGGAATTCAATTTACCACAAAAGGAAACAACCAAGAGATTCCAGCTCCACTTTGTCGAGCAGCAATAGTAGTCGGTCCACCAAGGGAGGGAATCCAAAAGAAACCTTCAGTGAATAATCCCTTTAAGAATTAGCAACATCAGAAATAACAAATTAGTTATGTGTCAAGTGACCTAAATAATCATCAATGACCATACAAAACCACGTCCAATTACCTCATTTGCCACGTTAGAAAGGGCTTGATATAGTCCAATCCAAACTGGTATGGTGGCCAAAGTTGGTAAGCACCCTACAGAAACAGGAGACTAATGAGGACTTTGAAGTATGCATAGACATCAAGAAAGATCATAAAAATGAACATAACGGTTTATGATCAAGAGCACGTGAAAAAATAAGAAAAAATAGATCATGAGTGCTTTGTACCTGCCAAAGGATTCACTCCAGCTTGTCTATAAAGCCGTGATGTCTCAAGTTGTATTCTTTCCTTAAAAATAGAGAAAATAATACCGTAGAAGGGAGGAATTACTTTATAATTGAAACAAGAGAGGAAAATCCCCTCAATCCAAGCTCAAAAGTTTGTTAGCTTCCATAAAGGACAGAAATGCCCCACCTGATTGCCTGCATATCTTTGTTGGATGGCTTTAATCTTTGGTTGAAGATTTTGCATAGCCAATGTTGACTCAACCTACACATCATAAAAACATTCATTACTCGTTAGTAATCCTTTACTAATGTGGAAATGCACTTGTCACTTGTCAGAGTAAACATCAGATTATGGGAAATTTGTAACTACATAAGGGATTCCTTTTTCAACTGTCAAAGTAGAACCAACTAACCTGTTGTTTGGTAAGAGGAAAAGTTGCAACTTTAACAATAACAGTAAGTAAAATAATTGCAAATCCATATGCATATGGCACATGCACAGCCGCCAGTCCATCCTTCAATACCTGACACAGTTTAATCGGCTCGTCAAAATTTCGTTTCACCATCCAGTCGCAGAGCAACATAGAAAAACAGAAATGCATATTAGAAAAGGCCAAAAAAAGGGTAACAGCATATTCATCGTTCCTCTATGCATAAGTGAAATTTCACTTTTGCGGTGCTTGATATCATCCACACCCCAAGAATACCAAAAATACCAAAAATGCTGACATTCTGATGATTACTTATGAGTATCTTTAATCATCCGACTTATATATTTCATGACCCTGAAACTTCAGAATTACCATTTCCAACACTCAACACATATGAAATACATCTCATATTTTTCTTTTCCTCCGTTGAGTAATCGACAAGCGCTCAAATGAATTGAATTATCAGTTAAACAAGGCGAGTTTATTTATGTGAAAGCTTACTTTAAGAACGACTTCCATGGCCTCGGAGATAAATCCAAACCATCCACCATTCTTCTGCACCGCAGTATCTGCGGAACTCGATGCCCCGCCACCTGAAACAGTCGAATCCACTGCAACCGCTGCGTCAGCAAGTGTATAGAGCAGGCCTTCGGCTCTGCTAACAATTGCTTCAAAATTGATGGGGTAATCAAAGGTATGGATGGGGGGAAGTTCATGGAAGCTGGAATTGACTCTGGTGGCGACGTGTCTCCGGAGAGGAAGAGTGTGGAGACGGCCATGGCGAGAGAGAGATGGGAGAGAAGAACCGACGAAGGGTGAAGATGAAATTAGAATTTTCGCCATGGAAGAGTTTGATTCTGCAGAGAATCCAGGAGGAAATTCAGCTTCTCATGAGAGAGAGAGAGGAAATGGTTGATGATGGAAGGGGCTGACAGTCCAGTGGAGGAGGACGAAGGTGTGGAAATCAAATGGAATTATCCTTTTTTCTATCAAAATGGCGAAGGCGGAGTGCCACGGTGTACTCCTCCACACGTGCGGGGCAAAAAATATTATTTCTTTTTGGACAAAGAAAAAATGATCTTTTTTTTGAGAAATGTTTTATTTTAATTATAATTTAGGGAAAAATACACTTTTAGTCCCTGAGGTTTGGGTTAGGCTTCATTTTGGATTCTGAGTTTCAAACTCGACAATTTAGCCTTTCCGGTTTGGATTTCATTTCATTTTGGTCCCTTCATCCATTTTTTCGTTAAAAACCAGCAGCTTGCTGACGTGGTCCCTCCTTCTTCTTCTTTTTCTTCTTCTTCTTTAAGCACATCTGTTGCCAACCATCGCTCCCCAGCGCCCAACCGCCACCAGCGACTTTTCTTTTTCCTCTTTCTTTCTCTTTCACTGTATCTCTCTTTCTCTCCATCACCGTTCCTATCTTTCTTTCTTCTATCTTTCTCTCTCCCTCACCATCTCTTTCTCTCTCACCGTCCCTCTAGTTGAAAAGCTCCCCACGCACGCTGGAAAGAAAGATCTCGCAACCCACACCATTCACGTCGTAGATCTCACCGAAAATCGTCCCTCACTATCCATCTCTCTCCCCGTAGATATCGCCAGAAATCGTCCCTCACCACCCCACTCATGCCCAGATTTCTTTCTCTCCCTACCGTCCCCATCTCTCTCCACTCCACGCACGCCCAGATCGAAGACATAGTCTCGCTCAGAAGACCCACGTCCAAAAAAATTTCAGTCCACACACGCTTAGATTTCGCCCAGATTTCAAACCCACGCCCAGATCTCGTCGGAAAGAGAATGTCGAAGGGGTTTCCCCCCTCGAATCCAACTGGAACAAAGAGGAACCCCTTTGTTCCAACTAGATTCGAAAGGGTTTCCCTTTCCTGTATTTTTTTTTAATTAAAAAAAAACAGTGAAAGAAGAGGGACAGGAGGAAGAGTGAAGGAAGAAGAATGGGAGGAGAGAAAAGAAGAAGAAAATATGAGAAAAAATAAAGAAAAATGGTAACGGCAGCGACGTCCGGCGTCCGACGGGGGCGACAACGGAAAGGGCTTTGGCGTCGTCATTGGCAGGTTGTGAAGGTGAACAAGAGGAAAGAGAGAAATAATAAAAAATTCAAATATTTGTATTATTTTAATATTTTTTAATTTTAAAAATTAAAAAAAAATAATTTTTAATTAAAATAAAACAGCGCCACATTAGCAAGCTGTTTGTTTTTAAATGGAGAGACCAAAATAAAACTAAAACCAAAGCTCAGGAACTAAATTGTTGAGTTTGAAGACTCAGAAACCAAAATGAAACTTAACCAAAACCTTTGGGACTAAAAGTGTATTTTTTTTCCTATAATTTAAAATCAAATGGTAATCATTTTTTTTTTTATATAAATGTGAAATTGAATTTGATGTCTAATTAATAGCAATGCTAATACTATATTCGTATTTAATGATTTTTATTTTTATTTTTATATTTTTTTAAGGAATGGATGCAAGATTTTAAACCAACTTAATTTCAATATAAAAATTGAACCAATTTAGAAATCATATTAATAATTAATTTTAGGAAAAAATACTTTTAGTCCTTGAGGTTTGGGTTCAGTTTTATTTTGGTCCCTGAGTTTTCAAACTAAAAAATATAGCCCCTGAGGTTTGGTTTTAGTTTCATTTTGGTCATTCCATCCATTTTTCAGTTAAAAACTAACGGCTTGTTGACGTGACACTATTTTTTTAATTAAAAAAATTAGGGAAAAATAGTTCATGAGGTTTAGGTTAAGTAACACTTTGGTCCTTGAGTTTTCAAACTCAACAAAAATACCCATGAGGTTTGAGATAAGAAGCACTTTGGTCCCTGCTGTCTATTTTTCTGTTAAATCCTACTGACGTGTTACTATTATTTTAATAAAAAAAAATTATTTTAAAAATTTTTTAAATAAAAAACATTAAAATAATAAAATATTATTATTTTATCTTTTATTTATTTATTTATTTTTATCCCCCTCCCTCTTATTCTTCCTCTTCCTCACCTTCTCCAACACTTTCTTCTTCAACTCCGGTGGCCGGCGGCCGGCGGCGAGTTTTTTATTTTTATTTTTATTTTTTTTATTTTTTCTTCTTCTTCTTCTTCTCTCTTCTCTTCCATTTTTTCACCTTTTTTTTTTAAATAAAGAAGAGGTAGAGGGAGGAGGACTCCTCCCTCCCTTTCCGGCTTCGGCGACGAAAGGAGGGAGGGCCCTCCTCTCATCGCCGGTGCCGAAAAGGGAGGGAGGACCTCCTCCTTCTCCGTCTTCTTTATTAAAATAATAGTGCCACGTCAGCAGCCGTTAAGATTTAACAGAAAAATAGACGGCAGGAACCAAAGTGCTCCTTATCTCAAACCTCAGGGGTATTTTTGTTGAGTTTGAAACTTAGGGACCAAAGTGTTACTTAACCCAAACCTCAGGGACCAAAAGTGTATTTTTCCCAAAAAATTATTTTTTATTCTTTTTAAATATTAAAATAATAAAAACATTATTATTTTAAAACTTTTTATTTATTTATTCTCTCTTATTCTTCTTCACATGGTCGACAACCTTTTTTTTTTTTCCCTCCCCTCATTCTCTTCTTTTCGTATTCTTTTTTTGTCATCTTCTCCAACTTTTCTTAACACCTAATGGAGGACGTTTTTTCTGGCAAAACCGAGTTGTCTGCGACGTCGCTTACTGGAAAACGCCTCTAAGGACCATTGTTGGCGGAGAAGAAAGGGAAAATAGAGAGATAGGGAGAGAGATCGTGTGAGGGAGGGCAACACGAAGAAGAAAGAAAACCCACCACGAAACATTGTAAAACCGACTTCGAAATTGTTGTTGTTTCATCACCTTCGTGGGTCACGTGCTCGCGCAGAGAACGCCTGGAGACGCCGCTGGACTTCACTTGCTGCCAACGCCTAGATCGGAGGAGTTTCAGATCTGAAATGAAACCCGTTTCAGATTACACGGAAAATTGCAACCTAAAAAATCGAGGAGATAAGCCAATTGAAAAGCCGATCGACGACGCTGAGGACACCTGCAAACCACCGGAGGTTAAAAGGGAGAAGAAGACCCACACGACTCACCGAAAAAAAATCGAGCCCCAAATCGCTGGACAGTTGCGCTCGAGTGAAGAACCCGCTGGGAACTGTGTCACTGATTTGCTCGTGACCAGTGGCAGATGCAGAACTTTATGTGAGGGGGCTACATATAGGGGCGGATGCACAAGTTTATGTGAGGGGAGTTACATAGAAATAATTTGGTTAGAATAACATTTTTGTTAGTTTTGTTCCATTTTAGTCCTTGTACTGATTTTAGTTATTAAAAGCTTAAAATTGATCACTGGGTTAAAGTTTTTTTTTTTTTTTTTTTTTTTTTTTAGAATTCGTAAGCTTAAAGTTAATTTTTATCGAAATTGATTAAATAATAATAGTAATTTTCATACGATAAAAGACATAATGTGAGCATATTTCTGAAATCTATGGAAGAGAGATTCATGGAGATCATTTTTTTTTTTAAAAAAAAAAATAAATTCACTATAAAGACTAATTTTAAGCTTTATTTGAAGTACATAGACTAAAATTGGACATTGAAAGTATAAGTACTAAAATGGCACAAAACCTGATTTTAAGAGAGAAAAAAAAAAGACAAAAAACCTAAAGTACAAGAACCAAATGGATATTTTAATCAAATAATTTAACATATTGGTATATGGTGATATCATATCGTAGACTTTTATTTTTCTATCTAATAGGTCTTTGAATTTTTTTTTTTTTTTTAATTTTGTATGTAATAGATTTCTGAACTAGAAAAAATCTATTAGGTTACAGATTTATTAGACATTAAATTGAAAATTCAAAAACCTACTAGATACAAAATTGAAAGTTTAAAGACCAACCACATATTTTTTTAATTCACAAATCTATTATTAAAATTGAAAAATATTTTATTGTCCCATCTCTATAATAGCATATTTTTTTTTTTTGTTATTCTATATTTATAGATATAAACAACAAATTTAAATGTAAACTATTTTGAACCTATGAAAGAACCAACGTCACGCAGAGAAAATGCTCAGGCTGTCGGTGGGAGAGATGAGAGAGGGAGAGAGAAAGAAAGGAAAAAAAAAAAGAAAAAGAAAAAGAAAATCTCTAGCGACCGCCGGTGGTGACTGGGGATGACTCGAAGAGGAAGAAGAAGTAAAAAGAAGAAGAAAAGAAGAAAAGAATAATATATATATATATATATATTAATTTAATATTATTTTTATTTTAAAAATTAACAAAAGTGTTTTTTAAAATAAAAAACATGTGTCACATCACCCAATTTAAATTTTAATTATCTATTAAAGTAGGAGAATATTTTAAATAAACAGGAGAAAAAAAAAACATTAACTAAATAAAAACTAAATTAATACAAAATTTGTAAAATAAAACAAAAATGAATTAAAAAAAAAAAAAAAAGAGGAAAACCAAACTCTGATATGCTTTTCTCACGCGCCACTTTTTATTTCTTCTTCTTCTATACGCCGTTTCCTCCGTTTCATCTGATTTTTGTTGCCGCCGCCTTTCTCCCGTTCACTGCTGTCGCCGCCGTCATCTTTCTTCCACTCGTGCCGCTGCCACCGTCGCATTTCTTCCGTTTGTGCCGACGCAGCCTCCGTCCTAGCGATTTTGCACTGATTTTCTACTCCTTGAGGTATTCTCTCATTCTCCTTCTATGTATTTCTTCTCAATTGTAAAACTAAAATTAGAACTTGTCTAATGAAAGAGTGGAGAAGTTGTTTGAGATGGACAATGTGGAGGATCCAACATTCGGACTAAGAGATATTGCTACTGCATTCTGATAGAGAGAAGGAATTTGATAGAAAAAAAGAACCAAACCAGGTTGAAAGTATTGTCTTTAGATCTTGAATTGTCCTCCCTTCCTTCCATCAGACAACTTAAATTAGGACATAGTTTGATGGAGTTGCTTTGATTGACTGAACAAGCTCCAAATATTTATTATAGTAGATTCTGAGGGCAAAATGGAGAGATAAAGTTTCTCTCTATAATCATATATAGATATGGATTACCCCTCCAGTGTCTCTCCAGCTCTCTCACACTCTATCGTCGTCCCCTTCCCCAGTGTGTTCCATCTCCATCAGAGAATTTTGAGCTGAATAAACACCTTTCACTCTTCGTGAAACAATCAATCGCCCATTTCTTCAAATTTTCATCGGCATTTCGTGATTCTTGTTCCTCTGATAATCGATCGCCTCGGCCTCTGCTGAAACGCCATTACCACTTCTTCCAAGGTAATTAACCAATTCTTCATTTTACTCAACTTCCCCAACCCATTGCCCTCTGATCTGCCATAGAATTTCTTCCTTTCTTTCTTGTTTATCGTTCCGGAATTTTAGTTTCTTTATTCTCTTTTGCTCATTTTCGTATTCTGAATCTCTCTTATAAATCTTTCACTTGATCCAATGTGAAAAGGTAGAATTAATGTTCATACTTTTCCGGCCATTGATCCTACTTGAAAACTCAGAGAAGCCTGTGTAACGTAGTTCTTCTTCTCTAGTTTTATATGCCTTTTATGATTTCCTTTAAGAATCAATGGGTTTGATTTGTTCAGTTGATTCAGCTCTTTTCTTCTTTTCACTAATTTTTCATTTGGGTTCTTCGTTTTGACTCAAATGGTTAATGGGTTTATGGGGTTAGAACGCCAAAAGCTTCCTCAAGAAGAACATGTTTCTAGATCTTTATCTTGGGAAACATATATAGTTGGTAACTGGCATTTAGAGAAGGCATTTTCCCAAGAAACAAACAACAATTCCAGAACATAGCAAGTGAAAATCAAATCACCTTGTCCCCGTCTCGTGCAGATTACGGCTACTGTCTCAGCCGTTTTTGCATGACATTCTCAAGTTTGGCAACTGTAGTTGGATCTATTCTTTTTGTTTGTTGCCATCTGTTATTATCAGACATAATGTGTTGAATATTGGAAATAGTGGTCGAAAAATAGAAGATCTATTGGATTAGCATGAGCTTAACTTGTTTCTTGAAGTTCTGATGCGTACTGAATATGCCTCTTCTTTTTGTCTGTGTGTGTTTAAGATATATCTCATTATGCCATTTTATGTGTGCTTAACTTTACTTTTGCAATGTCAAAAAGTTAACGAGATGGGCATTTGTTACAGTTCCAGATCTCCTGTTTCTGTTGAATTGGTTAGAAGTAATTGTTTGAAGTCTTTTTAATTGCACTTAAGTAAACGCCATGGAATCTTCACTGCTTTTCAACCAGCTCCGGGTTTGGACCATTTTCCTTTCTTTTTTAATTATCCCCCTTCCTCCTTCTTCAGCCATTAATCATCTGTATGCATCTTACTTGATGATTGTATTAATTTTGGACAGGCTGCAGAACCATTTTTCCTATTGGCAGGTCCAAATGTTATTGAATCGGAGGAGCATATATTTAGGATGGCCAAGCACATCAAGAATATATCATCAAAGTATGTATCCCGGTTCTTTAGTTCTTAGGTCTTATATTCCAAATTACTGAATAAGGTTATGCAAAACAGTGTATTTACTCTTCTCTATATGTTTTTTTTTTTTTAAAAAAAATCTTCTCTATATGACATTTAAGTAATGAAAGAAAACATTAGATCTGTTGTATTTTGATGCAGAGGTAAGTTTACGGAGCCAATATCTCTCTTTTTTAAAAATTTTATATTTTATCTTGCAGGTTTGGTTTGCCACTGGTTTTCAAGTCAAGCTTCGATAAAGCTAACCGTACATCTGCAAAATCCTTTCGTGGTCCAGGCATGGCTGAAGGCTTGAAGGTTTGTACTGATTTACTTGTTTTATGTTGGAATTATGCTGATGCATGTTTTTCCACATGCATTTGTCTATTAGGAGTGCAAACAAAGTCTCATGTTGACTACGAAAGGAAGAGATCCATAGCATATAAGTGAGGACGATTATCTCCATTAGTATGTGAGGCCTTTTGGTTGGAACCAAAAGCAAAGCCATGAAGGCTTATGACCAAAGTGGACATTGTGGAGATATGTGGAGGGTCCATTGTAATTAACATATATCCACTCCTGAATTGCATGGCATGCATAAGCATAGTTACACCTTTCAAGCACAAAATATCTCGTATGATGATCATTTTTATGCAATTATTCTTAATTTCTCCATGATTTTAATTTAACCAAAGTATAACCTCATATAGAAGGCAAGTTTGGTACACTTATAGCAATCAGATAATAATACGTGGGAGATTTAATTCATATCTAGCCAATTTCCCATTGAAAGATTTCATGTGAGTGTTGATTTTGAAAAGTTATCACTTTTTGTGCATTCGATCAATATGGCCTGTTCCAGACACTGCACCTAATGGAGGCTCCACTGTTCTTTTGTAGCAAGCATTTGTTGCTAATTCTTATAGATCTCATTTCCTCCTTCGTTTTAAGACATTGATTTAATATTTTTTTGAGATTAAATTATGACTAGAGGAAGGGGGAGTACTTCCAATTGAAGAGAGTAATTCATATATTCATTTGTTAGCGTTTTTCAAAAATCTTCAGATATCTTTTTTGTTTTCTCAGAGTTATATCCCTTGTGTGTTTGATGTGGCATTTGTTTATTCCTTAAGTTTTTTTTCCTTGTGAATCCAACATTTATTCATCTTATGAAGACAATTTTGGGTATTTACAAAATGTTCTGTTTTCTCCATTGTTGCAGATACTTGAAAAAGTTAAATTAGCATATGATATACCCATAGTCACTGATGTGCATGAAACCATTCAGGTATTTTTATTCCATTTACTACACAAACACATAAACCCACTATGTTTCTTTGTTCATTTGTTTGAAGTCTAAAAAAGGTCTTGTTAGATCCAATCATGTTTGGAACAAATCTTAGGTTTGCAATTCACCAATTGGTATTAATAATTTTCCGATTGATGTTCCATAAAGTTACTGCCATTTTTGCAAGTAAAAATTGAACTTGTTGCAAGTGTGAACGAAGAATAAGTGCGTGAATTTGAAACTTCTAAGTCTTTCAGAGAGATTTTTGACGTGTCATCTTGTACAGTGTGAAGCAGTTGGCAAAGTTGCAGACATTATTCAGATTCCTGCATTTTTGTGTCGACAGGTAATATAATATTTGTTGATGCAAACAGTGTGACCTTGGGTTAGGTTTAATACAAGTTAAGAGTCTTAATCACTCATCTCAATTTTCACCTCATACCATAACAGACCGATCTTCTAGTTGCCGCAGCCAAGACCGGGAGAATTATAAATATTAAGAAAGGCCAGTTTTGTGCTCCTTCTGTGAGTGAATTTTGATAACTTGAAAAATATAATGTTTTCTTAGTTCTTACATTTGTTTTACTATCTATTTGTTTCCACTATGTAGTATCATTTTTCATTTTCCAAATATCCATTTCTTCAGGTAATGACAAATTCTGCTGAAAAGATCCGAATGGCTGGAAATTCAAATGTGATGGTTTGTGAGAGAGGAACTATGTTTGGATATAGTAAGTTACTGGATTTTCTCTCTGAAGTTCTTGTTTAACATTGTTTGTTGTGGTTGTTTGGTTGAAAGAGAAGCTTGCATTTGCCTCGAATTCTTGTCTCTATACTAAAATTTATGAAATCGATTAACTTGATACATGTGGAGGTCAATTTTGTTTTAATCTTATGTTTTTATAAAAAACAAAATTTCAAAAACTAATTTCCCCAAATTATAGATTATCATTTGGAGGTTTTACTGAACATTAAAATTTTCATAATTTGTATCAAACAGTGAGATTTGTTAATTTGTATGGCGCACTTATGGGAGGCATCTCTTAAGTTAATAATTTTAGGGCTAAAAGTAATGTCTTTGGTCTTTTATGTGGTTATGGTTATGGCTTTAGAGAAAAAGAAAATATTCTTTGGATCAATCAACATTGTTAAATCTACTATTTGGGAAATATGGTTCAAAAGGAACAAGAGGATCTTTGATAACAAAAGTTCTCATTGGGAAGAAAGCTTCAGACTTATTGAGGTTTACACGGTTTGTGGGTGTAGCTTTTCCAAAACTTTTTGAAATTATTTATGATTAGAATGCTCTTTGGGAACGTGTATGGTTTCTATTGGGGTATTACCTTGTTAGGTTCATTATGGGAATTTGACTTCTTCCTGACTGTTGAATTCTTTGGTGTGTTACCTTTTCTTGTCCCATTTAGTTCATTTTGTAATACGAGTGATTTGGCTTGTAGATGATTTAATTGTTGATCCTCGGAATCTGGAGTGGATAAGGGAGGCAAACTGCCCTGTTGTAAGTTGTTTGATCCTGCAACTTTTGCTCCTCTATATTGTGTTTTTCGTTTTTAATTTGGGGTGCTGCGGCGATGGAAGTTTTTGCAGTCGTTCACCCTTTTTCCTTCATTTGAATATCATAATTTTTGTCACTACTTTGTTCACATATAATCCATTTGTGTTTTAGTATTGGATGCCATAATGATGTGCTTTATTTTAATCTGGGCCAAAGTAATCTGATAAATGCTTTCACTTCAGGTTGCTGACATTACGCATTCATTGCAACAGCCAGCTGGGAGACAAGTATGTATAATATTGTATTCATGTTTTTTGAACTAGACAGTTGCATGCAAACTCAGAGAGTAATGATGATATTTATTACATTTTAACACTTTTAATAGATCTGAAATATTTGTGTATTAATGTCATAAACATGCAAAACATGATGCGTTTCATTACACATCGACTTGTTTTCCATCTTGTTTGTGTTGCACATTGCTCAAACAATGTGCCTAATCCAGTTCTCAAGCCATGTTGTCCATGTCCAACTCAACTTATTAGTTATTTTGTGCTAGGTAGGTCAAGTCTACATTTTTTGCAGGCCAGATTAGCAAGTTGAAGGATTGACCCAATCCATTTAGTAATTCAATGCTCAACTTTCCATGCTTTTCCTCATTAGCTTTTTTGGTGTTGTAAATTGCACCAGAATACTGTTCATTTTATTTCTAAATTTTGTTATTCAATACCTTCATTTTTCTGTGGATCTCTGAATTTAGAAGGTTAAATAATATGTGTTTTATCTCTTTAAAGTTGGGTGATGGAGGTGTTGCTAGTGGTGGCCTACGTGAATTAATACCATGCATTGCAAGGACAGCAGTGGCTGTTGGAGTAGATGGGATATTCATGGAGGTATTCAAATTTTTCTGATACTAGTTAGTTTCATATCAGCCACATATCCAATTATCCATTGAAAAAATGAGAGATTTAAGAAAATGGTAGTAAAAAGAAATTAGATAAACAATAGTTGAAGGCAATTTCTCAAATTACCTATTGCATGTCTGCTCTGGCACAAGTTCCTGGAAATTATTTATTTTGATTGGAAAAGAACTTTCTTGAGCATAGTTCCTTCTGTTCAACTTGGTTACGCATGTTACCTTTGTTACTGGTTTTCGTCATATTTTGTTTGGTTAACTTTCGTGTTTATTCTATTTTAGTCTTTAGACTTTCAAATTGGTTTTAGTTCTAGAACTTTACATAAAAAAACAATTTATTCTTTAATCTTTGCCAATAATTTTTTTAAAATAAATGATCTAATAAAATTTAGGAATCAAAACACGGCAATTCAAAATTCAAAATTGAGAGAAAACAGAACATTTGAAAGTTTAGACGAAAATGGAGTATAAGTATGAAAGTTGAGAGACCTAAACTGGATTTAAACCTTTATTATGCTATTACTTTGCTTTGAAGTTATGGATATTTTTATGGGTAATTTTACTCTCTTAAGAGTTCTTTCCTGGTTTGAAGGTGCATGATGACCCTCTGAACGCACCAGTTGATGGTCCAACACAGTGGGTGAGTTTTGCTTAAATGGGTTAAATTTCATTTGTGATATGAGATCTTCTAAGAGTTTATTTGCTGAACCTTTCAATTAATTTTCCCTCTTCTGACTAGCCTTTGCGTCATCTGGAGGAATTGCTGGAAGAGCTTGTGGCCATTGCAGTAAGTTCATTTAGATTTCTTGAATCTTTTTGCCGAGCCATTTCTGGTGATTGGTGAACCTTAGATTGAGCTTAAGTTGACTGAATAGGACCCATCATTCATCTTTGCCATCATCTTGACCAGTGTATAAATGCTCGTTGCTATCGGTTACCGTTTAGACGACCTACTAGCCAAGGATCTATACCAATATTCTTATACATGTTTATTATATGTAATAAAGTAGCAAAACTTACCAGGATTGTTTTTCTTTCCTCAGCGAGTGAGCAAGGGTAAACAGCGTTTTAATATCGACTTGACGCCATTTCGTGATTAGGGGCAAGAGGCACCATGAAATTTCATGGAAGGTACAAGAGCTACGATTTCGGGACTCCATTTCTTGGTCATTAACCCTACCAAATTAGTTTGATTTTGTGTAGATACTTCTGATCTATCTTCAAATGAATGTAATACTTTAGTTTTTCTCTTACACCAATCATGAATTATTTCTCCTAAACAATGTGGCGCTGCTGCCCTGCACTCTCCCATGTCTTATGAAGATGTTGGACCCTATAGAAAGCCAGTTATTGATTTGTTATTATTTTAATTTTTGATACCATTAGTTTTTTTTTTTTTGGTAATATATATATATATATATAATGTCTACTGAGATTTCAAGAGTTCTTTTAGAGTGAAAAACTAAAGAAAGATATTTTTTAAAACCAACATTATCAAACAAGGCAATATAAGTTCATTTTATTTTCTAGGCCAAATTATACACAATACCCTTGATCTTTCAATTTTGCTCATGTTTTAAAATTTTCAAGTTTACCCCAATCCTATAATTTGTTATAGAAAAAAGAAAATGTCCAATAGCAATCTCTATTATAATTAAAACTTGGTTAAATCTTCCTGAACTTTTAGAATTGTGTCCTTTTGGTCCCAAAACTTTAAAAAGTGTCAAATAGATTTATGAACTTTCAATTTTGTATCGTCATTGAACATTAAAAAGTATCCCATAGATCTTTAAATTTCAACTTTTGTGTCTAATAGATCATCCAACTTTCAATGTCGTGTCTATTAGATCCTTAACTTGACATTTTTTAAAATTCATTGGTCTGCTAAACATAAAATTGAAAGTTTAGGTCTTTTAGACAACATTCAACTTTATATTTAATATATTGGTTAATTTAAAAAAAAAAAAATGTCTAATATGTCATGGATTTATTATACACAAAATTGAAAGTTCGAAGATCTATTAGATACATTTTAAAAGCTTAGACACAAATTTAAAAGTTTAGGCCCCGTTTGATAACCATTTTGTTTTTGGGTTTTGGTTTTTGAAAATTAAGCTTAATACACACATACTTCCACCTATAAGTTTATTGGTTTTAATATCAATCTTCTACCTTGTTTTCAAAAACCAAGTCCAATTTTGAAAACAAAAAAAAGTGGTTTTCAAAAACTTGTTTTTGTTTTTAAAATTTGGCTAGGAATTCAAATGCAACCTTAACTAGGATAGGATGAAAACCATGGTTTTTTGTGTAAGATAAGAAGTGACATGTTTATTTTATCAGCAATTTTCTGAAAATTAACTTGCAAAGTTTCACTACGATCCTCATTTTGTCAATTAGATTTCACCTCCACAAAATTTTCCCCCTCATTATAATGTATGAGTATTAATTTATTGAACAAATGGAGGCTTATGATTGTTATTTGTGACGAGTTAATCCAGAAGCTTGAACTCATAAAAACATACAACAAATCATGTGATTTTAGTTTTGTAGATTTCATATTTGGTTTGCCTCAATTTATTTTCTCTGGTTATAAATTGTGAAAAAGAAAACAAAGAAAATCCATAACATTCAAAGTTCAAATACCAATTCAAAACTGAAAGTTCATGGACGTACTAGACATTTTTTTAAAGTTAAGGACTAAACTTGTCATTTTGAAACAAAATAGTGTTCTCTAATCTCCTACTTTATTCACGGTAAACATAAGCCTCATTTGTAAAAAAATTTTATGGGTTGTTTGCACAAATAGAAAAATAGACTAAAATAATTTCAAATATAGTAAAATCTAAAACTATTTATAAATATAACAAAATTGGAGTCTATCAGTGCAATCACAAGTGTAATTATTTATTTTTTTCTTTTTGAAACCTCCACAAATGTAATTATTGTTGATAGACTATTCTATTAGTGATAATTAGTTATAGCAGTCTATCATTGATAGACTACATGCATTGTGATTGAAGTTTATTAGTAATAGATTTGCCAAAACTATATATAACAAAATTAAAGTTTATTTGTGATAGTAATCACAATTGCAATTATTTTTTATTAGTCCATCACTGATGGTCTAAATGCATTGTGATTGAAGTCTATCAATGTCTATCATGGATAGATTTGCCATATTTGACATCTAACTTATAAGGGTTAGGTCAATATTTCTACTATATATAAAAATATCAACAAAATATGGAAAAACTTAAATATATGTTTTAGTTCTTAATGTTTGAGATATCTTTTCATTTTAGTGTTTAATTAAAAAGTTTCAATTTTGTTTAATATTTTTTAATATTTTTTTTTGAAAGAAATATTTTTTAATTTAGTCCCTCACCAATGGTGTGAATGTTAAAATTTGTTGAGGATAAAGTTACATGACATAATACTTGGTGACTAGTAGAAATTAGAGGAGAAAAAGTCATTTAAGGGAAGAAAATTCAAAATTTCTAATAGGGGCAAATTGAAGTTTTTAAAACTAGATGTAATAAATTGAAAAAATACCCAAACATTAGAAACAAGAGCAAATATTTAGCCTATAAAAAAATATCAACAAAATATCATTAATATGAACCTAATAATAATAATAAAAACTTTAAAATAAATTTGAAATGTTAAATGCTTATTTATTAAATTAAACCTTTTTAATGAATATATTGATTTCTATTATTTTTTTAAAAAATATCTATCAATATCAACATTTTATCAATACGGTGAGCCTTCAATATTTTGTAAAAATTTCTAGTCCTAAGGGAAAATTTTCCTGCCTCCATTTAATTACTAACACGTGACACTTTTTTTTTTTTTTTTTTTTTTTTTTGAAAATAACTAACACGTGACACTTGATTTTATAGTAAAAGAAACTACAGATTTTTAATAACAAAAAAAAAGAAAAAAAAAGCTACAAATTTTCCATTGGAGCCCACAATTTTGAGAAGGGAATCTATCAATAGGTTGTCTTATTTCTTAAAAAAAAAAAAAATCTCCGATTTATTATTAAAATATTTTCTCAATACTTTGACTCTCTATCTTCTTTATTCATTTTTGTCTTTTTTTTCTTCTTCACCCATGTTTTAAAATCTATTCAACACTTCTTTTTCCTTTTGATCTCGTCTATTTCTATTTTTATTTTTTCTTTCTCTATTACTTTAAATTATTTTACATATCTTAAAAATAAAATAAGCAAGAATAGTGGTTCAATTCATTTTTATTATTATATTTCTTTTTTACTTGTAACTTTATTGTTTCAAATAATTGAATAATTGTTTTGTCTCACCTTTGATTAATACCATAATTAGATTTTATTTGTTATCTCTGTTGTGATATTTTATTTTTATTTGTACCTTCATTTTCAAATAATCAAATAACTTTTTTTTTAATTTATTTTTATCTTAAAATCTGGCCAAGCAACTCATCTGACCTTCATATGACATAATTTATTTGAAGGAAAAGACGTGACCTGCAAAACAAGAGAAAAAACAAGTAAATTAACAATCAAGAGGAACAAAATAGATACCCCTTTCAGTTCCCTTACCTTAGGGTTAGTCTCTTCTATTTATAGTTGAAATTAGGGTTTTCCCTTAGAGAATAGCCCTAGAGATTGATTCGGGCCCAATGGGCCTCCGTGGACTTGTTTCTTCTCTAGGCTCTTATCATTCTGACTTTCTTAGAACTAGGTCCAAATTCACCCATAACATTACATTTATCCTTTTATATTTAGATTTTATTTGTTACTCATTTGGTTACCTATATGCATTAAAAATTATAAGTATCATAAAACGAAATAAAATATAAAGTTGATAATCAATAGTTCATTATAGAAACAAAAACTTTACTTTGTAAATGAGAAATCCAAATGAAGAGAAGACAAAGTTAATGTATTATATTGAAACGTTTCTCTCTGTCATTAATATTGATGAATATGAAAAAAAAAAAAAAAAGAATTAAAGGGAAAATACCTTTTTAGTCCCTGAGTTTTTAAGGCCAGGTGCGTTTGGTCCCTGGATTTTCAAAATATACTCTTTTAGTCCCCAAGTTTTTAAGAATAGATTTAAAAGGTCCTCATCACTAACTGAACCGTTAGAAACAAACGGAAAGCTGACTGGACAGTTTAGATGCTGAGGTGGCTTGATGATTGAGATTAAAAAATGGTCCAAGTGGATTTAAACTAATTACAATATTTTTAAAAAACTACTGGAGTCTGGAGCCCTAAAATTGTTTAACTTCCGTGTAAATTGGGGAGGGGGATGGGAATCGCTTGATACACCCATTTACGAAGGAGAAGACAATCGACAAGCGAGGCTTCAATTTCAACGGTGCTTCTACCTGACCGACCAGGCTTCAATTTCAACAGGCAAAAATTTCAACGACCTTCAATCCATTGGCAATGGGAGAAATTTTTTGAGGCTTTTCGTCGAACAGGTGGTCGGCGGCGGACGTGAGAAGCGGATTGTGGTTGGAGATTTGATTCGAATCAGATTTTTTGTTTGCGAGGAAGAGAATGGAAGGGATTAAAAGAAGAAGAGTAAGAAAGGAAGGTGAGAATCGGAGACTGAGGAAGCAAATTGAAGCTAGAAGAGCTGAAACAATGGCGACAATGAAGCGTGATTGTTTGGAAGCGGATGAAGATGAAGATGAAGATGATGAACAGAGTAAAGCGCAGTGATCTGTGAACTTTTCCATTATCAGAGGAAGGGAGAAGGTTGAAGGAGTTGGAAAGTGAATAAAACCTTCGATCAATTTCAATGGATTGAAGGTCGTTGAAATTTTTGCCTGTTACTTAACACGTTGCAGTTTTGTGAGAATTCCACGTGAACGAAATCACACCACTCACCCAAATCACATGCAACAACCAGGGAAGAATCACCCACTTTCAGTCAAAGAACAGATACCAAACCTCAAGTAAAACGAAGAGCTCGAACAGTAAAGAAGGAAATCACACGCAGAGGGTCAAGGAAAGAAGAAAGGAATACAAGGTTTATAGTGGTTCAGCATCAATGGCCTACATCCACTGTCAAGGGAGCTCTCAATCTTATTTCAGCATTCAATTACAAGGTACAAGAAATCTCTCTATCCCTTTTAAGCTTTCACTCACTCTCCCAATACTAATCCTCTTCATCCTTTTATATACGAGGATTTAAAACTGGTATGACAGTTATATGGAGTGAGCTTGTTAGTTACAACATGAGAAATTCCAGGTATTTTACTCTTTACAATCTCCACCTTTGTAATTAACAAGATCAGAATAAGATGTTCCCTCCTTTGATCATCCACTTTTACCCTTTCTCTAGTAGGTGAAAACCTACCAACTGAAGACAGTGTTGAAACTTTGTCTGATTCAGGGGTTTCGTTAACATGTCTGCAGCATTATCCGAGGTATGAATTTTCAGAACTCGAATTTCCCCCTTCTCTATAGCTTCTCTTACAAAGTGATATTTGATATCTATATGTTTTGTTCGGTTATGGAACTGCGGGTTTTTGGTTAGAAATATTGTGCTCTGATTGTCACAATATATGTTCACAGTAGGTTGCTTTATTCCAAAATCATTTAGCAATCCCTTCAACCAGATACCTTCTTTAATAGCTTCCGATAGGGCAATGAATTCAGCCTCTGTCGTTGAGAGTGCCACTACTGATTGAAGAGTGGCTTTCCAACTTAGGAGATTTTGACCAAGTAAAAAAAGATAGCCTGAAAGGGACCTTCTTTTGTCTAAATCTCCAGCAAAGTCAGAGTCAACATACCCAAATACTTCATTCTCTGTTGGGTTGTTCTTAATGTACTGTAATGAGGCTTGTGTAGTGCCCTTTAGGTATCTCATTACCCACTTAACAGCCTCCCAATGCCTTTTGCCTGGATTAGACATGTACCTGCTCACCAAGCTTGTTGCATAGGACAAGTCTGGTCTTGTCGAGATCATCAGGTACATTAAACTCCCAACTGCTTGGGAATAAGGAACCTTTGTCATTAAGGCTTTATGTTCCTCATCTTCTTCATTTGGTGAGTTTGAGGTTGAGAGTTTGAAGTGGTGAGCTATAGGAGTTGATACTGTCTTGGCTTCAAACACTTTAAACTTTTTCAGTATCTTGGCACAGTAATTTGACTGACTGATTTGGAGTGTTGAGCTGTTTCTAGCTCTGTTTATTTCTACTCCAAGAATCCTTTTAGATTCACCTAAGTCCTTCATATTGAATTCTTGTTTCAGTAAGGACCTCACCTTGTTCAAAACCTCCTTAGTCTTTCCTGCTAGTAACATATCATCAACATAGAGTAGGAGAAAAACACTCTGTTGGAAAGACCTTGTGTTAATATACACACAATTGTCGAAGGAGCTTTTGGTGAAGCCTAATTTTGAAACAAAGTAGTCAAACCATTGGTACCAGCACCTAGGAGACTGTTTAAGCCCATAGATAGATTTCTTTAACAGGCAAAACAGATCCTCCTGCCCCTTCTTCACATATCCAGGGGGCTGCCTCATGTAGATGGTCTCTGTTAGGAAACCATGTAAAAACGCAGTCTTTACATCCAGCTGATCCATTTCTAAATTTTCTTGGACTACTAGCGAGAACAGCATCCTGATTGAGGTCATTTTAACCACTGGTGAGAATATCTCGGTGTAGTCAATTCCCTCCTTCTGTGTGTACCCTTTTGCAACCAGTCTAGCTTTGAACCTTGGCTTTAAGATATTAGTCAATCCTTCTTTTAGCTTATAGATCCACTTACAGGCAATCGGTTTGAACCCCTTTGGAAGAGGCTGCAAAATCCATGTCTCATTGTCTTCTAGGGATTTCATTTCTTCATTCATAGCCTCTATCCAACCCCTTCCATTTGGTCCACTGATTGCTTCCTCAAAGCTATTCGGTTCTTCTGAGTTTAGAGTATCTGCAACATTCAAAGCAAGTGAGATGTAATCTGCCTCACTAAACCTTGATGGAGGGACTATGGTTCTCCTTTGCCTATCTCTTGCCAAGGAGTAATTCTGTAAGTCGGCTTGTTCATGCTCTGTTTCTATAGGATATTCTTCTTCTTGTGGTTCAGTTTCTTCTTGAGATTCTTCTTCTAACTGAATTCCAGAGGTTGAGGGAAGCAAATTTTGCTCCACCTCAATTCTTGTACCCTGGTCTTTAGGAATCTCATCTTGGGATTTGTCTTGTAGCATGAACATCTCCTGTTCTCTGAATGTGACATCACGGCTGTTGACACACCTTTTTTCTATTGGATGCCATAGCCTAAATCCTTTGAACCCTTCGGTAAAACCCAAAAACATGCACTTCACTGCTCTTGCTTTGAGTTTTCCTTGATTCTGATGCATAAAGCCCACACAACCATAGACTTTCAGATGCTGCAACTTAGGGGGTTTTCCAGACCACTTTTCTTCAGGAGTTAGAAAGTTGATAGATGTATGAGGACATCTATTTAGGGTATGTACCGTATATGAAGCTGCCTCTGCCCAGAATTTTTCCCCTACCATTGCATCTGCAAGTTGACATCTGACTCTATCCATTATCGTTCGATTTAATCTCTCTGCCACCCCATTTTGCTGAGGTGTGTGCCTGACTGTTCGGTGCCTTACTATACCATTTGCCTTACAAAAGCTGTCAAAGATTTCGTTACAAAATTCTAGACCATTGTCGGTCCTTAAACATTTAACCACTTTATCAGTCTGTTTTTCTACCATAATTTTCCATTCTCGGAATTTTTCAAAGGCCTGATCTTTAGTTTTAAGAAAATATATCCAACTCTTCCTCGAAAAATCATCTATTAAGGTCAAGAAATACCTGGAACCACTGAGAGAATTTGTTGTAGCAGGCCCCCATAAGTCTGAATGGATGTACTCGAGAATTCCTTTAGTTGTTAGTTGGGACTTGTTGAAACTGTGCCCTTTTGCCTTGCCAACTACACAATATTCACAGAAGTTTAGATTGTCTCCAACTCCTCGAGGTAATATCCCTTGGCTGGCTAAGACTTGAAGCCCTTTAGAGCTAATGTGAGATAACCTCTTGTGCCATAGATCACCTTCAGATAGGATATTCTCTGTCACATTAAGAGCTGTCTGTATCATTTCTACATTCTTCAGCACATACAGACCATTAATTCTGGTCCCAATTAGGACTATCCTTGAGTCCTTTTTGATCTCTATGGTCCCAGCACTCCCTCCATAGGTACAACCAGCTGCATCAAGCATTCCCAAAGAGATTAAGTTCCTCTTTAGGTTAGGAACATGCCTGACATTCCTTAGCAATTTAACAGACCCGTCTGAAAGCTTCAAGGATACTGAGCCTATCCCAACAACTCTGCAAGTGTTGTTATTACCCATATAGACTATTCCTCCATCCCATTCTCGGTACGTGCTGAACCAACCTTTGGAGGGAGTCATATGGAAAGAGCAACCTGAATCTATCACCCAATCATACTTCTCGACTGCTGGATGTTCATTACTACACTGGTCTGATGTTGCTAAGGCATCGGAATAGGTTATGGAGTTCTCTCCAACAGCAGCCTCTGGTTGTTTGTGTTTCTTGTTCTTATGATACTGATTTTTCCTTTTGAGAGAATAACAATCCCTCTTTATATGACCCTCCTTGTGGCAATAATTGCACTTTACACTACAACAATTTTGGGCTTAGATGTCAGTTTTGCACCGTTATTAAACCCCTATGATCACGGATTTGAATCTGTTGTTGTTCTGGGTGTGATCTAACCTCTACGATCACGGATTACAACAATAACTGTTTAAAACCGTCATCAAACACCTCCGTGATCTTTCATGTATAATAATGGATTACAACAATAACAGTTTAAAACCGTGGTTGTTCTGGGTGTAATTGAACACGTACAATGACAGATTACAACAATGACGGTTTAAAACCGTGGTTGTTCTAGGTGTGATTGAACTCGTACGATGACAGATTACAACGATGACAGTTTAAAACTGACATCTTTGTCGACCCCTATGATAACGGTTTACAACAATGACAGTTTACAACCGACATATATGACTACATTAATGATGGTTTTAAAATGACATTTTTCCCTCAACACGTTCGATTACGATATGTTACAATGACGTTTTATAACTGTTATTATAGTGTCATAAGATGATAGTTATAAACTGACATCTTTCCTCATACCACCTGCCAACATATTTATTGTCATAATTCAAATCCACATCCTGAATACCTATTATTGCAATTCAAAATATTTTAATTGATCCAATAATCTACAGATATTTAAAACGAACATTTGAGAATAACATTCAATCCAAACACAGCAATTGAGAAAACATCAAATACTTTATTTCATTCGATCCAAAAAACTCCAAACTTCACAATACAATATCCAAAACCACTAAATTGTTCTAAACTATATAGTAAACTGAAATATTTACAAAAAGAATAAAATGTAAGTACAATCGTTTTTTTGTCCATTCAAAATACCACATATATATGTCAAGAAAATCTTACACATCCTATATCGTCTAAAAGGAAACAGCTAGCTACCACAAGGATGGATACTTCACGTGAAGTTTGACACATATCCCACCCATTCAACTCGTACCTCGTCCAACTGTTCTTGTGTGAACGAATTCTTAGTATTAAACTACAAAAAAAAAAAACAAAAAATAGATATTACGATTATAATTAATTTAAGAAAAAGTATCATATATACTGAGTGTCTATCAATAATAACAACCCCATGTAAAAGACAACAATATCGATAATTAACATTAAAGAATATCATAGAAATAAATACTGAAAATAATATTTATACTCAATTGTCACTTAATGCCCACAACCTTCAACTTTTTTTACTCATAACAACCACAAATTGACGGATCGGAGTTATGAATTACCTGAAGACAACATACGTATCTCTTTGTATATCCCAAGTCATTTACTAGCAGAACTTCCAAGGCTTTAGCTAATTGTCGCGCTGAAGCCACAAACCTATGCATAATTCATTAAGGGCTTGAATGAGCTTCAAAAACATAATTAATTTCAAAACAAAGCACGCAAAAGTTAGTGTTAACCAATTGATATACTTCATCTATAAGAACGTGAAAAGATTTGGTGTAGTTTGCATAAAACATCTAAGAATCTGATTTTCTAGAGATGCCCACATACGCCCATTATATAAGGCCACCCATCTGATAGTCATAGGTCAACGCAAAATAAAAATCAAGCATCATGTAAAATACAAATCTTTCCAACCAAGGAATGAATGCCAAGATAATTCCATGCTCCCTAGTGAATGAATGCTCAAAATAATTTCATAATCACAATGCATATTAGAATAAACAATCAATGCCATAAGGCCATATATAGTAGTAGATAAGGCATGAACTGACAAAATTATGTTTATGGAAAAGTTAAAGCAAAGGCCTTATAGGATTAGAAGAAACAAATCATGATTCTAACGGTAATAAATAATCATTGCCTGCGAAGAGCAAAACATAAAAGCCCAAGGTTAAGAGGGGGAAAGAAGGCATGAAAACCTCTTTATATTTCAAGATGATAACAAAGTGTCAGCAAATCACACTGAAGCTCTACATACAGACAGAAGTAAACAGATTAGTTATTTGTTAAAAGAAACACGCATGATGATGAGAAGGACATACATGTTATAATTATTTTGCAATTCATGAGTTGATAAATTGGATGATGTGTTTTGAATGGCAGTCTGGTACTTTTGAGCTGCTACCCCAAGTTGACTAACCTGCATAAAGAGTGTAAATGTGAGTCACAAATCGATTGATAACAGGCTGTAATAGTGATAATTATAGAGAAAATTTTACAAATAAGCAGGTCATTTTAAATGCAAGGTAGTTTTTTTATGGAGAGCAATAATATGGGGCCTGATTTTAATGTGTTACAAGACGACGAAGTTAAACCTGAGGTATCAATAATCTCCTAGGAATTAGTTCTTCATGGCGTCGAGCAAAGAATTCCCATGAAGATATCTGAAAGGAATAACAAAGCTATAAAAGTTACCACACACATTGAACTAGAACCCAATATATTGATGAACAAAGGCTCTGGTCGCCCATACCGACTTCCCCACCTGACCATGTCCTTCAGCACTAACCAAAACCAATCAGAACCAATATTAAGAAGAAGAGGGGAAGAACAAAACATCAGTTCAAGTTCTAATACATCACTAAATAGTGTACACAAACCACACAAAAAAGTGGATTTAATTTAATTTCAAAATCAAAATTCTAGTGACTACCAAGAACCCCAACACAGAAATATAATCAATTAAAAAATATGAATCTAATTCGCTTGAGCCAGTAACAAATTAACAATCATACAACTAAATTAAATCAAGAATTCTCAAATGACTAATCAAACATGCCTCATGTATTGACATCGATGGAAGGATGGAGAAGAAAGGGGTGGGAGTGGAGGCCTGTTTCTGAATAAATCTTTGCCTTCTAGGAGAAATTGCTGAACTTCGCTTTCAATTCTTCGTAATCGTTCCTGGCAAATTTTTTCTTCTTTCAGTTGGAAGCTTTCTCCTCATTCTTTTCGTTGTTTGTCAAGCTCGATTTCAGAACCTCATTCATCCACTCACGGTTTGTAGAATATTAAAATGAGTCAACCCCGTTAAGGCATTAATGCGTTTAGAAAAACGTTATTGCTACAGTGTCGTCAAACGCCCTTCACTGTTGTTAATCTCACCGTCGTCTCCACCGCCGTTTACAAGCTTGAACCACCGTGTCGTTGTCCCTAGCGTCGTCGTTTTCACCTCCATGAACAAACAAACCAAGAATCTTTACGATTACCTTCTATTATTTGCGGCTGCAGTCGAGAAAGTCGAACAACCCAGCCGTTGAACTCGCGCAGCCGCAGTCCGTCAAACAAGCAATGTCGAAGCAACCGTACGTCCTTCAGCGAGGGAATCCATCGAAGCAGAGCAGTCTGAAGTCGAGAGGGAAATCGTGAAGGAAGAAGAAACAAAATCGTGAGGGAAATCGATGAGAGAAGTCGATTCATGGGGAAGAATTGCGCAACGGCAGCTTGGTGATGAAGGCGAAACGTTAGGGCACAAACCAAATTAGGGAAAACCGACATAGAAGCTCATCATACGATAACGGGCCTGAACCGTTATTGAAGCCAACATCGTTGAGAAATTTTTACGAAAATTTTCGTCATTCTCCGAAAAACGCGGCGCCTTTTTTATACACATCTTTAATGACGGGCAGTAACCGACATCGAAGGTCTCCCTTTGATGACAATTTCAAACCGACACCGTTGGGAAATTTTTACGAAAATTTTCGTCTTTCTCCGAAAAACGCGGCGCCTTTTTTATACACATCTTTAATGACGGGCGATAATCGACATCGAAGATCTCCCTATGATGACGGTTTTAAACTGACATCGATGAGCAATCTTTTCGCGCCCTTTCTAAATTAAATATAATAACAGTTTAAAACCGTCATCGTAGGTTTCCATTTTTTACAAACGTTAGATGACGGGTAAGAACCGTCATGGAAGGGTCTTCTTTAATTACAGTTAGAAACCGTCATTGTACCCCAAATTTTCGAAAGTTAACATTTTTTTCTGGAGAAAGTGGCGTTTTTTTCACAATCCGTCATCTTAGAGTCAATCCGTCATTGTTATAAAAATACAATCCGACATCGTAGCCCCAAATTGTTGTAGTGTTATCTTGGCCTTTGCTTTATCATCTATTTGAGGCTTATTTTCTTTGGTCTTGGGCTTCCCTTTAACAAACAAACCTTCGGATGACTCATTTTTCTGTGACTGTAATTCAAGATCTTTGGTTCTAATGGCAGAAATAATTATGTCAGTTGTAATAGAATCCCTGCCATATTTCAACGCGGCCTTCACTTCTTTATAAGTCTCTGGAAGTGAATTAAGTAGGACAAAGGCTTCATTCTCGTCCCCAATTTTCTCTCCCACATTCTTGAATTCTGAAGTCATTCGCTTGAAGTCATCCAAATTCTCAGTCAAAGGCTTTGAGGGATCCATTTTATAAGTAAAGAATCTCTCCCTCATGAACATTTTATTATGAACATCTTTAATCTCATACAACTTGTTGAGCTTTGTCCATATTGCAAAGGGTGTTTCCTCATCGATTACTTGTCGCAGAACATTATTACTTAGATTCAAGATCAGCGTCCCATAAGCAGTCACATTCATTGTCTCCTTTTGCTCTTCAGTCACGGTGATTGGTAACTTGGAAGGATCTAGCAAGGCTTGTAAAGCCTTTTGTTGCCCAAGAATAGCTTTGATCTTGACTTTCCAAAGATCAAAGTCCCCCTTCCCATCAAACTTCTCAATTTCATACCTTGTCATTGACATTCTTGAATTCAAGAATTAAGTTCTTGACTGATTTCTGGCTCTGATACCACTGTTACTTAACACGTTGCAGTTTTGTGAGAATTCCACGTGAACGAAATCACACCACTCACCCAAATCACATTCAACAACCAGGGAAGAATCACCCACTTTCAGTCAAAGAACAGATACCAAACCTCAAGTAAAACGAAGAGCTCGAACAGTAAAGAAGGAAATCACACGCAGAGGGTCAAGGAAAGAAGAAAGGAATACAAGGTTTATAGTGGTTCAGCATCAATGGCCTACATCCACTGTCAAGGGAGCTCTCAATCTTATTTCAGCATTCAATTACAAGGTACAAGAAATCTCTCTATCCCTTTTAAGCTTTCACTCACTCTCCCAATACTAATCCTCTTCATCCTTTTATATACGAGGATTTAAAATTGGTATGACAGTTATATGGAGTGAGCTTGTTAGTTACAACATGAGAAATTCCAGGTATTTTACTCCTTACATTGCCTGTTGAAATTGAAGCCTCGTCGGTCAGGTAGAAGCACTGTTGAAATTGAAGCCTCGCTTGTTGATTGTCTTCTCCTTCGTAAACGGGTGTATCAAGCGATTCACATCCCCTTCCCAATTTACACGCAAGGAAGTTAAACAATTTTAGGGCTCCAGTAGTTTTTTAAAAATATTGTAATTAGTTTAAATCCACCTGAACCATTTTTTAATCCCAATCATCAAGCCACCTAAGCTTCTAAACTGTCCAGTCAGCTTTCCATTTGTTTCTAACGGTTCTGTTAGTGATGAGGACCTTTTAAACCTATTCTTAAAAGCTTGGGGACTAAAAGAGTATATTTTGAAAACTCAGGGACCAAACGCACCTGACCCTGAAAACTCAGGGACTAAAAAGGTATTTTTCCCAAGAATTAATATTGGAATTTTAACCATAAAGAAGAGAGAAACTTTTACTTTTGAAAAAAAAAAAAAGACTGTTGAAGCATTTTTCTCTCAAAATGTGGATTCCAACCGATTTAATATATAAAATTAAGGTTTAATTACAAGTTTAGTCTGTGAACTTTCAGGATTGTATCTATTAGGTTCCTGAACTTTAAAAAGTTTTTAATAGGTCCTTGGAACTTTCGATTTTATTTCTAATAGGTCTCTGAACTTTAATTTAAAAATGTCTAATAGGTCTCTAGACTTTCAATTTTGTGTCTAATAGGTCCCTAATATATTTGATATATTTTAAAAAATTAACCAATCTACTATATATAAAATTGAAATTTATACCTATTGAGACTCTAAACGTCCAATTTTGTATCTAGTAGGCTTGTGAATTAAAAAAAATGTTGAATAGGTCAAAGACTTATTAGACACAAAATTAAGAGTTGAGGGACATATTGGATACAAAAGTGAAAGTTTAAGGACCTATTGGATACTTTTTAAAGTCCAAGGATCTATTAGAAACAAAATTGAAAGTTCGAGGATCTATTTGAAATTTTTTAAAGTTCAAGGATTACATTGACACAACCCTGAAAGCTTAAGAACTAAACATGTAATTTAACCTATTTCAAAAAAAAAAAAAAAATGTAATTTAACCTAAAATTAAAAAGATCCACACGATAATTAAAATTAATGGAGGAGGTAGTGAAAATTTCCCTACTAGGAGAACTATAAAAATTTTCCCCAATATTTCCATGGATACTGATATTTTTTTTTTTGAGAAGATGGATACTGATATTTAAAACATGTCAACTTCGGTTCTAAATTTCATAAAAGTATCAATGTCACTGGATTTTCTTCCCCAAAAAATTCTAAAGAAGTTAATAAAAAACATTAAAATTATATAAAATTACAAAAAAAGAAAAAAAAAAAAAACCACGTGGAGCACTTTTTAAATTTTCTCACATTTCCTTTATATACTTTTTTTTTTTTAAAAAAAAAACATTTCCTTTATATACTTTTGTAATAGAACATAAATATATTAATGAACTCCATCTTCCTATTTCCAATATCCATTCCAACCCTTATGTATACAGAAAAATATGGACATTAATTTCAATGGATATTCCTTAGAAGACAAAAATAAATAAATAAATAACTTCTCTCAACTCAGAAAAAGTTTCAATTGATTGAATTCCTTCATTACAGAAATTAAAAAAAAAAAAAAAAAAACAACCTCACAAAATATAAGTCCACTATAAAGACAAATAATAAAAATCCCTCCTTTTTTCTAACACGTTTTTCCTACAGAAAAAATTCAAAGTAGGTTCCGCAGCCGCCGGAAGAGCAGTCGTCGGCGGAGTTTCCAGAAGAGGCCGACGTGGACGCAGTCGCCGGCGGCGGCGGCGGCCCAGCTTGTAAATCTCCAGTTGGGTGCGTGGGAAAGAGAGAGAGAGTTTCAGTCTGAACGTCAATGGCGGAGGCCTCATTTTCACATGATTCGTACCCGAATCCGCCATTGTTATTGCAGCTTCTTCTCTCACTCTTCGATCTCCTTCTCATAATGGCGCTGCTTTGAATCACCTTGGAACTATTGTGGTACTGTGGATAAAATCCGACGTCGTTTTGATGTACGTAGTATGGGCTGCAAATCACTGATCATACAACAAGATAATCTGATATTAATAAAGGACAAAATAACATTCTTATGCAAATGTACTTTAAAAAGAAAAAGCTTAAGCTAATCAAATATGAGTAAATTCAATTTCCTTTGACTTCGACTTCTTCTATTTTGATAATATGTTCTACCACTCAATCCAAAAACTTAACCTTTCTGGCCAACTTGAAAATCAGATCCTACAAGGGATTATCGACACAAGTGACATGATTCAAAGTTCAAACACACGACTTTCTATTTTAATACCAAGCTTACCAACTTTACTAAAAAGCTTAGTCTAATGGGTTACGGTTAAATTTAACTTCTCAACAAGCTTATAGGTCAATATCAAATCAAACAATTTGAAAGGTATGGAAAAAGAGATTAACACTAACATTACAGGATTCAAACACAATCTTCTATTTTAATACTATGTTCCACCACTCAATCCAAAAACTTAACCTTTCCGACTTGTTGACTTGAAAATCAGTCCCAACAAAGGTTTATCGACACAAATGACATAATTCAAACACATGACTTTCTATTTTAATACCAACTTACCGACTTCACCGAAAAGCTTAGTCTAATGGGTCATGGCTAAATTTAACTTCTCAACATCAAATCATACGTGTATCAAAAAAAAAAAAACATCAAATCAAACAATTTGAAAGATATGGAAAGAGAGAAAACAAAGAGATTAGATTTTGAGACATAGGGTGTACGAAAAGATAGCTTTTTGACGTGAAAAAAGTGTTCGTCCCTGTTCCATCAACCGTTAAGAAGCAGTTCCAAACGAAATTAAAGTAAAAGATTTGAACTTTTTCCTTTTTTAAGAAAACCCAATGAAACAATAACAACAACAGACATAAAGAAAGAAACAAAATAGAAAAACCAACCATTTGGAGAAGGAAATTGGGAAGAAGCAAAAGGTGGAAGAGGAGAGTTGTTGTTATTAAAGTGAAGAAAGTGATTAAAATAAGCAAAAGTGGAGTCTTGCTTTTGCTTCTGCCTCTGCCTGGCTTTGTGATTCTGAAACCAATAGAACACATTTTTGCCTTCGATGTGCCCATAACTCTTCAGCCTACTCGTAATCTGTTGTATTTGCTCAGCACTCGGCGTCCTCACGCCTTGTTTGTACAAGTTCTCCAAAATGCTTATCTGCTCTTTCGTCGGATTCCACCGTGAGCTCGCCGGAGAACCGCCCACCTCCGCCGCGTTTTCCATGATGAGGAAATTGTGTGTGTGATAATAGTGCATGGGTTGTATATATAATGGAAGAATAATGATGAAAGAGTTTTTAAAATTTTAATTGCCTCTCATTCTGAAGAGCCTAAAAAGAAATGGGTTTAATTGAAAACCAATGGGGTGTGTACGTGGACGGTGATTTGGACGAATGGAGAGAGAGATAAGGACATGCGTATCGTTTTTGGCGCTGGAAATCTCTGAAAACATGGTGGGTAGAGCAAGGGTCGACCTACTAGGGTTTAGAGAGAGGGAGAGGGAAAGGGAAAGTATCAAAAATACCAAATTACCCTCCTAATCCATCAATGGCTAAAAGGGTTTAGGGGTTGGCTTGGGTCGATACAATGAGATTGATAGTTTTGCACAGTTGGATTAGAGTGAAATTGTGAAAGTATCTTGATTATTTTGTTTCAAATGGTTATAAGAGCAGATAAGTTTGAATATCTGTATTCGACGATTTTTAGGAGACAACTACATTGTGGTGGCTTCATTGAATATTTGGCGGTTTTATGATGTTTTGAACCTAACCCATGTCATAAATTCTTGTATTCCATTTTTTTTTTAAGTTATGAAATCAACCCATCAATAAAAATTGGATCGATTTATAAGTTCGATTTTGGTGAAATTCACACCTATTAGGTGAAACTACTTAACTTTTATACAAATATATGCATATATATGTTTCAATCAGTTGAGCTATCATCCTATATTGATAACTTTTAAATACGTATAATTAACTTAAGAAAGAAGACGCTTTTGCCTAAAAATTTCAAACACTAACTCAATGCACATTTTTTTTTTAAAGAACTAACTCAATCCACATAACTTGGATATGGATTTAAATTAATTTGAGCTAGAAATGGGTGAAAATGTGAATCTTAGGTTAAAACAACTCTAAAGAACCAATGATTATATGTTATTAATTAATTCAACCTTAAAAACCGAACCAACTCAATGGGATTAAGAAAAAAAATGAATTGTGAACCTGGTTTGGATTGGATTATTGTGTTTTTTTGGAAGAACCCTAAGAAATGGCGATGGGATTGCTTGGTGGGATAAGCATAAGTATTGATAAAAAAAGATCTCGGGAATGACAGAGGAGGGAAAGGCCAAGTAGGTTACGCCATTGAAGGGGAAAGGGAAAAGCTTCAATTAATTTTGAAAGAAAAGAAAAGGAACAGGCTGTTGGGTTGTAAGATGTAGGTAAGGCCTAGGCTTTGGGAATTGAAGTGTAAGGCAATAGAGATGGATATATATATATCATCAGAAGAAGTTGAAACGTTTTTAGGTTTTTTAGATGCAGGCTCTCACTGTGAGTTTGTGTGTGCAACCAAAACTAAACCAAATCAAATTAATTAAACCACCTTTTTCTCTGCCTATATTATATAGCTCACCTCCTTTTCCCATTTGCAAAACCCCTTTATGCAATTCTCCAAACTCTTTGAAATTTGAATTGTCTCATTCTTATGGGTTTTGAAATATGTACGTGTTCGGGCTAGTTTATGCACATATGTATCTCATTGATTACCCTACTACATTTAGTTTCTAAGATAACTCGGTAAGATATATATTAAATCCTAGGGTTTTATTACAAGTTTAATTCCTAGACTTTCAAGTTTGTATCAATTAGGTTCTCGTGTCTAATCAATCCCCGAACTTTCAATTTTGTTTTTAATAGGTTTTTGAACTTTAAAAATGTTTAATAGGTCTTTGAACTTTCAATTTTTTGTGTCTAATAGGTCTTGGTATATTCGAGATTCTTAAAAATTAACCAGTCTACTATATATAAAATTGAATTTTATGCCTATTGAGACTCTAAGCTTCCAATTTTGTATCTAGGTAGTCTTGTGAATTTTTAAGAATGTCATTGAATAGGTCAATGACTTATTAGACACAATTAAAAATTGAGGGACCTATTGGACATAAATGTGAAAGTTTAAGGACCTATTATTGGAAACAAAATTGAAAGTATGAGGACCTATTTAGAATTTTTTAAAATTCTGGGACTAAATTGATACAATATTATCGTGAAGATTCAAAGACTAAACATGTAATTTAACCTAAATCCTACTATATAGATAGATGGCCACATGAGTTTGATATAAACTTATGAATTGATATGAATGCAGATTGGTTGGATTGATAAATGTAATGGGAATTAGGTATTGTGTTAGTAAGGTGGCGCCGCCTCGTTAAACTAAAATCAAGCACAGCCAAAGCCAGCTGCTGCTGCTGCTGCTCTATATTCTGGGCCACTCTCTACAACACCGAATACGATGCAGATTGGTGCATATATCTTCCTTCTCTCTCTCTCTTAGCCTCTTCTATTTGGCCATACCCTACGAACTAAATCCTCTCTCTCTCTCTCATGCAAAGCTAGTTTTATATATAATTCATGACACTAAATATTTTCTAACATCATGGATCCTAATTATTGTAAACTACATGAATAATTCAAACTTATATATGTGTTATAGGTAATTTTGGATCACTCTGATGCACAAGGAGCGGACGAGGACAATCGGACAGAGATAGGACCAGAAAACCGACCCAGAGGAAGACCAGACCAAAGGGTCGGGCCAACTTGGCCCGACCCATATGGTCGGCCCGCTCGGTCGCCTCCGTTTGGTCCCTGCTGCCTCTGGCCGCTCCGGTTCAGCCTGGTTTGTCCCGAAACGCCTCCGAATTCCTAAAAACCCTAGGAGCATGAGCAGGTAGTTAAACCCCTCTTCGTCACTGAAGAAGGGATCACGAACTCTATTCTCGACTTCTCCTCTTGCTCTCTAGTTCTTCCTTCCGTTTTCTTACTTAAGCATCGGAGGCGGAGTGACAAAGACCATACCGGTGTGTAGGTTTTCTTTCTTGCAGGTCACGTCTTCCTCCCTATCAAACAAATTTACCGTTGGTGGCACATGAAGGTCAGGTGAGTTCCTCCCGACCAAATTTGACCATCAACGATATGTTTATAGTTTGCAATATTTACGACTTGCATATTTTCAAAATTATTTGACTTTCTCGGTCATGTTTTAAATCAAGGAATATAATTATCTAAAACAAAAGGGATAATCTAGCATATTTTTAATTTTTAAAGAAAAAAGATGGTGTGAAAAACAAAGAAACTATCAATGCAAAAGGGTTCCAAGTTATACCTTTTAATAAAAGTTATAAAAATTGCTATATAATAACCCACATTTCCTAATAGCATAATTTTATTATCCTTTAGATATGGAATAACTTTTTGGTAGAACGTTACGTACTATAACAGTACAATAAAATGCTATCGTTTTATGTTGATAACAATGTTTATATAGAAGTGTAACTACTCACTTTTTAACTTTAGATGAAAAGTTAGAATAAGTTTTTGGATGGTTAAATTATTGACTTTTTTTTTTTTAATAACTTTTATGAACTTTTTGTGATTTTAAGTTATATACTAGCTATGTTATGTAAGAAAATGCTATTCAACGTCTTTCGTAGCATTGGATGAATATTTTTGTTGTATCTTTTATAGCCTTTTTAATATGTTGTTCTGGATAATTATAGTACTATTATTGTTTGTTAAATAATAGATACGAGATCCATAAAAGTGTATAGGATTAATTCACATTGCTATGAGGAAATATTCCTATATAATTATCAATGCCTATAAACAAGTAGACATATAGACATTAAATAAATATTATCAACTTTGGACGACAATGATACAAAACATAAACTTTTTATATCTTATCATTCCTGATTTACAAAAATATGTTGTTATCCAAAATCAAATAACATTTTGTACACATGACCATGATTCCATGGGTGGGAATTGATTCCCTTCATCAACCTACAAAAAATTTAAGCTATCAAGAAAGAAATAAAAGTTAAACATGAAATCATTCAAAGTATAAAAGTTTAATATATGGAAGTTTAACTTGAACATAACTCAACTAATTAAGAAATTATATCGTCATTGACTATAAGGTTAAATGTTCTAATCTCACATCCACATGTCGTTGAAACTAAAAAGAGTTTAATCGAAATATAATAATGTACATATTTATCGTAACTTTATCATAAGGTCATCAACGATGTGTGCTACTAATTATAGCATTCTCAATATTTTTCACTTTTAAGTTGAGCTTCCATAATATGTCTCGGGTTTTATTGGCAAGTCCACCCCAACTCTAATGACTAGCAAACCAACCGAGAAATGTGATGAATTTTTTTTTGAAACATTCGAAGACCATCAACTTTCAACAATAGTCGTCTCTCTCATAAACATTCCAATATAGCAACTTATTACAAATGAGAGAGGAATACTTGCCCATCTTATTGATCATAGATAAATCCTCTCATATATATAAGTGAGAATTTAGTTACAAAGGGAAATAACAGAATAAGGATAATTAACAGAATGTAACTAAACTATAACAATGTAATATATGTAATATGCCCCCCTCAAGATGGACTATGGATATTAAGAATCCCCATCTTGATCATTAACAAATGAAGAGAGTTTCCTAGGGGCTTAGTAAACATATCAGTTAGTTGCATTTGAGAACGAATCGACAAAAGCTTTAGGAGCCCCTTCTCAATCTTGTCACGTACAAAGTGACAATCTATCTCGATGTGTTTGGTCCGCTCATGAAATGTCGGGTTAGTGGCAATTGCAATGGCAGCATGATTGTCACAATACACAAGTGCTGGAGCTTGAGAAGGAATATGGAGATCAATGAGAATGTGAGATAGCCACGTTATTTCACTTGACACAGCAGCTAGTGCACGGTATTCAGCCTCTGCCGAAGAGCGAGATACCGTGACTTGTTTCTTCGTTTTCCAACAAATGAGCGAGTTGCCAAGGAAGATGCAAAAACCAGTAACATATCTCCTAGTATCAAGGCATGCACCCCAGTCAGAATCAACGAAGGCCTTGATTTGGAATGAAGTTGACGCCTGAAGTAAAACACCCTGACCCACTGTACCCTTCAAATAACGAAAGAGGTGATTGACAGCATCAAGGTGAGCAGACATGGGTCGAGCAATATACTGACTTAATTTGTGAACCGCAAAACAAATATCAGGACGAGATAATTGTAAATACATCAACCGACCAATGATGCGTCTGTAGTGGGAAGCTTCATCATTTTTCAATGGAATGTCAGATGAAGCAGATAGACGGAGATTGGGTGTCATGGGAAAGTTGGCTGGTTTGGAGGCAAGCATGCCACAATCTTCTAAAATCTGAAGACAGTATTTGCGTTGGCAAACATAGATTCCTTTAGATGAGCGAGATAATTCTAACCCAAGGAAGTATTTTGCATTACCAAGGTCCTTAAGCATGAAGCTGGATTTCAAGAGGGTTTGAACATCAGTTAAGATTGAAGGAGAAGGCCATGTAAGTAAGATGTCATTGACATAGACAAGGAGAGCTACAAAGGTAGAACCCGTGCCCTTTGTAAACAGGGAATAGTCTGCCT
The DNA here is from genome assembly GCA_017139565.1 of Luffa aegyptiaca. Taxonomy (NCBI): domain Eukaryota; kingdom Viridiplantae; phylum Streptophyta; class Magnoliopsida; order Cucurbitales; family Cucurbitaceae; genus Luffa; species Luffa aegyptiaca. The sequence goes on along the minus strand of CM029404.1, from coordinate 2,346,317 downwards.
TGGATTGTACAAAACCATTACTTAACAACACTGAGGAAAATTTATGAAACCATTGTCGTGAAGCTTGACGTAGGCCATAAATGGATTTGTTAAGTTTGCAGGCAAGTGGTACCTTGGAGGCAGATTTCAAATCGTCATAATAACCCAGTGGAAGACTCATATACACTTCCTCAAATAAGTCACCGTTGAGGAATGCGTTGTTAACGTCCATTTGAAAAAGGGGCCAATTGAAAGAAGCTGTCAGGGACAGTAAGAGCTTGACCGTAGTAATTTTAGCAACCGGTGAGAAAGTATCGGTGAAATCAATGCCTTCAAGTTGACTATAACCTTTTGCTACTAACCTGGCTTTGTAGCAATCGACCGTTCCATCAGCATTATATTTGACACGGTAAAGCCATTTGCATCCAACGGTATGTTTCCCGGGAGGCAGAGGAACTATGCTCCATGTAGAAGTACGTTCCATGGCCTGTATCTCAACATCCATGGCATGTCTCCACTGTATAGATTTCACAGCCTGATGGAAGAAAGAAGGCTCATAGACTGCTGAGATGTTGAAGATAAAACTCTTGTGCCAAGGAGTCAAGTTGTCATAAGAGAGATGACAATTGATAGGATAAGAAGCTGTTGTGGAATGCTTGGAGAGATTACAATGGTAATCTCGAAGAAAGCTAGGTCGCTGATGTGATCGAGTTGAACGCCGAATGGGAGCTGCAATGGTTTGATTAGTGACCGTGGTAGGAACATCAGTAGGAGGACCGATATCAATAGATTGGTCACTGTCAGTAGGTAGTATGTTATCAGTAGGGGCAGGGTCAACAGGGATGTTATAGACATCAGTAGGCATTGTACTATCAACATCAGTAGGTACTGTGTTATCAACTCCAGGTGTGGGGACAGAAAGTGAGTCAGGACTTGGCTGATTGATGTCATCGGTGACAGGGTCTAAAAGTGGAGCATGTAAGACATGGTTAGGAAACAGGTCATAAACGTCATCATCAGTGACCATGTTCCTATCATGAAAAGGGAAATTGTCTTCAAAAAATACTACATCCCGAGAGATTATAACTTGACGTTTAGTAAGATCATAGAGTCTATATCCCTTAATGCCAGGAGGGTATCCAATAAAGATACATGGGGAGGCTCGTGGATCAAACTTGGATCTATTTGCTGTTAAGGTTGAGGCATAACACATACAACCAAAGACGCGTAAAACAGTGTAATCTACCTCTTGACCATGTAACAAGGCAAATGGTGTTCTGTTTCCCAACAAAGGTGCTGGAACGCGATTGATAAGGTATGATGCAGTTAAAATGCAGTCACCCCAAAAACGTATAGGAACTCTACATTGGAAGAAAAGGGCCTTGGCCACATTAAGTAAGTGTTGGTGCTTACGTTCGGCCATTGAGTTCTGTTGGGGACGTTCAACACAAGAGAATTGATGGATGGTGCCCTTAGTTTCAAAAAAATTCCTTAAAACAAAGTTCCAGGGCATTATCAGACCGGAAGACTTTAATAGTTTTGGAAAACTGAGTATGCACCAATTCAAAGAAGCATGGAATGATACGTTAAGCATCAGATTTAGCACGCACCATGTAAGTCCAAGTATACCTCGAGAAATCATCTACTAGAGTTAAGAAATATCGATAACCAGCATAAGTCGGGTGCTTGAAGGGACCCCAAATGTCACAGTGAATCAAATCGAAAGCAGCAGAAGCAACATGGTTATTTGCAGAAAAAGATAACCTACGTTGCTTAGCAAGGGGACAGATATGGCAAGGATTACATGTCATTGACTTATTGAAAATGGTAAAACATCTTTTAGTAACAACAATCTTTGATGAGATGTGTGTCCAAGTCTATGATGCCAAGTTTCTATGCCAACAGAACAAACAGAAGCATTAAAGGAAAGCAGCTTATCTGGAGGTCTCAATATGTATAAGCCATTAATAGAATCAGCCCTGCCAATCGTCATCGATCGGTAATTGTCCTGTATCAGGCAAGAAGATCCAGAGAAATTAATGGCTAAATTCTGGTCCTTCAACAGACAACTTACTGAGATTAGGTTATATGTGAACTTAGACACAAAAAGCACATCTCGTAGAATAAGTTGTTCAAAAAGTCTGATATCACCAACAAACTCAACAGTCATACGAAATCCAGTAGGCAGAATAACAGTGATTCCACGCACGCGATGCCAATTGTGAAAACAATGATGAGAATAACAAATGTGGCGGGAAGCACCAGAATCTAAGATCCATTCATTCATTTTAAAGGAGGTAGAGCAGAGGAAACAATTACCTGCAGTATGAGTAGTAGAAGCTACAGTAATTGGCTCGGTTTTAGCAGCTTGAACATGAGTATTTAGCAACTCCATCAACTGAGAGTATTGTGACGAGTTGAGGCTGGAGAAGAAAGAATTTGAAGGCTGAATGACAGCATTGGTTTCAGCATTTTTGGGTCCAGCAGAGTCGTTGACAGGCGGATTAGAACTCCGAAACCGATATCCTGGGGGATAGCCATGGAGTTTGTAGCACTTGTCAACTACATGACCTTTTATGTTGCAGTGAGAACAGATCGGGCGTTGATTCTCCTTCCTACGGAAACGGTCATTGGTTTGCTTCTTGGATGCTTTAGCGGCAAGTAAGGCAACTTGATCTGGTGAATGCATTGTGTTAGATGCAGACAAAGTTCCAATGGAGCGTTGATGCTCTTCTTGAATTATCAAGGAGAATACGCTCGTGATGGAACGGATTGGCTTCATTAAGAGGATATGGGCGCGAACCGCCGAAAATGAATCACCGAGGCCCATTAAAAATATCATCACGAATTCTGAATCCATATGTTCAATAAATGGCTCGATGCCTCTGCAAGAACATTCGTGAGTGGGTCGATAGTCACACAAATCCTGCCAAATCGTCTTCAATTTGGTGTAATAGGCTTCGACAAACATATTTCCCTGACTCGTGGTAACTAATTCTTTACGAAGCTGGTATACATGAGGGCCATTACTCTGTTTGAAGCGAGTATGAAGCTCATCCCATACGGCTTTGGCTGATCCTGTGTAATTGATGCTTGCGGCGATTTCTTTTGATACAGAATTGAGAATCCACGAAGTGATGATGTCATTGTTGCATTTCCAAGAAGTAGATTTCCTTCCTTCTGGCTGTTTGATAGATCCATCAATGAATCCCTCTTTGTTCTTGCCGGACAGTGCGATGAGCATCGCCTTGCGCCAAGAACCATAGTTGCTGGCTCCAATCAACGGTTGAGTGACGAGGACATCGGAAGAACTGTAAGAATGGTGAAGATGGAATGGATTGAGTTGCGCGTCAATCGCTGAGAAGTCATCGGCAACAACAATTTCTTTATCCGCCATAGATGGACTGAGATAAAGAAAGACGATGAACGAAAGGGGCGAGAAGAACACGCGAAAAAAACTAGTTCTCTGATACCATATTACAAATGAGAGAGGAATATTTGCCCATCTTATTGATCATAGATAAATCCTCTCATATATATAAGTGAGAGTTTAGTTACAAAGGGAAATAACAGCATAAGGATAATTAACAGAATGTAACTAAACTATAACAATGTAATATATGTAATACAACTTGCACTTGTGGAGACTATTATTATTGTCAATACTCTTGAAACAAGGCAATAAAATATAATTAGGATTGTAGAAGTATTTAGATTCAACGAAGTTTATTAAACATTGAAATTAAAATAGAGTACAAGAAACTAGTAATGAATTTGTTAACCACGAGTTCATTTCTAGTCTTAGAAAATTGTTTACTTGTTTGTCCCTAAAATTAGAAAGAATTCGAAAGGAGTATCCAAGTGATAAATTATTATTATTTTTTTAAAAAAACATAAATATAAGCGTAATCTAGTATTTCATATACTGAAAATTTGAGTAGGTGAGACACCACATAGGTCTCATTTCGAATATCCTTTTTGTCAATCTTTTTATACTTTTCTTCAAGTTTGGTATAATTTATTATCTTTTGAAAAGGTAACTCTAAGTGCAAGTCGTCTAATATGACCACGATGAGGACCAACAACTTTACTTACTATACGATCTCGACCATAACTTATGCAATCTCATATTTTGGAGGAAATTAAAAAAAAAACTTATGCATCTCAAACAAAATCTGTTTCAAGAAAAATGTGCACTTAAATTGTATACTTGTGCTCAACAATAAAACAATTGATGAATCCTTTAGGTTGCTGAAAATTAACTTATTCCAATGCCTTTCTCATGGAGGATTCATCCTCAATATAACCAGTAACATACACGAAGGAATTGAGATAAAAAAGGAAAAGGCATAAATATGGCCTAATTCCTTGTACAGAGTGAAAGAAAAAGAATGGGATTGTGATTGCAAGTCAAAGCAATCTTGCCAAACTTGAGAAAAGAAAAATAAGGAAGGAACTAAGGGTAAATACAAATTACACACAGAGGGTTCCATAAAAATCCGCTTGATTGACAGAACAACAAGACAATGAAGCATGGGTGATTGTTGGATAAGGAAATATGTCCACGATTATGATGAATAAGGAATATCCTTTGTGATGATTTGATCCATGAATCAATTATCATAATGATGTGATTATTCCTTTCCTTTGTTGATGAGTTTTGTGGTTTTGATATTTTACATATTGGAGCATATGGAAGTGAATTTAGGAGGACAAAAGCCTCATTCTCATCACCAATTTTCTCTCCAAGGTTTTTGAATTCAGAGGTCATCTTCTTGAATTCATCTAGGTTGTCGGACAAAGGTTTTCCAACATCCATCTTGAAGGTAAAGAACTTTTCCCTCATGTACATTTTATTGTGGGCATCTTTTGTTTCATAGAGACTATTTAGCTTCTTTCAAATCTTAATAGGTGTTTCCTCATCTATCACTTGTCTCAACACATTGTTGCTAAGATTAAGGATGATGGTTCCATAAGCTATCATGTTGATGTTCTCTCTTTCATCTTCTGTTATCGAGGTCGACAGCTTAGATGGATCTGTCAAGGCATGTAAAGCCTTTTGTTGACATAAAATAGCTATAATTTCTGGCCTTCCAGAGATCAAAGTATCCTTTTCCATCGAACTTCTCTATGTCGTACCTCGCTAAGGCCATTCTTGGCTCCAAGAATCTGGTTCTTGATTGATCTAATAAGCTCTAATACCACTGTTATGCTGACACATTTAATTGTCCAGGTTTTACGCGTGTATCACACTACCAAAAACAACATGCAAGTTCGAGCAGCTTTCAAACGATCAAACAAAGAACACTCAAAGGGAACTTTTAGATTCTCTCACGAAGAAGACGATGAACACTCTCACACACACACAGAGCAATCACACAAAGGAAAAAGAAGAAAACAACCAATGTATAGTGGTTCGACAGCTCAGGCCTACGTCCACTGTAGGAAGGGAAGCTTTCTTATTCTTTGATCAGAATTACAAAGTTACACAAGGTATTTTTCTCTCACTGAATTAATTTCCCCTCTCTCTTTCATCTAACCATTTTTCTTCAATTTATACTACTGAGATTAGTGTTCATATGTTATGATAGATATCATACAAGAGGAATAGTTGGTTACAATCGAACAAACAAGTAACCCTTTATTTCACAAAAAGGATTATGTGAGGCCACATCTCTCTTATCAATGATCTTAGCCCAGTCGTCATGCAAGCATCTATAGATTAGGACTATAATGTTGTCCCACGAGAAGGCATCTTCCTCTACAATCTCTGTCGGGTCTCTATTAACATAAAGATCTTCTTCTTGAACCGATGGGTTGGATTTCTGTGTCAAAGCTATTTTTGGAGTGCAAAACCCCTGCATATGATCTTCTTGGACTGTCACTACTAGTTGATTTTGGGCTTCTATCTTGTCTATGGTGCTTTAAAGTCATACTTGGAGGTTTAGTCCTAACCTCCTTAAAATGTGAAATTGGATAGGAAAGAGTTCCATCTGTTTATGTCAAAGCCATCAGGGACCATGATATACAACATTTTCCACCTTTTGTCATCAATGTGGAAGATTTCAGCGATTGCGTCTTCTGTTCCATGTCTTGTTTACCCTTAAACAATATTCTTCATAATTCTTCTCCTTGAAAAACCTATTGTTACGAGGGTACCCAAAAGGGTTTGAAAGGTAACCTTCGGCCAGTCAATAGATTTAGGGAGCAGAGACAGAGAATGATTTATAGGAGCCTATTTCTATGAGCAGGACTGTTTCCTCTGGACCTTCTGTCAATAGTAAGGGTGAACTCCTTTTTTTTTTTCTATGAAACATAAGCAAATGAGATGTCGAAGATAAGCCACGGAAGGGTTCAAAGGAGTGGAGAGACTATTGGTTTAGGGAAGAAGATGGCAGAAGGGGCGATGAGAGGTGGAGAGAAAAAGTTATTGTAGCGCGAGCCTATTTCCTCCTCCATAATATTTATTATGATATAGTTCGGTGAAAAAGATTATGTATGTTAGGATGATGGAACTTATCTTATTTTTTTACATTAATTTTATCAAACTCTCAACCTCCCTCCCCACCAATTTTATATTTTTACGTACATTCATTTTTAATTCATAAACTAATCACAATACAAAATTGTTTTCAAGTAGGAAATTATTATTTTTTGGATCTGACACCAATCGGGCATTGTCATAGAGAAGGAAAATTTTCACTTCTACTTCGAGAGAACACCAATCATAGATGTTTGATTTTCCTAGCTATGGGCTAAATTTCTTTGAGACTTGGCTTTTGTTGAACCATACACTATTATGTGAATTTTTGTTAAACACTCCTAAGCATTTTGAATTTTCTGAATTTTTGTTTGTGTGCGCTTTATCCAAGTATTCTTTTTCATTCGGCCAACTGATTAGAGTTGCCAGCAAGTTCCTAATACTGAGAGGGTTAATGTGCGAAAATAATCAGAAAGTGCGAGAATGGACTTAGTTTCACTAGGTTCGAAGTATCAGTGGTGCCTCTTTGGGTTCACCATTCTTGGACCGGATCTTTATATTTTTTTCTGAGACCGAATACCCGTTTGAGTTTAATGGGCTCTGATACCATATTAGATTACATGGGGTTATTCCATCTCAAAACCAATTGACAAGGAGTAGAATAGTTCATCTATTTTACGTATTAGGAGATCTCCACTAATCTTTTCAATGTGGGATCCTCAACACTAATGTATACTCTTACACTTGATTTTGAGTTGGCACAATGATTCTTTGTTGTTTTTCCCATAATTTCTATCATTTCATAATCTCCTATTTCCTACGCTCATCTCTCACGGGGAAGAGTGTATTCTTTAGCCCTATAAAAGGTTTGGTGAATTTGAGCTCGTATGTTAGTCTCTATAATTTGATTTAATCTTTTTAGTATATTTCTATCAATAATAGAACCAGTTTTCAATATATAAAGTATGCATGGATGGTAAATTGACTAATCGGAGCAGACTTATTCTCTTATAGTTTGAATTCGATAAACAAACAAAAAGAGAATGGGTTTTGGGATGAAGGGTAAATAGATTAGCAGGAAGAGAGAGAGAGTGGATTTTAGGGTTTTTTTTTTTTTTTTTCTTTCTAAAAATTAGAAAGAGCAATTCCGATAATTTACCAAAACAAAAAACAAAAAGAAATAGGAATTTACTTTCCAAATTCTTACACCAAGTAAGAGAACTCTCAATATTAATTAATGACAATGACAATTTTTTAAAAAAAATTCAACTAAGCCATAAAGACTAATCAAAATCTGAATGAAAGCAACAATTTAGTTCTTAAACTTACTTTGTAACGATCTAGTGTTTGTACTCTCAATTTTGGTATAGTTTGGTCTCTTAACTTTTATATTTAACAATTTAGTTTTGTATTTTAAAATTTAACAATTTAATTCCTATCGTAAAAAAAAAAAAGGGAAAAATACACTTTTGGTCCCTGAGGTTTGGGTTAGGTTTCATTTTGGTCATTGAGTTTTCAAATTCAACAATTTAGCCCCTGAGGTTTGGATTTCGTTTCGTTCTTAGTCCCTCCATCTAATTTTCCGTTAAATACTAACGGAGTGCTGACGTGGCAACATTTTTTAAATAAAAAAAATTATTTTTAAATTTTTAAAATCAAAATAATAAAAAAATTATTATTTTCTATTTTTTTTTATTTCTTTCCCCTTCTTTCTTCTTCTTAACCAACTACCATCACTACCATCATTCTAATGTTGCCGTCGACAACCACCAGCCGGCAGCGACCGCCGTTCGTCGACCAGTGGCCGACGACAACTTCTTTTTTTTTTTTTTTTCCTTTTTCTTTTCCCCATCTTTCCTTTTCTTCTTCTCCATCCTCCTTTTCTTCAACTTCGTTTTGTTTTTGGCCATTTCCATTTATAGGGTTTCGAATCTAGGCTCCTTCTTCGATGGGGTTTTCAGATCTGGCCGAAAACGACGCGGGTGGGTCTTCTGATTCTGGCAGCCGTGGGTCTTGCGTGTTGCAGTCGAAAATGAGGAAGAAAGGGAGAGAGGGATGCAATCGCATCCTGGGTCTTCTGATCGAGCTGGGCCAGATCTGAACACTCGCCGTGTTCGCTCAGATCTCGTGAAGGTTCCAGCCGCAGCTCGCTTAAATCTTGAGAAGATTCGCTCGTCATCACTCTCGAAGATCCTCTCAGCTCTTCGTTCAATCGCAACCCAGAGGTGTCACCGTTCAGATCTTCGTTCAATTGCGATCTTCGTTAGATTTTAATAGATCTGCGGATCTTCATTCAATCGCTAACCCTTTTTTTTTCAATCTCAACCTAGCTCGCTCTTCATTCTAGCCGTCGCCGTTCCAATCGCTCTTCGTTCCGCTCGGAAGATTCGCTCAGATCTCGCAAAAGGCTTCGTTCCAGCCGTCGCTGTCGAAGGGGTTTCCCCTTTGGTTTTTTTTTTGTTTTAAAAAAAAAAACAGTGAAAGAATAGGAAAGAAGAGAAGAAAAAATAGAAACTATATATATATATATTGCGCCGCCGCCGGCCGATCGCCGGCGAGCGGCGGTTGCCGGCAGTCGGTTGTGTGAGGATGATTGAAGAAGAAGAAGGAAGGTGTTGGTGAAGGGGTTGAAGAAGGAAGGTGTTGGTGAAGGGGTTGAAGAAGGAAGAAAGAAAAATGAATTAAAAATTAATATTTTTATTATTTTTATTTTAAAAAATGAAATAAATAATTTTTTTAATAAAAAATAGGTGCCACTGTCAGCGGTCTGTTAAAATCTAACGAAAAAATGGATGGAGGGACTAAAATGAAATGAAATCCAAACCTCAAGGACTAAATTGTTGAGTTTGAAAACTCATAGACCAAATTGAAACCTAACTCAAACCTCGTGGACTAAAAGTGTATTTTTCCCTAAAAAAAATATTGTTAAAATTTAACAAGATTTCTTACCTACATAAATCGATGAACTATTTAGAGACTAACTATGTTTATAAACTACAAAGACTAGGGATTAAATTATTATAAATATAAAAATACAGAGACTAAATTGTTACGAATTTGCTAGTACAGAGACTAGATATTTATAAACTAAAATTTGCTAGTGTAGAGACTAAACTTGTACTTCAATGAAAGTTAAGAGACAAAAAATGTTATTTTAACCTAACATACATGGTTTTTTTTTTTTTTTTTTTTTTTTTGACATGTAGGGATAGGGGATTAAACCTCTGACCTGAATATAAGCTTTATGCGGTTGAGCCATGCTTTTGTTGATTAACATATATCTTTGGGAAAAATACACTTTTGGTCTCTAAGGTTTGGAGTTAGGTTTCATTTTGTTCCTTGAGTTTTCAAACTCGACAGTCCCTAAGGTTTGGATTTTGTTTCATTTTGGTTCCTCCGTCTATTTTTCCATTAATAACTAATGGATTGCTGACATCACACTAATTTTTTTATTAAAAAATATATATATATTTTTTAATTTTTAAAATAAAAATAATATTAAATTAATAAAAAAAATATTTTTTTCTTTCTTTCTCTCTCTTCTTCTTCTTCTCCTTCAAGTCCAGCCACCACCCTCAATCATCGGTGACCGCCTCCCGTCGACCACTGCCGCCGCCTCCATCCTCGGAGATTTTTTTTCCGTCTTCCTTTCTTCTTATTTTCTTTCTTCTCCTTTCCATTCCTTTCTTTCACTTAAAAAAAAAGAAGAAGAAGAAGAAGAAAGGAAGCCCACGTCGCCCTCTTTTTTGTTTTTTAAAGCGAAACCCACGTCGCCCACACCGATCTCGCGCCGCTGCCTTTCCATCCATCTCGCTTGTGTTCCGTTGGCAATAAGGAAACCCACGTCGCCCCCCTTTCCATTTTTCTTCTTCTCCAATCGAAATCCCAACCCACACCGGTTTGAAATCCACGCACAACACGCAGTTTCTCTTCTCCTCTGCACGACAACAACCCTCACCCACGAGACCCACAACCATTTCTCTTCTCCTTTGCGTGACACCCACTCGATTCTGGTGGAAAGCCCCTTCGAACCGAAACGAAGAGGAACAAATATGGACTTGTTCTAGATTTGGAACGAAGGAAGTTTCTCCTTCGTTTCAGTCCCTAATTTTTTTTAAATAAAAAAACAGAAGAAGAAAAAAAAAAGGCCAGCGGCGGGGGCTATAGGGGTTGAGGAGGAGGAGGGAAGAAGAAGGAAGAAATAATAATAATTTTATTATTTTTATTTAAAAAGAATAATAAACAATTTTTTAATAAAAAATAGTGCCAAACTTAACTCAAATCTCACGACCAAAAGTGTATTTTTACCAATATCTTTTCTTGTGAGTTTAAGTATTTTTTTAAATTATTTTCCTATGTCATCTTTATCGTTCTTCTGTTGTGTTGGGATCTTTAAGCTATGAAATCCACGATTTCTTGTTGCAATAAATATTAATCTTGATCAAAAAAAAAAAAGAAAAAAAAAGAAAAAAGAAAGTAAGAAACCAAACAACAATTCAACATACTTATTTATTTAATTATTTTTAAAACGTTATTCATTGATTAAAGATTTTTAACAAGTTCAACAAGTAAACATTGGCAAAGGAGCAGCGTTCAATCTAGAACACAGCGCTCGGCTTTTCCAAACTCCCATGTGAGCTGCCCTCCATCGCCAACCATCAGCGTAGCCCCCACACCTGGGCCGCCCACCCTCCACTAAACACCAAACAAATAAAATCACTTAAATCAAAATCACTTCTTCGGTTCTCTCGCTCTAAACTTTCACACATACAATAAACCGGCCAAACCGGCCAAGCTGACTCCAAGTCCAGAAAAATTATTAGGTGTTCTCGATGTAATCAAACAGATAGTTTTGTACCATTGGATGTAAAAGAGAAATTATAAAAATACTTCGACTTTGTATCTAACGATCGTGAAACACACAAATTTAAAGATTTACATTCGACGGTTTTAAAGATGAAATCTAATTGCATTGGGAGCAGCTGATAATTTGGCTTATAATTTGCCCCAAACCCAAGGCTTCCCTTTCTTTAATCCCCAACTGCTTCGTTTTCACAATCGTCAAGTCGCTTTTCCCCCATTAATTTCAAAATTTTCAATCCTTTTTTGGGTAGTTGGAGTCTTCCTTCGTCTTTCTTCTTCTTCCATTTCGTGAGCCTTTGAATTCTTCTCCCCTGTGATCAATTTTTCCTTTAACCCATCGAGAGATTCTTTCTTCTTCTTTTTCCATTTGTGGGGATGCAAAATTTGAAGCCGAAATGGCTTCTTTCAGTTGGTTGTATATTGGGTTAGGCGTAATTTTGGGGTTCCTCTTTCTGGGCATAGTTGCAGAGCTTTACTATCTGCTATGGCGGAAGAAAAAGAGAATCAACACTACAGAGGTTGAAGACGATGATTATAACAAAGGCCCACTTCATTTGATTCCTGAAACCAACACCACTCGCGAAATTACCAGAAACCCACTTGAGGACCGCCATGGATTGGACCTCGAGCTCGGCTGCAGTGAGGATTTGTTGTTGAAGACGGCCGAGGAAGACGACGAAGATGAGGAAGAGGACTTGGAGCTGATGGGGATTTACAATCTCGCAGGGCAGCCGAGATTTCTCTTCACGATCAAAGAGGAAACCAAGGAAGATTTGGAATCTGAAGATGCGAAATCCAGAGGCGACAGAAGCAGAAAAGGGTCGAGAAACAGAAGCTTGAGTGATATAATCACAGCGATTGAAACGCCGTTCTTCACTCCAATGGCTTCTCCGCCATTGAAGGCTTCTCCTCTGAGCTCTTTAGACTCGTACAAGCTCCATGGATTCAATCCCCTCTTCGAATCGTCGGCAGAATTGGAGCAAAATTTGAACAGGTTGAGATCTTCTCCTCCTCCCAAGTTCAAATTTCTGAGAGATGCAGAGGAGAAACTGTACAGAAGGCTGATGGAAGAAGCTCAGAGAAGGGCTGAGATCAAAGAAAGAGAAGGGAATTCAAACCCCAAAAACGAACAGAGAAAGCCAATGAATCAACGGTTCCATTATTCCTCAAGTTCTTCTCAGGTTCTTCCTCTGGTTTCTTCACCTCCTGAATTTCAAACAGTTCCCAATAACAAACTCAAAGCCTTCTGTTAATTTGATTCTTCTGTTTGTTTGTTTGTTAATTAACAGTTTCAGTAGAGGAAAAAGAAAGGGCTATTTTCTTTTTTCTTTTATTTTTTTTGGGGTTAAGGTAAATTATTTGTAAATATATAATTCTAAGTTTTGGATTATGATCTTGTTCCTTGTTTGTTTAAGCATTGCCACCATTAATGAGGTGGGATTTTTATCTCATAATACAGAGTTTTGTGGAGGAAATTCATGGGAAAAAAGTCAATAATTTGGATTATTACCTGGATTAAGCTTTTGATTAAAGTGTGAATTGATTTGTGCTACACCTACTAAAGTGTGTTTAAACTGTTTATAGAAGTTGTTTTCAAAAATGAATTTCTACTTCAAGAGTCTATGCATTTATTTTGTATTGTATTATTTATGTCTAGGCTATAGAGGAGGACTTTGAGTTTATCTCTTTCTATTTTGCCTTTATTTTGTATTTTCTATTTCTAAAATTAATATTTCGATTAAAACATGTCATTTTGATTTAAGTACGTGCAATTATTTAATTCTACTATATATATTTTTTTTGAAAAAAAATACAATTTTGGTCCCTGAGTTTTGAGGAATAGTTGTGTTTGGTCTATGAGTTTTCAAAATGGACCTTTTTAGTCCTAAGTTTTGAAAAATAGATTTAAAAGGTCCTTAAGTTTTCAAAATGGACATTTTTAGTCTCTGAGTTTTGAGAAATAGGTTTAAATGGTCCCTCATATTATTATTAAAAAAATTTAAATTAGTACTTTTAATTTTTTAAATTTAAAAAACCATTCAAAATTAAAAAAATAATAAAAAAAATATTATTTTAAAAAGTTGAAAAAAATAATATAAGGGACTTTTTAAACCTATTTCTCAAAACTCAAGGACTAAAAAGGTCTATTTTGAAAATTTAGAGACATTTTAAACCTATTTTTTAAAACTTAGGGACTGAAAATGTCTATTTTGAAAACTCAGGGACCCAACACATCTATTCCTTAAAACTCAGGGACCAAAAAGGTATTTTTCTCATTTTTTTTAGTCCAACAATATTTAAAGAGGGTAGATTTTTAAACCACTGATCTTTTGGTGGAGGTACTTGTCAATTATTGTCGAAATATGCTCACTGTGATTGCAATAATATAAATTAAATTATATTAACTTTAGTGCAAGAGGACATATAAAACTACATGGGTATATATTTTATTTAATAAAACTTAACATCTTACGTGGGGTGCACCTATTAGTAGACTAGTTGTTCTTAAAATACTTGGGTTTTGATAAATAGTGGTTTCTTTCTTTTTTTTTTTTTTCTTTTTATATGTTTGTTTTTGAAAAAGTAAGCTTCTTCCTTTATAGTTTCTTTAATTTATTTTATTTTTTATATTTTTCATAATGCAATACAAATTTTAATCTTTTCTCTTTTTTTTTTCCTAGAAGAAGTAAATATTTATTGAATCTTTTCGATTTCATTCCTAAGGTTTAAAAGTTTCTATTTTGACTCTTGATATTTCCAAGAAAAAAAAATCAAATTTCTACTTAATAATGCATTGGAAATTGAATAATGAAATGTGAAATGTACAAAAATAATAGTTTGGCTTAATTGAAACAACTTTGGGTTGGTTGGAATTATTAAATCAAGTAAAAATGAAGGATGAGATAGGTATTTAACATCAATAAAATGCTACCTAGCACAAAAAATTAGAACTCCCCATCGTAATTTTTTTAGGTATAAAAATTTGATTGAAAATTTTTAAACATGAGAAAAATCATGACATTGAAAGAAAATTGCAACTAAATATGACTCAAAGATGTTAATGATTCGAATATGAGATATATTTAAGACATTATTAAAAAAAAAAAAAAAACTTTTCATCAAGAATTTGAATATGACTTTGTAAACATCTTTTAAAAATAAACTACAAATGGGTTTTAAAAAATTACTTTCTAAAAATAGAATAATGATGAAAGAACACTTGATATTTTCCTCAACTCAAAAATAATAAGTCAACATAGGGACATGTTTTCCGTATGAAAAACGGAATTTTGGGTTAAAAATATGGAAACAATTTTTGACAATTTGAAGGAGCAGTTAATAATTTGATAATTGAAAGGGTCGTGTCATGAGTCAATTTTGAAAAATTAAAAGGACAAAAAAGAAAAAGTGAGAAAAGGTTTAAAGGAAAAATAAATTTAAAAAAAAAAAAAAAAAAAATTGGTTGTGAAAGTTTCAATTGATCAGTTACCCAAACAACAAGAAATGTCATTGTTATTATCACGCGATGCGGCCGCCGAAAGTTGGTTGCACTCCAACCATTATTTACCCTTTTTTCCTCCCTCAATAATTCTATATATTTTTTTTCTATGATAATTTTTTATGGGTTAAAATATGAAAGTTAAGATCCCGTTTGATAACCATTTGGTTTTTGAAAATTATGTTTGTTTTCTTCTAAATTCCCTACCATGACTTTCATTCTAGTTAAAGTTGCATTTGAATTCCTAGCCAAATTTTAAAAACAAAAACAAGTTTTTGAAAATTACTTTTTTTTTTGTTTCCAAAATTGGACTTGGTTTTTGAAAACAAGGCAGATGATTGATACTAAAACCAAGAAACTTATAGGTGAAAGTATGTGTGTATAAGCATAATTTTCAAAAACCAAAAACCAAAAACCAAATGGTTATCAAACGGGGCCTAAATTACTCAGATTAGTCTTTAATCCTAGGAAAAAAACTTTGTTAGTTCTTGAGTCTTGAAGAATAGGTGCATTTGGTCTCTGAGTTTTCAGAAATAGGTTTAAAAGGTCTCTAAGTTTTCAAAATGAACATTTTTAATCCTTGAGTTAATTTGAAAGATCTCTCATATCAATTTTTCAATTTTTAAAATTAATTTTCTTTAATTTTCTTTAATTTTTTTAATTAAAATTAATTTTATTATTAAGAAATAATAAAAATTATTAAGTCCAAAAAGTTGCAAAAATACTACGAGAGACTTTTTAAATCTATTTCTCAAAACTCAGGTACTAAAAATGTTTATTTTGAAAACTTAGAGACTAAACGCACCTATTTTTCAAAACTTAAGAACTAAAAAGGTCGATTTTGAAAACTTAAGGATCAAATGCACCTATCTCACAAAAATCAGGTACCAAAAAGGTTTTTTTTCCTTAATCTTTCAACTTTGCGTCTATTTGGTATGTAAAATTTAAAATAGATCTAATATATATTATACAATTTTGAATTTTTTGTGTTCAATAATTCTCTAAACTTTAGAAAATGACTAATATGTCTTTAAAGGTGTTAATTTTGTGTTTTATAGGTGGCTAAAGTTCATGGATTTATCAAACACACAATTGAAAACTTAGAATCCTATTAGAAACAAGATTCAATTTTATATCCAATATAACTCAATTAATTTTCAAAATTTTTAAATATAATGGAACCTATTAGACACAAAATTGAAAGTTCAAAAACTTATTAGACACTTTTTAAGTTTAGAAATTTATTAGATACAAAACTGAAAGTTCAAGGACCTATTAGACACTTTTTAAAATTCTGAAACATGTCTCATTTAATGATCATTTGGTTTTTGGTTTTTGAAAATTAAGCCTATATACGCCTACTTCCACCTATAAGTTTAGTTGTTTTAATATCTATCTTTTTTCTTGTTTTCAAAAACCAAGTCAAAATTTGGAAAAAAAAAAAAGTAGTTTTCAAAAACTTGTTTTTGTTTTAGAATTTGGCTAGGAATTCAATGGACCCTTAACAAAGATGAAACTATTATAGGAAATTTGGGAGAAAACAAGTATAATTTTCGAAAACCAAAAACAAAAAACCAAATGGTTATCAAACATGACCTTAGAACCAAACTTATAATTTATCCGATCAATAAAATTAGTTTTAGAAGCTTAATTTAGTTCATACACTTTTAAAATGTTTTTAATGAGTCCTCAAACTTTTTAAGCTATATTTATCTTAGTTTTTACCCTTCTTTTTAAATTGGTTTCTAAACTTTTAAGTCTCTAGTTAGTAGATTTTTATTATTTATTTTATTTTTTTTAACAGCATGTGAAGTGGAGGATTTGAATCTCTCTAACATTTTAGTCGAGGTTATTATGTCAGCTAAATTGTCTTATTGTTACTTAGTTTAGCACTCAAATGAGAGTATGACTATATTATTTAAAAATTATATAGAAAACATATTATTTAAAAATTATATAGCAAATTGGGTACTTCTAAGGATTTGGTGGTGTGAGTGTTAAAGTGATAGTAATATAGTTTAATATCTTACAAAATGTCTTTATTAAAAAAAAAATATATCTTACAAAATTACACATAATTAATTAATTAATCTGAATTTTTATAAGCTAAATTGATGAAACAACCAGAAAACACAAATATTCAGCTCTCAAACGTTAATTATCTTATATATTCAAACTACTACTACATATTTAGGCTGATTTATTTAATAATACAGATAATAAATTCGTGAATCATGTTGTTTTTTAAAATCTATTAAGAATAGCTTTGGAATTTGGTTTTCATATAAAATTTTAGTGTAACTGACAAATATTTAAAATTCTTTTTTATCTCCATATTTTATCTACAATAAAAGGTTTTCATATATTATTATTCACAATTTATCTCATCACACTTCCTCTTTTGTATTTTTAAATTTAATTTTTTGATTCTAATTTATTTTTCTTACGTTTTTGTATGTAAACCAAAATTAGATATTTCGTTTGACACAATTTTTTTATAACATTTTTTTCTCTTGATAATTTTATCAAATTACTTAATGTAAACAAAATATAATTTGTAATATACATTAGATAATCTTATTTAGAACTTATTTCAAAAAAAAAAAAATCTTATTTAGAACATAAATTGTATTATATAAATTTTACATAATTATCTTATGAAAATTTTGAAATTAATTTTTTTTTTTTGAAAAATTGAAATTTAAATATTAATATAAGCTCATGCTTAATAGAAATATATGTATATTTTGGTAATTATAACTATTTTGTAATAATTTAATATTAATTTACCAAAAATTATAACTTGACTTTTCATTTTTAAATCTGAAATTTACCAAAAAATAATTTACTTCATAAGATAATTGATTTTCTCAAAAGTACAGTTGACAACAATTATTTCAAAGAAACAACAATCTCAAACTAAGTTCTAATATCATAGACATTTAACTACTAGATATTTAGGGCCCGTTTGGTAACGTTTTCGTTTCTTGTTTCCGTTTCTTCATTTTTAATAAAGAAAAATATAATCTCATGACCCTAACGCCTATACATTCAATAATAATAAACCTATATTCTTATTTGTGTTTGGAAAAAATTGGAAACAAGAACAAAAAAGGAGAAACTAGTTTTAGTTGTTCCCAAAAGTTCTATACAAATTTTGGGAGTGTTTTCTAAAAAATGAGAAACAAGAAACATACATAGTTATTAAATGCTTAGATTTCTTAATAAAATTGGAAACAAGAAACAAGAAACGAGAACGTTACCAAACGGGCCCTTAATATCCATATGCATCAAACAATAATTGCAATCAAAACAAACCATTTCTAGTTAATATTTAGGTAAATTTTTTATTTTATCGTTTATGTACTTTATGTAAAATATTGTCTTTATTACAAAATAATAATAATATAATAAAAAAGTTGATCGCGAAAATGTTGGATGTATTAACGGTAAACACATTTTACTAATTAATTTTGAAATGATGCATGTTTTAATTTAATTAAAAAAAAACACTTTTTCACTCATAAAATTGAAAAGTCTACCTACCCTATATGACTTAACTTATATTCACTTAATTGACTCAAAATAACTTTGTTGTTATAGAAAAAGTGCCTTTTTTTTATACTAAAAAAATCAATTATCTTTTAAAATTTACACATGATCATTTTTTAATGTGTATTGTGGAGTTTAGGTAGATTTGTGTGTCCTTTATTTGAATTATTCAAAAGAATGGACTATAAAAATGGAGATTTATATTTACATTGTGAATTTATGATTTATAAAAATAAATAGGTAGTTTGAAAGGTCAGCATTACAATTTTAAGTTTGTGCATAACTTGGTTAATGGTTTAGACAGAAAATTAAAATACCAAATATTAAAAAGAAATTTCACAATAACATTGGACATTTTTTTTATTAATATTATATATTTTAAAACTTATTAATAAAATAAGGTTGGTTTGAAACTTATTATTAGAATAGACTGTCTCTTCAAGAAACGACCTATATACTCGTTTTTAAACAAAAGACTCCATTGCCTTATTGGAAATCGAGCAACTTTATTATTTGAAGGTTTTCGAGTCTGAATTGGATGAAACGCATAATTCAATATTATTTTTATTTTTCCTTTTCCTACATTTTCCTTCCCTTTTTATCTCCTAATATTTGGTTTTCCAAGAAATCAAATAAGTAATTGCATTTTTTAAAAATGTTTTAAACAAATTGAATTTTTTTTTTATAGCAATTTATTTTTTTGTTTCTGTACTTGAACTAACTGAAATTTAATTAAGTATTAAAACCAAGTAAGTAATTGTACTGTTTTTTTTTTAATGTTTTAAATAAATTATCATATTAAACTTTATTCACTTTTCTTGAATTAATTAAAATTTAGATAGTTGTAAAAAATTGAAGTTTAAATAAGTTGAAAATCAAAAGAGTAATTGTATTTTTCTATGTTTTAAACAAATTGAATATTATAACATACTTTATTTTCTTTTCACAAATCAATTGAAATTTAAATAAGTATTAGATACTTAAACATTTTATTTTAAATTCACACATATATATTAATCTAGAACAAATATACATACTTGTTAATTAAAATTAATTCTACTCCAAAAAAAATAATAGTTAAATTTAAATTTAATTTTAATTTGAGTAATATTAATTTTATCCTACTTTATATTTATAAAGTGTTTAAATAATTAGTAATTAGTTAAATTTCAATTGTTTCAAAGAAAAGGAAATACATTGTAATATAAAAATTCAATTTATTTAAAACATTTTAAAAAATGCAATTACTTATTTGATTTCTTGAAAAAAAAATTAAAAAAAAATAGGAAGGAAAAAAAGAAGGAAGAAAAATGCAAGAAAATAAAAAAGAAAAAAATTTAGATTTTCATTTCATCCTGTTCAAACTAAAAAATTTGTGTGTAGGTCATCTCTTACATTCAAAAACTTTTTTTTTTTTAAAGTCTGGTTTTCAATTTGCCACATCAACAGGTCATCTCTTCCTGCTAAGGTGGATTTTAAACCACAATATTGTAATAATAAGTTTCAAACCAACCTTATTTTATTAATAAATTTTAAAATATATAATATTAATAAAAAAAAATGTCCCAATAACATTACTATATATTGATCTTGGACAAATTCAACTTCAGGACTAATGAAAAGAGGGAGAGAGAAGAGGCCTACTAGGGCAAAAAAAAAAAAAAAAAGTACAAAAAATCTAAAGTAAACAGCCATTAAAAAGATTGTTCAAATTAGAAAAGATGAAGAAAAAGAGGTTGAAAAAAAAAAAAAAAAATCGTACGGCCCTACAGGGTATTTGAAGAATTTTGAATTCAAACACGAGGCTCCATTTCCATTCTCTCTTGGAGCGGAATTTGAAACTAGCTACCTACCTTTTCAAAAGAAAGCTAGCACTAATTTTCAAAAAAAAAAAAGAAAAGAAAAGAAAAGAAAGAAAGCTAACACTAACATTTATTTAAATATGGGGGAAAAAATCATTTTTAGCTTTTAACTTGGTTGGTTATATCAATTTTAACTCTGAACTTTAAATTGTATCAAATTAGACATCCCAAATTTAACGGGTTGAATTTTAATCCTAAACTTGTATAAATGTTGCAATGCAACCTTCGATTAACTTTCCATTTGAATGTTCGTCAAAGCATGCGATTGATAATTTCCATTTCTTTTTAAAATTCTTGAGTTGGCTTCTTGTAAGAAGTTTATTGAAGAAACTCTTTATCGGAAGAAATCAAGCACTCTAGAAAAAGAGGAAAAAAAACCCTAAATTGGTTTTCTTTTGTTTCCTATACTTGCATGTTTGTCTAATTAGCGGGGAAGTAGCAAAAGAAGGGGAAAAAAAACCCACAAAGTTCTTAACAAGAAAAAATCACTAGACATTTGAAGAAAAAAAAACCTCCGTTCATAATCTTAAACAAAACCAAAAAACACCCCCAAAGTTCTCAACAACAAGAAATAGGCATCTAAAATGGAAAGAAAAAAAACCCAAAATTGCTTTCTTATCATCCTATAGTTGTATGTTCTAATTTGTTTGTTTGTTTTTTTTTTAAAGGTAACAAAACCCACAAACACAATTAAAAAAAAAAGAAAGAGAAAACACATGTACAACTTCTCAGCGGGGAGAGTTTCTTCAAATAAAAAGCTTCTTCAATAAATTTCTTACAATAAACAAACTCAGATGCAATATGAATTAAGAAAAGAAAAAGAGGAAGCAATAGTCAATTACTTGTTTTAACGGTGGTTCAAGCAAAAATCTAACAAAAGGTAATATTGCAACATTTGTGCAAAGTTTGAGGTTAAAATTGATACAACATGCTAAGTTTGAAGTTCAATTTGATGAAGTTGAAAGTTATGGAATAAAATTGATACAACCTGTTAAGATTGTGGTTCAATTTGATGATATTGAAAGTTTAGAGTTAAAATTAATACAACCTGCTAAGGGCCCATTAGGAATATATTTTAGTTTAAGTGTTTTTCAAAAAATGCATTTTTTATAAATATTTTGTAAAAAAATTGTTTTGAAATTAAACACTCATATATTTGGTTACATTTCCTCACAAATGTTTTTGGGTGTAATTTTTTCGGGTCGGGTCGGTTGAACGGACAAACCGACCCGACCCGATTCAGTGCTGACCTGAATCGGGTCGGGTCGGGTCAGTTTTTAAAGCATTTTGGGCAAGAAAACGATTAGTGCACAAACGCAGGAGTCAGGGTGGAAAACGATTTAGGGTTCAAACGCAGCCGTCTTCGACTCTTCTCGTCTTCGAATTCGTTCACACTCAAAAATCAACCAAACTTAACAAACACACTTGGTGGAAACCTGCTGGCCACCAAATCTCACCGGAAAACACCCATGAACAAAGACCCACGTCGCACAGACAGGTTGCTCACGACCCACTGCACTAAAAACGCTGCAAAACAGTCGAAAAAATGCCCTCTGCCAACTGCTGCTACACCAACGCCGCTGTGGGTCCTCGCTCGCTGGAGAAGATAATCGGAGGTGGGGAGATGCACTGCTGGCCGATGGATCGCTGAAGACGAAGATGAAAAAAAAAAACTTGTTCGAAGACGAAGACGATGAAAAGACGAAGAGGCTCAGACGAAGAGGCGGACATCTGAAGACGAAGAAAAATGGAAAAACAGCGGACATCTGAAGACGAAGATCTGAAGACGAAGAAAAGTCGAAAAGCGGCGGTCGTTTGAAACCCTAAAAACGAAGAGGCGGAGATTTTAAAGAGGTGAGGACCGACGGTTCGGTCAGAATAACCGAACCGGTTTGGTTCGGTTCTTTTCACCCCTAGTTGTTATACACAAATTATTATATACTTACAAACTCTTTTAAAAAAAGTTGCTTTCAAGTGTTTCTCTCAAAATGGTTTATTTCTCAATCTCATTTTTTAATAAGTCACATTTTTAGTGGTTGTCAAACACTAGAATTTTTTTTTTTAAATAATTTATTTTTTCAAAATTGAACACTTGAAAAGTTAAACTAATCAACATTTTGGGGTGGGGGATTTGAACATCTGACCTCATGATCGAGAGTACATGCCAATTACCACTGAGCTAAGCTCGCTTTGGCGGCCAATAAGAACATAATTTAATATGTGTTAATTAAATTATAACATCAACTAGTAGGATAAATGTTCGAATCTCTAAAACAGAGGAAAAGAAAAAAGTATCATATACCTTTGCAAAATGAAAAACCCATATAACATTTTTTGTAAATTACAAACTTAGAGTCCGTTTGGCCATTAAAATTTTGTACAAACTTAGGGTCTATTTGACCATTTAAATTTAAATATTTTTCAAGAGTGCATTTCTTTTAAACATTTTGTATAAAAATTGTTTAAAATTTAAGCACTCATATGTTTGGTTACATTTCTTCATCAGTATTTTTATACATGAATTATTATATACATAAAAACTCTTTTTAAAAAAAATTGCTTTAGAGTGTTTCTCTTGAAATGATTTATTTCTTAATCTCATTTTTTAATAAGTCATTTTTAGTGGTTGTCAAACATTAATTTTTTTTTCAAAATGATTTTTTGTTTCAAAATTAAACACTTGAAAAGTTAAACCAAACATACCCTTAGTCTTCATGATTTGGGCTTAGCTTCAATTTGATCTTTATAGTTTCAATTTATTTTAATTTGATTCTTATTATGGTTGGGTTAAGACCCCGTTTGGAGTTGATTTTGAAGATGTAAAAAGTGATTGCAGATAAATTTTAATCGTTTTTTGTGTTTGGTTAAACTGATTCTTTAATAATCTAGAGAAAATCAATTTTTGAATCACGTTGATTTGCAAAAGCTAGCTTTAGGATTTAGATTTTAGGAAAATCGGGTGTAACTAACCAATATTAAATTTTTTTTTTTTTTATCCTTCCATATTTTAACTACAATAAATGGTTTTCAAATAGTATTATTCACAATTTATCTCATCTCATCTCATTCTTTTTATTTTTAAATTTAATTTTTTGCTTTTAATTTATTTTTCTTACTTTTTTGTATTTAAACTAAAATTAGATTTTGTTTGACACAATTTTTTCTATAATTGATATTTTTTTCAATTTACTTAAAGTAAACAAAATATAATTTATAATATAAATGATATAAATTTACCTTTTTTTTAAAGTAATTTACCTGATTATCTTAGGAAGGTTTTGAATGTAAATATTAATGCAATCTCATGCTAAATTGAAATATGTCTATTTTGGTCATTATACCTATTTCGCAACAATTTAATATTAATTTACCAAACACTGTAACTTGCCTTTCCATGTTTAAATATGAAATTTACCAAACACTGATTTACTTCTTATGGTAACTGATTTTTTTAAAAGCACAGCTGACAACAATTATTTTAAAAACTACAGTAACCCCAAACTAAGCCTAAATTAATCTCTCAATTTTTTTTTCATTGGGTTACATTCAACAACATTTGAGGGTGGGGGGTTTCGATCCTTTGATCTCTCGGTTGATTATGTGTTGAATTATGTTCACCCTGGCAATTAAATCTCTCAAATTGTCACTAAATTTTGATTTACCCACATGAAAATTCACCTATTTTCTTTCTTTTTTTTGTTTTTTTTTTGTTTTTTTTGTTTATTCAATCCTAAACTCTAATAATATATAGAAAAAAAATTGCCAATATGAAAATGACAAGAAGAATTTGTAAAGCTTGATTAAACCATAGGAAAAAAATTGAAAACTTTGAAACTATAAAAACAAAATTGAAACTAAATCCAAGTGGCAAACCTTCAAAACTATAGAGACCTTGCTCAAACCATAAGAAGTAAATTTGTAATTTCACCTACATTTTTGTTTTTTGTTTCAAATAGAATATATATATATATATATATATATAACCAACTTTTTGAAACTTTTTTTAAGGATCTTTTTTCAACCCCACCCCCCCCCCCCCCCCAAAAAAAATGCCTATATTATGATTTATATATATATTTTATTTATTTAGTCCAAGCCAATCACAAATTTGAGCTAACAATACATTGAAAAACAGTAATGTTGATGCCAAAATCTGGCCAAGCCACTCACCTGATCTTCACGTGACACCAACAGTGAATTTGTTGAAGACGGGAAGACGTGACCTGCAAGTCTAGTCAGAAACGCTGCACACCAGTGTGGTGTAGGCCACCTGCACTCCGATGCCTAAGTCAGATCAACAGTCAAACGTATTTCTGGTAGATAGATTTCGAACCCCTTTTCTGGGTGTGGGAGACCCCATTTATACATGTATCTTTTGTTAGGGTTTATTTGGCGTTCGGAGGCGACTTAGGCAGCAGGGACCGAACGGGTCGCCAGGACTCGGCCCACGCAAGTGGGCTGAGTGGTCCGACCATAATGCTCGGCCTCGGCCTTGGGCCGAGACCGAGTGGCCCGACCCTCTGGCCTGTTCCTCCTCCAGGGCCCGTTTCCTAGCTGTCTCCTTGGGCTTGTATTGTATTGACCTGCTCAGTCCTTGGATTCTGGTGTGGTCCGGAATCACGACCCACAACAAGTAAAATAGCAAAAACCACATCTAAATTGTTCTTACCCAAACTTATGAAATTGTTACAACTAAACCATGTTGATATAATTTCATTAGTGTCATATTATTGCAAAATACCAAACCATCTCTAAATTATATCTATCGTTACAATCAAATCTTCATATTATAGAATTGTTTTAATTTAGCTGAAAACTTCTAATTCTATAAAATTTGAAAAATACAAAAATTAACCATCAAAAAATTTATTTTAATTAAATTCAATAACTAGAATATAAATGGACACACACCAATTAAGATACAACTTGTCAACTTGAGTAACACAACTAATTAAGACATATGTTCTCGACCAACAATTTAAATATTCAAATCTTTTTATCCCTACATGTTATTGAACTAAAAAAAGAAGAAGAAAAAAAAAAAACCCTAAACAAAGGTGTATTTATAAGGTAAGGTGTAAGTTGGTTAGTTCAAATTGATTTTTTATCCTGTCAAACCAACATAGCGATTTAAGGGGGAAAAAAACCGGACATGTTTGGGAGTGATATTGAAATTACTAAAATCACTTTTGTCATGTTTGAAATTAGACATATTTTTAATTATTCAAAATCAATTTCAGGTTTGATTTTGCACTTTTAAATGTGATTTTCATACCATCAAAATTAATTTTGAATTATTAAAGTCATATTTCGGAGTTATTTTGAATATGATAAAAGTGATTTTGACCATTTTAAAATCACTCCCAAACATACACAAAATTGATACTGAAATTGATTTTATGGAAATCAAATCAACTGTCCAACCCAAAATCAGTAGTTCATTTTGGTGATCGATTTTGTTAGTTTATATCTAATATGGTAAAGCTGTAAGTTGGTTTATCATTTTGGTTTGGATACGTCAACTCAATTTAAAGAAAATTAATTTCGTTTTTTTTATCCTGCATATATGCAGTTTTCTGTTTATTTGTACTCAAAAATAAATAAATAAATAAATAAATGTTTTTTTTTTCTAGTTCAACAATATTTGGGTGTGAGGATTTGAATCTCTGACATCTTGATCTGGGGTACATGCCAATTATTGAACTATGCTCACTTTGGCGACATGTTGATTTGACCAAAAATCATAGTTAATATTATTCTAGTTATTGAATTTAAAATAAAATGTTCATATATTATATATATTTTTAATTGAAAAAAAGTGATTTCAACTCCTATTAGCTACAACAACAGAAAATTGGACAAAAAAACCAAAATAATAATACTAAATTCAAACCTCAGAGGAGTAAAATGTTAAGTTTGAAAATTTCGGAACCTAATGCTATCAAACTTGAACTGTGGTGATCCAAAGTTTATGTTTCCTTTTAAAATTTTGCATTTTTTTTGTTGTCCATATCATTTTTTTTTAATACAAAACACCACATACTAAATTCACTAATGCTACGAATAGATTTTTCGAAAATTATTGTACATTAGTTTCAAGAATTTTTCGATAAAACTTTATATAGTCACAACATAGTTAAATTTATGTATATATAGAAAACACAATTACGTTTTAAAAACTAACCATCCTTAAACATCACTAATTCAATTTCAAGTACAATTAATTTAAAAATCGATAATCAATTCACTAATGAGTTATCATAAGTCTTTTAACAATATAATTCTCAAGTTAAACATATTTGAGATTTAAAAAAAAAATGATTACAAGGCAAATTGAGAGCTTTTATTTCAAATTTATTATTGTTAGAAACAATTATTAACATATTTTAAATTAATTGTACTTAAAATTGAATTGAAAATGTTTAAAGATGGTTAGTTTTTAAAACGTAATTGTGTTTTCTATATAGATATAAATTTAACTATGTTGTAACTATATAAAGTTTTATCGAAAAATTATTGAAACTAATGTACAATAATTTTTTAAAAATCTATTCGTAACATTAGTTAAATTTAATATGTGGTGTTTTGTATTAGAAAAATGATATAGACAACAAAAAAAAAAAATGCAAACTTCCAAACATCTAAATTATAGATTTATATTAAAAAAAAATGGAAACTAGAAAAAAGAAATAAAAACTAATATTTATAAAAAAAAAAAACAAAATCATTTAAATTAAATTTAATAATAATAATAAATTAAAGAATAAAAAAATAAAAGAAAAAGGTTGATGGGATGGTGTCGAAGAGACGCGACACCTTAAATCTCGAATAACTTTTAAAACTTCCTCTATTCTCTAATTTTTTTCTTTTTTTTACTTACTTTTCTTAAAAACCCATCAAACTTGAACTGTGGTGATCCAAAGTTTATATTTCCTTTTAAAATTTTGAAGGTGCAATTTAAGGGGACCTATAGTTTAGAGGTTATTTTTGCTTGTGAAAGATATCAACACTCCTATATAAATCATTTGAAAAAGAAAAAGCAACCAAAAAAAAAAAGAAAAAAAAAAGAAAAAGAAAAAAGATCATGTTGGAAAACTCAAACTGTGTTTTTATATATTTATGTATTTTTTAGATCGTTATTGCATATATATATATATATATTTTGAAACTGTATTGCATATATATATTTAAGTACTTTGTAAAATAAAAACTAATATTATGACATAGATTTAATATGTCTTATTTTATCATATAAGTATTAAGTTGTTCTATTCTTAAATAAAGTATTCAAGAAAAAAAAAGTTGTTATATTCTTAAATAAATAAATAACTAAAATAAAATATAAAAAGATTACATATGCAAGATTTTTGTTCTTTTTAAACAAATAGAAAATTCTTTCATCAAATTTTGAATTTAAAATATAAGTAATAAAAAAAACATATTGTCAAATAATTTATTAAAAAAGTAAAATGTCAACGTGAGATTCTTACATGTCAGTCATCATTTTTCTTTTTTATACCAGTTGAGCTATAACTCTTGTAACACCCGAGTTAGGAGGGGTACATGAATGAACCGATATCACATCCGAATGAGAGGGATCCTGAGGACATGAAAGTATGGTCAAGATAAGCTTAAAAGAATTGATAGATACTACCTATACCAACAAGGTGCACCTTCCTTTTCGGTGGCTCAATCATAGGAACTTTGAAGTTAAGCGTGCTTAGCTTGGAGAAGTTCTATGTTGGGTGACCTCCTGGGAATTTTCCTAGGAAGCATGTGAGTGAGGACAAAACATGCTAAAAGGACCCCGTGTTGGTTTGTGGGGACAGTCTTCAATCTTAGAAGTAGTATCAGACAAGTATGGTGGCGTGGCCAGGTCGCAGGGGAATGCCGGGGCCGTTAAGGGCCGAATCCGGATTCCGAATCCTGGGCCTGGGGCGTTACAACTCTTGTTAACATACCGTCATCAAATTGATTAGTTAATTATTTTCATTTCATTATCAAACTCACACATGACTTGTTTTTTTTCCTCTCCCTAATTTTGCTAAAATTTATTTATTTTATATTAATGTTGTTTTCTTTTGAAAGGGATAGAGGAGGTTGGTTTATGTGGTGGTGGTTGAGCAAGTTCTTTCCCCACAAGTTATATTAATTGTGGATTTGAAACATAAGGCCAAGAAAAAGGGCATATTTCTTTTTTCTTTCCTCCACCAAATACTTTTTTAAAATTATATTATATTATAATGACGTAAAAGGAATAAAATAGCTTTTATTTAGAAAAATATTTTATAGACAAAATTCATCGAGAAGAAGGAAGAAGATATATATTTTGTGTTAAAGAAACTTGATACAAGAAAAAGAGTAAAATCAACCTGAGTGGCTCAACGATGAAGGCATTCATTCTTTTTTCCACCCACATCACTAAACAAAAGAGCAAAAACAAACGAAGTACTATAAGTAAAGATCAATGTCATTATTCAATATATTGAAGAGGTTTAGTATCGAAGGAGTGAAACTTGTCCAATGGGATTAACAACATATCAAATTTAAGTAAATGTCAAATTATTCTAAAACTTTATAAAACAAAATTGGATCATTTGAGAATGACAAAAGAAAACTTCTAAAACGCAAATGAACCGTTGGCATAATGTCACCTACTCTCATCTAAGATTAATTTCGCTAATTAATGAACGGAAACTGTAATGTCCCACATTCCAGGTAACCCAAGTTGGTTTTAAATTAACCGTTATGTTGGGCTGATTCAAATATTTTTTTTCCTCGTGTATTAAGATATTTTCAGTTGATCGTGTAGGCTGAGTGGGGAAGTTAGTCAGCGTTTTTTTCTCCTGGTTAGTGGATGGTTTTAGAGTTTGTTAGGTTTTTTTTTTTTTTTTAAAAAAGTAAAAGATATGTCAGTCAAATTGGTTTACTTTGTTGTAACAATTTAGCTATTATGTTGTATTTTGTTGTAACACTTTTAGTTAGTATATTGTTATTTTTAGATAGTTTTTGTTCATTCAAGGTGTATTTAAAGAGAGTTTTCCCATCAACCAAATCAATGAAGTTTTGAGATGGTTTTACTCTCTAAAGCTTGATATGGTATCCGAGCAAATCTCTCTCTGATTTTTTTTTCTTTTTTGCGCCCTTGTTCGTTCTTCGCACCTTCGTTTCTTATTCGTTCTTGGTTTGATCGATTTCCTCCATGACGAACAAAGATTCTGTTAGCGATAATTCTCCGGACATTGATGCGCAACTTAATCCTTTTCTTCTTCATCATTCCTTCACATCTACAACTACACTCGTTAATCAGCCTTTAATTGGTGCTGATAATTACATCTCATGGAGCAGAGCTATGTTAATGGCTCTTTCAGGCAAGAATAAAGATGGCTTCGTTGATGGAACCATTGAAAAACCTACTTCTGCAAAGTTAGCAAAGGCATGGAAATGTAACAATGACATCATAGCCTCCTGGATCATCAATTCAGTCTCCAAAGAAATCGCTGCCAGTATTGTTTATTCTGGTTGCGTTAAATAGGTTTGGGATGAACTTGCTGACCGATTCAAGGAGAGCAACGGACCAAGGATTTATCAGCTGCGGAAGGAATTAATTACCACTACTCAAGGTACTTTGTCTATCGAAGCATATTTTACGAAGTTAAAAACAATTTGGCAAAATCTCAATGATTTTCGCCCTAGTATTGATTGCACCTGTGGAAAAATCAAATCCTTCCTCGAGCATCTAGAGTCTGAGTATATTATGATCTTCTTGATGGGTTTAAATGATCACTATGCACCAATTCGAACTCAGATTTTGCTAATGAATCCGATTCCTTCAATTAGCAAAGTATTTGCTCTAGTGATTCAAGAAGAGCGACAACGGAACGCAGGAATTCAGAGTTCTACACTAGATCCGGTTGCATTACTTGCTGCAAATACCTCTAAGAAGGAGTCTCCTACTAATGCCGCTAATTCTCCTCGTAATAATATGAAGAAGGAGAATTCTCGTGAAAATCAGAGGCCAATTTGCTCGCACTGTGGGATTCGAGGACACACCGTGGATCGCTGTTACAAAATCCATGGTTATCCACCAGGATATCGATTGAGAAATCAGAATACCATGAGTAATAACTCTAATTCTTCTAACAAACCTGCTGGTATTAATTCTGTTACTCAGGTTTTGCAGGCTCCCTCGGCTGGAACGAATTTTTTCTCAAGCCTTAATTCTAATCAATGCTCTCAATTAATGGAGCTTTTGTCCTCTCATCTTCAAGCGGCAAAGTCTGATCCAATTACAGCAACTTCTTCAGTTGTTCATGTCACAGATATTTGCTCTACCATTTCACCGGTTGATTCAAATACGTGGATTTTGGATTCAGGTGCTTCTCGACACATTTGCCACTGCTCATCTTTGTTTCATAATTGGCGTTCTGTTGATGGTGTTTCTGTTGTATTACCAACTTCCTATCAAGTTCATGTTAACTATATTGGTGACATTCGGCTGTCTAAAGACTTGGTTTTTCATGATGTTCTATACGTTCCACAATTCTCTTACAATCTCATATCCGTGAGTTGCTTGTTGTTATCTGATAATTTTGAGCTAAAGTTTTCTGGTCAACGGTGCATCATACAGGACAGTCGTCAATTGAAGATGATTGGCAAGGCTGAGTGCCACAATGGTTTATACTTGATGTCCTCTTCAAGTCTGGTCCCTGTTTGCTCAGTCTCCATTACCACTTGGCACAATCGATTGGGGCATCTATCTCATAAACGTCTTCTCCAGATGAAAGATATGCTTTCTTTTAATGATTCTCATGTTTCTACATGTCATGTATGTCCTTTAGCTAAGCAAAGAAGACTGTCATTTTCCTTCAATAACCATGTTGCAGCAAACATTTTCGATTTGGTTCATTGCGATATTTGGGGTCCGTTTAAAACTCCTACTTACAATGGACATAAATAATTTTTTGACCATTTTTGATGATTGCTCCCGTTACACTTGGGTTTTCCTTATGCGTGCAAAATCTGATGCTCTTACCATAGTTCCTCGCTTCTTCAAACTTGTTGAAACACAATTTTCAAAAGCTATTAAAGTGTTTAGGTCCGATAGTGCACCTGAGTTGAAGTTTGAAAAGTTTTTTGCATCCACTGGGACCATGCATCAGTTTTCTTGCGTGGAGCGTCCTCAACAAAATTCTGTTGTTGAAAGAAAACACCAACATCTCTTGAATGTTGCCCGAGCCCTATTATTTCAGTCAAAAGTTCCAATTCGTTTTTGGGGAGACTGTGTTCTTACTGCAACTCATCTTATTAATAGAACTCCCATGCCACTGCTATCAAATGCAACTCCCTTTTCTATTCTACATAAAATATCTGTTGATTACTCTGTGCTTCGCATATTTGGTTGCTTATGCTATGCATCAACCCTTGTTAGTCAGAGATCGAAATTTGATCCACGGGCACTTCCTTGTGTTTTTATTGGTTACCCACCGGGAGTGAAAGGATATCGTTTATATAATATTACCACACGGCAAGTTTTTATCTCTCGAGATGTGGTATTCATGGAAGATGTTTTTCCCTTCCATAGTGTTCTTGATGAACATCTTGTTGATGATATGTTTTCTGAGTTTGTATTACCGTGTCCAGCATCAGGTTTTGTACCTTCTAACACTGATTGCTTGTCTGCTGCTAATTTTGATTCACATCCATCTGGTGGTTCTATTGGTGTTAATATCATGTTTGGTAATGCTGGTGATAATACTGACTTGCATCCATCTGGGAATACTGATGATACTGATGCTGATGCTACTGTTTCCCCTTTGCTTGGTAATACTGGTGGCATTAGTACTGATTCCATGACTGATATGCCTATTACACAACTTGATGCTGCTATTTCTTCTGGCAATCAAACAGAAGCAGTTATGCAACCTGATGTTGTTGCTGATACCTCTGTTCAAAATAATGTTGATATTAATGATGATATTTCATCTTGTGATCAGGCTAATTTACAATCTCTTAGACGTTCATCACGGAATCGTCATCCCCCAGGCTTCCTACAGGACTACCACTGCAATCTCTTGGTTCATCAATCAAGAAGTATCCATGATAAGTTTCCTTATGCTTTACAAGGTTTCTTATCTTACGATATACTCAGTCCTTCTTACAGACATTTTATACTCAACATTTCCACAACATTCGAGCCATCTTTTTATCACCAAGCTATCAAGTTTCCCCACTGGAAAGCTGCCATGGATGAGGAGATAGCTGCAATGGAACGCACTAATACTTGGAGTGTTGTTCCTTTACCACGTGGGCATCAACCTGTTGGTTGTAAATGGGTTTACCGAGTTAAACACAAAGCGGATGGTTCTGTGGATCGTTACAAAGCACGCCTCGTGGCAAAAGGGTATAATCAACAGGAAGGTATCGATTATTTTGACACTTTTTCTCCTGTTGCAAAGATAGTCACTGTTAAACTCCTTTTGTCACTTACTGCTTCTTTTGGATGGGGCTTAGCACAATTAGATGTCAATAATGCATTTTTAAATGGGGAGTTATTTGAGGAAGTATATATGGCTTTACCTCTTGTATATTATGGTGATATTAAGTCAACATCTTCTGCTCCTCTTGCCTGCAAATTGCATAAATCAATATATGGCCTTAAACAAGCTTCACGTCAATGGTTTTTCAAATTCTCGAGTGTGTTGATATTGAATGGCTTCTCTCAGTCCAAATCTGATTATTCTTTATTCACTAGAGGAAAAGATTCTACTTTCATTGCTTTGTTAGTTTATGTCGATGACATACTAATTACGGGTCCTTCTCCTACTGAAATTGCTCGAGTCAAGGATTTGCTTCGGTCAAAATTTATGCTTAAGGATTTAGGTTCAGCAAAATTTTTTCTTGGCTTGGAACTATCTCGATCAACACAGGGGATATATGTTTCACAAAGAAAATATTGTCTTCAAATTTTGGAAGACTATGGGCTTCTCGGTGCTAAACCAGTCTTACATCCTATGGTTCCAAGTCTTCGCTTATCAACTACTTCTGGTACGTTACTTGATTCATCTACTGCTTCTGATTATAGAAGAATTGTTGGTCGTTTGTTGTATCTTCAAATCTCGCGTCCGGATATATGTTTTTCTGTTCACAAACTCAGTCAGTTCGTGGCTAAACCGTGCACAGAACATTTAAAGGCAGCTTATCATTTGTTGCGATATATTAAAGGAACTATTGGACAGGGCATTTTACTTCGAGCAACACATAATTTCCAATTGAAGGCGTTTGTTGATTCTGACTGGGGCTCTTGTCCTGATTCTCGAAAATCAGTTACTGGTTTTTGTATCTTTTTGGGAGATTCCATTATCTCCTGGAAGACCAAGAAACAGGCTACCGTATCTCGTTCTTCCGCTGAAGCCGAATATAGAGCTCTTGCCTCTGTTTCTAGTGAATTGTCTTGGTTATCCCATTTATTGAATGATTTACAGATTTCTTCTCCTTCGCCTGCCTTGGTTTATTGTGATAATCAGGCCGCCATCTCCATTGCTTCCAATCCTACTTTTCACGAGCGTACAAAGCACATCGAGATCGATTGCCATTTTGTTCGTGACCGGATTGAACGTGGTTTCCTCAAGCTTTTACCCATTCGTTCTCGATCTCAACTTGCTGATATGTTCACCAAGCCTCTGGCTGCTTCAATTTTGCAAGAGTTTATGAGCAAGATGGGTATTTTCAACCTCCATGCTCCATCTTAAAGGGGGGGGGGGGGTAAAAGATATGTCAGTCAAATTGGTTTACTTTGTTGTAACAATTTAGCTATTATGTTGTATTTTGTTGTAACACTTTTAGTTAGTATATTGTTATTTTTAGATAGTTTTTGTTCATTCAAGGTGTATTTAAAGAGAGTTTTCCCATCAACCAAATCAATGAAGTTTTGAGATGGTTTTACTCTCTAAAGCTTGATAAAAAGAAAAGAAATAGGAAATCTCTCTCTCTCCCTCTCTCTCCTTCGCGTGAAGCTGCCCCCCTCTCTTTGCATTTTCTCCCTTCTCCGGCAACATCTCTCTCTTTCTTTCGTCCACGCCGCCGCTGTCCCTCTCTCGCCTAGCCGCCGCCGAACTCCTCGCACCGCCCAGTCGTCTCGCACAGCAAGCCGCCGAACTCCCAGTGCCGCCGTTGCCTTCCCCGTTTTCTCCATGCCGCCGCCTCCCTCCTTTGTTTTCTCCCTCCGACGAGCAGATCCCAAGTCGCCCAGCCATCGTTTTCTTCTTCGTCGTCAGCCGCAGGTCCGTTCCGTCCTCTCTCGCGATTCCGGCATCACAGCGTAAGTTCATCTCTCCCTTGTCTTTGGCTGTTTTAAGCTCCATTTAGTCTTCTTTACTCTTGTTTCGCTCAGATCCCAAGCGTCCGGCATCTCAGATCTTGGTTCTCTAGCAATTTTGCCTCTGCCTAGTGTGTTTCAGCGTGGTTCCAACCCTCATTCGGCGTTATTGGGCGAATTCTGTAAGTTCTAACTTGACCCATTTGTTATTGGCTGCAACGTGAGTTACCCATGATCCAAGAAGTGTTATTCTAAGTCACCCATTCCTTATCGCCTCCTAAATTGCAGGTTTTGGCGACTTTCGGACACCGTACAACACGTATCCAACTCTGTTTGGTGTTGAGCGGTAAGGTCCAGCGCCCTTGAGTCTTTAGAATTCATCTAAATTAGCTTTAGAATAACCTCTAATCATTGGGCATTCCTTAGCTTCAGTTTTAAACTCAATTTGGGCTCAGGACGACACTTATTTAAAGGATTTCAGTGCTGTCTGGTAAATTCCAGCAAGGTTCCCGCCCCTTTTTGGTAAGTTCCAGCATCTTTCAGCATGATTAGGGTCCCTTTAAATCTATGTCAAGTGTTAGGAATATTGTTAGGTTGTTCCTAACCTCTAGGGCGCCTTTATTGTGTTTGTAGGTGCGCTTAGAGCCTATTCCAATATTTTTCCAGCAAACGTTAATTTGGTTTAGGAGCGCTTTTAAGCTTGTGTAAGTAGTTTCTACTTGGATGAGCCTGTTTGTTTGTTTGCTTGAGCATGACACTTGTTTGCTTGCTTGCTTATAAGTTTCGTGTTTGATACATAAACGTATGTATTTCGCTATGTGTGATAAGCACGTTGACTTGTTGTTTCCTAAGCATGAGATACTTTGAGCATGTTTGGTTATGGTTGTGGAAGTTGTTATGTCGATTAGTGGGCAATGTTGCATGAGTCACGTCTGCATGGTGTATGTGCATTGGGGAGAGGCGGAGCATGACACATAAATCATGTGCTGGGTGTGTGTGTGGAGCGTGACGCGGAAATCACGTGTGGGTGTGAGTGCGGAGCGTGACGCGGAAATCACGTGTGAGTGGCGCTGCCCATGGCGCGTGATAATACATGTGTTGGGTGGGTTTGTGGAGCGTGACGCGGAAATCACGTGTGGGTTGTGAGTGCGGAGCGTGACGCGGAAATCACGTGTGAGTGTGCGCGCATGGCGCGGAAACCATGTGGGGGTGCATAGCATGATGTGTGGATTCATGTTGTCGTCCCATTTTTGCATGAGCATGTGTTGGCGTTGTTATTTTCATGTTTTAGAGCATGTTGGATTGTTGATGTGTTCGAATAGCTTGCTGTTGTGGTTGTTTGTTGTTTGGTGGCTCACCGGGTGTGAGCTACTTACCAATACTGTGGTTGTACTGATACTCCTCCCCTTTCTTCCCCCAACATTTTCAGATTATGTAGGTGATGAGCTTTATGTGCCCGGTGATGTGGATGAGGAGTTTCACGAGGAATGACCATATGGTTGTAAATACTAGTTTGTTTCCTTTCATTTGTTGGACAGGATAGTCTTTCTTTTGTTGATGGTTAGGTTGATTTATAGTATTTTTCTGCTGAGTCAAAGAAATCTTAGTTGCCTAATTTGTAGTAGTTAATGCTTCCGCTAGGGTGTAAATATGTTTGAGTTTAATAAAGTTATGTTGACTCTAGACTTTAAGCGCACGATGTACTTAGAAGAGTTTAGGTTCTGTTGTTGGTTGAAGATGCGAGATCTGACTCGTATCCTAGTTTGAAGTTGTTTCTGTGGAGTTGTGGGGTTGAATGGAATAATTTAGAAGTGTTGTTTTGAGTTTAACAGGTGATTAAAAATTTTGGTTTCATTCTATATACGTCGTTATGCTGTCGAAATTTTCGGAGCTCTCAGTTAGTTTAACATAGGAATTTAGTAACGTCGCTAGGCCAGAATAATAAAACCTGAGGCGTTACAGAAACAATATAACAATAAAGAAAAAAATGGCTATAAAATATTTAACAAGTAGTTCACGACCTATGTCCTATGGATGTATATGACTTTATCCTCCCAAGGTAGAGACGAGGTTGTTGCAGGTCATGATTAGGTTTACTCTGAATTATTTGATGGATGACTATGTTTGAATGTATAAAATCTCATTCGGTGATCAAATGACAACATTAAAGAAGGTGAATATGATTGTCTACTATTTTTTTAATTCTAATTTCATTCTAATTAAACTAAATTGGGGAACTAATAATTTAGCACCTAAAGTACATTAAGTAAACAATATGATTTATAAGAGTAATAATTAACACATAAATATATCAATGCAAATCCTATCATGTAATCTATGAAAAAAAATTAAGAAATATTAAAATGCAAAAATTAAAAAGAGAAATTTTAAAGTGGTTCGATAAAGGTCTATTGCACTCTCCAAAATTCTTTGGGTATTTTATTGAAAATCCCTCTTGTGGGTGAGAACCAAACTAATATAAACCCTCTTTTATTGAAAAATTCTCTTTGTGGGTGAGAAATCAATTTCCTTTGCAAATAATCCAAGGTGCACCCACACCTTTAATCCAAAATTCAATAAAAAAAAATATATATCTAGATATATAATCCATTTAAAATAATATCCGACACCTTTAATCAATTTCCTTTGCAAATAATTCAAGGTGCACCCACACCTTTAATCCAAAATTCAATAAAAAAAACATTAATAAATAATATATATATCTAGATAGGTAGGATACACAAATTCATGTACTAAAACAAATACTTTAATGTATCACTGAAAGAGAATAGGAAATTTCAAGAGAGTGGGAGAGAGACTAGAAATTTTTAACACTTTTTAGATAGAGTAAAAACTTCAACAAAGTTTTCACTTGTGAGGGTAATTAGGAAGAAGATGAAATATGCTTCTATCACCCTACCCCGAATGTTGTTGTACTAAAAAAATATATTTCTATCACGATATAGATTGGGGCAACGAGATATATGACTAAAATAAATAGGTGGGACTTGAAAAATAGCTAAAAAGGTTTCGTAACTAACTAAATGGCTAACGTGATTTTAATTAATAACTTCCTAATTGAAGAAGACAAAATTACCCCTAACAACACGTCTAAGAACTTCCTACCGTTTAGATCAAATATTAGGAGACAGAAATGCAACTAAAAGGTAGGAGATTTATGAGGAAGAGAGAGGAATACATAATTGAAACCACCTAACAACCTAATTTGAATTTTCTATGGCAAAATCTATCATCGAGTTAAAAAATGAAATATTATGAGAGAAATGCAACTAAAAGGTAGGAGATTTATGAGGAAGAGAGAGAAATACATAATTGAAACCACCTAACAACCTAATTTGAATTCTCTACGGAAAAATCCATCATCTAGCTAAAAATGAATAACAAGCTGGCTTCTAAAAAAAAAATAAACATCAAATTCTTTTAGCAGTACAGATAAACATATGATTAACCCTAATTAAAGATAAACATATGATTCACGAAAAACACAAAAAAATGGAGAATGATTAGCCCAATTACGAACCCATAGCTGACAAAAAACAATCCCCTCGTACCATATTTACACGGAATTACACCACCTACTGTGAACCCATACGATTCACAAAAAAAAAAAAAAAAAGAGTACCCCCAATTACACACTCATAAATGATAACAAACACTCCCCCAGTACGGTAGTTACAAGGAATTACATAAACTGAACTGCCAACTTCATTGAATATTCAAGTTGTGGGTATTTAAAAAAAAAACAAAATTAAAAGGTAGGAGATTTATGAGGAAGAGAGAGAAATACATAATTGAAACCACCTTACAACCTAATTTGAATTATCTACGACAAAATCTATCATTTAGCTAAAAATGAATAACAAGCTGGCTTTTGGGAAAAAAAATAAACATCAAATTCTTTTAGCAGTACAGATAAACATATGATTACCCCCGGGATGAGTTTGTGACTGCCCCCTCGTTGTGTATAGCAGTATCTACCCCCCTAGACGTCCGCAACTACACAACAATCCCTGTACGTGCCATTCTGAAAATCGTTTACCATCCAAAAAACATCTCTATCTTCTTAAATGACTATGTTTATCCGGTTGTTTGACCAGTTCCTGAAGAGTGTCAGCCGGTAGATACTATTACTGTTAGCCAGTTAGCCAAGTTGAGTAAGTTAGCAGCACATACCTTAAGTTGAGAGAGATTAGCATCACAAGGAACCGTCACAACACCAGACTTAAAATCACTGTAGATTCTGTCACATCCCAAACACCGCCGAACAAAATCGTGATTTGTTGTTGAGCCATTTCGTGTTAATGGTAAAATTCAATAAAAAAAAAATACCAGAGAGTATTCCAACCGTGGGAATGAAAAAGACCTGTATTAAGCTATATATTGTAAAGATCTTCAAACAGTAGTTGAGATAAGAGTTAGAGAATGCGTGGAAGTAGGGAATATAAACAAAAACTGATTTTGACTGTTGGAAGGAGAAAAAAACGAGATTTGGGGGAAACTAAACGAGAATCCCACAAATTGTGGAGAAAAAAGATCTTGGACATGTAACGGTAACATAGACGGCGTCTGTATATACGCGGATATACCCAGGGGTAAAAATAGAAAATCACCACCCATTTGTGCGTCCCTTGATTCACGGTAGCCACGTTCGAGAAAACGAAAGTTTTATTGCCAAAAAAATTGAACAACTTAGACTCCGTTTGATAACCATTTGGTTTTTGGTTTTTCGTTTTTGAAAATTAAGCTTATACACACATACTTCCACCTATAACTTTCTTAGTTTTAGTATCAATCTTTTGCCTTGTTTTTAAAAACCAAGTCCAATTTTGGAAACAAAAAAAAGTAGTTTTCAAAAACTTGTTTTTGTTTTTAAAATTTGCATAGGAATTCAAATGCAACCTTAATTAGGATAAAAGGCATGATAGGGAATTTAGGAGAAAACAAGCATAATTTTCAAAAACCAAAAACAAAAAACCAAATGGTTATCAAACGGGGCCTTATTTATTTTAGTCATCCAGCACAATTTCCCATATAGATTTCACTCACATATATTGGGCTGAAAATATTGGGCTAGGTTGATGAGCTTTTTAGTCTTTACACGGGTTGGGTGATCCGTTTAACTATATTTGTAAATAGTTTTACTATATTTTTGCAAGGGGAATTGTGCTAAATAGCTAGAAAAAAAAAGCCTTCTTGTTTTTTGGCTACAAATGTTCAGAATTCGCAGGAGTGGCTACCGCATTTTCAGGAACTGTTTTCTAGATTTTTTTTGACATTTTTACCCCTAGTATATACGATTATAGACAGACGCCGTTAACAGATTTTTTTTTGTTTTCGAAGTTTCTCCCCTTTTTTTTCGGGATGGATGAATCCCGATTTATAGGGAGTTCAGTTGGCGGGTTGTGTTCAAGTGTATAAAAAGATCTACCTATTTTTTAGGCTTAGGTTTCAGCATTTCCAACGGTAAAAAAAATTTTATCCCTCACATTTTGTCCCTCATTATTCATGTTACAAAAGGACAACAACAAAAGTCGTAAGTAGTAGTACACACAGACAGATGACAGTGCATATAAACTATAGCGTATATATAACTCATATGGGGGGTGGGACTGGGGTAAGTATGCATACATGCACACAGATGCATGCGGAACACGTATGTATGTAATACTATAGACATATATCAGTTATGGCATTCATCAGGTATTTGCATTCAGGTGAACATGGTATGGGGGGTTATTATGGTTACATATAGCAACACAGACAAAGACAGAGTGTATTTTTATTGGGCATTCCAGACATACACGATACAGGGGGTGATTAACTCAAATACAGGGAGGGATTAAGTGTATACACACACAAGTAGACACATCAGACCATTCCATGGATGTATATAATAATACAGACAAATCAAAACATTTTTTCTATTAGACATGCCAATGTGTATGCACACATATACATATGAGTATACCACAAGCACACTTTTTCCAGAGAAGTTGCAATAACGATGAAATGGTATTTATCAGTACATACCACTCTGACGGGTTCAACATTTAAGTCAAATCAACACAAACCCTCCACCAAAACCGCCTCCATGCATTTCCTCCCCACGCCTGTGCTTTTTGTCTTACAATAGGCCGGTATAATCGCGGATTGGAAGGAAAAAATGAATCCCGAAAATATACGGTTTCAAAAGGAATAAACTAAATCCCTAAAATCTTGGGATAATGTATTTGTTTGTTGCAAATATAAGGGAAGAGAAATGAAACTGTTACCTAGTTCAAATTTTTTGGTACAGTCGTCGCGTAGGGGGAGAATCGATTGAGCAAGCAAGAGATGGTCGTCGACGTGGCGGATGAAGGTGGTTGGCATGGCGGAGGTGGTTCGTCGGCGTGATATGAGAGGTAAGTAGCGATATACACTCTGTGGTGGCGGTGGGGAATAGTGTGGAATGGGGGTTTCGAGGGTGTGGAATGCTCTCAATGAGAGGTAGTCTTTTTAGGTTATTCAATTTTCTGGGGAAATTAGCAACTTGTTCTTATTTTTTGTTTTTTAATTTCTGATCTTCTTAGTTGCAGGTAGTATGTCTTCGGATTGAGAGGACCTTTTTTCGAATTAATGCATTCCGAAGGTGTTTCTCTCTACTGAGGGAGGTTGAACTTTGTACTCCTTCCCCAATAAAGGTATTGACTCCTTTTTCCGGGAAGCAACTTTTTCCAGGAAGCAAATTTTTCCAGTAGTTAACAATATGATACACCTAGATTTTCAAACTAGTTTTATTTCTTGGATTTTTTAATTTCAAACTTCCTAAAATGTCTCCAACTTATTTTTAGGGGTATATTTTATCTCTCTTAAACTCTGATTTTGGTTTTAAACGTTAAGAATACGTTAGACAGTTTGTTGGGGGGCATATTTGTCTTTTACAAATA
The DNA here is from genome assembly GCA_017139565.1 of Luffa aegyptiaca. Lineage (NCBI taxonomy): Eukaryota > Viridiplantae > Streptophyta > Magnoliopsida > Cucurbitales > Cucurbitaceae > Luffa > Luffa aegyptiaca. The sequence goes on along the minus strand of CM029404.1, from coordinate 2,304,817 downwards.
TGTATTTTTTAATCATTAAATCATTTAGCCATCTATTTAATTTATAAACGTTTGTAGCTATATTTCAAGCCACCTATTTATTTTTAGCCATATTTCTTGTTGCCCCATATTTGCAATTATTCTGTCCTATTTTGCTACTTGTGCAAGCAGAAGAAGATTTTTTTTTTTTTTTTTGTTTAAAAAAATGGAGGCCCACATTCTAGGTCGTATTCCTCCAGCAACCCAAGCCATCCCACACTATTCAGATTGGCCCAACCCAAAAAAAGAAAAAGGAAAAAGAAAGAAGGGAAGAGATTGTTCAATTGATTTAATTAAGCAACACTTTCCAACAAACAAAATAATGATCAATTGTAATTGTTCAATTCCCACCCTTATATGCGTAAAAAAAAAAAAAAAAAACCTTCTTTGGGTGCAATTTCAAAATTAAAATATGGCATTGTTTTTCAAAGTCATACAAATGAAAGAGAATAGAAGTGCAACTAAAAAAAAAAAAGTTGAGGTGTATTTGGAGTTCCATTCAGAAATTAATAGTAAAAAAAAAAAATAAATTAATTTTTCTTCCTAGAGGGTTAAATTAACACACAAATTAAAATACACATAAAGTTTCTCCCCCTTTATATATACTACTAGTAATTAGGACTACGTGGGTCGTATATAATAAATAAATGAGTGAATATATATTTATATATATATATATATATATATTCACTCATTTATTTATTTATTATTTATTAAAATTGTAATTTTCTAAACTTATTACAACACTACGAAGTTTATTTGTAAACTCATTATTGTAATATTGTAGTTTTTTTTTCACGTCAATAGGTCAACGATATATTTGCTAACGTGACACGTCGAGCCCAAGAAAAATTTAAAAAGAAATTCTAGGTTAACCCACCTAAAATAGGTTGTCTCTTAAAGAGAACCTATAAATGATGGTTAACGCAGGTCGTCTCTGTTATGTGAGTTGACTTCTCTATTATGTGAGAGGTCTTATGATTGAACCTTGTGCAGCAAATTTTCTTAAACAAATTGAATTTTAATTAAGTATTAATTATTTTTATTTTTATTTTTTTGTTTCTTTTATGAATTTGATGTTACTTGTGGTTTTTTTTATTTGGTTTCAGAAAATTAGAATAAATTTTAATATAATATTGAATGTATTTAAAACATTAAACAAAAAATGTAACTACTTTATTTGATTTCTTAGAAAAACAATTAAAAGAAAAAAAAAATAGAAGGTTATTTCATTTTTTTTCGTTTCTTTTCTCAATTTCATGTTAACTGTGGTTTTTTATTTAAAACATTAAACAAAAAGTGTTTCTACTTTATTCGATTTTTTAGAAAAATAAATAAAAGAAAAAAAATGGAAGGTTATTTCATTTTTTGAAAAAGAAATGAAAGGAGAAGGAAGAAAAAAGAAAAGAAGAAAAAATAGAGAGAGAATCACGAAGGAAAAAAAAAAAAAAAAATCAAAACTATGCTACACAAGGCTCAATAATAGAACATCTCACATAATAGAGATGTCAACCCACCAATTTACCATATACTGGAATATGACATATGAGCGTGCAAAGTCAGTCTCTTGACCTGTGTTAACAAGACGACCTATTTTCGACGTGTTTTGTTTTTAATTTTAATGAGAGACGATCTATTGATTTTTTTTTAAAAAAAAAAAAATCTTGGGTCAACATGCCATGTCAGCAAGAGTATATTGATGTGGAAAAAAAAAACTACAATAATAAATTTATAAAGTTTAGAAAATTACAATTTTAATTAAAAAAAAAACTCATACGTGAGTAGAAAACAAAAAAAAAAAAAAAAGTACTAGTAATAAATAAAATTTAATAAAATAAAGTTTCTCCCCAAGGAGAAAGGATTGATGCGAGCTCACTTAGTTAAATGAGATATTACCACCCTTTCTAAGGAGAAGGAAAAAACTTGGCTGCATACTGGTATGTAGGAATCTCCCTACATAACACCATTAAAATCTTGACAACTTGGAGAGATAAAAAAAACTTTCTCATTTTCTTCCTTCCTCTTTCTTAGTTGTCAATATTTTAATGGAGTATGTGCAGCTAAGTTTTGTTCCAAGGAGAAAGGAGGTCTTGGAATTAGTATACTCAAAGACACTAGCATAGCCCTCCTCAAATGGATATGGAGTTTCTTTTTTGATGACGTTTTAACAAAAGAATTCTAGTTTTACAGAAAAGTGACAGCCAAAAGATCGATCACATGAGTGAACTAACTGAATAGCTTCCCTGGTAAGGACTCTCCAAGTTTCCCTTTATAATAACAAGACTTGTTAGTGAAGTCGGTTAATTAAACCACTAGCTATTCTATTAGATAATATGGGCTTCCATCTCAAAACCAATTGGCAATGAGTGGAGTGACCCTTGTAGCTTATATATTGTGAGGTCTCCACCAATCTTTTCAATGTGGGATCCTCAACATGCCCCCTCAAGATGGTGCCTCTTTTGGGTTCACCATTCTTGGATCGGATCCCAATTTCTTTTTATTGGACCGAATACCCGTTTGGGTTTAATGGGCTCTGATACCATATTAGATAATATGGGCTTCCATCTCAAAACCAATTGGCAATGAGTGGAGTGACCCTTGTAGCTTATATATTGTGAGATATTCCACTCCCTATTTAACAGCCTATTTAACAGGGAGGGTGAATTGACTAGTTAAAAAATAGTAAAATCAAATAATAAAGAAAAATAAAATAAAATATCTTAAAAATATCCAAAAACGTTATTATCGAAGCTAAGTACTCTCCTTCCACTCCTGGTGATCTTCCCAACATTTGACATTGCTGATCTCCTTTGGCATCACATTGTTAAGATGAAGTCTATGGTGAAGAGTAATATCAGATGGGATATTATTAGACGTGGCAGGAACACTATGTTTTGGTATCATTGTGGGACAAACCAGGACGGTTTATACAAAGCTTTTCCTTGATTTTTTGCATTGGTCTCAATCTCAAATAAGCTTTTATCCCTACAAGAGGCTTGGAATTGGGAAATGGGCTCATGGTTAGAGAGTTTTTTTTTTTCGCAAATAAGTTTTCTTTCTTTCTTTTTTGTGGGTGTGCATGTCTATCTAATACTACAACTTTTCTAACAATTTAGAATTGGAAACCCTCACCCTAAACCTGGGATAGACTCGGGATCTTAAAACCATTCTAAATTCATCCTATGCCCCAAACGCTCCCTAAATGTTGTCGTAACAAATTTTGCAAAAAAAAAAAAAAAAAAAAAAATGGAGGATTGGTTTAAGCTAAGGTTTATTACAACAACTTTGATAGTATAAAAGATTTAGGCAGTTTGTTAAAGAAGAATGATTCTGAGTCAGTGTCTTTCCATAATACAAAGCTGACCAAGTGATGACGAGGAATATCAAAAGAAAGCAATACAAGAAAGAGAGAGACTGGTTGTCCTAATGGCCGGCTATTTTCAGCATAAATAAAAGCACTAAAATAGTCAAGGGCTTTGATAACGATTTCATTTTTTTTTTTTTTTTTTTTTTTTTTTTTTTTTTTTTTTTTTTTTAAGAATTGGCTTAAATTTTGAAAATTATATTAAAAAGATTTAGAAAAGAAAAGATAGGTAGGTGGGAATAAAAGCTTAATTCTTAAGAATAGAAAATAAAATACAAATACTAATACAAAATGGTTAAATGAAGCCTGGTATGTTTCTCACATGCCCTAAAATAAAAAATTAAAAAAAATAAATCATGGATTGGTTTTTAGAAAATTAAACATTGTTTGATAATTTTTTTTTTTTGACAACATGTGGGGTGAAGAATTTGTGCAACAAACCTTTTGATCATTAGTACAAGGTTTATACTGTTCATGTTGGCCTACATTAATGCTATTATGTTAGTGTGTGATCTTATTATTTGCCATATATGTTTGAGTTGTTCCAAAAAGCCTTAATTAATGTATATATGTTTGAGTTTTTCTAAAAAGCCTTAATTAATGTAAGGCATTTTCTTAGAGATTATTCTCTCCCTTCCCCTTGTAAGCAAGGTCAAAAAGAGAGCAGCACTCAAAAGAAAAATATTCTCTTTAACTTCTTTCTTTCAAACTATGACCCACTACCCTTCCCTTTGTCTCCAACAAATTGGTAATCTATTACCAACTTAAATGGCAACCAGAGACCCATCTTTTAAGTGAAAATTCAAAGGTTAGTTAAAAGAATAGTACCTTAACTCAATTTTTTTTTTATAACATATGGAGGTAGAGAATTCGAACCATTGGCCTCTTGGTTATTAATACAGGTTTATGCCAATTGAGCTATACTCTTGTTGACCAGGAATTTAACTGGTTAAACTATTATCAAGTTGACAATTTTTTATAACCGAGTTATTAGGGTAAGAAACTACCAAAGCTTCAACAAAATAAGTTGATTATTGTATGGAAGGAAAAAAAACAACATAAAAAAAAAAAAAAAAAAAAAAAAAAAAAAAAAAAAAAAACAAACTCCACTTGTATAAAAAGGAGATAAGGTACAGAAAAGAAGTACGAAAGAAAAGCACAAACTTAATGAAGAAAGGCAAGAAAAGGAGAAGGGAGGAAATTAATGGACTGTTTTAACACAGTGTAAATAAATACGAGAGTTTCATTATCCAAGTATTTTCTACCACCAAAAAAAAAAAAAAAAAAAAAAAAACTCGATAAGAATAAAATGGAAAAAAAAAAAAAAGAAAAAGAAAGAAGAAAGTAGAAAGTAATAGAAATTTCCTTAAAAAAGAAAAACCTTGTTCCTTTGTCAGTTTTTACAATTCGAGATAAAGCTGAGATCACTATTGGAATTTGAATTAATATGTTTTTTCATGCATTTAATGGAATTAAAAAATATGAATATATATTGTAAAAGGCCAAAAGTGATTTTCCAAATATTCTGATGACGTCCATAAATCCCAAATAGAAGGTCCCTTAGAAGATTTGTGTTTTATATTTTAGCAGCTCATAATTGATTCATATATTACCCACTTAGATGTGAAATGTTACGTTAATTAATAATAATAAAACTATATAATATAAATAAATAAAAGGCATAACTTTAAGTGGGTCTTGATAGATTTAACAGTGCCCTGTCGGACCACAACAGCTTGCACTGATTTGCACATTGAACTTACTACAAAGAAAGAGAGAGGTAGGTTTCAAATAACTCATTGAAAACTAAAAACCACCAACTTATTTAAATGAATATAAGTTAAATATATTTACTTTAGAATTCTCACAAATAGTTTTTTTCTAAAAGAATTCTGTTAAAATTGGTCAATAAAAGGTTGATAGGTTATTAAATTACTATATTTTGTATTAACATATTTGAATACGATCTAATATGTCATCGGGAAGAAATTGAATTTTGTTAATGGATGAGTCAGATCTTGCTGATGAATAAGTTGGGTTTCATGTATCCAATAGTATATACTCATATATATATAAATATGTTATTAAAAATAATGTAATGATACATCAATTTTTTATTGACAAACTTTAACTATTTGTTTTTACAAAATGACCTAACTTAAATGTTTTTGGATAAAAAAAATGAAAATTTTAAAAGATTAATGATGAACTTTGATAACTTTCTAAAAGATTATGGATCATTTGGTATATTTAAGAAGGAATATTTTGAGAAGGAAAGTTTATGATAGGGTAAAAAAGAGAATAGAGATAATTCTTTCTTATTGACTCATCTCGTTGATCTCATCGTTAAGTTTTTGACGAGTAGAAGAGAGAAATGTAAAAAATAAGAGTTAATTAAATATATATTTTTGCAATTACCCATTAAGAATTTAAAAAGAAAATTACGAACTGACTTTAAAAATTACCTAAAAGATTAAAGATTTATCGGAAGGAACATTATGAGAAGACAAGTTTGCAATAAAGTAAAGAAGACAATAGATAATTCTTCCTTATAACTAACTCATCTTCGAGATCATCATTAAGGTATTGACAATGTAACTATCAACTTCAGGTAGTAGAAAGATTTTGATTGATTAGGCAGAGGAAATTAAGTATTTATATTCCTTTTAGCTCAACATAAGAAGGTGAGAATTAAAACATCTAATATTTTGGTCAAGAATATAACGTCTAACCAAGTGAGCTATGTTTAAGTCTGCTGCTATGGAAAGAAAAAAGAAAGACGGGAATTAATATATATAGAAAATAGGAGAGAGAGAGAGAGAGAGAGAAAAAAAAAAAAAAAAGGGTTGCATGTGGGTGGGTAGAGAAAAGAGCAGAGAAAGGGAGGTGTGGAGGGGTCTTGGAATTCTGCGCCCACCTTTGATTGGTGGGTGTTGTGTTGGTACGTACCCACAACAGCAACCTCTCCTCTTTTATGTCTTTCTCTCTTCTCTTTCTTTTCTCTTTGTCACCCATTTCCTTTACAATCACACATTTTCATCTCTCTCTCTCTCCCTCTTGGTTTTTGTGAAAGTTTTGCCCACCATTATCTCTATACCCTTTGATTCAAAATTATTACACTAAACTAATTAATCCCAAAAGAAAAAAAAAAAAAAAAAAACTTATTGCTAGAGATCCCTTTCTTTTCTTTACTCATTCCATTATTTGAACCTTCTTCATATCTATGTGTATATATGTATATGTATGTGTTGTATTGAAATAAGTGCCCCCTTTCACTCTCCACAAGAAGGGACCATTTGGAGACATGGTTTCTAAAGGAAATATAGTGTCAAGGGCCCCCTCCCCTCTCCTCTCGTTGGCATTAGATTAGAAAACTCATGGGGCAGAGCAAAAAAGGAAGGATCAGAACAATTGCTTCCTCTGGATTGTCTAACATATATAAACAAAGTTAAGAATAACGATAGACTCCTAATTAAATTCTTGGAATCGAAAGATTATATATATAAAAAGTTAGAAGGTAAAATCATGTCTCTCTTTTAGAGAAGATTATTAGTTACATAGGAACAAAAGATATATCGAGAAGTCCCTCTGTTTCATCTATAATATAATTTTGAATTGAATTTTGAATGAATAGATAGATTCAATCAACAAAAGAAGGAAGAATTCAAAGAATGCTTTGGAAAAAATAAAACAATAGAAGAATAAAAGTCGTATGGATTCACTAAAACTACGTATCGTGGATGTGTCGTAGGAACTAAAAAAGAGAGATTGAAGTACTTCTGACGATTCAATAATATCATTACTTCAATTCTCTCGTAGCTTTTAGTTGGATAAATCTTAGCGACATGAGAAAGTTCCTAATCTTCCGTTTCTATTTTTTTTTTTTCTACATAGTAGTGCCCTAAAAGGAGTTACTACTCCAAGTAGTTTGGAATTTGGATCATTATCACACACGATTCAACCAAAAAAACAAGAACACAAAAGTTCTAGAAAAATTTTATGTGCTTGGTTTTTCAGCTTGGTTCTTGGCGTTTTCTTTAGATTGTTGTCTTCATAACATCCGTACCTGTACATAAATATTCTCACATTCATCATTTTTATTATGACAATATCATTGTAACTTTGTCCTTTTTTTTTTCTCTCTCTCTCTCTATCATGTTCACACATGCACACACAGATGTTTTGACGTTTTGACGAAAAATATGAACCAATCAAAATTTCAAGTAAAAGAAATTGAGCATGTGGGTTCATGCCATTACCTGTTAAAGCTTCATCACTTATCCTACTTTTTTTTTTCTTTGTATCATACAATTTTGAAGACAGAGACATCAATAATAAGAGATGTCGTTGAAAGGACTTGTAGGCATCAAATGAGGTCAATAGTTTTCCCTTCAAAATCAGAGCTACGTTAAAAGCTGTGCTGAGAATATAATGTACTCAAAGTTTTTGTCTAAATCTTTACTTTGTTCTGAAATTCCCTTGTCTAGTTTGATTTCGGTCTTATACACGCACAAATTATATTTAGTTCTTGAGATTTATGTTGACATGAGGGTAGCTCAACGGTTAAGATATTTACTTCTTTCTTAAAGATTATTATTCGGTTGTCGAATTCCTATATCTCCACATTTGTCGTACCCGATTCTGTAGTATGAACTAAACCTTGCATTAGTTTTGATATCAAGTTAAGAAATTGATGAGCTAAAGTCTTTGTTAAATCTAAATGAATCTTTGGGAAAATTCTAATTATTAAGGTCCCGTTTAATAACTATTTGATTTTTTAAAGTTAGGCTTATAAACACTACTTTCACCTATAAGTTTCTTTGTTATTTTATCTACCTTCTTCTCATGTTTTCAAAAACCAGGCCAATTTTTGAAAACTAAAAAAAAGTAGTTTTCAAAAATTTGTTTTTGGAATTTGGAATTTGGCTAAGAATTCTAATGTGTCCTTAACAAAAATGAAAACCATGGTAAGGAATTGGGAGAAAAGAAGCATAATTTTAAAAAACCAAATGATTATCAAATAGGGTCTAAATTTTTTTTTGGATGTAAAACTAATATAGAATATGTGACTAAATTAGAGGGATTAGAATAAGATTTAAGCTAAAATTTCATTGTCAACCACTTAAGACATATACTCTCCACCATGAGGTCAGAAATTCGAACTCTCCCACCCAATATAGTTCAAAAAGTACTAAAATTTCATCACTTAATCCATTTGAGAATACTTTACTTGCTAAAACTTAGCTAGATGTATGTGAGAATTAGTTTAGATGTGTGGAAAAATGTGTCTTACTTCAAACTTGTCAGTGTGCTTGAATCTAGCTAGCTAGTACATGTAATAATGCAAATATTGTTAAAATGTTAAATCAATGCAAGTGTGTTTACATCAATCAGAAGCCAAGAGTTTCAAATCAATTAGTGAATTATGTTAGAAAACAGAGAAATTATGAGTTCAATTAATACAACACTTTCTAAAATAGATTCAAAAGTGCAGCAGCCAATCCATGCAAATTCAAGACAAAACTGAATAATATCATTACATTAGACATAAAGGGTCATTCTCAATTTTGATAATTCTCCAAGATTATGAATAAAAATTGTAAATAAAATTAAAAAAAAAAAAAAAGAGTAGAAATACACTATGATTAAATACAAACAAAAAAACATTCTTCCATTTAGATCTATCTCGATCGATTTCAGTACATGAACAAAACATACGCAGATCACAGTCACACAGATTTAAGAAATTGAAGGGAAAATTAAACAAATATTTCTACAAAGCACATTCTTTTTTTTTTTTTTTTTTTTTTGTATAAAAGAGAGAGAGAGAGAGAGAGAGAGAAGAACACAAACTGCCAACTTTTTCTCAGTTCTTCAACTATACCATGCAGGATCAGAAAGTGATCTTTTTGAAGTTGTGTTGATCAACATTTGAGAGGCTGAAGAGAGCTAGTTGAGTGCCTGGATATTTTTGTTATGAGTAATTTCTATAAAGCCTAAGTAGCTTATTAATAGAAGATTTAACTGATCAAGTGATGGCTTTAGTTGTTCTTAATTAATTTTATTTGATCCAAAGAAACTTATGTCAAATCACTTGACCACTTAAATCTTAGTAAGTTAATATAAAATGAAACTTACTACAAAGCTGTTGAGATCGAGGCGCCGTTTTGAAGTTGATCAATTGGGGCTTTTAATGATTGAAGTCGCAAGAAATATGGTCACTTGATGAAGAACTGATAGCTGAAAGATCTGTCCAGCCATTTCCATTGCTCCAAAATTGGTTGTTCTCTGAATTGTTGACACCCAAGTTTGATGATTTCAACAAATTCAGCACTTGGGTTTCTTCAATCTTCACTGGAGGCAATTGGGTTGCCCTTGAATTTGGTGGTAGGATTGAATTCGTTGCGTCGTTGTTGCCGCCGTCGCTAATTTGGAACGGGTACAACCCGGTCGGGGTTTCTAGGCCACCTGAAAGAGGAAAGTTTTGGGAACCGCGCCACTGATGATTCAGAAGGGCGCCGTTCCCAATGTCTCCAGATTGAGCCTGGATCTCGTTGAAATTCAACCCTAAATTCGTCGTCCCATATCGAGAAAAATTATTCAATGAAGCCATCAACGAAAGGTGAGGATGCTGAGGCTGTAAATGACCAATAATATTCTCAGTGCTGCTGTGCAAGGGAATTGTAGTAGTGGTGGGCGAGTTTGAATTGTTATTGTTATTCAGCTGCGTTTCGTTCCCGGCCACCGGAGACTTCGAGCGTCTAGTTTTGTTCTTCTTATTCCGACGACAACCGCCCCCAACCGGGACGTTCCGAAGGGCGCCACCGCGAGTCCAGTACCGTCGGCAGGTCTTGCAGAAGTGGCGAGGCTGAGAGAGGCTATAGTTATTGAAGTAACAGAACTTCGTGTTGGTGGAATCACATCGAGGGCACTTGAGCGCCGTCTCGGGTAGCGGTACGTTGGCGAGCCGAGCTCGGTCCGCCATCGAACCGCGTCGGATCGAGCCAATGATGCCGCCGCCACCACCGACATGAGACGGCGGAGCAGATGGCAGTTGTTGTTGAGTTGGCAGGGAAAGAAGCTGGTGGTGGTGCTGAGGAGATCCATTATTGCTTATCTGATGATGATGATTATGATTTGATTGCTGCAAAATCCCAAAAGAGAAAAGAGAAAAAACCCAATATCAAGAACAAATCTTGAGATCATATGTGGGATATTCAAGGGGAGATTACAAAAGAAAGAGAGAATAGGGAATAATTCTTTGTACACAAGTGAAGAAGAAGAAGAAGGAACAAAACCCTTACCTGATGCCAATTGGGAGGAGGATCTAAATAGACTGGAACAGAAGAGAAATCCATGGGGGGATTGATCTTTTATCTTTTTATAAAGTAAAATTTGATGGGTCTTTAGGAAAAACCAAGGTGGAGAATCGCATGCACTTGGGGAATACCAGAGCCAAAGAGAAAAGAAAGGAAAAGAAAAGAAAAGAAAAGAAAAGGCAAAGAAAGAAAGAAAAAAAGATGATGAAGGGGAGAGAGGGAAGAAGAAGGATGAGAGAATTAAAGCTATGGTGTGGAAGCTTTTGTTTAACTTTGCTCTCTTATTCCCTTCATTCTCTTCCTTATCTTTTTGTTTTATTATATTTTTAGGGTTTTAGTGGAGGAGCTTCCTTCGCTTATAAGCTTCTATTCTTTTGAGCTGTGCACTGTGTGCCTAAGGGGCTCAAAAGGGAGAAGAGGAATATTGTGGCTCCCATCTCATGCATAATAATATATTAGGTTAAGATACCGTACTTTCAAGCTGGTTCTATTTTAGTTTTTTTGTACTTTCAAATGTCAAAATTTTGTCACTGTACTTTCAATAAATCTTAAACCTAGTCCCTATAGTTAGTTTATGAATAACTTTTCAAAAAGAAAAATTAGTCTCTAGCTAGTAGCTTTCTCTATATAAGTTTTGTCGACTATTCTATTTCGACGTTTATTTTGATGCGTGGAATTGCATCGAAAAATCCTTTGTCGATGTCAATGCGCATCAGGAAAAGGGCAAATTTCTGTAGTGTTACAACAATGACTAATTTTAAGATTTATAGAAAGCATAAGGACTAGAATGGGATGAGTTCTATAAAGCAAAAGGACCAAAATGATACTTTAACTGTATCGTTGTTGTAAAACAATACTTACCTGATCTTAACTAGTCAATAGATATCTTGTACTGATCATCAATATATTTTTTACACCAAGAGAGGAAGAAAGATTTTTTTTTCTTTTCAAAAAGATAAATAGTTGTCAAATTTTTAATGGACTCGATACGAAAATAGACGGAGTTTGTGATTTGTGATGTAAAAAGGGAATTGCCAATATGTAGCTATTAGGGTTTTGGTGGTGGGGTTGAGAAATACGTAATAAAAGACACATAATTGAGGGACTTTGCCAATGACATTTGCCTGAAAACCCTTTACCTTTTACGACCATATTAGTTTCAGAAAAGCTTTATGTGGGACTCACATGGAAGCCATTCAATTCATTTCAACAAAAATATATAAACCAATTTCCATCTTTATTATTATTAATCCCAAATAATAAACAATTCCATTATTCCATATACCTTTTTTATTATTTTTTTTTACATTGGTAGGTTATCTTTTTGGGTTGTTGTGGTTTCATGTGTGTACGTCAAAGTTAAAAGTTAAAACACAGACACACCAGAAAAAAAAACAGTACCTGATAAAGATTGATTTAAAGCTAAAGTCTTAATTAGGGCATCATTCTTTTAATTCTAATTTGTTGGGATAACGGATACAGTCACTAAGGTCCGTTTGATAACCATTTTTTTTTTAGAAAAAGGGATACTTTATTCATACGTATGTGAGAAACATACAAAGAGGGGAGTTACATGAAAGTCTTCCAATTTAGCGAAATAGAAGAAGCATCATAATTTCTGAAATAACGAGAGGAAGACGACCAAAAACCAGATAGAGCTATAATGTCCTCTCTGATCTGATGGAAAGAACGCATGATCCCTTTAAATATGCGATTGTTTCTCTTGTTCCATAGAGTCCAGACGGCGGCTACGAAGAAAGACTGAATAAGAACTTGTCTCTGAGAAGAAGATTTCCACCGGAAGAATTCCGCACACATCTAATCAGCATGATAACCATTTGGTTTTTGGTTTTTGGTTTTTGAAAATTAAGCTTGTTTTCTCCCAATTTTCCTACCATGACTTTCATCTTTGTCAATGACACATTTAAATTTCTAGCCAAATTCTAAAAACAAAAACAAGTTTTTGAAAACTATTTTTTTTAGTTTTCAAAATTTGCTTGGTTTTTAAGAACAAGGAAAGAAAGGTATTAGAAAAACAAAGAAGGCTTGTTGGTGGAAGTAGGATTTATTAGCTTAATTTTCAAAAACCAAAAGCCAAAAACCAAGACCCCGTTTGATAACCATTTGGTTTTTTGTTTTTGGTTTTTGAAAATTAAGCTTATAAATCCTACTTCTACCTTCAAGCTTCTTTGTTTTTCTTATACCTTTCTTTCCTTGTTTTTAAAAACCAAGCAAATTTTGAAAACTAAAAAAAGTAGTTTTCAAAAACTTGATTTTGTTTTTAGAATTTGGCTAGGAATTCAAATGTGTCATTGGCAAATATGAAATCCATGATAGGGAAATTGGTAGAAAACAAGCCTAATTTTCAAAAACCAAAAACAAAAAACCAAATGGTTATCAAATGGGATCCAAATGGTTATCAAACGAGGCCTAAATTTCCACGCTAATATAATATTGTTCACTTTAAACATAAACCCTTGTGACTTTTTGTTTTCCACCTCAAAATTCTCATACATTTTTTTACCAGTTTTAAGAAAATTTACAATGGTCTGCTATTAATGGACAAAAGGTCGTCTCATACAATGGAGATGTTGTGAGATTTCACTTATGTATATATATTCGTGATCTTTCCTTTGTCTTGTGAATGCAAGATTTTATCGCAATTTTAATTAGTCCTAACTTTCATTGACATGCCCCATATTTACAAGATGTATGCAACATCTTTCATTATATATTCTTTATACCATATACAAAGGGTCAATTTTGTAATTGAAACCAAGAGTAGATTTCACATGTTGTTTTAGGATTAGGATGAAATTGTAAAATTTAAAAGGGCTAAAAATGAAAAGTGATTATATACTTCTAAACATCTTGATAGATTTTTATTTTTGGTTTTGAAAATTAATTAAGCTATACACCCTACTTCTACCCATAAGTTTCTTTATGTTTGGTTATCTACATTCCTCTCTGTATTTTCAAAAATCAAGTTAAGTTCAAAAACTAAAAAAAAAAAAAAAAACTAATTTTCAAAAACTTGTTTTTGTTTTTGGAATTAGCTAAGAATTCAAATGTGTCTTTAACAAAAATGAGAACTATTGCAAGAAAATTGAGAGAAAACAAACATAATTTTCAAAAATCAAAGGGGTATCCGACTTCAGAAATCAAAGTTATGATTCCAAAATTTCGAGGAACAAAATATATAAGATTAGAGAAAAGAAATAGAGGCCTAAACTGTTACGCAAATTATTGCTAACCGCAAGTGTACGGACCCAGTTATAATATAGTGATTAAAAATCGAATATCGTCATCTGGATTGGTTTTCTAGTTCACCTAATTACTAAAGGTATATTTGCCCAATTTTATTTAGAGAAAATATTCGAGTATGATGCAAATTAATTCAAAACTACTCAAAACAATTAAATGTGTGAAAACTTAATGGAGAAAAACCTTAGGGAATTGATTTCACCTATTAGATGCATGAATTAATCTAGTGATTAAATATGATTGAACACGTAACGATTTCATAAACCAAGGATTACTAATTATTAAATGTCTCTCCCGAGCACAATTAATTCTTTATGCAAAATTAAAAATTTGATATCCCTATCTAATTTCTACAACTATAGCATAAGTACTAGAGTTCAATCCTTTTAACGGTTTCTTAAGCAATCCTAAATTTCCCTATTATAGAACCACTAAGTCATGCAATTGATAAATCTAATCTAAACTACCCTCTCCCGAACAATTAGTTTAGATAAAACAACAAATAATCCCTGTGATCAAGAGATTACAAGCATTAAGTACTCAATTGCATAAATGAAATGCGTTACGAACAGTCACAAAAATCCCTAAATCAATACATACAATCTAATGGCTTCATCACTTCCCTAAGATACGAGAATTAGCTACTCATGGTCTCGATACAAGCAAAATATGCCAAAAATCTCATCATAACAGTACAAGAAACAAAGGGAGGAAGAATAAATTCGCTAGCCGTGATAACCACACGTTCTCGTCACGATCCCCATGATCTAAGCTCTGAAAATCTGCTCCCCTCCGTCTTCTCAGCGTTCTAGTCGAGTTTCCCTCTGATTAGTCGTATTTTTCTTTCCAAAAAGTTTCCCCCATCTCAGCTGCATTGTATTCTATTTATAACACAGATTCTGTCGCGACAACGTCGCGATGCTAAAGATAGCGTCTCGATGCTGTTGCGCGTACGCCCTAAAAATTAAGGAAAGTGTCGCAGTGTCGAGACGCTGTGGAAGTAGAGTCTCAACGCTGCCTCAATTACGCGCCTACTGCCTTTTGCAGTAGCGTTGAGACGTCCAAGGATAGCGTCTCAACGCTACCCTCTCGGATTGGGGCCTTGAACCTTGCTTTCTTTCATTCATTTCTTCACTTGTATTTATTCTTTTTGCTTCCAAATTACCACTATTCATCGAAAACTTCAATTTCCATCAAAATGTTTGATTCCTACAAAATTAAACCAAATGTACATAAAATTGACCAAATAATTCTCAAGATTGACACTCAAAATACTCTAAAATATAGCTCAATAATTGAGCTATCATAAACCACATTTAACTAGCATTTTCTTTTTGAGTAGAGGGATTTTGTATTTCAATGTCATAACTAGAATTTAACAATTAAATCAGATAAATCGGTAGTTTTTCTAAAAAGGTTATAACAAGAGCAAGCTTCTATGTTGTGCGTTGTGTTAGATTTCATAAATGTTCAGAATAGATTCATGAAATAAGAAAGTTTTTTTTTTTTTTTGAGTACATGAAATAAGAAAGTTGCTTTTAGATCAATGTTATCAATTATTTTCACAATCTTTTCCACTTTTAAGCTAATCCAACTCGAATAAATTCTAAGGTTGTAAAAATAAACGATTTATATGTTTAAAATGGTGGGACAAGAAAAAAAAAAAACTATTTAAAAAAAAAAAAAAAGAATAAAAATTCTTGATGAGCTGCCCTGCCATATGAAGAATATAGGAATAATAAACTATAATATATATTTTTTTAAATTCTTGGATATCTAAAAAAAAAAAAATATGGAGGTATGTTTTTAACTAATTTATCATAGTATCATAACAAAATATTCTTCATTCAATTCCTTAACATGGTATTGATTTCTTTTCCTTCACGACATGTTTTCAAATGATCCTATAAAAAGGAAGCATACAATTATGAGACGCGGATTTATGTTTCACATGGTGTGATTTGAATTTTCTTTTCTTAAATTTTGAAACATGGTTGCGTCTTATTTACTTAAATCTTTGACAAAATTGCAATTTTTTCTTTTACTTTAGATTTTTGTAGAGCTAGAGATGCTTACAAATAAAATCAAGAAAAAGCCAAATGTGCATTCAAACATAATTATGCCATCTTTATTATCAACCTCCTTTTTGGTAACTTTTTCACTATTAAGTATATGGGACTTTGGTCTCTTTTTAACTTTAATGCTACAATCATATTACTTTGGAATTGAAGACTTTTTGACTGATATGTGTCTTTGTTATTTGTTTTTATTATCCTTCCTATCATAACTCTTTTCTCTATATATTAATAAAATTCTCAACTTTTATGAGATTGAGGCTTCAAATCAAAATTAGATCATCTCGTCATCAAGATATATTGGTGAAGTTCTTTGTATATAGTATGATAGGAGGCCTTTTGAAGTGACAAAAAAAAATGGTGTCTTTTCTTCATTACGAAGCAACCATTTAAAAAGTATGTTTTGGATTGCTTTTAGTAATCAAGGAAGTGTTCTTAAATAGTTAAAAAGATAGTTTTTATAAAAATTATTTATGTTTGGGTTAAAATTTTAGATCACAACCAAAAACAAAAACAAAAGCACATTGAAATCTCTTTCAAAACAAAGCAATCAATAAATACTTTATCATATGTGTGTGAGTTTAAAATTTTTTCCTTTGATCTCTTCACCTTTTTAAGTTTTTTTTTTTTTTTTTTCATTAGTAATTATTATTTTCTACCTAAACTCCAATAGCCGTCTCCCAACATGCACATTTCTTTTGGAACATACCGGTTTATAGGAATCTTCTTACCTACCACCATTCAAATGTTGACAACTAGGAAAGATAAAAAAAATATATTTTCTCATTTTTTACCTTTCTCTTTCTTAGTTGTCAAAATTTTAATGAGGTATATAGGGAGATCTCTCAGTATGCAACCAAATATTGTTCTTTTCTTTTACTAATCTATCTCTTCACACGATCATTCTTTCACTTAGTTTCATTTTCTATTTTTAGTATAACAAATGTAGAGGTATGAGGATTTAAATCTCCGACAAGAGAAAGAGTACTGAACTATGCTTATGTTTGCTTCTGTTATTTAATTTCAAACTTACTTTTTTCCACAAATCTCACAAAACATTTATCTAGCTACATGCATATATACTTTTCTCTCATTAATGTCTCTTTGTTAGAAAATAATTCCTTAATCTTTAAGAAAAAGCGAAAACTAGATAGTTTTTACCCTTGAAGGCACATCTTTCCTATATCATGTGTATTGTAATTTCTAAATCAAAATGAAAGAAAGGAACAAAAGGATTCATATGGATTAGTGGGATATTATCCTTATAAAAAAAGATTAACAACCATGAATGAGGGAATGATCTTACTTAAATCTAGCTAGGGTTGGTGACTATATTTAATTGTTTGATAAAGATCCATAAAATGCATAATACATGAATTAGGAGATTATAACCCTATATTTATAATTTTTAGTTGGAAAAAATACACTTGTAGTTCCTGAGGTTTGGGTTAGGTTTCATTTTGGTCCCTAAGTTTCTAGGGACTAAATTGTCGAGTTTAAAAATTCAGGGACCAAAATGAAACCTGACCCAAACCTCAGGGACCAAAAGTGTATTTTTCCCTTTTTAGTTTTTAGTATCTAAAAAAAAGAAAAAAAAAGTTAGTTTTAGGAATTTTCATAAATCTTCGTACCATTAATAAATTAATATCTATCTTCTAAGTGGGAAGTCTATAGGCCGATAATTTGATTACTTGACATGTCCAATCAATAGTTCTGTAATCTTTAAAATGTTACCCTCTTAGAAATCAAGTAGGTTATTAATATTATGTTTGATAACCATTTTGTTTTTTATTTTTGAAAATTGAGCTTATAAACACTACTTTCGTCTATGAGTTTTGTTGATGACAAAATGTGGTTGGGAGAAACTCACTTGACCTTCACGTGCCACCAACGGTAAATTTGTATGAGAATGGGGAAGACGTGACCTGCAAAACAGTAAACATGCACACCGGTGTGGTGCTTTCCACGCCACCTCTGATGCTTAAGTCAGAAAGCTGATGGAGGAGAGCAAAAAAGTAAGAGGAGAGAGTAGAGAATAGAGTTCGAGATCCTTTCTTCAGTGATGAAGAATGGTTTAAATACTTGTTCCTGCTCTAGGGTTTTTAGGCATTCGGAGGCGATTCGGGCTGAACCAGGTGGAACCGGGGCAGCCAGGGGCAGTAGGGACCGAACCGAGGCGAAAGGACTCGACCCACGCAAGTGGGCCGACTGGTCGCCCTCGGCCTCGGCCCAAGGCAGAGGCCGACCATATGGGTTGGGCCAAGGCCCGATCCCTCCGACCTTGGCCCGACCTTTTGGCCCGTTTTGCCTCCGGAGTCCATTTTCGGGTCCTATTTCTGGTCTCGTGTCGGGTTGTCCTCGTCAGCTCCTTGTACATCGGAGTGGTCCAAAATTACCTATAACAAGTTTCTTTGTTTTGTTATCCATGTTTTCAAAATCTAAGACAAGTTTTGAGAACTAAAAAAAGCTAGTTGTTAAAAAAATATTATTGTTTTTAGAATTTGACTCATAATTCAAATATTTCTTTAAAAAATGTGAAAATTATAGTAAAAAGATTGGGAGGAAATTACACAAGCGTCAATTTAAAAAAATAGAACTAAAACACCTAATGTTTTCAAGCAATATCTTATTGTTGTAACAAGTTTTTTTAAGCAATTAATGTCTTACACATGGATAAACTTAGAAGAGAAAAATAAAAATGGTTAACAACAACATAGCTAAACGGGCATAAAATATGTGTCAATGACTATGAAGTCATGAGTTCGAATCCACCGACTTCATATATTGTTGACTCAAAAAAAAAAAAAAAAACCGAGAGAGAGAGAGAAAAATAGAAATGACATGTAGTGTGACCTAAATGATCATAGGCATGGCTCATTCTTGAATAGTCTTACTTTAGTCATTAGTGAGAAAAATCTTTATTCAATCTACTTTTATGTTTAAACTATCTATTTAGAATGAAGATTTACAAACTATGGTTAATTTACTGTATTTTACAGGAATGAAATGTGTTTCTAAGATAAGGAAAAAAGAAATTTCTTATATCACCTGTCAGTAACAAAAAAACAAAATAAAATTCGATTCTTTTTAATCCAAAAAAAAAAATCCCAAAAACATGCAACTTTAATTGCTAAAATCAAGAGAGCAAATTATCATTTATTTTTTATTGTCTAAAAAAAAAAAATTATATTTATTTTTTTTGACAACAATCTAAACCCACACTTCCAAAACAATCTAATTATGTCTAGGGAGCATGAGCCAAAGTAAGCATATAGTTCAATGGTAGTTGACATGTATCAACAATGACGAGGTCAAATGTTTAAATCTCCACTCCAATGTTGTCAGACACAAAACATAAGAATAATAAAGGAAAAATACACTTTTGGTCTGTGAGGTACAAACTCGAAAATTTAGTCTCTCCATCCAATTTTCCGTTAACATTTAATGGATTGCTGACGTGGCATTGATTTTTTATTTAAAAAAATTATTATTTTTTTAATTTTTTAAAATATAAATATATTAAAATAATAAAAATATTATTATTTTATATCATTTTTATTTCTTTCTCCATCTCCCTCCCTCTCCTTCTTCTTCACCTTCACCTTCTTCTTCTACATCATCATCCCACTCAAACTGTTGTTGTCGGCCGCCACCGACGACCGCCGCTCGCCAGTGGTCGGTGACATTTTTTTCTCTTCTTCCTCCTTTCTTCTTCTTTCTCTCCATATTTTAAAAAAGAAAAGAGGGAGGGAGGAGGAGCTCCTCCTCCCTATTTCCAGCGCTAGAACGGGGAGGTGAAACTCTTCCTCTCTCCCTCTTTTCTTTAAAATAAAATGGAGAAAAAAAAGAAGAAAGAAGGAAGAAGAAGAGAATATATATATATATATATATAAATGTGTGTGTCACCGACTGCCGGCGCCGGTGGCGATCAGTGGCAATAGTGGGAGTGGGATGGTGGTGATGGTGCCAAGAGAAGAAGAAGGAGAATGAGAAGAAGAAGAAGAAAGAGAGAGGGGAAAGAAATAAAATTGATATTAATATTTTTATTATTTTAATATATTTATATTTTAAAAAACTAAAAAATAATTTTTTTCAATAAAAAAAAATCAATGTCACCTCAGCAATTTGTAAATATTAACAGAAAATTGGATGAAGGGACTAAAATGAAACGAAATCCAAACCTCAGGACTAAATTGTCGAGTTTAAAAACTCGGGAACCAAAATGAAACCTAACTCAAGCCTCAGGGACCAAAAGTGTATTTTTCTCTATTAATAACAATATTTAAGGAAACATGAACAAATCATATATGGGTAAGAGGAAGGAAAAAACTTGCCTGCATACCGGTATGTAGGGATCTCCCTGCATACCACCATTAAAACGTTGACAACTAAGAGAGATAACAAAAAATTCTCATTTTCTCCCTTCCTCTTTCTTACTTGACAAGATTTTAATGGGGTATGTAGGGAGATCCCTACATACCGGTATGCAGGCAAGTTTTGTTCTAAGAGGAATGTCTTCTTCAAATATAAATCACTTCATGTTAAAATAGACGAGTCACGTTGTTTGTATATTGTAATTGACACATTATTGATACACCATCTTCTTTTTTTTTTTTCCTTAAATTGGGAGATTAATTCAATACATATTTATTACATAATAAAATTTTGATTACAAGTTTTTAGTACCTTGAACTTTCATGGGTTTTTTTGAAAATGAAATGCATTAAATAGAGAAAGTTAAGGTACAACCAGAGTCCTCCATCATCAAGGAGGAAACCCAAATGGGATAGACATCATTCCTAAAAAAAAAATATCCCTTCCAGCATGGAAGAGGGAATGAGCTCAAAAAAACTATCATCAACGACGGACGACAGAGAAGTCGGCCTGAGAGCTGCTGCAAATTGCGCGAGAGCATGCGCGATCTTGTTTCTTGTCCGTGGGCATTTGACGATCGCCATTGCACCAACCTTAGGAGCTAAATCTTCAACATCGTCCAACACAATTTATGCTTCCGAAAGATCTTCCCATTCATGATTCAGGGCACGAACGACTTCGAGAGAATCAGATTCCACAATAATCGGCACAGATTTGGGGCAATTTGATTTTAGGTATGCCAAAAGACCCTTCTTTATCGCCATCAATTCCAGAGATTTAATGGAATTCTTCCTCTGTATTTTCGAGCAGTCGATACCCACCGAAGACCCCCCGAAATCACAAAGTATCCATCCCACTCCACCCACTTGCTACTCGCTATTCCACGAGGCGTCTGTGTTTATTTTGAAGTAGTTTGATGGGGGTGGGGTTCAGCGTGAGTGATTCAGGAGACTCTCCAAGGCGATCCCAGCCAGGTTAGGCTCGTTTCTTCTCACTTGGTCTCCCCAACATCTTTTAATTTCTCGATCTAGCTTCTTGATGTCTGTCTTTTCCGATGATAGTGAGGTTTTGCTCCTAAAATTCCAAATGACCCACATTGCTATCGCTGTTCTCTCTAGCTCTTCGTTGCTCAGAATGCTAGCTATCCCTTCCCAGACTTGACCCGCCTCGTCTTCCTCCCTGCAAGTACCAAGAAAATCACTAAGAGATGGAAACCAGACCAGCCACACCCACTTGGTCATTTTGCATTTCCACACCGTATGCGCCATAGATTCTTTTGCCCTCCTGCATAAAGAACAATATGGGTTAATATCCATTCCTTTTGAATAATATTCTGCTTTGAGGGGATGTAGTTGTTGATAATTTTGCAGATACAAATTTTCGCTTTAGGAATGATATTGAGCTTCCAAATTTTCCTCCACTTTTTCCTTTGATCTGTGAGGTCTGAACTTGAGGCTTCCTGAGCTGATGCTAGCTTGCAGGCAAGGTGGTATGCGCTCTTTACGTTGAAGATGCCTTTTGTGTCAAGGGGCCAAAATATTTCGTCTTTACTTGTCCTTCTCCCCCTAGGAATACAGAGTATGTCCTCAACATTCGAGGGGCAAAAGAATCTCTCAATGAGGGGAGCATTCCATTCGCCAAGCTCATCAAACAACACCTCCACCCTAGTCCTTTTGAGGCCTTCGGGAGTTTTAAGGGGGAATATTTTTCCTTCTCTTGACATCCAGAGATCTTGGTCGATGTATATGTATTTCCCATTTCCCACTCTCCAGCAGTAGTCTTCTTTGAAGAGATCTCTACCCCAAACTATGCTTTTCCAGACCATAGACGAGTTCTTCTCATGAGCCTCCAGCTTTACTTCGCGAGAGCATAGCTTGGTTGAAAAGATGGATGTCTCTAAAGCCAAATCCCCCTAAATCTCTGCTCTTACACAACTTACCCCAACTGGCCCAGTGTAATTTCTTTTTATAGCCCATTGCTCCCCACCAAAACCTCGCACACTTGCTATTTATTTTCTCGCAAAGGCCTTTTGGGAGTTTGAAGCAACTCATCGTATATGTTGGGATTGCTTGGACCACAACCTTAATTAGAACTTTTTTCCCTCTCGCTAAGAACAATCGTTCTTTCCAATCTTGGAGGGCTTTCCTCACACTCTCTTTGATTCTCTTAAACATGATCCTCTTGTTTTTGCAACCTTTGGAAGGCATTCCTAGGTATGAACCCAAAGAGTTCGTTTGCTTGATTCCCAAAATGTCGCCTAGCTCCTTAGCTTTTGTTGCCCCTACGTTCTTGTTGGTCATGAACATCGATTTATTAAGATTTATCATTTGACCCGAAGCTTGCTCATATCTCTTAAAGATCTCTTTAATCACCTGACATTCTTCCCTCGAGGCCCTGCAGAAAATAAGACTGTTATCAGTGAAAAATAAATGGGATAATGTAGGACAGTAGTTGTTAATTTTAAATCCTTGCAAGTTTTTATATGCCACTTCCCTGTCAAGAAGGCTTGAGAAGCCCTCGGCGACAACAAAAAAAGGTACGGGGATAGAGGATCTCCCTTCCGGATGCCTCTTTTTGGTCTGAACTCCTCCTGAGGAGATCCATTGATGAGGACTGAGAAGGACACTGTTTCCACACACTTCATGGTTATGTCTAATTATTAGTCCTTAAACTTTATTAAAAAGTGTATAGTAGGTCCTTGAACTTTTAATTTTTTGTCTAATAGATCCCTATACTTTAAAAATATCTAATAAATCCTTAAACTTTCATCAATTTTGTATTTTTGATAGATCCCTCACATCTTCGAGATTTTTAAAATTTTCAATTTTGTATCTAATAGACTGGTAAATTTTAAAAAATGTTGAATAGGTCAAAGATGTATTGGACATAAAATTGAAAGTTGAAAGACCTATTGGATATAAAAGTGAGAGTTTAAAGACTTATTGGATACCTTTTTAAAGTTTAGGGACCTATTAAAAGTTTGAGGACCTATTTTACACTAATTTTAAAGTTCTCATGGACCAAATTGACATAATCCTGAAAGTTCAGGGACTAAACTTGTAATTGTGAACCTATAATTTTTCTGTTAGGAGAAGATCTATGATCACAAACGAAATGAGGGAAAAATCTTCCTCATCTAAGGAGTACCTCAAATGGAGAAGGAATAAGTGATTCATTGTTTGATAGACAACAAAAGGGCGATAGTATGTAGCATAATGGCCAAACTGAGTATATATCAACGGCAATTGACATGTACCATTGAACTAAAAAAAAGTAGTATGTCAAGAAATATAACTATATTTTGTACAATCTTATGCCAGTTAAGTTATGCTCATGTTGGCAAGATAACTATATTTGTAACCGTGGTTTTAAAGACCTTAAAATAATTGTAACAACATCAATAAGTTGGATTTAGTCTAGGGATCACATTCTAAATGAATAATTTAATTTGGATCACTACTGATATGCCCAATAAATAACTTTAATACAAAATCACCTTTTAAAGTTACCCACTTAAGGTTGCCAAAAAAAAAAAAAAAAAAAAAAAAAAGTTACCCACTTGAGGATTCATTATTAAATTAAGTACAATACTTTTACACTCCCTTTCTTTATTACTGGTCTCTCTTCATACATGCACTTTCTCCCATTATTCTCTTTCTAACCACATTTGATTATTATTATTTTTTTTAAAATTTTAATTGTTTTTATTTTAGTAATTTATGTTGATTTTAAAAATATTGTTGAGTACTATCAATGTCCAAAAAGAAGCTCTTATAATTAGGTCAAAAGTAGTTTTCATAGAATAAAAGAAAGAATTTATTTATTCATGAGCATTTATACTAAATTACTAATAATATATTAATACTTTTAATTATATATATATATATATATATATATATATATATATATATATATATATATATATATATATTATTTCTTTTTAAAAGAACCCTAAAACGCAACCCAAATTTTGTTTATTACCCAAGGTTGAGAGACGCCATTTAAAGAAGGATAAGGTCAATATGATTTTTTTAAAAATATATAATTATTGTATATATTTCGTGTAATTTATGAGAACAAAACGAGTAAAAATAATAAGTTTGTAATTAATTATAGACTAAAATGTTACAAATTGATTCTAATTGAACTGAGATTTTTTTTTTCTTTTTTTTGAGTACATCAACATTTGGGGTGGGGGATTCAAACTTCTGGCCTCATGATCGAGGATACATGTTGTTTGTTTTTTTTTTTTTGTAAGTTGAACTAGAAAAGATTGAGAATATATATGTACGTCAATGAATTTTTAGCTTTTCGATGTGATAACAATGGAAGATATTTCTCTTCCTTTAACTAGATCACTATAATATTACATATTTTCCTTATTTTAAAATCATTTAAAATTTTATACTTTCTGATGATGATAAAATAGTTAAAGCCAAACAAGACTTTAGACACGCTTTTTTGGAAAGAAAAAAAAGAAAGAAACATTCTTTTTATGCACAAAAAGAAATAGAACAAAAAGAAAATGTTAGATTACAAGTTGAGTTCTTAATACCCGGTTTGATAATCATTTGATTTTAGGTTTTGGGTTTTGAAAATTAAGGTTAATTATAATTTATAAATACTATTTCCATTATTTATAAGTTTCATTGTTTTGTTTTCTACTCTCAAAAACTTGTTTTTATTTTTGGAATAATTTGATTAAAAATTCAAATGTGGTCCTTAACAAAGATGAAAATCATTGTAAAGAAACTGAGAGAAAACAAGTATAATTTTCAAAAAATCATATGGTTGTCAAACAAAGCCTTAAATTTTCAAATTGTGTGTTTAATATAGGTTCTTGAAAATGATAACTTAAAAAAGTGTCTCTTATGCACCTAGACTTTTAATTTTATGTGTCTAATAGATTTTTGAACTTTAAAAGTGTCTAAGAAGTATATGAACTTTCAATTTTGTGACTAACAAATCTATAGTTTTAAAAACGTCAAATAGGTCAAAATTGAGTTTTATTAGACACAAAATTTAAAGTTTAAAACCATATCCAACATTATTTAAAGTAAAAAAAAAAAAAAATTAGCAAATTAGAGCTTTAATTTTGTAGGTTAAATTACAAGTTTAGTTCTTAAACTTTCAGGGTTGTGTCAATTTGGCCCCTGAATTTTAAAAAGTTTCAAATAAGTCCTCAAACTTTCAATTTTGTATACAACTAGTCCCTGAACTCTGAAAAGTATCCAATATGTCCTAATTTTTACTTTTGTGTCCAATAGATCCCTCAACTTTCTATTTGTGTCTATTAAATTCTTGACCTATTAGACATTTTTTTAAATTCACAAGTCTACTAGATACAAAATTGGAAGTTTATCCTCCCAATTAATAGGCATAAAATTCAATTTTTTATATCTAGTATACTGATTAATTTTTAAAAATTTCGAATATGTTAATGACTTATTGGACACAAAATTTAAAGTTGAAGGACTTTTTAGACATTTTTAAACTTCAAAGACCTATCAGATACAAAATTGAAAGTGCAGGAACAATGACACAACCTGAAACATACTAAATTTGTAATTAGAAATAAATAAATAAAATCTTGCAACAAAAAGGTCTTATCTTCTTTAAAAAGAGGAGGGAAAAAATAAAAACAAGTGAGACTAGTTTTTAGTGAGTCATTAAAATTCCAAAACCTTTTGAAAAATTTTCTTTCTTCTTTTGGAGAAAAAAAGAAAATGAGAGTGAACAGTTTAAATTAGAAGTGGAGGAAACGCGGTAGCGTGGAGGGAAGGCAGCAGATGGGCCTCCCACAGCCGTCCGATCGATGGGACAATCAACCTCAATCATCTTTCATCAGATGCTCCCTGTTGGATATTCTCCTTGCCACGTCACTCCTCCTGGGCCCCACCCCCCTCTATCAATCAATCACATAATTATTTTCCTTTGATGATCTGGACGGCAGCTCATGCATGTGTATGTTTTGATGATTGCATGTTGAATAATTCCATCTCTAAATATATGAAAGAAAAACAATTGTTTTGTACCTAACATAGTCTCGACATATAAAACTTCGACGATCGAGTTAGAAGTTTGTTCTAGTGCAAAAGGGTTTAAAGGGAGTGAGTAAGAGAGTTAGCAGACTTGCTTAGATCGGCTTGAATGATTCGATGGTCAATGAAAGAGTGTTGCTCCTTTTTAGATAATAATTGATCGAAATCTTTGAGTCACATGATGTTAGGAATTTGAAAGCGTCGATTGTGGGAAGTTACTTCCTTCACTTTCATAATATGATGATTAATTGTGTTGAATGAGAAGGTCAACACGAGCGTTTTTCTTACGACTAATTGATCGTGTGGGCACCCTTTTTATTGACCAAAAGATCCTCTTTTGAGGTGAATGTAATTTTTGATACGAGGCAAAGGGGGAATAGAAGGTGTGGATCAACTTTGGTAGGTTTTCATCTTTGCTAGTTTCTCTTTTTAAAAAAAAAATATAAAAAGATAAGGATGAATATGACACTCGCCAACTAGAGCATGACTCAACTGACATAAAACTTGGATCTTGACCAAGAGGTCAGAGGTTCAATCCTCCACTCTGACATGTCGTAAAAAAAAAAGATAAATATGACACTCACTTCAAAATATATATCTAAACTTAGAATATTGTTTTAAGAAAGAAATAAATGTAAATGACCTAGAAATAGTAAGTTTATTTAATTTTCACATTAATTGGTAATTGACCTAGATATTAATTGTTTCAATTAAATTATTAATTTGTAAATAGTGGTTTCTCACCTGTTATGTCAAATCCACATTAAAAAAATAGTTGTTCTCCTTATGAATACGAAGAATTTTTTTCGTCAAATCTCGTCTACTAAAAAAATTTGTATTCCAAGACAGACCAAAAGGGACAATATACCGAATGGGTAGATGAAATTTTGATACTTGACTCGATCCATGATCTAAAATGACACTATGGGATATAATATATTAAACGACTAGAGGTGAAAACTACAAACCAATTTGATTGAGTGAATTGAATTGTTTTGAAAATTATAACCAAAATCTATCGACTAATTATCACTTTTTGAATTCAAACCAATGTTATATAAATGGATGGAATCAATTTTGTTCCATCAATTTTTTGGGATTCAAGTTGTTCCAAAAGAATGAAAATATTAAATTGTCCCATTAGGCATTATATGGAAAAGTGTTAGAGATTCTTGAATTTGTTGTGATGTGTCCAAATGATTATACAAGTTGACAAATTGAAAGTGTATAAAGTATTTAATTTTTTGAATTGCATCTTCATTGGCTTAGAAAGAAATATCCTTATAAAGATATCATTGAAATGGAGGATATTCCATGAAGAACTTGCATTAAATCTTTTTTTTTTTTTAAAAAAAAGAAAAATATATGTACTTTCAAAAGAAAAGACAAGACTTAGAATGTGTATTAATACACAAGTCTTCAAATCTACATGAAATTTGATTCTCACTCGATTGTATTCAACGTTTTAATATTCTCCAAAGTCCAAATCAAAAAGGACGTTCATATATATTTACATTTTTGTTGCGTAGTACGAAAGTTGCGTTACTCTCATACTTTTAGCATCAAAATTTACATCAAGTCAAAAGTGAAGAAGAAAAATCGACGAAGTAACTAAGGACACCCAATTGGTAACATGGAATATATTTGACTAAAATGTCATGAAAAACAATACTTTATCGGATAATTTTTTTTTTCATTTAAATACGTAAGTTTTCTAAAATTATCAATTAATAAATTAGATAAAAATAAAGTGGATATTTAGCTGTCATACAATATACTAATTTTGAAATAAATAGATGACATTGTAATATACAACCCAATGCTACTATATATAGTTTAAAAAGAAAGAAAGAAAAAATATTGTTTGTTGATAATGTTTGATGGATAAAGAAGAGAAGGAGATGGAATAAATATTGTGTTGAAAAAGAGAATGGTTGATTTAAGAGGGTTATATAGAAGAAAGAAGAAGAATATAATAAAGGAGAAAAAGGTGGGTGAAGAAGTTGGTGGTGTGGGAATCTAATTCTCCAATCCAATTTTTGACAGCTAACACTTTTTTTTTAAAAAAAAAAAAATTAATTAAAATATTTTTTTTCTTAGGGTTTATGATTTCCATGCAAAAAGCTTAGGGTTTTGTTGCAGAGAAGGCTAAATTAGTTGCAAAAAGAAAGCAAAATTTGCAGCCTTAACATCTTTTAAATTGTCCTCTCTCTCTCTCTCAGAGTAGGACCCAAGGTTTTTTTTTTTTTTTTTTTTTTTTTTTTTTTTTTTTTTTTTTTTTTTTAAAAAAAAAAACAAAATAGAAATGCATGAAGGGACCTTCCATTGGAATAGGGTCAACTTCACATTTTGGATTCTTTTGAATTTTTGTTTCTTACATTCACATGCATCTATCAACTCGGTGTTTTTTTTTTTTTTTTGGGGGGGCGTATAATATTCTTTATTTTTTTTTTTTTTTCATTTTATGGAAGAAAAATATGAGTTGGGTTTAATGTTCTTTTTGCAATGAGATTCAGAATTTTCTAGTTTTAATCAATGTAATATAAGAAATTTTATGAGTTGGAATTGTGAAAAATGATTTTAGCTTATTGAAAATACTTGGCACATGTTTGGTGTAATTTTAGTTGTCGTTAATGTAATCGTTTCTATTTTGAAAAGTAGTGATGTTTTGTTTTTTTGACAACATGTCGGGTGAGGGATTTAATCTTCTGACCTTTTGGTCAATAGTACAAGTTTTATGATAGTTGATTTATGCTCTTGTTGGCTTGAAGTAATGATGTTTGGCTATAATATATGTCACTACAAGAAATTCACCTTTTCCCGACGCGCAAAAAGCGTCGGCAAAAGTCAGTTTTAGCGTCGGCAAAGGTTCTCCCGACGCATTTTATGGCGTCGGGAAGAAAGTCAAAAAAAGGTAGTCGGCAGAACCTCTGCCGACGCCACTTTTAACGGCGTCGGCAGAACAGGGGTCTCTGCCGATGCCGTTTTACGGCGTCGGCAGAAAGTCATCCGGATTACTTTCTGCCGACGCCACGTGGATGGCGTCGGCAGAAATAATCTCTACCGACGTCATCGATGTGGCGTCGGCAGAAAGTGATTTTTTTAAAAATATATAAATATATATATATATATATATATATATTAAATTAATTTAATTAAAAAACACAATTAACAAAATTGCATTTTATTTATTTCCACAAATAAAATACATATGTTCATACATGATTCCTAATGAGCACATAAATTAAATTCATAGATACAAAAGTTGGTACACAAAATTAAAGAGTTATTAAATGAAAAATAAAAGCGCGTAAAAAGCCTATAGTCACTTAACGAGCTCTTTGTGGACTCCAAAAGATACACATGTGTCCAACCATCCACTCTAATCACCTATATAAAAGAAAAAAGAGATGTTAATTATGTTAATATAAATAGTCAAACAATTTAAACACAATAATGAACCTAACTTCTTAAAAATGTATATCAATCTCAATATTGAAACTTAATAACATAATAACATAAACCAATCAAAAGTGAGAAAAACACATAGCAAAACTCACTCATAGTCCACCAAAAAATATAACAACCTTCAACTTATCTCATAAACTAAAACTTAACAATCTCGTCAACTAAAACACAATAACTATAACCAACAAAAGAAACATAATAACTTACCACTAAATGAAACACAATAATTATAACCAACAAAGAACTTAAGAACTTATAAAATAGTCATGTTTATCTCTCTTACCACCAACTAATAAAACACAATAAATATAAACTCTCAACCTCAAGATTGAATCATAATATAACCAACAAACAATTTAAAAACTTATCACCATAATATAACCAACAAATAACTTAAGAACCAACAAATAACGTAAGAACCAACAAATTACTCCTAACCAGCAATCAAACTCTCATAAAACATATCAATCTAAACTTGAACATAGTCCTACAAATGTCAAACTTATGACACCCTCACCCCCAACTCAAAGCCATCTAAGAACAAAGTTAAAGTCATTTAAGAACAATCTAACTAAAGATAAGAAATTGAACAAACAATTCCAACTTAAAAAACTAACTACAATATCATTTGCTACCATAGCTGCAGGATAGCAACAATATAAACTGAAACTAAAAGAGCATTCAAAAGGCATAATCTTACCCAAAATCTCGGTTCAACTTAGTTCGAACATCTCGCCAAGCAAACACATATTTTCTTCTCTGCTTTAAACACATAAAAAAACATCTATGAGCCCAATGAAAAAATCTAGACCATACAATAATTTTCATCCTATGAATCCATATATATACGTACCTACAATTAATCCATCTCAATGAACATTACAATAAAAACTTAAACTTATAAACAATCTCTCTAAGCAACAACCCACCCCCTACACTCAAAGCAATTTCTCACCCCTCAAATCAATCTCTAAACATCAACCCCCTACTCAAAAGGTTTTTTTTTTTTTCCATTGCATCAACCATTAAAAACAAAACATATCGCCAACTATAATGAACAATCAAAATTTTATAAGTCTATGATCAAAACATATATACAAAAACAACCAAAAACTTCAAACCTTTAAAAAATAATAAACATAACATCAACGAACTATCATAAACAAAAATAAACGTAAACAAAAACATATTCTTTTATACATCAAACACATTCAAGCATTTTGTGTACACTTCACACCCAAACTTCCAATGGACATTGAATGATGAACCTTAAATAAGAAACGAACAAACCTCTCGAAGAACATAATTATAAGAACACAACCGACCCCTAACTCGACTTAAGCCAATCCTATTAACTAGAACTCTCAAGTCAATCTCCTTTGCATAAGTAAGATCACAATAACGAACACATTAATCTCCCTCCCTAATTCTCAACTACATTCACTAAATTCTAATGGACGTAAAAACTATCAATCCTTCCACTAAAACCACATCTACAAATCTCACTACTAACTCTACTTAAAAGATAAATGAAACAACATCCCCCTTTTTAAAACATAAGTAAAGTGAAAAAACAACAAAGACCCCCCCCCCCCCCCCACATTTTATTCATGTTTTAATTACACAATCATGTTTCACATCACACTTTGAACACAATTTATCAGCACAAGTAAATTTAAAATCATACTTAAATCATACAAGAAGCTCAAAATCGAAATTTAATCACATAAACAACCTATAAATCACATTTTAGTCACACAAAAAAAAAACTCAAAAATGAAGTTTAATGATATAAATAACATCCAAAGCACACTTCTAATCACACAAATAAGCTTCAAAACTCAAATTCCCAACAAAGATCATTAAAAGATAGTAAAGAAGGTTTCATTCAAGCATTACATCAAACACATTGAGGGCACCAACTCAACCCAATTCAATAGAACCCAATAACATCTTCTCAAACCATAAACATATCGCCAACTAAGTTAATTTTTCTCAACATTCTCACAACCACAAACTACACAACTCAATCTCAAACTTTAAACTCCAAACTTCCAACAAACAATCTCAAATTAAAAAAACAACTACAATAAGTTTATCCTAACATATCCAACCTTATAAAGTTAACCACTAAACTAATAGCTTGACATAAGAACATGAATCTAAGAACTAAGTTAGCAAAGAAATCAATAAAAAAAACTAACCCAAATGAAGTGCTTTAACGAAGAGAGTGAGGCGGCGGAGGGCGACGGCGACGGAGGGCGACGGAGGGCAAGACGACGGAGAGAGAACAGAGAGCTCGAGAGGGGGTTGTCGAAATCGAGAGAGAGAGGCGAAATGAGAAGAGGGAAAAAGTTAGGGCTTTTTTGCCCAGTTTTTTGCCGACGCCATTAGTAACGGGGTCGGCAAAAACGACCTCTCTCTCGACGCCGTCTGACGGCGTCGAGAGAGAGTTAGTTTCTCTCGACGCCGTTTTTAAGTGCGTCGAGAGAGACCATTTCTGCCGACGCCGTCACTAACGGCGTCGGCAGAGGGCAAAGATTAAAATTAAGTATCTTTATTTTAGGGTTTGATGCGCAAATTGCTAACCGCAAGTGTACGGGCCCAAGTTATAATATAGTGATTGAAAATCGAATGTCGTCCTCTGGATTGGTTTTCTAGTTCCCCTAATTACTAAAGGTATATTCGCCCAATTTTATTTAGAGAAAATAATTGAGAAATATGCAAATCAATTAAAAACTAATCAAAGCAATAAAATGTGGAAACTCAATGGAGAAAGGCCTTAGGGAATTGATTTCACCTATTAGATGCATGAATT
This sequence comes from Luffa aegyptiaca, assembly GCA_017139565.1. Lineage (NCBI taxonomy): Eukaryota > Viridiplantae > Streptophyta > Magnoliopsida > Cucurbitales > Cucurbitaceae > Luffa > Luffa aegyptiaca. The sequence continues at coordinate 2,272,076 of CM029404.1, read as the reverse complement.
AATTTAACGAATAATTAAGAACAAATTCGTAACAAGTTTATAAACCAAGGATTATGAATAATTAAAAGCCTCTCCCGAGTGCAATTAATCCTTTAAGCGAATTAAGAAATTGATATCCCTATCTAATTTCAACAATAAGCCTAAGCAATAAGAACAATCCTCATGACGATTTCTCAAGCAATTCCAAATCTCCCGATTAACGAATTACCTAAGTCATGCAATTGAGAGTCTAATCTAAACTACCCTCTCCCGAGCGATTAGTTCAGAAACAACAACATACAATCTGTGATCAAGAGATTATAAGCATTAATCAAACAATTGCATAAATAAACCGCGTTACGAAACGTCCTAAAAAGCCGTAAATTAATCCATACAAACTAATGGCTACATCAAGCCCCTAAGAAACGAAATCTAGCTACTCATGATCTCTAAAATACAAGCGAAATTTGTCCCAAACATGCTACAAATCAATACAAGAAATAAGGGAGAAAGATTAAACTCGTTGGCCGTGATTCCCGTGCGTTCCCCTCACGAACCTCTCGATCCAAGCTCCCAAAATCAAGCTCCCTCGCTCTCTGCCTTGTTCTGTCCGTTTTCTCTCTCTAGAAGTCGTTTTTCTCTCTCCAAAACAGCTCCCCTAATCAGATGGCATCGCAAAATATATATCGCTCGTCGAGACGCTGAGGACACAGCGTCGAGACGCTGTCGAGCGTACGCCCTAATTAAATCTGGAAAGTTCGCAGCGTCGAGACGCTGTGGAGGTAGCGTCTCGACGCTGCCTCAAATTTGCGCGCGTGCTGACTTGCGCCCAGCGTTGAGATGCTCCAATGGCTAGCGTCTCAACGCTAGGCCTTTAATTGATCTTCCTTTTCTATTTTCTTGGCCCGAACTTATTCTTTAGCTCCTAAATCATCGGTAAAGCTCAAAAATGTCGATTTCCATTGAAATACTTGATTCCTACAAAACAAAACCAAATAGAGATAAAAATGGCCAAATAATACTCAAGACTAACGATAAAATCATATAAAATATGGCACAATAAATTGTGCTATCAAATACCCCCAAACTTAAGCATTTGCTAGTCCCGAGCAAAGTAAGAATCAAGCCAAGTAAGAATCAAAATAATCTGTGTACAAAAATACTTGAGGAAGTGTTGCTACTGACTCTTGCCTCAGGAATCCCAAATCACAGATAAATCACACTGAAACATTAATGATTAAACACATTCGTCATGATAAGCCTCATTTAATTCATTCATCTCTCACGTGTGTGTGTGACTAGTCCTCCCTATCTCAGTCCTTTAAGCCCGGAACAGTTTTATGCAGCCCTTCGCTCGTTTTCCCCCTACTCTGGTCCTAAGTCCCAATCATCAAGCCTCTCCACACTCAAGATGGTAATATGCCACTAGGGTGCCTAAATGGGGTATACAACCCCCAAACTTTGAGTTTTTTTCATAATCAACAGTGTTGGTCACTAGCTTTCACACACCTATTGTAGGGACCCTTAACCTGAGTTTTCTCTGGTTGGCCTAACTGATCACAACAGGGGTAGCTCTTTTTTACCTTAATTAAATTTTTTCCTTATTCAACTCATCATTTTTCTCTTTTCTTTCATTCATTTTTTTTTTTAACATGCAAAATATGGCATCATTTTCTCCTAAGTGTAACATTACTAACTATCATGCAGATTAACCATCAAATCAGTCCCTAAACCTTTCGAGGTGACAACAAGATCTAGATCACATAACTCTATTCTAAGCTCGCCAAACTAAGACAGGAGACTACGTGCTCAAATGGTGCAAGAGATTCATGAAATAAAATCAACCTGTCTTGAATCCTGTTTTTAATTATTGATGCACAGAATAACTTACCTGTTTTCTGAAATTAGGTATCCTCATCGGCTGTCATAATCAAAACAACACATTCAAAGAAAACACATCTCAGACAGATAAAACAATCAACCCAGATCTCAATGGAAAGAAATAATGATTCAAAATGATAACCTGAATATAATCACAAAAAAAATACCTGATAATCCAACAAAATGGTCAAAGGAGATATAACAAATAATAATTACAGCCCAAAAGTAAAAGCAAATACTTTCCACCCCCAAACTTAAAAATTACATTGTCCTCAATGTAAAATAATAAGATATACAGACCAATATGAGAACAAATACAATGAAAAAAAAAAGAATGAGGAGGAAAGAAACAACCGTGTGCAGGGGGAAGGCGGCAGAGCATCACTCGTCCTCGCCCTCAGGCGACTCGTACGGTGGTAAAGGTGGCGGTAAAGGCTGACCCGTACTCATAGCTACCTGACACTGATAGGTGTGGGCATGCATGCTCGTGGAGTAGAGGAAATGACGACGATCTCTACGCCTCTCTCTCTGGTGCTCGCGCTGCTGGCTCTGGATCCCCTGCTGGAGAGCCTGGAACTCCAGGCGGTGGCTCTGCAACTCCATACGCAGCTGCTGCAGCTGCTCCTCGATGGAGGGATGTGGAATCTCCTGCTCCTGCTGCTCAGGATCTGCAGGCTGCTCGTGCTGCTCAGGATGCTGTGGCGGTGCATGGATAGGGAGAGCTGGCTGCGCGCCCTGTGGTCCAGGTCCTCGGTAGCGACTGATGAAGTTCTTGTCAATTAGCGCTCCGGGATGAACCAACTCCTCTTGGGCGTCCCACACGACACCAGCAGCTCGGCAAAGGGCTGTGATCAGTGAAGGATGCCCTAGCCCTACTGTCGTGTAACGTCGGCGAATGTGGCGTATGGACTGATGGATGACTTGGCCGACATTAACTGAGCGACCTGTGGCGATAGCGAAAAGTAGGATGGCACGACTCTTGGTAACGTCGCTTAGATGCGCCACATGCATCAACTTGGCACAGAGGAAGGTGTGCCACGCTCTGTAGTCTACGAACAAATCAGTGGTCTTGAATCTCACCACCTCTGCGCCAGTCATAATCCATTCGGCCCCTGGCCTACAAATTGTCTGAATGACTTCGTTAACGTCCAATTGGCCATGTAAGTAGGTACTATATTCATCCCTCTCAAAGTCGGGCAGACTATAAAACCTATTGATGGTGAGGGGGTCGTAGGGGACACGGTGTCCTCGAACAAAGGATGAGGAAGAAGAGTCTTCCATGTTGGCATAAAATTCCCTCACTATAGTCGCTACCCCAGGCGCAGGATGATGAACAAAGTCGCCCCAACCCCGCGCAACAATGTTGTTCACTAGGTTTGGTTGCATCTCGGGATCAGGGCTAAAACCACGCTTAGGAATAAAATTCCTACCCTCCACATATTTGTCAAACCTCGCTGAGGCTTCAGCACTAATGAACCTATCTTGGTCAAAAGGGGGAGGGGAGGAGGAAGAAGATGCAGCATGTCTCCTAGACCTTTTATGCATTGTGACTAATGGAAAGGTACGAAAAATCTAGGAGGTGAATATTTCTATCAACAGTCTCAAGCCACCAAACACTCCACAAACTACAAAGATAGCCCGTCCGCCTCAGAAATAAAGTCACAACAGCAGCAACAGAGCTCAACAACAACAGCAGTAGAGTCCAAAAAGCACTAAACAATGAAAAAAAACTAATAAAACTTCACCAAGAAGGCACACAATGATGCTTGAATGATACCCAATATCCAACACTAGCACAACACCAAAATTCAGAAGCAAACTAACGAATATGGGTGCAAATAGACAAAAATCAGCAGCTACAAATCCTCAAAATGCAATCCAACACCCAATAACAGCAGCAAACAACTTCAATATTTAGCTCAACACACCACACAGCGACAAGAAAGCAATTTTCAACTCCAAAATCATATAATCCAACCTCTAAATCAACTGAAATGAAAGCTATAGTAAGGAAAGGAGCTGAAATTAGCAAGAAGATACCCAAAACGCATAACCCGCGGCTCAAAAAGGGAATAAAATCGCCCAAACTTGCTGAAAACGTGAAAAACACCGACACCCACGGCCAAAAGAGGTTGAAAACGCTGAGAGTAGGCCGCAAGCATGCTGAAACCGGTGGAAAACGAACCAAAACTCACCCAAACTCGCGGCTAAATAGACTGAAAATGCTGCAACCCCGCCGGAAACTCCAAGAACACGAGACCCACGGCCGAACAACACTGAAAACGCGACAACAACCAACAAACCCACGAGCTTTTTCTGCAAAATCGAAAAATCGGTGAAGAAGATAACCAAATCTGAAAGTTTAAGCAAGAAATTTGATGAAGAACACTAAGAATTGAGTAAAAATGAAGGAAGAACGGCTTAGGTGGCTAGGGTTTGAAGAAAAAAAAAACTAAAATCCTCTGATATGCGATTCTGGAATTTTTAGTTCCAGAATCGCGACAGCGTCGCGACGCTAAGGGCCACAGCGTCGCGACGCTGTCGCCTTTTTAGCCCAAAAAAGCGCGTTTCAATTTCAATTTTTTTTTTTTTTCATAAATAAATCCCAGCAGTTTTTTTTTTTATTATTATTATTATATATTTTTTTTTCTTTTTTTTTCTTTTCTTCTCTTTTCTTTTCTTCAACAAAAATAAGGCTTCACCTGCATCAAAAAGAAAGAAAAAGTGAGAAGAAAATAAAAAAAAAAAAAAAGAATCAAATCTAAAGAAATCAAATCTAAAGAAATCAAAATAAAAATAAAAAGAAGAAAAACACTTGGGTTGCCTCCCAAAAGCGCTTGTTTAACGTCATTAGCTCGACGTGTTGACCGTGTATGCTTCAAGGAGGTCTATTGTCACAGGCTCCACCAACGGTGCTCTTGCTTGCACCTTTTCTATAACCTACCATCATAACTTCAGAACAATCTGTAGAGACTCCAACTGCTTTGAAAATTTCTTTTTCATGTAAAACTCGCACAGTCAGCTCCCTACGCTCGATGTCAATAATAACTCGCCCAGTTGCGAGGAATGGTCTCTTTAAAATAACAGGCACTAACGGATTTTCCTTTACATCCATCACAAAGAAGTCAACGGGCAGAAAAAATTTCCCTACTTGGATCAAAACATTCTCTACTACTCCGTATGGACTAACTACAGATTTGTCAGCTAACTGGAGTTTCACTGCAGTAGGTTTAATCTCTCCTATGTTCAACTTTTTACATAAGGATAAAGGAATTATGTTAATACTAGCGCCTAAATCACATAAAGCACGAAAAGAATGAGTACCAAAGTTGCAGGGAAAAGAAAAACTCCCTGGATCAGCAAGTTTGTCAGGTACATTCTTTTGAAGTCGGGCACTGCATGTAGAGGTGAGGAATATAGTTTCCACTTTCTTTTCCTTCTTTTTCCTCGAAATCCATTCCTTCATGAATTGTACATACCTGGGCATTTGCTCCAAAGCCTCTGCAAACGGTAAATTAATATTTAAACTCATAAAGATATCAAGAAACTTTTTAAATTGAGTTGAATAATTCTTTTTCTTCTTTTTCTTAGGCTTTGGAACCAGAACAGTAGGAGTAGGTATAAGAGGGTCAGAAGTAAGCGTCTCAGCTTCGTTTGAGGATGAACCCTCTTTAACTTCTTCCTTAGTGACTTCAGGCTCATGAATCTCCCGCGCCTCAGTTACTTGAACTTCCTCCATTTGATGCACTGTGTTGGCCTTGCAATACTCCATTTGGGTTTTCTCTGGCTCAGTTGTGGCTTTACCTTTCTGCATAGTGTTTACAACATTCACCAATTGACCCAACTGAGTTTCAATGTTATTAATTGCTGCACTGTGGCCTGTCACCGTGGTATTTATTGCTATCACAGCTTCCTCCAATTTGCTAGTTCTATTGCTGGACTCTGCAATAAAAGCTCGAATTGTATCCTCTAGAGAAGGTTTATTTTCGGCCTTTTGAGATGAGTATCCAGGAGGGTTTAAGATATTCTTAGTGTTAGCATATGAGAAATTTTCATGATTTCTAACATTGGGGTGGTAGTGTGTGGGTGCAGAATTATGGTGTCCCCTATAGTTAGAATTTCTATCAACATAATGAACCTGTTCTGTAGTGGTCTCCTCTTGAGACTGAGATGCAAGAGCAGCTGACTCAATAGATTGTGCGCTCCCTGTACCTGAGAATTTCAAGAAAGCATTAGCAAGGGAGGACATCTGAGCTTGAAGAGAACTTACATTGTCAATCTCATAGATCCCAGCTGCAATCTTCTTAGGTGCAGACCGCTCAGTTGGCCACTGGTAACTGTTTGTGGCCATATCCTCTAGTAATGTACGTGCGTTCTCTACGGTCTTAGACAACAGATTCCCACCTGCAGCTGCATCGACAATGGTTTTAGTATTTGGATTTAAACCATTGTAAAACAATTGGATCTGCAGCCAATCAGGGTATCCATGCTGAGGGCACTTCCTCAGTAACTCCTTATAGCGCTCCCAAGCCTCAAATAATTGTTCATCGCCTAGCTGCTGGAATGTCCCAATCTCAGTCCTAAGCTTGACTGTGTTCGCAGGTGGGAAATATTTGGCAAGAAACGCCTGAACCAACGCGTCCCACGTAGTAATACTCCCAGGTGGAAGTGATCGGAGCCAGTCCCTCGCTTTGTCCTGCAAAGAAAAAGGAAACAATCGTAAGCGTATGGCATCTTCAGAAACACCATTCAACTTCACAGTTCCACAAATATCAAGGAAAGATTTTAAATGAGAGTTAGGGTCTTCAGAGGGAAATCCTCTGAATGCACTATCTCTCGCCATCTGGATGAGGCCAGTTTTTAGCTCGAAATTATTCGCATTGATTGGCGCGTAGACTATTCCAGATTGTTGATCAGGAAAAGTAGGCTGGAAATAGTCCCGTATTGGCTTCTGCTCATCTTGTGGATTTGGATTGGCCATGGATGCAAGTCTTTCCCTTTTCTCCTTCCTGTTCTTTTTGCAAGTCTTTTCTATTTCAAAATCAAAGGGCACTAGCAGAGCGTCCTTGTCTTTTCGCATACAAAATCACAACCTAAAAAAAAACAAAACAAAAACAAAAACCAAAAAAAAAAATAAAACAAAAACAACAAAAATAAAGAACAAAAAGAAAAATAAGAAAATACAATAAAATACACTCTAAAGTAAGATCAAGCAAATTCCCCAAAATATTAAGCGAACTAAATAATTGCCAATCCCCGGCAACGGCGCCAAAAACTTGATGCGCAAATTGCTAACCGCAAGTGTACGGGCCCAAGTTATAATATAGTGATTGAAAATCGAATGTCGTCCTCTGGATTGGTTTTCTAGTTCCCCTAATTACTAAAGGTATATTCGCCCAATTTTATTTAGAGAAAATAATTGAGAAATATGCAAATCAATTAAAAACTAATCAAAGCAATAAAATGTGGAAACTCAATGGAGAAAGGCCTTAGGGAATTGATTTCACCTATTAGATGCATGAATTAATTTAACGAATAATTAAGAACAAATTCGTAACAAGTTTATAAACCAAGGATTATGAATAATTAAAAGCCTCTCCCGAGTGCAATTAATCCTTTAAGCGAATTAAGAAATTGATATCCCTATCTAATTTCAACAATAAGCCTAAGCAATAAGAACAATCCTCATGACGATTTCTCAAGCAATTCCAAATCTCCCGATTAACGAATTACCTAAGTCATGCAATTGAGAGTCTAATCTAAACTACCCTCTCCCGAGCGATTAGTTTAGAAACAACAACATACAATCTGTGGTCAAGAGATTATAAGCATTAATCAAACAATTGCATAAATAAACCGCGTTACGAAACGTCCTAAAAAGCCGTAAATTAATCCATACAAACTAATGGCTACATCAAGCCCCTAAGAAACGAAATCTAGCTACTCATGATCTCTAAAATACAAGCGAAATTTGTCCCAAACATGCTACAAATCAATACAAGAAATAAGGGAGAAAGATTAAACTCGTTGGCCGTGATTCCGGTGCGTTCCCCTCACGAACCTCTCGATCCAAGCTCCCAAAATCAAGCTCCCTCGCTCTCTGCCTTGTTCTGTCCGTTTTCTCTCTCTAGAAGTCGTTTTTCTCTCTCCAAAACAGCTCCCCTAATCAGATGGCATCGCAAAATATATATACTGCTGATTCTGTGTGACAGCGTCGAGACGCTGAGGACACAGCGTCGCGACGCTGTCGCGCGTACGCCCTAATTAAATCTGGAAAGTTCGCAGCGTCGAGACGCTGTGGAGGGAGCGTCTCGACGCTGCCTTGAATTTGCGCGCGTGCTGACTTGCGCCCAGCGTTGAGACGCTCCAATAGCTAGCGTCTCAACGCTAGGCCTTTAATTGATCTTCCTTTTCTATTTTCTTGGCCCGAACTTATTCTTTAGCTCCTAAATCATCGGTAAAGCTCAAAAATGTCGATTTCCATTGAAATACTTGATTCCTACAAAACAAAACCAAATAGAGATAAAAATGGCCAAATAATACTCAAGACTAACGATAAAATCATATAAAATATGGCACAATAAATTGTGCTATCAGGGTTTTTTTCGTCCAGATTTCTCTTGACGCCATTTTGACGGCGTCGAGAGAAATGTCGTCTCTCTCGACGCCGTTTTTAAGTGCGTCGAGAGAGACTATTTCTGCCGACGCCGTCACTAACGGCGTCGGCAGAGGGCGAAGATTTGAAATAAGTGTTTTTATATTAGGGTTTTTTCGTCCAGGTTTCTCTCGACGCCATCTTGATGGCGTCGAGAGAAATGTCGTCTCTCTCAACGCCATCTTGACGGCGTCGAGAGAGAGTCATCCCACCATGTTTCTCCCGACGTGATTTTTTCGGCGTCGGGAGAATAGGTTCTCGCGACGCCATCTGCTGGCGTCGAGAAAGAGTTTGTCGGCAGAACCATTTTTTCTTGTAGTGTGTTGTGGGTGATTCTGGACCACCCCAGAATCCAAGGACTAAGCAGGACAACGCAGCACCAACACGAAGACTTGACCAGGAAGCAGAATCTGGAGAGAGCGAGCCGAAGGGATTGGGCCCCCATGCTTGGCCCACTCGTGTGGGCCGAGTTCCTTCCGCCTCCGTTCGGTCCCTACTGTCCCGGATCGCCTCCGAGCTCCTATAAAGCCCTAATTGAAGACACAGGTATAAATAGGGTCTCTCACACCCCTATAAAGCCCTAATTGAAGACACAGGTATAAGTAGGGTCTCTCACACCCGAAAAAGGGGTCAAAAAATTCAACTACCAAACACACTCTTTATTGTTTGATCTGACTTAGGCATCGGAGTGCAGGTGGCCTACACTACACCGATGTGCAGCGGTTCTAACTGGTCTTGCAGGTCACGTCTTCCCTGTCTTCAACAAATTCACTGCTAGTGTCACGTGAAGGTCAAGTGAGTTGTTTGGCCAGATTTTGGCATCAACAATATATAAGAGATGATTTTTGGTGAAGTGTATTAGAATACAAAGAAGTTGTAATTACTGTTGAGGTAGTTTATATATGTTAGTTGAGAGTAATTTATTTGTTATCTCAACAGATTAGCATCTGCTGTGTATTGAAGGCTATTTATATGCCTTGCTTTTGATGAAATAAGATAAGCAAGCTTTATTTACTCTCCAGCTTAATATGGTATCAGTTGACTATATTGGTTTCTGAGAGAGTATCTTCTTGCCTCAAACTTTCTTCAGTCTACCATGGCCAACGAAACTGAGACTTCCTCAAACCCAGTTTCTTCCACAAATCAACCCATTAGCCAATTGGTAATAGATCAATACACCAACCCCTATTTTCTTCACCATTCAGATGGGACCAACCTCGTCATCGTTTCCGATCCCCTTACGGAATCGAATTATGTTTCTTGGCACCAGGCGATGCTCATTGGTCTCACTGTGAAGAACAAGGTCGGTTTTGTTGATGGAACCTTACCTGAACCCACTGGCGCAATGCTTCATTCTTGGAAGATTTGCAATGGTGTTGTCAAAGCATGGATTCTCAATGCCCTTTCCAAAGAAATCTCGACCAGCATCAATTTTTCCGATTCTGCTAGGGATATATGGCTCAACCTTCAGAATCGATACTAGAGGAAGAATCGACCTTGGATTTTCAATTGCGCCGCGAGCTTTCAAATCTCTCTCAAGAACAGCTCTCTGTAACTGCGTATTTTGCGAAACTAAAGACCTTATGGAATGAACTTGTTTCTTACCGGCCTTCTTGTACCTGCGGTCAGTGTTCTTGCAGAGGTGTCAAAGATCTAGTGCAATATTTCCAGACCGAGCACGTTATGACGTTTCTGATGGGGCTAAATGAATCTTTTCACCAAATTCGCACTCAATTACTGTTGATGGAACCTGAGCCTTCGATTGTCAAGGCTTTCTCCCTCGTTGCCCAAGAGGTAGAACAACGAGCTTCCTCCTCCGTTCTTCCTCCTGCTGCAACTGATGCTACGGCTCTCCTTGCCAAGTCGAATTCGACTGCCAAGAGTTCTCAACAAACCAAGAAGAAAGAAAGGCCACAGTGTACACATTGTAACATTCTTGGTCACACAGTTGACCGTTGTTATAAGCCTCACGGTTACCCTCCGGGTTATCGAAATCAAAGGAGTACAGCGCTTGCCCCTGCTACAAAAACAGAGTCCCAAAGCTTACCAACCTTAACGTCTGAGCAATGTCAGAGTATTCTAGCTATGCTGCAGTCACATTTGAATGTTGCCAAAGCTGATTCCGAGCCATCTTCTTTTGGAAACGCACATGTAGCAGGTACTTGCTCTTCAATCATTCCTAAATCTTCTTGTTGGGTTGTTGATTCCGGTGCCTCTGCGCACATCTGCTATTCGAAACACCTTTTTTCCTCTTTAAAAAAAGTATCTGGATTGTCTGTTACACTCCCTAATCAGAGTCGTATAGTCGTGGAGTATATGTTGGTGATATACAGTTGTCTTCTGCACTCATTCTCCAGAATGTCTTGTTTGTGCCTGATTTCCGGTTCAACCTCATTTCTGTGAGTGCTCTAACTGCAAATTCTCCTGTCTTAGTAACCTTTGTTGGTGATTCATGTCTACTTCAGGACAAGTCTTCTTTGAGGATGATTGGGAGGGCTAGATTATGGCAAGGGCTATATCTACTGCATCACGATTCCTTGACATTGGATGATAATAAATCTGTTAGTTTTAATACTGTTGATGATATTGCTTCTTGTAATGCTGTTTCTACTTGTAATGCAACATTATGGCATGACCGCCTTGGTCACCCTTCTGTCAAGCATTTGAATGCATTGAGAGGTCTTTTGTCAATCAAACATAATCCTTCTCATCCCTGCCTTATATGCCCTCTAGCAAAACAGCGTAGACTCTCATTCATTGCTAACAATCATCTCTCTGATAGCTCCTTTGACCTTATCCACTATGATACATGGGGTCTTTTTCAAACATCTACACACTCAGGTTATAGATACTTTTTAACCTTAGTAGATGACTCATCTAGATATACATGGACATTCCTAATGAAAAAGAAATCAGACGCTTTAACCATTGTTCCAAATTTTTTCAAATTTGTGGACACTCAGTTTCAAAAGGCCATCAAATGCTTCCGCTCGGACAATGCTCCTGAACTTTCTTTCTCTGATTTCTTCCGTTCAAGAGGAGTGGTACATCATTTTTCTTGTGTTGAGTGCCCAGAGCAGAATTCTGTTGTAGAACGCAAACACCAACACCTCCTCAATGTGGCTTGTGCTCTTCTATTTCAGTCACGTTTGCCCATTCAGTTCTGGGGAGAGTGCATTTTGACTGCCACACATTTGATCAACCGCACGCCTTCTCCTCTCCTCTGTTGGCAGACACCTTACTGTCGACTTCATGGTAAGAACGCAGATTATTCCCAACTTAGAGTGTTTGGTTCTCTGTGCTTTGCTTCCACTCTAAGGTCTAGTAGGTCCAAGTTCTCTCCTCGGGCAATCCCTTCTGTATTTGCGGATATCCCCAAGGAATGAAGGCGTTCAAGCTATATGACATAGAACAAAGGCGCTTCTTTGTCTCTCGGGATGTTGTGTTCCATGAGTCGATTTTTCCCTTTCATACCGTTGGTATACACAATGGACCTCCTAATCTGTTTAATGATTTAGTTCTACCTAAATCTTTCAACTACACTGGGACTTCTCTTGAGCAAAATTGTCCATCTCTTCGACAGCCAACACATGTTTTTTCTGGTGATAGTGTTGGCATATCTAATGATGTTTCTGTCCTTAATGATAATACTCATTCAGTTTCTAATGCTGTTGATGATGACAGTATTTTGCCTAGTGCCCCTGCTGAGAATGGTTTAACCACCGACGCTTTGTCTAGTGCCCCTGCTGAGAATGGTGTTGCCTCTAGCTCATTGAATCCTTTGCCTACTGCTAGCTTACGACGTTCAAGTCGGCAGACAAAGCAGCCTTCGTACTTAAGGGATTTTCATTGTAGTCTCCTGAAGTCCAATGGCCCTTTGTTGACTACATCAAAGTATCCCTTAAGCAAGTATCTAGCATATGACGGTCTGTCCTCCGGATTCAAGAATTTCGTTCTCAATATTTCAACCACTTATGAGCCTTAGTTCTTTCATCAAGCTGTCCCCTTTGCTCATTGGAGGGAAGCTATGGCTATGGAACTTCAGGCAATGGAATCCAATCACACTTGGTCCATCATCCCTTTACCCAAAGATAAACACTCCATTGGCTGTAAATGGGTTTACAAGATCAAGCACAAAGCTGACGGTTCCATTGAACGTTTCAAAGCTCGATTGGTTGCAAAAGGATACACTCAACAGGAGGGCTTGGATTATGTTGAAACCTTTTCTCTCGTAGCCAAGCTAGTCACCATCAAAGTGTTGTTAACCATTGCTTGCTCTTTTCAATGGACCTTAGTACAACTTGATGTAAACAACGCTTTTTTGCATGGTGATCTCTTTGAAGAAGTCTACATGGATTTACCTTTAGGGTATAAACATGACGTGGTTTGTCCTCAGGGGGAGCGCTTAGTATGTCGTCTCCATAAGTCCATTTATGGACTTAAACAGGCATCAAGACAGTGGTTTGATAAGTTTTCTTGTGCCTTGCTCGCTCTTGGTTTCAAACAATCAAAGTCCGACTACTCCCTCTTCACCAAAGGCAGTGGCTCTTCTTTTATTGCCCTACTAGTGTACGTGGACGACATAATCATCACTGGGGCCTCTCATGCTGCTATTTCAGCTCTAAAAACTCGTCTACATGACTTGTTCAAACTCAAAGATTTAGGTTCTTTGAAGTACTTCCTCGGCCTTGAAATTGCCCGTTCTTCCAAAGGCATATTTCTCTCTCAGCGGAAATATGGTCTTCAGCTTGTAGAGGATGAGGGTCTTTTAGCCTCCAAACCATTCTTCTTCCAATGGATCCTAATTGCAAATTGTGTTCTGAAGAAGGAGATTTATTGACTGACTCTACTCACTACAGACAACTCATTGGAAGACTGCTATATCTCACTATCTCACGGCCCGACATTTGCTTTGTTGTGCATAAGCTCAGTTAGTTCGTTGCTTGCCCAAGAGCTCCTCATCTTCAAGCTGTTCGTATGTTACTTCGGTACCTTAAAGGATCACCAGCACAAGGCGTTTTCCTTCCAGCATCAACTTCCTTCCAGCTCAAGGCGTTTTCTGATGCAGATTGGGCATCCTGCCCAGACTCAAGGAAGTCAACGATTGGATTTTGCATTTTTCTCGGAGATGCATTGATCTCCTGGAAAGCAAAGAAGCAGTCCACTGTTTCTCGGTCCTCCGCTGAGGCCGAATACAGAGCCTTAGCTGCCACCACCTCTGAGGTTGTTTGGTTGCATCAACTATTAAAGGATTTACAAGTTCCTTTAACTATCCCTTCTCTGCTGTTTTGTGATAACAACGCTGCAATTCATATAGCAACCAATCCGATCTTCCACGAACGCACAAAACACATTGAGCTTGATTGCCACTTCGTACGTGACAAGCTTACTGCTGGCACCATCAAGCTCCTTCCTGTTCAGACAGATCTTCAATTGGCAGATGTGTTTACAAAGCCCTTACCAACTTCTTCCTTTACATATCTACTGTCCAAGATGGGTGTTAAAAACATCATGGCTCCATCTTGAGGGGGAGTATTAGAATACAAAGAAGTTGTAATTACTGTTGAGGTAGTTTATATATGTTAGTTGAGAGTAGTTTATTTGTTATCTAACAGATTAGCATCTGTTGTATATTGAAGGCTATTTATATGCCTTGTTTTTTATGAAATAAGATAACAAGCTTTATTTACTCTCCAGCTTAATAAAGTGGTTAATTATTGGAAATTGCTTTCGAGATTGGATGTGCTTTTCTAGTAATTTGATAGCTCTAAAAACACTTTTCAATTTAGATATTTATCACTAAAAAAATATATGATAGTTACTCATTTTCAAATTTTGGAACTTAACATTAAAATAATTTATTATAAAACATTAATTAATCACTTTTAGTAAAAAAAAAAAAAATCTAAACTCGCTCATAAACATGTTTGTAATTATTTTTTTTGTTTTGTTCACAAGGTGTAGCTAGAAAAAGCATGAAATTCAAAAGTTCCACTTTAAATCTTTGATTTTATATTTTTTTTGTTTTCAATCTTTTTTTTTATTATTATTATTTATAATTTCTTTTGTTACAGAAGATTCTAAAAACGACCTTTTTTTTTTCTAGTTCTTAAATTTTGGACATTTCTTCTTAAAGTTTTTCTTTTTCCTTTTTGAAAAGAAAATAGATACTATAAAACAAAAGAAAATAGTAAATAAGCTTTATCCCTTAAAAACATCCATTTAACAAAAAAAAAAAAAAAAAAAAAAAAAAAGCAAGGAATTGATTAATGTATAACTAATTTGATTTATTTTTTGTTCTCCAATGTTAAATTTCTTGTCTTTATTCATTCGCAGTCCATAGATATTTTATGATGGTTATGGATATTATATATCAAAAAATTTAATTATATTTACATTCACACTTCCTTCACGGACTTACAACTGAAATTCAATATTATTAATTGGAAATGAATGACTTTATAGGTGTTCAGACCTCCTACCATGTTAAATTACTAAACAACTCAAAAGATCAAGATCTCAAATTATAGTAATTAAATTTAATTATATCAATACTTTAACATGTATTCATTTTATATGGTTCGCTTATGGAAAAAAATAATTTAACAAACTAATTATATAATTCATTAATAAATAAATAATAACTTAAAACCATTAAAACTAATGTAAACATTATTAACTAGAAAGCAATTGATGAGTAATTTTCTCTCTCCTCAACATTTTCCAACTAAAAAAAGTCTAGTCTCAACTCCAAGAAGAATAATGAAAGTTCATGAGATTTTTTTTTTAATTATTGGATAATAATTATGTGGATTTTAGTGAAATCATTATCCATAATGATGGCAAATAACATGAGTAAATTAAAAAGATTATTCTCTGGTGTCCTTTTGAGTAATTCCCATGTGTGAAATACTGAAATGTTTGATAATAAAACTAAGCTAAGGGTTGGCTAGCTGTAAATTCCAATATAATTTTAACATAATATTACAAAAACAGCAGCTAAAAAACAATGAAAAATATAATAGAACTAAGAATTCATAAATTAGCTAGGGTTCCAATTAATCTAATAGGTAGGTTAATCAATCATTGTTATGTTTTATGGTTGAACAATATTTAGTTAATCGCCAAAGCGAGCTTAGCTCAGCGGTAATTGGCATGTACCCTCGACTATGAGATTAGAGGTTCGAATCCCTCCATCCCAAATGTTGATGTACTCAAAATGATTATATTTGAATTGAAAAAAAAAAGTTTAATTCAGAAGGTCTATTTTAATTCCTAAACTGTTTTTTAGGAAATAATAATCATTATAGGGTCCTTGCTTTATTTTGCATCGATATAATAGTCGTTTTTCCAATATTTTTCTCAACCAACCTATATAATTTCAATGTATGCTCACATTAAGCACGTAATCGGTACCCATTTCTTAAAATCAAAATAAAGGTAAAGCCTAAGATGATTATTCGTTTAAATTTGAGGTATAAAATAAAAACAAGTTTGAAAGTTGTAACTTTGTTTGATAACTATTTGATTTTTTTTATTATTTTTTTTTTGAATTAATTCAAACTTATAAACACTACTCCCAAAATTTGTTATTTATTTGTTATTTGTTTTATTATTTACTTTTTAGAAATATTTTCAAAATGAAATCCAAAATTTGAAAAATAAAAAGAAGAAAATTTTAGGTCCCGTTTGATAACTATTTGGTTTTTGGTTTTTGAAAATTAAGCTTGTTTTCTTTCAATTTCCTTATCATGGTTTTCATCTTTGTTAAGGACACATTTAAATTCCTAGTCAAATTTCAAAAACAAAAACAAGTTTTTGAAAACTACTTTTTTTTTTTTCAAAATTGGACTTGGTTTTTGAAAACAAGGAAGAAGATTGATACTAAAACAAAGAAACTTATAAGTGGAAGTAGGTGTGTATAAGTTTAATTTTCAAAAACCAGAAACCAAAAACCAAATGGTTATCAAATGGGACCTTAAAAACTTGTTTTTGTTTTTGAAATTTGACTAAGAATTCAAATGTTTCGTTAGGATAGATGAACATATTTCCTAAAGATTTCATCCTTTGAATTCTTAATTAGCAAATGGTTATCAAATATTTCATCTTTTCTAAAGATCGTTTTCATCAAATGGTCATCAAACAAGACTTCCGAAATCAAAATAGACATTTGAAAAGTCTAAGAGCGGAAACGTAATATTTTAAAAAATTGAAGGAGGTGCAAAATGAGAGTTAATGAAAAGGAGATAGATGGATAGATTGAAACTTGAAAGTGAATTATGGGAGAGAGACAAAGGAGAAATAAAATAGTGTTGATGAATGCACATGAGTGTGGCAGATGGGCCACAGTGATCCTTCGGAAGCCATAACAAAGCTGCAAACCACTGTAAAGCCAAGCCACTGCCCCCAGCTCCTCTGCTGCTCTGTCTCAGCATCTTCCCTGCACCATTTTATATTGCCAACATTGCCAACCATATCACTCACCAAAACATTTTTTCCTTTCCTTTTCATACTTTTTACCCAACATAAACATAAAGGACAGTTGCATATGTTGACACAAAACAATAACAAATCACCCCAAGATAAAAACATTTGTAAATATATGGTACAATTTCAAGTTAGTTGTCTAAGTAAAAATGTTTGAAAATTCACGAAGCTGTCTGTCAACATATTTCAACCTTGTATGAGTACCACTGATATACCATTTCTTGTTTTACCTCCATTAGTGATAGATATCCATCACTGATAAACTAATTAATGTAAATTAGTGTTAGAGATAACAAATTATATACATATATATCAATGGTGATAGAACTCTCTATTAGTGAAGACGCCTATCAATGATAGATGTTTATTACTAATAGACGTAAAAATGGTGTAACACTCTAGTTCCAGGATTCTCTCCTATGACTTGATCACCATGTCACCATACTAGTCTTAAATTGCTTTTAAGAGTGAAGGTTGTCCCCACAAACTACCAATACAGGGTTCTTTTAGCATGTTTTGTCCTCACTCACATATATGTTTTCTAGGAAAATTCTCAGGAGGTCATCCAATTAACATAGAACTTCCCTAAGCCAAGCATGTCTAACTTTGAAGTTTCTATGATTGAGTCATCAAAAAAGAATGTGCACCTTTTGTTGATATAGGTAGTAACTATCAATTTTTAAAGCTTATCTTGAGCATCGAATCATTCATGTAACCCTCCTCTATTCGAGCAACACAAATGGTATATTAGTGGTAGACATTGATTAGTATCTAAATAGGTGTGCAAAAAAAAAAAAAAAAAATGAAAGATCATATTTACAATTTTTTTATGTGACAGATTTACAAATATTGCAACCCATCTTTCTACCATACTTTAAAAAAAAAATCCTCTTCTCTGTCTTCTTGTTGCAAAAAACCAAACGGAAAAGTGTGTGGTAACAAGTATGTTGTATTTTTATTAATTGGAAACAAGAAACCAAAAATTTTGAGATCTCCCGATTTCTTTTTGTTAGTGTAACCATGGGAATGAGAGAATTTGAGTCTCTAACCTCTTATTCAAAGTCGAAGGTATACATTTTGACCGATTGACCTATGCTTAGGTGGACAATGTTTTGGTTTCTTGCCACATATTTCCAACTTTTAAATTTTTGTTAAGCTTGTTTTTTTTTTTTTTTTTTTTTTTTTTTGAAAACAATTTTTGTTAAGCTTGTTGAAAGTTGAAACTTGGTGCAATTTTTTCTTCCCTTCCCTTTTTCTTCTTTTAACTTGTATTTAATTTTTGTTCCCCTTGTAAAACAAGAAAATTTAAAATCGACCCCAAATTTCTAAATATAACTTTTAAAAAATTCTACATGGAATATTTCTAAAAAGTAAAAATAATGAAAAATCGGAAATGCTTTTATTTTAATTTTCTCAAAATTAGGAATAAGAAATGAAAACGGGACAAATTTAGACCAACCATAGGGTCTAAAGACCCTGAGAGAAGAGCTATTGGGCCCATGAGCCCAATAGTTTGCCCCCGCATGTGGGCCACACCCTCAATTGAATAGCTAGCCCATAACCTAACGGTCCCTTCCACTCCTCTCGGTCCGATTAAGAGAATATGGAAAACCCTAGGGCAGGTCATCCTATAAATACCTAGTTCATAATCCTATCAAAGGTGATTTCTTTCTCGTACTCTACTCTCTTGCTACACTTCTAAAACTCTGATCTAACTTAAGCATCAGAATTGGTGTGTGGCAAGCATCACACTAGTGTGTGTACTATTGTTAGCAAATATAACTTCGATTATGTTCTGGAAGCCAACAAAATCATTCTGCTATATCAACCAATAGTCAACTCTACTTGGGGACCTTTTTAGAAATCATTTTCAATCTTTAGAACCCAATTAAAAATCAAATTCAAGCTTTGGGGACTAAATATGTCACTTTTGGAACCTCACAAACCAAATATAAACTAAGTTTAAATATGAAAGACAAAAAATGTTAGTTTGAGGAACCAAATAGAAACTAGTTTAAATCTCTTAGACCAAAAGTATTTTTTACCAAAAAGTACAAAAATAATAGTTTAAAGAATTATAAATCTAAAAAAAGTATTGTCATATATATTCAATGAATTATAAAATATATGTAAGATACAAAATTGATAAGATTTCAAAAGAAAAACGACATTAAAGTAACATTTTTGTTGAAATTTGTGAGTTTTTATTGTCATAGCACCTCGATAAGGGGCGGATTTAGGGGGGACTTGGGTAGCCAAATTTTAATGAAGGTGCTATAATACATAAACATAATCTACTAATACAAGATAATTATTTGATTATAATTAGATTTCTCAAAATCATCTATAAAGGTTTTTTAAAATACAAAAAACAAATTTGATAAAATATAATTTAGAATTTACTCTATACACAATACACATACAATATTAAAAATTATATTTTATGGCCATTTATAAAAATTCTTTAAAAGTACACCTAGTTTATAAATGAAAATTTGTTTTTAGTTATTCCTTGGACTTAGTAATGTTGGTAGAATCTTCGAGTGTTGAACAAAGAAGAAGTTGTGAACCTCAAAGATATAGTCATGGTGGAAATCCGTGATTGAGCTTTATTGAACTAACGGTCTGCTCAGGAGAAAAGAAGTTGGCCTAGATAAGAACTAGACGGATAAATGATTATTTGAGAGGAAGCTTGGTGGTATTTTGTTTGAAGGAAAGACTGTTGGAAATAGATCCAAAGTCTTACATTGGCTAGATAAGGGGAGATCATAAGTATATAAGTAAGGACAACTATCTCCTTTGGTAAGACTTTTTGGATGAAATCAAAAGCAAAGCTATGAAGGCTTATGTCCAAAGTAAACCATATCAAACTATTGTGGAGATATGTAAGGATCAGTTGTCTCTAATAAACATTTATATAATTTCGATGAGATTGAAAGTTTTGATGCATCCAAACCAACTTATCAATTGTCAAAATGATTTAACATTTCAACAAACAGAAAAATTAAAGTCAATAATGCTTATTGATTTGTACATATTTCACACTAATAATTTATTTCTTTGTCTTATATGATTATTTTCCAAAACATCTAAAACAGATGTATGTACTGTTGTTAGCAAATATATTAAATGGTTGAATGATTGTTGGATCTGCTGCTGCTATTGAAGTCAAGAAATTTACTTTAAAAATGTTGGAATTTTCCTCACAAAAAATTTGAGGGTGTATAATGATTTCATACATTGGCAGGTTTTAGATTCTTTGCCTTTTGTCCACAGATCGTTTCCCTTTAGAAACAAAACAAAACAAAAAAAAAAAAAAAATTATAAATTATGATAATAACTTACAGATTAGGCAGGTGATCTTCCACCTCCCCTTTGTGAAGCAAAGCTGCCTCTTTCATTACATGTAAAAAGGAACAAAAGAAACAAACCACGGAAAGCAAGATCAAAGTCCCCTCTCAGCTACCAACGACTTCTGTCGTTGAGGTCGATTGCGATGGTTGGTTTTGAGGTTGAGACTCTGGAGCTTGCACGCGAAGCACTCGAATCTCCTCTGGATGCACTGCATGCTCGAAGAGTCGGTTCATTCGCTCTAGCAACTGTGCAGCTTTTCGCTTGCCTCTATCTGTGCCATTTCGTGCCAAATCTATCAATGGACTAATCACTCCGAGATCCCTGGCCTCTACTAGGTATTGTTCGTCTCCGGAGCAGAGATGCACGAGAACTGCAGCTGCATTTTCTCTGTTCCTTGGGGATCCTGTCCCAATAACGTCTACCAAAACCGGCACTGCCTTTGCAGATCCGATGGCAGCTTTCCCTTCGGGATGGCTAGCGAGTATTGCTAAGATGGCTAAGGCTTCGTCCACCATTCCGGTCCCAGGTTCAGTGAGAAGCTGCATCAAGGTTGGAACGACACCAGCTCTCACTGCCTTTCCCTTGTTTCCTTGGTAGATGCACAAGTTGAAAAGAGCAGTTGCAGCATCCTTCTTTCCCCTTTGAGTGCCTTCACTAAGCAGCGTAACGAGCGGTGGGATAGCTCCAGAGGCGCCAATTCTAACTTTATTTTCGTCCACAACCGAAAGGCTGAAAAGAGTGGCTGCAGCATTCTCCCGCGCTTCCATGCTCCCTTTCTTGAGCACAAGAACAATACCAGGAACTGCCCCAGAGGAAATGATGCTTCCCTTGTTGTCCTCACATATAGAAAGGTTAAGAAGTGCTGTTACAGCATGCTCTTGAACACGGGAGTCTGGAGTTGAAAGAAGGCCGACAAGGAGAGGTATTGCACCAGCCTCAGCAATGGCAACACGATTATCTGCATTCCGCTTTGCAAGAAGTCGGATCTCACCAGCTGCAGATCGTTGGTCTTCAGGATTTCCCGATGCAAGTTTGCAAAGCAGAATATCAATCTTCGTGCGTTCAGCGGGTGAGCAAGATGATGAGCTTCTACATGGTCGAGCACTGCTGGGTCGTTTTGGGGGTTCGATACCATTAGCCTCGCACCACTGGGCTATAAGGCTACGCAACACATAATTGGGGGTAAGAGTAGAGCTTGAAAGGTTCTGTTGTGTCTTTGGACACGTCCCGTGCCCTGCTTCAAGCCACTTCTCAATGCAGGAACGTTCATAGGTCTACAGCAAAGAAAATTTTGGTTTTTGCATTAGGTACATAGTCAGCACCAGAGCAGCAGCTACTAGGGAATCAGATTAGAAAAATATAAAAGGCTTAATATGTCACACATTTCAGTTAAAACTATAAGAATCATTAATATGGTTGATCAGCAGAACTACCATTTATCTTAGATTAGCAATGAAATAACTGATTCCATCTGAAACGAAGCATTAAATCTACTCCAACACGAGGATACATGAAACATAATCGGCTCTACCTTATGCAAAAAAAATCTCAATCTGATGTTGTTCTTTACCTATAGCTACTCGTATTTGAAGATACGAGGATGTAATGCAAATAACTAGTGCAACTGATAAGTAAAGTGAAGGTAAGACCCTAACGTGTAAAATAAATAATTTACTATCATCAAGAGAGCCCACGGTTCAAGTACCTGTCCAGTTGAGACAATCACAGGATCTCTCATCAACTCCAGGGATATGGGGCAGCGAAAATCATCTGGTATAATTGGGGCCTTATTATTTTTCTCATTGGATACTTGTCCACTACAACTTGCTGGAGGAGTCTTTTCACTACCAGGAGTGTCTGTTTTGAGGTTCTCTGTTTGCACAAAGTCTTTTATTTTCTTCAGCAGCCCTGACATCTTCTCAATGCTCTCACCTGGATCTCCTCCAGTAGCAGTAACCATCTCATGCAAAGCTATTGACTCTTGTGTAAGATCAGATATTCCAAGTAACTGTAATTTGCCGGCCAGTCTCCTCAAGCGGTCTTGATCTACAGAAGAATCATTGCTTGTGTTGTAAAGGGTAAGGATATCATCCAACAGCTCAGAGTCAGGTGCATCGGCCCTGGCTTTGGCTCTTCTGAACTGAGCAAGAACAAGCTCGACCTACATACACGGTTCTAGATGTGTAAATAATGATTTTCAAAATATTAATTGCAGGCTTCTACACGTTATCTAATATCTTGTTGAGATAAACACAGAGAAAGATCTAATCACCATTAAGGTTATTCCATGTCCTCTGCAATCTTCTATAGGTTACACTAGTTTTGATCTCTAAAGTATAACTTATATTTCATTAGGATCAATAATATTTTGTGAGTTACGTTCAACCTCTAAACTTTTAATTATTTTAACATTCATCTTAACCATCCGGGAGGTCATATCGCTATTGATTATAATGAAGGTGCCTCAGAGTTTACTTCTAACCTTCGGCTTCAGCACAAAATTCACGGCAAGACATAAAAAAAATCCAAAAATAATTGAGTTATTCCTTCTAATTGAAAGGGCCAATAATTATATTAATTGAAAACTTGAACAGAAAAAATAAAACTATAAATACACAGACAACAATGCTGACTTAAACAAGGGATTTCCCTGTGAAAGTTTATATCTCTTGGGCAAAGTCATTTCCTTTCTTAAAAAAACAATGTCAACTTGAACGTAGTTCAACTGGTTGGACATTAATGTTAATGTCCTATTATTAGTTGTGGGTTTGAATCCTCTCGTTTTTATTTGTGATGTAATATTCTCAGTATGTGACAACAAAGAAAAATGAGCTATTAGTTTAAAAGTTAAAAATTATAATTAAAACAATATTTTCATTGAACAACACTTGAAAGGAATCAAAAGAAAGATGTTGCAGATCTTCTGAAAAAAAGGCTTGTTGACTGCATATATATGTTGAATAACATCCTGAAATGATAGTCTGTCAAACAGAGCTAGTGTTATCACCCATCATGAAGGTACCGTGCCTAGAGACTGCAAATTCAAAGTAGATGATATAATTTTTTTTACCTGCTCCTTAACTTCATCGGAGATATCAAGTTTATCATAGGCTATTCCTTCCAAAGCTTGTTCCAACTGAGCCGTTACCTCGTGAAATTTGCTCATAATTTGCTCCCTCTCTACGGCCTAGAATTGAATAATAAAATGAAGTTGGATTAGAAAGGAAATATGTTAACAAAATATCTATAACGCTTCAGACTTCTTCCTTTTGTTTGGAAATCAGCTGTAGAAATTTGATGCACCATCTGTCTAGAAATTGGAAGTGATTGTATAGATGTCATTATAAATTTCCAGTGATTTCAGAAGAGAACAAGGAAATGATCAATAGAGATGCTAACGGATTTGAGCTTGCCCATTTTAAATGGAAGTAGTTGAATCTTAGACAGAAATACAAATAAAGTTTAATTATAGAAAGAACTTCTCTTGAAAAAGTCATTTGCAAGTGGAAATAACAAAATGGTAAATTTCCATAACTCAATTACTTGCCAAATTGACAGGCATACGGAATTTGATTATTGGTATCTCTGTCGTTTCATAATGATTTAAATATCATGCAAAAAATGGAAACATCAACTGAAATTACAGTCTTCTAAAATTTTCATTCCAAACACACAGAAATTCAGACTAAACGTAACAGAGATATTTTACGGCCTATTTTTTGTATGGAAAATGTTATTGACCTAAATACACGGATTTCCATTAAATTGAATCCAGCATATACCCAATTCTGAGAATGATGGGAGCCGAAATTCCCTCGCTATCTTCAATTTCCGATCAAACGAATTAAGCGGCAGAAAAGAAGAGAGGAATAGGACGAAAGAAATACAGGATTGCGAAGCAATCGTATCAAAAAGAAAAAGAAGAAGAAACCAGACAAGCAGCTCAAGTAATGCGATTTCACAAGCGATACTCTCACGCAAAGAACTTACCAGTTACCACTAAGAAAGAAAAAAAAAAGAAGATAACGCTCTCTAACACAAACTCACCAGGAAAATCTTGCTCCCCTCGCTTCCAAATCTGAGCAACTTCTTAGCCGATTCGAGAGCTTCTTTCAACAATACGAGAGCCTTGAGAGTATCCTCAGGAACTGGCTCTTTGCTATCCCTAATCTCTTCAAACATTGGGATCAAAAGCTTCAATCTCCTGGACAAATTGCAGTACTGTTTCTTAACAGTAAGCCTAAAATCCGAGATCCAAGCAATCTCGTTCACAACATCGATCAAGCTCTGAACCAGAGCGCCGGTATCTTCGTCCATAGCTCAAAAACCCCCCCCAATCAGATCTCGCAGCAAAACGCAACTCCAACCAGAAAAAATCCGCCAAAATCTCAACACAGCACAGATTTTCAAGCTCTCTGCTAGTTGCTTAAGCAGAAACGCTAGAAATGGCAAGTCAGAGACGACTCCATTACAGAAAGAGAGAGATGGTGATGATGATGATGATGATGATGAGAAACAGAGTTGTGAAAGGAAATTTTGCTTTTACGTTTTCTGGCGCGGCTGAAGGTTTGAGAGAGCTTAGAAGTTAGAACAAGGGTGTGTTTCTTTCTGTGTGAGTGCAGCGCTGGATTTTTGAGACGTTTAATTCTGCCGTTTCCGTTTCCTTTTACCGTTTACTGTAACGGCACCAAACAGCGGAGGAGATGACGGCGGCTCCGTTCCGATGGGTTTCTGATCTGGCAAATTCGGCTCATTCGGCTCACTCGGCTTGGCTTTCCATTTAGTCCGTCTTTTACGCTCATTACTTAACCTAACCCCACACTTTTTTCCACTCTATTTTTCTTTTTCAATCTATCTACTTATCACTATAATTCTTACTCCTAATGGTAAAAATTAGGTTGGAAAATACTTTTGATCTCCAAACATGACGATATTCGGTTTATATATTTTTATATTGGTAACGATTTTGTTCATAATCTTCTTCCACAATCCACTTTGTTGTTATTAACATTATTTTAAATTAAGCGGACTGTTTCACCACTGTATCGGATATCCAACAGTTAAGTGGCACTTCCCATAAGATCAATTTTTGCCATGTCAATCGTGAATACAATCGGTTGTGATTTAGCTAGATTAGGCCTGTATTCTCCTACTCGGGTTTGGAGTAGGAATTTCCCGAACTGGGTAGTTCGTTTGGCTAACAGTGAGCCGTGTTGTTTTGTAACCCCGTAGGGGTCTAGTTAATTTCTAATGAAATTTTCTGATTTTAAAAAAAAAAAACATTATTTTAAATTTGGGTCAAATTAAAGTTATGGGGTTCACGTACTTTCGTTTACGTAGTAATTTAGTCTTGAACTTATTGTAGTATAGACCATGGGAATTTTCATCAAAATTAAGTGTCGGTTTCTATTATGTAGTGATTTAGTTTTTCTGGTTTATAAACACATTTTTCATGATGGAGACTAAATTGTTATAAATTTTAAATTATAAAAAAAATCAAATTGTTACTTGCCAAAATTTAAGTATTTATACATTGTAACTATTTGAAAGACGATACATTACAAACTAAACTTATGTTCACAATCATGGGGTTTCGGCCAACAAGAGTATGACTCAACTGGCATAAAGCTTGTACTTCGACCAAGAGGTCAGATGTTCAATCCCTCACCCTACATGTTGTAAAAAACAATATGAGGTTTCCATTTGGAAAAAATATAAAAGGGTTGAAATATGACGAATTTAGCAACTAAAATTAATGCATTATGTTTTTGTACTTTATAAGGATTTTTTTTTTTTTAGTTTAACAACATTTGGGGTGGAGGATTCAAACCTCTCACCTCTTGATCGAGGGTACTAACCAATTACCATTGAGTTATATTTACTTTGAAACTTTATAAGGAAACTTTGACATGGTTTGTTGTCAAATAGAAAAAAAAAACAAAAAATGAAAATTAAAAGAGAAGGAAAAGAGATAATTGTAGTGTTGTAAAATGACAATAATATTTTACTCATATTCGAGTTATATTTTTAAAAAATAAATAAATTGGTTTAAGAGAGATCCTTGCACATGCAGGTTAATTTGTCATGTTCTATATTTGACTGTCCACCGATATATATATCTTCTTCTACACATCACCATTTAGATTTTATTTTTTTTCCATTTACCACTTCTCCCTCCTAGCTATCAACATTTTAAGGATGGTATACAGAAAATACCTATACATCAGTGGATGGCCAAATATTATTCAAAAAATAAAAAGTTTTAGTTACATTTATACATTGTTCGTGTAACATTTAGCTCATCATTTGTTTTTAGGGACAAATAAATTTTAGTTAAATTATAAAAATTTACCTTTGAACTTTAGCGTAGATTCCAATTGTGTTATTTGACTTTTTTTTTTTTTGAAAAGCTTCATTTAAACCTTTGAACTTTGAAGTTTAAAAAAAAAAAAGTGTTTTCCACTAATTCACAAATAAAATTGATGTGATAGCTAATGTGTAAAAATTGGATGACATAGGTGACATAATGTACAACACAATTCCAATTATATTAAAATTTAATATCTTTATTGTAAAAAAAAAAAATTAATATCTTTGTTTGCCCTTCATTTCAACTCAAGAGATATTGTTAGCATCATTCACAAAATCAATATTTACACTTAAGTTATCACATTAATTTACACAATTAATTAATGTTGTAAATGATGTCACTTAGGCTTTCCAAATTTTATATAAGAGAACCGTCGCATCAATTTCTATTTATCATTTTAAGGGAAAAACTCTTCAAAGAGTTTTTTTTTTTTTTTTTTTTTTTTTTAACAATTTCAAGGTTCAAGAGTTAAAACATTTCAAAGTCTAGAGCATAATTGAAATCTACGCCTGATCTTTGTAAAATATAACCTACATTTTTAGTTTATGAGATTTGATTATACTTTTGTTTCGATTTGGTCATAAAATTTCAAATTTAATTTTAGTTTTTTAAGATTTCAATAATCCTCCATTTTGGTTTCTATTATTATTTTTATATTTTCTTTGCTTCCTCAAAAGAAAATTAATGTTTGTTTTTATATATATTGTCTTTTGATGATTTGTAACAATATGTAACAAAAATTATATATATACATTTTTGCTGTTGTGACAAAATAATTATTTAAAAATAAATTTATAGAATCTTTCTTGTACAAGAAATTAAAATGACATTAATAGGAATAGAAACGTTATATTTTTTTTAGCCAAAGTTGAGCTTGGCTCAACAGTAATTGACATGTACTTTAAACTAAGAGGTCAGAGGTTCGAATTCCCCCACCCCAAATATTATTGAACTAAAAAAATGTTATTTTTTAAAAATATGTTGTTTGATAGAATCTGACTACAGTCATTTTAGAAATCTATTTATGTTGTTTATTTGAATTAGAAATACTAATAGAATTTAATTACCATAAAAGTCTTTTCATAATTCTAACTAATCAAAACTGCTATTTTCCTTTTGATTATTTATAGGTTTTGTTGAGCTTAAGTGGTTAAGGACAGTTGCTCAAGTTATCATGTCGATGTCCTCGTGTGCACTTTACTCTCTCTTGTGCCTTTGTTGATAGTGAAGCATGATAACTTAATTTGTGAGCCTCTCGAGTTTCTCTTGAGACCTCCGACTTGTTTGAATGTTTAGGCCTCTTCCTTAGGTAGTCTTGAGGCTCAGGTCAGTTTTATGAGTTCTATAGATCTGTTGTCACCCTGATAGGTGTAAGGTTTAGTAAGGATGTCTAATTGCTGCAATCTAGCATGTGTGCTCTGCCTAGGTAAAGAAGGATAAGAAAAGAAATCAAAAGAAATGAATAGATCTAAAAAGAAAAGAATAGAAAAGAAAAAGAAAAGAAAAAGAAAAGAGAAAGAATAGTAAGACCTACAAAAATATGAGTGGTAAAACGAGGCGTGAGCATGCATGAGGATTCTTAAATATGTTCCGTTGTTTCCTCAATAAAAGCATGCTTGTAACAGCCAGGGAAAATAAGGGGTAAAAAGAGCTGCCTGCAGTGTGTTCAGTTAGGCTAACCAAGGGTAAAACTCGGGTTATGGGTCCCTACATTGTAGTGCGAAAGCTAGTACCCCACCTTTTAGAGTATGATAAAATTAGTAAATGAGTTTATCTCTTGCAGGCCCTAGGTTTGAGAACGCACCCTCTTTTGTGCCATTTAGCTTCTAAGCGAAACCTTAGTGCCAGTGTAGGGGGAAGATAGGTGGAGGAGTTTATAAGCCTTTCTTGGGCTAGTAGAGGCTGCTTTAGGTGAGGCTTTGCACTTGCTCGCGCGAGAGGTTTTGTGGAGTTAACTTTGATCTGTTTCTGAATTTGTTTGCATGCTTTAGCTCTTCTCTCAAGCATAAGTTTTAGCATTTGGAGCGCACGGACTTGATTGTGATAAATTTCAGCTACTGAGTTCCTGCCATCTATATTAAATATATAATTCTAGGCTTGATTGAGTTTTATCAGGTTGCAGGTTGGGGTGTTTAGACAGGATGTTCTGGTGTGTGGAGTGAGTTAATGTGTGGTTATTTTCCTATGCTAATTTGCTGCAATTGGATTGTGAACTTACAGGCCTAGAGTGCGAGGACGGGGCTGGCTTGTGGTGAAAATAAGGCAGACGGGAGCAGAACTAGTTGCTAGTCTGGGTTTAAGATGGTTATTGTGGGG
The DNA here is from genome assembly GCA_017139565.1 of Luffa aegyptiaca. Lineage (NCBI taxonomy): Eukaryota > Viridiplantae > Streptophyta > Magnoliopsida > Cucurbitales > Cucurbitaceae > Luffa > Luffa aegyptiaca. The sequence continues at coordinate 2,243,034 of CM029404.1, read as the reverse complement.
AAAATTTCTAGTACTACGGTAGTATGGAAAATTTTCCATACTACCTCCATTCATTGTTTGCTATGTAAGGAGTATTTAAGAATGATGTGGGACCCATAGAATAAAATATTATATCATTAAATGCTCATTAAATGACGTGTCAAATGTTGAATGGAGGGAGTAGGTACTACCGTAGTACTAGAAATTTTCCTGTTATTGTGTAATGGGTTTGCTAGCGGTGTAACAGTTTAGTCCATTTGGCTGTCTGCTTAGTTTGTTGATCCTATTTCTTTTATTGATTGGAATGTATCGAAAAAAGAAAAAAAAAACTTATCAAAACTACATTAGTGAAATAGTATGTTAAAATAATTTTTAATTAAAAACAATATTTAATAATAAATTCATATTATTTTAGGCTAAATATATGATTTAATCTAAAATATTGAGGTGCTTTTGTTCAATTTAGTTCCTATTATTTCAAAGTTTTAATTTAGGTCCTTATATTTTTGCATTTTATAATTTAGTCCATCACTCTTAGTGAATGTTAAAATTGGTGATAATAAACTTAAAGTCACATAATATTTAACTTGAGAGGAAAAAAAGATTCATATGAGAGAGGAAAGTTTCTAATCATCCTCCAAAATTCTAATAAATGGGTCGAAACTTGTGTGTTTTATTTGTCTTAGATGACATTTTTTCACTCAGTTTCTATCGATTCACTAAGCATTACGTCATGTTAGTTTATCGTTAACCACTTTTAATCTTCACCAATAGTGAGAGATGCCTAAATTGATTTTTTTTAATAATAGGGGACTAAATTTTAAAAATAAATACCGAATGAAATCATATATTTAGTCTTTATTTTATTACAATTTTATTTCATACTTCATAACATTTTATTTTATATTAACAAAAAATAATTCATTAAAATAAAACGACATGAAGTATTTATATATAAAAAAAAGACTTGAACTACCAAAAATTAATATAAATTTTTATTTGAGAAACAATTATTCATATAAAATATTGTTAAATTTTATTGTTATAATATTTAGTAATAAGGAAATCTATTTTAACAATTTAATTGATATATTAGTTAATAGCAAGCAAATAAAATTAAATAATTTATTAATTAGACAAAAATTTCAATAGTTTACAATAAAATCACATTAACTAAAACCGGTCAGGAAATGTTTTATTTGAAGAAAACTTTCCATATTTTAAAATAAAATTACATTCATTAAAATTGGCCAAAAGTGAGACAATTTGTTTCTTTTTTTTTTTTCTTTCTAAAAATTGTAAAAATGTGGTTTTGTGCATTTTGGATGTGTAGAACTGCTTTCTTGTTCTTAATTGTACCCTTTAACCATTGTAAAAAAAAAAAAAAATAAAAAAAAAAATAAAAAAAATAAAAAAAAATTGTACCCTTTAACCAAACAAGGATTTTTTTTTTTTTTATAAAGAAAAAAAATATATTTTTTTCATTACTTTTTTAATAGTCATTTTCTCTTTATAACCTTTTAAACTTTTTTTTTTTTTACAACACATGTAGACTGGGGGATTTGAATTTATGTTAATTGAACTATACTCTTGTTGACTCCCTTAACTTTTTCTATACACCGTCACTTTTTCTTTTAGTGACTTTTAATGGTTAATTTGTAAATTTAGTTTTCAAAATTTCTTTTCATCCTTATAATTTAATTTTTATTTTAATTTAGGCTATATAATTTGATCTTAGTTTCAATTTGATCTAAATAGTTTGGACAGGCCTTTCAAATGATCCATATTATTATGATTTTTTTTTTCTAAGTTTTCTATATTGTTATGAGTTGTTTCCTTATTGAATACATATGACATATTTTCTATTCATAGCAATACATTAGTGTTTTGGATTTTGCACTTATTGAATCCATTCATTTGGGGTTTACGGCATGTAAAAAATAGGAGAAAATGAGTGATTTTTAGATAAGTAAAAAAGGCGTTTAAGGATGATTTACAAGGTTTAATCAAACTATATAGGGATCACATTGAAATTAAATTCAAAATATAAGGACTCACTTTTAAAATCATAAGAACCAAATTGAAACTTAGCGATCTATAGTTACTAAATATAACTTTTAATTGAACTGATTTTAGTTATTTTAATTATTTTCATTTTTTGGAATTTTCATAAATTTTAATTATTTTTATTTTATTTAATATGTCAATTGTAGAAATATTTGTTAGATAAATGTTAATCATTAAAAAAAAAACACTTCTAAGCTCGATTAAAAGAACTTTATTAAATATTAGAACCAAATAATATTTAAAAAAAAAAAACAATTGAGTGCTCTCTTTTTAGTTTTAAATTTTTTTCATTGAAGTACTTGCAATAGAAATGATTTTGATAATATATATATTTGACAAAAAAAAAAAAAAAAACACTCCCAAAAATTTTGGGAAATTGTGCTAAATGACTACAAAAAAAAAGCATTCTTGATTTTTGGCTACGGAAGTTCGGATTTTGTAGGCGTGGCTACCGAAATTTTAGGAACCGTTTCCTGGCTTTTTTTGGACGTTTTTACCCCTGGTATATACGGTTATATACAAACGCCGTTAACAGTCTTTTTTGTTGCAAACGTCCCCTTTTTGCGTGGTGGATGGATCCCTACTTACATGGGATCGGTTGGCGGTTTGTTTTGATCCTGATTTACCTATTTTTCAGGCTTAGGCTTTCTAACGGTAAAAAATTATCTTTTTCAGTGGCATGAAGCAGTCAACAGATGGATTACCCAAAAAAAAAATACATCAAACAATTCCATAGTTGTATGTAACAGTTCAATCTACACAGACAACAGACGTACGATATCATAGATGTATATACTAATACATACACGTTCACAGGCAGGCAATGAAGGGTATATAACTGTTCAAACACACGTACGTACGAGCATGTATGTATATAGATGTACGAGATAGTAGTTGTACATATCAGTATTTAAATGTATGAGATCATGGATGTATATACTAATACATACACGTTCACAGGCAGACAATGTACACAGGCTTGCCAATACATAGATTGCAAGGTGTAGGGGGGTATATAACTCCTCTCACACTCTTTCATATGACCACACCACAACATACTTTCCAGAGGAGTTTGCAACAATGATGGAATAGTATTTACCAGTACATACCGCTCTGGTGGGTCCGACCTCCTCACTTTTATCCTTTTTTGTCGGTCTGTCCTTCCCTTTGGGTCTCTTCGCATCCTGGATGTTAATTAGGGAGTTTAATTCTCTAATTTGTAATTCACAAGGGGGTAATTATAGCATGTTTTACACAACCTAAAGAGTAAATACAGAGTCTTACCTCCACGGGCTTAGTCTTTTTTGGTCTCTGCTTACAATCGAGCGTAATATTCTCGGAATGCATGGAAGAAACGAAATCCCTAAAATCTCGGGGGAATGTATCAGTTTGTTGCTAATATAAGGGAATGGGAATGAAGCTGTTACCTTGGTTTGAATTTCTGAGAAATTGTACAGTCCTCGTGCAGAAGGAGAATTGATGGAGGATGTGGGGCGAGCAAGAGTCTCGACGGCGCGGCGGAAGAAGATCGTCGGCACGGCGGATGTGGGTCGTCGGCGCGATACGAGAGGTAGGGATTGGTATACACTCTATGTTGGGGGTGGAAAATGGTGGGAAATGGAGGATTAAGTCTTTCAAGGGGTGGAAAATGGTGGGAATGGAGGGTTGTGGAAGATGAAGATGGACGGACGGACTGGTGCATGAAGGCGGTTCTGGCGGGAGGGTGGGCGGTGTTATGACAGCTCGTAATTGCAGCAAGTAAGGTATCATAATTACTGTGTTCTTATTTGTTTTTTAATTTTTCAGGTATTCTTAGTTGCAGGTAGTAAATCTTCCTATTGACAGGACTGTTGTTTCAGATTAATGGAGTTCGAAGGTGTTTCTCTCTACTGAGGGAGGTTGAACTTTGTACTCCTTCCCCAATAAAGGTATTTACTCATTTTTCCGGGGAACAACTCTTTCCTGTAGTAACAATATGATACATCTGATTTTCAAAATAGTTTTGTGTTCTTGGATTTTTTAATTTCAAACCTCCTAAAATGTCTCCAACTTATTTTTAGGGGTGTATTTTATCTCTCTTAAACTCTGATTTTGGTTTTAAACGTTAAGAACACGTTAGGAAGTTTGTTGGGGGGCATTTTTGTCTTGTACAAATAGGGATTTATTAATCAGTAAATCGTTTAGCCATCTATTTAATTTATAAACGTTCGTAGCCATTTTTCAAGCCACCTATTTATTTATAGCTATTTTTCTTGTTGCCCCAAAAATTTTCTCTAAGAACACTTGGGGGGTGTTTGGGCCATGGTTTTGGGTTTGGATGGTTTTGTGTTCCAAACCCAAAACCATGTTTGCCCCATTGTAATCACAACACCATGGATTTCAAACACAACCCCATGTTTTTCTCTCCAAACCCACCTCAAAACCACTCCAAACCTAGAATTTCTCTTTCTTCCATAAAGTTGGTGGGACCCACTATTACTTTATCCATTTTTGTCATAAATTTGGTGGGTTCCATCATTTCTCTTTCCATTTTTCTCATAATTCTTTTCATTTCTCTATATTTAATTAACAATATTTATATATATATATATATATATAATTTTATAATTTTAACCTAAAGAAAGGTATTTTAGCCAACTTATCCATATAAATATTTTTTAAATAAAATATAATTTTGAGTTAACGTATTAAAAAAATATGTAGTTATCTTCAAATTAACAATATTCCAAGTGACAAAAATAAATAGTATGTTATTTTGAATTTATTAAAATAAAATGAATAATATTTAACTTCTGAAAGTAGTATTTGTTCAAGTGAAGCAACTTTTGAAGAATACTTATTTAAAAAATTATGGGCTATATATATAACCCACATACGAAAAATTTGAAAAGAATTTGTTTTAATCAAAACCCTTTTTTTCTTAATTCACATTTCACCTGAATTGGTTTCTTATAAATAAAATATAGGAGAAACTTAATTTTAGATAACTTTTTCTTGTTGTTGAAAACTTTGTGAAGGTTTTTTTTTTTTTTTACTTCTATATAAGATTACGAAAGCAAAGAAACTATGAAGGTTTTTTATCTTCAAATATTTACTGGTTTTTTTCGTTGCTAAGAACTTTGTGGGATTTTTTTTTCTTTTTTTACTGTTTTTTTTTCATGCTAATAAGAAGAATGTATAAATGTAGGAAACAAAAATAAAGAAATTTCAAGTTTTTTATTTCTCATATTTGCTGGATTTTTCTTGTTGTCAATAACTTTGTGTGTGTGTGTGTGTTTTTTTTGGATAATAATGAGAAGAATAGTCTAGGATATTTGATTTCTTCTAATAAAGAGTTTTTCAAACAAATTTCTTACAAAACACTAACTCAGGTGCAATGTGAATTGAAAAAAAAGAAAAGAAAATTGTCGATTACATGTTTTAATAGCAATTCAAATGAAAAGTTGACCAAAGGTCTACATTGCAACATTTATGCAAGTTTGAGGTTCAAATTGATACAATTTGTTAAGTTTGGGGTTCAATTTGATGAAATTGAAAGTTTAGGATTAAAATTGATACAACATGCTAAGTTCAGGGGTCAAAATTGATTTTTTCCCTTTAAAAAATTATTTCAAATTCAAACCTAATATATTTAGAACTTTGAAATGCACTTTTAGATAGAGAATCAAACTTCCAATATGTTTGGGGTGGCTTTTAAAAAAAGTGTTTTTCAATTGTACATTTCGGGTATGTTTGGTTTAGGTCCCGTTTGATAACCATTTGGTTTTTGTTTTTTAGTTTTTGAAAACTAATTAAGTTTGTTTTCTTCCAATTTCCTTACAATGGTTTTAAATTAAATTTTGTTAATGATACATTTGAATTTCTAACCAAATTCCAAAAACAAAAACAAGTTTTTGAAAACTACTTTTTTTAGTTTTCAAAACTAGACTTGGTTTTTTAAAATATGGGAATAAGACAGATAACAAAACCAAGAAACTTATAGGTGAAAGGGATGTATTTAAGCTTAATTTTTCAAAAACCAAATGGTTATCAAACGGAACTTAACTTTTCAAGTGTTTAATTTTGAAAAAAAGAATCATTTTGACAAAAATTCTAGTGTTTAGCCACCACTAAAAATGATTTATTAAAAAATGAGATTGAGAAATAAACCATTTTGAGAGAAACACTTAAAATCAATTTTTTTTTAAAAGAGTTTTTATGTATATAATAACTTGTGTATAAAAACACTCGTGAGGAAATGTAACCAAACATACGAGTGTTTAAATTCTAAACACTTTTTATTCAAAATGTTTAAAAGAAAATGTATTCTTGAAAAATATTTAGGTTTTCCTCTTCTTAATTTATATGAGTCATATGACAGGTAAAAAAAAAATGCTTACTTTGGAATGACCGACAATTTTGTTATTGACGTTTGAAAACAAAATTATTATATCTCTTGATGTACAAAACATGTTTCAATAGTGGATGTTTTAAAGTTAAGTGCCAAAAGTCACCTCTGTGAGTGTCCGGGCCAGTTTTCGCGCACCTCAACTAATCTCACGGGACAACCGCCTGACCCGCCTGACCCTGACCCTACTACATTTGGTTACCAAGGAAACTCGTAGGTTATTAAATCTTAGGTAGGTGGCCACCATGGATTGAACCCATGCCCTCTAATCTAAACCCTTTATTTTTTCTATGGTCCTTATTGACCATTAGGGCCAACCCATGATGGTTGCCTTTCCTCCTACTATTCCAACCAAGTTTCTCTCTAATAAAAATTAGGCTAAATTATAAAAAAAAATACCCTTGAACTATGGGGTTTGTATCAAAAATGCCCTTGAACTTTAAAAATTTTAAACAATATTCCTGAACTTTAAAAAAATGTTTTAAAAATACCCTTGCTGTTAATTTTTTGATGGAAACCGTTAAAGTTTCAGTTTCATTAATATCCTTGAACTTTTTAATTTTTTTTTAAAATAACCTTATTGAAAAAAAAAAAAATTCCTTCTCTCACCGTAAATTCTTCCTCCATGAAAATTAATGAGAAGTTGTACCTATTTGTTATGTATTCATACACTAGGAGTTTTTCTTCTCTTTCAACACATCATCCCAAGAGCTTGACTAGATTTTCGACAAGGGTATTTTTGAAACATTTTTAACAGTTTCCATCCAAAAATTAACGGCAAAGGTATTTTTGAAACATTTTTTAAAGTTCAGGGACATTTTTGAAACAAACCACATAGTTGAGGAGTATTTTTTATAATTTTACCTAAAAATTAATGTAACACAACACAGCTCAACTTTGTCTTTCAACTTGTCATGAAGCACTTGACCAATTGTATAATTCTCCTTATCAAAAGCAATGATCTTTTCAACCGCCCTATCCTACCCAATCAAGGGCAAGATTCGCTCGCTAACAATTATGTTCAACCTTTTTCTATAGACCTCATATGTGTCTAAATGGTTAAGGCAGGAAATATACTCGAAAGAACAATATGTTCTAGCTAGAAGATAGCTTTCATATATAATTGTAAAATCTAAATCGATAGTGCCATAGCAATAAAAAACAAGATACATAAACCGAAATAAAGAGATCAGAAGAGAAAAGGAAGAGCAACACTATGTGTTATAGTGGTTCGGCCTACTTCTTTATGCACTACAAGAAAAATTGTTTTTGCCGACGCGTTTTCTCTCGACGCCGTTAACTGCGTCGGGAGAAGAACCTTCTGCCGACGCGCAAACCATCTCTGCCGACGTCGTTAAGACCGCGTCGGCAGAGACCTTCTCTCTCGACGTCATTTATATTTGTGTCGAGAGAAGCAAGACTTCTGCCGACGCTATGGTAATCGGCGTCGGCAGAAGTGACCTTTGCCGACGCGCCTAGACGGCGTCGGCAGAGAGTCATTTAAAATTTCGATCGTAAATTTTTTTCCCTCCAAAATTGGACTTCTGCCGACACAGTTAAAATGGCGTCGGCAGAGAGTCATTTAAAAATTCACAACAAAAAATTTTCCCTCCAAACTTGGATTTCTGCCGACGCCGTTTTCATATGGCGTCGGCAGAAGTGATTTCTGCCGACGCGGTTAAAACGGCGTCGGCAGAAGTATAGCCTCTGCCGACGCCATTTTAACTGCGTCGGCAGAAACTCATTAAAAGCCCTAATCAAATTTTCCTCTCATTTCGTGTCTTCTTCCTCATTTTAACCCCTCCCCTCTGCGTTTTCTTCTTCTTTTTCCATCACCAACTCCATTTCTCTCTCTCTCCGCAACTTTCACCACTTGATTCCACATCTACCATTTCTTTCACCGTTGTATGAGTCGTCATCTCCCTCTCATTTAGTAAGTAATTTTTCCTTCCTTGTTTCTCTTCTTTTTTTTTTTTTTACATTTCTTTGATGGCTGTTTTTTTTTTTTTTTTTTTTTTCATTTCTTTGCATCTATATTGTCATTATTTTGTTTTCTCTAGATTGTGTTATTTATGGTTGTGTGCTATGTGCATTAGGGATTGTGAGTCAACAAAAGCTTGTTTGATGTTTGTTCATTTGGTGAAAAGTGGTGAGAAAAGAAAGTATAAATATGGGTGATTTTTTTTTTTTTGTGTATTTTGAGCTTTTGGTTTTTGTTGATTAAAGTTAAAGGTTTTGATGTTAAGCGTAAATATGGTTTTTGTTTTTGTGAATAAGGAAGATTAGTATATGTGTTTACTTGGTAACCTTGATTATTTTCGATAAATTTAGCGGTTATGTTTATAAATTTATGAAACTTGAGAAGTTCGATTTATACGTTATTATTGCATTTAGTTTGAATGTTTACAAATTTGTTTCATTGGGCTCATAGATGTCATATTGATGTGTTTGAAGCAAGTGTGTAGAGAAGAATTAATAGAGTGTGAGAGAAGTAGTGAACTAAAGAAAAAAAACATGTGTTTGTTTGGCGATATTGACTTCTTTATTCGACGACAAAGGTACATCGGCGGAAAATTTTGAGGTATGTTTGTTTGAATTTTGTTTTTAAAGTATTGTAGTTTGTTGTTGTGAGAAAGTTGAAAAAAATGAACTTACTTGATGTTTGCGAATTTCCCTCTCTGTAGGTTATCTTTCATCCAATAAAATGTCATATCGACGAGCTCATAGTGCCTTTGTGAGTTGTTTCTTCTCTTTATTTTAGTGTTTACTTATAAATTTGGTTTATAAATGTTGAGATTATAGTTGTTTGTTGGAGTTTGGAGTTTGAGATTGAATTGATGCTTGTATGATATTGAGATTGTTTTTGTTTGGAGGATGTGTGGTAAGAGATGTAGAAAAGTAAGAATTCATTTTCATGATGAGTTAAAGAGTAAATCAAATTTGGAGGCTTAGGTGATTTTGAGTCTATTCATTTTCATGATTATTATATTTTATTTTTGAGTCTATTCTATGTTTAAAGTTTCATTTGAAGCTTGTTTGTATGATTGGAGTTAGTTTAATTGTGACATTTATAGGTTTTGATATGAGTAAATTTAGTTGTTATGTTTTAAAATTTTGATAACTTAGTTAATTAGTTGTGATGATGTTATATTAATTAGTTTTAGCATGAGTTTGATAATAAGTGATTGTTTGAGTATAGAGGTGAATGAGAAATTCTTTGTTATGTTCTTAAGTTTTGAAAATTTGATAATTGGGTTATGTTTTCATATTATGTTCATTAAGTTGAAAATTTATTGACTTTGTTATAGTTTGATGAGTTTATTATTTGTTTACTTAGTAAAGTTAGATTAATTTAGTTGTTTTGATTGTTTTAGTTCATTATGGTTCGAGGAGTTTAATATTTGTTTGCTTAGTAAATCAGATTAATGTTTGTTGCTTTGAGCGTTTTAGTTCATTATGTTCATATGGATTGTGTAACTTTGGAAGTTAGTTTAAAGTTTTGATTGTTTTTGTTTTTGTTTTTGTTTTTTTTTTTCTTTTTTTGTTAGGTTTCAATGAGTTTAATTGTGAACATGATATAACTTGTAAGTTTAAGGTTGGATTGTTTTAGTTCTTTATAATTTGTTATAAGTTAGATGATTTAGTTGGTATATATATACTTCATTAGTATTAGATGTCTATAAGTTAAATTTTTGGTAAATGTACATGTTTGTATTTTACTTAATAAAGTTAGATCAACTTGGTTCTTTTTCTTAAATTTGGTGTTTTGTTTGTATAGTTTTGTAATTTCATTAGTTAAGATTTGGATTACTGTGTTATGCGAGATCCGACTTGCTTGTATTTGGAGATTGTGGTGTTGCCCAGGTGTTATGAGGGCTGTAGTTGGGTGTTTCTAGCTATATTGAAGTACATTTCTCTTGTTTAGCAGATCTAAAAAAATATGGGTTACTCTTATCTATGTCGTTATGCTGTCGATTTTTTCGGAGCATCTAATTAATAATTTAGATGGTTTAAATTAGTTTAAAACTTAGTGTAAAACTTAGTTTCAAGTTAAGACTTTCGCTTCTAGCATCTTATTGATTTTCTTCCTTTGATTTTTTGTAGATGATTCGACTCAATCTTGATATGGAAGGTCACATTTGCATTTGGAGGCAGCCACGAGCTTGTTAGATGTTTTTCCTGTAACTAAAGACTTTCGCTTCTAACTTTTTATTAGAATTATGTGTACCGAACAATATTTTTAATTTCGTGTATTTTTTTATACTTTTAGTTTTATGTACTTCAATTTATAATGCAGGATTTTATATCTCTCAACTTTCATGTATATGTGTAATATCTTGGATTTAATTGAATGCATTTTGATTTTATGTACATGTGTAATATCTTGAATATATTTCTTTTAGACTTTCAAAACAGAAAAAATAGCAGAACGAAAAAAAAATAATAAAAAAAAATAAAGGCTCTGTTGACGCGTAAGTCAACGTGTCGGCAGTGGGCATTTCTGCCGACGCGCAAGTCAACGCGTCGGCATAAATTGCTCCGCAAAACTTTCTGCCGACGCGTTGACTTCCGCGTCGGGAGAGACCATTTCTCCCGACGCACGGTCAACGCATAGGCAGAAAATCTAGTCCATCGCTTTCTGCCGACGCGTTGACTACCGCGTCGGCAGAAATGCTCTCTGCCGACGCGATAGTCAACGCGTCGGCAGAAAGCGCCCATAATTGCTCCCCACATTATGCGTCGGCAGATACGTCTCTGCCGACGCATGACAAATACGCGTCAGCAGAGGCTCTGCCGACACGTTTTTCCCGACAATTCTCCCGACGTCTGAATACGCGTCGGGAGAACCTTTGCCGACGCGTATTCCGATCTTTCCCGACGCATATGCGCGTCGGGAAAGACCTTAATTGTTTGCATGCATAAAGAAGGAACCTTCTTTATGCATGCAAACAGATTTGCAGAGCAGAGGAAGATTATCAAAAGAGAGGGAATCGAGAGATGAAGAATACGAAAGGATGCCAAAACCCTAACTCAAAAGCTGCTATTTATATTTAGGGCAACTGTACAAAATTTCACACCTCACCAATAACTCGTCCGATACAAAGGCCACCTCACTCGGTAGATAAAAAGCACAAGAAGGACAAATAAACAAGTGTGGTAAAAACGCACAGCAATACAAAATGGGCAGATATAAATCACCTAATTTCAATAATAATACTTATGCCCCTTACTTCAATGAACTCATACCACTACTTGTCATCGCAGCGTCCTAACTTAACCGTTGAGTCTTTTCTAACTAGTGTAAGTTGAGAAACTTTACAATTCTTTCTCTTTTGTATATACATTGAAATCGTGACCGTAGGATATCGACCCGACCCGAAAGTTTGGTACCCACCATGGGACCATTGTAATCATCCAAGTCACCATGAATCTCTCAACTGTCCCTTACTCTCTAAACTCTCCATACCGAGTCAATGGGCAAGAAAAGATAAACCACAAGTTGGCATTTAAAAGCCCTCAAAGCCATAGACTCTACCACATAGTAAAGGCAATGATAGGAAACTGGTTAGGGCATGGCCCTTCTAGGTCACCACATCTTCTTTTGCTTCGTTGAATTAGGCTCCTTTCCCAAAGAGATTGAGGCACTTGTCTAAGAAATGATGGAGATTAGTTGCAATTTCAGCAATGTTACCCCCATGTGATTTCCATATTGGCAATAAAAAAGTTAGAGCATGTGTTTCATATTGGAAAAGTAATCATATATGAATTATATAATGTAGAAAATTGTATATGATGTCGTACTACGTGTCAACATCTTATCGATCTGTTTACACTCCGTGTAGTGGCGAAGTTATTTTCTACGAGAATTTTACCTTCAAACTTCTTTTGCTCTAACTTTTTCGTTTTATGTTTGTTGATTTAAGCAATTTAAAGTTTCGGAATCGTCTTTTCGAGCTTTACAATATAGATATTTAAAAACAATAAAGTTGTTAGAAAATATAAGTAAGTTTTGTTTGTTGTTTTTCTGTTTTAGAGTTCATAATCTACTATTGTTTGTTATTATTAAAAATTTAGTATATAACTAACGCTATACATAAAGCTAACAACATCAACTTTATGCATTATACTTTATTATTTTTCCAACATTTCCAACTCTACCATACATCATTATCAACTATATAGGACATGTTTTTCATTTCCTGTTTCTCGATTCTTATTTCTCATTTCTATTATTGTCAACTAGAAATAATAATATGTTAGATAATTATTTTTATGTTTAATTTTTCTTAAAGAAAAACATAAATAAAAATTTGTTTGATAATTGTTTCTTGTTTCTATTAATTAAAACAAAATCTACAGATATATATAAAAAAACTATATAATACATTTAAACAAATATAACATAATTGTTAAAAATGTATATTATATAATATAGTTCAAAGTTTTGAAGCAAAATTTGAAAGCAATGACAAAAAAGACAAAAAAAAATGCATGTATTTTTCTTTAGCTTAATCAAAGATCATTAGCTAAAAAAAAATGTGATAAGATCTCAAAAGAAGGAAGAGTATTCGAATCCAGGTTCCTATACTTGGCATGAAGAGTCATGGGTCCAAATTACTAAGGGCCCGTTTGATAACGTTCTCGTTTCTTGTTTTCGTTTCTTCATTTTTAATAAAGAAAAATAGAATTTCATGACCCTAACACCTATACATTTAATAATAATAAACCCATATTCTTATTTATGTTCGGAAAAAATTGGAAACAAAAACAAAAAAGGAGAAACTAGTTTTAGTTGTTCCCAAAAGTTCTATACAAAATTTGGGAGTGTTTCTAAAAAATGAGAAACAAGAAACATACATAGTTATTCAATGCTTAGATTTCTTAATAAAATTGGAAACAAGAAACAAGAAACGAGAACGTTACCAAACGGACCCTAAATTTTTATCGACAAGACGATATTATCATTGACATAAAAGGTTAAACGACATTTCCATTATGTTGTAAAAAAATCAACAAAATATAGAAACAAATAAACAAAAATATATCTAGTGTGGATATATTATTGATAATAAGAATTTATAACTTATTTAAAAAAGTAAAATACTTGTTTATGAATATTTTCATTTATAATTCTATAAAATATCCATCAACATTAACATTTTATCAATATTTTCATCTAACAATTTTATAAAATTGAGACATTGATATCTTTATTGGCAATGATGTTTATGACACATTAACTAAACCTTCAACTAAAAATTCAGAAAGCCAATAAGAGCTTAGCTCAACTGGCATAAAGTTTACTGATAACCACAAGGTCTGTCGAAGGAAAGAGAAAAATAAGTCATTTTTTTTAAATGGTAAATATAATTAAAATACCTTCGTCTGAGCAAAAGAAACATGTAAAATCAGGAGGGATAGAGAGGAACATAAAATCAAAATCAAAGGATAAATAGAGACGAAAAATCAAAATTAGGAGAGAGAGATGAATAAGATATGAGAATAGAGTCCACGCTCCAAAGAAAACTTCCCGCCATGTTTTCGTTCAATAACTATTTGGTTTTTGAAAATTATACTCATTTTCTTCTAAATTTCTACCATGGTTTTCATATTTGTCAAGGATAATCCATTTGAATTTCCTAGCCAAATTCCAAAAACAAGTTTTTGAAAACTATTTTTTTTTTCAAAATTTGACTTGGTTTTTGAAAAAAATGAATAAGAAAGTAGATAAAAAAAAAAAAAAAAAAAAAAAAACCTTATAGGTGGAAGTAGGTATGTACAATCTTAATTTTCACAAACCAAAAACCAAATGGTTATCAAACGGGGCCGAAACAAACAAAACTCTACCAGTAGTGTCCGATTTTTTTTGTTAATTTTTAGGAACGAGAAACAAAATATGAGAGCCTTATCAAACGAACCCTTAAAAATCAAACCCCGATCACCACTTAACCTTCCTTGTGTCACTAACATGGTACATGAAGAAAATATGCACTTCCATTCTTTCAACAAGGTTGGAGCTAGGTAGAAGACTACTAAAGCAAGTCATAAGCTTATAACGACAACAATTAACCTCTCTCTCAAAACGCAACCTGTTAAACTCTAATTTTTATTATCATGCTAACATCATAAACCTTGTACTAATGATCGAGAGGTCTTTGCTTCGAATCTCCAACCCACAAAACAAAGAACTTAAAGGTGGAAGGAGTGTTTATAAGTTTAATTTACAAAAATAAAAAAAAATCAAACGATTATCTAACGGAACCTACGTTAATCATGAATGTCCAAATCAACCATCAATGTTTCTCAACAATTCAGTAGACAAGTTTCAACAATACTATGTGAAATTCTTAACTTATAGAAAACATTATTAAGCACAAAAAGTAAAGATCATAAAAGATATATAAAAAAATAATGAAAGCTACACAAGAATTCATAAAAGGCTGGAATTGGATTCAAAATCATGGCAATTACAAGAATTATAATAAAAATATATAACGTAACAAAAGGAATTAGAAACAAACTTTTCCATTAGTCAAAACAAAAATCAAGAATTGGAAGAAGGGTGTGATTTAATGTTGTTTATTTGAATTTTTTTTTTTTTTGTTGGTCCCTGATAGATGTTTGAACTAGGTTTCATTTTGGTCTCTGAGTTTTCAAACTCGACAATTTAGTCCTTGAAGTTTGGATTTCGTTTCATTTTGGTCCCTTCGTCCAATTTTTCATTAATAACTAACAGATTGTAACACTAATTTTTTATTTAAAAATTTTAATTTTTAATTTTTTGCCATAAAAATATTATTATTTTTTAATGTTAATAACTAACGGATTGTTGTGGCACTAACAGAAAATTGAACGAAGTAACCAAAATGAAACGAAATCCAAACCTCAGGACTAAATTGTCGAGTTTGAAAATTCAGGAACCAAAATGAAACCTAACCCAAATCTCAAGAACAAAAATGAAACCAAGCCCAAACCTTAGATATCGAAAGTGTATTTTTCTTTTTTTTTTTTTTTTTTTCTAATAAGAGGATTTGAATATGTATATGAAAAAGAAAAAGGATATTGAAAGATGATATCCGAAAAGAGAAAGGGAATCATTATTAATCATAGTGCTGGAAAGGAAGGCGTTACGTGTTAGTTGTGGGAACCAAATGCTGCAATACCAATGGACATCAACCTAATAAAGTTCTTAATTCCTATAGCCTTTTTTAAAAAAAATAAAATAATAATAAATAATAATAATTTTTAAAAAATAAAATATTATTGAGCTGGACACAGCCATGAATACGCGTAATGGAGAGCCCTCTCCCATTGGGATGGAAATTGAAAAATGAAAATAGAAAAGCAAATGATACGGTTGGTTGTGCCTTTCTTTGCCAACATTTGGTCAACAATATTGTATTATTGTCCCACATTCCCCACTACCCCATTCATGTTGAACCAATTGAAAATTCCACTTGGATTTTCATTTTTGTAAGAAAAATATATAAGTTTTGATCCTCGAAGTTGTGTGGATCAAGATTCGTAGACGTGATCTAATCATCTTTGAACTGAGCCCATCATGTTTGAGTTTATGAAACATTTTTATGCCCAACTTGATCCAAGGTAACTTTTCGAATTTCCACAAGATGTGTCTATTACTCTTGGCCACTTGTCTAATGTATGTCATCCATAGTTTTGACACGGAGTCTTAAATACATCATTAAGCATGTACCACACACATCAATCACGTAGAGAAAATTGAGGAACAAAATTTCCTTGGCTATCGATATCTCTCTTTTGGCTCTCATTATTGTGCCTTGTAAATAGCTCTAAGTAGCTATATATATATAAGAGCAAACTACCTCTTAATCAACTTAATTATCATCAAATGACATAACGCGTAAGGACAAAAAAGTTAACTTAAAACACTCAGAATTGGACACCAATTTAAGGGTATATTTAAGTTCAAGATCACTCACAAAAAGTTAACACATGACAATCACACACACTCTGCTACAATGATCTATGAACAAGTGTGATTCTTCACCATTTTTCATTGATCATATAAACACCAAAAGCTTTTAAACTTTTCAAATCCGAAGTAGACTTAAAAAGCTTCATTTCGGATGCAAGCTTGAGGTCATTTGAGTCTTAGAGAACAAAGTTATAAGCATTACAAGTTGACGTAGAAAAATTCTCAATTCTCTATAGAAAAACATATCTTATTTTCTCTCTATCTTTTTTTTCCCGTTTTTCTTTCTTCTTTTTTTGAACAACAACAAAATTAAGCAAAGAAAAATGTAAGAAAGAAAGTGACAATAGAAGCTTCAACAATGACCTTTGGTTAATAAGTAATGATTGGAACTTGAAATATAAAAGATGGAAAGCAAAGTAAAAATAGTAATGGATTGATTGGGATATATCAGATGTTGAGCCTAAGCTCTGATACCAAATGATGTGAAATCAAAGACACCGAGAAAGCTCTAATACCAAATGATGAACTCAACCTTATCACAAGTGGCCACTTAGGCAACCCTTGTAAAAACAAGCATCTCCTAAACACACACGGTAACACCTAGTACACACAAAGAATCACTCAAGAGGAGAAAGAAATTAAACATACTAACCTTGATGGTCAAGACTTTGAATAGAGAAAACTTGTTCTTGATCCAAAGTCAAAACTCTTCACAAGTTTGAGTACCACTAAAGCTTGAAAGTTTCTAGGGTTGTAAGATCTAAAGCAAGAAAATGCACAAGGGCATGCTCATGGTTTCAAGCAAATAAAATGGCTCAAAGACTCTCTCATTCATCCATGGAAAATCCAGCCACTCCAAAATTTAGAGAAGTGTGACTTTTTGAATAAGTTTTGGAAAGGAAATCAACCTAAAGGAAAAAGACAAACCTTAAACTAACCTAACTAGAATGTAGTGTTAATTAAAACAAAATCTAAGTTGAGTTACAACTAAAAGAACTTATATAACTAATGTGCATGGTCTTTTAATATTGGTCTTGGGTTTATAATATATATATCACAAATATTACAAATAAAGTCTAAAAGAAGGCTATAATAATAAGAAATACATGAAAATACAAACTATAAGGATCAAATCCTAAATAATCTCTCTAAATTGATGTGCCCTCTGATTTTGGTGTTTTCATGATGCTTTCAAGCTTCTTTCTCCATTCATACTCATTCTCCTTCATCATAAAGTTCAACATTCTAAATATTGAAGTGGAGACCTCTCCTTTTTCATCGGTTGACCCTTGCGGTATGATGTACTTTGCTTGAAGCATATATTATCATTGATCCTGCCTCTATGGAGTAATTAGAATCACAAATTTGAAAATGATGAGTTTTCTTTGCTCTTGATTTTAATTAGCAAAGGTATAATCCGTTCTAAAACCCCTTCTTGGATTTTTTTTTTCTATTTTCATTTTGGGTTTTTAGGATTAAGATCTAAAGGTCTTACTTATTAGCAAAGTTTTATATCCGATTCTCGAAGGTTTCATAACATCAATTTGCTGAGACATGTGAGGTAAAAGGGTGTGTTGGATAGTTGACAGGGCGTATGTGGAATAGGAAAACTTCAACAACACACTTGTATAAGGAACATCTATCATTTTCTTGTTTATCTTGTTCTGTTTTAGGAGATTGATCTAATGAAAGCCTAAAATGTACAGCCATAAAGGAACTTTTATATACTTACAATTTCTTATGCCAAACCTATTCAACAAACTCAATATGTAAGTCTTTTGTGACAAAAACATGGTCTTGTCCATATGGTCCCTTATGATATGATCTCTATCTCCATAATTTTGTTAGTCGTCCCAAGGTCCTTCATTTCGAATTCAGAGCTTAATTCCCCTTTCAACTACTTGTCTATCTCAACCTTATTTGTACATGCAATGAGCATATGTCATCAACCTAAAGAAAAAGGTAAGGCTTTAATTTAGATTTATACATGCCTCCTTAGGATAAACATGGTGATCAAATGAGATTTTTTGGTTGAATCCTTTTGAAATAAAACAAAACTGTCAAACTCCTCTTGTACCACTATCGTGGTGGTTGTTTAAGCCTGTTTAGGGTTTAGGGTTTAAGGTTTAAGATTTAGGGTTAGAGAGATTTCGTCAACAAACACACCTTATTTTCTTCTCATTTCTTCTCAAATCCTCGAGGTTGATTCTTATAGATCTCCTCTTCAAGATCACCATGGAGAAAGACCATTTTGACATCCATATATTCTTTTTTTTTTTTTTTTGAAACAAAACTTGGTATTCCAAAAGACAAGTTACAGAGAATCAATATCAGCTAACATGATATCCCTCACGCACTCAGGCACATCTTCCACCCACACAAGGTTCAGACTCTACACTAATGCAAAACCCGCAAGACGGTGGGCAAGACCATTTCCTTCACGGTAGGAGAAATTAAAGCGCAATGGCCATGGCGTCGGCCAATCAGCAACAGCGTCCGTAAGCAGATTGCTCAACTCAGATAGCTCGTCTATTTCCCCCTGCAAAATCTCATGCACCCGCTTCGAATCAGTTTCAAGCAGGATCGGGAAAAGGCCCAAATCGACAGCCAGCTGCAGGCCATCAACCACCGCAAAACCTTCAGCCAAATCAGAGTAGCCTACATACTCATGAACTCGTGTTGTAGCTGCCATAACCTCGCCGGTGTGTTTTCGAATAACTAGCCCCGAACCAGCCCGTTTGCACCCCTTCTTAAAAGCCGCATCCACGTTTAGTTTAAACCAGTCCACTGGCGGTGCTAACCACTTCACGAGCTCCCTTCCAGCTCTGCCTCCATCTCTCATCACTTCCTGACCCTTCACACGCTGGAAAGAAGCCACATAACCAGCAGCCCACGTTGGCAATTCCGTCGCTGGCTCAGCCCCATGAAACCTCACCTTATTCCTGCAATTCCAAATGCCCCATAAAAGGACCACCAGATCCTCAAACCGTTCCAGCCCCAAAACATCCCTCGCATCCTTAGTAGCAAGAATAAAATGTTGGTATGAAGCCTATCAAACAGGAACCCAAAACCAGCATCACTCAGGACATTTCTTGTGTATTTACAGAGCCAAAAAACATGCAAAACTGACTCTCCCCGACATCCACAAAAGTAACGGCAATTTAAAATGTCAACCCCTCTTTTATTCAAATTTTCAGCAGAAGGAAGGCGGTCAAGACACAATCGCCAAAGAAAAATTTTAATCTTACTTGGAAGGTTCATTCTCCAACAGCCGGTCCACCAACCACAAATCGAGTCCACCGAAGAAGATGAAGGAACTTGAGCCAGCGAACACATCTGCCCAACACGATATCCACTCTTAACGAAATATCTACCAGATTTCTCATATTGCCACACAAAAGAATCTTCCACACCAGACCGTCTAATAGGGATAGATAAGATAAGACTTACCTCATGCGGGCTGAAGTGTTGTTGTAGCATGTCCACATTCCACTGCATCGTCGCTGTAATCAAATCAGCCACACGGGTTCCGACCCCTAAAGAAGGCAAAGAGCGAATCCTCATAAATGTGTCACATGGCAACCAGTTAGATTCATAAATTTAATCCGTTCACCATTAGCAACTTGCCATCTCATACCTTTTTCCAACAACTCTCTCCCCCAGACTAAGCTCCTCCAGATGAAGGAAGGGCGATATCCCACTGGGGCTTCCATGAAACTCAATGAAGGGAAATACCTCCCTTTTAACACACGAGCTAGCATCAAATCCGGATTTTGTAAAATCCTCCAACACTGCTTCGCCAACAGTGCCTGGTTGAAGGACTCCAAATCCCTGAAGCCAAGGCCCCCAAAACATTTCGGCCTACACAGTCCTTTCCAACTTACCCAGTGGATTTTTCGGTCCTCCTCGACCCCATTCCACCAAAAACGTGCCAATAGCCGGTTAATATGGCATACGATTTTCTTTGGGAGCCTGAAACAGTTCATCGAGTAACACGGGATGGCCTGAACTACAGATTTGATAAGAACTTCCCTCCCACCAGCTGATAAAAGTTTACCCTTCCACCCTTGAATCTTTCTCCACACACGATCCTTGATAAACTTCAAGGAACTCGATCTATTCCTGGGCATAAAAGCTGGGAGGCCCAAATACTGCTGGTGGCATGCAGTTACCCTTACCTGGAGGACTGCACTCACACTTTCCTGAACACTAGCCACTGTATTGGGGCTAAAAGCAATCGTGGACTTGTCAAAGTTGACCGTTTGGCCAGATGCTCTTTCGTAACATTGAAGGATATCCTGAATGGCCTGAGCTTCCCCCACCTTTGCCTGGAAGAACAACAGACTGTCATCAGCAAAAAAAATGTGAGACAAAGATGGCCCATGACGAGAAATCTTTAACCCCAAAATGGACCGCCCTGCCTCAGTTGTATGTAACATACCTGACAGTCCCTCTGCACATAGTAAAAATAGGTAGGGGGATAAGGGGTCCCCTTGCCTCAGGCCCCGACTTGGAGTCACAGCGCCACATCGGACTCCATTAATGTTAAAGGAGAACCTGACAGATGAAATGCAACGGAGAACTAACTCCACCCACTCATAGGCAAACCCCATCTTCAACATAACTTGTTCCAAGAACACCCACTCCACCCGGTCATATGCCTTACTCATGTCAAGTTTGAGCGAGGCCCGCCCAACCTTCCCCTTCCTATTCGCTCTCAAGGCATGAATGCATTCATACCCTACTATGGCATTATCTACCACACACCGACCCAGTATAAATGCACTCTGGTTTTGAGACACAAGTCTGCCCAAAATCCCCTTCATCCTGTTAACCAGTACCTTCGACACCAGCTTGTAGGCAACATTGCACAGAGAGATGGGGCGGAATTCAGAAACTCGCCTGGGGTTCTTGATTTTCGGAATCAACACAATCATTGTCTCATTCAGGGCCTCTAGTGACTCTTTGTTATTTAAAACATTCAGGCAGCATCTCACCACATCCTCCCCCACAACCTCCCAGGATTGCCTGTAGAAATCTCCTGACATGTCGTCTGGCCCGGGGACCTTATTTGGGTGGATTTGCCCCAGGGCCACAAGAATCTCCTCTCGAGTGAAAGGCCTAGTCAGTTGCCCGTTCATCACATCTGAAACAGTCACCGGAACACAGGCAATGCATCTATCAATGTCATCCACAGATGGATTACTCGACGAGTAAATATGTGTAAAGTAATCAGAAACTATCTCAAGGATCTCCTTCGGGTCTTGTCGCCACACACCAACTCCATCCTCAAGACCCCGAATAGTGTTGCGTCTCTTCCTATGAGATGCATGGTTATGGAACCATCGAGTATCCCTGTCCCCCCATCGCAACCAGTGCTCACGGGACCTCTGCCTCCAGTACACTTCCTCCTCAAGGAAAACAACCTCTAGTTTGGCTTCAGCCTCCTGCAAATCCAACCTCGACCCTGCCCTGCTCAGATTCCTCAGGGCTAGTTGCACCTGTGCAGATGCCTCCCGGATACGGTCACCATACCTCCCAATCTTCCCCTACCCCCACCGGCCTAGGGAAGCCAAACACTGCTCAGTGGCCATCCTCAAACCCACAGGAGAAGCGCTAGCTGCCCCTGACTACCAGGACCCAGCTATTACCTCCCTGAAATCTGGGAATAACAGCTAGGCATCCTCAAACCGACGTATTCTACTCCCCATACCTTCCACCTCGCTAGCTAAGGGGGACACAGACAGAAGTATCGGTCGGTGATCAGACCTGCTAAAATCTAGATGGGTTACCTCCTACTGGGGAAATCAGTCATGCCAGGCCATATTGCCAAAGAACCTGTCAATCTGTTCCCACACTATCTCATCCTCGGGTCTCCTATTACACCAGGTAAACTTCTCCCCTTTGAAACCCAGATCAACCAGATTACACTCATCTACTACATCTCGAAAACCGTTAAGCTCTGCCTTAGGTTTATCTCTGCCCCCATTTTTCTCATGCTGGAACAACACTGCATTGAAATCCCCACCCACTAGCCATGGAGTGTCAGGATTCCCACGAAGGTGCTTCAAAAGAGCCCAGGTCATCGATTTCAACTCTGCCTGAGGGTGCCCATAAATACCACAGAGATTAAAGAGAGTTGTTATGGCCAACAGTACCTTTATAAAAGTGTCTAAAAAAGTGTTTTTAAATTTTTTTTTTTTAAAAAAAAAAAAGTGTGTTAAAACACCTAGAAAGTCATTCCCAAACAGGTCTCGTGTTTGTCTCTCCGAATCACAAATCCCAACAATCGTCAAACCAAAAGAGTATGAGGTAATTCACATATACCTACAAGTCCAAAAAAACATAAATAAGAAAATAAACTACAAATTATAAGGTAATATGCACATGTTGAATAATCGGGAAAAACAATTAAAACGTACATGTACTCAATGTTTTTACTTGTATGCAAGCTCCATTTAGAACTTCTTTTTCCATATAATTTTTCTCTTAGGATTGTTCTGTCTATTTGCCCTTTTGTTTGGAAAAAAAATATATTTGAATGAGATGCCACACTGTGGGGTTGCCTCCTAATAATTGTTGAATGAAGATTCAAAAATATACATGCTTTCTAATAATAATCCATTGAATGAAAATTTGAGTTTCTCTCTCATACATCTAATAACGTAAAACTACAGGTTACATTGTGGTAGCCCCTCAAATAATTTCTTTTTTGTTTGTGGGTTCTTTGGATATTCTTCAATCATAGTTCTTCATTATTTTTTTTTTATTCTATCTTAGTAAATTAAAGTAAAATTCGTTTTCGTTCTTAAACTTTTAAATATTTTATTATAATCATTGAACTTTAAAATCTCTAGACATGTCTCTAAGCTTGGCATAGAAAAATATTCTAATCCCTTTAGTAATAATTTAATAGAAATCTTGACCAATTTATCTTTATCAAACTTGACTCGCCATTATATGATGTTGATGGTCAAATTTGGTCGAGAGAAATTCACCTGACCTTCATGTGCCACCAACGGTAAATTTGTTTGAGAGGGGGGAAGACGTAGCCTGCAAGACAGAGAACCTGCACACCGGTGTGGTGCTAGCCACACCGCCTCCGATGCTTAAGTCAGTAAGCATAACGATTGGAAGCAAGAAAGTAAGAGCAAGAGGAGAGTCAGAGAATAGAGTTCGGGATTAGAGTTCAGATCCCCTCTTCAGTGGCGAAGAGGGGTATAAATACCTGCTCATGCTCCTAGGGTTTTTAGGAACTCGGAGGCGTTTCGGGACGAACCAGGCGGAATCGAGTTGGCTAGAGGCAGCAGGGACCGAGCAGAGACAAACGAACTTGGCTCGCACAAGCGGGCCGAGTGGTCGGCCGAGGCCGACCATATGGGTCGGGCCAAATTGGCCCGGCCCGTTGGTCTGGTCTTCCTCTGGATCGTTTTCTAGTCCTATCTCCGCTCGGTTGTCCTCGTCAGCTCCTTGCACATCATGGTGGTCCAAAATTACCTATAATATATGACTTCGTATATTTGTTCCTATAGACTTCTTATCACATAAATAAGTAAAATACACATTTTGCATAAATTATTCTATCAAATGATGTACGATAAATTATACTTAAAAATGTATGAGAAATGGTTTTGTTTTTATTTTTTTTTTCTTTTTAATCATTTGTTTTTAAAAATTATGTTTCTCTCTCCTTACAATTTCTTTGGTATGGTTTTTACCTTTCTTATAAAATAAAATAGCTAGTTTTAAAATTTTAGTTAGGATTATGAAAAAAATAATAATAATAAACTAAGATTACATAACAAAGCAAGAAAATACATAGATAGATAAAATGTTGCTAGCATGCAGCATAATCTTAAAAAACATAAACTAAAAACAAAGGCCCGTTTGATAACCATTTGGTTTTTGGTTTTTGAAAATTAAGTTTAAAAACACTATATCCACCCCTAAGTTTCTTGGTTTTGTTATATACCTTCTCCCTATGTTTTAAAAAACAAGTCAAGTTTTGAAAACTAAAAAAAAATAGTTTTAGTTTTCAAAAACATGTTTTTGTTTTTGGAATTTGGCTAGGAATTCAACTGTGTCATTCACAAACATAAAAATCATGGTAAGGAAATTGATAGAAAACAAGATTAATTTTCAAAAACCAAATGGTTATCAAACGGGGCCAAAATGTTTAGGCTCATTTTGATAACTATTTATAGTTTTTGGTTTTTGAAAATTAGGCTTGTTTTCTCCCAATTTCCATACAATTGTTTTCATATTTGTTAAGGTCATATTTAAATTCCTAGCCAAATTCCAAAAACAAAAACAAGTTTTTGAAAACTATTTTTTTAGGCCCCGTTTGATAACCATTTGGTTTTTAGTTTTTGGTTTTTGAAAATTAAGCCTATAAACACTACTTCCACCTACAAATTTCTTTGTTTTCCTAATACATTCTTTCCATGTTTTCAAAAACCAAGCCAAATTTTGAAAACTAAAAAAAGTAGTTTTCAAAAACTTGTTTTTGTTTTTTGGAAATTGGCTAGGAATTCAAATGTGCCCTTGACAAAGATGAAAACCATGATAGGAAAATTGAGAGAAAACAAGCATACTTTTCAAAAACCAAAAACCAAAAATCAAGGCCTCGTTTGATAACCATTAGGTTTTTGGTTTTTGGTTTTTAAAAATTAAGCTTATAAACATTACTTTCACCTCCAAGTTTCTTTGTTTTTCCAATACCCTTCTTTCCATGTGTTTTAAAAACCAAACCAATTTTTGAAAACCAAAAAAAGTAGTTTTCAAAAACTTGTGTTTGTTTTTTGAATTTGGCTAGGAATTCAAATGTATCATTGACAATGATGAAAACCATTGGAAGGAAATCGGGAGAAAATAAGCCTAATTTTCAAAAACCAAAAACAAAAAACCAAATGGTTATCAAACGGGGCCCAAATGGTTATCAAATGGGACCTTAGTTTTTAAAAATTGATTTGGATTTTGAAAACATAGAAAGAAGGTAGATAACACAAAACAAGAAAACTTATTAATAGAAGTAGTGTTTATAAGTTTAATATTTTCAAAAACCAAAAACCAAAAACCTAGTGATTATTAAACGAGACCTTATTTAAAAAATCCAAACATATAATAAGGATGTGAGAAAGTTGAAGAATTATAATTTTTTGTTTCTTCTGAGAATAAAAATCTAACCATTAAAGAAGAGAAAGAAAAATGAAAAGATGTGACAGCAGTGGCGGCCTCTAAAGTTGATAGGAAAATGGATGACAAGAAGGGAAAAAAGAATGATTTAATTTAGAAAATGTTCAGTGGTATTCACACGTCTTCTTTACCAAAAGAAAAAATCGAACAAAGATAAAGTCTAGATGTCCCAATATGATTTAATTTGGACTTTTAAAGCTTTCGGTTGGAAAAATTTCTAGTATTACGGTAGTACATACTCCTACCACATTCAACATTTGATACATCATTTAATGATATGATCTTTTTCCAGACAGACAAACCGATCATCTTCAAAATATATAAATGATAACATGAGAATAGAAATTAGGTTTCTTTTTTTTTCTTTTTGAAATGATGAGAATAGAAATTAGTTGGGAGATAACTTTCTTGTCCTCGATTAATATGGTTTAATCCTGTTTTTAGGTAATAGCATTCTCCTGTTCAGAAATTTGGTTTGAACGAAAATAAAAAAATAGATTAAATTACAAATTTAGTTTCGAACTTTTCAGGTTTGTGTCAATTTGATATCTGAAGTTTAAAAAGTATTTAATAGGTTCCTGAACTTTCAATTTTATGTCTAGT
The DNA here is from genome assembly GCA_017139565.1 of Luffa aegyptiaca. NCBI lineage: Eukaryota > Viridiplantae > Streptophyta > Magnoliopsida > Cucurbitales > Cucurbitaceae > Luffa > Luffa aegyptiaca. Next base: position 2,216,845 of record CM029404.1, on the reverse strand, counting down.
AGGTCGCGTCCCTCACATATTTGAGATTTTAAAAATTAACAAATCTATTTAGATATAAAATTGAATTTTATGCATATTGGGACCTTAAACTTCCAATCTTGTATCTATTAGACTTGTGAATTTTAAAAAATGTTGAATAGGTCAATTATGACTTATTAGATACAAAATTGAAAGTTCATAAATATAATGGATGCAAAAGTAAAAATTTAAGGACTTATTAAATACTTTTTAAAGTTGAAGGGTTTATTAGACAACACAAAATTAAAAAGATTGAGGAACTATTTGACACTTTTTTAAGTTCAAAAACTAATAGACACAACCCTAAAAGCTTAGCGATTAAACTTGTAATTAAACCTAAAAAAAATATCTTCTACTTTTAGCAGCACCCAATGTTTTAAATATTGATGCGAATTAATTGTCAAATATATTATGCAAATTGAAAATCTCATAATCACAATTTTATAAAAATATTGATAAAATATTGATATCAATAAATAGATTAAAAAAGATAATAAAATATTTGAATTTAAAAATAAATATTTTACTTGTTTTAAATAAATTAAAATTTTTAGTTTAAATTAATTTTATTGCCTGGATTTTCATGTTTGTATCCAAAATGTTTTTAAACTTTATTGGTCCTCATACTTTTTTTTTTTTTTGAAACATGGTCCTCATACTTTTAATTCTCTATCTAATAGGTTTTTTAACTTTAAAATATCAAATAGATATTTAAAATTTTAATTTATATTCAATAGATTATTCACATATTTAATATTTTAAATTTTAACATTCTATTAATAAAATTGAATTTTGTGTCTAATTAAACGACATAAAACTTTCAATTTTGTATCTTATAGACTTCTAAATTTTAAAAAATATTGAATAGACTAAAAACCTATAACACAGAAATTGAAAGCTCAAAGAATTGGCAACACAATTGAAAATTCAAAAACTCATTAAATACTTTCTAAAGTTCAAATACCCTATTAAATACAAAATTAAACATTCAAGAGCAGACTTGATATAGCTAAGAAATTAAACTTATAACTTTATATAATAATTGTTATATTTTATGATTTTATGATATTATAAATTATTCAACTGACCTTCTATGAAAATATTAGATTTAAGAACATATGAAAATGTCGTAATGTCGACAAAAATTTGTAAGAACGTTATTTAGGAGGTTGACTCAAAGAAAGATGACTTCATTCCCTATGACAGATGAAGGGTAAAAATGTCAATGTCAACAAAATGTTATTACTATTTCATTGTTATTTTATTTATTTTTTATCCATTTCTTTACGATACAATAGAAATGTCGATTTACCTATCATATCAAATCCAAACCTATAAATGACATGTCGATAAAAATTTAATACATTAAACCAACCACACCCGAGATGAGAAAAGGAGGCTCACATAAGGGTTCGATAGTAGATAGTGGAAAAATAGACCGTCAATCTGGTCAATCGGACATTGACATGTGGCCAAATCTGAGCGGATATCTGTAAACTGGCTGAGCCGTCGGCTAGGCTCGGCTCTTGATCTGCTCTTAAGCCGCTTGCCACCTCCGTCACCAACGGCTGCTGCATAGACGCCGTCCGATCAGAAAACCCGAATCAGAGGATGGTGACGGCGGGCCCACTCATACCCATTTTAAGATATAATTATCAAATAATGGCTCTCTAGTTTGTTTATTAAAAAAAGAAATCCATTTTATTCTTCCTCTACTGGATTTTCTTTTTTCAATTTTTTATTAAGTTTTAAACCACATAATTGATTTCCCAACTTTCATGTTTGTTATTGTATCCAAAAAAAAAAAAAAAAAAAATCATGTTTGTTATATTTTGATTCTTTCAACTTTGAAAACTATATATATTTTTTTGTATTAAATCTATTTTATTTTTTAAAATTTTTTAAAATTTCTAATACAATGTCTATATTAGCACCATCTCAATATATGTTATTCATTTGTCAAAAATGAAATAAAAATAAATACAAAAAATGGTTATGTATTTTTAAGTTCTTAAACTAAAAGGGATATTTTAGGCCCCGTTTGATAACTCTTGGTTTTTGAAAATTATGCTGGTTTTTTTTTTCAATTTTCTTACCATGATTTTTATTTTTGGCAAGAACATCCTTGAAATCCTAGCCAAATTCCAACAACAACCCGTTTGATAACCATTTGGTTTTTTAAAATTATGTGTTTAAAACTACTTTTTTTAGTTTTCAAAAATTGACTTGGTTTTTGAAAACATGGGAAGAAGGTAGATAAAAAAATAAAGAAACTTATATGTGGAAGAGTCTTTATAAGCTTAATTTTCAGAAACTAAAAACTAAAAACCAAAAACCAAATGGTTATCAAACATGCATGACCTACTTTTTTTAGTTTTCAAAAATTGACTTGGTTTTTAAAAACATGGGATGAAGGTAGATAACAAAACAAAGAAATTTGGAGGTAGAAGTAGGGTTTGTAAGCTTAATTTTCAAAAGCCAAAAATTAAATGTTTATCAAACGGAACCTTAAAAATTCAAGGGCTAAAATGAAATGACTTGAAGATTTTATGGATGGAAATGAATATTTTAATAGTTTAGGTCCCGTTTGATAATCATTTGGTTTTTGATTTTTGGTTTTTGAAAATTAAGCTTATACACATATACTTCTACCTATAAGTTTCTTGGTTTTAGTATCAATCTTCTACCTTGTTTTCAAAAACCAAATCCAATTGTGGAAAAAAAATAGTTTTCAAAAACTTGTTTTTGTTTTTAAAATTTGGCTAGGAATTCAAATGCAACTTTAACGGGAATGAAAGCCATATTAGGGAATTTAGGAGAAAACAAGCATACTTTTCAAAAATTAAAAACAAAAAACCAAATGGTTATCAAACTAGGCCTTAGAGACTAATTTTTTATTAAAAAAATGTTGAGGGTTTAAAGAGATAACAAAGAGATTTAATTTTTTTTTTTTAAACAAAACAGAAGATTTTATTAACAAAATGACAAAGAGAGGACTTATTTAAAATATCTTTTATCTTTTTCTACAAATATATGTTTTTGTTTGATTAAGTAAGCATGTTCTTTCATAAACCAAAAAGTGTTCCCCCTTTATATGTCTTGATTAAAAATAATAATAATAAAGAATAAAATTAAAATATTAAAATATTAAGAATGAAATTTAAAAAGCACACAAATATAAAGGCTAGATTATATATATATATATATATATATATATATATATATATATATATATATATATATATATATATATATTCCGGTAACGATTGGATTATATATTTAAAATAATTTGTCAAACTTTGTTTTCAAAGGTGTCAAACATATTTTGTTTATTATATAATGACCACGTGTATTAGTTTGTTTTTTATCTAAAAAAAATTTATTTTAGGGAAAATATCAATTTTTGATCTATGAATTTGGTAAGGTGTTCTACATTATTTCAACGAAAACTTTCAATACCATTCCATTAAATCGACAATTTCCGGTAAATTTGCCACTAATTTTGTTTAAAATCTCTCGAGATTAATTAATTTCGAAAAAAATCTAGTTTGACACAAAAATTAAGTATGATTAATGTATAAGATAAATCATGGACTAAATTTCTCAAGACGTACAAATTTCAACATAAATTTTGCAACATTTTTTTTTATCTCTAAAGTCCCTTCATAATCCTGTACCAAAAGATATATTTGACCATAAATAGTTTTTCAACCATCATTTAAATAAAAATCTATTAGAATGTGAAAATCACAATGTTTATCCAAGTTTTTAGTAAAGATCGCAACAGTTATCGAAGATTAAGGTTCGATTGAAGAAATTAAGGGCTTATTTGGTAGACAATTCTGAATTCTTTTTTAAGTTTTCGAATTCACTGATTAGGCGTTTTCGAAAACTGTTTTCAGATTCTGTGATCCAAATAGCGGAAATTCTGAAAACAACTTTTTTTTTTTGTTTTCAATGTATCCAGATTTTGAATTTGAAATTTTTAAATGCAGAATTAAATTAAAAAAGATAAAACCCTTAATAAATACAATAGTTCATGTTATAAACTCATTCCATTTTTATGAAATTAAAATTTGTATAATATAACGTATTATAAATGGTATGATATTGTAAAATACTAATTATACAAAATTTATAACATATATCATGTTTATAAATTAATTAATAATAGTTTATATTCAGCCTAATATATTTAGTTGATAACTACAAATAGTTTATGATTTATAAATATATTATCAAACACATTTTGAACAATTGTTTAAATTGAAATCTAATTTATGAATCTGCTACCAAACACATATATGAAAACATGAAATACAACTTTATTTTCATCGAATCCCTTGTTTTCAAATTTCTGTTGTCAGATCACCAACCAAATGCACAAATTTTCAAGCATAAGTTAGTACACTTTACTAAGTAGGAGTGATTGCATTGATTGGTCAACATCTGTTTTTAGCCATAGTCATCGTCAAAATGTCAATTGATTTTGAGATGAAACCTTATGTTATCTCTAAGTGGATAACTCACAATTTATAATATGGATTACTTCGTATTAAATAATATGGGATTTCATTCGAAGGAACTGAACTAGACTTTGACCCTTTTAGTTTTATTTAATTTTTTTATATTATGGGCTTTGAAAGAAAATGAAAAATGGGGAAAAGGAAAATAGAGAATATTTGGGAAACACGTAGGCATCAAAAGGCTCACGGGATCAAAAGAGAGAGGCTGCGCGTCGGGAGGTGGGGGCCACTCCACAGCGTTATTTATAATTTTTTTTAATTAAAAATGAAAATGAAAAATAAAATAAAGTGGGTCCGACGGAGGGGAACGGAGACTGCGGCACATGGTCGACGTGTACACAATGATAAGATGGTGGGAGTTTAGGAGGAATGTGGACCGTCGGATGAGTTGAAAAGGGAAATTTAAAATCCACCGTCGTCGGGGATGGGGCCCATGAAAATGCTAGAAGTGAGCAACTGCATGTGATCCGCCGCCACTACAGCTCACCAAGCCGGTGCCCATTCCAGCCGACGTGTTAAAGCAATTTTCTTACAACAAAATAAACTTAAATTCTTACGACCTTATTCTCAACCAAAAAAAAAAAAAAAAAAAAAAAAAAAAAATCTTACTACCTTATATCAATTTGGTTAAAAATCACTTTTAGTCTTTAAATTTGTAGGAAAGTAGTAATTTAGGCCCCGTTTGATAACCATTTCGTTTTTGGTTTTTGGTTTTTAAAAATTGTGTTTGTTTTCTCTCAATTTTCCTACAATGGTTTTCATATTTGTTAAGAAGACATTTGAGTTCCTAACCAAATTTCAAAAACAAAAGCAAGTTTTAGAAAACTATTTTTTTTTTCAAAATTTGGCTTGGTTTTTTAGAATACGGGAAAGGATGTAGATAAAAAGCAAATAAGCTTGGGGTTAAAAATAGTGTTTATAGGCTTAATTTTCAAAAACTAAAAATAAAAAACAAAATGGTTATCAAACGGGGTCTTAGTGTTTCAACTTTTATTTATAATGATTTAGTTTTTATACTTTTAATTTTGTAACAATTTAGTCTTCGAATTTTAGTAAGTAACAATTTAGTCCCTGTGTTTTTAAATTTATAACAATTTAGTTCCTATTTGTTAAAATTAATGTTCAAATTTAATGAAATTGTTAGAATTTTGGAAATATGGGACTAAATTGTTACTTATTAAAGTCCAGGGACTAAATCATTACATAAATCAAAGTTTAGGGACTAAATTATTACTTTCATGAAAGTCCAGGGACCAAAAGTGACTTTTAAACTATCACTTTTTACTATAAACTCATATGAAATTGAATCTAAAACTTAAACATTTGTTACAATTTTTTACCTTACCTTAGGATGTTACTTATGTTAAATTTTCCTATTAATTTTAACAAAAAGTTATAACAATCTTACAAAGCTTATTAATTTCTCAAAAAAAAAAAAAAAAAAACTATATTTTGTACAAGTTTGATTAATGTACACAATTGACAATTAATTAAATAGATCTTTCCAAATTCACAAATTTCAAAAAAATCTAATTCTAATGTTATTTTTCTTTGAAGAATGAAATTTTATTTAAGGGTGAAAATTCCGACATTTATTCAAGCTAGTTTGAGATAAATAGTGCAATAGCCAACATAAGCATAGTTTAACAATTAAAGTGTCTACTCCTTTCTTGGATGTCAAAAATTCAAGCCCTATCCTCCATAATTGTTATACTAAAAACCTAAGATTTATCAAAGTTTAAGGTATAATTTGATGAAGTTCAAAATTTATGGTAAAAATTGATACAACTTACCAAGTTCAAGATAAATTCTTGTTCTTTCCATTTTTTTTTATTAAGCCCAGTGATTTAACTTTAATTTCAATTTAGCTGGGTGAGATTATCAACATGGTCCTATAATTTGAGTTTAGTTTTAATATTTTTTTCATGGTTTAAAAATTTTAAATTAATCTCTACGATACTTGGCTTAGTTTTAATTTGATTTTTATAGTTTTAAAGTTTGAATGCAGTTTATATGGTTTGACCATCACAAATTCATAAACATTATTACAAGATATTACCAAAATAAATACGTGACACATATTTTTTTTATTGACAACACGTTACACATATTTTGATTATGTGGTAATGAGTTGATGTTTTATATTTGGCCACTTGTACTAGCGAACTATAATCAAGTTAAGGTGAATTGAGAATGGGAGGAAATCGAGTAGATTTCAAATAGGCAAAAAAAGCTTTAAGGGTGTCTTTAAAATTTAACCCTAACCACATAAAACAAAAGTTGAAACTTCTAAAACCACCATATTTGCAAAAGAAAACTATTGAAATATTTTTGTATTTTGCAAAGATTAACTATTGGTTCTATTCTTCTAATATATTTTGCAAGAGTTAAATATGTGTCACACAAGTAAAAAAGGATCTCATAGCTCGATAAAACCTATAAGACATATCGAGGGAACCACCAAATATCCCATATTGAGTGGAAAATTTTCTGATATTATGGAAGTATCATACTCCTTTTGTTCGCATTACAAAGGTACCACATGATTTTTAAGAGTGTTTGGAGTTAAGGACACAAGACGCTTCACATAGCTCCACAATGATATGTTATATATCTACTTTGGTCATAAGTCCTCATAACTTTGTTTTTTGTTTCATCCAAAATATGTCTCATGTCAATGGGATGGTTGTCTCTTACCACTTATATATTTATGATTATGATCTTCTTCTTATCTAAGCCAATTTAAGACTTTGGTCGCACTCCCAACATTTGGTAATAAAAAATAATAATTTTTTGAAAAATTACTTTAGTGTTGATTCTCCAAAAATGATTTGAAAATGATTGATAAGAAATCACTTTGGAATCATATTTTGGTCGTTTATAGGGTTACTTTTATAGGTATGAAACCAAGCAAACTTGTGATTAAAATCCCTTGTAATAAAATAAATCTAAAAAGTAACTAGAAATTAAATCACTTTAGAATCACATTTTTTTAAGTAATGTCAAATTTTTAATTTTATGATTAATAGATCCCTATTGTTAACTAATATTGAAAATTCAAGAAACTATTCTAATTTTTTCAAGGTATAAAAAACTAAATATTAAACACAACCTTAAAATTTTCAATGCCTTTTACAAAGTTTTTAAAGTACAAGAACTAATTAAAATCTGATTTTATAATTGAATTTTCATATTTATTTCAAAAATCAAATGGTCATCAAACGAGCCTAAATTTTTTAAAACAAATTTATGTTTTTCAAATTTTTATTTTTCTTTCAATGATCTTTTTTTTTTACTCTCCTTACACATCTCACCCCAACTTCCTTTTTTTAACTTTTTTCTCTCTACAAAATTTCTTTCTAAAATTATCATCTCCATATAATTTTTATCTCTTTCTAAAAAAAAAATCTCCCTCTCAAATTTTGATCTTAGTATATGATTTTTTTTTTATTTCTCTTTCTCTCTCTAAAATTTTCATCTCTACCTAACTTTTTTTTCTCTCTAAAATGTTTATATTTATTTAACTTTCAATTTTATTTCTCTTCTAACATATCTCTCCAATTTCTCCCTAAAAATCAAATATTTTTTATGAAGTCTAACTAATATTTCAACAGAGAAATATTTTATTTCATGCATCTAAATTGTTATTTCAATGTTTCCACACATTTTTCTCTCTCTCAAACAACTCTTCATCTCCCTGATTTTCTAAAAACTAAGAACCAAAAACAGTTATCAAACAAGTTTGATTTCTTACTTTTTAAAAATAGAAAACAAAAAACAGATATCAAACATATATGATTTTTTTTTAAAACCAAAAACCAAAAACCGAAACAATTATCATATCAAACAAAACCTAAATAACCTATCATAGATACAAAAATATGGTCTAAAACTATGGACAAGCTATAGATAGTGAAAGGAAACCTCATAGTCAAATGGTCATCAATGTAGTGATGGCCTAAAACACCTTGACAATGAAATTAAAGGAATAGAAAATAGTAAGTAATGAGTGTGAGAAATGGTTGCTCGGAGGGTTTGTCCTCCACTATGAATTGTCTTGTTTGCAAGAAGCCTTTTATAAAGGATCTTGGTTGGAGGCTTTTGGAAGTATTGGTAGTGGAGAGTGTGGTCTCCATGTTTCCCTACGTTCTATATATGTGCAAAGGAGAAGACAAAGTGAAACTAGATAGGGGTTGCCATGAGGCTCTCTTCCTTTGCCCTATTAGGGTTGGCCTTTGGATGAGTGTTTTTTCGTGCTCAATCGACCAATATGTCTTTGATAGATGACTCGTATAGTTGAGGTATAGTGTTGTGACCCTTACGTTCGAAGGTGTAAGGTCAACTTAGCCATGGGTCAATTGTCTGTGATGATCTGGTCCATAAAATATGATCTACACTTCAATGAAGGATGTTAATAAATCACCAAAATAATCTAACAATTAGTTTATTTATAAATAATAAAATACTATAAATTACGAGATTTTGTGGCATAAATCTAAAGAAAATAGATACATCTGGTGAAGTTGGGAATAAAAATTGATGTGATTATTTTTCCTCTTCCTAAAAATGTATTTGAGTATAAAGAACATAATATATGAGTATGAAAATCCAAGGACTAAGATAAAAATATAAATTAATTTTTTCGTTGAAGGAATTTAAAAAGATACTTAGACGTATATTTTAAAAATTATAGACATTTTCTGTTTTTTTTTTTTTACAACATGTAGGGGTGGGGGATCAAACCTTTGACCTTATGGTCAGGTTACATGTTATATGCTAGTTGAACCAAACTCTTGTTGGCGGACCTTTTCTGTTTACTATTTTATTGCAGTAATGCTTGATATTTAAATTTTATTGCTATACTATTTTTACATTTTTATTTTCTTTAAGTTTAATTACTATACTTGATATATATATATATATATATACATACTTGTTTAGACGTGTAAAAGAATTAGGAAAAAAGTGATTGTTGATGTGGCTTAGGCAAAATTTGGAGTAAATTTGTGGGAAGAGGATGAGCTTCAAGATTGCATGGCTCCACTTTTATAATCACCACTTATGGTTTGAAATTTCAAAAGAATTTTTTTTTTTTAAATATTTCAAAAGAAATTTATGTCTTGTAGTTTTTTTTTTTTGGGGATTTTATTATTTGAATATATATTTTAAATTAATATCTTTATTTATTTATTTATTTTACATTCATTATCCTTTGGATAGCTTGTCATTATAAATTGGTTTTGATTTTTAACTTCTTTCTGCATTATCATTCATTTCTTTCAATTGAAGTCATAGACTTTTGCAAGTTTTCCATCATTTGGTGAGCTATATACCCAACACAAAATTTAATACATTATTTCAAACTCCTTTTTTTAGTTCAACATATTTGGAAGGAGGATTCGAACCTCTAACCTTTTGGTCGAGGGTACATGTCAATTACCATCGAACTATACTCACTTTGACACGTTATTTCAAACTATGTATATGCGGTATATGTTTTTTTTTTATAAAAAAACTCAATCTCTCTTATGTATTTTGTCACATGAAATGCATAAATGTCTCCTCAACCTCACTCTTTTGATTTATTTTCATTAATACACAAATATTTTTAATCATTTAATTTCAACTTACTGGTTTTTAGTTCAATTGAATCAGCTATTAGGTAGGTTTTGAATTTTAATTTCTTTTTAGTACAATGAATATGGGATACGTGTATTTGAATCTCCAACTTTATGCCAGTTGAGCTTTGCTCTTGTTGGCGTCAATAACTACTTAGTTATCCTCATTTTGACTTAAAATTTTTTTTTTTGAAAAAAACACCAATATATTAAAACCTCAACCACCACAATTAACTGTCTCAGACATGGAATAAATGACATCAAGCCCAAGCCCTAAACCACAAAAATCGGCCTCTTCCGAATTGGAAGAGACACCAAAACCAAACAGGGGAGCAACTACATTCCCAAAGGCTGCGATTCGCGCCAACAGGTGAGCATCACCATTCCGATTGCGCGGGCAGAAAGAGAAGGAGATATCCTCCACAACCTTTCTCAAAACAGCAATTTCATCAACCAAGAAAGAGGCTTCCGTCAGGTCCTCATTGATATGACAAAGCAGCTCTGATACCAAAATGATATGACAAAGCAGCTCTGATACCAAAATGATATGACAGCCCGAGCCAATTGGATCTAAGAACCCTTATAGATATGCAAACCCCTAAATCTCAAATGCTAAGACCCCCAAAACAAGATGATTTCATCCCAAGGAAGAAGATAGAACAGATTTACCTTGACGATCGAGATCAAGAGTAGAGAAAACTCGTTTCTCAACTCGAGATTCGAATCACTCCACAAGTAGTTTGATCAACGCTACTTGAATGATCCTAGCATGCAAATCTAAACACAAGATATGCAAAGTTGCTCATGGCCTTTAGGCTCAAAAGACTTCATTTTCATTGAAATTCCATCAAAACTATTCTTTTCTTAAAGCAACAACATAGATGACTATTTATAGCCTTCAAACACAACTTATTGGCATATGAAAGGTTGTAACCTTCATGCCCATCAATGCTATAATGACCACTAACTAAATAATAAGTTAAAACATTAAAAATACAACTTTAAAACTGAAAATTACAATAAAAATGCCTTAAATCCGAGATTCATTTTCCAAGAAGCTAACTCTAAAGTTTGTAACCATTTTGGTTTATTGTAGCTTGATTAAGACACCTCGGTTCGTATCATCCTCCCCTTCCTCAAGAGGATTCGTCCTCGAATCCAAGGATCCCCTTGTAGTGCAAACTTGAAATCTTTTGCATCTCGCACTCTTGCTCTCCTTAAGTTCTTCGCGCTTGACCATCATCCTTGAATGAATGATGAAGAAAAATATGAGCATTTCTTCTTACATAGCTTGTTGGTATTGCACTTTCCTCGTGGTCGGCTTTGACTCATATTTGAAACAAGCTTTGGATCTTGCTTTTCAATAAGGAGTTTAATTTCCTGCAAGAACTCATTAGAAAAAGTAGATACACTTGGTTTAAGTGCACCCGTTAGAAAGCAAGTCTTTTCGGATACAAGTTCTTGGATGTGTCTTTTTGAATACAAGACAATATTCTTCTCACAAACTCTAATTACTGAATTCTCTTTCTCTTTAGTCTCTATATGAGTCTCAAATGCTTCTTTCTCACAAACGTTCTCCTTTTCACTTTCCTCACTTTTTGTCTCAAAGGAAGGATCAACATATGTTTGCACACTTTCTTCGCTGGTCACCACGTCATCAACAACAACGTCATCATTTGAAACATCATCTTGAGGCATGGAACAATCTTCTTCTTCTTGAATGGATTTTGTGATTTGTGCCTCTCTTGCTTGATCCCGCAATTTCAATTCGTGAGCTAATTCGGACATGTACTTTATGGATTTATGTATTTCATCCATATTTTCACGAAAAGCCTTCCAAAATGGATCATCACGGACGTGTTTCTCACAACGTATTTGTGCTTGACGAAACATGGATTTGTTTGAACTTCTTGTTTGAAACATGCTGAAAATGAATGCAAAGTGACAAGGAAAATGGATCTCACAAGCACTCCCTCTCAACAAACTCTCAATCTCACTCACATGAGCCAATGAGCAAAGTTTGCATTGAAGTGATAGATAGCACACATAGAACACAATCAAAATAGCTTGGAGTCAAACGAATACCAAATAAGAAACAAGCTAAGAAAGAAATCAAAGGTCAAATGGAAATGAAACTCTAAATGTAAGTCTCCATATATTAATATCCAAAGGTTACGACTTATGGAATTTAAATAGCCCTTTACAATAAAGAGAAGTTATAATCAATAGAGATCATGGGCATTGAATAGCAAGTGGCTGGAAAATTGAATATGAAAAGTTTCTAACCCCCAAATTTATGGCAAGTGGTTAATTAATTTGAGAAATTCAACATGTAACTGAAGCCAATGGATACCAATGGTCAGATCCTAACACAAATGAGAGTTTAAACATCATCCAATTCAGATGTAACTCACTTTTATAGCAAAGAACAACAAAGAAGCAAAGAAGTTGAACAATCTCGGCCTTCTCGGTTTTCCAGAATCTATTATCAAAATGACCGATTTTCTATATGAAGCAAACCGAATCTCAAGATCTCATAGAAGACAAATTTGAAGATCAGATTAAGATCTAAAAGATTGTAGAAGACGAAAATACGAAAAGACAAACGAAAATGACACTTTTTTTCAATTTTATATTTCTGGACATAATGAAAACAAATGAACAGCAAGAACAAAAAAAAACAATTCAGAATGAAGAACAACAAAAGAAATGGAACAACGGAAACATATATCCGATCTAGAACCTAAATCTCTGATACCAAAATGATATGACAAAGCAGCTCTGATACCAAAATGATATGACAGCCCGAGCCAATTGGATCTAAGAACCCTTATAGATATGCAAACCCCTAGATCTCAAATGCTAAGACCCCCAAAACAAGATGATTTCATCCCAAGGAAGAAGATAGAACAGATTTACCTTGACGATCAAGATCAAGAGTAGAGAAAACTCGTTTCTCAACTCGAGATTCGAATCACTCCACAAGTAGTTTGATCAACGCTACTTGAATGATCCTAGCATGCAAATCTAAACACAAGATATGCAAAGTTGCTCATGGCCTTTAGGCTCAAAAGACTTCATTTTCATTGAAATTCCATCAAAACTATTCTTTTCTTAAAGCAACAACATAGATGACTATTTATAGCCTTCAAACACAACTTATTGGCATATGAAAGGTTGTAACCTTCATGCCCATCAATGCTATAATGACCACTAACTAAATAATAAGTTAAAACATTAAAAATACAACTTTAAAACTGAAAATTACAATAAAAATGCCTTAAATCCGAGATTCATTTTCCAAGAAGCTAACTCTAAAGTTTGTAACCATTTTGGTTTATTGTAGCTTGATTAAGACAACTCGGTTCGTATCACTCATCTTCTCCACTTAGGAGATTTACCACGCCCAAGGCGTCTGATTCAACGGTGATGGGAGGGATGAGCAGGTTCGGCCTCGAAGCTCGAATAGCCGGCAACACTTTCAACCCTTCCACTATCGCCCTCAACTCAAGAAGCTTTATTGACCATCTCTTGTTGATCCGGCGAAATCCCGAGCAGATTGGAGATCCTGACGAGTCACGCATGGACCATCCTACTCCTCATCTGTTTTGGAGCTCATTCCAGGAGGCATCGACGTTAAGTTTCCAAGAACCTTGCGGCGGAGGCATCCAAGACTCGTGACTCGGCTGGCTCTTCCCTCTGCTGGCAGTGAGCTCAGACGGAGCTTCCAGGTTAGAATTCTTGAAAGTTAAGCACTCTGCGATGATGAGACTTAAATTTCTCGCATTATCAATCTGGTTGGGCAAGTTTGAGTTGTGAAGAATTTTGTTTCTGTTATTCCAAATGCCCCAAAGCAAGTGAATCGAAAGTGCAATGTCCTCGTTACTCAAGTTCCTCGAAAGCCACTCCCAATAGTCGATCGGCTTCCAATCGATCCTGCATAAATTAAAAAGGTCTTTCGTTAGGGGAATCAACTCAATCCACACTTTTTTAGGATACTTACATTCCCACAAAGCATGCTCTGTTGACTCCTCGAATTTCCTGCACCGAATACAAAGGGGGTTAGAGTAAATCCCTTTCTTTTGAATGTTTAGGTGGGTTGGAATGGAATCCTGAATAATCCTCCACGCACAGATCTTAGCCTTAGGAATGGCCTTGATCTTCCAAAAATTCCTCCACAACGGGATAGGATTTTCCCTAGCTGAGGATGAAGCCTTTTTGCTATTTTGGATTTGAGAAGCTAGGTGATACGCGCTTCGGACTGAAAAACCCCCCTTTAGCCTCACAGTTCCATATGATTTCATCTTTTTTTCCACTTCCTCCCGCGATGGAGTTTAGAATGGCCGAGGCGTCGAGAGGGTGAAAGTTGACCTTTATGAGATCTTCATTCCATGAACCATCATCATCCATCAAAGAAGCCACATATTTCCCTTTTAGATTCTCTTTGGTGTTAACCAAATAGACTTAAATTTTGACTTAAATTTTAATTCTAAAACAATTTCCCAAGAAATTAAGTGAAAATACTCATAGTAGGACATATTTGAATTTCAAAACAACAAATTATTCTAATATAGATTTAATATGTTGTTTTTAGTTGGTTGCTATTTTTAAAAATGTCAACATAAAGCATAGCTCAACTATTTTTTTTTTTTTTTGAGAAACTAATATTATATAATATTGACAAAAATGTTTTACATTCAAATCTCTAACTCCAAAGGTTATTGCCAACAGGAGTATAGCTCAACTGGTATAAAATTTATACTCTTGATGTCAGAGGTTCAAATCTCCCACCCCACATGTTATATATAAAAAAAAAAAAAAATCCTTGTGTTGTCGAACTAAAAAAATGTTTTCTAAAAATAGCGTGGAAAAAATAATTTACTATCATAGCTAGGAGTAATTTCATTCAATTAAATATATCATATACACCCCTAATATACGGACCATATATACATGCAAAACTAAAAACCAATAATGACTATCCAACAAAATCACCATCTAAATTTGACTAGCCATATTTTTTTCCTTTTAGTTCAACATGTGGAGAGAGAAGATTCAAAATTTTGACTTCTTGATCAAAGATATATGTCTTGAGTTGAGCGGTGCAAAAGTTGACAATTTGGTTAATCGTGCAGTACTCTACTTTTTTAGGATTATTTCTCATAATGGGTCATTGGCCTAGATTTTGCTTGGGCTAGCTAGCTCCAGCTAACCCAATAATCTCTTGGTATATCTGTCCAGCAGCCCAAACTATTGTTGGCCATCTCTCTCTCCACGAGTTTACTATTTGGTGATTAGAAAAATGAAAAAATTCACTGTTCACTCACAAGCTTCCACTTTTTTTGATCATTGATGTAATGTAATATTATTTGCTGCGACAACAGGGCATGGCCTTCCATTCCTATGCTTCTCTTCAAAATATACAAAATATATGTCACTTTTTATTTTATATATATATATATATATGCCTAAATTATATAAAAAAAAATACCCCTGAACTATGGGGTTTGTTTCAAAAATGCCCCTGAACTTTGAAAAGTTTCAAAAATACCCCTGAACTTTCAAAAATGTTTCAAAAATACCCTTGCGGTTAATTTTTGGATGGAAACGGGTAAAGTTTTAGTTTCAAAAATACCCTTGAACTTTCAAAAAAATTAAAAAAAAAATACCCTTATTGAAAAAATGCTTCTTCTTTTTTACTCCTCTCACCGTAAATTCTAACGGTTTCCATCCAAAAATTAACGGCAAGGGTATTTTTTAAACATTTTTGAAAGTTCAGGGGTATTTTTGAAACTTTTCAAAGTTGAGGGGAAAAAAAAATACCCTTATTGAAAAATGCTTCTTCTTTTTTACTCCTCTCACCGTAAATTCTAACGGTTTCCATCCAAAAATTAACGGCAAGGTATTTTTTAAAAAATTTAGGGGCATTTCTGAAACAAACCCCATAGTTCAGGGGTATTTTTTATAATTTAGCCTATATATATACCCAAATTTTTGTTTTCAAGATCAAAAGATAGCCTTTTAAACTCAATTTCAATTAATATCTTTTTTTTTTCAAATGAAAATTTTCAAACATCATATCATTTATTAACTCCTTATATAATCTTTGAAAAAAAAGAAAAAATGTCGATTGAAGAGTCGAGTCTTTAAAGAGAAAGTGGTATCTTAACCATTGATCTATATTCATGTTTACTTATTAAATTCTTTTATGAAGTTATACTTGTACCTAGCTGTTTGATATTTTATTTTACTTTTTTTTTTAGATAGTTAATTTTCATCTTTTATTTCTGTCATGTTTTTTACTTTCATATGAAATTGATCAGTATACTATAATAAAAGGAAATTATTAAAAGTACAAGAAGAAGGCTTTCTCTATAGATTCATAGTCACATGTAGTTGGTAACTTTCTTTAACATTATTTAACTCAATTATTTTTTAGGTTTGGCTCTTATATATAGAGTATATTTTGATCGAGTTATCATGTTTAATTAAAAAATTTTGAGTTTTTCTTTTTTCCTTCCTACCTTACTTTAATAAAGTGGCGGTGGAAATTTGAATCTCCTATGTTTAAAGAAGCAAAGTATTATATTGATAAGTTGAGTTATTGTTAAGTCCCCTTCCTTTTTTTTAAACATTGTCATAAAACTATTTTATACACTTACTAAAATCTAGAAAAGATAATTAATTAGCATCCTAATTAAACAAACTTTTCCAAGAAATTTTGTATATCATTTTTCCATTATAGTTATTTCTTAAAATTAAAATGTCCCATTTAAGAAAAATTGCATTTTTAGTTTTTCTATTTTTAAAAAATTATGTTTGCTTCCTCACAATTTTTTGACTTAAATACGAACTACGAAGTTGTTTGATAACGTTCTCATTTTCTATTTCTCATTCTTGTTTCTCATTTTTATAGAAACAGATAGGTTTGTATATCAAATTGGTCTAAATTAATGGTTTTAAGAAGAATTTAATTATGTCAACTTAAGAATACCTCAAATGGAATGTGATACATTTATAGTAAAAATATTCTAAAAATTTAGTACAAGTAAATATTATTTTCAAAATATAACAATAAAACTCTATATTAAAATTGAGGAAACTTTTATAAATATTATAATGTTGAGAAAAGATTGTTTAGAGTATGTAACTCAATAATATTTGTAGCTAAAAAAATTTTAATCGTAAATTTAATCCCTCTAAACCCAACAATTCATTTATTTTATTTTCTCAACTCTAAAAGATTATGATTAACTTTGAATTATACTTCAATATAATTAATCTCCATCATCAGCATCAATAATAAAAATGGTCATGGTATATCGTTTTTTTTTTTTTTTTTTGAATTATAGTCGTGCTATATCCATTAGATAAATTTTGGTAAAGTTGATAGTGTTCCATCAATGTGTTCAACCGCAACAATTAAAGTATTTTAACCTCAATCTATTCGACTCAATATTATTTGAACTAGAGTTTATCCAATAAAAATATCATGTCAACGTTCATTAATAGCTTAAGAGTAAAGTTATAAAACTAGACTAAATGGAAGCTAAAACGAGCATAGCTTAGCGGTAATTGACATGTACCCTCGACCAAGAAGTCAGAGGTTTGAATCTCCTCACTCCCAAATGTTGATGTACTAAAAAAAAAAAAAAAAGACTAAATGGAAATATTAAAAAAAAAAGTTTTATTACAAGTTTAATCCCTGAACTTTTAGAATTGTATCAATTAGGTCTAACTTTTTTAAGAGATTCATGAACTTTCAATTTTGTTTTTAATAGGTCGCTAAACCTTAAAAATGTCTAACAGGTCCTTAAGGGCCTGTTTGATAACCATTTCGTTTTCTGTTTTCTGTTTTTGTTTTCATTTTAAAAAAAACACGAGTGTTTGATAACCATTTCTGTTTTCTATTTTCTGTTTTTTAAAAACGAGTAATTTTTAAAAACAGATTTCTGTTTTTCAAAAACTCATTTTTCTTCTAATATATGCTTACTTTTCTCCTCTTTTACCTCTTTCTCCAACAAATTTCTTTCTCTATTTTTTTCTCTCTCTAAAATTTATTTTTCTCTCTCTAAAATTTTCTCTCAAAACTTTTTTTTCTCTATAACTTATCTATTTCTAAAAACTTGTCAATACATTTTCTCTCCTCAATAAACATGTTCTAATTTTTCTTTTGGAAAAAAAAAAAGTCACCAAAATTTTCTATCGCTACAACTTTTCTTTATTTTTCTAATTTATCGTTAGTTCTTTAGCAAATCTTTTACTCTTAACTTTACTATCTCTCTAAATTTTCTTTTTTTATTTAATTTTTTAATCTAAAATTTATCGTTTTTACTCTAACTTGTTTTCTATTTTTTTCTCTAACTAATATCTTTTCTCGAGTCTAACTAATATTCTTTCTCTAAACATTTTCTTTCATCTCTCTAAATTTTCTATGTTTAACTTTTCTCTCGTCTCTTCAAAAAAAAAATCTCTTGAAAACATTTATATTTGTGTCTCTAAATTTTTGTTTCAACGTCTTTACACATTTTTCTCTCTCTAAAATATCTTTTCATCTTTCTAATTTTTAAAAAACTGAAAACCAAAAACAGTTATCAAACAAGGATGGTTTTCTGTTTTTTAAAAACAGAAAACAAAAAACAGTTATCAAACATATGTGGTTTTTGTTTTTAAAAAACAGGAAACCAAAAACCAAAAACCAAAAAGGTTATCAAACGGGCCCTAAACTTTTAGTTTTGTGTCTAATAGATCCTTGATATATTTGATATTTTTAAAAAATGATCAATCTACTATATATATATATAATTAAATTTTATGCCTGTTGAGACTCTAAACTTTCAACTTTGTATCTAGTAGGCTTTTAAATTTTAAAAAATGTTGAATATAGGTCAAGGACTTATTAGACACAAAATTAAAAGTTGATAGACCTATAAAACTAAAAGTTTAAGAGTTGATAGACCTATAAAACTAAAAGTTTAAGGACCTAGTCGATACTTTTTGAAGTTTAGGGGCGACGACCTATTGAAAACAAAATTGAAAGTTTGAGAACCTATTTGAAATTTTTTAAAGTTCAAAAGCTAAATTGACACTCCTCTAAAAGTCGAGAAATTATGTAATTTAATTCAAAAAAATTTGAGAAAGGGTAGAGTTCGTTACATTGGAATTGACAGTGGAATAGATTTAATGATTAGACATTTGGGGGAAGCTGCAAAGAAGGCATCTTAGGATGAACTATTTTCGAGGAAAGGCGTGAGATTTAAAAAATTATTTATTCAAAAAAAAAAAAAAAAAAAAAAAAACCTTTGCAGTTCTCAAAAGCTATGTCCCTTTTAATAATTTTAGATCATCTGCAAAAGCAAAAACATCCTTCTCCTCTACTCTTTCCCTTTTTCCTTTCTCAGAGGTCATTTTCAATTCTCCATGGAGGATGTTTGCCTCTCTCTATTCATTGTCTTTCAAAACAATCACAAGTCAATGTAGTGAGACCTAAAAAAAAACCAAACCCACTTTCTTCCAATAAGTCAACTGTAGAGAGAGAGAAGAAATTAAGTAGAGAAAGACATTCACAAAAGCAACCTGAGAATCCTATGTCAATATATTTTCTCTCTAGTTTTTTGAGAAATTATTAGGTACTTTCGATGCAATGAGACGGATAGTTTTGCACCGTTAGATGTAAGAGAGAGAAATTTTAAAAGTACCTCGATTTTGTATCCAACAGTTATTAAGAGCAGACAAATTTGAAAATATACATTTTGCATCGGAAGCACCTAATAATTGTCCTGACTTTTCCAATGCACTAAAATCAACCTCAAAAACAACCAGATCTTCCAACATTGATAGACAATCAATCTGAACATAACTTAATAGATAATTTGATCCCATAACTTATCGAGACATTCATAAACGGGGGAATTCGAACATAATTTAGTAGACAATTCATAAACTTTGTTATGATATCATGTTAAAATTCAGCTTTTAAGCTAACAAGTTGCCCCTCGCTGCCACCGGGGAAGGCGGCCAGCCGGAGGAGAGATCATATCTAAACAGAGAAACCCCATATTTCTACAAGATCAATTTCGACAACTAAAACCAAAAGAGAAAGAAGAAGAAGAAAAAAAAAACCAGTAGTACATTTATAGTCATGGATCAAGGGTTTTTGCTTCTTTCTTGTCTAACCCTCTTGATCTTACCGCCAAGGCCAACAAGAAAATCAGCTGGAAACAAAGACTGAATCTCACTGGACAGATCCAGCAAGATACGCTGTCGGTCCGTCGCCTTCCTCCGCTTCGTCACCGGCCGAGATTTCGGTTTCCTCGGCGCCATCGGACAGCGGAGACTCGTGGGAATTTTATGCTCCAAAGATGTGGGAGTTTTGAAGCCATTGTCATCATCTTCAACTGGTTTACTTCCATCCTTCAATTGTTGTTCTTCTTCTTCTTTGGAACTTACATATGTGAGAAGAAAAGTGAATTCCATGGCGTTTACATCATTTTCAGAGAGTAAGATGCTGGAATTGAAGAGGCCCATCAAGTCAAAATACGTGCATGGAATAAATTGAAGATAAAAAAGAAAGAAAGAAAAAAGGAAATTTAGAGAGAGATATAGATTAGAGATATAGAGAGAAGGGTGTGGAAGTTGATGAAGATATATAATAGGAAATATTGGAATTGAAAAGAGAAGGATATATAATTATCAAAGCCACTACATGTCTTTTTCTTTGTCTTGTGATTTTCAACGCTTTGGATTTTAGCTCTCAAGGTGTTCCCAGTAGAGAGAGAAAACACCCAGACAGACAGAGAGAGAAAGAAAAGAAAAAAACTTTCAAATTCTGCACTTCGGCGAAGGATCCAATGCAACAAATATACACATCCTCACATCCACTTGTATTCACTATTTCTCTCTCTTCAACCATAGATGAAATTAGAATAATATTTTCGGGAAAATTTCTAGTACTACCGTAGTATGGAAAATTTTTCATACTACCTCCATTCATTGTGTTGCCATGAAAGATGTATTTAAGAATTGTGTGGGATCCATGAAATATAATATTATATCATTAAATGTTCATTAATGTCGTGTCAAATGCTGAATGGAGGGAGTAGGTACTACCGTAATACTATAAATTTTTTCAATATTTACCTACTGACTCATTAACGAGATGGAAATTTTTTTAGTACTCCTCTAGTATATTTGTTGTATTTACACTATAATTTTTTCTTTAATATTGTTGGATCTCACGTGTACTTTAAATGATATTGACGTGACAAACCGTTAATAAGTAGTACCCAACCATTTTAGTATTGGCGCAGTAAGAAAGTTTCCATGTTCGTCAGACTTTCTTAGTTGTTAGTACAAGTTTTATGTCATGTTCATGTTGGCTAATCCATAGTGTTTTTGACAACTAAAAGAGAGATTTTTTTTTTTTTTACTAAAATAGTTGTGAAATTGTTTTTAATGATAGTCAACAAGGAGAGATACATATTAATTGACTAGTTAGTAAGATAGAGTGAAGAAGGGAAGGAGAAGGACAATTGTCCCCTCCATGTTTGTTTTAAGAAAAAAATTTGTATCGTAAAGTTAAGGTGTGTTTGGTTGATGACCTGAAAATAGAAATTTGAAAATAAGGAATTCAACGAAAATAGAGTTGTATTTCATGTTTTCAAATATGTGTTTGGTAGCAGATTTAGAAATTGGATATCAGTCGGTTAAACAATGGTTCAAAATGTGTTTAATAATATACTTATAAACCACAAACTAGTTATAGTCATCAACTAAATATTACGTTGAATATAAACTATTATTAATTAATTTATAAACATATTTTATGTCATAAATTTTGTATAATAAGTACTTTACAATATCATATAATTTATAACACATTTATATTATACCAATCTTAATTTAACAACAATGAATTAAGTTTATAACGTGATATATACCATATTTATTAAAGTTTTTATCTTTTAATTTTAATTCTACATTTTAAAATTTCAAATTCAAAATTTAGATACATTGAAAAAAAAAATGTTGTTTTTTAGAATTTTCATGATCTGAAAATAGTCCTAAAAAACACATCTAGCATATTCGTTGAATTCAATGAATGTGGGGACATAAAACAAAATCTCATATTGCAAACCGAACAAGTCCTAAGATTTTAAACTACGTTTTCTCCCTATTTCTCATTCTTCCATTTTCAAAACTAAAAGATTATATACGTGTAAAAGACACTCAAAAGGTAAAAATTTTGTCACTCCCTACAAAAATTTCAAGGTTTATCCTACCTATACATTTCAATGGGAAAGTAAGTTTTTTTTTTGTTGATGAATCTCAATAGTTCTTCTCTTTCTCTCTCTAGCTACAATGATACATCTAATTACTTTTTCTTTCTCTCTCTCTCTCTCCAAAGAGTCAGCCTTTAACTAACCATGAAATTTCGCCTAAGCAATCGCTTTTGGCCAGATCTCTACAAACTTTGATGCACACATCCACGTGGTTCACTACAGGAAAAAGAAAAGACTTTTATTTATTAAAAAAAAAAAAAAAAACAGCATACGATTTCAAAACATGCAAGTATGGTATGTATATGTCGTGTTTTGGTGCAAGGGTTGTCGGGAAAATGTTGTTTGTTTGGCAAGAAAATTTTTAAAAAAGGGCAAAAACTGAAAAGGTGGTTGTTTGTCAATAGTGAGATTAAAAGGGTAGTCAAGCAAAAAAGAAAAAAAAAACATAGTTTTGTAATTTTCTCGAGAAAATTATGTGGTTGGATGGTTTTGTGTCTAATATTTAAAAAGGGTTGCAGAGCAGAGCATCAGAAATAAACTTGTTCATCCACTGTCGGATGCTGGACAATCTCTGCTATGATCATTGCTCCCATGCACGCTCACTTTCACATCTAAACTCTTTTTCAAACCTACCATTTACTCCTAATTTAGTAAAGTTTTCTTTTTTAATATAAATTTAACAACAATTCTCGGCGGTATAATTGCGTAAACATGTCGTCCCTACACACTGCAATAAAATCTTGACAACTAGGAGAGCAAAATGTTGAAAATGAAAATTTTATTTTATCTCTCTTAATTGTGGATGTTTTAAACAATGGTGTGTAGGGAGATCCATACACATTGTATGCAGCTAAGTATTTTTCTAAATTTAATTTTTTAGAAAAATAAGTAACATAGAGCAGAAATCATGTTTTATTTTGATTAAATTTAGTTATAGAAAAGTGAGGACTAATTATTGTGTTTTATTTTAGTTCTAAACTTCAAAATATTTTAAAATTTTTCTTTCTAACCTTTGATTTACATTTGAACAAGTCTTTGTTATAAAAAATTTTACTGAAATATGGATGAGGTTGGTTGATTGAACTATGGAATCAAATAATTCATGGTTTGGAGAAATTATTAGGTGCTCCCGATACAATGAGGCAGATAGTTTTGCACCGTTGGATGTAAGAGAGAGAAATTGTAAAAATATCTTGATTTTGCATCAAACGGTTATATGAGCAGAAAAATTTGAAGATGTACATCCGACGATTTTAAAGAGAGAGTCTCATTGTACCTGGAGCACCTAATAATTTGCTCCTGGTTTTGGAGGAGAAAAATTATATTCTATGTAAATATAATAAAGAATTGGTTAGAAAACATTTGTGATTCCTGAACTTTCATGGAAGTACAATTTATAGTCTCTGGACTCTAGTTGGTAATGATTTTACTCCACATTTATAATATTATTTTCTAAAAGATTTTTTTTTCCTTTCTCTAGTCCTAAATCTATTATTCTCACCAATAGATTTCTAGATGATATAGCCTAAAGTACTAGTATATTGAAAACTGATATCATAGAATAATTTGAATAAAATCATTCTAAAATTTTAGAGATGATTGATAAATTAAATGCGAAGCTTTTCAACAATGTAGAATCAAAAGTACATTTTTCCTCATTTTTTTTAATATAAAAAGAGTTCATATAAACAAAACCAATTAAAAGATTTGTCAAAATGAAAGATTTGAACTTCTTTTTCTACTCAACATTTAAAACGAATTATTAACCTTTAAGTTTGTTAGTTTCAGCACTTTAATCATTCGACACTCCTTGGCCAAGGCCCATATAGAAATATAAATTTTTTGAAAAATTTGTGAGTGTGTATTAAGGGTCCACTGGAGTATCTAACTTGGTGAAAAATGGTTAGTTGGTAGCCAAAGTGAGCATAGCTCAATAGTAATTGACATGTACTTTCGACCAAAAGGTTAGAGGTTCGAAACCCTCTTCTCCCAAATATTGTTGAACTAAAAAAAAAACTTATTAGTTGGTAAATTACTTATTGCAAAAAAAAAAAAAACCATGTTTTAATTAAAGAAGAGGTCATATTAAAGGAAAATAAACATTAATCTGATTTATATAAATTTTGGATATACAAGTCATAGGAAATATTTCTCATTAGGTTGATGACAATGTATATTATCGCACTTTCAAGCCAACATGAGCATAGATTAACTGACATAAAACTTGTACTAATGACCAAAAGATTTGTGATTCGAATCTCCGCCCACATAAAAATATATATAATATCGCACTTTCAACAATGTTAACTAACACACGCTAGGTTATGTTGCTAAAAGAAAAAGTAACACACTAGTTTATGGAAGATATTGAATTTAAAGTAGTTATACGAAGGAAAAAAAATAGATAGTAGGCAACTAAACTTTCTTGATGTGAGCTCAAGAAAAAAAAAACATTTTTTTCTATGTGAAAGAAAATCTTAAATACAACTATGGGACACTAATTGCAAAGCATTTGCAATGAAGTATTGAGCACTATGCTACTTCTCTTACATATAAATGAACTTGAAGAAATACACATAACCTTAGAAAATAAGTTTTTTTTTTTTTTTTTTTGACAACATGTGGGGTAGGAGGATTCGAACCAGAGATCTCTTGATCATTAGTACAAGTTTTATGTCAGTTGAACTATGCTCATGTTGGCACCCTAGACGATAAGTTGCTAATTAGTTATTTACAAGATAGATAAATACATTAATTATCTCTTTGAGTAATTTTCTCTCGACAGAAAACTCACTACGAGTGTGGTAAAAGATAATTTGTGGAATGAAACTGAAATGAAATACAATATAAACTCTCCAACAAATCCATCAAAAGTTTTAGGTATTAAAAATGGGAGGAGAATGATAGACAAAGATTATAGAACAAATCCAATAATAAACGCATTTCGTGTTTTTATTGTAAGGAAATAAACCACGAGAAAAATGACTATAGAAAATGTAAGGAAAAATATTTATGATTTAAGTAAAGTGTTGTCATACTATTGAACTAGTTGACTTTTTTTTTTTTTTTTTTTTTTTTTTGAGTACATCAACATTTGGGGATGGGGGGATTCAAACCTCTGACTTCATGGTCGAGAGTACATGACAATTACCGCTGAGTTAAGCTCGCTTTGGCTAACTAGTTGACTTTGAAGTTATAATGATGGGAAATGATGGTACATTAAGAATTATGTATATTAGAGATATGTGTGCTTGAATGATAATAATTTGTGCTGGAAATTAATCTTGAAAAATGTTACACACATTTCATATATGTTTTTAATTAAATCTTATTTTACAAGTTGTCATAGTCACTTTGGTGATTATAGAAACTTACCCATGATTCCTTGTATTGGAGTTTGTGTGTTAAAACCTTGTAATGTTATTGTAGATTACAAATATCTAAATATAAATGAAATTAATTGTTTTTCTTTTAAGACAAAATATAATTTTGGTTCAGGAAGTTTGAGGTTGATTCCTCTTTATAGATCTACCAAATTAAAGAAGAAAATTCATATTTGATTGAGGAGGAATAATCCTTCTTGCTTATCAAAATGAGGAAGAACGTAATGTTCCGCGTTTCGTTACTCCTAGGAGGCCGTTTGGTGCAAGGGTTTTGGAGATGGAAATGGACAAGAGTTTATGATGCCCTTGTTTGTTTCAAGGTTTCTGTGGTGGGCCCAGGAAATAACGCATTCCCAGGCATCATTTATGCCCATATCCAAGGGCTTTCTATGCCCTTGCAAAAGCATGAGTTTTCTCTTTGCCCATCTCTTTTTTTTATTTTTATTTTTATATGCAATATTATTTTGAATATATTTAATTAATTAACTAATGGATACTAAATTAAAAATAATATAATAAATTATTTAATTAGATTAAATAATAATTTGTCAATAATTTCAAATTTTTTTTAAACAAATACTTAGTCCAAGTTTATTAAAGGGATGTAATTACATATTTACTAAAATTATAATTAATTAGTTAACATTATTGAAAATATATTTAATTATTGAATTAAAATTATTTAAATGAATTTAGTATAAAAATTCATTTTTCAATAATTATAATTAATTACTTATTGATTATTTATAATCAATTAATTATTTTTTTGGATTTTCTTATAATAAATAAATAATCATATTATTATTAAAATATTTATCTAATTAATTTTTATGGATACAAATATATTAAATTATTGTAGTTAAAGATATTTATTAAAAAAATTAATTAAATAATTTTAATTAGTTAAATTAACATAGTTTATCCATTAAAATTATTTCATGATTATTAATTCATTAATATTTATTAATAGTTTGAATTAATTTTGATCATTTTATTGATTAATTTATTAAAATTACAAAAAATTTACCTGATTAATTTTAAAAAATAAATACAGACATAATTCGTTCTCCTAAAATCCTGATGACATTCCCATGCACAACCAAACACAATTATCTTTTATTCCCAGCAATCTTATTCCCAGGCATTCTTTATTCCCAGGCATCTATAAAACCTTAAACCAAACGGGCCCTAGGTGGCAATGATAGGCTGGTTGGGCGGTGGGAAGGGAGGAGTTAACCCCAACCAAAATAATTTTTTTTAAAAAAAACCATTATTTTTAGCCAATTAAAAAAATGCACATTTTAAGTCGACTCAATAGAATATGCCACATCAGTCCAGTCATTCAATTGCTGACACGTCATTTAAAAAAATCAGGAAATAATTTTTTTAATAAAAAATAGGTGCCACATCAGCATTCGGTTTAAAAGAAAATTTGACGAAGGGACCAAGAGTGTAACGAAATCCAAACCTCAGGAGCTAAATTGTTGAGTTTGAAAACTCAAGGACCAAAATGAAACCTAACCTTAACCTCGGGGACTAAAAGTGCCTTGAACAACAGATCTTTTGATTATTAGTACAAATTTTATGTCAATTGAGTCATGCTCACACTACAAGAAATAAACGATTTAGCGACGAAAACACAGCGTCGAAAATAAAAAAGTCGCAATCTTGCGTCGAAAATATAATATAGTCGCAGTTTTTGCGTCGAAAATTTACATTTCGACGCAACTTGCGACGAAAGAATTCATTTCGACGCAAGCTTGGGACGAAACTATTCATTTCGACGCAACCTTGCGACGAAAATGATCATTTCGACGCAAATGTTGAGGGAATTTGCGCGAACGAAAATTTCATTAGACGCAGTTTTTGCGTCGAAAATTTACATTTCGACGCAACTTGCGACGAAAGAATTCATTTCGCCGCAACCTTGCGACGAAAATGACTATTTCGACGCAAATGTTGAGGGAATGGGCGCGAACGAAAATTTCATTAGGCGCCCAACAGATTGATGTGAGCGACGAAAATAGGTATTTAGTCGCAAGCGAGCGTCGAAATGGACTTTTTCGTCGCAAGGCTTGGAAAGGACAACATCTCGTGCAGCGCAAAGCTTCGTGCAGGGAGCCAGTCAAATCAAGTTTGCGTCGAAACCACCATGTTCGTCGCACGGTTGCGACGAAAATCACATTTTCGTCGCAACCTTTGCGTCGAAAATCACATTTTCGTCGCAACCTTTGCTTCGAAAATCACATTTTCGTCGCAACCTTTGCTTCGAAAATCACATTTTCGTCGCAAACCTTTTAAAAGAAAACAGAACCCTTCATTTTCGCCAAGCAGCCTCTGTTCCCTTCGAGTTCTTTCTTTCTTCTCTCTTCCAACCGAGAGTGCTGGGACGTGGCAGCTGTGTTTTTCATCTTCTTCCTTCGAGTTCTTTCTTCTTCTCTCTTCCAACTGAGAGTGCTAGGACCGTTTGGAGGGATTGAAACCGCTGTAGCCGTCGGAGAGCGTCGGAAAACGCCATAATCGCCGTGGTAACTTCTCTCCCATTTTTTTGTTTCTTCCCATTTCCGTTTCTTCCCTTCCCATTTTCGTTTTTTACCATATTTCCCTAGATTTCGTTCATAAAAGAGTGTGATATATATTTTTGGATTCAATTTCTAGTTTTTTTTTTCTCCATTTCTAGTTTATTTAGTGTTAAGTTTTGTTTTGAAAGTTTTTTTTGTCACTTTTGTTGTGTAGAAATTTTGTTGATAGATAAAGTTCTTGGGACAAGCTTTAAGAGGTATGTAAAATACTTCCATTATGTTTTTTCTATACTTGTTTAAGATATAAATTGTTGGTTCTAATATTTGGTTGTTTTTGTTAATTGAAATTTATTAATAAGAACTTATATTATAGATTTGTTATGTAGTTTTGGATGGGGGACATTGTATTTGTTGAATGAATGTATTTCTGTACGTAGTTTTCTTCTAGTGAATGTGGATTTGAGGGTTGGTTCTAATAGTTGGTTATTATATTTCCTATGATTGGTTCTAATAGTTGGTTTATTTGTTGAAGTTTGAGCTATTTTTAGTGAATGTGGATGGGGGGGGGGGGGTTGTGTACTTTTTTAGCTTCGGTTGTACATGTGGTTTGAGGTTCATTGAAATTGTGTTGTTTCGTGAGGTCTATTGAATATTTGTTTTGTTGGCGAAACATTATGGAGAAAACAAATATTGTGCCTATTGAATTTTGTTGGAATGTGTTAAAGTACCTATTATGTCTTCTGAAAGTGGGTTGTTTTAATTGTTGAAGCTTGAGAATTGTCTTTTGAAAGTGAGTTCTTCGTTTAGATGTAAATTATGATTTGAAAGCTAAGGTAAATATTGTGTCTATGGAACATATTATAATGTTTATTTCTTACACTTTGAGATTATTGAACATTGTTTAAGTTTTAAAGTTATTGTGTAATTTAAGCATAGTATGTGATTTATATCAAATTAGACCCATTGAATTAAGTATGTACAATCCCTCGAGGCTAACCTTCAAAAGTCTCAAGAATTACTCCAGAGTCAACGAGAAGAAAATGAAAAGACTCAAGAATTACTACAGACTCAACGTGAGGAAAATGCAAGAATGGAAAAACGAATCGAAGAACGAATGGAAGCAAGAATGAAAGAACTTATGGATAGATTCACTAGAGCACACTCATCGAATTGAAGGTATGATTTTTAAAACTTGGAATTTAAGTTCATTTTTTAGGTTGGGACTCTGATTACATTGTTTGACTCTGTTTTCATATGTTTTGTGACTTTGGGGAGAGTGTTTGTTCTTGAGGATGAATTGGGGGGGGGGGGGGGGGAGTGTGTTTTCAACTTGAGGATGAATTGAGGAGGAGAGGGGGTTGGTTGTTCATTATAGATTGTCAAATATATCTTTTTCAAATGTTTTTATTGTGTTTTAAGGATGGGGGAGTAATATTGGTGATTAGAACTTGGAATTTAATTTCATTTTTTAGGTTGGGACTCTGTGCACTGTTTGAGACTATGTTTTCATATGTTTTGTGCCTATGTATGTGTGATTCTCTGAATGAGAATGGATGTTATATTTTGTCAAATATGTCTTTTTCAAAAGTTTTTATTGTGTTTTGAGGAGGGGGTGCAATATTGATGATTAGAACATGGAATTTAAGTTCTTTTTTTAGGTTGGAACTCTGATTGCACTGTTTGAGGTCCTATTTAAGTTGCCCAGGTGGTTGTTCTTGAGAAATAACTTTTTAACTTAAGTTGGGTGAAAAGTTTTCAACGAAAACATTATAATTGTAATTGTAACTTAATATGCTCTTTCTGAATATGGTTAAGGATGATTTGTTGTTCATGTGTACTTATGTGTATGTAATATGTTGTTTATTTGTAGGATTGAAGTTAACTTGCTGACGACAACAATGACCAAATGAACATTACTTTTTTGGAGCTAACATAGACTTAGTACATGTCTGTATTTGTATTTGGATACTTGTTTGGTCTTTATTTTTTGGAACTCTTAAATTTAGCAAGACTTTGGGTAAAATGTTCATATGTGTGAAACATAATTTTGTTGAATGCTTATATATTGTATAAAGTGGATGAATGCTTTAGTTAAATATTTTTATATGTTCAATGCATATTTGTATAAAATGTAAATCAGGACAATTTAGAATGAAATCGAGTCATTAGATGACACAACACAACATATATATTTTTTTTATTATCAATCGTTTGTGCGACGAATTTAGGGTTTTCGTGGAAAATAAATTAAAATTTGCGGCGAAATAAACACTTTTGACACAATGCTTGCGACGAAAACTGGGTTTTGGGAAAGATCGACATCTGCGACGAAAAATAACAAATCGACGCAAGGTTTGCGACGAATTTCTCTTTTTCGTCGCATAGTCTTTACGACGAATGTTCCCTTCAGTCGCAAACTT
Source organism: Luffa aegyptiaca (assembly GCA_017139565.1). NCBI lineage: Eukaryota > Viridiplantae > Streptophyta > Magnoliopsida > Cucurbitales > Cucurbitaceae > Luffa > Luffa aegyptiaca. Next base: position 2,186,077 of record CM029404.1, on the reverse strand, counting down.
TTTGAAAACGAAACTTGCGACGTTTTTTGTTGTTTCGTCGCACGTTGCGGCACATTTTATAGTTTCGTCGCACGTTGCGACGAATTTGGAAATTTCGACGCAAAATCCTGCTTGCGACACCCCTTTAGCGACTAATTTTTTTTCGACGCTGAAGGTTCTTTGCGTCGAGTTTGTACTTTTAGCGACGTAAATATTTCGACGCTAAAGGTCTGATTTCTTGTAGTGTCATGTTGGCTGTGATATACATTCTAGGATTTTAACTTATGCACTTTCTTTTATTATTTGTGATGTTTCGTTTTTTTTTTTCTAAAGTACGACATACTGTAAAATTATTAGAAGTATGATAATCATAATATAGATGTCACTTTTATAATCACTAAAATTGAGATGCATTATTAAAAATAATATATAATTTTTTAAAATTTGATTAAAAACTGAGCGTAACATTATATTTTTATCCAGATATTAGAAGTTCAAGTCTTTCCCTCACACATTGTTAAACTCAAAATAAAATAAAATGAAAGTGATCCTCGTCGTATGTACTAACTATCATTATGGAATGTGTCTAAGAAAAACTATAATTGTGGATTGACATTTTCTCCTCTAATTTATGAGAATTTTTTTTAGGTGTTACCGATGTAATAAGGTCGACAGTTTTGTACCATTGGATGTAAGAGAGAGAAATGGTAAAAACACCTCGATTTTGTATCTAACGGTCATTAGGAGTAGACAAATTTGAATATTTACATCAGACGGTTTTTAAAGAGGGAGCCTCATTGCACTCGAAACACCTAATAACTTCCTCTAATTTAGATGACAACTGGTGAGCATATTCTTTCATTTTAATTTTCACGATTACAAATATATAGGGAGGAATTTGGATAAGTAGTTTTATTAATTTTCTAAAATATATATTTTTTTTAATCAATTTTCTAAAATATTTTTCAATATAGCTATATGATAGTATTTATAAATAAACACTTCAAAAAATAATTGTCAATATAATATTTTGTAAAATCTAGTTTTTTTTTTTTGAACAAATTTTGTAAAAGTTATTAATCAATGCTAATCATTATGGTTTCATTTTACTGATAATTAATTTATATAATTGGCTAGCCTAGATGTTAAACTAACTACAATCATATTCTATTTACTATATATTTTATGATATTTCATTCTAATTTTAGTAGATTGCTTCAACAATATTCAAGATAGCTTACCTCAACACTCATGATAACTATGTATCAAAAAAAAAAAAAAAAACACTCATGATAAGTTGAGAAATTTTCCTTGACAATAAATTTATGTGTGGATAGACTCCTAAAAATTTTAATGGTTAAATTGAGACTAATAATCAATATGAGCTTAATTCAACTATTTAAGATATATAAAAAAATATATAATAGATTATTACTATTTAAATTTTATCAAATTGAACCTTTACTTTAATCAAGTGGTAAAATTAATACTCTTATTTTAGGTTAAATTACAAGTTTCGTCCTTGAACTTTCAGAGTTGTATCAATTTGATCCTTAAACTGTTAACTTTATGTCTAATAGCTTCCTAAACTTTAAAAATGTTTAATAGATCTTTGAACTTTCAATTTTGTGTTTAATAAGTCTCTTGCATAGCCAAGATTTTAAAAATTAATCAATCAATTAGATATATTTATATGCCTATTGGGATCATAAACTCCTAATTGTGTATATAGTAGACTTGCGAATTTTAAAATTTGTCGAATAGGTCAAGAATTTATTAGATATGAAATTGAAAATTAATGACCTATTGGACATAAAATTAAAAGTGTGAGAACCTATTTGACAAATTTCAAACTTTAGGAACTAAACTGACACAACCCTGAAAATTTAGGGACTAAACTTGTATTTGAACATTTATTTTATGATTATTATTTTTGACGAGTTGTGGCTTATTGTGGACATTCTTGTAGCCAGACAAAACTTCTTTTTTAGGAATTGGTTTTCTCGTTGTGTTGGATTTTTTTTAGTTAAATTTGAACATTATACTCTTGAGCTTAAGGACGTTTTCACCAACCTAATTTTGTGGCTATGTTTGGATATTTTTATACGTTTGAACATTTTTATGTCTTACTCTCCAATGTTTTATGTTTATTGAGATATATATGTACAATCTATAGGTTAGTTTTTGATTAATTTTTAAATCAAGCTTTGAGAAGATATTAATCTTACCACTTATTTCAGTTTGATGAATTAAAAATTTAAAGTTAAAATTAGTTGACCAAGGGGACCATAAAAAATCTCAAATAAATAATTGATAGGTAGATAGAAGATATTTAGACAAGAAAAGGTTTTTAAAAAGCACACCCTAAAAAAAAAAAAAAAAAAAAAGGTTTAAATCCTATTTTGGTCCTACACTTTTAGGATTATTCTATTTTTGTTCTTGAACTTTCGAAATGTTCGTTTTAGTCCCTAACTTCCAAGTTTATTCCATTTTAGTCTCTAGACTTTTAAAATATCTGTTTTAGTCTCTGAACTTTAAAAAAAAAATGACTATTTTGGTCCTTACTTTTATTTCAATTTCAACAAATTAAATGACATATAGTTTTGAGCATGTGTATTATATTGTTAATATGAGCATGATTTCATGTCAAATAGATTAGAAACAAACATTAGGCAAAACAGATTCAAAGTATAAAAGTAACATAATAAGGACCAAAATGATTATCTTTTAAAAGTTTAGGGACTAAAATAGACATTTTGAAAGTTTAAGGACTATAATAGAACAAACTTGAAAGTTTAAGGACCAAAATAAGCGTTTTAAAAATTTAAGGAATAAAATAGAACAAACTTAAGAATTACGAAATTTAAACCTAAAAAGAAATCTTTAAAAAATACACATATGATATATATAGGAGATAGATTTGGAAGAGTGGGAATGGTAGGCTATAGCACTCTATGTATGTGTGCAGATGAAAGAGAGAGGATGAGATCAAATCATCATATTAATTTGTGCAATAAGAAAAGGGACAGAGGGCTGTGTTTATTGACTGCAATTTTGAGGGATCAAATGGGACCCACAATGGAGTCCCATTTTCATGTCTTGGAGTCAATAATAATGCATCATTTTGTGATAGAGATTTTTTTGCTTTAGGCTTAGGATTCCTTTTATCTTTTTTCCCACCTTTGGTGGTAGGATTCCTAATTTGAATGTGGGTGGAAGTCCTTCACATGGATATATGTCTTTATCTGCATTTGGACTTTCTCTCTTTTTTTATGAAAAAAAATAATAATTTAGAATAAACAAAAAAAATTTAGACTCTATTTGATAACCATTTCGTTTTTTGTTTTTGAAAATTGTACTTGTTTTCTCTTCATCTTCTTACCATGGTTTTCATTTTTGTGAAGGAGACATTTGAGTTCCTAGCCAAATTCCAAAAACAAAAACAAGTTTTTGGAAACTATTTTTTTTTTTTTTTTTTTCAAAATTTGGCTTGATTTTTTAAAACATGGGAAAGGAGGTGGATAACAAACAAAGAAACTTGTGGGTACAAATAATCTTTATAAATTTAATTTTCAAAAACCAAAAGCCAAAAACGAAATGGTTATCAAACATGACCATAACTTTTACCATTTCAAAATGTCAATATGAATATAATTTATCGGTTTAGATTTTTTAAAAGACGTTAGATTTTAATCTTCACTTCTCTAAAATATTCTAAAGAAGAATACTTGGTCCAAGTTAAGCTATAAAATTGTTAACTAGACTACAGCTTAATTGGCATAAAGCGTTCAAAAATCTAATACTTTATAAAAAGATTTAATTAACAAAACACTTAATTTTATTTAACGTCTAAACTCAACCACAAAATTATGTAGCCATTGCACCAAAATATCTAAACTTAACCAAAACAAATGTCTAATACAACTAAAAAACTAATTGAGTTCTTTCTTTTAAAATAAATACTTTCAATGAAAATAGAGACACTCAGGACCCGTTTGGTAGCGTTCTCGTTTCTTGTTTCCGTTTCTTCATTTTTAATAAAGAAAAATAGAATTTCATGATTCTAACACCTATACATTCAATAATAATAAACCTATATTCTTATTTATGTTTGGAAAAAATTGGAAACAAGAACAAAAAAGGAGAAACTAGTTTTAGTTGTTCCCAAAAGTTCTATACAAAATTTGAGAGTGTTTCTAAAAAATGAGAAACAAGAAACATACATAGTTATTAAATGCTTAGATTTCTTAATAAAATTAGAAACAAGAAACAAAAAACGAGAATGTTACCATACGGGCCCTCATTAATTAGTTTTCAAAAACTTCTCTAACTTTTTGCAAGTGATTTTAAATCACATCTCAACCTAAAAGTTTAACTTAACTAGTACGGTAAATTTAATATTTTATTAATACTTCAACATTCTTCTTCATGGTCTAAGTGAAAACCAAATGACATTATAGAAGTTTGAACACAGGATGTCATGCTTTGATACCATGTTAAAATCACCACTCAACCCAAAAGTTGGGTTACGGTAAATTTAATATTTTATCAATACTTCAACAATGGCACCTTCGTACATTTGGTAAAATATAGACGAAGAATTAGATCATCTAAGGGAGGAAAAGTTTATATTTTATTGCTAATTTTTTAGAAATTTAGAGAGGAAGTTGAAACTTTATTCTTTGAGATGACTTAATTTATCTTCTCTAAAATTCTGTCGTATCATTTTTTTAGTTCAACAATATTTGAGGGTGAGTAGATTTGAACCTCTAACCTCTTTATCGATGGTACATATGATATATGCTCTCACCTTAGGATATCATTTTAGTTTATAATTTTAACATATGCTCTCACCTTAGGATATCATTTTAGTTTATAATTTTAACATTATTCATAGAATGAAACTCATATAATAAAAATGGTTAAAATGTAAGTGCCTAATTTGAAATTTTGTAAATAATATATAGATGACTAAATTGAAAAATAGGAAAACATTAAGAGTAAAACATATACTTACCCTTATCTTCATTTTTTTATCGATCCAATCAGTTTGATTTGGTAAAGATTATTCCTTACAATATAAAAAGGTGTATTTTGGTGGGGGGTTTTGTCAGATGTGAAAGTAACAATATGTGTTAACATGAATATAACTCAACTGTTAAAATATATTTGTCTTTGATCAATCAACAAGAGCATAGTTCAATTGGCATAATTCTTATACTAACGGTTCGAGTCCCTATATATCTGTCCTCGATCAAAAACTTAGAACTCAACCACCATGATATGGAACTTTAAAAAAAGAAAGAAAAAAGTGTGACGACATGTGGATATGAAAGTAGATGTAGATTAGGGATCAGTTAAAAGGCGTGGGGCCCACTTGGATTGGCTTGGATTTCACCGCATGTTAGGGGCAAAATTGATAGCTTAAAAAGATTTAAGGACCACAATACTTTGTTTCCCATTCCCTTTTCTTTTCCTTTTGGTCCCCCATTTCTTTCTAAATTCCCAATTTTACCATGCACTCTTATTTTAGTCAACTATATTCTCATGTTGCCCCTTGCCCCCTCTATTATTGCCTCTTTTGACTCCCACCATGTTTTCCTATTATTTCTTTCTTTTTGAGGGACTATTTCCATTTTTCTTCAAAAAAAAAAAAAAAAAAAAAAAAAAGAAAAAAAGAAAAGAAAAAAAAAAAGGTAAATTTAGTTGTAAAATTTGTTAACTTAATTTCTCAAAATGTGCGTATAGGAGAAACAAACAGCAAAATAACATTAATTAGAATCGTTCGAAGAATATTCGGTACTTCATAATGTATATGACAACTCAATGAAATTAAATAATTGAAACCAAACGTATAGAATGTAAGAGTTACGTAGCAAATTCAAAACCTTAATTTCAGTAATTTGAATGATGTGTTAAAGAAAAGGGATTGAGAGAGAGATGATTAATGTGGGGCAATGTGATTTTTAGTGTTGATAATAATAAAAAATTAAAAAAAAGAAGATGGAAAAGAGTTTTTACAGAGTCTGATGGCATATAATTGCATCCAATGCTCATGCTTCATGATTTTGCTTCCCATCTCCGACCATCATGTCCCCATCTCTTATAATCATCATCATCAATAAAATAAACACATTATTATTATTATTATTATATATATATTAAATCATGCCATATATATATATATATATATATATATATATTTTGAAAATAAATCATACCATTTATTTACTTAAATATCTTTTCAGCAGTTTATGTTTTTGTCTGCTAGGGTTTTTATTAGTTTAACAATTGGGAATGAGATTTAAATCTTTAATCATTTTGGTTCAGAATGTATGTTGTAACGAATTGAATTTTGTTCAGATTGACTGCTAGGGTTTACACAACTTTGTATTTTGTTTGGTTAAATATATCGAGTCGTCCCTACTCTTTCATTTGTTTAGATAATTCTCATTTTCAAAGTCATTTTGGAAAAGGTTGTTAAAATTTGTCAACGATGTTAAAAAACTGATTGGTTTTTGAAAGTTAAGCTTATCAACACACTATTTCCATCTATAATTTTTTTGTTTTATTATCTATCTTCCCCATGTTTTCAGAAACTAAATTAAGTTTTGATAGCTAAAAAAAAAAGCTAAAAAAGTAGTTTTCAAAAACTTTGTTTTATTTTTAGAATTTAGTTAAAAATTAAGTCCCGTTTGATGACCATTTGGCTTTTAGTTTTTGGTTTTTGAAAATTAAGCCTATAAATACTAATTCCACCTATAATTTTCTTTGTTTTGTTATCCACGCCTTCTTCCCATGTTTTCAAAAACCAAGTCATGTTTTGGAAACTAAAAAAAATAGTTTTAAAAAACGTGTTTTTGTTTTGGAATTTGGTTAAGAGTTCTACTGTTTCCTTCACAAAAGATGAAAATTGTAAGTAAGTTGGGAGAAAACAAATAATTTTCAAAAACTAAAACCCAAAAACCAAATAGTTATCAAACGAGACGTAAAATGTTTTATTAACAAAGATGGAAATCATTGTAAGGAAATTGGAAGAAAAAACATAATTTTCAAAAACCAAAAATCAAAAGCCAAATGGTTATCAAACGAAACTTCAATTAGTGTTTTTATCAATATATTTTCCTACATGGACAAGACATTAGAAGATATGAATTTTGTTGATGTGCGAGTTAGATTCTATTGATTGGCGAGTTGGGTTTTATGTGTCGAGTAACGTTTTGAGTAGCTTGTAGCCAACAAAAGCATAGCTCAATAACCGATATAAAACTTATACTCTTGATCAAGAGATAACCAATATATTGTAAAGAAAAAAAAAATTTGTCCGAGAATCCAACTGAGAATTTTTAGTATATTCAAATTAAAAACTACCTAAAATATTAAGGGCTATTTTATATATTAACATTTATTTTAAAACCGAATTTTCATTGCATCCGGACAGAGTATTTTATTTTTCAGTTTTTAGAAATTTAGAAATAAGAAAATTTGATTTTATACTGAAGTATCAAACTTTTCCATCAAAGTTTATTAAATAATATCATTGAAATTGAATAATAATGTAATATGGGCATGGTGCTCCAAAAAGTAGACTATTTTTTATGATTAAGCTGATATGTTTATAATATTAAATATCTACTTTACTCAATTTAAGTAAAAGGCCAACCAATTTAAATTTTAAAAAATCCACCGATTACTTGGTGTTTTTATTCTTTTTTTTTTTTTTCTTCTTGTTTTTAGGAAAAAGACAGAGAAGGAGAAAAAATAATAGAGAAGAAGAGAATAAAATGAGATGGCACATCTCAAGAATATTGATCTTGTTATTTGATATAATTTATTTAAGTTGAAAGTTTGTCGAAATTAATTGATACTAAAATTCAGCTCAAAGATTAGATCTCTCTTTGCTCTCAATTCTTTTTTTTTAAAAAAAACTTTGCTCTCAATTCTTTATATATATAAAATCATGAGGGATAAGCCACTGTTTTCTAACTAAATTTAAACTCTTTTTGTAATAATATAAAATCAATAAAAACATCCTTTTATAACTTTTTAAAAAACATTCTTGGTAAAATATACAAAAATAGTCCATAACCTTTTAATCGATACTCAATTTAGTCTTTGATCTTTTAAAATTTTATAATTGTACCGTTAAAAATATTGAACATTTTGAGTATTAACTACGTCGTTGAGTAAAATTTGGTTCAGAATTTGTTAAAATAGTTAATTAATGGTCAATATTTTTTAATTAAACCATGTGGATGAGTGGAACATCCTAATTGAATGCTATGTAACAGGTGTAAGACATAACTCAACGGTAATTGACATGTATCATTGGTTGAGGTTTGTGTTGATGCCAAAATCCGGACAGAAGACTCACCTGACCTTCACGTGACACCAACAGTGAATTTGTAGAAACCGGGGAAGACGTGACCTGTAAGACCAGCAAAAACTGCACACCGGCGTGGTGTAGGCCACACCGCCTCCGATGCCTAAGTCAGAAAACCGAGGAGAAGCTATAGATAGTAAAGGGAGCAGTCGGGAGTAGAGTTTTCGGAACCCTTCTTCCGTGATGAAGAGGGGTTTTTATACCTGTTTGCTCTCCTAGGGTTTTTAGGAATCCGGAGGTGTTTCGGGACGGACCAGGCAGAACTGGAGCGATTCGGGGCATCAGGGACCGAAAAGAGGCCACCGGGCTCGGTCCGCGCAAGCGGGCCGAATGGTCGGCCTTGCCGAGGCCGACCATATGGGTCGGGCCATGTTGGTCCGACCCTTTGGCCCGATCTTCCTCTGGGTCGGTATTTTGGTCCTACCTCTGTTCGATTGTCCTCGTCAGCTCCTTGTGCGCTTGTGTGGTCTAAAATTACCTATAACAGTTTGAATCATCCACTCCAATTGTTGTTGAACTAACAAAAAAAAAAAAAAAAAATCTAAAATAAAGCTTTGATCCATCCATTAACAAAATCTAGTTCATCCAATCACAATTCTTAAAAATAGTTTTAAAAATCAAAATACAATACAAAAACTAACTAGTTTTATCCATACCAGAAAATTGTATTCTATTTCATCTTCAAGAGAATTTTCCTTTTTTTTTGGTTTTCTTTTATCTATTACATTGATTTTTAGAATCACGAAATTAAATCTTCAATATATTTTTTTATAAGAAAAGATGTACTATTTTCTAAAAAAAAAAAAAAAAAAAGATGTACTAAAATCATATATTCAGCATATTATTTCCTTGTCAAACTAACAATAACTCAATTGGTTCCCAACTCCTAAGTATATTATCTTCTGGATTTTTATTTTCATTTTTTTTTAAGTTATATATAAAAATTCTTTTTTTAAGTTAAATTAATTATTTTAGACCCTTATTATAAAGTTAAATCTTGAACCATATTTTGTTTCATGATTTTGAATCTATCCATAAATTATATATATATATATAACAATAACAAATATAAAGTATTTAAGTATGTAATTTGTAGATAATAATCTCTATTAGTTCTAGAGTTTTTATTTAGTTTCATCTTTAAATCAAGTACTTTTCTTTTGTTGCTTCTTGATATCAAATATACATTATTAAAGTTGAAAGTTACACATGAAAGCTTCAAATTCACACCAAAATTTGGTGTTTTTTTTAAAAAATATTTATATGAATTTTCTACCACTACTTAGGGTGTGTTTGGTTTAACTTTTCAAGTGTTTAATTTTGGAAAAAAATCATTTTGAAAAAATTTCTAGTGTTTGGCAACCAATAAAAATGACTTATTAGAAAATGAGATTAAAAAATAAATCATTTTGAGAAAAACACTTGAAACTAACTTTTCTAAAAAGAGTTTTCAAATATACAATAACTTGTTAAAAAACACTTATGAGGATATGTAACCAAACATATGACTGTATAAATTCTAAACAATTTTTATACAAAATGTTTTTTAAAAAATGCATTATTGAAAAACATTTAAATTAAAATGTATTCCAAACGGATCTTTATAAGTTGAAAGTTTAAATTTTTACCCCCACATTCTTAAAAAAAAAAAAAAAAATATTAAAAAAATCCTTTGGACCCAGTTATCACTAATCTAAACTCTACTTTTTTTTTTCTTTTTATTTAACACAGCTTACGTGCACCTCGACTAATGTCACGGACAATTGTTGATCCTACAATATTTGGTTGCCAAGAAACACGTAGGATATTAAATCTCAAGCAAGTAGCCATCATGGATTGAACTCATTCTCTTTAAGCTCTTTATTTTTCCATGGCCCTCATTGAACTTTTTCTTGGACTCAGAGTAATCTAATAATATTCGTATAAATTATAATATTTCTATTAAATTTTCAAAACTCAACCTTATTTCTAAAAAAATATTATCAAATTATTAAAAAAAAGATACTAGCATTTGAAGCAAAGGTAAATTTAAATCCAAAGAATGTTGAGAGAGAGAGAGAAGATCAAACTTCTTTTTCAACCCTTGTGGGATTCAGAAAATAAAGAAGGAAAATGACAGTTGCAGTGTTGGAAGCCTGCTAAACAAAGTCTCTCTATGCAGTGAGAGTGAAGGTTATGAAAACTAAAGAAATCTGAGAGCGACGGGCTCCGAATCATCACTATCCAATGTATAAAGCTGAGCCCTACAGAATATATGTCATATGGGGCTGCCACCTTCCACTTCTTCCTCCATATACGCCTTACCCCCACCTTTCTTTGCTGCTCAATTTCAGACACAATTCATGTATGTTAATGCAAAAAAGTGATTTTAAGAAAGAAAATTAAAAAAAAGCTATTAGGGTTTTCGATAATCGATTATTATAGGTATTGGTCCCGACTCGTGTGTCCCGACCTACCCATTTTTCTTTCTCTCTTTCGATTAAAGAAGGGATCGGTTCATAAGCTTGAACACTATCGTCTTAGCAAGGTAGTATGTACTTTACTCTTGGTATTTCTTGAGTTGCGAGTGAGGCTGGAGAACAAGTTAGGATTATTCTAGAGCTTGCGTTTTGATATCTCTATTTGATATCATTTAGATGTAAACTTTGCCACAGAAACAAATGCTTCTTCATAATCAATCCCATCCCGTTGCCCTCATCAATTTTGTATAGAGTAAAGTTGTATACGAAGCGAAGATTTTATGTATATATCATGTATAGCAATGCAAAAAAGTAAAATAATTTTTATGAAAAAAGAAATAATTATTAGGATATTTTGGAAATCAATCTTGTATAGGCATTGGTCCCATCCCAAGTCTTTGATCCCCAGTTTATTTATTTTCCTTTCTTTCGTGTTGATGCCAAAATCTGGACAGAGAGAACTCAATTGACCCTCACGTGTCACCAACAGTGAATTTATTTGAAGGGAAAGACGTGGCCTGCAAAACAAGGGAAACCTGCACACCGGTGTGGTGCTTGCCACACCACCTCTGTTGTTTAAGTCAGTAATCGGAGGGAATATGGGCAAAACCAGAAAGCTAGAGGAAGAGAAGAGAGAGTTTTCGGCCCCCTTCTTCAGTGACGAAGAGGAGTTTAAATACATGCTCATGCTCCTAGGGTTTTTAGGAATTTGGAGGCGTTTCGGGCTGAAACGAGTGGAACCGAGGCAGCCGGGGGCACTAGGGACCGAACAGAGGTGGAAGAGCTCGGCCCGTGCAGGCGGGCCGAGGCCGAGCTGGGGGTCGGGCCAAAAGCCCGATCCCTTCGGCTTTGGCCCGACCTTTTGGCTGGTTCTTCTTTCGGGTTTCGTTTCCTGGCTGTCTCCTTAGACTGGTTTTACTGTCCTCATCAATTCCTTACCTATCGGAGTGGTCCAAAATTACCTATAACATTTAGTTTGATTAAAGAAGGGATTGGTTCATTTAGTTTGAAACGTAACAAAAACACATCAATTATATTTAGAGTAAAGTTGGATCGGAAGTGAACAAAATTTATGTATGTGAGAAATTATTAAATGCGATTGGTACAATGCGATTTTTTTTTTTAATTTGTGTTTTGTTAATTAGATGTGTATATTGTGGATTTTTATAAAGTTGAGAGTGATTATAAATTTTAATTTGGAGTAACTACATATCTCTGTCGTCTATGGTAAATATTTATAAAACTACATGTGATTTAAAATATTCGCACACACGTACGTACATATATATATTTTGACTATAGTTAGGAATTTATAACTCACTCAGGATTAAAATCAAGATGCATATGATGATCATGTGAAATATTAATCAGTTCAATTAACAGATATATACAGAGAGATTAAATGTTTTGCGATTAAGTCTTATATATGCTCATTCTATATGATACCTCCACTCACATTTCTCCATACAAACGATTTGATCAAATCGTTTTGTAACTGTTATAAAGTGGATCATATCAATATATAGTGTTACCAACATAAGACATCTAACCTTATCTATATACTATAGACACTTTTAGGTTAAAATTAATCTAATCCTCTCATACATCAACCACATACTATTTAAGATTACACTTAATAATTACCTAGACTTTTCATGCAATGGTTAATATAATATTATAAATAAAAACAATTAAAATTATGAATTATTATTAAATAACAAAAAATTAATTACATATTGTCACTGCATGTTATATATACTTACTTTGTAAATAACCTGATATTGTAAGAACTCATGACCTAATGTTCCCAACAATTTGATTATAATATCGTAGATACGGACACCAATTATACTAGGTGTCACTATGAGCATGATCGATTTGTGGATTTGAACAATACTAAATACTTTTGTATAAAATTAAACTTAAGTAGTGTAAAATTTGAAAGAACCATCAAATTTGAAAAAATAAAGGAAAATTAAAAGTATGCAAATCTGTAAATGTATAAAAATTTGGGGTCTCACATTTGGTTAAGCTATACGAAGATACATATGAAATATATATGTTTTTAACAACATATCAAATAAGAGATTTATGAATCACAGACCTCTTGATCATTAGTATAAGTAAGTGTCAACTATGCTTATGTTGGCTATAAAAACAAGAACCGGCATAATTGACGTGGCCACATTTTTGGCCATTTTTCAAATTGAGAGGATGAATCTAGCCGTTTAGTTCAAATTCCCATTTTTTTTTAGATATATTGTGTGATCCTAAATCCAACCTCCATTCTTCAAGGCTCAGTTACAAGATCCAAGAGGTCATGATTCAACATGTCCATAACTTGGGCCATGGAGGAAGAAGCGCACGTGGGAGGAAGGGAAGAGGCCCAATGCAACCTATGGAAAATAGAAGGGAAATCTTTGTAAATGTTTAAAAAAAAAAAATCCCGGTTTAGATAGATTGGCAAAAAAAAAAGAGGACGAAAATGGCCAAAACATGAGGATCGTGTCACTGTATTTGTATCCCGAACTTCCTTTTTTGTGTCACTGTATTTGTATCCCAAACTTCCTTTTTTGTTTTTCTCTCTCCCTCCTAAAACTAAGGAAACTGTATTTGTAATTTGATTCTCTTTTTTAGCTGCAACTCTCCCTCTTTCTAAAACTAAGGAGGTTGTATATCTTGATTTTCATTTTTTTGTTCCCCTAGATTTCATTTTTAATAAAAAGATTTTATTCCCCAATTTATTTTATTTTATTTTATTTTATTTTGAGAAAAAAACCAATAAAACAATGAATGGAATAACCCATATATCTTATATCTTAAGAATTGAAAAATCTCGCCCACCGTGGGGCTCGAACCCACGACCACAAGGTTAAGAGCCTTGCGCTCTACCAACTGAGCTAGACAGGCCCATGTTTTAAAAATTGGGTAGTTAAATAAACAATAAACTGCATATATGCAGGATCGAACCTCCAAAAATTTGGTAGTTAAATAAACAATAAATTGTGTGTATGCAAGATCGAACCCCCAATTTAGTTTACTGTTTGCCTCCTTCTCCCTAAAATTAAGGAAACTTAAGGAAACTTTATTTGTAATCATTCTCTCCCTTTTTTAATTGCAGCTCTCCCCCTCCCTAAAATTAAGGAGGCTATATTTATGGCCTCGTTCGATAACGTTTTGGTTTTTGAAAAGGCTTATTTTACACATTTGAATTCCTAGCCAAATTCCAAAAACAAAAACAATATTTTGAAAACTATTTTTTTTTAGTTTTCAAAACTTGATTTTGGTTTTTGAAAATATGGGAAGAAGATGGATAAGAAAACAAAGAAACTTGTAGGTGGAAGTAGTGTTTATAAGCTTAATTTTCAAAAACCAAAAACCAAATGATTATCAAACGGGGCCTAAACAATTGATTTTCATTTTTTTTTTTAAATTTATCAAAGAGATTTTGTTTTCCCTAGATTTTATTTTTAATAAAAAGATTTTATTGTCCAATTTGGTTTACAGTTTGCTTAAAAAAAAAATGATATTATCTTTTATTTGATTTTATTCCCTGAACGAACATGCAAAATACAATGTAATCGTACCTGGAAATCGATTCAGCAGCTGGTGAAATGAGATGATGATGCTGCAAATGGTGAAGCTTTGCAACGAAAAAACCCTCCGTATCGTCTGAACCGCACCAAAGAAGAACTGAACTTCGAAGAATCTAAGCAAACAAAGGGTCTCTAGAATGTTTAAAATGAAAAGGTTTTCCCTCTTTTTTATCTCTTGGGGAGAGGGTGTGCAACATTGCAAGTATGTGTAATTGTAATTGTAATGTCAAATTAAATGAGATTTGACATTCCATTTATTGCGGACTTTAAAATTTTGATTCAATATCAATTTGTAGCGAAATTTATCCTAGCATTGGTGTCCTTATTAAGTATTTGTGTTTACTTCACTTCCACTGCATGTATTCATATTGCTCAATTATGTGAAAAAAAAATATGAATTACAAATCTGGAAGTTTGATATGAACATTTTGATGTAATTGGTTTTTTTTTTAATTGTTAGATTTAAGTTAAATTAGAATTTCACATCTTTTTTTTTTATCGTTAAATTTGAATTCCTTTTATTTCTAAGCATCTCCTTTTGAGCCTTTATTTTAAGCATATTCTTAGGAGTCTAAGCAATTGAATTTATATTTCTATGGACAATTTTTTCTTTTTTGAGTTCAACAACATTTGGGGTGGGGGATTCGAACCTCTAGCTTTTTGGTCAGAAGTACATGCCAATTATCATTAAGCTATGCTCACTTTGGCATATTTCTACGAACAACTAAAACTTAATTAATTCAACACATAATCCTCTTGATTCTATAGGTGTTGCTCTATGTTTAGGATCAATCAATACAGTGTTTGTCTAGGCTCTTTTCCTATATTAATTTTATGAAACTCGTTTAGTACCTAACTTTTCAGTATTGAGTTCAACCTAATATGCTAATTTAAGTGATCAGTTTAGACTAACAATAAAATTTGAATTTTAATAAAATCAAACTACTCAAGGGTATAGGTAAACATGTAAGTGAATATTTGAAGCTTTGCTCATCTTTTAGGGACATCCATACAATTGAATCCCAATTGTTTTTAGGTCATGATGACGATCGAAAATGAAACAAACTTCATTCAAATAATTATCATAATTTTAAACGATAAATGTATAACAAAAACAGACTTTAAACTAGTGTATAAACTCAATACAAAAGAAAGATAGCATGGAAAAAATAAAAATAAAAAAAGCCTATTGATGAATTCGATTCTGCCTTTATCAAGGAGAATTGAGTTTGTATAGTCCCTAGACTTTTGAACAGAGGGTGGGATAAAAGTTGGATAGACAATAGAGGAGTTTTGCTCTAGAGGTGATTTTAGAGTTTCTCTCTTTTTCTCTCCGGTTTCACGATATAGCTCCTTTGAATCGATGCGTTGTAGTCTTATAGGGGATGTTTGGGGCATGGGATTGGAAAGGAATGGATTGGATTGTAATGTGATTCCAATGTTTGTTGGGCTGGATTTGAGTTGAAATTGAATCACTTTTTGGATTCCAATGTGAATCCGAATGAAATGGTTGGAATCCACAATTCCAATCCATCCCAACACTCTTTTATAAAGTTGGTGGGACTCATCATTTCTCTTTCTATTTTCCATATAATTTTGGTGGGTCCCACTATTTCTCTCCCCATTTTTCTTCATAATTTTGATGGGTCCACCATTATTCTCTTCATTTTCTCATAATTTATTTGTTCATTAATCTATATTTAATTAACAATAGTAGAATATTGTTTCAAAAAAAAAAAATAACAATAGTAGAATATATATAAAATTTTATAATTTTTAGATAAGGAAAGTATATTTTAGATGATCGATGGTTAAAATATTATCTTGATCCCTATATTTTTGGTTTTGTTTCCTTTTAATCTCCTATATTTTCAAATACCTAATTTTAGTCGTTGTACTCCTAATAAAGCTTAAAATTTCTCCCTATAATGAGTTTATTATTAAATTTTCTTAAAAAAATTAGTCTTCATGGCTGACGAGCAAGGATGAGACCTAATATATAGACATTTATTACTAATACATTGTCTCATCGATAAATGTTTATTAATCTATTAGTAAGAGACCTAATATGTTAACACATAAGTGAAAAAGAAAGGAAAATTGTAATGGGTGGCTAAAATCTAATGGTTAATGGTAGATATAACAAGTTTTATAAAAACTTGCAAATATAGCAAATTTTTTAAATCGTTTTTTTAAATTCTCATTTTGCCCATATTTTGATTTCTATCCGTGATAGAAATCTATCGCTGATAGAAACCAATAGTGTATTGATTACGTGTTAATTTGTACATACCTTTTGTTTTTTCTTTTTTTTTTTCTTTTTTTTTTGTTTTGTTGAGATCTCCCTTCCTTTAGATTTCAACTTCCGCTTTGTTTTTTCTTTTATTCCGGTTCAATTTTCATATTGTTTTGCTTCGGCATCTATAAAAACAAAATCAGTGGCATAAGTTTTAGAAACAAAAATGATAGTTTTCTATCAATGATGGGAAGTTTCTATCACTGATAGAAGATTTATATCAGTTATAGAAATCTATCAGTGATACGGTTCTATCACTGATAGACTTCTATGAGTGATAGAAGATTTTTATCACTTATAAACAATCAATGATTGAAATTTTCAGTGATAGAAATCAATCTTTCTATCTGTGATAGAAGGTTTTCTATTAGTGATAGAAGGGTTTCTATCACTAACTATCACTAATAGGATAGTTTAGTAATTTAGACCCTCTGACTACAATATTTTGTCATTTTTGCAAATCTTTTTGCGAGTTGGTTATTTGCAAATAGTTTGGCCCATTTTGCTATACATGCAACCAACCCAAAAAGAAATTACATAAAATATCCACGTAAAGTTATAAACCGATAAAAACTAATTTTGTTATCCATTATAGATTTTGTTTTTTGTTTTTTATTTACATATGAGTGAAAGAAACATTGGGTACTTAACCAAAAAAAAATCTCTTATACATTAAATGAATTATAAGCACGAATGACATCAATTTGATATAATATTTCAGATAAATAAGACATTAGAGCTAAATTATTTGTTGAAATTTCAAAATTTTGACAAAATTATTCAATGGTTAATTTGTTCATTAGTGAAACTTATTTTATTGAAATTAATGAGTTTAAGAAGATTTTTACATTACTTTTTGTTTAAACTAATAGATGAATGGATGAAAATTAAACCAAAACATTTATATAAGTTTAAGAGTCCAATTTAAGGATTAATAAGAAAAGTTAAAAGAATTAAAAAAAAGAAAAAAATAAAGAGCGAACGAAAATAATTTAAATAGAGTAATACCTCTCTTGAAGAAACACAACTCTGTGCTTTCAGGTTGAAGAAACTTGAAAAAATTGTCTAATAAGTGTGTAAGCATTTTTATGTAGAATAAGCCCACTAAAATAGACAGGAAATAGTTCTGTATATTGACAAAAAAAAAAAAAAAACATCAAAAACAGCCAACACGATTCCAGCCCAATTCTGACCCTACACTCCAAACACATCAGATTAAATCCAGACCAAATACAACACACCAAACACTCCATCAGCATTCCTAAGAATCCAGATTCAAGAAAATGATTCTCATGGAAATCATATTCTTAGAAATCCAGATTCCATTCATTACCCCTTAATGACCCCATATAGATTTGAGAGTGATTGGTAGGCGCCAAAATTGAGGTGAAAATATGAACCAAATTGACCCAAAGTGAGACTAGGAAGTAAGTTGCACAAAAAATCTGCATTTTATTTTGACCGACAAAAATTCTGGTTAAAAGCAGTCAACGGGAGTTTGCAGTGGTATAATATTTTTTAGATAATTGTGTGGATGACCCATTTTGAGAGGCCAAAATGAAAAATGTCCTACCTTTTCAGAATAAGGATATATGTCATTTTGCTTACGTCATTATCCTAGCAAAATTATCATCTTACTCTCCATATGAAAACGCGCATTTAAGGCATTTAAGAGCGAGAGGTTGAAGCGAGAGCGAGAGGTTGAAGCGAGAGCGAGATTGGAGATGAAGCAAGAGATTGGAGAGAGAGTAAGAGATTGGAGGGAGAAATTGGAGAGAGAGAGCGAGCAAGAGATTGGAGAGAGAAATTGGAGAGAGAGTGAGAGATTGGAGAGAGAAATTGGAGAGAGAGTGAGAGCGAGAGTAGCGAGAGAGAGCGGGGTTAGAGTAGAGAGTAAAATGTTAATTTTACTTAGGATGCTGACGCAAAGCAAAATGGTATATATCTTTGTTTTGAAAATGTGAGACATTTATCATTTCCGCCTATTTTTTAGGGTCATCTGTACAAAAAATCCCATATTTTTTCCTTGGAGACCTTACAACTGCATAGTGGCTACTTGGCAACCTCGGTACAAAAATACAAAATTTTCTTAGTTTCTTCCTAAAATCAGTCTTTTTACACTAGAATAGCTTCATTGATCACAAGGGTAAAATCACATGTCTTACTCATTTTTGTATAATTTAAGTGAATTAAAACTCAATTAACAACAAGATATTTCTCAAAGTACAAGGACTATGTTTTATCTTAGAGTTAATTAATAATCTTTGTAAACAAGAGTTATAAGCGTCATCCGACTTCGGGTCTTTGCTCGGATACATATTCTTAAACCCAAACTCGATTTTAGCCGTAGTAAACGGTTTGTTCAACTACCTATTTTGCTTATCCGAAATCTTTAGGGTGAGTCCTTCCAACATTGTCCCTATTAAACCTAGATCTATCAATCTGCATTGATCAATAATCTCTTAAAAAATGTTCATCCCCTTCGAGATTCCATATACATTACTACTTTATAGACCTCATGAGGTCTATGTCTGTCTCATCTATGTCATCATCTTCTAATGTCTATACGCGTTAGGAGAGACCTAATATCTTGTAGTGCATCATTAGAAAGTTTTTCTGAAAACGCCTCTCTCACCTCCCTTTGATCACCAAACGGATTAGACACAAACTTGTCGGTTGTCCAAATGCCCACAAACCTTCTCTCTCTATGGAGGGGAAGTTAGTGGACCTTTTTACATTCCAACCTTTTTTGTTTTAGTTCAACAACATTTGGAGAAGAAAGGATTTGAACCTTTAACCTCTTGATCAATAGTACATGTTAATTAGTGTGAGCTAGGCTCATTTTGGCACATTCCAAGTTAAAAGAGATTAGCTTGTGTTGTTTTTAATAATTAAGGATTCAGCTAGCAATGTATGTAACAAATATTGTGTCCAAAATTAAGGTCTTATGAATATGTTGACTTTATATGTATTTTGAATTTTTTTTATACAAAAAAGTATATCCCTTAATTGGGAATAGTGTACAAAGGATACCAAGTCAAGATTCCAAATCAATTTAAAATTAAACTAACAAATAGAACACACTCATTACATCAATTTTGGTTCCCCAAATGATAAATGCTATATTTTTAAATGTTATTTCCAGGTCTTATGTGATGATTTTTATTGTATTGATAATGGTTGGAGTTGGAAGTTCAATATGTTATTATTATTATTATTATGGCATTTAGAAAGCACGAATATGAACTTTGATGTGAATTTTTTATATACCAATTGGTCTCAATGTTGTTAAAAAAAAACATTTAAATTGTTTTAATATTAGTTGATTTTGATGGATTTAGTTAGTATGCTCTGTTCAAGGGATTTTTTTTTTTTTGGTAAAATGTTTGAAAAATGAAACTGATAATTTGTGGCCAAATCAAAATTATGTGTGTTTCCAAGAGACAAGTTCATTATGAAAGCCACTAACAAAGGTTATGTACAAGAGTGGACAATAATTATTAAAAGATTTTTTTTTTTCATTTCCTAACTCTTTAAAACCGTCAATCTATGATCATTGGATACAAAATCGAATTTCATTTACAATTTCTCTTTCTTACATCCAGTGGTACAAAACTGTCAATCACATTGTAGCGGCTTCCTCAAATAATTTCTTTTGAGAATGAGAATCTAGCGACAAAAGGATATTACATATAAGAATTTAAAAAATACCTTTGCAGACACTTCGCCACATGAGCAAACGTAATTTCAATTTAGTCACTAATAGTCCCACATAGGTTAAAGCTTGTAACAATTTAGTCTCTATCCTTAAATATGTTTCTAAACTAAGGTACGCAATCATTACAAATTTTAAACTATGAGAAAATTGTTCAATAGTATCAACTTAAGTATAACTCAACTTGTTAATAAGTTAGAGGTTTGAATCTTTCCCTCCGTACAAGTTAGTTAGTACGAGATTGAAACGTCAACTTTTTAGATGATAATAGATATTTTATCCACCAAAACTATGTTTTTTAGACTGTACTAAGTTTTGGCCAAGTCCGTAGTCCCCTATTTTTTTTAGAAAAATATGTAATCAAACTTTTTTTTTTGTTGAGTTAAAAAGATAGGTTAAAAATCACTTTGATCCCTAAACTTTGATGAAATTAACAATTTAGTCCCTAAACTTTGATTGGTAACAATTTAGTCCATGTACTATCAACTTTGTAACGATTTAGTCCCTATACTTTCAATTTTGTAACAATTTAGTCCCTAAACTTCAATAAGTAACGATTTAGTCCTTGTACTTTCAAATTTGTAACGATTTAGTCCCTATCATGAAAATTAATGTAAAGATTTAATGAAATTTCTCACATAGATAGATTAATAAACTAACTTGGAACTCAATATGTTTATAAGCTACAAGGTTTAATCATTAAATAATAAAAATCGACATATAATTTTGATGATTTTTTTTTTCGAAAATGATTAAATTGTTACAAATTTGAAACTACAAGGGATAAATTGTTACTTATTAAAGTTCATGGACTAAATTGTTACAAAATTGAAATTCGTTACAAAAAGTTTAGGGACCAAATTATTACTTTCATACAAGTGCAAGGACCAAAAGTGATTTTTAACCCAAAATATATATATATATATATATGTATATATATATATATTTAGATATAAAAAATTTGAAACTCTAACTATGGATTAGGATTAGGTAGCTATGCAAATGCATAATCAAACTTGTGTCATCGTCATGTCTGTACATTAAAAGTCATACAGAGAAAACTTCGTTCTCACTTTGCCCCACCGAAAGGAAGAAAACCTGAATGAGCTGACCAAAACTAACGTTGCAGAGCCTTGAATCAAGCCAGAAATGAAGGCTATCTTCTGCCCCTGCCCTGTTTTCGAGCTTTTCTGCTGACCCAATTTTGTTAATGGGTCTGATCCCATGTCGACAGTAGATTACGCCACTGAAGACGGCGGCGCCGTCGCCGGCGACGATGAGATTTTCGTGGCCGTCGGGAAGTCTATACGGAAAGCTACGAGTGTGCTTCAGTGGACTTTTGGTCGTTTTTCTGGTAAAAAAGTTCGTCTACTTCATGTCCATCACCCTTCTCTCCGGATTCCCACTGTCTGTAAGTTTTCGGTTTTTTATTTTTCTTTTCGCCATAGTTTTGCTCTTCCTTTCATTTCTTTAGCTTTCTGTTTGATTTTGCGTAATGGGTCCTCTAGATTATCGTACGTGCTATGAATTTTTTTTTTTCTCTACATGTTCTTATTATCATTATCGTCATCTGCTCTGTGTATTTTCCTTGGAACTGGAAGAATTGAGAAGAAATCATTGTTAATTCACCTTAGAGCTCAGACCATAGGAATTTGTTCCCCTTCTTTTTGTTTTGTTTTTTCTTTCTTTTCAACTGGTGTATTGGCCTCGCTCGTGCATTATGTTCATGGCTGATCCTCTCTGATTCTTGAAGAGCCTTTGCTACCCACGAGAGAAATGTTCATGACTGATTCTCTCTGATTCTTGGATGGAAGACAAGAGCAAAAATGATTGAAAGAAACCGTCACAATGTGACTGTCACTTAATAAACATCCTGATTTGTATGCTTCCAAATATCCGTCAGATATAGATTTAAAATACTTTTATAGTTTTTCTCTCATACATCCAATGTTGTAAGACTACCGGCCACATTGATATAGCCTCCTACAAGAGTTTTAAGTTAGTTATTAAAATTTGAATTTGAAAGCTTGAATCCAAGATCTTGGAGAGTACTTTTTAAGTCCTTGATTGCATCTAAAATTTGAGTTCATAATTTTTGTTTGTGTTGTGCAGTGGGAAAATTACCTACCAATCAAGTTAATGAGCATATGGTTGCAGCATATAGAAAGAAGGAATGGGAAAAGACTATCAAGATTTTGAGTAGTTATTTATCTATTTGCTCTGATGCTAAGGTGTGGCTCTTAGAATGACCTGATCCAATAACTTTGGCAACTTAAAATGGTCTAATCTTATGGCACTTTCAGGTGAAAGCTAGTTTTATTTCCATGGAAGCTCACCATGTTGGGAAGGGTATTGTGGAATTGGTGAATAAACTTGGTATTAAGAAGCTTGTTATGGGGACTGTAGTCAGTGTACAAGATAAGTAAGTGTAAACATTGATTGGTGAATTGATTATCTCTTTATGTTTCTGACTTAAATGTACAAATCTGAATACAGCTTCATGAAGGTCAATAGGATGTCCAGGAAAGCAGATTATGTTGCTAAAAATGCTTCCTCCATCTGTGAAATATGGTTTATAAACAAAGGGAAGCTCGTGTCAATACGAAAAGCTGCTAAATGTGCAACTTCTTTGTTGTCACAAGGACAACCGGCAACGGGAATTGCTGAAAATCTTTGTCCTCCATCATTTCAATATAGTGAGAATGAGAATAAGTCATTCTCGTTGGACCTTCTTCGATCGGTTTCTGCGAATATTTCTATCAATTTAGAAAATAGAGATTGGATTGAAGGGGAACTAGTTCCCTTGAAGCAGGAAATGGCTTCATGTTCTGACAAGTACTTGAATTGTCGATTCACAGAAGATACTATTAAAGCTGAAGCATTGAGGAACAAGGCCACTGAGGATCAACTGAAGAATAAAAATTTGGAATTACTGGCTGGGGAAGCCATGAGGAAGGTGAAATTAGCGGTCTCTTCCTATTTGCATCATTTGTTCTTTTGCTTCTGTGTGCTTGTAATTGATTGAAATTAATATGAGACTTCTCTTTTGATAGGCTAAAGTCGTTGCATCTGCTTCTGTATGTGAATGCAAATTAACAAAAGAAGCTGAGTCTGCATTAAGAACTACAGTCCAGGAGAAGGAAAAGCTCATATCAGAAAGAGAACAACTGCAGTTAGAACTTCAAATGACGCTGAAAAACATTGCTCTTCTCGACTGTCAAACACAGAGAGCAAAACGTCGGCAGGACGAAGCAGCTGAGGAATTGGAACTGATTCAAGCATCTATTTCAATTCTATGGCAGGAGAAGCAGAAGTTCAAACAACAGAAGATGAAAGCATTGCATTGGCTCAAGCGGTGGAAAAGTGGACAAGCACAGTCTGCAAATTGTAAAAGGCTGATTGGATTTGTTGAAGAATTGCCTCAGCTGGCTGAGTTTTCATTATCTGAGATACAGACAGCAACGTGTAATTTTTCGAAGAGCTTTCGGATTGGTCAGGTAGGATATGATTGTATGTACAAGGGGGAGATGATGGGCAGAACTGTTGCTATATCTAAACTACATCCTCATAGGATGCTGCAACCATCAGAGTTCCAGCAAGAGGTTGGCTTTCTGCTGTGTCTATTACAAAATTATAAGATATTTTCTTATGTCATGCCTTAGCTTATATCTCTAGTTTGACATTCCAAAATCTTCAGCAAGGCAACAAATTGTATTAAAGTTTTGGCTGTCAGAAAAGATGGTTGTTCATGATAGAGCTTTGCACTTGCAGGCATACGCTCTTGGTGAACTACAACATCCTCGTTTGGTGACTTTGCTCGGTGTGTGTACCGAAGCCTGGTCACTTGTATATGAGTACATGCCAAATGGGAGTCTCCAAAATCACCTTTTTCCAAAGGGTAAGACTCCTCCATTGACATGGAGAATCCGAGCACGAATCATCGCTGAAATCTCAAGTGCCCTTTGTTTTTTGCACTCTTCCAAGCCTGAAAATCTTGTCCATGGAGACCTAAAACCCGGAAACATCCTTCTAGATTCCCAACTAAGCTGCAAAATTGGTGATTTTGGGATTCGCAGGCTAATATCTGAGGAGTTCCGCTACTTCGAAAGTCTCCCAATGAGGACTGTGCCAAAGGGTGCCTTCTCATATACAGATCCAGAGTTCCAAAGAACCAGAGTGCTAACTCCTCAATCTGATGTTTATTCATTTGGGCTGATCATTCTGCAGCTACTCACTGGAAAGCCAACGGTCGGGCTAGCGAGTGAAGTGCGAAATGCGTTATCATCTGGACAATTAGAATTGGTTTTGGATTCATCTGCTGGAGAATGGCCAGAAACGGTTGCAAGGAGATTGGCAGACTTTGGTCTGCAATGCTGTGAATTGAAGAGTCAAGACAGGCCGCAAATAACACCAGTTATTGTTAAGGAATTGGAACAGTTATATGTCTCAGAAGAGAAACCAGTGCCACCTTATTTCTTATGCCCCATCCTGCAGGTAACTTTGTTTTCACTGTATCAGATGAATTGTATAAAGAAACTTCTCAACCATGTCTCTTTTGATTTATGAATTGTGTGGACTTCTTTCAGGAGATAATGCAGGATCCTCATGTTGCTGCAGATGGATTCACATACGAAGGGGAAGCGATTCGCGGGTGGTTGAAAAACGGTCGTGAAACTTCACCAATGACTAATTTGAGATTGAATCATCTGCATCTAACTCCAAACCACACTTTGCGGCTTGCAATTCATGACTGGCTTTGTAAATCATAACTTACAGTGCTGGAGTTCGTACAAAGTTAACTATTTTACTGTAGAAGGTTTTGGTTCAGAGCAATTTTTTTCTTTCAATAGTTGAAAGCAACTCATTGTATCAAACATTTCATTGTATATATGAATTCTCTCCTTTGGAGTGCCAAAGGGAAACAGTTCAACATAAAACATGCAAGGTTCTTACAAGGGTCACAGACAGTTCTATTCTTGGTACAAAGAGATGCTAAACTTTGAGCCTTCTTTTCTCCTCTTCATTGGTACCATGTTTATTTTTAATGTTAATCTGGTCAGGTACATATAAATATGACATTGAATCCTAAATGGAACTCAAAACAGATCCCCTTCCTCTCTTTACTGAGAAAGCAATGAGGCATTCGATTCAGGTTCGTCGTCGATGAAAGGATGATAGTCATCAGCTGAAATTCCATTCTTGAACTCCTCCCTCTTACCAATCAAAAGGGCGTTTGACTCGCCAACACCATTATCCCATCTATGCAACTCCTCCTTGGTTGGAACCAAGTTTTCTTTGACACTTTCTCGAGTTTCGGGCATTTCGATCTTATTAACATATCCATAAGCCAAAGATTCCTGGTTTCCCTGTGGATTTGCTGCCCTTTGATCTGACAAGACCTGATGTTCTCGGTCAAGACTGTTGAAGTTGGAATTGCACTTCCCATATCTTCCAATGGGTGATGAAGAATCTTCCACAATTCCTGGAGACTTTGATCTCAAGCAGAAGCTTCCAAATCCTAGAATCTCTCTTGTCAACTTTCTAGCCTTGTCCCTCTCCTCTCTGAGAAGAGACCCTTTTTCAAGCAAGTTCAATATCCTCTCTGATTTCTTTCTAACTGAAATGCCCCAATTGAACCTGTAACCAAAACAGCATCAAATTATCAAATATCTTGACAACAAAATTAGAGACAGATAGCTTTCGACCACCGAACAAAACACGAAAACGACATTAACTCGTCGAGTTTGGATTCTTTACTTTCAAGTAAGAAATGAGTGAGCCAGAAAAGCATTTACCCCTTTTCATCCACATATTGGAAGCTTCCCATTTGGGTAATGACATCTTTGTCACTCTGAAACTCCTCCACTACACTCCCTGGTCCATGAGTCAAGAGATATTCAAGAATGATGAGAGAGTTGTAGGAAAGTCTCCAATTCTTCTTTTCAAATTTCAGCAATCTGCCTTGCAAGTTTGTTTACTTTATCAATCATGGATCCCATCAGCATAATTAAAGGTGGGAAATGTAACATTTAAAGTCATAACTAAAAGCTTTGAAGACTGTCTCCTTAAAGTAGACAGTTTGGAAGACCTTTAATTTATCAAGTAACCAGTCAATTGATATGAACCAGAAAGAGAGAAAGGGAGAAATCAATGATGTTGATGGGTTTTGTTCATGATGATCAGAGGATCTGATTTATAGTGAAAAAGAAACAACTAAAACTTAAAACAATGATCAAATAAGTACATAACCAAAACCTTTTGTGTAGAATTGCTACAATTCTCCAATAGTCATCAACCTCAAAAGCTGCCTTTGAAATTGAACTCAAAGTTCTTGCATCAGGGTTTCCACTGATGGCTTCTTCAGTCAATCTAAAAAAAGGGGGAAAAACCAAAACAGATTTTCAGGATGAACAGCAACCAACCCATCCATATCAAAAGCTTAAGAAACAGGAAAATCAACTTACAGTTCAGCAGAGGTGACATCTGTGAGGGCTAATCTGGCAGTCTTGATTTTCTCCTTGAAAAAGAAAGAAGCTTGCTTCTTCAATTCATAGAAAGAGGGAGAGGCCATACTGTTGGATTTGCTCAAGATGGACATGGTATGATGTTTCAGAAACAAAGATGAGAATGAAAGGAACTCTTTTTTTGAAGAAAAAGATGCTTTTTTGTAACTTATTTCAAATGGGAAATGGTGGAATTTGGAGTAAACATTAGGAATAGAGAGAAAGAACCAATGAAAAGAAGCCAAGAAGACAAAAGCCACCAAATGCTTAAGAATCTAATGGAAGAGAAAGAGAAAGAGAAAGAGATGGTGATGTGAGCAAGAAAAATAATTCTGAGATTGGGTTTGAAAATTGAATTTATGGAAATGTAAAGTGTAAAAGTCAAAGTGGCTAACACATTTTAAGACTGATGGACGGCGATCGTTTCGGCTTTGAACCTTTAATTAATGGAATTGTTCACAACCACTCCCCAAATCCCTTCGCCACTTGTGATGGATTTTTGCTATGTATAAAACCATTTTTTAAAAAATGAAAACAGATATTTAACTTGTTTTTGTTTTTAGAATTTGACTAGGAATTCAAATGTATCCTTAACAAAAATGAAAACAATGGTAAAGTATTTGAGATGAAACACATGATTTTCAAAAACCAAAATCAAATGGTTATCAAACGAGGCATAAATATCTAGTTTGAAAAAAGTACACTTTCGGTCTGGCTTAGGTTAGGTTTTATTTTGGTCTTAAGTTTAAAACAGATTAACGTGACACTATTTTTTTTTATTAAAAAATTATATTTCAATTTTTTAAAATAAAAATATATTAAAATAATAAAAAAATTACTTTTTCATCATTCTCTCCCCTCTTTTTCTTTTTCTCCACCACCACCGGCCGCCGTCGAAACCATGCCACTGTCGGAGGTGTTGTCGTCTGCCAACTGCCGCTGCCTCTTCCCTCTTTTTTTTTTTCTCTCTTTTCCTAAAGGGGAGGAGAGGGGAGAAGAAGAAAAGATAATCCAAACCTCGGAGATTAAAAGTTTTGAACCTCTTGGTCAAGGGTACATGTCGATTAGCATTATTGAGCTCACTTTGGCCTCAAGACCTCGTACTTTGATGCTTTTTTTTAAAACTATTTTGATATCATGTTAAATTATAATTAAATCCAAAAATTTAAACGGATAGATTATAATAAATTTAATATTGTATCAACACTCAAACATTTATTAATGAGTATTTGATTCCCGTAGGGAAAGCTACTTAATAATTTGGTAAAAGTATCCTTGAAATTCTTTTAGAAAAAACTAAATAATAAATCATTCTAGTATTTGATTCCATATTCAAAGCTTTTAAAGACTTCCCCATCTAAAAGGCATTTGCAGACATAGTATATACAAATTCATTTAATTTAATAAAACCGACAAAATTCAAATGATTTACACATGGAACCTCATTTGAAAGTTGATTTTGAAAAGATCAAACAAACGTTTTTTTTTTTTTTTTGAAACTAAGATCAAACAAATGTTATTCAAGATCAACTCTAATCAATCCCATCACCTTTGTTGGTTTTTTTCTAATCACAATCGACTTTTTTGTTTTTTAAATAATTTCAATCGACGTTTTAGCACAACCAATTTGAAAAGGTTGATCATTTTAATAATTGGAAAAAATTCTTTGTCAATATTCTTGTCTTCACACTAGCATAATCAATTGAATATCGCTAGACCGATTTATACTACACCTCAGCTATATGATGTGACATCGAATAGCAATATGTTAACATATTTAAATTGAAAGATATAAAAAGTATCAAGAATAAAATAGAACCAACGACGAGTAAAAGAGAAACAAATAGGAAGAGTTCTTACATTCGGTATCGAATACAAGAAGGGCTGCTAAAGTTATTGATTGTATTTTCAAATTTAAAATGGTTTGGAGTAATAGAACAAAATCATCTTCGAAATCCAGAGTTCGAACACATTACCTTCTACTCTGATACTTTGTTAAATCATCAATCAACCAAAAAGCTTAAGTTAATGGGTTATGGTAAATTTAATTATATCAATACTTTAACACCCCCACTACACATTACAAGGGCAAAATTAAATTTACATGTCTACTTCACATTCTACTCGAACACTTCGAGACAATAAATCAGAGAGTTCTTAATTGTATGGAATCAAGAGTATGTGAGATAAAAGAAATACCTTGTGGGTTTGGTGCATCTCTTAAGAATTATATCTAGGTTACTCTTCACATATAATTGTTATTTCCCTCATTTGTGGCTCTAGTCGACTTACCTCTACTCTAGAGACCAAGTTCTATGGCTCAACCTTGGCTCTACACTATGTCAAGGTCTTCAAAATGCAACATCGCATCTCGTTTCATCATTTGGTTCTCAACAACAGGGTCTTTATGCTTTTACACCAATCTAAAACTTCACCGAGATGAGTTCGGACCCTTCATTGGGTCAAAACAACCTTAAAACACTCAACCCAAGCCTACCAGGTGATTTTAGCACTAACTGAAACTTACTGTGGTATTTGGATTGCTTATGGGACTCTACTAGTCTATTATAATGCTTATCGGGATTTATCAGACAAATACTGTATCAACCAAAAACTATCGAGTCCCACAGATGCCTCATGTTGCCACCTTGAGCATTTGAATGTCATCTATCTTTGTTGCTCGCTTGGACATGCTTATCGAGAATGATCCATTGAGTTATCTTTTGACTTGGGACTTCTCAGACATTATTATGGCATGAACCCTCCCATGTCCATGTCAAATCATTTATGCATACCATGTCAAAGCTCAACCCTATGTCATAACCTCTGACCCATGGGAAGAGGTGCAATGTTGACGGACTCGTGCCATTCGACATTATTCTTAAGATCTCATTCTGAAAAAAGAAGACATCCAAGATACTTGTCTTGCAACACTCACCCACACCATGATACACACATGTGTCATGAGATGACTCACTTTAGTCCACAAGGCCCAAACACCATACCTTCTCTTATAGTACATTTTAATATTTAATCTAATATTCATACACGTCAATTTAGCAAGAAGTCATACACAAATGTGGAGTGCCCGTCTAATATTTGATTGATATGAAATATGGCAAGCTTATGTCTTTTACTCATATACACTTAACTCAAGAGTCGCTCATCAAAAACTCCAGAAGTTTACAAATTTCAATTTTAAAAGATCAGGTTTTACACAAAATTAATCTTTGAATAACTTTACCAAGACTTATGAATTTATTTAAAAATCAGCTATAGTATTTGTGTTCTTTGAAGTCCTATAAATTCTGTAGTAAGCATGCATTTTACAATTCATTGAAAGTATGTTCAAAAGGAAAAGGAAAAAATTGCAACATTTTTCAAATTTAAGATAAAAGTTGTAATGTTTTTTCAAGTTTTAGAGTAAAGGTTGCAACATTTATCCAATTTTAAAGTGTAATTTGATGAAATCAAAAGTTTAGGGTAAGTTTTAACAAGTTGTAAAAGAATGGTTTCTTCCCTAAATATTATTATGGATAATTGTAATGGGTGGCAAAATTAAGGTAAATAATGGCAAATTTAGCAATTTTTTAAAATATTTGCAAATATGGCAAAATTTTTGAATTAATTTTTCATATCCCCATTTTACCTTTGGATTGCGTGCGCATCTTCGTTTTCTTCTTTCCGATCGGCGTGGATTTCTCTCCTCTCTTTTTGATTTTGGTAGGTTTCTATCGATAGAAGTTTTCTTCACTGATAGAAAGTATTTCTATCACTGATAGATTCTATCACTGATAGAATTAACTTTGTATCAGTGATAGAAGATTTCTATCACTGATAGAACGTTTTTCTATCACTGATAGAATCTATCAGTGATAGAAAAACGTTCTATCAGTGATAGAAATCTTCTATCACTGATAGAAAGTGTTTCTATCACTGATAGAAAGTGTTTCTATCACTGATAGAAAGTGTTTCTATCACTGATAGAAGTTTTCTATCATTTATAGAATTAACTTTCTATCACTGATAGAACGTTTTTCTATCACTGATAGAATCTATCAGTGATAGAAAAAATGTTCTATCAGTGATAGAAGTCTTCTATCACTGATAGAATTAACTTTCTATCAGTGATAGAAGTTTTCTATCACTGAACTTCTATCACTGATAGAATCTATCAGTGATAGAAAAAATGTTCTATCAGTGATAGAATTAACTTTCTATCAGTGATAGAAGTTTTCTATCACTGAACTTCTATCACTGATAGAAAGTTTTTCTATCACTGATAGAATCTATCAGTGATAGAAACACTTTCTATCACTGATAGAATTAACTTTCTATCAGTGATAGAAAACTTTCTATCAGTCTCCGAGAAAACCGGTGAGGGGAGGAGTCAGATTTCGCAGGGACGCCGGATCGAAGGAACAGTCGGAGAAAAAAATTTCCACTTTGTTTTTCAAATACCCACAACTTAAAATTTAAAATCTCTTTCGATTCTGGCACTGATTTGACCATTTGGGTTTCATGGGAAATTATGTTGCTTTCCACTTCAATCTGCGGCAAAGGCTTGAGCTCTTCGACGACGAGGGTGGTTTTTCCGAGCGGCGAAATCCGACAGTTTAGCGAATCGGTCAAGGCGGCGGAGCTGATGTTCGAGATGCCAAATTTCTTCGTCGTGAATTCTCAGTCGGTTCATGTTGGCCGGAGATTTTCGACTCTGATGGCGGATGAGGATCTCGAGATGGGTAATCTGTACGTCATGTTTCCAATGAAGAAGGTGAATTCGGTGGTGTCGGTGGCGGATATGGGTGCGTTGTTCCTCGCCGCCGAGAGGGTGTCCGGCGGGAAGAAGCGGCGGATCATTGGCGGCGGGGAATCTACTGTTTGTGTTTGGCCGGAGGTGGAAACATAGGTTTAGGAAGGAAGGGTATTTTAGTAAATGCGCGTTTCATATCTTCAATTTTTGCTATTTTTGCAAATTCTTTTGTGGGTTGTCATATTTGCAATTAGTTTGGCCCAGTTTGCCATCCTTGCAACCAGCCCTATTATTATTTAGAGAAATTTTGAATATTTAATAAACTCAACAAAATATTAATAACGTGAATAAAATATAATGGGTTAAATTAAAAATTTAGTCTCTAAACCTTTCAAAATTTTAATTATGTCTATTTTCCATTTTGATTTCCATAAGTTCCAAGGGTTGGTATCATTAAAAAAAATGTTTTTTTTAATAAATCCTTAAAAAAAATGTTGATGTGACACATTAATTAGATAATAAGTGATAATTTGGACGCAAGAGAGTAGGCAAATCGGATAAAGTAAGAGCCTTAATATTTTTTAGTGATCACTCTTATTTTAATTTACTTCTTTATTCTACATTGTACGAGTGGAATGACCCTTGGCAATGAGTGGAGTGACCCTTGTAGATTATAAATTGTGAGGTCTCCACTAATCTTTTCAATGTGGGATCTTCAACATGCCCTCTCAAGATACTTGAACCCAAAGAGGCACCATCTTGAGGAGACATGTTGAGGATCCCATATTGAAAAGATTAATAATATTTAATTAATAATATTAACGACAAACACTTATTAAAAGTAAAATCAAAATGAAAAGCTGATACACTAAGGGTCCATTTGGAATACATTTTAATTTAAATGTTTTTCAAGAATGCATTTTTTAAAAAACATTTTGTATAAAAATTGTTTAGGATTTAAACACTATATGTTTGGTTGCATTTCCTCACAAATGTTTTTATACACAAGTTATTGTATACTAAAGACTATTTTTTAAAAAGTTGATTTGAAGTGTTTCTCTCAAAATGGTTTATTTATCAATCTCATTTCCTAATAAGTCATGTTTAGTAGTAACCAAACACTTGAAATTTTTTCAAAATGGTTTTTTTTTCAAAATTAAACACTTGAAAAGTTAAACCAAACACACCCTAAATGAAAAAAAAGAAAAATCAATTTTTACCCCTAAGATGTATCAATTTTTAACATAAACTTTTAATGATCGATCTCCTACCTTAATTAAGCTTAATGAGTGAAATTATTGAAAATTGAATATAGATAAAGATCGTAACCCATGTGAGTTTAATACGATGGAAACAGAAACCTTAGGATGAATTTAAAAATTGATATTTTTCCTAATGCAATATTTGTGATGAAACAAAAACAGTTATAGCACTTAACAGTAGCAGCATGTGAAGTAGGTTTGATCCTGACCGTCGATTTTGTGGGGTCGAAGCGTCAAGTTGTGTAAAATGAGAATGGTCCAGATAATGCCATCCTGTCATCCACTTTTGGTTAGGGTGGGGCCCCTCACGTGTGGGGGCATAGATCTACCTCCAAAACCGGTAGGCCAACTTCGTTTTTAGACTTTCTAGCTGGCATTCCACCTAATTCTAGCTCCTTATATATAATAATAATATTATTAATAATTTTAATAATATCACTTATTCCACCTTCCATCCCGTCCATGCTTACACACACCGCGACTAATCTCACGACACACCATGACTAATCTCAAGGGACAATTAAATCTAGGTGGCTATCATGGATTGAACCATTCTCCCTAAACCTTTTATTTTTATTTTTTTATGGTCCTTACTGACCACTAGGACCAACTCATGATGGTTCGTCCCAAAACATTTTTTTTTTTCTTTTTCTACCTAAACAGAAATCTTTATAATGCTAAGATTTGGAGTGAGATTCAAATCCGAAAAGGTTTTGAATCTCACTCCAAACTTTAGGTTTATAAAAATTTCGACGTCTTTGTAGTAGTAGTAGTAGACTATTTGAAGTTATACGTGGTAAATAAAGTTTCATATTATGCAATGGGTCAAAGTTGGTAAGAAATAATTAAAAAAAATGAGAATATAAGAATTTAATGAAGGAATGGAAATAATTTGGGAATGAAATTATAAAATTAAAAAAAAAAAAAGAAAACTACAGATTAAAATAGAATGTTTATAAATTCAGTAACTGAAACAAGATAAGTATACAAGTTCTGGGATCAAAATAAGTCTAAATTTCATTTTCTAATATGGTTTATTTTTGTCGAAAAAAACCATTCATTTAATCGACTAAAAAATTTTCAAGATAGCCAAAACGAGCATAACTTAGCCATAATTGACATATATCCTCGACCAAAAGTTCAGGAGGTTTGAATGCCTCCACCCCAAATGTTGATGTTAAGAATTTAAAGTCAATTAAAACAGAAATCAAGAGAGAAAAGGGAGAAGAATACACACGGTTTATAGTGGTTCCACCAATTTGGTGTACATCCACTCTCCAAGCAGTCCCTTCAAGCTTTATTAATCAGCAGTAACCATACAAGCAACATTGAACACTGATACAAGGCACACCCTCAAATCAGGAAAAAACCCACAAGAGAATAAATCCCTAATTTCAGCCTCACTCACGCTCTTCCTCACGCTCTCTGATGAAAAAAACCCACAATACTGCCCTTTTATATACAAATGCCGTGAGAGATTTTCTCTGTTATACAACTAAACACCAAAATATATGGAGGGCATCTGGGCTTCAAAATTCTGCACAAGTGAGCACACAAATGGGCCGTAAATGAGCACAAATCAGCCCAACTTAAATATTCCAAGCAATGAACATTTTAGTTGCCAAAAGCAAGCTATCCTGAGGTGTCAATTCAACACATCACCCTCATGACACAAAGGATAGAAACTTCATAACAAAGCTCCAAAAGGACCTGCAAGGGACTTCAAAATTCATTACGTACTATTAGCCAACGCCTATCTTTAATAGGCTACAAAGATAATTCAAACGAGGACTGGACAGTGACTTCGTAAGCATATCAGCAGGATTCTCAGCGGACATGATTTTAAGAACATTCACCTTATTTGCAGAAATCACATCTCTAACATAATGATATTTAACATCAATATGTTTAGTACGATCATGAAAAGTCTGATTTTTAGACAATGCAATAGCACTTTGGCTATCACAAAATATAACAGGTGTAATGTCATAACCAAGCATGTCTTTAAGCAAACCTGACAGCCACAAACCTTCTTTAACAGAGTCGGTCAAAGCAATATATTCAGATTCTGTAGTTGACAATGCTACAACAGGTTGAAGAGAGGATTTCCAGCTCACAACATTTCCAAATAATGTAAAAACATAACCAGAAAGAGACCTTCTTCTATCAAGATCAGATGCAAAATCAGAATCAACATAGCCTTTTAACAGAACTGAAGAATCAGTGCTTTTAAAGTAATTCAAACCATGATCTTGGCTACCCTTTAAAAATCTCAAGATCCATTTTACAGCTTCCCAATGAGGCTTACCAGGATTACTCATAAAGCGACTCACAACACTCAATGCATGAGCAATATCAGGCCGAGTACATAACATACCATACATTAAACTACCAACAGCACTTGAGTAGGGAATTCGACTCATACCTTGTTCCTCTTCACTAGTTTTAGGCGAATGCTCCTTTGACAATTTGAAATGTTGTGCTAAAGGTATCTTAACACTCTTACAATCATTCAAATTAAAACGAGAAACAATTTTACCAAAGTAATCACGTTGAGTCAAGTGCATGGTATGCTGTTTTCTGTCTCTTTTAATCTCAATTCCTAGAATTCTGTTGGCTGCACCGAGATCTTTCATCTCGAACTCTTTATTCAACAACATCTTCAGTTCTTCAATCTGTGATATCTCTTGTGAAGCTATCAACATATCATCTACATATAGAAGCAAATACACAAACACATCTCGTGATACTTGTTTAACATAAACACAATTATCATGATTGCTTCTAAGAAAACTGCATTTTGTAATAAAAGTGTCAAACCTCTTATACCACTGTCGAGGAGATTGTTTGAGCCCATAAAGAGAACGTTTCAAATAACATACCTTGTTCTCTTTTCCTTTAACTATAAAGCCGGGTGGTTGCTTCATGAAGATATCCTCTTCTAAATCACCATGTAAGAAAGCTGTGGTGACATCTAGCTGCTCAAGTTCTAGATTGAACTGATTTACCAAGGCTAACAACACACGGATTGATGTATGTCTAACAACTGGAGAAAAAATTTCATTATAGTCAATCCCTTCTCGTTGTGTATAACCTTTAGCAACCAATCTCGCTTTATACCTTGGCTGCTCATTTTCTCTTCCAGGTTTGATTTTAAAAATCCAACGGCAATCAACTAATTTCTGGTCATTTGGTTTATCAACAAGTATCCAGGTTTGATTCTTCAACAAAGATGACATTTCTGTATTCATAGCATCAAGCCATAACTTTTTGTCTTTGTTTTCAATAGCTTCTTCATAAGAGATGGGTTCCACATCATCCATACTCTCCTCACAATTTAAAGAATACATAGCAACATCTGCTTGATCTAAATACCTAGTAGGAGGACGAATAGTTCTCCTTTCCCTGTCTCTAGTCAATTGATAATCTGTTGGAATTGAAGTAGAAGCACTAGGTATTTCAGCAAGTGTTTCATCAATTAATGGTTCATTATTCATCGAATCATTTGAAGACTCAGCTTGATTTTCCGAAAACACATTCTCATTACTGCTATCAAATGTCTCAATCCCATTTCTTAAAGACACTGAGGGTTGGAGAGTAGAAGGTTGTTCATTTTCAGACAAAATTTCAAAGGAACTTACATCAACATTTTCATCTCCTTTGATTTTTTGTGTAACATTGGTTTGCCAGGGCATTTCCTGCTCATTAAAGGTTACATCTCTACTTATAATGCACCTTTGATTTCCTGATTCTAGAGACCATAACTTGTAACCTTTCACTCCTTTTGGGTATCCCAAAAAGATACATTTTATCGCCCTATGAGCTAACTTATCTTGTTTTATGTGTGCGAAAGCTGCACATCCAAAAACTCTAAGATAGCTTAGATTCGGTGGTTTTCCAGTCCATATTTCTTGAGGTGTTTTCATCTTTAAGGCTGTAGAGGGACTACGGTTTATGATATAAACTGCTGTATTCACAGCCTCTCCCCAAAAGGTCTTTGGTAAACAAGCATTTGACAACATACACCTAACACGTTCAAGAATTGTTCTATTAAATCTTTCAGCTAATCCATTCTGTTGGGGTGTATAACTCACTGTCAAATGTCTTTTAATTCCAGCCTTATCACACATTTTGTTAAACTGATTGTTCAAGAACTCTAGACCATTGTCTGTTCTAATAACTTTGATTTTCTTACCAGTTTGGTTCTCAACAAGCACTTTCCATTGTTTAAAAGCAGTAAAAACATCACTTTTATGTTTCAACATATGAACCCAAACTTTCCTTGAACAATCATCAATCATGGTTAGGAAATATTTAGCCCCACCATGGGTTGCCACTCTAGCGGGTCCCCACAAGTCAGAGTGAATATAATCAAGAACACCTGAGGTACTATGTGTAGTCTTATTAAACCTCACTTTTGTTGCTTTGCCAAGGATACAATGATCACAAAAAGGAAGCTCTCCAATTTTATCTTTACCTAGCAAGCCTTGTTTATTCAATTCTAATAGACCTTTTTCACTTATGTGTGCAAGTCTTTTATGCCATAGAACAGAAAACTGAGAGTCAAAATCTATAGCAGCATTAGAATAATTCAAGTCAGTGCTACCTTGGAGAATATACAGACCATTATTTAAAGTTCCCTTCAACTTAAGCAACGAGCCTTTATATATTTTCATTACTCCACCCTCAGACTTGTAATTATACCCAGCTTTATCAAGTGTACCAAGAGAAATTAAATTTCTTTTTAACTCAGGTATATACCTTACAGACGTGAGAAGTTTTTCAGTACCATCAAATAATCGTAGTTTAACTGAACCAACACCCCTAATGTTACATTTTTGATCATTTCCCATCAAAACTGTACCACCATCGTGTTCCTCAAAATCCTGAAAATAATTTTTATGAGGGGTCATGTGGAAAGAGCATCCGGAATCCAAAATCCACTCTTCTTCACATCTATTATCAGAAACTGCTAACACCTCAGCCGAATCATATCCTTCATGAACGTTTGCTGTGCTAGTTTCTTCTTTCTTTTCAGTGTTTTGTTGCTTGTTTTTAGCCTTAAGTTGATAACAATTTCGTCTAATGTGCCCTTCTTTGTGACAATAAAAACATCTTTTTCCCTTTCCCCTAGACTTGGATCGTGATTTATTATTTGGTCTATTTTGGTTTGAACCTTTAGTTTCTAATCGACCTCTTGCAAGAAGAACTTCAGCATCCTTCTTCTCTGTTTTAATTTCCAAATCTTTAGATCTAAGAGCATCTAAAACCAGATCTAAAGTCAATGAGTCTCTACCATATTTAATAGCCGCTTTAATCTCTTTATAGCTCTCAGGCAATGAGTTCAACAAAATTACAGCCTGATTTTCGTCAGACATTTTTTCACCGGTGCTAGCTAGCTCTAAACAAATCTTGTTGAATTCATCTAAGTTTTCATCAAGAGTCTTTGAACTATCCATTCGATATCCAAAGAATCTTTCCTTAAGATAAATCTTATTCGGTAGTGATTTACTAATGTAGAGTTTTTCTAATTTTGTCCACAAAGCAGCAGCTGTTTTTTCACCATCAACCTGTCTTAGAACATTATCTCCTAAGTAGAGAATTATCAAACTAAAGGCAATCTCATCCATTTCAGCTCTTTGCTCTACAGAAATGGATTCGGGTAAAGTTGCAGGATCATCTAATGCCTTAGCTACTTTCTGATGAACAAGTAATGCACGCATTTTCTTTCTCCATAAACTAAAATCCGATTTACCAGAAAACCTCTCTAATTCAAATCTAGTAGTCATTTCTTATTTAAGAACAAATACAGAAATGATGATTCCAGAAGCAAGACTGACCTCAAATCGGATGCAAAAATTCCTTTAAGGAAATACAACATCAACATACCACAGAACTGATGATGCCCAGAGAAAGAAAAGTGCTCAACGGCGAAAAAAACCCCACAAATCCAGCAATCGTCATCTCAGATATTCCTCGAAAACAGAGCATACGAAGAGATGATTAAACACAGATAGAGCGGCGATGTCTACAGACAAACTTACTTAACCAAGCTCTGATACCACTTGTTAAGAATTTAAAGTCAATTAAAACAGAAATCAAGAGAGAAAAGGGAGAAGAATACACACGGTTTATAGTGGTTCCACCAATTTGGTGTACATCCACTCTCCAAGCAGTCCCTTCAAGCTTTATTAATCAGCAGTAACCATACAAGCAACATTGAACACTGATACAAGGCACACCCTCAAATCAGGAAAAAACCCACAAGAGAATAAATCCCTAATTTCAGCCTCACTCACGCTCTTCCTCACGCTCTCTGATGAAAAAAAACCCACAATACTGCCCTTTTATATACAAATGCCGTGAGAGATTTTCTCTGTTATACAACTAAACACCAAAATATATGGAGGGCATCTGGGCTTCAAAATTCTGCACAAGTGAGCACACAAATGGGCCGTAAATGAGCACAAATCAGCCCAACTTAAATATTCCAAGCAATGAACATTTTAGTTGCCAAAAGCAAGCTATCCTGAGGTGTCAATTCAACAGTTGATGTACAGTTCTCAAAATCAAACTAAAAAAACTCAAAACCAACGATAAAAATACTTGAATGATCAAGGTAAAAAATATCCCAACTCTCGACTAAAATATCCAATATAAAGTTCGCCCAGCAACCAAAAAGCTCAAAAAAAAATTCAAAAAGATTGAAAACTTAATTGATGGAAGGTATCAATTCCATCACTTCTTCAGAACTGATCCCTAAAACTATGTACAAAGGAAAAACAAACAACAACAAAAAGAAAATTAAAAAGTATGATTGGAAATTACCTGAGCTGATCCTGGGAGTTTGCCTTGTAGCAACCAAACAAACAAAACCTGATCTGTTGGGAAGAAAGACAGATGAGGAAGCAACATCTCTGTGCCACAGCAAAAATTAGAACAAAAACAAACTCAATTTCCTCTTCTTTCATCTTCCATCCACCATTGTCGCTGCTCGTAAATCTGCAAATCCAGAATTGAAACCATCCCAGATCCCCAAAATCACTATGCCCTCTTCTTAATTTACAGTTCAGACAGAGATGGAAATCAACACAGCAATTACAGGAAGAAAAATTGGCTGCTGCTTTTGTAGCCCAATTCAATTCACCGTGTAAATAGAAAGATGAACAAAAAAAAAAAAAAAAAAAAAGCCCGTAATATGAAAACAACCATCACGGGGAAAAATCAATCGAATATTATACTACTGAATTAAATACAATGCTATACAACAACAACATACAGTCAGGAAAAATTTCAGCCCGCCGTTAGCGGCGGCATCCGATCGGATTTCCTCGCGATACCCAGGTGGAGATGAGAGATGCAAGGGCGGTCCATTGGATTCCGGCGACATAGCCGCTACTGCATCCGGCGGCTGGGCACTGGCCGCCATTTCATTTCCAGGCTTGGTCGTCGTCATCGGATTATTCCCAAAAATCTCCCTCGGCAATAGCACCTCCGAAACCCCAAAAATGGCGACCGGGTTCTGATCGAACACCGTCTGGGTCACGGATGCTTGAACAATTCCGGTATTGATCCCGACCGAGCCATTCACTCGCGAAATGTTGAGCGTGAAGCTGCCCGCGCCCTTGTCCTCCGTCGCAAGCGTCGGCTGAACAGGGTTCACAATCGATTCCAACGAGCCGAGAGGGTAATAAGAATGGAGCACATGAAATTTCAAGACAACGGCCTTCTTATCCGCCGGCAGCGACTGGAGCTTGACCGTTGCCGGAAGGTCGGAAAACGCGGTATCCGTCGGAACAAAAAGCGTAATCCCAGCGCCGCCTTCATCGGCCTCAAACTCCGCAACAACGCCAGAAGCCGAGAGCATGGAGGCAGCAACATTGAAATTATGGCCATCAATCAAAGCCCTAGTAATATTAAGCCCCAAAGGCGGGCGAGTCTCGGAGGCCATGAGATCGAATCCATAAGGGACAAGGAGGGCATTAACGGCAAAGATACTGACATTGTAGGGAAGATTCTTGAGAAGCGTCAAAACAGTAGCGTTGGAGGATGAGAACGGAACAGGGGAGTGAACGGAGACGACGCCGTCGAGAGGGTTGCGAGTGATGTTGACGGAGCCGAAGTCGCTGGTGGCGCGGCCGGTGGTCTGGAAGAGAGTGGTGACGAGCTTGCCGGAAGGGGAGATCTGGCGGAGGTCGGAAGGGGAGAGGTACTGGAGGAGGACGTGGTAGCGGAGGAGATCGGCGAGGGAGGATTGGGGGATGCGGTGGGTGAGATCGGAGGAGGCGGCGAGGTAGGAATTGGGGACGGCGAGGAGGGTGAGGGAGGAGCGGTGGTTGAGATCTGAGGCGATGGAGGAGGAGAGAAGGGCGGCGAAGTCGGAGAGGTCCGGGAAGGAGGAGAGGAGGGAGGAGATGTTTAGGGCAAGGACGGGGGAGAGGAGGAGGAAATAGAGGAAGGGAATAGGGGTAAAATGGGAAAAACGAGTGGCCATTTCTCTGGTGCGAAGGAATGAGAGAGGAATGGTAATCGAATGGGGAAGCTTGAGAGAGAGAGAGAGAGAGAAGTGAAGGGGAAGTGAAGAAGAGGGAGTGAGTGGGTGCGGAGGAGGAGGATGAAGGACCATGCGGATGGATGCTTGTCGTATTCAATATTCTTGCCCTTCTACTCTTCTACACTACACACTACTAAGCCTTACTATTTCATTAAACTAAAGGCCAAGGGAATATACATGTGAATCCACTAATAATTTAATCAAGATTGAATTTATATTAATTATGTAGGTCTTGGACTCTAATTT
This sequence comes from Luffa aegyptiaca, assembly GCA_017139565.1. Classification (NCBI taxonomy): domain Eukaryota; kingdom Viridiplantae; phylum Streptophyta; class Magnoliopsida; order Cucurbitales; family Cucurbitaceae; genus Luffa; species Luffa aegyptiaca. The sequence goes on along the minus strand of CM029404.1, from coordinate 2,144,331 downwards.
CTTTCTCAATTAACAAACTAATATTCTTTTGTGATTTCAATAGCATGTAAGGGCTCTTATTCTCTTTGTCAATTCAACGTATTTTAAGTATGAAGGTGAGGTTGGACAGGTTTTCTGCAATGTCAAACGATGTGTTCAACATGAAAGTGGAACATCTCAATTATCGTCTTTCGAATCATAGGCCAATTGTTGGACATGTGAACTTAAATAAATAAATAAATAAGTAAAACATTGAGTTTCTTTATAAGAGTGAAACCAATAAAGTTTGAGGAGAGTTGATGAAGAGGAGAAACTGGAAACTTGATCAAAGATTACTGGAAAAATGCTATTCAATTAGGAGTCGCCTCTTTCAACAAATTAAAAGGGGTGTGGATTGCTTGGAAAAAAAATATAAGCAACTAAAATAAGGAGAGATCAAAGGCTCAATAAGAAAAGCGATTGAAAGTAAGGAGGAAGAGATCAAAAGAGTTGTCTAGTTTGCACCCCAACAAATTGAACAATCTTATCAAGGGCGGAGAAAGAGTTAGAAATGCTACTCAAAGAGGAAGAGAAATACTAGAAGGTGAGATTAAGGGAGGACTAGTTAAAGTGGGGGAGATAAAAATAATAAATGGTTTCACTTGAAGGCGTTCCAAAGGAGGAAAAGGAACTATATTGAGGGTGTGTTAAATCGTAGTGGTGAGTGGGTGGAGGGGAGGAAGCAATAAGAATTGTAGCGACGGAGTTTTTTAAGAACATTTTTCATTCATCTAACTACTGCAATGACACAATGGCCCAAACAATAGAATGAATCACTCAGAAAAGAGAATTGATGCGACTTTTCACTAAAGAGGAGGTAGTGTTAGCATTTCGCAAAAAAAAAAAAAAAAACAAAAAAAGATGGAGTTAACCCTCAAAAGCATGTATCATGCAATGTTGTATTAAAACTATTGGGACCTAATTGGAAATGAAACTACTCGTGATTGTCTCCAAGTGCTAAACAATGGTACCAATGTAAAACCCTTTAAAGAAAACTTTGATTGCTCTCATCTCGAACGTAACCCAAAAAGGATGTCAAATTTTAGATCAATCAATTTTTACAACATCATATACAAAATGATAGCAAAGACTTTGGCAAATAGATTAAAGAAGGCCTTAGACGATGTAATATCACCTACCAAGTCAACTTTTGTTCTTAGTAAATTTATTGTTGATAATGTGATTTTGGGATTCGAATATACTCATGCTATTAAGAGCAAAAGAAAAGCAAACAAATGACTCATAATCATGAAGTTCGATACGGACGAGGCATATGACAGATGGAATTACGATTCTTGAGAAGTTTGATGGAAAAATGGGCTTTGAAACAAGGTGGACAGACAAGGTGATGAATTGTGTGAAGAAGGTTAATTATTTCATCCTCATTAATCGATCCCCCCATGAATATTTCGAACCAAAAAAGGGTCTGAGGCAGGGAGACCCCTTTTTGCCTTACCTGTTCATTTTATGTGCTAAAGGATTTTTAGCTCTACTTAATAGGGAAGAATCTCTCTTTAATCTTAATCTTAAAGGCTTACGTATTAATAAATATTGTCCCACTCTAACACATCTTTTTTTTTTTCACAAAATAACAACCTTCTTTTTTTTCAAAGCAATTAAGAGAGATTGTGAGAAGAAGTATTGGAACAAACCATCAACTTTGACAAATCTTCTTTTATAACTAGAAAAAAACATAACTAAAGCGAAAATTGAAGACTTAAGTAGAATCGTGACAGTGAGACTGACAAATTCGTTGGGTCAATACCTTGGAATGCTCTCCCAAGTAGACAAAACTTGATCCAACTTATTCGAGAAAGTTAGGGCCGGTTTGGTAGGCAATATTCCGGATTCTATTTTATGTTTTCAGGTTCACTGAATTCAATGAATATGCGTTTGGTATATATGTTTTTTAAAACTGTTTTTGGATTTTATGATCCAAACAGTGGAAATTCTTAAAACAACTTTTTTATGTTTTCAATGTATCCAAATTTTGGATTTGAAATTTTTAAATGCAGAATTAAATTTTAAAAGATAATTTTTTTTTTTAATAACTATAGTATTTCATGTTATAAATTCAATTCATTTTTGTGAAATTAAAATTTGCATAATATAATGAATTATAAATTATAATATATTGTAAAATAATAATTATACAAAATTTATAACCTATAACATATTTATAAATTAATTAATAATAGTTTATATTCTCAACTTAGTATTTAGTTGATAACTACAAATAGTTTATGGTCTATAAATATAATATCAAACATATTTTGAACAATTGTTTAAATTTGGATCTGCTACCAAACACATACCTGAAAACATGAAATACAACTTTGATTTCATTAAATACCTTGTTTTCAAATTTCTGTTTTCAGATCACCAACCAAATATACCCTTAGGGATAAGGTTGTGGAGAATGCTCCGGGGTTGAGGGGAGGGGAGAAGAAACGCTCATCTAAGCTATTGCACAAGCAATTTCTAATTACAAGATGAGTTGTTTCCATATCTTCCAAGAAGCATTTGCGATGAGATTAACTAATTGTGTGTGCATTTTTTGTGGGGAGGGTCGATAGGATAAAAAAGAAAAGTTGTAACGCCCCAGGCCCAGGATTCGGAATCCAGATTCGGCCCTTAACGGCCCCGACATTCCCCTACGACCTGGCCACGCCACCATACTTGTCTGATACTACTTCTAAGATTGAAGACTGTCCCCACAAACCAACACGGGGTCCTTTTAGCATGCTTTGTCCTCACTCACATGCTTCCTAGGAAAATTCTCAGGAGGTCACCCAACATAGAACTTCTCCAAGCTAAGCACGCTTAACTTCAAAGTTCCTATGATTGAGCCACCGAAAAGGAAGGTGCACCTTGTTGGTATAGGTAGTATCTATCAATTCTTTTAAGCTTATCTTGATCATACTTTCATGTCCTCAGGATCCCTCTCATTCGGATGTGGCCTCGGTTCATTCATGTACCCCTCCTAACTCGGGTGTTACATGCCCACCAGCTTCCGCCTTGGTTCGTCCCCGAACCACATCCTACTGGGAGAGGTTCTGCTCTGATACCATCTGTAATGCCCCATGCCCAGGATTCGGAATCCGGATTCGGCCCTTAACGGCCCCGACATTCCCCTGCGACCTGGCCACGCCACCATACTTGTCTGATACTACTTCTAAGATTGAAGACTGTCCCCACAAACCAACACGGGGTCCTTTTAGCATGCTTTGTCCTCACTCACATGCTTCCTAGGAAAATTCCCAAGAGGTCACCCAACATAGAACTTCTCCAAGCTAAGCACGTTTAACTTCAAAGTTCCTATGATTGAGCCACCGAAAAGGAAGGTGCACCTTGTTGGTATAGGTAGTATCTATCAATTGTTTTAAGTTTATCTTGATCATACTTTCATGTCCTCAGGATCCATCTCATTCGGATGTGGCCTCAGTTCATTCATGTACCCCTCCTAACTCGGGTGTTACATGCCCACCAGCTTCCGCCTTGGTTCGTCCCCGAACCACATCCTACTGGGAGAGGTTCTGCTCTGATACCATCTGTAATGCCCCAGGCCCAGGATTCGGAATCCGGATTCGGTCCTTAACGGTCCCGACATTCCCCTGCGACCTGGCTTCCCCTGCGACCTGGCCACGCCACCATACTTGTCTGATACTACTTCTAAGATTGAAGACTGTCCCCACAAACCAACACGGGGTCCTTTTAGCATGCTTTGTCCTCACTCACATGCTTCCTAGGAAAATTCCTAGAAGGTCACCCAACATAGAACTTCTCCAAGCTAAGCACGCTTAACTTCAAAGTTCCTATGATTGAGCCACCGAAAAGGAAGGTGCACCTTGTTGGTATAGGTAGTATCTATCAATTCTTTTAAGCTTATCTTGATCATACTTTCATGTCCTCAGGATCCCTCTCATTCGGATGTGGCCTCGGTTCATTCATGTACCCCTCCTAACTCGAGTGTTACAAAAGTCTTCATTAGATGAGTTGAAAAAAGCTTTGTGTTAGGAAAGACAATGGGGAATGGTGTTTAAAGAGATAAACCCCTTCAATCAAGCAATGTTAGCAAACACAAAATTGGTGCATCCTAAAAAATCCTAATATATAGCCTTCTTTCAAGAACCCTGAGAGGGAGATATTTCAAAGATGGAAATTTCCAACCTATGGGTAGGGGTGTACAAAAAACCCGACAACCCGAACAACCCGGACTACCCAACCCAAACTGTAAGGGTTGGATTGGGATGGAATTTTTTTCGATTTGGGTTGGGTTAAAATTTTAAAAAACTGAAAATTCGGTTCGGTTCACGGGTTTGAGGAATTTTTGCTCGGTTCAACCCGAACCGAATCGAAAGATATATATATATTATATATGCCTTTAGTTTTCATGATTAATTGGTATGCCATAGTGGCTGTAGTTCGCCCCTGTGGTGTAGCTTGTCTCGAGTTTGAGCTTGGTAAATGCCAAATTGTTGGTTTTTTTTTTTATATATTATTTTTTATGTTTTTTAAACTTCTTTTTTTTATTTAATCTAAATAATTTATACTTTTATGTCTTGAGATTTACATTATAGTGTTGTAGATAAACATAAATATTTTTAAAAAAAGAAGAATTTTAAATAATTAAAAAAAAAAAAAGACAACCCGGCAACCCAACCCAACCCAACCCGAAAATAGAAGGGTTGGGTTGGGTTGGGTTGCCATATTCATTCGGTTCATTCGGGTCGACAACCCGATCAACCCGAATTTTCGGGTTGGTCCAAAAAATTCCCTTAACCCAACCCAACCCGTGTACACCCCTACCTATGGGGATAACCTATTTTTGACATATAGAAGTATTGTTTAGGGTAGAGAGTTGTTTGTAAAGAGCTATAGGCAAAAGGTGGACAACACAAACCATATTATGATTGATTTTGATCCTTGGATCGACAGAAAGGAGAACAACATTCCTTTTGTGATCAGTGAGGTTTCTAAAGGCAAGAAGGTTAAATCCCTATTAGATGAAAGAAAACAATTGGATGGAGGCGAACACTTCCCCCCACAAAATGTTGAAGATATCCTTAAAACCCCTCTCGATAGGAATATTTTCAAGGATGAAATCATTTGAAGGTGGAACTCAAAGAGCCTATTTTGAGTAAAAAACATGAACCACTTAGCAACTCATCTAGACACTCAATCCTTTCTATGGGCAATGCTTGATCAAAGGTGAGATGGAAGAGGTTTTGGAAACCAAAGTCATTCTGAAAGCTAAAATATATATTTTCATAAAAAGTTAAAAAGAAAACAATATTATTTAGTGCAAAATACACATTTAGTTCATGAGGTTTAGATTGAGTGTCTATTTAGTGCAATAACTTACATTTTTAGTCCCTAAAGTTTGAGAAATGATTATAAATGGTTATTGGACTATTAGTTGACTAATGTAAAATGACGTGCTAGTTAAGTTGCTAACTATGTACTATTGAGTTGACAAATTTATTAATTTAATAAAACTTTTTTGGTGACTTTTTTTTTTCTTGTTCTTTCCTCTTCTCTCCTTCCTTTATCTTCCCCCAAGACCAAATCCTTGACGTATAAATTCTTCTTCAGACTCCAACCATGATGCAGGATTTTGCCATCACCGAGAGTTTCATTGTCAGCTTCGATATCAAGAAGTTGTCTTCAAGCTTGGTCAAAGGTGTATCTCGATTATTTACCACAAGAATTTGAGAAGTGTCCTACATGATGTCGTTGGATTCAATTTTCAACAAGTGCACTTGAATTTGACAAGTGTTTTCACTGAAATCTGCTTGAATTTGAGACTGGTTAACTGCAACAATGGCTAAAAAGAAAAATCATTTTTGTTTTGTATTTTGAAATTTGTTTTATTTAAGTCCCTTGAAATTTAGTCTTTGTTAACTTTTTTTGTTTTTGTCCTAGTCCTCCTATAAATTGTGGAAACATATTCACATCGTGTTATTATTATCATTATTTTTACCAAATTTAATACAAATTTACTTCAAACTACCAAAATAAGTACTAATTTTAAGATTTATTGGAAGTGCGAAGTATACAGTCTAAAATGAAAAGAGATCTAAAGTACATTGATCAAAATAGTATTTTAACCTTAAAAAAATGTCAATAATTTTTTCTATTGAACAAACTAATATCAAAATATATCAAGCTCTCCTAACATAAAGTTCTGGATGTGCTACTTCAGCTTGTTGGTATAAGTAGTTACTATCAATTCTTTTAAGCTTATCTTGATCATATTTTCATGTCCTCAAGATCTCTAATGTGGTCTCGATTCATTCATGTATCCCTCCTATCCTCGAGCGCCACACTCATCTTTACATCCATGAAAGCGATTTCTTATTTCTTCTTTTGTCTTTTCCTTTGCTCTAAATGAGAGTGATATGTATGGACTCCAAATTCAGCCAACATTTCTCAAGAATCTCTAGCCACTTCATTTGGTTGTATCATCAACAACTATGTTGCCATATTAAAAGGAGTGTTTCAAGGGCCAATTTTGAAGGGTCAAGAATATTAGAATTGTCTAAATTTCATAAGGAATGAAAAAGATATTATTTTCTCTCCTATTTCTTTCCATTTGTTTTTTTTTTCTCTCCTTTTGTTTGTTTTAGTTTCTTTAACTTTTTCTTTGAACACAAGTATAAAATGTTTGTGTTATGTTGTGTTTAGTGTCCACCTCTTTTATTAATTCTCAGTTTTTCTTTTTTCACATAGGAAATAATAGTTTCCATGACTCAAAATATATATAGAGCAAAAAAAGAGAACAAGAAATCCTCTCTCTACCTATCATTTAAGATTTAACAAAACCAATCAAGTTGGCAAAGATATAGACAAAGAGGGTTAATTTAAAAGAAAAATTATTGAAGAGAGAAGGTGTGAAAGAGCATCTAAAATTAAAACACTAATCTACATCTAAACTAGAAAAAAAATATTTAAATATAAATATTGAATCCTCTCTTGAGTATCTATAGCTATAAATATAAATATTGAATCCTCTCTTGAGGTATCTATAGCTATAGTATATATAAATCTAAATCTAAATCTATATTTATTTATAGTATATATAAAAGGCATGATGAGTAGAAACTTTCTATGTCAATTTTGTGCTTTATAGATATAGATAAAGATATTTTTTTAAAAAAAAAAATTTAAAATAAAATTATATCAAAATAATAAAAATATTATTATTTTTAAATATATTTATTTCTTTCTCTCATCTCTTCTTCTTCCTCACCACCACCACCAACCTGCAACAGCCGCCGGTCGCCGACGACCTTTTTTTTTTTTTCTTTTTCTTTTCTTCCTGTCTTCTTCCCATCTCTTTTCTATTTATTTTCTTTTTTTTTGTTCTCTTCTAGGTTCTCCCCAAATCTCCCTTCCTTCCCCCTTCGAACCACACCTGCCGCCACTCCTTCGTGTTGGGAATGACAAATAGTTTTGTCCCACATCGGAAGTGTAGTTCTTGGAAAGCTAATTTAAAAGTACTTGTTGTGTATTAGGCTTATAAACTTGATGTGAGGTAAGCCAAGACAAAGGCCCATACACTATAAATAGAGCCATTCCCCTACCTGATCATCCCATCTCATTCTCTCTCCTTCTCCTCTTTGCGTTCATTTTTCTTTCCTGCACTCTGTCCCGACGAGTGTAACCACTCTTGGGGAGCATACCGCGGCAGTTAAAACGTTATAATATGTGGTGCAATCCATTGTTTTTATTAAGTGGTCAACCTAATTGCTACTTAAATATTTTAAATATGTTTATTTTGTTATTTGTCTTTTAATCAATTAGTTAGTAATTAATGCATTCAAAATAGTTGGATATTTAACAACAATAATATATCTATAATCTATAATATATATAAAAGTACGAATGAGGAAGAAACTTTTTTTGGACAATTATATCCTTCAATTTTTACTAAATACCTAAGTTATTCTTCATTTAATAATTACATAAAAAAGTGTATAAAACAAATCCTCCTTAAATCTCTCCCTCCCTCTCACGTAAACTTAATAAATAATGTAGTAATTAGTATCTTTTAATACCTTAAATCTCTCGGTTCATTTCACACAAAACAAATCCTCCTTAAATCTCTCCATTCCTTTCACGGATGATTAAATTTAATAATTAATTTAGTAATAAGTATTTTTAATGCCTTAAATCTCTCTGGTTCATTTCACACACATTTAGGGGCTGTTTGGGGCGCTGGGTTGGTTATAATAGCTGGGGGTTATAATAGCTGGGGGATTATAATAGTCTGGGGGTTATAATAGTCTGTGTTTGGGGTGCAGATTATTATAGTCTGGGATAAAATAGTCTGTGTTTGGGGTGCAGATTATTATAGTCTGGGATAAAATAGTCTGTGTTTGGGATGCAGATTATTTTAGTATAGGTTAAAATAGTCTGTGTTTGCAATGTTGATAGGTTTAACATTAGGTTCTGAATCAAAGGTTCAAGCTAATTATTTTTTTTCCTGAATTTTTTGTTTATTTTCCTCATGCAACTTTGTACGTCAAATACCATATTTTGCAAATATTAATAAGAAAAATGTTTGAGTTTAGTGGTAAAAAAAAAAAATAATAATAAAGTTATAGGTATAGGGTTAAATTATGTCCTTAACTTAAAAGGAAACAAGAATAACTTAAGATAAAGGTTGATTTTCTTTGTTTCAGAGTCATGTTCTTTTTCACAAAATAAGTAATTTTATGATTTCATATAGAAAAACCATATTTGTTTCATTTCTGTATTTCCAACATAAAAATGGTAAAGACTTATTCAAAACTCATTTTACCTTCATTATCAAAAGAATCAAATAAAATAGAAATCACATGAAATAAAAGCTTGAGTAGTATTTTTTAAAAAAATTATTATTATCACGGTAAACTTAAATACGATAAGTATAATTTGGAATGAAAAATATGGTACGATGAAGGTAAACATTCATATACTTCATTATCAAAAGTAATTATGTAATAAAACTTCATATTTATACAAAGACAACCTAGTATCTAACTCTCTATAATTTTTTCGATTTTTTCGACGACCACCAACAAATTTTTCGGCGATTGAAATTTTTTTCCCCTCTTTTTTCCTTTCATTTCTTCTACCTTTTTTTTATTATTTTTTTTTATTTTCTTTATTTTTCGTTTTTTATATTTTTCGAAATGAAAACGAGAAGAGAATATTAAAAAAAAAAAAAAAAAGTCGTCGGTGATCGCCGGAAAAGTGATCGGAAAGTCGATGCCGGTCGTCGGAAAAGTTGTCGGTGGTCGTCGGAAAAGTCGTCGGCCGGTTGTCGGTAGGAAAGTCAATGAGTCACATGGAAGAAGAGAGAAAAGAGTTACTGTAGAGAATGGATAGAATAATTGGGGTGGGTTGAATAGTGTTACTGTAGCAACACGGAGGGGAAAAATAACCAACTCCACCCCTTATTTTTGTTGGTGCCCCAAACATTGGGTTGGTTATAATAGCCCCCACTATTATAACCAACACAGTGGGCCAAACGGCCCCTTAATTCCTAAACAATAACGACCAAATTGTTCAAGTTCCTTCCCTCAACGATTCAATTTCCTTGCACAAGCATAAATAATCTCTCTTCTTCCTCCATCCTTTGTCTACAACTCTCCTCTCCCCCTTGTAATGTAAAGACTAAAGAGTGATCCATTTCACTCCTAATTTCTTCTCTCTTCCCCTTCATAATTGTGATGAGAAGGATGAAGATGAACACTATAGCAAACGAGAAAAGACGTTGAGCTTATGCCATGGAAATCGCTTGAATCCAACATCTATTCTCTATTGCTTGGAACTAGAGATCTAAGATGTATTACTTGAATTTTTTAGATAAGGAAGGAAATGGTTCTCAAAAAATGCTTCAAGAAGAATCCTTTAGAGATGAACAGTTAGAATGCTTTTGAATGATCACTTATTTGTTGTAGAAGTCACAAACTCTACTCCCTTTGAAGGCTATGAATGTTCATCAACATAAGGGGTGCCCTTTCAATCTTGAATCAAATTTTTGGTTGGATTTGTCCTCATCCTATCAAAAAATACTTCAAGAAGAATCCTTTAGAGATGATCGATTGGAATGCTTTTGAATCACCTATTTGTTGTAGAAGTCACAAACTCTACTCCCTTCAAGGCCATGAATGAGCCATCAACATTGAGGGATACTAATTCAATCTAATCAAATTTTTGGTTTTGATTTGTTCCTCCTCCTGTCTAATCAAACAAAGTATCTAGGGTCTCCATCCTTTGGTGGATGAGGACACAAAAGATATGGATATTTTGGAGTTCTTTTTTTTTAAAAAAAAAAAAAATTATGATCTTCCATCAAAATATTGGATGATCCAATCCAAAATTCATTTGATTTGTTAATTAATTTTAATATATAAATAGAAAATTTAGTGAAGATAGTTCGGTACACAATGTTGAGTTGATAAATATATGATCCAATGTACATAAAAACATTTTCTTATGTTGATTTGTGAAACAATAAATAATAATTAGTACTTTTCATTAAGAATCATAAACACAACTTTTCACGATACAATTTAAGATTTTATCAATATCTTTCTCAAATTAAACATATTTAGATCTTAATATACTTCAATTTGTCAATTTTTCCCTTCGTTTCATTTGAAAATGAAAGAATTTTTCTTTCATTAAAATTCAGGATGATAAATCTCACAACATTTGAAAATGAAAGAATTTCATTAAAATTTAGGGTGATAAATCTCCTAAAATGACAACATAGCAAGTAAATTATATATATATATATATATATATATATATATATATATAAAATCAACCATTTCAAGTGAATTAATAATTTAATTATTGATTTATTTGATTTTTTTTAAGAAATTTATTTGATTTGTTTATGATTTATTATTTCTCACTTCATATTTCTCCCTTCATGTTGGTTTGTTTTTCCTCTATTATTCTTTTTATTCTACTCTCCTTTCAATAATTTTATATTGGAAATTTATAATTTTGATTGGATATTGAGTCTTAAAAGGAAGATTTTTTCAAGTAAATCTTTTCAACTTCAATTTTTTTTTTCAATCATTAAAATTTCAACAATCAAAAGATATTTTCGTAAAACATATCATCATCATTATTATTATATGGAAAAACCTCATATTAACTAACATTTATGTCATGTAAATAATTTTTTTAAATATTTATAAATGTAAGATAATTGATAACAACCATTGATATTAGACCCTATTTCAATAGTATTTCTTTAAGAAAGTAGATAATATACTCATGAATGGTTTTGTTGGTGAAAGGTAAATGTAATAGCACATACTTTAGCAAGATACTTCAACGAAATGCACTTTTCTTGTAAAAAAAAAAATACATAATTTTTCACTTTTTTCATTATTATACAAAAATAAGAATAAAAATGTAGATATTCTTTTTTTTTTTTTATAATTATAATATAAATAATGCTATTACAACATTATTTGAGGTTTGAATATGGAAAAGTTATATCAAATATTAAAGTATTTTTTAAAAATTGTGTGCATATATATATTTATTTATTTATTTATATGCTTAAATTGTATATATTTCATTATTAATTTAATTATGTTTTTCCATATTTGAATGAAATGTATACACATCTAATGTCTAATATACAAAAAGTTTATTGTTAAATTAAATCATATAATACTAAAAAGAGTAACCACGTGCATCGCACGTTAAAAAAATCTAGTTAAATAGAAATAATGTTATGGGTAAAAATATCCAATGAAAATTCGGTTCGATAGATCCAAAATTAACGGGCTCGAATGCCAAAAGAGCAGCCCAGTACAGTCAGGGAAAGGAAAGAGAGCCCACGACCCCCTATATCATACCCCTTGGCCTCGACCCATTATCGAGGCCGACTAGATGTGAGGGCTTAGGCCCTTCGTGTGTTGATCCTTCACCGTTTCATGGAGCTCTAGAAAAAACCCTAATGGAGAAGAAGAATAAATACCCACAGAGGCCACCTGAGAAGGGGATCGAAAAACAAAACACTAAAATGAAAAACAATTATCAAACATGTTTGGTTTTTTGTTTTTAGAAAACAAAAAACTGTTATCAAACACATATAGTCTTTTGTTTTTAAAAAACAAAAAACAGAAATACCAAAAACCCAAAACTAAAATGATTATCAAAAGACACCTAAATTAATTCAAAATTTGTAAAAATAAAATAAAATTTTCAAAATTTGTAAAAAGAAAATAAAAATGAATAATAAAAAAAGAGGAAACCTAAATTAAAACAGACATGTTTGGCAAACATGGTTCCCACGCCACTTGTTCTTCTTCTTCTTTAGGCCGTTTCTTTGTTCCGCCGCCACTTTCTTTTGATCTTCTTCTTCTTTACGCCAGCTGATCCTTGTCGCCGCCGCCTCTCTCCCATTCACTGCTGTCGCCGCCGTCATCCCATCGTCGTATTTCTTCTGTTCGTCCCGCCGCAGCCTCCATTCTATGTCTTTCTTCTACTCCTTTGAGGTATTCTCTCAATCTCCATTTATGTCTTTCTTCTCAACTGAAAAACAAAAATTAGAACTTGTCTAATGAAAGAATGGAGGAGTTGCTTGATTTTTTTTCCCTTTCTTTCTAACAACATTAGACGAATAGCAACTGAAAATAAGGGACAGAAATGGGAGAGACTGTTTTCGAGGACGCAATTGGGGCAGAAACGACTAAGAAATATTGTTACTGCATTCTGACAGATAGAAAAGGAATTGGATTGAAAAAAAAGGAACCAACTTTCTTTTCCTTTCCCAACATTTTGTTCCAGTCTCATTACATTGAGGTAAAATAGGCATACATTTTTAATTTGGAGGGCAAAATGGAAGATAAAGAGCTTCTCTGTCCACTTAGGGAAGCTTTTATGGTTTGCCCAAATCCTTATTCTCTGTTATCAGTGAAGCTATAGAAGACAACAGTGACCTAAGAAGCACGGACACTTTAGTTTGGCTAGTGTGTCCGTGTCCGACACGTGTCGGATACTTGGACACTCCAACACTTCCACACTCCAACACTTGTTGGACACGTGTGACAAACACTAGTTGTAGGTTCATTTCAAACCCTTGTTAAGTATACTAAATAGACACAATGCTTAAATGACAAAAATAATAAATTTTAAGAGTAAAATACATGAAATTCATTTTTTCAAGCATACAAATGCATAAACTTATTGATTTTGAATTTCCTTCTGGTATAAAAATGATATATCATATTTTTTCTAAATGTGTCCATGCCGTGTCCATGTCCTAAATTTTAAGAAAATGACGTGTCACCGTGTTCGTGTCGTATCCATGTCTCGTGTCCATATCTGTGCTTCTTAGACAGTGACCATACTCTTAAAAAGTATCCACTATTGCCAACATTCTCAGTGCAAATATTCACTGTTCCAACACTTGGTCCTCGTTTGTTGGAGGAAATGAACTTATTGTCCATTCTCTTGGGATGTTTAGAAGATATTTTCATTTCTTGTGTAAGTAACGATGGTCGCTTGCCGGTAAAGCGTCCTTTCTTATTTTCAGCTCTGAGCACTCAGTCAATTGTTATGTTCTGGGATCCTTTTTTTGTGTCAATTGTTCATTATTCTGGGTTTTTGCTCTATATTGTTCTGTTCAATACTGTGCAATTCTTTTTTAATTGGAGTTGGCTATATATTGTTCTTTGGTCATTGATTGAGATTTAAATTTTGTAGCTCTAGCCCAAGGAAATTGATCTTGTTCAAACTTTATTACTTCCCAAAATATGAAGTGTCGTTGAGGGGCCAGATAAGGGAGAAAGATGAGGTTTTTGTGTGTAAAACAAGTTCTACATTTGAGAGGCTTGAGAGAATCCTCAAGTTGTCCATGGCTTTTTTCTGCAATTTCCTATTACTCAGATACTCCCTCAAAGAAGTCTAAGCTTGCCCCTTTACAGGTTTTTTTACTTCTCTTCCATTTTTTTCATTACTTTTTCACTAGCCATTTATAAATGCAAATTATTCTACTCATGTTTGGGATTATTGGGATCTTTTGCAGGAGAGGAGAATGATAGATAGGTTTAAGGTGTATGCTAAAGGAGGTGATGGTGGAAGTGGTTGTCATAGCACCCGCCGTAGTAGGCACGATCGCCATGGCCAACCTGATGGTATGCTTATATTACTATCGAATCTCTTAATTTATACTTATCATCTGGTCATTACTATGATTTCTAGTTTCAGTGGTCAATTTTGTGTGAAAAAAAAGGAGAGATTTGTGTGAGAGGAAAAGATTAGACAATCAGTTATTGTGTTGTCTTGGATTCAGCAGCTTAAAGCATCACATTTTATGCTGCTCTTTCTTTATGATTTTGCTAATATCATATTGGAATGATAGTTAGGAAGGTAGATTAAAACATTCCCCTTATCAAGTATAACTAGGAATGGTTAATCATAGGCAAGAGTCACCGTTATCATTACAATTCTATGAATAGAATGTGCAACAAATAAATCCTCTACTAAATTATCTACTAATACAAACAAATGTACATCTTTATAGCCTTTTCTTTTAAGCTTCCTAAACCACTTCATTAGGCAATGTTGGACGGAGTTTACTAATTACATTGCTGTTTTTGCTTTTGATGTAACGAGTGTTTGAGCTAGACTAATCAACAACCGTTTGACTCTATCACATTGCTCTTAAACACTGCCTTTATAATTGATGCAGGTGGAAATGGTGGAAGGGGGGGCGATGTGATCCTAGAATGTTCTGCCGCTCTCTGGGACTTCAGCAGTTTGAAGCATCATATTGTATGTTCAACTCTCTCTTTATGCTCCTGCTATAAAGATATAGGAAATGAATGATAAACTACTTTTACAGTTACAGAATTACAATATCAATCAATATTCCTACAATCTCTTGTAGAATGCAAGCAGAGGAGGTCATGGGTCATCGAAAAATAAGATTGGAACCAGGGGTGCAGATAAGGTCATCTATCCCCTCCTGATCTGTATGTGTGCGACTTTGCTGCCTTTTCTTGTCTCTTAATTGTTCATATTTTTCATCTAAGCTACAAATTTAGTCCCGAATTTGATGGAGGCGTCTATTTAGTCTATAAATTTGATTAAGTTTCAATGGTGTCCCTAAATCTTGAATTATGATTCTATGTATTGCTGTCAATTACAAATAATGATGTGACATCTATATTGAACAAATATTAGCTTATTTGACACATTAGGTGGACAAATGGTAGAAAGAAGTGGAAGAGTAACATAGTTTGTAAAAAGAATTCAACATCCTGCTTTAGAAAGAGGATAGGTTCATACATGCTAGTTAATTTTGTTCTATTGTCTTTGTTTCTGTCATCATATCATGTCATACCAAATCTGTCAATATTTGTTTAGTGAATCTTTTAGGCTCCGTTTGATAACCATTTGGTTTTTTGTTTTTGGTTTTTGGTTTTTAAGCTTATAAACACCACTTCCAACCCTAAGTTTCTTTGGCTTTTCACCTACCTTCTTCCCTTGTTTTCAAAAACCAAGCCAATTTTTGAAAACTAAAAAAAATAGTTTTCAAAAACTTGTTTTTGTTTTTAGAATTTGGTTAAGAATTCAAGTGTGTCTTTAACAAAAATGAAAACCATGGTGAAGAAATTTAAAGAAAACAAGCCTAATTTTCAAAAACCAAAAACCAAAAACCAAATGGTTATCAAACGGGGCCTAAGGTTTTTGTCCTTTTTGGAGAGTTCAACCAGATGTAGGGTGGGGGATTCAAACATCTTACCTCTTTGTGAAGGATATATTCATCCTCTGATCTCTTTGTTATCTTTTAGTCAATGATGCTAATGATAGGGACTACATATAATCATTATTCAAAATTTAGAGATGCAATTGGAACTTTGTATAGTTTATGGAGTAATTAGATTCTGCAATCAAATTCAGGGGCTACTTTGTAGTGTAACCAATTTTTTTATCTTTTGGCTATTAAAATTATTAGGATCCTACACTACTAACCTACTGTATTTGAATGATAGATTGTTCAAGTGCCTGTTGGCACGGTCATTCATCTTGTGGAGGGTGAAGTTCCCAGTGTGGTTGAACATCATTCTTCAACAGATTTAGACCTAGACCCTTGGCAGATTCCCGGCACACTAGTCGATGATCTCTCTGGTCCCTGCCAGAAGTCTCTTAAATTTTCAAACAGAGAAGAGGAAGTCGAATCGACGTCTAAGACCACTCTCTTACCATGTAATATTAGTAACAATAATGCTAAAGATTCCTTGTTCAGGAGGGAAACCTATGAAGTTGTATCGACCGATGGAATTTCTCAAGTTTCTGCATTTCCTGACACACCCAAAAGTTCCATCGGAGACGAGATTGGAGAAAGCGAAGAAGTGAGATACAATGTTGCGGAATTGACTGAAGAAGGACAAAGAATAATCATTGCTCGTGGAGGGGAAGGTGGTTTGGGTAATGTTCATGCTCTCAAAGTTCCCAAGAAGCCTAAAGCCTCAATGCCTGTGGGGAAAGAGGATGAATCCTTAAATTCTGATATATCTGAAATGAACGAGTCCAACCTGCGAGTTGGTTCGCCCGGCAGTGAGGCTGTGCTTGTTTTAGAACTTAAAAGCATTGCCGATGTGGGATTCGTCGGGATGCCAAATGCTGGAAAAAGTACTCTGCTAGGAGCCATTTCCAGAGCAAAGCCAATAGTTGGTCATTATGCATTCACAACTCTGAGGCCAAATTTAGGAAACCTGAATTATGATGACTTATCAATCACAGTAGCTGACATTCCAGGTCTTATAAAGGGTGCCCATGAAAATCGCGGACTTGGACATGAATTCTTGCGTCACATCGAACGCACGAGGGTTCTGGCGTATGTGCTAGACTTGGCTGC
This sequence comes from Luffa aegyptiaca, assembly GCA_017139565.1. Classification (NCBI taxonomy): domain Eukaryota; kingdom Viridiplantae; phylum Streptophyta; class Magnoliopsida; order Cucurbitales; family Cucurbitaceae; genus Luffa; species Luffa aegyptiaca. The sequence continues at coordinate 2,127,425 of CM029404.1, read as the reverse complement.
TGCTTTAGATGGTAGAAAAGGGATACCTCCATGGGAGCAGCTAAGAGATTTAGCTTCAGAGCTTGAACACCATCAGAAGGGGTTATCGGATCGGCCATCCTTAGTCGTGGCTAACAAGATCGACGAAGAAGGGGCCGAGCAAGTGTATGAAGAATTGAAGTCGAGAGTGCAAGGAGTTCCTATATTTCCTGTCTGTGCCGTTTTAGAAGAGGGTGTTGCAGAGCTTAAAGCTGGTCTCAAGAGCCTTGTGAATGGTGAAACATCTTATAGGCTTAAGGTAGATGAAATTATTGTTGATTAGGTGTTTGAAATGTACCATTTGATTCTATTTTTGCTGCTATTGATAGAATTTTATGAAATTTGCTCAAAGTCCCATGGATTTTGTATAAATTAATCAAGGATTCTGAGTATCATAAATGAAAAGTCACACAACCAGAAAATGGTATGGCCAATAAAGGCTATGAGAATAATAAGGTGTTCCGAGGAAATGAGTTCAATCCATGGTGGTCATATATCTAAGATGTAATATCCTACTAGTTTCTAACAATTAAATGTATGCGAGTTAGATGGTTATCCCGTGAGATTAGTCAATGTATGGGCTTTCCCAAGTGACTATGAAAAGCTCAAATAATTATTTATCAATTATATTCTCAATGTTGAAAGTTTCAAATAATTTGGTCTAATGATGATACGCAGGACAAGAACTAAAATTAAAACTCTCGTTTATAAAACAAAATTACAATTTCATTTTTCTTAAGGAAATGAAAGATACATATGGAACCCATTTTAATTGTGTTAGCTAGGGGTGAGCATCATAGACCGAAAAACTGAGCCGACCGACCGAAATCGATCGAACCGACGTCGGTCAGTCGGTTTTTGAATTAAATCGGTCGGAGTTTATCAGTGTCTATCGCTGATAGACTTCCGGTTAATCGAAATCTATCAGTGACTATCATTGATAGACTATGATTAATCAAAATCTATCAGTCCTATCATGATAGTCACTGATAGATTTTGATTAATCGGAGTCTATCAGCGAACAGACACTGATAAACTTTGAATAATCAGTGTCTATCACTAGAATCTGACGACAATTTTTTGGTCTTGTACAATTAATTTTGCTATATATGCCATTAGTTTGCAACTGTGCCATCTTTGCTATTAATTTGGTCCAATTTGTCATCTATGCAACTGCCCCTATAAATAAGGGGAAAATGCCTTTTTGGTCCTAGTTTTGAAGAATAGGTGCATTTGATCTTTAAAATAGATATTTTTAGTTTTGAGTTTTGAGAAATAGGTTTAAAAGGTCCCTAAGTTTTCAAAATGAATCTTTTTAGTCATTGAGTTTTGAGAAATAAGTTTAAAAGGTCCCTTATATTATTTTTTTCAACTTTTTAAAATTAATTTTTTATTATCTTTTAATATTAAATGGTTTTTTTTTAAAAAAAAAATAAAAAGTATTAATTAAAAAAATAAAAAAATAATATGAGGGACTTTTTAAGTCTATTTCTCAAAACTCATGGATTAAAAAGGTCTATATTAAAAACTTAGGGACCTTTTAAACATATTTCTCAAAACTTAGGGATTAAAAAGATCTATTTTGAAAACTCAGGGACCAAATGCACTTATTCCCCAAAATTTAGGGACTAAAAAGGTATTTTTTTCCTATAAATAAATAAACCTTTCATTCATTCTTCTAAAACTGCCCATTCTATTTTGTTAAGCACAATTTTTGAATAAAATAGAAGGGTTGACAATATGCATTAGAGTAATGGATCTCATTTTAGAATCACATTGTTTTTAGTACACAAACTTTCTTGAGTTGCCAAAGGAACAAAAATGCAAATAAATAATCAATTGTCTTAAAAAAAATTTGTTTTTAGTACACAAACTTTCTTGGGCTGCCAAAGGAAAAAGAAAAAAAAAAAAAAAAGAAGCAAATAAATAATAAATTGTGTTAAAAAAAGTAAAATAAATGAAATGCTAAAATCAATTTGATGTGGACATACCTATATGTGGTAATCGGTAGAGCCAAAATTTATGCCGTGTCGCATAGGATATATCATTATTAATATCGGTCCTTTTGTCAACGGGGAAAATTTAATTTAATTTTAGGACAAGTACAAAAAACATAAAACAAATTAATTGATGGACGAAACAAGTTAAATTTAAGAAAAAAAACCACTTTTGATCCCGAACTTTCATGAAAGTAACAATTTAGTCCTTGAACTTTGATTTGTAACGATTTAGTCCTGTACTTTCAATTTTGTAACGATTTAGTCCGTGTACTTTCAAATTTGTAACGATTTAGTCCCTATCATGAAAAATTAATGTAAAGATTTAATGAAATTTTTTACCTAGATAGATTAATAAACTAATTTGGGACCCAATATATTTATAAGCTACAAAGTTTAATCATTAAATAATAAAAATCGACATTTAATTTTGATGATTTTTTTTTTGTGACAAGAATTAAATTGTTAAAAAATTGAAATTAGCATAGGGATTAAATTGTTACAAAATTGAAAGTATAGAGACTAAATTGTTACTAATTAAAGTTTAGGAACTAAATTGTTACAAAATTGAAAGTACATGGACTAAATCGTTACAAATCAAAGTTCATGATCAAATTGTTACTTTCATGAAAGTTTAGGAACAAAAATGATTTTCACCTAAATTTAATATATAAGAAACTAGTGTCTAAAAAATAAATTTAAGTCGATGAAATTTTGGTTGAATCCTCCCAATAACTTACAAAATGGTAAGAATGAAGTTAAATCAATGTCAATATAGTTTTAATCGAAGCAATGTTGATTTCAGCTATTTATAAAAGAATAAAAAATTATTAGGCCCTGTTGGATAACTATTTGGTTTTTTGTTTTTGGTTTTTGGTTTTTAAGCTTATAAACACCACTTCCAACTCTAAATTTCTTTGAGTTTTCACCTACCTCCTTCCCATGTTTTCAAAAACCAAGCCAATTTTTGAAAACAAAAAAAAGTAGTTTTCGAAAACTTGTTTTTGTTTTTAGAATTTGGTTAGGAATTCAAGTGTCTTTAACAAAAATGAAAACAATGGTGAGGAAATTTAAAGAAAACAAGCCTAAATTTTCAAAAACCAAAAACCAAAAACCAAATGGTTATCAAACGGGGCCTTAGTAATCTATTTGATAGCCCGACAATAAATGTATCTATTTCTTTTTCTTTAAGTTCGAAGGTTCAGATCCCTATTCTCACATTTGTTGTACTATATATATATATATATATATATTATTTAGATGCATTATAAATAGCCCAATATGCTTTCTCAAAAAAAAAAAAAAAAAAGCCCAATATGAATAAACCAAACTATTCAGAAGTTCCGACTCATCACAAATATGACATGATCAAGTTTGTTTAAGAAAGTAAAGCTATTTGTTGGATAGAAAAGTTATTAAAACGAGAATGATCTTGTTAGGTATCTAACTCTCTTAACCGGCAAGAAACACAAGAATACACGCAAACAACACCAAACAACACACAATCTGGGAGAGAAAAGACCCAACTTTGCGGTATTGAGGGGTTCTTCAATACACAGAGGGGTTATTAGCCGTTTGATATTGATATTCAAACCAAAAGAACAAGAACAAGGAATCTCAACTGTTCGAGAGGCCGGTTCTCTCACTCTCAGACCACTCTCAGCCTAAGACAAAATGATCCCTGCCCTTCAACATTCCCTGCATCCGTATACATCATTCCCTCACTCCCACACTTCCCATGGTTCCCACATTTTCTTCCTCTAACCGTTTCTGTCCCTTCCCTAAAATGCCCTTTCTTTTGTAGACACGTGTGATGGGAGGCCTAACAGATCTTTGACACAAACAATCCTTAATTCATTAATACAAAGATTATCACCAAAAAAAAAAAAAAAGTACAGAAAAGTTAGTGAGAAAAAATATGCATAAAGAGAGAATTATTAAGGAAAGATCAATATATAGAGAAAAGTTAGTTACTACAAAAGGATTTCAAGTGATTCTCATTCAATCACCTTATGAAGGAATCAGCTTTTAAGGATTGGGGGGGGGGGGGGGGTTTGACATAATTTATTAAGTAAATCTTGAATAACTTTTTTGTTTTAAATTTTAATTTGCATTATTGGATAACAAATAAAAATCACTTCTTAAAAAAAATAAAATTAAATTGATTAATGGCCTTTTTAGAAAAAACTTGAAATTTCATTATCTAAGAAGTTATTTAGAAGTGACTCAATGCAAATCACACTAAAATCACCCTATAGTAATTTGATATTTGTAAAATCATTTTTTTAGGCAAATAAAATCATTTTCAAATGTACCCTACAAACAAATTGTAATTAAAACCACTTTTAAGAAAATGTAACTAAACACATCCATTTTTTTAAAAAAAAAAAATTAGTTCAATTACAAGTTTAGTTTTTGAACTTTCAGGGTTGTGTCAATTTTGCCTCTGAATTTTGTGTTCAATAGGTTCTTAAACTTTAAAAAGTATCCGTTGGGTTCTTAAAATTTCTCTTTTATGTCAATTTTGTGCACTTTCAATGTTGTGTCTAATATAAATCCTTGACCTATTTGACATTTTTCAAAATTCACAAGCCTACTAGATACAAAATTGAAAGTGTATTCAATTTTATATCTAATAGATTGGTCAATTTTTAAAAAATCTCGAATATGTGGGGGACATATTAGATACAAAATCAAAAGTTCATGGACTTATTATACATTTTTTAAGTTCAATGACTTATTAGGCACAAGATTAAAAATTCAAAGATATATTAGACACCTATTAAATTTCAGGAACCAAATTAACACGACTCTGAAAGTTCAAGGACTTAACTTGTAATTTAACAAAAAAAAATGTTTAATTAAAAAATGTTAAACTTAAAGGAGTCCTGGGATGTTACCACTGCGGGTTCTTTGTCCTCACGGTTTGCCAGAAAGGCTGCTCATTGTATGCAAAATTTGGCCCGATGGGGTCGTTCCAAGGTGGGGGATTATCCTCGTCGAATTCAGCTTGCCTCTGATCAGGTTCAACGGGCCATTCGGGATTTAAAACATGCTGGTTCTGGATATAATCTTGAGGCGACTAAGGCTCAATTGGAAGGTGTCTTACATGGGGAGGAACTTTATTGGAAACAACGGTCTCGTGAATTATGGCTTAAATAAGGTGATCGGAATACTCGCTGGTTCCATTGTCGAGCTTCTCAGCGTTGAAGGACGAATCGTGTAGTTGGGTTGTTTGATTCATCTGGTTCTTGGTTTGATGATACCGATTCTGTTGTGAGGATTATTTAGGATTACTTCCAAGAGATTTATACAACCTATGCTCCTCTGGCTAATGATTTTGAGGTGGCTCTGTGTGATGTTCCTATGTGGGTTGATGATCAAATGAATTGCCGACTGCTACAGCCTTTCACAGCTGATGAGGTTTTGCTGGCTCTAAAACAAACTCACCCACATAAGACTCCTGGTCCTGATGGTTTGCTTGGTTCTTTTTACAAACATCACTGGCCAATTATAGGACCATATGTACTGGCTACTTGTTTGTCTGTTTTGAACGGGGATTGCTCTTCAGGGCCTTTGAATGAGACTATGATTGTGCTTATTCCTAAGGTACCTTCTCCTCAGCGTGTGTCTGATTATTGACCTATTTCTCTTTGTAATGTGAGTTACAAATTGATATCTAAAGTGCTGGTTAATCGTATGAAGCATATTTTGAGTCGTTTGATTGCTCCGAACCAGAGTGCCTTTATTCCTGGGCGTTGTGTGGTTGATAATGTCATCTTAGGATTTGAATGCATTCATGCACTAAGGCAACGAACTCGAGGTCATTCTGGTTGGGCTGCTTTGAAGCTGGGCATGAGTAAGGCCTATGATCGAGTGAAATGGTCTTTTCTTGAGAAGATTATGCTCAAGCTTGGGTTTGACCGACGCTGGGTGGACCTCATAATGCAGTGTGTATCAACTTTGTCTCCTTCTCCTTTAATGTGAATGGGGAAAGAGTAGGTCAGGTGACCCCGACTCGTGGCCTTCGTCAGGGGGATCCGTTATCACCGTATCTTTTCCTATTGTGTGCTGAAGGTTTGTCCAGTCTTTTTCATGGGGCTGAGAGGAGGTCGAGGATCACTGGTTTCCGGATTGCTAAGGGGAACCCTTCCATTTCTCATCTCTTCTTTGCTGATGATTCCCTTTTGTTTTTTAAGGCTAATGCTCAGGAAGCGTATCAAATTCAGGAGTTACTGTGGCGTTATGAGCGGGCTTTAGGCCAAACGATAAATTTCAGTAAGTTTGTTATTGCTTTTAGTCCAGCAACAAGGGAGGATGCTCAATGTTATATCAGTCAGATCTTTCAGGTATCTCGAACGTCGTGCCATCAACAGTACCTAGGCCTCCCATCATTCATGCCTCGTAATCGAGTTGGTACCCTATCTTTTCTGAAGGATCGAGTTTGGCGTCGTCTTCAGGGATGGAAGGGTAAATACTTTTCTAGTGGGGGTAAAGAAGTTCTTTTAAAGTCTGTGGTTCAGGCTATACCCTGTTATACAATGAATTGTTTTCGTTTACCTCGTGGTTTAATTCATGGCCTTCACCAGATGCTGGCTTGGTTTTGGTGGGGCGGTTCTCAAGATGATCGTGTCATTCATTGGGTGAGTTGGGAAACCCTATGTCGCCCAAAGTGCCTTGGTGGATTGGGATTCCGAAATTTGGAGCATTTTAATCGTGCTCTTCTTGGGAAACAATGCTGGAGATTAGTGCACGATCCCTCTTCCCTGCTTTATACTGTGCTTAAGGGCCGGTATTTTCCTAATGAGGATTTTTTTGCTGCTGGTCTGGGCAATCGACCGTCTTTTATCTGGCGCAGCCTTTTGTGGGGACGTGACCTTCTTCATCAAGGTTCTCAATGGTGAATCGGTAATGGACAGTCGATTGACATTTATGGTTCATCCTGGCTTCCTCGTGATTTTGCTTTCAAGGTTGAATCACCGCCTACTTTGCCAATGGGATCTAAGGTTAGTTGTCTTCTTACTTCTTCAGGGGCTTGGGATTTTGCAAAAATTAATGCTAATTTCAATCCTGTTGAACGTCAGCTTATTCTTAGTATTCCATTAGGTGGCCTTAACTTGGCTGATTCGCGTATATGGCATTTTGAGAAGTCTGGATTATTTTCAGTGAAAAATGCTTATCGGTTGGCTCAAAGGGATGATATTCTTGGTCGACCTTCCTCGTCCTTGACTACGAGAATTTGTAAATGGTGGGTTAAATTCTTGAATTTACAGGTGCCGAGTAAGATTAAAATCTTCTTATGGAAATTATGTCTTAACAGGCTTCCTACTAAGTCCAATCTTCGAAATCGTTCAGTGAATTGCCCTCAGATGTGTGCATTTTGTTTCCGTTTTGAAGAAGATGGTGTTCATCTATTTTGGTATTGTAAAGTCTTTCGCAAGGCTTGGGATATGTCGAAATTTCGTCTTCTTTCCGTTGCTTGTGTACCTGATATGTTTGCTGTCTTGCAATCTCTGTTTGATCAGCTGTCGGTGGAGTTGTTTAAAGAAGCCGGTGTGTTTTTCTAGGCCTTTTGGAACATGAGAAATCGATTTGTATGGGAGGGATGTGTCTCTGATATGGATTTGGGTGTTTATGCAGCGGCGTATTTACAGGCATAACGGCAGCAGTTGGTGTCGTCTAGTCCGGTGGTGCCCCGGTCGGATCGTTCTTCTCATTGTTGGGTCCCTCCAACTGGGCGTGCATTGAAACTCAATTCAGATGCTGCTTTTCAGCCAAATGGTGGTTTGGTGGGGGGAGGCTTGGTGCTTCGAAATAGTGAGGGGCATGTATGCTTGTCAGCGGCTAAGATCTTTCTGCCATGCCTTGATGTGGATTTGGCAGAGGGGGTTGTTCTGTATGAAGGGGTTGAATGGGCTCTCCAATTGGGTTTCTCGGGTATTCAAGTGGAGTCAGATTCCTTATGCCTGGTTCGTATTCTTTGCAGCAAAGTGGAGGATATTTCCAAAGTTGGTGTGTTAATACAGTCCCTTCTTATGCTTGTCCGAGATGATGATCTGTTTGAAGCTTCATATGTATCGAGGGAGGGTAATCGTGTTGCTCATACTTTAGCTCAGTTAACTAGTTTGCGTTCTGTTGATAATGTTTGGATTGAAAACTGGCCTGTTGAGGTCTCTGAGTTACTTCTTTTGAATGTTAGTTCCTAGTTTTAATGCAATGATTTTCTCTAAAAAAAAAAAAAAAAAAACACCGTAAAAAAACATTCAAATCAATTTTATTTTTAAATAGTAACTTCTATTTGTTACCAAATATTATAATAATAAAAAAAAAAACTTTGTTACTAAACATTGAAGTTTTTTTTTAAACACTTCAGGTTTGAAAAGAATGGAGAATCACCCTTCATTTTACATTTTTCTTATTTTTTTTAGAACAGGGAAGAAGGGAAGAAAGGGTGAAAAGGGCAAAAAGAAGAAGAAAGGAAGAAGAGGGAAGAAGAAGAGAAAAAGAAAAAAAAACAAGAAAAGAAAAAGGAAAAAAAAAAAAAAAAACTATGGCGATGGTTGGAGATTTTTAATTTCGAGGAGGAAATGAAGGTGAAGAGGTAAGAACAAGGGTTAAAATGTCGATATCTCAAGTTTGTGGAAATATCGACAAAATGTCAATGTCGATGGTTATTTCTATAAAAATATTAAAAATAAAAAAGTTCAAAAGAATATTTAAATTAACAAATAAATGTTTTACATTTTAAAAATAAGTTAAATATTTATTATAAATATTATCTCCACATTAGTTACATTTTGTTTATATTTTATCAATTTCTTTACGACATAATGGAAATGTCGATTCACCCCGTATGTCGATGTCAAACCCATGGACATGTGAAATATCGATGAAAATGTCGACATGTCGATGAAAATTCAATACATTGGGTAAGAAGAAGAGGGAGAAAGAATTAAAAACAATAATAATAAAAGAAAAAGAAGGAATAAAAAATAAAAATATTTTTTAATAAAAAATGTCACATTGTCTATTAACTAATTAACGAAAAAAACTTACGAAGGAATCAAATTGCTACGTACAGTGACTCAAATGCAATATTACCTAACCAAGATTGTATTATTTCTTGAAAATAAAATTAAAGTTTTAGAGACCAACTAGACGCCAAAGCGAGCTTAGCTCAGCAGTAATTGGCATATATCTTTGACCATGAGGTCAGAGGTTCGAATCCCCCCATCCCCAAACCTTAACGTAAGGCTCGTTTACATTCAATAATAATAAACTTATATTCTTATTTATGTTTGGAAAAAATTGGAAACAAGAACAAAAAATGAGGATTTCTTAATAAAATTAGAAACAAGAAACAAGAACGTTACCAAACGGGCCCGTAGAGACTAAATTGGTAATTTAACAAAATAAAGTTATTGTGCTTAAATTAATTACTTTATTATTATACACATTGAAACTTTCTTTGGTTGCCAAAAGGATAAAACAAACGAATAAAAATTTTGGTATATGGACGAAAAGAATAAAATAGATAAATTGTCAAAACCAAGCTGAGGTGGAAACAACATTTCTTTAAGTTGGGAGAGTCATATTTCATGCGGTTTCCCATACATTGTATATATCATTATTTTTTTTTATTAAATTCCCCTTCTAAAAAAATATTATTAAGTTCCCAGTATTTTTTTAAGAAAGAAAGGAACTTAAAAAAAGAAAAAAAGTTTGCCCATATGGCCATATGTGAACTAGGTAAATTAATTTTCATTCTAAGATAAATCCAAAAATTGAATAATAAAAGTGATGGATATAGCAAGATTTAATTCAAGTATTAAAATTAGGGGGTGGTGGACAATATAAAATAATTGTAAATGTCACAAGAAGTATAACATGTATTAATTAATATTTTTTTTTTTTTGGCAAAAGCGGACCTAGCTCAGGAGTAATTGGTATGTATCCTCGATCAAGAAGTCAAAAGTTTGAATCAAACGATTAATAAATTTTTTGATATCTATCGCTAGGTAATTAGAAATTAGGCTAAATTATAAAAAATACCCCTAACTATGGGGTTCAAAAATGCCCCTGAACTTTGAAAAGTTTCAAAAATATCCCTTAACTTTGAAAAATGTTTCAAAAATACTATTGTTGTTAATTTTTGGATAGAAACCGTTCAAGTTTCAGTTTCAAAAATACCAGCTTGAACTTTCAAAAAAATTAAAAAAATACCCTTATTGAAAAATGTTTCTTCTCTTTTCCTTCTCTCACCGTAAATTCTAACAGTTTCCATCAAAAAATTAACGGCAAGGGTATTTTTGAAATATTTTTCAAAGTTCAGGGGTATTTTTGAAACTTTTCAAAGTTCAGGGGCATTTTTGAAACAAACCCCATAGTTCAGGGGTATTTTTTTTTTTTATAATTTAGCCTAGAAATTAAAATTATAGTGTATTTAAAAAATATACTGTAAATACAAATTTTAAGGGAAAAATAAATCAATTTTTATCCTAATTTCATCGAAATAAACTTTAGACTTGGATTAATGTACAATTTCACATTTAAGTTTAGAGTTCAATTTGATAAAATTGAATGTTTGAGGGTGAAAATTGATAAAATCTTGTCCTTATTTTTACTTATTGTTATACTATGGCTCTAGTTGTTACCCTCTCAAAATATACAACATTCACATAGATTCTATCTCATTTAATCTTTTGATTTGAACCAAAAATATCATCTCCCTAATAGATTTTGAAAATAGAATTCAAATTGTACAAAATGTCAATGAAATTTGAGGTAGATTGTTTCAATTATATCTATATCATTTTAAAAGGATTCATATTAATCATCATCTTTTAAAAATTGTTTCAAAACAACCATTCTAATAAAAAAAAAAATGGAAATAGGTTGTACAGATAAGTGGTAAAATTGAGTTTGGTAAATTTTTAGTTCAACAATTGTAGAGTGTTGGGGGATTAACTATTGACTTTTGGGATGATCATTAATGCACTATCCACCGAGTTATGCTTTGATCAACACATGTGACAATAAATTTGTAATAGAAAAATAATAAAAGAAAAGAAAATTGATAGGATTATAATCACATCTGAAATGCCATTGATTAAGGGATCATATTTGGTTTGTCATGGTTTAACTCTCAAGTGTAATTTCCATTTTTCACCTAATTGCCATATCGATTTTTTTTTTGTCTCAATTGATAATCATTAGATTTTTGAAAATTGTGTTTGTTTTCTCATAATTTCTTCATGTGGTTTTTTTCTTTCATTTTTTTTTTAAGAAAACATTAGAATTCTAACCCAAATTCCAAAAGCAAAACAAGTATTTAAAAACTTATTTTAGTTTATAAAACCTAACTTGAATTTTGAAAACATTTATAAAAATAGAAAACAAAACAAAGAAACCTATAAGTAGTAGCAATATTTATGAACTTGATTTAAAAAAAAAAAAAAAAAAAACAAAGGTGCATTTAATGACTATTTGGTTTTCGGTTTTTGAAAATTAAACTTATAAACATCACTTCTACCTATAAGCTTCTTTGTTCTGTTGTCCACATTCTTCCCATGTTTTAAAAACTTAAGTCGAGTTTTGAAAACTAAAAAAAATAATTTTTAGAACCATTGTAAGGAAATTGGAAGAAAACATGCCTAATTTTCAAAACAAGAAAAAAAAAAACATTTAGGCCCCGTTTGATAACCATTTGGTTTTTGGTTTTTGATTTTTGATTTTTAAGCTTATAAACACTATTACCAATTCTAAGTTTCATTGTTTTTTCATCTACCTTCCTCTCATGTTTTCAAAAACTAAGCCAATTTTTGAAAACTAAAAAAAATAGTTTTCAAAATCTTGTTTTTGTTTTTAGAATTTGGTTAGGAATTCAAGTGTGTCTTTAACAACAATGAATACCATGGTAAGGAAATTCAAAGAAAACAAGCCTAATTTTCAAAAACCAAAAACCAAAACTCAAATAGTTATCAAACGGGGCCTTAGTATTTTGGTTATCATATGTTCATATGGGCCCTTCATTTTTTTTCTCCAAACCCTCGAACTAGTGAAAGAGACGTTTTGAAACTAAAAAAGAATCACAAGCATAACTCAATCCATATAAAACTTGAAAAACTCCAAAAAAAAAAAAAAAAAAAAACCTCGTGGTATTATTATTATTATTATTTTTTTTTACAAGAGGTATCATTGTAAATAGTAATTTACTTGAAGAAAAAACAAAATTTCAATTTTATAATAGAGAGGAAGCTGCCTCCCACGACGGTTTAAATTTTATATTAGAGTGGACCATCTGATTTGTGATTGGTTGATGAAGTCTATGTAGGAACCGTCCACGTGTACATTGTATAATTACCAAATAGGGCCTCAAGAGTAGTATAAATAGAGAGGGAGCCCCTCCATCTCAAAACACAACAAATAATCCAAATAGCTTTTGAAAACATTTGATTTTTTGAGTTTGAAAGAGAAATGGCTTCTGGCTGCAAATGTGGTGACAATTGCTCCTGTGGAGACAGCTGCAACTGCCAATCTGGGTCTCTCTCTCTCTTTCTCTATCATATAATTTTATTTGCTTAAATTATCAAAAATACCTCTTAACTATGAAATTCGTTTCAATTATACCTTTGTACTTTCAAAATTTTCATTTTAGCTCTCGAAGTTTGAAGTTTGTTTCAAAACGACCCTTGAAGATATTTTCCGTTAACTTTATGGATGAAAAATGACTTGTTTACATAACAACCCTTGGAGATATTTTCCACGTATATGTTCAAATACGTTCAAGTAAGCAACAACACATATGCAAATCCGTCATTTTCTGTCCATAAATTTAACGAAAAAATGCCTTCAAGAGTTATTTTGAAACAAACCTTAAACTTCAAAGACTAAAATGAAATTTTAAGTTCAGAGGTATATAATTGAAACCAACTTCATAGTTCAAGGGTATTTTTGATAATTTAACCATTTTATTTCATTTTCATTTTATATAAATTCTAAGATTCGAACCATTTGATCAACTCAATCGAAATTGCGTAGATTGTGTTGGGTTCAACTAAATTGAAAATCTATATGAATTTGAGATAATTTCATGGATTCCTCTAAAATTAATTTGGGTTGAACCAAACCAACCTAGATTTTTTTTATTAATTAAAAGATATATATTTCTTACTTATAACATCATTTAACAGTCATTTTAGATGATTTATCAACTTATTATTATTTGTTGGAGTATAATTTTTTCATAATATAAAAATTGACATTGAGTTACTAACCTTAATTCCATGGTGGAAAATAAATATATGGATGCTTTTTTTTTTTTTTGGAATATAAATATATGGATGCTTAAGATTAACGTTTTCACTTTTTCTTTTTTATAAGAAATTGAACGAGTTTATGAATCTAATAAAAGTTGTTTGGAATGAAGAAATTTAATCCCAACATTTAGGTTAGATCTAAAAAAAACCCAACTCAACCCATGAACACAAGTAAATGATTGTTTTTAAAATATTTATTTTTACCATTAATTGCCAATAACAATAATTCTTGGTCATTTATAATTTTTATTAAAATTATTTTTTTAATCTTTGCAGAACCATCACAGAGGCCACCTACCTGAAGATGTAAGTAATGATTCTATGACTAATTTTTGTTTAAAAAAACCTAAAACATATGTTCATCATTTTATCAATAACAAATCTGAATATAGTTGGACCGATTAAGATATTTATGATATATGAGTTGAAAATCCGAATCTCTATCTCCACATTCGTAATGTTATATTTTTAACGAAGATCATCCGTAACTAAAAATAATATAAGATCTATTCAATAAAATCATTAACTAAAAATATGGTTCGACTAACTGTACACAGGAGTGGCTGCAGCTGTGGGAGTAGCTGCTCATGCGACCCATGCAACTGCAAGTGAGCAATTGGAAAGATGGATAAGGCCCAAATAACAAAGCTTCTAAACTGGAATAAATTAAGTTGATGAATCAACCTAAAAAATCTGTTTTTTTTTCTTTTCTTTTTTCCTCTTCTTTGTGGGGTTTTTCATGGCTTCTTGCCTAGTGTGAACTGTGTACTGCTTTGTTGTGGGTCTGAATATGGTTGTTATTCATCAAAGCTTCAAGTGTGTATGCATTTGTGCTTAATGGATATTTGTTTTGTGTAGTGTTTCATCTACCAGAACTCTCACTCTCCATCATCGTTCATCGTTTGCTTGAAAAATTATTGGTTAAATTACAAATTTAGTTCCTATGATTTGGAGAAAGTTAATTTAAAATCCATATGATTTTAATAAAGTTAGATTTCCGTCCCTTTTGGTTTGATGGAAAGAATGCAACACAAACAACACAAATACTCAACACAATGGAAGAATGAAATTAAGCAAAGCCAAGAAGGCCGCCAAGGTAGCGTTGAGATGTTGCCAAGAGCATCTCAACACTACAAGTTTGTACACAACTGACAACAACATCGTCAGTCAACAAAAGCACAAACGTGTCCCACTTTTTTTTTCCATCCATAGTGTCGCACGTTATCTTGATGCTCTACATTTTATTTCTATATTTCCCTATGCGTTTTTAGGTAGTGTCTCAAAGCTGCTCCTAGTGTCTTAACGCGTAATATCTTTTATATATGTATATATACATACATACATTGTTTTGAGTCCTTTTTAAGGAGAATCACTTCGACATTTTGACCTCAAAGCAAAGTTATGATTTGGAGAGTTTGAAGGATGATTTTGGAGTCTAGAAGAGAGATTTACAAAATTGAAGATCAAGTTTGTTGTGAAATTAAATCTAATTCTCACTTCTAAGACACTTCCTCAAAACAACATACCACAGATCAACCAATATCCAGAAAACACTAAAGTAAGAGAAGTAGAGAAGAAAGAACAGAGAAGCCAAGAGTTTATAGTGGTTCGCCCAAAACCGGACTACATCCACTCTTAATCACTATTATTATAGTTTGACAGCTGAATTACAGAGGTATTATCACAGATCAAGCAACTGAGGAACATTACACGAAAAACCTGATTCGAAAGACTTCCACTGGCTTCCTCTGCCTCTCGATTCAATCCAATAGCTACTTCTCAGGAATACAAGATGAAGAAATCTCTCACACTCAAAATCAGTTGAGAATACTCATCTTTACAGAGAAATTCACTCACCCAATTGAACCTTACGATTTTACCTCTCCCTAGCTCACTCTCTCAGCTCTCTCACTCACTCTGAAAACCACAAGTTCAGATACAACAAAATGACATCCCTAATTCCCAAATTATAGCAGCAAATCGAGAATGGATTTGGGCCAGCTCAATCCACGACACCTGGCGCGCTTTCAGGGTGTGAACAAAAACCGTTAGTTGAACACTAACAAATATCACGTGCCAAACACGTTAATAATAACAAACCAGCAGACACTAATCAGAGATGAATAAACCAATTTAAGAATGAGCTAATTGAAGTGTTTAGCTATCAATTAATCAACATATCTCCACCTTAATAGCTTAACACTCACCAACTGCTTTAACAAATAATAGTGACCGATTCCATGCTCCAATCTCAGAGCAAACATTGAGAGTCTTTAAACAACTCTAAAATTTAGCAACAGTCAGTGACTTGGTAAATGCATCAGCAACATTATCCAGTGTACTAATCTTTTCAAGTTTAAACTTGCCTTCATTTAACACATCTCATAGGAAGTGATAACGGATATCTATATGCTTAGATCTATCATGAAAAGTTTGGTTTTTAGATAGATAGACAACACTTTGGCTATCACAAAAAACCACAATTGTACCCTCATCTTTCAACAGCTCATTGGTAATTTCATTCAACCAAATTGCCTCCTTAATAGCTTCTATTGTAGCTATGTACTCGGATTCGGTTGTGGACAATGCCACTACAGACTGTAAGGAGGTTCTCCAACTAATAAGGTTGCCAAGATAAGTGAAGGCATAACCAGTCAATGACCTTCTTTTATCTACATCAGCTGCATAGTCAGCATCTACGTATCCCAGCAAGTTATTTTTTACTTCAGACTGTTTATATAACAAACCTCTAGTGACAGTACCTTTAACATATCGTAAAATCCACTTAACAGCTAACTAATGTTCTTTCCCAGGGTTTGCCATAAATCTAGACACAACACTCATTGCATATGCAAGATCTGGACAGGTGCACACCATCAAATACATTAGGCTCCCTACGGCACTTGCATATGGCACTTTTGACATTGCTAGCTTCTCCACCTCAGTTTGTGGTGACTGTCTCGAGGTTAACTTAAAATGTCTAGCTAAGGGCACTGACACTGTTTTAGAAAGGTGCATATTATACTTAGCTAACATTTTAATAGAATAGGCTTCTTGAGACAGCATTAAAAGACCCCTTTTTTTATCTCTCTTGATATCAATCCCTAGGATTCGTTTAGCTTGTCCAAGCTCCTTCATATCAAAGTTACTTTTCAACTGATGTTTTAGTTTCATTATCTCATGTTTATCTCTACATGCTAGAAACATATCATCAACATATAGAAGTAGGTAAATAGGAGAAGTATTTCCATCATTCTTAAAATAAACACAATGATCCAACATACTTCTAGAAAAACCACACGAGATCATAAACGAATCAAACTTCAAATACCAGCGTCTTGGGGACTGCTTGAGACCATACATAGACTTATTCAGTAAGCATACCTTTTGTTCTTCACCCTTTTTCTCATAACCAACCGGCTGCTGCATATAAATAGTTTCTTCTAGGTCTCCATGCAAGAATGTTGTTTTAACATCAAGCTGTTCTAATTCCATATCAAAAGCAACTGTTAGAGATAATAAAACTCTTATTGACGTATGTCTCACCACTGGAGAAAAAAATCTCTTCATAGTCAATACCTTGAGTTTGAGTAAACCCCTTAGCAACTAGTCTAGCCTTATACCTAATCGGTTCATCTTTATCAACATTCTGTTTCAATTTATAAATCCATTTACATCCCACTAGTTTCTGTTTAGGGGGTTTATTTACAAGGGTCCAGGTATTATTCTTGTATAAAGAATCCATTTCTTCATCCATTGCTTTTTGCCATTTCTTACAATCAGGTGAGTTTACTGCTTCCTTGTATGTCATAGGTTCATTATCAATTTGATTCAGTTCAGCATTTAAAGCATAAAATACAAGATCAGCAGAAGCATACCTCGCAGGCTGTTTTATCTCCCTCCTCTGCCTATCTCTTGCCAACTGGTAGGTTTGGAGATTATCCTGTTGAGAGGTAACAACAGGTGAGTCAGCTTGCGTCTCAGGTTGATCTTCCGGAATAGGGTCCCCTTCTGCTTGCTCAGTAACTCCACCTTGATCAGATTCACCAGGCATCTCAACGTGATTATTTATTTCTGATGTATCAGGTGCTGCACTGTCAAGGTCCAATTCAACTGACTGAGTTTTATTTCCACGATGAGTTGAATCTGATCTCTTATCTTCCATGGCCATTTTACTTTCATCAAACACTACATCTCGGCTTATAAAACATCGCTCTTTTCCCTTTTCAAGACTCCATAATCTGTATCCCTTGACTCCATGAGGATACCCCAAAAAGATAAATTTTTGTGCTTTTTTATCTAGCTTCCCTTCGTTTTGATGTGCATATGCCACACATCCAAAAAGACTAAGATGGGATAAATCTGGTGCAGTTCCTGTCCACTGTTCCATTGGAGTCTTGAAATTAATAGTAGAGGAAGGACATTTGTTTATCAAATACGTGACAATCATAACAGCTTCACCCCAGAATCTTTTGTCTAGGTTGGCATTTGATAGAAGGCACCTTACCCGTTCAAGGAGAGTTCTATACATTCTTTCAACAAACCCATTTTGTTGAGGTGTTCCTCTCACAGTAAAGTGTCGTTCAATGCCCTCTCTTTTGCACATTTCAATGAACTTATGGCTCAAAAACTCAAGTCCATTATCTGTGCGTAAACATTTCAGCCTCTTACCAGTTTTATTTTGTGTCAGTACCCTCCAATTATCAAAATACTAAAAGGTTTTTTCTTTAGTCTTCATGGTATACACTCATACACGCCTGGAAAAATCATCTACAATTGACAAAAAATATTTTGTCCCTCCAAGCGTTGCAGTGTTTGTTGGTCCCCATAAGTCTGCATGGACATAGTCCATTATTCCAGCTGAAATATGTTTACCTTTATTGAAGGATACTCTTGTAGATTTGCTCATTACACAGTGCTCACATAGGCCCAGTGAACCAAGAGGTTTCTTCCCCAACAACCCTTGTTTGTTTAACTCTATTAAACCTCTTTCAGAGACATGACCTAGTCTCCCATGCCAAAGCTTGGCATTTTCTTGATCATTTAAGGAAGCTAAAGCTGCTGTTCCATAGATTGTAGTTCCTTTAAGAATGTACAGACCATTGGTTAATTTCCCTTTCAACTTAACCATGGCTCCCTTTATAATTTTCATCACTCCATTTTCTGTTTTGCAGACATAACCAGATCTGTCAAAAACTCCCAGAGAAAGTAGGCTCCTTTTAAGATCAGGAACATACCTTACCTTTGAGATAACTCTTGTTTGGTTATCAAACATTTTGACTTGTATTGATCCAATGCCTTTCACCTTGCATTCATGGTGATTTCCCAGCAGTACAGTACCTTCATTCAAGGGTTCAAAGTCTTGAAACCAATCCCTATTTGGTGTCATATGGAATGAGCACCCTGAGTCCAAGATCCAATCCGAAACAGTCATGGAAGTCATACATTCAACAACCATTAAGACTTCCGCAGAGTCATACCCTTCAGTAACATTTGCATTGTTACTCTCATCTCCTCTTTTGTTTTCAACCTTCCTTTTATTCTTTAATTCGTAGCAATTTCGCCTGATATGACCCTCCTTTTGGCAATAGTAACATTTCCTACTTTTTCCTTGAGATTTGGATCTTCCCCTACTGCTTTCAGACTTTCCACGTGAACTACTGCCTTTATTTCCCTTTTTCTCTGACCTTCCCCTTGTAAAATGTGCTTCTCCTTCTTTAGATCCGGTTTTCCTAACTTCCAGCTCCCTAGATCTTAATGCATTGACCACTATTTTCATAGTTAAGCTGTCTCGACCATATCTTATTGCCTTTTTAATCTCGTTATAAGATGCAGGCAGTGAGTTTAAGAGAATAATCGCTTTATTCTCATCATCTAGCTTTTCACCTATGTTGATCAAGTCAATAGTAATTCTATTGAATTCATCTAGGTTTTGCTCAAGATCCTTTGATGCATCCATTTTAAACCCAAAGAATCTTTCCTTCAAATACAACTTATTGGTTAGGGAATTTTTTAGATAGATAGTATCTAGTTTAGCCCATACTTGTTTCGCTGTGGTTTGTTCATTGACTTGTCTGAGGACATTATCAGCCAAATAAAGTATAATGGTACTATATGCAATCTCCTTCATATCATTATACTGATCCTCTGTCATTGACTCAGGTCTGGTTTCGTCCTCAGCCAAGGCTTTTGCCACTTTTTGCTGGACTAACAGGACATACATCTTCTTCTTCCATAACGATAAGTCGCCCTTACCATCGAATCTTTCGACCTCAAACTTAGTCGTCATTATCTTCAAAAATGGCGATGAACTTACAGTTGTAAAGACGACAACATAGTGGCTCTGATACCAATTGTTGTGAAATTAAATCTAATTTTCACTTCTAAGACACTTCCTATCAGAGACTTCCTCAAAACAACATACCACAGATCAACCAATATCCAGAAAACACTAAAGTAAGAGAAGTAGAGAAGAAAGAACAGAGAAGCCAAGAGTTTATAGTGGTTCGCCCAAAACCGTACTACATCCACTCTTAGTCACTATTATTATAGTTTGGCAGCTGAATTACAGAGGAATTATCACAGATCAAGCAACTGAGGAACATTACACGAAAAACCTGATTCGGAAGACTTCCACTGGCTTCCTCTGCCTCTCGATTCAATCCAACAGCTACTTCTCAGGAATACAAGATGAAGAAATCTCTCACACTCAAAACCAGATGAGAATACTCATCTTTACAGAGAAATTCACTCACCCAATTGAACCTTACGATTTTACCTCTCCCCAGCTCACTCTCTCAGCTCTCTCACTCACTCTGAAAACCACAAGTTCAGATACAACAAAATGACATCCCTAATTCCCAAATTATAGCAGCAAATCGAGAATGGATTTAGGCCAGCTCAATCCACGACACCTGGCGCGCTTTCAGGGTGTGAACAAAAACCGTTAGTTGAACACTAACAAATATCACGTGCCAAACACGTTAATAATAACAAACCAGCAGGCACTAATCAGGGATGAATAAACCAGTTTAAGAATGAGCTAATTGAAGTGTTTAGCTATCAATTAATCAACAAAGTTCATTATGTTCTATGCGTTTTAAGCACATAGAGATTGACGTGCATTATGTTCGGAATCAAGTTCTTCACAGTGCTCTTCAAGTTCATTGTGTACCTTCTGTTAGTTGCGTACCCAAACTCGGGGTTGTAGAACTCCCCTCTTGTTTGAGGGGGGATGTAAAGGATGTTGCAGAAACGTATTACAAAATTTCAAGGGACATCTCAGCCTTCTTCTCGAATTTTCCTTCAACAAAATCAAGGAAAGATCTCATCCAACTTTCTAACCACTATTTTTTATTATATATATATATATATATATAGTAGAGCCATATTTCATGTCGTCCCCTAGAATATATATCATTATTCATTTTGCTTCATTTGTCAACGAGCCAAATTTCATTTTAGGATAAGTTGAAAAAGATAAAATAAAATAAATGATATCAACGATGCAAATTGAATTTAATATAAGAATCAAATGTGTATAAAAAATATTCTTTGGTTGATCCTCCAATAATATAAAATAGTTAAAAGAATCTAGGAAGTTCAACCAATATTAATATATCAATTTAGTTTTTATCAAAGAAATTTTGACACATAAGTTAACAACTAAAGGAGGAGAAAAACATAAGAATTATTTCTAAAAGAACCAGCGCTTATATATTAATTAAATGTAATATAAATAGATTAATAAAAATAAACAAATATATGAGAAAAAGTAGTAGGTCCTACTATATGAGTAGAAAGCCTTTTACTTTGTAAAATAAATAATTCGACTCTTATACAATTTTTTTTTTCATGAAGCACAACTCTATTTTGTTTGAAAAAGTAGTTCACTTAAAATATTCTCAAAATTCATCTAAAATTCACTTTGAAATTTATTTCCAACTCATTTGTACCCACAATTTCCTTTCTTTTCTCATTTTTAAAACTTGAGAAATTTTAGGAGTGTTCTCAAAAATTAGAAAAAAAAAAGTAAACAAAATAAGTATAAATAATGGACTTCTTTTTCCAAAAAAAAAAAAAAATAAGGGGTAATAGAGAGTTTTTATAATATTAATTAACTTTTAGAAATAAGAATAAATAAAAACATTATTCGTGAGTTTGAGGATCTATCGAAATTGACGATTATAATAGAGGAAATCGAGAAGATGAAGGACTCAGCACAGGTCACCTCCTTCTCAGAAATGCTCGAGGTTCATCAACTCTTTGGTGCAAATCTAGCACATACAGCTTTAATCCAAGGTGGTTTTTGTTACTTTTTTGGACCCTCTATTCCTTTCAAGGGGAAGAAGAAGCGATTTGGAGGGAAACAAGTTTTTCCGACTGGTTTACTCTGATTTTAACTGAAGAGTTAAGTGTACCAAACTCTAATTTTATTGCTCATTAATGAATTTTATTTAAAAAAAAAAAACCATTATCAAATAGGACTTAATTTAATTTATTATTACTTATCAGAAAAGTTGAATTAGTTGAAACTTTCTTTGATTGCCAAAAGGATAATTTTTTTTTTTTTTTAGATACAATTTGATGTGGACACTTGTGTATGCTGTAGCGCCATATTTCATGCTGTTTACCATACATTGGATATATTATTATTTATATAACTCCATTTGTCAACAAGCCAAATCAACTTTAATTTGTTGACTAAAAAAACCAAATTAACTTTAATTTTAGAATAAATAGAATAAACTAATTATAAAAATGATGGATAAAGCAGTATCTAGTTTAAACATTTTTTCAATTCAAAAGAAAAAAAAAAAACATCTAGTTTCAAATTTAAAATTAAGGGAGAGTAGCAAATAAAAAATAATTAGAATTGAAAACAACAGATGTAAATGTAACAAATGTGTATACCAATATGAGCATGGCAAAAATGACATAAAACTTATCGGTCAAAAGTTCAAATCCTCCATTCTTGTTATTGAACTAAAAAAAAGTATTAATTAATAGATAAATTTAAATAAGATAGAATAATTTTAAAAAATATATACGTATATATGTATTTATAAAAGTATTTATAAATATAGTATATTTTAAAGTATAACACAAAATATAGTACTTTATTTAGGAACAAAAATTAAATCTACCTAATAAGGTTAAGTAGTTTAGGCCCCGTTTGATAACCATTTGGTTTTTTAAAATTAAGCTTGTTTTCTCTCAATTTTCTAAGATGACTTATATATTTGTTAAGAAAACATTTGCTTTCCTAGCCAAATTCCAAAAACAAAAACTAGTTTTTGAAAACTATTTTTTTTTTTTAGTTTTCAAAATTTGGATTGGTTTTTGAAAACATGAAAAGAAAATAGATAACAACACAAATAAACTTACAGGTGGAAGTTATATTTGTAGGCTTAATTTTCAAAAACCAAATGGTTATCATACAGGCCCTTAGTTAAATAGTTTATACCTTAAGAGCCAACCTATACATAGTTCAATTGGTCAAGGCATATGTCCTTGATTAAAAGGTCAAAGGATCCAATTCTTACCTCACATATTATTGACTAAAAAAGAAATTTACACCCTAAATTTTTAATTTCATCTTCTGAACATTCTCTTTCAAGTTCAACATGTGAGAATGAGGATTCAAACTTCTGGTTTTTTGGTCGAAACTATATGTCTTGAGCTTACAACTTTTATTTTGCTCGACTTTCATTATACTAATCCACTAGTTTCAATAAAAAAAATAATAATGTAAAAAATATCAAAATTCACGCATTTCAATGAATATCAGACCATAAATTCAATGCGCCAAAATCAAGCTCAAATAAATCAACGGTATAAAATTAACTATTGTCAATAGTAATAACTAAGAGGTCCATGATTTGAACTTTAATGGAGTGAAAAGAAAAATGGACTATTGAATAAATTTCTCCCACTAGTGTTTATTAAAAAAATCTCACTAGTTGTAACAAAAAATTATAAATATAATGTTGTATTTTCTTGAAATTTAATAAAATTTCCCATTAGGTCTCTAGTTTGTAATCCACCCGACCTGGGAATTTTGTTTAATTAGTACAAAAAATGTAGAGGTAGAGATTTAAATTTCCGACTTTTAAGAAAAAGAGCATGTGCACGTCTTAATGGTTGCACTATGCTAATTTCAACCCTAATACTTTTTTTTTCATTTTTAAAGGAGGCTTCCAACAATAGCCTAACAAAAGGGTTATTAAATTATAAACATTATTCAATTTTGAAATTTCATCATTTGACACGCAATCATAATACTTTAAAAATAGCAATAAAGTTTTCTTAAGCAAAGTTTTAATAGAAATTTTCTCATTTTGATCGCTTCCTGTAGTTGAATTATTAGATCCCAAAAATATCATGGTCAAGTTGGAGTTTAACATTAGCATTTGAATGGTTTTGATTCTAAAAATAGACAAATTCAAATCATTAAAAAAAAATACTTTATCTCAATTTTAATGATGGAGAGGATGTGACATCCCAATTAGTTTGAGTGTTAGGGTGGATTATTAGATTAATTATTTGATTAATATGGGCCTAAAGATCCCTATAAATAAATAGGAAGCCCCATATCCAAAAACACAACAAATTAAATCCCACAGCTTTGGTAAAATTTGAAATTCACAAAATTTCAAAAAAGTTTTTAACTTTGAAACAGAAATGGCTTCTGGCTGCAAATGTGGTAGCAACTGCTCCTGTGGAAGTGGCTGCAACTGCCAATCTGGGTCTCTCTCTTTCTCTCTTTTACAAATTTACTTCATTTTCATTTTATAAGTTGTATTTGATGGTAGGGTGTTAAAAATATTCTAAGATTTGAAAAATCCGATCGATCTAATAAACATCGTATAAGTGCATGTTTGGGAGTGATTTTGAAATGACTAAAATCACTTTTGTCATGTTCGAAATCACCTAAAATCATAGGTGTGCCTCAAATGAATTTGGACATTGAAGACATATAGTAGGCAATTGTCTTTTAAAACGTAGGATATTGTTTTTAGGTTTTATTATAAGTTTAGTCCATGAACTTTCAAGGTTGTATCAATTAGGTCCCTAAACTTTAAAAAGTTTCTAACAGGTCCCTGAACTTTCACTTTTGTTTCTAATAAGTCCCTGAACTTTCAAAATATCTATTAGGTCTCTGAACTTTCAGTTTTTGTGTTTAATAGGTCCCCGATATATTTGATATTTTAAAAAATTAACCAATCTACTATATATAAAATTGAATTTTATGCCTATTGAGACTTTAAGCTTTCAAATTTGTATCCAGTAGGCTTGTGAATTTTAAAAAAATGTTGAATAGGTCAATGACTTGTTAGACACAAAATTAAAAGTTGGGGGACCTATTGGATACAAAAGTAAAAGTTTAAGGACTTATTTGATACTTTTTAAAGTTCAAGGGCCTACTGGAAACATTTTAAAGTTCAGAGACTAAATTGACACAACCCTGAAAGTTTAGGGACTAAACATATAATTTAACCTTGTTTTTACTATCAACAAATAAGATAAATTAGGGGTTGTGTTTGGGGTGTTGAGTGAGTTGTAATAGTTGTAGAGTTAAATCGTTTGTGTTGAGTTAAATAATTTGTGTTTGGGGTGCAAAGTTGTTTAGTATGAATTAAGGAAGTCTGACGTTGAATTGTTTAACCTGGAGTTCTGAAGTTTGTGTTTATGTTTGCTATTTTTTTTCTACATCTTTTTGTTATATTATACTATTAGAGCTTATATTATATATAATTTTTTTAAAATTTAAATAATAAAGATTTAGGAAGTTTTGTTCCCATCAAAGGAAATATATACTTTTTCATTTCCATTTCCATTTTCAGAATTTTCTTCAAATTATCTTAATAGAAAATCCAATTGTTTCTAATTAATTATATGTTTTTTAAATATACAATATATGTATTAACTATTAAAGACATTTGTGTTAATCTTTGCAGGACTATCAAAGAGACCACCCTGAACATGTAAGGATTTTGAGTTTTTTTTTTTTCTTTTTTTTTCAGGAAAAGTATTACAATAGTATATAAGAATTACATCATAGTTCATAATACAACTAACCATTTATATTCGATCACATCAAATATCATTAATAAATTAAACAAAACATATTTCAATTGGTTCAAATATTAACCAATTTTCAAGGTTAGAAATCTTTACCTCCACATATATAGTGTTCTACTAAATTAAAAAGATTATATATATTATCCATAATTAATTAACTAGAAACAATAATATATGGTCTATTTAATAAACTAATAATTAAAAAATGCAGGGCTGGGTGTGGCTGTGGCAGTGGCTGCTCATGCGACCCATGCAGATGCAAGTGAGCAATGGAACAAGTGGATAAGACCCAACAGCAAAGCTTCTATAAGTAGAATAAATTGATGAATAATCAACCAGAAAAATCTATTGTTTTTTTTTTCTTTTTTGTTTGTGAAAATTAAATGTTGTAAAAGAAAAACAAAATGCCATTAAATCTCAAGTACTCCATATGGGATGAGGTTTTCATGGCTTGTTGAAATCTAATGTGAAATATGTACTACTCTCTGCTTTGTTGTGGGTTGGGTTGATATTCATCAAAGCTTCAGTGTGTTTGAATTTGTGTTTAATATCAATATTTGTTTTGTGTCATATCATAGTTTTAACTTTTCTCTTTTATATTTGACGTATGAATTGAGTTTGTATAGTTTAAGGTGGAGAATATTACACACTTCAGTAAGGCTCCGTTTGATAGCCATTTGGTTTCTGAAAATTAATTAAGCTTAAAAACACTACTCTCACCTATAAGTTTTTTTATTTTGTTATCTACCTTCTTCCCATGTTTTAAAAAACCAAGTCAAGTTTGAAAACAAAACAAAAAAAAAAAGTAGTTTTCCAAAACTTGTTTTTGTTTTTGGAATTTTGCTAAGAATTCAAATGTGTCCTTAACAAAAGATGAAAACCATTATAAAGAAATTGGAAGAAAACATAAGCTAAATTTTCAAAAACCAAATGATTATCAAATGGGCCTCATAAACTCAATCTTGAAATTTGATGATTAGTGTTTTGCAAATCTCAATCTTGAATCCAAAGGTAAATCTAGATTCTTGTAACTTATTCTTCTGCCCAACGTTCAAAATTCAAGCTCTTAACTAATTTCAATTGTTCTCTCAAAAAAAAAAAAAATTAATTAATTAATTTCAATTTTGTTTGTTAAAATGCTTATCACAAGTTTATAACGTCACACATGTTAGTATAGTGGATTAACTTTAATTTAATTTATATGCAAATATAAGGGTATGTGGATTTGAATCTCTCTGACTTCAAGGGAGGGAGTAGATACCAATTATTGTTAAGCTATACTCATATGTTGACATTTATATGTAAACAACTAAAAATAATACAAAACTATGAAATGCAATTAAAAATAAATGATGTCGTGCATCACCTCAAACTAAAAGTAAATGGAAAAAAACTTGGCTGCATACCGGTATATAGGTGTAGGGATGATCCCTACATACCGGTATGCAGCCAAGTTTTGTTCAAAGTAAATTGTATGGAAGCAACATATAGCATAAAATTGTTGATATGTATCTGACTAGCTCTAATTATTACGGAAAAAAAAAATCACAAATGTAAACGTCATAAAGGGTTTAAAGGAAATGATTCTATTAAAATAAAAAACATAAACAATGTCAAAAGAACAAGAGTAAAGGCCTCATGGGAAAGCTCTCCGTTCCTTGTTCTCCTATAGTTGGATTCTCTAAAACCACAAGAATCCTTAATTGGAATGGGATTCCAATTCAGTACCTTTTGAGATTTTGAGAATTCAGAAAAAGTATAAATAAAACATAAAACAAAATAAAGTGCTATGAACGCTACAAACTTTCGAGACATTTAAGATTCATTCATCCTTCATTTCTGAAAGTTGTGTATTTTCAATTTTATTTTCTTCGCTAATGTTCACCCTTTGTAGATTGTATACTAAGGCCACATATAACATAATTACAAGCAAACCTAGAGTGAATGTTGAATTTGATGGAAAATATCAATTAGGTTTATCAGAATATTAGAAACTGGATGTACTGATTCTGTTAAAGATTAGTTTCATTAAGTAGTTAACTCAAACTACTTTGTATTTTGTAAATCGCTATTTATATGCCTTGCTTATTCATTAATAAACAAGCAAGTTTTATTTACCTCTCACTGCTTAATATGGTATCAGTTGACTATTAATTCTCTGAGAGTGTCTTCTTGCTCGATTTCTTCTTCGTCCATCCATGGCTGATAAAAATACCAACGCTTCAGATCCAATTTCATCCTCTTCCACAGCTCAGCCCACCAATCCTACTGTCATTGATCAGTATGTTAACCCCTACTTTCTCCATCATTCGGATGGAACCAATTTGGTTCTCGTCTCCAAATTGCTTACGGAATCCAATTATTCCTCTTGGTACCAGGCGATGCTCATTGGACTCATGGTGAAGAACAATGTTGGTTTTGTTGACGGAACCCTAACTCAGCCCACTGGTACAATGCTTCATTCTTGGAAGATTTGCAATAGTGTTGTCAAGTTTGATGATATGAATATCTGTCTAATTGAAAGAACACTCCAACAAATTGAAAGTAACGGAACACTAAAATCTAAACCCTAAAGAAGAAATAGAAGTCTTCTAGAAATGGTTTAGTTAATGATAGCATAAGCGACATTACTAATCACTTTTTGAAGTGGTTCTCTATTGAGACTATTGCTCTCATATCATGCACCTTTAAAATCCGTCACCTCTACATCTTATGAATTATGGAAAGTAAATCAAGTCAGAACAAATTAATATATAATATTAACTATTGAATAAAATTTTTTATCAAAAAAAAAACTATTGAATAAAATTTTCAAAACTCATCATCTGAGTGTCATATTTCTTTGAAATTTAATCAATTTTAATACATAAAACTTGATAATATCTTTATTAGGAGTATATAAATAACCCAACAACCCGAACAACTCGGACTATCCAATCCGAACCGTAAAGGTTAGGTTGGGTTAGGACTTTTTTTGGTTTGGATTAGGTTGGATTTTTATAAAACTGAAATTTTAGTTTGGTTCATGGGTTCAAACTTTTTTAGTTCAGTTCAACCTGAATTGAACCGAACATGCATTTTTTAAATATATATATTATATATAAAATAAATGTTATATTAGTTAAAAAAACATAAATGTTATGATTATTAAAATCATTTGAACTTAGAATTTTGTGCATATATTAGATATTTGAATTTTATGTGATTTTAGTTCTTAGTTATGTAATTGGGGGCTTTGCACAGATAGCAAAAACTGGCAAAATAATGGCAAAAATAGCAAAAAAATAAAATTATTTTTGGAAATAGCAAAAAATACGTTAAATTACGAAAATACCCTTAGTATCTCCAATAGTCTATCAGGCCCTATTATTGATAGTCACTCATAGACTTCGATTAATCGGAGTCTATCAATGATAAATACTGATAGACTTTGATGATAAGTTTCAATTAATCGGAGTCTATTAGTGATAGACACTGATAGACTTTGATTAATCGAAGTCTATCAGTGTGTTTCACTGATAGACTTTGATGTACATAATCTATAAGTTTTTATCGTGTTTAATTCAAGCCTATCAGTGATAGCCGCTGATAGAAAACAATTTAATTCAAGGCTATTAGTTCAGTTTAATTCAAGGCTATCAGTTTCTATCCATCAGTTTAATTTAAGTCTATCAGTGATAATCACTAATAGAAAATCGTTTAATTCAAGGTTATCAGTTTCTGTCACTAATAGAAATCAATTTAATTCAAGACTATTAGTTTCTATCACTGATAGAAACCAATTTAATTGAAGTTTATCAGTTTCTATCAGAAATCAATTTAATTAAAGTCTATTGACTTGAATCACTGATGGAAATTAGTTTAA
Organism: Luffa aegyptiaca; assembly: GCA_017139565.1. Classification (NCBI taxonomy): domain Eukaryota; kingdom Viridiplantae; phylum Streptophyta; class Magnoliopsida; order Cucurbitales; family Cucurbitaceae; genus Luffa; species Luffa aegyptiaca. Next base: position 2,098,143 of record CM029404.1, on the reverse strand, counting down.
TTCAAATCTATCATTTTCTATCGATGATAGAAATCAGTTAATTGAAGTCTATCAATTTCTATCTTGGATAGAAATCAGTTAATTATCAATTAATTGAAGTCTACCAATAATTGTTACTGATAGAAATTAATTTAATTGAAATCTATCAATAAAGTACTTTGCATTGCAATCATCTCGGTAATTAGAAACTCATCCAAAATTATTAAACTACAATCATAAATTGAACAAAAAATTTAAGTCTCTTGTGGTAATTAGAACATAAAATCCAAAAATAACCATTACGAACAAGCGACTCTCAATCAACAATATAATTTTTAAAGCCTAGCACACAAGCTCCGTGACCACCACCATAAAATTGCTATTCTTGTATTCTTTGTATTTCATTAACTATCAATTATAGCCCTGATAGACTTCGACCAGTGATAGTCAGTGATAGACTACGATTAACCGGAGTATATCAGTGATATACTTTGATATACCTATACAAACACTCACCAAAATTGCTATTTTTGTATTCTTGGCATTCTTGAATTAAAAAAAAAAAAGGGTCAACAAGAGCTTAGCTCAATTGGCATAAAATTGTAAGAATAAAAAGAAGAAGAAACAATCATAATAAAAAAAATAAATAAATAAATCGTAACAGCTCATAAATGCACAAAAATACAAAAAATAAAAAGAAAAAAAAGAAGAAGAAATCGTAACAAATTTCAAAATATGCAAAAAAAAAAAAAAAAAAAAAAAAAAAAAAGGGAAAAAAGAAAAGAAGAAATCGTAAAAAAAAAAAAAAAAAAATCGTAACAGATTTCAAAATACACAAGAAATGAGAAAAGAAAGGACAAGAAATGAGGGAAGAAAGGGTAAATGGAAAGGGAGAGAAAGAGAAGGGTAAAATGAGAATATTCTAATTTTTTTGCCATATTTGCAATTCTTTTAACCTTGTGCTAAATTTGCTATTATACATAATTAATTTGCCACCCACTGCAATTACTCTATGTAATTTGTGTTGTAATTAAATATAAGTATGAATATTTTTTAAAAAAAATAGAAAATTTAAATAATTAAGGAAAAAAAATAACCCGACAACCCAACCCAACCCACTTGTATTCGGTTCTTTCGGATAGCCAACTCAACCCAATAATCAAAATTTTCAAGGTGGTCTGTGTTATTATTTGATCCATTATTTCTTTGTATTTGTCTCGGCCCATTATGTTCGCCTGTTAGACCCATATTCTTTTATCTGTTTTGTGCTCCACCCAATTGTTTTCATCTAGGGTTGGTGCCATTTTCATGTATTCGGTTGAAAGAAAGAATGTTCTAGAGAGAGTGAGGATGAGAGAAATTTTTCCGAATTTTTTTGTAGGAGTTTTTCTCCCCAGACCTTTATATATGGCTTGATTGTATATGATTTCCATATATAAATGCATAGGGTTTTCTCCTGCACATCCTTCTTTTTTCTTAGTTTTTCTGTTTATTAATTTGGTATCAGAGCCTATGTCTAACGACTGATCTCTGTGATTTTTTTTTCTGCTTCGCGTTGGCTATGGCGTCTCTCAATTCTTCAAATACTGTTGTTGATGATTCATCAGCTGCTTCAACCCAAGTATTTAGCCCTGGTAACAAAATTTCAGTTGTTAAATTGCCTGATAAGAATTTTTTACTTTGGAAGTTTTAGATTCAAATTGCGCTTGAGGGCTATAATCTTGAATCCCATCTTGAGATTGACCCGCCGTCGGAATTCATTGTCACTACTGGTGACTCATCTTCAATTGATGTAAACTGAATATAGCCCTTCACACAAATTATCTTTTCGGTCGACTCCTTGCACATTTCTTGGATATAGCCCTTCTCACAAAGGTTATCGCTGTCTCTCTCCTGATGGTTAGGTGTTTATTTCAAGAAATGTAATTTTCAATGAAAGTGTTTTTCCCTTTGCTAACAATATTCCCTCAATTCCTGTTTCCTCCTCCTCTATTCATCTTCCTCTCCCCGGTAATATTCTACAAAACTAACTGATTCTCCACCCTCTCATCCTACTGTTTCTGTGCCTGAATTAAGTGAGGGATCTACTCCAATTCCTATTGAACCTGCTTCCTCATCATCCGATCCACCTCATGAGGCTGTTCCAAGGTCATTATCCTCCTCACCTACATCTGCTGTCTCTGATGCTCATGTTTCTCATGACCCTCCTCCACCCCTTATCACTAATGCCCATCCTATGGTTACGAGAGGTAAAAAGGGTATTTTCAAACCTAAAACCTTTCTGTCTATGACCACTGATGCCTATCTCAATTGTGAGCCACCTAATGTTAAGGAGGCCTTAAAATCTTCTCACTGGTGAGCTGCTATGCAAACTGAATATGATGCTCTTATCCATAATGAAACTTGGGATTTGGTTCCTATTCCTTCAAATAAGAAGATCGTTGGTTGCAAATGGGTTATTTTCGAGTTAAGAGAAATTCTGATGGCACTATTTCTCGGTATAAGGCTCGCTTGGTGGCCAAAGGCTTTCATCAAACAGCTGATCTTGACTATACCGAGACCTATAGTCCTGTGGTCAAACCTATTACTATTCGTATTTTACTAACTCTTGCTCTTTATCATGGTTGGACTATTCGGCAGGTTGATGTTAATAACGCATTTTTACATGGAACACTTGATGAATCTGTTTACATGGAGCAACCCTCTGGTTTTAAAATTGGTGGTAACAACAATCTCGTGTGCAGACTTAAAAAGGCCCTCTACGGCCTCAAACAAGCCCCGAGAGCATGGTATGAAAAACTTAGTACCTTTTTACACTCTTTGGGCTTCATAAAATCAAAGGCTGATACTTCTCTGATGATTCGCCATTCTTATTCTGCTACCTGCTATATTTTGATATATGTTGATGACATTATTATACTTGGGAGTTCATCTGCTGAGGTTGATAAACTGATTACTTGCTTAAATGCTTGATTTTCTTTAAAAGACCTTAGTAAACTTAGCTACTTTTTGGGTGTTGAAGTATCTTATCCTGCGAATGGTGGTTTATTTCTTTCTCAAAGCTCCTATGTTACTGACATTCTTTCTCGAGCAAAAATGTTGGATGCTAATAGTATTGCTACCCCCATGGTGAGTGGTTCCATTGTTTCTGCTCATCATGGTGAACTATTCTCTGATCCTTATCAATATCGTAGCGTTGTGGGGGCCCTTCAGTATGTTACTCTTACTCGACCAGAAATATCATATAGTATGAACAAAGCTTGTCAGTTTATGCATTCTCCAAAGCTAATGCATTGGCAGGTCAAGCGTATCCTTCGGTACCTAAAGGGTACTCTTAATAATGGCCTCCTGCTCACTAGGCCACACACTTTATCTTTAATGGGCTTTGTTGATGCCGATTGGGCCTCTGACCCTGATGACCGAAAGTCAACCACGGGTATTTGTGTCTTTTTTGGAGGTAATCTGATTTCTTGGTGTTCCAAGAAACAAAGTATCATCTCTTGATCGAGTACTGAAGCTGAGTATCGGAGCTTAGCCACCATATCTGTTGAATTGGTTTGGATTTCTTCTCTTTTTTCTAATTTACATATTAATCTTACTAAACCTCCTATTATTTGGTGTGACAACTTAGGGGCTGTTCATTTGAGTGCCAACCCCATTCAACATGCTAAAACTAAGCATGTTGAACTCGACATATACTTTGTTCGTGATCTTGTGCGCAACAAAAAGATCCAAATTCAACATCTTCCCACGACTGAACAAATTGCTAACATCTTTACTAAACCTTTATCTGCTTTATCTTTCAACAAGCTGAAATACAAGCTCAATGTTCGTGATGCCACTGCCATTGGCTTGCGCGGGGGAGGGGGGTGTTAAGATAGCCCACTAATTTGTTATTTGGTCCATTATTTCTTTGTATTTGTCTCAGCCCATTATGTTCGCCTGTTCGACCCATATTCTTTTATCTATTTTGTGCTCCACCTGATTGTCTTCATCTAGGGTTGGTGCCATTTTCATGTATTCGGTTGAAAGAAAGAATGTTCTAGAGAGAGTGAGGATGAGAGAAACTTTTCAGAATTTTTTTGTAGGAGTTTTTCTCCCCAGGCCTTTATATATGGCTTGATTGTATATGATTTCCATATATAAATGCATAGGGTTTTCTCCTGCACATCCTTCTTCTTTCTTAGTTTTTCTGTTTATTAATTGTCTAAAAGATCTTTCCAACCCAACTCGTGTACACCCCTAATTTTTATAATAGAAAAATCCTTCAAACGAGAGTGTCCAAGAGATGGGATGAAGTACAAAATTTGATTTGAATTTTTATGATAGGACACGCAATCATAATCTAAAATAAAAATGAAACAAAGTTTTGATTACAATTATATTATTATTATCTTTATGCAATGTTCACATAGAAATGTGTCTCATTTTCATCGCTGCCTAGAGTTAAATTAGATCCCAAAATTATCATCGCCAAAGTTGAATTTTAAAACTAGAATTTGTATGGATGGTTCTCAAATTAGACCAATTCAAATCATTAAAAAATAAAAACTCATCTCAATTCTTCCAAGTGATGGAGAGGATGACATCACAATGAACTTTGGAGTATTGGGGTGGATTAATTATTTAATTATCCAATTAAAAACAAAGAGGTTGGTGATGAAATCTAGATAGGAATAGGAACCGTCCACGTGTAGGGTGGAAATTGATTCATTTTGAGCCTCAACATCTCTATAAGTAGAGAGGGAGACTTACAACACAAAACACAACAAATCCAAATAGCTTTGGAAAAAAATTAGATCTCAAAGTTTCAAAGAGTTTTTTAGTTTGAAACAAAAATGGCTTCTGGCTGCAAATGTGGTGACAACTGCTCCTGTGGAGACAGCTGCAACTGCCAATCTGGGTCTCTCTCTCCTTCTCATCGGATTTATTTGGAATGACTTTCTAAGTGTTTAAAAATTAAACACTACTTACAAAGTCTTTTCAAACAAATACTTCTCTTTGTTAAAATTTACTTCTTTGTTTTCATTTTATATATGGTTGGTTTTATGGTAGGGGTTGTAGAAAATATCATATGTTTCGAAAAAAAATCACAAAAGTCCGATCAAAATTGAATAGGTTGAGTTGGGTTAGAATAAATTGAAATTTTTAGATAAGGTTGATTCATGGTTTTTTTTTTTTTTTTTTTTTTCAGATTAATTTCACTTGGAGTGAATCAACTTGATTTATTGTTATTTTAAAAAATATATATACTTATGATAAAATTATATATATGCAAAAATAAATTCATTTCAGTTAAGATTATTTACTCATCATCCATTTTTGAGGAAACAAATTCAAGTTATTGGATACAGTTTTTCATAATATGAATTGAATATTCATAATATTTGATATCAATTATAATATTCATAATATTAAAAAATAATTCGATATCTTTTAATAAAACATTATTTTTTAATCCTTATACAGGACCATCGCAGAGGCCATCATCCTGAAGAAGTAAGTAATAATTATTTTTTTTTTATTAAAATATTAAATCTTCTATACATCAATTTTAAAAAATATATATATTTAGTAAAATAAAAAATTAAATATGGTGCAATAATTTGATTTAATTTGCAGGGATGGTTGCAGCTGTGGAAGTAGCTGCTCATGCGACCCATGCAACTGCAAGTGAGCAATGGGAAAAAGGATGGATAAAACCCCAAACAACAAAGCTTCTGGATTTTAATAAATTGATGAAAAATCAACATAAAAAATCTGTTTTTTTTCTTTTTTCTTCTTTGTTTGATGAAAATGGAATGTTGTAAAAAAAAAAAAAAGACTGCCATTGAAACTGCATATCCATATGGATTGGGGTTTCTTATGGCTTCTTGAAATCTAGTTTGAAAACATGTAATACTCCTTTGTTGTGGGTTGAGTTCATATATTCATCGAAGGCTCTTCAAGTGTGTTTGAATTTGTGTTCAATATTATGAATATTTGTTTCGTGTGTATTCTCCAAGTATGAATGGCCGAGTTAATTTGTTGGGAAAAACCTCCAATTCTACCGAATAAGCAGAAAAATAATAGAGAAATTAAAATAAAACAACAAAATAAGAGACACAAGAATTTACGTGAAAACTCCAAAACTGTAGAAAAAACTCCGGCCCACATAAAGAAATCTATTGTGTGAACAATTTTTACAATCACGCAGAATTCTCTCCCCAACCCCAATTACAACCAGAGTTAGGCTTAGTTTGGGGTTGCTATAGGTTTTGAAATAATTGTTTTTAGCTGTGCATAAGAAGTAAATTAGTGTTTGGTAAATTTCAGATTTAAACATGGAAAGTCAAGTTACAGTGTTTGGTAAATTAATATTAAATTGTTGCGAAATGAGCATAATAACCAAAATAGACATATTTCAATTTAGCATGAGATTGCATTAATTTTTACATTCAAAACTTTCCTAAGATAATTAGGTAAATTACTTTAAAAAAAAAAAAAAGAAAGGTAAATTTATATCATTTATATTATAAATTATATTTTGTTTACTTTAAGTAAATTGAAAAAAAAATATCAAGGGAAAAAATCATTTTTAACCCTAAACTTTGAAAGTTGTATCAATTTTAACTCTGAACTTTCAATTTCATCAAATTAAACCTTAAACTTAACAAGTTGTATCAATTTTAACCCTGAACTTTCAATTTCATCAAATTGAACCTCAAACTTATCAGATCGTATCAATTTTAGCCTCAAACTTGCATAAGTGATACAATGTATACTTTTGGTTAACTTTCCGTTTGAACCACTGTACTTAATTGATTATGTCTTCCTTTCTTTTCTTAATTCACATTGCACCTGAATTTGTTTCTAATAAATAAAATATTGGAAAAACTTTATTTTAAATGACTTTTTCTTATTGTTGAGAACTTTAATTGTGAGGACCTTTTCTCTGTTATTTAAGATTACGAAAGCATAAAAACTTTGGAAGTTTTTTTTTTTTATTGTTGCTAGCTAAGAACTTTGTGAGATTTTTTTTTCTTCTTTTACCGTTTTTTTTCTTGCTAATTAGAAAAATGTACAAATGTAGCAAATGAAAATAAAGAAATTTCGAGTTTTTTATTTCTCATATTTACTGGATTTTTCTTGTTGCCAATAACTTTGTGATTATTTTTTTTGGATAATAATGAGAAGAATAGTCTGAGATATTTGATTTTCTTCTGGTTTTTCAAAAAAAATCTTACAAAATACTAACTCGGGTGCAACGTGAATTAAAAAAAGGAAAAGAAAATTGTCAATTACATGTTTTAATAGCAATTCAAATGAAAAGTTAATCAAAGGTCTACATTGCAACATTTATGCAAGTTTGAGGTTCAAATTGATACAATTTGTTAAGTTTAGGGTTCGATTTGATGAAATTGAAAGTTTAGGGTTAAAATTGATACAACGTGCTAAGTTTAGGGATCAAAATTAATTTTTTCCCAAATATCAATTATAGAAAAAATTGTGTCAAACAAAATCTAATTTTAGTTTAAATAAAAAAAAGTAAGAAAAATAAATTAGAAGCAAAAAATTAAATTTAAAAATAAAAAGAATGAGATGAGATGAGATAAGATAAATTGTGAATAATAATATTGGAAAACCTTTTATTGTAGATAAAATATAGAAGAATAAAAAAAAAATTAATATTGGTTAGTTACACCAGATTTTCCTAAAATCTAAATCTTAAAGCTACTCTTAACTTTTGCAAAGTAACGTGATTCAAAAATTGATTTTCTCTAGATTATTAAAGAATCAATTTAACCAAACACAAAAAACGGTTAAAATTTATCTGCAATAACTTTTTAGGTCTTCAAAATCAACCCCAAACGGGGCCTTAGTATATACTAAGCTTAAGAGTGATTCTAAATGAGATGATTTGAAACGAAAGATATAAGCTCTTTTTATAGTACTTGAGCTCATCACTTCCTTAAACTTTTCTGATGTGAGACTACTCACTCCTAATATTTTGTCAAAAAAAAAAAACCCAACAGTTTATTTTAGACGACATATTTACTAATTCTACACGAATCTCAAACCGAAATCTCTTGTTTCTTATTCTTCTATTCAATCAAGATTCAAACTCTTAACTTCAATTTTTTTTTTTTTTTTTTTTTTTTTTTTGAATTACTTATTCTTCTACAAGAACATGTTTAAGAGTAAAATTGGAAGAAAGTGAAAATATCAATTATTATCTCGAACTCGTAAGTTTGAAGACTTTTATTTGAAATACTATTGCATCATCTTCTTCAATTTGAAGTCGGAAAACATAAGAAAAAAATTGGAAGAAAGTTAACAAAGAACCAAAGAGCTAGCTAGCTAGCTTGATTATTCATTTTTCACCATTTTTGTTGTATTTTTTTTTTACCTAGGTATTTCTGATCGATTTTACTTCGTTATTTAATGACTTTTATTTGTAAAAATTTCTGACAATATTCATAAGCTTAAACAAATTTGTTTTATCCACTCTTTTGAGAGTTTTTCTTTCTTTCTTTTTTTTTAAGTAACAATTTGATCCCAAATTACAAGAAGGATCTTGTGTGAGTGTGTTTTTTCTTTTTCTAAGTTCAACAATTATAGGAGGAAGAATTGAATAGTTGTTATAGTGATTGAAAATATATGTCTTATGTCAGTTAAGTTATACTCATGTTGACTTGTTATTTTTTTTGAGCTGGATAGAATTAAATGGTTTATATTCATGATCAATCATCTTTATTTGAATTAAGGAGGGCAAAAGAAATTTATAAATTAGAATTAAATTTTGAGATTTTTTTGTTCAACAACATTTGAGGATGAGGAACTGGAACATTTCACCTCTTGATCGATGGAAAAACATGTCAATTACTGTCGAACTATACTCATTTTGATAATTAATTTGTGAGTTTATACGTTTGGTTGTAATTTTTTTAAAAAAAGTCAATGGTTTGTTACTTTTGGAAGAATAATATTTATTTGAAATTTACAAGAATATACATATGGTTAATTATTTTATAATGAAGAAGTCTATAAATTTATAAATTTGGGCCTACATAAAAGATTTTATAAAATAAAATTAAACTATATACACCGTCCTTATGAATGTCATATAAATAATCCAACAAATTTAGTACTTAGTAGGGACCATTATGATTAATAAACTAAAACGGACAACAAAATTAAAATTTTTAAAAATACAAAGTCAACACATGTAGCGATGGATAATATAATTTAATAATGTAGATACAACTACTCCAAATTTATCCTCCTCAAAAAAAAAAAAACTACTCCAAATTTATCCATGCGAGTTATCTTTTTATTATTATTATTTTAAAATAATACATCGGAAATGAGAAGGTGTGGATTAATTTTTTATTATAAAAAAATTAGATTTTAGAAATAGGCATCGTCAAATTATATTTAAAAAATGGGAATAGAATGGTTGATTTTTGGTAATAGAAAAATTCAGATTTAAAAGTAAAAAAAAAAAAGAAAAAAAAAATCTCAATTTAATAATTGAGAGGATGCCATCATATGAGTTTGAGTGGAAGGGGAGGATTATGTGATTATTTTAAATAAACAAAGAGGTTCATAAGAGATAACGAAGTGTAGATAGGAACCGTCCACGTGTACGGTGGATATTCACCAATTTGGTCCTGAAGAGGGTATATGTACTATGTAGAGAGCCCAAAACAGAAATAAAAATCCCACAGAGGTTTTGAAAATATTTTGGTTAAGTCTCTGAAACAAAAATGGCTTCTGGCTGCAAGTGTGGTGACAATTGCTCCTGTGGAGATAGCTGCAATTGCCTCTCTGGGTCTCTCTCATCTTTCTTTCTCTCTCTCTCTCTCTCTCTCTCTCTCTCTCCTTTTTTTTATTCATTTTGTTTTTGAAGATTTAGAGGAGAAAATTTGTTAGAAAACGTTCAAATCTTTTAACTTGTTACATTATTTTTTTAAGGTTAACTTGTCTTTTCTTTTTCGCTCCATTATTTTTGTTGATTGAATTTTTACATTTTTTTTTAATCTTTGCAGGAACATCAAAGAGGCCACCTCCCTTGTCAACATGTATGTAAATGAATCTAATAAGTAACTTTTTAATCTTTTTGAAAAATTTAACTTTAATAGTTATACAAGTACTACAGTAGTATTAGAAATTTTTCGTTCAACGTCGATCATGTGCAGGAACAACGGTTGTGACTGCTGCGACAGCAGCTGCTCCTGCGACGCATGCAGCTGCTGCTGAGCAACTGAAGAAATGGATGAGGCCCTCAAACAACAAAACTTGTGAAATGGAATAAATTTATATGAATCAACCTGCAAAATTAATCTGTTTTTGCTTCTCTTTTTGCACTTTGTTTGAATATGTAATGGCTACTACTTGAAATCCTAGTGTGAACTATGTAGTGCTTTGTTGTGGATTTGGATTGTTGTTTCATATCAAAACCAGAAGTGTGTGTGTTTGGATTGTGTGTTCTAATAAAAATTTGGTTTGTGTAGTAGATTCAAGATTGAGTTTGAATAACTCGAAGTTATGAAGTCAAAGGTTACGTTGTAGTTTGTTGGTTTGTGTTCTTGTCCATCTTAGAAACTATCCAAATTCAAAATTTTAACATCTATTTTAAGCTACCCAATGATTTTTACAAATCAAACACAAACTACAACGTTGGATTCTTGTTCCGAAGTCTTCTATGTTCGTCAGACTATATAATAAACACAAACTTTATTTAAATTGAGTTATATGTTCTCTATGTAATGTTTGTTGGCACCCTTTGCATAAACACTTAAGGAAACACGAAAGACAAAATCAATCCGAACCCAACGATAGCGTTGTTTCCTTAAGACAATTTTGTTCCCTCTATGGTGCTCAAGGTATCACGAACAATTGTCTCCCAGAATAGGACGGATATTACCCACCTATGAATGTAGCACTCCAATCACAGAACTCTCGAACACTGATATTTAAGTAATCGTGCAGAGAAGTAGGAGAAGAGTTTTTGAAAGAAAAGTTTTATGTTTCTTGTCTACAAAACTCAAAATGAATCACATATGTATAGACTATTTGTGATCATTCAAATAGTCACATCTTTTCGTGTAAGGGTTGTGTCTTTTCATAAATGAACACATCCATTCACATAGGGTTTTGTCCTTTACAAAAGACACACCCTCTCACATAGGGTTGTGTCCTTTACCAAAGACACCCTTTCACATAGGGTTGTATCATTTACAAAAGACATGCCCTTTCACATAGGGTTGTGTCTTTTACAAAAGACATGCCCTTTCACGTAAAGTTGTGATTCTTTATTTTATTTATTTTATTAAAATAATTTTATTCATAAATCCAACAATGTTTATCTCTTACTTTTCATAATTACTACCAAGTAAAAGAATCTTGCAAATGAACCACATATTAAGATCCTAATTTGAAATTGAAAATTTATGTTCATAACTATTGTAATTGGAAGAAGCCAACAAGAGCATGATTCAATTGGCATAAAGCTTATACTCTGACCAAGATGTCAGAGGATGTTCAATCTCTTATCCCTACGTGTTGTAAAAGAAAAAAAAAATATTGTAATTGGAAGAACAATGACTCACTAATCTCCTTTGAACTTACTTTCCGACCCATTTTTTAAGTTGAGAAAGAAAGAAAGAAAGACCTCATCACAAAAGTTTGACTTCAAGTTCTTTTATATATTTTTGGTACAAGGTGTGTTTTTTTTTTTTTTTTTTGAAAGAGGTACAAGGTGCCTTAATTAATGTAAGTTGTGATATATTATTTAAGGTAATCCATTTCTTGTAATTATAGCCCTTTGTTGCTTGTCCTTTGATTTTTTTTCTTTTTTTTTTTTTTTTTTTTTTTTTGAGTTCAGGGTGGGGGATTCGAACCTCTAACCTTTTGGTTGAGAGTACATGTCAATTTAGCACTGAGCTATTCTCAGTTTGACTCATTTGAAAATAGTGTTGGGTGTTTTAATTATAGCCTCTTCGTGATTACAAATTATTGAATGACTTTGTTAGAACAAGGGATCTCTTCTTTCTTTTTTTTTTTTTTTTTTTTTGGTAATTATAACCTCTTCGTGATTACAAATTATTGAAATGCTTTGTTTGAACAATGGATCTCTTCCCAACCTTTAAGTTGTTCTTCCTTGTGTGTTTATAACCCCTACTCTTAGACAACCCAAATTAAATAGCTACGTCAAAACCCTTCTAAGTACTTGTTTACATATATCAACACAACAAACGAGCCTAACTAGCACTTTGATTTAGCCCTAGGCTATACAAGTTAAAAAAAGGGAAGCTTAGATAAAAGAATATGTTCTCACAGCAACTTTTTAGTTTAAAAAGTTGTCCAATTATTGCCGATGGTTCTTTTCAAAATTCTGATCCGTAAATTGAAGGCTTCAACATGGATATTGAGGAAGGTCTATAACGAATAAAAACAACTTAATTATTAATTTAAATAATTTTCTAATTTTTTTTTATTTACGAGATCAATATTTTATAATATATCCATTGATATATCCATAAAAATTGAAATCCCAATGCTAATGCATTACATTACAAATCTGAGGTAATGAATTGGGGATATTGTGATTGGATGCTCAATATCTTTCCATTATTGGAAAAGGTTTTTCCATGATTGTGACTGGTATCAAATAGATTCACAAATCTTCAACTTTAAAGGTGAACCCCAACTTAAATTATCATGTTAAAAGACAAGAAAATAAGAAATATCGCTTTCTTAAAAATTAAACCAATAATTTTGTTCTTCATAACAAGAAACTATAGCTACCATTACAGCCTCAACAAGACATGTGGCTGTGATTGATGAAGGAAGAAGATATTTCTATTCCTCTCTTTTCTCTTTTCCTTCATATTTTGGGCTGCAACTCTATGAGAGCTGGTTATTCTGCAAAAACAAAGAAAAATAAAGTTTGAATAGACAACATTAACATTTTGATGCTATTTTTTACAGACAGGACAATTATCCAACGATGAGAAAGAGTCATCTTCAGTCATACCTTCCTCTCAAGGTTTACAAGTGACATGAAAATGCCCGGAAACCTCAGCTCAAGTAAGATAGTTTATGAACTCTGCAGCAGTGGCAACAGCCCCTCCTGTAATTGCGTCAATGACAATTTTGTCCCGGTGGTTGTTGCTCGCTGCCGATACCAGAGCCCCAGTAAAAGCACCTCCAATCATTGCATTTTTCTGGAACATGCTCAAACATTTGGACCCACAATCAAATTTCTCTTCAAAATATTGACAAATGAATCTATTGGTACTATGGTCAAATGAAAAAAGCAACGGTAGATTCTTGAAATAATTTGGAAGACTTCATACTTCAAAGAGGACTGCATGTTTGAAATAATACAGACAACTGAGCCCCGAGTTATAGAACCAGAAACATTGATTCTGTATTACATGGTTGTAATGATATGATCACTTTAATAAGAGGACAACTGTAAGGAACATTGAGATAATATATCTAGGATCTTGAGAGATTTTGTTTCTGGGTTGTTTGAAATCAAATAGTAATAGACAAGGGTGCCTTTCCATTCTAGGACCAATACATTCTACAATGTGGACCAACCTTCCTGAACAGTGATGAGTGACAAAAATTGAACAGGATTTCGAAAATATTCCCAAACAAACACAGAGAGCTTGAAGCAACGATCTAAAAGAATAACTCTGAACTTGATTTAAATGATGATTTTGAATTTATGGCTAACATACCCAATCTCTTGTGCCGCGAATCCTTTCTACCCCATACTCCATACCAACATAAACTCCGGCTACAGTTCCTGCATTCAAACAGAAAAAATAGTGTCAATTATTAACATTTTTCCATATTTTCAAATCGACTTTCAAGGTTGTTTTTTAAATTATAGCCAAACTTCATAACATTGAAAAAGAAGTTCAAAAAACATGTTTTTTTTGTTTCTTAGCATTGGCTAAAATTTCAAAAGTACATTTAAAAAGTGAAAAACTAAACAAAACCAAACCTAGGCAGGTGATCTTTATAAGCTTAGTTTCCAAGAGCAATGAACCAAAAACAAATTCTTATCAAATTGGCAGAAAGTTTACAGATGCTAAAACTCATCCATTAAGTTAAGTACTTCACTGAGGAGTAATGTGATCTATGCTTACCCCAATATGCACCTTCTTTACACATTTTCTTCAACTGCAACAGAAATTGAAATTAGTTAGCCGGGTAAGAAAGCAGAGTGAGTGAGACCGAGAGAGACAACAATTTCAAGCTTTGATGTTTTTCTTTTCTGGTTCAGAATAGATCAAAAGACCAAAAAACAGGGAATCTTAAGCTCAAGACCATAGTTCGCTTAAACATTTAGGGCCGTGGTGGTGATTTAATATTATTTTTTAAAAAACAGAACAATCATTTTGAAACCTTTCCAAGATTTTTGTGCAATGAGAGTTCCAAATTTCAGTTCAAACATGAAACCTACCCTGAAACCAAGTTCCATGCGTTAGAAATGAAACTGGTACACAGAGTTCTCAACAGAAACTACCACAACAAAGGAAAAAACGGAGGACTGCATGTAGTAATTTCAGTGTAAAAGAAAATCCACACATCAGAAATCTCTTTCCCAATCATACACTTGACGAACGTTCTTAGAATGAAAAATCAAAATCTATAAACCATCAGAATTCACAAATTGAGATTCAAAGCAAGAGACACTAACCGTGTTCTCAAAATTGTGACTAGAAATCGATCCTGTAGAATCGAAACAACACAATGCCTTAAATCAGTATAGAAAGAACGAAATCAATTTCGCAGGAACCAGAAAAACAACAAAGCGAAACAAACAGAGAGAGAGAGAGAGAAACCAAAACGAAAGGGCAAGGAACAAAACCTTTTCTGACGACACGATACGCATCCTCGGCAGCCGCTCGGGTGGCGGCGACCTAAAAAGAAGGAAGAGAAGAGAAACCATTCGGATTTGAGACTGGGCGAAGGAAAAACAGAGAGAAAAAGAAAGAGAGAAAAGGAAGGATTACGGATCCGATCTTCAAGAAGCCATCGACGGTGAGGTTGAGGAAGGGGTTGCCCATGTCGATGACGACGTCGACCTTGGGCGTGGTAACGGAGCCGACGAAGCCGGTGCGAGGCATGGTTTTCTTCCGAGAGAGAGTGTGTGTGTGAAGTGCGAAGTGCGAAGTGCGAGGGGATTGAATGTGGAGGATGGCGCTGAATGGGTCCTTAAAGCTAGAATTTGCCGCTACAGATTGTTTGATTTTCTTTTTGGAGTTTAGTTCAATTTGGATTTTACTGCTTCTGCACCGTTGATTTGTGAAGACGAGGCCCGAGGCGAGTGCCACGAGATAGCCAGTATTTGCGCCACCTTCTCTCATTCGTTCATTCTCAGCCGTTGATATCTCTGCTTCCAATTACAATTTTGTCCCTCTCAATTTCGTACAATTTCAGTTGTGCATTAAATTACAAGTTTAGTCATCCAATTACAAGTTTAGTCATCCATCGAGACTAACTCAACTGTCTAAACATATATCATCAACTAAGAGACTAGAAGTTTGTTTTCCGAGCCGATTTAGGGTCTTGTCCAAGCTCATATAAGCCCATCAGGTCTTTGTGTTTCAGGGATGCAAGTGGTCGAAGGCCAAGCTGAAGAGCACTACCTAATGGCGGAGGACCAGATGTGCAACTCTAACGTAAGTGTCAAAGGAGAAAAACTATATATGCTAGGACGAAATTTTACTTGTGCTCAAACTCAACACCACTTTGTGCTTCGTAATTGGCATAAGCATCGAAAGGTGTTGAACAAAGTAACACATTGATTCAAGATTTGTGCAAGATAGCTCGAACTGGATCACTCCTAGATCGATTGGACCAGACCTATGGTTGCTAACTAGATCTCTCTGCATCTATAGTTTGTGTTGATGTCAAAATCTAGGCAGGAGACTCACCTAACCTTCACGTGACAAAAACAGTGAATTTGTTTGAGAGGGGAAGACGTGACCTGCATGTTAAAATTAGTGCAAACTTGGTAGGAAAGTAGTTTGATTTAGCTAATTTACTTGTGTAGAAAGTAATGGTTAGTGGCATTTATTTAGGATAGTGGCTTCTTAATTGGAGGGATGTGACTTAGTAAGGTTAATTGAAGAGATTTTCAAGGTTAGCGGGTCAGTGGGTGTCCATTTTACTTTCCTATAAATTCGTGTAAGTTTTTCATTTCAATGCATCACAACTCAATTTGATTCACTTCATTCTTGCAATTTCTATCTTGTTTCCACTATTTGTTCTTTTTGTTTACACTGCAAAACCAGTAAACCACTACACATCGGTGTGGTGTAAGCCACTTTTACTTTGATGCCTAAGTTAGATAAATAGTAAGAAGTCTCTATAATCCCCGTTTTTTTAACCCTTTTTCAGGTGTGAAGAATGATATTTTATACCTACATCGCCTCCTAGGGCTCTTCTTGGACTCGGGAGCCGCTTGGGATCGAATCTGATCGGACCGGGACACCAAGAGTTGGTCCGGGGTGGAACAAGCTCAGCCTCGTCCTTGGACCGAGGCCGAACATGGGATTGGGCTAAGGCCCGATCCCTCCGATCTTGACCCAGTTGCTCCAGCCTATTCCTTCCTTCAGTGTCTGTTTCTTGGTTATATCTCTAGGTTGGTGTTGTGTTGTACTTGTTGACTCCTTAATTTCGAAGCAGCTTAAAATCACCTATAACAGTTTGAATAATATCTCCACTCCTACATGTTGTCGAACTCAAATCCTCGAACTTTCAATTTTATGTCTAATAGATCAGTTTAGGGATTTCTATTTTATACAAACCTGAAAGTTCAAGTCTTTTAATTTGGTTTTTATGGTTTTAAAAGTTTAAATTTTGTCGATAGGGTTTTAGTGTGGTTTAATACCCTTTGGGCATATGGATTTAGTTTTCATTTATGTCTATGATTTTAAACGTTTCGATTTGATTCTTATGGATTAGTCAAAGTTCACTCTTCGTTACATGTCATTACCTTATTTGCAATCTTTTCTCATGTGACAATCAGATAGTATATTTTTTTTTATTTGGCTAATTTCGTCAGGTTTAAGGCTAAGTAAAATATAAAAGAAAATTAGATACGTAAAAGTGCTTTCCATGTGAATCACATGAAGTTTGTTTACTCTTGATGTCTATCTATACTTTATTCAAACTTCTCATTTTTTAACTCAAACATTCACTAATAAAGCAAAAGTGAGAGAGATAAAGAGATTAGAGAGTGATAGAGAGAGAGATTCAAATTGGTTGAAAGAAGGACATGGAAAAAATGAAAGGAAAATGTGATTTTTTCTAGATGGGTTGAACACAATTTTAAACCAAATTATAGGAATTAAATTGAAACTAAGCCCAAATCATAAAAATCAAATTAAAACTAAGTCTCAACTATAGGGACCAAATTGAAGATTCTAAAATCATGGGACTCAAATGAAATCATACTCAAGGCTTAGAAACCAAATTTGTAAGTTAATCCGTTTTGATCAACTCAATTTTCAATTTCATCATTCATTTTGGGAAATAAGATTAAATAGAGGTTAAAAGTTGTGACATAAAGAGGATGTTAATGTTATGACTAGGTAAGTATACTTATATAAGCATGAGCCTTGTTATAAAAATTTATACCTAAACATAGAGATTGTTCTTTATTATATTACTTAGGACTCTTTTTCATCAATTTGTTCCCTATTTTTTTATAACTTTCAATATTTTGTCTTAATAAATAAATAAAATCTTAAGAGAAAAAGGTGTTAATGTGGTTTTATTGGTATAATATATTAAAAATAGATGATGTTCATTCAATAATCTTAAAGTTCACCTATATATAACTTACAAAATTCAACAATATAGGAATGGAAGATTCGAAGTCCTAACTTGTTGATTCTAAATTTTGTCTTTGTTATTTTGACCATTAATAAACAAATCAGAAGAGAGAAGGGTGAAGGAAAGAGACCAAAAGAGAGAAGATGATGGAGCAAAAGAGAGATCTATAAAATGAATTAAAAAGGGTGGAATGGAGATGGGTTCTTGGTAATTGTACAAAAAACCAAAAATAAATAAATAAGTACATAAAAAAGAAGATTCTTTGCTTCTATATTTGTCTTGCTCAAAATTAAATAATATGACAACATCATTCATCCCACTTTTGGATTTCACATCATTACAACTTTCACAAATATTCCTTTTTTTTTTTTTTTTAAAGAATTCACAATGGTACATCAAGAATAAAGCTTAAACATTTAATACTATTATTACAATTTATCACATAATAGTTTAACTGGCATAAAACTTGTGTCTACGATCAAGAGGTCAGAAGTTCAAATTCTTCATCCAATATGTTCTCTCAAGTGTGTGTATATATATATATCACTAAAAAGGAAGCCAACTCATTATGGACTTAGACATTATCTCTTACCGTGGCTTCTATAGTCTATGAGGTTTGGGTTAGGTTTCATTTTGAACTCAACAATTTAAACTCTGGGGTTTGGATTTCGTTTCATTTTAGTCTCTCCATCCATTTTTCCGTTAAAAACTAACGGCTGACGTGGCACTATTTTTTATTTAAGAAATTACTTTATAATTTTTTTAAATTAAAAATATATTAAAATAATAAAAATACTATTTTTTTTCATTTTTATTTCTTCTCTCTTCCCTTCTTCTCCAACCATCAAACCTTTCTTCTTCGACCACCAAACTAGTTGCTGGCAGCCGCTGACCACCGTCACTGGCGGTGACAAAAAAAATTTTCTTCTCTTTTCTTTCTTCTTTTTTTCCCTTTCTCTGCATTTTCTTTTTTTTAATAGAAAAGGAAAAGGGAAAGGGAAAAAGAAAACTCTTCATTCCTCTTCGTCGCTACTCCTCCTCGTCAAAACTCTTCATTCCTCTTCGTCGCTACTCCTCCTCGTCGTCATCGACCTCGCACCGCTGCCTCTCCATTCTTCTAGCTCGTGTCTTCTGGCAGCAGTGAAACCCTCCCGTTCCGGTTCATATCGTGTTCGTGAAAACGAGCCTAGATCTGGGTTCATATTGCGTTCGTGAAGTCCAGCAGCGAGTGAAGTGCTTTGTTCCTATTCGTATCACGTTTGATTGGAGGTGGCGTTCGTGGGTCTGCTTCTCCTTCAGATCTCCTCATCTTCCACAAACTTTAGATCTCCCCTCTCTCATCTCCGTTCGTGAAGTCCAGCGGTTCGTGTCGTGAAGTCCGCTCATCTTCACGCAAGTGAACGGGAATGGGGTTAGCAGTGCAGCTGCAATAATGAGAGGGTTTGAAGGTTTATTTTTCCCTTTCGCTTTTCCTTTTCCTTTTCTATTTAGAGGAAAAAAAAAAAAATGTAGAGAAAGGGAAGAAAAGAAGAAAGAAAAGAGAGGAAAAGAGAGGAAAAAAATTGCCGCCAGAGCAACAGCTGTCGATAACTAGTTTGGTGGTTGGAGAAGAGGGCAGACGAAATGAAAATTAAAAAAATATATATTTTTATTATTTTAATATATTTTTATTTTAAAAAATGAAAATAATATTTTTTTAATAAAAAATAGTGTCACTAAGTTTGAGATTTTGGTCATGTGAATTATGACACAAATGAATAATAGAAATAAATAAGACACACACTAATGTCAGTATAAGACGCTAGTGCAAATGTACACTAGACCTTGACAAGTAATATCCGAAAAGTATTCTATAATTGAATTCACAGGGTAACTGGTTTCAAATAGTTGTTAGATTGATAAAAAGAAAGTATTAGAATTAAAGATCACATAATGGAGAGAGGAAGGTTTGGCTCAATGAGTCCCTTTATACTTCAATCCTTGTCTTAAGCACGCGAATTGTTTTGATTTCTAAACCAAAACTCCCTTAAGCTACTATCACGACGCACTCTAACAATACTCTAGAATGTATGTCTATACTTGAAAATTGCTAAAGATTGACCAAAGACCCTTTAATGCTTTACAAATGATTACTTTACGTCTAAAACAAACTTCGTGAATTGATCCACTTTCCTTCGTTCGATTATTTCCACACGCTCTAACCCTTTAAATATTATAGTGTGTTAGTGATCCAAATTGCTTGGCCAAACAAAAAAGAATACTTAGATGAAGCTCAATCAAAGGATGTCAAATTAATAAAAAGGAATCACTAGTGTAAAATTATTTTTCAAAAACATTTGAAATTTTACTTAAAAAAAAAACTATTATTTCTAAAGACACAAGATAATGAAATGGTGGGAGATATAAAAATGGAATGATTGGTTTTTGGGTCTAAATCTAATATCATTTATTATTTATTGCATCACATCTCAAAGAAAAACTAACAACCCTAAACCTAAAACCCTATTACTTGAAAACAAAATAAACTACAAAAAGAAGAACCCTAAAACTTAAAACCCCATCTAAATCCAGTAGCCAACTTGAACAGGAAACTCAATATCGCCATCTCCAACAACAATGGTGTGCCCACCAGCCGGCAAGAGATGGTAGCCAGTGAAATCCACAAGCGCCAAGGCAGCACAAGCATTCAGCTCAAACCTAACCGTCTGGCTCTCTCCAGCCTTCACAAACACCCTCCGGAACCCCACCACTTGCTTTATATGTGTCGAAGAGATCCCGCTCGGCGGCTTCGAGTACACGATCAGCACGTCCGAGCCATCCCTGTCTCCACTGTTGCGAACTTCAACGTTGAAGCTGAAGGTTTCGGTGCAGGCAAGGTCGTCGACGAGGACTGAAGCACAGTCGGGCTTGTAGAAATCGTTGTCGTATTGGATGTCACGGCATTGGACGGTGGGGTTCAGAGTGACGCCGAAGGCTTGGTCGGCGGAGGTGAGGGTGTGGGTGAAGGTGGTGTAGCTGAGGCCGTAGCCGAACGGGAAGACGGTGGCGCCATTGAAGAACTTGTAGGTTCTTCCTGGGTAGCCTAGGCTCTTCACTGGCCGGAGTGGCATTGATGTCATTGGTAATTTGTTCACGTAGTCCGCTTTATACCATGTCACTGGCAATTTCCCACCTGAAAACACAAAAATAGCTTAAATTTGGATGCATACCGATATGTATATTAAAATCTTGATAATTAAAAAAAAAAGGCAGAAAATGAGAAAAAAAATTATCTCTCCTAATTGTCAACATTTTAATGGTAGAAAGAGAGACCGTTATAGTTCTTTCCTATTTTTAATGCAGAAGAATATAACAAAAATCTTCATTTCTAACCTGGGTTGTGAGCTCCAAAAACGACGTCCGCAATGGCGCGACCACCTTCTTCACCAGGGTATCCAGCCCAAACAATAGCCTTGACATTAGGATTCTTCTGAGCAAAAGAGATATCGACGCCACCGGCCGACAAGATAACAAGAACCACCGGACCCTTGGAGACGGGGGCAACTTGTTTGATGAGCTGAGTCTGCAAACCAGGGAGAAGAAGATCCAGACGATCCAAGCTCTCAGCTTCAATGGACAAATCCAAGCCTACAACGATGATGGTGGCATCAGAGGTCTGGGCAGCTTTCTTGGCTTCAAATATGAACTCATCGCTTTCACATGTAACGTTCTCGCAACCCTTTTGATAGTTCACTTCTCCATACGCAGCAAAGCCGTCGATTGGAGAGTTGATCCGGCAAGGAATTCCTAAATTACATCAATTAACAACAATAAAAAATCAAACATTAATTAAGAATGTGTTTGGTTTAATTTTTCAAGTATTTAATTTTGAAAGGTAGATTGGGAGAAGTTTATGTATCTAAGAAGTTCGATGGGAACAACACTTTCAAGGATAATGTTACCTGCGTAGTTGCCGAGCATGACGGAGGTGGCATTGGCATGGGGGCCGACGACGGCTAGGGTTTTGAAGGTGGAGCTGTCTAGAGGTAGAGTGTTGTCTTCGTTCTTAAGAAGAACGGTTCCTTGTCGGGCGGCGTCGGTGGCCAACTCAATGTGTTGGTCGGAGCAGACATCGGATTTTCCAAGTGATTGGAATGTGGGGTTTCCATCGAAGAACCCTAATCTCATTAACACAATGTAGAGATAGTTAAGCGACTTGTCGATGTCTTTAATGCTCACTTTGCCTTGTCTAACTGCGCTTTCCGTGTAGTTTGGATAGTAGATTCCACAGTCCAAATCCAAACCTAAACATTATAACCAAAAAACAAATCAAAACAACTTTTAGAATTTTTTTAATGAAACACATTAACAAGAAAATTTTATTAAAAAAATATCTATGTACCTGCTTTTAGGGTTTGAGCAACAGCATCTTCATTTGTGTCTTGAAGGTACTTAGCATCATCAACCAAAACTTCTATCGAATCGCAATCCGAAACTATGTATCTGAAGAAGATGCATAAACACTATTAGATAAGAGAAATTATTAGGTGTTCCCGGTGCAATGAGGCTCTCTCTCATCTTGTGACATGTGGCAGTTTAATTTTTCTGTTTAATTTGAATGTTACTTTTCAAATTTCTTTTACTGTTTTTGAATAGACATAATATAACATTCAAATTAGTTTAACAATAACCATATTATTTCTCGGTAGCAAAAAAAATGGTTTGGCCAACAAAACAAAGAAATGAGGAGAAAACCCAATTTTACGGAAAGGCTTAATCAACATGAAAATCTTAAATAAAAAAAAATAAAAGAAAAAACACCAAGAAGGAAGTGGAAAATTTTAGTGATTTAACCAGCCTCATTGTACCCGGAATACCTAATAATTTTATCATTAGGTAAACATGTAGTTTCATCTTAAATTGGATGAAATTTTAGGGATTTAAATTGTAAAATTATATACCCATGAAGACCCCAATCTCCTCTAATGGTATGTTTCAAGAGAACAGGATCAGCACAAGTAGGAATGCCATTGACTCTATTGTAAGAGCACATCACACTGCTCACATCTCCTTCCTTAACACACATCTCAAACGGTTTAAGGAATGTCTCCAACATATCTTGCTCAGTCACCTAAATTTCCCCAAAAAAAAACAAATCAAAAACAAGAAATATATATACAATTAACCCTAATAATAACAACAACAATTTGTCAATTTATACTCACCCTTGCATCAAAACTATAGCGATCAACACCAAGCCAATTGTCGACATCATAAGCAGCATAATGCTTGCAACAAGCAGAAACTTTGAGAGGCCTCGAGTTCAAATCTGTGAAATTTTCAGTTCCTTCAACATCTTGAAGGCCTCGGACATAGTTAGAGGCATATTTCCCTACAACAAAAGGGTCTTCTCCTGGCGTTTCGAGTGTTCTTCCCCATCTTGGATCTCTAACCACGTTGATGTTTGGACTCCAATACGTCAATCCTGCCCTTCCCAAATTGTACATTGCTCTTGCTTCTGTTGATACCGCCTATTATTCAACTCACAACAAGAACAATTAACTTTGTTGACCAATCAAAATGGAGAAGTGATCATTTGGACTATCTTTTTGGTTTAAGTGTCTTTTAAGAATGCAATATGTTGGGTTGCATTTTTCTTAGTGTTTTTAAGTTTTTAGCATATGAGCGGAAGGGTGTTTTTGTTTGAGTCGTATGAGATGAAATTCTCATATATCAATAAAGTGTATGATTGATTTGAAGAACTTCAAGCAATTGCAGATGATAATAACTAGTAAATAAGTTTCTCCTCATTACATGTTTTATTGTCTACGAGACACAATTTTTAGGTGCTCCCGATGCAATGAGGGATGTAAGAGATAAGAAATAGTAAAAGTACCTCGATTTTGTATCAAATGGTTATTAGAGGCGGACAAAATTGAAGATTTACATTTCCTAGGAGACACATTTTATTGTTTAGGAGGAATTAGACCTATTGTTCAATTTACTTAAAAGGAGAAATTACATTTTTGATCCCTGAGTTTTGAGGAATATGAGTGTTTGGTCCTAACTTTTTAAAATAGACCTAGTTCGAGTTTTGAGAAATATGTTTTAAAGGTTTCTAAATTTTCAAAATAGACATTTTTAAAATAGACCTTTTTAGTCTTAAGTTTTGAGAAAGTTTAAAAGGTTCCTAATATTATTTTTTCAAAATTTTAAATCAATACTTTTTAATTTTTTAATTTTAAAAACCATTTGATATTAAAAAATAATACAAACATATTTCTCAAAACTCAGAGACCAAAAAGTTAATTTTCCCTACTTAACACTTTTACCTGGCCGATTGTTTTCCACAAGGATTCATTGAAGGATGCAGCGGAAGTGATGACATTAGGGAAGCTAGTGGCAGCCGGGACGATGTCGTCGAATCGAGTGCCGGGGCCGACGTTGGAGACGCCGTGAAGAGCCTCGGACCACCAGTCATATGCCGGCAGGCCCAAGCGGGAGACTCCGGCGGCGCGGTTTCCGAGCTGAGCAACTTTCTCGGTTAAAGTCATTCTGTCCACGAGATCCTTGGCTCTCTCAGCGTACGACAGAGATCCGTCGCAGAATCGGAACGCCGTTACGTCCAATCCCAGATCGGAGTAACGGGAGGGATCGCAGACGAACGTGAAATTGTTGACGGAAGCTGAGTCGTCGTTCAAAATTCTCCTCGGAAAATTTCTGCCGTTGACGGCGACGGTACAGAGGAAGATGGTAAGAAGAATAGCTAGATAATTCGCCATGGCTGGGGTTGTGGGTTTGTTCGAATGAAGTGAAGTTCGAGTTAATGGGTATTTATAGAGTGAGGATTCTGAGTTTGTTTGATAAATTTGTTGAGATTTTTCGATTAAAATGGCGGTCAATGGTATACGGTATCTCTCAAACTGAACGTATTGTTATAATTTTCTGCGAATGACGAAAGTTCTACAAGATGAGTTATTTTTCTTTTTTTTTTTTAAATATATTTTCATTTCCCGTTTGTCGTTTCGAATTGTGTTTGATAATTATTTATTGTTTTTTTTTTTTTTTTTTTTTTTTTGTTGAAATAGAATTTAGTATAGTATAATAAAACATATAACATGAGTTAAAACAGATATAAAATTATTATAAAGAGTTTATAGTATTTATTCAGTCCCAATGAAAAATTCAAAAAGATATATCCTTCAAATGTTATTAAACATGATTCTACAATGTTGTTGATGGTCAAATCTGGACACGCAGAACTCACCTAACCTTCAAGTGCCACCAATGGTAAATTTGTTTGAAGGGGGAAAGATGTGGCCTGCAAGACAAGGAAACTTGCACACCGGTGTGGTGCTTGCCACACCGCCTCCGATGCTTAAGTTAGAAAGCGGAGAGCAAGAGAGTAAGAGGAGAAGTAGAGTTGAGAGAATGAGTTTCGGGATCCCTTCTTCACTAAAGAAGGGCTTAAATACATGTTCCTGCTCTAGGGTTTTTTAGGCATTCGAAGGCGATTCGGGCTGAACTAAGTGGAACCGAGGCGGCCGGGGCACCAGGGACCGAACGGAGGCGGAAGGACTCGGCCCACGCAAGTGGACCATTTGGGTTGGGCCAAGGCCCGATCCCTCCGGCCTTGGCCAACCCTCTAGCTTGTTTCGCCTCCGGATACCATTTTCTGGTCCTGTTTTCAGGCTCGTGTTGGGTTGTCCTCGTCCGCTCCTTGCACCTCGATGTGGTCCAAAATTACCCATAACAAATGTCATTTTTCACTCTAATCAATTCACCTTAAATGATGTTGGCTTACATGAGTTAGTTCAATTAGACTAATTTATAAATTGTTGGACAAACTTTGTAAATTTTCAACAACCATTAATTTATTACACAATATGCTATTGATATATATATTTTGTGTGTGTTAGTAATAAAACATTTATTTAAGTTTAGACAATTGAGTATACCCACATTTCTTGAATTCAATAATAATATTTATTTTTATATATATTTTTTAAATGCATTTGTTTTTCATTATTCAATAATACAGACAAGTAAAATTAGAAAATGAGAAAGAATATTTTTTTTACTTTGACAATTAATGGCAAAATGAAATATCTTATTAATTTATTTATTTAATAAAAAGAAATTAGAACTCTACCAAAATAGAAAAAAAAAAATAATAGAAGATTTGAATAGAAAATAATAACTAAATGCTTATTGATAAAAAGAAAAAAGGTTTAAAAAAAAAGAAAGGAGAGAGAAGAGAAATAAATAAGTGAAAAGAGAAAAAAATGAAAAAAGAAAAGATAAGGAAGTGATTAAAAAAAATCAGGATGTAAGAGGGAGAAATGAGAGAGAGGAAAAGAGATGGTTGTAGGAAGAAATGAGAGATGAAAATTGGGATACATGAACCATGAAAAAAAAAACCAAAAAAAGAAGTTCGAGAAACTACTGTAGTTTCTCAAAATTTGCACCTTTCTTAGGAACACTTTTAAAAATATATCATATAGAAAGTTATAATAAATGAACAAAACTTGACTGCATACTAGGGATCTCTCTACATACCCCGTTAAAATCTTGACAACTAAGAAAAAAGAATGGAGAAACTGAGAAAACTTTTTTATCTCTCCTGGTCGTCAAGATTTTAATGGTGGTATGTAGGGAGATCCATATATACCGATATGCAGCCAAGTTTTTTCCATAATAAAATCAATCCTTAGTCTCCTCTTTTGATGCTTGGAATATGTTCAGTGCATTTTTTTTTTTTTTTTTTTGATCTTCGGTGGCGGATCCAAAATTGTATATCAGGGGACTTGAATTTGTATAAAGATTATTTTGGACACATTGATATTAGTTTGATTAAAATATCATTTTACATATTCCTTATACTTTGAATTTCATTCCATTTAATCCATACACTTTTAAATGTCGAAATTTAGTCTCTATGGTTTCAGAAAAATTTAAAATTAGTCATTATTGCTAGTCTTGGAAGTTAACTTTTTTTTATCGAACTTGGTAAAACAACCATAATAATTTCATTTAAGAAATAGATATTGTGTGAATATGTTTCCAAAATTTATAGACTGAAGGCTAATAGAGATTACATTTATTTTTCGAAAAGTTACAATAAACTAATAGTTTAACTAATTTTATGATTTATTGAAAGTACATCGACTAAATTTGGACATTTAAAAATATAGGAACTAAAATAGAAGAAGTCCCAAAATACATATATTTTAACCTATTAGTTTATATATTTCGATATTAAAAGCAGTATGGATTAAATTGTTTAGGTTAAATTATCAAAAATATCCTTGGACTATGGGGTTGATTTCAATTATACCCTCAAACTTTCAAAAGTTTCATTTTAGACTTAGAAGTTTGAAGTTTGTTTCAAAATGACTCTTGAAGGATTTTTTTCATTAAATTCATGGACGAAAAATGACGTGTTTGCATATGTATTGTTGCGTACGTGAACGGATTTGAACAGTACATATGTGGAAAAAACAATAAAAACACATGCAAACACATCGTTTTTTGTCAATAAATTTAACGAAAAATGTCACTAAGGGTTGTTTTGAAACAAACTCCAAAATTCAAAGGCTAAAATGAAACTTTTGAAAGTTCAGAAGTACAATTGAAACGAACCCCATAATTTAGAGGTATTCTTGATAATTTAACCAATTTTTTTTTATACAATTACAAAAGAAAAAGGAACTTGGAAATGATAAGTAAGATCTTTTTTTTTTTTCCTTTTAGAATCCGATTGAAATACTAATTAGATCGATCAATCAATTTTTTTGGTTTTCATGTTCACCCCTAAAGACATATATATACATTTGGCGTTGGCTAAGAGATGAGAGGTTTGAGTTATCCAATTTTCATATGTTGAACTTTTTTTTAAAAAAAAAATCAAACTAATGATAAGAACGAATTTTAAGATTTATTAAAAGTGCATATACTAAAGGTACATATTTAGAAGAAAAATATTTGGTTGGTATTTTCTTACACATCCCACTAAAATCTTGACAACTAAGAAAGAAATGTAAAAAAGTGAGAATTTGTTTATTTCTCCTAATTGTCATTATTTTAATGGTGGTGTAGGAAGATACTTTACTCAAAGTATTGTCCCATATTTAAAATTACAGAGACCAAATTAAAATAGTCCAAGTATAGAGACCAAAATGGTATTTCAAAACCCTAAATTTGAAATAATAAAGTTTACATATTAGTTTACATATTTTTCAACCAAGAGAATATATTTAATCCACCTTAAAAGTTCGTTTTCCTAAAAAGATTTAGTAAAGCGATAAGGATTTCCAAAAGAAATTAGAAAAGTCCCTTATAAATAATGAACCTTCGTCGTTAATTCATCCACACATGTGAATTTCTCTTCCAAATTCCCCTCGAGATTCTTCTTCGAAGATTTTAGCTTCTAAAGAAACCATATCATCGCCGCCGTCTTTTGCCGCATCGCCGCCGGAAACTGCCGCCGTTGCCGACATGTTTGGACTGACATTGGTGGATGAGTATTTGGCTCTGACTGCAATTTGTTCCGTGATCATACTGTACTTCATCGTCTTCAGTTACTACAGAACCAGAAATAATAATGTTAACGAATCCGAATCCTTCAATGCGGTGGCCGGAGAACTTCCGACGTTGCGAGAGAATGAGATGGTACAGATTGAGGCCTCGGATTTCAGTTACAGGGAAGCTGATCGAAGTGACGATAGCGATGAATGTACAATTTGCCTTAACGAATTTAAAGAAGACCAAAAGTGTAGAATGATGAAAAAGTGTGGCCATGTATTTCACCGGAGCTGCATTGACCGGTGGCTCAAGGCGGAGCGGCACTGCCCTCTTTGCCGGAGCTGCGTTCGCATCGTCGTTGATCCAAGATGATCGGAGCTTCATCGAATATCATTTTGTGTGTTGCGTTGGATCAAGTTTTGTAAATCTTAGACTTAGTTTGAGATCATTGTGACTGTTAATATAAGGGGGAATTGTAGTAAATGGCTAGAAAAAATACCCCCTTCTTGTTTTTTTGCTAAGGAAGTTCAATAATTGCAGACATGGCTTCCAAACTGTTTGATATCATAGCTTAATTTATTTGTTTTTTTGCATATCATGATCAAAATAGTGGCTGTAAACGGTGTAAATAATATAGGTATATATCAGTACATACCACTCTGACGGGGCCAACTTCTTCAACTACATCTTTCTTAATCTGTTTGTTTTTTTTTTCCTTGCAGGGTCCTTCTTAACAGCATCCTGAGGTATTTTCACAATAAAAAACAATCAAATTATAACATGTCACAAGGGGTGGATGTAGTTGGCCTTTTTCACATAAATCACAAAATATTGCCAAAAAAAAAAAAAAATCCCTTGATTCAATAGAGTGTCATTCAATAGGCATTCCAGACAGACAACAGAGTGTCATTCAATAGGCATTCCAGCACACTTTCACCCTTCAATACACATGACAGAGTTATATCCAGATACATACATCTCAATTTTTTTTTTTTTTTGAGTACATCAACATTTGGGGGTGGGGGGATTCGAACCTCTGACCTCATGGTCGTGGGTACATGCCAATTAGGCTCCAGTACATACATCTCAATTTTAGGCTCCAGTACACACAAGCAGGTCATAAACGGTGTAATCTTTCTTAATCCCTTTGTTTTTTTTTTTTTCCCTTGCAAGGTCCTTCCTAACAGCATCCTGGAGGATTTTTACAATAAAAAACAATCAAATTATAATAACATGTCACAAGGGGTGGATGTAGTTGGCATTTTTCACATAAATCACGAAATATTGCAAAAAAAAAAAAATCCCTAAAATCAAGGGATTGTCTATAAAGTAGGGGGAGGTCGTTGCAAATATAAGAGAAGGGAAATGAAGCTGTTACCTTAGTTCAAATTTTTTGGTACAGTCCTCGTGTAGAAGAAGAATCGATTGAGCATGCAAGAGATGGTCGTCGGCGCGGCGGGGGAAGGTCGTCGGCACGGCGGAGGTGGGTCGTCGGCGTGATGTGAGAGGTAGGTAGCGATATACACTCTGTTTGGCGGTGGGAAATGGTGGGGAATGAAGGTTTTTGGCTCTCAAGGGTTTCGAGGTGTGGAAGACGAAGATTGACCGACGGGGTGGAGCGAATGCATGAGGGCGGTTCTAGTGGGAGGGTGGGCAGTGATATGACATGTCATAATTGCAGCATTTAAGATATTATCTTTTTAGTTGATTCAATTCCTGGGCAATTACTAACGTGTTCTTAGTTGTTTTTTAAATTCAGATTTTCTAAGTTGCAGGTAGTATATCTTCTGATTGAGAGGACTGTTTTTTCCAATTAACGCATTTCGAAGGTGTTTCTCTCTACTGAGGGAGGTTGAACTTTGTACTCCTTCCCCAATGAAGGTATTGACTCCTTTTTCCGGGAAACAAATTTTTCCAGTGGAAAACGATTGTTTCTTGGATTTTTTAATTTCAAACTTCAAAATAGAAACAATATGATCCATCTAGATTTTCAAATTAGTTTCTTAGATTTTTGAATTTCAAACTTCCTAAAATGTCTCCAACTTATTATTAGGAGTATATTTTATCTCTCTTAAACTCTGATTTTAGTTTTGACCGTTAAGAACACGTTAGGCAGTTTGTTGGGGGGCATTTTTGTCTTCTACAAATAGGGATGTATTAATCAGTAAATCGTTTAGCCATCTATTTAATTTATAAACGTTTGTAGCCATTTTTCAAGCCACCTATTTATTTTTAGCCACTTTTCTTGTTGCCCCTTGAAATAATTGTAATTTGTAGTAATAAGAAATAAGAAATAAATTAGCATGGATGAATTTCAAAATTAACAATAAATTGTTGTGTTTCCGCTATGATTTTTATAATTGATATATTATTTGAATTATTTTATTTTTATTTTTAATATTTTTTTAGATGAATTTTTAATATATTTTTTTTTAGCATCAAAACCTTTCATAAAACCAAAAGAACCGCTCAGAGAGCAACATTACAAAGAAAAAAGTCAGATAAAACCCACAGTCTCCACACACGGAGGGGCAGACTCAAAAGTTAGGCCAAAATCACCAACCATTGTGTAGCACTCTTCCCCGCACGAAGCGCACGCCCCTATCTAAAAAGACAGACATATGACTTTATCTGCAATCCAGCTAGCTTCCAACTCCTCGAGCATTTCCACACCAAGCCAGCCATTTAGAGTATTCGGTCTATCTACCTCAAAAACGGGTCCTGATATCAATATTTAGGCCTGCAAACAAATTACCATCAAAGAGCATCTTTGCACATAACCAATAGAGAGAGTTAAGGAGGAGCTAAACATTAACAAAATAACTCTATCCAATCCCCAAAAAACTTCCCTACACCTTTAATATTTAAAGTTGCTAGAAAACAATTATTTAAAATTTTATATGATTTGAATTATAAAAAGTATATTCAAATTACACTCAATTATTTGATAAAAGATTGGGAAAGTTAAAATTTAATTAATTAATAGACTAAAATATACAAATAAAAATAACAATAAATTATTGATATAACTTGTTTCCTAAAATAATAAAACCAAACTTAAAACTTACTATTTGAATTACAAAATTGTTGCTTCGTAAATGTGACTTGAAAATAATGAAAGAAAAAAAAAACATATAACACAACCAAGAAACAAACTTGTTGCCAAATTGCTAATCAAATTAAATATGGGAGTAATCATATCATAGACAAATGCATCATGCCAATAACAACATAGCTCAACTGACATAAAGTTGTACTAATAATTAACAAGTCTGTGGTTCAAATCTCCCACTTCCATATATTGTAAAAAAAAAGACATATATTGCGAAATGGTTATAATGACCAACAAAATAGACATATATTTCAAATTAAGTATGAGATTGATTTAATATTTAACTTCAATTTTTTCATCATTTCAAAAAAAAAAAAAAAAAAAAAAAAAAAAAAAAAAAAAACTTCAAAATTTTTATAAGATAATTATGTAAAATTTTATATTATTTATATTGCAAATTATTATTATTTTTACTTTAAATAAAGTAATAAAAATTTCAAGAGAACAATTGTAATAACAAAAATTGTGTCAAACAAAATCTAATTTTAGTTTAAATAAAAAAATGTGAGAAAAATAAATTAGAAGCAACAAATTAAATTTAAAAATAAAAAGGATGAGATGAGATAAGATAAATTGGGAATCATCCTATTTGAAAATCTTTTATTATAGATAAGATATGGGAGGATGAAAAAATAATTTTAAATATTTGTTAGCTACACCAATATATTTTTATGAAAGCAAAATCTCAAAGCTACTAACATTTTCTCCAAATCAACTTCGATTCAAAAAGTAATTTTTAACAATTATTTAACAATCAGTTATACTAAAAGTAAAAACGATTAAAATTCTTCTTCAATCACTTTTTAGGTCTTCAAAATCAATCTCAAACGTGGCCTTCATGAAACCATTTTAATCATCATATTTTAAAATATAAGTAATATTTATATCAAAATGACAATGTTCATCGAACAAATATTTCTTGAAAATTTTTGAAAATTAGTCAAATAATTTCAATTAGTAAATGAGACTTATAGTTATGGTTTCCTTAGATTAGGTTCTAAACACCATTTTTAATCATCATGTACAAAAATATATCGGTAATTGGTTACAAAATTGAAGGAGATAGAAAACACATTTGTATATAACAAAATAATACTGTGAGAATTTTGATAGAGCGCATAGCGAGCTATGTTTCCCGGTACATTTTAGTTAGTCTTTGAGTAATTTGTGGTCATTTTAATGCACTTTAATGTTTATTTTGTAGAAATTGGTTATGTTGAGCTAAAACGAGAATTTGGAGTCCAATTGGTTAGAACATCGAATTGAATTTGGAGTCCAATTGATAAACCAAGAACACAAACAAAATTTAATGACACTCGTTTAATCACGAAAACACTATATTATTACTTGACCCGTACACTTGCGGTATGCAAATTGCGCATCAAATTTAAAAGTAATCGAAAGAATTTAAGCCAAAGTGAGTATAGTTCAGCGGTAATTGATATATATCCTCGAAGGTTCGAATTCTCCACCTCCAATTTTGTTGAACTAAAAAAAATAGAAAGAATTGAGAATTTAAAATTGAGGTGTAGGTAAATAAAGTTTGAGATTGAGGTGGGAAGAAAGTGAAAATGAAGAGAGTATTTAAAAATGGTAAAAAGTAATACAATTTTTTTTTAATTAAATGAAAATGTAATTTAAGTTAAAAACTTAAAAATAAATAAATAAGTTCCCGTTTGATAATCAATTGGTTTTTGTAAATTAAGCTTATTTTCTTCCAATTTATGTACTATAGTTTTCATCTTTGATAAAGATACATTTGAATTCCTAGCCAAATTCCAAAAACAAAAACAAGTTTGTCAAAAGTATTTTTTTTTTTCAAAAGTTGGGTTGGTTTTTGAAAATATGGAAAGGAGGTAGATAACAAAACAAAGAATCTCCTATGTGGAAGTAGTATTTATAATTATAAGCTTGATTTTCAAAAACCAAAAATAAAAAATAAAATGGTTATCAAATGGTGTCTAAATGTATGACAATGGAAAAAGAAGGTAAAGTCTATAGTCTTGTGCTCTTACTGTATGTCCAATCAACCTCTTTAGAACATCGATAAAAAAATAAAAAGAAAATAAGATAAAAGTAAAAAAAAAAAACTTTTGGTACTTAAACTTTTATAGTAGTAACAATTTAGTCTCATTTTGTAATGATTTAGTTCTTAACTTTTAACTTTGTAACAATTAAATCTTTAAACTTTAATATATAATAATTAAGTCTTGTACAAATTTGTAGCAATTTAGTCTTTATTGTAGAAATTTTATTAAGATTTAATGAAACTTTTTACAATATAAAGATCGATGGTTTGATTAGGATCACGTGTGTTTATAAACCAGAAAGACTAGGCCCGTTTGGAATACCTTTTAGTTTAAATGTTTGTCAAGAATGCATTTTTTTTTAACATTTTGTATAAAAATTATTTAGAATTTAAACACTCATATGTTTGGTTACATTTTCTTATAAATGTTTTTACACACAAGTTTCTATATACTTAAAAACTCTCGTAAAAAAATTTGCTTTCAAGTGTTAAAGTGTTTCTCTTAAAATGATTTATTTCTCAATTTCATTTTTTAATAAGTCATTTTTAATAAGAAATTTTTTGCAGAATGATTTTTTTTTTCAAAATTAAACGCTTTGAAAAGTTAAATCAAACATACTAAATTGTTACATCATAAAAATTGGACACTTAATTTTGATGAAAAATTTTACACCAAAGACTCAATTGCTCTAGATTTTAAAGTATAGGACTAAATTATTATATGTTAAAATTCAGGGACCAATAAACTGTCTGAAGAAAAAAAACGAAAAGTTCTTGTTTTGACGTTCAATATGCTCATATGCCTTATTTTAGATTTATTACCTTTTTTTAAAAAAATAAATAATAATAACAGCATGTAAGATTGAACCTCTGATCCTCTTAATCAGGTTATAAGCTTTATGTAAATTGAGTTATATTCTTATTGACTTTCCTAAATGTACTAAAATGTACCGAAACTAATAATTTGATATTGACTAAAAAACAAGGTTGGTTATTTATTTTATTTAGATGGTAATTATAAATATAATTTTTAAAATATAAAACGGTAAGTAAATTAGATATTTAAATAATATTGATATTTTGTTTAATAACCTTTTGATTTTTGGATTTTGGTTTTTGATGATTTAAGCTTATAAACATTACACCTATTTTTTTTCTTTATTTTCTACAAATGTTTCCAAAATTCAAATAAAGTTTTACAAACTAAAAAATTGAGTTTTTTAAAATTTATTTTTCACTTTTGAAATTCGACAAAGATTTCATCATATGTTTTCTTAAGAAAGATGAATGTCATTTTTAAAGAAATTGAAAATAAACATGCACAATTTTCAAAAACCAAAAACTAAAATTCAATTAGTTATCAATATAAATCACTAGTTAAATTATATATTGAATAACTTTTTATATTATTTTATTCTAACTAACATACTATAATTACTAATTTATGCATTCTAATTTATTAGATTTGTAACTTTTTTAAAATTTAAATTAGGCTAAGTTTGTCATTTATAAAATAAAATATCAATATTAAATTCATAACTATTATTATATCAATCTATTTGAGACATTTTACTTATCAATTCTTATTACATAATTTATTGGCTTCTAAAACATCATCCAAATATAATTCAACTCTCCAAAGATAAAAATATAATTCAACTCTCCAAAGATCTAACTCTAATCAATGACCTGAGTAGTTGATTAAAATCAAAGGTTCGAATCCCAATCCCCACCACACATGTTGTAGAACTTAGAAAAATTCATGAACAAAACTTGACTTCATACAAATATGTAGGGATCTCCCTACATACCCACTAAAATCTTGACAACTGAAAAAGAGGAAATGAGAAAATGAGAATTTTTTTTATCTCTCCTAGTTGTCAACATTTTTATGGTGGTATAGAAGAACATCTCTAAGAAAATTTCTAGTACTACGGTAGTATGGAAAATTTCTCCATTCATTGTTTCCCATGTAAGGAGTATTTAAGAATGGTGTGAGACCCATAGAATAAAATATTATATCATTAAATACTTATTAAATGACGTGTCAAATGCTGAATGGAGGGAGTAAGTACTACTGTGTAGTAGTAGAAATTTTCTCAGACCAAGTTTTTTCCCAAATTTATATTGTGACAATAACTATCTTAGATCTAGTTACATATGCATCTAATCTTGATACTCAAACACTGTAACCCAAGGTATTAAAATAAAGATTGACATTCAAATTTTTCTCTAGCTAAGCTTGATTTTCATGGGGATTATCAGAAACAACAAGAACCAAACAGCGGCACAACGGGCAACGGCTCTCAATCTTCAGCCACTCATCAACACAATCCTTATGGAAAAAATGGCCGCAACTCTCAACAACTCTACAAATCTCTTCCTCCTTAAATCCCTCAATGCATATGGTGCAGTCGCAATCGCCGTCCTCCGCCGTCTCGACGTCTTTGAAAGCGACCGTCGTGGTGGCGGAGGAGGAAGCTTCTTCTTCTTCGTCCGCCATGCGTCGTCGATGCACCGCCGCCAACCGTCGCTGCCGTACCATATCGGCCTGAAATTGAGCTAGAATTCGCAATTCATTGGCTTGGGATAATCTTTCCTCGATATCGAGTATTCTCGTTTGGTTCAGCCGGCGGATTTGGTGGAAGCAATATAGAAAATAGAAAAGCAAAAACACGACGGTAAAAATGAAGCTTAAGAATCCCACCTGCTGGTGGAAAGTGGCGGAACTCGTAATCGCCGCAGGAGGAGGCGGCGGCGGCAACAGCGGACTTATCCATGTGTAAGCTCCCGGCGGGGAGAAAATCGGCGAAGAAGGCATATGGATGGGTTGAAGAATTATGAAGCTGAAATTTGGAGGAACAATTTGGATTGATTTAATTTGATTGTTTGATATATATATATATATAAAATGGGATTTTCGATTTCTTTTAGAATTGGGAAAGTTTAAAAGAAATTCACTCACTTTGTTAACGAAATTCGATTGGGATTGGGAATGTGATTTCGTTTTGGTGTGGATGTTGTATTGCGGGAAACTTTTTAAATTTTGGTTTGGTTTTTTTTTTTTAAAAAAAAAAATTATTTATGAGATGAATCCGACCTCTCGAATTTGTGTCTAATCGAACTCTTAATTTAAAAAAAGAAAGTTTTTGTAGACATCTAAATTTTTCTGATATTTTATTTTCTTATTTAATTTTGTCATTTTCGAAAATAAAAGGAAAAAAAAAGTATTTTGGAACAATTAATGGTCAAATCAAATATTGTTAACTTTGGTTGAGATAATTGGAAAAATATTTTTGTTTCCTTGGAGGATTGATTGGTAAATAAAATGTTGTACAAATTTGGAACGAACAATTAGAATAATTTATTTGTCTCCTTTTTCATTTTTTTTTATTAGATTTTATTAGTTTTTTTTTTCATTTTTTTTTATATTATCTTTCTAATATGTGATGGTTGGAATTGACTATAAAATGAGAGACCTCTTTTTCTTCATTCACGTTTTCTTCGCCATACAAGGCTCTCCAAATCTCTCTCCTACTAAAATCCTATATACAATTCTAGCTAGTGTGCTGGAGAAGAAGGAGGAGGAGGAGAGAGAAGAAATAAAAATTTTAAAATAATAATATTTTTATTATTTTCATATATTTTTATTTTTTTTAATAAAAAAAATAGCGTCATGTCAGCAAGTCGTAAGTTTTTAACGAAAAAATGGATGGAGGGACTAAAATGAAACGAAATCCAAATCTCAGGAGCTAAATTGTCGAGTTTGAAAACTCAGGGACCAAAATCAAACATCAGGGACCAAAAATGTATTTTTCTCATAAAATAATATTAAAGTAATAAAATTATTATTATTATTTTATTTTCTCATCTCTATTTTCTCTTCTTTTTCTAGTCTATTCGCCCACGTAGATTCATATGGGTTTAAGGATTTGGAGGAAGGAGAATGGAGGACATTTTGCATGGAAGAGGAAGAAGGGGGAAAGAGGAGGAGAGAGAGCATGAGGAAGATGATAGAGGGAGGAAAAGAGGGAAAAAGAAAAGAAGAAGAAAAGAAGAAGAGGAGGAAAAGAGAAAAAAAAAAAGAGAGAGAACAGCGGCGAACGACAGATCCGGTGGTAGTGGTTTGATAATGAGAGATGAGAAAATAAAATAATAATGATATTTTTATTAATTTAATATTATTTTATTTTTAAGAAATTAAAAAAATAGTGTCATGTCAGCAATATGTTAATAATTAATGAAAATGAATTAACGAAAAATTGGATGGAGGGACCAAAATGAAATGAATTGCAAATCTCAGAGACCAAAATGACGAGTTTTCAAACTTAAGGACCAAAATGAAACCTAACCCAAACCTATTTTTACGAAGAAAAAACTATGAAAAAGCCAAATCCAATGGAGAAATTTTTAGGTGCTCGCAGTGCAATGAGGCCGGTGGTAGTTTTTCATCATACGGTTATTAGGGACATACAAATTTGAAGATTTACAACTGACGGTTTTAAAGAGGGAGTCTCATTGCACCGGAAACACCTAATAATTTTTCCACTTATTGGGTATTGATGTTTAATGTACTTTTTTCTTTTCCAACACACATCTTCCAATAAAACTAGAAGGAATCAAATTTATCATTAATTTAATTTTCATAAAACTTATACTAATGACTAAGAGATTTGAATCTCCCACCCCACATGTTGTAAAAAAAATCATTAATTCAAATTTAAAGCGTAATTTAATGAAATTAACTTTAACCCAAAAAATAAAATTAATGAAATAAAAACTCCAAATTTAACTTACCTAAAAAATAAAGTATTCCTAAATTTACATATTAAAAATGGATAAGATGCCTCATGAACAAATAATTAAAGGAGGTCACCACAATCTAACTGACAAATTTGATGTAGGAGAGATATTGTAAAATTATTTTATTATTTCAAATGTGAATTTTCATGATTATATATATTTAAAAAAATTTATCGAAACGTGACTTTAATTACTTGGTGGCTATCAATAAAAAAATAGGATAAATATTTGCATAATTTGATTTCATTAGGACATTTACAATTGAATAATATTTGATTAACTTTTGAATCTCAATTACATCTTGATCTTTTGATTTAATGTGTATTTAATGATTTATTTTATTGTGTCAATCAAACAACATGTTCAATGCATTAATGGTAAAATATGTGATATATAACTTAAATATGTAATTTTTTAACCATAATCAGTGTTTCGAGATATGTTTAGATTGACGTTTACTTTTTTTTTTAAGTTTAATATTGGCAGAGGTGGATATCTATCTATCTTAATATGGTAAGATAATAAGTGTATTATCCACTAAACCCGTAAACCAGCTTAGATTAGTGACTCGCAGGTAGAGTAGAGATTTGGACTAATTCTTGTGAGAGAAATCAAAGCCTCAGTCAATTAATCCACCAAACAAATTTGAAACTCTTAAGTATTAGTACTAAAAACATCCAAATCGATCAATAACTTTTATCATAAATTTTCAAATGGAAAAGAATCAGTCAATGAACTCCATCCATAAAAATCTACAACACAAACACAATGTGATTCTCTTGAGCTAGCACCAGAAACGAATCAAACAGTTTTGATCTTTCAAAAAAGCATGAGCGAATATTCGAATCCAATAATCCAGCCAATGAAACTCAAGAATTTGTTACGATTCGAACGGGCTAATCATGAACAACGAACAAATAAAATTATTCACAATTACGAACAAAAAAAAAAAAAAAAAGAAAAAAAATCTCAAGACGGACGGGGATAAACGATACGAACATGAACAGGGGAACGACAAACAGGACAATGACGTTCACTAGGAAGCCATTGATCGATGCAAAATCGATGAAAAACGTGTTTGCATTTTGGTAACATTCGACAAACCTCACCTTCTGTGAATTCATCCAAGCAAATCGAACAATCCGCATTTTTCCCTTCCACTCCTCGCTCTCCATACTGAAATAGCCTCGTCGAGATCACCGCAGTCGACGTCGGTCGTCGATCGCCTCTGGAAGAACCCGCCGCCGCTTCAGCCGGAGGTTGAGCCACCGTCCGCCGCTGCACTCCGCCTTCGATATCTCGGCTCCGATTCCAGTATTTACGTTCGTAACAGGTGTAAATGAAGTAGACGATCATCATCGCGAAAGCGGAGAGTCCTGCGAGATTTAGGAAGTCGCGATCCAGAGTCGATAGAACGTTCAGGGAGTAATCCGGCGGCTGCGGTGGAGGCGGTGGAGAAGACGGCGGAGGCATGGTTGTTGTAGGCGATCGAGGAGATTGGCTTTGATTCGACGGCCGTCGGAAAGATTCTGAGAATTCAGTTTTCAATTTTTTCTTTTTTTGAACTTTTTTTAGTGATACGCTTTTGGAAGAGTGAAAGAGTTGTAAAAGGAATGAGATTCTTAGCATTGATGAGAGGTTTCTATTCTATTGGGCTTCATTCATAAGGAGATGTCAGCTTATGGGCCTCCGTCCGGCCCAGTTGTAATTATCTCATTTACAACAAACGGATATACTTAAAAAAAAAAATCCTATTTAAGGATATTTAAATTTATATTACTAATTAGTAATTACCATACCATTTATGAATAAAATTAGTTTAAAAAAATACTTTCTTTTTTCAAAAACTAATTACAAATATATTATATTAAATTATAAGTTTGATCCTCAAACTTTCATTTTTTATTCTAATAAATCCTCGAACATCCTTAATGCTTGCTTGAGGTGTCGCCTATCTTACGTTTGGTGAAACCTTCTCTGGAGAAGGGATACAAGGGGAAAGGTGAAGGATTAGACATGTACAATGATCGACGGCTTTCTTGGGAGAAATTTTTATGTCATTAATTTAAATGAAGGATAAAATGTTTATAGATAAATTTGGGATAAATTACAAATTTATGTGTTCTCAAATTAAATTAAAGACGCTATCGTTGATTCATTGGATTAGATAAGTTAGTCCAATCAATGACTTCAAGCTAGTTTAGCTCGAGCTCACAGGAAAAAAAAAAGAAGAAGAAGAAAAAGATCGGGACAAACTTAAATAGTCTTAGGGTCTTCAAGAGTTGTTGAAGTCTTGAAGAGTATTTGGTATTCAAGAGTGTTCAACCCTTAAGAACTTATGGCTTTGCTTTTGGTTCACTCCAAATGCCTCATACTAATGGAGATACTTGTCCTCCCTTATAAGCCCATGATCCTCCCATTATCTAGCCAATGTGGGACTTTGGTTGCACTCCCAACATTTAGTTCATGAACTTTAATAATATATAACAAGTTAGCTTCTGTACTTTAAAATTCATAATGATTTAGTCATTGCCATGAAGATTTTCATCAAATAACGACTTAGTCTATGTAGTTTATAAACACTTAATCCCAATCAAGTTATCAATATATATATATATGTTAGAAATTTCATTAAATCTTAATAAGTATTTTTCAGGATAGAAACTAAATGGTTACAGATTAAAAAATACATAGATTAAATTATCACATATTAAAATTTAGGAATTAAATTGTTAAAAAATAAAATAAAAAAAAAACATAGAAACTAAATCATTGTCGTAGCAAACTAAAATTCAACAACTAAGGGGCCGTTTGGATTCCTAGATTGGGTTGAGTTGGGTAGCCCACTCAACATTTGGAACTCTGATTTAATTAAACAGATGGTTGGGTTATTCTACCCTTGTTTTGCTATAGTATCTCTATTTTGCTATTATAACCCACTCACGTTCTTTCAATCCATTGCTTCTGGGGACCACCTTTCGTGGACATTTCGATAACCGCCCGCAGACGCCGGTGAAAATTCTGACAACCAAAATTATTTTCGTTTTTTATTTTTTGAAATGAAAATAAGAAGAAAAAAGAAAAAATGGAAAAAAAAAAAATCGATCACTGGCGATAGTAGCGGTCGTCAGAGGTTGTCGAGCACGGCGGTGGTTCCAAGTTCTTTTTACCCATACATACCTAAGAAAAAACCCTGCTTTGTATAGGTTGTGCAGTTTTATTCTTTTGACATTTTGATTGGAAATATATCATTTGCTTGCTAAATAATACACACTTGGTTGTGAATAACACAAGGATTATGCATTTTTTTTAGTTCAATTACATGTGAGATTTGACATTTACTCTTTTTCTTAAGGTCGAAGGTTCAAATTTTCATACTACATATTTATTGTACTAAAAAAATGTTAATGAATGTTGTATTTCTTTCTTTTTTTATTGGATTATTTTAGATGTTAAACATTGGAAAAGTTTGAAAGATTTATTTAGTGGTCTATTTTTTTAGTTGGGGTTAAAATAAGATGTCTCACCCTATGTGTTACTTTCTTAAAAAAATTAGTACATTCTAGGAGTTGTGTTTTTTTTTTCTTTCAAAATTATAATAGATAGCAAAATCAATTGTCATATTTACCGTTCTCATCACAATAACAACAACAACAATAATAAAAGAAACAAAGAGTTATAACCCCGACTATTATAACTAACTCTGCAACTCAAACATAAACTTTCTAAACGCAGACTAAAATACTTTGTGTCCCAAACATAGACTATAATAATCATAGACTATTATAACCAACTTTGCGATTCCAAACAGCCCGTAAATGATTGCTGCAGTGCTCTTTAACAAAAAAAAAAACCAAAATACATATTACATATTACATATTACCGTTGGATTATCCATGATCAATCTTTTTTTTTTTTCTTTTGGAAAAAATCCGGTATCCGGTTTTGGAAGGTTTTCAGACTGCAAAACAAATAACAAATTCAAGACGAAAAACAGAATCACATTCCAAATCCAGCTTCATTAACAAAAACAAAATAAATCATAAATTCTCAAGAAATTTCCAAATCCATAACACGATCCCAATTCCCTATAAATCCAACACCCATCGAACACATAATCAATCAAAAATAAAAAATTGTTCTTCCAATTTCTGATTAAATTTGCTCAATAATGTCTCCCCCAGCTGCTCCGGTGATTTGCTCCGCCCAAGCTCCGCCACCCACGGCGGCGATTCTCGAACGGACTTACGAGTTCGTATATCTGGTCTACATCGTTGCTTTATTGATTCTGTTGATAAAGATCGCTTTTGATAATTATGAAGAATGGCTCATGCTCGAACAAGCACGTCTCCACGAAATCGAAGCGAGGGACCGAGTAATCTTTAATACACTGCGGAATTTCGCTGAGATTCTGTCTGAAATTTCACGGCCGCCGCCGTTGTTGCCACCGCGGACGGCGGCGCAAATTCCGGAGGATGAAGCTGGGAAAGAGATGAAGACAGAGGGAAGTGGCTGTAATGGCTGCTGTGTGATCGACATTGACAGATTTGAAAGTTATTGGCGTTGTGAAAGCCGTTGAGAGCCGCTGTTTTTGGTGGTTCTTGTTTTGTAAAAATTAATTAAGGTTAGAGAAAAATCATCCTCGTTGTCTATATTTTTTTTTTTTTTTTTTTTTGAGGAATTCCTCGTTCTCTATATTTTCTTCTACTTTGAAGTTAATTATTATTACTATTATTGTTATTTAGTTCACTCGGCGGTAAGATGATGTTAGGTTGGTTTCCTTCCCTTCCAACACATTTTAATTTAGTTTATTCTATTTGTTGTAAATGCAATCAAAGTTCTACATTGGTTAGACAAGGAAAAGACTCTGGGTATATTAAGGAAGACAAATATCTTCGTTGATATGAGATCTTTTAGAGTGAAAACCAAAAGGAAAAAGTCATGGGGAGTTATGCCTAAAGTAGACAATATTGATCATTCCATTTGTGGAGGTATTAGGGGTGAGCAAAGAACACCGAAAAACCGATCCGACCGACCAAAATCAACCGAATTGACGTCGGTCGGTCGGTTCTCTTAGGCTGTCGGTTTTGCTAGAAGTAAAATCGAGAATTCGATCGGTCGATTCTCTTAGTTAGTCGAGAACCGAATGAACCGATGTTAAAAAAAAAAATCCCCCCACTTAGTCTTAAGCCCACGACCCACACTCCACAGCAGTCAGCAGTCCACGACCCACCCAGGCCTTTCTTCTCCATCGTGCGATTTCTTCCTCCCCCAAACCCTCATTTTCGATTTTCTCCTTCTCCCCAAAAGACCACTGTTGAGCGCCACGCCGCCGCCCATCGCCTTCTTCTCCGTCGTGAATCCGCCGCCACCTCGCCTTCTTCTCCCTCGTGAATCCTCTCTTCGTGTCGCATCGCCGCCATCGACTTTCTTTCTCCCTTTTGGTTCAATTTCTTCTTCGTGCTGTTGTTGCCTCACTTCGTCGTGTCGCTCCGCCATGCTTCAACCTCGTCGTTGTTCCACCGTGCTTCAGCCCCGTCGTGCCGACTACCACCATTCCTAATCATTAAGGTGAGCCTGTAACCTATAAATAAATTAAAAAAAAAAAAAGGACATCGGTTTAAACCAATCAAACCGACCAGTCGGTCTGCGAAAATAGACTTTTTAAAAAAATCGGTTTCCAAAATTGGAAACCGATCTTGGTCGGTTCGGCGTCGGTTTGGGGTCAAAACCGACCCCGACTGACCGATGCTCACCCCCAGTGGGTATGTAGGTGTTCAATTGTCCTTAACAAAGTGATATCAAAGCCATGCCCTTCACGTAGCCATGTTGGGTAGAATCTTCGGTGCCGAACAAAGAAAATAGAACTATTTGAAAGGAGGCTTGGTGGAACTTTATTCGAGAGGAGGATTCTAGAAAATGTGATCAAAGTCTCACATTGGCTAAACAAAGTAAAAATCATCGATATATAAGAAAGGACAAATATCTCCATTGGTATAGACCTCTTGGGTGAACCAAAAGCATAATCGGGATTGTGGTTCAATCCCCATCCACATATTTAAAAAATAAAATAATAAATAATAATAATTAAAAAAAAAAAAAAAAAAAAAAAAAAAAAAAAAAAAAAAAAACTCCGAGAAATAAAAAATATATT
Organism: Luffa aegyptiaca; assembly: GCA_017139565.1. Taxonomy (NCBI): domain Eukaryota; kingdom Viridiplantae; phylum Streptophyta; class Magnoliopsida; order Cucurbitales; family Cucurbitaceae; genus Luffa; species Luffa aegyptiaca. The sequence goes on along the minus strand of CM029404.1, from coordinate 2,053,713 downwards.
GCTTTTGTAAACTCCAGTTTTGGAAGGTTCTCAGACTGCAATACGACATTCGACACCAAAACAGAATCAGATTCCTAATAATTTTTTCAAAAAAAAAAAAGTGTAAACAAAGATATATTCTTAAACAAACTTTCCAAATTCTAAAAGGATTCGAATTCCCCTCTTTACATAAAATCATTAAATCAATCAAACTTTCTTCTTCCACTTCAATTTCAACCATGTCTTCTCCTCCGCCGCTTTCCTCCCTGCCGAAATCTGCAACACAGCTAAACCCGCCGCCGCAGACGACGGCGGCGATTCATCCAAACATTTTCCACCTGACGAGCAGGTTAACAATCGCAAGCGGATTGATGTTCTTGACGGTGGTTTGTGCTCTAATGATTTCGTTTCTGTTCATTTTTCATTACTACCACCAACGCCTCCGACAGTACCAAACAAGAGTCCACGACATCGAGTCCAGATTCCAATCGAGCCATATCTCGCGGGTTCTCGCCGAGTTTCAGTCGGAAAGGGCACGGCGGTGGGCGGCGGAAGAAGAAGGCTCCGCCGCCACGACGATCGCTTTCAGAGAAATTAAAACAGGGGAAGTTGCCGATTGCGATGGCAGCTGTGCAATTTGCATTGAGGGATTTGGGGACGAAGAGATTTGCCGAGTAATTGAGAGCTGCGGCCATTTTTTTCATAAGGATTGTGCGGATCAGTGGCTGAGAATTGAGAGCCGCTGCCCATTGTGCCGATGTTTTGTTGAGAATCGCCGTGAAATGTTAAGCTTAGAAGGATTGTAATTTTAATTTCATTTTGTGTATAGATTCTTTTGTAAAGCATTTACAATAACTAGTTCACAACATGTTATGACTTAAATAAATAAATAAAATAAAAAAAGAAAAAAAAGTCATATGTATCCTGCACCAAAAGGTCAGAGGTTCGAATCCCCCACTCCCAAATGTTGACATAAAATATGTAATTATATGACCAATGGATTCAAATCCCTCAACCTCATATTGTTGGATTAAAAAAAAACTATACATGCTCAATTAGTGGAACGTCTTCTATTATGGAAATGCATTTCTTTGTTGCTATTGGATACTAATCATCACATTATCTTTTTATCAATCAACTAATGACCAAATGACTTGTCAAAAATAATAATAATAATAATGATCAAATGAGTTTAAATACCATTTAGAGTCATTTTTTTAATTCAAATGACTAAAGTATCTCTTTTGAAATCTTTAGAGATTAAATAGACATCAATCTCAAACTTAAAAGGACAGTATAGAGAGCTTAACTCAGCAGTAATTGACATGTACTCTCAACCAAAGTTCGATTCCCTCCACCCCAAATATTGCCATACTAAAAAAAGGACAACATGGACAATTTCTTCACATTTGTTTATATCTTTCCCGAAAAATATTGAATTATTAACCAAATTTATATATGTATATCCTTCAAAAACTCATTTGTGTGGTTTTCAAAACTTGATTTAAATTTTAAAATATAACAAACCAAGAAAACTCATAAATTGAAAGTGTTCCTAACTTAATCTTCAAAAATTGTCAAAAAAAAAAAAAAAAAAAAAAAAAAAAAAAAAAAAAAAACTTAATCTTCAAAATCAAACGAAATAATTGGACTGAAATTACTTAAAATCTGACCTCTCTGACAATATTCTTCAAAACGCACTCGACACATTCATCTCAACCACCTCCATTCACATAATTAAAAACAAAAAGAAAATGACATAATTTAGATTTAAAAATAAAGAAAAAAAAAAAAACCTAACGGTAGCCCCGTTATATATAAGAAACGGAAAAGCCTTCAAATTTAAATACAAAACAAATGGCATTTAATATTACATAGAATTCCTACGAACTCTCAAAAGCTCTAACCCCAACGGTCCTTTTCCCTAAAAAGCCTAAATCCCACTTTTCTTTTAAATTAATAAAACGCCGCCTGCCACCACCGCAATACAAGCCCGCGCCACCGCCCACAACGTTCTACACCTCATTGCCGCCGCGGACGCCACCGTCTTCTCCGTCAACTTCTCTGCATCGAACGGGTAGCTGCAGGTCTCATAACCTGTACAATTCCAAATTAATAAAAGGATAATATATTAAAATAAAAAAAAAGGTTAAATTAAGATTTAAGATTTAATAATCTTACTGGGGTCGGTGGAAGTGAGGAGGCCAGTGTGGTTGAAATCGCAGTTGTAATCATGGCGGCCGGCGGACTGAAAGTAAGCGTTCATGGCGTACGATGCATGTGACCGCACTGTATTCGGATCGTAGCAGGCCCCACCTGCTTGTATGGGCCCACAGTCCACTCCACTGCTACACACGTAGTCAATATTCTTCTGCAACGCTTCATCTGAAGCGTCCGTCTTCGGCACGCACCACTTCCTCCCCACATCCGACGGTTGCGGTGCCTGCCCTACCGGCGCTGTGGGCCCCATTGACTGTTACATCAAAATCAACGGTCACGATTCAAGATCGGCGGGAGTTTATTGAAAAAAAAAAAAAGAAAGCAAATTGACTTTAATGCCATTGGAATAGGAAGAAAATGGAGGGTAATTCTGTCAGAAGAAAAATTAGGACACGTGGCTTTTGGCCTCCGTAGACAGCAGGATCGCACTACGCGCTAGATGTCAGAAACCAGTACGCACCCGCGTCGGCTGTTTATTGGTCAACAGAACAACAAATTTACAGGTGAAACTAGCAACCAATTAAAAATCAACACGTGTTATTGAACTCATGGGAAGCGGAAATTCCGTCTAATACTCTTCTTTCAGACTAGTAATTTGGCGTGCTTGAGAACACTTGAGAATTTACTAAAATGGCCTCGCCGTGTTCGGGCCCAACTCCGGCGAAGGCTAAAGGGATTAGAGATTTACCGGTTGGTTCCGGAGGATGCCGACGTCGTAAACCGGTGTTAGATCGGGCTTGAACAGGCCGTAGTTCCGCTCCGAGACTGACGGTTTGAGATTCTCGTTGAAAAGAGAGAAGACGTAAGTTTCGAAGGTTCTGTTCGGCATCATCGGCGTTCCCTTCCCGGAGTTCACGTGCTTCACGAGATTCCGGTTGTAAGAAATGGCGTTCTCCATGCTCACGCCGGGTTGGTTCGGGTCCCCGGCGGAGGGCCACCCGGTCTCCGCCACCAAGATGTCCACGTCGCCGTAACCGACCTTCTTCATCGCTGAGTGAACCGCGTCCAGCTGCGCGTCGAACATGTTCGTGTAGTGTTTCCCGGTGGCGTTGTCGAAAACTCCGGCGTTGGGCTTGAACAGAGCGTAGTCCAACGTCGCCGGTCGGAACCCGAAGAATGGGTACGGATTCACCATAAACGGCGTCTTGGTCTGGCGGTGAAACTCGAGGATCGGAGCAAATATGACCCGGTCGTACCCTCGCCGGAACCGCCCAGTACTCGGCGGCTCCGACGCTGACAAAATCCCCAAAGAATGAGGTGTCGAAACCTTGATATCAGAGACATTCGCGAGCCTTAGAGCAGAATGTAAAGCCTTCATCGCGGGGAGCAAATGCGCTATGAGATTCTTGTCAGAGGTGGCGAGGATCTCGTTACCGACGGCCATGTGGCTGATGAGAGTGCTGGGGTAAAACGGGAGAATGTTGTTGGCGACCCAGGATTGCGCGGCGGGGAGCTTGGCGAGGTTCAGAATGTCGCCGTTGGCGACGGAGACGGTGAGGGCGATGCCGGTGCCGGCGAAGGCACGGATGATGTCGGGATTGGCGTCGAAGATCTTGACGCGGTCGATGGTGGTGTGGGATTTGAGGAAGGCGGCGACCTGGGAGGGCGGAGGGAGGTTGTCGGCGACGGTGCCATAGTTGACGCCGATGGAGTAAGCGGCGGAGGAGAAGCGAAGGAAGAGAGAGAAGAGGAGAAGAGAGAGAAATAGAGAGTGAGCCATTGGCGGAGGGAGAGAGAAAAGTGGTGGCGGTGGAAGTGGAACAGTGAAATTACAGAGTGGAGGTTTTTGAAAGGAAGGGGAGAGTGGGGTAGTGGTACAGAGGGTGGGCCCCATGCATCTCGGGATTCTTTTGGGCCCATTTCAGGCCCATGGCTCACTGGAAAAATCAAAATGACAGTCAATTTTTGCGTCATATTTTAAAGGAAAAATGTAATGTTAACCCCGGGGTTAATCAAGTTTTTAATTTAAGTAAAATCGCATGTTTAACAAATTAAATATTTAGGGTTCTATGTCAAATGAGCACGGCTCAGAGGTAATTGACATGTACTTTCGATTTAGAAGTTAAAAGTTTGATATGTGTTCTTGACCAAAAGATTGGAGGTTTCAATCACTACCCTTAACTTTTAACTAAAAAAAATGAAGGTGCTCGAAATTCATGGATTCTCTAGTAGAGGGGAGTTGAGGTGGAATTATTTGGTGGACTGGCTTAAAAGAAGTCCTCAATCGCAATTGCAGTAGGAGTAGCTACTTGTTCCCATATTTCTGCGTTTCATTCTCTATCGATCTGCTTCAAACAAAATGAGAAAAAAAAAAGAGGCCTATTGATTGGAAGTCACTGCAAAAGGGTCGGTCAATAGCATAGCTCTTTCTTTCATGGGTCTCCTTTCAAATGAGAAAGATCTTTTCATTTCCAATCCAGTGGGAGATTGAACAGCTTTGTTCGCCCCAGCTTGGCAAATTGCATCCCTATTCAACGACATTGTTTGTGCTTCCCTTATCGTTCTTGCTCAGTGTTTGCAACGACTGAGGAGATAGTCATAGTAGCGAAGCCTATCGCCACAATTTGTTAATTTGAAAAAAATGTCAATTAAGTAAGAAATCTATTGAACAGAAATTTGAAACTTCATGAATCAATTAGCCAATTTTAAAATTTGAGAAGCCAATAGATATGAAATTTGCAATTTGAATTTAACTTTAACCAATAAAACGTTAACGTTAATAAGTAATTGTAATTTTTACTCTATCTCTTTTTTTACTTATGTTGTATTTACTTACTAATCTTTCATAACTCTTTAATTTTCAAAAAATAAAAATTTGACAAATCATACACAAAATTAAGTAGAATTAAACATTGAATCAATCTGTAAAAGACTAATATTTCACAAACATTCAGTCCTATTGTTGTCTTTCTTTGAACTCATACAATATCTAATGCATGTGGGAATATTAATTTTAGTAATTTTTCAAACCAAAGCTAAACAAAGGTCAATTTTGCCAAGATGAGCATTATTCAACTGACATAAAATTTGTATTAATAATCAAAAGATATGTGGTTCGAATCTCTTTATCCTCACATGTTGTCAAAAAAAAAAAAAAAAAAAGTCGATTTTACCAATTTAAAGTAAATATTATAACACTTGTCCAAGTTAAAAATCCAATATGGTAAATCAAAAGTTTATTATAAATAATGGTTTAAAAGGTAAGGACTAAAATTTAAAACTTTTTTATTTTGTAATTATTCTTATATACATTGGTATAAACTTGTCAAAAAAAATATATATATTACACTTGGGTCCCATTTACTTACCATAAATTAGAATAAGCTGAAGTCGGAATGGAAATGTTATTCATTTGCTATTGTTTATTAGTTTAGAATCAGAATCAAAACTCCATTAATATAGTGTACTAGAGATTGCATCAAAATAGAAATCAAATATATTATAATTACTAAGACACCTCTTTCATACTTTTAACTAATTAAAATGCACCTTTAAAAAAAAAACTAATTAAAATGCATTGCTAAATAACATGTCGATATATTTTTTTAATTAAGATAATAATAATCAACAATAAATTTAAATTTAGATTCAATTACAAATTTAGTTCCTAAACTTTTATGATTATGTCATTTTGGTCCATAAACTTTAAAATGTGTTAAATATGTCTTCAAAAACTTTCAATTTTGTGTCCAATAAATCTCTAGACTTTAAAAAAATATTTAGTAGGTTTATAAACTTTCATTTGTGTGTCCAATAGGTCCCTTAACTATCAATTTTGTGTCTAATAAGTCTTACATTTTCTAAAATTCACAAGTTTGCTAGATACAAAATTGGAAACTAACTCGTTAGGGATAAAATTCAATTTTATATTTAATAGATCGATTAATTTTTAAAAATCTCGAATATGTCAAGGACCTATTTTAGACACAAAATTGAAATTCATGGATTGATTAGACATTTTTAAAATTTAGAAACATACTAAACTAATCCTTAAAAATTAATATTTAACCTCAGTTTGATATTATTTTTCATTTTTGAAAATTATGTTATTTAGTATTTTTTTTTTTTTTAACAGCATACAAGAGTATGGAGATTCAAACCTCATGCTCACGTTGGGATATTGCTTTCATTTGTCCTTTTTTTTTTTTTTTTTTTTTTGAAACTTTCATTTGTCATATTTTATAAGACACTATCGAAATTTCATATAACTTTCACTATACTCGTTTTTTTTTTTTTATTTTCTTTCTTGGATTTTCGAAATTGGGAAAGTTGTTACAAATAAACACAATTTTCAAAAGAAGTAAAATTAAAATCAAGTACGCCAAAACTTTAATATTGTACTTTTAAAAACTTTTTATTAGAGTATAATCATTTTGAAACTTATTATTAAAATATTGTTGTTTTAAATTTTCAGGTGAATGTCGTCTTTTGAAGAGACGATCTAGACTCACGTGTTTGCATATTGTCTCTTCAAGAGACAACATGCAAATGTGACAATAACTTGAAAAAAAAAAAGAATTTCGTACAAGTCGTCTCTTCCATGTCAGTATAATCAAAATGTTGGACCATAAAAATGGTTTATGTTTGTCCCTTACATTCTTGAAGATACGACCAATATGAATTTTTTTTTTAAATATTGCTACATCTGCATGTCGTCTCATACGATAGGTAGACGTGTGGGCTAGGTCGTCTCGACTTTCACCTGAAAATTTAAAACAACAATATTACAATAATAAGTTTCAAAATCATTATATTTTAATACAAAGTTTTAAAAAATACAATATATATATAAAAAAAAAATGTCTACCAACTCTCCCTCATTGTAAAAAAAAAAAAAAAAAAAAAAAAGTCAAACTCTCCCTCAAAGAAAAATCCATAACTAAACTCAATTACAGAATTTACAGTTAGATTTAATTTGATAATAAAATAAATAGAAACTACCTTAATTAAAACAGAGTATAGTTTAAGAAAAAATAAAACAAATAAAATTAGTCAATCTAAGCATAATTTAGTTGTTAACACACTTATGTTATTGTCAAGAAAAAAAAAACACGCCAACAAGAGCATAGCTCAACCGACATAAAGTTGTACAAAAACACACACACCTATGTTAACAGTTCCAGATGTCAATCATTCAATCTCTTACCCTTTGATTATTGAAATATTAAAAAAAATACTCGAAGTTTAATCATTTTAATTACAATAAATTTTTAAATACTAACTAAAATCGATCAAATTTCATTTTTATCAATATACTACCAAAATGTTTATTTTAGCACTCAAATTAGAAGTGACCAATTTAGTTTCTACTATTAATTTGCTATTAATAGACTAATGGATTGTTGACATGAGTTGGCATTGATGTAAATTTATATGTTGTAAATAAGCTACCAAATAAGTGACTCAAGTTTTTAGGTTAAGTAAAAGTTGTTTTGGGCTAGGGGTGTTATTAGGGTGTGGCAGGATGGGAATGACTTCCCTATATATCCTTGTGCTCATGATTCATTGCCTTCTCCGTCCTAACAAAATTTTCCGTCAAGTTTTGCATTGATCAGACTAGGATTCACACAGGGAACAACTTGTGGGATTAGATTCCCCACGAGAAATTAAATGGCGTGGGGAATGGAATGGGGACAAGAATGGAAAACGTGTTCTCCATCCTTGTCCTTGTTTATGCCATGGAGAATAATTCCCCCTACCCTCGCTCCATTTCTTGCTTAAACGGTGTTCCTTGCTCCATTTGGGACGAGTCCTTGTGGAAAAAGTGATACCTCTTTTATGGGTCAAGAATTCCCACTTCTTCTTTTTCAACATTGATATGTTGAACACATGTCATTACCACATCTCATCATTTTTTTTTGTTCTCTTTTTAACCCAAAATTTACCATGGTTTGGATGAAATAAAAGCATATTAAGTCGGGAATAATTAAACTATCAAAGGGATTAAATTAAAAAATTTTAAATCATAAAATTGAAACCAAGCTCAAATTTAAACTTTTTAAACCGTAGTGACTAAATTGAAACTATATCCAGATCACATGAATTATAAATTTGTAATTTAACATAATTAAAAATCTTTTAACTATAAAAAAGTCGGTTGAAATCTCAAACTAATAATTTCATCGATTAGATTTGCTAGGTTGAATAAACTAATATTTATATATCCATTGGATGGCCATGGTGGGCATTCCTGTTATTTAGACATGGACAGTTGCTAGCAAATGCCTTGTTCTCTACTTGTTCCACATTTTTCTCTAATCTCCCAACTATGATTGGTTGGTTGTATATTTTGTTCTCTTACCCAATACCATGTTCCATACTATAACTCTAGAATATGTCAACTTGAGCTTCAGCCCACAGGCCAGCTCAATAGCCAATCTAACTCCATTTCTATGGCCTATCACTTCATCAATCCCATCTACCCACATTCAAGTGCAAACAATGATTTATCCACGGAAACGGATCGATAAATTTTGAATACCACAAAGAGCATCATACTCCCTTTGTTCGTACTATAGATTTGTCTTTTGAAATATTTTCTTAATGTCAGTGGATCCTGCACCATTTTTAAAAGGATGGAAGGAGCATCCCATACTTCGTAATACTTGAAATTTCCACCCATCTACCCATACAAAGCATATTGAATGATCTTGATTGTAGATCATGACTTTCCATATAGCGGTATACCTAATAGAGTGGAAACTAAGAGCCTTTTTGGTAGGCAATCCGAGATTTCGTTTTGTGTTTTCGATTTCATAGAATTCAGTAAATATGCATTTGATATATGTGTTTTTTGAAAACTATTTCTAGATTCTGTGATCCAGACAGTGAAAATTCTGAAAACAACTCTTTTTCAGTGTATCCAGATTTTAAATTTGAAAATTTTAAATGCAGAATTAAATTTAAAAAAAAAAAAGATAAAAAAACTTTAATAAATGTAGTATTTCATGTTAGAAACTCAATTCATTTTCATGAAATTAAAATTTTTATAATATAATGTACTATAAGTTTCCAACATGTTAATAAATTAATCAATAATGGTTTATATTTAACTTAGTATTTAGTCGATAACTGCAAATAGTTCACGATTCATAAATATATCATCAAACACATTTCGAACAACAGCTTAAATTGAGACCCAATTTCTAAATCTGCTACCAAACACATATTTGAAAACATTAAAATACAACTCAGTCTTCGTCGAATCTGTTGTTTTCAAATTTCTGTATTCAGACGACAGACCGAAAAGAAAAAGAAAGAAAATGGGCCCAGGCCCAATGAAGAGTCTTGAAATTTTTGTAACGTTGGAGTTGGGCCAGGCCCATAATAAAGTAGAGGAGCCAATCAATTGAAGAGAGAGAAAGAAAAGTGATGGATTGGTTGTTATTATTATTATTATTATTGTGAAGTGGCAACGACAATAAATAATCTCCCCCGTGTTCTAACGTCCTCTTTCCGTCTTCTCCTTCTCTTCTTTCTCCCACATCCCCCCACCCACATGTCTGCTTCTGGAACTTCGTTTCAAGACCCGACCCGACCCGACTTACCTTCCTCCGCCTCCCACCACCTCCCCCCGGACCCCCTCCTCTCCGCCGGCTCCTTCATCGACTCCTCCGCCGCCCCATGCGCCACCCGAGATCTTCACCGCAAGAGGCCCGACACCTCCGCCACTCGCCGATCTCCATTGCGCCCCGAGCCTCCCAACGGTAACAACCCCCCTCCGGATCCTCCTGCTCCCGGAAATGGAGATTCTCCGCCCTCCAAGAAGCTGTCCGGCTCCAGACCCACCGACGCCTCCCCGAAATCCGCCTCCTTGGAGAGGCCTAATTGGCTGCCGCCGGGCTGGGTGGTGGAAGATAGAGTTCGCGCCTCGGGTGCTACAGCTGGAACGGTCGATAAGGTGAATTTAGATTCCTTCTCTTTATGACTTGAATCGTTTTACCGTCTTGAATCTTGAGTTGCTTTCTCTCTTGGCTTGGCGTTTTGGGTTTTGGAAGATCGTGTTGGAAGTGGAGGGGAATCGGTTTTGGTAGTCAATCGACCATGCAAGTTTTAGTCTAGAACGCGAGAGCTACTCAACTTTCTCTCTGCAATTTAATGTTTGACGATTGAACAGGGTTTTACCGTCGCTTTGAATTGTTTTCTTTTCTACTCTAGCTGTTCGACTGTTGGTTTAGAATTTTCAACCAGTTATGGATGATCTTTGGTCATACTGTTACGTTTAGTCTTACTGCGTTTGGAACTTCGGATGATAACACGAACCAATCAGAAGAAATTCTCATTGTTTACTGAAAATGATCTTTTGTTTTTGCCCCAAGGGGTTGGTTATTGCATTCCCTTCTCAGTTGCTCTCTCATCAATTCTGGAAAAAAAGAGCTATATCAAGTAGTAAAGGATTTAGTAATCACTCTGGATGGGTTATCATCTGAAATCTCTGTCGTGTTGATGGGTATTACACTTTTAGTTACCTGTTTGGGAATTGAAAAGTTTCATAAGAGAAAGTGTTAAGGAATTCATTTCATTCTCAGGATCAGGCTCTTCCTCTATAAATTTGTTTAGGGAATTCTTTTGTCCTTTATTTGGTATGGCATTTAAGTATGTTCTGGTCCATGCTTTCGAATGAACTCATCTGACAATCCAAGCAATAACAAACTCTCTTGGTCTTTTTCCCTGGTTGGTGAACAAGCCTCGACGAACTTTGATATAGATTTAGGTGCTTCTTTGGATGTGAGACACGGTACTCTAGCTAGCTAACTAACCGGTTATACGGAATCACCTAAGCATAACAGAGTGTGGTTGATTAGGATGGAGACCATTGGAAAAAGGAATAACAAAAACCTCCACTGTTATCCTGATAACCAGTTCATAAATGGTCAGCATCAAATTTGTATGATAGTATTGATTATTTTATCTCTCTGTGCATGTTAGTGAATAGCTTTGGACTCATATTTGTAGATTTCAAATGCTCTTGTTGGAATTTTGCAGCTCATATCATAGGATGTGTGATTAATGCTTGGTGCTTGATATATGATGCTTCACTAAGAGTCATGTTTGAGATGGATTCTACCTTAATCTTGTATTCATAATTAGCTGTGTTTAAAACCACATTGACATTGTTGATAGACAAAACAAGTGCAAGCAATGAAGTACGGTCACAAGTACCATCTTGCATTTAATTATTGAGAAAGAGTTTTGAGGAGTGTCGTATGGAAATTGCTTATGAATTGAGTTCTTCTTTTTCCTTTTGTTTTTTGTCATGTCGTGCTGAATTAATTGGGAGCATGCTTGGGCCCATTTATATCTTGAGGTTCCCCCTTCTTATCATCCTGTTTTAGATGTGTATATTAAACAAACAAATAGTAAAGAATGTTAAAAGAATCTAATTTATCCCCATGTCCCTTGCAGTACTACTTTGACCCAGTTTCAGGCCGTCGATTCCGGTCTAAGATTGAGGTTCTTTACTTTCTGGAAACAGGAACGTTAAAGAAACGGAAGAAATCATTAGATGGTAATGCGACGGTGAGTCGAAAGCTAACATTCCTTCTTTGGCACCCAATGGAATATTCAGATCTTCTCATCCATTTTTTCGCTTTTCCTGATTTGCAACTCTGCAGTCTGCTGATGGCTCCGAAGAACCCAAGACCAAGAAATCTTCAAGCAATGCTAAATCTGCTCCTTTGAACTTTGATTTCTTCAAAGTGCCTGAAAAGGTTGAGTGGGTTCTCACAGACCCGTCTCAGGAGGCTTGGACGCCGTTTATCGACAACGAGAAAGTACCTGAATCTACCAAACGCGAATGGGTGGGAGCTTTTCAACTCCTTGGCCGATCGAAAGTTTGAAGTTTGAAGGCAACTTCAACCCTTTTGGACATTTTTTGGGACACCATCCAGGCAAGAACCATCCTCCCTCCCTCCCTCCCTCTAATGGCTTCCCATCTGCAATTCTTTTGGTCTTTTTTTTTTGGAAGGAGCAGGTGAGGTTGAGGGAAGTGTTGTGAAAAACCAGATTTGGTTAGGAAAGATTACTGCAAAAAAAATCATTGACTCTATCTAACTGACTATGTCTTGGACTGTGGAAGAAAGTGATCAATTTGTGTAGATGAGGGCTGCTCAGTTCATTCTGAATCAAATGTATTTGAATGAGGGGCCATTTAACTTTGATTCAATGGTCTGGCTCTTCACTTTGATATACATCTGTATTTTTTTTTTTTTTTTTTTTTTTTGTGATTCAAAATTGATATTTTTGTGGTAATAATATTGATGTTGCATGGGATCTTGTCTATGAAATGAGGAATGAAAATGGAATTAGCTAGAATAGAGTCAATGAAAATGACCAATTTTAAATATAATGTTTGGTCAAACTATTTTGAAACTAGAAATTTATGGTTTGGAATAAAAACAAAGTGGAAGAATTGTAGTTTGTCTGTTTTGCAATTCATGCTTCTATACTTTTAAGATTTTATTTGTAGAATTTAAGGAAAGATTCATTTTCCTTTACTCAACTTGTCAATTTTAATCTTAAATTAAATCCTAAAATTAAATAAAGGGTGTAATTAATACCCTTAATTAAGATAACATTTCTTTTAAGAATTGTGGTATAAAATAGCCATGTTGAATATATCTTTAGACATTTTATTGTTGGGTTTGAGTACTTTATCCTATTTAATTTTTTTTTTTTTTTTTTTTTATAATATGTGGGGAGGGGGGTTTGAACCACGGACCTCGTAGTTGTCCATACGACTTTATGCCAATTGAGTTATGCTCTTGTTGGCACTTTTTCCTATTTAAATTTGTCATTAGATTCATCAAGTATTTGCATTTTTCAACATGAGCATCTATTATGGTTTGATCATGATTATTTGTTGGTGGAATTTTGTCCCATTTAGGGGTTGGTACTTGAGCAATTTTCTAATTTACTTTTTGAGGAGGTATTAATCATCAACGATGAAAATATTGATAACGGTATTGATATCGGGATTTCAGTATTACAGACATGTCGATGGATGTATTGATAAAATATCATATCGACAGATATTTCTATAAATCCAAAATTTTTAAAAAAATATATATTTAAATTAATAATCAAGTATTTTTTACTTCCAAACTAAGTTACAGATGATATATTTTTATGTGTTATGGGTATTTATAAAAGATATTGGAGATATCGATTGATCTTCAATATCCATGTCGAACTTTTTGATTTACGGATATATCAACATATTGATGGATATTTTGATCCTTATAATCACACTATTTATTTAAGTAGAAATTTCAATTTAATGTAATAAAGAACTTAACATTAAAATTGAAAGACAAATCCGAAAGTTAAAAAATTAAAATTCCTCGTGGAATTTATATATATTATAGGGTGTTAAAAATTATTTCTGAAATTGTTGAATACGATTTATAAAATAGACCAACTATACAATAATGATGATATCTTCTAATTTGTGTTGTTCCATTTTGACATTTTCAATTCATTTAAAGGGCCAACAAGAGCATAGCTCAACTGGCATAAAGTTGGATTGATAACCACGAGGTCTGTGGTTCGAATCCCCACCCGCACATGTTGTCAAAAAAAAAAATTCATTTAAAGGTATTTTAAAAAAAAAAAATTTAAAAAAGTGAAAATGACAAAATAAGTCAATATTAAGAATCATGACAGTTTGAAATATATAGTTTCATTGATAAAATTTGTTTATTTAAAAAAAAAAAAAAGTTGGTAAAACCTAATGTATAATAAAGCATTGATTATCAGAACACATGTCAACAGAGTTGGTCAATCTTTTTGGCCATTGTTTGTCACTCTCATCATCTCCACTCAATCAGCTAAGTTGATCTTTTTTATTTTGATTTTTTTTCAATATTCAATATTCTACATTTTGACTCTTTTTAATGTCTTTCAAAACTTTACTAAAAAAAAAAAGTCTTTGAGAATATTTTCCCTTGTATATATATTGTAAAATGGTAATATTTTCTTTAGCTTTCTATTTTTGTTTACAGCAGAAAATTTTGACATATTTTAATCATTTGTTTTTGCCTACTAACTTAATTTCTAATTTGTCAAAAACTGTCTAGAGGTTGTTTTTTTAATATATATATATATATATAATTATTATTATTTGTACGAAGCTGTAATAATCTCTTGATGTATCTTAAATTAAAAAAAAAAAAAAAAAAAAAAAAAAAAAAAAAAAAAAAAAAAAACTGCTTCCATATAATCTTTTAATTTCTTAACAAAATTATTTATAATATTGTTTTTTTGATGTAACAGGTTGAAATCTTTGCTACAATATTTGTTGCTCATTTATAATATGTAAGAGTGGGTAGTCAGAATTATCATGTCTTACTTAGTGGCTCAAGTTGTTAACAAATTGTCTAAAAAAAATCATAACTGTTATTATAATTAATATAAAATATAAAACATGTTAGACCATTTTTTAAAGAGTAAATATAAATAGCCAACAAGAGCTTAGCTCAACTGGCATAAAGTTGTACCCACATATTGTCAAAAAAAAAAAAAGAGTAAATATAAATATAATTATATGAAACTCAACGGGTGTGGTGTAGGCCACCTGTACTCTGATGCCTAAGTCAGATCAAACAGTAAGAGTGTTATCTGTAAAGAATTTTCCGACCCCTTTTCGGGTGTGGGAGACTCCCTTTTATACCTATGTCTTCAGTTAGGGTTTACTTGGCGTTCGGAGGCGATTTAGGGCTGAACCGAGTGGAATCGGGGCGGACCGGGGCAGCAGGGACAGAACGGAGGCGGAACACAAGTGGACCGAGCATGGGATTGGGCCGAGACGGACCAATCCCTTCGGCTCGCTCTCCTCCGGAGTCCGCTTCCCGATCAAGCCTTCGTGTTCGTGTTGCGTTGACCTTAGTCCTTGGATTCTGGGGTGGTCCATAATCACCCACAACACTCTAGATCGCGAAATTAATTAAAAAAAACGAGTAAAAACAGAAATAAAGCTTTTATTAAAGGTAGCTTTCTCCTAATAACTCCGTTCTAGCAAAATGCATCACATTTTATTTATTACTTCATAAAAGGTTAGTAATCTTACGTAACTATAAAATTTGACACAAATTGTAAATCTTTTTAAAATTAAAATATTATATATATGTATTATAATGGTCATTTTTGTCCTTAAACTTTCACAATATCAAATTTATTATGTGAACCTTAAGAAAAAACTATTTTAATTAGTGTATAAACTTTCAATATGTCCAATTTAACCTATGAACTTAAAAAACCAATCATTTTGATATTTACTATTATTCTGCCACCTAATATTTCTCTAACCAATGCTCATCTTATTTAACTTATATGACTTCTATATATATCAATAAATATATATATGTATACATACATATTTTGAGTTCAACAATAATGGGGTGGAGAATGAACAATTGATCTGTGGGACGATAATTGAAGTCTTACCAATGAGCTATGTTTAGATTGACAATACATGTCAATGCTAACACGTAAATACACATGTCTAAAGTCACATTCTCTATCTCTTATTTAAGAGATAGAGAATGTGACTTTAGTGCGTGTGTTTCGAATAGTTTTTGGAAAAAAAAAATGTTTTTCTAATGAAAATAAATTTTTCTACCAGCACCTTTTGTATGTGTTTAGTTTATTACGTGATTTAGATAATCAAAATGTTTTTTTTTTAATTTAATAAATGGAAAGCTATTTTTGAAGAAATACCTGAGATATAAATCATCCAAAAATGACTTCAAAGTGATTAATAAAAAAAAAACTCCTAAAATATGGGTAATGAAACAAAAAGTATATTTGTAATTAGTAAACTCGCTTTTGAATATAGTGGAATAAAAAAAATTGTTATTTAAAGCATTTTAAAAATGTATAAGATATAAAAACATTTTTATTGAATATATAAATATATATATAAACAAAAAAGTGCTTAAATTAGAAGGTATTCAAAACAAATCCTAAATATAATGGTTTTTGATCTAGGAAGTAAATTGATATATCTTTTTAAAGTTCGGTCACTAAAATAGATATTTTGAAAGCCTAGAAACCAAAATCAAATAGACTTAAAAAGTCAAGGGGTAAAAGAGATATTTTAAAAGTCTAGAAATCAAAATCGAATAAACTTAAAAAGTCAATAGGTAAAATAGATATTTTGAAAGTTCAAGAATCAAAATAAAGTAATCTTGAAAATTCATTAGCTACAACAAATATTTCGAAAGTTTAAGGGCCAAAATAGAACATATCTAAAAGTTCATGAATTCAAATAGACATTTAACCATTAAAAAAAAAAACTGAAATAAAATCATTGTAACTTTTTTTTTTTTTTTTGACAATATGGGGGTGGGGAGATTTAAACCACAAACCTCGTGGTTATCAGTACAACTTTATGTTAGTTGAGCTATGCTCTTATCAGCAAAATCATTGTAACTTGGAAAATGAAATTTGAACATTTTTTTTCAGGAAAAAAAAAAAAAGGAGAAAAAGGAAAGTAAATTTTAAGGTGGGACGCGGCTAAGATTGGATTATGACTTATGATTTTTCTCTTTAATGAAGACTTTTGGTTTGGTAGTAAAACAAGAGTCAATTTGGGCAAAAGGGTTTTGATTTTAAAGAGGTTTACTCACGCCAATCAAATATTTTGTTTCACTTTCTTTCAACATCAAACTCCAAATTCAACCCACATTTGTAATAATACAAACCCATTTTTACGGGATTTTAGTGCCCAAATAAAGTGCTTCCAAAAATAATTCAAACAAGTCAGGAATGATTTGACCGAGGTTGAATTACAAGTTTAGTTTTTCAACTTTCAAAATTGTGTTAATTTGGTTATTGAACTTTCAATTTTGTTTCTAATAGGTCCCTAAACTTTAAAAAATATCAAATAAGTCCTTAAACTTTCACTTTTTTGTCCAATAGGTCATTTAACTTTTAACTTTGTGTCTAATAAGTACTTGACTTATTTGATATTTTTTAAAATTCACTGGCCTATTAGATACAAAATTGAAAGTTTAAGGTCTCAATAGACATAAAATTCAATTTTATATCTAATAGATTGGTTAATTTTTAAAAATCTTGAATGTGTCAATGACCCATTATACACAAAATTGAAAGTTTCGAGACTTATTAGATATTTCTAAAGTTTAAAGACTAAACTTGTTATAAAACCTTTGACCAATTAAGCTATGTTTACGTTGATGACTTAAAAAGCTATTCTTTTAGAAGGGTTTGTAAAAGTTATTTTATCATCTTGAAATAGCTTTTGAAAACAAACATATATTTTTAAATGAAACAATTTTTTTTTTTATATTTTTATAATCATCTTTTAGAATAATTTAATGTGTGTTTGGATTGAATAGTTGAAGACTACGTGCATTGCACCTGTTTCATAACGTTGAAAAGACAATGTACATGAACTACAAAGAAATGTAATGTACATATAAGAGTCTTATACATATGTTGCTTCTCTTGATCTCAAAAAAAGAAAAAGAAAGGTCTTATACATATGGGAATTGAAGAACTAGACTTTGGGTTTTTCATGAGGGGGAAATATAGATATTCTTTAATTTTTTTTTTGAAATAAAGATGTTCTTTAATTTCAATAACTTTAACGACGGAGGATAATGTCAATTTGTCTTGGACATTTAGATATTGATTGTTGATCGACTTTATATTACCATCTCTTAGGATATAAGTCTTATCTCTTTTTTAAGATGCGACTAAATTTTTTCATAGTATTGTTGACCAATATTATTGCTTGAATTTTTGTACTCTGAAAATTTGGATAAAAATAAACCATTATGAATAAAATATAGTACATATATGTTGAAGACCTTAAAACTGATTGTAGGATTAACCGTTTTTTGTGTTAGGTAAAATTTATTGTCTAATAATTTAAATAAAATCACTTTTTGAATCACGTTGATTTGCAAAATATGTTAAGAGTAGTTTTAGTATTTGACTTCCACACAAATCTTGTGTAATGAACAAATTTTTATTTTTATTTTTATTAGTTTAAAAAATTTAAACTACTCATTGATTTTCTCAATAACTTTATAGTAAACAAAATATAATTTGTAATACAAACTATATAAATTTTAGTAATTATCTCATGAAAAATTTGAAGTTAAATATTAATACAAACTCATGCTTAATTAAAATATATATCAATTTTGGTTATTATAGCTATTTCACAATAATTTAATATTAATTTATCAGATATTGATTTTTCATAATTGACAAAATTACAACCATGTCAAACTAAGCTTTAATGTTATAACAAATCTTAAAAAGTACCTGGAAAAAAAGCACCCTCTTCTTTTTTATGAATTTTATTGATGCTTTCCTTTTAATTTTTCTTTTAATGAAATGGATACTTTGGTTTTCTTCTTCTTCTTTTTTTTTTTTTTTTTTTTTTTTGTCAAGTGATGTATCCATGCATTATGTTAAACTTTTAATTAGAATTTGACCAAGACTTTCTTGAATCTCACACTCTAAAGGGTTAAAGTAAGTTTGAAAATTTCTTTAAAAAATAACATCAATTCAAAACTTACAAAAAAAAAAAGGACAAAAAAGGACAAACTAATGATGTTGAGTTAGAAACCTCGTGTTATCAAAAGATAATGTTTTAACTTTATTTATTTTTCTTTAAAATATTACTGTAATTTAAATTAAATTCATTTCTTCAAAAGATAAAATTGAACTACATCAAAATTCAAGATACATATAAAAATGTAAAAAAAAAAAAAAAAAAAAAAAAAAAAAAAAAAAAAAAAAAAAAACTACCCAAGCAAGTTTCAACAATTCATAGAAGTTCTTTTAATTCTTTTGTGGGGTTTAAACATGAACTCAACCTCAAATTAAAGTTGGTTGCAATATTATTGTTGTTATTATTATATTATTGTTATTATTACAATTTTGTTCAAAATAGTACTTGCAATGCAAAAGTAGAAAGCAAAGAAAAGAAAAGAAAAAGGAAGGGAAGAAAAGAGGAAAAGGGTTATTTTTCTTTCTTTCTTTCTTTTTTTTTTTTTTTTTTTGAAAGAGGTTATTTTTTCCTTTTAATTAATAAAAATAATGAATGGTAAATTGATGAAGAACCCTAAACTTCAAAAAGAAAGCAATTGCAATTAAAAATTTAAAAAAAGAAAAAGAAAAAGAAAGAAAAAAAAATTATATGTTGTTTTTCCTGGGAGGGACCCCACTTATGTTGACCTTTGTCTTTCATGGAACCCTTGTTGTGATGGTTAGGTAGGCAATTTTTTTTTTTTTTTTTCAAATTTCTTTAATGCCATAAGCAAATTTTGGAAAATGTATCTATCACACAAAATAGTCAAATCCAATATATCATATAAAAAAAAAATTCCAAGACATCAACTATCAAATATTATTTAATATCAAAGAAAAGTCTACCCCAACTTAAACGGACATTTTTTAATTTTTATTAATATTGTAATTTTTAAAACTTATTATTAAAATATAGTTAATTTGAAACTTATTATTGAAATATTGCAGTTTTAAATTTTCGGTCAAAGGACGTCTCTTCAAGAGACGACCTTGAAACACGTGTCGCACGCCTTCTGACGCGACAATAAATTTAAAAAAAAAAAAAGATTTTCGCAAAGGTCGTCTACGACCTCCGCACATTTGTACATCAAATGTAGTGTTGGCTTTGTGGTCAGGGCGTGTGTTTTCTTCCTTCAATTCCCAGGTTCGATTCCCAGTAGTTGTATCTTTTATTTTCTTTTTTTTTTTTTTCCGTTTTCTTCTTTTTTTCGTTTCTAATTTTTTATTTTTAAAAATATGAGCAGTTTTTTTATTTTCTTTTTTTTTTTTCGTTTCTAGTTTTTTATTTTAAAAACTACGAGCGGTTTTTTATTTTCGTTTTTCTTGTGTATCTTTTATTTTCTTTTATTTTCTGTTTTCTTTTTTTTTTTTTCGTTTCTAGTTTTTATTTAAAAAAATATGAGCATTTTTTATTTTCTTTTTTCTTGTTTCATTTTTCTTTGAAATATACTTAAAAATCAACACTTTTATACCATTTTCTTTATATTTTTATTTTGAATTATAAAATTATTATAACCAAAATTTTAATTTAGTTAATTGAGATAAAAGAAAAATAAAAATAAGAAATATGACAAATAAATCAAACTGTTGTTATTTTTATACCAATGCTAGAAACGAAAAAAAAAAAGAGAACAGAAAAATAAAATAAAATAAAAGATACACAAGAAAAACGAAAATAAAAAACTGCTCATATTTTTTAAAATAAAAAACTAGAAACGAAAAAAAAAATAAAACAGAAAAAAAAAAAGAAAATAAAAAACTGCTCATATTTTTTAAAATAAAAAATTAGAAACGAAAAAAAGAAGAAAACGGAAAAAAAAATAAAAGAAAATAAAAGATACAATTGCTGGGAATCGAACCTGGGAATTGAAGGAAGAAAACGCACGCCCTGACCACAAAGCCAACACTACATTTAATGTACAAATGTGCGGAGGTCGTCTCTTGAAGAGACGACCTTTGCGAAAATATTTTTTTTTTAAATTTATTGTCTCGTCAGAAGGCGTGCGACACGTGTTTCAAGGTCGTCTCTTGAAACTGCAATATTTCAATAATAAGTTTCAAATTAACTATATTTTAATAATAAGTTTTAAAAATTACAATATTAATAAAAAATGTCCCAACTTAAACTATAAAATCATTATTGAACTCAAAAGTCTAACATGTTAGGCTTAAGTTTAATCCTACTTAATTTTAGACTTAAATTACTTTTTTTACTATGAAATTTTAAAATATTTATTTTAATTCTTGAATTTTTTATCACATTTTGTTATTGGATTGTTTGCACAAATAACAAAATAGACTAAAATAATTGTAACTATAGCAAAATCTAAAACTATTTGCAAGTATAGCAAAATTGAACTATTTTGGTGATAGAAGTCTATTAGCGATAGACTTCAATCACCAGTGTAATTATTGCTGATAGACTAATCTATCAGTGATAGTAGTCTATCATTGATAGACTATGCATTGTGATTGAAGTCTATCAGTGATGGATGTCTATTACTAACTGATTTGCCAAACTATTTGCAAATTATATAATAAAATTACAGTTTATCAACGATAGACTTTAATCACAATTTCAATTATTGCTAATAGACTCTGTTTTATCTATCACTGATAGATTACACATGCATTGTAATTAAAGTATATCAATGATAGATGTCTATAGCTCAACGGTAATTGACATGTACTTTCGATCAAGAGGTCAGAGGTTTGAATCATCACACCTTGTTGAACTAAAAAAAAAAAATCGATGTCTATCATTGATAGATTTGTCATATTTGCAATCTTTTTTTAAAGTTGCTATATTTGCAATTAACAAGTCTTAAATTGCTACCTATTACAATAATCCTTTATTATTTTGTTGACTCTCGTCACTATTTTAGTGTTAAAAGTTTAGAAAATGAATAACATAATCTTAAATATGTTATTAATTTATTGATGTATGTGTCAACATGAACATATCTCCGTAGTTAAAACACCACTTCCTTCTCTAAATGTTGGAGTTTCAAATTTTCACCCACATTTACTAAATTAAAAAAGAAAAAAAAAACATTATTGATGATGCTATATTAACATTGTACAGGTTAGCATAGGTGGATATTAATTGGGTGGATACTATTAAAATGTTTTAAAGTTTATGGATCAAAATGGTAATTTTTTTTTTAAAAAAAGAAAATTATAGTTTAAGAAATATGTATTGAAAGTTTAAACGATCCAAAGAAAATTTTAGTTTTTTAAAAATATATAATTTAATGCTTAGTTCCAAAATGGTGCCTACTTTATTTTCAAAAGTGATTTTGTTTATAAGTGAAGAATAATTAAACCTAAATAAGTTATGATTTGAAGTTGAGCTTTGAAAAATGTTTTAGCAATTCTCAACATTATTGGTTGCTACACCTTCAAACAAGATTAGTCCTAATCTATTTTCAATTAAAATAATATTTCAAAACTTGAAGTAAATTTATGTTTTAATTTCTCCACTAAAACATGACCTATCAGACTCTTTCCATGTCATACTATATCTATTAAATGATTTATATATATGCTATTTTCTATCACCTACTTCTCACTAATGTTGGAAACATTTGGTTTTGGCAAACTTTAATGATAAAAAAGAAAAGGGCATAATAAAAAATTATTTTGAGAACATATAAATGAAATAGACACAATTTTTTAGATTAATTTTTTTTGAAAATATGTGGGGTGGATGATTCGAACCACAGATCTCGTGGTTATCAGTACAACTTTATGTTAGTTGAGTTATGCTCTTGTTGGCAGTATATATATATACGTGAAATAAAACTTTCTCATTTGATTAGCTTAATTTAGTCACACATGGTTATGTTAAAAAAAAAGGTTACATTTGGTTGGTTTCTTAGAGTTGGCCTACATAATTAATTCATGGCCCTTCACCAAATATGGATATTATTATTATATCATTTGATCTCTAGGATTAGTTTGAATTAACCTAAATGGTTGTTGAAAATGTTTGAATTAATCTAAATGGTTGTTGAAAACGTTTTCATGATTTTCTACCTAAAATGACTAACCATATATATAAATTGACAATATAATAAACAAATCAACAACTAATCAATATTGATTAGAAACATGTTTGCTTAATTTGAGACAACTAGGATGTTTTAACTAGTTTTTTTTTTCTCCTCTCAAGAAATATATATAGATAAAAATTTAAATTCAAGCTAGACCACGAAAACTTTAGAAAACAATGAGAAAAAAAACATTTGAGTAATAACTATATTATGCTATACAAATTTGTAACAAATTACGAGGTTAAAAATAATTCCAAAAAAATAATTAAATAAAAGAATTTTGTTTCTTAATCACACCAACTATCAAAAGAATTTAAAATTAAACTAAATTCAAATTCCTAAGGTCTGTTTGATAACCATTTTGTTTTTTGCTTTTGGTTTTTGAAAATTAAGCTTATAAACACACCTCTCACTTATGCATTTCTTTAGTTTGCTATCTACATCCTTCCCATGATTCCAAAAACCAAGTCGATTTTTTTTTTTTAAAAAAAAGTAGTTTTCAAAAATTTGTTCTCGTTTTTTAAAATTGGCTAATAACTCTAATGTCTCCTTAACAAAGATGAAAACTATGGTTAGGAAATTGAGAGAAAACAAGTATAATTTTGAAAAACCAAAAACAAAAAACCAAATGGTTATCAAATAGGGCCTAAATATAACAAGTTCACACAAAATTTGAGAGTTTTGATTCAAATTACCATTCGAAGTCTACTCCATCGAGCATAAATAAGTGCATGTCTCTGGGAGTGATTTTGAAATCACTTTTGTCATATTCAAAATCACTCTGCAACATGTCTCTAATGATTCAAAATCAATTTTGATTATATGAAAATTACGTTTGAAAATGTAAAATCAAACATGAAATTGAGTTTGAATAATTAAAGGTATGTTTGGGAGTGATTTTGAACCTAACAAAAGTAATTTTAGCCATTTCAAAATCACTCTCAAACATGCAGTAAAATTATATAGAGTTCTATAAGAATGAAAAATGAAATTTATATATGTATATATTGGGTGTTAATTGGAAAAGGAATATATCAAAATTTGTTAAAATTGTTGTATGGAGGATGAGACAAAAGACATTGATGAACATAATAAATTCCCACAACCATTGTATGTATATGCTTTTCAAACAGGAATTTGTGTCCCATGTGTTACTGTCTTACATCAACCATCCAACCATATTAGACACCTAATGGTTAGCATTTAATGTTCTTTCTAGCCTAAATATGTTACATTCACCCATTATGCTAGGGATAAATGAATAGCCAATGTTCGGGTTCATTGAAAAATAATTTGATCAACAAAGTTCTATTCATTCAAAACACGTTTCAGAACTATTTTGTTTTTAATTTTTCATTTAATAAAAAATAAGATTATAGTAATTACTCACTATTATAACTTTCTTTTGTTTTGTTTTTTTTTTAAAAAAAAACACTTCTTAAAAATACATTTTAAGATAAAAACAAATATTTAGATAGACTTAATCGTACAAAGCATTGTTTGTACAAGGAGAGATAAGTTAGGAAGGCAGAAGAGAGGTGAGGGGT
Source organism: Luffa aegyptiaca (assembly GCA_017139565.1). Classification (NCBI taxonomy): domain Eukaryota; kingdom Viridiplantae; phylum Streptophyta; class Magnoliopsida; order Cucurbitales; family Cucurbitaceae; genus Luffa; species Luffa aegyptiaca. The sequence continues at coordinate 2,029,346 of CM029404.1, read as the reverse complement.
CTAGACTTTTTTTTTTTTTATCCCTTACTCATTTAATGCCTCTTGAAGGCATGACAATGGACTATACAATTAAAAGTTCTACTGACGTGATCAGATGTCTATAAAAGAAAAAGGAACGTTCACTACAAGAGAAATTAAAGCTGGTATTCAATAACAAAAGTCTATTTGAGTTAGACTTTCGTCTTTCTTTCATCTTTCTTTTAGAGTTAGTCTTTCACCACAAAACAATTAATAACGACACGATTTGCTCTATCCAAGCTCCAACTCAAGGACTCAGTTGATGCATTTGGGGACCGATTTCGATTTCAACCTCAACTACAAAGACGTTATATGACTTAAAATCGCTACTCCATCTCGGTCCTTAATGTGTTTATTAAAGAGAATGAAAAGATGTGTTATATTATAGAGGGGACCCAATTTGGTTTGAGGTTCATAAAGATGAAAAGTTGGAAAATGGCATTAAAGCAATGAATAATTCCTTCACCCATAAAACCAGAGGCTATAGAAGAAGTGGTTTTGGATTTAAACACAAGTGTGATTTTGAATAGCCTTTTCAATTATTGAATGTGCTGTGCTAATAAATGTTGGTCGGCACTTGTAATGGCCGCCTCACAATCACCAATTAATAGTGCTTGCCAAGCACAAAAAATATACAAACAAATTTACCCTGCAAAATGTTAAATTAAGGTTAAATTACATATTTAGTTCCTAAACTTTTAAGGTTATGCCAATTTAGTCCTTAAATTTTAAAAAGTTTCAAATATGTTCTCGAACTTTCAATTTTGTTTTCAATAAGTCCTTAAACTTTAAAAAGTATCAAATAAGTCCTTAAATTTTCACTTTTGTGTCCAATAGATCTCTCAACTTTTAATTTTGTGTCTAATAAATCCTTAACCTATTCAACATTTTTTAAAATTCACAAGTCTACTAAAAGATTGAAAGTTAGAGTCTCAATAGGCATAAAATTTAATTTTATATATATATATTAGATTGGCTAATTTTTAAAAATATCAAATATATCAAGGACCTATTAGACACAAAATTGAAAGTTTAGGTACCTATTAGAAACAAAATTGAAAGCTCAAAGACCTATTAAAAATTTTGGGAAAAATACACTTTTGGTCCCTGAGGTTTGGATTAGGTTTCATTTTGGTTCCTGAGTTTTCAAACTCAACATTTTTACCCCTGAGGTTTGGATTTCGTTACAATCCTAGTCCCTCAGTTAATTTTTCTGTTAAATACTAACAGAATGCTGACATGACATTAGTTTTTAATAAAAAAAAATTATTATTATTTACTTAAAATAAAACAATATAATATTAAATACTTTTTTATTTTTCTTTCTTTTTCTTCCATCCTCTTCGATGGACTCTTCTTCTTCAGACTCTCGCCGGAGTCGTGCCCACCTCGCCGGAAACGCCACTGCAGATCTCGTCCTCCTCCGTTCAACGTCCAGCCGCAAATCGTGGGTTTCGATGATTTCAGCGGTAGATCGTGGGTTCTCTCTTCCTTTCGTTCTCTCTCACATCCAATCTCTCCTTCAACTCTGTTCCGGTAACAAGAAAGAAGAAAAAAAAGAGAGAGAACGAAACCCTCGATCCATGATCTACCGTGATCTACCGTTGGCTGAAATCGCGAATAAGGAAAACTCGTTTGCTGCTCGAAACCCACGATCTACCGCTGTTGAAATCGCGAACGCCGGCGGAGATGCTAAACGAAGACGGAGAGATCTGCGGCTGGACGTTGAACGAAGGAGGACAAGATTTGCAGTAGCGTTCCGGCGAGCGGGCGCGACTCCGGCGAGGGTCTGAAGAAGAAGAGTTCATCAAAGAGGATGGAAGAAAAAGAAAGAGAAAAAAAGAAAAAAAAAAGAGAACAAAAGAAAAAAGAAAAAGAAATATAAAAAAGTATTTAATATTATATCGTTTTATTTTAACAAATTAATAAAAAAATATTTTTTTATTAAAAACTAATGCCATGTCAGCATTCTGTTAGCATTTAACAGAAAAATTAACTGAGGGAAGAATGTAACAAAATCCAAACCTCAGGGTAAAAATGTTAAGTTTGAAAACTCAGGGACCAAAATGAAACCTAATCCAAACTTCAGGGACCAAAAGTGTGTTTTTTCCAAAATGTTTTTAAAGTTCAAAGATCTAATTGATATAACCCTGAAAGTTCAGAAACTAAACTTGTAATAAAACCTTAAATTAATTAGAGTAACTATGGAGTCAAACTATATTAGATTTAAATGATTGAATTTTACATCTAAACTTTTTGGAGTTATTCTAATTTAGTTTTAAGGTATCTTTTTTTTATTCATTTTCATATCTATATATTTTACTTTCTAAATTTTAAAGGGCAATTATTTGAGCCATTTATGTTATCTTTTATGTTAATTGTTTAGCACATCTATAATGTGGTTTCAAATTTTGTATATTGAGGTATTGATGTTGCATAGATTGGAGTTGCACTAAAGCCTTTTTTTTTTTTTTTTTTAATTTTTTTTATACATTCCAATCAATAAAAGAGAAGGAACAACACACTAAGCAGACAACTAAATAGACTAAACTGTTACACCACTAACAAAACTCATTACACACTAACCATCATACACCAAGACTAGCAACCAGCTATGCTCCTTCCTGCACTATTTCACCTCAAATCGACCCCCATCATCGCTCGCTAGGCTTGAAAGATCACACACCAAATACAGCACATTAGCACAGGAAATAAAACACACATTAACTCACTCCACACACTAGAGAAAAACCTGTCTGGACACCCCAACCTGCAACCTGATAAATCTCAATCAAGCATAGAGCTATATTTAATAAAATGGCAAGGATTCAGAAGCTGAAATTAATCTCAAGTCTGTACGCTCCGAATGCTAAAACTTATGCATGAGAGAAGAGCTAAAGCATGCTAACAAATTCAGGAACAAATCAAGTTAACTCCACGAAACCTCACGCGCATGCAAGTGCAAAGCCTCACCTAAAGCAGTCCCTACAAATCCAAGAAAGGCTTATAAACTCCTCCACCCATCTTTCCCCTATACTGGCACTAAAGCCTTTATTTGATAGAGGGAGACTAGACGATAGAAAACAAAATGTTTATTTATCAAAAGTTCGAGAGTTAAACTAAGATAGAGACCAAAATGGAATAAGTTTGATAGTTTTGGGATTAAATTAAATAAAAAGTAATACAATCAATTTTATTTACTAATATTTGGAACATCAATCAATCTAAATTATCTATAAGATTCTTCATAAAAGGTTAAATACCCTTGAATTATGAAAGTAACCTTTGAACTTTCAAAAATTTCATTTTAGCTCTTGTAGTTTGAAGTTTATTTCAAAACTACCCTTAGAGACATTTTATGTTTTTATTGACAAAAAGTGATGTGTTTGCCTGTGTGTTTTATTATTATTTTTTTTCCACGTAGGTGTTCAAATCCATTCACATAAGCAACAATACATATGTAAACACGTCATTTTCCGTCCATGAATTTAACGAAGAAAAAAAAAACCTTCAAGGATCATTTTGAAACAAACTTCAAACTTCAAGGATTAAAATGAAATTTTTTTAAAGTTTAGAAGCATAATTGAAATCAACCCCATAATCGAGGGGTATTTTTGATAACTTAACAAAAAAATAAAATCCACAAACTGTCCCAAATCATTCTTTGACCTGTGATAAATACTAGAAAAACAAATCTTCTTTTTACTTTACAATCTTTTGACAAATAAATAAACATAACACTTCTCTGCTTGGTAAAGGACATGGACCCATGTGGATTGCTTGAAGTAAGTGAAGAAAATTGTGGAAAAATGGGAATATGGGAGTTTGTTTGTTTCCTAAGAAAATGATAGAAAATTTGACCATAACAGTGTAAGACTCTGAATATGTAATAAAATGCCAAATTTGAACAAAAAGTTACACTTTGATCAAACCTAAATCCATCTGGAAATTCTTTGATCATTGGTTGGCCATCTTTTTCATTTAATTAAAACAAATAATAATAATAATGATAATATGTTACTTTTTAAAAAAATTTAATTTTTCCTTTTTACGGTTTAGTTACCGACCTTGTGGTTATCCGTACAACTTTATGTCAGTTGAACTATGCTCTTGTTGGTTTAGAATTTAAATCTACTACCAAATGGATATTAAAAAACACTGAAAACATGGATCACAACCATACTTTTCATTAAATCACTCGTTTTCGAATTCTTGTTTTTAGATCATCAATCAAGTGTACCTTAATCTTTTAAAATATTTTCATTTTTGGTTATAAAAACCATTCAAAAATGAAAATTTTATTTATAATTTTTCTACATATTAAATTTAAAATATAACAACTAAAATAAATTAATGAAATGCCAAAACTGCATTAAGATTATTTTTTTTTTTTTTTTTTTTTTTTTTTGGAAAACCTCATTGCCAAACATGCTCTGAGTTGCTTTGTAATTAATAATAGAACCACTTTTCACTTTTCTATAATCACTCTGAAAACCTCATCGGCAAACATGCTTTGAGATCTTTTTTTATTATTAAACAAAACCACTTCTCGTTCTTCCTAAGCATTGGAAAAAACCAAAAAAATTGAGATTTTGTGGAGAGTGTGGGATTCAAACAGCAAACATCTTTGCCATTAGTACAAGTTTGATATCACTTGAGCTAGGTCCATGTTGCCAAAAAATTGACATACTTTTGATCCTATATTTTTAGGAGCATTCTTGAACTGTAGTGAGTAATGAATTAGTCTATGTATTTTTTAAATTATAACAATTTAATTGATAAACTTTACTCTATATCAATTAATTTATACGGTTTAACATTTATGACGATTTAGTTCTAAAATCTGTGAGGAAAACACTCTTTGGTCTCTAAGTTTTGATAATAACTTTTATTTGGTCTCTAGGTTTCAATATGTTACACTTTTAATTGTTGAGTTTTGAGTTTAGTTTCTATTTGGTCTCTAGATTTCAAAATTTTACACTTTTATGCCTTAATTTTCACTAATACTCACTTTTGGTTTTGGTTCGTTGTGATAATTTTCTATTATTCAATTTAAAAGAATTAAATTAATCATAATTAAACTAGTTTTCACTAATTTTCCATCACTATTGAAAGTATTTTAAACATTTTTGATCCTTGAAGTTTGGATAGGCTGCATTTTGATTTCTGAATTTTCAAACTTAACAAATATACCACTGAGTAAAATAATTTTTTAATAGAAAAAATAGTGTCATGTTAGCGGTAATTAACAGAAATTTGGACGTAAGGACCAATGGTGTAATGTGAGAGATTTGAATCACAGACCTATTGCTCATTAGTACAAACTTTATTGTAAGTTGAGCTATGCTCGTGTTTACTGATAAAACTAAATCATTATATACTAGAGTTTAAAGATCAAACCGTTTTATGAAAGCATAACTCAACTGACATTTGTGGTTCGAATCTCACATTTCACGAGTTGTGAAAAAGAAAAAAAAAAAAAAATCAAAGCGTTCCAAATTTAGAAGTAAAGAGACCAAAGGGAAAAAGAAAAACCGAAAACAGAACACACGGTTAATAGAAATTCGCGAAACCAGAGTGTTGCAGTGATCACTGATGAGTTCTCTTTGACTTTTAGTTGATTCCATGGATTCTCGACGTGGTGAAATCAAATGGTGGAGAAAATCGCATCACAATTCTGCAAACCGAAGCCTTATCTGCTTCTGCTTCTGCTTCTGATTTGACCAGGTAAAAGCAAATTGAAAAAAGGGTCCATCCAAAAGTTCTAGGGCAAAATGCGGGGCCAGGGACTGACCGCCATTAGTGCAAATTTCTCCACCTTCGCGCACTGGACCCCCTCCAACCATCTCCCACTGCTCCATTCTTTATTCATTTCATTCTACTCTCGCACAACCTTCCTCAATTTTCCCAGTCAAAGTCTCTCAACTCTTTCCCCTCCTTTCGTTCTCTCTAAATACCTCTTCAAAGATTCCTCCCCAATTCGATTCCACCCTTCTCAACTTCCTTTCTTGCTCAGCTCTGACTCTGTGGGCCGAACTGGTAATTCAATTTGCTCCCTCCCCTGTTCTGGGTTTTCGGGATTTTTTCTGTTTTCTCTCGATTTTGTTGTTTATACTTGAATTCTGAAGCTCTGGTTGCATGCAAGTGTTTATTGGGGTTTTTTACTCCTTTTGAGGGATACCCATTTCTCCGTGGTTGTGAATCTCCATTTTCGAACTCGGATCTGCAAGTTTTTGCTCTTCGGTTTGGTTTACTGTTGAAATTTCTTGCTGTAAGCCGCTGAATTTTGTGATCCGTAGGGAGAAAACTGGTCAGGCTGTGGGATTTTGGGCCAGTTCCATGGGGATTTGCTTTAGCGCCAGAATTAAAGCTGTTAGCACATGCAGTACTGGTACAGGTAGAGCTCTGAAGCCATAGAAATGAATATCTTGCCCATTGTGTTTGAGTTTAATAGTTCATTTCTTTGCCCTTCTCTCTGTTTCTCCTCCCTCGTTTGTTTATTGAGAAAAGAAAAGGAAAAAACATGTTTTCATGATTTTACATAACAAATGGTTGGAGTTTCATTCTCCAGGTTTTAGACATTTGATGTGTATAGTATGTCAGTTTGATGAGCTTTTTTGGCTCAAATGATTGGATCTGTGAGTCAACTCATCACAACAAAAATTGCCATGTTTCTAAATTTGGCTACAATGGAATTGAGTTGAAGGTTTACTTGTAAAGAAACGAAAAAAAAAAAATATGAGATATTGTTTAAATTGGAACATGAAACTTTTATCTGTGGAACGGTAGGCGTTTGTTCGTTTGTTTATTGTTTGGTTTTGGTTGGTGTGTTCACTCTGCTTTTATTTTTTTTATACGCTCTTTTCCACTTGGGTTGCGTTTCTTTACTGGACCCTCACCAGCCATATTCTCTTGTGTTGGGAATTGGGATATTCTTGTTCTTTTGAATCTTTCTGGTATTTGGATGTTCTTACATGAATCGAACTTGGGGATTCGAGTCATGCAGACACTCAAAATTGTAGATGCAATGCAACTTGATTTGACAATGAAAGTTTTAGTTCAGGTATGGATATCTTACATTCAAGTCATGCAGGAGGAAACTTAAACAGCCTTGGCAGAGATGCAATCGATCTCTCTAGTTCTAGCAGCAACAGCAAGTTCTCATCAACATCAATTGCTCGGAGTGAGGATGAGATCTTGCAATCCTCAAATCTGAAGAGTTTTAGTTTTTCGGAACTTAAACTGGCCACTAGGAATTTCCGGCCTGATAGTTTGTTGGGGGAAGGTGGGTTTGGTTCGGTTTATAAAGGTTGGATCGATGAGCATTCATTTTCTGCTGCCAAGCCAGGGTCTGGCACGGTTGTTGCAGTGAAAAGGCTAAATCTAGATGGTCTACAAGGCCACAAGGAGTGGCTGGTAAGTCAATGTTCTTTCCTTTAAAAAATGTCAGGCTGCCTATGACTTCTGCTTTATCTTTGACGTCAACAAAGTAAGCTATCAATCCACTTACCCTTTAGTTTCTTCAATTCTGTAGGCTGAAGTCAATTTTCTGGGACAACTTCATCATTCTCACCTAGTGAGACTGATAGGATATTGTTTGGAAGACGAACATCGGTTGCTGGTGTATGAATTCCTTCCCCGAGGCAGCTTGGAGAACCATTTGTTTAGGAGTGAGTTCTCATCTCCTCACTTATTAAGCAAAGGGGCTCCATTGTTTGGTAGTGTCAATTTATTTATATTATTGCAACTTTTTCTTTCAGGAGGGTTGTACTTTCAACCTCTTTCATGGAGCCTTCGCTTGAAGATCGCTCTTGGCGCTGCAAAGGGACTGGCTTTCCTTCACAGTGATGAAAACAAAGTGATCTACCGTGATTTCAAGACATCAAATATACTCCTTGATTCGGTAAGTAGTTGTTACGGTGTGGTGGGATTTCAGTTTTTGGCTGTTTTTCTGAAGTGTCCATTCTATGATATGGTTGCAGAACTACAATGCAAAGCTCTCTGATTTTGGCCTGGCCAAGGATGGACCTACGGGCGACAAAAGTCACGTCTCCACCAGAATTATGGGGACATATGGATATGCAGCTCCCGAGTATCTTGCTACAGGTAATATTCAGCTAATCGTTGCATCGATATACTTGTTCTAAAGAGGAAAAATAATCTTTTTCATGATCTCTTTTGTTAATCTTTTATTTCATCTGACTGTTAGGTCATCTTAGTGCCAAGAGTGACGTGTATAGTTTTGGGGTTGTTCTATTGGAGATGTTATCTGGTCGAAGAGCAATCGACAAGAACCGACCACCAGGGGAACAGAATCTGGTCGAGTGGGCCAAACCCTTCCTTGCTAATAAACGCAAGACTTTTCGTTTACTTGACGCACGTATTGAACGCAACTACTCCATGGAATCAGCTTTTAGAGTTGCAATCCTTGCATCACGTTGCCTATCTGCAGAACCCAAGTTCAGGCCGAGTATGAGCGAAATTGTAACAACGTTGATGGATCTCCAGGATTCCAAAGGAACTGGAGCTACTGGGAATAGAAGATCCAGGACTTGTAAGGAAAACACAGACAAGGGCAATGCACACAAGAAAGTCACTGCTTATCCTAGACCATCTGCCTCTGCTCTCTTTACATGAGTTCGGGTCTCTGCAAAAACATAACGAAAACCCGTCGAGGTGATCTGGGAGAGACGAGAGGGAAGAATCCCGGCTTCTACATCCTCGAGCGAATGTATAGTGTTCTTATTCCCACTAATGTATACTTGCATCACTACCTGGGAAACAAAAGTTGGTAGCATTGTAGCAAGAGTTGAAAATGCTACTGCTGTAGCGATGGATGTAGCTATTTTGTGTTTCAGTTTTGTAATGCTTTTTTCTTCTTGTTCTTTCAGAATTCTGTGATCTGTGTTATTGAGTTTGTCGTAAAATGCATAGTTTAATTAATGAAAGAGGATTTGAATCAGTTTAGAGATGATACTTGCTGTGGCTTGGATCATTGCCTTTTTACTTCTTAATTACATTTGCAAATGAGCGTGTGTGAAATTTAACATGAAATGCCGTCTAAATTGGACAAATGAATACAATAATAGCACAGAATAGATCAAACATGCCGTCTTAGCTCAGCCGGTAGAGCGCATGGCTTTTAACCATGTGGTCGTGGGTTCGATTCCCACAGACGGCGTTTTTGCCCTTTTTTTATTTTTTATTTTTTTTGTAAATTTCATTTTGTTTGATATGTCAATACTATAAATCATAATTTGAAGGACATAGAATCTCATTTTGTTTTTTATTTTCTTATCTTAGTCTCTTCTCTTTTATAAATAATGGTTATTTAATATTTGGAGCATTTGAAAGACAAAAAAATCTCATTTAACTTATTATTTTGTTATTCTAGTTGAGTGAACTGTATTAAACTTATTTTTTAAGCATACAAATATATAAACTTTTTTATTTTGAACTTCCTTTTGGTATAACAATTTACTAAACGTGTCCATGTCCTAGATTTTACAAAAATGACATGTCACCTGTAGTGTCATATGCGTGTCTCATGTTTGTAATTGTGCTTCTTAGTCTATAATTTTATATCACTTTTTTTTTTTGTGATTAGAATGAAAATTTTCAATTTTTTATTTCATTTTCAATCTTTATATTTATCCTTCCAATTTCAGGTAAGACGATCCAAACATATATATTCAATCTAATAGTATCGTTTCAAATCATTGATCAAACAAAAGTATGGTAACTTTTACTCATTTGGTAGAGTGTAGGTTGTCTTACTAAAACAATTTTAAAGTTTTTAGAGTTTATTAAAGCTCTAAAACTTTAGGACAAAAGTAACTTAACCTTAATTAGTTCATTATATTTCAAATTCTCTATTATACCCCTCCCATTTCCACATTTTCAAGTACTCAGGAGGACTATTCGAAGGCCAAATCCAGTAAAGAAAAAAGAATCTAGGATTCGGTTCAGTACTTTTCGTTTGGTTTCGTTACGGAATCGGAAACTATTACGGCGGTGGACCACCGTCCGCAGAATCAGAGATCATTCGTTTCTTGCTTTCTTCACAAGAAAACCCTCCTACTCTCTTCATCGCTCTCTCGTTTTCTTCTTCTTCTTCTCAGAAACCAGAATTCCCCTCAGTTATGCCCTTCTCAATGCTTCCCTCCGCCCTCTGAGCCACCGGAAACTCTCTGTTGTTACCGTCATTGTTCTCTTTCGGTTGACTCCGCTCCTCATTTTTTCTACGTCTCTTTCCGCGCTCCACTGAGCCACCGGAGACGTTCCTCTTATGCTTCACTGATCATTTCGTGTGAAAGGATCGTTACGACTGGTACCTGCATTTTAATGTAGATTGTAGTGCTTATTTTTCCTTTGATGCCTCTCTGTTTGGTTGATTGGAATGTTAGTGAATGATGGTAGAAGGATGATAGGAATGTGGTTTATTTCCTAATTCTTTTTGCTTTTTCATTGTGCTCTCTTCATTGATGGCCTTTGTGTTAGTGTCGATACTCTGTTTGGCTGTTCGAAATGTGTGCGAATGGAACTTTGGACGTGTATTTATTTTGATATCTTCCATATCAATAGGGTTTCTTCTGTTTTAAAGAGATTTTCAAATCCAAACTAAGTATCGTTCTGCAACTTTCTTTCATCTACACTTGCGGTTATAGAAATTTGCAAAATAAATTAAAGGAACCAAAGATTAGATTTAGAAAGTAATAGGATTAGTTCGTCTTAATATGGAGTGGGGTTACATGGAGTTTGTTCTTTGCAGAACCTGAGTTTGTTCTTTGCAGAACCTGAATTTGTTTGAATGTGATCTCTCACCTTTAAAGCGTCCATTTTCCTTTGAGGCTTAAAAAAAGTGTTCACTCATGGTTAGGTTTGTGTGCACGGGGTTTAATAAGTCAGCCACTGTGGGTTGGCCTAGGAATTGGGCCAATGTAAACGATAAGGGCTTCGAGGGTATGAGTTTAAGTCACTTACTTAAGATTTAATATCCTATAGTTATCTTGAAAACCAAATGTAGGAGGGTTAGGTGGTTGTCCCATGAAAATAGTCAAGGTGTGCACAAGTTAGCCTAGTTATTCATGGATATGAAAAAGACATGGAGTTAAGAAATCTAGTCGTATGTTTGTTATGTTCACTCACGTATCACATGCTATGAGCTTGTTAATTCCATAGGTTGCATAATTTCAAGCTACGCAGACCAAAACTCGTGAAACTTACACTTACACTTGTAGTTGTACTATATATAACTTTTACGATTGTAAACCTACAAGAAAAATACAAGTTATATAAACTCAATATCTACATGGAATGTGTTCCACTAAAAATCCTCTCCTTTTATTGGAATAAATCATTCTCATTTTGTCTCAATATCTCCTCTTGCAATCATTCTAAAGAAGATATTGAAATATTTACATTGAACGCCTTCTACTAAAAATTATTTTTTATTACTGAAATGAGTTGTATTTTGTCAAAAACTGTGTTTCCTCAGTGACAGATTTTTATAGAATGACTGTTTGTCCTGTCCTCGATTTAGCGAAATTGATATCGTGATGTTTGTTTGCTGAGAAATTATTGGAGTTACGACTTGCAAGTTGTAAATCTATTCTTTCTAATAGGTAACTTTAGTTGACCTTCAAATTGATTCTTATTTTAATTGATGAAGTGAATATAAAGTTCTTTACTTGCTCGTGATTCTACAATACCGTTTTTGGTTATTGTTTAAATATAATCTTTTAACTTCTTGAATCCTCAACTTTTTACTCCTAGTATTTGACTACCATTATTGCGGCTTACCAGTTACCTTTACTAACCTTATGTGATTTTTCTAGGTCCAAGATGTCTGTTGGCCCGAAGAAAGAATCTGAGACTGATAGTTTGAAGAAGTATCAAGACTTCTATTATGCAGATTTGAAACATGGTCACATAAGAATTAAAGTTTTTGGTTCTAAGTACAGATGTCCATTCTGCCATGGGAAGAGTGGGAAGGAGGACTACCGATATAAGGATCTTCTCCGACATGCTTCTGGTGGAGGGAGATGCTCACAGAGCTGGAGCATAAAAGAAAGGGCAAAGCACTCAGCTTTGGAGAGGTATATGAATAAGTATTTTCGCCCTGAGGATCAACCTCAACCTGTCCACAAGGAGCAGCGTTATGATCGTGATCAACCTCAACCCGTCCGCAAGGAGCAGCGCCATGATCGTCATCAACCTCAACCTGTCTGTAAGAAGCAACGTTATGATCATGATCAACCTCAACCTGTCTGCAAGGAGCAACATCATGATCAACCTCAACCTGTTCGCAAGGAGCAACGTTATGATCATGATCAACCTCAACCTATCAGCAAGGAGAAGCGTTGTGATCGTGATCAACAACCTGTTCGCAAGGAGCAGCGTTGTGATCGTGATCAACAACCTGTCTGCAAGGAGCAGCGCTGTGATCGTGATCAACAACCTGTCCGCAAGGAGCAGCGCTATGATTGCGATCAGTTGTTTGTCTGGCCTTGGATGGCTATTGTAGCAAACATACAAACTGAGATACATGCTGGACGACATGTTGGGGAAAGTGGTTCCAAACTTCGAGATGAATTTATGAGACAAGGTTTTAACCCTTTGAAGGTTCATCCTTTGTGGAATCGCTTCGGTCATTCTGGACTTGCAATTGTTGAGTTTAACAAGGATTGGGACGGTTTTAGAAATGCCATAATGTTTGAAAATAGCTTTGAAGTTGACCATCATGGGAAGAAAGACTATATTGTTTCAAGGGACCGGGGAAAGAAATTGTATGGTTGGGTGGCAAGGGATGATGATTACAATTCAAAAAGCATATTTGGAGATTATCTGCGGAAGAATGGGGACTTGAAAACTGTATCCGGTAAAGAGGCTGAAGATAACAGTAAAGCATTAAAGCTTGTCTCAAACTTAGCCAATACACTGGAAACTAAGAATCTACACCTTAAAGAGATCGCTCACAAAGTTCTAGAGACTAATGCATCCTTGAATAATATGATGGAACAGATGGACGAGACGGTTAAAACTTACAATGAAAGTAAGATTGCATTTTCTTTGGTAGATGATAGTGTCATTATGCGCACAATGATTTACTTCTTGGCCATTCTATTTTTTCCCTAGCTTACTTTCTCTTTATTTCATCTCTCTAGAAATTAGAAGAATGCAGCAGGATACACGGGATCATTTCAAACATATTGTCTCGGAACATGAAAAAGTTAAATTACAATTGAAAGATAAGAAGAAGGAACTTCAGCAACGTGAGCATCAACTTCTTCATCGTGAGGCTAAAAATGATAATGAGAGAAGGAAATTGTATCAGGAGAAGAAAATGGTATTTATGCTTCTATCTTCTTCTTCTTCTTCTTCTTCTTCCTTTTTTTTTTTTTTTTATTTTTTTTTGAAAAATGCTTCAATCTTGTTTCGTCTTGAGAATTTAAAATTTTGCATGACATTTGATGACCTGCTACCCTTTTTTAAGTTTTAATCAAACATAAATGCTACATTGCTATTGCATCATGCATTCATGCTTCTAGCTGTATAAATTTTTACAAAGTTCTCAATCTTGAAGATAGCACTCCATTGTGTTTTCCATTTTTAAATATTTAAATTATAGCTTTAGTAATTGATCCCTTTGTTGGCTAGATACTCCTGTTGACAGTCTTAAAAATAAATCTACTTGATGGAGAACCAAAAAAATTTAATTTTCTAATATGAGCTTTTTCTTTTCTTGTCAGAATGAAAGGGCCACTTTGGAGCAAAGGAAGGCAGAAGATGAAGTCTTGCGCCTAGCAGGGGAACAACAGGTGTGCATCATATTATTATTTCTTATGGTCTTTCTTTTCCTTTATCATGCCTTTGGTTTTAGGGATTTGAGGAGGCTTTTCATACTGGGGGGTTTGGGAATTGGCTATCTTATTCTTCAAAACAAAGGTCTCTTTGGTAATCAATTGTGGAATTTTTCCAATGATCTTCATCTTTTTGTCTCTCGATTAAGAGTGGATATGGTGTCTGCAATAATGGTTGGGATTCGAAGTTCCTTAAGAGTGGTTTTCATCACTGTCCTTAGAAATTCATCTCTTATGTTTTGCTTCTTTTCCCCCGTAAATGTTATTCAAGAATATTCTTGTAAGAATCTGATGTACTGGGTAGAAAATTATTAGCCAAGCCTAGTAGAATTGTTTGATTGCCTTAGTAGGGGGCTGTCTCTCCCACAATCCTTTTCCCTAATGCTCACTCATCTGCCTGTATCCCCAAGCCTCACCATTTGTAATCTTAATTCTAAGTTTTTCAAACTAACTAATCACCATTTACCCTCTTAAAGTTAAAGGTAGATTCTTGGCTCAGTATTTCTTCTTTTCAGAATCATTTCATCTTCATTGTATTTTCATAATTATTATTGCCTAGTTAGTTCTATATTTATTTTTTAGTATGAATTTTGGTTTTCATATTTTGAAATATATATACGCACCCACATATAGACAATGATTGTCACCTAGTGGTTGCAAGTGAAAAAGTATAGGAACTTTGGGAGAATGGGTTCAAACCCTATGATTGCCACCTATGTAGGATACTAGATCTCATATGTTTTTTTATTACCAAATGTATGTTGGGTTGGGTGGTTATTTCGTAAGATTAGTCGATTAGTCGAGGCGCAAGCTGGTTGGAACACTAATAGATATAAATAGTATGCTTTTTGGATGGTAATTTAAACTAATTTTTGATGAATGGGTGTTTATAATTACTTTTTATTGCAGAAAGAGAAGGAGAAGCTTCACAAAAAGATCATAGAGCTGGAACAGAAACTTGATGCAAGACAAGCATTAGAGTTGGAAATTGAGAGGTTGAAGGGTTCCTTAGAAGTCATGAAACATATGGGTGAGGATGGTGATGATGATGCCAAGAAAAAAATGGATCAGATTCAACAAGATCTGGACGAGAAAGAAGATGAATTTGAATACTTTCAAAACATCAATCAAAATCTTATCATCAAAGAGCGTAGAACCAATGATGAAGTTCAAGATGCGCGCAAAGAATTGATCAATGTATTTACTTGAGATTTTGAATTTCCCTATTGATTTCTTGTTTGTGCTTAGCAGCAAATACTTTGTGACTTCAAGAAAGTCAAATTACATTGCGAATATTGATACTGACTTTTAGATAATGCCTTCGTGCCTTGTAATTAAGTCTATTCATTTCACAGGTGTTTGGAGGTTCATCGACCCGAGCCTTTATTAGTGTCAAGAGAATGGGAGATCTTGACAGCAAACCATTCTTAGCAGCCACAAAGTTGAAATATGTCAAGGAAGAAGCAGATGAGAAAGCAGTAGAGTTGTGCTCACAGTGGGAGGACCAACTTCGTGACCCTAGCTGGCATCCTTTCAGAATTATAGAGAACGATGGAGGACAAGCTAAGGTATGCATTTAAAAATAAGACGTTTACATTTATTCCCTGTTGTAGCTTTTCCCTTCGGCTTGTTCTGTCATTTGGTTTCAAAAGGGTCAATCACTCGTCTGACATATATTCAAATTAGACCGTGTTTGATAACAATTTTATTTTTGGTTTTCTGTTTTTAATATTAAATTTAAGGGAAAAAATCATCTTTGACCCTGAATTTTACAGGTTGTATCAGTTTTAACCCTGAATTTTCAATTTCATTCAATTGAACCCTAAACGTAGCAAGTCGTATCAATTTTAACCTTATACTTTTAATTTCATCAAATTGAATCTTAAACTTAGTAGATTGTAACTTAGTAGATTGTATCAATTTTAATCCTAGACTGTAGACTTACATAAGTGTTGCAATATACCCCTTTAATTAACCTTCGATTTGAATCATCATTAAAACACGTAATTGACTATTTCTTTCTTTTTTTTTTCTTAGTTCACATTACACTTGAATTGGTTTATTGTAAAAAAAAAAAATATATTGGAGAAACCTTTTACTTGAAGAAACTTTTGTCGCTAAAAAATTATGCGTGAGTTTTTTTTTTTTTTTTTTTCCTTTCTTTCTTTCTTTCTTTGTTATATAGGATTGTCATTACATGTTTTAATGGAAATTCAAATGAAAGTTAACCAAAGGTCTACAATGCAACACTTATGCAAGTTTAAGGTTCAAATTGATACAATCTGTTAAGTTTGAAGTTCAATTTGAGGAAATTAAAAGTTCAGGGTTTAAATTGATACAAACTGCCAAGGGTCCGTTTGGAATACATTTTAATTTAAATGTTTTTCAAGAATGCATTTTTTTAAAAATATTTTGTATAAAAATTGTTTAGAATTTAAACACCCATATGTTTGGTTGCATTTCCTCACAAGTGTTTTATACACAAGTTATTGTGTACTTAAAAAGTCTATTAAAAAAAGTTGGTTTCAAATGTTTTTCTCAAAATGGTTTATTTATTAATCTCATTTTCTAATAAGTCATTTTTAGTAGTTACCAAACACTAGAAATTTTTTCAAAATGATTTTTTTTTTCAAAATTAAACAGTTGAAAAGTTAAACCAAACACACCCTAAGTTTGGGGCCAAAATTGATTTTTTTCCTAAATTTAAAATATTGATGTTCAGTTTTTTAAAACTATTTTGAAATCTTAACCAAATTTCAAAACAAAAGACAAGGTTATTGATAACTATATACATACTATATATACGCTCTATAGTTTATAAAATGGGTTTTGCATTTATTTCCTGTATACGTTCTTTTCTGTTTGCATTTTCCTAGAATTTCTGGTTGATTTGGAAAGGAGTGGATTTGCCTTGGCCAACGCCATATGTCATTAACTCATAGATATCTTTCTTTAATGCTTATATCATGTGGGCGCCTTGGCTCTTATAATGGTGAACATGGGTGGATCTTTGTTCAGGAAATTATCGATGAAAATGATGAAATGTTAAAAAATTTGAAGAATGAGTATGGAGATGAAGTTTACAAGGCTGTTGTCACAGCCTTGATGGAAATGAACGAGTATAACCCAAGTGGTAGATATACAGTATTGGAGCTGTGGAACTTTAAGGAGGGAAGAAAAGCGACATTAAAGGAAGGAGTAGCTCATATACTGAGGCAATGGAAACTGCACAAAAGAAGGAGAACCTGAAGGTAAGCGCTACAGATTCATATTGGTAAGATTTCCTCTCTAATTTAATTACAACATAAGAGGTCAGCTTCTGATTTAGGTGATGGGGAACTATTGGAAGGGAATGATCTTTCTTTTTTCCTTTGGAACAGCAAGTGTGTGGCAGAGATTTGAACCTCTGACTTCAAGAAAAGGAATGAGTTCCTTGACCGCTTAACCATTGAACTTTTTAATCTTTTTTTTTTCCTTTCCTTTTGAAACTTCATTTAGCAACCATAGTATCTCAAATTTCTGAATTGATTTCATGATCTGATTGCCATGATCATATCCAACTTGTATAAGCATTGTTAGAAATCGGACACTCTTGAGGCCATTTCATCAGGTTAGAACTCATCTCTTTGTTCTGCCATTTGTAAGTCAGTTTTCACAAATGAAGAACACAACTGGATTATATTCTATATTTATTATATTTTTAGAGTGCAGAATGATCTCTAATATTTAGGGTATTTTTTAACTTCCTATCTTTTCAAAATCTTCAATTTTACCCTTTTTGTTATAGGCAAATCCTTTTGTTTAAAAAAAGCAGAAAAGAAAAAAAACTATTATGATACAAATTAAATATGAATTAAAAGGTTAGGATGTTATTCCAAGTATTCCATGTGAATTGGTTGTTGTTTCACTAAGTATGTCTTGTGTAAGAGGAATTATTCGAGGAGGCCAGCACAATATAGCTAGTAGTTTTATATTGTTAGATGAATGAGAGAAATTGTAGAGGTATTTCGAACTTGTATCGGGTGGTTATTAGGGAGCATGCAAATTTTGAAATCCGGTAGTTTTTGGTTTAGTTTCAATTTAGGCTTCATTTACTTCGAGGGAATGAGAATGAAATTCTTCATTCCTATTGATGGTGTTTACTAAAATGCTAGAATGAAATCAATAGGTGGGATCTGCCACCAATTTGGGAATCCCTACTCCATAAAAATGATAAAACTCATTCTAAACTCTCATCAATTTCATTTTCATTCCTTATTTCGTGGCTCTACAACCTTTTTTTCATTAGTTACTACATTACAACATTTACCCAATTTTCTCTTTTATTTATTTATTATTTTTATTTACAACATGTGAAGGGTGGGGGGATTCAGTCTTATGTCAGTTGCCGAAGCGAGTATAATTCAGCGGTAATTGGCATGTACCCTTGATCAAGAGGTTAGAAGTTCAAATTTCCCACTCTAAAATTTGATGAACTCAAAAAAGAAAAAAAAAAGGAAAAAAAAAAAAAGTCTCATGTCAGTTGGGATGTTGACAATTTCTCTCTTATTTATTAATGACACTTTAACGTTTTTATTGATTAGGAAAAAAAATCACTTTTGACCCATAAACTTGTCAAGTTGGGTCAATTTTCACTATAAACTTTTAGTTTCATCAAATTGAAATCTTAACTTAAACAAGTGTTGAAATCTTTACCCTCTATCCAATTTTTGCTAATTCACCCACTAATTTTAACATAAAAAATGTTAAAATCTCCATGAACTTACTAATTTCAACAAAATAAACCTCTACACAATTAAGTTTGATCAATGCACAAATTAACCATTGAATAACTTTGTTAAAACTCACAATTTTCAACCAAGAATTAGCTCTAATGTTGTTTTTCTTTAAGATCTTAATTTTGTATCATACATATGTTTTATAATTCATTGAACACATGTGAGAATACTTTTTTTACGATATTTTGAAAGAAAATTAATCCAGTTGGAACACTTGTCTAAGTTTGAGATGCAATTTCATCGAATTGCACTTCAAAGTTAACAAGTTTTGGAGCAAATATTGATTTTTTTTTCTATTAATTATTTTACTCTCTTTTTTTTCTTGCTCTTATGTGTATTAACTATTATTTTTCTTTTGTTTAAAAAAAAAACTATTATTTTTCTTCTAATAAAAAAATCATATCAATCTATTCTTTTATAACATGTAATGTTTTTTTTTAAAGGATAATTGTAATGAGTAGCAATTTATGTTCTTCTATTTGCAAATATAGTAAAATTGAAAAAAAAAATGCATGACAAATCTGTTAAATAAATTTTTATTATTCTCGATTTTTCTTTTATTCTATCAATGGTAGTCACTGATAGAACTTTGATAGCTTCTATCAGTGACTATCATTGATAGACTAATTTCATTTATTAGAATTTTATTTATTGTTTGTTATGACAATTGGTGAAAAACGCAAATGGAGGAATCCAAATGAAAAGAAATTGAAATGTTCAAATTGAACTAATTTTTCCGTATTAAAATCTATCAATGACTATCACATATAGAATTCTACTTGTATTGAAGTCTATCGATGACTATCACGAATAGTATTGAAAGTTTATCAGTTGAGTTATCACTTATCAGTGATCGACTTTAATTATTGATAATTGCAATTGTGATTAAAGTCTATCGGTGATAGGTTTTTATCACTAATAGATCTCACTCACAATGATGGTCTATCAACTAAATATTAGTAATGCTCAAACTGAACTAAATTTTATTAATTAAAGTCTATCAAGGACTATCACAAATAGAATTCTATTTGCATTGAGTCTATCGTTCATAGTCACTAAAAAACTTCAATACAAATATAATTATATAAGTGATTATCATCGATGGACTTCAATACATATAGAATTGAGAAAAATACACTTTTGGTCCCTAAGGTTTGGGTTAGGTTTCATTTTGGTCCCTGAGTTTTCAAACTAGACAATTTAGCCCCTGGGGTTTGGGTTAGGTTTCATTTTGGTCCATGAATTTTCAAACTTGACAATTTAGCCCCTGAGGTTTGGATTTCATTTCATTTTGGTCCCTCCATCCATTTTTACGTTAAGTCCTAACGGTTTGCTGACGTGACAATATTTTTTAATTTAAATTTTATTTTTATTTTTTTGAAATAAAATAATAATAAATAAATTTTAAAAATGTTTTGTTTTAATTTCATTTTCCCTCCTAATTTTCCTCCCTTCTTGTTCTTCTTCAACTTCAAGTCCAACCGTTGTTCGCCAATGACCGCCAACTACCGGCTACTGCCACCGAAATTTTTTTTTTTTCTTTTTCTTCCTCTTCCTTTCTTTTTCTTTTCTTTCTTCTCATTTCCATTGTTTTACTAGGTTTTTACCACGTGCGTTGCACGTGTAATAATTTTAGTAAAATATATTTGAAGTAAAATGAGTTTAAATTTAAATTCAAATTTGGCTCACTATTCAAAAATATTATATCAAAAAATTGGTGGCTTGTTAATTTAAATATGATATTCAAAAATCAACGTCTAATTAAATTGACAAAATTCAAATTTAAATTCAAACTTGGTTCACTATATTCAAACTAAAATAGTGGTAAGCAAGAAGGAAAAATAAAATTAAGAACAAAATCATTAGAATAAAAATATATTTATTAATACTTTCTTAAAAAATAATTGAAATTCAAGCTAAGATAATTTCAAGAGAGTCTTAATAAAAGTTGATATTTTTTTAAAAACAGAAAATCGATTTTAATTTTAAAAATGTAATTTAAAAACAACTATATAAAGTTATTTGATAATCATGGTGTAGTGATAATTTCAATAAAAAAAAATCAATGTAGTGATAATTTAAAAACAACCATGAATAATCCAAAACAAAAAGAATTCTTCCCACTACACAAAAATGTGTGATACCATTATTTAGTGATAATTACAATACAAATTTAATTGAAGTTTATCTTTTTAAAAAATTGATTTTCTAATTACAAAAACATTTTTTTAAATGTAATTTAAAAACAATTGTGAAGAATTTCTTCCTAGTACACAAAATTTTTTTGATTAGTTTACAACACATGAAGTTTTGTTTTTATATTAATAAATTTAAATCAATGACTATTAAAAAATATTATATCAAAAAATTTGTAGTTTGTGAATTATAATATAATATTCGAGAATCACCAACTAATTAAATTGACAAAATTCAAATTCAAATAGTGACCAATATATTCAAACTAAAATAGTGGTAAAAAGGGAAAAAAAAATAAAATTAAAGACAAAAATATTATAATAAAAAATATCTATAAATATTTTCTGTAAAAAAAATATTTGAAAATCATGTAGGAATATTTTGAAGAGAGTTTTAATAGAAGTTGATATATATTTAAAAAAACGATTTTAAACTTACAAAACTATTTTTCTAAAATGTAATTTAAAAATAACCATATAAAAAGTAATTTAAGAATCATTGTGTAGTGATAATTTCAATCAAATTTTAATTGAAATTGATCTTAAAAATAAAAAAATAAATAAAACAAAAAATCAATCTTCTAATTACAAAATTATTTCCTAAGAATGTAATTTAAAAACAACCGTGAAGAATCCAAAACCAAAAGAATTTTTTCCAATACACAAAAAGACTTGATATTATGGTGTAGTGATAATTTCAGTAAAATTTTAATTGAAATATATCTTTTTTTTTTAAAAAAAAAAAGAAATCGATTTTGTAGTTACTAAATTATTTTTTAAAAAATGTAATTTAAAAACAATTGTGAAGAATTGAAAGCCAAAAAAAATGTTCCAAGTACACAACAAAGCTTGATATCATGGTATAGTGATAGTTTTAATAAAATTTTAATCCAAATTGATCTTTAAAAAAAATAGAAAATCGACTTTCTAATTACCAAACTATTTTTTTAAATGTAATTTTAAAACAACCGTGAAGAATCTAAAACAAAAAGAATTCTTCTTAGTACATAAAAAAAAATATTGATATCATAGTGTAGTGATAATTTCAATAAAATTTTAATTCAAAATTGATATTTAAAAAAATTAATTTTCTAATTACTAAATTATTTTTTAAAAATTTAATTTAAAGAAAACCATGAAGAATCTATAACAAAAAGATTTCTTTCTAGTACATAAAAAATATTGATATCAATGTATCATGGTGTAGTGATAAATTTAATAGAATTTTAATTCAAAATTGATCCTTTAAAAAAAGAAAAAATTAAATTACTAATTACTAAGTTATATTTTAAAAATGTTTAAAAACCAATTGCATAGTTTTAATTTTAATTCACGTAGGCATAATTTAGTCTCTAAATTTTAATTCATGTAGGGATAATTTCAAGAGGAAACGAACAATTGAAAGAGATGCATAGTTTTAGATGTGAAAACTAATTGCAAAAGATGGACAATTTAGAGAGGGAATTTAGATTCGAATTCTAATTTGATATGATTTTGAATCAAATCACATATATATTTTTTTTAATTTTATTAAATTACAGATTTTGATTGATATACGTAATTAACTAAAATTTAAAAGATATTCTAGTCTAAAAAACTGAAGATAGTAGTCTTACCTCCTATTTTTATGGTCAAATGAAGTGAGAAATAACAATTGATCACATTAGAGTGATAATATTAAAATTTATATAAAAATTAAAAGAGTTCTACGCACCTTACATAAACTTTTAGAATAACAACACACAACAATATTAAATAAAGTAACTTGAGAATACTTATAAGAGGGATTGATACCTATGATTGAGATAGTTTTGTTGAAGCATATGTTTCATTATTGGTGCTTAATCAAACTAACAATAAATATTTTAGAAAATATTGACACATAGTTGATACTTTGCTAGGAAAAAAAATTATTGTAGGTTATTACACTCCACCATACTTATATTTTCTACAATTACCGATTATAACAAAAAAATAAAAATAAAAAAAATACATAAAATACAAATGAACAATTGGAAGAGATTACTAATTTTAGACCTGAAAAATAAAATTTGAGGG
Organism: Luffa aegyptiaca; assembly: GCA_017139565.1. Classification (NCBI taxonomy): domain Eukaryota; kingdom Viridiplantae; phylum Streptophyta; class Magnoliopsida; order Cucurbitales; family Cucurbitaceae; genus Luffa; species Luffa aegyptiaca. Next base: position 2,006,435 of record CM029404.1, on the reverse strand, counting down.
GAAAAAGAAATTATAGTCAGTCTATAACATATAATATTTGAGAATGACATTCTTTCAATTAAATTGATAAAATTAAACAAAAATATTATAATTATAATTGAGAGAGCTACCTGAAACCAACAATGGAGGAGATGAATAGTCTTTCATGTGAAAACCAATGGGAAGAGGATAGGTGAACAATTTATAGAAGGAATTGAGATTCAAATTCAAAGTTGATTAGATTTTGGATCAAATCTACAAATCGATAAAATCTATAGACCATAATATTATTCTAGGTTATCAAATTTCATATTTCATAATATAAAAAAAAAATATTCGATTTTGAAAATTACGAAAGTTTCCCTTTTTTTATCTTATCTTTTTTTAATTGAAACAATTAGGAAACTTGTGTTGTTTGTTTGTTTATTTTTTTTTTTTACCTTTTTCTTTTTTTTAAATAAAAACAAAAACAATACGAAATTTGATTTTTTTTGAGTTCTTTATCTTTTTTTTTTTAATAAAAACAAACGGAATACGAAATTTGATTTTTTTTATCTTTTTCTTTTTTTAATTAAAACAATTATGAAATCTAGGAAGTTTTCTTTTTTTTTTCTTTTCTTTTTTTTAATTAAAACAATTAGGAAATTTGTTTTTTTTTAAATCTTTTCGTTTTTTTTAATAAAAAAAAACCTAATACGAAATTTGATTTTTTTTAATCTTTTCTTATTTTAATTAAAACAATTACAAAAATTTGAGTAATTTTTCTTTTTTTATCTTCTCTTTTTTAATTAAAACAATTAGAAAATTTGATTTTCTTATCTTTTTAATAAAAACAAACATAATAAGATTTTTTTTTTATTTTTATAAGATTTTTATATTTTATTTTCTATTTTTATATTCACCATTGAAATTTCACAATACTCTTTCTCATACTTTCCTGCAACACTTCGCCAATAACCTTGATCACTCATTGTCCACCAATTTTAATTACAAAATTTGATTTAACCATGCAAATGCAATATAAAAAGTATAGCGTACTTAAATTCGACAGTAGATTGTCTTAGCTTCAAAAAGTGGAGAGTCTGATATTACCTAGATGTCTAGTATCTAAAACTTGTCCGTGGATTAAGCAAGGAGGTGATGAAGATCAATAGTCAATAATGATGTAACTAATTCAATAAAGAAACAATAGAGGTGATTAGACATTAACGGTCCGATTTTTTTTTCTATTTTTTCTTTTTCTAATTAATTAATTATAAAAATTAAGAAATTTATTTATTTTTTTAATTAAAACGGTTATGAAATTTATTTTTTTAATCTTATTTTAATTAATTAATTAAAAAATTAAAAAATTTGATTTTTTTCTATTTGTTCTTTTTCTAATTAATGAATTAAAAAATTACGAAATTTATTTATAAAATAATTATTTTTTTAATTTTTCAATTTTTCTTTTTTTAATTAAAAAAATTATATTTATTTATTTTTTTTAATTAAAACAATTACGAAATTTGATTTTTTTTATCTTTTATTTTTTTTCTAATTAAAACAATTAATATAGTATATATTTAGATATAGATATAGATTACGAAATTTGATTCTAGAATTTGAAAACTAATTATGTAATTATCTGAAATTTAGAGGGGTATTATGGTCTAAAAATGTTTTTCAGGAATCCTACCTTTTAATATAGTATAGATATAGATAGTATAGATATAGATATTTATAAAATAATTATTTTTTAATTTTTCTTTTTTTAATTAAAAAAATTATATTTATTTTTTTTTTAATTAAAACAATTACGAAATTTGATTTTAAATCCTACCTTTTAATATAGTATAGATATAGATATTTATAAAATAATTATTTTTTAATTTTTCTTTTTTTTAATTAAAAAAATTATATTTATTTATTTTTTTAATTAAAACAATTACGAAATTTGATTTTTTTTTATCTTTTATCTTTTTTTCTAATTAAAACAATTAATATAGTATATATTTAGATATAGATATAGATTACGAATTTTGATTCTAGAATTTGAAAACTAATTATGTAATTATTTCAAATTTAGAGGGGTATTATGGTCTAAAAATGTTTTTCAGGAATCCTACCTTTTAATATAGTATAGATTTTATTATGTTTTTAAACTAAAACCAGTCGAGACCCACGAGAAAGTCGAACATCTGTGCGACTCCTTCGTCTCATTCGACGAGTAGCAAGCGAACAGTGACCCATGGCGTGATTCTAGAAGGCAAATGGTGACCCACGACGCGATTCCAACAGGCGAACGGTGATCCACGACTCGATTCAGTCTCCAGCGACTCACTCTGACACATCCACGACCATGTACGTTGTAGCCACATGCCTATCTTTCTCTCGCAAACAAAGGAGTTAGTCTGAAATGAAGGGTAGATCGAGATTTCGAGAGGAAGGGAGGGAGATTGCGAAAGGATGCAGTAGCTGGCGAAGGAGGGGAGATGGCGACGGTGGTAGCTGACACATGGAGGAGAGAAAAAGGAAGAGAGAAAGAGAGAGATCTGAAATTAGAGAGAAAAGAAACTTAGAAATATGAAAAGAAAGAAAATAAATAAAGAAGAGAGGAAAAAGAAAAAAAATTCCGGTAACCGACGGTTGACGGCTAGCTATAGACCATCAGCGGCCATGGCAGACAATTGGTAGCAAATATGTAATTAGGGTTAGAGGTTAGAGGAAGAAGATGGAAAGAGAAAGGAGAAGGAATAAGGAAAAGGAAAAAAAAAAAGAAAAAGAAAAATCATAAAAAAAAAGTATTTAAAATATTTTTAAAATTTTTAAAATATGTTTTTAATAAAAAAAAATTGTTACCACGTCATCAATTCGTTAATTATTAATGAAAAATTGGATGGAGAGACCAAAATGAAACTTAAATCAAACTTCAGGGGCTAAATTGTCGAGTTTGAGACCAAAATGAAACCTAATCCAAACCTCAGAGATTAAAAGTGTATTTTTCCCTATAGAATTCTATCAATGATAAAAATATATCAATGACAATCACCGGTAGACTTCTTATTTAATAGATCAATTAATTTCATTAGTGATAGTCACTAATAGATTTCAATACCTTAATACAAATAGGATTCTATCAAATGATAGAAGGAGTTTATCAACGACTATAGACTTCAATACAAATAGAACTCTATTTGTTGTAGTCATTGATAACACTGATTTATAAGTGACCAGTGATGGAAAAAGATTATTTTGCTGTTTGTATAAGCAGTGTAAAGATTTATATTAGTTGCATAAAAGTTTGTATAATTGATGAATTTGAATATAATATGATATGGATAAAGTTGATACATGCTACTATATGAGGATATCTTAATAATGTTGGTTTTGAGAAGTGAGCTTGTGCACATTCTAAGAGAAGATCAACGTATGTAATTGGATACTCAAATTGAACTAAATTTTATGTGATAGTCATTGATAGACTTCAATACAGATAGAATTTTATCAGTGATAATCGCTGATATCATTGATAGAATTCTATCACTGATAGTCGCTAATAGGCTTCTATCAATGATACCATGTTTTATGGACTTTTTAGTCCTTTACACAGACAGATTATTATGGTTTTGTTATATTTGCCAATAGTTTTAGATTTTGTTATATATGCAATTATTTTGACCTATTTTACTATAGGTACAAGTGCCCCTTTTTTTCAAATTGAAAATTTCTATTTACTTTATTAAATATTTAATTTTAACTAGTAATTATTTATTATTTAATTTATTAAAACAAAATATTTTTCTTAGATAATATATACAAATAAAATTGATTTATAATTTTCTAATACAAATTTATTTTAATCTTTTTTTCGTTGATGTAATTTTATTTTGGTTAGTTATTATTTATTGACATAAATAAATTATTCAAGTAGAATTTATTATTGTTGAATATTATTATATTAATACTTGTAGTTTTATTTTAATTACTATTTTTTATATTTAAATATATCATTAGAATAGAAAATATTACTAGAAAATAAAATAGCAATAAAACAAAATAAAATTTATTATTAATTATTATTATATAATTAAAAACAGGTTAAAATACAAGTTTAGTTCCTGAACTTTGAGATTTGTGTGTATTTCGGTCTTTAAACTTTTAGAAGTGTTTAATGGACCCCTAAACGACAACGCTATCAAACAAGTCCATAAATGTTACCAAACGGGCTCTAAACCACTTATAAAAGATTTCAATTCCTTCACATCCAATTACCTCGGTAAATTATAATGTTACCTTTAACTAATGAGTTTTTTTTTTTTTACAAACAAAACAAGTATTTTATATTATAACGCCACAAGGACAACCAATGATGGGTCAGAATCGACCAAAGAACAAATCCAACTTGGGAAACTATCCACCAAAGTTTCACTAATTTCCAACATCTTAGCTCTTTTAGCAATCTCATCTGCTACAACATAATTACATCTTCTTGGGATAAAATCAATGCCAACATGAGCATAGTTCAACCGATATAAAGTTTGTAACCAAGAGGTCTATGATGGAAGATTTGACATGTCATTTAATGATATAATATTTTATTTTATGGGTCTCACACCATTCTTAAATGCTTCCTACATGGCAAACAATGAATGGAGGTAGTATGAAAAAATTTTCATACCACCGTAGTACTAGAATTTTTTTTCCGAGATGACTATCCAGCTCGCTCAGATTTTAATGAAAAGTTAGATTTGCAGAAAAGAAACTTGATGGCGACAATAAAAAAGGTTGCATTATCGAAGGGTTTTATTCCAGATTTAGCCAAACAAAGCAGTTGGAAAAATAATCAAATGGGGAAGCTCCCAATGCTAGTACAAATCGTTATCTCTCCTTTGGTTCTATTTGTTCAACTGATAGAGAATTCGAGAAAAAAAATTTAGTAATATAATAGTAAATGTTATAGGTAATTTTGGACCACACTGACGAACAAGGAGCTGACGAGGACAATGAAGGTGTTCATATAACACATGCGGAAGCAATTGAAGATCGGAAGCACTTAAGACATTCAATTTTGCTCCTAAAGCACGCATGTTCTATAAAAGACAGAATATAGAGTTGAGAGAACACCAACCTTTGTAGCTCACTTATGTGGAACTTCTTGTGGTGTTTGCCTCTCCTATGCTCCTTGGACAACCTCTAGAGTCTTCCCTACTATTCTCTTGGGCCTAGAAAGACTTGTGGGAGTCTATAGAAGAAAGATAGAAGGGAATGCTTGATGGTACAAGCTTTTGGAAGGAGATGAAATGAGAGAGAATTTGAGGGAGAAAATTTGCAGCATAACACTAAATGAAAGCTTGCTCATCTTGAATCTAATTCAAGCCCCTTTTATAGATATCTCCCATGCAAAGACAAGCTTCATGACACTTAGCCACATGGCCAAGATGCAACTCAAAGTGGATTCTAGGTGTCTACTTCACAACACATGCATCTAGTGCATGGTTGTGTTGTTTTCCACTATGCATCATCATGCAAGAGTGGAAATGCCACTAAATCCATTATGAATTGTATCCTAATTGTAAATTTTCAGCTTGCAATTCATTTCAATTTCAATTCAAAATTGAAATTGATTTCTAGGCAATTAATTGGGACATTTCCAAGTAATTTTGATATGATTGATCCAATCAATCTTTATCACCTAATGTCATGAATTATATATGATTCCTAATACATATATATGGTATTTAAAACACTTTCAAATACCTCATCTCTCAATTCCTAATTTAATTCATAATTAAATCATTGTGTCGAACACGTCTTACGATAAAAACCCTATTTCCCGTTTTTGAACGATTCAAAAATTCCTATCAATATGTTCTAGGCTTTAATCCGATATGAGCTAGTAGAGGGACCTAATGGACCTATAGATCATGGGCTCCAACGATTCAAGGCTAACCGACTAATCTCATTATCTAAGCTAGCCAACATTCGTTAACTATCGGGACACTCCACTATAGCCCGATAGTTGCACTCCCCTCACTATAGATATATTTCCGTCCACTTGATTTAACCATGTTCAGTAAGTCGTTCCTTCACAGGTTGTTCGTAGCTATAGCTAGGTCAAATAACCGTTACACCCCTATAGTACTTCTTGTTCCTTAAGTTCCACTAATCCTCTAATGAACAATCGGTTTGCGGTCCAACCATCAAACCTAAGTTCCTCTCGACCCAACGAGAGGGTGGGGCCCCTTGTTCAAGTCCTGGAGTTAGTACTTAAGAGAACAACCTCTCTGCTATCCCTAAAATGGGTAGGAGTGAATTCCGTCTTGCGAAACTATGTCCCCAGCTATCTATTCGATCTTATCCCCAAAATGGTAGGCTTGTCGAGTCGGCGATGCTGGCCACTCTCACCCATGCAGATCAAAGGATAATCTCTCATAAACAGGAGTTCATAGATAGCTCAGGATTAAGAACGAGTTACCTAGGTCATCTATGAGAAATAGTCAGTTTCTTCAGTAAACGGCGTTATAAAGAGAAAGTGACTTATTTCGTGGTCCAGTCTTATGCAAACTCATTGCATAGGACGCCCCCACTCGCATGTCACCACATGAACGATTTAGGATCTCATCGTTTGTACTTAATACAAAGTGGGCCGCGTCCATAGTGTCACCAGGATAAGGCACCCAACCGTATCCTTATACTATAGACTATTTTGACTATAAACTTGAACTTGATCCTACGATATGTCCCTACATATAGTTCGAGTATTCATTTTATAGTCAAGGATCTTAGTTTATTGGATTTAGGTTAATCATTCGCAATTTACATATTCAATAACATCTTTTACTGAATAACCTCAATAACGTCTTTATTGGAAATAGAATATGTTTAATGATTTACAAACTACGAGTTTATAGGACATTAAACCCAACAGACAATCGGGCAAAGGTAGGACCAGAAAACCGACCCAGAGGAAGACCGGACCAAAGGGTTGGGCCAATGGTCGGCCCGCTTGCGCGGGTCGGGCTCGATCACCTCCTTTCGGCCCCTGATGCCTCGGATCGCCCCGGTTCCACCTGGTTCGTCCCAAAACACCTCCGAATTCCTAAAAACCCTAGGAGGAAAAACAGGTATAAAAACCTATCTTCATCACTGAAGAAGGATTCCGAAAACTTTATTCTGGACTTCGCCTCTTACTTTCTAGGGCCTCCTCTGTTTTCTGACTTAGGCATCGGAGGCGGTGTGCAACGGTTTTTGCAGGTTTTGCAGGTCACGTCTTCCCCAGCTTCCACAAATTCACTGTTGGTGTCACGTGAAGGTCAGGTGAGTCCTCTGTCTGGATTTTGGGATCAACAGTTGGCGCCGTCTGTGGGGAAGAGTGCTTGCCGGTTCAGACTGCTCATCAGTGGTGGTTTGCAGGATGGATCAGGTGCAGAAACCAGAAGGAAACTTCGGGTATGAGCAGAAAGCGCAGGACCAGACTGGGGCCGTCCTCGGTAGGGAAAAGGCCGACCATAACTTCGGAGACTGTTGTAAGGTTCCGCGTGTCCACGATGCTGTTGGACCTGACCCAAGAAGACAGCCAGCGGAAGAACTGGAGTCTGTGCCACTAACGTCTGAGGAAAGAAGAGTGAACATCGGCACCAAACTGGGGGCTGAGCAGAAAGGCAGACTGATTGATTTCTTGAGGGCTAATGAAGATTTATTTGCATGGTCACACGAAGATATGCCGGGAATCGACCCGAAAGTGATGGTTCACCGGTTAAATGTGGACATGGATTTCAAGCCGATAAAACAGAAACGAAGAGCATTTAATTCGGAGAGGAATGAGGTTATTGCCAGTCAAGTGGATGAGTTGCTTAAAGCGGGGTTCATCTGAGAAGTTCATTATCCCCAATGGTTGTCTAATGTGGTACTGGTAAAGAAGGCCAACGGGAAGTGGCGGATGTGCATTGACTTCACCGACCTGAATAAGGCATGCCCAAAAGACAGTTATCCTTTGCCCATGATTGACCAGTTGGTTGATGCAACAGCACGACACGAGTTGCTGAGTTTTATGGATGCGTACTCAGGGTACAACCAAACTAGAATGCACGAGGCTGATCAGGAAAAGGCTTCGTTTATCACCAGTCGAGGGTTGTACTGTTACGAGGTCATGCCGTTCGGTTTGAAGAACGTCGCGGCAACGTACCAGCGGATGGTGAATCGCATGTTCGCTCCTTTACTGGGAAAAAACATGGAGGTATACGTGGATGATATGCTAGTGAGTCTGACCTTAATGAAGCTTTCTAAATACTCAGAAAGTATCGAATGAAACTAAACTCGAGTAAGTGCGCTTTTGGGGTGACGTTTGGAAAATTCCTGGGTTCTTGGTACATCAGAGGGGGATAGAAGCAAACCCAGACAAGATCAGAGCAATCATGCAAATGTCCTTCCCGACCAACCTCAAGCAGCTTCAAAGCTTGAACGGGAGGATCGGCGCCTTGAACAGGTTTGTTAGTAGATCAACTGGCAGGTGCTTACCCTTCTTTAAAATTTTGAGACAGGGGTCACGTTTCGAATGGACCGGAGAGTGCAAAAAGGCTTTTCGAGAGCTGAAGGACTATCTGAGCTCGACCCCGCTCTTGGCCAAGCCGCTCCCTGGCGACGAGCTACCGCTCTACGTCGCGGCCTCGGATACGACTGTAAGTTCTGCACTAATCAAAGAAGAAGGGAAGCTCCAGCGACCCGTGTTTTATACCAGTAAGTCGATGGTTGGAGCAGAAACTAGATACCCCCAAGTGGAGAAGCTCGCTCTGGCCCTAGTTACGTCGGCCAGAAGATTGCGTCCGTATTTCCAAGCCCATAAGGTAACATTTTTGACCAATTTTCCTCTGAAACAGGTGTTGTAGAAGCCAGATGCCTCGGGTCGCCTCATGAAGTGGGCAGTTGAGCTGAGTGAGTATGACATCCACTACAAACCTCGAACCGCCATGAAAGGGCAAGCTGTGGCAGATTTCCTGGCAGAGTTAACAACTGCCGAGGATGAGGCCGACCCTCAGAGGACCGAGGCCTAGCAGAACAAGTCAGGCATAGTGATCAATATGCTGAGTGTAGGGGAGGTAAAGCAGACTTGGACACTCTTTGTAGACGGGTCTTCTAACACCAAGGGCTGTGGAGCAGGAATTTTGCTAGAATCCCCTGATGGAGGGAGATTTGAGTATGCCCTGAGATTTAACTTCCAGGCCTCAAATAATGAGGCTGAATACGAGGCACTCCTTGCGGGATTGAGGTTGGCAAGGGAGATCGGAGTCTCAAACCTCCTGGTTCAGAGCGATTCACAGCTAATCGTGAAGCAAGTGTTGGCAGAATATCAGACTAGAGAACAGAGAATGAGTAAGTACTTGTCCAAGGCCAGGGAACTCCTGTCCAAATTTGAGAAGTGGGAGATCAAGCAAATCCCAAGGTCCCAGAACGCCAACGCAGGTTTACTGGCTCGCTTGCCGGCTGCCTATGATACAGAGTTTAGTAGGACTGTACCAATTGAGGTTTTGTCTGAGCCTGCGGTATGTACTGAGGAGGTTCTTGAGACAGATGGCCGAGCAGAGGCCGAGCTAGAGGATGAGGCCGAGGCCAAGCCTGAGGATAAGGCCAAGGCCGAGGTCGAGGATCCTGCATGTAGGGAGGACATCCCACCAATTGAAACTGAACCCCCCTGAAGCGAGAGAAGCTTCATGGATGGATCCGATCCTTGATTACTTAGAGAGAGGCGAGCTGCCAGCAGAGAAGACAGAGGCTAAAAAGGTTCAAAGGCGAGCATCGCACTTTGTGTTAAGGGAAGGGAGACTATATCACAAACTGATCTAAATACTGATGGAAGATCCTGTTCATGAGGTCCATGAAAACTGCTGGCGCATTCGTTAAACCGAATGGCATCACTAAAAACTCATAGTGCCCATACCTCGTCCTGAATGCTGTCTTAGGAATATCTGATTCCCTAACCTTCAACTGGTGGTATCCTGACCTCAGATCAATTTTAGAGAACACTGCTGCTCCCCTTAACTGGTCAAACAAGTCATCGATGCGTGGTAGAGGATACTTGTTACGTTTCGTGACCTTGTTTAACTGCCTGTAATCAATGCATAATCTCAGGGTACCATCTTTCTTCTTCACGAACAACACTGGAGCTCCTCAAGGTGATACGCTAGGCCTGATGTATCCCTTGTCAAGTAGTTCTTGCAACTGCACCTTCAGCTTCTTAAGCTCGCTCGGAGCCATCCTGTATGGTGCCTGTGAAATAGGTGCTGTTCCTGGTAACAATTCAATAGTGAACTCCACCTCTTTATCAGGTGGCAAACCCGATAAATCAGCTGGGAAAACATCAAGAAATTCGTTCACCACAGGAACATTTTCTGGTTTCAGCTTTTCTTCTTGCACCTCTACTACGTGTGCAAGAAACGCTGTGCAACCTTTCCTCAACAACTTCTCAGCTTTCAGAGTTGAAATCAAACTCGTAGGAATAATCTTCCTCTCACCCCTGAAAACAACTTCAGTCAAACCTGGTTTCTTAAAAGTCACTTCCTTCCTATGGCAATCCATAGAAGCATAGTGAGTGAATAAGAAATTCATTCCCAAAATCACATCCAACGCCTGCAACTCTAGGGGAAGAAGATCCACTAACATACAAAGACCTTCTACTACAACCTCACAATCACGCAACACCTCATTAACTAATAAAATGTCACCAACTGGAGTACATATGACTAACTCCTCAGACAAAGGCTCTAGCATCCTATTCAGCTTAGTTAAGAACATACTAGAAACAAAGGAATGCATAGCGCCTGGATCTAATAAAACACGTGCAGGTACATTACAAATCAAAATCGTACCAATGATCACATCTGGTGCATCCTCTGCTTCCTGTTGAGTCATGGCGTAGACTTTTCCCTGCTGCCTAGGTCTCCCCACAACTCCCTTCTGCCTTGCACCACTGGTTCCCTCTCCTGTGGCTGCTGGGATTCTCGGCTGCTCAACTGTGTGGGACTCAACTCCCTGATCCCCTTTCAGATTGACTTTGGGTAGGATCCTGCGTCCCGTCCTGATTCTGCCTGCGTCGTCTGCTGATACGTGGTGGCATGACTTCTATAACATATCAACACATCAGACATGCTATAGATACTTAACTCAGATGCATGATACTAAACTTATACCCACATTCTAGTCCTGACTGGACTCACTCTCAATAATACTCAGACCATACTCCGCTAGTTCTGGTTGAATCAAGTGGTGTTCTTAGGGCATGTAGTCTCAGCGGACGGAGTTAGTGTTGACCCGCAGAAAGTGGAAGCTGTTGTCAACTGGGAAAGTCCAGCTAGTGCAAAAGAGGTACGTAGTTTCCTAGGCCTAGTCGGATACTACAGACGTTTTGTTGAGGATTTCTCACGATTAGCATTACCCTTGACAGCTTTGACAAGGAAGAATGCTAAGTTTGAGTGGTCGGATAAATGCGAACAGAGCTTCCAGGAGCTGAAGAAGAGATTGGTGACAGCACCTATTCTAGCACTTCCTGTAACAGGGAAGGTGAAGGAATTGAATCCTCTAGCGGAAGCGGTTTTCACCGTTTGTGATTTAATTTCTAATTAGAATACCGATACGTTGGGCAAAAATAAAAACAGAAACGATTTCTATTTAGATCTATGTTAAGCATGCTGAAAAATTACTCTAAACCACTTTAGAGTTGAAGAAACTTACGTGAATTGTAGTGGCCAAACTCCTCAGCACAATGCTCCAACTTGAAATTCACGTATAGCCTTTTTTCTCCAAGAACACTACCAAAACAGTACACCCACTATAACTCTTGGGACTCAAGATCCGGCTTGTGGGAACCCAAAACTAGTCTTGAAAGGGATTTACAGCAAGGTGAATTGTTGGAATTTTTGAGAGATGAAGAGAGGAAAAAAACAGAGCGTTTTCTTTCTCTGTTTTTGCGTGAAAATGAGAGAGTTAGAGACTGTTGGGGAAACTCCCTCAACACTTAACGATAAGTGGGGAAGTTAAAAAAAAACCTACTCCATCTAGATCGTTGGATCAAATCCATACGATCTTGGTCGTCCATTAATTAAATAATAAAAATCATTTAATTAATTATAATTAACTATAATTAATTTAACTAAAATAGTATTAATTAAACCAATTATAGCATAAGGTATTTAATTCAATTTGAATCATATTAAATTGAATTAAATTGGCCATTCAATTAATTTCATTAATTGAATTCACATTAATTAAATATCCAATATTTAATTACAATTGAATCATATTCAATTTTAATCTCTCTCTTTTAACCTATAGTTTTAATGTGCATCATAATGTACATTAATATAAACTATAGTGTTAATTTGATTAAATCACATTTAACCAAACTAAATAAAATTAATTAATTCCTCAATTAATTAATTCATGAACTAATCAAATATCACATATTTAATTAAATTCATTATTCTCTCAATAATTAATTTCGAATCATATCCAAAATTAATTATAAAGTTTAATTCTTTAATTAAACTTTATAATATAATGTATCTCCATACATTATATTAATTCCCTTTAATACCAAGACTAAATTATCTCAGAACCCGTTATGAGCTAGCAGGTGGACCTAATGGACCTACAGATCAGAAGCTCCAACGATACGAGATTGATCAACTAAACTCATTAACCGAGTCAATCAACATTCGTTAACTGTGGGTCACTCCACTAAAGACCCACAGCTGCACTCTTCTCACTGTAGAATATTTCTGTGTCCACGGATATTGACCAACAGCAGTAAGTCAATCCTTCACGTGTGTTCGTAACACCAGCTGGGTCAAATTACCGTTTTACCCCTGGGTTACCTCTGGATCCTTAAGTACCACTGATCCCTCTAATGAACAACCTGTTTAGGGTCCAACCACTAAACAGAAATTCCTCTCGGGCCAAGAGAGGACAGCGCGCTTTTGTTCAAGCCCCGAAATCAGCCCTTAAGGGAACACACATCTACTTGCCTCAATAGAGGAAGGAGTGAATTCCATCTTGTACTGTTATGTTCCCAGCCCCCATTCGGTCTTGCCCCTGATATGGTAGGAATATTGAGTCGGCGAGCAGGCCACTCTCACCCATACAAATCTAAGGACAATCCCTCCTGAAAAGGAGTTCATAACAGACTCAGGATTGAGATTGAGTTACCTAGGTCATCCTATTGAAATAGAAACCTAGACTAGTTAACGCCGTTACATCTAGTGGTTACTATTTCGCGATCCGGTCTTATGCAAACTCATTGCAGAGGATACCCCCACCCGCATGTCTCCTACATGGATGCTTTGGATCATTGCATCTGTATCGGATACAAGGTGGGCCGTATCACATAGTGTCACCAGGATAAGGTACCCAGCCTTATCCCTATACTATAGACCATTTAGGTTGTTACTTGGACACTGATCCCCGTATGTCCCTACATACTAGTCCAAGTTTCATTTAAACAACCTCAGATCTTAGTTTATTGGTTTTAGGGTTTATTAATACAAACTCGATTTATTCAATAACCAAATTACTGAATCACTCAAATAACGACTTATTGAGATCGATTAATTTGTTTCATTTACTATCTACGAGTTTTAGGGCATAAAACCCAACAGAAGGAGTATGTGATCTATTGTGATGCTTCAAGGCAAGGATTAGGTTGCGTGCTGATGCAGGAAGGAAAGGTGATAGCTTATGCTTCAAGGCAACTGAAGAAGCATGAGTGTAATTACCCTACCCATGATCTTGAGCTAGCAGCAGTTGTTCTAGCACTGAAGATCTGGAGACATTATTTATTCGGTGAGAAGTGCCACATTTTCACAGATCATAAGAGTTTGAAGTACATCTTTGATCAGAAAGAGCTGAATCTAAGGCAGAGGCGATGGCTAGAACTGATTAAAGATTATGACTGTACCATAGAATATCATCCAGGTAAGGCTAACGTGGTAGCAGATGCGTTAAGTAGGAAGTCGAGACTTCCAAAGAGTGCCTTGTGTGGTATTCGAGCAAGCTTGCTATGTGAGTTAAGAGGTTTCAAGGCAGTTATGATTGCAGAAAGCTCAGGGAGTCTTTTAGCTCAATTTCAAGTTAGGTCTTCTCTAGTAGCAGAGATTGTGAGAAGACAGCCAGAGGATAGTAATTTGCAGAAGATGCTTGCAAAGTCCAAGCAAGGCCCAGAGGCAGAATTTGAGTTGAGAACAGACGGAGCCATAGTTAAGCAGGGAAGACTATGCGTTCCGAGTATTAGTGAGCTTAAGAGTGCTATATTAGAGGAAGCTCACAGTTCAGCTTACGCTATGCATCCAGGTAGCACCAAGATGTATAGAACTCTGAAGAAAACTTATTGGTGGCCTGGTATGAAGCAGGAGATAGCTGAATATGTCGATAGATGTTTGATCTGTCAACAGGTTAAACCAGTAAGACAGAGGCCAGGAGGACTCCTTAATCCACTGCCAGTGCCGGAGTGGAAGTGGGAGCATATTACTATGGATTTTCTGTTTGGATTACCTCGTACTTCTAGTGGACATGATGGTATATGGGTAATAGTGGATAGACTCACCAAGACAGCGCGGTTTATACCGATTAAAGCGACGTCTACACTAGATCAGCTAGCTAAACTATACGTCGACAGGATTGTGAGTCAACATGGAGTTCCAGTGTCCATAGTTTCAGATAGGGATCCAAGGTTTACTTCTAAGTTTTGGCCTAGTGTGCAGGAAGCAATGGGAACAAAGTTGAAATTCAGTACAGCGTTCCATCCCCAGACAGATGGTCAGTCAGAGAGGACCATCCAGACCTTAGAGGACATGTTGAGAGCATGTGTCCTTCAGTTTAAGGGAAGTTGGGATACCCACTTATCACTTATGGAGTTCGCTTATAATAACAGCTATCAGTCTAGTATCGGCATGGCACCATTCGAGGCTTTGTATGGCAGACCATGCAGAACTCCTGTGTGCTGGAACGAAGTGGGAGAGCGAAAGCTAGTTGGTCCTGAGTTGGTACAAGTTACGTCGGACAATATTAAGCTGATTAGGGAGAACCTGAAAATAGCTCAGGATCGACAGAAGAGATATGCAGATAGACGACAAAGAGACTTAGAGTTTCAGGTTGGAGATCAAGTTTTTTTGAAGTTATCTCCGTGGAGAGGTGTTCTTCGCTTTGGGAGGAAAGGTAAGCTGAGTCCTAGATATATTGGTCCTTACCAGATAACAGAACGAGTTGGACCAGCAGCCTATAGACTTGAGTTGCCGGTGGAACTCGCTCGAATACATGATGTTTTTCATGTGTCCATGTTGAGGAAATATATTCCAGATCCATCACATGTGTTGCAAGGGCAACCGATTGAGCTGAAGGAAGACTTGAGTTATAAAGAGGAAGCGGTTCAGATCCTCGACAGAAAGGAGCAAGTTTTGAGGAACAAAACGATCCCACTCGTGAAAGTTCTTTGGAGACATCACGGAGTAGAGGAGGCAACCTGGGAATCGGAAGATCAAATGAGGAGGAGTTACCCGACACTCTTCACCTAAGACTTCTAAATTTCGAGGACGAAATTTAAAAAGGGGGAGGTAAGTTGTAAACCCGAGACTTCTCTAGGATCATTTTCCCTTGTCATCTATTGTGGAAGTTGGACCTAAGTTGTGCTGTTTCATTGTTGAAGGAAAATGGCAAGCTTTTAGTTCAAGTTGTTTTTTTTTTATAACTTTGGAGTTTTTTAAAAAAACAAAAAAGAGAAAATGAAAGGAAAAGGAAAAAAAAAAAGAAAAGAAAAGAAAAGAAAAGGAAAAGGAAAAGGGAAAAAGGAAAAAAAAAAAGAAAAAAGAAAGAAAAAGAAAGCAAATGGAAATGGCCAGCACTAAAAACCCACCACCGACTACTAAAAACCCACCACCGACTACAATTTTCATCAGCCCATTTCCATCTCATTTCTCATCATTTTCCATTGAAACTTTCAGAGCACTTTGAGGAGAGAGTTAAGGAAGAAGAAGAAGAAGAATTTCGTGGTTTGAGGTTGAAGAAGATAGGAAAAAGTTCATGCAAAGCCAGCCATTGCAGAATCTGGGTGCAAGCTGTCAACCTCTGGTTTTTTATTCGGTTTGAGCTACACAGAAGAAATCAAGAGGTGAGGTTTGATTTTCCTGAAAGTTAGTTCATTTTCTAACAAATTTCATGAAGGAAGCTTGACCTAAATCGTATGAGAAGTTGATGGTTTTTGGAATGGAAAACAGAGCACAGGATTTTCGAGCAGAGCAGGAGGATCTCTGGTTTTCTCTGATGTTTTGAGCATTCTGGGGTGTAAAAGTTGAATCAGAAGCTCTATTTGGTATGGTTGGAAATCTTATTCAATTATCTACAACTTTCATGAAGAATTCGTGAGCCAAAAATGACTTGAAGTAGGTTTAATTTCAGGAGGAAGATAAAGGGTAACAGAGAAGCTCGAATCTGTGTTGTCTGATTTCGGGGCATTTCTGGACAAATTGGTTGGGAATCTCGTTTTCATTTCTTCAGGTAAGTTGTAGAGTGTTCGAAAATGAAGAGTTTGATGTGTATTTCATTAATTTTGGTTCAGTATTGAGGAAGTTGTGGGTGTTGGAAGTTAGGGTATAGAATCTGGAAAATCTGGAAAAGTAGAATATGAATGTGATTCTTAATCCAATTGTTTAAAAATTCATGAGCATGGAAAGACAAAGCTATCTATGGTTCTAATACTCGGTTTTGGTTATTTGACAGGCCAAGAGGAAGTAGGTCGAGTCTACAAACCGGGGAACTAGATAAGACTGTGAGTGACAAAATGAATTTCGAAAATGTTCTTAAACGGTTGTTCATGATTATATGTTTTACATGCTTTCCTATGAATGATACATGGTTTTTATGAACGGTTTCAAGCATGAGTTTTGAGCTCAGATTTTCTAATGAGGTTTATATACGAGCACGTGGCTAATGACTTTATGAAAAGTAGTTGAAACGATATCTTTTAAAGTAAAGTGTTTGTTAGCAAGTATTTTTTTAAATGATTTTCAGTTTTTCACGAGCAAGCTGAGTAAGCTTAAATTTTACGAAAGATAACGATAAGCAGGCATGTTTTAATGTTTTCATGTGATTTTCTGAGATTTCTATTGACTACATGACTGAGATATTGAGCCCGAGGCTATATGGTACCGTGTGCACACAGGTTATATTCTGTTGTTGACGTTGAGTGTACTCCGTGACAACGATGCTGTCGTGAGTGCTGGGCGGGCCCCACTACGACAAAGACGATGGGAGTGCTGGGCGGGCCCCACTACATCGTAGGACTAGTAAACGTTGGTTGTACTGGGCGTGCCCTACACAACGTAAATCGGTCATGTTAGTTAAAACGTTTGATGTACTTAATATGTCTTGCTAGATTTTTAATGACGAACTTGCGAGATGTTTTGGAAAGCCTTTATTATTACACGTTTATGTTAAACGCTTTGATTGAGCATATTTATACGTTTAAAGGTTTATCACGTGTTTTGACTTCCGGATTTAGAGTTTTAAAGTTAGTCACTCACTGGGCTTCGTAGCTCATTCTTTCAAAATGTTTTCCACTTTTCAGGTAGAGATCGAGCTCCCGGTGCCTGATACACTGCCAACGTCTGCTGAAAGTTTTAGATCAAGCTCCAGTACGTGGTTGGAATTGTATATTGAGTCCGTTCATATTGTAAATGTTTTGTAAGGGTTGTATAATATCGTCCTAGAGGTCGTGGATGTATAACCCTAGTTGTATATGTTTTGGTCGTGATATCTATATCAGGTTACTTTCCAAACCAGGTTATGTCAGGGCTGCACCATGTGTATGTTGAAAGGTTTCCGTGGATTCCGCTGTGTGGTGTTTCATATAGAATGTTGTATATCTATGATTAGTATGTTTATCAGGTTCAACGTTTCAGTTGGGTCAACAGGGATCGTTAGAGGTGACGATGTCTGTTGGCTTCACGCCGTCTTTCGGGCTAAGCTAGCAGGTGGTCTGGGAGGGGGTGTGACAGACTATATAAGAGAGGCTACTCAATGCCGTTGTTGAAATGCCTTCCCCCAAGCGATGCTAACTACGTTATGAGAGAGATACATGAGGGGGTGTGTGGAAACCATTCAGGAGCAAGGTCACTGTGTCACAAGATAGTCAGACAAGGTTACTACTGGCCAACCATGTTGCAAGACGCTAAGCATTTCACGAGATCTTGCGATTAATGCCAAAGGTTTGCACCCATTCCAAGGCAGCCACCTGAGCCTTTAACGAACATTGTCAGCCCGTGGCTGTTCGCGCAATGGGGAATAGATCTGATCGGACCTCTCCCCCAAGGTAAAGGGCAGACCAAGTATGTAGTCGTGGCTGTGGATTATTTCACAAAATGAGCAAAGGTAGAACCGCTGGCAACCATAACCGAAAAGAAGATTACTGACTTTATATGGAAGAATATTGTGTGCCGTTTTGGGATTCCTAACACCATCATATCAGATAATGGTAGGCAGTTCGACAATGCCGCTTTCAGAAAGTTCTGCTCAGATTTGGGCATAACGCATCATTGCTCATCCCCAGCCCATCCGCAAGCTAATGGCCAGGTGGAGGCTGTGAATAAAATAATCAAGCAGAATATGAAAACGAAGCTTGAAGGGCTAAAAGGGTTATGGGCTGAAGAGCTCCCACGCGTACTGTGGGCATATCGGACAACAACACGAACCTCAATAGGTGAAACGCCATTTTCCCTTTCATTCGGGACAGAGGCAGTAGTCCCAGTGGAAGTCGGCA
This sequence comes from Luffa aegyptiaca, assembly GCA_017139565.1. Taxonomy (NCBI): domain Eukaryota; kingdom Viridiplantae; phylum Streptophyta; class Magnoliopsida; order Cucurbitales; family Cucurbitaceae; genus Luffa; species Luffa aegyptiaca. The sequence goes on along the minus strand of CM029404.1, from coordinate 1,987,678 downwards.
TTCCCTCCCCCAGGACAGAGCAGTTTAATGTGCAGGGGAATGATGAAGCTATGAGGTTGAACTTGGACCTCCTAGACAAACATCGTGACATGGCGCAACTCCGGGTTGTAGAGTATAAAAACAGGATTGCCAGGTATTATAACACAAAAGTGAAAAGACGCACTTTCAAGGAAGGAGACCTAGTACTGAGGAAAGTCATGCAGAACACACAAGATCCCAATGCAGGTGCATTGGGACCAGCATGGGAAGAACCTTATCAAGTTAGCAAAGTGGTCTGCCCCGGCACCTATGCCTTGGTTGACGAAAACGGAAAACCAACTCCACACCCATGGAATGTAGAACACTTGAAGATTTACTATCAGTAGCCATAGCAGAAACAAGTGGCAAGCAACGCCACCACTGCAGGAAGGCCGAGGCCGACCAGGAATAATGACTTTTTTCTATTTATGTTTACTTTACATAGAGACTTTCTATCATTTTTCTCACTGTAAAACGCACGAACATTTGCAAATTCAATAAAAGCTATTATATTGCGTTTTGCATAAAGCAGGATGTGACGCATACGACCAGACGAGAATAATTCTTGCAGAGGCCAAACTTCCGCGCTTTACCAGAGACTAAATTCCTGCAGAGAGGTTGACGCATGTCCTCAACCTCCCCAGGTCCCCAACAGAGTGTATGCACCCTTGGGATGGAAGACAAGCAAGCGAACAACACAGAGGAGCTGGTCGACCTCATGTATGGCCGAGCTCCACCCTCAAAGGCCCAGGTACGAAGTTAGTTTTTCCTTACTTAAAAAATGTATGTCCAAGATATTGAATACATATTTTGAGTGGGGGGTTGGGAATAAGGACAGACCGAGTCCATCATAATCATGGTCATGTAGCGATGATTTTGACTTTCTTTTCTTACTTATTCAAGTTAGGATTACGTTATGAATAACGGTGGAGTAATTTTTAAGATTATTTATTTTCATTTTGTATAACACATGTCCATAACTTTTCCCCATGGTACAATGCAGACACTTGCAAATTTAATAAAGTTTTTTATACTGTGTTTGTGCAAAGCATTTTTCCATAGGATGTGGCGCATGTGGCTAGACGAGAATGATTCTTGCAGAGGCCAAACTTCTGCACATTCCCTTGGAAAGAGACTAAATTCTTGAAGAGAGGCTCGGGTATTTCCTTAGCCTCCCCAAGCTTTTCCCCAGAAGAGTGTACGCACCCCTAAAATGACCACAGTGCTTGAAGAGAGGCTCAGGAACTTCCTGAGCCCCCTCAAGCTTTTCCCCAGAAGAGTGTACGCACCCCTGGGATGACCACAGTGCTTGAAGAGAGGCCCGGGAACTTCCTGACCCTCCCCAAGATTTTCCCCAGAAGAGTGTACGCACCCCTGGGATGACCACAGTGCTTGAAGAGAGGTCCGGGAACTTCCTCAGCCTCCCCAAGCTTTTTCCCAGAAGAGTGTACGCACCCCTGGGATGACCACAGTGCTTGAAGAGAGGCCCGAGAACTTCCTCAGCCTCTTCAAGCTTTTTCCCAGAAGAGTGTACGCACTCTTGGGATGACCACAGTGCTTGAAAAGAATCCCGGAAACTTCAGAGCCTCCCCAAGCTTTTCCCCAGAAGAGTGTACGCACCCTTAGGATGACCACAGTGCTTGAAGAGAAGCTCGGGTATTTCCTTAGCCTCCCCAAGCTTTTCCCCAGAAGAGTGTACGCACCCCTGGGATGACCACAGTGCTTGAAGAGAGGCCCGGGAATTTCCTCAGCCTCCCCAAGTTTTTTCCCAGAAGAGTGTACGCACCCCTGGGATGACCACAGTGCTTGAAGAGAGGCCCGGGAACTTCCTGACCCTCCCCAAGCTTTTCCCCAGAAGAGTGTACGCACCCCTGGGATGACCACAGTGCTTGAAGAGAGGCCTGGGAACTTCCTCAGCCTCCCCAAGCTTTTTCCCAGAAGAGTGTACGCACCCCTAGGATGACCACAGTGCTTGAAGAGAGGCCCGGGAACTTCCTCAGCCTCTTCGAGCTTTTTCCCAGAAGAGTGTACGCACCCCTGGAATGACCACAGTGCTTGAAAAGAATCCCGGAAATTTCCTAAGCCTCCCCAAGCTTTTCCCCAGAAGAGTGTACGCACCCCTAGGATGACCACAGTGCTTGAAGAGAGGCTCGGGTATTTCCTTAGCCTCCCCAAGCTTTTCCCCAGAAGAGTGTACGCACCCCTGGGATGACCACAGTGCTTGAAGAGAGGCCCGGGAACTTCCTGAGCCTCCCCAAGCTTTTTTCCAGAAGAGTGTACGCACCCCTGAGATGACCATAGTGCTTGAAGAGAGGCCCGGGAACTTCCTCAGCCTCCCCAAGCTTTTCCCCAGAAGAGTGTACGCACCCCTGGGATGACCACAGTGCTTGAAGAGAGGCCCGGGAACTTCCTGAGCCTCCCCAAGCTTTTTTCCAGAAGAGTGTACGCACCCCTGGGATGACCACAGTGCTTGAAGAGAGGCCCGGGAACTTCCTGAGCCTCCCCAAGCTTTTTTCCAGAAGAGTGTACGCACCCCTGAGATGACCATAGTGCTTGAAGAGAGGCCCGGGAACTTCCTCAGCCTCCCCAAGCTTTTCCCCAGAAGAGTGTACGCACCCCTGGGATGACCACAGTGCTTGAAGAGAGGCTCAGGAATTTCCTCGGCCTCCTCAAGTTTTCCCCAGAAGAGTGTACGCACCCCTGGGATGAATACAATACTTGAAGAGAGGCTTGAGTATTTCCTCGGCCTCCCCAAAGTTTCCCCGACTGAGTGTACGCACCCTCGGGATGGATACAATAGAGCAAATTAGCAAACAAAGCAGAAGAAATGCTCGACCTCATGCCAAGGCCGAGGCCGAGCATCCCAGCTCCGAAGCCAACCCTCAGCCACTTCACTTTTTAGCACAGCCGAAGCGCTCAAAGCCGCAGGGAGATGCTTAAGGTTGGGCCAGGCAAATCTACACATAAGCCTAACCGTGGAGCGAGCAAGCAAACAGCACAGAGGAGCTGGTCAGCCTCATGCCAAGGCCGAGGCTGACCATCCACCTTCATAAGGCCAGGTATGAAATTAGTCCTTCTTACTCGAAAAATGCAACTCTTGAAGTAATAAATGCACATGTTGAGTGGGGGCTGGGAATAGGGATAGGTTAAGGCCATTCCATTCCTTTGTTGTAATCATAATGCAACTCTTCCATTATTTTCCAGTAAGGACTGACATATGAATGCAGGGGGCTAAGTGTTGAGCTAACAGGGGCCTGAGGCCAAGGCCGATCCTAGCCTCCTCCCTTATTTTTCTTTTGCAGAAATTAACTTTTTCAATGCAGGATTGTGAAGTCTTCTGTTTTTCCTAATTTTAATTATGGATAAGCCCTGGATCTAAAGTGAAGCACTCCGAATGGAATGACCAAGTACGGGGGTCTCGCTATTGTGCTCGGCCTCTTCCCTAGGCCGAGGCCGACCAGAGAGGCCCTCCAGCCACTTTTGATAACAAGGAAGTCACACATGAGTCAGCACGAGACAAGAGTCATACTCTTAAACTGGGCTTAAGGAGCTCAGCATTAAGTTGCACCTGAATCCCAATTCAAGAGTGGGGGCTTAATGTTATCGGTAATTTTGGACCACACTGACGAACAAGGAGCTGACGAGGACAATCGGGCAAAGGTAGGACCAGAAAACCGACCCAGAGGAAGACCGGACCAAAGGGTCGGGCCATTGGCCCGACCCATATGGTAGGCCTCGGCAAAAGGCCGACGCTGACCATTCGGCCCGCTTGCGCGGGTCGGGCTCGGTCACCTCCTTTCGGCCCCTGATGCCCCGGATCGCCCCGGTTCCGCCTGGTTCGTCCCGAAACACCTCCGAATTCCTAAAAACCCTAGGAGGAAAAACCGGTATAAAAACCTATCTTCATCACTGAAGAAGGGTTCCGAAAACTTTATTCTGGACTTCGCCTCTTACTTTCTAGGGCTTTCTCTGTTTTCTGACTTAGGCATCGGAGACGGTGTGGCCTACACCACATCGGTGTGCAGCGGTTTTTGCTGGTTTTGCAGGTCACGTCTTCCCCAACTTCCACAAATTCACTGTTGGTGTCACGTGAAGGTCAGGTGAGTCCTCTGTCCGGATTTTGGCATCAACAGTAAAAGTAGATTTTCTATGCCACCTCCATTCACGGTGTCATAGTAGCGAAGCATTTAGAAATAATGTGAGATCAGGAAATTTTCTATACTATCGTAATACTATAACTCCCTTTATTCACATTATAATTTTGCCTTCATAAATATATATTTAATGTTGTGGATCTCATATCGTTTTTTAAGATGATGACTGTTGAGGATCCCACATTGAAAAGATAAGTGAAGACCTCACAATTTATAAGATTCATGGTTACTCCACTCATTGCCAATTGGTTTTGAGATGAAACCCATGTTATTTGATATGGTATCAGAGGCCATTAAACCCAAACGGGTATTCGGTCCAAAAAAAAGAAAACGATCCAAGAATGGTGAACCCAAAGAGGCACCACCTTGAGGGGAATTTATAAGATTCATGGTTACTCCACTCATTGCCAATTGGTTTTGAGATGGAACCCATGTTATTTGATAATGACGTGACAAGCAATAAATGGAAGGAGTATCCATATTCCATACTACCATAATACTAGAAAATTTTCATATGCAACCAAGTATATTGTCTTTAAATTAACTCTAAACTTTCAAGATTGTGTCAATTTGGTTTTTGAATTTTTAAAAGTGTCCTAACAGGTCTTGAACTTTCAATTTTGTGTCTAATAGGTCCTTGAGCTTTAAAGACGGTCTAATAAGTTCTTGAACTTTCAATTTTGTGTCTTTAGTATTCCTGACATATTCGAGATTTTTAAAAATTAATGAAGGTACTAGATATAAAATTAAATTTTATGTCAATTGGAGCCCTAAACTTCCAATTTTATATTCTTGTGAATTTAAAAAAATGTCCAATAGGTCAATGATTTATTAGACATTAAATTGAAAGTGGAGAGATCTATTGAAAATAAAATTGAAAGTTTAAGGACCAACTAAATAATTTTTAAAATTGGGAGATGTATTGAATACGAAATTTAAAGTTCGATGACATATTTGAAACTTTTTAAACCTGAGGGACTGAAGTTGTAATCCAACCTTAAATTAATTTGATAAACGAGGTGTTCATAATTATTTGAAAGTGCAGAAAGAGAAAGAGAAGCTTCAGAAAAAGATCATAGAGCTAGAAAAGAGACTTGATACAAGACAAGCATTAAAGTTGGAAATTGAGGGGTTGAAGGCTTCGTTAGAAGTCATGAAAGATGATGATGCCAAGAAAGAAATGGAACGAATTCAACAACTTTTTGACGAGAAGGAAGAAGAAGAAAAATGCTTAGAAAACATCATTCAAAACCTTACGTGCAGAGTGCGCAGAACCGACGATGAAGTTCAAGATGCGCGTACAGAATTGGTTGAAGTATTTACCTGAGACCTTGAATTTTCCTATTGATTTCAAATTACACTGCTTCTTATATTGATTCTGACTTTTGGATCACTCCTTCATGTCACAGGCGTTCGATCGTCAGCCGATCGGAGCCTTTATTGGTGTCAAGAGAATGGGAGAACTTGGCTTCGAACCATTCTTCACAGCCATGAAGTTGAAGTATGACAAAGAAGAAGAAGCACATGAGAGAGCAATGGAGTTGTGGTCACAGTGGGAGTACTTTCTTAACCATGATTGGCATCCTTTCAAGGTTATAAAGGACAATGGAGGAAAAGCAGTGGTTTGCATTTTAAAATATTCCCATTTTTTCCTTTCGGCTTATTTAGATATTAGAAAAATTATTGAAGAAGTCCGTCACAATGTAACCAACAGTTTTGCACCTTTGGATGAATGAAAGAGAATCTAGAAAAGGAACTCAATTTTGTATTTAATGGTTGTTAGAGGCACTCAAGTTTTCGCATACAAGTCCAATAGTTATTAGGAGGAGTCAGTTAAATTGTGGTAGCCTCGTTCAATAATTTTCCTAATATTAGGTTGGGCACATATTTTCAAGTGATTAGGAAATTGATACTGAAACCTGAAAAAAAAAAAAAGTAGATGTTTTAACTACCGAGCTATGCATGTATTGACTTTTATCTTTTCCATTATAAATTTTATATAATAGTAACCATGGTATCTCAAATTTCTGAATGGATTTCATGATCAAATTGTAATATGATATCCAACATTTTTTTTAGGAAGGTTAGAAATCACACTGTGAAGGACATTCATCATGTTAGAAGTAGAACTCATTTGTTTGTTCTGTCATTTGAAAGTCATTTTTCACAAATGAAGAGAACAATTAGATTAGGTTCTATATTTATTATATTTTTAGAATACAGGTTAATCTCTAGTGTTTTTGGCATTTTCTAACTTCCCATCTTTTAAAAAATATTTCAGTTTTATCTTTAATATACTAGTTGTTTATTCTTTAAACACTAAAATGTGATTAAAGTGTTATTTTGAGTTTATTTAAGATTATTAAGAATGTTTTTTTTTTCTTGAGAATATTAAGAATGTTATTTTGATCTTATTGAAGATTGATTTTGTTCTCACCTCTTGATCATCAGTATAAACTTGTTGAACTATTCTCATGTTGGCTTTTAAGCATTGATAGTAGTAGGGATTCTTTAGCGTGTTTACTTATGTTTCATTTCAAGATTATTATATAACGTCTTATAGTTTCTAAAAATGGTTCGAGTGTGCAAGATTAAATCATATTGTTTGTACACTTATAGTTCTGAATTGAAATTTTGTTCTACAATTGTGTTTGCGTGTAGGATTAAATCATACTATTTGGTGAAGACATGAGCGATTGACTCGCCCATTTTAGGTGAATACATTTGGTAACTTATTTTGTAAACGTTGTCCTAGCTTAAATGTTATCTTGTTCTAGCTTTATTTTGTAAGTTTGTAAACTTTGCAACTTTACTCCAAACCTAGTACATGTATATATTAACTTTGCATATCTTATCTTTTTATTGATGTTAATTGGTTTTGATTTGACCTCATGGTCGAGGGTACATGTCAATTACCGCTGAGCTAAGCTCACGTTGGCAGTTATTTAGTCTGTTTACTTATATTTCATTTTGGATTATTTTAACTTCTTATAGTTTCTAAAATGGTTTAACTTTCTTAATTGGACTTTTGATGTGCTATTGTGTTTGTGTGCAAGATTAAATCATGTTGCTTGTCGAAAACATAATGAATGATTAAGCCGTCCATTTAGGTAAATACATTTTGTAGCTTATTTTGTAAACATTGTTCTAGCTTCAAATTTTTTATTAATGTTAATTAGTTTTATCTGATTTAATTTGATAAATATAGAATGGTTATTAGGATGTGTTTGGTCAATTTAAAGGAGTAAATAAAAGGAATTGATAAATACTTCAATTTTTAGATTTAGCCATGAAAATAAGAACGTGTTTTAATCTAAATGAACTTTTTTTAAAAAAGAAAAACACGTTGTTATAAAACATTGGCAATAAAAATAAAATGTTAAAAGGGAAATGAAGGGTATGTTTGGGAGTGATTTTTAAAATGTCACATTCAAAATGCCTTTGAAATATGTCTTTAATAATTTAAAATCAATTTCAATAATATGAAAATCACGTTTAAAAGTGTAAAATCAAACATGATATTGATTTTGAATAATTGGAGGTATGTTTCAAGGTGATTTCGAACACAACAAGTGATTTTAGTGCTTTCAAAATCAATCCTAAACATGCACAAAAATTTGGGATGAAAATCAATTTTGTCCCAAATTACTTGCAACAAATATTTATTTTTGTCACCATTGCGATGAAAATGTATATTCATTGCAATTGCGAAAAATGTAAATTTGTAGTTTTGCAACAAAAATCATATTTTGTTGCCTTTGTGACGTTAGAAAAACATAGCCAAATATTTTTGACCGATTATCAACATTTTTAGGATCATTTTCTATGCTATTGTGACTGAGTCGTCAGATTAACTAAAGGAGTGGTTCCATCATAATTAACCGATTTAATTTTACTCTCAATCTAATTCTCATGAGTAAATAATAAAGTCATAACATCATGAAGATCCTATTGTTCTATTTTCATAGTTATTATAGAAATCATAGATATATATAATCGGAACCTAAACCAATCAAGATACGCATGATATGATCCTCCACATCAACTTATTTTTGCATAAACACACTTCTTAATCTGAGAAAAATATTCATTTAACGACATTTCTCCTTTCTGTGTATAGTTTGAAGTTTAGTTTTCATCCTCATAACTTGACCCATATTTTTTTAATGAAAATTTTGAAGTAACCACTTCCAGACATCTCTGGTAGATTTAGAGTTTATCACTTCTAATATTTCTTTAGTCATAGACTCATAGACAAGAAATTAGCCTATCTTGTCTTTTCCATTTTATAAAATCAGGATTCTAATGGTCGAGCCTTCAACTATAGAAATTCTCTTAGGTGGTGGATCAAAATCATCATCATTAATAAAATTCTCCAAATTATGACCTTCTAGCGCAAATTCTATCTAAACTTTCCACAAGTTTCGCAGTAAGTTGAATTTTTTTTAGTTCAAATCATGATAGTTCTACTACACCTAGAACATTAAACATATAATGCATTTTCTTTTCTTTATTTTAATTTAAAATGTTGTAAAGTAAGATAATTATCTTGTGAAATTAATTTAAGGTAGGTAGACATAAAATTGGCTTTGATATCCACAATTATTTTTCTTTTTGTAAAAGAAAAAAGGGTTTTAGGAGAAAGCTTTGATTCTCACATTCTTTGAATCTTTACTTTTCCCTCCTTTTTATATAATGGCATTCTTTACAATTGTTTTTACTCATCCAAATCCTTTTTTTTTTTTTTTTTGGGCCATTGTCACATGAGACAAGAGGGTTCATCATCCAAATTTTGTTCTTTATTGTACGACTTTTTTCTTTTGAATCTTACAAGTGGTTGGTTATATAGGAAGATTGATATAATATTTGTTCAAATAAACCATATGAAGTTATGATTTGATATGGGATTTTTATGGTAAGAAAATGATAATTATCCAAGTTTTATCCGCTTTAAAATTGTATTTGGAGTATAAATTGTCTAAATTCTTTTTGATAAAATATCCCCCGTTTGAATAAACACCACATACCAATGTTATTGAAAGCTTTACTAGAGAGGGTTTTCTCTCTATTTGTATCTAAAAAACGTATATAATTTTGATATAACATATTATACGATGCATGAATAATAATGATAAAGTATTCTTTCACAACCTGGAAGAAGAGCGTCCAAAAAAATTACCATTGTCGTTAGATACAATCGCCCTAGCAAGACTATGAGCCAAAAAATTACATTCTCGCACGCATTTAACAAAGGAGACGCTTCCTCCTTGAATCAAATCATCGATCACACTAGAAATTAGAGAAAACTCCAATTTGTCTTCTGATTCTCCGACGAGCACCTTCACTACCTCAAAAGCGTCGGATTCAACAACCAGGGGTCGACGGATTCAACAACTGAGTTGTCATTTTGAAACAGATATCTAAAATTTTAGATAAATAAAATTTACTTAAAAATCCTTAAAATTCAACATCATTAATATAGATTCCAAAATCCCTTTTCCTTTAAACCATTTCCACTCTCAACATCCAAGACAAAGCTCAAAATACTTTGGGTAGGTATCCAAAGCCCTTTTTGTAATTTTGCTTGATTTGGCTTTGGGAATCCAAAGGCCCTTCATTTTTTCCCCAAAGAGAATTTAAATAAAATAAATAAAAATAGAGAAATTGTAGCCAATGGAATATGGGCTTTTCCCCACCCATGTGCTTTGCTGGCTTGATGTGATATTCATGTGATTCAATTAATAGGGAAAAGAAATTTGCCACTCTACCCATATATAATAATTTCAACCCTATGCCTAAATTTTTCATCTTCCATAATTTACATGGCATGAAAATAAACCTTTTTTTCAAAAAATATATATATAAAATTAGTAGTTTGAGTATCATATTCAAATTGGTCCAAGTTTTAAATACCGCGTTGAATTCTATGCTCTTATTTAGGCTCAACTATTGACGTGATTTATAGAGTATTTATGTGACATGTTCATTAGTTTGTTCAACTGTTTGTTACGTCATATTTCAATTCACCCCAAAATTTTATTCTTTTATTTATATAATAATAGGTACTATATTTATGCTTTTAATTGTGTACTATCAAATGCATAGAGGATTTGAGGAAATTTGGTGCTTTTAATTTTGGTACTATTGAACAAATGTAGAAATCTTTCCTAGAGATAGGTAAACAACTCATAAAGGATTCCATTTCCTCTCGTTTCAATTACCTTTGTTAATAAAAGCAAAAATAGAGACAAATAATAGCTGATTTATGAATGAAGTACTATAACAATATATTAAATATTAAAATAGTGTTTTGGTCCCTGTAGTTTGAAACTCGTTCTATTTGAGTCTTTGTACTTTCAAATTTCAAATTTAGTCCTTACTTTCAATAAATCCTAAAATTAGTTTCTACAGTTAATTTGTCGTTACATTTTCTTTAAAAAAAGTGTCTATTAGTCTTCCATCTATAATTTTGGAAACATATTCCCATTATATATATATATATTTTTTAATGAAAACTGTTTTATTTAATTTTTTACCAAGTTCAATAAAAATTAATTTCAAACTAATAATAAAGACTAATATTAATATTTACTGAAAATATCGAGATTAAAATAGAATGAGATCCAAAGTATAGGGACCAAATGGTATTTTAATCCATATTAGATAATGTTAATTTTAATTAATGAATAGTTATATGTGTTAAGTATCAATAAATAAGATTTTTTTTTTTAAAAAAAAAGCATCAATAAATAAGGTTTTTTTAAAAAAAAAAAATTCTGTCAATAAATAAGATTGGTTTTAAGTAATGAGTGGTTATATATTTTAGTATCAAAAAATAGTTCTTTTATATCTAATTAATTGATAGATTATATTAAATTTCTCACGAGTGGAAACTTTAATTTGAAAACAGAATCTGTTTAATTGTGTGATTTAGTTTTTAGTGCTTTATTAATATTAATTGAATTTTATGTGTTTTATTACAAACTTTATTTAATTTAGTTTTTATAAAATATTTCTCATTACTTATTCAATTTTTGGGTTCAATTGGATAAAATGAAAATTATAAAATTAAATTGAGCTAAGCATAAAGGTTAAAAATGATTTTCTTTTTCTTTTCTTTTCTTTTCTTTAAAAAAAAAAAAAAAAAAAAAAAAAAAAAAAAAAAAAAAAAAACCTCTTAAAAGATAAATATCAATTATATGTTTGCTACTTTTTTATGTTTTGAAGGTAGTTAGAGCATGTCACACTTTTTATATATATATATAAAGGCTATAGAAAAAGAATTTAAAACAAAATTTTGGTTTAAATCAACCTCAACTTTCATAAATATTGTTTAAATTTGTAAGCTTTTAAAATATTTGTTTTACTTCTTAAATTTATAAATACAAATAACTATTTTATCTATTTCTATTATTTTGCCATCAATTTCTATCCCACCGAATACCTACTTTAGCAAGCACTTCAATTCCCGCTAAGTAACACTTTAATACTATACCCTAGAATAATAATAATAATAATAACAATAATAATAAACACCTCTGAAATCATAAATACCTATTCATTAAATAACCGAAAATATAATAACATTTTGAAAATTCAAACAATCACAAAATTTTCCCAACAAAATGAGATTTAAATCTCAAATCAACTAGACTTTTAGGACCCATCCATCAAAAATAAATAATCACAGACTATACAATTAATTCGAAACTAAATAGAAGTAAATAATTTAGGAAAATGCATTAAATTAGCAATTAATCCACTATATAAAAAAAGTTTGCAGTTGTTCTACATAATTCCTTCACCTTTGTTGTTAAAAATGAAATGCTTCCTAACACAATAATTATAACAATAATAATAACAAACAACAACATTAAATTATATAATATATTATTATGATATAATAATGTAGGACTGTGGGCCACACTTTTGTTCAGCCTCCCCAGCCAGCCTTTCTTCTTCCTCTGCATTTCATTATATTTACTTCACAGTCAAAAACCAATCACGTCACGCCACGTCAGATCCTCACTTCATTCTCATTGGTCCGTCTGGAGATTATTCTTTTTCAAACCCTAAAATTCTTGCCGATGAAGGTCTGGCCGAACTGCCAATCAGCGGGCGCCACGTTGAAGGAGGTGGATGTCCTTCTGTCACTGCCTGTCACTCTAAAGGACAGGGCCTGGCCCACCAGCACGGCGTTTGACTGCCAGTTTTGACCCCAGTTACGGCTCATGCTCATCCACCCGGTGCGCGTGCCTTTCACGCTCACCCTCACGATATCCCCTGCGCCTGCGACGTTCGTGATTAGAACCAAGTTGAAGTACCTGAACCCGTGGATCGTGAATCGGATCCCCCCTTGCTTCCGGCATGCCACTCTGCGTAATTTTCTTCCGTTAGCCCTCACTAAACCGTAATTTCACATTTTAAAACAAAAAACATAGTTTTTTTTTTTATTACAAAAAATTATGTTTTATTTTTTCTTTTCAAACAACAGGTAGATGATCATATTTAAAAATTACTCATTTATTCCTTTATTTTAATTCTTTTTTATTAATATCTAAAGATTAAATTAGAAGTTTAATCTAACACAATGTATTTTATAAATATTAATATATCTTAGATTTATGTCTAGTTGGTGTCTTAAAAAGCAACTTAATTCACAATGTAATTCTGTTAAATTATCGATGTATTCAAAAGCTTAAGTAGATGAAGAATAAATTTAATTATATCACTACTCTACTAAATTCTTAAATAATTTACTATTGCATTACAATTAAATTAAATTAATTTTAAAAAATAAAAAAGTTTAAAAATCTGCTTAAAAAGTTTAAATAAAATGCCCTTGTTATTTTATAAAAAAAAACAACTAGATATTATGACCAAATGAGTAATTTAATCCTTAATTTGTCAATTATCTTTTTTTTTTTTTTTTTTTTGGAAAAAGCCAATTATCTTCTATAGCAACTCTTTTTACTCTTCATCTCATCACTCTACTCCACCACACTAAGAAAAGAAAATCAGAAAAATAAAAATAAATCTAACATTTTGTATCATTTAAAATCATAGAGACTATATTACCCCCCAAAAAAATGGATAGGCGAAATTGTAATGCATACTTCAAGAAATTAGAAGGGGCAAAATGGTAATTTAAGCAAAAAAAAAAAAAAGGAAAGAAAAGAAGCGATAAGGCGGAGGAGTAAAGAGGCTGACCGGCGATAGGCGACGGGGACGATACCGGCACGGTACTCAGCGATCTTAAGAAACATAGGCATCGCCAAATCGAAATGCGGGCGAGGAGGGTTGCACCATCCGCCATTGTCGCTGGGCAGAGCGAAGTTCGGAGGGCAGAAGTTCGTCGCCGTAATCACAATCGACGGGCTGCCCGAATGGCACCATCTCGGGTCATTCGCACATTTGATCTCGAAACACGCGCCGCAGCTCAGCCCATTGTTGAACAGCGCCGTGCTCAATGCCGCCGTGTTCACCCCGTAGCCCTGGCTGTACAAATTCCCATACCCACAAGCCCCACCTGCACAAAAAACCCAAAACCAGAAATCAAAATCAAAACCCCACCACCCATTGGAACTCCAATCTCCTCATTTCAACATTCCGTCGTACCCATCGTGCCAGAGGCGTCGGAGCCGCCGTAGAAGGTGGCGTGGGCGCTCTGCCAGGAGCCGCCGGAGTAGACGCCGGGGATCCTGGCGGCGGCCGGCCACAATGCGGAGATGAGAGATGCAATGCAGAGGAGAATGGCGGATTTAGCCATTGATTTGGTTCAATCTGAAAGGAAATAACTGAAAAGAGAGAGAAATTGAGAGTGAGAAAGGGGAAGTGAGCGTTTGGAGAAGAGGGGATGAGGACTACTTATGGAGAGGAAGTCCTTTTGTGAATTTACAAATAAACCCCTCATTTAATGTCGAATCTTTTTGTGTATGTGTGTGTGAAAACAGTTTACGATTTTTTTTTTTTTTTTCATCACAAAAGTGAAAAAGAAAAAAAAAATATATATATATATAGATTTTAGGTTTTAATTTAGTAGATCGAGGCAAATGTGAGGATGGATTAAAAAAATATATGTATGGTTAAAAAACATATTTGGTTATGTAGTTTAATGATTTGGTCTTTGTAGCTTACAATTTGGTCATCTATATAGAGTATTGATGTATTTAGTAGATAGTGATTTAGTATATATAGTTTTAAATGCATTATTGATTCTTGAGAGATTTAGGGAAGGAAAATTAAGCCAGTCTAAGTCACTAGTACGAAGGAGCAAGCGAGGGCCCTCGGTTGAGACACTAACAATGCATAGAAAGTTATGGGTGAGAAAAATTGCTTGGATCATATCTAGACAAATTGAAGCGGGATGAAGAGTAATGGTACAAAGTGGACAATGTGGGAAAATATATATGGGGATGTATAGTTTCAGACATACTCGTTACACGAGACCCACAAGACATGAGAGACAAATGAAGTTGAAGTAGACATGATCAGTATATGGAATGTTTATCAAGCTCAAGTATGGACAACTTGATCACATGTGCTCTACTAAATATGCAACCATGGAATCAGGGTTTTTTCACGATAGGAATTAAATGTTATAAGTTTTAAACTACATGGACTAAATTGTTGTATGGAAGTTTAGCGGACTACATCAACAAATTTTAATAAACTACAAATACTAAAAATCATATTATATAGCAAAGTTTAGATATTAGATTATTACTTCATAAAAGTATGATGACCAATTGATATATATCGAAATAGTTTAGTTTAAAGTTGTTGAAAATCTCAAGTTTTGATTACCAATTAAATGTTGATCACAATAATTTTCTTTTTTCTTTTTATAATAAATTATGATACTAGCATAACAGAAATAGTATAGACTAGTAAAACTATCTATTGTCACATTCTAATCACACAAACAAAAAGTATAACATTTCAAAAGATTTGAGACGTCAAGGTAGTGTAGGTCTATAAAACTTTAAAAATGACCAAATTAGTGCAAGGGAGTAACTCAATAAAATAGATAATTAAGTTTTTAAGAGGTGCTTTTATATGTGTACATATTTGTCGTTTAGAGATCGAACGTTACTTATAATTGAGTAGGAGGTTACCACAAAGAGTTCAAGATGATTGATGGTCGTTCTCAACCTCCTTTCACTACCGCATTAATCATGTGAGCCCCTACATGAATTAACAATCAACTTCCTTAATTATTGAGGTAAAAGACATTTTGCTCGATACATGACTGTTTGAGCT
Source organism: Luffa aegyptiaca (assembly GCA_017139565.1). Taxonomy (NCBI): domain Eukaryota; kingdom Viridiplantae; phylum Streptophyta; class Magnoliopsida; order Cucurbitales; family Cucurbitaceae; genus Luffa; species Luffa aegyptiaca. The sequence continues at coordinate 1,972,244 of CM029404.1, read as the reverse complement.
TAGCTTGTTTAACTGCATGAACGCCACATCGCTCTCGATATCATGATTGTATATGAAGTTTGGGAAAATTTCTAGTACTAAGGTAGTATGAAACATTTTCGATACTACCTCCATCCATTGTTTGCCATGAAAGAAGTATTTAAGAATGGCGTGGGACCTATGGAATAAAATGTTATATCATTAAATACTCATTAAATGACGTGTCAAATGCTGAATAGAGGGAATATTCGTAGTACTAGAAATTTTCCCATAAAGTTTTTAAAATTGATCCACAATGACAATGTACATTGTATTAGAATCGAGATATTTCATATTGAATTTAAATTGACATGTCTTTAAAATAATTTCTTCATTACAATTGTCGTTGCTTAGTTAAGTGCATACTTGATAGGCGAAATGAATTGATAAGTAATTTAAAACCACACAAATAATATATTGTTTTTACAAGCCAATTAAATTGTGGATGGATGGCTTAAAAAATAGGGAAAAAATCAATTTTGACCCTTGAACTTAGCAAGTTGTATCAATTTTAATTCTAAATTTTCAATTTAATCAAATTGAACCCCAAACTTAACAAATTGTGTATCAATTTGAACCTCAGACTTAGCATAAGTGTTGCAATGTAGACCTTTGGTCAACTTTTCATTTGAATTACCATTAAAACATGTAATTGACAATTTTGTCTTCTTTTTTTTTTTAATTCACATTGCACCTAAGTTGGTGTTTTGTATGAAATTTATTGGAGAAACTCTTTATCAAAAGAAATCAAATATCTCGGACTATTCTTCTCATTGTTATTAAAAAAAAAAAAAAAAAAGTTATTGACAACAGGAAAAATCCATGAAATATGAGAAATAAAAACTAAAATTTCTTTATTTTCGTTTCCTACCGTTGTACATTCTTCTAATTAGCAAGAAAAAAAAATAGTAAAAGAAGGAAAAAAAAAAACTCACAAAGTTCTTAGCAACGAAAAAAAACCATGAAATATTTGAAGATAAAAAAAAAAACCTCCAAAATTGCTTTGTCTTCTTAATCTTAGATAGTAGCAAAAAAGCCCTTACAAGTTTTCAACAATGAGAAAAAGTAATCTAAAATAAAGTTTCTCTAATATTTTATTTATAACAAACAGATTCAAGTAAGAAAAAAATGAAAAAAATTTCAATTACGTACGGTGGTTCAAACGGAAAGTTAACCAAATGTATACTTTGTAGTTTGTAACACTCAAGTATGGGGTTCAATTTGATGAAATTGAAAAATTAGGATTAAAATTGATGTAACTTAATCAGTTTTTTTTTTTTTTTTTTTTTTTTTTTGAAAAGAAAAGAAAAAAAATGATTCAATATGATGTAACTTGCTCAGTTTAAGGTTCAATTTGATGAAATGAAAAGTTCATGATTAAAATTGATACAACTACAAAGTTTAGGGTAAAAAAATGATTTTTTCCCTAAAAAATAATAGGCGATTTTTTTTTTTCAAGAAAAAAATAGTGAAAAATTAAAATAGGAGTTTTTATTTTAAAAAGATAGATCTAGGGTGATAATTAATTTCCAATAATATTTGTAAATATGAGATGAAATGGAATCCAGCTATTTTTTCTCAAGCTCCCACATTCTCTCTCTTACGTGTCAACGCGCTTTGTCACGCACACAGAGTAAATATTATTCTTGACTTTTTTACCCTTTTTAACCACTAAATTCTTTTCTTTTTAACATTTTTTTCTTTTTACCTATTTTCATCAATATTGTCAGAGAAGAGAAGTACTTTGAGAAAAGTGTTCTAGAAACAATTATTTCATTATTTAGAATGAAAATATGATTATATTTTTTTTTATAAATATAATAAACGGCCTATGTTTTTTTAAAAAAAATTGATAGTTGCTTTCTTTCTTTAAAAAAAAAAAAAGAATTAATAAGAGTTGTTTTCTTACTTAAATTAAAGATTATGAGCAATTTTTTCAAATGTACAGGTTGCTCAAAACTATTTAAAAAACGTTATGAAAAATTATTGAAAATTGATCCTTTGTACAAAAATATAGATTAAATACACTTTTGATTAAGAAAGGTTTGAATTTTATGTCTATATGGTAAACTTAAAGGTTTAGAAAATAGTCCTAATTGGTCGATTAACTCACTTGAGTGTGGTTTGGTGGTTAAGTTGCTAATTGATCTTTTTTTAGTTCAACAATTGAAGGGATGAAAAGTTAAACCATCGACCTTTGAGATGGTAATTGATGTCTTATCTAATAAGTTATACTCAAATTGATGCTGATTGTATTTGTTGATTAGGTAAAATATAATAATTTAATATTATATCTCGGTTATTGGACTATGAGGTGACATCTCTCTTTCCTCTTCCTCTCTCCTCTTCTCTTTTCTCCTTTTTGACAAATGTCGTTGGCATCGTTGTTACCTCCTCCCTCGTCACTATCAAGTGTTATCACCCCATTGTCGTTAAAACATCCATTATTGGACTTGAATGAAGGATTGTTGCTCGCCTTCATGCTTGTCCTCCCTCTCCTCCCCTATCGAATGAATATATTTTGAAGGACATTTCGTTCAAATATGAGTGGAAGATCAAACCATCACCCTTAACAAGTGTCTTAAACTTGAATAAGAATTGTAATTAATATCTTCAATAAAATTAAATTAGAAATTTGCTCATTGCAATTTTTACACTTATTATTGTTTTGGTTCTTAAACTTTCAAAATATCAGTGCATGACCATTTATGTTATTGTCACTATTTATTGTTAATTATTTAAAATGTGGAAGTTTTTTTTTTTAAAAAAAAAAAAAAAACTTAATTTATATGAATATGTGACTTTAAATTTGTATGAATATGTTGACCTAAATTTGTATAAATATTGTTAATTGTTTAAATTGTTAATTTTTTTTCTTTTAATGTGGATATGTGACTTTAAATTTGTATGAATATGTTGACCTAGATGAATATTAGAGTTACTTAAATTATTATGGCAGATAATAGGTAACATAATCATAACAAAATGATTATTTTGTTTTTTAAAAAATTTAGAGACTATAAAAGCCATTTCGAAAGTTTATAACCAAAATATTTTAAAATTTAACAAATAGACTTTTTTGAAAAATTCAACGATGAAAATAATAAATAATAAAAAAAAAACGTCTAGAAACGAAATAGAAATTTAAACTCATAATAAACTAACTATGTCAACACTTTATTTAAAATAAAATAAAAAAAGGTCAACACTTCAATATTTCTTCAAAAACAATACATCACATTTGTTTTAAACATGACATGTGATTTGATAAGTTTATTTTTTATTTTGTGTTTTGTTGACAATATTTTATTTATTACCTATAGAAAAGCTTAAAATTCACCATTCTAAAGGTATTTTTAATCTTTGACAATATAATGAAAATTTTATAAAATGTATGTATATGGCTGGATGATATTTTCAATGCATATTCATGAATAATTAAAACAAAAATTATTTTCTTCAACTTAAAATTTCAAGATTCAATCTTTTATAAAGAAAACCTACAACTAGAAAAAAGAAATCTTATGAACGAAAATTAATTTCAAAATGTTATTTTTTTAAAAAATAAAATATTATTAATTACTACCAAAGATGAATCTGAAAATTGTATTCTCGGCCTAATTTCAAAGCGCTTGCAAGTTTTTTTTTTTTTTTTTTTTAAAAAAAAGTATTGTTGAAAATATTGAAAATTTGTATTTTGTTTTATTTAGAAATTAAACATTCCAAGACCTAATTCGAAGGCCAAAATAATAAAGTTTTAAATACTTTGACAAAGTATTGTACTCTTGGAAATATCGTAATTTTTTTTTTTAATTTAGTTAGTTAATTACATATTCCAAGGCCTAATTTGAAGTCCTTGATTTGGTTAAGAATTCGTAAATAATCTCGAAATAGGATCGACAATCATTACAAATGATAGTAGAGACCAAGATCTCTCACAAGGAGACATGATTTGAAGAAAAATTAAGTAAAAGTTTTTTTTTTTTTGAAAAATTAAGTAAAATTTTCAAAAAAAAAATTAAGTAAAAGTTAGTTGAGAGATACACAAGAATTTAGATGTCGAATCTAGATTCTCCATATTGGATCACGGTTGTCACATTGTTTCTCTTTATGATTTTAATGTACATTTTTTATGGTTTGGTTTTTGTTTATTTTATTTTATTTTAGACTCTATATTTTTACAAGCACATTAGATTAATTCTTGATATAAAATATCCAATCAAGTAACCAAAAGAAAAGAAGAAGAGAAGAACCTGACATCTCATTACTTAAAAATTAACATGACGCGGTAATACGTTAGTTGGTTTTATATATATAGAAAGTTGAAGTAACATCACATCACTGACATGTGGGGTGCTATGCCATATTCATATTCATAAATAATTCATTTTCAAATTTAGTATTCAATTCAATACATACAACTTATAACACAAGTTTATACAGAGAGCTCATAATGATTTTTTTTCAAATGAAAGCATAGAATTTAAATGACAATGATAGAAAAGATTTTTCGTACAAGACTTCAAACAATCAAAACATAATATTTAAAAGGTTAAATCATCAATTCAATCCCTATAATTTGTTTTTATTTTAAATTTGATCATCAATAATTTTAATAGTTTCAATTTGGTCCATATAGTTTGGTCAAATCTATAAGTCATTTTCATATCTAATACATGACTGGACATTGTTTTCAACTTGCAAGTGTTATCTGACGTGTTAGGGTTTACGACTAAGTATAAGAAATAGAAATTATGTTTTCTCGAGTGGATAAAAAACAATATGGAGATAATTTTCGAGATTTAGAATTATAAAGACTAAAACAAAATAGGTATGGATAGCGTAAAAATTACCAAAAAAGATGAAGAAAAATGTGGAATCACCATTTACTTTGCAAAAGGGAGAGGGGGCAAAAAAGTGAATGGAAAATAAAGAAAAAAGTGAAATAAAGTGAAGTAGGGAGAGGAGGTTGGGCGAGATGAACGGCTGGGATTGAAAGGAATTAGGTGGGGCCGGAGAAGAAGAAGACAATCAGAGTGGGGCCCAGAAGGAAGGTACACAATAAAAGCAGTGTGGTATCCCACAGCTGAAAAAATCTGTTACCCCATAGGCCATAGCCAATGCAGTAGTTGGGGATGGGGAATAATTGGAACCAGCAAATCAATTATTATTATTATTATTTTATTTTATTTTTGTAATGTGCAATAAAATTAATTAGTTTCAGTATTTTATTTTTTCAGGTGTAAATATGTATTTTCAAATATGGAAAGAAGTTTTAAATTGTATAGAAATAGCATTATTCATAACTGGCACAAAATTAAATATATTGAAAATGTTTATCATCCCACCTACACAAAAATTTAAATGGAAAAAAATACACACACACCTATTATGTGTTACCAAAAAAAAAAAAGAACAATAAACTAAACCTTTGAGTGTTTTTTTTTTTTTTTTTTTTTTAATTTTAAATCTATGTAAGTGAACTGAGGCGTTAAGTAAAGTTTCCTTTTAAGTGAAGGAAGTATGAACATTTTTACCAATAGTTTGAGGTACAATTTTGTTGCGAGGCACTAAAAGTGACTTATTTGTGAACTTTTCTACTATAATTCTAAAAAACCGAATCTTTTCTTACGTAAAGTTGTCAAAGTACACTTAACTGTGGAATTTGAAGTTGATACTAATTATAATTAGTATTCGCCATGTAATTTACCAAAAGATTTTGTAGTTTTAATAAAATAAATGATTTAGTTGGTAGGTGAGTTAAATCTTCTTAATCTTTTAAGCGAGCAAGGGAATCAATTCTAATGCTAAAATGTTGTCCAAAGACAGAACTTTGAATTTATAATTTTGATTTCATTAAATGGAGTTATGAATTTTAATAAATTATCAAATTAATTTAAAAAAAACAATAAAAACCTAGCACAACTAAGTCTAGACCAACCACAAAATTAAGTAGTAGAAAAAATTAAAAAATAAAAAATAAAAAATAAAAAACCACTGGAACTAGCTAAAACAAGCATCGAACACGAATCTACCTAAACATATTTCTATTGGGTAAATGCATTATAACTTCCGCTAAAAAGTTCGAAGTTCAAATCATTACCACAAATATATTGTTGAATTAAAAATTATATATATATATATATATTTTTTAGCACAACTAGTCTAAAGACAGAGTTGTGGGAGGAGTAAAATTACCTTGTTAAATAAAGGAGAAAACTCAACCATACTTGATGTTAGTAATAATATTTTGAATTTTTATTAGGATTAGATTATATTATTTGAATTTGATTTGATTTGGTTGATATTTGAATTATGATTTAGTCTTATCCATTTTAAGGTAAATTGGTATTTTGATTATATATTTTAGGTTAAATTACAAGTTCTCAAGGTTGTATCGATTTTGTCCCTAAACTTTAAAACGTGTCTAATAGGTCCCTAGACTTTCAATTTTATGTCTAATAGGTCTTTAAACTTTAAAAATGTCTATTATGTCTCTCAATATAAAATTTTGTATCTAATAGGTTTCATGTATATTTGGGATTTTAAAAATGAACTAATCTATTAGATATAAAATTGAACTTTACGACTATTGGGACCCCAAACTTCACATTGTGTATCTCATAGGCTTGTAATTTAAAAAAATGTCAAATAGGTCAAAGACTTATTTGATACAAAATTAAAAGATGAGGGATCTATTAAACACAAAAGTGAAAGTTTAAGGACTTACTACATACTTTTTAAAGTTCAGAGACTTATTAGACACAAAATTGAAAGTTCGGAGACCTATTTGACACTTTTTAAAGTCCAAGACCAAATTGACACAATCTTCAAAGTTCAACAACCGAAGTTGTAATTGAAACTATATTTTATTAGTGTGAATATATAGGTCAATTATTTGGTCATGTATCTATTATATGCAATTTATTTAATGAAACCTGAGCTAGTTATTTGTAATCACTCTCAAATTTTACTTTCTCTATGAATTCATAGATTTAATTTAATTTAAGAACAATTTCCTTTGCGAACATGATGATGACTCAACAATTAGGACACTCATACCTTCCATTGAGGTTGAAGGGTTCAAATCCTCATCGTCAATACTCAAGGTGCATAAAATTCATCGTTCCTCAAATGTATTACAAGCTTTGATATTATTAGCATCGGGCCATTATATACCATGTAAGTGCCCCAATTCTTTCTAGGCATACTCTAGTCTTAACACACTTTTCCTACTTCATCCTAGTTTGTTTGTGAAGTTTGGGATAGTATTGACATGGAACAAGTCAACTCAAGTAACTTCGGGAGAAAACATTAGTAATGACATATCTTTATCAAGATATCTAATGAAAAATAGACTCATTTTTAGGAAATTCATAATATATCATTTTTATTTTTACTTGATCGAGATTACTTTGATTAAACTTTCAATTTTATTAAGTTAATCTCTAAACTCAATAAGTTATGACATTAACTTATTGAGCTGGAAGGGGTCCCATACAAGAAATCGTAATCGCCGGTGGAGAGAGAGGGAAGTGAAAAGGAGAACATGATCTAAATCCGTAGTCGACCGCAGGAAATCCAAATCTCTTATCCCTATGATGCCCAGTCAGCAGCCACGTCATCCGCGCACATCCGCCACGTGGTGGAAAGTCAAAGCCTATGTTGACATTGGATTCCTATGGCTTTGTTTGGAAACATGCAAATCGAAACAAACGAAACGATTATAAGACATAGACAACCACGCCTTGGCCTTTTCCCTTTACGGTCACAAACTCAAACATTCCCGTTTTTCTCATCTATTTCCGAAGATTCTACCTTTTGATTTTTGTGCTACATTTCCATTCTTCTTTTTCATAAAAATAAAGTTACATTTAAGCGATAATTTAAAGGTCAAATGTTCGAATCCTCATTTCAAATGTTGTTCAACTAAAAAAGCATAGGGATTAAATTGAAAATTTCAAAACTATAGAGATCAAATTAAAACTAAGGTCAAACTATGAAGACTAAATTAATAGTTTTTAGTTTCTCCACATATCCTTTTAGTTTTTCTTCTAGATATCAAGTAGTTATACTATTGACGATCACACATGTTCTGTTATCCATATCAAATAACCTTTTCAAATACGACCATCCAATATGGACCTTTTGTTGGGCGTCAAAATTTTGGACTAACATTATTGATGGGGTTTTGCTCAAATAAAATTCAACAATGAAATTGTTGATACCGAAATTTGTATCGCCAGGTCAATGGTAAATTTGTAAGGGATGGGGACAATCATGTGCCTGCAACAAAGGGAACTGAGAACCAGTGCAGTGCTAAGTCACACACACTCCAATGCTCAAGTTATAATAGAGTTTAGAGAGTGCTTAGAGAGCTTAGACCGTAGTAAACAAGTGAGTATTTTGACGTACCTTTCCCTATTTCAGGGTGTTTTATTTATAATACCGAAGTAGGATAGTGAAACAATTGACGTTTATCTCTCCAAGAATGTTGTCTTGATTCTCAGACCTCTTTAATTGACGGTTATGAATCTGTAACTATCATTGGACTTGGTCAGTTGTAACTGTTGTTGGCCTTGACCCTTATCTTATTCATAGGACCCTTAAACATCTAAAACCCTGACACTTTGATGGTTGTGGTTCATCTAGCCCTTTTACGGAACAACTCTCAATTCACGGTTGATCCCTTAACGGATCGATCGTGTGAAGCTTGGTCGACCCCTAGCCTTGGAGGCCATGGCTGACCCTTATGGGGGTCAGTCCTTGGGCCTTGGCAAGTCAACCCTACGGCTTTTAGGCCTCATGGGGGTCGGTCTCTTGGCCTTGCTGACTATTCTTGGGAGTTTCAAGCTCTTAATATGTCCTTTAGGCTCTTTTGACCTCTTAGCCTATTCTCGAACATTGTATCCTAAATGGACTTAATGTCAGGTTCAGTCGAAATTCTACCATCAACAGAAGTTAAGCTACGAAGAATCCCAAAAAAAGAAAAAAAAAAAAAAAACAAAAGCACAAATAGTTACAAAGGAATTGAAATATTGAAAAAGAAGAATTGTTAGATCTACAATGAGAGCATATAGACTTGATTGATGCTAATGAAATGCATAATTACGAGTGGTGGTGAAAACCTTCCTTAATTGATGAGTCATCTTTTATATTTTTCATTTGAAATAAGTTCTATTTTATTTTATTCTATTATGAGTCATATTTACATCAAGTTCTTGAAGAATGAAAATGGAGTCATCCTAAATGGTCCTCCCAATTAAAAAGTTTAGTCCATTTACCTTCTGCTTCATTTTTTATTTTAGTTTTTGAAAATTATGCTTGTTTTTTAAAAAGTTCTTATCTCTATAGAATTTTTAGTCAAAATTCAAAAACAAAAATAAGTTTTTGAAATAACTTTTGACTTAGATTTTTTAAAACATGAAAAAAAGTAGATAACAAAATAAAGAAACTTTATAGATCGAAAGTAGTATTGCTTATAAATTTAATTTTCAAAAACCAAAAATAAAAAACTATCCAACACGACTTTAACATTTTGCTTAAATAATAATAATAATAATAATAAATATAACATTCTGGGAAGATGGTTTTTAGGACCCACTATTTCTATTTTTAGATGGAAACTTTATGAACTCAAAAGGAAATGAATAAAAAAAAAAACTATTTTACATTGTTAAACCCTTGTGTCTATTCTCAAAAAAATTAAAAAAAAAAAAAAAAAAAAACCTAGTGTCTGTTTTCACATACAAGGATGAAAATATCGATATCGGTACTAATATCGGTAACTCAGATTTACGGATATATCGACGGATATTCCGGTAAAAATGACGGATATCACGGAAACTCATAAAAATATTCTGAATTTTTTTATGAAACTTTGAACTAAGCTTATTTAAGTAATAAACTATTAGTTTAAGCATATATATCAATAATTATAACAATAAAGATAAGTATATGTGAAAATTATAACAATAAACATATGTGTGAAAATTATAACAATAAACATATGTGTGAAAATTATAACAATAAACATAAGTAAATGTGAAAATCATAACAATAAACATAAATAAATGTGAAAATTATAACAATAAAGATAAATATATGTGAAAATTATAACAATAAAGATGAGTAAATGTGAAACTTGTAACAATAAAGGAAATTAAATGTAAAAATTATAACAATAGAGATAAGTATATTTAAAATTATCAAAGTTATACAAAATTATTACAAATATGCTATTTATTTATTAAAAAATAAAAATAATAAGTATTATATATAAATTAAATATAAAAATATATTATAGTATTAAAAAAGTATAATATAAAGTACAATGTGGTTGTAGTGGAATGATGAAAGAGAGAAGATGGAAAGGAAAAAAAAAAACAAGAAAATTGAACAATATCAATTTTGAATTCGTGAATTGAAGGATCATAGATGTGCTAGCCAACCAATTGAGCAAAACTTCACATGTTATATAAAAAATCTTATCAAATGGTTATCTTCGATATTTGGCCGAAATTTCTGCGATTTTATATCGATATATCCGCGATTTTTCCACGATATATCCGCGATATATCTTCCAATCTCCGCGTTTTTCATTGGTTCCATTCGATATATCGTCAAAACGATATATTGTCGATATATCGGCGATATTTTCGATATATCCACGATATTTTGGTAAAAACGATCTTACCCCCCATATCCATATCGCACCCTCGAGAAATTGGATATATCGACGATATATCGTCGAAATATCGCGATTTTTTCATCCTTGTTCACATAAAAGGAATATAATTATTTAATTATTATGTAGTTAAAAAAAATTATTTATTATTATGTTTATTGTTTATTTCCTTTTCAGCTCAACATAACATGAAGACCTAAACTTATAACTTCTTGAGGAGTATGTAACACGTAGAATTAAATAAAAATATAGTGCTAAACTAGTTTTTTTTTTTTTTTTTTTGAAATAAGTGCTAAAATAGTTAAACCAATTAAAGGTTAGTAAATAACTTAATAAACATTAATTAAACATGTTTGAGTTAAGACTAATCAATATATGATTTAAATATAATTCAATTGTTTAAGACATATATCATCGAATTTGAATCATCTGGTTTATGCATGTTGATCAACTGTTAAGCTTGTTGTCTTTTCCCGTTGAAATCTACATGTGCTGAATCAGTATAAAAGCTTCCCTTTATTCAACTTTCTTACTTCTTTTTAGTGCTCATCTTCCTTTTCATCCTTAACAATTTTCCATGAATTATTTTTTTTTTAAAAAAATATACATCTACATGTATTTTGTATTTTATTAATTTATTTGATGGGTAAATCAACACATTTTTTTTAAAATATTACTCAGGATTTTATTCATTGCATCTTAAAAAGTAGTTTAAAAGGAAATATCTTATGATTTTCTCTTTTACTCTTCATGTAATATCTTATTATAGTTTTAGCTATTAAATAAATGTTTTGACTATTTGATTTGTTATTATAATCTGACAATCATGATCATCTCCAAATGGTTGACTTTAAAATCTATGATATCAATTTTAATTAAAAATTGTTAATAACATTAATTACTTCAAATTTACAATATATGCCTGCACCTTTTTGTGTTGTTTATTTTATTATTCTATTTTTATTACTTATAACACAATTTAAGCAACAACAACAAAAATGCCAACAAGAGCTTAGCTCAACTGGCATAAAGTTGTAAAATATAAAAATGAAAGGTTTTATTACAAGTTTGATCCCTAAACTTTCAAAATTGTATCATTTAGGTCCCTGAACTTTCTAAAGTGTTTAATAGGCCGCTGAACTTTAAAAATGTCTCATAGGTCCTTGAACTTTCAATTTTGTATCTAATAGGTCCCTAACACATTTAGGATTTTTACAAATTAACCAATCTATTAGGTATAAAATTGAATTTTATGCCTACTGGGATCCTAAACTCCCAATTTTGTATCTAGTAGGTTTGTAAATTTTAAAAAAATGTGGAATAGGTCAATGATTTATTAGACAGAAAATTGAAAGTTGGAGGACCTATTGGATACAAAAGTGAAAGTTTAAGGACCTATTTGATACTTTTTAAAGTTCAGGGACCTATTGAACACAAAATTGAAAGTTCGAAATATATTTGATACATTTTAAAGTTCAGAGGCCAAATTCACAAAGATATAAAAATTGAAGGATTAACTAGTAATTTAATGGAAAGGAAAATATATATTTTGTGGAAGAGAAGAAAAGCAGGTGCCAGACATGTGCAGATAGGTAAAAGCGAAAGGCGCGTGGATTACACCGCACAGTATAGGGCGCGTCACATCCACATGTCCAATCCAAAATTCAGCCCCCATGTGCTCGTCGCACAGTTTCAGACTGCTAATACATGTGGACAAATGAGCTTCCCCCACGTGGCAAGCCAATTCGAGAAATAATTCCATGCATGCGGGACCAGTCTGCTCCCCTGAGCCCTCAGGCCCTTGATCGCCACGTGGCATCCACTCAGGAGTCTGATTTGGGAAAATTTCTAGTACTACGGCAGTATGAAAATTTTACATACTACCTCCCTTCATTGTTTGCTATGTAGGAAGTATTTAAGAATGGTGTGGGACCCATAGAATAAAATATTATATCATTGAATGCTCATTAAATGACGTGTCAAATGTTGAATGGAGGGAATAGGTACTATCGTAATACTAGAAATTTTCTCGTCTGATTTTGTTTTTCTATCATTTCTAAATAAATTTTAAATCCCAATGGGCAGAACCGCCACGTGGGCGCGCGTGCGTGGCCCTCAGTCTTCTGTTTGTCAAAATTATGTTGATAATGCCTAATGATATGGACCGTAGGGGTACCCCATGGAGATCTAAGACATGGATCCAATATTTAAGGTATTATTGGATTTTTTTTATACAAAAAAAAAATTATGGAATGACTTTAATTAAAATAAAAAAGATAGATTCATTAGAAAGTTGGAACAAAATTAATTTGGCTCATAGGATACATGCACTAGAATCTCATATTTTGATATACTAGTTAGCTAAAGAGGGAAATTTCCTTTTTTGAACAAAAAAAAAAAAGTCAATAAGATATAAAGCTCTAACAGCTTCAAAACAAACAAGTTCTTTGTTTTAAAAAAAAACAAGATTATTGTTACTTATTTTTAATTTGTTTACGTTCTATGTGATATGTCTTGAATATGTTATTTGGCACTTCGAATGACCAATTACGAAGGTTCGAGACAAAACGTGACCCTTGATGGGGGTTCGAGGGCAACGCCTCATAAGCTAAATTTCGTATAGAGATTAGTTATGTTATTTTCGTTTTGGACTTTATTTTGGACCAAATCTATTAGAGTTAAGAGAGGTGTCATATATAAACCCTCTTATCCTAAACTCCCTTAATCTTTTTATATCTGTTTTATTCCTCACTAATCGAAATAGTCTCTCTCTTTGTCTGTGGATGTAGATAACACACATTGTTAGTAAACCACGTAAATCTGTGTTGTTTTCTTCTCATTTCTTGATTCTTTGTTTGTTGAATTGATTACTGTTATAACATGCTCAAAGGAAGTCCAACAAAGCTTGACAATCCCTTGTTTGATGTTATTTTTTTTTTTTAAAAAAAAACCAGCGTTCATAAAGTAGGTAACTTGAGAAGAATTAAAATTCATTAGATAATTGAGCTTCAATCTCATTATTAGATCATCCCTTTTATGAATTTTTAGCGATCAAACATTGATAAGCTTGGATTTGAGGTATATAAAGAATGTGTCAATGTTTAATTTTAACTATTCTTTAAGCGGCTTCCAATAGTGTCACACTTCATTTTGAACACAATCAGGACGTTCTCTAACATTCCTCTGCATATATATTTACCGGATTTTCGATACATTTTCAAGCTAATCAAGAATACAGTGGCATTTCATTATTTAAATTGGAATTTACTTTCTTTCATATATAATGTTATTATCGTTTCAAATTGCCTAAACTAATTAGGCACAATAATTCCAATCTCTATACATGGGGAGGATTTGAATAATTGATTGTAAGTACGCTGACACTAATTCTTTTAGTTATTCAAGTTTGAGTTTAATATGTTGAAATAAAAATTATAATGTCAAATTTGAGAACAATTATAGCGGTAATTTGTTTTCTTACTAAATAAAATTAAGTCTGTCTTTGTACACAACATTGCATAACTTTAGTACGTTATTTTGTTGTGTTGTATAGTAAAATTTCTAAATCGTTTCCAAGAAACAATTGTGGCCTTATTCCCATTATTAAGATTTTGTAAAGTTTGATTTTTTTTAACCATTTATTATTTTAATCATGTTATATTATGATATATTAAAATATTAATTTGTTTTTGTGATTAAGTTTTAGATTTTATATCTCAATTTCTTCTATGAAGTTATATAGATTTGAATCTCGTAATGTTAGATTAAAAATGGTTTTTTCAAAGATTAGTTATTAAAAATTAAAAAAAAATCTTTGTCTTTTTATGATTTGGTTTCAAAATTATCATTTGTAGCTTGATAAAATTATTATATTTGCTGGCTAATTATTATAGAAAGAAACGACCAAATGGAAAAGACAAAGTAAAAAAAAACATAAGAAAATTAAAAATAACCTTGAATAAAAGAAAAAGAAGTTAAATGTTAAATTCTACTTGAGTCTATGCTTTGAATCTTGTGCTTGTGCATAAATTAATTGTAAAAGATTTTAAGTTACCTTCATAAATAATTATGGTTATATTTTTTTTAGTTCAACAATATAATTTGAAGATAGAAGGATATACTCGAGTATCTGACCACTTGATCGGTGATATATGTTAATTATTGCTGACCGATGCTCATTTTGACATGTTTCTATTTAGTCTTACTAATATCATGAATATTATATTAATGTAGTATGTGATTAAAAAAATTGATTAAGTTATTGGGACGTGACTAACAACTTTGACTAAATATAATAGAGACTATGAACCCATTAAGTTAATGTTTTAAAACACCCTAAAACAATTATGACCTTACTCCCATGATTAAGATTTCCTAAAGTTTGATGTTGTTTGACCATTCGACTATTTTTATCCTACAATATTATGACATATTAAAACATGAACTTATTTAAGTGATTTAATTTTAGGAAGTGAGTTAAGGTATCTCTACTTTTTTAGGAGCCGTATAGATTTGAATCTTCCACCTCACATGTGATATAGTATTATTCTAAAGAATGTGAAAGTAGTTTTAAAATTGATGCGTCCACTTAAAATTAAAAATGATTTTATTTTATTTTATTATTTATTTGTAGATTAATCGTTTAAAACAATTCTTTTCTTTTCCTTTTACGATTGGTTTCAAAATTATCATCAATATTTTATATTCGGTACCTAATTATTATAGAAAGAAAAGATCAAATGCAAAAGACAAACTAAAAAGACATAATATATATATGAAATGATATGAAGAAATAACCTTTAAAGACAATTATCTAAATCTATTTTCATGAAGCGTTTATTGGGATGAATAAAGAAGAAAAAAAAGTTAAATATTAAATTCTACCTTAGTCTATAAACTTTGAATATTGTGTCTATTAGATCAATTAACATCAAAAAGTTTTAAATTACCTAAAAAAAGTTTTGAATTATATTTCATCCCATTAACAATATTATGAACATTACATTAATGTAATATATGTGATCTAACAAAACTTGATTGAGTTATATTGAGATGTAATCCAACCATCCGACTAAATAAATTATTAATGTTGATGGTAAAATTTGGACAGACAGAACTCACTTGACCTTCACGTGCCACCAATGGTAAATTTGTTTGAGAGAAGGGAAGACGTGGCCTGCAAGATAAGGAAAACCTGCACACCGGTGTGGTGCTTTGTCACACCGCCTTCGATGCTTAAGAGGAGCCAGAGAACAAGAGGAGGAGTAGGGTTCAGAGAGTAGAGTTCGGAATCCCTTCTTCAGGGACGAAGAAGAGTTTAAATACTTGTTCTTGCTCTAGGGTTTTTAGGCATTCGAAAGTGATTCGGACTGAACCAAGTGGAACTAGGGCGACCGGGGGCACCAGGGACCGAACAGAGGCGGAAGGACTCGGCCCACGCAAGTGGACCGACCATTTGGGTTGGGCCAAGGCCCGATCCCTCTGGCCTATTTCGCATCCGGAGTCCATTTTCTGGTCCTGTTTTCGGGCTCGTGTCGGGTTTTCCTCGTCCGCTCCTTGCACCTCGAAGTGGTCCAAAATTACCCATAACAATTAACATGTTAAAAGTCAAAATTTCAAAACTTTTACATAAAATTTTCAAAATTGAGAAACTAAACAAAAACCAAAATGAATTTATAACTTAACCCTTGAATTATTTTGACATTGGCATCTAAAAATTTTTCCCTTTCCCTTGAAAGTAAGTACAATAATGATGCATTAATCAAAATTTTGAAACATGAAAAGATGTGTTTTTGATGATGTGGGTGTTGGTCAATCTTTCCCTTTGGACTTTCTTATATGGACATTAATGACTACATAAAGAATCTCTCTCTCTCTCTCTCTCTCTCTACAAAATTTCAAGTTCAATTTTTTTTTTAAGCTTATGAAAGTCAATGCTCACATATCCAAGAGTATTGAACAACTCAACCCACTATGATTTGTCTTTTTATAATTTAGAATGAATATGTTTGGGGCATCTTCAACTTTTTTTAAACTCAAAATGGAGTTGCGTTTTGCATATGCAACTTCCTTTCAAGGTGTCGTTTTTGCCCACCAATGATGTTCCTTTTTCCTTAAAGAACCCATAGCCAAAATGCCACAAGCTAAGATGAGTCAACTAATGAATCTTTGCTTTAAGACAAGCCAACTTTTTGCTACTTTCTTTTTTTTCTTTGTAAATTATTAGCTTTGTGAAATATTGTATGAAAAGAGAATTCAATTCAAGATTGTTGAGTAAAAGCTATGGTTAAGTTCATTGAATTAACTAAGATAAGTTTCTTCGATCTACACCTACCAGGTCTAAAGTTTTCGGTACACAACAGGCGTGGCTTGAATTGACCTTAGGACCAGGTAAAATAAGTAGGAGTGCAAGGAAGAACGTATAGGGAAAAGTTTCTTTGGTCCCCACTCTTTAAAACATATTATTTCTCTTCGCCTTTACAAAAATTCTCATTAGATTCGTTGAGATAAAAGGAGAGGACTCTAATCTTCTAGATTAACCTCCCTATTTATATTTATTGTCTTTGCGAAAAATTTCATTAGAATAGTTGGGGATTAGGATAGAGGTCAAAGGTTGGAGATAGGGAATGTATTCTCTCCATTCAAAAATTAAAATGAAGGGAAAATAATTCTTTTTCTTAATTCATTTTTGTTTATAACAACAAATCATGAGTTTTTTTCGAAAAATTTTAACACTCGAAGTGGAGCCGTCGTAAATAAAGTAGCTCACTAATTTTGGCTCGGTGACATTGGAGAAAGAAAAAGGGTAGCATTTGGTTTGAAGACATTCCTTTGCAAGTTTCACACTTATGTGAAGCAAATTTAGATAGCTTAATTGGTGTTATGCTTTAATGCTATTGCTTTTGTATTTTCAATTTGGAGTGTAAAAAGAGAGAGAGAGAGAAAAGTACAAGTTAAAAGGTATTTAAACATCTTGTCTAATGTCCAAATTCAATGCAATGGGCAACAAGGCAACCTCGTCCTTCGTGGATTTTAAGTTGGCCTAATGCGCTTAAGCTTGCCATAAACGATATCCTGAAAGTGACAACTAGTATAAAATCTCTTCTCATTATACGTTGAAATTTCTAATCTCTAATAACTTTATTTTTCTACCAAATTTAGTTGGTAAACATAGTACAACATTGATTATGAATATATAATATATTGGTACGAAACTTTTCAATGAAACTCAAAAGAAAAACTATGCAAACTTAAGTTTGAAGCGAATAATATTGTATTATTATAGTTTTTGTAAAAAGCCTCTTGTTACTCTAATAGTTAAATGCCTATGTAGTTTAAAAAATGTACACTTTACAGCTGTTGGGATAGATATGTTCTTTGAACTTATTATACTATTCACTGATGTTAGATAGTTTAACCCTATCTTAGTACAAGTTTATTAATTAAGTAAAATAGTCTTTTTAAAAGAACCAAACTTGTTTAAATAATTAGGGATAGCACACAAATGGCTAATGGTCACAACCCTCATTCACACCTCACTTAATCACTTTTTCCATATTGACTCATCAAATGGAAAAACAATATAAAATTTTGAAAAAAAGAAAATAAAAAATAAAAAAATAAAGAAAAAGAAAAAGAAAAAAGTTTAGCTATGCTTTGAATTAAAATTAATTAATTTTCATGCTTATCTTTTAGAAGAAACAAAGGAACCACATGGGATGTCCAAGTTTCCAACTTGGGTTTGAAAAGGGGTCTTTGCCTAAAGATTACTACTTGCATATTCAATATTCTATGAACTTTCAAATGCCTTTCCATGTGATATTTCAATTCAACAATAAGCTTCTCCCTCAATCAACCCCTCTAATTTGTCAAAATTTTTGGGTCATTAATTTGGCCTTCAAAAGATGCATTTAATTGACCTAACATATAAAAAGTACCCATTTTCTTCAAATTTTTTTTTATTGCCAACTTTTCTTTAAAGATAGCATTTAAATGAATGAAAAAAAAAAATCATTTTTTCATTGAGTCCTATAAAGAGCCTATAAGGATCACATTGGTACTTCTCCTAAGATTTGAGTCAAAATTATTTCAAATTTTGAAATCTTAGTCTATACATGTAAATAATGATTTAAACCTAACTTCATCTGTGTACATATGACTGTTTTAGCTTAGTGAAAAATAAAAGATGAATTGAAGACTTAAATTTAAGAGTTTTTAATTTTTGTTTTTAATGTCCAGTTCAAAGATTGTTTATCTAATTTGGATAACAATTTTATTTCTAAAAATAAACATGTGTACTATCATTTTCTTTTTATGGTTGCACATTTTTCTTCATCACAATTCATTGATATATTGGTTGCTAGGATAATAATCATGAATATAATGCTAGTATTTATATATGAACTGTTTTGTTGTTTATAGAATTTTTTAGTAGACATGAGAATTCTTATTTGATTCACTGCTTCATAGAAAGATTATCAAATAAAATAATAATCATGGTATTGATCAAATTCTAATGAAACGTCATTTTGAGATAATATATGACTAGCTCTTAAATATAATAGTCGTGAGCCAGGATATGGTGATAGGAATCTAGATGTTGTGCTCAGCCCCTATCATCATCCTCTAGCCTAAGACGTAGAGGACTTGTGATAAAGTTAGTGACTTAATAAATCGAATGGAACAACTGATGAGAGGCAGAGTGCCACCCTATGCAAAATTGAGAAATTCATCAAGCTAGACATGACTAAGTAGAAGTGTGCTTTGGTGACGATTCTAATTTGATTGTGTGGAGCTATCACATGAGCTATAATTAGAACGTGATGTCATTTGAAGTTGGGTCAGTTTTGAGTTGTGTTGTGCTGAGAGAGGATGAATATAAGTCATAACTCGACTTTTTCTTTTTTTTTATTAGTTCAGTAGTAGGGGATGGAGAATTCGAACCTCTAAATCTTTTGATCGATGACACATACTTTATGTCAATTGAGCTATGCCCACTTTTTTTTAATCTATACATTCTTTGCAATATTAACTAAATTTTAAAAACTAAAAAGTAAGCAAACAAACAAAATGATCATAAATAAACTCAAATATTTTGGAAATTCCAAGGGAGAAAATTAGGGTCCGTTTGGAATACATTTTAATTTAAATGTTTTCCAAGAATGCATTTTTAAAAAACATTTTGTACAAAAATTGTTTAAAATTTAAACACTCATATGTTTGGTTGCATTTCCTCATAGGTGTTTCTATACACAAGTTATTGTATACTAAAGACTCTTTTTAAAAAAGTTGGTTTCAAGTGTTTTTCTCAAAATGGTTTATTTATCAATCTCATTTTCTAATAAGTCATTTTTAGTGGTTGCCAAACACTATAAATTTTTTCAAAATGAATTTTTTTTTCAAAATTAAACACTTGAAAAGTTAAACTAAACGCACCGTTAGTTAACCACTTTTGGAATAGAGAGGAATTGGGAATTAGTGCAACTTTTTTTTAAAAAAAAATTAGGAAGTTTGACAATAGAGGCAATGGGGACAAAAATTGTCAACAAAGTGGGTGACTGCCTGGAGAACAACAGAAGTCCACCACATCCCATTTAATAATTGTTTACAATTATTGGATGGACTCTTATTATATGTATAAATTTTTTTTTTTTTAAAAAAAAACAATTTTAGCATATCAACTTTTTATTTTGATTATTAAAAGGTTATGTTGCTAATATTGTTACTTAAATGTTGACATGATAAACGCTGATTTGATCAATAAATTGAAATAATATGATGTAAGAATGTAATCGTTTATTTGAATTTTGAGCATGTAGAATGTATATATGTTTTTTTGAGAATATTATGATATATGTGGAATGTGGATTTAAGTTTAGGAGCAAGTAAAAATATATTAATTATTGAACTATGTTTATGTTGACAAAGAAAAAAAATATAAATTTTGATAAATATAAAAGTTTATATTATAAATTCATTTCATTTTTATTAAAATTAAAACACGTTATATCATAAATTATATATTATTTTAAAATAATAATTATTCAAAATTTATAACAAAAATTATGTAAATAAATAAAGTAATAATATTTGATATTCAATTAAAAGTTTAGTTGTAATTACCACTATTTTTATGTTTATGTCTTTTAGATCAATAATTGTTGGAGCGGAAGATTAAACCATCGACATTTATTTAAGATGGTAATTTGTGTTTTCTACACTGAGTTATGCTCTAACTAAAAACTACCACTATTTTTTTATTATTATTTATGAGTATATTACTAAGCACATTTTAAATGATTTTTTTAAATTGAAATCTAATTTCTAAATATGCTAGCAAATACATATTAAAAACATTGAAAATATGAAATTCAATTTTTTTTTTCATTTAATGTCTAATTTGCAAATTTATACTTTAACATCACTAATCAAATACATCCTAAGTTAGCTAGATAAAATAAGAGTTGAAGGGTAAAAAGAAAAAAAAAAACGATAGGACAAATCTGAAACACATTTTAATTCGATTTTTTTTTTCTCACCCCTTTTATTTTATCCTATGGATCTGTGCATTTATATCAAATCATCACTTGTTAAGTTCAATTGACATATTTGGATCTTCAACTCATATGTTATTGGCTTGCCAATATAAGCATAGCTCAACTGGCATAAAACTTGTATTAATGATATGTGGTTTATGTTATGGGTAAATTTGGACCTAATTTAAGAAAGTCAAAATGACAAGAGCCCAAGAGTAGAAACAAGACTAGGGAGACTCTTCGTACCTAGGTCAATCTCTGTTTCTATTCCCTCTCCTCAAAGAAAGGGAAAAACCTTAGACCAACTATAAATAGAAGAAGCTAACCCCAAGGTAAGGGGACTCAACTAGGTATCTATTCTTTCCTTTAGTCTTCCTCTTCATTGTTAATTTACTTACTTCACTCGTTGACTCCCAACTGACTTAAGCATCGGAGTCGGTGTGGCAAGCACCACACCGGTGTACAGTTTTCTCTTGTTTTGCAAGTCACGTCTTTTCCTTTCAAATAAATTCACTATTGTTGTCACGTGAAGGTCATGTGAGTTTTGCTGCCCGGATTTTAGCATCAACGGTTTGAATTCCCCAAACATACACTATATATAATCTTAAGATTCGGGAATTAATTCATTAATAAAAAAAAAATACAGGAATAGGCAAATCAAAATACAAAATAAAAAATCCTAAATTATTCTAGGTTCAAACCTTTTTTGAGATTAGGGTTAAAATTTAGTGATTTATGGAACTTTTAGTTTTATTTCATTCTAGTTTATGAACTTTTTAAATTATGTTTTTAGCTTAGGAAAAAAAGAAAAAAGAAAAAAGAAAAATGACTTTGATCCCTGTTTATTGTACTTTTTTTTTTGCATCCGAACATAAAATACAAATAAAATTATAAAAATAGGAGAAAAAAACCCGAAGATGGGTAGACTAGTTTGTATCATTAAATAGATTAGTCAAACTTATAAGGTAGTTCAACTAATAAGACATATACCCTCGAATCATAATATATAATTTCTATCATCTTTCAAATGTTTACACGTGACCCTCTTTTTAATTTAAATGACTTTCAAAATTCCAATGTCAATTACAATATAATGTTGGAAAAAATACATTTTTGGTTCCTGAGTTTTAAATAATAAGTGCATTTGGTCCATGAGTTTTCAAAATGGACATTTTTAGTCCTCAAGTTTTGAGAAATGGGTTTAAAAGGTCCCTAAGTTTTGAAAAGTGACCTTTTTAGTCCTTGAGTTTTGAGAAATAGGTTTAAAAGGTCCTTAAAATTATTTTTTCAATTTTTTAAAATTAATACTTTTTAATTTTTTTAATTTAAAAATCATTCAATATTAAAAAATAATACAAAAACATTAATTTAAAAAAGTTGAAAAAATAATATGAGACATTTTAAACCTATTTCTCAAAACTCAGGAAATAAAAATGTCTATTTTGAAAACTTAGGGACCTTTTATAAACCTATTTCTCAAAACTCAGGGACTAAAAATGTCTATTTTGAAAACTCAGGGACCAAACGCACATATTCCTCAAAACTCAGGGACCAAAAAGGTAATTTTCCCTATAATATTTGTTCTAATTCTAATTTAAAATTAATTATTAGTAATTCTAAAAAATATTATTAGAGTAATTCCTACCGTGGTTTTTTTTTTGGGTACATGTTTAAGATCCTTGACAATATTATGTCTACTCTTTTCGTTTTTGTAAAATTTCGTGTGATAATCATTTAATTTTTAAAAATTAAACTTATAAACACTAGACTTTTGAGTGTCTTATTTTTGTTATCTACTTTTTATCAATGTTTTTAAACTCCAATCCAAGTTTTGAAAACTTAAAAAAAAAAAATAGTTTTAGAAAACTGGTTCTATTTTTTAAATTTGACTGAAAAATCAAATGTTTCTTTGAGATGAAAATTATGGTAAAGAAATTGTGAGATAATAAGTACAATTTTCAAAAACCATAAACTAAAATGGTTATCAAGCGAAGTCTAAAATATTGATAAGATTTTTCTTTATTGCATTTTATTAATTATGATATACAAATTATATTTTAATGAAAATTTAAATAAACTATTATTAATTTATAATTAAAGTAAAAGATATATTAAAAAACTTGAGGGCAAAATGAGTAAATGAAAATTCTTCCCTCACAATCCTTTTATATATAATATTTCAATTAGAAAAAAAGAAACACCTTTTTTTTTTGACAATATGTGGGGTGGAAGATTCGAACCTCTGACTTTTTGGTTAAGAATATATATTTTTGTATCAGTTAAATTATGCTCGTGTTGGTAACAAAAAAAAAAAAAAAAACTATGTAGTCCTTTCAAAATGTTTATTTTCTCATTTTTTTTAATAACTATTTTGGAGTTTTGCTATTATTTTGCCGACTAATATCTATCCAACCACTCAATACTCATCTTAGGTAGCATATATGTATATGTCTTCAACACATATTTGATATTCATCCCAATAACTTAATACACATATTTGAAGTCACATTATCTAGTCATTAATAATTAATGACAAATTTATATTGAAATTTGATTTTGAACATTCAGAATAAAATAATTTTGAAAATAAAAAAAAATTAAATTGGATTTAAAACCATCTATTAATCAGTCTGCTTTTTTTAATTAGATTTGAAAATATTTATGAAATTAAAGTATAGTAAAAAAAAAAAGTATTTAATGCAAGATCTTCATCATGTTGGAGAGTACCAATTGCTTGGGAAATGAGGAAAAGTTGTACAATGACAATAATCAATTTTGGATATTCAATGAGTTTATGTATAATTAGTTTGTCAACACTTATCAACATGCTAGCTATCATTAATAATTTTCTACTAAAAAAAAGCTATCATTTATAACCTTGATGGGTCTTTATCCTAAAGTTGGTTGGACAAAGAAATTAATTTCACTTACCAAAGTTTTCCCTCCCCTCTTTTAAAGATAAAATAAATATGAGCCACAAAATTAAAATTTTGCTCCTCCCCTTTTTAACACAATAAATGAATTGCAACACGAGCATAACTCAATTGGCTTAAAATTTGTAGTGATGATAAAAAAAAAATCTGGGGTTCAAATCTCCTTATTCCCACATGTTGTCAAAAAAAATTACAATAAATGAACTGTAAAATGTGACCTTACAACCTCTGGTTGTTGAGCTAAAAACTTTGTGTCTGGTGATAGTAAGTAATTTTATTTCACATTTCATTGGTGAGATTTTAATAATTTTTTGTTAAATTATCAATTTTATCCTTAGGTTTGAACTTAGTTTCAATTTAGTTCCTATAGTTTGGATTTAGTTTCAATTTAGTTTTTATGGTTTTAAAAACTTCCATTTGATTTCTATGATTCGATTAAACTCGACAAATAATTCTTAAATATTTTTTACTATCCAATTTCTCTTATTAAACTTAGCGTGAACTCTAATACAATCAACTAACTAACACAATATGTGAAATAGATAATATTATTTTCATTGCCACTTAACTATTGCCACTTAACTAAAGAGTGAGTCATGTATTCAATATGACCAATAACACGAATGATTGGTGAGGTTTGACAAAACTATAAAGATCACATTCAAACTTTTAAAACCACATAAGCCATTAAAATAAAATGCAAACTATATATAAATTAAATTATAAACTCTTAAAATGGTAGGAATTAAATTGAAACTAAACTCAAACCAAAGAAAAAACCATAATTTTTAATTTCCAAACATATTTGCCTATTGTTGTATACATATTTAATCCATCTCTCATAAAAATAATTATTCTTTTCTTTCCTTTTCTTTTTAGTCTATTTTGAATTATTAGAAAAAAAAAAAAAAAAGAAAAGAAAAGAAAGACAGACACCAATAGGCAACCAATTTAACTACCTTCCATTATAGAGAGCAAAAAGGGACCACAAATTGTAGCCAACTCTATAAAAGCAAGTGGAAAAGGGTAGAGCATTGTTTTGAACTAAATGAAGGATAAAAAACCCCCAACAACCCTATATCCAAAACGGCAAAATAAATAAATAAATAAATAAAGGAAAAAAAATACTTTTTTTGATCCCTGAGTTGTGAGGAATAGGTGCGTTTAGTTCCTGAGTTTTTAAAATAGACATTTTTAGTCCTTTAAGTTTTGAGAAATAGGTTTAAAAGGTCCCTAAGTTTTCAAATTTGATTTTTTTAGTCCTTGAGTTTTGAGAAACAGGTTTAAAAGGTCATTCATGTTATTTTTTCAATTTTTTTTAAACTAATATTTTTTAAATATTGAATGGTTTTTTAAATAAAAAAAAATTAAGTATTAATTTAAAAATTTTGAAAAAACAATATGAGGGACCTTTTAAGTCTATTTCTCAAAACTCAAGGACTAAAAATGTTCATTTTGAAAACTTAGAGACCTTTTAAACCTATTTATCAAAACTCAAGGACTAAAAAGATCTATTTTAAAAAATCATCAGGGACCAAATGCACTTATTCTCAAAACTGATAAACCAAAAAAGTATTTTTCCCAAAAATAAATAAATAAGTTTAACTTAAAGGGTAACTAGCCATCAAAAAAATGCTTCTTTTTAGATCTCCTTTTTGGTGGCCCAAAGTTTGGCTTGTTGTTATTGACCAATTTTCCCATGGGCTTCAATGAGAATTTGCCACTCCCATGTAACTTTGATAAAGAGATTAAAAGAGATGAGAATCTTCTACTACTTTAATTGAAAGACATTATGGCAAGTACTACCTAATATGTGTATATCATGACTTATTGGGACCTTCTTTATAGATATTTATGTGGATGGTTTACACATTTGGTACAAACTAAAAATAATAGAGATTGTTTGAAAAAAAAATCGTATTAAAAATATTCTTGATACTTATATTATCGCATGCAGTATCTCAATTCGTTTGACATGGTTTGATTGATCTTGTAATTAAAACCAAACTCAAACCATTCAATACACAAGATCAAGATACACTTAGCAAATCAATGCATAAGATTGATCATTGAAAAAAATCTACTAGAACTCTTAATTTTAACAAAAATGTAGCCCTAGTATTTTCTTTTGGTGAAGTCTTATCCATTTCACTAAAACTCTTTGTGTGTCATCCCATCAATAAGTTTGACCACCTTGAAGTCTTTAGTAGACTCATGGCTATTAATAGTTCTATATAGTTTCCTTCCTCTAGGTAGCCAAAGATTTGAGGTCACATCCATACTTAATGAATTGTTGACCATTCATCATGCAATCTCTTTCAAAAAGCTATCTACCACAAATTATGTTTCTCCAAGAATAAAATGGCAAGACTATTACGATTTTTTAGGACCCGTTTGGTAACGTTCTCGTTTCTTGTTTTCGTTTCTTCATTTTTAATAAAGAAGAATAGAATTTCATGACCCTAACACCTATACATTCGATAATAATAAACCTATATTCTTATTTATGTTTGGAAAAAATTGGAAACAAGAACAAAAAATGAGAAACTAGGGGCCCGTTTGGTAACGTTCTCGTTTCTTGTTTCCGTTTCTTCATTTTTAATAAAGAAAAATAGAATTTCATGACCCTAACACCTATACATTCAATAATAATAAACCTATATTCTTATTTATGTTTGGAAAAAATTGGAAACAAGAACAAAAAAGGAGAAACTAGTTTTAGTTGTTCCCAAAAGTTCTATACAAATTTTGGGAGTGTTTCTAAAAAATGAGAAACAAGAAACATACATAGTTATTAAATGCTTAGATTTCTTAATAAAATTGGAAACAAAAAACAAGAAACGAGAACGTTACCAAACGGACCCTTAGCAACTTAACTTTATTCGATTGAAAATGCACCGGTCCCTAAAATCTATCCCTCCTCGATTCTTGCTAATGCACATCCTCTTCCGATTTCCTCGTTAAGTTTCCTTATTGTTGTTAGAAACACTCCACTAATATCATTAGAAAGCTTTATTAGGAAAGTCTAAAGATAAAAATTGCAATACTTGTAGTCTCTTGAATGTCCCATAAAATATTTTTTAATGTTTCTCCGAACAAAAGTCTAACTTTTATTATTATATTTCTTTAAGTCTAAAGTCCAATTTAATAAAATAAAAAAAAATGTGAGATAAAAATTGACACGCTGGATTTTTCAAAAAAAAAAAAAATTGACACGCTGGAAAAGTTTTCCTTAGCTTATCAACTAAACTTGATTCTGGGGAAATTTGAGAATAAGGTTTAGGGCTTGAAATTATGGATCTGAGGCCCGAAACCTCAACGGCCCAGTGCTGAATTCAAATAGAGATGTGTCCTAATTTTAGAAAATACTTTTTTAAAAAGTCTAATTTTCAATACAATTACAAAAACTAGGATTTGATTTTATTCTTCAATGTTCTTATTTAAATTGGAAATATATTATAATTTTACCTCAAATAAGTGATGGAAAAATATCTTCATTTTTTTTTAAGTTCTATAAAACGTGAATTCAAAAATTTGTATTAGAGGGGCATAATTCGATTAGATTTATTTTCTTTTTTTTAGTTGAAGAACATTTGAGGGTGAGGGATTCGAACCTACAACCTCTTTGTCGAGGGTACATGTCAATTATCGTTGTTGGCTTTGGTGATTCAATTTATTTTCTTGTAGTTACAAAAAAATGTTAATGGTATTTTAATTTTTTTTTTTAACGATAAAACTATCTATTTATCAACATTTGGAGGTGGGGGATTCGAACCTCTGACCTGTTGGTCGAGGGTACATGCCAATTACTACTGAGCCAAGCTCGCTTTGGCAAAAATTAATAAAGTTCACAACTTAAATTATAAGAGAAAATGAGTCTAAATAAAAATAATCATAATAATAAAGAACTTTGAGGGTGAGTTAGACATTTTTAGATCACTTTTAAAGTTTTTTTTTTTTCCTTTGAAAACGATCACTTAAAGAATGTTTTGATTGCTTTGATACTAACTATTCATTTTAGGGACATTCAGACTATTTCAGTGCACAAAAGACTAATTTTAGATCGTTTGAAGTTAACAGTTTTAGATCACTTTAAGCATTTTTTGGTTGCTTGGACATCAAACTTGAATTAGACAGGCTAGTTCGCTACACAAACGACAAGTTTGGTTAAAAGTACTCTTGAACTATGGGTTGGTTTCAATTATACCCCTCAACTTTCAAAAGTTTTATTTTAGCTCTTGAAATTTGAAGTTTGTTTCAAAACGACTCTTGAATGGTTTTTTTTCCCGTTAAATTCATGGACAAAAAATGACGTCTTTGCATACATGAAAAAAAACAATAAAAACACAGGCAAACAAATCATTTTTTGTCAATAAATTTAACGAAAAATGTCTCCAAGGGTTGTTTTTAAACAAACTTCAAACTTCAATGGCTAAAATGAAACTTTTGAAAATTCAAGGGTATAATTGAAACCAACCCCATAGTTCAGAGGTATTTTTTTATAATTTAACCTAAAAGTTTTGATCCAATCAAGTAACAGGACAACTCAAACCTTGATTGAGCCAAAGTGAGCATAGCTCAGCGTTAATTGGTATGTATCTTCGACCAAGAGGTCCCAGGTTCGAATCTTTCCACCCCAAATGTTGTTGAACTAAAAAAAAAATTCAAACCTTGTTGAAAAAAAGTTAGAAGCGACGATAATGGGTCAATGTTGGATACAATAGAAATTATTGGATCTATCGATGTTTCAGACTATGTGAAGAAGGGACAAAAATGTCGTGAATTACTCAATAATTCTATCGAATACATTGGAGAGAAGCAAAGCCAACAAGAACATAGCTCAACTTGCATACAGGTGTACTGATAACTACGAGGTCTTTGGTTCAAATCTCCCACCCCATATTGTCAAAAAAAAAAAAAAAAAAAAAAAAAAAAAAAACATTGGAGAGAAGCGAATGTTGCACAAATTGTTACTAATAATGCTTCCAAAAACGTAATAGTAGGTAAGACTAAAAAATACTTATCTTCAAATAATATACATTTGAAATTGAGACCTCATATTTTTTGGCAAGTTTTGATCATGTTATTATTAGAGAATATTTCTAATTTTATCTCCTTGCTGTAATTTTGGGGTATATGTTCTTTTCTTTTCTTTGTATGTCTATTCTTTTGTGTATAAAGATTCATTCCACAGTAATGAAACACATCAAGACAATTACACATCTCTCTTATGTGTCTCTGTAGTTATCACAGTAATGAAATAACATTGCTTTCTAAAATTGAAATTGAATCTAATATAGAAAATAATAATATGTAAAACATGATGAGATTCAATAATTTATTGACATGTTTGTGATCATTCTAATACCAATAGAAATCATACAAATGATGAGGACAATCATTTTTTTCCTTAAAAAATGTCATAGTTTTTATTTATTTATTTATTTCTCAAAGGAGTCTATATTAACTTAAGCAATAAGATTAATTGAATTTAGATAATCAAATACCTCAATTCTCACAATGCTTCAAAAAGGATGGTTGCTCTTTTAATCAATCTCACATCCCATCCAACAAAAGAAAGAATCTCTTCTAAACCTTTTTTTTTGGTCTTTTAAGTAAGGCATATTCCAACATAGCCTTGCTATAGTAGTTGGAATGGGATATAAAAAGATGACGCCAAAGAAATTACTTAGGTTTTAGTCCCTGAACTTTTAGAGTGGTGTCTATTTGGTCATTGAATTTTCAAAAGTGTCTATTAGGTTTTTTAAACTTTTAATTTTATGTCTAATATAATAGGTCCCTGACAAATTAAATTTTTTTAAAAATTAATTGATCCATTAGATATAAATTGAATTTCGTGTCTAATGAAACCCTAAAATTTCAATTTTTTGTCCATTAGATTAGTGAATTTTAAAAAATTCAAAAAGTTCAAGGACTAAATTTGTAATTTTGAAAGTCAAGAATCAAATAGACACAAACCTCAAAGTTTAAGGACTAAATTTGTAGTTTAACCAATACTTAATTGAAATCAACCACTCAATTATCTTATTAAATTGTTATGTTAATTACCTATCAAATAAGTTTTTCTCTTTTTTCCCTTTTTTTCCTCAAAATTTATCAGTTGTATTTATGCTTTCAACTAGAAACTTTATTGATTTTTATATTACTTAAAATAGTTGTCCCGTGAAATTAATCGAGGTGTAAACTTGTTCAAATATTCATAAATGTCAATAAATAAACAAAATCCCTAAAAATGACTTTTACCTTTCACTATAGGAAAGGTTAACTTTACAAAGTTAGCTAATATAAAACAATTACGTTAAACTTTCAATTTATTTTGTCGATTTCTTATTTAAAAAATCGAACTTTAAGTTGTGAAGGAAAATGAAAATGAAGGAATTTGAAAAAGAGATTCATTGGCTTTTTATTGAAAAGAAAGCCAGGAATTGGATACTAATTTATATCTAATTCTTATACCTAATTCTTGGATTATAAATTAAATGACTTCTTGCCTTTATAAATCATTAACAATCCATATATTGGATTTTAAATTAAACTTGATTTAATTCGAAAGGAGTTGAAAGCGAGAAAGCCACAAAGATGATATGATAATTGGAAGAAAAGATTTAATATTTCGATGGTTCGTGCTTTCAAATATTGTTTTGTTTTAGCTCTTCATGTTTAATATTTATTTCATTTTTGTCTTTAAAAACTTCGATATTCTATTTTAATTTTTAAACTTGATATAAACACTTATTTTAATCTCTGATTGTTAATCTTCGTTAATTATATAACATAAGTTCAACAATATGTAGAAAAGAGAATTCAAACCTTTAATCTTTTGGTCGATGATATATTGCGTAAACCAATTGACAGGTAAACTCAAGTTGGCTATCTATATGTTTACATGACATTTGTACTAAAATATTTTTATATTTTTAGAAATCTAGCCTTGGGGGGTCTCCTATCCTCAATTTTCAAAAATATAATTATTTTGGTCCTTGTCATCATTCTATTATTAATTGTTTAATAAATAGATGACGACTTTAAACATGCGTTTTTTTTTAGTTCAACCACACGAGGACTCGAATCTCGAATCTCTTTGTCGATAGTATATATCTTAACCAGTTATGTTACCATCAGACTTTAAATAGGTATTTTAACATAGTGATAACATACATTAAAGCTATGTAGCCTAATGAGTGTTGTCAATTTGAAAATTAACATCAACGTATTGATACACTCATTTGAACTCTCATCATCCATTTCTTAAACATTTGATCACAGAATAATAGCATATTAATAACCCACCTCAACAAGCACCTTCAATACATGTGGCATATTAATATTCCAAGCCACATACGGATAAGAGCATAGCTCAATTGACAGAGTATGTATCTTTTTTTTTTTTTTTTTAGTACATCAACATTTGGACGTGGGGGAATTTGAATCTCTGACCTCTTGATCGAGAGTACATGCCAATTACCACTGAACTAAGCTCACTTTGGCTGACAGAGTATGTACTTATGACCAAAGAGGTCATGGGCATAATAACAATAACGAAATTGTTGTTTTCTAAAAGTTTGAAACTAAGATAGAAAATTTGAAGGTAAATTGACTAATATGGAATAAAAATATGAAATTTAAATCCACAATAAATTTGAAAAAAGTTCATTTTTTACTCATTTTTTACTTCTAAACTTGAATAATCATATATATATATATATATATATATATATATATTTTTAACAGAACAACATATTCATTAACAAGAACAAATGGAATACATCTTACATTTGCATCGAGAGAAAGAAACTCCCGCTGATATCCATGAAGGAAATTCTGAAAGCCATAGCATAGAGTTAGACTTGACTATAGCATCCTTAGCTAGTAAATCTGCATTCCTATTTCTAGTCCTAGGAATATGAAGGAAATTGAACGATGCAAACTGGGAGCATAGCTGTTGGATTTGTAAAATCCAATGATGCACATCTGGTGAAGTTTGCACCTCCCCCTTTAACATAAGAATAGCATTCAACGAATCATAATGGACAAGAACATGCATATACTGTAAACGCTGTAAGAGTCGGATACCCTGTAATATAGCCTGAATTTCAGCAGCCAATGGGGACAACATCTTGATATCTACCATCTCCATAGTTGCTACCATGTTGTCTGAAGGTCCCAATACAACCATTCCATAACCCACCATATTTCCATTATGGCTAACGGCGGCATCCGTGAATAATTTATACACATCTTCCCTGGTATTAGTAATCTCATCTTGAATTACCATTTCATTCTTCTCACCAATCTTAGCCGGCCTTGTTTCTTCCCAATAATCATAAATCCATTCGCAACGCTGCTCCCAGGGCATTATCTGTACACCATGAATCATATTGTTCCTGTCATTTCATATAGCCCAAAAAGCTATACATGCCTTTTCAAATTCCTCATCATTTAAATGTTGGGCCAAACAAATGAGTCTATCAGCAAAATTGTTATCGTGACGAATGTTCGTATCAACCCGCCGAAAAATATGAGAGCATATTAATCTTGCTGGTTGGCATATCAGTTTTCACTCTAATTTTTGAATTTTATCATATTGGACCCTTAACATATGTTTTTTTGGGTAAAATACCTTTTTGGTCCCTCATGTTTCAGGTTCGTTTCCAATAGGTCCCTAGGTTTCAAAATTTTACAATCAAGTCCCTACTGTTTCGAAATTACTTCTATTAAGTCCCTCCACCGTTAATTTTTTTAACGGTGCTGACGTGGCAATTAACGGTGCTGATGTGGCAGTTAAAAATAATAAATTAATAATTTTTAAATTAAAATAATAATAAATTAAAATTAAATAATAAATACTTAAAAAAAAAAAATTCACACTCTCTCTCCTCTCTACCCCATCCACGAACCCCCCTCTCTCTCTTCCTTTCCTTCTCTCTGCCCTGATTATCTCTCTCCCTCGTAGTTTTTCTCTCTTTTAATCTCCTTCTCCAGCATGTCATCCTCCTCTTCCTCTTCGACCAACCTCCAGTGAGGTGCAGCAGACTCCAGCGAATGCAGCAACCACAAACTCGGGGCGAATCACGGGCTGGCAGCGGCGGATCTCCATGCGAGTTGCAGAGGGTCCTTTTCAAGCAAGTTCCGGTGGCCTTCTCATTTTTTCGGCGATTGCTTCAAAATTTTGGCGAATGGGGCTGTGGGTAAGCAAAGTTTTATGAAATTTCTCGGTTAATTTCTCTAATTCCCTCTCTCTGCCCAGATTCAGTCGCGACGAGCGGCCTCCAAATTCCAGCCCAGATCTGGAACGAAGGAATTAAGAGGGAGATGGCGACTTGACAGAAAACGAGAGGGAGAGAGGAAAAGAACGGTTGCCGGCGAGACGAAAACACCGAATGAGGGGGGGGTTGGTGGCACATAAAGGAGAGGGGAAGAGAGAGGGAGGACGAACTCTTTTCGGGAGTGGGGGAGAAAGAGGAGAAAGAGTGACACGACCGCGGCGGCGGCGACAAGAACTGGTGAGAAGAGAAAGGAAGGGGAAAGGGAGGGAAGAGGAAGGGGGAATCGGTTGGGGGAGGGAGAATAGAAGAAAGAAATTGTGTTTTCTTTTTTTTTTTTTTAATTATTATTTTCATTTATTGTTTTTTATTATTTTTAATTAAAAATTATTATTTTATTTTAAAATGTTGCCACGTCATCACTCCGTTAAGTAATTAACGGTCCAGGGACTTAATAGGACTATTTTCGAAATAGTAGGGACTTGATTGTCCGATTTTGAAACCTAGGGACCTATTAGAAACTAACCTAAAACATGAGGGACCAAAAAGGTATTTTATCCTTCTATTTTTACTCTACTTTTAATTTTCACTAAATTCGCAAACTAATTTTAATTAAAAAAAAAAAAGTAAAAATCTTATTTCACTAATTTCAACCACCAAAAAAAAGAAAAAAAGTCTTCCATAAAATTAATCTTTTTTTTTTTTTTTTGAGAACCCATAAAATTAATCCTTTTTTTTTTTTTTGGATAACCCATAAAACTAATCCTAATCAATACAAAATACCGACGATTAAATAATTTTTTCAAAACTTACATATTTCAACAAAAATCTAGCTACATTTGTCATTTTTCTTTGCAACCTCATTAATTTCTTATGAGATATATATTTTTTATTCATTAAATGCACTCAGAATTTTTTTTTCTTTTTTTCTTTGATGATTATTTAACTGAAAAGTTTATCGAAAAGTAAAAACTACAACATTTATTTAAGTTTAAGGAAAAGATTAACAATTATCAAAGTTATGATGTGACAATTTGATGAATCTGAGAATTTAAGATAATAATCATTACACTTTGTCAAATTCAAAACAAAAAATCCAAAAGAGAAAATTATCATAAGTAAGCTTAACGATAGATATTTTATTATACCCGTGCTAAACGTCTGGGAAGACGAGTTAATGGTATCTTCCATGGCAGTACTAATGGAACTTTCAGAGGACATGAGGAAGCTAGAAAAAAAATCAGAAAAATCGCTTAGTTGTTAGACGGTGGCTTTGATACCATTTCAACATTCTGAAGAAATGGAATAGGAGAAAAGGAAGAACACCATGAATGCAAGAGAAAACCTTTTTTTTTTTTTTTTTTTTGAGAAGAATGTAAGAGAAAACCTTATGTTTTTATATATTTATTGATCAATGCAATCGACCATATATAGAGGCTTGGGATAAAAACTCTTGCAAAAAAATCTCTTTCACATATACACCTCTCTCACTTTCTCGAATCTTCTTCTCTTCTTTGCCCTAATACAACAAGGCATAACAGAATACAACAACCTTAATACACTCGGACTCGAAGAATGAAAAATGGGCCTAAATATAATTGGCCAAAAATTACAAAACATAAATAAAAAAAATAGACTAATGGACTATCTTAACAAAATTGATATTTTGAATTACAAATTACAACAAAATATAAGTGTGAGAATTAAACCTCTACCAAGTTATGGTTGGATTTGCTTCTAAAATGGTTTTGAAAATACAAAAACTAAAGTTAAGTTTTGTTGAAGTTTAATTATTTAAAGACAACAACACAAATGTGCAAAGAGAGAGACAGATAGATCCACCAGAAAGTTTTGTTTTTTTTCTTTCTTGAATTGGAGTGGAAGTTAAATGGAAATTTTGATTTTGGCCCAAAAATGTTGACAAAAAGAGGTTGATTTTGACGCCTTCGGCTGCCTATTCCCTCCAAATCAACCCAACATTGAACTCAAAGCACCAATCCCCTCGATCTCTTCTCCTTAATTTCAATTCCCATTGGTTCAATCGATTCTGCAATTCGTCCCAAATGGGATTCCTCCGCTTCTAGGATTTGATTAGACATCTTTTGTTTCTAATCCAATCTTGTCAATGGCGAGGGATAAACCCACCGCCGGCTTTGAAATCAAGGTCCATCCGCGTCATGGGGAACCGGAAGTTCACCCAGCGGAGCGTGACCCTTTGGCGGCGGCCGCCAGATCACGGCCGTCGGGGAGTTCTCCGGCCGGATTTGGCCAGTTCCGGCCGTTTAAGAAGTGGGTTCCATGGCTGGTGCCGGTCTTCGTGGTTGCCAACTCCGTTCTGTTTTCGATTTCTATGTACGTTAACGATTGCCCTAAGAACTCTGCCTCTTGCGTGGGGAGGTTTTTGGGCAGGTTCTCGTTTCAGCCCCTTAAAGAGAATCCCCTTCTTGGCCCTTCTTCTTCGACGTGAGTTTCTATTTTCTACCATTGGGTTTGAAATTAATCTACTGTTTTATTGAGGGAGGATGAGTGATGATAATGAGTGTGGATTCTCTCCAATATAGCATTTAATTGTGTTCATGCTCTCTGAGTCTGGAATTTCTTGTTGTGTTCAAATCATCTGAGGAGCATTGTGTTCTGTTCTATCTAGTTTCATAACTGCTGTAGAGATGGCAATGTTTTTGTGTTGTTTGAATGTAATTTGGAGATGATCATGGCTGCATTGAAGTATTTCTTTGTTGACAAAATGATGGGTATAACAAAAGTAGTTGGTGTGATGAAGTTTTGGGTAGGTGTAACAAGAGGCATTTATGGGATTTACCCAACGAAAGGTTTCCTTTTGAGGGTGCTAGGTGAAACTTTGATGACATTGCTGGTGAATTAGTTTAGAATTATGTGGGTGAATTCGTCTGCTGTATGAGTGATAAGTGCAAGAAGAAAAGGTGTATAGATTGTAGTAGAAGATATTGTAGTTATGTTTTCTTTCTCACTTTATTTCATTTCCAAATTTCAGATTAGAAAAGATGGGTGCTCTGGAAGTTGATAAAGTAGTTTATGGGCACCAGCCATGGAGATTGATCTCTTGTATATGGCTACATGCAGGGGTGTTCCATATACTTGCTAACATGCTCAGTCTTGTTTTCATTGGAATTCGGCTCGAGCAAGAATTTGGTTTTGGTATGCGTGCTTTTAGTTTGTAATTGTCTTCAAAATTCAAAGCCTTTCTGGAAATCATAGTTTCAGTTTACGAATGCCCCATTTGGTGACATTTTTGTTTTGGTTTTCTGTTTTTAGAAACCATGCTTACAAACTAACATTTTTCTTTGTTTTCTAATCTAGTTATTGGAATCTTAGCCAAAATTTGAAAACTAAAAGTAGTTTTTTCAAAAACTTATTTATTTCATAAGTGTATTACTAAACAGAGAAAGCATACGTATATGTAGTTTTTATAACCTTAGATTTCAGAAACTGTAAAACCAACAATGTAGTTGTCATAAGGCGCAAGCTTTTTGTGATGACCCTCAATCAGCTTCTATATAGTATTCTTTCGGTTGACTTCTTATGGATTTTGATTTTTTATCTAGCAAACATATTTGAGACAAGAATTAATGTAATCATTTAACTGCATATTGTGAATTGGTCATGAATTATTTTATTATCTATATAACAAGTAGAACCAATAAAAGGATAAAGAAAATAAAGCTAACCCTTTTTCTTTCCTGATAACAGCTTCATATTCTTACTGTAGAACAGTGATAACTCTTTTCTGCATTCTTGTTTTCTTATCTATAGTTCGAATTGGGATGCTGTACATTGTATCTGGGTTTGGCGGGAGTTTGTTATCGGCTCTGTTTATTCAGTCAAGTATCTCAGTAGGTGCTTCAGGTGCTCTTTTTGGTCTCCTTGGAGGGATGTTGTCAGAGCTCCTTACGAATTGGACAATATATGCAAATAAGGTAAAGGAAGTTCGAAATAAAAAAGTCACTCGACAGTCTTTTCATTGTCTAGTAACTGACTCAAAATCTGTGATGAAGCTTGCAGCTTTGTTGACTCTCCTCTTCATCATCGTAGTCAATTTGGCAGTGGGAGTACTTCCTCACGTTGATAATTTTGCTCATATTGGAGGATTTATCTCGGGTTTTCTTCTCGGATTCGTGTTTTTGGTACGTCCTCAGTTTGGGTGGGTTAGCCAACGAAATGCACCTCGTGGACGTAGTTCAACTTCAAAATCTAAATATAAGCCATATCAGTATGTGCTATGGATTGGATCTCTGTTGTTACTGATTGCTGGGTAAATGCTCATTTTTCATTTCATATAATTTGAAGTTCCAGTTGAATTGCTGAATTTGTATATTTGTTTTCTTCAAGTTGGTCCCTGCGTTCATATTGAATCCTCTAATATCTGCTAGCATTAGTCGCACTCCATCGACATTACTTAACTGACATTTTGGAATCAACAGGTTTGCACTTGGTTTGGTCTTTCTCTTTAGAGGGGAAAATTTGAATGATCACTGTTCATGGTGCCATTATTTGAGCTGCGTTCCTACGTCAAAATGGAGCTGCAATTCACAGAAATTCTCATGTGAGGTAACTGACTGTACTTCCTTAGCCTCAAATCAGTTCAAATCCTAGTTTACCATGAACTTTAGACACCTTCACCAAATTGTCTGTAGCCTAAAGGCTCATGCCCAACCTAAAGTCAACATCTAACCAGGCCGAGTCATCTGTACATTAGACTGAATATGAATCTCTTTTTTCGAAACGGATGGGTCGGAAATGAGTTAGGGACCAAACCTCCTACAATGAATAATCCTATCCCATTTTTCCATATAGTTTGAGGTGATCTTTTGCAGATGAAATATCAAAATCAATTTCTCGACAAGCCTGTTTAGGAGACTGTATTCAAAATAATTTTCTGCTTTTGTTCTCAAAACTGCTTTTAAAAACTATGACGGGTGGTGTGTAAAGGTTTATCATTAATGTTATTGTGTATTTAAAATCACTCCCTTCAAGTTCAATATTGAAAGAATGGCTTCTGTTGTTCACCTGGAAAAGAAAAGAAGCTTGGCATTTCTAAACTTTGTAACGTTCGTGCAGTCGAGTCAGTTGGGGAATCAGCTGAACATAACGTGCCTAAGCAACGGGAGAAGCGGCTCGTATTCGTTAGCCAACAGTAGCTCCTCTGAGGTACAACAGATATGCTCTCAGCTCTGCAGTTGACGTAGGTAAGATATAAAGTTTATACAGAGAAAAAATGTGAAGACTTGATAGAGCTCTTCTGTCATTGTTTTATGAGCAAAGTGTATATGAAACATTAGTCATGTCTTCATACAACAACTAGTCTGTGCCAAGCTCAGATTATGGAAATAACACAACTTTTCATTCTCAGCTCTCAAACCTCAGAGTTCCCTGTATCTTTGTTCTTTAACTCACTTTGCAAACAGAGTTCATGTAAAAACTTACATAGGAGAAAGAAAATATATGTTTAAGAGGAGTTTGTTCTCAGGAATGATTCTTTTCCCTTATGACTGCCCTTTTGACAAACTTCTTTTCCCTCCAAAATGTGTCCTGTTCATATAATTCCTTTTTAGCAAATAAGTTGTTTTCTTATTGCATATGGTTACAAGATATTGTTTAATGATGATAAGAGGTTGGTTTGTTTTTTTATAATT
This sequence comes from Luffa aegyptiaca, assembly GCA_017139565.1. Classification (NCBI taxonomy): domain Eukaryota; kingdom Viridiplantae; phylum Streptophyta; class Magnoliopsida; order Cucurbitales; family Cucurbitaceae; genus Luffa; species Luffa aegyptiaca. Next base: position 1,933,118 of record CM029404.1, on the reverse strand, counting down.
GTATGTGTTTCAAATTATAATTGTGATTAAACTTTGGAAGATATAGAAATTATATATGGCCACATTTACCTCCCTGCGACCTACGTAATGAGAATTATGGGATCCACTGGATTATGATTGATGATGTTTACCAAAATTTGTAAACGTAATGAAATTGTGGGATCTACCCCAAAATCTATAAACTCATTTTCATTCCTCATTATGTCCAAAAAGATAGGTAATGTCATTCTCATTCCTTATTGCGTGGAATCCATACTATGTTTTTGGTTGATCTTACAACTGCAACCCTTTCGTTCTCGTTTGTTTTACACTTACTTTTTTTTTTTCGTTTTTGAAAGATGCTCAAGATCGATAGTCTGCAATGAGCAAGAGCCAAAAATTATCGCTCTCGTTAACTTTTTTCGTTATCTTTTTCCATGGTATTCTTTATGGATTAAATAATCGACATTAATAACGCAAGCGAGAGCCAAAGGAATAAGGACAAAAGAAATAATAGAGACAACACGTAGAAAACGTATTTTTCATTCAAAATATAGATGAGTTACATGCATAAAAGGGGAACAAGGGATCATTAAGAGTTAAAGAGATGTCAATCACCAAAGGAGGTGATACATCTCTCTTCTCTTTGCTCCTCCTTGGTCCTTTAGAAGATTAAGAGTCTATCGTCGTTTGCGATGGAAGCATTCTGCTTTGGCTTTGAATAACTAGGAAGAACGAGAAGATGATGAAATTTTTTGATTGACAGAGTCACTATTCGAGGGTTCGTTCGAATTAGTCCAGGTGCTACTCTGTAATGAGGCACCGAATTGTTTGGTGGTAGATTTGGACGATGGTTGTCCAAAGTAATCGAAGAATGAATTGTAGAGGAATTTTAAAAAAAAAAATTATTTGGAGGGGAAGAAAAAACGATGAAGACATGTATTATGGACATATTAAATAGGTTTTTTAGGTGCAATTATGGAAGGGTGTAGACGCAGGCGACATTTTGCAAATTTCAAAAAAGAACATATAGAGCAAGAGTTTATGTCTTTCTGAGTACAATTAAAAAAAAAAAACTAGCAATCGAGATTGTGAGGGCATATCGAAGGCACGATTCTGAACAACAACAAGAGTGAGAGTGAAGACATTCTGGTAATCCTGCATTCCTCGATTTCAATTTACAATGTATGCACACAACTTATGTGATTGTGATTACAACTGCAACCCATTCCAAGTAAACAACATCAATTACGATTACAACCAATTTTTATTATAGGTAAATAAACGCGACCTATGATGTTACAAATGAAAAACTTATCACTATTGTTATGAGTTTAGCCATAATATTAAGGATAAAATAGTCAATTCAAGTATAGCTTAATTGATAAGACATCTATTATCATTTTAAAGGTCGATAGTTTGATTTTTCACCTTTTTGCAACGGTTGAACTTAAAAAATATATGCCAGGAGTAAAGTAATATACTATTAGTTTTATTCATAGATTTATCTTTCATATTTAACAAAATAGATGATGCAATTAGGTTAGTATTTCAAAATTAATTGATAGAGTGCAAATATGTTTATATACCAAATTCCATCATCTTAGGAATTATATATATATAGGGTTTAGGGTTTTGAGTTCAACAACAATTGGGTGAGAGATTCGAATCTCTGAGCTCTCGGTCAAAGGCAAATACCAATAACTGCTGACTTGTGCTCACTTTGATAAGCTTAGTAACTAATTGGTCAATGCCAAAGGTGACTATAAAATAAATAATATTGAAAATTTGCACAATTTTTCATATAAGGCAAAAGTTGGTTCATTTCGGCAATTTAGTTTACCGTTGAAAGTAAATGTATACTTAACAAATAATAGTAGTCAATTTGATTATAATTTATTACTCAACTAGTTAAAGTATAATATTGGGAAGATCTAGAAATGGAAGAAGTGACTAATAGTTATTTGGGAAAAATACACTTTTGGTCCCTGAGGTTTGAGTTAAGTTATACTTTGGTCCTGAGTTTTCAAACTCAACAAAAATACCCCTGAGGTTTGAGATAATGAGTAATTTGGTCCCTGCCATCAATTTTGCCGTTAAATCCTAACGGTTGCTGACGTGGCACTATTATTTTAATAAAAAAAATTATTTTTTAATTTTTTTAAATAAAAAAATATTAAAATAAAAAAATTATTATTTTATCTTTTTTTTTTAATTCTTTATCCCTCTCTCTCTTATTCTTCCTCTTCCCCACTTTCTTGTCCAACTTCTTCTTCTCCATTCTCCAACTTCTTCTTCTTCAGCTCCAGTGGCCGGCGGGCGTCGCCGTTCGCCGACGATTTTTTTTTCCTTTCTTTCTTTCTTTCTCTCTCTTTTCTTCTCTATTCTCTTCCATTTCTTCACCTTTTCTTTTTCTTTTTTTTAAATAAAGAAGAGGGAGAGGGAGGAGGGCTCCTCCTCCCTTTCCGGCACCGACGACGGGAGAAGGGAGGAGGGCCCTCCCTCCTCCCGTTTCGCGCCGGCGACGGGAGGAGGGCTCCCTCTTCCCTCTCCCTCTTCTTTATTTAAAAAAAAAAAGAAAAAGAAAAGGTGAAGAAATGGAAGAGAAGAGAGAAGAAAAGAGAGAGAAAGAAAAAAAAAACTCGCCGGCGGCTGCCGGCCACTGGAGCTGAAGAAGAAGTTGGAGAAGAAAGTGGGGAAGAGGAAGAATAAGAGAGAGGGATAAAGAATTAAAAAAAGACAAAATAATAATATTTTTTTATTTAAAAAAATTTAAAAATAATTTTTTAATTAAAATAATAGTTCCACGTCAACAACCGTTAGGATTTAACGGCAAAATGGATGGCAGGGACCAAATTGCTCCTTATCTCAAACCTCAAGGGTATTTTTGTTGAGTTTGAAAACTCAGGGACCAAAGTGTAACTTAACCCAAACCTCAAGGACCAAAAGTGTATTTTTCCCTAGTTATTTTCAAGATCTCTTTCATTCTAGTAATCCTAACAGAGCGGCTATCAATGAAATTTTGGAGGCTACCCCGGTACCCCGGTCTGTATCCCGGAGGATCAAAATTTACAGCTTACGACCCCTTTTACGCGAGATGAGATATATGGGGTAGTAAAGAATATGCACCCCACCAAAGCTCCTGGACCAGATGGGGTCCAAGCCATATTTTTCCAGAAATATTGGGATGTCGTTGGACAGGATACCTGCGATTTTTGCCTTCAATTCCTGAATGGAGAAGGAAACCTGACAAGCATAAACAGGACATATATTGCTCTGATCCCAAAGGTTAAAGATCCTAAGGCAATGAGAGAGTTCAGACCAATAAGCCTATGCTCGGTGCTATATAAAATCATATCCAAGGTCTTGGCAAATAGATTGAAACGGGTTCTAGATTGTGTCATTTCTCCTAGTCAATCAACCTTTGTTCCAAGGAGACTCATCACTGATAATGCAATCCTGGGGTTTGAATGTATTCATGCTGTGAAAAACAAGAGGCAAGGCAAGACAGGGGTTGTTGCGCTTAAGCTGAATATAAGCAAAGCGTATGATCGAGTAGAGTGGAGTTATATCTGGACTATGTTGGGAAAGCTGGGTTTCAGTGCTCGATGGATTGACCTGATTATGAGATGTGTGGAATCGGTTAGCTTCCAGGTCCTTTTGAACGGGGTCCCACGACAGGCTTTTTCACCGAATAGAGGGCTCCGACAAGGTGACCCTTTATCTCCTTATTTGTTTCTAATCTGTGCAGAAGGGCTTTCGAGACTCCTTAATCGTTTAGAGGCTAATAGGGAGTTGTCAGGTTTGCGCATTAATAAGCACTGTCCTATGTTAACTCATTTATTTTATGCGGATGATAGTCTTTTGTTTTTTAAAGCTTCTAATACTGATTGCAAATCCATTAAGCAAATCCTTGAGGTTTATGAAAAGGCTTCTGGGAAAATTATAAATTATACTAAATCTAATTTTATGATGAGTCCTAACACTAACAAGGATCTTGCCAAATAGATTGAGTCCATTTTGCAGGTTAAGTATACGGATAGCCTTGGACAATACCTTGGGCTCCCGTCGCAGAACGCTCGAAGGAAGAAAGAGATTTTCAATCATATCAAAGATCGGGTCTGGAAAACATTGCAAGGATGGAAAAGGCGTTTCTTTTCGGCTGCTAGAAGGGAGACTCTTATCAAATCGGTGGCTCAGGCCATTCTGAATTATGCAATGAGTTGTTTTAAGTTTCCTGTGTCTTTGTGTAATGAATTGAATTCTATGAGTGCTAGGTTTTGGTGGGGAGCAGGGGATGAAAGCAACAAGATCCATTGGAAAAGCTGGAAAAAATTGTGCATAAACAAAAGAATGGGTGGAATGGGCTTCAGAGATATCTCGATCTTTAATCAGGTTATGCTAGCCAAACAGAGTTGGAGGATTATTCGGTATCCAGATAACCTTCTTGCAAAGGTGCTTAGAGGTCGCTATTTCAAAACAGGTCACTTCCTGAAACAGGTGTAGGAAACAACCCTTCTTATACCTGGAGGGGCATCGTTTGGGGCAAAGAACTTTTCAAGAGAGGATATAGATGACGCATTGGGAATGGTATTCTTGTGGAAGCAGGTTTAGATCCATGGATCCCCAAGGATGGTGTTTGTACACCAATTCTTGCCAACAGAAATGCTCTTCAATATACAGTAGCACAACTCATTCAACCCACCGGCGTTTGGAACGAGGAGCTAGTGAGGGAGTTGTTTATGGAAAGTGACACCTAAGCCATCCTAGACATACCACTAAGCTCACTGAATATAGAGGATGCGATTATCTGGCACTATGACACAAAAGATTTCTTTTCAGTGAAGAGTGCATATAGATTGGGGATTTATCTAGCCAACTCTTCGGAAGCATCAAGCTCTTGCACCAAATATAAGGAAGAAATTTGGAAAAGCTATTGGAAAACTCTGATCCCATCGAAAATTAAAGTTTGCGGTTGGAAAATTTATCACGATATCCTTCCAAATCAAACAAACTTAATCAAAAGGGGGATGGAGGTGAACCATTTATGTTTTTTCTGCAGGAAAAAGCCGGAAACGATACAACATCTCCTTTGGGAATGCAAGATGACGAAAGGTATGTGGGTAAAAATTTTTCCCCCTCCTAATGATATTTTTGTGTCTGGCAGGAAAGGATGGTTGGTGGTTGATTATTGTGAGGCTATGTGGAGAGAAAGTAAACGGGAAGCCATGGATGAGATGAGAATCGCTAGAAGCACAATAATTTGTTGGCAAATATGGCAGTACAGAAACGATATATTCCATAAAAATCAGATTCCCAACCAAAATTTTCTTCAGCAGCAGGTAGAGAAAGCATTACTGAAGTTCACAAGCAAGTATGATGAGGGGAAGAAGACGAACCTGACGACGGAGATGAATGGTCGCGCGATGGAGGAGCTGAACGGTCGTGCGATGGAGGAGCTGAACAGAGACGAAAGGCAACAGACGAAGGAAGCAAATTCTTCAGTCCCTTGCCCTAGAATCGGTTGGATGCAACCGCCGAAGGAATGTTGGAAGCTTAACAGTGATGCCTCTTGGAATGGAGAGAAAAATATAGAGGGAATAGGATGGATCATTCGAAATTGGCAAGGCACTCCAGTGGCAGCAGGCTATCGATCCATTCATCATAAGTGGCTGGTGGTTTGGCTGGAAGCAATCGCGGCCTTGGAAGGTCTTCGGTCGATCCCTCAAGAGTCCCCCAAGCTTTTTATCGAGCTTGATTCTATTCAGGTAGTAAATTTGCTTGTGGGGAAGGAGAGGGACTTGTCTGATCTTTCCAAGTTCATTGAAAAAGCTCAATCTCTACTTCAGGCGCGTGATATTCATTCAATGACCCATGTATCTAGGCTTCACAATCAAATGTCCCATCAGTTGGCCCGTCTGGCATGGTCCACTAATACTTCAGCTAGTTGGAGTAGTCATTTCCCTTTATGATTTTTAAATTTGAATAATTCGGATATTTTGGTTCTGAACAACGGCAATGGGGTATCTGTCCCACGGCTGGTAGCCATTTGGGAGCAATTGCTCATTCTTAATATAAGTTTTATTCTAAAAAAAAAAGTATAATCAGTGTCTTTTTTTTTTTCCTCTCTCAACACAAGCACGAGCCTTTTGACCAATGACTCTCCCCTATCCCCTTCACTTCCCTCAAGGATGAAAACTTGTTGTAGATGATAAAGCTTAAGACCTAGATCCATATGATGGTGTAAGTGTAGGAGAGGAAGATTTCCATTGTCATATTCAACTCTTCGATTGATCATTTCAACAGTGTTGTTGATATATTTTTTAAAAGAATTTATCTTTATCTTTACGATATTAAAAGTTTTTTTTTCTCAATAATTGGAGATGAGGATTTGAACCTCTGACCTCTTGGTTAAGAGTACATGTCAGTTATCGCTGAGCTATGCTCACTTTGGCTTTACAATATTAAAAGTTGTGTGTGCACGTGTGTATTTTTATTCCTCTAGTAGTTTTATAATTTTTTAAGAAGATAGAAAGTAAAATTCATAAGGACAGTAAAATTTCTAATATGAACCATCAAAGGACACCAAAAACCAATAAACCTCATTTGTGTGAGTTTAGTGTATTTTGCACAAAAATCCCTAAAATCATTCAAGTTTAGGATAGTTGTCAAACTTATAGAATAATTTGAAACGACTATAAATCCATATTTCCACAATCAAAGTATTGGCTTTACTAGTTAGCTAAGTCATTTTTCGATGACGATCCACAATCCACATCAATATCATCCGTAGAGATTGTACTCAAATTTTGTCTAAAATATAATTTATTCAAGTTAAAAGATTTTTTTTTTTTTTTGAAATAACCATGCATTAAAAGAAAATAACCCCCACTTCTACCTTCATTAATACACGGGTAGAGCCAAGAGAGGAATTCAGGAGCCCAAAAAATGCAACCTTTTTTCCCGCAAATGGGAAGCCTCCTAAGAGTCAACAAAATCAAAATAAATATTACACCCAAATTTTGCAACACAATGGGCTACTATGTGTAGAGAATCTATGCAATGACTAAAGGAGACCACTAGCATTCGAGAAGAAATTTCGATGATGGCATTGGTTATCAGCTTCATTTTCGACAGATTAACGACAGATCCCAAAAGCACCTTGACTACTCCTAACAGATAAAGATTACTTATCAAAATGATGAAATTGAAAGAGATAAACATAGACATTTTCAATTTACAGGTAAAGTGAGTTTTTTTTTTCTTTTTCTTTTTCTTTTTCCTTTTTCCCTCAACTTTTCTTAGTCATTACAACGAATAAAAGAGGCCAATTTTTAGAATTTCTAAGTTTCAAGATTTATTTTATTTTTTTTTTAAATTTATTTCTAATTAAATTTTTTTTGGTGTAATTGTATTTTTTTAGAACATTTTTGGTGTAATTGTAACGGTCAGATATTTTAGGAGTAATCCCTGTAATTTCTTCAAAAAAAAAAAAAAAAACAAATTAAATAAATAAAAATAACCGTCTTTTTCATTCTCCCGCTCGCCAAACCCTCAGTGCCTCGAACCCTCCGTAACTTCCTCTCGAATCCTCTCTGCAACGACGTCCATCTCAGGTATGTTCTCTCTTCTCTTAGGTTTTTCTTCGTCTTTTTCCTTTTCATTTTGGTTATATTCATCCTTCGATTCTTTTCCGCCTCTGCTCTTCTGAACTCCATTGCTCAGAATCTGCAAAACCCCTCCTCATCGTCACTTTCTTCGAGATAAGGCATGTATATTCTTTTACAGCTTTACTTTTCTTGTAATGGAGGTCTCTCTGCGTTATTTTTTCCGTTTACAAGTCATATACCCACTTTTTTAAGAATTTGATTTTAACAGGCTTTTGGGTGTTCTTCGGAGGAAAATGTAAAAGAGATTTTTAATGGGTCCTTTGTAGGAAAATAATAAAAGCCTGAAAAAAGAGATGGGTTTGTTGATTCTGATTTTCTTTTTGATGACTTTGTTCATCCTTGCATGAATGTTTCTGGGTTGAAGGAGAAATGATGTGTTTGGGATTTGTTGGAAATCTTTATACTGGAGAACTTGTTCTTACGAAGACTGAAACAACATTCTTTTTCAGAAATGGCTGTTGAAGATTTGTGTTTTAATGTGATGTTTTCTGCTGGGAGTACTTGGTTCACTAGTTTACTCATGAACTTCACTGGGACAGATTAGCATCTGATTTTTTCGAACATGCCTAATTAGTTTGCATAACAAATATGTATAGTTCGAATAGGCAGTGTTAGGACCTGCCGATGTTCATCTTCTCTTGGTAGACCTTGAAACCGAGGAACGAATGATTATTGAATTTATGTTCTGCTGTATGGTACAAAATTGCTGCTCTCAAACATTGTAAATGTGATTTTGTTTCATTTTGAATCATTATTGGAACATGTTAAAGGCAGGCATTGAAAGTGGCAAGGACTATTTTGGATGCTAACATTTACGTTAATTGTCAAATGTTATGCTATCTATTTGACAGTCTATGCCCTTGTGCTACAATCTGACAATAGAATACAGTCAATCTGCATTGATACTTCTTGCTAACTAAGCTTCTTGCTTATTTATTTATTTATTTATTTTTGGGTAAGAAACCAAACTTTCATTTAAAATGAAAGAATACAAGGGCATATCCAAAAAAAAAAAAAACTGAGAGAAAGAGTCCAAAACTAACTAAAAAAAGGCCTTGATCCAAAAGAACAAGATCAAGCTTTTTGCCTTTTTCTTTAATTATCTAACTGCTACATTTTGGCTGTCTTGAAATAGTTTAGCGTAAGATTGTGGTCTTCTAACACTAACAGCGTATGAAGTTTTAAAAGACAAATCTAAAAGACTAAAACATAGTAGTAATAGCATTGAAGTATTTTATGGCTTTGGAATGTCAGAATGATGATGACAAGTTACTAATAAAGGGATCATTATTGTGGGTTTGGGCCTTTGGGATGACATTTGGAAGAATGGAAAGTGCTTTTAGCGAATTGAACGAACTTTTCAAAATTTTCTAGGTGTGTAACTTAGTTTACTTGGTCAAAAGTGTTTTTAAATTTTAAAAGTGTTCATAGAATATCTACTCCAGGTAAAGATACTTCTGGCAAAAGCCATTCCAAATTCACTAAAATATTGTTAGGGATATTACTAGGGGAGGGGGTGTTTAGGGTAAGGAGTTGTGAAGTAGGAGTTGGATAGAGTTATAACTCCATCCAACTCCTTATTTGGCCCAAGGATATACAACATCCTATTGTGGGTCCACAAATTTATTAACCAATTACAACACTCTATTGTGGGCCCCACAAATTTATTAACTAATATTCCAACACTTTATTATGGGTCCCACAAAATTATTAACTCCTACTCCAACTTCTAAGACAAAACAACTCCAGATTTCATAAGTCCAATTCCTTGCCCCAAACACCCCCTAAGTAATATTTGAGATATTATTTGGATATTAAGATGGCATATTTTTCATTAGCAAAGAGTTGGTAACTTATGAGAAGTTATCAACAATTGGGTAGTTTTGGGAACTTTGGGAAGTTGTGCCTTTTTTTTTTTTTTATTTATTTTATGAGGTTAATGGTGCCTTAACCAATTGAGCTATGCTTGTGTTTGTGTTATGTAATTAATAACCATGTAAGGGAAACCACCATCGACTGGTTTAGTGATTAGTAAGAGCATAGAGAGAATGAGTTCAAACCATGGTGGCTACTTACCTAGTACCTAGGATTTGATATCCTTCTAGTTTTCTTGGCAATCAAATGTAGTAAAGACAAGTAGTTGTATTGTGAGAATAGTTGAGGTGTGTGCAAGCAGCAAGCTACCTCATATGCTCACGGATATAATAGAAAAAGTGTATGGGAAGTGGCCTAAAAGGCACATATTCTTTAGTTTGAGTAATGTGTTTGTGTTCCTATGTGACATAGATGCTTCAATACTTGTTGAACATGAACGACACTTGTTAGCTAAATACACGTGTTAGACACTAGTTGTACAATGAGAATATGGGTTTAACATTTGTTAGACACATATCGTATATATGATAAAATAAGTTTGGAGAGCGAAATACATCAAACTCATTTTTGTTAAGCATATAAATGCTAAATTTGTTGGCTTTGAATTTCCTTGTATAAAAATGATACATGCTGTGCTCTAGATTTTTAGAAATGACTTGCCATTGTGTTCATATCATATCATATCCATACTTCTTAGGGAGTGGCAAACTACTTTGGATTTATCTTGAAACTGAAATGAAGAGTTTCAGACCTCTCATCTGATAATGGGAGTGTGTCAAACTTCTTGAATGGCTAGATTATAATATTCTAATGTATGCGATAAAATCATAATGATTCTATCTTCTTAAGTACTATTACGTCGGAGAAGAGAGTTTTCTAGTTTGAAAGCTTTATATCTCACTTGATAAATTGTATTTGACTACACATACTTGTTGAATCATATGAAAGGCCTTCTTCAATTCTGCTGCCTTTTGCTCCCTCTTTAGTCTAATTTTTTTTTATTGTAGATTATAAGATTACATATTGAAAGTTGGATGGCAAGTAGCATTATACATAACTACTATAGTTCAGAGCTCTCATTGTTAACATTAAAATTGAAGATGAATAATAACAGAAATATAATGAAGGAAATGGCTTACTTCTCAACCCTTTTAAGTTATTGAGATGACTCTTTGGAAAGCTGCTTTCTTTGGTACCCTATGGAATATTTGGCTTGAGAGAAATAAGAGGGTGTTTTAAGGATGAACAGGGCTCTGGGGAGGAAGTTTGGGCCTTGGTTAGGTTCCATTACTAAGGAATCTTGTGGTGATCCTACTCTTTTGAATTGGAACTCTTTTTATTTTCTTTTCTTCTTCCTTTTTTGTAAAAAGAAATTTGTAATTGTGTTGTTTGTTTGTTCTTTTTTTGGCTTTTTTCCCCTTTTCAATACCAGAACATGAAAACTATTTTGCTTTTCAAATTTAGTTAAGAATCAGAAAGTATAAAACTAAACAAGAAAAAATGTTAGTAAAGGAGTTCATTGTAAACAAAAATTTTATCAAATGCACCCTACCTAATAGGTTATTAATTAATCTATGGTCCACTTCTATATTCCCTAGAGAGAGGTCAGTGGTAGAAGTTTTTTTTTTTTTGGATACAATATAGATATTGGGACAAGACAGTTTGGTGGCATACATTTAGAAAAATCAAGACATTAATCGACTCCAACAAAAACATGAAAGCAGTGCCAAATTTTGGTTTACAAGTACAGAACTTTTCAAGTAGACTCTTGGATAAATATTATAATGGGTAAAACAGGGTGTTATGACAGAAAACAGAAATCAACGTAACAACAATAAAAGGGTGAAGAGAAACAACACACATATATACGTGGTTCACTAACGGTGTGTTAGCTACATCCATGGGCAGAGGGAGAGAATGATCTTATTATGAGAGGAGTATTCAGAATACAGAGATTAGGGCAAAAAATAGGTTAAGAGGGTTTATATATGACACTACTCTTAACCCTAACATAATAGGCCCAAAATAATAGCCCAAAACGGAAAATCATATCTAATCTCTATACATAATTTAGCTTAGAGGGTGTTACCCCCGAACCCCCACCGGGCACGTCGCCCCTGGACCCCGACTCATATCAGATTCAAGGCATATCAACACAGGGGCAGTGCCAAATTGTCGGGATTACAATTTGAAAGAATAGGCAGACTGTTTGTGGAATGTTTGCTACTAATAAAGTAGCATTGCTTGATTTCATTAAGCTTCTCCATGCATTTTTTTTTTTTTTTTTGGGTAAAGCTTCTACGTGTACAGTTAATGAAACAATGCTTATATTTCAATTCTTCAAGAGGTGTATGGGATTAAATGATGCTAATTGCTACATATATTTTTCTTTTGTCATTATCATTTTTAGGTTACTCCCTCTCCTGGACTATTGGTTCTATGGGTAAAGGACGTGTTCGTGGCATGAGTTTAGGACCCACCTCCACCATCGTGTTCAAGTCTGCACCACGTCGGTTTACAGAGATTGAGATTCATAATGAGGCCAATATGGAAGATTACCAAAATGTAGATGCTAGACTTTCCCTGCTAGAGTCGAAAATGGCCAACATGCTTTCAATTTTGGAACAAAATGGTTTCATGCAAGCCAATAGTGTGACTGCTGCACATACAAATGGTGATTCGCCATACTGTATATACAAGAATCCTGGACGAGTTTGTAGCATGAGAGTACAACCTACCTCCACTCAAGTGTTCAGATCTATATCGCATCGTAATATTCGTAATGAAGCTCATATCGATCAAAATGTAGATACTAGACTTTCGATACTAGAGGCGCAAATGACCAAGGTAGTTTCAATTTTACGACGAAATGGTCTTATGCAAGGCAACATTTGAGCAGGACCACACAAAAGTTTCAATTCAGGTATGACCCTTTTCATGTTATATAATCTTGTTCTTTTCTAAGTAAATTTAATCATTATTACTATGGTTATTCATTATTAGGAGCATGGAGTTAACACACTAATGATGCATCGAGTTCGTGAAGTCAACTCAACGTCTTTCATGATATTTTAGAAACCGTTTGTAATGGTAAAACAATTTGATCTAGTATCTCTAGGGTGAAATATTGTTTTTTTTGTTTAGTTTATTTTTGTGGGATGATATCAAGTATGTACTCGAGTATTCCTCTGTTTTCAACAATTTTTTTGGGTTGAAATCTTATAGATGGTAGTATTAATGGGCACATATATGTATAGATATGCATTAACCAAAATTTTTGAGCTTTTAATGGTTTCAACTTTCAATAATATTTTAAAAAAGTTAATACCTTCTCATATTCATTAGATTCTGTTTTTACCAAAAACACAAGTTTTTCTCCCTTCTTTTGGTCTCTTCTTTCACAAGTGAATTTGCTGCTTCTTTCATATAGTTTTTGTTTTTTTGTTTTTTTCCCAATATAATTATTATTATAATGTCATTCTCCATTTTTCAAGACCATTCAAATGGAGAAAAGGGTGGGTCTAATTGAAGTATTGCACTTTTTAGATGATTGATTATTGGTTTCCTCACTAGAAATTTCATTTTTGTTACCAGATTTGTCCAGCACAAATATGTTCAAAAGCAAAAACCATTTACTTCATACTAATTTGTTCAGAAGTACAACAATCTCAAGCCTAAATAATAATAAAATTAACATTTTTTACAGATTTCATCAATTATTTTTCACCATAATTTCATAAACTATTCTTCTTTATAAAGGTAACTAATGCTTCTAATTCGAACCATGGCTCAATAGGTTAAGTCATTATATCCTCGATCAAAGAGTTGAGGTTTGAATTTACACACCATCTCTTATTAAACTTATAATTCAAACGTTAAATTTGGTGTTGGTTGTATAAACCCATAGGTTGTTGTCAACTAGAGTTGAGTTGTATGTCTTAGGGTGCTAATAGTACTATAAATGAAATAAAAGATGTATCAGTTCAAACATAATTCAGTGGTTAAAACACTAATTATCATCTCGAAGATTGACAGTTTGATTCTCCACCTCTTGATTGTTGAACTAAAAAAAACGAATTTATTCTTATAATAAACATTATATATTTACTTTTTGTTCACCTATTCAATCATTATGTTTCAAGGTAGCTTGTTGCTAAGGGTAGAACATTAAACTTAACGTGAGACTTCTATGGACTTTCAACAAAAATATTCATCTATCAAATGTTATGCTTCATCTTGCAAAAAATATATCTAATCTAAACCAATTTATATGACTAATTTTGAATTGCTTTAAAAACTAAAAAGCTTACCAACTTTGAAGGTAAGATACTGAAACTATTAATAATTAAAAAAAAAAAAAATCTTTGAGATGAATTGAGGCAACAAGACTAATAATTTTATACTAATTAAAAAAAAAAAGAGACTAAAAATTATGATTTACGACCAACACCTTTGAATAAAATGGTTATTGTAATGGGTAGCAATCTAAGGTTTGTTATTTGTAAATATAACAATTTTTAAAAAAATTGCACATATGGCAAATCTATTAATGATAGACATCTATCACTGTAGACTTTAATCACAATGTATGTAGTCTATTAATAGGTTTGGCAAATAATCACAACGGATGTTGTCTATCAAGGATAGTGATAGATTTGCCAAAATTATTTACAATTATGACAAAATTAAAATCTATCAACAATAGATTTTGATCACAATTACAATTATTGTTGATAGATTATTCTATCAATGATGGTAATTTATCACTGGTAGACTTCAATCACAATGAATATACACTGATAGCAATGATAAAATAATCTATCAACAATAATTACATTTGTGGTTAAATTCTATCACTAGGAGACTTATTACTGATAGACTTCAAATTTACTATATTTGTAAATAGTTTTAGATCCGGTTATATTTGCAATTATTTTAGTCTATTTTGCTGTTTGTGCAAACAACGACCCTGAACGAGCCAGGTTGAGCCCATTTGCTAATCTAGGCCCAATATACAAGCTTGATGTTGCTTGGAAGCCTGGTAATCATCAGGACGACATGTCGACTTTAGAAATTTACAACTGACAAAGTGACAACGAAACCATAGCCATTAGCCCCACGGCTGTGGAGTGAAGAACTGAAAAATCAAGAAGAAGACAGATTCAGATTCTGGAGAACCAGAAACCCATTTTTCCACCATAAATTCTCGGTCCCTCCAACCTTCAATCACACCTCCAAATATCTCCGCCTCATGTTCACGAGCAGCGTCCATGGCCGGCACATGCACCTCCTTCTCTCGCCATCTCGTCAAATCCACCGCTTCCGAACTCCCCAGAACAATCCGCACCGCCGCCCCCTTCCATCTTGTTCGATTCTCCGCCAAGAGTGCCGTTAACGCCCTTTCCTCTTCCGACGAACTCGCTCAAGGCCCCTCCTGCATATTCGTCGGCCCCATCGACACCGCCAGTAAAGAAACCCTTGAAGCTCTTTACCTTCAGGTTCGGGATTAGGGCGCTGAGTTTCTGTTATCTCTCTTTCTCTTCTCGTTTTGTTTGATTTTGTGTTGTTGTCGTTGTTGTTTTAGGCTAGGGATGCGTATTACAGTGGTCAACCGTTGATCGTTGATGATATGTTCGATAGAGTCGAGGTGAGCTCGGGAAGGGGAAAAGTTTCTCGATGGACCTTGTTGATTTTGTTACTCTGTTCTTATTTTTTGAATTTGATTGAATCAGTTGAAACTGAGGTGGTATGGTTCAAAATCTGTGGTCAAATATCCTCGTTGCAGTATTAGACGGCAATCGACGTATGCGGATGCTGAGGTGATTCTCCTTCTCATTTCTTTCTTTCTTCTGCTAGTGCCACGGCGACTTGGTTCTTATGGTTCAGCTGTTTAATTTCGGAAAAAGAACGAAAGGCAGGAAAGTGATTTACAATTGGTTAAGTTAATACTCAATGCTTCAACTTTGACAGCTCTGCTTATTTAAGTCTTTCAAAATATTTCAACACGTCCTTAAATTTTGGATTATGATTCGATGCAGTGTCTATTGTTAATTAAATGATGAATTGATTGGTTGTAGAGGAAAGCGGACACGAGCAACTTACCCTTTTTGAACCAGTTTATCAAATCGAGTTTAAAGATCTTGCTACTCCAGTTTGTCTGTCTTTTTCTTTTTCCTCTCTTTTTGGAGTTCAACATCTAGGGTGGGAATTTGAACCTCTGACTAAGGTCGAAGATATATATTACCTGAACCAGTTGAGCTATGTTGAGGATGACTCAAATTAATCAACTTTTGTCTAATGGATATTTGATGTTATCATTTGGTAAATGTGTTACTAGAGACTATATAGAATCACAATTCAAAGTTCAAAAACGTAACTGAAATGTTTTTTTGAAGTTTAGTAACTAGATATATGCGACCATTGAAGTTTAGGGACTAAATTTGTAATGCAACCATAGAAATGTAAATGAAGTCTGTGTTTGAGACCTGAGAATCAATTGCCTATTGTTTTGTTAAAAGTACGTTTCTTTTTGGGTATGAACATTTGATTAATTTACAGTACTGTGATATTATTTTTATCCTCCAGTAGATTTTCCCTTTTTGCTTGCTTCATTTGAATATTCAATGACATGGATGTAGGGCAGGAAGATCTTTCACAGGTTCTGGCATTAGCAGGCATATGGTTGGTGTTTCTGGCACTTGGCTGTTCAGCATGTCTTGTTCCCATAGTCTGCACAGCTGATTTAGTTTTCAAGGATCCACTCAGTTTAGGACTTTCCTATAACAGCCAAGGATCCGCATTTGAATTTCTTTCGGCTATAAATGCTGGCCTCTTCATGGCATTTGGGTCTCTGATTGGTTACCCAATTGCTGCAGCTTCTGGTAAAACTGTTGCATCTTGATTTTGTTATTTGTCATGTATACCGAAGGAAATCTTAGTAAAAATCTAATTTTCCTCCATTAGGGATATTAAATATAGTACGGATTGTTATGCACTTATGGCTCTCACATTCAAGGTTATGCTAGCTTATTTCAGACTATTTACTGGCTCTTGGCTGTTGCTGCAGTGGGAGTACTTCAGGGCTTATGGAGAAATGATTTGGTGGCACTGAAAGGAGCTTGCCCAAATTGTGGAGAAGAAGTATGTTAATCTATCAATAACATTTGCAAGTACTATTGTTTTGAGTGGCTTATGATTCGTTCCTTTATTCATTTTCTCCTTATTACTGTAATTTTTGGTTGAAGACTCTAGTTCCATTTCCAATCTGATCCTTGTATCAAAGAAAAAAACTTCCGCTCCACATGATCTTATTAAAATTAATTTCTCTTTTAGGTGTTTGCATTTGTGAGATCAGATCGCGCCAATGGCTCTCCTCATAGGTCAGACTGTCATGTTTGTGAATGCTTGTTGGAATTCCGGATCAAGTTTGAGGTAATTTAGTTTCCTTTTGTTTCTTACTGCAGTGAAGCAATGATTGAAATTCAATTTTCTCCCCAAAAAAAAAAAAAAATGATTGAAATTCAATCAATTAGGTCCGGTTTGATAACCATTTTTAGTTTTTGGTTTTTTAAAATTAAGCTTGTAAAGGTCTTTGAAAATTAAGCTTGTAAATACTAAGTATACTCCCACCTATTAGCTTCTTTGTTTTGTTATCTACTTTCTAACCATGTTTTCAAAATAGTTCTTGAAAAAAAAAGTTCTTAAAAAAACCTGTTTTTGGGTAAAAAAAAAAATTTGTTTTTAAAATTTGACTAAGAATTGAAATATTTTTATGAGGAAGGTGAAAACTATAGTAAAGAAATTGGGGGGAAACAACTAACAAGTATAAATTTTAAAAGCGGAGAACTAAAAACAAAATCAGCTATTAAACGGGCCTAAATATTTTACTTCAAAATAAAAAAAAAATACAACCAAAACTCATTTTTATTCTACAAAAACTAATTATTTTGAAAACCATAACCGAAACCCATTCAATCAAATAATGTTTGAGGCCCCATTTGATAAGGATTTCGCTTTCAGTTTTCTATTTTTGAAAATTGGGCTTGTTTTTCCAATTTTTTTTACTATGGTTTTCACATTTCTTAAAGAAACATTTGAATTCTTAGCCAAATTCCAAAAACAATTTTTTAAAAACTACTTTGTTTTGTTTTATAAATTTCATTTGGATTCTTAAAACATTTTTAGGAGTAGATAACAAAGCAAAGAAACTCATAGGTAGAAGTAGTATTTATAAGCTAATTTTTCAAATACCAAAAACCAAATGGTCATCAAACGAAACCTTAGTATTTCTTTCCCTCGGTAACACCAGGTGAAAATGATTCCAAAGAAATAGATTTCTCTCCGAGTGAGCATTTTGTTGAATAGTATCCCCTCCCTCTTCAAGAGAGTGGGGAAAGGTGTTAATCCCTGAACATTCTAGTCACATATAAATGATTCAAACGCTCTGCAATTCAGGCACAGTGCCTATAAAACTACCAGTCTTTTCTGTTTTCGGTCTTCTTTCGCATCTGAGTTATTTGCTTGGTCTGTCTTTTGGTCAAAGATGAATGTTAGGGAGAGGAAAAAAAAAATCTTTTCTGGAAAGAACGATGCTTAATGTGAAGTTGGTATTGTGCAGAAATCGAGTTCAAGACTAGGTCGACAATGGGTTTACGGGCGTATCTACCTTGTAAGGGGTAAAAGCAGGCACCAAAGATTGCTGTAGGATTTCAACTCCCAGATGTAAGAGCAACTTGTGTATACATAGTGACATGATTCTTTTCCAATATTATGCAATGAGGTCATCCTGTAGTTGTACCATTTCAGGCATAGCGCCAGCTTGATGATCACAAATTAAGTTAGCTGCTGCCAGTAGTTGATAATGTTTCATCATCTTCATTCCATGGGGTTTGCACATTCTATTTGTTGTAGTCTCTATCTTGCTCCCCCAGCCCAAGAACTGAATCAGTTGATTTTAAACAAGTGGAGAATTCTAGAAAAAGTATAATATTCTCATCTAGTTTGATTGTTTAGAGTGCCTTCTGATTTCAATATGTGGAATATGACCCTTGCACAATTATAAAGGGTTAAGGAATAATGTAGTTTTAAGAGTAACTTCTAAAGTAGAGTGATTTTGAAGGTAATGACAAAATAATGTAATTTTGGCCAAGTGGCATATTCTAACTCGGCGAAGTTGAGTTTGATTCCACAATTTTTTCCCTGTCTGGGCTAATATTATCTTTTATTTTTTTTAATAAAGTATTTGGGGGTGAGGAGTTGAACTTTTGACCATGCTTTTGTTTTTTTTCGTTTTTTGTGAGTGCATCAACATTTGGAGGGGGATTCGAACCTCTGACCTCATGTTCGAAAGTACATGTCAATTACCGTTGAGCTAAGCTCGCTTTGACAACTTTTGACCATACTGTTGAATATATATATCTTAACTAATTGAGTTAGGTTCATATATAAATTAATTGAGTTATGTTCTTGTTATCTATATTTGTTATTAGTTTTGAAATAACTTTTTTTAAAAAAAAAACTACATTATTCCTAAAGTTAAACCCATCATCTAGCTTTCATTGTGCCAATATTCCTATTTTTATTTTTTGGTTTATCATTTTTTGATTCTTCCTTTCTTTCATAAATTAAAAACTGTGTTTGAAACTCTGTGTTTGTAATGCACGTAGTTTCCAACTTAATTGATATGAAAAAAAACAATTACAGATAATATGAATTTAAGTTAGACTTGTAGAGAAAAAAGAAAATAGTAATTTAAATTAAATTAACGTATAGAATTAATTAACAATGGTATATTACCGGAAATAATAAATAGGTGATTTTATTTTATATATATATATATATATATATATATTGTAACGTTTCTTTATAATTCCTAAGACTTCCAAATTTCTAAATATCTATAATTGTAAGGCAACCATATTCTCAAAAAAAAAAAAAAATGTAAACCATAAACTTATAAAAAGAACATTTGAATTAATAAGTATTTTTCACTTCTAAAATAACTTTTTCCTCGAAAAAAAAAGACATCTCAAATAAGTTATAAATCTTATTATTAGCATTAACATTCATATGGATTTTTCTTTTTCTTCATATTTTTACGTTTCATTGATATTCATATGATATATCGAGACTCTAACCTTTTCTCTAAGAATGATGAGTGAGATATTCTATCAAAAGTTCGAAGAGCCAAAGCAAAGAACAATTCATGAAAACCTTTAGCTTGAAGAATATAGTGAAGTGATCTCAATATTGCATGACAAATACTAAATTACTTTTTTTTCCTTTTTTTGGCATAGAGCTAAAGTACTTTTTTCATCTTTATTATTTATCCCCAAAATCCAACTCTCAGATCTGATTTGATTCTCCCTTTTAACGTAATGCCAGCTCCTACCCATGTACCAAACCATGTGAGATTTTGCCAAAAAAAGATAATGGAACTTTTCAAAGCATATGAGTCTATAAGAAGTGTGGGAGAAAGAATATTACTAAATAGCCCTCAAGGAGCCGCCCCGTGGGCTAAGGCACCGTCTCTAAGCAACACCTACCTAGAAGTCGCATGTTGAATCTTCGGGTGAATTTAATAAGGAAAATCCTTGATGTCTCTAAAGTTTGGATGACACAGACATTTTTGTGTCATTTTTAACAGAAAGAAAAAATCTAATTTGAATGATAAGTAGCAGAAAATGAAATGTAAAAGAAAACATGCACCAAACTGCATTTGTTTGAAGGATTTATTCTTTTAAGAAGATTGATTGAATTGGATTTAACAGAATCAATAATAACAACTTAAATTTGGTTAGTTGTAATTCTAATGAAATTAATCCACTTCTAAATCGTGGACACTTCTAAGACCGTTTTACTCCTTAACTGCAAGCTACTGCACAATCACTAATCAAAAAGCAAGCAACAATGGCAGCCAACGTCCCCTTCATAGCTTCGCCCGGTATCGAGAACGATGACAAAACCATCATCAGAAATGTCCCAAGCTGTAAACGAGAGTCCACATAAGCTGAACAACACAGAAGAAAAAGAAAATAAGAACTTGAACTAACAAAAGACTCAGCAGCTTGCACAAGCAGAAAATGCAGATTGTGATCAGAAGACAGAGAGGGAGAGTTAAAAGATGCCATAAGATTACCAGAAACAGAGTTATGGAAGCAAAAAGCCCTTCCTGGAGGAGAACTCCATGACCCCCGAATTCTTCTTCGTCTACTTTCAAAATCATTGCATAGTATCCATATACCATCGTAGTTGATATCACCAAGAATCTGAAAATGAGACCAAAATCATCAAATTAACTAAAGTTTCCAAGTGCAAGAAAAGAAATGTTTAGTAGAGAGAACTCAAAAAATGCATAATGAATTGTGTAAATATGATATTTCAGATAATGATAGTTGATACTACAAGACAGTCAATTTTTCTATT
The DNA here is from genome assembly GCA_017139565.1 of Luffa aegyptiaca. Classification (NCBI taxonomy): domain Eukaryota; kingdom Viridiplantae; phylum Streptophyta; class Magnoliopsida; order Cucurbitales; family Cucurbitaceae; genus Luffa; species Luffa aegyptiaca. The sequence continues at coordinate 1,912,170 of CM029404.1, read as the reverse complement.
TTGCTGTTGAGATGAAGGTTGCAGGCATGGAGACATGCAATCATGGATGCTAACATATTGGATGAGAGATTCATATTTTGAGTTCAACATGTGGGGGTGGGGAGATTCAAATCTCTAACCTCTTGATTGAGGGGTACGTATATGTCTCAATCAATTGAGTTATACTCTGGTTCATTTTAAGGAACTAACCGACTTATTGAAAAAGATGAAGATGTGGAAAGGATGTGTAAATTACTAATGAAGGTAAAAGGAAAAAACAAACAACACTAATAGTGTGTTTTGGCAGTTCTTTTACCATGCTAAAAGTATCTTTGATTTACTAAACCATCTTCAAAATTTTCATGATGTTCAGTTCTTAAAAGACCAGTTGTAAAACAATTTAAAATGCTTGGAATGACTTAATTAGTATGCTTTCCAAAAGTGTTAATATGGGAAAGTTTCGTTCAGAAACACTGTGCCCAAAAGCGATCCTAAACACATATATGCCAGAGAGAAAGGTATAAAAATGGCAACTTACAAGATGAACCAAACGCCTCCAACCAGAGGTATCGAACCCCAAAGCAGTCCACATACGAACGCAACCGACTGTCGCATCCAATGCAAGACATCTCCTAGTTGATCCTGAGTTGAGAACAGAACAAAATGAGTTGTAAAAGAGGTTCAAGCCAAAGGCCAAAGCACAGCTTTAGTAAGAATTTTCCCATCCAATTGATTTCAGATACCAGGTATAAAATGTTCTCATTCATGGCTTCTTTTCCTCTTCCTTTATCAATGGTATTCAATCATAAAAATAGCTACAACTGAATCATCAACCTTAGGATGGTAATTGGTGTTTTGTGCGCTAAGCTATGCTCGGATTGACCAAATACTAGATATCTTTATACTAATACACACTACGATTATGGATAAACTATCTTAATTCGTTAAAATTCATGAGTAATGCACATATTTCACAGTTAGAAAATAAAAATCACTACAGCAGAACAAGCAACAACTTGAACCAATAAAGACTTCAGTTCCTTCTCGTGCACAGCGAAAAAAAGAGAAACAAAACATCCCAGAAAACACAGAATTATAAGAATTTCCATTGGGCTGAAAGTGTAGAATTCAGAAGAAAGCAAAGTTTAAGAAAACCTTATCCCACGAAGCCTCTGGATCGAACAATTTGGCCAACTTGAAGGGCGGCAAGTGACCGTTCTGGTGCTGGAACTGAGAATTGACCTTAATCGACTTCCCGTCCTTCATGGTGTTGCTGACTGATCGGAAATCGAAGATTTGGGGGAAAATTCGAAATACCCAGTTGAGTGAGGATTGGAATTTGGAGGGAAGATCAGAAGATGCTAGGGTTTTGGAAAAACAAGAACGGCATGAGAGTGTAGGAATGGATTAAACAAATTCAGGAGACGGCTTTTCTGTAGATCTCTTTCGATTTGTTATTATAAAATTTTGATGAAATCGATTTCAATCTGAAGTGGGAAATTGTAGTTTTATGAAAATTTGTTGGTCAGCAAAATCACTCTCACTCTCTCTCTCTCTCTAATTTCTCTCTCTAGAACGTGAAGAACTTTTGCTGCTTCGATGGCAATGGCAAGTTGTTTATTCCACAAAATCAATGCAGAGCTCAATCGGATCGGATGTCGGGTCGGGTCATGTCCGACGTTTATTATTATTATTATTTTTTTTTTGAAACAAACATTTATTATTTTTATTATTAGGTTCAATTGGAAAAGTCCTATGTCAATTTAGTCCTTGAATTTTAAAAAATATTAAATAGGTCTTTGAACTTTCAATTTTTGTGTGTAGATCTCTCCATTTTAAACATATTCTTTAAACTTTTACTTTTGTGTCTGATAAGTCTCTCATCTTTCAATTTTGTGTCTGATGGGTCATTGACCTACACAATATTTTTTAAATTCACAAGTCTACTAGAAACAAACTTGGAAGTTTAGAGTTCTAATCGACATAAAAAATCAATTTTATATCGAGTAGATTGATTAATTTTTTAAAATCTTGAATATGTCAGGAACTTATTAGACAAAAAATTAAAAGTTCAGAGACCTATTAGATATTTTTAAAGTTCAAGGACTCATTCCACACAAAATTGAAAATTCAGATTTATTAGACAATTTTTAAAGTTAAGGGACCAAATTGACACAACTTGAAAGTTTATGGACTAAACTTGTAATTTTTTTTTTTTTTTTTTTTGAAAAGGACTAAACTTGTAATGTTATTATTATTTTTTAAATTTATGGTTGTTTTTGTTAAATTTCTTTTCAAGTTTGATCTTGAATTTTCAGCTGTGTTAAATAAATTCTAAGTTCAAAATACGAGTTTCAATTTTAGTTTCTAATAATTTTTTCAACTTTCATTTATAATATTCATATATCTATTAGCAACAAAATTAAAATTCAAAGGTCTAAAAATTTAGGGATTAATGATGTAATTAATTTTTTTTAATTATATAATTTAATCTTTATTATATATATACTGTTTTTTTTTAATAAGCTTATTTTCCATAAAAAAAAAAAAAGTATCTTAGTTAATATTGTTAGTTAGAGTTTGGCATATATGTTAAATTGTAAGTGTTGAGAGATAGTATAATCAATAATGATTAAAGTCATAAGTTAAAGATAGAGTTGATTAATTACAATACTTAAAAAGACTTTTTTTTTTTTTTTTTTTTTTTGAGTTCACTTAAAAAGAAGAATTTCAATCATCTATATTAACATTTTGGTTTAAATTCTACTTTTATATTTATATTTTCACCATTTTTATGTTTTTGGTATTTGTACTTTTAAAATGTCTATTTTGTCATTTGTACTCTTAAAATGGAATTGTTTTGGTATTTGTTTGCAAAATTCTAACCTAAATTCCATACGCAACAAAAATATACAAGATATCATGACAATATTTCAAGAAATTTATTGATGCCACCATTGTGTTTAAATTGTGGTAAAAAAGAATGGATAAATTAAGAGAAAACAAAGGGATCTCAACAAAGTCATTTTTAGAAGTAAACGAACTAAAATGAACATTTTGAAAATATAGGGATCAAAACTAGGTTATACTACTGTGTGTGATTAGCATTTTGAAAAAATTTATTTTCCTTTTTATAAATGGGAGCGAGAGTAGTTAGAATATATCAGAACTAAAATAGATAAGCATGTATAAAAGTCATAGTCTTAGGCAAGTACATGATTGTTATTGTGTTTTACTAGGTGTTAGGAAATCAATTGAATTTGTAGGTGAAGACTTAAAGGTCGCAAGCAATTTAGGTGCTACTAATACAATACGTAAATATTGCTAATTGAAATCAAGGATTTAAAAGCAATGTATCAAATTTCCACATGTTCATGAGTTAGACATCAACATGAGGGGTGAATCGACATTTCCATCATACAGTAGAGAAATCGATAAAATATAAAGAAAAAAAAGTAACAAAGTGCAACTAATATGAAGATAGTATGAAGATAGTTTGTGAAATCCAATCATCAAACAGGTTTGGGTTGGAATTTGGATGGTTAGCAACAATATTTGATGTCATTGGCTCCATGACAACACACTTGAGGTGGAAAAGGGTTGGAATTCAAAAGTGGGAGTGGGCATTGGATGCAAGGGAATACAATCCAAATGCCAGCCAAAACTCCTCTTATTAATGCACATGTTGTGCCACAAGCACCATGAGCTAGGCACAATATTCTATTCATTCTTTTTAAGGGTTTAGTTTTTTGGTCAAAGTATGAGAGAAAATAAAAAAAAAAAGGAAACTTTTTTTTTATTTGAAATTTAGCCCCTATGATTTTTTTTTTAGGAATAGCCCCTATGGTTTTAAAGGTTAGATTTTTGTCCCTATATTTTGATAAACTCATAAGTATGTTCCTATTATTGGAAAGTCACTAACGGATTTAGTATGTCGTAGTTAGCTATCCTGTTACGTATTGAGTCCATTAGTCACTTCTAATAGTCATGTGATCCATTAGTGGTTCTAATGATAGTTAGGGGTTTTATCCGATCATAGGGGCAAAATTCTAAATTATAAATCATAAGAACTAAATTCTAACTGTATGCAAACTATAAGGACCAAACTTGTAATATGAATATATGTAATCATTTGTTTTTTTTTTTTTCTTTCTTTGTTGAGCTCAACACATTTCAAGATTGGAGATTCAAACTTCTAATGCCAAAGTGAGCATAGTTCAACGATAATTGACAAGTACTCTTTATCAAGAGCTTAAATGTTCAAATCTCTCACTCTTAAATATCGTTGAACTAAAAAAAAGATTCAAACTTCTAATATTTGGATCGAAGATACATATCAATAATCGTCCCCACCTCCAAATATTGTTGAACTAAAAAAAGATTCAAACTTTAACATTTTGATGAAAGAATCTAACAAAATGATACCATTTTTTTTTGGTTCAACAAGTAATACATTTCTTTTCGTGAGTAAGAAAGTTGGAATTGTCACCGTGTGTAAGTTTGATGTGTATAAAAAGATAAGTATTTGGTAAGCAAAAAAGTTGAAAGCCGCGTGGACGGCATTGGAGGGCCAGCCAAGCCAACCAGTTGAAAGAGAAGACAGAGAGAGCAGCAGCCATTTTCCGGTAATTTTCCCTCAAATTGACTCAAATTTTGGACGTCAATTCGCTAATTTGCATTTGCAAAACCCATAATACCGCCATTTCAATTCCATTTTTTTACCTTTTCTCTCAATCGGAGATCTATCTCTTCCTCCCTTCTCCGATCTCAATTTTCCTCTCTGAACCCCACTTCTTCTTCACGATCATCAAACCCCAAATCCCTTTTTTCAATTTCCCTTCTTGTGCCCGCTTCTGCTAGCCTTTTGGGATTTGATTGTTTTGCAGGCCTCTCTGATTTCCACAAGTAGGGTGTTTGTTTCAAGTGGGAAAAACAATGGGTACCCCTGAGAATAATGAGAATAAGGGGGGCTTCTTTGCTGCTGTGACTTCTGGATTTTCCAAGCTCAGCAACGCCATGCACCGATCTGTTAATGGGTACTTCGTTTTTCATACTTCTGACTGTATTCACTTCCTTGTTTATGGATTCGTATCCCATTTTTTGGGTTTTTGAAGCTGTAGTCGTTGTTGTTGGTTCTGTTGTTCTTTTTGTTTCAATTATTAGCTTTGATGTTTGCTCTGTTGTGCTGATTCGTTACAAATTATCACTATTATCCTTGCTGTAGGGTGATTGTTTTGTGAAAAACTCTGAATTTGTATAAAAAGTGTTTTGTTTTCCTTTTTGTACATTTCTCTCATCGTTGTCGTGACCCGTTTGTTTGAACTAGTACTTGTCTGTAGAAGTTCCTCCTTTTGTTCTCCTTTTGAAGGAGTCTGATCTTGGTACGGATCCTTGATAGATATTTTGAAGGATCGATGACCTTTTTTCTGCCAAATATCTGCATACTGTGAGTTTTAGTTTCTTAATAAGAAAACAGGATGTAGATACATATGTCACTTCAATACATAACAGTGTACGGTTTCAATTAAAAAACTTATCTTATAACTAGGAGAAAGGTTTTCCAGAGCTATTGAAACTGGGCGGCGTCTTATTTCCCAATATTATCATTTCAAGGCTGAATTGCTTTGTGCTTACTGCACTTTCTTTTTTATTTTGTTTGGTTTTTTTGTTATTTGGATAGTGGCTTCCAAGCTCTAGAAGTATTTATTATCTATTTGTGTTGCATAAGATAGCCTCCTCGTATATGTGGATTCAAGTGCTTATAATTTACGTCTAGTGAAAGGAAGGTTGGTTTGCCTGGATGGGTTTTCATCGGCATATTTGTCAAAGCTTTCTTTTTCTCTCATTTTTGTCAGCTGTTGAAGTTGTGCTACCATTTTTATTGCACAGTAGATAAATGTCATCCCTCTCAAACCTAGTCGTATTGTTAACATTGTTTTCTGTGGTTTTATCAGTGCACTTTGATTGTTTTACTTCGCAAGATTATACTTTTCTCAAGTTATATGTTTCTGGTCCATGTTTTTCTCAAAAAAAAAAAAAAAAAGTTTCTGGTCCATGTATTGCATTAATACAAAAAATGTATCGATGTTAGAGAGTTTGACTCATGATTAACTCGCCTCTCTTTGCTCCCAGGTTTCTTGGCTATGAAGGGGTAGAAGTTATAAATCCTGAGGGAGGCAAGGAAGATGCAGAGGAGGAAGCTCAGAGAGGAAGATGGAAACAAGAGGTTTTCTCATTTATACTTTTATCTCTTATCTTTGTTTTGTTTATACCTAATTTTCTCTTTTTTTCATCTTACATTAATTTTTTTTTATAAGAAACAACAAGGACCTATGCATTAATCACAAAAAAGAGCATAACAGCCTAGGGGCCAAGGGTTGAGATCGCCCTCGCCCAGAAACTAATACAAAATAGCTTGCCAATCCTTAATAATCGACAGCAAACTGTAATTACAAAAAGAATGTTTGTGAAGTGAAATCAACCAAGAGGCTGTATTTTGTACATTCTCACAAAAGAAGTCTAAGCTAACGGACTTATCTTCAAAGATTCTATAATTTCTTTCCTTCCACAAAAGCCAAAGAGTGGCCCGAAACACACAATTCGCCATAATCTTGGCTTTTTTCTTCAAATTCCACGCATAAAGGCCTTCGCTCATCCATTCCTCCACTCTCTTAGGTAAACAAAACGACATACCCATCAAGTTGGCTACAAAATTCCACACCTTCCCCGCGAAGCTGCAGTGAAGAAAAAGGTGATCCAACCTTTCATCTGAAAGACTACACATTCTGCATACTGAAGGCGATAACGTCCAGCCCTTAAATTTTTTCTGAATTTGCTCCTCTGTGTTCAGACTTCGGTAAGCCAAGGACCACAAAAACACCTTAACTTTCTTCGGGCATTTGGGCTTCCAAATCAGGCTACACAAAGTCTGCTTAATTTTAGGAGATGGGTGGGTCAATTCTTTAAACATAGATTTTGTAGAGTATATACCTGACCCCCCAATTGTCCAACAAATCGCATCAGGCTCATTCCCAAGAGTAAAACCATTAAGCTTGTCAATCAGAGCCATCCAACTACCCAGCTCTCTGTCAAAAATACCCCTTCTAAAGGCCAGATTCCAAGCTTGCTGATTGCTGTCCCAACATTCGGCAATGTAGGAGTTTTTTTTAGCAGAAATGGAGAATAATTCAGGGAACCTACACATGAGGGGCTGATCATCACACCATCTATCTTCCCAAAATTTTATGTTGTTGCCATTGCTCACAATAAACTTAGTAAACCGCTCAAAAGTTGGGTAGTTGGCAGCTATATCCACCCAAATTCTGTTCTTCTTTTGACCTTGGAGCTGATTGGACCTCCATCCATTTGGCGAGACGCCATAGATGCTAATCACAATTTTCCTCCATAAAGAATTTCGTTCCTGAGTGAAACGCCAATGCCATTTAGTCATAAGAGCCGTATTTCTTTGCATTAAAGAACCGATCCCTAATCCTCCTTGGTAAGTCGGTAAGGAAGTCCAATCCCATTTTACCAAGTTAGCCCCTCTTTTGTATGTGCCTCCATTCCAAACGAAGTCCCTGACCATTTTTTCCATCAACTTAATAGTGCATTTTGGGGCCTTCAGAAGAGAAAACATATATATCGGGAGACTATTAAGAACCGATTGGGCTAGAGTAACTCTCCCGCCTTTAGAGATAGGAAATTTCCTCCAAGTATCAAGCTTTCTATTGAACCTCTCAATTAGGGGCTCCCAAAATCTTCTTCTGTGATAATTTCCCCCAAGAGGAAAGCCAAGGTAATTGATGGGCAAAGAATCCGCTTGGCATCCGATGGACCTAGCTCTCAAGGTCGTCTCAGAGAGATCAATGTTCACCCCTATGAGAGAAGTCTTCGCCTTGTTCAAAGCCAAACCCGACCCGGCCAAAATCAACTTAAGAACATCCCACCAATTTTCGAAATCACTATCATTATCCGGGCAAAAAACAAGGGTGTCATCGGCGTATTGAAGCATGGAGATTGTAGTTTTATCTCTACCAATCTCCCAGCCCCTAAGAATTCTCCTCTCAATGAAAAAATGGACCCATCTACTAATAGCATCCCCAACTATAGTGAAGAGAAAAGGGGATAAGGGGTCTCCTTGTCTTAATCCTCGAGAGGCCACAATTTTCCCCCTCGGTCTTCCATTTATAATAACCGAGAAATTCATATTATTTAGGCAGCCCATGATCCAGCTTCTCCATTTCACCCCAAAACCCTTCAACTCAAGGATTCCATCAAGGAATTCCCTATTAACCATGTCATAAGCCTTTTCTAAATCAAGCTTGATTAGAAACCCCTTCTCATTTTTACATCTACGATCTTCAACCGCTTCAGTTGCTACCAAAATAGCATCCAGAATTTGCCTACCTTGCACGAAGGCTGCTTGGCAATCAGTAATGATTTGGGGAAGAACTTTTTTCAATCTTTCAGCCAAAACCTTAGCAATAATTTTATAAGGAGAGGTGACTAAACTGATCGGTCTAAAATCCCTCACTTTTAGGGCTTTTTTCTTCTTAGGGATTAAGCAAATATACGTACATTAATTAATGCTCAGTGGGGAAGTCGACTATGTATCTTTTCCTTAGTGTTCTATCTAAAGATTAATATGGCTGAAGGGTAGGGTAGGAAAGAGGACAAAATAGGGTATAATATATTCCGGCTGATCTTTCTATGTGAATTTAAGCTTGGGCTCCTTCAAAGCCCCCTGCTCTCAAAACCTTTTTAATGTGAGAACAATGGTAAAATAGGAACGTCTCTTATTTACTCTTCCATGTGTGTGGAAGGCTCTTTCCTCACTTTTGGAAGCTAGGAGTTTTGTCTTCTATTCTTCTTCCCCTTTTATATTTCCATAAAATTACTAAAGAGTGTTTTTTGGGTAATAAAGGACCGTGAAAGTTACTGGAAGATGATGCACAAGTATATTGGTTCAGATGTCACATCAATGGTCACTCTTCCTGTAATCATTTTTGAACCAATGACAATGCTTCAGAAAATGGCTGAGGTTTGTTTTTCTTTTGGTATTATTTTATTTTCTTGTTCAAACGTTTTCATTTGTATCATCGTGTTAATAATGGAATATTTATCATAGTTAATGGAATACTCCCACTTGTTGAATCTGGCGGATGAATGTGAGGATCCTTACATGCGGTTGGTGTATGCCTGTAAGTATCAAAATATTAGAATGGCTAGGCTTGTGTAGGTCTATGATCATCAATTCACAGAGGCATTTTCGCTTTCTGATGATGAATTATTTTTTCTCACTTATTGCAGCATCATGGGCTATATCAGTGTATTATGCTTATCAAAGGACCTGGAAGCCTTTTAATCCTATTCTTGGAGAGACTTATGAATTGACTAATCATAATGGAGTCACATTTCTTTCGGAGCAGGTAAATGTCAAAAAATTTGTTTCTCCAAATATTCCACTTTTGTCCCCCACCTCTCCAAAAGAGAAAAAAAGAAAAAAAAAAAAAAAAGAAAAAAGGAAAAAGAACGCACTTGGTCAATATCTTTCTTCCAAGTTCATCATGAGTTACAAAGTTGCATGCAACTGTTTACATTCTAGTCATTCTTGTTAATTGAGGTTTTTTTTTTTTTTTCATGTATTAACTTTTGATTTGATTCTATTTTTCTATATAAAATTTTATGCCAAACAATGTTTTCAGGTGAGTCATCATCCCCCAATGAGTGCTGGGCACGCTGAAAATGAGCATTTTTGTTATGATGTGACTTCAAAGTTGAAAACTAAGTTTTTAGGGAACTCATTGGATGTCTATCCTGTGGGAAGGTAAAGTTCTACTTCTCACTCGCTCTTTCTATCCCCTCAGTTCATTCCTTATTGAACTCACTCCTAGGTGTCAAAGGAGTAATTTATAACTTATAAACTAAGATATCCTTAAGATCATAGGTTCAAACTTTGATTCACCTGCTTAAAATAGTTAAATATTTTATTTGTTTCTTGACGCAAATTGTCATAGGATTAAATGGTTATTCACAAAATTTGTTGAGGTGCACCACCCAAAGTTAGATATCAGTCAGTTACATGGGCAATCACTGTCAAGTCAATATTTACTTGGAAATTTTGACGTTTCTTTTCAATATACCCCATGTGTAGGCTGTTAAAGTCTAATTGTTATCAGTGATAGCTTTGTTTATCTTGCTATGGCCCTGATGTTTGGTAATGCTAGATTATGTGATGATATGGTTTTGGCCTTTGCAGAACACGGGTGACTCTTAAAAGAGATGGTGTAGTATTAGATTTAGTGCCACCACCCACTAAAGTTAACAACTTGATATTTGGAAGGACATGGGTTGATTCACCCGGAGAGATGATAATGACCAATTTAGCTACGGGTGATAAAGTTGTACTATATTTTCAACCATGCGGATGGTTTGGGTAAGAATCTTTTTCCCATAACTCTCTTGTCATTACAAATTCTGTACTAATGGTGATCTTTAAAGGTACTTGGCGTTATAAATGAAAAAAATTATTAACTTGTTTTGAATTCTGTGAGACCTGATCGCTGTTGTTGGGGTTTTCTTATCCATCTTTTCTGTTATATGCATAATCATAATCTTGGGGTATTTCATTAAAGTGACTGATTTAGATTATGTTAAATATTAGAGAGAGAAGTGGGACGTTGTCGACGTCTAGTAAAATGACCTTTTGACCTTCAAAGTTATGAAGTTACTGACCTCTCTCTGTCCTTCCTCTCATTCTCAAAATCCTCACAATCTTACCCTATCATCCAAAGTTTGCTAGATACAGTCTCTAACCTCTCTTTCTTCAAGTCTCTTAGATAACTTTTAAAAGTCCTGTTCTAAATAATTCTAGATAGGTTAATAAAATACATTTGCTTTTATGTTCTTTTAAGTATAAATTACGTACTTTGAGAGGCTTGAAAATATAATTTCATTTAAAGTCAAGTTATTTTAATTGAGATGAGATATAGATCATATTGGTAGATATCTCAAGTAGTTGGGTCTGAATTTTGGTTTAGATCTAAGATGGTTTCCATCAAGATGACACTCTGGCTAGCTAGATGATTACTGAGATGGAGACTGAAATAACCATCTTGTAATTGAGATGGAGACCAAGATAGTCATTGTGTAAAAGTTTTATTTATTTATTTTTTTTCCAAATTCATTCACAGATTAATATTTTTCATTTGAAAAGAAGAAAAAAAGTTATATTTAGGAAAGAAAAATAATTATAACTACGTGTTACCATCTTGGTACATCTTGGTATCCAGGGAAAGGTAATAATTATAATGGTTTTCTAAAAAAATTTTAGTTGCATATTTTTAAATGACAAAGTTTTAAGTGTGAATAAGTTGAAAAAGAATTTGAAATTTTGCACCATGCCTATTTCAATCTAAAGATAATCATCTTGGTCTTAGGTCTCCATGGGAAATGCAAACCCAAATATCTTAGGCCCCGTTTGATAACCATTTGGTTTTTCAAAATTATGCTTATTTTCTCTCAATTTCCTCACCATGGTTTTCACTTTTGTTAACGAGACATTAGAGTTCTTTGTCAAATTCTAAAAACAAAAACAAGTTTTTGAAAACTACTTTTTTTTTTTGTTTTAAAAAATTGGCTTGGTTTTTGAAAACATGAGAAGGATGTAGATAACAACCCAAAGAAATGTATGGGTGAAAAGAGTGTTTATAAGCTAAATTTTCAAAAACCAAAAACCAAAAACGAAATGGTTATCAAACGGGCCTTAAATTTCTACCGAGATGTTTTTGGTATCATCTTGGTCTGGAAGAGACAATTGACTCTTCTTTAAATGAAATCTTTTTTTTTTTTTTTTGCAAGCATCTCAAAGTACATGACTTCATACTTTAAAGAAAAGAAAAAAACATGAACAATGTGTTTTATTTACCTTTTGTAGAAATACGAAGAATTTTTTCAAATGAAGACTTCAAATGATTATCTTCAAGAGAGATGTGATTACTCTGTTTCTAGATGGAAGGGGAAGATTGTACTTTCATGTGAGAAAAAGTCTAATATTCTTCTTTTATTGAGGGGTGGGTTAAAACTTAAAAGATCATGACTCCTTTAAAATTGGGTCATGCTTGTCAATTATCCATAATTCAGTCCCTTCTGTTTTCATGATTTTGTATAAAGATCTGAGAGGGATTCCTGCTTTGAAGTGATTATTCTGCCCAGCATTTGACATTTTAGCTATTTTCTTGAAATGAACTTTTGAGAGTAATGGAACTTCTCAGTGCTTGAAGTGAAGTTTTTTTTCTTCTTTTTGTTTTTTTGGCTTAGAAACATTCAGTTTTCGCCGTCATCATAGTACTGGATGCCACGTTCCATCTCACTGTTAACTGTTATTTTTGGTTGCAGTGCCGGTCGTTATGAAGTGGACGGTTACGTTTATAATTCGGCAGAGGAACCTAAAATTTTGATGACAGGGAAATGGAATGAATCTTTGAGTTACCAACCTTGTGATATGGAAGGGGAGCCTCTTCCAAACACAGAACTGAAAGAGGTAAATATTTGGTGTCCCAATCTTTTAGTTAATTTTATGTTTAGCAGAAAATAGGGTGTTGATCATTGTGTTTGTTTCTGTTGGCTAAGTCTTTATCTTTGGTTAGAAATTGATTATATCTCTCGCATCGTGCCGTTCTATTGTTTTTGTTCTCTAGGTTTGGCATGTGGCTAGTGCACCCGAAAACGACAAATTCCAATACACACACTTTGCACATAAGATCAATAGTTTTGATACTGCCCCTAAAAAGTTGTTGGCATCGGACTCTCGGTTGCGTCCTGATAGATATGCTTTAGAGAAGGGTGATCTATCCAAAGCAGGGTCGGAAAAGAGCAGGTTCGTTCCTCGACCTTTCCAATCCTTTCTCTATGCTGCAGTCAGTTCAAATTCTCAGTTAAGATTTTATACATTTTTTCTATGGTCAGTTTGGAAGAGAGGCAAAGAGCTGAAAAGAGAACTCGAGAGGCGAAAGGACAGAGTTTTGTGCCCAGATGGTTTGATTTAACCGAAGAGGTTACATCCACTCCGTGGGGCGACTTGGAAATCTACCAATATAATGGTTCATACGCCAAACATCGGGCTGATATCGATAGTTCTGGTTCAAGCAGCAACGACGAGGTTGACGTTCAATCGATTAAATTCAACCCCTGGCAATACGGGAACTTGTCGACGGATTAAGGCTCTCCCTCCTCTATGTTTTATTTGCTTGGCTTCTTCAGATAGTTGGTAATATTTTTCAGCATTTGATATTATAGTTGTCTGCTGGTTGTTTATATACATAGAGCTTTTACATTTTGTAACTTTGTTATCAATCTTTGCCAGTTGTTTTTGATCAATCCTACAACTTTCTACCAATGTTTTGTTCTTGGTGATATAATTCATAAATTATGTGGTTTTGACTTTTGGATGTTGATTACATGTGATAGAAAGAAATTAGTATCTTTTTTTAATGCTTGCTGATCCAACAAGAATTGAGATGCAATTCCATCACCTCAGCCATAGGATTCGTGCATGTTTGGAAGTGATTTTAAAATGGTCAAAATCACTTTTGACATATTCAAAATCACTTCCGAACACGTTTTTAATAATTCAAAATCAATTTTGATAATATGAAAGTCACGTTTAAAAGTGTAAAATTAAACCTGAATTTGAAGATAGAGTTTAATAGGATAACCTTTTAAAGTTTCCATTGTGCAATATATGACTGTATGAAAAAGTGTTTTTATTAAGTAATCTCATAGTTCGGTTGGTAATTTTGCAGGCTTTTACGAGAGAAATTTTTAGTGTTGGATAAAACTGATTATAAATTGATTTCAAGAAAATCACCTTTTCAATTACACTAGCTTGTAAAATCTAGTTAATTGGAGCTTTTGAGATTGACTTTCCAAAGAATTTGATGTCTTTTCTCTATTCAAACTCTTAAAAATTTCTATTTTATGCTACGTTTCCTCGTTGAATTTTGAAATTTACTAAATGCTTATTTATTTCATATTATAATTGATATTTCTAAAAGCACATTATTTTAGCAATTATTTTAAAAATTACGAGAATCTCAACCTAAGTGCTATTATCCTTTTAAGATTGATGGTTTGGTCTCTTACTTCAATCGTAGTTGAACTAAAAAAAGGTAATTTCAAACTCAAAATAAGCATGATCTAAAAAGTAGAAAGACTATGGATTTACGAATGGTTGCTTTCAAATATTTGAATTTAAATTATGACCATTATCTTTTTTTTTTTTTTTAATTTTATTTGACAAATGGCGATTATCAACTTAGGACATTAAATGTTGAACAACTTTTTCAACATATCTTTATAACTTTACGACATTGTAGGGTTGAGTGTCTACCCTAAGTGATAAGGGATTCAATGAAAACAAAGTTGTATTTCATGTTTTCTAATATGTGTTTGGTAGCAAATTCAGAAATTGGATCCAAATTTAAATAATGGTTCAAAATGTGTTTGATAATATATTTATAAACCATAAATTATTTGTAGTTATCTTTTTTTTTTTTTTTTTGACAATATGGGGTGGGGGGATTTGAACCACAGACTTCGTGGTTATCAGTACAATTTTATGCCAGTTGAGCTATGCTCTTGTTGGCAATTATTTGTAGTTATCAACTAAATACTAAGTTTAATATAAAATATTATTAATTAATTTATAAACATGTTATGTGTTATAAATTTTTTATTGTTATTATTTTACAATATCATATAATTTATAATACATTAAATTATACAAATTTTAACTATACAAAAATAAATTGAGTTTATAACATGAAATACTATATTTATTAAAGTTTTTATCTTTTTCAATTTAATTCTGCATTTAAAATTTTCAAATTCAAAATCTGGATATAATGAAAACATCAAAAAGTTGTTTTCAGAATTTCCATTATTTGGATCACAGAATCTGAAAACAGTTTTAAAAAACACATCTGTTAAACGCATATTCATGAATTTGAAAACATAAAACAGAATTGCCTACCAAACAGACTCTTAATTACCCCCAAAGTGATTTGAAAACGGTTCAACAGCCAGCCACTTTAAACTTTTTACTTTTAGATGATTAATTAGCCTTCAAATATTTTAAAGTCAATTTGATTTTTTTTTTATTTTTAAAGATGATGTTTATTTTATTTGTTACCAAACATTATAGATTTAAAAAATACACTCAGGGCAAGGGTTCAACTCCACAAGCTTGATTTTAGATAGCTTAGCCTTAGCTTCGGTTCGGTTCGGTTTTTTACCCATGCTTAGGGGTTTAATTAGAAGGCTTAGATAACCCGAGCTCAAGAAGACTATGCTTGGAATTGCACGTTTAGGAAGTGAGTTAGGTTTAGAAAAACTGTGTTTGAGACATAGAGTTAGGAAGTCTACGTTTACGTCAAAGTGAGCACATCTCAAATCGATAATTAGCATGTACCATCGATAAAAAAAAAAAAAAAAAAAAAAACCTAAATTTACCAAGTCTGACATATTTGACGTAAATGCTTCTCAATTTTTTTAAATATTTTTTTGGCTAAATTATAAAAAATACCCCTGAACTATGGGGTTTGTTTCAAAAATGCCTCTGAACTTTGAAAAATGTTTCAAAAATACCCTTGCCGCTAATTTTTGGATGGAAACCGTTAGAATTTACGGCGAGAGGAGGAAAAAAGAAGAAGCATTTTTCAATAAGGGTATTTTTAAAATTTTTTGAAAGTTCAAGGGTATTTTTGAAACTGAAACTTTAACGGTTTCCATCCAAAAATTAACGACAAGAGTATTTTTGAAACATTTTTCAAAGTTCAAGGGTATTTTTGAAACTTTTCAAAGTTCAGGGGCATTTTTGAAACAAACCCCATAGTTCAGGGGTATTTTTTATAATTTAACCTATTTTTTTTCCATTTCACCCACTTCAAATAAATACCAATATTTAATTTATTAAATAAATGTATTAAATCGATTAGAGATGTAAAATCATTTTAAAGTTTATCATTTCATTTTTTTTCTTCTGATTTGACGTAAAATTATTTTAAAATCTAGTTCTGAATAAAGATTGAATTTAAGTATTTATTTAATTGTATAAATCAGTGGTTGGAATCTAAAAGTTGTTTAAGTATTTACTTTTTATTATTTATTTTTTAGTATCGGTTTTTTAAAAGTATATTGATCTCTAGCAAACTTTCTCTAAATCTAATATAAAATTGTAAAAATATAAACCTAGACAGATAAAATATGGCTAAAATAAAAAAAAAAAAATCATATATATAAACTTTTTTATATTTTTTATCTAAAATAAAATAATACTTGTATTATTTTATGAAAGAACATTTATCAATATTATTAATTTTGGATCCTAATAAAATATCAGTTAGATTGCACAAAATGCTTTCAAACTTTAGAGTTGACTTCGAGTCCGTTTGAAATACATTTTATTTTAAATGTTTTTCAAGAATGCATTTTTTAAAAAACATTTTGTATAAAAATTGTTTAGAATTTAAACACTCATATGTTTGGTTACATATCCTCATAAGTGTTTTTATACCCAAGTTATTGTATATTTAAAAACTCTTTTTAGAAAAGTTGGTTTCAAGGGTGTTTCTCTCAAAATGGTTTATTTCTGAATCTCATTTTCTAATAAGTCATTTTTAGTGGTTGTCAAACACTAGAAATTTTTTCAAAATGATTTTTTTTTTTTCAAAATTAAACACTTGAAAAGTTAAACCAAACACACCCTTCAATTACATCCTTAAACTTCCAAAAGTTTCTTTTTATCTCTGAAAACTTTAAAATTGTTCAAACCAATCATTTTGTCAAATTTTTAAAATGAAATGGAAATGTGACGTGGTGGTGAGAGGGGTAAAAACAGTGATACACTTGGGACCAAGTTTTAATTATGCTCATATTAAACTTTGGTGTAGGATTCAATTATGCTTTTTTAAAAGTTTCAATCTAACCTTTAACTTTTAAAATTGTTTCAAAATAACCATTATGTTAGTTTCTCCCTGAAGATTTCAAAAATATGGTGTGACGATGAATCGTAAACATGAAGGTTACACGTGGCAATGAGCTGTAAAAAAATCAAAAAGGTTTTAGTCACATTCAGGGGCGGATCCATGAAGGGGCCAAGGGGGGCACGTGCCCCCCTCAAATTATCCCGTCTTTATGTTTTTAATGTAATATAAGGGACGTTTTATAATATTAATATACAAAAATCATTTTATGATCTAAAAGATAAGCGTGGAATGTTGGTAAGGGGGCACTATGCGGGCACGAGGTCGTGGGATCGAATCATGCGTTAAGCCATCAATTATTAAAATTTTAGAATAATCAAACCTGCGTGTAAATCAATAACCTCAATATTTCTTCTTTCTTTTCTTTTTTTTTTGACAACCAATATTTACTTACCATAATTGATTTATGTCTAATAAAAAATAAATCATTTGAATAACCTCAATATTTAATATTTAATTACAATATTACTTACCATAATTGATTTATGTCTAATAGAAAATAAATCATTTGAATAACCTTATTAAGAGGGAGAGAATTTCTTGATTCAATATTTAATTACAATATTACTTACCATAATTGATTTATGTCTAATAGAAACTAAATCATTTGAATAACCTTGGAGAAAATTTTTAGAATGGTGTTTTTGTAAGAGAGAAAAAAAATAATAAAAGCTAAATATGTAAATTTTATTAAAGTTAGACATTTATGAAATATTGGTTGTAAAACAATCAATTCACCATAATTTCTTAAACTTAAATTATATGACAAGGGCAAAACTAAACCTAAAAGATTAGGTTAGAATTTAAACTCTGCAACAGTCGTTCCTCTTGAACTTTTAGCTTTGAGAATTGAATTTTCATCTTTATCGAAAAGTCAAAAAGGTATTGTTTGTTTTTTTATTTGTATGTAATTTGTCATTTATTATTCAAATAATTGATATTGTGTTTGTTTATTATTTCTATAGTTAATACTGAAAGACATAATTCATTATCAATAAGACCCATTTATGTAGTTATCGTTGTCAGCCTCGGAATCATAATTTTTAAAATTTCATTATAATTTTTTTATTACATTTTTATGTATATTGTGCCCCCCTATATGAAATTCCTGGATCCGCCACTGGTCACATTCGAAATAATGTCAATGAGAAAGAGAAAGCATATTTAGAAGTTAGAGTTTTAGTCAAAATGACAGAGGAACTCCGAATTGTTAAAAAGGTCATGCATTGGTAAAAATCAACAACCTCAACGACGATGAAAAGTCACAAATTGGAAGGGTTAAAGGAGACTAGGGCCAAAAGAGAAAGATCACGAGAAAAATATGTTTATGAGAGAAAATTTGTAGAAGAATGAAGTAGATGGAAAATGTGGATCCATGGGAGCTAGAAAACATTCTCAAAGGTAAAAAAAAAATGTACTAAACAATACTGATCCATAGGTTCAATTGTCTTGAGTTTTTTGGCAAAGCGAATTCAGCTCAGCGGTAATTAGCATGTACCCTCGACCATGAGATCAGAGGTTCGAATCCCTCCACCCCCAAATGTTGATGTACTAAAAAAAATTGTCTTGAGTTTCTTTGTTTGCCTAATTTTCTTCTTAATTTTCGATTGATTGGGAGATATAATTGAGAATTATTTTTAGGCTCATGTCACTTATATAATTTTAAAATTCTAAACCAATATTTAACAATAATAGCTTATACTTTTGAATAGTGAATACTTCCATTATTTTATTAAAATTAAAATTATATTCGTGTTATAAAATTAAAATGAATCAGAATAAGTTTTAGATATTCTTAAAATCTTAATCAAAAGGATAGAAAAAAATTAATTAAAAAAAAAAAACTATAAGACCTATATGTTTATTTTACTAATTATTGGCTAATATTTCGATAAAAAAAAAACAATAAATAATAAACCAAAACATAAAATCCTTATCAAAGGAAATTTTAGAATTTTAAAATACATTACACATTCAAAATAAACAAAAGTTTTTCTAGTATAAAAAAAATGCCATATAAATCAAATGTAATATTCAAAACAATATAAACCTAAAATTTTAGCAATATAATTTTTTTATTAAAAAATTGGTATGTAGTATAATTAATATTATATATTAATTCTTAATTTAAAAATTGTGTTAGAAAATTTTGGTTGTCAAAGTTTTTGTTTTTACAAATATTTTTTATTTTAATTATTAATGTTAAATAATAATTGAAAATGTGATGTAGAAAAAGGGCGAGAAAAGACGGAGGGAGAAAGAAAGAGGGAGATTGTTAAAAAAAATAAAATAAATAATAAAAAAAAAAACTTTAGGTAAGGTGGGACCCACTTGGAAGGCCAAGCCTGCAAACTCTTGTCCTTAAACATGAGTTAAACCTAGGATGCTAAACTCATCTTAAGTCACCAATTTAAGTATAGTTTAGTGGATAAATGATCAATTATCATTTCAAAAGTCGATGGTTCAATCTCTCACTCTTGATTGTTGAACTAAAAAAAGAACTCAACACTCCAAAACAATTTCTAATACTATTGCAATACATATTCCTCCCATTCGAAATTTGACACATCGGTAAATGATATATTATTATTTTATGCTACAAGTCTCACACTATTCTTAAATGTTATTATTATGATAAAGAATGAATAAAGCTAGTATGACAATTTTTCTTATCATACGTAGTGCGAGTTTTTTTTTCTCTCAAAAACACCCCTTATATTCGTTTATTTTCCCCTTAAGATGATTAAAATGATGATAATCATTATTCTCTAAATATATGAAAAAGGTTGAGAGAGAGGATTTGTGATTGGCATATGATTATTCACACATATTCTATAGCTAGAGTTAAAGTTACTTCCATTCCATCTTTTATTACATGGGATGATGGGAATGGGAACCTAATCTTTGTCTTTTCAAAAATTTTAAAAATAAAAAATTAAAAAAAAAACCCAATAAAAAAATTTAAAATAAAAAGAAAAATGGAAACCCAATCTCAAGATTCCTATATCCCATATTGAAATGGCCCAACATGAGCATATTGATGGTTCTTATTAAATGCTTTCCATCCTTGGAATTCAATTCATGTGCATATTTTGGTTTCATTTGTATGAACTTTGGAGTTTGAAAGTGAGACTTTCTAGGAGATAAATCTAATTTTTACAAATTCAAAAATTCAATTCTTATTTTTCTTTTCCATGTGAAATAAAAATAATTTCTTGAAGAAGTTTTACTTGGGTGGGCTTTTGACTCAATTTAATAGGCAAACTTCAATACAAGCATAGTTCCACACCCCTATCAAAGAATTGAAAATATATTTTTTTTGAGCTCTCAAAGAATTGAAAATAAACCAAATATAATCTTTGATTTAAATTATATAACTTTTTACAAAATTATCTTATAAAATTTTTTGGATTAAATATAAACACTATACATTACGTATAATTGAAATAAGACATCAATTACCATTCTAAAATAGGTGGTTCTATCCTTCACTCCACCATTGTTAAACTAAAAAAAAAAAAAAAAAAATATTATGCCGATTTTCGCTATATTCTAACTAAATCATAACAATTAGTAATAATTAAAGTTAAGAGATGAGCCACTCCAATGTGTTGAATGATTATAAAGATTAAAAGCAGTTGAAAAGGCTTTCATTCAAAAAGTGGAGAAGCCAGCTCTTGATCCCTCCATTCTGTTTGGTTATATGGATTTTTGTGTTTAAACTTTGGTTTTAAAACTTTGGTGAAGCCAGCTCTTGAGTCCTCCATTATTCCTCCTCTAGATTTTAAGATAAGAATTGAGATGTCATTACTCGTCAGACCGCTACTACAAATAATATAACTACTCTCTTGATCGTGAAATATTGATTGCTTGTCACCCTCTGTGTAAAAGTAGAGATATTCCCTTAGGGTGGATTTGGTTTAACTTTTCAAGTGTTTACTTTTGAAAAAAATTATAGTGTTTGGCCATCACTAAAAATGACTTATTAAAAAATGAGATTGATAAATAAACCATTTTGAGAGAAACACTTGAAACCAACTTTTTTTTAAAAATAGTGTTTAGTATACAATAACTTGGGTATAAAAACACATATGAGGAAATGCAACCAAACATATGGGTGTTTAAATTCTAAACAATTTTTATACAAAATGTTTTTTAAAAAATGCATTCTTGAAAAACATTTAAATTAAAATGTATTCCAAACGGACCCTAAGTGCATGTTTGGAAGTGATTTTGAAATGACTAAAATCACTTTTGTCATGTTCGAAATCACCCTGAAACATACCTTTAATTATTGAAAGCCAAATTCATATTTGATTTTTTAAACCTGACTTTTATATCATCAAAATTTATTTTGATTTTTTTTTTAAAAAAGAAATTTCATTAATAAGAAGCACCCAGGTTAGGTATACAAAAATCCTCATTTATGACAGAGGAAAGCCAATTTGGCAAAGGAGATTTCCTCCCAAACACTGCATCTTCAAGGAAAAAAGATGGGGACTGCTCAAAAGATTCTGGCGACACTTGATCGGAATGATCGACCGTAGGGGGAAAGGTGGCAGCCCGTGCAAGAAATTGATTTTGAATTATTAAAGACATGTTTGGGGTGATTTTAAATATGACAAAAGTGATTTCAACAATTTCAAAATAACCCCCAAACATGCACTAAAAAAATTTATATTGGTTCATCTCATTCCAAATGGTTTACCGTGTCCATTTTTTTTATTACCACTGCAAATTTCACTAAACGACTAATATATTAATATTACAAAGAGGAGTTAAAATGAGTATAATTTTTTTTAAAAAAAACTAAAATTAGTATAATTCAACAGTAATTGACATGTTTTCTTGATAAAAAAGTTAGAAGTTTGAAAAAAAAAAATTACGGAGGTAAAACAATCCTATAATATTTCATTAATTAAGACGAATGAATTTTATTAATTATCTTAACAACAAATTGTTATGCAATTTTTAGAGGTCAATAAAAATTAATGCGCCATCAAACTTGAGATGAATTAAATTCAATGCTACTAAATCAAATATGGAGCCAAAAAAACTCAATATTTTATTCATTTATATTGAAGTTTCCTTATTATAATATAATTATTGATAATTGTTGAAGGAGAAATTTTTTCCAATCACAAATTGCCACGTCATTATCTAAAATTAATGACAAAATTACAAATAATTAAATTTGGGACCAATTATAAATTGACATGTGTCCCAAATTTAATTTGAAGACAAAGTTGGCCAATTATAAATTTTTAGAGCCAAATGTCCATTTGATCAATTAATTAAAAATAAATTATTTTGATCAAATTAATTAATTTGACCAATTAATTAAAGAAAATAATTAATTGGATCAAATTTCGGTCTTTTAAATATTTGGGTCAATCTGGTTTTTGGTCAAATATAAACCATACCCAAGACCAAATAGTTGAACCCAAGACTAATAAAACCCAAGCCCAAGTTGTTAGGCCCAAAAGTCATCAGGGCCCATCCAGCGAGAACTCTATAAATAGAGGGGTTCTCCACCATTTCAAGGGTTCAGAAATTCTACACTCTCACAAAGACAAGAGTTCAGAGTTTCAAAGCTCTCAAGCAGAACCAAAGAATTCAGAGAGACTCCACCAAGTTTGAAGACCGAAGACTCTCTGCAATCCATAAGTTCAAGTGTTGAACACTTCTTGAAGATCAAACACTCTTCAAGACTTCAACACTCCTTGAAGATCAAAAACTCTTCAGGACATCAACATTTCTTGAAGACCCAACACTCTTCAAGACTTCAACACTCCTTGAAGATCAAAAACTCTTCAGGACATCAACATTTCTTGAAGACCCAACACTCTTCAAGACTTCAACACTCCTTGAAGATCAAAGACTCTTCAGGACATCAACACTTCTTGAAGATTGAAGACTCCTTCAAGACTGGAAGACTTCAAGCTCCAAGAATCCATTGAAGCTTCAAACTCGAGATCAAGCGTTCCAGCCCTCGAGTGAAACACAATCACACACACATAAGAGAGAGAATCAAAGGATAAAAGTTAGAGATTGTACACCCACACGCATACAAACATCAATAAAATATATTGTTTATTCCACGTGTCTCCATCTTCGAAGTTACGTGTGAACAATAATTTCTAATAAAGACAAATACAAATATCGATAAATAATTCTAATTAAATAAGAAAAGAAAACTATGTATCATAATAAAAAGTTCATACTTTTGAGCCTATTAAAAAGCATATTCAATCTTGTATTATAGTAGGATCTTTTGATCATCTCAATCAATTTAGACAACTCTAATTATCATCTGTCAATTTGAACATAATTCAATTGGTTAAGACATATCAAAATGTTGGATGTTTGAATTTTCACCTTCATATATTATTGTATTTTTTAAAAAAAAAACCTTGATTATCATCTTAATCTTAATATATATATTTTTTTAATTAATAACTAAAAAAAAGTTGAATGTATAATTTTCTCGATACTAATTCTTAATTTCATCTTCTATATTCTAAAAGTTTCAATTTCATGTTTTTATGTATTGAATTCTTTCCAGTTATATTTTTATGATTATTGACCATTAAAAGATTGATAATATGTGAATAAAAAAGGCCGGTTGGTTGTTCCTCATGATTTTTTTTTTTTTGACAATATGTGGGGTGGGGGGATTCGAACCACAGACCTGGTGGTCATTGGTACAACCTTGTGCCAGTTGAGCTATGCTCTTGTTGACTGTTCCTCATGAATTTGTGGTAACCATTCTCCCACTTCAAAACTAATTTAGCCAAAATCATAGTGGATTTTTTTCTTAGCTATTTGTCACCCTTTCCCTCTAAAGGAGTAAGTTTTCAATTTTATGTTCAGTGGATCTATTTCATTAAGTTTAAAGTCAATGTTTGTTCAAAAAACAAAAAAGATTGTCAAGGTGAGCATAGCTCAACGGATATGTACCTTCGACCAAGAGGTTAGAGGTTTGAAACCTCCCAATATATTAATAAACTATATTATATTTTGATGTTATGTGGTTACATCATCATTTGGGAAAAAAAAAATCATTTTGTCCCATGTATACTTTTTGTTTTTTTTAATCTCATTTCACAATTTTGTGAATCAATTTTAACCTTAAACTTAATTTTAATATTGTCAAAAAAAAAAAAAACTTAATTTTAATTTCATCAAATTAAATAATGAACTTGAATAAGTGTCACAATTAATACCTCCAACAAAACTAAATTAAAAAGCTTCTCACTAACCAAACCAATCAATCATACAAAACTCAACTAATAAAACATTCAAATTTATGTTAGAGAAATACCCCAAACCTAATCATAAAAATGTTTTGTTTAAAAAAAAAATCATAAAAAGGTTCTCTAACCTAAAAGAAAAAAAAAAATCAAATATATAAATCGTTGGAACTAAACAACAAAATACCTAAATTCAACCACATTAAAAGCATCTAACATAATTGGAAGAAGAACCAATATCCACAAGAATAAATTCGTCCCACTACAAGAACGATTATAGTTAATCACAAATCTCGAAGAAAACGCAAAAATTAACAAATTGAGAGTATTAGTTACGATAGATGTAGGGTCTAAATTTATGAAATACAAAGTTGTTAGAATTGATTCAATTTACTCAAATCTCTAGAAAATTTGAAGTTATTTCTAAAATGAAAAGGGTTGATATGAAAAGTGAGAAAGTTAGATCATTGAGCCAAGAAGCAAAAAAAAAAAAAGTTGTTCACTCAAACCAAAATGTACTCTTCTTCACCCTTTTTTCCTTTTCAAGTTAAGATGAGATCTAGTTTTGTAAGCTTCTAAGTCAAGAAATCTAAAGGCTCATAACTTCAATTTCAATTTTGATCAATTTCTCTTATTCTTAATAAAATAAAATAAAAATTCAATTTCTCATTCTCCCATCAACTTTTTTTCTAAACTCTCTCTCCCTTTCAATTAATCGTCATGCCAAATAAGGTGTGACATTAGAAAAGTTTAAATCTCATTTTGGTCCCTATAGTTTTAGCTTTTGTTTATTTGAGTAACGTGAATTTTGGTATTTGTATTTAAATTTTTATCCATTTCTGTTTTCATACTTTGAAAACGTCTATTAAAAAAGTGAATTTTTGGTCTCTAGGGGCTCGTTTGGTAACGTTATCGTTTCTTGTTTCCGTTTCTTCATTTTTAATAAAGAAAAATAGAATTTCATGACCCTAACACCTATACATTCAATAATAATAAACCTATATTCTTATTTATGTTTGGAAAAAATTGGAAACAAGAACAAAAAAGGAGAAACTAGTTTTAGTTGTTCCCAAAAGTTCTATACAAATTTTGGGAGTGTTTATAAAAAATGAGAAACAAGAAACATACATAGTTATTAAATGCTTAGATTTCTTAATAAAATTGGAAACAAGAAACAAGAAAATAGGACGTTACCAAACGGGCCCTAAGTTTCTTCAAATAATTTCTTTTTTTTTTTTTAATCTAAATTTCTACAAAAGACTACATTCAAAAAAAAAAAAAAAAATCTTGAAATAATTATTATAGTTTTTTTATTAAAGATGTTTCATTGTGTATAAATTTTTTTTTCTGATTGTGTAAATATAGATTGGAATGGTCATGTTTTAAAAGTACATAAATTAAAACTATAGACATTATAAAAGTTTATAGATTTAAATGAATAATGGATGATTTTGTACATTGATTAAAATATTTAGAAGTCGAAACTAAATGGTCTAAAATAAAATTTAAAGTAAATGATATTAATTTGTTGAGATGCTTTATCAAAGGCTTAGGAGAATTATTTATATATTTTCATAAAAGTGTAATTTATAGTTTAGTGGATAAGAGTCCTGCATTAAACTAAAAATAGAAGATAAAAAACCTTTTAAACATTCTGATTGAAGGTCTATCTCTGACTCCATATTTATTCAACTCAAGAAAAGAAAAAAAAAAATAGTTTCTTTTAAATAAATTTATTTGTTTGTATTTTTTTTAGGAAAAAATACACTTTTGGTCCCTCAGGTTTGGGTTAAGTTATACTTTGGTCCCTGAGTTTTCAAACTCAACAAAAATACCCCTGAGGTTTGAGATAAGGAGAAATTTGGTCCCTGCCATCCATTTTGCCATTAAATCCTAACGACTGCTGACGTGCACTATTATTTTAATAAAAAAATATTTTTTAATTTTTTTAAATAAAAAAATATTATTATTTTATCTTTTTTTTTTTAATTCTTTATCCCTCCCTTTCTTATTCTTCATCTTCCCCACTTTCTTCTTCAACTCCGATGGCCAGCCGGCAGCCGCCGACGAGTTTTTTTTTCCTCCTCCCTCTCCCTCTTCTTCATTTAAAAAAAAAAAAAGAAAAGAAAAAGAAAAGGGGAAGAAATGGAAGAGAAGAGAGAAGAAAAGAAAGAGAAAGAACGGTTGCCGACCGACCATCGGAGTTGAAGAAGAAGAAGAAGTTGGAGAAAAAAGTGGGGAAGAGGAAGATAAGAGAGAGGGGGATAAAGAATAAAAAAAATAATAAAATAATAATATTTTATTATTTTAATATTTTTATTAAAATAATAGTGTCACGTCAGCAGCCGTTAGGATTTAACGACAAAATGGATGGCAGGGACCAAATTGCTCCTTATCTCGGGGTATTTTTGTTGAGTTTGAAAACTCAGTGACCAAAGTGTAACTTAACCAAAACCTGAGGGACCAAAAGTGTATTTTTTCCTTTTTTTTTAATATATATTTGGTGAACTAAATTTTTAAAAAATACATTATAAATATTAACTAAATTTTAGAGACTAAAAATTACTTTTCAATTTCTTACAAACTCTTTTGAAATATTAGCAAAATATTATTATACAAAGGTTTCAAAAATTACTTTTAAGACATGTGATAATAATTTCGAATTTAGCTTTTAAGAATTATGCTTCCTTTTTTTAATCAATTTTTTAAAAAATATTTATAAAATACTAAATAAATAAATTATATATCTGAAATTTGAGAAAAAAATTTTAAAAAAATGTTTAAAAAGTTAAAATTTAAAAATGAAATTATTAATGAACCAGTATAGAGATATTAAAAATATAAGGTGAAAAGCAAAAATGTTATCAAATAAAATTTGGTAATATCTAAAAATTAGTCTTTTGTCATTAGTAATTTGATATGACATTATGCAACTATCCATGTGGTGGTACTTATTGAAATTTTCCAAAAAAAGAAAAAAAAAACTATTGGTGAATATTTGTTAAAAAACCAAAAATACACAAATGAGATTAAATTAAAGGCACATAAACTAAAATGGTAGAAGACAAGGTTAGAGATTAATTTAACATGTATTTTATTTATTAATGATTCACTGAATTCTTTCTCATATAATATTTATGTAAACTATCTCTCTATTATATCATTGATTGACAAGTAATGATTTTTTAATTATCCCAACATGTTTTTTTTATAGAAAAAATTATGTTTTCTCAATGCTTCTAAAATGGTTTTCAAAAAATCAATTGCCCTTTAACATTAATAATTTGATTTCATTTCAATATCCCTAAATTTTATTTTCTAAAATCTTATATTTCTAAATTTATTTCTGAACTCACACAACCAGCTTAGCTTTAAATTCAATGGATGTCTAAATCAAACCAAATTAAGATTGAGGGTGATGTATGATCTACATATGAATTTTAAATTTTAAAGTATTAAAATTAGTGTTACATGTTCTTCTTTAAAAAATATATAATAAATAATATATGTCAATTAGGGGTGTAAAACTTTCGGGTCAGGTGACCTTTTTTTTATTTATTTTTAATAACACCTATGTTTTTGCCCTAAATATGCAAACACTGAATCTCAAAAGGTGAAGTTTCCAAGCCATGAAACCGAAGAAAAATTTGTTAGAATTCATAACAAAAACATGAAACCGACTTCATTTCCAAGCCACAGACCCAGTACCTCCATCAATTGTAATGAAAAACACCTTTACTATCAAGAATCGGCCACAGAAGAAAGAATAATCAAGTTCAACAAAGAAAGGGAATGAAACTAGAAGAAGAACCTAGATATATATTTATTTTTCCATTCAGAAAAAAAACCCAAATCACAGAAAATTGGAGATTCTCAAAAAAAAAAAAAAAAAAAAACCCAAATCACAGAAAATTGAACAAATCAACCCAGTTGAAGAAGAAGGGGAAGAAAAAGCCAAATCTCATTTGAGAAATCACGCCGGCGAGGAGAAATCGAGCATGCATGAGAACGAATGGCGCCGACGAGGAGAAATCGAGTCGAGCACGAATGGCGCTGGTGAGGAAAAATCGAGCCTGCGAATGGCGCCGGCGACGAGACCACGAGCACGAGCGCCGATGAGGAGACCGCGAACACTGTCGAGAGAGTAGAGAGAGAGCCTGAGAGGTTGTTGAGAAAAAGAGGGAGACGCGAGACGACACTTTAAGATTTAGGGCAACAGTTACAAAACCTTATATACCTCGATTTAGACAACCGAACCGAACCGGTTCGGTTCGGTTTCTTACACCCCTAGTTAATGTTACTTGTTTAGATGTACAACCTTCAAACCTTCAAAACTTTAGAAGATAACCAAAATTGCAACTGCCAACAAGAGCATAGCTTTACTAGCATAAAGTTTTGTACCCTCGACCAAGAGATGTCTACGTGAATCTCATATTGACATCTCATTAGCATCAACATAATACTCATTATCATTCATCGATTAACTCAACCGTTGACCTAACTAATTGAAAAGATATTATCAGAATAGAATTGAAGTAAACAATGAATCTAAGCATAGCTTATCTACAAAAACAATAATAAAAAAAAAAAATTGAATATAGCTCAGTTGGCTAAAATATATATACCAAAATATCATAATTCAAAATAATAATAATAATAATAATAATAATAAAAAAAAAAAAAAGGTAAACAACTTGAATATGTAATTTAACTTTTATAATATAGATTTAAATCTCATTTTAGTCTCCGAACTTTTAAGTTTGTTCTATTTTAGTCCTTAAACTTCCAAAACGTTCATTTTGGTCCTTAAACTTTCAAATTTGTTATAGTCTAGTCCTTGAACTTTAAAAATGTCTATTTTAGTTCCTAAGCTTTTAAAAATAAATAATCATTTTGATCATTGTTATGTTACTTTTATACTTCAAATCCACTTTGCCTAATGTTCGCCTCTAACTTATTTGACTTGAAATCATGCTCACATTAACAATCTAGTACACATACTCAAAGTTATGTCATTAATTTGATAAATAAAATAAAAATAAGGACCAAAATAGTCATTTTTTGAAAGTTCAGGGACTAAAATAGACATTTTAAAAATTTAGGAACCAAAATGGAACAAACTTGAAAGTTCAAGAAATAAAACGAAACAAAATAGAGTAATCCTAAAAGTTTAGGTACCAAAATAGGATTTTTTTTTTTTTTTTTTTTTTTTTTGAAAAACCAAAATAGGATTTAAACCTATAATCTAAATGCTAAATATATATATATATATATATATATATATATATATATATATATATATATATATATATATATATATTTTAGCTCCTCATTTGTCCTATACAATTAGCCAAAAATGTAAAATTAAAAAACAAATTATTATGGAAGTAGAACATTCTTCTCTTTTGACTCTTCCTCGAACTAATTAACTCAAATATTTTATAATTAAACAAAATCGAGGCAATGTTTAGAATAAAATTGTTTGAATTGTATAAATTTATCTTCCCAACAATTAAATTGGATAAAATTCTTGAGTTTTCTGTTGACCCAGTCAACTTATCCATGAGCACTTCCCTCAAAAAAATTCCAAATGGTGTAGAGAAAAATGAGTTGGCATATTATTTTTTATTATTTTTTTTTTTATCTAAGAATATTTAAAATTTTAAACATTCCCACTTTGGATTTATCGTCCTTCCGGCCTAGCTGTCCAACTCCATTTTACTTCCAATTTAACTTAAAAATAAAAGGATAATTAAAAAAAAAAAAAATCAAAATCGTTTTTCTTGACTATAATTTAAAATTCATAATTGCTCAACGACATAATTCAACAGTTAAGACGTTGTATTGTTTTCTTTGAGATTAAAGGTTTAAAGTTTTATCCTTTATTTGTGGTACTAGAAATAATATATTTAAAATTTCAATTTCAATTTTAATTTAATCTCTATACTTCGGTAGTTCTACTCTATTCCATTTTATCTAGGTTAGTTATAGGATTTTTTTTAAAAAAAAGAAAACAATCATTTTCTTAAGAAAATAATAATAATAATAATCATTTTCTTAAAATATTTTAATCCTTATTTTACTTATTATTACCGTGTGCTAATTGTTAAATAGATGAGATTATGTGGCTTGAAATAATATACATGTTAACATTACCATGTGGGCTTTATAAAATAAATATGATGTGAGTGAGATATCAAAATATTAAAAACTAAAAATGATTTTTTTTTAGTACATCAACATTTGGGGGTAGGGAGATTCAAACCTCTGACCTCATGGTCGAGGATACATGCCAATTACCGCTGAGCTAAGCTCACTTTGGCAACTAAAAATGAATTTAGTCCTTCATTGTTGGTGAAAAGTTTAAATACTAAAGTCTAAAAATATGGTTCAGTCGAATAAAAAAAAGGTTTAGTGGCTAATTATTAGTGATGTTAAAATTGGTTGATGATAAACTTGGATAATAGCAAAACATTAGAAGAAAAAAAATATTATCTAACAAAAGAAAACTTGAACTCTCAACTAATTTTTCATAAATTTGAAGGAGAATAAGAAACTTTTGACACTTGTATGACATTTTTCCCTCTCTAAATTTTCATTGAATCACTAATAATCACCTCATTTTAACATTCACCAACTATGAGGAATTAAATTGAAAATAAGTAAAACATTAATGACCAAATTGAAGCTTTCTAAACAATTGTTGATGCGTTAATTTGTCCAATAGGTCGAGCCCAATACGCGTGCAGTCAGGTCGATCACAAGTCCTCGGTTGCGCAGGTCGAGTTCGGGTTTGACCTTGCACCAGTGTGGTGTTGTGCCTTGTCCACTCTGAAGTTTAAGTTAGCAAAGTGAGTGAGTAGTTAAGAGCTGAGCACTGGATAAAGATTGCATGCCTTTGAACGGGAATGATTCTCCATTTTATAGTGATGTTCTACCCAACAAGGGTGTTAGGTGCAACCGGGGTGGTGCTCGACTCGGTTGCCGACCTAAGGAGATGAGGTTACCCGATCGAGGAATGGCGCCTGATGGACCATTCTCTTCTCCTAACGCAACTCTATGGGCCTAGACTGGTTGTGCTTACCCACAACAACAATAAAAGACTAAATTGAAATAAAATCCAAAACATTAGAGACTAAAATGTATATTGAGCCAAAATAGAAATAGAATCTTGAAACATATTCAACCCTTTATCGAATTAAAAAATATATATATATACGTTAAACCCTTTAAACTTTTTATTACAAAATTTAAATACTCCGAACTAAAAAGAAAAAAGAGCCTCCAAATATAATATATATAATGTAAAAAACGTTAATTTCTGTGTGATGGTATTGAATACGCTGCAGCACATTTATACGACGATACACACTTGGCAGCTCCACAACCGTCGATTTACTTTATCTGAATTTGGCGAGGGTGATAATGGACGGTGGAGATCTTAAGATCTCGGGAAACAAACATTACCTTCCAACTTGTGTCTTTTTACGTGCTAAAGAAACGGTGACACAGGTGAATCCAAGTCATCGGGTTTCCGCCACGTGTCGCGACAAAACCGCCCACATGTTTAGGGTTATTTTCCACGTAATCATTTGTTTTATTTCAATTTCCGACTGTCGCCAAAATTACAGCCAGAAGCTTTGCGGAGAGTTTTCTCTTCTCTTCTTTCTTTCGCGGCTCCCCGATGTTACCGTCGCTCTACTGCGACACTTGTCTTTGAAACGACGCCGAATCACTACCTTTTTTCTTTTTTTAAAAAAACATCTTTAACTGTCGATCTCTCTGTGGGGCCCTCCGGGTAGCCGTTCCAGCTCTAAACGCCGTTAACTCTGCGGACTGTGGTTGTCGTCTTCTTCGAATATTCGCCTCACGCCGTCACTTATCCCCACTTTCCAATGTTCCTTGTTGGGATTAAATTACCAATCTCTGGTTGCTTCGGTTAAATATATTATTATTTTTTTTTCCTTTGACTTTTATTTTTATATTGGTATAATTACGAGTTTAGTCCATAAACTTTTAGGGTTGTGTCAATTTGATATTCGAACTTTCAATTCCGTGTCAAAGGGATTCTTGAACTTTAAAAAGTATTTAATATATCTTTAAACTTTCATTTTTTGTGTTCGATGAGTCGTTCAACTTTCAATTTTGTGTCTAATGGAGTTTTTGACAAATTTTTTAAAATTGACAAGCCTACTGAATACAAAATTGGAAATTTAGGATCTCAATAGGTATAAAAATCAACTTTATATCTAATAGATTGACTAGTTTTTAAAAATATAGAATGTGTCACGGACCTATTAGAATAAAATTGAAAGTTCAAGGACTTTTTAAACATTTTTAAAGTTCAAAGACCTTTTAGATACAAAATTGAGAGTTCAAAAGTCTATTAGATACTTTTTAAAGTTCAAGGATTTAATTGATATGACCCTGAAAGGTTAGGGACAAAACTTGTAATACAACCTTTTATATTTGTCTAATTGATACCTAAATTCTTTTTTTTTTTTTTTTTTTGATAGCAATTGATACACTAAATTCTTAATCTAGTGTATAAAAAGTTTTTGACTTATTTGACAAATTTTTTAAATTTATACGTTTATTAGACACAAAATTAAAAGTTTTGAATTGTATTTTGTACAACTTTATGTCCAACCAACCGTTTTTTTTTTTTTTTTTTTAAATTCGAATATGTGAACAACTTATTAAACACGAAATTGAAAGTTAAATATTTTTAAAGTTTAGAAATATATTAGACATAATTTTTATTTTTTTTTTGGTTTAAAGACCTATTAAAGACTAAATTTATTTATATTTAATTCTAATTTCGATTACTAATGATTGGTTAGAAATTTGAGGATTTTCTCTAAACTATTTTTTTTCTTTATTATTTTTATTTAGTTCCAATCTTTAGTACATCCAACTAGCACAATTAATTAAACGAATAAACCAAACCATTCACATAAATAGAAAATATGTAGGAAAAATTTATGAGAGTTTGACTCAATTATAAAAATCAAATTAAAAATTTTAAAAGAGTAGGAATCCCATTAAAACCAAATCTAAATTATGAAGACTAAATTGGTAATTTCAACTATATATATTTAAATTGGTAATTTGACAAATTTATAGGATAATATCAACAAAAAGCGTCCAATAGAAGACGGGGCTTTTGCCGCGTAGGATTTAGCGTCCACGTCCCACGCGACTGGCTTCGAGTGAATCCCACGCGCCAACTAGAAAATAAATAACTTCGGAACATGCTTATCGGAATAACTGCCCCAGTATAAATGCATAATAAAATTAATTACACCTAACGTTGAGTTAAATTACTGAATTAACCCCATCCGATCCATCTCTTAGCCGTTCGATTTTCTGAATCTCGAACAATCTCCACCGTCCGATCTTAATCTCCTCGCAAAAAATGTGTTCGAACCCAGATGCATAGATATAGCTAGCCACGTGATCTATAACTCTTGTCTGTATCTGTTACAAAAATTATTTATTTATTATTATTTTGTTCTCCATATTTTTAAATACACATATTTTTATTTGATTTGTTAGTCCTTATATTTTTATTATTTTGATTTGGGATATGATTGTTTCATTAAATATTAAAATTAGACCCCACGGTTGACCTCTTCCCAAAAAAAAAAAAAAAAAAATCTAATTACATTCAGATATATAAAAGATATCTATAAATCTATAAAATAAATAAGTGAGATTATATCTTTATGCTTATTTGTTTATGCATTTAAGATTATGTCATAAATTTCAAAAAAAAAAAAAAAAGATTATGTCATAAATTTCTATCACATTTCTTATCAATTTAATAGATTATATTTTATTAACTTAATATTTCTTGATGAGGTAAATTCTTATATTTTATTAGATGATAAAGTTTGAGGAATAAATGATTTTTTAAATATGTATTTTTAGTACTTAATATAAATTACTGGACAATTATTCTTCTCTTTACTTTTCAACTTTGACCCATATACTAAATTAGAATGTTTTATAAAGTAGCAATTGAAGGTAGAATTGTAAATTAATATTTAAATAAATACATATCAAAACACTTTTTTCCATTGATAAATTCATTTTTAGTTTTGTTTTTTATGGTTAATTATTCAAATTCATTTAGCAAAAAATGTTAAATTGGTCTAGAAATTAAAAGGCTTCATACTTTTACCACCAAATTAATTTTGGAAGTGGTAATTTAATGTAATTAGTATTTGTTATCCATCATAAAATAAAAACTAAATATTATATAGTATTTAAATTTACGTTTAAATCTCATTTTAGTCATTGAACTTGTAAGTTTGTTATATTTTAGTTCTTATACTTTCAAAACGTTCCTTTTGGTCCTTAAACTTTCAAATTTATTCTATTATAGTCCCTAAACTTCTAAAATGTCTATTTTAGTCACTAAACTTTTAAAAGATAATCATTTTGGTTCTCGATATGTTACTTTTATACTTCAAATCCGCTTTGCCTAATGTTCGTCTCTAACTTATTTGACTTGAAATCATGTTCATATTAACAATTTGATGATACACATGCTCAAAGTTTAAGGACTAAAATAGACATTTTGAAAGTTTAGGACCAGAATAGAACAAACTTACAAGTTCAGGGACTAAAACGAACATTTTGAAAGTTCAAGGACCAAAATAGAATAATCCTAAAAAGTTAGGGACCATTATGCAAATTATAATTAGAAAAAGAAAAAGAGAATATTTACATCAGCCATAGAATTTTGGAAACTTAGCTAGTTACCTAAAATGCCCTATTTGGTGGAAACCCCATTCAAAATTGACGTCCTCTAACTTTTATTATTATTATTATCAAAACAAATAATCAAAAACTGAAAATTAAAAAAAAAAGAAAAAAAGAAAAAAGGTTAAACAAAATTAATAAATAATAATAAGTGATTCTTTTTGTGACTCAACGTTTTTCTCGATCGTGCGGACCGCAGGCAGCCACAAGATTTAACATAGCGCCACGTGTCAAAATCTGAAGGCGCTTTACAATATGGTGGGTTCCTCTGGTAGACAAGAACCGGTCTTTAGGTGGTTTTAGTGACCGGTTATGGCCGGTAAACTGAGGGGCACTTACCGATAGGTCCGGTGAAGAGAGTCAATTGGTATAAGATAGCTGGGGTTTAAGCAGATGTGTTTTGGTGGTTTTCAGAGGGTTTTGGCGATCGGAATTTAAACAAAAAAAATTAAAAAAAAAAAATTCAATTTTCCATATTTTTACAGAGAGAAGAAAATTTTTAAAAACTTGTTTTTGGTTTGGCGTTTGGAATTTTTGGTATGGGATAGAAAACGAGAGAATGTGGTGAAACAAAGCCAATCCTTGTTTGTTTCTTCGATTTCTTGTGGGATTTACAGATCTCTTTTTGGCTTGCAAGTGGGGGTGTTTCGCCGGAATTTCATTTTCCGGTGAAAAGGATTTGAAATTTGGAAGCAAATCGTTTTGTTCAGGTGAGTCACAGCAATTTTTTTTCTGGGTTTTTACCCATTTCTGTTTTGATGATTCTTCGTTCTTCCTTGTTTGTAATGGGGTTTTTTCAGAACAGTGCATTTGGTTTCTAGACAAAAACCTTGGGATTGGGGACGGGAATTGGAAGATTTAACGACCAATTTCGCTTCAGAATTGTCGTTCGTTGGCAATTTTCGGTTTCCGTTCCTTTTCGTATCTGATCAGTCAAATGGGTTTTTGCTTTCGTTCGTTTTATTTGATTTTGTTGTTTTGGATTTCTTTCCGGATTCCTTCTCTGTTCTTTCCTTCTGCTTGTTTCTGGGTATTCAATTTGTGCCTTGAGAGTTTCGATCTCAGATTCTGGACCAATTATCTTTAGAAATTCGTGGATGATCGAGAATCTTCTCATTTTTCTGTTTCGAGTTCTTGAATTTCGATCGAGTTTCAGCTGTTTGCAGATTCCTGCATAGATGTGGGGAACCATATATTTCTCATGGATTTATGTTTCTTCGTCTTCGATCATCTACTCAAGGGTTTTGTTGCGGGTTTGTTATTAATTTATTAGTTTTTAGTTTTTTCGGTTAACAAGATATCTTCCTTAATATTTCTATCTGAAAATCTTTCTGGGTTGGGTTTATAATTTATTATCACTGCATGTCACCTTATTTTTGATGCTTGAGTGTATATCATATTGCATGGGGTTTTCCCCTTTTTGGAACTTCTCGCGATTTATACTGCTTCATCTCATCGTCACTGAGGTTTGTTAAAATTTGGGTTTTAGTTGGATCATCAGCCTCTGTTGAAATTCCAAGTTCTGGGTCATTGCTCCCTTTATGTGCTTGTGTGCGTGTGCGTGAATGTGTTTTTTTGGCCATGATTTGTGAGTCAATTGACCGTCTCAAGTTGATCATAGAGAATTCCTTAATGTTGGGTTTGGTTGGATTGAATTGAATAGAAGCCCTGGAATTGTGATGTTGAGGCCTGGGGATGCTTCAGAACTTTTGTTTCATTGGTTGTTGAATGTTTAAACATAATTCCTATTTCAATATAATTTCTCTAGCTTGTGAAAACAGATCATTTGGCTTCTCTGGGGACTCATCTTTTAATGTTAGTGCATGTGGTTTGATGTTCTAACCCAATACACAGGATAATAATCTGATCCATCTCTTTTCCTTTCCAGGAATTAATCTGTGCTGTGACCTTGTGAGCAATTGTCACGACGTTGAAGTGTGTTCATATGTGCTAGATCGAAGTGTACTGTTCATATTTGTGCTATGACTTCTAAAATATGGTGCTTCAGAAGAGGTTAGATTATGGGTTCCATGGCTACCAAGTGCCAACAATGCCTCGAGCTACCAGATCGGCCAGGGTACATGTCCTCTATCATTCTTGGCCTTCGTTCCAAATTACTTAGAGATCTCTGTCTTCTGCTTCCTTCGATTATGATGAATTTGAATGATTTTCTAATTATTTCAGAAGAGAAGTATATGTAGAAAGGGCACTGAAGGTAGTCAAATGCGTGCATTTGATTTGTTGGCTACTGTTGCTGACAAGTTGTTGCATGGGACAGATGGTCCTACTACGACTACTCCTGATACATCAACCGAAAAAGACAAGTACGCAGTTATGAACAAAGAATTGGATGCAGATAGTTTGCTCAAAGTAGAGCCTTCTGATCGAGGCAGCTATGATCAGGGCTTTGTCTCAGAGCTCGTTTTATCAGATCATGATAAAAAATGTGATTCAAAGGATTGTTTTCCACAGCATGATGAACATTCACCGCAATTAGCTTCCGAAGTAACAAATTTCAACAAGAGCAAGAATGAAATGGGAAATTTAGCTAGCGAAGGACATGTAGGCTCCCCTAGTAGCAAGGAGTCTGATAACTGTGAATTGGATGGTAAAAATAAAGTTATAGTAAAATATGAGTTGCATAAAACTGAAGAGTTGCTTACTGGAACTCAGGATCAGGATGACTCATGCAAGAGAGAGGATCCTGTTATCTGGGACGAGAAAGCTCATGTGTCGGGTAATTCAGTTAGTTGTGGCAAGACAACTCACGACAAACAGATTGTTCAGAACTCTTCTTTTGCGACTCAGAATAATGTAAAAGTAGTTGATAGAGATGATGACGAAAACTCTTCTGGGTGCACTCACCCAGTCTCCTCAATAAAGTCCTTTAGGACAGTACCTAGTAGTAGAGATCGAAGAATAAGGAAAGTATCAGCTTCCAAGTCTTGGAAAGTAGTTCCAAGATATAGGGATGAATCACTTTCTAAGACTGGTAAGTAAGCTGCTTTATGGCACTATTTGTTACATTGGGTGTTTTTATGCTAAAGCACGAGGTTCGGTTCAGTTTCAAATAGGTTGTTTTCTTTGTCCTAGATGGCATATGGAAATCTATGTTTCGCAGTAAGAGCTCTCATGACAGTTGCAAACGCCAGAAATCTCAAATGAATATTCCTTTTAAAAAGAGGAAATTCTTTGATTGTAGTAGCTCAGTGTCAAATTCTGACGGTGGAATTAATTCAGAAGGCCTCTCCGATTCAACTGGGAAGGTTGTCAAGACAGATAGCTCAGGTTCGTTCTTCAGAATGATGCGTTTACTACTTTTGAACTAGCTACTGCTAGCTTTTTGTGTTTGAGATTTATTGCTCTCTCAAGTGTTTTGCTGAATGTTGTCCCCATGCAGGGAGATCATATTCTGCATCTGGTCATGGTCATCACAAATCTTTCCAATCCAAAGATTCTCATGGTATGAGAAATTCTGATGGATTTACTACACTGAATTGTCTTGGCTTATTATTTCTGCCACTCGCACGTGGATTATACATAAAGGTTTTTATCTTTTTTTCACAGTGAAAATTAGGATAAAATCTTTTAGGGTGCCAGAGCTCTTTATTGAAATTGCAGAGACTGCAACTGTTGGTTCATTAAAGGTATGAAATTGTTTGTTGAATTTACTTCAGGACTTCACATTTGTCAACTGTAAATTGGTTGTAGACACAGTATGACGATCTTGCATACTCTGAAAGAGGAAATGTTACAAAGATTTTGTATGCCCAATTTTTTCTCATTTAAAGTTCTCAAGTCAACGGAGATATAGATACACCTGTGATGTTTGGGCATCATGATTTTCTATTGTATTCTGATCTTGCTTAACTGTTATGTAGAGGACCGTTATGGAAGCAGTGACTGCTATACTTGGTGGTGGATTACGTGTCGGTGTTCTTCTTCAGGGGAAGAAGGTTAGAGATGACAATAAAACTTTATTTCAGACTGGAATTTCTCATGACAACCAGCTTGATTCATTGGGATTTGCCCTTGAGCCTAATCCTTCACGAACTCCTCTTGCGTTGTGCCAAGAAGATTCTCCTTGTATGCTTCCATATGATGTCCCCGAACCTCTAACCAGGTAAACGGGACATGATATTTCGTTGGATGTGTATTTTAGTAGTTATCATATTATGAAGCTGATAAACCCGCAAGTTGATGCTTGTTTATGTGATTTATTAGGTTGTTTCTTTGCTTCTGGTTTTCTAGAAAATGGATGTCACTGTATCATTTCTGCTCCTCTGTTTCTTTCTTATTTTTTTGATCAGGGCAACCAAACTACCTTGAGTTGGCCTAGTGAGAGCTAATATTAATAGTAAAGGGTTTAAAGGGGGTGGGGTTCAAGCTATGGTGGCTACCTATACCTACCTACATCCTACGAGTTTTCTTAACAACTAAATATGGTAAAGTTAGGTGGTTGTCCTGTTAGTATGGTTGAGGTGTGCATAAGCTGGTCTCTGGCACTCCCAAATATCATAAAAAATGATTAAAAAAAATAATCACCGATTGGGTATGATCATCACTATCATTATTTTGTGGAAAGTGATTGAATGCTGTGATTTTCAGGTATTCACCGGATGCCTCTGCAGATCATCCTGGCAGTAGCAATGTGTTGCCTGATCCTCATGGAGACTCTTTAGGCAATTTCGTTGAGAGTGATCATGATTCAGCACCCTCTCCTACAGATATGTCAAATCACAAGAGCACGACGGACTCTAAAGCGCTGGTCACTGTACCAGAAATGACAGTGGAGGCCCTTACTGTGGTTCCCATGCATCGAAAATCTAAGAGGTCCGAGGTTGCACAGCGGCGAATTCGTAGACCCTTCTCTGTTGCTGAAGTGGAGGCATTAGTTCAAGCCGTTGAGAAACTTGGTACAGGAAGGTACATACTTTTTATTAACAAACAAGGAATCTCTTTAAGGATAAAATATAATAAAATAAGAAGCAAGGAACAATGCTAGCCGTTAGATCTGCACGTGCATCTCTGAAGTAGAAGTGATGTAACAAACTCGTCATTTGCAAATTTCTGATCAACATGAAAACATTTACACGGAAGTTTCTAATCTTCTGCTGTATCAACACTAAGAGTGTTATGACTTATAAGCAATATAACAAAAATTTCACCAGCCTTCCGCAAAATGATCCCTCTTGCCAAGGTGGCTGATATTCATAATTCTGTAGGTGGCGAGATGTTAAACTCCGTGCATTCGACAACGCAAAGCATAGAACTTATGTGGATCTGAAGGTATGAAACCTCTTCTTATCGAACTCAATTCAGTTTCGTCCCATTTAGTTCAATCTTGTCCCACGTATGTAATCACTAGAAGTTGTATGTGCTTGTTTTCGTATGAGAAAGAAAGTGCACAACTCAGGTCTCGACTCACAAGAACACATACGTTAGCTCACATGTTTAATCTTCTAAACTTGTTTATATACACTGAATCAAGAAGTATAAAAAGAGAATGAATGGTTGGTTAAAAAGTAGAGGAATTTGGTTGTGGATTCAGGACAAATGGAAAACATTGGTGCACACGGCGAGAATATCCCCACAGCAAAGAAGGGGAGAGCCCGTGCCACAGGAGCTTTTAGACCGAGTCTTGACTGCGCACGCTTACTGGTCGAAGCAGCAAGCTAAGTACCAGCTGAAGCGCCAGCCAGATACATGTCTTCTCCTTTGAACAAAAACCAGCAAAGTTAGGGGTAATGGGTTGGTTGGTTATATATAACATATATATAAAAATCTATATATATATATATAGTGACTGTTCTGAAAGGTCCTTTGTGGCTATTCTTTTTTTCTTTTTTTTGGGGTGGGGTTGGGTTAAGAAAGAAAGGTGTTGTAAAAATTAATGAAAAGGAAAGGGTGATTATGAAGCAATGGAGTATATTATATATTTTGGTGTAATATTTGGTGGGTCTGTCCAAAGATTGGTTCTTTTCCTTCCTGCAGGGAGAGGCTCTTCTTGGCAACTTGTATAAATCATTGTTGGAATAAGAGCTTTGCTAACGGAATTCATTTCAATTTTCAACTCTAATTTCTTTCTTTCTTTTTTATTCAATGTCTTCTGATTGTATTCCATAAGCTTATTTTATCTTGTTATGGGAATGATCATCATTTCTCTCTCGTGTAATTGAGATTTCTCACAAAAAGATGAGATATTTTTCTGTTTTTCAGTTTCTTAGATTTTCTTTTATGGGATTCTATCTGCTTTAATTGAAGTCCCGTTTGATAATCATTTGGTTTTTCTTCTCATCTTTAGACAATTTGCTAAGTTGAACTTATGGTAATCTCGAGTTAATGCAATGCAACTCCAATTTCTTCATTCTAGAGAGATAATGCCTTTAGAGAGAATAGACACAAGCAAGACACTTTTAGAGAACGAGTTTTAAGAGGGGTAGGGAATTGCACCTTACTCCTATGGTTTTGTTTGAAAACTGTAACAAAAATTAGATTTCTTTCTTTTCTTTGTTGATTTTTCCAAACATGTTTTTTGGTTTTTTGAAAAATAATCGATAGGATTCCAACTTCAAGATATGGTTTTTAAAACAGAAAGTAATCTTCAATGAATTAATTAAATTTGGTAGACTTTGATTTTTTTTTCTTTGCTATATTTTTTGGAAAAATGAAGTTTGTTCTCTGCCCATAGATGATTGCAAGTACAACACCAATCTAAAAATATGAAGAGGAAGAGAATGGAGAAGAAGAAAAGGAAGGGTGAGGGAGAGAGAACTGAGAAAGGATGAGAGCGAATGAGGATGAAATTGTTGGCCATTTGTTACTAAGGGGACGTTTGTTTCGTGGGAATCCAAGATTCCCATGAGTGGGGCATCTGGATTCCCACGTTTATTTTGCAGTAATGTAAGATACCCGAGTATCTTGAGATGCCCGAGTATCCTAGGATGCCCATACAGGAGGTAATCTAATTACTTTTGGATGCCCTTTTGAAACATGGGTTTCGAAGATTCCCATGTTGAGGGCATCCCCTCTTTACCTTTTTGCCCTTCATTCATTTTTTTTTATATATATTTTCTTTCATCAATTTTCTTTATCTTTATTTTTAATTTTATGATTTAAATAGGTTAATGTCTAATAAACAACTTTATTATATAAAAGTATATTTATATATTACATTTACATATAAAATAGACTTCAATTAAATTATATAATATATCTATTTATTTTTAATATTTGAAACAAATTATTATTAATAATATTTATTATCTTATATAAATAATTTTAAAGCAACGTTTTTTAATGACCAACATACATTTGTTATTTTTCTTCTTAAAAGTATATATCATTTATAATGCAATAAATAAATTTCACCTCATATAACATTAATTATATAATTGTCTTTTAGAAAAATATTAAAATTAAAAATAAAATTTATATTTAATATAGTTTTTTTTAAAAAAAAAATCATATATTAATATGAATTCTACGAATCAACATACAAAAATTAATGTACACGGAATTAATATAAAAAAATTAAATTAATAAAAACAAATATATTATATAAATAGAAATTGTATTAAATCAATATATAAATTATAGTAATATGTTAGTAAGGGCATTTTTGGAACATTACATAAATTTACAACATTTACAAGAATAAATCCTTCAAAACTATCAAAATATTCTGGGATACCCTTATAAATTTTCCTACAAAACAAACGTGGCTATTTGAAGATGTCGGATATCTAAAATTCCGGTCATCTGCGATTCCAGGCATCTGAAGATTTTGGGCATCTACATTTCCAAAAAACAAACGGCCCCTTATGCTCTGTTTGGAACTCGTGATTTTGAGGGATTTTAAATCATAACAGATTTCAAATCAATTCTGCTGTTTGTTATCACAAGAAAGAGAATGATTTCAAATCTGAAATGATTTCAAATCGTGTTTTTACGCAAAAAAATTTCCCAACTAAAACCATCGGATTGTTCAAGATTTCATAGGATTTAGAACTAAATTACTTATTTGACCCTGTCATGTTTTAATTTTCTATTAATAAATTAATATTAAAAACCTATATCAGTAAACTTCTTACTTTCTTTTCTTTTCCGGTTACCATCCAAACACAAAATTTTAAATACATTCATTTTAAATCTTTTTCATTCCAAACGAGATAAATAATTTAAAATCATTTCTCGAATTTCAAATCATAGGATTTAAAATCATTTCTTGAACTTTCCTAATTCCAAACGGAGGGTTAGAGATTTTGGAGGGGAGAGATTGTTATGGAGAGATGAGGAGTGAGAGATTTGGGGAGGAGAGAGAGAGTTTGTTACGAGAGATTTGGGGAGGAGAGAGAGAGTTTGTTACGAGAGATTTGGAGGAGGGAGAGAGATGTCACGTCATTTTTTCGTTAGTCAACTAACGGTCAAATTAACTCAAGCATCATTTAAAACTATTTTCCAAACCTCAGGGACTAAAGTGTAACTTTTGAAACTTCGGGGACCAAAAACCTCAAACCTCAGGGACCAAAAGTGTATTTTATCCAATAAAATATTATAAATTATGATTTTGATTCTTTCTCATTTTCTTTCTAATTCCTTTTTATGTAAACAAAATCAACCTTGGTTCAATTGAATGAAGAGAAAACTAACTTGAAAAAGTGAAAGAATGAATGTATCTCAATGATTAAAGTTGGGGTCAATCATGGAAATAGAAAAAAGAATTGGAGTAGGATATTCTATTTAAAGTTGAAATATAAATAATAAAAAAACAGAAAGAGACGAAATAAGGACAAGAACATGTTGAATTCAAAATCTAAATTATGATTACCTTGAAACTGATAAAGTATCTTTTATTTTAACAATTTCCAAGAGTTGGTTGTGTTAGAAATTAGAAAAAAAAAAAAAGTTAAAAAAAAGTTTTTTTTTTTTTTTTTTTTTTAAATATATGAGACATGTGCTTGGACAATGCCTAGGGGTACTACCCAATGATTAGGCCACTTAAACTAATAAATTGTATTAATTATTTGGAGATTGATCCAATGCAATATTCCTTTGAAAATTGTTGTCTCATTTTAATATACATTCTCTTGTGATCTTAAGATGCTTTGATGTCTTATGTTGTACAAATAAAAATAAAGAAATTTGAAGGTCTATAGAAATTGTAACTACTTATTATATTAAGTAGTGAAGCATTTTCTAAAAAAAAAAAAAAAGAGTAGTGAAGCAAAATTATGTTTTAATCCTATTGTTTGGATCTTTATTTTGTTTGAAAAGTTTCAATTTGGTTTATTATATTTTAATATTATTCAGATATATTGTTTCGGTTAAATAGATCCTAAATATAGATAAACTTCCATGACATGATACTTAGTAAAT
This sequence comes from Luffa aegyptiaca, assembly GCA_017139565.1. NCBI lineage: Eukaryota > Viridiplantae > Streptophyta > Magnoliopsida > Cucurbitales > Cucurbitaceae > Luffa > Luffa aegyptiaca. The sequence continues at coordinate 1,867,748 of CM029404.1, read as the reverse complement.
CGATAGAAATCTAGAGAAGAAAGAAAAAAGAAATTCTTGTCAACTACTTAGGATTTTGGATAAGGAATTATAAATTTTATTCTCTTATATCATTTGATCTCTCATCGAAGTTTTTGTTAACTCACAAAGTAATATGCAGAATATCCAAGAACTAAATCTAATTTCTAACATCTTTGGATGGAGACTCCAAGTTTAGCAATAAGATAGAGGCTTAGTTAAAAAGTTAGCTAGTTGTCCACACCTGACATTGTTTTTCGGAATACGATCTCTTATAAAGTGGAAATCAATTTCTACGTACTTTATGATTTTGTGTGTTAGAAACTAGAGTTTGGTGCGCATTAGTTGTCACACCAAATAATAGAAAAATCTATTTTGAAAGAGAGGACAATAATGTAGCAACGACAAGGCGAAGGACACAAAAGAAAAAGAAGAAAGAATGACTAGATGAGAGAGAAGGATGCCAAATATGACAACTTTTTCGAAACGAGATCTGAATTGGAGATAGAGATGATAATTTTTTTTTTATTCTCGCCCTATTTCATTTAGGGGACGAAGGTGGAGAATTTATTTCTTGAACTATTCCTATGTCTCAAAATTTGAACTCTAATTTTTTTTCTCACCGTTGCCATCTCTAGAAGGATGGGAAGAAAAGAAACTTGGGGTGTGTTCGGTTTAACTTGTCAAGTGTTTAATTTTGAACAAAAAAAAACATTTTGAATTTTTTTTTAGTATTTGACAACCACTAAAAATGACTTATTAAAAAATGAGATTGAGAAATAAACCATTTTGAGAGAAACATTTGAAAACAATTTTTTTTTTAAAAAGAGTTTTAAGTATATAATAACTTGTGTATAAAAACACTTAGGAGGAAATGTAACCAAACATATGAGTATTTAAATTCTAAACAATTTTTATGCAAAATGTTTGTTAAAAAATGCATTCTTGAAAAACACTTGAATTAAAAAGTATTCCAAATGGACGCTAAATTATTTTGAAATTAAATTTCAAACTATTGCAACCTTCATTTAAGACTTTGAGGGATTATTTGGGGCATGAGTATTTGGATGCCCTAAAGTTTGTAATCCTATGTATACATTATAAATATAAATAAAAACAACTTATATTTTAATTATGCATATTCATTATTTAAAAAAAAAATTATGCATATTCTTTTTTGTAATTTGACATTTAAGGTTTAATCACTCCAAAAGCTATTAGATTTGGTTTCAAACTAGGTAGGTAACATCTAGAAAGATCAAGTTTGAAAGAAGTAGCTCAAATAGTATAAATAAAAACTACATGGATAGGGTAGGAGACTTTATCTTGAAAATAACAAGATAATACTGATGATTTTTTTTTTTTTGGACAGTATGTGGGTTGGGGGATTCAAACCACAGATCTCGTGGTTATCAGTACAACTTTATGCTAGTTGAGCCATGCTCTTGTTGGCGACTAAAGATGTTTACTTAATATACCTATTGTATTGGAAAATCATCCAAATGATTAGTAGAGCAGAGGGGACATTCTTAATTACGTTAGATAAAATTCACAATTGCTCAATAGTACAAAAAAGAAAATGCAAAATGTACAATACAAAAAAAAGGTCAAACGTCTTTTTATTTTACAACAAATGTGGAGTAAGAAAGTAGTAGATTATTTAAATGTTGAGCTATATTCGTGTTGGCAGAGTACGTCTTAGTACTGCCAGCATTATTATCAAATTTAATGTGTTATTTTCTACCTAGGAGAAAATAATTGGTTTTTTTTTCTTGAGTTCTGAGAAATTAATTGCTACTATTAAGAAAAGGCAGTGGAAATAAAATATGGCTGCTCACTACTAATAACAAGAAACCAACAAGGATTTCTTTTAAAAATCACTGTTTTTTTTTTTTCAAAATTTGACCAGTAGATAACAAGATAAACAAACTTATTAGCGAAAATACTGTTTATAAACTCAATTTTTTAAAATTAAATGGTTATCAAATGAAGTCTACTCTTTTGTAGTTTTTAAGACTTGATTTATATTTTAAAAATATTTCTAAAAAAGAGATAACAAAAGAAAGAAACCGTGAGACTTGGAAGTAATGTTTGTAAACTTAAATTTCATAAACCAAAAATAAAAAAGCTACCCAACGAAGTCGTAGTTTTTTATTTATTTTTTTTATTGATAGAAAACTTTTTAATTTAGTTTTGAAAATATTAATCGTAGCACTCATTTAAGTTGAGTATTTTTAATGAACAAAATTATAGTTAAATACATTGAGTAAATTTTGTTTCATAAAATAACTCAAAATAAATGTTTTTAGAAAGAAAATATGGATGGGACTATGGGAGAGAGAATTAGTATCTATTTTAAAGATTTTTTTTTTTTTTTTAAAAAAGAAAGATAATATTGTGTGTCTGTGGAGGTAGGGTAGGGAGAAATATGATAAGACTGATGGTATATGAAAAAAGAAACAAAGATAAAAACAAAAAGTGAAGATAATTATTAGGGTGAGATGAAAAGGTGAAGATTAATGGGATTTTCACACGGATGACGCTCTAAAATAGGCAGAAATGATAAATGTTCTACCTTTTCAAAATAAGGATATATGTCGTTTTACTTGCATCAGCATCCTAGTAAAATTATCATTTTACTATCTATTCTAACCTCGCTCTCTCTTGCTACTCTTTCTACTCTCGCTCTCTCTCTCCAATTTATCTCTTCAATCTTTCGCTCTCTCTCCAATTTCTCTCTCCAATTTCTTGCTCTCTCTCCACTATCGCTCTCCTTTCTCACTCTCACTCTCGCTTCTTGCTCTCGCTCACTCTCGCTCCAATTTCTCCCTCCAATCTCTTACTCTCTCTCTCATCATTTCTCTCTCCAATCTCTTGCTCTCTCTCCAATCTCGCTCTTGCTCCAATCTCTTGCTTTTAAATGCCTTAAATGCGCGTTTTCTATAAAGAGTAAAATGATAATTTTGTTAGGATAATGACATATATCCTTATTTTGAAAAGTAGAACATTTTTCATTTTGGTCTCTCAAAATGCATCATCACACAATTGTTTCAGGATGAACTAGATAGAAAATAAAAAATAGGTTCTCTCAAAAATAAAATAAAATAAAAAATATGTAAATTGAAAATTTGAAATTTGGATTAATTCGACACGTAAGAGAAGTCAAAATTATGGATAAATCATAAATGTCATATCTTTTTATTACTTTTTTTTTCTTGAGAAAATCATCCATAATGTACTTATGTGAACTTTTTTTTTTTTACTTAGAACTTCAAATCTCTCTAGGTTGAGTTGAATTACATTTATTCTGACTACTTATATTAAAACTCTAAATAATTAATATTGGTAAGAGAAAATTTAGTCCATTATACATTTTCACATAATAATTTAAAGCCAATATATGTAACTAAAATTCAAAAAGAATCTTTAAATTAAATTAAAAGACATAAAATTAGTAAGCTAAACGATACTGCATAGTAGCCAACAAAAGCATAGTTCAATTAGCATAAAGTTTGGGCTCTTGATAAGAGATTAGAGGTTCAAATCGTCCACTCATGTCGTCAAAAAGAGAAAGAAAAAAAAAAACGATACCGCATAATACCACACATTGTTCTTGTGGCGAAGCTAATAAGTTGTGTAGTCTTACTTGAGGCGGAAAAAAAAAAAAAAAGATAATTTACTATTCAAGTAATTATTTATTTTTTTTAGGTCAATCAGGGTCCGTTTGAAATACATTTTAGTTTAAGTGTTTTTCAAGAATGCATTTTTTAAAAAGCATTTTTATAAAAATTGTTTAGAATTTAAACATTCACATGTTTGGTTTCCTCATGAGTGTTTTGATAATACACAAGTTATTATATACTTAAAAATTCTTTTTAAAAAAATTGTTTTCAAGTTTTTCTCTCAAAATGGTTTATTTCTCCATCTCATTTTTAATAAATCATTTTTAGTGGTTGCCAAATTAATAAACACAAATAATTAATAATTGAACCAAATTTATTTTTCTATTAGCATCTTTGAAAAAATTAATAATTTAAAAATATGTTTAGTATAATTTCTAGAATGATTTTAGATAATCAAAATGTTTTGTTTAAATCTTAATAAACACAAATATTGAATTAATTTAAAATCTATTTTCGAAAAACACTCAAAAGATAGATTATCCAAAAATGATTTAAAGTGATTAATATTTGTAATTAATTGAATATAGTCCAAAAAAATATATATTATTTACAACCGTCTTTGAAAAAGGTAAGATATAAAAACACTTTTAAAAGTGCCTAAATTTTAAAGTATTCCAAACATATCCTTACTAAGTACCAAACTTTTTGTTAATTTGAGTATAACTCTACAATTAATGCATCTACTCTTTTTCTTGAGGTTAAATAGTTCAAATTTCACTCCACATCTGATATAAAAAAAAAAAATCCAAACTTTTACTTCAATTTGAAATTCAAATATTCAATCTTTTTAATTCAAAAACGACTTAAGTAGTCCTCAAATCAAAGTTCATATTCATTTCAAAAAAAATAAAAAAAAAAAAAAAAATCAAAGTTCATATTTAAGAGAAAATATTAGACACTATTTTGTATTATTAGGAATTATAATCCCTCAAAGCTAATAAAATCCATACTTATCTCATAATTTTATTTATTCAAAATTTTGTCAAAACGATACTCAGTTGACATTCTTAAGAAATATCTAATGAATTATGAGTTCGATACGTCATATTTCATAAATTATCATACAAATTAAATTGTACTTTCGTCGAAGATTCTTAATTACTGTATCCCATGCAATAATGGCGAATCACATTTTTCTAACCTATTCTTATCGAAACATATTGAAATTGACCATCATATTTTCAATTATTAAAAGTAATTAAGCAAATAATTATTCTTAATAATTGGGTTTAAAAAAGTAAGAATAATTGGTGTTTGCTTTATGTATATGTTCCCTCCATCCACCAAATTTGACTCTCAATAGTGTGAAAGTGACCATTGACAAACTGACAACTAAATAAACCTAAATTTATTATTTGATTTTTTTTTTTTGGGAGTTCATTATTTAATTACTTGCACAATTAAAACATACTATAGCCACTCATTCATTCGGGGTTTGCCACTCAGCTTCTAAATTATGATTGGCTATTGGAAAAGAAGAAAATGACAATTAATAAATTAGAAAAAAAAAAGACCATTAATAAATTTATAAGAATTTTGTTTTAAGCAAATGGTTTTTTTTTTTTTTTTTTTTTGAAAAATTGAGGTTGGTTGGGATTAGTTTGGAATGATATATTAAACCGTTCCATTTTATTAATTAAATATGTGAAATGGATAATTAATTAATTTCACTTTTTTTTTCTTTGGGTTTGTTTTAAAATTCATGAGTTACCAAACTTACAAGTTATCTCATTTAATAACTATTTTAGAGTTTTTATAAGATATATCTTATTGTATTTGTTTGGTTGTGATTTTTGAACAATATTGGAAATCTACTTGCACTTAATGTATATGTATGTATGTGTATATATATATATATATATATATATATATATATATATATATATATATATATATATATATATTTGTTCGTTTGTTTTTTAGTTCAACAATAATAGAGCGGGAGATTCGAACTTCTAGCCTATTGGTCGAGAACACATACTTTTTACAATTTTTTTTTTTGAGAAATACTTTTTACAAGTTGAATTTTACTCAATTTGACAACTAATATATTTAGGGTTTAAATCCTATTTTGGTCCCCTAAACTTTTAGGATTATTCTATTTTGGGTCCTTGAACTTTCAAAATGTTCATTTTAGTCCCTGAACTTTAAAGTTTGTTCCATTTTAATCCAACTTTTTAAATGTCTATTTTAGTCCCTGGATTTTCAAAAGATGACTATTTTGGTCCTTACTTTTATTTCAATTTTAACAAATTAGTGACATAGTTTTGAGTATGTGTATTAGATTGTTAATATGAGCATGATTTCAAGTCAAATAAGTTAGAGACAAACATTAGGCAAAGAGGATTTGAAGTATAAAAGTAACATACCAAGGACCAAAAAGATTATTTTTAAAAGTTTAGGGACTAAAATAGACATTTTAAAAGTTCAGGGATTAGAATAGAACAATTTTGAAAAGTTAAGGACCAAAATGAACATTTTGAAAGTTTAAGGACTAAAATAGAATAACATTAAAATTTTAGGAACTAAAATGAGATTTAAACCTATATGTAATTTTTTTAAAAAAAAATTAAGATTTTGATTTGATTTTTAGTTTTATTTTTAATTTTAATATCGTTAACTTTTCAGGTTTATTATAAAATTATTAGCCAACATTTTCAAAGACATAAATAGGTTCAAATCCCCCACCCTATATTATCAAAAAAAAAAAAAAAAGTATTTTTAATTTCTTTTAAAATTTGACTACGATTTTAAACCTACATTTAAAAGGTGGATTATTTGATTAAAGAGAAAAGTTATATCATATTTTTTTTTTGAAAAAAAGTTATATCTTATTTTAATTCTTGAGCTTTCAAAATATTGAATTATTTTTCTAAGTTTAACAATTTTGGTTTTCATTATTATTCTATCACTTAATAATTGTCCTCTTAATAACCATCTCAATAGAAGTATGTGGCTCAAATACATACTCACATCACTATGTTAATTCAAATATATTCAAAATCTCATTATCCATTTGTTAAGCACAATTAATAGAAAAATAAGGTCGAAAACTAAAATTGTAATTAAGTTCGCATTTTTTAAAATGAAGAATTAAAATAGAATAAACTTAAAAGTGTAGATATTGAAATAAAAATTTTGATTTTTTTTTTAAAGTTCAACAAACAATTGGGGTGGGAGGATTCGAATCTCTGACTTTTTGGTCGAGGATACATGCTAATTATCATTGAGTTATGCTCACTTTGGCAAACATTTTAAAAGTTTGAGGACTAAAATAGAGATTGAATTTACAACAAATTATAAATAAATAAGCTTATTTTAAAAAGGAATTTAAAGTATATTAAACATTCATTTAAAAGAAAAAAAAAAACCTAATTCATCCCCCTCCTCAACGATAACAACAAGTTAATTTCTATTAAAATTTTATTTTTCAGAACCCAAAAAAAAAAAAAAAGAAAAAAGAATTGTTTCTTTTGATAGTAACAGGCAATTAGTGCCACTATTACAACACATAATAATATGCTCTTTCACTTTCCACATTATTGGTGGATTTTTATATTATTAAAAATACAGTTCCAAAAATGTTTATTAAAAAAATATGAAAAAAATCCACCAAAATCTTAAATTTATCTTAAAAAATTTCCTGTTCAATGAACAAACTCCTCTGGATTTCCAGATGCAAATAAAAGATAAGGTTGCTATAAAAAGTTTTGATTTCTTTATTTGGATCCTATGTATTAATTATTCCCTCTTTTTTTTTAAACAAATTAATCTCTTTTTCAGTGACTTTAAATTATTTCAAGTTTGAAATTTCTATTCTAAATTTTGTATTATTTGCATTGAGAATTGTCATATCACATTTTATTCATAAGATATATGATTTGTGTTGTCAAAAAAAAAAAAAAAAAAAAGACATGATTTATCATTTTCAAACTCGTTTTTATTTGCAATATCAGAAAATCACACGATTTACTCATTTAAAAATTGAGAAAATTTAAAGCAAGTAGTTTTTTTTTATATTAAAAAAAAAATCACAAAATAACAAAAAATTCTATATAGTACCCGAAAATTTTCCATCGTATTTAATAAATTATTTTAATTTTAAAATGTGTTTATTTAACTGATATTTTTTTTTATGTTTTTAATTATATTACAATAAACATAAAGAAATTAAACAGAATTCGAATGTAAAGATGTTTGACCATTCAAAGATACTTGTTTTTGTATAATGTATTTTATATTTTTTTATGATTCAATATTTTAAGGGTTTAAAATACTAAGACGAGTATATATTTGTGTATTATAATCAAATAATTCGATTATACCGATTTGATATAACTTTAATTTGAGATAATCTAATTTTTTTAAGGAGAGATGCCTTTCAATTTTACTTTAATTAACTCTATAAGTGTAATTACAAAAAGATAATTCTACGTTATAATCGTCTCACGTCATAAATGAATATCCAACTTACGTCATAAAATGAATATTTAAATTCCTTGGTGTGATTGAGTGATGAGAGGTGTCCACCCATTTTTAGGAGGCTTCTAGATTTTTCTTTTCCTTTTTTTTTTTGAGTTCAACTATTTGTGAGTTGCCCATAATCTAACCTTCAATCGCTGAAAAAAAAAATATGTATTTTATCTACTAAGTTATGTTCGTGTGTTTGGATAGGTGAAATATGAACATTATTATAAATCTAGTCTTGTGTTTTTTTTTTTATTATTTATTTATTCGTTTTTTTCCTTAAAAACCAAAACCATGGATTGAACAAGCCTCTAAACCGAACCCAGTTTATAAAGTTGGCATTGATCACAAGAAGGTCAACAATAGAAAAAGAAATACTTCTTTCAATTACTCAAATGAAAAAGAAATACTTCTTTCAATTACTCAAATGAAAAGTCTTAATTGTGTCTGAGTCAAAATCTTATTTGACCAATAAAAAACATTTGAGATAAGATGATAAAAAAAAAATCAAAGATTAAAATACTTATATAAGTTTTGATTCAAGAACAAAGAGGGATGTTTTTTAAAAAAATGGTGGTGCTTAAGATTTTCAAAGAACTATGGTAAAAAATGGTCAAAGTGGAGAGAGATTATTCAATATGGTTAACAATGCAACCAATCAATTTTAGAGATAAATAAGTAAAATATATATTTTTAAATATGCATCCAACATATATCAAAGAGATAGTCACATTTGACCATTGATTAATAATTTGAGAAAAGTTCATTTTTTTACCTTTGAATTTAGACGAGTGTATCAGTTTCAAAGTGCTAACATATTTTTTTTTTTCTCCGTATGTGTTTAAATCTGTTCACATAAACAACAATATATGTGCGAACACGTCACTTTCCATCCATGAATTTAACGGAAAAAAAGTCTTCAAAGGTCATTTTGAAACAAACTTCAAATTCCAAGAGCTAAAATGAAACTTTTGAAAGTTCAGCGGTATAATTGAAACTAACTCTAAAGTTTAGGGTATTTTTAATAATTTGCTAAATTATAAAAAAATACCCATGAACTATGGGGTTTGTTTAAAAAATGCCCCTGAACTTTAAAAAGTTTAAAAAATATCCCTGAATTTTGAAAAATGTTTCAAAAATACCCTAGCCGTTAATTTTTGGATGGAAACCGTTAAAGTTTGAGTTTCATTAATACCCTTAAACTTAAAAAAAATACCCTTATTGGAAAATGTTTTTTTTTTTCACTTCTCTCGTTGGAAATTCTTCCTCCATGAAAATTAATGAGAAATTTTACTTATTTTTCATGTATTCATAGTCTAGAAGCTTTTCTTCTCTTTCAACACATCATCTCAAAAGCTTGACTAGATTTTCGTGTTGAAACTTTAAGATGACTTTTGTTTTGTTCTTGAAATTCTACATGTGTTTGACTTCATTTTGTTGGTAGCATTTTTAAGATTATTATGTTTCCTCACCAACCATTACCCATTAACTTTCTCTATATTCATTTTATGAAAAATAAATGAAACTATTGTTGTATACGAGTTCTAACAATTCTTAAATATTAATAAGAAAAAAATCATATATAAAACTTTTGATTAATTAATCTTATAAACTGGACAACTCACAGTCTTATAAACACTTTTTCTTCTTATCACTGACATACACAAACAAAGAAATAATATGTATACATATATATATGTTGTTTTCTCACACTTATCTTCCCTACACTTTTTAAAAGAGAAAATTCGATTTTAAAGTCTGTTTTCATCTAGTATAGTTTTGCATTAATTTTCATGGAAGAAGAATTTACAGTGAGAGAAGGGAAAAAAAGAAGCATTTTTCAATAAGGGTATTTTTTAATTTTGTTTGAAAGTTGAAGGGTATTTTTGAAACTGAAATTTTAACAGTTTCCATTCAAAAATTAACGGCGAAAGTACTTTTGAAACATTTTTTAAAATTCAAGAGTATTTTTGAAACTTTTCAAACTTCATAGACATTTTTTAAATAAATCTCATAGTTCAGGAGCATTTTTTATAATTCAACCTTAATAATTTAACAAAAAAAATAAAAATAAAATTGACATTTTCTTTTTGAGAATTTTTGTAGAGTGAGCGTCAAGGAAACTGCGGGTGAGGTCCAGGCTTGGTGCTGATGTCATTGTCACGTGGAGCCCACTTCTTTGTCAGAAAGTCGTTGTGTCACAAACCTCACGCGCAATTCAATTACTTTTTATTTACACCGTTTATTTTCTTTCATTTTCAGTAAATATACTTTTTTTTTCTTTTTATATTTTATTTTAATTCGTACACTTTTTTAAGTTTTTCAAAATTATATCATACTTTTTTTTTTTGAAATAATTATATCATACTTTTGAGTACTCTATTTTTACTATTCAACTTGATTTAAACAATTATTTTGTCAATCATTACCATTGAAATTTTTTATTATATTTAAATCAAATTTTATCTCACCCATTTTCATATTGGTTAAATTACAAGTTTAGCTTCGACTCATTTGATTCCTGAACTTTTAAAAATATCTAATAGGTTCTTGAACTTTTAACTTTATGTTTAATAGATTTCTAAATTTTCAAATTTGTGTCTAATAAATTCTTGATAAATTTCATTTTTTTAAAGATAATTGATCTATTAAATATCAATTTGAATTTTATGTTTAATGGAGCTCTAAAATTTTAATTTTTGTATCTAGTAGATTTGTGAACTTTAAAAAATTTAGAGACTAAATAAACATAAACCTCAAAGTTTAGGAACTAAATGTATAATTGGTTTTATCACAAGTTTAGTCTCTGAACTTTTAAGGTGGTATCAATTAAGTCCCTGAACTTTCAATTTTGTGTCTAATAGGTCATTAACACATTCAAGATATAAAATTGAATTGTATGCCTATTGAGACCTTAAACTTTCAATTTTGTATCTGATAGGTCTGTGAATTTTAAAAAATATCGAATAGGTCAAAGACTTATTAAATACAAAATTGAAAGTTAAATGACCTATTAGACACAAAAGTGAAAGTGTAAGAACTTATATATTGGATATATTTTAAAGTTTAGGAACCTATTGAAAATAAAATTGAAAGTTTAAAGATGTATTTAACACTTTTTAAAGTTTAGAGACCAAATTGATACATTAGAGACTAAACTTATAATTGAACCTGATGCCCATTTTTTTTTTTTTTTTTTAAAGAAGTCAAATTTTGATGATAGTAATAGATAAAAAAAACATCACCAAATATATGATATCAAGATTTGCCTTTTCGGTTGGTTCAATGAATTTGCTTATTTAAAAAAAAAAAATTGTAATTAAAAAATTCTTTATTTCATTTAATGATTTTCTATATTTTAAACCAAAGATATATTATTGTATTTGTTGGAAAAATCACACATTGGCTTTGGAAGCAAGTAACTTGGACTTCCAACCATTGATAATGCTTTCTCATAATACCATTAAGCCGCCTTTGATTCTCAAAGATTCAACACAATCAATATATCCTTTGAAAAAAAAAAAAATCAATATACTATTTGATATCTAAATTAATTTTTATCCTAATTCAGTAGATCTCGAGAATATTTGTCAACAAGAGCACAACTCAACTGGTTGTACGGATAACCACCAGGTCTGTGGTTCAAATCCCCCACCCCATATTGTAAAAAAAAAAAAAAAAATCTTGAGAATATTTGGATAACTATATTTATTCAATGACTTAAAATTATATATTCTACCAATAATGGTTATACAAATCTTTAATTAGTATTAAATATTAATTTATTATTTTGTGGAATAAAATTAATTTATATTAATTTGAGACAAACATTTAGTATTAAATATTAAAATTAAAAATTTTTAACTTTTTGTTATCAAACATGGGTGTCTTTAGTAGGTGACATTTATTACATCATCAAATTAAAAATTTATAGTAGAAGATTTGTTTGGGATTGATTTGAGTTAGGTTGTCATAAAATTCAATCCAATCCAACTCATTGACACTCTGATATAGTATTGGTATGTATAATAATTACATGAATCCTGTCTCATGAAAAGAACAGATGATATCGGTCATTGTCAATAGTAATATATCTAAGTGATTAAGGCACTATTTCTTTCTCTTGAGATTAAAGATTTGAATCGTCACCTCCACATCGGTTGAATTAAAAACAAAAAAAGAATGACATCGTCGTTCAATTCATTGTAACTGGACACTAATTTTCTACGTTAAGAATAAGACCTATCTTTGATGGAAGTAGGAGTTGAAAAAGAAAAAGAAAAAGACAATTGTTTTATTCAAATTAATTTCAAAGTGGGGATAGCGCCCTGACCCCATAAAGAATAAATAAATAAATTATTCTGTATCGTTTTTAACTTTTTAATTCATATACTAATAACTGTTAAATAAATATACGAGACAATTTTCTCAAATGGTTAACTTTGAAATGTATGTTTATAAATATGAAGATTAAAATTTCTTTCCAAAATTAGAGATGGAAAATACATCCCTAACCTATTCTATTTCAATCCATATCATTTGTAAATATATTTATTTATTCTTTCAGACACTCATGCTCGATCGTGAAACTGCTTGTTGAATGTACGATGGCGCGTTGTTACGATCTCAGTTATGCAACAACGAGATTTCCTTTGATCCTTGTTGGATGTGCTTGACGATCCCCCATAATATGTTCACTTGGGGACTTCTTACTCCAGCTATTCCAAGAGTCTCTGCTAGTTGGACCCCGTCCAGTAGACTCCCATGTTTGGCTTATCCCCTTCGTCAGCTCTTTGATTGGGTTACTATACCCAGGTTCTAAAATTTGAATGGATGGCGAAGCGTACATAGGTGGCAAGCAGTTATATGGATACGATGCTTTACCCGTAGACGCTTATCCAGCTCTCGCAAGAATTGTGTGGGAGTCGTCCTCGCGAAGGGACTTCTTGAATGACCGTACCAAAGAGTATTCTACCGCGTACTCTATACAACTATTAAATTGTTGTTGTTCCTGTAAATTCTATTCAATTTACCAACATATCGAAGTGGAAGATTTGAACCTCATACTTTTTGATCGAGAGTACATATCAATTACCATTTAACTATACTCAATTTGACAATCTCGAATCTTTTTCTTTTAACATATAAATATTATAAAGAAAAGGGTTTGCAATGGAAGCCAAAAGGAGTTAATAATTTGTGATTGAATATATGTAATTAATGTTTAGATTCCCAATAGAGATAGGGACGCACGCATGTCGGCAGAAAGTCCGTGTAATGAAAATGAATTATTGAATTACTTTTTAATTAATAAATAATAATCTCGAATATTATAAACCGACGTGTCGGATATTCTTTATACTGATTCTCTCTCTCACTGGATCTGGATGGTCCCTTTTTCAAACCAAATCCAAAGAAAAAAGTAATCGATTTGTCGTCTGTCAAAGCCTCCTTTTGACTTCCTTCAGCTGCCCACCCCATTTATTTTACTTCATTTTAATATTAGATTAACTTTCTCACCTTTTTTTTTTTTTTTTTTTATTTTTTTTTTATTTTTATTTTATTTATTTATTTATTTATTTTTAACTTCGTGTTTAATATTTTTATGTTTAAAAAGGGTTAAATTATCCCATGAACTTTCCAATGTTTTATTTTAGCCGCCTCCGAAGTTTGAAGTTTGTATCGAAATGATCTTTGGAGACATTTTTCTGTTAAATTCATGGACAAAAAATGATGTGTTTGCATGTGTTTTTATTGTTTTTTTTTGTCTACGTATATGTTCAAATACATTCATATAAGCAAGAATACATAGGCAAACCCATCATTTTTCGTCCATAAATTTAATGAAAAAAATGCTTTCAAATATTGTTTTGAAACAAACTTCAAACTTCAAGAGCCAAAATGAAACTTTTGAAAGTTTTAGGGTATAATTGAAACTAACCCAATAGTTTAGAGGTATTTTTTATAATTTAACCTTTTAAAAAGTGTTTAATAATTTATTAAATTTTAATTTTGTGTCTAATAGATCTATCTCTAGAGTATTTAATAAACGTTTTGAACTTTTAACTTAATTTTATGCTTAATAGGTTTGATTTTTTTTTTTTTAGAAAAAGGTCAAATAAACCAATGACTTATTTAAACAGAAATTGAAAGTTCATGATTCTATTAGATGTAAAGTTAAAAATTTAAAGACTTATTAGACATTTTTAAAAGTTTGGTGACCTATTAGATATAAATTTGAAAGTCGTTAAGCTGAGAGACCTATTAGACACAAATCTCTAGTTTTAGAAAATAAACTTGTAATTTAACATAAATAATGCTTTTGTTTCTTATTATTTAGCCTACAATTTAGTCTCTAGACTTTTATATCTAACAATTTATACCCTATATTTTAAAATTGATAACAATTTAGTCTGTTGATGGCAAAATCTGGACAGGGAGAACTCACCTGGCCTTCACGTGCCACCAACGGTAAATTTGTTTGAAGAGGGGAATACGTGGCCTGCAAGACAAGGAAACCTGCACACTGGTGTGGTGCTTGCCACACCTCCTCCGATGCTTAAGTCAGCAAGGAGTAAGATGGGAAGCAAGCAGAGAGCAAGAGCAAGAGGAGAGTCCAGAGATTAGAGTTCGGGATCCCTTCTTCAGTGGCGAAGAGGGGTTTAAATACCTGCTCATGCTCATAGGGTTTTTAGGAATTCGGAGGCGTTTCGAGACAAACCAGGCGGAGCCGGGGCGGCCAGAGGCAGCAGGGACCATACGAAGCAGGACGAGCTCGGCCTTGGCCTTGGGCCGAGGCCGAGCAACCCCTTCGGTCTTGGCTCGACCCATTGGTCGTTTCGCCTCTAGGGTCCATCTTCCTGTCCTATTTCTGTCCGGTTGTTCTTGTCAGCTCCTTGTACATCGGAGTGGTCCAAAATTACCTATAACATAGTCCATAAATTTTAGAATGTAAGGATTTATTGGTTGTAATTTAATATTTGGAACAATTTCGTCCCTACGGTAAAAAAAAAAAAAAAAAACTTAGATGGGTTGAGGAATTGATTTTAGTTTTTAAGAAACAATTTAGTCCATCTTATTATAAAACACACTTTTTCATTGTAAAGATAAATTGTTACAAGTTTTGAATTATAGAGACCTAAACTATCACATAATAAAAGGTAGAGATTACATCATATTACAAGTTACAAACTATAGAAACTTAATTGTTACATATTATGATTTGAAGGCTAAATTGTTACGCTCCATGCAATGACGAAAAAATATATTTTTTAACCTCAAAAGATTTCTTTAATTACAATCTCTCCACCTTGAATATATATTTTTTTAATAAAATAATTATAAAGTTTATATCTTCATTTCTCTATGTTTATATTAGTCGTTCATCACATATAATTACATGAAAGAGCTCTAATTTTTTTCCCCTTTAATTTTGAGTTCTAACACATAGAGATAAAAAATTCGAAATTCTAACTTTTTAGTTAATGGTGTAGTCTTAATTAGTATGTCTTTGAAATTGCTTTACTGAAGTTAAAAGCAATTATAGGAGAATTTTAACGGTTTAAAATGTTTGATAAAAATGATTTTTAAAAAAATTTGTATAAAATCACTTTCAAATTCTATTAATTTGCAAAATCCAGCAAGGATTGAATTTCAAAATTAGATTCCGAACAAACAAGTGTCTTTTTAAATATTTTTTTCAAAATGCTTGTTGTATCCTTTGTGTTTGATGTCTATATATATCATTCTACAATGTTGAAATGTCAAATAACTCTCTGTCACCAACATGAGAGCTCAACTGAGAGAAAGTTGTACTGATGATGATGACCACAAGGTCTGTGGTTCGAATCCTTCCAACCCACATATTGTCAAAAAAAAAAAAAAAAAAACTCTCTGTCACGTAATTTTCTAAATACTGTAATCTACCTTTTCATGTTTGAAATTGAAATTTACCAAACACCAACTATTTGAAAAGCTACGATAACACCAAATTAAGCTTTATAACGACGGTCATCGATCATGTTGGCTATAAAGGACTCTAACTTATATATATACATGTGAATGTTATTTTTTTTTAGTTCAACGACATTTGGTGGTGGGAGATTCAAACTATTGTCCTACTGATCGAGAATACATGTCAATCACCGCTGAATCGCTGATATGTTATCTTAGTAACACGCACAATTCAATATGATATGTTATCTAAGAAATAAATATAAATACTTGTCAAGCTAGATATTTAGAGATCAATTTATTCAAAATATCTAAAAACATAATTTTTGGCAATGGATTGATCCATTTTATTAAAATAATGTGAAAGAATAAATCTTTGACCATATATTAAAACGTGTGGGATCCACATTAAAACATCCATAAAGGGCATACCAGAAGGTCCAGACCTTTCCAACAACTTTCATATGTCTATTTGGTGTTGCATGTAGATATATCAACTTCTTTTTCCTTAATTTTCTTTTTTAAATTAATATTTTTTCATTAAAAAACATTGAAGTAGTATTATAAGAAAAAAAAATAATTAAAAATACTAATCTAAAAGATTAGGAAAAAAAATCAATGATGATCAAAAACTTGGTAAGTTGTATCAATTTTAATCCTAACTTTTAATTTCATCAAATTGAACTCAAGACTTAGCATGTTGTATCAATTTTAATCCTAACCTTTCTATTTCATTTCAAATCGAACCCCAAACTCCCAACATGAGCACTACAAGAAACAAGGGATTTAGCGACGAAACCTCAGCGGCGAAACACGAGAAGTCGCTAATCAGCGTCGAAAACAAAAAAAAGTCGCAAACGTGTGACGAAATTCTCGTTTAGTCGCACATTTGCTACGAAATTATACCTTTTGTCGCAAGGTTTGCGACAAATATACAATTTTTGTCGCAAAATTAGCGACGAAAAGATAAATCGTCGCACGATAGGAGCAAAAAATCCCCAAAAGATTTTTGTTGGGGTCACGGTTTGAATTTCTGCGACGAAATAAAAGAAATCGCTGCATCCTCGTGCGACGAAACTAGTCTTTTCGTCGCACAGACTTGCGACGAATAAGGGAGTTTCGTCGTAGGCCTCGTGCAGGGTGTGAAATGACACACATCAGTCACATCATCAGTCTGCAGAGTGCGACGCTTGACAGCTTTTCGTCGCAGCTCACTATTTCGTCGCAAAAGGCTGCGACGAAAATCACTATTTCGTCACAAAAGGTTGCGACGAAACAAAGGTTTCGTCGCAAGCCTTTTAAAACCTGTGTCTTCACTTTTTTTTTTCACTTTCCCTTTCGACTTTGAACGGTTGTGAGAGAGAGGAGGCGGTCTGAGAAATCACTTTGCCCGTTCGACTTCACTTTGCCGCCCACTGTCTTCACTTTGCCGACCACGATCTTCATTTTGCCGCCCACGGTTGTGAGAGAGAGGAGGTCGGCCACGGTCTTCGTCGGAATGGTAAGTGCTCTAAGTGTTCCATTTTGTTCTCATATTTGTCGAATGGCCTTGGGGTTCATTGGTTAAGCTATTTTTTTGTTATTTCAATATTTGTTTTTTCATTTACACCACTTTTTTTCATTGGTGTTTCAGCATAAACATTGTTAGATTAGTTGAAGGAAGCCGTTTTCATTGGAAGGATTCGTCATTATAGGTATGAGTTATAAAATTTATAGTTTTTTGTTTGTAATTTTTCTGTTTTTTCATTTAAGAAAGTTTTGTTGTTAGATTTGTTTTTTCCTTGGTGAAAGATTTGTATAAAATAAAATAGGTGCATATTGTTAACTGAATTTTTAGAATGATATTATGTGTTCAAAATATACTATTGGAGAAAAAGAATGTTGTGCCTATTGAACATTGTAGTTGAAAGTGTTGTTAAAGATTCAAAGTTTGTTTGTTATTGTTCTCTTGGATGTAAATTATGATTTTGAAATGTGCTTTGAGTGAAAAGTTATTTATATTTGTTGATTTTAGGGGAGGGGGAGGGGGAGTTGTTTCATTTGTTGAAGCTTGGACTTTTTTAGTGAATGTGGATTTGAGAGAGAGTTGTTTATATTTGTGAAAGTATGTTGTTTCATTTGTTGAAAGTATGTTGTTTAATACGAATGTGTTAAAGTACCTCTATTTTGTCTTTTGTTGATTCCAAAGTTGTTTATATTTGTGATTCAAAGTTGTTCTTCTAGTGAATATATATGGATTTGAGGGGGAGGAGTTGTTTATATTTGTTACTTGGAGTGGGTTGATTTGTTTGTTGAAGTTTGAGTGTTTTTAGTGAAGGTAGATTTAAAGTTAGAGGACGAAGTTGTTTTCTTTGTTGAAGCTTGAGCTATTTTTAGTGAATGTGGATTGGGGTGGGGGGTCTTGTGTCTATTGTTGATTTAAAGTTTGAGGTTCTATTCGTAATTTTATTGTGGTTTGGTGATTGTTTTTTGAACTATGACTTTTTAGCTTAGGTTGTACATGTGCTTTGAGGTTCTATTTGAAGTTAAAGTTTGAGGTACATGTGGTTTGATTCAAAACTTCTTTATTACTATTCGTTTAGATGTAAATTATGATTTGAAAGGTAAATATTTGTGTCTATGGAACATATTATAATGTGACTATAACGTTTATTTCTTACACTTTGAGATTATTGAACATTGTTTAAGTTTTATTTTAATGTTATTGTGTAATGTAAGCATAGTATGTGAAACCATAAACCCATTGAATTAAGTTAATGATAGTTATTGTATTTTGTTATTCTTCTTTGTTAGTTTTTATGTTTCTAGGTATAATTTTTAAAAACTTGGAACTTGAGTTCATTTTTTAGGTTGAGACTCTGATTACACTTATTGAAACTCTGTTTTCATATGTTTCATGTTTGTATACGTGTGATTCTCTCAATGGAATGATCGTTATATTTTTTTGTGGTTGGTTGGGGGTGGGAGGAGTGTTTGTTCCTGAGGATGAATTGAGGAGTTGGGGGGGGGGGGGGGGAGTGTTCATTATAGATTGATAAATATTGTTTTATTGATTGACATTTTCTATAATTTGAGAAAACGTGTGTTGAGGCAATCTTATTGTGGTTTGAGGATGGAGGCGGTTTGAGGTTCTATTTGTAATTTTATTGTGGTTTGGTGATTGTTTTTTGAACTACAATTTTTTAGCATAGGTTGTACATGTGGTTTGAGGTTTTATTTGTAGTTTAAGTTGTTCATGTGGTTGTGGTTGAGAGTGTTTATTTTAACTATGAGTGTTTGTGAGAGTATGGTTTGATGAGACTTGTGGTTAAGGTTCTATTTTTGAAAAGAAATGCATTTTTAACTTAAGTCGTCCATGTTACAACTATGAGATTGATGACGATTTAAGAATAGGGGGAATGGTATTTGTTCTTGTCATTGGAAATGTGACTTTATATGTTATCATTATGATTTTCTTTGTGAATGGGTTAAGTATATGGTTTGTTATTCATGTGTACTTATGTATATATAATTTGCTTTTATTTGCAGGATTGAAGTAAATTTCGCAAACGATAACAATGGCCAAAGAAACATCATCTTTTTTGAGCTAACATATACTTAGCACTCTTTTTGTAATTGGATAAAGTTTCTTGGTCTTTATTTTGTTGTAACTCTTAAACTTATGAAGACTTAGTAAAATGTTCATATATGAAACAACTTTTGGATGTAGTGATGACCATTTCTTAATGTTAAATGTTTTGTTTTGTAAGACTATCTGATTATTTGTATAAAATGTTTATCAGGAAAATTTGAATACAAAATTGAGCTTTTAGATTTCTAATTTGAATAATATATATATATATATATCAATGCCCTAAATATATGCGACGAATTTAGGGGTTTTGTTGCAAAAGAATCGAAATCTGCGATGAAACAGTAAAAAAACGACGTAAGAAATGATAAATTTCTGATGGGGAGATTGCGACTTATTTTTTGGATTTAGTCGCAAGTTTTGCGACGTTTTTTGGATTTAGTCGCAAGTCTTGCGACGCTTTTTGCTATTTCGTCGCACAATGCGACGAAAACGACTTTTCGTCGCAAGTTGCGACGTTTTCTTAGAATTCGATGCAAAATCCAGCTTGCGACGGTGCTTTAGCGACGTTTTTTGCGACTAATTTTTTTTTTGACGCTAAAGATGTTTTGCGTCAAAAATTGATTTTTAGCGACGAAATTTTTTCGACGCTAAAGGTGAGATTTCTTGTAGAGGTATGATTTAACTAACATAAAGCTTGTACTAATAACGAAGAGGTACGTGGTTCGAATTCTCTCACCCCACATGTTGTGTAAAAAAAAAATGAAAATAAAAAAAATAATTGAACCCCCAACCTACATAAGTGTTGCAATGTAGACCTTGAGTCAACTTTTCGTCTTTTGAACCACTGTTAATGCAAGGATAAACAACCCTAGGCAGCGGAAGACGTCAGAGACTTTTTCGAATAAAAACGCCGATTGGGATACCAATACGACGGCAAAATGAATTTACAGCAGAAAATAAATTTAACATGCTGTAATACTGATATAAAACATGCTTGAGACCATAAAATAATTACAATAACTCTAGATCTAATCTAGATAAGGATCCTAATGATCCTTGGGTTCAAGAATCCTTACCCTTGAAGTGTTCTTGATAATAACCGCCTTTTCCCTCGCGAATTCGCAGAAAAACAGCAACGAACCAGCCTTGATTTCGCTGATTTCGGAGGACACTACCACCAAATTTCACCAGTATTCTCACAAGGAGTTTTGCGCTGTTGCTTGTGGGAACAAGGAAACTTCAATAGGGATTTTTCTCTGTACTCTAGAGAGAATTTGCACACAAATGCTCTAACCGAGAGGAGGCCTCTTGCGTGAATGAATGAGAGAGCGCCAGATCAATTCTGTAATCCCAGCCTTAATAGTCTAACGACTCACGTAAAAGACCCCTAAAATCTCTCTCAACCACGCAGCATTATAGGTTAGTGGGCATCCATCAGTTTTAATAACTGATAACCAATTAAATAAATTAATAATTAAATTATTAATTAATTTAATTGAATTTAAATTAACATTTAATTTAATCACTTTATATAAAACAATTTTACATAAAATGAACCACATAACCTATAGTTTTAATGCAGTTTAATTAAATCAAATTTAATTATACCAAATTAAAACAACAATCAATTAATTCTACAATTAATTCTTCATAATTAAATATCACATATTTAATTATATTCCTCTCTCAAATAAACTATGGTCTTAATATACATCTAATGTACATTAATTATAACCTATAGTTTTAATATGAATCAAATTCATATTATGGTGTAATATTCGAACTCATTCGAATATTTAATTATCCCATAGAAATTTACCTCAACGCCCTTAGTGAGCTACCGGTGGGACCTAATGGACCTACAGATCAGAAGCTCCAACGATATGAGATTAATTGGCTAAACTCATCAACCAAGTTAATCAATATTCGTTAACTGTGGTTCACTCCACTAAAAAACCACAGCTGCACTCTTCTCACTGCAGATATGTTTCTGTGTCCACGGATATCGACCGTCAACAGCAAGTTAGCCCTTCACGTGTGTTCGTATCCCAGCTAGGTCAAATTACCGTTTTACCCCTGGGCTACCTCTTGGTCCTTAAGTACCAGTGCTCCTCTAATGAACAACCTGTTTGAGGTCCAACCAACAAACAGAAATCCCTCTCGTGCCATAAAGAGGGTAGGGCCCTTTGTTCAAGACCCGAAGACACCACTTAAGGGAACACACCTCTACTTACCCTAATATCGGGAAGGAGTGAATTCCATCTTGTAAGACTACGTTCCCAGCTCCCCACTCGGTCTTGTCCCCAAAATGGTAGGCTTATTGAGTCGGCGAACAGGCCACTCTTACCCGTACAAATCAAAGGACAATCCCTCATGGACAGGAGTCCATAATCCACTCAGGATTAAGGCCAAGTTGCCTAGGTCATCCTAGTGAAATAGAAACCGAGCTAACTAACGGTGTTACAGTTAGTGGTTAACTATTTCGCGGTCCGGTCTTTGTGCAAACTCATTGCACAGGATACCCCCACTCGCATGTCAACTACACGAACGCGTTGGATCAATACGTTTGTATCAATATACAAAGCGGGCCGTATCCATAGTGTCACTAGGATAAGGTACCCAGCCTTATCCCTATACTACAGACCCTTTAGGCTAAAACTTGAACATTGATCCCCGTATGTCCCTACATACTAGTTCAAGCCTCATTCTATTAGCCTTGGATGTTTAGTTTATTGGATTAGGGTTAATAAGACATGATATAATACAAACATTGAATAATACATTACTTTTATTAATGTTCAGTCAAATGTACATTTACTATCTACGAGTTTTAGGGCATAAAACCCAACAGTTAAAACATGTAATTGACTATTTTTTTTTTTAAATTCTCACGTTGCACCTAAGTTGATTTCTTGTAAGAAATTTATCGGAGACTTTTTATTTGAAGAAACTTTTGCGGTTGAGAAATTGTACATGAGTTTTCTCTCATTTTCTTATTGTGTTTGTGTGTGTTTTGTTGCTTTTGTTTTTTTTAGCTACTTAGAAAAACATACAACTGTAAGGATGAAATGAAAGCAATTTTTTGGATGACTAGATTTTCCCCCATTTTATTGCTACTGTTTAGGATTATGAAAACAAAACAATTTTAGAGTTCTTCTACCTTCAAATATTTGATGGTCTTTTGTTGTTGTTAAGAACTTTGTGAGTTTTTTTTTTCCTACTAATATTAGAAGAACATTGGAAGGGTAGAAAATGAAAGCAAAACAATTTTGAGTTATTTTTTCCCATCTAATTTGTTGGATTATGGGGGGGGGGGGGGGATTCTTTACCAAAAACAAGTAGAACAACTATCCATTAGAACAATTTAAATTAAAATATGGAATAAAATAATTTAAATAGTTAAGGCCTTGTTGGATAACCATTTGGTTTTTTGTTTTTGAAAATTAAGCTAATAAACACTATTCCACCTGTAAAGTTTCTTTATTTTGTTATTTACCTTCTAATTAATTCCCATATTGTTTTTAGAAACAAAAGTCAAGTTTTGAAAACTAAAAAATGTAGGTCACATTTGATAACCATTTGGTTTTTCGTTTTTGGTTTTTGAAAATTATATAGAATTGTTTTCTCTCAATTTCCTTATTATGGTTTTCATTTTTGTTTAGGACATATTTAAATTCCTAGCAAAATTCTAAAAACAAAAACAAGTTTTTGAAAACTATTTTTTTTTAGTTTTCAAAACTTGACTTGGATTTTGAAAACATGAAGAGAAGATAGATAATGAAACGAAGAAACTAGTAGATGGAAGTAGGGGTTTATAAGCTTAATTTTCAAAAACAAAAAAACCGAAAACCAAAAACCAAGATCCCATTTGATAACTATTTGGTTCTTGGTTTTTGGTTTTTGAAAATTTTGCTTGTTTTCTCCAAATTTCCTAACAATGGTTTTCATCTTTATTAAGGATACATTTGATGTAGCAACCGGCGTTTTTTAAAAAAAAAAAAAAAAAAAAAAAAAAAGAAATGGAGAAAAAGGGGAGTGGGCAGCCGGTCAAGGGGGGAAAGGAAAAAAGGGGGGGGAAACTTTCCCCCCAATTTTCGGTCAAAGTGACCGTTTGTAAAAAAAAAAAAAAAAAAAAAAAAAAGAATCAGTTTTTCCCCTCTCTCCCCGACTCTCTTTCTCTCCCTCGAGTTCTCTCTCTCTCGTTCGGTCTCTCCCTCGCACGCCCTCAGTCCCACGCCGTCGTCTACCTCCGCCGCGCGCCTCGCCGCCGCCTCACGTCGCCGTCTTCAGCCGCACGCTCCGCCGCCGCCGGTAACGTTCTTCTTTTCTCTCTCTCTCTCTCCTTCGAGTTCTCTCTCTTTCTCCCTCGAATTCTCTCTCTCTAACTCGTCTCTCCCTCGCAGCCTCTCTCTCCGTCTGCACCGTCTCTCTCACCTCCGCGCCGCACGCCATTGTCTTCAGCCGTGAGCCGCCGCCGTTGTTCGCAGATCGCCGCCGCCGCTGCCGTCTTCATCTAGTGGGTAAGGAGTTTATAAGTGTGGGTTATTGGTCGATTTAATGTTAAATTAAGGATACCCACTGGTTTTAGTTTTCGATTTCAAGGTGCCCGTGGCGTTGGAGGCCGAGTTGTCGAATCGGAGCGAAACTTGGAAGTTGGACAGCAAGTAGTGTTACTGTTTTAGGTGAGTTTCCGACTTTGGGTAAGTGAACTAAGTTAAGTTTTGAATGATTTAATTATGTTAAAAGAGTACCCATTAATATTAGCTATTGATTTCTAGTTACCCACGACGTTTGAAGGCCGAATTGTTGAATTGGAGCGAAGTTGGAAATTGGACAGCAAGCAGTAGCTTCATTTGGGTGAGTTTTCGGCCCTCTCAAGTCTAGTGCTTTAGGAAATTTGTTAAGTTTGGTGTGCCAATGGTGTGTGAATATATATTTATGTATGTTTTATGTGTTAATAGACGAGTATTTCGCATCACGTGGTTGGTGTTGTATCGAGTCGTTGGAGGATTTTCGATCAAGCGTAGTATCTCAAGTAAGTAGCCGTTGGAATAGATTCTCTGCTTTAAACTCATTTAAATTGAGTATGGTTGCTATAGCGTGAGTTGAACTTAAACCTTAAGTTGTCCCTTGGAATGTAAGTAGCCATTTGGATTTAAGCTCTAAGTGTCGTCGTTGGGTTAAATCAAGCATGGTTGGTCCTTTATTTCTTGAAAGCATGGAACTAGTTAAGAATGTCTGAGTTAATGGTCGCATATTAACTTTTGTCGTTGTGTAAGTAGTTATTTGGGAATAAGGATTTTGATTATGTTATGTGGCGTGTTAGTGGATTGAGTGAGTAGCTTTTTGGGCATGAAGTTGTTGTTTTGGAATCATTGTATGCTTGTTTGAATATGGTTTAAGTGTCGTTTACTTGGACATGCATTAAGTGTTGCTATGCTTGTAGGACTAAGTAAGTATGTTTGGAATGTTTGATTTATGATTGTTCTGGATTGTGTTCATGTTATGGAGGATGGGTTAAATGTTCGATGGAGTTGTGATTGGAGCTGGATTGTGATTCTGACTTGATTGTGTTCATAGAAGTGTATATTCTTACTTCCAGGTGCAAGGGAAAATTTTGGGTTACCTCTGCGTACGTCGTTATGCTGCCGAATTTTCGGTAGCCTCATGACGACTTAGGAATTTTATTTACCTTGAGGGAAAGGATTAGAAAAGTGAAGGGAATAGGCTAGTGCCTTAGACGAGGGTCGTGTCAATTAAACACCTAGGATTGAGATGTATTAGACTGAAATGAGGGGCTTAATGGGCGGGACTTGGCTTCGCAGTCTAGGTGCCATTTACTAACTGTGGAAGTAAATTCCTGACTTAAACCCATGAACGCTCCACCAGTGAAATGGTAGCTTAGAGCGCTACGCGCCTATTAGTGCCTTGAGGGACGAGACTTAGCTCCACTGATTGGGTGCCATCTACCATCAGTAGGAGTAGAGACCTCCCAAAACTCCCACTTGTGCACTATCAGTGAGTTGGCAAACTTATATATTTATAGGTGTACTAATTGAACCCGAGACCCGGACTGCAACTGAAATGAAATGAAATGAAATGAAATGAAATGAAAAGAAATGAAATGATATAAAATGAGATGACCTAACCCTGAGGCTTTTAACTCGAATAAGATGTTAAAACTTTTATTGCTACTTACTGAGTATTTTCTTAAATACTCATTCTTTTCCCTTACACACAACTGCAGGTAGAGGTAAGGGTGTACGGAACGCGTGACGGAGAGCTGCTGGGCCATGGATCTCCTTTAGTTAAAGTCTTCCGCATTTTTCGTTTTGAAATTTCCCCTTTGAACTTGTATTGAATGACTTACGTTTTTCCGTTTTTAGTTTGTTGATTTACTAAAGGTTTTGTTGTTCTGTTTTAAACTGGGATCCCAGATTTAAATGTTTCGCAAATTTCTAAGTACGATTTCTTTATATGGAAGTTTTCCGCCGTTCTTAGAAGTAGAATGAAATGCATGTAGTAACGGCCTTAGGATCTAGGCATGAAAAGTAGGGTCGTTACAGTTGGTATCAGAGCTCTAGGTTATAGGTTCTGTAGACTGGTTTACATCGTAAACCTTAGGTATGTCCATGGCTTATCAGCAAGCATCCGGTCACGCCAGGTACACGTTTGATTACTTTGTAGTTTGGAAATGTTATATGTTATACATGTTCTTAAAAGATCCATGTTGTGGGAAAGATATGCATAGGGTTTAGTACCTATGATTTGTTTAAAGGATTCAAGCCTGTTAGTAAGATGACAAAATTTTTGTGAAATAGATCATGCCTCCCCGAGCACAAGGACGTGGAAGAGGTCGAGGAAGAGGACGTGGCAGGGGTCGTACAGCCCCTGAGCAAGTCGTGCCACCAGTAGAGCAGGAAGGAAATCTACCAGAAAACCCACAAGTGGAACAGCCGGGGCCTGCGGTAGGACCTGTCCCGGTGGATATTCAGGCAATAGTTCAGACCGCAGTGCAGGCTGCAGTTGCAGGCGTGCTTGCAGGGCGACAGGCCCAAGCGCCTCAGAACAACGAAGCCGCCTTATCACGGGAGGCTAGGTGCTTAAGAGATTTCAGGAAGTGGGACCCATGTCCGTTCGATGGAGCTTCAAGGGACCCCACGGTAGCAGAGTTGTGGCTGTCCTCCATCGAGACTGTTTTTCGCCACATGAACTGCCCGGAGGACCAGAAAGTGTACTGCGCCGTGTTCTTGTTACGAGATAACGCCCTGATTTGGTGGCAATCGATTGAAAGGACCTTAGACGTCAGCAACGGACCTGTCACATGGACTCAGTTCAGGGGGGAGTTTTTCAGGAAGTATTACCCTGCCGCCTCCCGATTCAAGAAGCAATCAGAGTTCGTGGCTCTTACGCAGGGAAACCGAACGGTAGAGGAGTACGAGACTGAATTTGCCAGACTGTCACGGTTTGCCCCTGCCCTGGTAGCTGTAGAGGCTGATAAGGTGGAACGTTTCATCACAGGCTTAAGGGAAGAGATTCAGGGCAATGTGGCAGCCCATGAACCCCAAGACTATGCCACGGCAGTTAGGGTGGCACAGCTGGTTGATCGACGACCGTCAGCTGTCTCTTCAGAACATTCCTCAGGTCATAAGCGAAGGTACGATCAGATGAGCTCGAACACACAGAGGGGTCATCGTTACCCTAGACGAGGTCTGCCCCAGGACCGTCGACAGAGAGCACAGAATCAGCCAGGGCCTAATCAGGATAGGCCATTATGTCAGACCTGTAGGAAGTACCACTGGGGTCGTTGCTTGGCAGGGACCCGTGTTTGCTTCAAGTGTGGTCGGGAGGGGCATATTGCTCCGAATTGTAATCAGAAGAGAGCTAATTATGCCGACCAGCCGTCCAGTTCAAATCAGGCATCTGGGGCGAGACCAGCACAACATCAGGGCAAGATATTTGCCACCACCCGACAAGAGGCCGAGGACCTTAATGCAGTAGTGACAGGTACCATCCCTATCCTCGGCCACTATGCTTTTGTGTTGTTTGATTCGGGTTCTACGCATTCCTTTATTTCTGCATCATTTGTAAGTCAAGCCAACCTAGAACTAGAGCCGCTAGGCTATGTCTTGTCAGTCTCAACCCCTGCGGGGGTAACACTACTAGCTAGTGAAGCGGTGAAAGCCTGCCAAATGTTAGTGTCTGATCGATCGATGGATGTGACATTGATCGCCCTGGATATGAGTGATTTTGATGTTATTTTGGGAATGGAATGGTTGGCTTCTAATTATGCCAACATAGACTGTCATCGTAAGGAGGTGATCTTTAACCCTCCGTCAGAGGCAAGCTTCAAGTTTAAAGGATCGATGATCAAAGGTGCTCCTAAAGTGGTCTCTGCAATAAAGGCGAGAAAATTGATTAGCCAAGGAGCCTGGGGCTTATTGGCTAGCGTGGTTGACACAAGGAAAACCGAGGCATCAATGACCTCAATTCCGGTAGTAAGGGAGTTCACAGATGTGTTCCCTGAAGATCTGACAGGACTACCACCAGCACGAGAGGTTGACTTCTGCATTGAGCTTGAGCCAGGTACTAATCCAATTTCTAAAGCTCCATACAGGATGGCTCCAGCGGAATTGAAAGAGCTTAAGGTCCAGATTCAGGAGCTGTTGGACAAAGGTTATATACGCCCCAGCGTTTCGCCGTGGGGTGCTCCAGTTTTATTCGTGAAAAAGAAGGATGGGACAATGCGTTTGTGCATCGACTACCGGGAGCTGAACAAGGTAACAATAAAGAACAGATATCCTCTACCCAGGATTGAAGACCTTTTTGATCAGCTTCAAGGTGCAGCAGTATTCTCTAAAATAGATCTACGGTCAGGTTATCATCAGTTGAGGATTAGAGAGGACGATGTACCCAAGACAGCTTTCCGAACCAGGTATGGGCATTACGAATTCACCGTGATGTCCTTTGGGCTTACTAATGCTCCTGCAGTTTTCATGGACTTGATGAACAGGGTATTCAAGGAATTCTTGGATTCATTTGTGATTGTTTTTATCGACGACATTCTTATCTACTCCAAGACAGAAGAGGAACATGAGGATCATCTCAGGAGAGTTCTAATTACCTTAAGAACGAACAAGTTGTATGCCAAATTCTCTAAATGTGAGTTCTGGCTACAACGGGTTTCCTTCTTAGGGCACGTGGTTTCGAAGGAAGGTGTTACAGTAGATCCAGCCAAAATAGAGGCAGTGACCAATTGGTCTCGACCCACTTCAGTCAGCGAGATTCGGAGTTTCTTGGGGTTAGCAGGCTATTACCGTCGCTTCGTGCAAGGTTTTTCCAGTATAGCCGCACCTCTAACTCAGTTGACTCGAAAGGGTATTCCCTTCGCGTGGAATGAAGCTTGTGAGGCAAGCTTCCAAGAGCTTAAGCAGAGACTAGTGTCAGCACCAGTACTTACAGTACCTGATGGTTCAGGAGAATTTGTTATTTACAGTGATGCTTCAAAGAAGGGACTGGGTTGTGTGTTAATGCAGCATGGTAAGGTCATTGCTTATGCGTCTCGTCAGCTGAAAGATTATGAGAAGAACTACCCGACCCATGACTTGGAATTGGCAGCAGTGGTCTTTGCGTTGAAGATTTGGAGGCACTATTTATATGGAGAGAAAATCCAAATCTTCACGGACCACAAAAGTTTGAAATACCTCTTCACCCAGAAAGAGTTGAATATGAGACAGCGAAGATGGTTAGAGTTAGTAAAAGATTATGATTGTGACATCCAGTACCACCCGGGTAAGGCAAATGTGGTTGCAGATGCCCTCAGTAGGAAGACCGCTCATGCGTCTGCTTTGATTACTACTCAGGCTCATATATTGGATGACTTGGAACGTGCAGAGATTATGATTGCAGTGGGCGAAGTTACAGCACGCCTAGCTCAGTTGACAGTTAAGTCGAGCTTGAGACAGAGGATCATAGATGAACAACCAAGTGACCCTGACCTTGTTGTTAAACGCAGTCAAGTAGAGGCGGGACAGGGGAACGAGTTTTCCTTATCTTCAGACCTCGGCTTGTGTTACCAGGGTCGCTTATGCGTACCTGGGAATGCCGATCTCAAGCAGGAATTATTAGCAGAGGCACATAATTCACCTTTTTCAATCCATCCAGGAAGTACGAAGATGTACCATGATTTGAAACAGTATTACTGGTGGCAGGGCATGAAAAGAGAGATAGCGGATTTTGTCAGTAAATGCCTTGTTTGCCAACAGGTGAAAGCCCCGAGACAGAAACCAGCAGGCTTGTTGCAGCCGCTGAGTGTCCCAGAATGGAAGTGGGAGCATATATCTATGGACTTCATTACAGGATTGCCTAGAACGGCCAAGGGTTACACCGTGATTTGGGTCATTATCGACAGACTCACCAAGTCAGCGCATTTTCTCCCTGGAAAGCCTACTTACACTGTTGAAAAGTGGGCACAGTTATACATGACGGAGATAGTCAAGCTTCATGGGGTGCCGGTATCAATCGTGTCAGATAGAGACCCTCGGTTCACATCAAATTTCTGGGGGAGTTTGCAAAGAGCCTTAGGTACGCAGTTGCATTTCAGTACTGCTTTTCACCCTCAGACAGATGGTCAAACCGAACGATTGAACCAAACTCTAGAAGACATGTTGCGAGCATGTGTCTTGGATTTCTCAGGTAGTTGGGATGCACACCTGCACTTAATGGAATTTGCTTATAACAATAGTTATCAAGCAACCATCGGTATGTCACCGTTTGAGGCCCTTTATGGGAAGAGATGCAGGTCCCCTGTTTATTGGGATGAGGTCGGAGAACGTCAGTTGTTGGGACCTGAATTGATCCAAGCCTCCAGCGAGGCTATTCGCACAATCAGGTCGAGGATGTTAACAGCTCAAAGCCGACAGAAGAGCTATGCTGATACAAGGAGAAGAGATTTAGAGTTTGACGTGGGTGATCATGTTTTCTTGAAGGTAGCTCCGATGAAAGGAGTATTGAGGTTTGGAAGGAAGGGCAAGCTCAGCCCGCGTTTCATTGGTCCGTTTGAGATTTTAGAACGGATTGGTCCGGTAGCCTACCGTTTGGCCTTGCCGCCTTCTCTTTCGGCGGTACACAACGTTTTCCATGTCTCCATGCTGCGAAAGTATTTGACAAATCCAACCCACAGAGTGGACTTCGAACCTTTACATTTGAGCGAGAACTTGTCTTATGAGGAGGAACCTGTGCTAATCCTTGACAGAGAGGTGAAGGTCCTTCGCAATCGCGAGATAGCTCTCGTGAAGGTCCTTTGGCGAAACCATTTGTCTGAAGAGGCAACGTGGGAGAGAGAAGACGAGATGATGACCAAGTATCCAGAGTTGTTCCAGTACTAGCAACTTTCGAGGACGAAAGTTCTTTTAAGGTTAGTATGATGTAGCAACCGGCGTTTTTAAAAAAAAAAAAAAAAAAAAAAAAAAAAAGAAATGGAGAAAAAGGGGAGTGGGCAGCCGGTCAAGGGGGGAAAGGAAAAAAGGGGGGGGAAACTTTCCCCCCAATTTTCGGTCAAAGTGACCGTTTGTAAAAAAAAAAAAAAAAAAAAAAAAAAAGAATCAGTTTTTCCCCTCTCTCCCCGACTCTCTTTCTCTCCCTCGAGTTCTCTCTCTCTCGTTCGGTCTCTCCCTCGCACGCCCTCAGTCCCACGCCGTCGTCTACCTCCGCCGCGCGCCTCGCCGCCGCCTCACGTCGCCGTCTTCAGCCGCACGCTCCGCCGCCGCCGGTAACGTTCTTCTTTTCTCTCTCTCTCTCTCCTTCGAGTTCTCTCTCTTTCTCCCTCGAATTCTCTCTCTCTAACTCGTCTCTCCCTCGCAGCCTCTCTCTCCGTCTGCACCGTCTCTCTCACCTCCGCGCCGCACGCCATTGTCTTCAGCCGTGAGCCGCCGCCGTTGTTCGCAGATCGCCGCCGCCGCTGCCGTCTTCATCTAGTGGGTAAGGAGTTTATAAGTGTGGGTTATTGGTCGATTTAATGTTAAATTAAGGATACCCACTGGTTTTAGTTTTCGATTTCAAGGTGCCCGTGGCGTTGGAGGCCGAGTTGTCGAATCGGAGCGAAACTTGGAAGTTGGACAGCAAGTAGTGTTACTGTTTTAGGTGAGTTTCCGACTTTGGGTAAGTGAACTAAGTTAAGTTTTGAATGATTTAATTATGTTAAAAGAGTACCCATTAATATTAGCTATTGATTTCTAGTTACCCACGACGTTTGAAGGCCGAATTGTTGAATTGGAGCGAAGTTGGAAATTGGACAGCAAGCAGTAGCTTCATTTGGGTGAGTTTTCGGCCCTCTCAAGTCTAGTGCTTTAGGAAATTTGTTAAGTTTGGTGTGCCAATGGTGTGTGAATATATATTTATGTATGTTTTATGTGTTAATAGACGAGTATTTCGCATCACGTGGTTGGTGTTGTATCGAGTCGTTGGAGGATTTTCGATCAAGCGTAGTATCTCAAGTAAGTAGCCGTTGGAATAGATTCTCTGCTTTAAACTCATTTAAATTGAGTATGGTTGCTATAGCGTGAGTTGAACTTAAACCTTAAGTTGTCCCTTGGAATGTAAGTAGCCATTTGGATTTAAGCTCTAAGTGTCGTCGTTGGGTTAAATCAAGCATGGTTGGTCCTTTATTTCTTGAAAGCATGGAACTAGTTAAGAATGTCTGAGTTAATGGTCGCATATTAACTTTTGTCGTTGTGTAAGTAGTTATTTGGGAATAAGGATTTTGATTATGTTATGTGGCGTGTTAGTGGATTGAGTGAGTAGCTTTTTGGGCATGAAGTTGTTGTTTTGGAATCATTGTATGCTTGTTTGAATATGGTTTAAGTGTCGTTTACTTGGACATGCATTAAGTGTTGCTATGCTTGTAGGACTAAGTAAGTATGTTTGGAATGTTTGATTTATGATTGTTCTGGATTGTGTTCATGTTATGGAGGATGGGTTAAATGTTCGATGGAGTTGTGATTGGAGCTGGATTGTGATTCTGACTTGATTGTGTTCATAGAAGTGTATATTCTTACTTCCAGGTGCAAGGGAAAATTTTGGGTTACCTCTGCGTACGTCGTTATGCTGCCGAATTTTCGGTAGCCTCATGACGACTTAGGAATTTTATTTACCTTGAGGGAAAGGATTAGAAAAGTGAAGGGAATAGGCTAGTGCCTTAGACGAGGGTCGTGTCAATTAAACACCTAGGATTGAGATGTATTAGACTGAAATGAGGGGCTTAATGGGCGGGACTTGGCTTCGCAGTCTAGGTGCCATTTACTAACTGTGGAAGTAAATTCCTGACTTAAACCCATGAACGCTCCACCAGTGAAATGGTAGCTTAGAGCGCTACGCGCCTATTAGTGCCTTGAGGGACGAGACTTAGCTCCACTGATTGGGTGCCATCTACCATCAGTAGGAGTAGAGACCTCCCAAAACTCCCACTTGTGCACTATCAGTGAGTTGGCAAACTTATATATTTATAGGTGTACTAATTGAACCCGAGACCCGGACTGCAACTGAAATGAAATGAAATGAAATGAAATGAAATGAAAAGAAATGAAATGATATAAAATGAGATGACCTAACCCTGAGGCTTTTAACTCGAATAAGATGTTAAAACTTTTATTGCTACTTACTGAGTATTTTCTTAAATACTCATTCTTTTCCCTTACACACAACTGCAGGTAGAGGTAAGGGTGTACGGAACGCGTGACGGAGAGCTGCTGGGCCATGGATCTCCTTTAGTTAAAGTCTTCCGCATTTTTCGTTTTGAAATTTCCCCTTTGAACTTGTATTGAATGACTTACGTTCTTCCGTTTTTAGTTTGTTGATTTACTAAAGGTTTTGTTGTTCTGTTTTAAACTGGGATCCCAGATTTAAATGTTTCGCAAATTTCTAAGTACGATTTCTTTATATGGAAGTTTTCCGCCGTTCTTAGAAGTAGAATGAAATGCATGTAGTAACGGCCTTAGGATCTAGGCATGAAAAGTAGGGTCGTTACATTTGAATTCCTAGCCAAATTCCAAAAACAAATTAAAAAAAAGTTTTTGAAAACTTTTTTTTTTTTAGTTTTCAAAACTTGACTTGGATTTTGAAAACATGAGGAAAAGAGAGATAACAAAAAACAAAGAAACTAGTAGGTGGGAAGTAGGGTTTATAAGCTTAATTTTAAAAAACCAAATGGTTGTCAAACGAGACCCAAAGGATTATCAAACGGGGCCGTAGTTTTCAAAAACTTGTTTTTATTTGTGAAAATTTGCTAAGAATTCAAATGCGCGTTCTTAACAAAGATGAAAATGATGGTAAGGAAACTGGGAGAAAACAAACATAATTTTCAAAAACCAAATAGTTAATTAAACCATACCTTTCTATTTATTAAATAGCTAAAGTTAATATGAATCATCATTAAAAAAAATAAAATAAAATACTTTATATCAGTTGAGTTATATTCATGTTAACATTAAAAATTAAATCTATACATTTTAGAACTTTTCGAGTTGTTTTAATAACAACTTTCGAACATATGAATATAAGTTGAATAACTCAACTCTGATATCTCTACACATTCTCTAGGCATCCTATAAAAACATGGTTGGATATGGATAATTGATTTGATAATGGTCTTTATTTTTATTCTTTGAATTTTAAAAAATTTTAATTATACATCTCTAAACTTTCCATCTTGATTTTAATAAATCTTCTTGATTACATCATATTGTTACTTAAATGTTTTTTTTTTTTTTTTTGAGAATAAAAGAAATTGTTACTTAAATGCTTAAGTGATATATTCATTGAACTTATAAATGAATATTTTGTATCATGAGACAATCTGTAACGTAAAATAATAAACTAGTTGGATTAAATAAAGATCACAAACACAAAATTTTGGTTTAAATTGTATTACATTTGCTCTTATTATCTGATCATAATCTTTTTAGTCTTCCAACATGTCTTTATTTTATCTAGCTGACTTACTCATTTGTACCATTTTGTGAGAGCCTAAAAAAAAAAGATAAAAAAAAATTAAACATGACGACATGCAACCAATAATATAATAATTCAACGATTTAAAAAAAATAAAAATAATAATTCAACCATTTATTTCCATCCATGTGCCTACATTAACAGTCAAACGGTGAAAAAGAAAAAAAAAAAAAAAAAGCAATAATATTTATTTTGCAATAATATCATATCAGGAGAAATAAGTTCGAAACCAATTCTGACTTTTATAGGTCAAAAATTATTTTTTCCTAAAACCAAAATTAGGAATCCAGAAAAAAAGATTCCTACTTTGTCGACTTTTCCTCTACATTTTTCTTTATTTTTTCAGGTGGTCAACACAACTTGGGCATCAAGAAATAATCATTAATTTATTTTAAGTTTTCTTTTTCGGGATATAATTTATTACGGATCTTCCTACATACCACTGTTAAAGTCTTGATAACTATCTTACTTTTTCTTAGTTGTCAAGATTTTAATGGTAGAAAGATCTACGGTATGCAGTCAAATATTGCTCAAATTAAAATACCATTTTGATTCCTATACTTTGTCTTTGTTTCATTTTACTCTTTGTATTTATGTCCAATTTTAATCCACATACCACCGTTAAAATCTACAACTAGAAAAGATTAAAAAAAAAAAAGTTTTCTTATTTCTACATTTTTCTTTCTTAGTTGTTAAGATTTTTATAGGGTATATAGAGATCTCTAGGTATGCAGCCAATTATTATTCAAATTAAAATATTATTTTGATCCCTATACTTTGTCTTTATTTCATTTTACTCTTTGTACTTATGTCCAATTTTAATCCATGTGCTTTGAATCAACCTTAAAATTGGTTCCCAAAGTTAGTTTGAAGTTAATTTTTTTTTTTTCGAAATTGGTCAAATAATCACAATAATTTTTAAGCAAGAAAATATACAAAATGAACATATTTACAAAATTTATAGAAAAAAGAGTAATAGAAAATATATATATATATATATATATATATATATTTATAGAAAAGTTAATAATAAATCAAAATATTTATTCAAACTACATGAATTAAAATTAAAAATTTAAAACTACACGATTAAAATGAAACGAAACCTAAAGTATTTTAACATTTATTTTAGAAAAAACACCATCCAAAAGCCTTGTTTATCTCCTCAAATCGTGTTCCCCATTATTAAATTAATTTCCTTTTGACTGTATTTTTTCCTTTTTTCTTTTGGTTATAAGAAAAACAAAAAATTTAAATTTCATTAAAAAAAAAAAAAAGAAGGAATTATTTATTTATTTAAAATTTGTATGGCCAAGCCAACGCCTTCCTAGAACCATCGTCGCCGTCAGGAATGGCCCGACACTTGGCCGTCTGACTCTTAAATACCCTCAAAATCCAACTTCGCGTTCATATTTCCAATTTCCCCACCGATTCCCCCTTCAGATTTCTTCCTAATTCTTTCTGGGTTTTTCGTTTCTCCTCTCACTGATTCAACCCTTTCAATTTTATGGATAATCTCCTCGACGATTTTTCCAATTCATGGAGTAATTTTCACTTCCACCCCCATCTCTCCAATGGGTTGTTCAAAGTCAACCGCGAAATCGTCGATCCCCTTCAGATTCCGGCCAAGCCACAGCAAGATCAGCACCAACTCAGTAACAATTCGTCCTCATCGACGTCGACGTCGCCGTCTCTGTCGCCGTCGAGCTCCGAGGGCGACTCGCAGGACAGCCATGACACCTCGAATACGATGCTCAAGTACATAAGCGAGATGCTGATGGACGAAGAGGAGGATCTCAAAACGAAGCCCTGTATGCTTCTTGACTGCTTGGCTCTTCAGGCTGCTGAGAAATCTTTTTATGATGTTCTTGGTAAGAAGTATCCCCCTTCTCCAATCGGAAATGGCGATTCTGCTCAGAGTTTCTGCTGTGATTTGGCTTCTGGTAAGGCTGAAGATGAATCTGAATCTTTTAGTGGAAATTCCTCTGTTTATGCCCCTTTTGAAAACCCTTTTTTGGGTCAAGATTCATTTCTTGGGATGCAATATATTGGCCATTTTAGGAAAGGAGCTGAGGAGGCTAGTAAGTTTCTTCCTGCTAATGGAAGATTTGGGACCATTGACTTGGATAATGATTCGTTTACATCTGCTCCTTCTAGGGCTGAGGATTTTTCTTGGGTTGTTGCTGAGAGAGATGGCAGATCCAGCCTTGAAAATGGGTTGTTGAGAGAGAAGAAGAATCATCAGAGGGAGGATAGTGATGAGGAGTTGAGAAGTAGTAAGCAGTCTGCTACTTTTGCTGATGATAATTCACTGTCTGAGTTGTTTGATGAACTTTTGCTTTGTCGGGGCGAGAGTCGGCAGTCGCCGTCGTGGGGTTCGGACGAATCGTTGGACAACGAATCGAATAAGAAGTCGAGGAGGACGAAGGGGAAGAAGACTCGTTCTAGGAAGCAAGAGAATAGTGTGGAAGTTGTGGATTTATGGACATTGTTGATTCAATGTGCTCAGGCTGTTTCAAATTATGATCAAAGGACTGCAACTGAGCTGCTTAATCAGATCAGGCAGCATTCTAATCCATCTGGGGATGGAAATCAGAGATTAGCTTATTACTTTGCAAAGGGCCTCGAGACTCGGCTTGCGGCCGGGACACCTCTGTATATGCCCTTTGCAAGCAATGAAACCTCTGCTGCTGATATCTTGAAAGCTTATCAGATGTTCATCAAGGCGTGCCCGTTTCGGCGGATGTCGTATTTCTATGCCAACAGAGTGATTCTGAAGCGAGCTGAGAAAGTAACAAGGCTGCATATTGTTGATTTTGGTCTTTTGTATGGTCTCCAATGGCCCTGCTTGATTCAGCGGCTCTCGCGCAGACCTGGTGGACCTCCAAAGCTTCGGATCACCGGGATCGAGCTTCCCCAGCCAGGATTCCGCCCCGCTGAACGGGTTGAGCAGACTGGACGTCGCCTTGCACATTACTGCAAGAGATTCAATGTGCCATTTGAACACAAGGTCTTGGCACAGAAATGGGAAACTGTTAGATATGAAGATCTCAATGTTGATAGAGATGAACTGACTATTGTGACTTGTATGTTCCGAATGAAGAACGTACCCGACGAAACCGTCGTCGCAAACAGCCCGAGAGACAGGGTTCTGAAGTTGATCAGGAAAATCAACCCAGATCTCTTCATTCATGAAGTCACCAACGGCTCATTCAACACTCCATTCTTCAACACAAGGTTTAAGGAGGCACTCTTTTACTACTCGTCATTGTTCGACATTTACGAGGCGACAATGCCTCGAGATAATCCACAGAGATATCTCTGCGAGAACGTAATCCTGGGAAGAGACATCATGAATGTCATAGCGTGCGAGGGGCTCGAGAGAGTCGAAAGGCCAGAGACGTACAAGCAATGGCAAGTAAGGAACACGAGGGCCGGGTTCAAGCAAGTACCATTAGACCAGGAACTGCTGAAGAGTGTGGAGAAGATAGTGACCACAGAATACCATCAGGACTTCGCGGTCGATCAGGACGGGGCGTGGATGCTGCAAGGCTGGAAGGGACGGATCATCGACGGGTTGTCGTGTTGGGTAGTTGCCTAAGATGCCAGGATCTGCCTAGCCTACAAGAGGCCATACAAGACTTAGAAGTCTTATGATATTTATCCATTTTGAACTCTTGTGTCTGCTAGTTATGTTAGTTTGATTGTTGGAATTTTGTATATAATGAAGTCAGAATTAAAAAGAAGAGATCTATTTCTTACAAAGCTGACATTCCATTGCCTTTTTTTTTTTTACTCAACATGTCTCCATTTTTATGGCAGTGAAAAGTGAACCTGAAATCTGAAATTACTGTGTGTTTTTACCTGAATCTGAAGCTTGTTCTGTTATATTTTCCTAGAAATGGAAATTTCTTTTCAAGTGTTGGGTTCTGATTGGATTTCTAATGGAGAACTTTCAGTTTGTGGAAGACCATTGATTCTCTAAATCCTTATCTTTTTAAAAAATATTTTGCAACTGTCCATAAGATTGGAGAACAATAAACTGTTTTATGTGGTTTTTAAATTTTAAAAATTGTTGGTGTGATTTGTTTCTTCCACATATTAATTTAATAATATAATATATTAAAATCAATTTAATTACTTGAGAAATGTGTCTGAACAAAACAACAAAATATTGGTAATGTGATATTAAAAAATATATATTCTGTCAAAGTGCCATAGGTTTTTTAATTGAATGCATTCAAAAGAACAAAAGAAAAAATAAGATAGAAAATGATGGGAGTAGATGAACTGATGAAGTGAGTAGAGTAGTCATTATAGTGAAAATTCAGGATGATTTTTTTTTTTTTTTTTTTATTATTATTATTATTATCATTTTTTTTATTAAAAAAAAAAATCTTTTGAACATTGTTTCAAAATGGTATGAGGAGGGTCCATTTTTCCCTACTTTAATTTTGAGATGAAAACATGAAATACAGTCCTGATTCATGAACCTCATAATACAATTCTCGGATTCTATTAATTTAAAACTAATATTTCTTCATATTTAAACGAAAATTTATTTCTAATATATATCATAATAGAGATCTATGTATTTTTTTTTTTTTTTTTTTTTTAAAAAAATGCTTATGCTAGTGAAACAAAAGTATAATTAATATTAATTTTTAAAGGGCGTACTTATAAATGAATATTACTAGAGATGTTCACGGGACGAGCGAGGATGGAGATGATTTCCCTATCCCCTTTCCCGTCCCCTCCCCCATTTAAATCTCCATCCCTTAAAAAATTCTTGGTTCAATTTTATGGAGATCAGGATGAGGATTTCCCCCTCGTTTTTTTTTCCTCTTTCTTTTTCAATGTCAATTAAATTAAATAATTATTTTGATAAATTTTTATTTAGATAGTTAATTATTCATGGAAAATATCTAATTAATTGAAAAATCTTCATTTAAATGGTTAATTTCCTATCTTCGTCTCTGCTAGCTTGCGGGAAATTCTCTCTCGCCCTACTCCCTTCCTAAGTTCCTGATTAGGGACGAGTCCCCATGAAGCCTCATTCTCGTAGGGAAAATGGACATCCCT
This sequence comes from Luffa aegyptiaca, assembly GCA_017139565.1. NCBI lineage: Eukaryota > Viridiplantae > Streptophyta > Magnoliopsida > Cucurbitales > Cucurbitaceae > Luffa > Luffa aegyptiaca. Next base: position 1,827,986 of record CM029404.1, on the reverse strand, counting down.
AAATATTTGCAAATGTTTGTTCCTATCCCTACCTTATCTTGATTAGGACTTCTACCTAAACAAGAATTGTTTTAGGGAATAGAGACAATGAAAGAGAAGGCATGATTCTCCCAAACCTTTCTTAATAAGAATTTTTTTAATATATTATTAAGTCATTGACTTATATGTGGCCACAACACTTGGATACTACTTGCTACATAAAAACCTTCTCCCATATTAATAAAATTAATTTCTTCAAGTTGGCATGTGAAATGTCAAATAAACTCCTAGTACTAAGGTAAATTGAGAATTTCTCATTTCATTGTTTGGTATATCACTAGCATTTAACAATGATGCAAGTCTACGATTTAAAATAAAATAATATATCACTTAATAATGTGTCAAATTATGCATGAAAGAACATATATTTATGTATTACTAGAAAATTTTCTCTGGGTGACATGTCCACATGTCTCAATATGTTAGTAAAACAATAATTTAATGATATATCAACTTTTTGTACATATATTATAACTTTTTTTTTTTAAAACGAGGGGATCTATATAATAATTTTAAGGAAAAAAAAATACCCTTTTGGTCTGAGTTGTTAGGAATAGGTGCATTTGGTCACTGAGTTTTCAAAATGGATCTTTTTAATTCATAAGTTTTGAGAGATAGGTTTAAAAGGTCCCGAAGTTTTCAAAAAAGACCTTTTTAGTCCATGAGGTTTGAGAAATAGGTTTAAAAAGGTTCTTCGTATAATTTTTTGGGAAAAATACACTTTTGATCCCTAAGGTTTGGGTTAAGTTACACTTTGGTCCCTGAGTTTTCAAACTCAACAAAAATACCCCTGAGGTTTGATATAAGGAACAATTTGGTCCATGCTGTCCAATTTGCCGTTAAACCCTAACGGACTGCTGACGTGACACCATTATTTTAATAAAAAAATATTTTGAAATTTTTTTAAATAAAAATATATAAAAGTAATAAAAATATTATTATTTTATTATTTTTTAAAATTCTTTCTCCTTCTCTCTCTTATTCTTCTTCTCCATCTTCTTTCTTTTCCATCTTCTTCCTTTTTCTTCATATCTCCGGCAGCCGGCGGCCACCGCTCGCCGCCACCGCCGGCAACTGTTTTTGTTTTGTTTTGTTTTGTTTTTTGTTTTTTTTTTATCTCCTTCCCCTTCTTTTCTTTTCCTTCTTCCTCCCTTTTTCACTGTTTAAAAAAAAACAGAAAACGAAGGGAGGTTTTCCCCCTTCGATTCCGGCGCCGGAGAGGGATGAGGGACCTCCCTCCTCCATTTCCCATGCCGGAAACGGAGGAGGGGCCTCCCTCCTTCCTCTCCGACGCCGGAATCGAAGGGGAAAACCCCTTCGTTTTCTGTTTTTTTTATACAGTGAAAAAAGGGAGGAAGAAGGAAAAGAAAAGAAGGGGAAGGAGATAAAAAAAAAAACCAGTCGTTGGCGGCGGCAGCAAGCGGTGGCCACCGGCGATATGAAGAAGAAGAAGAAGAAAAAGGAAGAAGAGGGAAAAGAAAGAAGATGGAGAAGAAGAATAAGAGAGAGAAGGAGAAAGAATTTAAAAAAAAATAAAAAAATAATAATATTTTTATTTAAAAAAATTTAAAAATATTTTTTTATTAAAATAATGGTGCCACGTCAGCAGTCCGTTAGGATTTATCTCAAACCTCAAGGGTATTTTTGTTGAGTTTGAAAACTCAGGGACCAAAGTGTAACTTAACTCAAACCTCAGGGACCAAAAGTGTATTTTTCCCTAATTTTTTCAACCTTTATAAGAAGGTTCATTTTGAAAACTCTGAGATCAAACACACCTATCCCTAAAAACTCAAGGACCAAAAAGGTAATTTTTCCTAATTTAAATAAACCATACGAATAAGTTTGAGAAATTTAAAAGATGAAGGACCAAAATAAAAATTACCTAAAAAAATTAGAGATCGTTTTGTACCTTAAATATTGTGTTTAGTAATGTATTTTAAAATGAAAATCAAAACAAAAAGAAAATTGGTTTCCAATTTTAGCATGGACCTCATAAATTACAAAACTTTACTCTCCTCTTTCATCCTATTCCCAAAACGCTTCCCTTTTATTTTTATTTATTTCTTATAAATCCCTTTTATTTATTTATTTATTTGTGAAAAGTTCTATTTTAATCCTTATGACAATGGATCAAATAAATTTCTTCCATGCAAATCCTATACTTGGATAAATGGTGCAATTAATAATTTCAATTAGTTCAGTTTTCAATTTTTTTTTTTTAATTTAAGATTTTGACTAGCCATGGTGATCTCATAGTTAAATATAACTATTTTTGTAGGTATTGATTCTTTCCATTGTGTTAGATGCAAAATTGACCCACAAGTTTGTTTTTTTAGTTCAACAACAATTGGAGGTAGGAAAACTCGAACCTCTAACCTCTTGGTTGAGGGTATACCATTGAACTATGCTCATTTTGATAAAATTGATCCACAAGTTCATTAAAAAAAAAAAAATAATAACAATAAATAAAATATTTGACCCATGAGTTAAAAATAGGGACAAAAATAATCTTTTCTGGTTTTCCTTTTTGTTTTTTTTGGGGCAAAAGTGTTAACAAAGTTTTTAGTAAAGAAATTTGACTTTTTAATGAGAACAGCCGTATTTCATAACTTTTCTTGTCCTTTATTATTATTATTATTATTATTTATTATATTTACTATTTTGGTTTTCTAGTTTTTAAAAACCATAAATATTTGATTAACAGTTCTTACATTTTTTTTTTTTTTCTGAATACCTAGGATTTGATTTTTTAATTTTTTTTTTTAATTTTTATTTTTAAGAGTAGAGATAATATATATTAAAAAAAATAGAGAACAACAGATAAGTTAGAAAAAGAAAGAATAAAAAAAAATCAAAAAACAAGAAACAAAAGTTATCAAATGAACAACTTTCTCAAAAAGAGTTCTTGTTAAGAAAAATGGATTCATTTGTTCAAAGAGTGGATTCTACAATTCTTTACTTTAATCATTTTTGTTCATCTGATTAAAAAAAAGATCGAAAACAATAAACTCGTCTCTTGAAGGGACAATTTCAATCGATACTAAATACGCCTAAAACTACCATAATTTCGAAATAACTTTTTAATTCTACTAATTTAAACTCAAAAGATTCAATATAAAAGTTTAGAAACAAGTAAGCAACAACTCAACTATAATCCTTGTTAATAAATACCAAGAGAAATCCACAAGGAGACAATTTTTCCCTCTTGTCAATGACTCATGAGGAAACATGAACTATTATAACCAGTTCTGATATTTTGCATTCAATACAGTTGTTGCCAAGAGTTTTTTGCATAACTAAGCTCTAACTGAAGTCTCAATAGCTACCTTTTCGGAGTAGGCGACGTTTTCGAGCTTCTCCACGGCTTCCCAGAGCTCTGGCAATCCTTCCCTGATATTATGAATGCTCTCAAAAGCATGATCCACCCCCTTGATTCGTTGTGAATTACCAACCTGAATTCATGATAAGATCAGAATGTTAATGAGTTCAGCAAGCTTTAAACAAGAGGAAATCCGAGCCCCCCCGGGACGATGGTATCGTCGCTTACCAGCACTGTGTGAAGGCCTACAGACTTCCCGGTTTGCAGATTACGAACACTGTCGTCGAAGAACAACTGTAGGAAAGACAACCAAGAAGAATGTAGTATTGTCAAAAGAGTGAAGGTGGACAAGAGAAGAGGCCAAATTACTAGATAATCAAGCAATGTTCTTGGTGGTCAGATAGCAGCTGTGAAAGTGATGAGAAATTTGAACATAAACATAAACTATTACAATGATGAAAAGATTCCTAAAAGTTTCTTAGATGCATTAGAATCTATTTTTCACTTACAGTTTTCTCCGGGTTGATATTCGCCATCTCGAAAACTTGCTTAAATGCCTCTTTGAATGGTTTGCAGACGACCGGTGTCTTCGGCAGATCGAGATCAGAGTTTGGATTGCTCATATATTGATTGATGTCAAAAATCTCAGACCCTGCCTCATCAACAACTGTTCCCTTATCAGGATTCAAAGTCTCAAAGCATAAAATCCCTTCAAAGCAGTCCTCTAAACCAAGTCTCTTCAGCGCTCTGTTTGCATGAGCCATATCACCATTTGTGAATATCTGAACTCACAAATCAGACAGAAACCAGAAAAAGAAAAAGGGTAAATCAAATTACTTGTTGAAACTCGACAAGACACCGAATCGAGCAACTAATGTCGGATAAACTGCTTACAAGTTTTCGAATTGGTAAGCTATGAAGAAGGTTCCTCAGTACAGGGTCAGGCTTGAGCATATCATAAGGCAACCTACCATGAACAAAACTGCAGAACAAGGAAAAAAAACTGATGAATATAACTCAAAATTCTCAAACAAATACACCAATGAAGATCAAAAGTTTGTTACCTATGGAAATCATCGTAGTCGAAGTTATAACCGATAGCCTGCAATCAGGAAAAACGATAATTAATCCAATAATTGGCTGCAATGCTTGTTTTGAAGAAAGATCATGTAAAAGGCTATGATGTTTTAACTTACTCTAAGACCAGCCAATGTTGTCCCATAAATCTTGTACAAGGAAATGCACAATTCAGGCACGTTCTCCTCCATTCCCAACTTTTGAATCATATATTCTACCAGAAAAGTAATAAACATTTCAATTATCTAGAGGTAACGCAAACATAGTCTCGCATCAGTTAGAAATATTTCAATTGCTAAAATACCTTTTGGTAGAATAAAGAAAAGTAAAACCATACAAGCTTAGGTTCAAAATGAACAACAATGCAGAAATATGAAGAGACTTGTTGTTCAACACAATCAGCCCCACAAAATCCTGAACCCAAGAGGGGGAAAGGGTAAAAGAAATTCCAACTAACCTTGAATGTTCTTGGTGATTTCATTTGCCAAACCAGAATTAAAAGGATAAAGAGTGTCATCTAGATCTGAAAGTAAACACATAATTCTTAGTCATCAAAAACTTTTCACTTCAACTTTGAAACTGATAAAGGAAAAAGTCCAAAATCTAATACCAAAGAGAAGACATTCATATTTTGCATCAGAAAACTGCTTGAACTGATCACCATTCTCCATTTCCAGATAGACTTGCAACAACCTACAAAACTAAAATGATTCAATCTGCAATGCACAAAAGCACAGATCAAACAGATCTAAAACTAAAGAAATTCCTCAAAAAGCACCACAAACAAATCGCATTTCATCTTTCAAGTGATTTAGATACAACCAAACTCAAAACCCATTACAGCAAACAAGAAAATCCTAAGAACAAAACAAGGATTCGCCCCAAAAGCAGTGAAAAACGAAACATCCAAAGAAACTACAGAGACCCAGAAAAGTATTCTCAAAATGGTGCCAAACAAAGAACGATCACAATGGAAACCGACACTCACCAGAATCAAACTCGAACCGCCAGTGAAGAAATCCGCCTGAAGAAGACGAATCAATCAATTAATTGAAACTGAAACGCACGAAAAGTTGTTGCAACTGAAAAAAAGGAGCAATGCAATGAGATATCGTGGGCGTATAAGGCGTAGACACGTTCTCAGTTTTCTTCACGCCTTTTGATGAACAGTCGTCGAGGGAGTGAGTGTCATCAAAGCCTCTTTAATTACAGAACAGCAATTGCAATTTCTTTTTTTCCTTATTGAAATTAAAAATTGCTACTGTTACCGTCGAGATCGCCGATCGGGTGCGTGGGGATGGAGATCTCTCCGCCGCAATGAATGCAGGGTTCGGCGGTGGTCGGCGCCGCCGTCGGTAATCAGTAACGTCTATGATACGGGACTATTTTGAAATTTGGGCTTTGTGAATGGATGGTTTAAATACTTTCGTGATTCGTTTGAGTCTCTACATTTTGAGAGTTTCTAAATTAAAGAAACAATTTCTATCGCTAATTTGGAGCTAAAATTGGTCGACTTTTCAAAAATATCAACTTTTTTGACAACGTGTGGCGAGGAGATTTGAATCATAGACTTCTTTTGGTATGTTTTTGTCGTTTTTTCAAATTTCTACATTCTACCAAATTTCATTGGCTTAAGACTCAAAGATTCCTTTCGACCCTTTGTTGTTCTCATTTATGCATTAAAGAAAAAAGAGATAATTGCGTGGATGACCCATTTTGAGAGGTCAAAATGAAAAATGTCATGTCTTTTTAGAATAAGGATATATGTCGTTTTGCTTACGTCATCATCCTAGCAAAATTACCATTTCTCTCTACATGAAAACGTGCATTTAAAGCATTTAAGAGCGAGAGGTTGGAGTAAGAGCGAGATTGGAGATGGAACAAGAGATTGGAGAGAGAAATGAGAGAGAGCGAGAGTGAGAGTGAGAAGCGAGAGCCAGAGCGAGATTAGAGAGAGAAATTGGAGAGAGAGCGAGAGTAGCGAGAGAGAGGTTAGAGTAGAGAGTAAAATGGTAATTTTACTAAGATGCTGACGCAAGCAAAATGACATATATCCTTGTTTTGAAATGGTGAGACATTTATCGGAAAAAGGGTCATCTGTTCAAAAATCCTAAAAAAAATAATATACGATTTGAATTTAGTTTCTATTTGGTTCATAGATTTTCAGAAGTAATATTCTTTGTTTTCAAATTTAGTTTCATTTAGGCCCCGTTTGATAACCATTTGGTTTTTGAAAATTAAGCTTAAAAACACTACTCCTACACATAAGTTTCTTGATTTTGTTACCTCCTTTCTTCTTATGTTTTCAAAAACCAAACCAAATTTTGGAAACTAAAAAAAGTAGTTTCCAAAAACTTGTTTTTGTTTTTAGAATTTGGCTAGGAAGTTAAATGTGTCATTGACAAAGATGCAAACCATGATAAGAAAATTGGGGAAAAACAAGCATAATTTTCAAAAACCAAAAACCAAAAACCAAATAGTTATCAAACGGGGCCTTAGTTTTTAGATTTTCAAAGTTTATATTTTTTGTTTTTGAAATTTGAATTTAGTTTATCTATTTGATGCTTGAGATTTTAGAAGTGACAAGTATGGTTTTCGAAATTTGAATTTCATTTTTTATTGGTCATCTACTTCTAGACATGTCTTATATGTGCTATAGGTGTATAATTAATCCTATATTCAATGATGATCTTAAGATAGATGTGTACTAATGTTTTCTTTAGACTTCTAATAGAGTTATGCCTTAAATAATGTATGTAAATTTCAACTCTTTTGTATCCATCAAATTGGATATCACTTGCCAATCCGAGCATGACTTAGTGGATAAGACACTAATTACCATTCCACAAGTCAATGATTTGATCTCCCATCCCACAATTGTTGAACTCAAGTTGGATATCACTTTCTTCATTATCATGCAATGATCTCCAAAAGAAAGAAGGTTAAAAATATCATTCGGTCCTTGTATTATGGGTTTTGTTCCATTTTTAGTCCACGTACTCTCAAATGTTCAATTTTAGTCCCTATATTTTCAATAAAGCTTAAAATTGGTCCCTACCATAAGTTTAAAGTTAATTTTTATCGAAATTGAGTTAAATAGTAATAATAACTTTCTTATAAGAAAAGACACCATGTAAACATCTTTCTAAAATTTAAAGAATGAAAGCTAGCAAAGACTAATTTTTTTTAGAAAAATAACAATAAACTCACGATAGTGACCAATTTTAAACTTTATTGTAATTACCGGGACTAAAATTGAACATTTTAAAAATACAGGGACTAAAATGAAAAAAATTCAAAGTACAAGAACCAAAATGATATTTTACCCAGAATGAAAGAAAAAGGAACCTTCAAACTCTTCCTTAATAACTCATCAAACTTTAGCTTGTTAATTGAGGCATTAAATTCATTAAATTAAAGAGTTTTGTAGCAAAGGTAGACTTCATTGTTGGCATAGAGAATTTCCATTCATATATTTAACAAAGAGTGACCAACAATAGTTTTGATCCACTTGTGATTTTTGGCTAAGTAATCAATATGCTTCAATAATGCTTAGATTGGATAGTTATATAAATGTCTATTCAAAGTAAGACTTGGTGTAATCTTTTGTTTTGGGGAAGAATAGTTAAGAGGAAAAATCATTTCAAGTAAATACAATTGTCCTATTAGTGTTAGATTTTTTTTGGTAGAATTTTTAAGTAACATAGCAAGAGTTGGACAATAATTTGAGGGAGAGAAAGAAAATAGCATAAAAGAGAAGGAAAAAAAAAATTCTTAGAGAAGTAAAATTAGAGAGAGGAAGCAAGATGTGAAAAATTCTCAGAGAGACAAATTTTGAAGGAAAAAATCAAATCTTTTCTAAAATCACTTTAATACTTTTTCTTTCCTCAAAATCCCCAATCATCTTTTTTTTTTTTTCAAGTAAAAAAAGTACTTTTATGATGTCAAAATCACTTCTTGACACGTTTTATATGTGCTATATATGTACAATCAAAATACACACTCAACCATTTTAAATTAAAGAGTTTTATGGTTAAAGTAGATTTTTTATCATTATTTTTTTTTAAGTTCAATAACATGTAGGAGTGAGAATTTGAATCAATTCTATCCCTATAATTTAAGTGGGTGGACAGACTTCATTGTTGGATCCATAGAGAATTTTAACATATATTTATTACCAAAACCTTCATTAGACCTTAACAAATTTGAGTGCACAACCTACTTTTCTATTAATCAATTAAAATGATTCTGATGTTCATCTCTTGTAATATTTGACTTCCTTCCAATCATATGTTTATGCTTTTTGACGGGTAGAAATCTTCAATAATATAATCTTTTAAAAACTAAAATGTTGTTTCTCATCGAGAACATGAACATACATTCTCACATCAATTCGATTTGAGAAGTTTCCTTAACATATAAGTATAGGACATGTAAACTTGACCTCAAAGCGTGAACAATATTATACCACTATATAGATATCCTAACCTATACAAAGTCATCTGTCCCAAAATAAGTCATATGGATTGAAACTTTGAAACAAAAAGTGATGACCAACAAGTCTTGGTGACATAATCATGTGGAATTGTGGATGACTCTTGATGCCAAGCAAACATGGTGAAAACTAGTTATCTTAAGAATATGAGACTTGGTGTCGCCGTCTTTGTTTGAGAGGATTTTCCCTCTAATCGATGTGGTACTTCCCACATCGATGTGGAGGGAAAATTCTTTAATTAAGCAAAGACAATTTCTCTTTCATATTAGATTTTTTTTTTTCCTTTTTTGAAGAATTTAAAAGTAATGTCATGTTTGCATAGATCCGAAGTAGATCGTCTCGTAATCATACTATTATGGAGATATGAAAAGACTCTTCAAATAGCAATTTCAATTATCCAATAATATTAGTTTTTTCAAGTCATCCAATCAAAATATAAAAAAAAAAAAACTCGTCTTTGAAAATAAGACATATATATTGTTTTCAAAACAAATTTATAATTAAACCACACCTTGTTAGGTTTGGAGCCAAAACTATGGCTCATTTGTTTTTGGGTCGGGTGTCACTTTGCAACATACATATAAACTGAGTGTACATTTTTAAGCATAGTGAGCATAGTTCAACGGTAATTCACATGTACCTTCGACCAAGAGGTCAAAAGTTTAAATCCTCTGAATGTTGTTGAACTAAAATAAAGTGTTTTTCTATTAGAATGTACACACTTGGTGCATGAGATTTCATGGATGTGGTCTTTTTCATTTGTTTGTGTGCAACAGTACAGTTGAGAGAAAGTTGCAAAATTGTATTTGGCAACTACTCTTTATCGAGCTAAGAGTTTCATTCGATTGTTTGTCCTTAAGCTACTAGGTTGTGGTGCTTTGAAAGTGAAAGTAGCTTTTGTTAGGCTACTTGAAGGTCAATTTGTAGTACGAGTGTGAGAGTCATTATAATCTCCATTATTGTTAGAACCTATAGTTGCAAAAGCCTAGATATGGCTCCAAATTTAGGGTGAACCAATATATCTTTGGATGTTATATCTTTTTTCTTATCTCTTTATTATTTGTCGTCGTGATTTAGTAACTTGTCTGATTTAACCTATGAAGAGCAAAATTAATATTCCATCTCCCACCATAATATTCTCTCTTATGAACTAACAATCATATTTGCATATACCCAAATATCAAAAGCAAAGAAAGAGATAACTTTCCTTTACATTTCACATTTTAGATTGTTTATTACAAGTGGGGTTGGGCCAATACCCTCCAAACTTCATTCTTAGGCCAATAAAATACATGTTAGGTTAATTAGGCCATGAGAACAGATGATGTCTCCAAAGCAATCTTGGCAGAAAGCCTTCTATTGTTCATCTTCTCATCCACTTCCCAAAGCTCTGGCAATGCTTCCTTTATATTGTGAATGCTTTCCAATGCATAATCCACACCATTATTTCCTCTCTTATTGCACTTTGATGATCCAACCTGCAAAAAAAACCAATACCCATTTCTTCATTTCTTACATTTCTGTTTGGATTCCAAGAAAATCATCTCTCCAAATTTTCCTTTCCATGATTCTCCAAAAGAAAATCAATCATATCAACTCACCAGCACTGTGTGAAGCCCAACGGATTTTCCAGTCTTTATGTTGCGGATGCTGTCATCAAAGAAGAGCTGCAAATCCAACATTCAAACCAATGTTTTCTTAGCAAACCAAACACCATATCATATCATCCTTTCTTTCTTTTTCTAACTTTACATTGAGAAAATTTCTTACTGTTCTTTGGGGGTCAATGTTGGCTATCTTGAGAGCTGATTCAAATGCCTGTGGAGAAGGTTTGCAGAGAATCGGAGTGACCGGGAGCGGCAGAGGAGCGTTGTCGACGTCGACGTCGCTACGTAAATCACTCGACACCGAGCTTTTGGAATCGGACTCGGAGCCATCCTCAGAAGCAGTGTCTAAGTCAGAGGAGTTGAGAGTCTCAAAGCATATGATCCTTTCAAAGCAACCCTCCAACCCAAGCCTATTGAGAACTTTGGCAACATGAACTTCATCCGCATTCGAGAAGATCTAGTTCATTAGTTCACGAAACCAATGAGTAAATTTAATCTTTTCAATATATTCTTCAATGACTCTTGCTCTGATAACATGTTAAACTCGAAGAGAGACTTACAACTTTGCGGATGGGCAAACTAAGCAAGTGATTTCTAAGAACAGGATCGCGCTTGAAGTTATGATATGGCAATCTTCCATGAACAAAGCTGCAAAAGAAGAAGCAGAGATTAATTTGGTGAGAGATTCATTCACAGTTTGATCCAAAAAGAGAAGAGAAAGAGAGTGAGAGTACCTGTGATAATCATCATTGTCAAACTCATAACCAATAGCCTATACACAATAACACACAAAAAGTTTGAAACTTTGAAACAAATTTCAAATGGGTTTTGTGTAAACTTTCAGAAAATCAAAGCTCAAGGATTGTACCTTAAGACCAGCCATGGAAGTCCCATAATTTCTGTACAAAAACTGATTCATCTCTGTAACTCTATCCTTCTCTATCCCAAGTTGTTGAACCATGTACTCTGTCAAAACAAGGGGAAAAAAAATGAGAACACAAAGCCAAAGAGAAGGAACAACAAAAAGGAAAAAAAAAAAGTGAAGAATAATACCTTCAATGTTTATGGTGCATTGTTTAGACAAGCCAGAACTGAGAGGGTAAAGAGTGTCATCTACATCTGCCAAATTGAAACGTAACACACAAATGACGGTCTAAATCGGTTTGATAACGATTTCGTATTTCGATTTTATGCTTTTAAAAAACATGTTTGTTTACTCACATTTCATCACCTACTTTTCACCATTCTTCAAAACACATTTAGATTATAAGTCAAATTTAACAAAGGTAGATCGAACTAGGGTGAAAGTAGTATTTATAAGCTTATTTTTTGAAAACAGATTGGTTGAGTCCGAGCTTTTTTGGGACTTACCAAATAGAAGACATTGATATTTTGTTGTTTGAGGCTGTTGTGGTTGGTTTTTGCATTCCATTTCAGATCTTTAACCTTCAAACACTACAACAAAGAGAGAGAGAGAACAAAAACACAAGAGTTGAGAGAAAAAAGAGAAGGCTGAATGGAATAAGAATTATATGAAGGAGAACAAAGGAAGAGAAAGAAAATGGTGAATATAAATAGGGAATGTTTTGAAGTATGAAAACAAGAAAATTCAAAAAGACAAAAACCTCCTTTAGGTTGAGTCAAAATTCTACAAAGAAAAACAAACCCAACAGAGACCAGAGAGAAAAAAAAAATGAAATTAAAGGAGAATGTGGAAATGAAAAAGAGCATTTGATTAAAGATTTTCTTTTTTTGACCTAAACAAAATATGGGAAGAAGAATCAAATGAAGCTGAAATATTTATTATTTATTGGGAGAGGGAAATAATTGACCACATGAGATTTGAAGCACTAAAAAAAGACCAATTCCTTACCAACAAAACAAAAACATGTGCCTCATGATGTTAGGTTATTAAAACAACAGACATATCAATTTTTAGCCATGTGTCCTTCAACAATGGATACTCCCCAAACATCATCTAAGAATTATTATTTTGCCCACCATTATTATTATTTTTTTGGTTTAAATTATATTTCTATTCTTTTCACTTTGCATAAGAAAGTTCAACAACACATTCATCGCAGTCATCGTCTCTCGATCGAGGATGCGATGAATCCAAAGAGGAGAGTCTTCGAGTCAAACTTCATAATGTCTTTCTCCTTGAACTCATTGCATCCTCGATCAAGAGATGTCTGCAGCAGATGTTTCTATTTAATTTTTTCTATTTTCTTTTTCTTTCTTTTTGTTGATTGTCTTCCTTTAAAAAAAAAAGTGTATCCTTAAGACTAGATAAATATATCCATTAAAGAAAAAAGTTTTCATTTTGAAATGTGATTTCCTAAAATTCTTGACATGAAAAACTCTAGATCTATTTTTAGTTAATTTTTAAATTTAAAAATATATACTCAAAAGTCTTTTTATTGTAATATAATCTTTAGAGATACTTTAAATCATTTAAATTTTTAAAAATAAAACTAATAAAATAATAAAAATTTGTGAGTAAACAAACTTAATCCTTTTTTACAAAAAAAAAAAAAAAAAAACAAAATCATTATTAAAAAACTTATATTTATTCATTCTAATTAGTTTTTCATGTGAGCTAAAATATCTATAAATATCTGCTGAAAGATATACTAGAAGTATGGAGATTTTTTTTGATAACAGAAGTATGAAGATATATATATATATATATATATATATATATATATATATATATATATATATATATATTTGAAAAAAGTATGAAGATATTTTTTTTTTTTTTTTTTTTTTTTGAGACAAAGTATGAAGATATTATTATCTAAACAAAACAGTTTTCATTTGATTTAATAATAGAAGAAAAAAGAGAAACAAATTTGTTTAAAAAAGAAAAGATGAATCAAACAAATTACGCTATATTGTATACATAATTATATATATATATAAATAAATAAATATATACTTCTCAAAAAATAAAAAATAAATATATAAATATATATATTTGAAAAGGAGGGGATAGCATCCGTTCACATTTTGACACGTCATGTCATGTCAATAATTGTACCGGCTCTTCCATTATTTTAATAAAATATGACTAAGCCTTCTATTTAAATTTTATATTATATTTATTTATTACTACGCGCATAACGTGTTAAATTATTTTTTTTTTTTTCTCCTAAAAAAAAGTTATTTTATTTTATTTTATATTTAAGAAAACTTTCCTTTGTTATCTATGGAATTAGCTCCCTTTTATATTTAAGATAAGATACATTTAGCTACTTGACGTGATGTAAAAGATATAAAATAGATATAGACTCTAATTAGTTTGTCAATTACAATATAATTTAGTAGATAAAGATTTTTTTTTTTTTTTGAGGTCGAAGGTTTCAATTACCTAAAATTGAAACACAATCCAAAGTTGAGAGAGATAATATTGGAGATGTAAAAATAACCCTACATCTATCGGGATTATAGAAAAATAATCTTTGATATAAAAGTAAAGACAATATATGATTGATATGAGATTTTAATTTTATTTTGATATGTATACATATATATTTGTACAGAGATTTAAAAAAAATCCTATAAACTTAGATGCAAAGTGGATTATACTATATCATAGTAGAATAGGGAGAGATTCGTTGTCGTAACATAAAATAGAAACTTTTTGAAGTTTAAAGACTCAAACTATAGGAATTAGGATACCAAAGTTTAAGAACCAAATTTATTTGAATAAAGTTACACATTTAAAAATTAATTGGTAAAATATATGGGCAATATATTTAATAAAAACATGCTTTAAATAAAAATAAAATATGAATGAAAGTAAATGAAAAAGAATATACTAGTTTCTTTGTCCTAAAAAAAGTAGTATTTGAAAAAAAAAAAAAAAAAACTCTACTCAAATAAGTTTTCAACATAAAAAAACTATTATTATTATTATTTTTTTTTTGTTTAAAACTTGAAAACTGTTTTCAAACATGATTTCCAAACATATCCTTAATCAAAATATTAATGTGGAAATAATTTTAAGATTGAAAGAAGTTTAAATAATGTTGCTTATAAACAAATAGACATTATGTAAATAATAATAATAATAACAACAACAATAATAATAATAACTTTTTTTTTAAGAAAATGATTTATTATTATTATTATTATTATTATTTTGTATAATATTTTGTCAAATGACATAAAAAAAACAATATGTATAATATCTTGAGTTAAAAAAATATTATATAAAAAGCTGATATCGTAATTATATAAATAGCACTATTTTTTTTTTGATACATAAATAGCACTATTATATTATTATTATTATTATTATTATTATTATTATTATTATTATTATTATTATTATTTTTAATAAAGTAGAGCCTGAAACTTTGAGCTTATAAACCAGGCCTGCATAAAATTTTAAAAGCTGATTTTAAGAAAAAAAAATTTGAAAAAAAGAACAAGAGAGAGAGTAAGAAGCCATCTTTTTAATGTAAAAGGTTAAAAGTTTTTATTCTAAAAAACCCCATAATATGGATCATTGGTCTAAAGAGACAATTTTAGAAGAAAGTTTTTGAAGCTCATAGAAAATAATCTCCAATACATTTTAAATCTATCCCTTTGAAGTTCAAACACATATGCTTCAATAATTGGTATATTATAAGTTTGGTCATTGAATTTTCAGAACTGTGTCTGTTGATGGTCAAATTTGGTCGGGAGGAACTCACCTGACCTTCACGTGCCACCAACGGTAAATTTGTATGAGAGGGGGAAGACGTGGCCTGCAAGACATAAAACCTACACACCGGTGTGGTGCTTGCCACACCGCCTCCGATGCTTAAGTCAGAAAACGGAACGAGGAGAGCAAAAGAGCAAGAGAGAGAGTAGAGAATAGAGTTCGAGATCCCATCTTCAATGATGAAGAGTGGTTTAAATACCTGCTCATGTTCCTAGGGTTTTTAGGAATTTGGAGGCGTTTCGGGACGAACCAGGCGAAATCGGGACGGCCAGAGGCAGCAGGGACCGAACGGAGGCGAACGAGCTAAGCCCGCGCAAGCGAGCCGAATGGTCGGCCTCGGCCTCCATATTGGCCCGACCCTTTGGTCTGGTCTTCTTCTGGGTCGGTTTCTTGGTCCTATCTCTGCCTGGTTGTCCTCTTTAGCTCCTTATGCATCGGAGTGGTCCAAAATTACCTACAGTGTCTATTTAATCTTCCTACTCTTCAAAAAAAAAAAAAAAAAAAAAAATCTCCTTACGTCAAAAAGATTTAAATCTCTAAAATTTTCATAAGTATAGAGATTAAACAGATACAACATGAAAAGTTCAAAGATTTTAAAAACGTTTTATGGGTGGAATAGAAACCACTTCCCTCTTCTCTATTGTAATAATTAAATTTTTAGTGTAGAGACTAGATTGAAACCAAAGGTAAGAGCAAAGAGAATAATTAAAATAACATTATCTATCTATCCTAAATTTATATATTAATTTTAAAAAATCCTTATAATGTCAATTGCAAGAAATATATTTTAACCAACTTATTATATGTATATATTTCTAACTACCCAACTTCCTACTTGAACACTTGGATCAATCTTTATGTCTTGATGGATGTTTCTCTGTTGTAAGTTAGGTTTTTTTTGCATAAAAAAGATCCCATATTTCACTTTCATCATAAAAGATATACATAATGATCTTTCCTATGATGTTATTTTGTATTTATTCATTGATAGTGAAAGGGCATCTAAGGCCCTAAAATGTGGCGTTTAATTACATCCTAATCATGTCCATTATTGGCACAACCTGATTTTTTTTTTTCCAGCAAATTGACATAAAGCTCGTAACCAAAATTTGTGGTTCAAATCCACTACAAGATTTCTCCACTTTTCTGACGGCAGAAAGCGTTAGAAAAACCCTAAAAATCGTCGGCTTAATATTCACTAATGTTTTTTTTTTATATTCTTTAAAAAAATTTCAGAGTGGGGAACTACCAACGGTAATAAATGTATCGTTGGGGTTTTCCATACTGGACAATCTCGACGGTCAAAATTACCCTTGGCTAATAGTGGAATTGTCGTTGGGTTTTAGCTATTGTCAAGAGTATTTATAATATGCTCACAGTTATTACAAACCATCGGCTTTCTAGTAAATTTGCTATGATTAACTTACTGTCGGAATAACTGACGTCGGCAGAAATAATTTTCCTTGTAGTGATCCGTGATCTCCCACCCCCACATGTTATCAAAAATAAAAAAACCTATTTTTATTTTTTAGTTCAATCAATATTTGGGAGTGAAAGATTCGAACCTCTAACCCTCGTGATCAAAAGTACGTATCAATTACTGCTGAACTATACTCACTTTCACAACCCAAATTACAATCCTACATTTAAAAAAAAAAAAACATTTTTTTAAGATAATGTGTGAATCAGCTTATGGTTGTTTGATTTGCTTAGTCAAAAAGAAGATGGTGATGTTTTGGGTCGGTGGCAGTTGGGCTCCATTTTCTAGAATTTAGACCAAACCAAGAAATGGAATTTTCTTCCAATGACTTTTCCTTTCAATTTCCCTCAATTTTTATGCCCAAATTTCCCTATAAATTCACCCATTGCCTCTCTTCTTTCATCCCTCTTCATTTCTTCAATCATCTCACAAATTTGCTGCCATTTTTGGTCACTAATTCTTTGCCTCTCTCTCTTTTTTTTTTCTCTCTTTCTTTGGTGGTTTTGAAAGTTCTTAAGAACTGAGATGGAATGCAAAAACCAGCAGTCTCAACCACCAAAATATGAATGTCTTCTCTTTGGTAATTAAGCTCTTTTAGTTTGGGATTTTCAGCTTCAAACAAGCTCAAAATTAAGACACTAGTTAGTAAACTTAGACATAAATATGCTTTGATTTGCAGATGTTGATGATACCCTTTACTCTCTAAGTTCTGGTTTGTCAAAACAATGCACCAAAAACATTGAAGGTACTTGACCAATCAATCTCTTTTCTTTTCTATGGCTCCTTCTGTTTTGGCTTTGAGTTTTCATTTTTCTCTTCTCTTGTTTTGAAAGAGTACATGGTTCAACAACTTGGGATAGAGAAGGATGGAGTTGCAGAGATGAATCAGTTTTTGTACAGAAATTATGGGACTTCCATGGCTGGTCTTAAGGTACAATCCTTGAGCTTTGATTTTCTGAAAGTTTACACAAAACCCATTTGAAATTTGTCTCAAAGTTTCAAACTTTTTGTGTGTTATTGTGTAGGCTATTGGTTATGAGTTTGACAATGATGATTATCACAGGTACTCTCACTCTCTTTCTCTTTTCCTTTTGGATCAAACTGTGACTGTGAATGAATCTCTCACTAAATTAATCTCTGCTTCTTCTTTTGCAGCTTTGTTCATGGAAGATTGCCATATCATAACCTCAAGCGCGATCCTGTTCTTAGAAATCTCTTGCTTAGTTTGCCCATTCGCAAAGTTGTAAGTCTCTCTTCCAATTTAACATGTTATCAGAACAAGAGTCATTGAAGAATATATTGAAAAGATTAAATTTACTCATTCGTTTCGTGAACTAATGAACTAGATCTTCTCGAATGCGGATGAAGTTCATGTTGCCAAAGTTCTCAATAGGCTTGGGTTGGAGGGTTGCTTTGAAAGGATCATATGCTTTGAGACTCTCAACTCCTCTGACTTAGACACTGCTTCTGAGGATGGCTCCGAGTCCGATTCCAAAAGCTCGGTGTCGAGTGATTTACGTAGCGACGTCGACGTCGACAACGCTCCTCCGCCGCTCCCGGTCACTCCGATTCTCTGCAAACCTTCTCCACAGGCATTTGAATCAGCTCTCAAGATAGCCAACATTGACCCCCAAAGAACAGTAAGAAATTTTCTCAATGTAAAGTTAGAAAAAGAAAGAAAGGATGATATGATATGGTGTTTGGTTTGCTAAGAAAACATTGGTTTGAATGTTGGATTTGCAGCTCTTCTTTGATGACAGCATCCGCAACATAAAGACTGGAAAATCCGTTGGGCTTCACACAGTGCTGGTGAGTTGATATGATTGATTTTCTTTTGCAGAATCATGGAAAGGAAAATTTGGAGAGATGATTTTCTTGGAATCCAAACAGAAATGTAAGAAATGAAGAAATGGGTATTGGTTTTTTTTTGCAGGTTGGATCATCAAAGTCCAATAAGAGAGGAAATAATGGTGTGGATTATGCATTGGAAAGCATTCACAATATAAAGGAAGCATTGCCAGAGCTTTGGGAAGTGGATGAGAAGATGAACAATAGAAGGCTTTCTGCCAAGATTGCTTTGGAGACATCATCTGTTCTCATGGCCTAATTAACCTAACATGTATTTTATTGGCCTAAGAATGAAGTTTGGAGGGTATTGGCCCAACCCCACTTGTAATAAACAATCTAAAATGTGAAATGTAAAGGAAAGTTATCTCTTTCTTTGCTTTTGATATTTGGGTATATGCAAATATGATTGTTAGTTCATAAGAGAGAATATTATGGTGGGAGATGGAATATTAATTTTGTTCTTCATAGGTTAAATCAGACAAGTTACTAAATCACGACGACAAATAATAAAGAGATAAGAAAAAAGATATAACATCCAAAGATATATTGGTTCACCCTAAATTTGGAGTCATATCTAGGCTTTTGCAACTATAGGTTCTAACAATAATGGAGATTATAATGACTCTCACACTCGTACTACAAATTGACCTTCAAGTACCCTAACAAAAGCTACTTTCACTTTCAAAGCACCACAACCTAGTAGTTTAAGGACAAACAATCGAATGAAACTCTTAGCTCGATAAAGAGTAGTTGCCAAATACAATTTTGCAACTTTCTCTCAACTGTACTGTTGCACACAAACAAATGAAAAAGACCACATCCATGAAATCTCATGCACCAAGTGTGTACATTCTAATAGAAAAACACTTTATTTTAGTTCAACAACATTAAGAGGATTTAAACTTCTGACCTCTTGGTCGAAGGTACATGTGAATTACCGTTGAACTATGCTCACTATGCTTAAAAATGTACACTCAGTTTATATGTATGTTGCAAACTGACACCCGACCCAATGTTAGGTTGAAATGGTTTCGTTCTAGATCTGAAGAATGCGTGGGTTTTCAGGCGAGACCATTTCAGATCTGAAAAACGTGGGTTTTTCGGTGAGACCCTCCTCCTCCTCGACGCCATGGGTTTTCCAGCGAGATCGTTTCTTCTCTTCTTATTTCAGGCGAGACCGTTTCAGATCTGTATGAACACGTGGGTTTTCAGGCAAGACCGTTTCAGATCTGAAATTCGTGGGTTTTTTTGGTGTTCAGATCTGAAACGGGTTTCAAGCGAGACCGAAACGGGAACAAAACTTTTTAGAATGCTTGGGTTTTTCAGGCGAGACACTCCTCCTCAAAGCCGAAAACCCACGCGTTCCGGCGCCGAGAATGGGGAGGAGGGACGAGGGTCCCTCCTCCTCTTTTCTGTTAAAAAAAAAAAGGAAAATGAAGATGGAGGAGAAGAAGAGAGGAAAGAAATGAGATGAAAGAATAAGATTTAAAAAAAAAAAAAAAAAAGATCGCCGGCGGGGACGACCGGCCGCCGACAGTCGACCGTCGTCGGCGGTGTGCTGGTTGGTGGGTTGAAGAAGAAGGGGTGAGTTGAAGGTTGAAGAAGAAGAATGAGGAGGAGAGAGAGAAATAAAAGTTAAAAAATAATAATATATTTTTATTTTAGTATATTTTTATTTAAAAATTTTAAAATAATTTCTTTTAATTAAGAAATATCGCCACGTCAGCAAGTCCGTTAGTTTTTAACTGAAAAATGGATGGAGGGACCAAAATGAAACTAAAACCAAACCTCAGGCACTAAATTGTCGAGTTTGAAAACTCAGGGACTAAAATGAAACCTAATCCAAACCTCAGGGACCAAAAGTGTATTTTTCCCTTAATTAATCAAATGGACATTTGGCTCTAAAAAATTATAATTTGCCAACTTTGTGTTCAAATTAAATTTAGGACACATGTCCATTTATAATTGGTCCCAAATTTAATTATTTGTAATTTCGTCATTAATTTTAAATAATGACGTGGCAATTTGTGATTGGCCAAAATTTTTCCTTCAACAATTGCATTAATATTTACATTCAAAACTTTCCTAAGATAATTAGGTAAATTACTTTTAAAAAAAAGGATAAATTTATATCATTGATATTATAAATTATATTTTGTTTACTTTAAGTAAATTGAAAAAAAATATCAATTATAGAAAAAATTGTGTAAAAAAAAAAATCTAATTTTAGTTTAAATACAAAGAAGAAAGAAAAAATAAATTAGAAGCAACAAATTAAATTTAAAAATAAAAAGAATGAGATGAGATGAGATAAGATAAATTGTGAATAATATTTGAAAACCTTTTATTGTAGATGAAATATGGAAGGATAAAAAAAATAATTAATATTGGTTAGTTACACCTGATTTTCCTAAAATCTAAATCCTAAAGCTACTCTTATCTGCTTTTGCAAACCAACATGATTCAAAAATTGATTTTCTCTAGATTATTAAAGAATCAGTTTAACCAAACACAAAAAACGGTTAAAATTTATCTACAATCACTTTTTACGTCTTCAAAATCAACCCCAAACGAGGCCTTAGCCATTGAAGGCCCTCCTGAAAAAAGGGTTTTTCATGATGGATTTGGATATTACAATATATGTCATATTTGGATGGTAGTTTTGAAAAATAGCTAAACCACCCATGAATTACCTAATTGCAAATCTATTGTTGACCTTTTTTAAGATCAAAATTAAATTTCCTCTTATCTATAAAATTCTTTCCAATCTTCTATGTTAATATATTTCCAAATCACATTTTTCTAAATTTAATTATATTCTCTTGTCTTCCTTATTTCATCACCACGAAAATTACAAAAAATCTGAGTCGTGTTAGATATAGAAATGAGTGAATTAAAGTGGATTCTCATAAACGATCATGATTATAAATATTTGTGAATTGAAAATCTTGATTCGAAAAGAAGAAGAAAGGAAGGAAATTTTTGTCATAATTTTTTTCTACATTATGCAAAATTCTATTTGTGTAAGCTACTTAACTTCTTCCATTGACATTTCTTGAAGTCCATTACCATGTATTTTGTATTTTTTTTTGTCCTAATATAACTTACTTGACACTTCATTATTATATTATTTCGTACAACTTCTGGAATATTATTTACTATAAACTTTTTACAATACACACTATACTTAATTTTGATACTATTATACTATTTACTCTCTCTAATTACTCTAGGAACATTTACGATATACATTGCACTTAATTTTGATACTATTATACTATTTACTTTCTATAAATTAGTATTTACTTAGGAACTTGATGTATTTAATATTATATACACTATACTTATTACTATCTGCTAAGAACTTTTTACAATATATAACATACTCAATTAATTTTTACAATACACACTATATTTAAATTTGATTCTATTGCTTTTCAAAAAAATAATAATAAATTTGATTCTATTGATTTTCTAAAAAAAAGAAAAGAAAAAGAAAAAATGATTCTATTTTATCATTTACCGCATTTAGATTACTATTTACTAGGAACTTTTTAGTATATTTAATTTTGACTCATACACCCAATTTTTCTACTCACATTTTATCTTTAGTCTCCATTAATATGCACCCCATTTTTTTTTAGGAAAAATTACACAAACTACCCCTAAACTATTGAGTTTTTGTTGCAATCATACTCTTAAACTTTTAATTTGATCAATCAATCTCCTCTACTTAGTTAAGTGTTGCAATCACACCCATGAATTTTTAATTTGATCAATCAGCCCCTTATAGTTTGTCACAAACCCTATAGTTGAAGGATGGTTTTGTGTAATTTTCCTTTTTTTTTTTTTTTTTTTATTTACCCATACCTATTTTCTTGCTTATGTTGATTTATATAATTTTTTTCCTTTTGCATTATATTGGATTTTGAGTTTTTTTTTTTTAATTAACTTAAATATTTTTAATTTTTTAATAAAAACTATTTTTAAGAACTTTTTTTTTTCATAAAAACTATTTTTTAAGAACTTATTTTATCTTTATTTTAATAGCTTCATTGGTAATCACTCATTTTTTTAGATTTAATTATGATACTCACATTTTGAATCTTCCTCAAAAAAAAAAAAAAAAATAAAAAAATAAAAAATCTAGAAAAAAGGGAGATTGAAAATGGACAGTAGTATCATAACTAAAGAGGTGATTTACCAATGAAGCAATCAAAATAGAGATAAAATAAGTTCGTAAAAAATAGTTTTTACTAAAACACTATATAGTTTTTATTTTTTAAAAATTTCTTAAAAAATAGTAAAGTTAAAATTAAAAAGAAAACCATTGGGATACCTTGAATTTTGAATGATGAAATATTATAATTTTATCTTAGATTTTGTATAGGGGTATTTTAGTCATATTGAGATAATCAAATGCCCTACCATTAAAGATAAAAAGAGTTTTACCCAAAATATATAATTTTATTATGAATATTCGAATTTATATTTTGAATATTCTAAGTTATATGTTCATAATCTCTATAGGTTATGTTATAGGTAATTTTGGACCACTCCGATAGGTGTTGGGTTTTATGCCCTAAAACTCGTAGATAGTGAATGTAAACGAATTGTATACTTATTTCAATAAAGTGTTATTGAGTTTCTACAATAAAGTGTTATTGTTAAATATTGCACAATTTGACCCAAATCCAATAAACTAAGATCCAAGATTGTTTACATGTGACTTGAACTGGTATGTGGGAACATACAGGGATCAGTGTTCAAGTAACAACCTAAAAGGTCTATAGTACAGGGATAAGACTGGGTACCTTATCTTGGTAACACTATGTGATACGGCCCGCTCTGTATTCGATACAGACGTATTGATCCAAGGCGTCCATGTAGGAGACATGCGAGCGGGGGTATCCTATGCAATGAGTTTGCATAAGACCGGACCACGAAATAGTAAACCACTAGATGTAACACCGTTAACTAGTTAGGTTACTGTTTCAATACGATGACTTAGGTAACTCAGTCTTAATCCTGAGTGTGTCATGAACTCCTTCTCATGAGGGATTGTCCTTTGATTAGCATGGGTGAGAGTGGCCAATACGCCGACTCAATATGCCTTCCTTTTTGGGGACAAGACCGAGTGGGAGGCTGGGGACATGACAACACAAGAAGGAATTCACTCCTTCCCACTTCTAGGAGAAGTAGATGAGTGTTCCCTTAAGTGGTGACTCCGGGACTTGAACAAAGGGATCCCGTCCTCTCACTGGCCCGAGAGGAACTTTCTGTTTAATGGTTGGACCATAAACAGGTTGTTCATTAGAGGAGCGCTGGTACTTAAGGAGACAGATGTAAAACAGGGGTAAAACGGTAATTTGACCCAACTGTAGTTACGAACACTTGTGAAGGATTGACTTACCGGTATAGGCCTATATCCGTGGACACAGAAATGTTCTACAGTGAGAAGAGTTCAGTTGTGGGTCTTTAGTGGAATGACCCACAGTTAATGAATATTGGTTAACCTGATTAATGAGTTTAATCGGTTAACCTCATATCATTGGAGCTTCTGATCTGTAGGTCCATTAGGTCCCCCTGCTAGCTCGTAAAGAGTAATTAGGAACAATTATATCTTGAGAGAATTTGAATAGTTCAAATTCATATTGGGAATTAAGTTAATTGTATGAGATACAAATTAATATAATGTATAACGATACATTAAAATATAAAGTATAATTTGAAATTAAACTTTATTATTATGAGAGAAATAAATATTTGAAGAAGTTCAAATATCAATATGAATTTGATTCATATTAAATTTATAGGATATAAGAGAATTGGAAGGAGTTCCAATTTTAATATGAATTTGATTCATATTATAGAATTAATTAATTGAAAGGCCTGA
Source organism: Luffa aegyptiaca (assembly GCA_017139565.1). Classification (NCBI taxonomy): domain Eukaryota; kingdom Viridiplantae; phylum Streptophyta; class Magnoliopsida; order Cucurbitales; family Cucurbitaceae; genus Luffa; species Luffa aegyptiaca. Next base: position 1,803,511 of record CM029404.1, on the reverse strand, counting down.
AATTAAATATATGATATTTAATTGGGTAATTAATTAATTAACTAATAGAAAGTCTGAAATTAAATATATGATATTTAATTGGTGATTAATTAATTTAAAGAATTAATTAATTGGAAATTAATCAATTATGAAAATGATTAATCACTTATGGAAGTAATTAATCATTTATGGAAATGATTTAATCACTTATGAAAGTGATCAATCATTTATAGAAAAGATTAATCTATTATGGAATTAATTGGTTATGGAATTGATTGATTATGGAAAAGATTAAATCAGTTATGGAAATAATTGATTTTAAATGAATATTTTATTCATGGCCTTTCTCCTATAAATAGAACACTAACCCTAGGGTTTAGGTGATACAACATATGGCCACCATAAGGCCTTCTCATATTCTCTCAACCCAAGAACTCTAGGGAGAATTTTCTCTCTAGAGTTTTTCCCATTCAAGATTAGGTAGTCCCACAACTACGTTCCTAATCTCAGAGTTATAGCGGGGAAGATCAAATGGTGGTGTTCTTCGTTGTTGCAGAGCAATCAAGAATCATGTCCGTTGAAGTATTCAGAGTCGTCAACGGAGGTATGTTTTTTCACCGCTTAACCTTTTGCCAATGTATTGGTATTTTAGTAGAAACAAAATTAACTACGAACGGTCCAATTGCTTCCGCTGTAACGGAATTGGGAATTCCAATCCTTCACAAGGAGCTAACGAGGACAGCGCGATACCAGCCTAAGGAGACAGCCAGGAAACGGAACCCGGAGGAAAAACAGGCCAAAGGGTCGGGCCAAGGCCGAAGGGATTGGGCCTTGGGCCAAGGCCGAGCTCTTCCGCCTCCGTTCGGTCCCTGGTGCCCCCGGCTGCCTCGGTTCCACTCGGTTCAGCCAAAATCTCCTCCGAGTGCCTAAAAACCCTAGAGCAGGAACAGGTATAAAAACCACTCTTCGTCACTGAAGAAGGGATATCCCAAACTCTATTCTTTACTCTCTCTCTTGCTCTCTTGCTCTCCTCCTTCCGTTCTCTGACTTAAGCATCAGAGGCAGTGTGGCAAGCACCACACCGGTGTGCAGGTTTTCTGTCTTGCAAGCCACGTCTTCCCCCTCTCAAACAAATTTACCGTTGGTGGCACGTGAAGGTCAGGGGAGTTCCTCCCGACCAAATTTGACCCTCAACAGGTTACATATCTCTGTTAATCGCTCTTATTAATCATCAATTGTTCTCATAATTTATAAATTTTGAAGTACATAGATCATGTAACCTACATGCACTATTCTAAGTCTTATAAATAGTAGTTGTATAGAGCCACTAGTTTGAATTATACTTTCAGTTTAAAAAGTCATCACTTCTACTTTAATTTTAAAAATCGATTCAAATACACCCTATCATTAAAATGAGTTCAAAATTTCATGTAGCTACTAAGTTGTAAATGGAGAAGTGACAAATAAGACTTTTGAAAATTGATAGTAAATATGACAAGAATCGATAACAATTAAGCAATCATATGTCGAAAGTAGGTTATAAGATGAACGACATACATATTTGAAAAGTGACTAAGGCAGGTTGGTCATTACTCTATTTACTACTTATCAACCATACATCAACTATCGTCACTTAATTGTTTGAAAGCATATTTGAATCAATTTTAAAAGTTGAGCGTTAAAAGTTGAACTTTTTAAACAATCTTCAACTCAAGGTTTAAAGGCATTTTGAATTTTTTTCAAAAGAAGAAAAAAAGGCATTTTGAATAATCTACATTTTTTTTTTCTTTAATTTTCACCTCCTCTTTCTATCAAATCAAGCATCAAGTTTTTTTTTTCTTTTTTTTTTACATCAATAATTCACTAGTCACATCACAATTTCACAGGAAAGAACTTAACCATATAAATTCAAAATTCATTATTAAAGCTGAAAAAAGCTATTTTTTACACACACAAAAAAAAAAAAAAAAAATCAACATCAAATTAGAAACAAAATGAAAATTTACTACTAAAAATTTTTTTTTAACATAAATTATATTAATTTTCTCTTAAAGAATGACAAACATCAAATCAACTATAATTCAGCCAAAAAAAAAAAAAAAGAGATTTAGAATAATATAAATAATAGATTAAGAAAAAGAAAACAAAAATCTCATCAGAAATTCAGGAGGGAATCGATCTGCTCTAATCGATGTGGGATTGCATCTAAGTTCATCAAACTCATCAACGTAATTACAATTTGAATCTAATTGAATCGAAGAAAAACAGAGTCCCATCTTCTTCTCGATGGGGTTGCAGAAAAATTTACATCAATTTCTCAAAGGATCTCAAGATCCAATTTGCCAGAAGAAGGGAAAGAAATCAAATCTCGGAAGCAACTGAAAATGGCGACGAATCATTTTTTTTTTTAATTCGTGTTCATACCCTTCTTACGAATCGCCATGCTTGTGCCAACAAACGAGCATCGCAACGCAGCGTCTCATGATGTAGAATCGGGCCTTCTGTTCCTTGGCCAAGCTGCTGTACTTTCGTCCGATCGAAGAAGAGCTCTTCTGCGAGTAACTTCGAGGAAGATCATGGGGAGTCTTGGAATTGGAAGCTGGGAAGCTTTTCTGTGAAGAACATCGCAGCAATGGCGATTTGGAGGTCGAGCCACTCCTGGAGAACGACGACTTAGCATTCGTGGAAGAATGGTAACTACTCCCTGAACCTTCCTTCTTCGATGGATTCCATTTCTCGTCCATTTAATGTGAGGTCAGATGGGGATGCAGGCAAGGTGTTTGTGAAAATGCCTGTGAGAGTGATAGTTGGTTTGAAATGCGAGAAAGAGATGCAGAAGAGTGGGATTCTAGTGGGGTATTATGGCATACTTAAAATAACTTATGATTGAGATTTGAGAGGAGCTGTGAATTGATGGGAAAGGAGAGTGAGTGAGTGATGATGATGCTTGTGGGCGGTAGAGACTGATCAGTGATCATCTTCTACTCTCCCAATTAAGCCATTGTGGGCTTTTTATTTGTGGGTGTTGGAGGCGGAGTTTGTGCCCATTTGGGGGTTAATATTTGATTTTGCAGACATGGGCATGTGTAAAAAATGATGCTCTTTCGTTCTCTCTCTGTAAAATTTGGTGATTCGAGCTCTTTGTACTGTGAAGATCTATCGTTTTCTTTGCATTGGACTCACTTCTTTGTGTACTGTGCTGAATGGTGCTGCTAGCTGGTCTATTATATATGCTCTTTTCTCTCTCTCTCTCTCTCTTCACATTCTTCTCTGTTCTGTGTGTGTTTTAGAGAGAGAACAAAGAGAGAGACAAACAGAGGCATCCATTCAATCTGGGGAAGTGGAAGGAAATGGGAGCAGTGGAAAGGAGACAGTTTGCTAGCTGTTTATGACGTGGAAGGTATGTGTCTCACTCACCTCAAATTCTACAAATAGATCAAATGCATTTCAATTCAAAACAAAACAAATTCTTTTTTCTTTTTGTTTTTCCCTTTTTCTTTTTCTCTCTTTGAAATGGTTGAGTATCTCTGCACAATAAGGGCTTTGCCTTTTTCATTTTCAAAAGAGGGGGAAAACATGCAATTATTTGCCTATTTTTGTTCTTATTAGAAGAGAAGGGATCTATGATTCAACCTTTTCTTTTCCCCTCTGTCCTTTTGTTATGCATCATTTTTCTCCCACCTTCAAGTCTCTTCATCAAAATCTACTCAACAAAGTTCCCTCTTTTAGTTTCTCTAATGGCTTTGCCTTTCACTCTACTTAGTGAAAGTCCATACCCCAAAAAAGGCAAGCATATTTTAACAGACAGAAGAGGAAACACCATTTTTAAACACATTTAGATGAACAGTGCATTGCTGATGCTTGAGTTTATTGGGTTTGAAGAGAATTTGAGCATCCGTAGAAACATAGCTAGTACCACCGTAGTAACATACTCCCTCTGTTCACACCATGATTTTGTCTTGATAAATACATCTTTAATACTCAGTGAATCTCACAGCATCGATGCTGACATGACAAGCAAATAAAGGGAAGGAGTATCCATGCTCCAGTAGTACTATATATTTTCTCGACTTTGAATTGAATGGTCAAACAAAAGTAGTTGATGGGTCAAAGGAATGATCACATGGTATGTTGTGGTTTTACAGTTAAAACCCAAATTGCAACAGCTCCCTCACTCTCTGGGGTTGATTATTATTAGTATTATTATTAGTATTATTTTGTTTGAAATTAATTACATTATTAATCATGTGGGACTCAGAAAGTGGGTATTTGAGTGTCCCACATGCAATCATGTGAGGTTAATATTTGGAAGGGATAGAAAATGAAGGGGTGGGATTTTATTTTCTCTGCTAGTTTTGTACTACCATTAATATTTTATCTATTTGTTTATTTTCTAGCTGTGATTCTGATTTCAATGCAGCCTTTTAAATTCATAAACATGTTTTCTTTCTTTCAATAAAATAAAAGAAACCCACATATTACTAACTAGCTAAGTGTTGTAATGTAGGTTTGGAGATACATACATTTGATTAAGTTTGGGTTCCTTCTTTTCCTGTTTGGATTTGTAATTTGGTCAATTTAGACCGTTTTCTATTACCTGTGTGGTGTAATAAAGTTTGCGTCTTTAAAAAAAAGATTAATTTGATTAAGTTATTTTTAGAATATTCTTTAACCCTAACAAGACCTTTAAAAAAAGTGTTTTTTTTTTTTTTTTTTTTTTTTTTGCAAGAATTTTTAAAGTGTTTTGAGGACAAGAAGACAATATTTGGCATGAGTTTTTTTTTTGACTAATACGACAATATCCGCAGCTTTTGGGTTCCCCATGATCAATGTATGAATTAAAGACAGATTTGAAAATCAGCTTTTTTTTTTTCTTTTTTTGAAAATACATCTTGAGACTCCATAACATAATATTGGTGTCATATAAATGATAATAATAATTAATGTTGTGATAAATATAAACTTGAAATTTGATTTCTATGGATGTGATTGTAAATGTGATTCCAAATCATGTAAGATACATTCGAGCATTAACATTAAGATATCCAAATCAAAATCAGCCACAAAAATCAAGATATTCTAGTTTTATAATCGGCTTAGGCTTAGTTTGGCGATACTGTAGCTTCTAAAATAATTGTTGTTAACTGTGCTTTTAAGAAAATCAGTTGTATTACGAAGTAAATTAGTGTTTGGTAAATTTTAGCGTTATAAACGAAAAAGCAAGTTGAGGTGTTTGGTAAATTAATATTATTATTGCAGCTTAATTATATTTTTTCAATAAATAAATTTAATATTGATATTTAATTTCAAAATTTTAAAAGATATTTCAAAATTATTTTAAGATAATTATTTTTTTGAAACATATAAGATAATTGTTTTAAATTTTATATGATTTAAAATATAATCTTATGTTTAACCAATAATGTTTTTATATTTTACTAAGAAATATAATTTGCTACTTGTATTGGAAAAAATATTATTTCAATTTAAATAAAAATAAAAACAAATAATTTCAAATGAGTATAAAATAATAGAATAAAAATATGTTACATTAAAAAAATGATTCACATAAATCAAGTCTAAAACGTATAGAGAAGATAAATAGTTAGTTACAGATTAGATTCTTAGGGAAGCTAAACGGAAAAGCTACAATTATTAGATTTTGCAAATGAACGTGGTTGAAAAAGTACTTTTATAAAAATTAATTTATAATCTGTTTTATCAAACGCTAAAAACGGCTAAGATTCTTTTTTAATCACTTCAACCATCTCTAGAATCAACGCCAAACGCACCCTTAGTCTTGAATTTAATTCTAGTAGCCTTATAAATATGACAAAGATTTTTATATCAAATTTGGTAATTAAAAAACATTTTTTGTCCCTAAGCTTTCATGAAAGTAACAATGTAGTCTCTGAATTTTAAAATGTCACAATTTAATGTATGTACTTTGTAACAATTTAGTCCTTAAACTTTAATATGTAACAATTTAGGGGCGGTTTGGAATACATTTTAATTTAAATGTTTTTTAAGAATGCATTTTGTAAAAAAATATTTTGTATAAAAATTGTTTAGAATTTAAACACTCATATGTTTGGTTGCATTTCCTCATAAGTGTTTTTATACACAAGTTATTGTATACTTAAAAACTCTTTTTAAAGGAGTTGGTTTCAAGTGTTTATCTCAAAATGGTTTATTTCTCAATCTCATTTTCTAATAAGTCATTTTTAGTGGTTGTCAAACACTAGAAATTTTTTCAAAATGATTTTTTTTTTTCAAAATTAAACACTTGAAAAGTTAAACCAAACACACCCTTAGTCTCTATAATTTCAGATTGTACCAAGTGTATGTTTGGTTTAACTTTTTGGTTTAACTTTTCAAATGTTCAATTTTGAAAAAAAAAAATCTAGTGTTTGACGACTGCTAAAAATGAGATTGAGAAATAAACCATTTTAAGAGAAACACTTTAAAACAATTTTTTTTCTTAAAAAAGAGTTTTTAAGTATATAATAACTTGTGCATAAAAACACTTATGAGGAAATGTAACCAAACATATGAGTATTTAAATTATAAACAATTTTTATACAAAATGTTTTAAAAAAATGCATTCTTGAAAAACACTTTTAGGTATTACAAATGAGCCCTAAATTTTTACATATTAAAGTTTAAGGACTAAATGTAACCAAACATAAGAGTGTTTAAATTCTAAACAGTTTTTTAAAAAATGCATTCTTGAAAAACACTTAAACTAAAAGGTATTACAAACGGTAACTAAATTGTTACATATTAAAGTTTAAAGATTAAATTGTTACAAATTTGAAAGTATAGGAATCAAATCATTACAAACTATAGTTTAGGGGATAAATTTTTGTTACTTTGATGAGGTTTAAGGACCAAAAGTGATTTTTAACCTATCAAATTTTCTTTTCATTTTCATTTATCACCTGTAAAAATAATTGCTCAACTAAGTCACTAAATTATGTATGTGTTGGGATATTAGAGGGCACACTCCTTTAGGAACATGTCCTAATAACCAAGGCCTTGGAGTGAATGTTGTGTAAATATTTCTTTATTTGATCGATCATTTAGGTCTCGTTTGATAATTATTTTGTTTTTGGTTCTTGATTTTTGAAAATTAAGTCTATAAACACAGCTTCTATCTATAAGTTTCTTTGTTTTGTTATCTATTTTCTTCCCATGTTTTCACAAACCAACATAAGTTTTGAAACTAAAAAAAGTAGTTTTCAAGGGCCCGTTTGGTAATGTTCTCGTTTCTTGTTTCTTGTTTCCAATTTTATTAAGAAATCTAAGCATTTAATAACTATGTATGTTTCTTATTCTCATTTTTTAGAAACACTCCCAAAATTTGTATAGAACTTTTGGGAACAACTAAAACTAGTTTCTCCTTTTTTGTTCTTGTTTCCAATTTTTTCCAAACATAAATAAGAATATAAGTTTATTATTATTGAATGTATAGGTGTCAGGGTCATGAAATTCTATTTTTCTTTATTAAAAATGAAGAAACGGAAACAAGAGACGAGAACGTTACCAAACGGGCCCCAAAAAACTTGTTTTTGTTTTTGGAATTTGGCTAAGAATTCAAACGTATCCGTAACAAAGATGAAAACCTTGATAAGGAAATTAAGGGAAAACAAACATAATTTTCAAAAACCAAAAACTAAAAACTATGGCCACGTTTGATAATCATTTGGGCTCCGTTTGATAATCATTTGGTTTTTGGTTTTTGGTTTTTGAAAATTAAGCTTGTTTTCTATCAATTTCCTTACCATGATTTTTATGTTTGTGAACGACACATTTGAATTCCTAGCCAAATTCCAAAAACAAAAACAAGTTTTTGAAGACTACTTTTTTTTAGTTTTCAAAACTTGACTTGGTTTTTGAAAACATGGGGAGAAGGTATATAACAAAACCAAGAAACTTAGTGGTGGATGTATTGTTTTTAAGCTTAATTTTCAAAAACCAAATGGTTATCAAACGGAGACTTGGTTTTTAAAAATTAAGCTCATTAAATACAACTCCCACTTATAAGTTTCTTTATTATGTCATCTACCTTCTTCCCATGTTTTAAAAAACCAAGTCAAGTTTTGAAAACTAAAAAAAGTAGGCCATGTTTGATAACCATTTGGTTTTTGGTTTTTGGTTTTTGAAAATTATGCTTGTTTTCTCCTAAATTTCCTATCATGGCTTTCATCCTAGTTAAGGTTGCATTTGAATTCCTAGCCAAATTTTAAAAACAAAAACAAGTTTTTGAAAATTACTTTTTTTTGTTTCCAAAATTGGACTTGGTTTTTGAAAACAAGGTAGAAAATTGATACTAAAACCAAGAAACTTATAGGTGGAAGTATGTGTGTATAAGCTTAATTTTCAAAAACCAAAAACCAAAAACCAAATGGTTATCAAACGGGGCCAAAGTTTTCAAAAACTTGTTTTTTTTTTTTTTTGAAATTTGGTTAAAAATTCAAATGCCTCCATAACAAATATGAAAACCATGGTAAGAAAATTAGAAGAAAACAAGTATAATTTTCAAAAATCAAATGGTTATCAGATGAGACCTTAAATTTTAGATGTCAAAATTTATACTGAGCATTGGTCAAAGATAATCTTAAAGAAGTTTGATCGGAAAGTGCGGTAAAAATATATATATTTAAATTTAGTAGCAATTGGGAGTTAGGGACTCAAACATGTGCTCTCTCGATCTAGAGCACATATTTTATGCTAGTTGAGCTATGCTCAGTGTCACGGTCGTACCTTTCCAACCGTGCGGCGCCATGATCTTGCACGCGACCATGGCCAGCCTTAAGGGTCATCTCTAACCCATAACACTTTTTCGCGAGACTTTGGTGCTTCATCGGACCTTAGGCGAGGTTCTCCATCCTCAACCGAACTCGAATCATCTTGCAGCGGAATAACATTCGGTCATACACGTCGCCCGTACGTGTATTTTCACTCATATGCGACTCTAGCCGACTTGCCTCCACTCTAGGCCAAGTCCTAAGGCTCAACCTTGCCTCTACATCAGGCCAAGGTCATATAAACGCAACGTCACATCTCATTTCATCATCCTCTATCTCGAGAACACGGCCCACACGCTTCTACATCGATCTGAAACTTCGCCAGGATGTGTTCGGACCCTTCAACGGGTCAAAACGGCCTTAAAACGCTCAACCGGAGCTTACCGGGTGATTTCAGCACTTACCGGGACCTACCGGGGCATTATAACGCTTACCGGGGCTTTTCGACGCCTACCGGGGCTTATCGGGCCATTATAATGCTTACCGGGACATTTCGGGCAAATACCGTGCCAACCGGGAACTATCGGGTTCCACTGATGCTTCACGATGCCACCCCGAGCCTCGGGATGTCATCTGACTTAACCGCTCGCTCGGACCTGCTTCTCGAGAACCGACCCATGGGCTTTACTTATAATCGGGGCCTCCCAGACATCCATCCATCCGGGCATATCGAGGCATGAACCCTTCCGTGTCATGCCGAGTCATTTTCGTATCGCGTGCCGCAGCCCGGCCATATGGTGCAACCTCTAGCCCATGGGCGGGGGCGCAATGTCGGCACACCCGTGCCGCCCGACACTGTCCTTGGAAACCCATTCCCAAAGGAAGACGCCCAAGACACTCGTCTTGCAACGCTCGCCCACGCCATGACACACGCATGTGCCATGGGGTAGCTCACTTAGGCCACAGGGCCCAGGGGTGGTGGAGAGCTGACACCATGCCTCCCCCTATAGTACATTCTGAGGCATATTTGGTCTGACACCCTTGCACGTCATATTCACGAGGAGTCATACGCCAACGTGGAGCGCCCGTCTGGTGTCCGATTGACATGAAACTTTGCGGGCTTGCATACTTCACTCATATGCACTTAACTCCAGAGCCGCTCGTCAAAACTCACGACGGAACCCCGACTTCCGAGGTCATGGCCCGGGGCCCCATCTGACCCCCATTAAGCATACCACTGACGCGTCTGACGACACTGTTGCTTCTCAATATGCTCATGCCTTCTTGTGACATCAATGTCCACTCATCTTGGTGTGTTGGATGATGCATCGTCCTCCTCGATCGCATCATGGCACTTCTCTCTCTCGGCCCTCTGACATGGCCCGATGGGCGACACTCGACGTGCCACCACTTCACTGTCTGCTCAGTGAGGGTCACAACCTACTCTCTTCTAGTATGGTTGTGACACTCAGCTTGACTTTTTACATTAATGTTTTTTTTTTAATTAAACAATATTTGGGATGGAGGGATCTAACTTTTTAGTCAATGATATATGTCAATTATTGTTGAATCATGTTCATTTTGTACGGTTACCAACTAACAACTAATAGAAAAAGAAATATAATGTTGTGAGAAGTAAATACATACTATCATATAGAGATAAAATGTTGATATACATTTGAACAATTCACTAGTTTCATCTATTCACTAGTTTCATCTATATGAAATGAATGTGGTCATATAATAGATTCATGATAGATGGATGCTTTGGTTCAATAATGAACATCCATGCCAAGCCAAAAAGAAAAAGGTAGAACTTATCCATACTATATAAATGATATTTTATAAAGAAAAACATAAAATAACAAAATATAATACAATACTACATTTAAAATAACTTATTTTTGAACTTACAATAAAATATTTGTATTTATATTTATATTTATATGAATATAGAAAATGTGATTGCAACTCATGTACTTGGTCTAGATCCCCTAATTTTCATATGCCACCTACTTTTAGAAATAATCACTCAAGTTAATTTCAATGACTTATGAAACAAAGAAAATATTCAAAGTTGTTGAAGTAATTAATTTTGGTGTTCAAATCAAACCACGGAAACAAAATATAGAGAGCTAACAAAAATATAACTCAACTAACATAAAACTTGTATCCTCGATCAAGAGGTTAGAGGTTCACATTCTCACCCCACGTATTGTTAAAAAAACAAAATATAGAAAAAATATAATGCAAATATCAACGTTGGAATATTTTTAATATAGTTCCGCCTTTACTGACATAAACATTGTACTAATGATTAAGAGGTCTGTAGTTCAAATCCCCACATCTCACACGTTAATACAACGTTAATACAGGGAGAGTGAAGCAAGTCTCTTATTTTGGACCATCTTGTCATATTTGAACCAAAATATCTAAAAGCTAACTATAAAGGAACAAATATGTGTCTTTGAATAACTCACCCACTAAATCCATGTGACAAATAATATGTGACAAAACATATCTATAATGATTGATATATGTTGGTCTAGTTATGAGTCTTTCATACCAATCAAACAAAAACACATCTCATCATAATATAATATTAGAAAAGAAGAAAATCATAAAATAGAAAAACAAAAAGTCTAATATTACACCTAAAGCAACACATTTTTTATTTTATAACAAGATATATTGTATAAAATATTCATAATATCTTAAATATTATATTTAGGTTAAAGAACACCTTTAGTCTATGAAGTTTTGTGAAAGTAACAATTTAGTCCTTAAACTTTTGTTTGTAACGATTTAGTCCACCTACTTTCAGTTTTTTTTTTAACAATTTTTAGCTATGAAATTTTAGTATGTAATAATTTAGTTCCTATATTTTAAAATTTATAACAATTTAGTTTCTATCGTGAAAAAAATATTGGTAATATTTAAATAACTTTTTTACATATATGGATTGTTAAATGATTAATAATCAAAGGTGTTTATAAACCAAAAGGACTAAATTACTACATAATAAAAATTGACACTTTATTTTGGTGGTTCTTTTTACGTAGTAGGAACTAAATTATTACAAATTTTAAAGTATAATTAAAGACTAAATTGTTAAAAATTTTAAAGTACAAAAGACTAAATTGATAAAAATTTAAAAGTACAAAAGACTAAATTGTTACAGATTAAAATTTACGAACTTAAAAGCAAAAGAACTTTTTAGCCAATTTATTATTTTTGTAAAAGTATCATAAAAGTGATGATACACTTAAATTTTAATTATTTCAAGAAACTATATTATTTAGTTATATCATTTAATAAAAAGTTATATTATAAAAATCATGATTCTACTTTCTTTTTTCTATTTTTATTTTGAAATAACCTACCTAACCCAGACATATCATTATTCATTACTATGGGGAGTTAAAATGGATTAAATAATTTTTTAGGTTAAAAATACTATTTTTGTCTATTTCAAAATTAATCTTCATTAGCTTAATATAAAGTTTTTATAATAATAACAACCATAAACTAGGCCCCGTTTGATAACCATTTGGTTTTTGGTTTTTGGTTTTTGAAAATTTGGTTTGTTTTCTTCCAATTTTTCTACCATGGTTTTCATATTTGCCAATGACACATTTGAGTTCCTAGCCAAATTCTAAAAACAAAAACAAGTTTTTGAAAACTACTTTTTTTAGTTTTCAAATTTTGCTTGGTTTTTAAAAAAAAACTTGTAGGTGGAAGTAGGATTTATAAGCTTAATTTTCAAAAACCAAAAACCAAAAACCAAATGGTTATCAAACGGGGCCTAAAATATTAAATTTGGACATAAATTATAAAGTACAATAACCAAAATGATGTATTTTGATGTTTTTTTTTCTTTCTTTTTTCTTAGTGATGTTTTATCCTCCATTCCTTTCCATCTTTAAACCATTTTTAGATCCATGGGAAAAAAAACACTCGTATCATCCATCATTAAGATATCTGTTCTTTATTTGAAGTTGGAGGTTAAAATTTTCATCTCATATTTAAATATGGTCAATATACTCATTCTGAAGACGATTTTTCGAGATTAAAAAAACCAAAGGCATTACTTCAGAATTTTCGAGATTAAAAAAACCAAAGGCATTACTGTTAGTTGTTGGAGATTCAAATTCCTAATGTCTCCAACCCATCAACGCACACGTATAATATACAAACAAACGGTAAATAACTCATATTAGGTATACTCAAAGATCAATAGGGCCAAAGTGAGCATAGCTCAATGATAATTGAGTTTCACCTTCAACCAAAAAAATGAATGAAATAATTCGAACCTCTAATCTTTTGAACAACGTACATGTCAATTATTACTAAACTATACTATGTTTGGAAAATGTTTCAAAATCACTGTTGTGTGTTTGAAATCACCTTCAAACATGTCTTTATTCATTTAAATTTAATTTTTTGTAGTGATTTTAAATATGTGAATTTCAAAATCACTAGAGAAAATGACCATATAGGGAGATCAACAGATTCATAGAAGAAAGCCTTGGACCAAATGGGCTAAATCGTGACAAGAAGAAGAAAAAAAACTACTTAGAAGTTAAAACAGAACTTAAAATTGATTTTTTTTTTATCCCAAAAAAATCACTTTAATAAAGGCATTTAAATACGAAAATTTAAAACACATTTGATTTTAAATTCGAAAATTGAAGACATATTTTGGACTAAAATCAATCTAATTAGTATTTCGAATTCTTAAATACATATTTTTAGAAAAGCATAGTTCAACTTGGACTAAAGTGTTTTTTTTTTAGAATATGTGGGGGTGAGAATTCGAACTACCGACCTTATGGTCACTGGTATAACTTTATGTCAATTGAGTTATGCTCTTGTTCGCTATCTTTTTAATTAAGACATCCATTTGGCCTTAATTTAAACATCCATTTGGCCTTAATTCCAATCTTATGAAGTCGAACTATAGAATAAAGACACAAAAATAAGACTTCAAAATACGTATATTTAACCTATGTTTTTTTTTTCTTCTTTTTACATTCATGATACAATAATATTACACACAAATCTTTAAAAAAAAAAAAAAACATAGCTCACTTAGCATAAAACTTATCCTAATAATGAGGAGATTTGTAATTCGAATCTTCGAACCCCAGTTGCCAAAATGTAACTAAATCCAAAAAAGTGAGAAATATATATATATATATACACGTATGTGTATATAGAAGCCGCTAACAACCGCTCCGATCACCGACGGCAACGGTCGGAACCGCCAAAAAGAATCGTTCAAGATCATCAGCTGGCAGTTGGAAATACCCAGTCGCAGGAGCCTCACGCTTCTTCGCCGCCGCAACAGGCTTCTTCCTCGGGGGCGGCGGTGGCGCCGTTGCCGGCGGAATCCGAAACTCCCCTCGCTCCGGCGTACGGCAGCCGTCCATCGGATACCTCTGAATCTTTAGAGTAAAGGGAAGAGAAATTTGAAGGACGCGGGTGAGTAGAATTTTTGTGGTGGGTAAGAGTAAGAGTAACAGCTAGGTGTTGTATAACATGCACGTGGCGCAATCTGGTGAGGCCGCGATCTATGTGGATCTACGTGGCGCGTTTTGACCGTCCCACCTGGATTCTGCGCTGTCACTCTAGAACAAATTGCGCGGGAAAATCTGGACTACGAAATTTCAAAGAAATTAATTTACTATATTACGAAATTTCTTTTTCCTCTCATTTTTTGTTGTTGGGCCGGGCCTTACGCACTCACCCTCCAGCTTTTATTTATTTATTTATTTTTTTGAAATAAGCTTTTAATTCAGTTAAGTCATATTATTTAGGGGCAATTGCACCTATAGCAAACATATTGCACAAATAGAAAAAAAAGTAAAACTATTTGCACAAATAGCACAAAGTGACCTTAAGTTACAAAAATACCCTTTTTATCAACAGCTATCTGTGAGAAAGAATTATCAGTGCCTATCACTAATAGTAATTGATAGACTTCCTATCAATTAATCGGAGTCTATTATCAGTGATAGACACTGATAGAAATGATTAAACGAAATCTATCAACATGATAGTTTATCAGTGTCTATCGTTGATAGTCACTAATACATTGAATTAATTAGAGTCTATCAGTGATAAACATTGATAGAAAAGATTATATACGGAGTCTATCAGCATGATAGTCTATTAGTGTCTATCATTGATAGTCACTAATACACCGAATTAATTGGAGTTTATCGGTGATGTACACTTATAAAAAGAATTATACGGAGTCTATTGATAGTTTATCAGTGTCTATCTATCAGTGATAGACTCCAATTATCAGAATCTATCAATGATAAACACTGATAAAAAGAAATATTATACAAAGTTTATAAGCATGATAGTCTATCAGTGTCTATCACCGGTAGTCACTAAAAGACTCCACTTATTCAGAGTCTATTAGTGATAGACACTGATAAACTCTTATTATCAAAGTCTATCAGTGATAGACACCGATAGAAAGAAACTGTAAGGAAATTAGTAGAATTCACACACAATTCAAAATTAAATAGGGGTAAAATAGAAATTATGGAATTTTATTCTAATAAATTGACAGTATTGTGCTATATTTGCAATTAGGAAAACCCTAATTGCCACCTCACGCAATTTTCCTATTAATTATACACAATAAAACTGGACATTTTTTTTAATTAATATTGTATTTTTTAAAACTTATTAGTAAAATAAAGTTGTTTTGAAACTCAGGTTTAAAATTCACTTTGTAGGAGAGACATAATGTGGCGAGCTATCAAGAGAAATTTTACAAAATAAAAACAAGTTTTAAGTAACCTAGGCGTGATTTTAAACAACACATTGTGGTATTATATTGGTAATCTGGCAGTATTAGTATTTAGAGCATTTTGAGCTTGAATTAGACGGAACGTATATTAACATTGTCAGATTACCAATAGGTCATCTCTTCAAGAGACGAACGATTTACGTTAACAAATGTTTTTTTAAAAAGCGTTTGTTTAACGTGTTTTTTAAATTTCGAAATTACTATTTTTTTTTTAAATTTATCATCGATAGTTTGTCTTGTCACGTCAACATGTTGTCTGGATTTTAAACTACAATATTAAAATAATAAGTTTCAAAACAACTCTATTTTACTAATAAGTTAAAAAAAATATATGTCTCAATAATTATCTATTCAAGTCAATAATTTCTCAGTTCAAATGTATGGCTTTCAAACTTTTATCATATTTATTCTATTTCAATTTCTGTTGATACTTTGCTAAGTTCTCAATCATGTTTTAAAAAGATATTTCAATCTTTATCAATAATTTTTCGTTAATCAATATCTTAAAAGATATTTCAATGACAATATCTTAAAAGATATAAAACAAGATATAACTATAAATTACAAAAAAACCCATCATAATTTTCCGAGAAAATAGGTTTAAATTTATTATGATTTTTGAAGTTTGTATTTATCTTGTTTTATATCATAAGATATCTAATCAATCATCAATATTAATTTCAAAGATAGTGAAAATTATAGTCAAGAATTTTTTTATTTTTTATTTTTGAGTAAGTCAACATTTGAGATGAAGGAATTCGAACTTCTGACCTCTTGGTCGAGGGTATATGCCAATTACCGCTGAACTATGCTCACTTTGGCTATAGCCAAAAATTTTAGAGAGAAAAGTTGAGTGATATAGTATCTTTCCTCTTTTATTCCAATAAATGTCTTCATGAGTAAATACTATAAATATCTAATATTATTTTTTTCCCACACATCAATTGACTTATTGTAACACCTAGTCACACCACACTTTGATGATATATCTTTAATTTGACAATTATCTTTACACATGTCCTTTGGCCAAGCTTTTAACACATTAACATCTAATATTTTATTATATATATGCCTACTTATTCTCTACTTCTTTGCATTATTATTACAACATGTTCCACAAAAAGTTCCACAAGAAACATATTTCCATGTATAACTTGTCAAGATCAATTTGGATACTCACTCAAGCAACCACTATAAGAAAATGAGAGGATGTACTTGGTGTATCACCCACAAAAATATCTTTGTTTTTAACCTAATTTTCAATCCATAATAATTAATGATTCGTTTGATCATGTTTTTGTTTTTAAAACGTATGTCTCTTCTATTGAAATGTTTGTTTGTTGTATAATATATTTTTTTAAATCTTAAGTTAATTTAGAAACTAAAAAGAAAAGTAGTTTTGAAAAAACGTATGGTTTTTGGTTAGTGAAAATTAAGTAAAGAAATAATTATTTTGTTGTTGCCTAATTTATAATTAGAAAAAGAAACTATAAAGAAATTAGGAAGAAAATGGGGATCTCGATTAAAATTTTCATTAACATCTCATCAAAAGCAAACTAAATTTATGGCAAAGTGAACATAGGTCAGTGGTAATTGGCATGTACCTTCGACCAAGAGATCAGAAGTTCGAATCCCCACCCCAAATATTGTTGAACTCAAAAAAAAAAAAAAAAAAAAAAAGAAGAAAGAAAACTAAAATTTAGATTAATGGTGTGTGAATCTGAACATAACTCAATATAAATAAGACACCTATTGCACCTATTGTAATTCTTAAGCTTGATGGGTTGATGTCCATCTCCACACTTATTGAACTAAAAAAAAATGCTAGATTAAAGTATATAATTTTTAATACTTACATGATATAATATTGTCTATTTTTGACTTAAGTTCTATAGTTTTATATTGTCTTCTTAAGATTGATGGGTTTTAATACATGTTTGTATTAATACATTTTTTAGTTCACATTATGAACATCTAATTTGAAATTTGATGCCAAATTAACTACTTAGACTAAAAATAATTTCTCTTATTAGTTTAGAGACTAAAATAAACACTTAATTATAGAACTTCGAGAATGAAAATTAAAAAATTTTATTACAAGTTTAGTTTCTGAGCTTTCAGAGTTGTATCAATTAGGTTCCTGAACTTTAAAAAGTACCAATTGGCAATGAGTAGAGTGACCCTTGTAGCTTTTCGGACCGAATACCCGTTTGGGTTTAATAGGCTCTGATACCATATTACATTATATGGGCTTCCATCTCAAAACCAATTGGCTATGAGTAGGGTGACCATTGTAGCTTATAAATTGTAAGGTCTCCACTGATCTTTTCAATGTGGGATCCTCAACATGCCCCCTCAAGATGATGCCTCTTTAGGTTCACCATTCTTGGATTGGATCCCAAACAGGTATTCGGTCCAAAGAAAAAAAAATTGGGATCCGACCCAAGAATGGTGAACCCAAAGAGGCACCATCTTGAGAGGGCATGTTGAGGATCCCACATTGAAAAGAAAAGTGGAGACCTCACAATTTATATGTTAGAAGGGTCACTCCACTCATTGCCAATTGGTTTTGAGATGGAAACCCATGTTATCTAATACCGGACATATTCGAAATTTTCAAAGCTTAATCAATCTCTACTATATAAATTTGAATTTCAGGTCTATTGAGACTAAACTTCCAATTTTATGTATCTAGTAGGCTTGTGAATTTTTAAAAATGTCGAATAGGTCAATGACTTATTAGACACAAAATTTAAAAGTTGAAGGATTTATTGGACACAAAAATGAACATTTAAGGACTTATTGGATAATTTTTAAAGGTTAAAGACCTATTGGGAACAAAATTGAAAGTTTGCGGACCTAGCTATTTGAAACGTTTAAAAGTTCAGAGACTAAATTTGACACAATCAGAGACCAAACATGTAATTTAACCAAATTAAAAAGAAAAAAAAAAGACTAAAATAGAAGTAAAAATGGAATCAAAATCTTTCTATATTATCATTACTTTGAACATTGCTTAAAATGGAGGATATATATAAGTTATGTACAAAGCACGTACGTAATCTTCCTTTTTATAAAGAAATTTAGAGACGTGGCAACATTCAAAACCCACCTTTTAATGGAAAAAACCATACCTTTCTTTTCTTGTATCAAAAGCCAATATCACTTTGTCTTTTTCATTTAAATATCATTCTCTACCTTACTTTCTTTAGTTATAAATCTCAAAAGATATATTTTCTTTATCTAGCACTATCACAATTATGTCAAGCAAACAAGTAACAACAAAGCTCAAACAGATGGAAAAGAAAAAAGAAAAGGATATGTCAAAAAAAAAAAAAAAAAAAACTTAATATATTTAGAGATCGTGTGAATATGTTATTCATGTGCTACTTGACGCATAAAACTCGATTTATTATTGATAGCTGTCCAAAAGGGAGTTATTTATACCTTATTCTATGATGATTTATATGTTAATGGTCTCATATGGATGTGTTATTAGATGAATATATTATGTTTTAACTTAATTATATATAAGAATTGATGCTTGGGAGTTCTTTTGCAGAAAAATGAATGTTGATTAGATTGAGAGAGCAAAGTCCGTTGATCCAGCAAAACAGTTAGCAAAACTGACCACGTGATTCATTAAATGAGGTGGCGTTTGCAATTATCCATCAACAAAGTTTATTTCTTTCAAATTGCATGCTTACTTGTCCAAATATGTTAATGGGATAAGAATTTAATTTAATGATGCATCAACTATTTCTTAACAAATAATTTATGAAGGAACAAATTGAAAGATTATCTAAAAGATTAGGAATCATTTTGTCTAATTAGCCAAAAACAAATATTAACCTCTTGGTCGGAATACAAGCTTTATGTCAGTTTGAGTCATGTTCTTGTTGGCTCCTGGGAGATGAAAGAAACATATGTAGGTCTCCCTTACTATAGTCATATCATCCTCCTTTGAAAGTTTAATGGTAGCAAAGGCGACGATGGATATAATGACAACAATGATGATGACATCGAAGAGGATTTTCGAAAAAGAGAAACGATTGTACTAGCAAAGTTATCCAAGATGGAGAAGAGATGTTTCAACTCATAGTTGTCACGTCATTTTTTCGTTAGTCAACTTAATTTTAAAATAAGTTTAGGATTTATTTTAAACTTTTTGTAAACTTTACGAATTAAAAGTTTCCCTTTTAAAATTTTGAAAAGGAAAATACTTAGCTACATCCGGTATGTAGGGAGCCCATTTAAATCTTGACAACTAACAAAGGAAATGGTAGAAAATGGAAAAAACTTTTTTATCTCTCATAGTTGTCAACATTTCAATGGTAGTATGCAGGAAGATCCCTACATATCGATATGCATTCAAGTATTGTTCTTTTAAAAGCCTAAAAGACATCAAATTCAAACACCCCGTATATCTTTATCATAACCCAACAATCACCGCCGTCAAATTCAACTGTTACGTAAATTAATCCAATCATTTTCTTCCACGTGGACACCGACCATCACCGATCTCCAAACGTAAAAGTAACGTGGGTGAATCTCATACGTTCACGTGTCCATTAGATTACGTAAATCTCTGAGAGTTAGAGTAATGACGTGTTGCGAGTTGTTGTAAGTTGTAAGCGGCCGCAGCAAACCCGAACCCTTCTGAAGCGAAAAACTGGGAACGACAGTCTTCTGAACACGTGCGCACGTGTAGCGTACATGTGTATAGTACTGATGCCAGCTGTGACGTATTTGGTACCTGTATTGTATATGTCATTAATAATTTTAAAATATACACTTGGCAAAAAAGGATTTAGAATTTCAAAAATAAAAAAAAGTTTTATTTCGTTTTGGTGTGAAAATCTTTGGATGCATTTAGTTGGTGATCTGAAAACAGAAATTTAAAAACGGATTCAATAAAAACCGAATTGGATTTCATTTATTCATATATTTGTTTGATAGAAATTGGATCTCAATTTAAACTGTTGTTCAAAATGTGTTTGATAATATATTAATAAACCATAAATTAATTGTAGTTATCAACTAAATATTAAGTTGAATATAAATTATTATTAATTAATTTATAAACATGTTATATGTTATAAATTTTGTATAATTATTATTTTACGATATCATATATTTTTTTTAAAGTAAATTACAATATCATAGAATTTATATTAAATTATACTTATTTTAATTTAAGAAAAATGAATTGAGATCACAGAATCTGAAAATAGTTTTAAAAAACACATCTGTCAATGCATATTTGCCTCTAAATCCAAAAACATAAAACAGAATTCGAGTTTGGTAGTTTCTCATGAAATAATTCATTCTCTCGGGTTGTACTATAGATTTTTTCTTTCGGAAAAATTTTATATTTTTATTAGATTTCATGTTATTATTAAATAATTTTTGGGTAGCTGATAATTAATAGGAAAGTCTTTAAACGAAAAATAAAAATAAAAATAAATAAATAAATAAATAAAAAATAAAAAACTATTTTGTTTATTCTTACTGTAATTTTTTGATAGTGTACTTTTATCATCAACTTCAAACATATTCAATACCATACCTATCTACCCAACCAAAGTAATGTCAATGGTTAAAAAAGAAAAAAAAAAAAAAAAAAAAAAAAAGTAATTTCAATGCATGTTCCAAGCAAGGATGAAAAAATCGACCATATTGGCCGAAATATCATCGATATATCTCTATTTCCATAGGACGGATAAAAGATATGGGGGTAAAATCTTTTTTACCCCTTATCACTTATATCTACGATATATCGACGATTTTGGATGAATATCGGCGATTCTTTATGTATTTATGTTTTTTTAATGTATAATAATATAATCTTTTAATTTATTAACTATAGTATAAAAATCATCTCTTCTTTAAAAAAAAAAATTAACAACATATCTTTGATAATTTTGATTTTTGTGTCTTGATGAATTTTTATTACTTATTTTCTTTTAAAATTTGATATTATTTTTATATTAAAAGAACGGAAAGTTGTCAAAAAAAAATATATCTTTGAACATAGAATGAATTAGAAAGAATAATATCATTACCAAATCAATTATATTAATGTTGGTTTAATAGCCAAAACACATCATGTTATTATTGAATTATGAATCCTGTATTTGTTGACTAAAATTTAAAAGTATTGAAATTTATACTTATTTTTACAATCTTTAATATTATTTATTATTGTATTAATACATATATTAGTTTTATAATTATTTTTTTTTTATAACATATAGGAGTGGAGGATTGAACCTCTAATCTCTTGGTCAGGATATAAGCTTTATGGCAGTTGAGTCATGCTCTTGTTGACATTAGTCTTACAATTATTGATATTCGTTTAAAGTAATAGTTCGTTACATAAATAAAAACTTATTATAGATTTTAACAAAAGAAATTACAATATTTTTATAATTTTATGTAATATTCGTTATTTTTTTCCAGAATATCTGTCGATATATCTGTAAATCTTAATTACTGATATTGCTACCAATATCGATATTTTCATCCTTAGTTCTAGGGACATAATAAAATGAAATCATGTTTGTCCTTTTTTTTTTAGAATATCAAATGAAATCATGTTATTAATTGGTTTTGTTTTTTTGTTTTTTCAAAAAAAGCCACATCATTCATTTAGTAAACAATTGATAGTGTAATAACAACAACAAACTAAGAAGCCAACAAGAGCATAACTCAACTGGCATAAAGTTATACTGATAACCACGAGGTCTGTGGTTTAAATACTCACCCCCATATATTGTCAAAAAAAAAAAAATAATAACTACAAACTAGGATTGTTTAATTTTTTTTTTTTCAATGATAAATTTAACTTGATAATCGTGCCTATTTAACTTTTGAATTTAAAAAACGTTAATTACATATTAGAATTTTCTATTTTGAATTCTAATAAATCTCTACCGTTGAAAAGGTTACTTTTTTTAAGGTGACTTATTGATTCAATTGGACTAATAGTATGGCATGATGTTGGCAAATTAAATAAAAATTAAATGAGGCTTAGCATAAGGAACATGTGTTAAGTTAAAGTCTCTAGCTTGTTGGGGTAAGATCAAAAGCCTAGATGATAGGACCACCAAGCTTACTAAATCGAGCATGACATGGATCGAGAACTCAAAGGTGAAGAGGCCTATCGAACTAAGGCACAACGTCACTCACTCGCGGCCCCCACTATAATGTTAGGTACAAACCTAACACTAGACAGTGAGAAAAATTTTAAATATTGGGAGTACTCATCTTGCCTATCAAGGTATGCAATAACACTGCATTAGTTAACTCAACTTGACATCATCACACTTCAATCTAAGTATTGATCTAAGCATCGAAGCGTGTGGGTCATAGTACTCACATCGATGTAAGTTTCTTTCTCACAGGTCATCTTGATGCCTTGACTCGTCATCTCAAACAAGAACTTACGTGGATTTTGTGACTAGAATCTTGCATCACCATTGTTCACTTTTTTTTTAATCTAGCTTTATTGCTCTTTTCTTTCATATAAGAATATAAGAATTAGAATTGATTCTAATAGGCTAATTGAGTTAATTAGTGTGTCAGATTCCCACTTGTTGATCCAAATTGATGTTTCACGTTATCATTTAGCTTGAAATAATAAAAATGAAAAGGTACCATTAAAATTTTTTAAAATTTAAAAAAATCAAGTCAAGTTTTAAAAAACTTGTTTTAGTTTTTGGAATTTGGCTAAAAATTTAAATGTGTCTTTAACAAACATGAAAATTATTCTAAAAAAAACTGGGAGAAAACAAACATAATTTTTTTAAAAAAAAAATCAGATGATTACCAACCGCGTTAACTATTGATTTATGCTCCGAAATTGGCATGTTATCCTCATATGTTATAAAATATGTTTTTTTTTATTAAAATAAATGGTTTCATTTTTTTTTTCTCGTGAAATATTTTAACTATGGTCTTATCTTTGAAGTTTTACTTATTTTCCATCAATTTTGTAAGCCTCAATTTTTATACTTTAATTTCTTTTTTTTTTTTTTTTCCTATAGGTCGTTGTATCTAAAATTCTAAACTATCCATTATTTCAGTCCTCCAACTAATATTAAATTTCAAAATTTGTTGTAAAAAAATCTAGTATTTTTTTTTAAAAAAATTTATCGTATTTTTAATTAGAATTTAAAAGTTCAAAAGCTGAAATAAAATTTAAGATACATATATATTATTAGAGTATTACAAATTAAATAAGTGGTGAAAAAGGAGTGTTTCGTCAAAGTGAGCATATAATTGCATATATACCCTCGACTAAGAGGTTAGAGGTTCGAATCCTCTAACTCCCAATTTTGTACTTGAATTTAAAAAAAAAACATACACTTTTGGTCCCTGAGGTTTGGGTTAAGTTACACTTTGGTCCATGAGTTTTCAAACTCAACAAAAATACCCCTGAGGTTTGAGATAAGAAGCAATTTGGTCCCTGCCATCCAATTTGTCGTTAAACTCTAACGAACTGCTGACGTGACACCATTATTTTAATTAAAAAATGATTTTTTAATTTTTTTAAAATAAAAATATATAAAAATAATAAAAAATAATATTATTTTATTATTTTTTTAAATTATTTCTCCTTTTCTCTCTTATTCTTCTTCTCCATCTTCTTTCTTCTTCATCTTCTTCCTTTTTTCTTCTTCTTCATATCTCGGCCGCTGGCCGCTGGCCACTGCTCGCCGCCGCCGGCACCTGGTTTTTTTTTTTTTTTCTCTCTCTTCTCCCCCTTCTTTTCTTTTTCTTCCTCCTCCCTTTTTTCACTGTTAAAAAAAAACAAAAAAACAAAAAAAAAAAAAGAACTCCTTTGATTCCGGCGCCTGAGACGGAGGAGGGAGGTCTACCTCCCTCGTTCCAGATGTGGAATTAAAAGGTTTTTGTTAAAATTAATAAATTCCAAAAAGTTTTTACTTGTTTTCTATTAAAGTTAATGAGTAAATCTAACAAAAATTAAATGAAGGGTAATAATTGTAACATAGTTTGAAATCTAGTGTTCAAATCCATCGAATTAAAAGGTTAGAGTAAAAATTGCTACATCATATCAAGTAATTTAGTATATGAATTGTTTTTTAAAATAATAATGATAAATAAATAAATTTATCTGTATTGACAAATTTAGAAAAGATAAAACGAGTAAAGAAAAAAACAAAAAAAAAAAAAACTTTACCTATAATTGAACAAAAATGAAATGGGGTTATAATATGAAATTTGTATTTATCAATTTTTCATATTTTTAATGTGATTTTGCGTTTTAAAATTTTAAATAAAAATCTAGATACACTCAAAATGCTACCAATGTTGTTTTCAGAATTTTCACTATTTGAATTACATAATCCAAAAAACAGGTTTTAAAAACAATTATACTAAACGAATATTTGTTGAATCCATTTGATTCTCAATAAATCGGAAAACATAAAACAACATTTAAATTGCATACCAAAAAACCAAAAGTTGATTTATAAGTTATGGTAAATTTATTTTTTAGATCTGATAATAGGGAGAAAGGAGGAGGGGAAAGGGAAGAAGAAAGGAAGGAAAATGGGAAAGAAGGAGAAAGGGAAGAAGGAGAAAGGGAAGAAAAGAAAGGAAGGAAAAGAGAAGGAAAAAAAAAAAAAAGGGAAAGAAATGTCATTTCGGCGACAACGAACGGCGACGGACGGCGGTGATGGTGGTCTGAAAAAGAAGAAGAAAAGGGAAAAGAGGAAGAAGAAGAGTAAAAAGAGAGAAATGAAAAAATAAAAATAATAATATTTTTATTAATTTAATATTATTTGTTTTTAAAAAATTAAAAAATAATTTTTAATTAAAAAAATATTGTCATGTCAGTCATCTGTTAGTAATTAACAGAAAATTGGATGGAGGGACCAAAATGAAACGAAATCCAAACCTCAGGAACTAAAATGTCGAGTTTGAAAACTCAGGGACCAAAATGAAGCCTAACCCAAACCTCAGGGACCAAAAGTGTACTTTTCTCTTTATTTTTTTTATCAACATTTTTAGTAATTTTATTTAATTACTTGCATGTTTTAAAATTAGTACTAAGTAGTTATCTGAATGATATTATAGGAATTAAAATTATTTAACTCAAAAGCTGTAAAAAAATCAAAAGATTAAAATAATTATGAATAAATAAATATAATATTTACATGTTTTATTTATTATTATTATTATTTATTATTTTTTTTTTTTTTGAGTTCACATGTTTTACATATTTGAAAATGGAGAAATCATGGAATATTTTTTTTTCATTGTATCCCATGTTTTCACATTGGGTGTTCTTAGATCACCATCCAAGCAATACTAAAACCTTTCTAAAATTTGAGATCATAAATAAATAAGATTTCATTCAATAATAATTTCGTTTTTAATTTCTTATTTTTAAAATTTATATTTGTGTCCTCACAATTTTTTTACTAAGGTTTTCATCTTTTTTATTTGGATTCTAAGTCGAATTCCACGAAGAAAAACAAGTTTCAAAAACATATTTGTTTTTAATTTTCAGAACATTTGTGGCAAGTATAGGTTATAAAAGTTGTGTTGTTTTCTCTCCCACTTGTCATCATCACACCTAACTTAAATTTTAAAGTCTTTTTACGAGTATAATTATTTTAATATACATTGTTCGCTGTTATATAAAGATTTGGTTGTTTTTCTCTCATTTATCATTATAACCTAATTTAAGCTTTAAAGTCATTTTGGCAAGTATAATTATTTTCGATATGCATTCTTCGCTGTTATATAAAGTTTTTGTTGTTTTTTTCTCTCATTTATCATGTTAACCTAATCTAAGTTTTAAAGTCATTTTGGCAAACATCACTTCCATATTAACTAATTAGATGTTAATGGTGGTCTATATGAATTTTCTACATCTACCAATACCGACTTTTAAAATATAATAATAATAATAACAAAAAGATACTATATTAACGAAATAGAAAATAAAATTGGATTTTTCTTCTTTTTTCTTTTCATTTCTCCAAAAGAAAATATAATTCATTATAGAGAATCTATTTGACCATTTGTTTGTATTTACTTTAAATTTTCAAAATTACAAATCACTTTGTTGCCTTGCTATATTGTTAAATTTTTTTTTTTAATTCAACAATTGCGAGGTAGAGGATTGAATCATCGACATTTAAAATAATAATTGATGTCTTATCCAATAAATTGTGCTTGCATTGGGTCACCATTTATTACTTTTTCTTCATATTATTGTGAAAAGACCACATTTTAATATTAAAAAAAAATCATACTCTCATTCCTATGACAATTTTATTCATAGTTTAACCAATTCATACTATTCATAATTTAACCAATGCATATAAAAATAAATGTAAAAATAATTAAAATGAAACAACACTAACTATATATATAGTTTGTTAAAAAAAAAAAAAAAAACTATATATATAGTGGTTATAAGGTTAAATTATAATTTTTTTTTTTGAGTACATCAACATTTGGGGTGGAGGGATTCGAACCTCTGACCTTATGGTCGAGGGTACATGTCAATTACCGTTGAGCTAAGCTCGCTTTGGCAAGATTAAATTATAATTTTAGTCCCTTTCCACTATATGGTCTCGAAATTTTAAAAAGTGTCTAATCACTACAACTTAAAATGCATCTAACAAGATTTTAAATTTTCAATTTTATGTCTAATATGTCTCTAAATTTTAAATTCGTGTCTAATAGATTTCTAACACATATTCAATGTGTTTTTTTAAAATTCTCATATCTATTAAATACAAAATTAAAAGTCACAATCCAATTGGAAACAAATTTAAATTTTATGTCCAATAGAACAATTTAAATTTTAAAAAAGTTTGAATATGTCAAAGACTTATTGGATACAAAATTGAAAATTTAAGGATTTGTTAAAATATTTTTAAAGTTTTGGAATTTATTAAATATAAAATTACAAGCTTAGAAACGTATTAGACATTTTATGAAATTGCGAGACATTTGAAATTTCATGGATCAAATTTATAATTTCACCTAGATGCATTTATATAACAGTTTTTTTTTTTTTTTTTTTTTTTTTTTTTTTTTTTTTTTTTTTTTGAGATAGCATTTATATAACAGTTAGATTATGCAATATTAATTGAAAATTTTCAATAAACCATTATAGAATTATCAGCAAAATAAATTTACCGAAGGTTTTTTAAAAATAGAATTAAACTTTTTTATGCAATTAACTTTTCAAAAATGGTTTATAAAAAATTTAAAAAAATATATATTTGTATATTATTTCATGTGTGTATAAATAGTTTAGTTATTTTCCTTTTTAAAGAAATTATAAGCTGTAATAAAAGTAAATTGTTGCTAACCCAATCATAGGTCAACTAATTAAGGCATATATTCCCACACCGTCGTAAGGTTAGAAGTTCAAATCCCTCCACTCCATATGTTGTTGAACGTCTAAAAATAAATAAATTGCAACTAAAATAATTATAAACCATTGTCATAAAAAAGAATAAAATCTGAGCCAACCTAGCTAAGTATAGTTCAATTGTTTAAGACAATATATCATTAATCACAATGTTAGGTTTAAATCCTCATTCCATATGTTTGAATTAATCGGTTCAATAGATCATTTTTTTTCTTGGTTCATATTCCAGATTGGATTATTCATCCTTGCAATAATCGGATGAACTGGATTGTACCTATATTTTGATTCAAAATGGTAACAGTAGAAGCCCTAAAGAGGAAAGGGACAGGAGCACTCGACCTTTTTTTTTCAAAGAACACTCAATCCTTTCTAAATGCAAAAAAAAAAAAAAAAAAAAAAAAAAAAAAAAAAAAAAAAAAAAAAAAAAAAAAACTTTTTTCTTTTACTTTTTTTTTTTTTTTTTTTTTTTTTTTTAAATCATCCCAGGAAGAAGTTTCAAATAGAAATCAAAAGTTGTGAGTGCACTATTTGAAAGACTATATAGAAGTAAAATCTCTCAACTAAAAGAATATGTGTATATAATACTAATCGATTCTAGTAAAAATTCAGGAAAAGAAAAAGTAGAACATCAAAATACTTTTTTCAAAAAAAAAAAAAAAAAAAACACCAAAATACTATAAGAGTAGTAATTTGAATTCTTGACCTTGGCAAAGAAATAAATATGTTACATGTTCACATCCAAGTTTTTTTTTTTTTTTTTTTTTTTTTGAGTTCAACGACACTTGAAAGTTGGGAATTTGAACCTCTGACCTTTTGATCAATGGTACATGTCAGTTACTGTTGTACTATGCTCATTTTAGACATTTATCGATATATGATTAAAAGAAAACAACAAAATTTCTAAAAAATTTGTGGTGCTATTTTCTTTTCAGAGAAGGTGTCAATTCGTTTTACCCCATAAATTCATTCTATTTTTTTTTTTTTGTATTTTTTTTTTAATTATATTTACAAATATAGGGATGGAAATTTGACTTCTCTCCAAATCAATAAAGAAAAAAACATTAATGTATGAATTTGCTCTTTTGTTTGTTTGCTTTTTTAAAAAAAATAAAATAAAAAAATAAGCTGAAACTCTCATTTAGTTCATAAATTTTACATAAAAATCTTTTATATTTTTTTCCTACTTTCAATTTATGTCTAATATGAATTTATATTATTAAATCTTTATTAATTCAACACTTATGTAGGTATACTAATTTTAATATTTAAGTATTATATAGAAAATTCTATAAGCATAGTTCAACTGGTATAAAACTTGTATTAATGATGAAGAGATTTATGGTTCAAATCGCCGCACCAAACAGGTTGGCTACATAACAATCAAGGAACAAGGCAAGAGGGAGAGTTCAGTTCAGACATCAACTACACATAAAAATTGAAATTTAAAAGACCTATTAAAAACTTTTTAAAATAAAGAAACTGAACCAAACAATGAATATCTTTTTTTTTTCAACACAAAAGATTAAAAAGAAAAAAACATAGGGATAAAATTGAATTGAAATTTTCTTTGTGAGGTTAGGTGGAGGGGCTAAAAGACCATGCAATATATGGGGCTAAAAGAAATTTCTTTATAAAGGGCCTTAGAAGCAAAAAGTATTATTGTGTAAAATTGGTGACATTTGTCTTCAAACCAAACACTCTCCCCCACCTTCTTCTTCTTCTTCTCTTCCTTCACCTCTATAAAAACCCCATTTTTCCACACCCTTTTGCTCTTCAAATTAAACTCTTCATCCCTTTCAACAACAACAATGCTTCCTCTTCTTCTTTTCTTTCTTCTCTTTCTCTTTCTCCTTTGCCTTCAATGGCGCCACCCCAAACACAAACTCCTCCCTCCCGGCTCGATGGGCTGGCCTTACATCGGCGAAACCTTCAAACTCTACACTCAAAACCCAAACACCTTCTTCTCCATTAGGCGAAAAAGGTAAAACAAGAAAATCATCAGGCACGAAGCCAGAAACTTCCTGGCTTCGTACCTGTTGACTTTTTATATACATAATCTTTCAATCCAAAACTTACAAAACCTGAAGTACTTTATATATATACTTTTTGAACTCCGACACACTAAGAGAGAGGAGGGGAATTGTCCTCTCTCTCCTCCTTCCTTCTTCGCTCTGTGCTCTTGCTTGTCGTTTGGGTTTTGATTGTTGTTGTTGTTGTTTGTAGGTATGGAGATGTGTTTAAGACACATATATTGGGATGTCCATGTGTGATGATTTCAAGCCCTGAGGCTGCGAGAGTTGTGCTTGTGAGTAAGGCTCATCTGTTCAAGCCAACTTATCCGCCAAGCAAAGAGAGAATGATTGGCCCTCAAGCTTTGTTCTTCCATCAAGGGCCTTACCATTCTCGCCTTAAGAAGCTCATCCAAGCTTCCTTTTTGCCCTCTGCTATCAAAGCCTCTGTCTCTCAGATTGAGAACATTGTGCTCCACCTTCTCCCCTCTTGGAATGACTCCCAAATCAACACCTTGCAACAAATGAAAAGGGTATCTCAAAAATTTGATTTTTTTTAATGGGTCTTTTGAAAAATGTATAAAAAAATTAAAATACTCCCTCGGGTCGGTGGGAATCTTCTGCTGCCTACCACTAACTTTACAATTTTCTCAATGGTGGACGACGGGAAATTCCTGATGTCCAGTCAGTAGGAAAGTATTTTCTTTTTTTAATTCATCGATTTCGGTGGAATGAAATCGAATTATTGACTGTACCTGTTTGAGTTATACTCGAATTGGCGAACAATTTGGTAACATGACACGTAGTGATGAAGTGTTTGCAATTTTGTGTGTTTTTTTAATTGCAGTTTGCTTTTGATGTGGCGATGATCTCGGCTTTTGGAGACCAACAAGACATAGAAATAGAGAGAATCAAACATCTGTACCAATGCCTTGAGAAAGGCTACAATTCTATGCCTCTCGATCTTCCCGGAACTCCTTTTCACAAAGCAATGAAGGTAAATAAACATAATGTCAAATTTTGTTCCCTCCCTATGAACTCTATAAAAATCGGTTCGGTTTGACTCGATTTTCGCCACGAATGTCGAAATGGGTAGGCGAGGAAGTTGCTGAGCGAGACATTGGGGAAGTTGATAGAGAAAAGACGGCGGAGCAAGGAGCACGGAGGAGGGCTGCTGGCAACGCTATTGGACGGCGGCGACGGCGACGAGAAGGAGAAAAACAAGCTGAGTGATTCACAAATAGCTGATAACATAATAGGAGTGATATTTGCAGCTCAAGACACGACAGCCAGTGTTTTAACATGGATTCTAAAGTACTTACACGACAATCACCATCTTCTCGAAGCAGTTAAGGTAAAGGAAAAACAGTTTATATTGTTGATATATATGTTTTTTCTTTTTTTTTGGTAATAAAATTGAGATGTGATTATTCAGAAGGAGCATGAGGCAATTTCCCAAAGGAAAGTGTGCGAAGGGAAGCGTGGCCTCACGTGGGATGATACCAGGCGCATGCCGTTGACCAGTCGAGTACGTACCATTTTTATATTAACAAACGGATTACATCTTTCAAGATTATGTCTATCTAATTTTCTACATTTTTCGTCGTCGAGTTTACTCATTAGTTTAAGGCTCGAGATTCAAATCTCCAGTTCTACATGAAAAGACAAATTCCTACTTTTAAAGATTCTAATATATCCTTTAAAAAAAAAAAAATCTAATAGATCCCTAAATTGGTGTATATATATCTAGAATGAATTTGAAAGGATAACACTTTCACCATTAAATTTTTTACAGATAGAAGAGAAATTGAGTGAAGGGGAGAAAAAAGAGATTTTTTTTTTTAATTTTTGCAATGGATAACAAAATAAGTTGTCCAGTTAGCGAGAAAGTATTTTTCTTTCATTTGGATATTTTTTTAAATGTTCGTTTTTTTAAGAAATGTGTTGTCCAAATTTTTCAAAAGACATGTCATATACGAAAAATTATTAGGTATTCCCGGTGCAATGCTCTGGATAGTTTTACACTGTTGGAATTATATCTTCAAATTTGTCTGTCCCTAGTAATCGTTGGATACAAAATTGAGGTACTTTTGCAATTTCTCTCTCTTACCTCCAACGATGTAAAACTACCAGAGCATTGCACCGGAAGCATCTAATAATTTCTCGTTATATACACACACTTACCGGGTGTTTGGCCCAAGGACATGTCATAACTCCACCCAACTCCTTGCGTTTGGCTCACAAGCTTATTAACTCTTATTCCAACACTTTAGTGTAGGTTTTACAAACTTATTAACTCTCTAATCCAACCCCCGAGGACAAAACAACTTCAAATTTTATAACTTCAACTCCTTAAGTCAAATAGTACTTTCCTTAGTTTCTTGTAAACTAAACAAAAAGAATCTCTTTTTTCTTTATCGGAACTCGACCCATTGAACTATATTCAAAACCCAGTTCTAATAAATCTTTAAATTTTCAATTTTTTATGGTGACGTGACGTGTTTTGGATGCAATTGAACAGGTGATACAAGAAACCCTAAGAACAGCAAGTGTAGTGTCATTCACATTCAGAGAAGCAGTGGAAGAGGTTGAGTTTGAAGGTTATTTAATCCCAAGAGGATGGAAAGTTCTTCCTCTCTTCAGAACCATTCATCACTCTGCAGATTTCTTCCCACACCCCGAGAACTTTGATCCTTCAAGATTCGAGGTGCCTACCTAAAATCCTTTTTCTTTTTTTCTGCCTCATATCTATATAAATAATTAAATAAATTAAATAAATTCTTTTTTCTTTTTTCTTTTTTATTTTTCCATCAAGTGGGTCATCCAAATATAAGGTCATCAATGCCTCTATTATCTAAATACTCCAATGTCGTTTTCGATGTGTGCAAGCAAATATGTACATATGATGCACTCTTCTTTCCATGTCTCTCAAACTTCAAATCTTTCTTAGTGTCAGATCACGTGACCTACCTGCCTTTGTAGGGTATACCGTCACTGATTATTCGAGTAGGTCGTCACGATGTGGTTTACAGTTTTGCAGTACTGTTAGATCATACCCAAGAGAGAAACTGTAAAATTAAATACCTTGAATTTGTATTTAGCGTGGTTATTAGGAAACGGGAGCATACAAATTTTCGAATCTACATCTAATAGTTATCATGAGTCAACCACAAATATAATTAGAACCCGCCATTGAATTGGATAATTAAGAGGGTGTTGGTGGAAATATTGTTCAATGAGGCCATCACAGTATGAATTCGAAAATTTGCATGTTTTCTTATAAAGCAGTGGAACAGTGCAAAATTGTCAGTCGTATTGTGATAGTGTCTCGAGTTTTAAGGACGATGTTCGGAATTCAAACTTCTTAAACTTGCACTTCAAACACAATTAGATTAATAAATGTGTGTGTTTGTGTGTTTTTTTTAATGTTGTTGTGTGATGGTGAAGGTGCCACCAAGACCAAACACATACATGCCATTTGGAAATGGAGTGCATTCGTGTCCAGGCAGTGAGATGGCTAAGCTTGAAATGCTCGTTCTTCTCCACCACCTCACCATCACTTACAGGTCTCTCTCTCTCTTTCCCACTACTTTTACTAACCCTAATTTTATATTTTTATTTCGATAAATTATCCGATAAGACTGTCGTAATTGTTCTAGACAACTCGACTTCCTTCGATAACGGTTTGTTTAGTTTATAGTTTAGTAAAGAAGAAAAATTGTCAATCCTAAGATAGCTCTGGTTAAGATATATATCTTTAACTCTAAACCCACGTTGTTGAACTAAAAAAACCTTTATGTTATCGTATGGATATCTCTTTCCATCTAAGAACCCGATTTTTGTATGTTCCTAGGGGTTTGATTTTTAGTTTAAAGAGGGAATAATAATATAACCCACAACCTTTCATGTTTTAATCACTACAACAAATTATAGTTTTAATGTCGGACAGAAAAATGGGCGCGCAGCTTTTAATGTCGGACAAAAAAACGCACAGGTCTTTTAATGTCGGACTTTTAATGTCGGGCATGTCGGGCATTGCCCGACATTAAAGGTTATTTTTTTATTTTTTTTTTAAAAACGGTAAAAAGAAAATATATGTTTTTCTCTCTCTCCGACACGACAGCCTCTCTCCCTGGAAAACCCAGCTGAAACCCTCGTGCTTCTTCAACCTTCGGACGGCGCAGGTCTAGAAACTCTAATTTTTGGACTGTTTTCTAGCTAAAAGTTTAATTTGTACTTTATACTATAGTATTCTTTCTAAATGTAATTTAAGTTTTAAGATCATGATATAAGTTTAGTAAAGATGATAATATTTAGCTTTAGTAAAATTATCACAGAAATGTTTTTTTTTTTTGTTTTGTTTGGGTGTTTGTTGACTTGAAGGGAGAAAAAGGATTCTCTAATCCTTCCATTATATTTGCTGTGGTCCTCTCCTTAGTGTTCCTTAGGCTGTGGAACTGTGGTCCTCTCTCTCTCTCGGCTAAGGGCACCTTACCCTTAAAATATAAGGCTCCCCTCTCCCTTTCCCTCTCTCTCTTATCTGAGTCGATATAAAGGCCACCTTACCCTGAAGTATTTTAAACACCACTATTAAAACATCGACAATTTGGATAGATGAAATAAATTTTTCATTTAACTTTTTTCTCTTTTGAAAGTCAAGATTTTAGTGGGGTATGTGAAGAAATCCCTAAGTACACCTGGTTATGCAGTTAAGGACTGTTCAAATAAAAACGCTTCATTTGTCTCTCTCACACACACTTCTCAGTCAGCAAAGGACATCTTTCTATACACTACCACTATTTAAACATCGACAATTAGAAGAGATAAAATAAAATTTTCAATTTCTACCTTTTTGATCTCTCTTAATTATCAAGATTTTAAATAGAATGTGTAGAAAGATCCCAACACCAGTATGCAGCTAAATATCCTGTCCCTCCCTGAAAAAGGTCACTTACCCTTAAAATTAAAGGTCCCTTGCTAACTCATATTTCATATGGGGTTTTGTTAGCTTTATTTTTCTCCCTGAATATCACAAGCTTTCTTATTTTTCTAGTTTTTCAAGTATAGATTTTAAAATTTCTAGGAGAAAACAAGGTAGGGTTGTTTTTTTGTTGCATGCATTAGTACACGTGGCATGCATGCATCAAATCTTAGTATAAAGAGGAAAAAGAAACTTTTTTTTTTATACAACATTCCCAAATATCTTTTTGTTGCTTGTCACCTCCTACTCACATTGGCTTTGATGATTAAGAATGAACTATAGTTTATAAAATCTTTCATTATTCGTACTATATATTAAAAAATTTTTGGTTAAATATGATCCAATTGATATATCTCATTTAATTAAAATCATATCCTTAGAGCTCTATTAAATAGTTATATTTTGTTGATAATTGAAGTTTATCTAGAAATAATTTGTCCAATAATGATGTGACATGATTCAATATACCTGGCTAACAATATTATAAGTTTTTTTTTTTTCTTTTTTGTCTTGTTATTTGTATTTTTTACTTTTTTTTTTTAAGAAATATCTGCCCTTTATGTGACCGAAATCATTCCATATACAAGTCTCACATCACTTTCTTGAACTTATTAGGTCATATTTTCGTTTAATTTATTAACTACATACTTGTTTGAGATACTTTTCAGAAATATTTTAAATTTATATATATATATATATATATATATTGGATTAAGAAAATAGAATTTGGATTATAACCCCAAAAATTATGAAAAAAAAAGGTTCATTCTTTTACCAACAATAGTTGACTACATAACGGTGTATAAAACTTCACACCTCATTAAAATCTTGACAATTAAGAGAAAGGTAAAAAATGATTAAAAGAAAAAAATATTTCTCCTAACTAGTTGTCGATATTTTAATGATGGTTTGTAGGGAGATACCTACACACCGACATATAGTTAAGTATTATCTTTCTTTTACTAAGCAATATAGATTTGTGATATGTGAACATGTGAGAAAAGAGTAAAGAGACTTTTGGCGAATAGGTTTAAATCTCATGGTAGCCACCTATTTAGGTTAAAATTTTAGAAGCATGTTATAATCTTATTCATTGTTTATCATGATAACAATATTTAAGAGCAATGTGAAATTTGTCAACAAGAGCTTAGCTCAATTGGCATAATTTTATACTGATGACCACGAGGTCTGTGAAATTTATGATATAAAATAATATCACTTAATGATATTAGAAAGTTTAATTTTCCTAAAATTTTAGGGTTTCTAATTAAGATGTAAGGGTAAATATATTTTTTTCTTGACAACATGTGGGGTAGGGGGATTCGAACCACAGGTCTCGATCATTAGTGCAAGTTTTATGTAGTTGAACAATGTTCATGTTGGCGACCTAAGGGTAAAGTTCTACCAATACTACAGCAGTATCTACTTCTGTTCACATTTTAGACACGACATTCATTGATGATGCATTATTTTATTTCATGAACTCCACGTCATTTTTAAATGTTGAAAAGGGGACAAACAGTGAATGGAAGTAACCGTAGTGCTTGAAATATTCCCGAAATATAAGGTCGTGGATTGTCCGCGTATAAGCTGACTCAGATATTCACGATATAAGAGAGTGGATATATGGCATGAGTTACATCCTAAGATTCCCCTGTCCAAAACTCCAATCATTTGGTCTCAAAATATCCTAAAATCCCAATCCTTTTCTCTTTCTCTCTTACAAATGGCGGAGAATTGGCCTATCAAGGCTTCGGTCCCTGGCGACAAAAGAAGGCGATATAGCCAGCTGTTAGAACAATCATTATTCTCTCTATCGCCATTCACCAAACCATTTCTTCCATCTACACGTTTCAACGTTTTGCACCTCATGTTTCTCTTTTGCTGATCTAGCCGCCAA
The DNA here is from genome assembly GCA_017139565.1 of Luffa aegyptiaca. Taxonomy (NCBI): domain Eukaryota; kingdom Viridiplantae; phylum Streptophyta; class Magnoliopsida; order Cucurbitales; family Cucurbitaceae; genus Luffa; species Luffa aegyptiaca. The sequence goes on along the minus strand of CM029404.1, from coordinate 1,766,639 downwards.
GAGTGGTATGAATTTTGATTCTTTTCTTCTGGGGTTTACGTTAATTGATGAATATGATGTTTCCTTGCACAACTGTTTGATAAAATGTCGCAATTTTGAATTATGATGTTTCTGGGTCAAGCCTGCAAAGTGTTTGTGAAAATGTCACTGTTGAATTTATGATGTGTTTGTGAAAATGTCTGACTGAGTTATGATGGTGGGTCAATTAGTTGTTTGCCTAATCTGCCTACGAAGTGTTTGTGGAAATGTTAGAGAGGAATTGCGATGTTTCTGGGTGATGCCTGCAAAGTGTTTGTGAAAATGTCTGTGCGAGCTAATTAGCTATTTGGTTAAACTTGGGTTTGTTTTTGTTTGGGGAATCAGATGGAAAGTGGTGGGAGAGGAAACTGGAATACAGTACGGTCCATTTCCTGTGCCAAAAGGGGGGTTGCCCATAAAAGTATATTCAAGGAAGAAGGAGATTACTTCTTAGAGAATTGATGAAGAATTTTCAGGGTTCTCAACGAAAAATTGGAGCTGAAAGCTGAAAAGCAACTGCCCTCCAAGTCCTTTTTCATCTTTAACACCATTTCCCAATTGTTGAAAAAAAAAAAGTTGTCAATGGGAATCCTTTTGTATTACTTTTTGTACTGGGTTTTTTGTCTGGTTTGCCATAATTGTCAAAGCAAATGTTCATTGAGCCTCAAACTTCAATTTGTTTATATTCAAAGAGGAAAAAGAAAAAAAGAAAACTCTTCTAATCTGTGAATGTGAGAGAAAGTTTCGAGGGCTTTGAGGATGAAATGTGAGTGGTCAGAATCATGGATAAGGTAGCTTTCATTTTGGTTGATGGATGGATTTCTGAGCCCCCCCACTGGCAGGGCCCTCCTGTGAAGTGTGAAGTGTGAAGTTTGAAAGGACAAGGACAAGCTTGGCCTCGCTGGAATCAGACCCACGAGGTAATAATAATACCCAAATGGTGTCTGTGTTTGAGACATATAACATCAAGTACGGTGTGCACCCTAGAATTCCACGTTGTGCTGTGTCAGGGCACCAAGAAATGCAGGCCTGCGTGGATCGTTAACAATGACCAATTCAGCTTAACACAGGTGGAGGCACTTTGGAACTTCAGTCATTATGTCAATTGTACTAAATTGTATTTGAGGATGGTGTTTTAATTTTGGTCCTCCCAGTTTCTTTTCTTTTCTTACTGTTCTGATAAGGTTCTCTTTTCTCTCACATTGACATTGCCATCTAAAGTCTAAACCTTTTAGCTTCATTCATTCGTAATTTCATACCATTTAACTGATATCACAGCAACACTTGTACTAGTTTTGGCTTTTTGCAACTTCTTATATTTTAATCCTTGCCGTTTGGTTAAGAGTAAAGTTTTAATTTGATCCAAACATTTCCTGCTAGCATGTTACAATCTTTGGGTAAAATACATTTTTGGTTCCCGAGGTTTGGGGTTCATGTCTATTTAGCCCCTAAAGTTTGAAAGATGATTATGAACAGCTCCTACCGTTAATTGACTTAACGGAATGGTGATGTGGCAGTTAAATGATTTGTCAATTTTAACGTGGCATCTCCTTCCTTCCTCTTCCTCCTATCCTTTTCACTCTTCTTCTTTGACAGCCTTCTATTGTTGTTGTCGTCATTGTTTCGCTGCCGCCTTGGTTCTTGCTCGCCTCCGCTGCACACTAAGTTCGGTTTTGGAAACAAGCTTGAATCTAAGAGGGAAAGTACACTTGGTGGTTGGTTCGATGCTTGCCGTCACCTTGAGCAAAGATTCAGATCTGAAAGTGTGGGTGTTCATTTCTTAGATCTGGAACTAGGCGTTCATTTCGCAAATTTAAGCATTTGTTTGACATTTCCTCATCCAAAGTTGAAGAAGAGGATGATAGCCACGTCACAATCCATTCAACTAAAATTGACATGTCATTTAACTGCCACATCACTATTCCATTATGTAAATTAACGGTAGGGACTATTTAGAATCATTTTTCAAACTTTTAGGACTAAAGTGTATCATTTCAAACTTCAGGGACTCAATGGACATGAATCCCAAACCTCGGAGACCAAAGATGTATTTTGTCCCTTTTCTTTTTAACATGGTGGAGAGGCAATGAGCTCGTGTCTAAAGAACATGTCATATAAATAAAACCATTAGTTATCAAGTAACAATGGTGCTTTCTAAACATTTGATTGAATCATAGGGTCTAAATTAAATGGAAGAATCAAATTGAAAAAAAAAAAAAATTACAAGGCATAAGAACGTTTTGGCTTTCTTAGTCAGTTCTTCCTTTGGAAAAATCATGAAGCTGTACAATCATCTCAAACAAAGAAAACTCATCTAATACATGTCAAAAACGCCAAATGGCGTGGAACTTTTGCTGGTATGTAAACAGCAAGTAACAATAATCTTTAATCCTGCTAAATAAGTCTCTTAAATTAAACGAATAATTATGTCATAATGAAATGTGACAAAAAGTTTATTAAGCTCAAAGACAAACAACATATATTAGCTTAAATAATTTTAAAGGTATTATGCTGTCGGTTTGAACTCCAAATCAGGTGATTGATCATTGTCAAGTAGATTACAGAACATACAGATAACATATATTAGCTTCAATGATTTGAAAAGTATTACGCTGTTGGTTCAAACTCCGAATCGGGTGATTGATCTTTGTCGAGTAGATTACAAAACGTACAATATGCTGATATTATGTTAGACAATAGTACAATAATTTAATGTAGGGGTCACAAAATGAAGGCAGTGTTGCAATGGCCCCTGCAAAGAAATTATAACACTTGAAGGAAATTTGAAAATTCCATGTGACTTGTGCATCATTCATTCATTGAAAAGCTAGCAGTGGCAGAGGCAGCAGCAACAAACTTTTGGATTTACCATAGCCACAGCCACAGCCAGCCATCCTGAAATGATTGAACATCTGATCCTTGACAATAGTGAATCTAGCAGCACACAATCTTGCAGAGCATGAATTTCCATGGTACAAAGATATGGCAATGTCAATTGAAATGAACAGAGAAGTTTTTAACCTTTTACGCTGAAGATTCGAAATCACTGCAACAAATCATTTCAATTTCCAAAAGATAGAAACCCCAAATTGACACTTCTTTAGAAAGCATCTAAGGCCTTTGCTTGGTCATTATTTTCCCAAATGACAAGTATAGTAGGCACACAGGAACAAAATCTTTGATTTGATTTAATGCTAGAAACAAAAGGCAGAAAAGGAAGCAGATAATGAGGATATCACCTAGCAATGAACAATAGCCAGAAAAAGTATAGCCAATCATCAATGTCGATATGCTATGAATTTGACTAAGGATTTGGGATGACAATCGATCGCGATTTTGCTCGGTTGCTATTTGAACACCGAGTCGTGAATAGTAAGAAGTGCTCACAGTGACTTGCACATTGCAAATATGTGGAGCAAATCAAAGATGAAGTGATATTTTCCTTTACTCCCAAAAGGATTGGCCTTCAAAACCAAAGGTGAGGTGGCTAAAAGTCCGTGGATTCAGCAGACCATTTTTTCTTTACCATTATAGTGTTAGGGCCTACTGCACCAGAGTGCTAACTTGCAAATAACTCGTGCTTAAATAAAGCAAAGGTCATGAGGCCTTTTAAGTGATTCCATTGAGCTTTAGCAATGATGGACTTCAAAGTATTTGCTAAAATGGTAGGTCATCGTCTAATGGGAAAGAGAAGAAACTCATTCATGGGTAAATGAACCTGCACAAAGCATTAAATCACAAAGTATATTTCCTGTTTGTCATGGGGGTTGTTTGCAAGCACTCTCCACTGGTCTTTGCCAGCACAAACAGCTAGAGCTAAGGATTGAACTTAGCAGCAAAATAGAATTGAATTAGACTCATTGAAGGATCCCAAGGCCTATTTATTAAACAACAGGCAAAAGGACCATAACATTTAGTCTAGACAAGATTGAAAGTTTAAAACTAGTTAGCTCTTTCCATTTTCCTAGTACGATACAAGACAAAGAATGAGATTTGTACCTAGGAGAGATAATAAAGATGCGTTTGGGAGTGCTTACACAAGCACTTCAATTAATAGTGTTCAATATCAAAACATTTTGATGTTTGGTTCTACACTCTTAAAAATGTAGTTAAGTATTTATTGAACAAGTTTTTGGGCCAAAAGCACTCGATAAGTACTTTTTCAGAAAGTACTATCAAGTTACTCTCATGTTCGGGTGGGAAGAGGATTTGGCCGTGCCAAAAGCACTCCTGAATATTACCTTAAGTGAATCTTTGTAAAAGTATAGGCTAATAAATTTCTATCCGTTTGCCAACCTGTCAGACTCACCCATTTCTGAAAACGGCACTTCCTATCAAAACAATGTTGCAGAAGCATGAAGTATTCTTGTTGAAGTTCAAACATGCACGTGCATGCGACTGAACATGCAATCATAAGAAAAACAATCATAAACAAAAATGATATGCACAGAATATATATACAAGATTCTTCAGCAGAGGCAACAAAAACAGAGTCAATAGGAGTGATGATTTTTCCACATATCATGAAATGGTCAATAAGAGATTCCTCAGGCTCCCCCGGCATCAAAAGTTTTGCTAAAGCTTAGGGATGCGCGTATATTTGTCTGTGCATGTCCTCATACAACATCAATGATAAATCTTGAATTTAAAATCCATTGTACAAAACATGATGATTCAAAATCTAAGATAAACTCTGTACAACGGATTTCCATGGTGAAAAACAATAATGATGAGCAATATAGAATACGATAGACTTACAAGCGTACCCAAATATTAAAAAGTGCGCAGTTTTCTATTATCTTCTGGCTTACAGATACAGTCGTGGTTTAACTGGATGAAATCATGAAAGAGGGATTATTTGATAGGCATCCTTAAATGTTCCTTGAGTTCGTTTCAATGCCAATAAACAAATGAATATAACTCTAGGACTGGGCATTGTGGTAAGGACCTCTGGCATTCAGTTGAGTGTGGGTTTGAAATCTTTCTAGGTACATATTAAAGTCCTTAGTCACTTTGAACCCTTCACTCTTGGAAAAAAAAAACAAAAAACAACACAGAGAACCAAATGGATACAATGGTAGTACCGGCAAATTAAGCTTCAATGCCTTAGTCAATGGATTGAAGAAAGTACAGTAGGTTAAATTATAAGTTGGATCTCTTAACTCTCAACATTGTACTTATTTAGTCTTTCAACCTTATAAGGTTTTTAATAGGTTCCTAAGCTTTTAAAGCCTATAATAACCCTTTGAATTTTCAATTTTTTGTCTATATGTGGGTAGTTTAACATTTACGTAGCATGTTGACACCATTATTTAAGAATTACAAAGCGTAGTACAAGTTGAACTTACTGACACAAAATTGAAAAGGATATTAATAACATGGAGGAGACTATTATATGCATGGGAGGCTCATGGTTTTATATTGATGAATAGTAAATGTCCTTTAAAGTCATGGGTAGATTCAAAATTGCTGTTATTGCACATTTCCAAAATTTTAATCTTTGTAAATTGTACGAAGGACCCTTCATGAGAGATTTTCAGCACAGACTCAAGAAGAAAGTTTGAGGGACACCAAAAGTAGTTTTGAGGTTTTGATAGTTTCATTTGCAAATATACTCAATGTAATCCTAGATGGAAACTTTAACAATCTAAGCCTGAGATCGAGGGGAGTCTTAATGTTGAAACTAGTGGGGTTGGGTAGAAAATGGAAATGGTCGGAGTTAGTTGAGGATCATAATCCACTAGGGAAAGCATCAGTACTTTAAACATTAGGGTTTGCCTATGGGTCTACAATGATGCCACAGCCAAAATGCTCCCAGTACACGGCAACCAAGCCATTGGCACCCATAATGCAGCTCGATAGCACAGTTGGTGAACTATTTTTATGCAGTAATAGTGCTTCAATATTGTTAGTCTTTCTGTTATCTGAACTGAATTAATGCGCATGATTGGATATTTTACAGGAATTGAGCATGTGAAAGAAACCCTAGAATTTACGAGGTGTTTCAAGGAATTCCAGTGCTTTAACTTTTATTTGCAACATTTAAGAGATTTGCAGAGGTGCAATTCAAACACACAATCCAAGAGACAACGCTAGGCGTTCACTGGAGTGCCTCGACACCTGCAGCACAAAGAAACAAGCTAAAATTTGAGTTGAAAGCACCATTGCACCCGCAGGACCTATGCAGCTACAAGCTAGGAGCACAAGCCATGGCTACCCCCTTCTTTAGAGCGATGGTGCTAATGTGAATTTTCTTATAAGATTAGAGTTGTCTACGCTGCCAAAGGGGAGGAAATTCATAGAGGAGAAAGCACGATGCAGAGTTTACAAAAATAGAGGGCATGAAGACCATTGTGTTATGTACGTTATTATGCATAGTTGTCCTTTATTATAATTGTAGATTCCTTTAATTTAGGATTCTTTTGTGTACCTATATATATGTGACTATCTAATTTTAAATACAACAGATATTTTCCAATTACTAAGTACATGGGATCAAAGTCACGTATGGAGTTTTAAAATTTTCCTTTTGGCGGTCAGGGATTCCGCCCTTCCAAGTGGGGCAGGATTTGAAATTTGGGTCATCAAGTTAGAGTGGTCATTTGATGACCCAAACTTCAAATTCTACCTCACTAGGAAGATGGGAAATGCTAACCACCAAAAGAAAAATTTTAAAACCCTAGAGGTGATTGGTACCATGTACTCAGTATTGGGAAAATATCTGACATGTTTTAGATTAGAGAGACATATATACAAGTACACAAGAGAACCCTAAACTAAGGGGATGTGCAATTACAATAAAGGATAACTATACATAATAACATATATTATAACACTAAGATCGGAAGATTTAAAAATAATTCCTTTAAAGGTCATTATTAAAAGACTTCCTCCTTAATGTCTTTGTGCCATTGAAACTAGATTGAAGTATTGGTTTCTTACCTAGCAAAGAATTTAATTAGCACTGGCGCGAGGCAGTTGAGAGTTTAGAATTCTCTACCTATAGGATTGATAGTTCGTCCAATCTATAAGATGTGACATACTATAACTTTTTAAAGAGTGTAAATTTACACCAAGAAAAAGCTGTAAACAGAACCAGCTTAAAAAATAACCCAGAAAAATTGACTTGGCCAACTTTTTGATCAAATGTTACCTCTAGACATTATATAACTCAGTCACAGTTCTTTCTCCAATCTATTCTTGCTAGTGAAAAAGAAAGGTAGCATTGTGGTGAACGACTATTTTGAATTACCAAGCTTTGGTCAGGAAGATAGGGCCATTTTAAGTTTCTTACACTTGTGATAGATGAACTGCTGCAATTATTTTCTCTAAGTTAAAACTTGAAATTGGGATATCACCAAATAAAGATGCAACTTCCAAATGTACCAATAAGATAACAGCCCTTCAAATGTATTGGAGGCACTATGAGTCTATGGCTGCGGTTTCAGTTTTAGCTTTACTGAATGTTCACAAGGAATTCATAGTGAAAACTTATGTATCAGGCTATGAGGTAGGGGCACCTTTGATGCAAGACTATCACAGGTGGCCTATCTAGATCAAGCCCAACAGAAGTCCACTTATGACAATTAACACATAGCAACTGTGCATCCTGGAGTAAAGGGGAGACTAAATATATGTTAGGAAGGGAAATCCCAAATATGTGTAGACCAAACAAGCTTGAAATATCTCTCCTAACAAAGTAATTGGCTAAACAAAGATGTTCGGCCAAATTCTTGGACTTTGATTTTGAAATATGATATTGGCCAGGATTAGAAAACAATATCGGCTTCTCAAAAAAGAAAAAAAAAAAACAATATCGGAGATGCATTGCTACACCTCCCATCCAATGTGACCCATGCATCCATACATGTGTTCAAGAGTACTATCTAACCATCACAAGGCAGCAAGTTAAAGCGAATCCTTCAAGAATCAAGAAAGCTGTTACAGAGGGCCCGAATGTAAATCCCCAGTTTACAGTTGAAAATGAATAGCTATAAGTACAAGGGACATAGTAACGCCCAAAAGATTCCAGCTTAAGGCAGGAAGTTAAAGCCAATCCTTCAAGAATAAAAAGGCAGCAAGTTAAAGTGAATCCTTCAAGAATCAAGAGAGCTGTTACAGAAGGCCACAATATTTCACATCTCTAAATTGAAGCTTGCCCAAGGAAACATAATACAACCTGTCTTGAGTGAATTTTTGGGCTCTCGTCCAGTGGAAGGGGTAAATGATCACTAAAGCTATTTAGGAGGCTTATGACGTACTGGCACAACAATTTCCCGCATTCCACCTTGGGGACGGGGTGAAGTTTTGGGCTAGAAGTATTAATAGAAGATAAAAACCTCAATCTATCTTACTTGTACAATGAAGAATAGAAAGGGGAATCCTTCAAGTAAGGGTCAGTGTTGTTTCAAATAGGAGAAGTCAAAGGAGAAGGGGCTATCAAATTATTTTGTAATACACACATGACACAAGATACAGGTATGTGATTGAGAAGTGATAAAAAGGTGTGAGACAAGGAATAGGAAAGAGAAGTGAGCTCTGGAATGAAAGAGAATATCAAACCTTTTGAAAGTTTGGTAGCTTGTAAATAGTAGTAATACAATATAGACAAAATAGACTTTTGGTCCCTAAAGTTTGAGTTTTATGTCTATTTGATCCTTGAGGTTTCAAAAGAGACACTTTAGTTCTTAAGGTTTCGAAAATGGTTTTAAATGGTCCCGAGAGTTAGTTGACCGTGAGTTGATTAACGGAAGTGTGACATGGCCATTACTTGTTGATCGTACTACGATTAAATGGCAAAATATATTGATTTTTTTTCCTTTTAGGATTGGTTTGTGATGTCGCAAAATGAGATGACCTCTTCTTCTCCACTCTCTCCTTTTTCTCCCTCCTCCTTCCTCTTCTCCTCTGGTGAACCTCTCCACTGCCGCTTCTTTTCCCTCATAACAGCTTGCTGCCACCCTATCTCTCTATCATTGCCACCCAGCAGATCTGAAACATAAAGGCTCTTCTAGATCTGGAAAATAATGGGGAAGCTGATAGAAAAAGAGGTGGGCACACATCCACAAAGTTATGCCCTTCATACATTTAGTTGCATGAGACTCTTGCCCTTTTGCTTTCTCCCTCTCTCCCTTCATCTCCTCTTTCCAATTTCATCATTCATTCACTCACTTAATAAAATCCAACAAAAAAAAAGAAAAAACCAACAATAGTTTCCTTTTACTCATCAGATATATCACCTTAAAACCCACCCTTTATTGGAATCCATAAGCCCACAATAAAAAACACTTTAGCCCACCCATGAATCTTTTTCTCTTTTTTGTTGACATTTCATCAAACACCTTTTATGTATCCTTCCATATTCGTGTAAATTCCAACTTCTTTCATTTTTTTTCTTTCCATCATCGATACCAGTAGAAACCAACAATGAGAAAGTGAAATAGAGTTTTTCAATTACATCCATAGATATACCCATTTCACAAGACATAAAACCAATCTTGATGTCTATAGGAAAGCCACCACCGCCAATAAAGAGATAGAGAAGGGGATGGCATGGAAATTGGATTGGAGATAGTACATTTAAAATAAAATAAAATAAAAAATAAAAAAAAAAATAAAAAAAAAGGTATAGAGAGCAAATTTACAAGTAGAGGTTGTCAAAAAAAATTTACAAGCAGAGGGAAACGCAAGGGTGAAAGCAAAAGGACGCAATAATCAATCGAATTGGTTGGTGGGACCGTCCTTTCTTAACTGTAATGAGAGAGTTAAGGCAACAGCAAGCTGTGATGAGCGAGACGGGTGGTGGCAACGAGATTCACCAGAGGAGGAGAAGGAGAGAGTGGAGAAGATGTCATCTCATTTTGCCACATCACAGACCACTCATTAATAAAATCAATATAAAATTAATATATTTTCCACTTAAGCATAGTCCAATCAACAAGAAATGGCCATGTTACATTTCTGTTTGTTAACTAATTAGTCAACTAACCATAGAGGCTATTTAGAACCATGTTTGAAACCTTAAGGACTAAGTGTCCCTTTTGAAACTTGAGAGACTAAATAGATACCAAGCTCAAATCCCCAAAATTGTATTTTGCCCTACAATACAAGTAGATATCAGCTAAGGCTCTAGTCTTCCCATGGGAATTCGTGAAGGCTCACCTAGAATTTCTTGAGCAGTCTACTTAAACACCATCAAAATAGAGCTATTTGATTCCTATCCTTTTTTAAAAATATATATGTATAGGTAAAACTCAACTTCTATCGAGGAAAATGGAAGTACTTTATTTGACATGCTTGGATGAGGCCTCATTAAAGCATTCTATTTTTTATTAGTAGCAACCAAAGCTCTTGTGATGTCTTAATCTTCCAAGTGTAGCAATTGTTGACAGAATTCCTGGGGAAGACACTAACGCATGTTGCAATAAAAGGCATAGGAAGCCAAGTGAGGTGTCTTCGGGACAAAGTTTGATGGAGGATGATTTTTTTTTTTTTTTTTTTTAGAAACGACCATCTTTGATTGAGAAAAAAATGAAAAAATACGAGGACATAAAAAAAAATATTTAAAAAAACTAACCCCCAAAAGGGAACTCCACTATAAGAAGGGGCTCCAACCAAGATTAATAATACCTATCGAATAATTACAAAAGGCCTTCAAAACCGAAGTCCAGAGAGAAACATGGAATCTAATGAGGGTCCACACATCAGACGAGAAGTCCATTACTCTTCAAGTGTACCAATTGTTGATAGTTAGAATATCATTGGAAGACACCAATGTTTGTTGCAATAAAAGCCATAGGGAGCCGAGTGAGGTGTCTTAGGGACAAAGTTCAATGGAGGATGAATTGCATTCAAGTTTCTCCTCCGAGAGCTCAATGGTGTATTTGGGTTGTTTGGGGCATGGCCTATATGGAAGGACATTAAATCCATTAACGATCTCAAAGGGTGATTCTATTGGCATTGGCTAGAAACTATGTTTCTCTAATGGAGAAAACACATATGACTAGTCCAATTATGGGTATGAATATGATAGACTTCCACTTGAGAGAGTTTATGGTAGAAAGAGGGGGTGGGGCCTTGTTAGTTGTTTGTCTGACTATTTTGGTTATTTGTGCATATTGTAGTTTTTTTTTTTTTACAAAATACAACTTTTCATTGATAGATGAAAACTGAAAAGAAACAAAAAGAGAAGGTTATTTTTTTCGGCCATATTTTGTTAGTGAGTGGTTAAGAGAGATTAGAAAGCTCTCAAATTCTCCTTGCTCCTTGTAATCTCTCTCTGACTATGAATAATGGAAGGGAGTTCTATACTTATACTACTTTGGCATGGTGAGTTGGAGAGTTTCCTTTGAAATGGAGGCACGCTATAGAGTTGGAAAGCTTCTACCATGTGAGTAAGTGAACGCAACAATGTCTACCTGAGGGGTGATGCAAAGTCATGGTTTCCATCACAACAACCTGGCATGCCATGTATGGGAAAGCAGAGTAGATTCTTGGGACACATTCAAAAGGGGAGTTAAAGAGAGTATTTCCTTGAGAGTGGGAACCCAAAAAGTTTGGCTTAGGAGGCCTTAAGAGGAATCTAATACAAATAAAGTCCATAAAGGACTACATCAGACTTCCTGCACCCTAATGCTTGAAATTAAGAACTTCTCAATGGAGGATCTAATTTTTTTCATTTTATTTCTAGGCTTCAACCAATGGGCAAAAATTAAATTGTCACATCAATGTGTCCAAGAACTACACAAGGGATATATAAATCATTGAACTTCTTCATGCTAAACGGAAGAGAAAAGCATAAGAATGCGCAATGTGGATTGCTGCAGCAATTCCAGAAGATCTTTTTTTTATATAAGAAACCTTGCCTTCCATTGGGGAAAAAAGTGAAAGAATACTAGAAGAATATTTGAATAGTGCAGGACTAATAGCTCTCAACTATGGAGCTTAAACAAATGGGTGCTTTCTTTATGATAAGTTTATCCCAAAAGAACATGCTTGACTCATCTAATATGAAGCCTAAATAAATTAGACTTGCAAGTCACAAAAGTTAAATTTGAATAGCAAATATTTCATTACTAAGTTAGCAAGATGTGAATCTGGATAGGGGACAGTTCATTAAACGAGATGTTGCAACATTAGTTTGAATGAGGGATCGTTGGAGATATCTTCTAAGGAAAGATATAGTTTCTGATGACTTAGTCAAGTGGAGACTAGTAGGTCAATATCATTCGAGTCATGGAAATTCTTCTCCATTGTGCTTTCTATGTGGGCACTGTATAGAAGTGAGTTTGGTAATGGTTCAATGGTTCCAATGTTTTGGGTTATTCAAATTTTCATATTGCTCATTTGAAGGCTTGGGTTTATTTACGTGTTTAGGGATGCAACTTTAGTAATAAATGCTAGTTCTACAATGTTTTTTTGTGAACAATAATTGCTCTAATAAATTCAACTCTGAGGATTAAGATAACTACGAAGGTATATATATAACTTTTGTAGGAGTGGGAGGATTACCGAGTACATATATATAATATATCTACATGCCTGAATACAAATACAGATATCAATAGTACACTAATTTAGAGATCTTCAACAGCTAACAAGAAATTCTTGAAAATAGGTCAACGTGCTAGCTTCTTCACCGTCATTACTAGGTTACTTAAAACTGAACAGTGTACTATAATCTTCTCAACCAATCTCAAGCAAATATGAAAATATAACTAGCCAAACTTTAAATCAAATGCAGAACTAGTTTTTTACCAAATGTTACAAAACATTGATGAGGCCATTGTCAGATAAGCACTAGGAGGAAGTAACTAATACCATATATTGACGATAGGTATACTAAAGCAAGATGTTATTAGGGGAAATAACACTTGCATACCAGATTTTTAAAATTCTCATCAAGAAAATAACTAACTTGACATAATGAAGATAGCATAGAGATCTCAGTATGTCATATGCTACCACCATGAAAGCCAATGTTCCCTTTACAAGAGCATAATCAAATTCTAGTATTGAACAGATCGGTATAATTATTGAGTGGGGGGGGAGGGGGGAGGGAAGGAATCATTAGATGATTTAATTCAAATTGGTATCCCAGCAGGCTAAACAATGATGAATTTCATTGATACACTTCGTTCACTTTTCAAATCTAGATCAAGCTCAGGCATAAAATTTGAAACTCATTCATAAAAATTTATGAGCCATGATGACGAGATTCGACTAATAAACAAACGGAATAAACTTGTACCTAACTTTGTTTGCATATTCTACATACCCCTCTCCAAAAGTTTCAACCATCAAAGCTTCCTCTGCTTTTGCTTTCTGGTCATAATATAGTGAACAAACTGCCACTGTAAAAAGCATGCTTACAGGCGCACGAAGGGCGGCGCAGTAAGTGGCGAAAAGAAGCATTGTGGATGCATATATTGGATGGCGAACCCACCGATAGGGTCCAAACTGCACAACAGCGGTAGGCACCACTACCTTTTCCGAGTATTTTGCAAGATACAATGACGAATTGTAGTGTGTTAGAAGAGTTAGCACTATCAAAATCCAAATGCCGACATTACTCCACCCGCCTGGAACTTGATGAAGTTCTGGTCCTTCAAACGCAGCAAGCCAATGTCCGGCCATAACACCCACAGAGAACAGTAAGCGATACAAGTTTGGCATATTCACATCCCACTTGGGGTCATGAGGACGAGCGAAGTAATCTCCATATAACCTTTTTCGAATGCTAACATTGAAGAAAAAGAAGTAGTGATAGACAAAGAAGAACACGAAAGGCCATCCTTCAAGGAATCCATTGAAATGGGCAGGCGGGACAAGGGTGAGCCAAGTGAATAGGGAAGTAACAACGGCAAGTTGCTCGAATATATTGGCTTCCCCAAGTAGATGCTTTCTCAAGCAATATAATCCATAGACGGCCATCGTAATAGCCACAACCCAGGGCCAGAACAACCAAGTCCAGCTGAAATACATCCAGAAGAAGGGGTTGAAAAACAAATTCAATGTCCATTTTGTGGCTGCAATTGAAATCGATAACACCCCAGACCACTTGACGACATCAAAAGGGGTTATTCGAGAAAGGGTACCTTGCACCGAATCAAACGAGACATTTTCAAAGGGTTTAAGAAATGGGTTCGGGGTTTCTGAGCTAACCGCATCGGAAGATGAGCACTTGGGCAGTAAGGACGGGCGGGTTCTCGTCGTTCTCGGGAACAACGATATTGGAGACGAATTAGCAGAACCATTCAGATGAGTTATCAAGGGACTAAGCCTTAAATGAAGGGGAGAATTGAAGTCCATCAAACGGGACTTCACCTGTTTGTCGAAATGCTTGAAAGGAAGTTTGTGCCTGTCGGCCAAAGATCGACCGCGAACATTGGTTGAGGGGTGAAAGAACACTGAAGAGGCCGCCATTGTTGATGAGGCAAGAAGGAAAGACGGATGGGTCATGGAAAATTAAGCAACATCGTCACTGGTAATGGGGAAGAAGAGAGTGTAGGCAACAGACATGAAGCGAAGGCAATTAGCCTCTCTGAGCTGATTGCTAATGGTCAAGTTCTTGCAATAGCGAGGGGATAAGTTGCCTATCGCAACTTGGGTTCTCTGAACGAGTCCAGCCCATTTCCAGACAGCCCAAACCTAAATTGAATGGAACATTGTGTTGAACTCCTTGTAACGTTAGCATAATATTTTCTGGAAGAAAAATATCTTTTTGGTTCCTGAGTTTTCGAGAATATGTGGGTTTGGTCCCTAAGCTTTTAAATCAAAATTGATCTTTTTAACGTATCTATTCTTTAAAACTAGAGACCAAAAAGGTTTTTTTTTTTCTCTTTTCTTTTTTTTAACATAACTGGCATTGAAAGCTTAAAACGTCCTAATTTGAGCATAGCTCAAATGGTTAAAGCATTATAATTTCAGCTAAAATCTCAAAGGTTTGAATCTCATCTCTACACGTTGTTGAACTCAAAAAAGAGATAAATAAATAAAAACTTAAAATGTCCTATGGACTGCAATTGTTTCAACGTCATTGCTCACGGTAAAAGTTAAGATAACTAAAGTGGGACACTGAGCACATGGATGGCTAACATAATCCCATCACACTAATCGTTGAATAAATTAATAGATTTCTCATTTTTCACTTAAAACTTAAAGAGACACAAACTGAAACAAATCCTTTCCAAAAATAAGAGAATGCAAACAAAGGTTAGAAGTCATACTAAGCTCTCCCCTTATAAGTTTTGAGACAATAAGGCTTGGATCTGTTTATCACCTTCCATGCTTGTTTTGCAAATAGTGCCTTGTTGAATCCTCAATGGTAGAAGTCATGGAGTCCTCCCTTTTATTTCTCAAAAAGTTGAAGAAAGTCTCAAATATTTTTCTAGGTTTGATACTAATTCAAGATCCATTGAGTTTTGTATATATATTTGCAAATTCTCATAAACATATGAAGAAAACTATACAGTCAAATTTTGAATTGTCTAGATGTTACCGCATATTTCTTTTAAAGCTCTTTTTTTATCACAATTTCACATCATCTTTGCAAACACGTAAGACTATCATCTAAAAATTAGATAAGATATGCTTGGACAGTTTCTATTTACAGTGATGCTAGAAATTAACCTCTTTTGTGAGCTCTTTCAAATGAAACCAATAAGCTTTTTGCACATAAAAGAAATGAGTAAAATGATAACGGATCACCCTAATAAATATCTCGTTCTAGATAAAACTATCCATGCTTTTTGAAAAGAAGCCAATAAACCTTCACATAAGTAAGATGATAATGAATCATCCTAAATATCATATTCTAGATAAAATTCTTCATGTACCTTACCACAAGCAAGACAAACATATAGGTCATAAAGAGAGAGACCTAGTGAGCATCAAAATCCAATTTTAACATTTTTTTTTCTAAAATACTTCACTGTCTCTATCGTAATTTTTTATCATATTAAACTTTAGGAGTGTTAAACTCTTTCTTCCTTTCCTTTTCTATTTCACGTAACGTAGACATTCATGTAATTATTAGATATGCATCTACTTGAAAAAAGAACACGATGAATAACAAAAATTACCATTGGAATGACTAACTTAAGCCAATTAGCAAGAACCATTATAACAATATAATATGAAACATTGCAAAGGCTAATAGAACAATACACTCATTTCAAAATATATATATAGAACAATACACTCAAATACTAATCAAGAACAATATTTGTAGAATTATAGTCCCAAATCAACATCTTCCATTCAACATATCTAGACAAATTTCAATTGTTTTATTTCCAATAATAATCCCATATTTTTTTATTTCAAGCTCATCCAATCCCCATTCTCTAGCATAATCTTTTTCGAGAATATATATTGTTGGCATAATCAATGATATATTTAACGAAGATTTTTTCCTAATTTTTTAGGTTCAACAACATTTGGGATAGAGGGTCAAACCTATGACCTCTTGGTAGGATACATGCCAATTACTCGGCAATTTATTTAACAATGCTATTAGTATAAATTACACCTCCTTTTTCCTCTTTCAAAAAAAAAATAAAAATAAAAATAAAAATAAAAAAATAAAAAAATAAAAAAACCTTCTTCTTCCATTTTTCTAAATAATATAGCCAAATTTTTGTTTTTTTATCCTCATGTCGTTATCATAAGTCATTCTATTTTACTGTTAAAAGACAAAATAAGCCTTTTCACCTATTTTATGATTTCTTAACCTATGAAAAAAAGAAAAAAGTTTCCTCCCCCCCCAAAAAAAAAACCTATGAAGAAAAAAAAATCCTTCCAAAAAAAACCTATGAAGGAAAAAAAGTTTCCATATAATTGTTTCTTTTCATCCCAATTGATCTTGCTAGGTGTATTTTTTGCACCTTGACCTCCAAAGTGGCAAACTTGTCCTACTTGCTTGTTTTTGTCTGTCTTGAGCTATGGTTGGATTGGTCTTCTTAACCCTATGATTGGTGTTTGTTAGCCTTCTTACTCATTTTGAACATGCAATTAATCATTCCCACCAAAAGACTCTGAATATTGATGTTGTTGGGAAGAACCCTAATTCTACTGCAAGAACAAGCAGAAAAATAATAGAGAAATTAAAATAAAGCAACAAAATAAGAAACACAAGAATTTACGTAGAAACTCCAAAACTGAAGAAAAATCACGGCCCACAAAAAAAAATCACTATGTGAAAATTTTTTACAATCACACAGAATTCTCCCCCCAACTTCAATTACAAGAAACACTCTCTCAAAATTTTATATCATCACACAACTAGAGTTACAACACGATTAGGATTGAAATCGAGAGTGTGAACCAATCGGAGAAGATGAGCTGAGAGGACCAAAATCGAGAGTGTGAACGATTAGAGCTGAAATGTTCTTCTTAAATACGGGGGTAAATCCGATATTTCAACAAATGAATAATGAGGCCAAATTTGAGATGTGATTCCCGATCAATCACCATGCCCCAAATCACCTATCAGCTAATTACTCAAAAATCAATTTGAACTAATTTCAGATTTTTACAAAATCAATTTATGTCTTTGCCAAACATGTTCATTTTAGAAGAAAGTGATTTTGGCATTGGTAAAATTGATTTTGACCATGCCAAAATCACTCCCAAACATAGTCTTATACCAAGCTTAAAGTGATTCTAAATGGAATGCATTGGAACCAAAGTCATAGACTCATTTTATAGTACTTCTAGCTCATCACTTCCTTAAACATTTCTAACGTGGCACAACTCACTTCTAATATTTTGCCAAAAACCCAACAAATTCCACTTTGACAAGATTTTTGACATTTGAATATTTTTTAGTTTAACAATTGTGAGGTAGAGAACTAAATAATCAGATTTTTACACTAATATGTATATTACCCAATGATCCAGTTCAAATTAACGGAAGTTATACATGTTTTAACCTAATTACTAATAAAATTATGGGTAAAATACACTTTTAGTCCCTAAGGTTAATGTCTATTTGGTCCCGAATTTTCAAAAGATACACTTTTACGTTTGAAAAAATAGTTTTAAATGGTCTCTAAGTTAATTTGACTGTTAGTTGACTAATGGAAAAATAACGAGGCATGTTGAGGTGACACATTTTAAATGAGGTGGATAAATTTTATTATTTTATATTAATTTTTTAGATTACATGATTTTTCTTTTTGTTTCCTTCACCCAAATCTCTCTCTCTCCTCCCCAATTCCCAAATCTCTCGGTAGCTAACAATTTCGTCCTCTCCATGCTCATTCTATCTCATCCCCCCTCCGTTCTCTCTTCCCATCTTTCCTTTTCTTTTCTCCATTCTCTTCCTCTCCATCTTTTTAGATTGGTGTCGTAGCTTTATGGTTAAGAGAAAAAAACTTCATTTTGCAAAAAAAAAAAAAAAAATATCCAAATCCACCAAATTTAATTGTTTAATAAAAATCACATCTTATTAAAATCCTATCCATTGTTTTTCAAACGAAGAAACATGTTGGAAAAATCAACAAAGAAAATGGAGAAACCTAAATTTTGTTTCATCTTTTCAAACAAAACCATGGGAGAAAAGTGAAATTCCCTACACCTCCTAAAACTCTCTCTCTAAAAGTGTCTCACTTGTGTCTATCTTGTTTCTTAAAAGGATTTATCTCTCTATAATGAGAAAATTAGAGTTGCATTACATTAATTCGGGATTAAAACAAGTCTAACTTAGCAAATCGTCTAAGACAGGAAGAAAATAAAGATGATTTTTTTTTTTACTTCAACCAGTGTTCTCTATTTTTTAGTCAGTAAAAAACAATTTACATAAAGTTTATAAAATTAAATCAAATAATAGAGACATGATTGAAACTCAGTCCATAAGTCAAATCACAAATTAACCATAACTATGAGAAATATAATTTATCATTTTGATTTTTGTATTATCACATGATCCTTTCGGAAGAGTTCCCAATAAAATATATTTTAAATTACAATTTTCTAAATCAATTTGTAATTAATATGTAATTTAAAGTCAACTTGATGGATGAAATATCAATTTGTGGTCATTGCAATACTTTTATTGAAGCAAAATTCTCCATTTAAATTTTTGTTTAAAATTGTGACCTAAAGTTTATAAAATTTAGTCTAGCCTTAGCTTTAGGTGTCACATGGGAGTTATTAAAAAAAATCGCATATACTAATAAAAAATAAATAAAAGAAATACATGTTTCTTTTATTTATTTTTATTTTTTAAAAAAACCATATTACCATTTAAAGATGCAAAAATCGGTAGATTATTTTAAGAAACTAGAGTTGGTGATGTCAAAATCCAAGCATGGTAAACTCACATGACTTTCACGTGACACCATCAATGGTAAATTTGTATTAGGGAGAAGACATAGCCTGCAAAACAAGGTAAATCTCCTCTGATGCTTAAGTTAGCAAAGAGTAAGATAAGAAAGCCAAAGAGCAAGAGGAGGGGTAGAGTTTAGAGAATGAGTTTCAGATTACTTCTCCCGGGTTGAAGAAGGGTTTATATACCTTCTTTCTGTTTTAGGGTTTCTAGGCATCTCCAAATCGATCGGGGCTGAACTAGGCTGAACTGGGGTGACCAAAGATTCCAGGAACTGAACGGAGGTGGAAGGACTCGGCCTCGGCCCATGACCGAGGCCAAGCTATGGGGTTGGGCCAAGCAGCCCTTTCATCTGACTCTCCTCCGGGGTCCGCTTCCTGGTCGCACTGGCGTTGTGCTGTCCTGCTTAGCTTCGGGTATTTCGGAGTAGTCCAAAATTACCTATAACAAGAGTAATTGAATTCAAAACAATTTGATTATGGATCCAATATTGTTCACTTAATTTACAATTTCTTCTTAAAAAAGATCATTTACATTTTGACAATTTTTTTTCTTTGTTCTTCCCTTCTGATGTTTAAAAATAAATTAATGTGTTGATTCACAAATAAATAATGGTATACAATTAAAAAAATAAATTAATTATATAATATTTAATTTTACATTCTGATTAATATATAATTGTAATTAACTTTGTTTTGATGATATAAAAAGTAGTTAAATTAAATTGTTAATTAATTAAGTTGTAAGTTTTTTTTTTTTTTGAAAATAATTAAGTTGTAAGTTAAATGAATGTATTATTTACTTTATATGGATATATTTTTTTTAAAAAAAGAACTTTATATGGATATTATACATGTAATTTATAATAGAAATATGAAGTATTCTTACTATATAAATAATAATATGGGTATAATATAGTCTAACACAATATAATATAGTATAATAAGGGTGTTATTTTTGTAATAAAACTGAGATATTATTGAAATTATACGTGATTATAAAGTACGTACGTGAATACAATCCGTATAAAACAACCACGAGTATCCAATTATTCTTATACATTTTTAGAAAACTTTCTTATAAAATGAACACGACGATCTACAGATGATGCCACTCTAGATTCGTTGCAAACTAAATAGTCCAAGAAAGAAAAATATTTCATCTCATCGTTTTATATTTAAATTACTTATTTGATATTGTTTATTGTCAATTAGAATATGGGTCGATTTTGCCCTTCAAGTCAATCTCCACGCCTATATGTTGAATATTTTCTTTAGTCCAAACATTACAAAATTCTTCTAAACTCGACTAATAATTCATCAAAAGTCTATCAACAAAATACCTGAATCAAATTACAAAAAGTATCCAATCAAAATCAAATCATTACATAAAACTCTCAAACTCAACATCAAAATGTCCAAGGGTGAGTTTGTCATGACCTTTGAAAAGGTAAAATAAAAACTATTGAGAGTTATTTGGAAAATTATAAAAATGCTTAAAATGCTTTTAAAAGAAACATTTAATTATTTTTCATATCCAAAATACTTACAGAAGATGAAGAACTACTTTCATTTCAAAATATCTTTTTTCAAAAGTTATCACAAATTTACTCTAATCTAACCAAAACAAAATATTCCAAAAAAAAATAATAAATACCTACAAAATAGTATCATCTGGTCATAATAAAATCCATACTTAAGCTTTTAGAAAAAAATAATAATCAAATTAATGAAGATTGCATCCATATCATAGCAACACTCATTTAAGTTCGAGGTTGAATTTAATAAATTCAAATTAAGAAATTGAATTTAACTTATTTAACTAAATGTACAGGCAAATTTGTAATTTTTCCTTAAATTTCACTTTGTTTTTTTTTTTTTTTTGAGACAAAAGGATTTGGTATAATCCAACCGAAAAGAGTGTTCCAAATCTAAGCAGACAACCAATTGATTTTATCTGACATCCAGCTCGCCTTCCAATTCCTCAATCATCTAACTCCAAGCAAGCTACTAGTTTGCTCCGAACTGCCTCAATCTCACCTCGAAACGGTCCCCAAGCTCATAATTTAGGCCTGCAACAATATCACCGTCAAAATAAAACATTTGCACATAGAATTCAACGAGGATAAGCACCTTAGGAAGGAGATAAACATAGACAAAAATGCTCTCTATCAAATCACCCCCAACCTAAATCTTGTTATTCCTTGAGTAAGCCTAAAAGCAAATGGTATGAATGGCAGAGACTCAAATGATGAGATTTATCATGCTCAAGTCTCAGCGCTACGTATGCTAAGCCTTTTGCCTAAGAGAAGCAATCGCATGCAAGCAAAAAATTAGACAAATCAAAACTTTACAAGAAAAATTCTCGCGTGCGTGCGTGTTTAGCCTCTCCTCGAACAGCCCCTATTGACCCGAGAAAGATTTATAGGACCCTCCACCGATCTTCTCCCTACACTAGAACTAAGACCTCACTTGAAAGACTAACAGGGACAAATTTCACTTTGTTACAGCTTACAAGACAAATAATAAAATATATATTTTTTAAAAAACAACCAGAATAAAATAGAAGTAAATGAACAAGCAATGGGATCCACAATGGGAGGAAAACAACAAACGACAATAATTTATTACTTTAGAGCACGGTCCCAAAAGGGAAAAAAAAATAAATGTCATGTAATTTAAATAACTTATCAGGATAAGAGATCTTTAATTTTTGTGGCTACTTTATTACTTTCATTTTCTATATGAATATAATGATGTAAGTTTCAAAATATATATAATTCTAAAAAATATGTTTCAAAATATATTCATATACAATTCATATAAAATGTGATGTCATTTTGTATGTTAAATAATGGAGAGATTTATTTTTCAAAAAAAAAAATAATGGAGAGATTTAGTTTATTCCAATATAGACAAAAACAATTCATCTAAATATAAAATCATCTTCAAAGGGTATGGAATTGTTTTTCTCGCCCAGTGGGACCATCTTCTTTAACACAACACAACTAATTAAGTACATGTTTGGAAGTGATTTTGAAATGACTAAAATCACTTTTGTCATATTCGAAATCTCTCCAAAACATACCTTAAATTATCCAAAATCAATTACATGTTTGATTTTACACTTTTAAACGTGATTTTCTTATCATCAAAATTGATTTTGAATTGTTAAAGACATGTTTTGAAGGAATTTTGAATATGAAAAAAGTGATTTTAACAATTCCAAAATCACTCCCAAACATACACTAAGATGTTAGTAATTTTTTTTACAGGTCCTAAGTTGTTCAATTTTTTACTCTCTTGTTTAATTGTAATATTACATAGTAAATAAATAAACAAAAGGAGGTATAATTGATCATTTTTGTAAATCAAGTGATAGATTTTTTTACTTTCCATAAATTAGTAGATTTTTTTTTTTCTTAAATAGAGACAATAACTTTTTTTTATGACATGGAAATCTCTATATTTTGGTTGTCAAAAAAAAAAAAAAACTCTAAAGTATAAATCTTAATTCATTTCATTCAATAAAATCAATAATTGTATTAATAGGTGACAATCCAACAACAAAATGCACCATAAAATGTACCAAAACTATATTATTTTCCTTTAAAAAACGAACCAAATAATTTTTTTAAAAAATATATCATCAGAATTTGACCGTTTGGATTTTAATAATGGGTTGGTTGATGATTTCAATATTTGAGTTTCAAACATTTACATAAGTTATTGCTAAATTATACAAGAATGTTGTTGATTTATATAATTGGTTTCAAATTTTCCTTTAATAACTTTAAATATTTCAATTTTATCTCCAACATTTTAATATGTTACTTAAAAAGTCTTCCCATTAATTTTTTTTTAATATCGATGATAAATTTAATGAAGCCAATGAAATAAAATTAAGACCAAATAAATTGTATGTAATACATTTAAAATAAATTGTTAGTTTCAATTTTATGCATAACATTGGTAAAGTTTCAATTTCAATTTTTTTTTTTTTTTTTTTTTTACGACAATATGTGGGGAGGGAATTTGTCAGTTGAGCTAAGTTCTTGTTGGCAATTTTCAATCTCAATAGTGGTAAAAAAAATTCAATCTCAATAGTTAATTTATTTGAGTATTTAAACAGAAGTTGGTGATGAGAAATTCTATTAAAACAAATTAAACTAGGATAAAAATCATTTTTGGTACCTGAACTTTCATGGAAGTAACAATTTAGTCCATGAACTTTGATTTGTAATGATTTAGTCCCTACTTTCAATTTTGCAACAATTTAGTCCTTGTACTTTCAATTTTGTAACAATTTAGTCCCTAAATTTTAAAAGTAACAATTTAGTCCATGTAATTTCAAATTTGTAATGATTTAGTTCATATTGTGAAAATTAATGTAAAGATCTAATAAAATTTATTACATAGATAGATTAAAAAACTAATTTGAGACTCAATATGTTTATAAGCTACAAAATTTAATCATTAAGGGCCCGTTTGATAACCATTTCGTTTTCTGTTTTCTGTTTTTGTTTTTCATTTTTTAAAAACAGGGGTGTTTGATAACCATTTCTGTTTTCTGTTTTATGTTTTTTAAAAACGTTTTTGAAATTATAAGTAAATTTCAAAAACCAAAAAAAGTAGTTTTTAAAAACAGATTTCTGTTTTTCAAAAACTCATTTTTCTTCTAATGCTTACTTTTCTCCTCTTTTACCTCTCTCTCCAACAAATTTCTTTCTCTATTTTTTTTCTCTCTAAATTTTATTTTTCTCTCTCTAAAATTTTCTCTCTCAAAACTTTTTTTTTTCTCTATAACTTGTCTATTTCTAAAAACTTGTCAATACCTTTTCTCTCCTCAATAAACATGTTCTAATTTTTCTTTTGGAGAAAAAAAAGTCACCAAAATTTTCTATTGCTACAACTTTTCTTTATTTTTCTAATTTATCGTTAGTTATTTAGCATATCTTTTACTCTTAACTTCACTATCTCTCTAAATTTTCTTTTTTTATTTAATTTTTTTAATCTAAAATTTATCGCTTTTACTCTAACTTGTTTTCTATTTTTTCTCTAACTAATATCTTTTCTCGAGTCTAACTAATATTCTTTCTCTAAACATTTTCTTTCATCTCTCTAAATTTTCTATGTTTAACTTTTCTCTCGTCTTTAAAAAAAAAAAAAGATTCTCTTGAAAACATTTATATTTATGTTTCTAAATTTTTGTTCCAACGTCTTTACACATTTTTCTCTCTCTAAAATATCTTTTCATCTTTCTAATTTTTAAAAAACCGAAAACCAAAAACAGTTATCAAACAAGTTTGGTTTTCTGTTTTTTAAAAACAGAAAACAAAAAACAGTTATCAAACATATGTGGTTTTTGTTTTTAAAAAACAGGAAACCAAAAACCAAAAACCAAAAACAGAAAAACCAAAAACCAAAAACTGAAATGGTTATCAAACGGACCCTAAATAATAACAATCGACATTTGATTTTGATGACAATGATTAAATTGTTACAAATTTAATAGTACAAAAACTAAATTATTACAAATTTGAAAGTACAAGGACTAAATTGTTACTAATTAAAGTTCATGAATTAAATTGTTGCAAAATTGAAAGTACAAGGACTAAATCATGACAAATCATAGTTGAGAGACTAAATAAACTCTCATAAAAATTCAAAGACTAAAAGTGATTTTTAACTGATTAAACTATTATAATTAGAATTAAAAATTTTTAAACATTAGCGATAAAATTAATTCAATCTACAGTTTAGCCTAAATTAATTCAAATTAATACTTTTTTGTAAAGTTCAATTAATACAATTTTTTAATCATAAAAAAAATTAATACAATTTTTTAACATAAGAAAACTGCATGAAAATAAAAAACAAAATAAAGACTTTTTTTCCGCGGTAAGTACATTATCTGAAAGTAGCCGTACTGTAAGTGTAAGGTCCAAGCTCACGGCCGCCGTTTGTTCGGCCGTCATCGATATTCCGTCCAATTTAACAGCTGTCCTCCAATTTCCTCTCTTCCTATTGGTTAGTCCACTAATTCCCATTATAATATTAAATCAACAAAATAATTTTCTTTTTCACAAAAAAAAAAACCCAAAAGTCGGTGAAAAACAATATTAAATCCGCGTAATGACACAACTACCCCTAAAAGACCAACCCCTCCATGGGGTTTTTTGGAAAAGTAGGAAGAAAACTAAAAAAAATTAGACAAAAGGGGCTGATTTGAAAGTTTTTAGAAATATAAGGTGTCGCGTCTCTTGGACAGACGCGACACCATAGATTTCCGTGCACTTTTTAATTTTTTTCAACTTTTTTAAACGTTGGTGGGTCGCGTCTCTTGAAGAGACGCGACCATTAAATAAATAATAATTTTACAAATCTGTTGTACATCAAGCTTGTGTCATAGTGGTGTAAGCCCATCCTGTTAACGATTAAATCTCGTGTTCGAGCCTCAAAGTTGTTCAATTTTTTTTTTTTATTTCTGGAGCTTTTTTTTTTCCTTTTCCGTTTCTTTGTTTTTTCCTTTCCTTTTCGTTTTCCGTTTCAGTTCTTTTTCGTTTTCTTTTTGTTTTATTTCGTTTTTTCATTTTCTTTGTTTTTCCTTTTTCACCTTTGTTTTTTTAAACGGTAAAATTCTGTTTTTCGTCCAAAAAATCGAAGAAATATATAAATTGCATTCAACTCCCTAATGTGGTAGTTCTTCTTTTCCATTTTTCATTTAAATTTGATTATTCTTTTATGTCAAATTATAAATGAAAATAATGAAAATAATTTTTTTATTTCTAAAACATTACTTTTTAGAAAATCTAAGGTGTCGCGTACGTTCAAGAGACGCGACACCTTATATTTCGAAATAGTTTCAAATCTGTCATTTTTTTCTAAAATTTTTTAGTTTTCTTCCCACTTTTCCAAAAAACCCTACGTTAGGGATATATTAGATATTAAATTGAAAAATTAGAACCTATTAGAGAAAAAAAATTGAAATGAAATTTTAAAGACGAAATAAACATTTTTTTAAAATTTGAAAGCTTATTAGAACAAAGTTCATAGATCAATTAAGTTTTGAATAAGGAGTAGAGATAAACCTTCTATATTATTTAGAGAGAGAGGAGTGAAACTTGAAACAAAAAATATATATATTTTTTACTTTAATAAGAATTATAATCTCTTTTAAATGATTAATATTTCAAAAAGTAATGTTTTAGAAATAAAAAAATTATTTTCATTATTTTCATTTATAATTTGACATAAAAGAATAATCAAATTTAAATGAAAAATGGAAAAGAAGAACTACCACTTTAGGGAGTTGAATGCAATTTATATATTTCTTCGAATAATAAAAAAATTAAAATAATTTTTTTTTTTGGACGAAAAACAGAACTTTACCATTTAAAAAAACAAAGGTGAAAAAGGAAAAACAAAGAAAATGAAAAAACGAAATAAAACAAAAAGAAAACGAAAAAGAACTGAAACAGAAAACGAAAAGGAAAGGAAAAAACAAAGAAACGGAAAAGGAAAAAAAAAGCTCCAGAAATAAAAAAAAAGTTGCACAACTTTGAGGCTCGAACACGAGATCTAATGGTTAACAGGATGGGCTTACACCACTATGACACAAGCTTGATGTACAACAAATTTGTAAAATTATTATTTATTTAATAGTCGCGTCTCTTCAAGAGACGCGACCCACCAACGTTTAAAAAAGTTAAAAAAAATTTAAAATTGCACGGAAATCTATGGTGTCGCGTCTGTCCAAGAGACGCGACACCTTATATTTCTAAAAACTTTCAAATCAGCCCCTTTTGTCTAATTTTTTTTAGTTTTCTTCCTACTTTTCCAAAAAACCCCTCCATGCTTACGTGGAACCGCCCAGCGAATCACGCGCCGTTTAAGGATTATACACAGAAGCCCATTTCCGTAATTTCCTCAATCAAATGGAACTCGCTGCACCACGTCACCACTTCGAATTCTAATCATGACAGTCACGATATTACTGGTCGGTGACCTAAGGAAGGACACGTGGAGGAAAAATGAAGCGAGTAGAAGGAAAAAGTGCGTGGGAATTGGAGGAGAGATATTTAGCGGATCAAAAATATCTGGGGAAGTCGTCCACGATGGCAAAGGGAATAGGCCGATCTGGAAACGGATATTGCACTTTTTATGGCCTTTTTCGTATTTATAAAAAAAAATTAAACTTTTTAAAGGTTAAAATCACTTTTGGTCCCTAAACTTTTATGAAAGTAACAATTTGGTTATTGAACTTTGATTTGTAACGATTTAGTCTCTGTACTTTCAATTTTGTAACAATTTAGTCCCTGAACTTTAACAAGTAATAATTTAGTTCCTATACTTTCAAATTTGTAACAATTTGATCATTGTTGCAAAAAGATCATCAAAATTAAATATTTATTTTTGTTATTTAATGATTAAACTCTGTAGCTTATTAACATATTGGATCTCAAATTAGTTTATTAATCTATTTAGTTAAGAAATTTCATTAAATCTTTAAATTAATTTTTCATGATAGAGACTAAATTGTTACAAATTTGAAAGTACAGGGACTTAAATTGTTACTTATTAAAGTTCTGGGACTAAATTATTACAAAATTGAAAGTAAATGAACTAAATCGTTACAAAATTGAAAGTACAGAGACTAAATCGTTAAAGTTTAGGGACCAAAAGTGATTTTTAACCTTTTTAAAAAAATCAAATGGGGAAATTATTTTATTAGTATTCTCTCTCTCTTTTTCTCGGCTTCCAAACACTACAGTTCCGAATCTCTCGAAATATCTAAACCAATTGATTTTCTTCGTTTCTTCCATTTCTTCATCGTTCTTCGTCTTTCTTCTTCCTCTCGCCTCAATTTTCTCGACTGCGATCGTAACTGTCTCGATTTCGTAGCCCTAAACCCTCGGAGCTTTCAGGTTTTTATTGTTTGGTTTTGATTTAATCTTGTTTTGGCGTTGAACAGGGGAACGAGCCCTAGGTTTTGGTGTGGAGGATGGGAGAGGAGGTGAAGATGGGCGAGTATGAGAGCGGTGGTGCCGACGATGAGAACGGTGGTCATGAGGAGCGAGTGTTTGAATGGGAGACGGGTTTGCCTGATGCGGATGATCTTACTCCTCTGTCTCAGACGTTGATTCCGCCGGAACTTGCGTCGGCATTCAGTATCTCGACGGGGCCGTGTCGGACGGTGATGGATGTCAATCGGGCGTCGCATAATACGCTTTCGAATCTTCGGGGATTTCAATCGCAGGCGTTTTCGTCGAATAATTTCAAGTCGTTTAACGATGATCGAGCTCGGGATCATGATCCGATGGTGGTTGAAGGAGATGAGGCGACGGAGAGAGATGCGGGGTCGGATTCTAGGAAATTGAGGAAGGTTGATTGTGCGGAGGAGGCTGATTCGGCTCTTCGGGCTGATAATTCGATGGATGATCCGTCGGCTCGGACGTTGAAGAGACCGAGGCTCGTTTGGACGCCGCAATTACACAAGCGGTTTGTGGACGTTGTTGCTCATCTTGGGATTAAGAACGCGGTTCCTAAAACTATTATGCAGTTGATGAACGTGGAGGGATTGACTCGGGAGAATGTTGCGAGTCATCTTCAGAAATATAGGCTTTACTTGAAGAGGATGCAGGGATCTTCCAACGAGGGCCCATCGTCGCCGGACCGGCTTTTTGCGTCCACGCCTGTACCGCAGAGCTTGCACGAGTCTAGCAACAGTGGGCATGCGAATGGAAATGGGCACTTGCCAGTTCCGACTCCGATGCCGTATGGAACGCCGATGCTGCCTATGCCGGTGCTGGGCATGGCAGCGCCTGGTCATGCTCACAGTTATATGGGTATGCCTGTCGCTCATCCGGGAAGCGCACAGGGGTACCATGGGTTTGAAACGCATCCTTACAACATGATGCATCAGAGAGATTGGTCGGGGAACAAATATGGCTCGATCGTGCCTTACCCTCATCCTCGTGTACCTCCTAGTACTAATGATAAGTGAATTCCGCTAATTTTCAGGTTGGCTGCTTGATCTTACTGAGTTTTTCGTATACCTTATTAATGAGTTTCATATTAGGTTTTACTGGAGCGGGAGAGCACAGCTTTGGTATTAGGAAATTATGATATAATATCTATTTGATAGGATTCATTGTACTTCTGCGGCTTAGTCGGGAAATATTCCAACTATGTTTGTCCTAAATTTTTTATTTTTTATTTTTATTTTTTAAAAAAGTCTAAAACTGGATTCTGCAAGTGGTGCTTGCGTCTCTAATGAGTGGCCTGGACTTGGAGGGGTTTCGTGTGTTAGGAATCGGAGGACTTCTCGAACTTAACAACGAATTCTGTATTAGACACGTGAAATGGTGAACCCCAGATAAAATTAAGCTTCGTAAACCAGTATTGTCGAGTTGGTTTAAACTTGAAAGCTTTCTTTTTGTCCCAAGTGTAATTAGTAAGACAAGAATTTATGTCATGTTATTGGCTTTTAGGGGCTATTTTTAAACACAGGTTTCTGATTTTGTTTTTCGAACTGTTCTCGATAACTGTAGTTAGATGACCTGTAAGAATAAGTTTATTGTGTATTTATGATTTTGGAAGGAAGAACTTCATTTATTCTAAGAAATGGGACATCTTTGAATCATGACTGTGAAACTAAATTAAAAGAAAACAAGATAAAAACAACGTTTGAGAAACAGTTCCCCAAAAATGTCTAAACTAAATTTGTTCTAATAAAGCAAAAGGTTTTTTTTTTGGGGGTCATAAATAGCTTCCAAACAACCCCTTGTTACTTTTTTGAGTTGAACCACTGCGTAATGACCTTTACCTTTGAGCTTCTAATTCCTCTCTATGCTACACTGCTCCGTTTGATCACTTCTTAAAAATACAGTTAGTTAGATTTGCTTGTTTTGGTCTTTACTGTGTAGTCTCCAATCCAGTATGAGCATGCAGGTAAGAAAGTCCATTAATCAGCAAGCTGAAGATTTACTTGATCGTAGGGGAAAATCTAAGCAATTATTATGTATTTTTTGTTTGTTCCATGCGGAAAATAGACTTACACCTGCAAGTTGCTCAATCAACTGTTTCTGCCACAATGACCATCTTCTTGGAGAAGTTTATGCTTCCTATACTTCTATCTATGGCTTGATAGTGTGGCCAAAATTTGTATAGAAATTTGTTGTTTCATCTTGGTTTCTTCTCGTGTAATGGCTCTGTGGATATTTGAACTGTTCATGTTATGTCCTATGCATATTCATATATTCTCCTTCTTTTTGAGTGCACGGATCCAGGAGAACAGTGTGAGTTCAACATTTTAGGACAAACCAGTCCTCTTTGGATGTTAAGAAAGTTTGAGGTTAGGCTAAATGAATTGCAGCCTGCAGGCACATTGTAATGTTTACTAAACTAAGTTATTTTGGTGCAAGGAGATACAAGAAATCTCAACCTGCTTGAACTTACTCTAGAATTTTTCATTTCATAATCTGCTGTGCTTTTAGGTCAACTGCATCAAATCACTATCCATGTTATTTGTACAACATTTTTTAACCTTAGGAGTTCTATTACAAATTACAAACTGAATAAAAGCTATAAACATCATTCAGGTATAATGTAAGATGCATGACACTGTAGTTACTGGAGGCAAGAGATGGCCTAATCCCATCACATTGAAATTCTTGCCCATCACCTCTGGTGAATTATAGAAGTATCGAAGGGCACACCGAATGATCCTTCGTCAGTGGAATGGATGTGTATGTTGTGATTCTCTCCTTCTTAGGATGTCATGAAAGGTTAATTTTCCTTTGATGAATGCTTGATTGGTTCTCTTGAATATAGCTTGGTACCTGTCTCTGCCTTCAGTTTCACTTGCAGAGTTCTTTTTATAAGCTGTTTTATTTGGTTGAATTGGTCCAACCTTTTCTATTGATTGACGATGTCAACTTATTATTAGCATGTCACTTGCAGATGTCACTCTGGAAGGAATATGCTTTCCCTAAGGTCTCTGAAACAAACAATGGGTGCCCCGATGCCGATACACGACATGTACATGAACATCCATATCAATTATATTATTATGTTGTCTACCAGGAAGTCAACATTTGTGAGATATTTAAACTGTATCTCCAAGAAGATTGAGATTTCATCTCCATTCTAGTTTGTGCTTTAACTCTCATGAACTTGAATCACAACAGATTTAATATCTGAACCCCAATTCTTTTTTTATGTCTGCACTATTGGATGATGTACTCCAGTGAAGCCTCTCGGTCTCTGGACTAATAATAACTGCTGTGATACTGGATTACAAGTTCACAGCCACTTCAAATCATTGCTTCATTCTTTCTTCTTCAGAACTTGTATTCAGCATCTCAATAAGATCAAGTTGCAATAGCGAATGTTTACCATTAATAGACATGTGGGTAAGGACTATCTCATTCATTATATAGAAGAAATGGCCTCATATCCATCCCCCATTTCCATTTTGATCTTTTGTTTGATTCACACATGCCTAAACTATTCATTTAGGGAAATCCAGCTTCTGGGGTAGTTCTTTGCCTAAACCAGACTTGCCCTTGTTTAGAGATGTCGTTCTGTTCCATGTGCAAAGAAAACTTAGCATTTTGTTTCAGAGGCTAGCTAAATATCATAGTTGGAGGTGGTTTTACATCTGTTTATACTTTTACTACTCATGTTAGAAGCAGCTGTATGTGGGGTCTAACTTGGTTTACAGAGATGAATCCTTTATTTTCGGGCAATCGGCGACTTCCAGCTCCATAGCTCCTCTGTATTCAGGGATGGATCTTCTGTAATCTCAGTTTCTTATCAAGTTCAGCAGTTGGTTCTTGTCAAGGTTTTTATTGACTGAATCGGTTGTTTAATTTATGGACATTGTTTTTCCCCAGTTTCCCAGGCCTGAGAAAGCTGTCTTGAGATTTTACTGTATCCCTTGATCATTGATTCTCTCTTGTCTCCTCTGTCCTATTAGGTTTGGAACCTTTTTGTTGCAGTGAACTGTCCATCAGACAGTTTCAGCTGAAGGACATCTGAATTTGTGACAAAACACATTAAAAAAGCTACATAGAACTGTCAAGGAACACATGTCCAAATGAAACCTCAATTCTCTCTTTGTTGTGAAGATCCTGCAATCATCAATGTGCTGTAAGTTCTGAAATTTGTACCATGTACCTAATATGTCCTCAAGTCATTAATATCAATATATATTAATAGTTAATGTTAACTGACTTGCCATGATGTTTCAGATAATAAAATATATGAAAGACACACCATGTTAGTAGTTAATGATGTCAATGGAACGAATTAGGATCAAAGTGAGCATAGTTCGGTGGTAATTGACATTCATTTTCGATCAGGAGGTCAAGAGTTCAAATTTTTCATGTTCAAATGTTGTTGACCTAAAGAAAATAGAAATATAATTCAAAATATCGTGCAAATTTTAAAATTTTATATTTGAATGGACAATGTCCAAAATTTAGAGATTACATTTGTAATTTATATATAATTCCCAAAGCATGCATTTTCTCCAAAGGACCAAAACACCAATTGCTGCAAAATCACGTTGAGCATTGCCTTGGCTTTCGGGTCACTGCATAATTGAGTCTGTCTCTGTTTTTAATATATCAAAATAAAAATGTAAAAACTGTGAAAATAATCATTGGATGTAGTAAAACAAAAAAGGTAAAACTAAAGCTAAGGGTGTGTTTGGGGCAAGGGTTTGAGTTTTGGAAATTGGGGTTTAGGAAATAGAGTGTTTTGTGAAATTTGTGGGTTTAGGAAGTCTCTGTTTGGGGTGTTGATTTCTGAAGTCTGAGTTTCTTATTTTTTTTCTTTTTTTTTCCAATGTTATACAATTCTTATAAAATTACTAATTTAAAATGTTCTTTCCATTAATTGTAAATATGAGAATTTAAGACACAATTTTCATCAAAAATTGAAAATTAAAAAAAAAAAAAAATCAATTTCCCTTCTTCAAATTTTTTCCACATTTGTTGCATTTCCTATATTTCTTCTAAACGTAGTTTTGGAGGTCGAGTTTCTGTTTTTAAGAATAATTTTTTTTTGTTCAATGTTAAACAATGGTTCTAAAATTAACAATTTAAAATGTTCTTTCCATTAATTGTGAATATGAGAATTTAAGACACAATTTTGATCAAACATTCAAAATTGGAAAAAAAAAAATAATAATAAATTTCCCTTCTTCAATTAATTTCTAAATCACCAAAACAAACAAAAATAAAAGAACTGTTCAAGAAGCAAGATTTCTAAAAGCAAAAAGAAAGAAATATAACTATTTCAAATATATATATATATATATATATAACCATAGTGAACAGGTTCTAAATTAACAAACAATCAATTAACTAAATTAACTACACTTTAAAATACAAACTTTAGAACGAATTGATTTACACTGTTAATTAATATCAATTGGAGAGTTGAAATGGACTTTTTTTTTTTTTTTTTTTGAGACAAAAGCCATTCATTGAAACTAAAGAAGGCCACCTTCCTTCTTCAGAGAACATAATAACTAAACTGGGAAAGAAGAAAGCCATAAAAATGACCCTAATGAAATCCCTCTCCTTGCAAGACAATGAGCTGGCTCATTAGATCCACGATCTACACGACAGAAAACAACATTGGAAAAACACAAGGAATTTCCAACTCTTTGATTTCATGAACCCATATGCCGTCCTCTGACAAGGACATAAGGTTGAAGAATAACCATTAAGCATATCCATCAACGACTTACAATCTGATTCAACCACAAGGAATTGAATGCTCAAACGATGCGCATGCTTCATGCCCTCCAAAACTGCCAAGGCCTCAGCATTAAACGGAGAATAAGACGCAACAAATGAGTTAGTCATAGCTGCCAGAACGACCCCATCACAGTTTCGAATTAACGCTCCAATCCCCGTCCGCTGGAGATTCACAGGGCAAGATGCATCGACATTTAGCAGAATCAAAAGCACGAACCCATATAAACGAAATCGATTTCTTATAACCCAAATCATCTTTTTCCAACATTCAAATTGTTGATTACAGTATATATATATATATATAAATATAAATATAATCGCCATAAAGAAGAGAGAAACTCAGGCCGAGAATAATCCAGTGGAAGCCGCTCACCCAATCTGGGATTTGGGCTCAAAAACCCATTTGAATTCAGACATCGCTACATTTCATTTTTCCAATTCCATCATCTTCTTCATCCGACTGGCAGTTGCAGAGATGGAAACCCCAGAACCCAAATCTTGAAGCTCTTGAACCGAAGACAAGAAGGAAAAAACCAGATCACCGAATGCCAAAAAAAAACAAAAAAAATACCGAGATTCGTAGATCCAAAACGTGAAGAAAACACAAATCCGAGGACAGATCGGAATAAAAAATGAAGGAAGAACACCTTCAGATCGCAAAAAAAAAAAGAAGGAAAAAACTCACTTATACCTTCAGATCTGCCAACCCAGAAGAGAAGAGAATGAGAGAAGGCAAGAATATGTGAAGAACGAATAAACGGGGGTTTGAGAAACCCTAACCGGACGTTTTCCTAAACCAGCGGCCCAAACAGCATCTTTTTAAAAACGAGGTGTTTTAGAACACCCGAGCTTCCAAAAATGGGCCCCCAAACACGCCCTAAATGAACTCAAATAAAAAGAAGAAAAAGACCATTAAAATTAAAACTAATCTAATCTAATCTATAGATATACTAAGTATTTGAATTCACATCTAATATCTTACGATGAGTTTAAAGATTAAACGAAGCAGAATATTTGAATGTCTATGGATGAGAACAAAGATCTCTAAAAGAAACTATGAAAATTTTAAGGACAAAAATAAAATCTAGATCTATGACTTGACTTGTTTGTAATAAACTATACTCCAAAAAAAACAAGGCTAAATTATCAAAAATACTCTTGAACTATGGGGTTTGTTTCAAAAAAGCCCCAGAACTTTAAAAAGTTTTAAAAAATACTCCTGAATTTTTAAAAAATGTTTCAAAAATACTCTTGTCGTTAATTTTTGGATGGAAACTGTTCAAATTTTAGTTTCATTAATACCCTTGAACTTTAAAAAAAAATTAAAAAATACCCTTGTTGGAAAATGTTTCTTCTTTTTTCCTCCTCTCACCGCGAATTCTTCCTCCATGAAAATCCATGCAAAACTTTGCTTATAAAGGTTGTGTGCAACACAATATCAGATGAAAACAGACTTTGAAATCGAGTTCTCTTTTAAAAAGTGTAAAGAAGATAAGTGGAAGAAAATAACAAATATATATATATATATATATATATATATATATATATATATATATATATATATATATATATATATATATTCTTTCTTTTTTGCTCTCTCTGTTGTTTGTGTATGTTAGTGATAAGATGAAGAAATGTTTATAAGATTATGGATTTGGTCCAATTTACAAGATTAATTAAGAAGTGTTTATAGATAAGACAAAGAAATGTAAAGAAGATAAGTGGAAGAAAATAACATATATATATTCTTTCCTTTTTGTTCTTTGTTTGTGCATGTTAGATAAGTAGCATTTTGGTCCCTGCCGTTAATTTTTCTGTTAAATCTTACCAGTTGCTGACGTGGCACTATTATTTTAATAAAAAAAAATTATTTTTCTAATTTTTTTAAATAAAATATTGATAAATTAAATAAAAATATTTTATTATTATTATTTTTATTTCTTTTTCCATCTCTCTCTTCCTCCTCTTCTTCTTCCTCTTCTTCTTCCTCCTCTTCTAATACATCATCTTCCTCTTCTACTTCTTCAACCACCGGCCGTCGCCCGTCGCCGGCACCAGCAATTGGCGGCATTTTTTTTTTTTTTTTTTATCTTCTCTTCTCTTTCCCATCTCTTGTTCCTTCCTTCTTCTTTCCCTTCTCTTTCCCTTCTCTTCTTCCTTCCTTCTTCTGTTTTTTTTTTTTTTAAAAAAAGGAAGAATGTAATGGGGAGGTCCCTCCCTCTCCGTTACAGATCTGTAATGGAGAGCTGTAACGGAGAGGGGAGAGGGAGGGAGGGAGGTCCTTCCCTCCCTCTCCGTTACAGATCTGTAACGGGGAGGGAGGGAGGGACCTCCCTCCCCCGTCTCCGATGCCAGAATCGCGGGAGGGAGGTCCCTCCCTCCCTCTCCGTTACAGATCTGTAACGGGGAAGGAGGGAAGGACCTCCCTCCCGCGTCTCCGACGCCGGAAACGCGGGAGGGAGGTCCCTCCCTCCCTCCCCGTTACATTCTTCCTTTTTAAAAAAAAAAACAGAAGAAGGAAGGAAGAAGAGATGGGAAAGGGAAGGGAAAGAGAAGAGAAAGAGAAGAGAAGATTAAAAAAAAAAAAACAGCCGGCGCCGGGCGGCGGCCGGCTGTCTCCGGCAGCCGGTGGTTGAAGAAGTAGAAGAGGAAGATGATGGATTAGAAGAGGAGGAAGAAGAAGAGGAAGAGAGAGAGAAATAAAAATAATAATAATAAAATATTTTTTATTTAATTTATTAATATTTTATTTAAAAAAATTAGAAAAATAATTTTTTTTATTAAAATAATATTGCCACGTCAGCAACTGTTAAGATTTAACAGAAAAATTAACGGCAGGGACCAAAATTCTACTTATCTCAAACCTCAGGGGTATTTTTGTTGAGTTTGAAAACTTATGGACCAAACTGTCACTTAACCCAAACCTCAGGGACCAAAAGTGTATTTTTCCCTAAAAAATATTCTGTTTTAATTCGGCTTTTCCATCTAAATCAAATTGTGCTTTTTCTAAAACCATAATTTTTTTTTTTAATATTTTGTGGTTATTACATGAGGACAAAACTTAAATCTCTTAAATATTTACTAAAGGGATAAACAGATGAATTTATATTTTAGGTTAAATGACAAGTTTATTTGTGTCAAATAAGTTCTCGAACTTGCGTCTAATAAGTTCTTGGATTTTTAATTTTGTCTAATAAGTAATAGTTTCTTAAACCTAATGGATCCTGAATTTTCAACTGTATTTAATAGGTTTATGATATATTTAACATTTTTTAAATTTAATGAATCTATTAAATATAAAATGGAATTTGGTGTCTAGTATGATCCTAAACTTTCAATTTTACATATAATAGATCCGAATAAGTCAAAAGCTATAAAATTGAAAGTTAAACACTAAGGCCCCGTTTGATAACCATTTGGTTTTTGATTTTTGAAAATTATGCTTGTTTTCTCTTAATTTTCCTACCATGGTTTTCATCTTTGTCAATGACACATTTGAGTTCCTAGCTAAATTCCAAAAACAAAAAAGTTTTTGAAAACTACTTTTTTTAGTTTTCAAAATTTGGCTTGGATTTTGAAAACATGAAAAGAATGTATTAGGAAAACAAAGAAATTTGTAGGTGGAAGTAGGAGTGCAACAAGAAACCGGAAAACCGACAAACCGAACCGAACCAAACCGATCCATTGGTTTGGTTCGGTTTTTTAGCAAAATATTGGACATGTCGGTTTGTTTTTAGAGAAAACCGATCTTTTTCGGTTCGGTTCGGTTCGGTTTTCAGTTAAAAAACCAGTCAAAAAACCGAACCGAACCGAGGTATATATACACCTTCCCAAAAATTAACCCTAGCCTCCACATTTGTTCATTTTAGCAGCAGTCCAGCCGTAAACAGAATCGATCAACATCCTCTCTCTGCAATCGTCGTTCACTATTTTATTCCATTAATCCACTTCGCCCACCCATTCTCAAGTCTCACCGACACCAGTCATCCCCTCGATTTTCCGTCACCATCAAACTCCTAAGCCACAGAAACGCCATTGCAGACTTGCAACGCCACTCCATCAATCTGCCGCTACCGTTGAACTCTCAGACGCAAATCGTAGTCGGCTTGTTGCACTCTCAAATGACCAAATTAGTGGTATCTCTCGAAACTGCCGCGGGCTAGACACATCATTCTTTTGTTGCCTTGAAGTATTGTCGCCGGCTAGTAGACCCATTAAACTTCCAGACGCATCAATCTGCCGCCACAATCCAGGCTATCAAGTATCAACAAAAATATGGCAAGTTAAATTTCATATAAAGTGACAAAGTTTTCTTCAATTTGACCAATTAGGTAGCTTTAGCTTTAAATTTCAAGTTTGACAAAATTCTTGAGTTGGGTTGAAGAGTTAATTATTCAAGTTGAGGTGCTAGACTAGATGTAATTGTGCTAAAGGATTTTTTTCTCTCAATGACCCTCGGTTTCCCATGTGGCAACCCTCACTTTGACCACCTTTGGAAAAACCGAAAACCGAACCGAGTGTGAACCAAACCAAACCAAAACCGAACCGACGGTTTTGTTCTTTATTGGACATTGGTTCGGTTCACACTTTCCCAAAACCGAAGATGTCGGTTCGGTTCTCGATTGGGCCCAAAACCAAGAAAACCGAACCGACTATCACCCCTAGGTGGAAGTAGTATTTATAGACTTAATTTTCAAAAACCAAATGATTATCAAACGGGACCTAAATTAAAAGTTTGAAGATTTGTTT
This sequence comes from Luffa aegyptiaca, assembly GCA_017139565.1. NCBI lineage: Eukaryota > Viridiplantae > Streptophyta > Magnoliopsida > Cucurbitales > Cucurbitaceae > Luffa > Luffa aegyptiaca. The sequence goes on along the minus strand of CM029404.1, from coordinate 1,727,769 downwards.
GCCAACAAAAAAAGTTTGAAGATTTGTTAGGCACAACATTTAAAGTTATCTATTAGAAACTTTTTAAAACTTTGAGACTTGTTAGATACAAGTTAGAAAAATTCATGTACAAAACATGCATCTTTTCTTTTTTTGAATACCGACTAAACTTGTAGTCCAACCTATATCATATGAAACAACAATCCATCGACACAATTTGACACTCCTAATTGGTTTTTAAACACGTGAAAAGTCATTCCAAATAGGTCCTTAATATCATCCTCAACCACTTATTACAGCCCCCAAAAGAAATAAGACAGCAATTCCTTAGCAACGTCCCAATTTCTGGAATCGGTAAAATTATTCATAAAGCTGAATTATTGTTTCAAGCAGAGCATACAATTAAACCAAAGCAAAAAAAAATAATTAACCTAGCAAAGATGATTTTCTTGCACCTCTTGAGAAAATTTACCAGAATCAGAGAGGTAACAAAGTAAAAAAAAAAAGAAAGGAGCAAGATAAGCAATGCTACAAAAAAAAAGTTTCAAAGAAATAAATGACTCTTAACTTGATTCTGCATATCATCTTCAGAATACAGCTCCAACGTTCTTCTCCCACAACCTAAAGAGCCGGCTATACTAACCAAAAATGGAGTACAAATTTAGACTATTTCAAAACCTCTCTCCAAAACGGAAAAACAGCGCACCCGTGCCTGAGTTATTGTCGACAGCATACTCGACTCGAACCAGGCCTAGCTTGACCCCAGCACCATATGACGAACCACTCCCCATTCGCCTGTACACCTCTGTTGGGTTTCCCTTCACGTCCTTGGAACTTCCAAGATCATTTCCATGTTCAGCAAATGCATATACATGTGTGCCTTTAACGGGGATTCGTAGCTCGGCTGCAAGCTGAAGATAATCGATAGTCTAGCAATCAGAATGCTGCTCCAAATTCATGATAAGAGTTATAATTTTTGAGGACGTTTATGATTTACCTCGAGGATGTTTCGTGCTGCACCCAACTCACCCATATTGTAACCCCTCACAGAATAAGGCCCTCCAAGGGTAAAAGCATCATAGCTTGGAAGGTCTCCTACACAGCCACCATAATGGCCATGGAGGACAAGCACAGGAGGAGGTGGTTTACCAGCACCTTCCTCCACCTGTTTCAGCTGGAAAAACCGCGTCAACGTAAGCTGGTGGCGGTTGAAGAACGGAAATTTGCTGCCCACCCCGAGGCCTTGGTCTACCTGTAATACATACATGTGATATTCAACAATCAGCCAAAAAGAAAACCTGTTCTTCCATTTCAGAAGTTATAAAAATTTCTCAGCCAGCATATTTTGATTGAAAAACTCCGAGCAGTGATTACCAATACCACCCATACCCATTTCAGTTACAAGTTCTAAATTCTTAGTCACAATTTCAACTAAGAGGAAGATATTGTAGGGAAAAAAAAACACATATGAAATGAGATAAACAAACTCAAATTTTAAATGTAAATACAAGCAGACTTGAAATTGTAGATTTCCACCACAACGTACACACAAACAGTCAGAAGATAGTTCTAAATTTATCAAGTAGATCCCTCATAACAGAATATATTAATCTATGGAATGAAGGTGTCCTAAACCCTTTTAAATCTGTGTTCTTTCTAAACAGTAAACATTATTTGGTATGAAAAAGAGGAAAACAGTTGCTTCAATGAAAAAAAAGTGAAAGGGTGATTACATGGCATCAAATTCATACAAACAGGTCAAGATGCAAATATTAAGACAAGCTCACACCTGAAATACATTCCTCTCGCCGACTATAGCACCGTTGACGAATTTTGTATTATCCCGTGTTATATTTGCTTGTAAAAATGCCATCCGATCGATACCAGTCCCACTCAGAGTTGTGGGTGGTCCATCAGCACTAATACCTCCACCAAGCAGTGCTCTCTGACCATTTGGACAGATATTACTACTTTCATCCCGTGTGGTAATCTCTTCCATTACAAGCCCATAAGTGAATTTGCTTTGGCGGGTGAAATTCTAATCAAGAAATGCCAGCAAAATAAGTAACATTGTTTACAAAATATTCTACGAAAGGAGTAAATCTAGAAAACACTAAACAGTAACTGAGAAGCACCTCAGTAATATTAGCTTTAACACCAGCTCGATCAACCCATATAGGTGGAACTTCATCTGCCCCTGGTCCGCCAGTGAAGACAGGACTCAATTTTCGGCTGTTGAAGCAACTAACTCGAAGAGTTCGATTGCGTGGGTTATAGACACCATCCAAATATGGATGCACATACTCAAGCTTAAATGAAAGGTCGTCCTGATTAAAGAAAGTCGTAGAGATTTCATCATTCGAAATTCTTTGGGCCAAATAGTCCTCTAAGAAGTGAAGAAGAAAAACTAAACAATAATACTGATTAGACTACCTGAGGATTGAAAAAGTTACTCGTTGTTATAGTACCAAGAATAGATCGATTTAATCCTTTGATATTCCGATGTTCAAAAGTAACGGTTCCACCAGGCTGCAGTGAAGCCTAAAAGCACAAAACCCACAAAAAGAAACACGTTCAATCATAATTCAAATCTAAATGGTGGTAAAAATAGACATAAACATAACAAGGCAAAGACAAATATAGAAGAAACTTAGACACAACATACCAAAGTGGGACGTCCTCCACGCCCAGGAACAATGCTCCATTCCGAACTAACTTCAGCAGTCTTTTGGTCAAGTTCTTTAAGTTTAATTTCAACAATAATTCCTCCTTCATTCTTCTCATCAGGTCGTGGATTTACTTCAATATTTGAAAATAAAGCAAGTGAGTTGATGTTCCTCAGAGCTTGCTTTCCTGCTTCTATATTAAAAACATTGCCTGGCCGAAGCTGTGACACAATTCAGATTTTTCAGCACATAAGAACGCCAAGCCACTATTCACAGTTTCAACTATGCATCCAAGAAAACATTTATAACCAAAAACTCATTTGAGGTGATATATTGACATTCAAAAGAACAATCTTGGTCATATTATGAAGTTTAATTTGGAAATACCAAGTAGTTAATATTTGTTTCTCTTGTTAAGATCAACACCAAATATACAATTTTGGTTATATTATAATTTTAGTTTGGAGCACAAGCATGTCTATTTAATCTCTAAACTTAAAAGAAAAAGTTTCAACCCCATTTCATTTTGAATGGTGACTCTACGTAGTCCCTCTCATTAACAATGTTAACTAAATGATGATGTTACATACCTAATTAATTAAATACTGACTTATTTGGCACAATGACGAAAAAGAGTGGAAAGAACTAGAGGACTAAACAAAATAAACAGAGTGACACTCTAGAAAAGGATTCAATATATTTGCCACATCATTCTGTCCAATTTCTACGTTTGTTCAATAGCATGTAATAATAATGTTACAAATAATGGAGACCGCATATCATCATAGTCAAGATAAAAGACATAATTGAGACTTTTTAAAGTTTAAAAACTAAATAGCTACAACCATCAAAATTTTGGATCAAATTTGTACCTTAACCTACAATTATAAAAACAACCAAACACCAAGTGAAGGTTTTAAAGGATTCTACCTGTTTGGGCAATTCCCTCTTCACCACAGGGAGTTGAGTATTTCCCTCAACAACATTACCAAGCTTATCCTGGAACTGAATTACCAGCTGAGTTATATCCCCTTCGACCACCTCACAGACAACCTCCTTGGTATTCAAATTTCCAAAATTCACCACCTGAGCACAGGCATACCCTTCATCATGGTACCATTTCTGTACCCTATCCCGAATCTTCTGCAAAAGCCTCGCACTGACCTTCCCCTGATCTCTCAACATCTGAAGCACCTCCCTGTGCACTGGCATTGGCAACAAACACGGCCTCGCCCTCTCAATTCTCCTCTTGTAATCCTTCTCTTGGTTCCTAAAATACTCAAGCTTCTCCTTGTCCGTCATGTCGGCGTCCATTTCCACCGGCTTCGACTGTTGCATCAAACCAACATTGATACATCTGAACTTATCAGCCGACTGCCAAGTACTTTCAGTGAACGAAATTGTGACACCAAGAGTACCATCAGCGTTAGTTTTCCCTTCCAAATCGACCTTCTCAAACATCCCACAAGTCGCAAGGGTTTCGAGCTCCTTCTGAAGCTGAGCCTTGGTGTATATCCCGCCAGGTCTCAACGAAACCATCTCAAAGAACGAGTCCTCAGTACCGACAGTGATTCCCCTCCGGCGATCAAAGAAGAGAATATCAAAAACCTTATATTTCTTAAACCCACTAAGCTTATTGAGCTGCACAACAATGTTGGCAGGCAAACCATGAGAATCCCACTCCTGGTTCTGAGGCTCATCAGCCAATGCAGCAGGGGCAAAGAACCTCCGCCAAAACCCACCACTCTCGCCACCGCCTCCTCCACCTCCGCCACTCCCACCACCAAATCCGCCACCCCCACCAAAGTTTCCATCCCCATTTCCGAGAAACGAAGAGAATTTGAGAATAAGGGTAACAGAGGAGGAGAGCGCAAGGGCTTTAGCGATGGATTTGAGGTGGGGTTTGGAGGGGTTGGATTGAAGGGGTTGTGGTGTTTGGGAAGAGGAAGAGGATAGATGGCATTTGAAGGTGGGAAGATGGGGGTGGTTGTTGGAGGCGGCGATTGAGGGCGGAATCCGGCGGGTGCGGCGGGAAGCCGGTGAGTTTGGGAAATTTGTGGAAGTGGGGAGATGTGTATGCGCCGCGAGGGCTGGCATTTTGGGTTGAAGGGCAGAGAGAAGAGAAGGGGATAAGGAAAATGGAAGAAATTGGGCTTTCGCTCTTCGCTGAATTCTTTCCTTCGCTTGCTTCTCTTCTCTAATCTCTATATCGGGGTTTTTCGAAAACCGCGAGGGCGACTTTTACAATGTCATTTTCTTTTTCTAATTTCTCTATATTATTTATTTATTATTTATTTTTTTAAAAAAGTTTGAAAATTTATTTCTTTATTTATCTAATAGAACTTTACAAAAATGAATGGACTTTTCTCTGTCTTATTGTTATAATTTATAGGAGGGTTTGTTTGGAACTAGCTCTAATTTTTTTTTTTTAAAAAAAAAACCTCTAAAAATAATTTTCTGTCTAGTTCTTATTTTTTAATGAAAATTATATAAAATTGTGTTTCAAATTTTTCAATGGGTGTTTCTAAAAGGTCTTTTTTTTTTTTTTAATTTTCTTCTAATGTATTTTATGGTGGTTTTTTTTTTTTTTAATTTCCTAAACTTGAAAATGATATATTGAACAAAAATTGGCTAAAAGAGATCAAATGATAAGATACTTGGTTAGAATGAGAGAGATCCTAAAATTGTGCAAGTATAGGACGATATAGTTTGAAGGGTCTTTAAAAATTAGGCTAAATTATAGAAATATCGTCTCGTTTTAATAATACTCCTAAACTTTAAAAAGTTTAAAAAATATCCCCAACTTTTTAAAAATGCTAAAAAATATCCTTACTGTTATGTTTTGGATGAGAAACGTTAAAATTTCATTAATACTCTTAATATTTAAAAATAAATAAATAAAAATGTCTTTATTGAAAAATATTTCTTTTTTTTTTTTCCCTCTTTGCAAATTCTTCCTCCATGAAAATTAATGTGAAACTTTGTTTGTAAAGACTATGTGTAATAGAACACTTGATGAAAATAGAGTTTGAAATCAAACTCTCTTTTTTAAAAAGTGTAAAGAAGATAAGTGAGAGAAAAAAAAAACATAGTTTTTTTTTTTTCTTTTTGCTCTCTCTATTAGTGGGTGTTAGTGATACTGATAAGTAACAAGCAAGATAATAATGTGGTCTTCAATAACGATGAATATGTGGTGAACGAAGAAAGTTCTTTTTTCCCCTTTTTTTTTTTTTTTTTTTTTTTGTCTTCAATAAGGATGAATGTGTGGTTTATACGTAGATTCAAATCTCTCATCTCACTTGTTGAAAAAATAATTATAACTAAAACGTTTTGGCTAGAAATTATTTATTATAAAATCACTCTCAAATATGTCCTTATTGATTCTGTATTGGATGATCTCTCATGAAATTTTTCTCCAAAGTGTGTAAGTGAAGATAAATTATCCTAAAAGAGCTCATGTGGGTTTGTAGGGACAATCTTCATTCTCTAAAATAACTTAAAACGGTAAATGACGTGTTTAGGTTGCATGGATTCATGGAACATTGAGACCATCAAATGTCAAATTTAGGACGTGGAACATTACACCTTAAGCAAGGGCTTCATTGCAAAGTCTATTGTTGATAGAAGGTGCCCGAGACATCTACTAAAAGATATATGAGAATACTCGTAGTAATTATATTTTAAATAACTCATATTGGAAGGAACTCCCTTCCTTTCGAGGTTGTATGACCAAGGTGCAACCTTAGGCAGCTTGAGTTTAGGTAGTCCGTCCTAAATCTAGGAAGTTAAATAGTTTTGTGTTTAGAAGCTATGGTTATGTAGTCTGAATTTATGTAACCAACGTTTAGGTGTAGGTTTATATAATCTAGGTCTAAGGAGTTTGAAATTCTAAAATTGTTTTTTTCGGAGCTATTGTAGTGAATCATTAAAATTTAGCTCAATTTTAAGTACTTTTCCAAAATTTGAGATTTGAGTTTTGAATTTTACTCACTAAACAAGCAAATGAGTTAATATTGTTATTTATTTTGTTTTTAGATGAGACATTGATTTAGAGGTTCCATCCTAATGTAAGTTCGTGTTTGATTAGTCACCCTATATAGTTCGACTAATGGGAAAAAAAATTAATTTACTATTCTTTGCAACAAGTAAAAACGAAGAAAATTAAACAATTTGTTTAACATGGAAAATTTAAAATTTAAAATTTTTTAAATGATTTATTTTACTAAGTTTCAAAAAAAAAAATCATATATTTTTGTTACTTTAATTGATTTGAAAATGAGTTTTTACTTTGCTAATTTAAAATTAAATATATTTTTTAATATTAGTAAGTTTAAAATAAGCCAAAGTGAACATAGCTTCACGGTAATTGTCACGTACTTTCAACCAAGAGGTCAGAGGTTCGAAACCTCTCATCCCAAGAACTAAAAAATAATAATAATAATTAATAAATAAATAAACTGATATTTTTTTGGGAAAAATACACTTTTGGTCCCTGAGGTTTGGGTTAAGTGACACTTTGGTCCCTGAGTTTTCAAACTCAACAAAAATACCCTGAGGTTTGAGATAAGGAGCACTTTGGTCCCTGCCGTCAATTTTTCTGTTAACTCCTAACGGTTGCTGCCGTGGCACTATTATTTTAATAAAAAAATTATTTTTTAATTTTTTTAAAATAAAAATATTAAAATAATAAAATATTAATTTTTTATTTTTTTATTTTTTATTCTTTCCCCCTTTCTCTTTCTTCTTCTTCTTTTTCTCCATCTTCTCCATCTCCTTCATCTTCCTTCTTCTTCTTCTTCCTAACTCCGGCGACCGGCGGCCACCCCACGCCGTCGCCGCCGCCAGCCGCCGCCGGTCGCCGGAACTGTTTTTTTTTTTTTTTTTCTTTCTCTTTTTCTCTCTTACCCCATTTTTTTCTTTTCTTTCTTTTTAAAAAAAAAATAAACATGGAGGAGGGAGGCCTCCTCCTCCGTTTTGAGCCGGAAACGGAGGGGGAGGGAGGCCCCTCCTCCCTCCCCGTCCAGAGGAGGGGCCTCCCTCCCCCATTCTTTTTTTTTTTTTTTTAAACAGTGGAAGTGAAGAAGAAAAACAGTGGAAAGAAGGGAGGAAGAAGAAAGGAAAAGAGAAAAAAAAAAAAAAAAAAGTCACCGGCGGCCGACGGCGGCGAGCGGTGGCCGCCGGCCGCCGGAGATAGGAAGAAGAAGGAGGAGGAAGATGATGAAGAGGAAGAAGATGGAGAAGAAGAAGAGAGAGAGGGAGAAATAATAAAAGTAATATTATTTTATTATTTTTAATATTTTTTATTTAAAAAAAATTTAAAAAATAATTTTTTTTATTAAAATATTAGTGTCACGTCAGCAATCGTTAAAATTTAACAGAAAATTTGACGACAGGGACCAAAGTGCTCCTTATCTCAAACCTCAGGGTATTTTTGTTGAGTTTGAAAACTCAGGGACCAAAGTGTCACTTAACCCAAACCTCAGGGACCAAAAGTGTATTTTTCCCTATTTTTTTTTATCTTAAATTGAGTTATCAAAAATCGTATGTGTGTATTTGGTCAAATTACACTTTTTATATATAAAGTTTGAGTTCAATTTTTATTTGGCCTTGAATTTTCCAAAACAACATTTTAGTTTTTTTTTTTTTTTTTTTGGAAGCATGATTTTAGTCCTTTTAAGTTTACAAAATGATTTAAATTTGTTACAGGAATAAATTTGTTCACGGCGAAGAAATTCCGCCAATAAACTTGAAGTGTCAATGGATTTTGAAATACCTCGAGTCTTTTCTAAAGGCAAATCGGAAGGAAGGATCGTCTCCCCCATCTGATCAGAGCCTGGTTTCTACTTCCTCTAACAACGGTGCATGTTGGGTCTTATCCTCCGACGAGAACATGGAAAGTTAACTCGGACGTGGCCTGTGATCCCTCTTCTCCGTCGACGGGGCTCGGGCTTATTTGCAGGAACTCAAACGGAGACATTATGTTTGTTTCTTCGGTTTACATCGATTTTCGTTTGGATGCCCTCTTAGTTGAGCTACATGCAATTTGTGAGGGGATTAAAGTGCCAATGGCTTTGGGATGCACAAAATTAATTGTAGAATCAGACTGTCAGGTGGCCATCAATTTTTTGTCAAATAAATTAATCCCAAGGAAGAATGTGGAAGCTCCGGTAGAAACTATTTGGAGATTGTCAAAATCATATAGTGATATTTCTTATAAGTTTACTCCTAGACAATGTAATAGAGTATAGCTCATGAAGTAGCTAGACATGCTCTTTCTTCGAAATCGAGTGAAACTTGGGTCGGAAGGATCTCAAGATGGATTTGTAGTTGGGTCGAGTTAGACCGTTCAAATTTAGCCCTAGTGACGTAATATACGTATTTTACTTATAAAAAAATGTTTACATGTAGGAGAGTCAAAGTCGAAAAAAGGATTTCTCTCACTTCTCTCTCTTATTCAAAACCGTGCATGAGATTTTATCTTGGCTCCTAAGCCAAGTGATAAAAGAGAGAATAACTCATCTTATTTCCTTTTTTTATTACCTTCCTAGCGTATGTATAAGACTGAATCCATTCTCTTTCTAAAAACAATTACAAATCCTTCACTTTTAGAGGAATTCTTTATCAGTGATTGTGAATGACTGATTTTTTTAGATCTTTTCGGCCTTAGTTTCGTAGGAACAAGTTAGAAAGATTGAGAAATAGAACCATCGTCAAAGCACGCTAGTAAAGCAAATGGAGGTTCTCTGTTGCCTCCACATTTAATTTTGTCCTTTTGCTGGCAATTATAAGTAATGCATCTTTAGGTCATCAAGGGAGTCGTTGGTGTGGTTGAAGAACAAAAGGAAGAGCAAAGACGAATGAATGAGGAAGAAAATAAGAAGAATGAAAGTGAGAGAATATTTAAAAAGATAAACTAATAATAATAATTAAAAAAAAAAAAAAAAAACACAAAAAACACCAAGAGTACAAAAAGGAAAGAGTAGTTAAAAGATTTTTTAAAAAAATAATGATAATGATAATTTAAATTAAAAATCATATTTATAATTAGAAATAACGACTCATGGGGTTCCAACAATTTAAACCTGGAATCTTATGTGTGACTCTTTAATTAACATTTTTCTTTTAAGTGCACCAAATGTGGGGAATGAAGATTTGAACCTATGACCTCTTGATTGAGGGTACGAGCATTATGACAGTTGAGTTTTGTTATTGTTGGCTCATTTACATTGTTGTTGGTCTCTATGACTCTATATTTTAGTAAATTGTTCTCCAACTTATAAATATCTATATATCATTGCTTGCATGTCACAAATTAGCCACACAATATTGTATCTATATTTTATTTGTATAAAAAAGTAACCAAATCAAAACCAGGTAATCGTCTCATTTGTGGTAAATTGGTGGAGAGTTCGGAAAGAGAATGACCACATCAACTAAGATTCATCGAGGACAGAGGAAGACACGTTGTGAAACATGAAATCATCTTTTGAAGAGACAATTTTATTAATTAAATATAAGAAAATATCACTTTTTATAGGATCTTCAACACCCACTTATTCTTTTTTTTTTTTTTTGTAATTCCACACACTTTCTTCTCTCTCTCCTTTTATTTGCTTAACAAAAAAAATGTCTTACAAAAAAAAAAAAAAAAAAACATGAGGGAGATAGAGGAGTTTTGGAAGACATTAAGTTGATTTGTGATTTGTGTGTGTTGGTCAATTGCTAAGAAGTAGGCTTATGTAAAGGAGAAAGAAAGGCTTTAATAAACACTGTTGGATCTTCTCCCTTTTGAAGAAATTTAGCCCACAAATATATTTAGTATGACATAGAATACATGTGGCTCTTGTCTAAGTTCACCCCCAACAACCTCCCCTTTCCCATCCTTCAAATACACTCCCTCTTCCATTCTAGAGAGAACAACAAACACAACAAAAAAAAAGAGAGAACAAACCCATCATAATGTCTCAATTCAATCACATGCAAACATATGCTGGCAATACCAGCCCAACCATGGAACAACTTTTCCGAGGTAGAGATGAATTCTCGTTTCAGGTTTCTTGTTTCTTGGTATTTACGGTTAGTCTTTGTGATGCACCAACGTCATTGGTGACTTGATCGTATGTATGGTAAACAAATTTAATTTCATGTCTTAACCAGTTAAGAGTCATGTTCAGATTTGTTATCAGTCATCTCAGTCAAATAGTTTTTCTTTTAAGACGTTTTTTGAAACAAATATCCAAAGTCTCTTATACATTATCATAGGAATTAAATAATAATTCTTCTTATGATTCTTGTTGTTTCGATTTTTTTTGTTTCAAAAACATTTTGTGTTTTCAAATCAAATAAATTCCGATTCATTGGAACAAAAAAAGCCCGGCTAGGTACTGACCAGGCCAGGCCGTGGAAATAAAAAGAAAAGGACTTTTGGGATGAAATAAAATAAAAGAGGTACTTTATTTTTATTTATTTAGAAATATATATTTTTAGTAATCTTTAATATATTGGTATTATTTATATATTAGGATTGGAGATATCTTTTCTTTTGAGCCCGATAAAAGTTTTTATGATGGATATCCATCCATATATATATGGATATAATTATATATGTATTCAGGGTTTGGCTAAACTTCAGGAAGTATTTTTAAAAATATGAAAGAAAACAAAAGAATCAACAATAGACAACTCCATTCCTTCTCGACATAAATCTCAAACAGGATATTTTGCAGTACACACACAAGCTGAGTGCCTTTTGTTTTAAACAGAACCATTGACCCCTAAAAAAACAGAACCATGGACACCTACTGCTTGAGCAGAATTAACATAGTTTAGGCATTTCCATGTGCAGAAGGGGATGCTTCAAGATGGTCTCCAACAAATTCGTCCGTGGTGCTCGGAAAGGACCACGACCCCGAAGAGGATATCGACCACCATCAGAAAAAATCAGTTTTCACTAAGGTGAAGGAAAAGGCAAAGAAACTGAGATACACTCTCAGCAACAAGAAGAAGCACGGCGAAGATGAGAACACTACACCATCCTGGGGTTATAATTTGGACGAGGATGAAGACGAGGACGATATCGACGCTGAATATCTCGGAGCCCCAAGTAAACTTCTTTCCATTTACATGTTCCAAATTCCATTTACTGATTTCAGCTTGAACAACATCATTCTTCCTTCCATATGCAGTGTATGAATCAGAGTTGGCGCCCGAGGACTGCAAAGAGAACGCTAGGCAGCATCCTCGAGCAGATCCTGTGATTGCTGAGAATCATGTTTTAGCAAATACCCTAAAGCTTGCCTCCGAACGAGACGAAAAACCTAAGCTTGCCTCTGAACGAGACGAAAAACCTTTCAACTCTTCAGCGACATCGTCTCAGACGGTTGTTGATCCATCTCTTGGCAGTATCAAGACAGCAACTGAAACTGCAGCTGCAAATAGTACCGTGAAGAAAATACAAGAAAAAGAGGTTGCTAAGCCTTCCAGTCCAAGCAAGACACTCACTGAAGCTGTAACTGAGAAGTTGGCACCAGTTTATTCCACTGTTACTGATGCTACCCATGCTATTGCTTCAAAGATCCAAAGCCTCACAGTCTCCACTCCGTCCAACCCGACAGCCCGTTCGGCACCTGTAACTCCAAAAAAACCTTTTTCCCCAACAATTCAGAAGAGAAGCTCTTCCCCAACAGCTCCACAAACATCAAAGCTTGGTAAAGGAACTGAGCAGATATGGGACAAAGGAGTTTCAGTAAAGGAGTACTTGATGCACAAGTTTGAGCCAGGTGAAGATGAGAGAGCACTTTCTCAGGTGTTGTCCGACGCACTGAGTCCGAGAACAAACCCCGGAGATGTAGGTGTGGTAGAGAAAATGAGAGAAGCAGTAAATTCTATGTTGCGGTCTGAGGAGGCACCACAGCCAAAGGCAACACATTTGGCTGCAAAATCTTCATCGCAGGTTGAAGCAGCATCACAACCAGTGGCAGCCAAGTTGGCTGCAAAATCTTCATCACGGACTGAGAACTCACCAAAGCCAGTGGCTGCAAAGTCTTCATTGCGAGCTGAAGCAACACCACAACCGATGGCTGCAAAACCTTCATCACAAGCTGAGAAGGCACCACAGCCAGTGGCTGCACATTTGGCTGCAAAATCTTCGTCACGAGCCGAGGAGGCACCGCAAGCAAAACTGACAGTACATTTGGCTGCAAAACCTTCATTACCAGCTGAGACGACACCACAACCAAATGTTGCACATTTAGCTGCAAAATCTTCATCGAGTGCTCCTATCTTTACCACCACCCACAATGGTGAGTTACTACAACTTCAAATTTCTACTTTTACAGCCTGTGACATATGCATATAATACGTAATATAACAGAATAAAGCAATATTTTTCTCTGATGCAGTGGCTGAGGAAGAAAACCTTGAAAGAATACTCCAAGCCAATTAACAGACATATGCAACATATCAGAAGTTCTAGACACATGCAGCAAACAATAAACAATTCACAACTATGTTTACCTCCATTTGTTTGATTGAGTTCAGTTGTATTATACAATAAAATACTTCTGCAGTATTTTTATTGCGGATTGATGTAAAGAATGCAAGGGATGCCTGCGTTCAAATCTTAGTTTCCTGACATGTTCAAACATGTACTCTGATGGGTTTATTTTGAACATTTAATAAGGAATGTTTGTTTCTAAAAATAAGGTAGTTTGGAATTCTGTAAATTCATAGTTTCAAACTTTGAACTCTTCATTTTTTTTAAGGAAAAAAAAAAAGAAAAAAAAAAGCCATACTTTTTTTTTTTTCAATGAAAAACCAAGCTTTAATTGAAAAAAAAAAATGAAAAAGTACACCACGGACGAACAAAAAAAACCAGCCCACAAATAAAGAGAGAGGCCCCATTAGATAAAGGAAGGGGCTTCAATCCAAACTAATGAGACCTATGGAATAATTATAAAATAAACGTGTCACCAACACCCAAAGAGAAACATTATATCTAACAAGGGACCAAACCTCAGCTGAATCCCTCTCCATCCCTCTTAACGTCCTATTGTTTCTCTCACCCCAAAGCCCCCAAATAATAGCGCAGATCCCAGGTTGCCACAGGAAGTTTCCTTGATCCGGATACAAGGATTGGGAAGGAACTCCACGATCATACTTGAACTCTGAAAGGCCATGGTCTACGTTTATACTGCAGCCAAATTCTCAAACTGTTAAATATGCAGTTTCTGAATTTATTTCTCTTGCTCGAGCCATATGAATAATTATACAACTCCTAAAAATTGGCGATACAATAATATACAGAAAGAAGCTGTAGATTTTAATCCTATTGGTAAGAATATTTAGATTTACACATTTCAAGACGGGAGAAAAAGCACGAGTAAACCTATTCAATTTGAGACAGATGTTCCAGAGCCACTTTATATTTGCATATATTCAACAGATTAATAAGCTCTCTTCAATGGCAGCGTTGTTTCAGTGATTCTGCAAACGTTAGGCAATTCAACCGCTGCAAACATATGTTTATTATTGAAATCACATAAATTTGGTCATTACATGTATATCACTTCGAGATTTTGGATTCTATTTCCTCCAGACTTAGGCCTTTGGTCTCGGGAACTTGGAGAGCTACAAAAAGAAGTGAAAGCAATGCAATAGCACCAAACAGAAGGAAAAGGTTTTCTGCTCCAAGCAATTCCTGCAAAACAGCAATTTAAGCATTTATCAATATCAATGACTCCAGAAATAGTGGGGAGAACGGTAAAGAATTTAGCAAATATTTTTAGAAGGAAATAAGTATAAACAGAATAATGACCTTCAGTGGTGAAAATGCAAATGTGACAATGGCATTTGAACCAAAATTAGTAAGAACTGCAAGACTAATTCCTTTCCCTCTAGTTCGAAGTGGAAATATTTCGGACACCATAAGCCAACTGATTGGTCCAAAGGATATCTGCAATGGAGTTTCAGAAAAAATTTCACATCCTTTGCTGACAAGAAGAACTAGCAAAGCAAAGGATTAGCGAAAGTCCAATTTCATTTTGAGTTTGTTTATAATTTGGGAAGAATGATTATTCCATGAAAGTGTGCATATGTGAGGAGAGGGAAACACTGATCAACATAAGAATCAAGGCCAAAGAAGCAAGAGAAAATTATACCTGGTAGCAACCTACATACAAAAGCAGGGCAGCTACAGCGACGATGGGGAACCCACTGAGAAACTTGTAGTAGGCTGAGAGAAGAAGCAAGGAAAGTGCCTGCAGTAATATAAGATAGCAAAATTAGAACCTCAAGCGAACCATTCTTCAAAGACTACAAGGCTATTGGAGATGTTGCAAAGTGATGGATATGATTATTATGCTTACAATTCCACTAACACCTCCAATGAGCAAGGGCCTTCTTCCAAGATCATCAACTTTTAGAACAGCTACCCATGTCATAAGCAACTGAAGGAAAAATGATTGAAAGCAAATTATAAGAAACCCAGAGACAGTTATTAGAGGAAGAGAGAAACATTCTCTTTTAGATTTAGATTGTATATTCTTTCGAATTATTTCATGCACCTTAAACACCCCAATAACAACTGAGACTCTAGTAGCATCAGAGGCAGCAGCAAATCCTGCATTCTTGAGACATAATGACAAAAATTGTGTTTTATCGTAAAGTGGCAAAACCGCATTTTTGAGTTATAATGGTACAAAAGTTTTAGTTAACTAGACAGAGAGACACGAGAGTCAAAACCTGAAGAATGGGACCTGCATAATATAGAACGCTTGGCTGACCAGTTATCTGTCAAAAATGATAGAATTTCTAGACAACTTGAGTTATTTGTACTCAATGCTAAAATACTATTATTTAAAATGAAAGGACTACAGACAAAATCAAATTTTAGAGATGACGAAAACCTGCTGAAAGAGAACCAAACCTCCACCAATTATGAAGGCTTTCAAACTCGGGCCTTGAAAAACCTCCCAAATACTCCCTTCAGATTCCTGCTCTGAATAGGCAGATTTCAGAGAGACAAACGTTTCGTCTATTTGCTTCTCAGATACTTTATCACCAGGAGGTCGTCCTCTAAGTTTACCCAAGGCCACAATGGCTTTCTCTTTAGAATCCTGTGAAGGCGCTTTACCTTGAACGGCCCTTAGAAGTAACCAACGAGGCGATGGAGGGAGAAACCACATTCCCAATCCCATCAATAAAGCAACCGGTGCACTAATTCCATACATGAATCGCCACCCTCCAACAGTATCAATTTGAAGGCTTCCAACTAAATACCCCAGCTGCAGAATAGTGGACAGTTAGCTAATTTTCGAAATGAATGCTCGAAATGGAAGTAACTTAAACAACAAGGAAAGGGTTATAAGCAGTACCAAAATTCCTAGTACTATAAACAGTTCCTTTAAAGATACTAAAGTTCCCCGAATCTGGGATGGACATGTTTCGGCTATATAAAGAGGAGCCCCATGCATGGCCTGTTACATAGAAAATGAACCAAGCTAGTTTACAGTATCAGAACTTGCAGTCGAAGGAACTTACATGGGGAGTAAAGGAATAAAATTACCAGACCAATACCAAGGCCGTAGACAAGTCTTCCCGCCAAAAGAATGCCCAGATCTGGGCAACAAGCAGTGGTCAGGCTACCAAGTGCATATAGTCCAGCTGCTATTATTAGCTCCCTCCTCCGCCCTTTATGACCAAAATAAAGAAAATCAGTCAAACAAAGTCCATAAGAGGCTTCGAACTTTAGGTTAAATCGAACGTGCCAAGCACGTACCGAGAAAATCTGCAATTGGGTACACAAGGAGGGAACCAAGAAGAGCTCCATACAGAGAGCCACTAACCTAAATTCAAGGGAATACAAGACATAAAAGTTTTAAAGATATTTGCATCACAGTTTACAATTGTGAGTCTTATATAAGAAACTCACCACAAGACCAAGCTGAACGGCAGAGATGTTGAACCAACTGGTGCCACTAAGCTCGGGAGACTGACATTTTCAATTAAAAAAGACAAAAACTCATGAACAGTAGACGGTAACTTCTCAGCTAG
Source organism: Luffa aegyptiaca (assembly GCA_017139565.1). Classification (NCBI taxonomy): domain Eukaryota; kingdom Viridiplantae; phylum Streptophyta; class Magnoliopsida; order Cucurbitales; family Cucurbitaceae; genus Luffa; species Luffa aegyptiaca. Next base: position 1,711,072 of record CM029404.1, on the reverse strand, counting down.
AGAAGATTTTTGGGGGAAAATCAGATGATATAAAAAGAACGTAGATGAACCTGCAAGGAGAGGGTAGCTCCAGAGGTGGCACCAATGTCATATCCAAACAACAAACCTCCTAAGGCAGGGAACAAGAACCTAATAATGCAGAAATTCGACGAGGCAATTCGCCAATTCAGAAACCCCAAAAATACCAAAATGCTAACTAATTAAAGCCAGACCCAGTTGATGAATCGACCTCACATGGTTCTTAATTCAATGAAGAGCCAACCCCATAACCCAGAGTTTCATTAAACGAAAAGCACAAGCAGAGAGCAGAAATGAGCACAAAAGAGATGGAAACGTACGGCAAAATGACAGAAGACCAAGAAAACTCTTCTTCATTGGCTGCTTCAGAATCAACCGACTTGGTTTCTTCCTCCTCGGACGAATAATCAGCCCGATCACCACCAACCTACAGAGCAGACAATAAATAAAGCAAGAATTTCCAATCAACAGACCAAAATCAAATGGATTTCCGAGATGTTTGGACCTCGGCGATGAGCCCACGTTTGCTACTGGATGAAGACATTGGGTTATGGAATTGGGGCTCTAAATTGCCACTGAATGATGAAACTAGCAGTGGGGTAGTGCGAGCAGAGGAGAAGATAACTCGCGAGCCCTTCACTTGGGGTTTACGCGTGTTTGACAGAGAGAGCTTGTGGATGAAGAGAGGTCGAATTGGCGCACAGCACGCCATGGCAATGGCAGAGCGATCCCAGAGAAAGAGATGAATTTGAACATTGTCACACTGTTGCATTTCATTGTATGTTATCTATCGTGAGTTGGAATCTTGTGGCCTCCTTTCATTGCTATTTTCCTTTGACTTTGTCACTAAAGTTAACTAACTTCTTTTTTTACTAAGGGTCGGGATGGAACCTTTGACCTCTTTTACTTACAAATTTATGTTAGTTGAGTCCGGCCCTTCTTGACAGTTAACTATCACTTTCTTAATCTATTTGTTTGTTTTTTCTAATGTAATTTTTTTTTATAACTTCTTCTGATGTAATTATCTTATTTTATTGATATGGGAATATTTGAATCTTTAACTACGTGAGGATATATACCTAAAGTAATTGAACCATATTAAAATTGCCTTTTTCTGTTAAAATGAACATAGTTTAACCATAATTTACATGTACCTGACCAAAAGATTAGAGTTTCAAATCTCTCACCTCGATTGTTGTTCAACTCAACAAAAAAAAATTGTCTTTTTCTTAATATAATTACTATACTTAATTAAATATTAAATCATGCCAAAGCGAGCATATCTCAAATGTAATTGACATATACTTTTGACCAAGAAGTCAAATGTTTGAATCTCCCACTTTCAAATGTTGTTGAACTAAATAAAATAATCATAAAGTTTAAATCACATTTTCTCAGTCAAAGTTTGAGAAAATTTAAGAAATGATTTTAGATCTTTTTTATCTTGAATAATTAGAAAAGTAAAATAAAAGTTAATTGATGTAAAATTTTAATTTTAATTATATTTCATTTTACTCCTTAAACTTTCAAAATTGTTGATATGTGTGTGTGTTTTTTGTTTGGAAAATATATGAGCGTGTATTTAAACCGCATAGGTTGAAGACCAATATTGAATAAGTGAATATTAGATACAACATAATATAATAAAAACCTTTTTTCTAGGAACATAATATAATAATAATTAAGGGGTTGTTGGGGACACTAAGTTGGTTATAATAGTTGAGGGTTATAATAGTATGGGGATTATAATAGTTTGAGTGTTATAATAGTCTGTATTTGGGGTGCAAATTATTATAGTATGGGATAAAATAGTCCGCGTTTGGGGTGCAGTTTTTGTGATGCAGATTATTTTAGTATGGGTTAAAATAGTATATGTTTCAAGTTGACTGTTTTTTTTTTATTTTTCTCATACAACTTTGTACTTCAAATATTATTTTTTTTAAAGATTTAGTTGTAAAAAAAATAAAGTTTTGGGTATAGGGGTTAAATTATGTGTTTAACTTAAAAGAAAACAAAAATAACCTAAAGTAAGGGTTGATTTTCTTCGTTTTAGAGTCATGGTTTTTTCACAGAATAAGTCATTTTATGATTTCATATAAAAAAAACCATATTTGTTTCATTTCTCTATTTCCAACATAAAAAGGGTAATTGCTTATTCAAAACTCATGTTACATTCATTAACAAAAAAATCAAATAAAATAGAAATCACATAAAAGTAAAAAATCAAGTACTATTTTTTAAAAAATTATTATTATCACAGTAAACTTAAATACGACAAGTAAAATTTGGAATGAAAAATATGGTACAAGGTAAACATTCATATACTTCATTATCAAAAGTAATTATGTAATAAGACTCCATATTTATATATGTACAAAGACAACCTAGTATCTAATTCCTATAAATTTTTCGACAACCACGAACAAATTTTTCGGCAACCGATTTTTTTTCCCTCTTTTTTCCTTTCATTTCTTCTACCTATTTTTTTTTTCTTTCGTTTTTTTATACTTTTCGAAATGATAATGAGAATACAGATTAAAAATAAAAAAAAAGGTCGTCGGAAAAGTCGTCGGTGATCGTTGGAAAAGTGGATGGAAAGTCGACGGTGGTCGCCGGGAAAAAGTTGTCGGTGGTCGTTGGAAAATTCGTCGGGCGGTCGTCGGTAGAAAAGTCAATGAGTCACCTGCAAGAAAGAGAAAAGAGTTACGGTGGTTGGGTTGAATAGTGGTTACTGTAGCAGAAAAAAATAACCAACTTCACCCTCTTATTTTTTGTTGATGCCCCAAACACTGAGTGAGTTATAATAGCCACACTATTATAACCAACACAGTGGGCCAAACAACCCCTAATAAGTTTATCATTAGGCTAAATTATAAAAAATACCCCTAAACTATGGGGTTTGTTTAAAAAATGCCCCTGAACTTTGAAAAGTTTCAAAAATACTCCTGAACATTAAAAAATGTTTCAAAAATACCATTGCCGTTAATTTCTGGATGGAAACCGTTAAAATTTCAGTTTAAAAAAATACCCTTGAACTTTCAAAAAAATTAAAAAAATACTCTTAATGAAAAATGTTTATTCTTTTTTCCTTCTCTTATCGTAAATTCTTGCATTAATTTTCATGGAGGAAGAATTTACTGTGAGATGAGGAAAAAAGAAGAAGGATTTTTCAATAAGTGTACTTTTTAATTTTTTTTGAAAGTTCAAGGGTATTTTTGAAACTGAAATTTTAACGGTTTTCATCCAAAAAATTAAAGACAAAAGTATTTTTGAAACATTTTTCAAAGTTGAGAGGTATTTTTGAAACTTTTCAAAGTTTAGAGGCATTTTTGAAACAAACTCCATAGTTGAGGGGTATTTTTTATAATTTAGCCAATAATTTATCAAACAGAAGTTAAAAAATAAGCTTATAATTTGAGAATAGAAAAATTATGAGAGCAACCAATTATATAAAAGTAAAACCAACATTTAGATATTTATTTACAGATAATTTTGCCCTAATTCCACGAGTTTGAATGACGACGAGGATAAAAGAGTACAAAATTCCCATGGCTCAATCCGTCGTTCGAATCGTCTTCGCAGCTTAATCGAGAGCGAGTTCAGTCCAATTCGTTTCGGCTCTGAGTCGCCATAGCTGCCACTCTCGGGGAGTGTTCGGAGCTTCATCTCTCCCACAATTTCTCCCCAAGCCATCGCTTACAAGCAGCACTCACAGATGTACTCCAAGTAACCCTAATTCCTTTTCCACAGTCTCTCGCTCTGCGTCTCAACAAACCCACCTTGGTTCCCACCACGAACCCTAGAAAATGTCGGGTGGGTTTTTCCGGGTAATGATCTATACGAACTTACAACTTGGTTTTCAGCTCGTTTTTTGGTTGTTTATTTAACTCGAAAGGAATCGGCGTGTGTCTGAAGCTAAGCGTTAACATTTTGTTGGGCGACTGTTTGGGATTTAGTTCTGTTCTTCACTTTCTGTTGCTTGGAAAATGTTAGGGCTTTAGGTTTTGATTGGACAAGTTCTTTTTGAAGCTCTCTCTATCATTGTTAAGTCGGAGGACTTCCCATCTTGTTTTTGTTTATATATGTTTGTGTGTTATAGCTAGAACAATTGTTCTTTCTCTTGTTAGGCCATAAAAATTTCACAATTAATTTATCTTTAATTGTGGATTTGTCTTGCATGTTTTTGGTATTCATCTCCATGGATTCAAACCCCCAGTATTTTTCTCGAGGTTTTTATAGGCGTTTCTTTTTGTTTCATTATCATCGACTAGGGTACGTCTGCGGACCAAGACACTCGTTTTTCGAACAAGCAAGCAAAGCTGCTGAAGACACAGAAGTTCCCTGCTGAACTAGACCAGTTGGTTTGTTTTTTTCCCTCTTCCAATTATGCTGCTATAAGTGTTTAATTATTTTAAGGATTATTTAGTAATTCTCAAGCACGAGTGATGTGTCTTAGGTGGATACGACAAAGGTGAAGATGGATGTTATCAGGCCGTGGATTGCTACGAGGGTGACTGAGCTTCTTGGGTTTGAAGATGAAGTTCTTATTAACTTTATATATGGCCTTTTGGATGGCAAGGTACTTAAAAGATTTTTACAATAGAATTTCAGGAATTTGTCTACTACCTAAATATTTAACTCTACAGATTTACTTATTAAAATTGCATTCTGTAATATATTGTCGTGCCTTTTTGTAGCTACTAATTAGTGGCTCTGCTCTAGCCGCACTATTCTAGTGGCTCGTGGCAGATGAATTGAAGCTGCCCTACTTTCAATTTTACTAGAATATGTATTCTATATAGAAATGGTTTATTAGCGCCTTTGGGCAATATTATGTTCAATATGCATCAATTAACTTCTTTGGTGCAGGAGGTAAATGGGAAGGAAGTCCAAATACAACTCACTGGATTCATGGAAAAGAATACTGTGAAGTTTATGAAAGAGCTTTGGACACTACTTCTCAGTGCCCAGAAGAACGCCAGTGGTGTACCTCAACAATTTTTGGATGCCAAAGAAGAAGAAATCAGGAAGAAGAAGGTTTATAGATTTGGTTAAGATTTATTGTGCTAGTAGTAGTTTCTTAGAGTACTTGGTGACTTTCTACTGACTAGTTCTCTTTGATTATTACAGGCAGAGACAGATTTCCTTGCAAACGAAATTCAGAAAAAGAGAGAGAAGGAAAATCGAGAAATTGAGGAGAGGAGATCGAAGAAGATGGTAAATAGTTTATTCATGTTGGAGTTACAATTTATTGAAATTGGTTTTTGGTCATAACTTTTCTCTGTATTTCCTCTGGCATTCAGCTAGCTTCTGCAATTATTTGGGTTCATGTCCTTTACCTCAAACTACTGTAGGACGATGGGGCTGAAAAGGTGGCTAATTCTGCTTTGGAGCCTACCTCAAAGAATTTGCGCTCAAGGGCTATGAGAAATCATCCAGAGGATGAGGAAGAGGCTGAAAAGAGAAATGGTTTTAGGGGAAGAAGCAGGTGATGAATTTAAATAAACTGATTTTCAGCTTTAGGGCGAGCAACCCCACTAATGTCATTACTTGAAAGAGAATACTGTGAATGACTTGAGATTTTTACTTGGGCAAAGACATGGAGTGTAGTGATTAGAGTTTTGAATATGAGAATATTTTGAATTCATGATTGATAATAATTCTGCCACTAGATGATACGTTATCACTTTGGTTTGCTTGTGATAAGAAGTCATGCATTCTGTCTTCTTGAAAGTGCCCAGTAATGCTCAACCAGATTCTTTACTAGAAGTTTCTTCTCTGACAATGATATATATGTCTGATATTTATAACGGTATTGCTAAATAATTAAGTTTCAACTACGAGTGACCAAGGCATTTTTTTTTGATATCCAAGTGACCAAGGATTTTTTTTTTGTATATGTATATAAGAAGTGTATAGTTTCTTATAACCAACATATTGCCGAATGAGTATTAATAAAACTAATATATTGTAATAGGGTCTCTAGCTCTCATTTAGATATTCGATCTCCTTCACTCTTGGGTTATTCTCCAAATTGATGCATGCTGCCCTCTTGGAAGTTCTTATTGTATATCATAGGCCACATTTGACAAATTTGTAAATATGTGGCTCCTAGGTCTTTTACAAAGGTTCAACTTCAAGGTCTTTAAGCAAGCTGATTTCTAATTCTAGAAGTTACTCTTTAGTACATTGTCTATTTTTAATATGATAGTGGAGATCCAATGTAATTAATCCGCATATATTAGTTTAAAAGTGGCTTATCTTATTTTCTTGTCACTTCTAAATTTTGCGGATGTGTTCTTTTGTATACAGTGATAATTTTTTTTTTTAATAGAGTGGCTCCGCTTTCTTTTTTGTGGGCTTTTCTTTATGTATGCCCGTGTATTCTTTCATTTTTTTTCTCAATGAAAGCTTGGTTTATTATAAAAAAAAAAAGAAAAAAAAGAAAGAAAGTATGTGTGGTATTACTATGGATCTTTTTGAAATCTCCTCAGTTGTAGTGATGTTTTTTCATAATTTCTTTTCAGTGATAGACACAAGTCAAGGAGTATGTCTCGATCACCTCAACGACGACGTCGCTCCTATTCACGAGGAAGATTGTCTATGAGTCCACGTCGAAGGGACCGTCATGATTCATTCTCTCCTCGACATAGATCATCATATTCAAGGAAAAGATCTAGATCTACTTCACATCGTAAGTCTCTTTCTCCTGTTGTGCGTCAATTGCGTTCTTCATCTCAACATAGTTCACCATCCCCTCCTCGTAAATCATCATCACCTGTGCAACGTCGATCATCATCACCTGTACAACGTCGATCATCGTCACCTGTACATCGAAGGTTACCATCACCCGATAAGCATAATAGATCACCATCACCCGTAGGGCATCGCAAGTCACAATCACCAATTAGACGTCGTCATTCACCTTCACCTATTCGACGTCGTAGATCACCATCACCTAAATGGCGTCGTAGATCACCGTCACCGCAGTGGCGGCGTAGGTCACCATCACCTATACGACGCCGTAGGTCACCATCACCTATACGGCGTCGTAGGTCACCATCTCCTATACGGCGTCATAGGTCACCTTCTCCTATACGACGTCGTAGGTCACCTTCCCCAATACGACGTCGAAGGTCACCATCCCCACCACGACGTCATAGGTCACCATCTCCACACCGTCGCAAATCACCTTCCTTTGCGCGTCGTCGTAGATCGCCATCTCCATCACATCGTCGTAGATCGCCATCTCCATCACATCGTCGGAGATCACCATCTCCGACACGCTATCGTAGATCACCCTCGCCTGTTAGACGCCACAAATCTCGTTCTCCAGTGCGACGACCCCTGTCACCTTCCTCCTCACCTGTACGGAAATTTGATAGGTCATCACCCCTTGGTCATCATAGAACACCCTCACCTCTGCAACATAGTTCTCCATCAACCCCATTGAGCAAATCCCCTCCATTGCCACAAAGGTCATCTCCTACACGCCTCAAGAGATTAAGTCCATCTCGACATAGATCCATTTCTCCATATGGTCGGAGTTCTTCATCAGAGGAGCGGGGAAACCTTTCGCCTGTTGGAAGAAAATCTGCTCAACATCAGAGAAGATCTCTCTCTCAATCTTCTGGGGACAGAACCAGGTAATTCTCCTATCCTGCTTTAAGCTTGCATCTTAGTGTGATAGTTTCAACCAACTTGCATGTGTGTTTGATGATTGGCTGCAATAAGTAGACACAATTTGGATTTAGAGTGCTAGTAATTATATCTTATACAAGCTATGTTAGTAAATTGTTGATCAAAACTGCTAGATGGCAAGATCACTGGCCATTGACAGAAAAATAAATCCGCAGGCTGCAGCAACTATAGTGGTCTCTGCATAGTGTCTTTTTTGGATTGGAGTCTCTGCATAGCATATTAATATCCTAAGGCAAACTATAGTGGTGGTCACTTCATAGCACTGGTCCTCAGAGGCAGTTGACCTTGTTGGGGCTGAAGTGTTTGGGAGTGAAATATTTCGATCATATTCTTTAGAAACTCATTTTGCTAGTTTGATTTTGGATTGTTATTTGTGGAGTCTTTTAGTATTTGTTTTATGCTCATGTGATTGCCATTTGATGATGGAGAGGTTTTGATTCCTTTCATCCCTTTTATTATAAGGGTTGAATTCTTTGGCATTTGGGTTTTTTTTGGACATTCTTTGGAGCATTTGAGAGGATTTCGGAGAATTTTTAGGGGTTGAGAGTTCTTGAGAAGAGATTTAGTTTCTTGTCAAGTTTAATGCCTCTCTATGGACTTCTATTTCTAAGGACTTCTGTAATTATCCTTTGTATCGCATTCTTTTGGATGAAATTCCTTTTTTTGTATACTTAGGTTTACTTGTTTTGGCTCCTTCTATTGGGCTGTCTGTTGTGTAGCGTCTTTTGCATCCTTTCACATGATTGTCCTGTGGGATTAATTTGCACGTAATCTTACTTTATCTTGATGTCTTTCAGATGATTAAGGTTTGTTCACATCTTAAAACTGTGATACAGAAATGTTCAGACATCTCCAGCATCTCAACAACCTTCTAGATCTATGAGGTCACCACAAAGGGATGCTAGGGAATGGAATAATTCCAATAATAGAGCTCGGGCTTCATCATCATCTTTGGAGAAGTCTCCAGCACTAACAGATTCTCCACCGGTTACAAGGAGTGCTAGCGATGATAGGAGGTGGTCATTTTTCTGCTTTATTACAATGCCTGGTGTATTTCTATTTCACGATCTTTTCAAGTTTTATTAGCTTATATGCCTGTTGCATCTTTGAGAGGCCATCTAGATCTTGTCCTCAGTTTTGCAAGGAAGATAACAGAACAACTTACGCATGATGGCAGGTTAAGTTCTCCACGATCAAGGACAAAGCAGCATCGTCGTGACAATCACTCAACAAGGACAGGGGAAGAAGAGGTCATGGCCACCTACGCTAGGTGAATTTGATTATTTGAGCTAATGAACCATTTATGTGATCTAGTTACTAGATTGTTAGTGACATCATGTAGGTTTTCTTTTCTGGATTACTTTTTGATTATATTCCTTGTAGGGAGGGTGGCAATCTTGAATCTAGGTCTTCATTGAGAAAATCACTGAATTCTTCCATTGTCGGTAAGATGAAAGATTCTCATGTGGATGTTAAAGGCCCCTCAACCGGAAGGTTAGTTTCTGGACTTGCTCTTGATGCTTTGGAATTTAGAAAGAAATATCAGGAACTAAAGACCTCATTCTCCATCTCTTGAAAAAGTATATTCTGATACTTTAATCGTTTATATGTGAAGTCACAGGTCTGTTGCTCTTGTTTGTGTTTTATATTTATTTTTGCAGCGATAGGCATTCTCGGAGGGAGGTGCCTGCAAGTCCCGATCAACAAAAATCTTCATCATCACACAAAGAACCTTCACTTGTTGAGGAGCAGCAGCCATCATATTCAAGAGAAGAAATGAAACATGATGAAAAAAGCTACTCGCGCTCAAAAAAGGCCAAGGAAACTGAGCCTTTGACAGTCGAAAAAGTTGATCATAACAACCAGGGTGAGGCTTCAGATTCTGATTTGGAGGAAGGGTACAAGCGTAAAACTGGAAGTAAGGAGAAGAAAAGACACAGAAGATCAGACAGACGAGACACTTCTTCAGACACTGAAGACAGCTATGATACTGAATTGGAGAGGAAGGAGGCCAGGAGGAGGAAGAAGGAAGAGAGGAGGTTGCGGAAGGAGAAGAAGCGCCAAAAACGTGAAGAGCGTAGGCGCAAAAAGGAAGAGCGGCGTGCGGAGAAGACAAAAGCAAAGAACCTCAGTGATGATTACTCAGATGATGGTCGAGTTGCAAAGGAAGAGTCTTATCCCAGTGATGGTGCAGACGAGGCCGAGCACAGAAGACTAGAGATCGAGTTAAGGAAGAAGGCACTGGAATCATTCAACGCAAGGAAAGGGACGAGGCCCTGAGTGATTTATTTTCGCTACATTATCTTGTGAATTCGTTTCAGGAAGTATCTTTCTCAAATTTCAGAATAGTCTCTATCAAACACATCTTTCCACATAAGAGGTACTTTGTTCATCTGTAACTTCCCTTTACGCCATGCGGCTGAATTTATAAATGAATGGTGATTTCTTGGATGTTCCTTTGAATGCAAACTCTACACAGATCTTGCTATAATTGAATGAATGAGGAAAGTTTCATCTGATGAAAGCACAATGGTCTCATTGGCTTTCTTGAGATTGTTTTGGATTTCTTTTAGAAGGGCAGGCATACCTTGAACAGGTAAGATGATCCACATTGCAGGGATCAAGTTCCCTTTATTTTGCTAATGAATCCTTCATGGCATTTGAGTATATTTATTGAATGTTTTACTCCATGGATCTTCTAATAGATTTTAGAAATTACACAAGGTATAAGAATTTTTTTGAGTTCTATAATATTGGAAATGAGGAGATTTGAATCTTTGATTTTTCGATCGAGAGTACATGTCAATTATCGCTGAGTTATGTTCACTTTATTAAAGTATATCTCATTGTATGAAACAAATGATATTAATTGGTTTGTGGATTTAATCAAGTAATCATTAAAACTATTGGAATAAGTTTGACATTGATTGTCAAGTTGAAGTTGGGAAAGAACATGAGTGGATTTGTTTATGATTGTGTATATGAGAAATAATCACACAAACATCGTCTGATTTGTTAACAATTATATAATTTTGCCGATTTGTTAACAATTATATAATTTTGTCAACATGAGCATAGTTCAATGACATAAAACTTGTACTAATGATAAAAAAGTTTGTGGTTCGAGTCCTCCATCCTTCCTTACATGTTGTCACAACAAAAAAACCAATCATATAATTTTAATGAAATGGATACATGTAGGACAAGGCCTCTATCAACAATTTCATTATAATTGATAATAAAATTTAAGAGAATGATATAATTTTTAGAATATTTCACAAATTACATAAGTGGCGTTGAACCCAATTTTAAAATACAAAGAGTATGTTGAACTCAAAAAAAAAAAAAAAAAAAAAAAAAATATATATATATATATATATATATATATATATGATTTACATACTAAACAAATGCTAAGAATGTTATTATTAAATAAAATTGAGGGGACTACAAAAAGAATTGCAATACCTAAAATATGAATTGAGGTATGTTTATAAATCTATAAAATTTAGTATATGGGTGTCTATAAGAGTGGTGATGAATTCTATATTTATTATAAAAAGTAAAAAATCTATTTTTAGAAAATTATTTCCTAGAACTTACTACTAGACTCGAGTCGATTATTAAACTCGGATCGAACTTCGTAGTGCTTTCCCAGTCAGACTTGGACAATATATGTAGTAGAGAGCAATTACAAGTATTAGAAGAATAGCAAAAATGTAATTCATAAGCTTTACATCTTGAAAAATTTTCCATACCACATTGATGTAAAAAAATGTAAAGAGATTTTAAGCGAATGAGTTCAATTTTTTGGTAAATATTGATCTAAGATGTTCGAACTTGTGAATTTTCTGATAACCAAATGTTGTAGAATCAAGCGGTTGTATCATGTGGTATGCATAAGATGACTCGAACACTCATATATATATATATATATATATATATATATTTCTCTCAACATTTTTTCATGTATTTTTCTATTCTAATTGAGGAAGATTTTGGAAGAGATTATTTATTTATTATTTTTTAAAGAGGTGTAAACAGAAATGGGGAAGAGATAATCTTTTATTGGAAGAATCTATTTGATATGAAAGATAGCAGATTAGGAGAAGGAGAAATTAGTAACTAGCAAAAAATAATTAGACCAAAAATGATAATAATTATATAAAATACTCAAGAAAATAAGATTATAAAATTTAAGTTTAAGACATTATATACCATGTTAATTAAATTATTATGAGAGTAAAGAACTTTAAGATCCATTTGGTAATCAAATCATTTTTAGTTTACTGAATATCTTTTAAGAACACTAAGCTTGGTTATTCACAATTTTTTTGTTCTTGGTAATATTTATAATTTAAAAAAAATTCTAGTTAAAATTTAAAAACTGAAGAAAGTTACAATTATTTTTTAAATAAAAAATGTGGTTATTAATTTAAAACAACATTTTCTAAAAATTAGAAGAAAAAAACACAAAGGAATGGTGGATTGATAATGTTTTTTAAACAAAAAACAAAAAATTATAATCTTTCTTAATCCAAGATGGTTCCTTTGCTTGGTTAGATGTTCAATTTCCTACCCCTACATGTGGTAAAAAAAAAAAAAAACCTCTTTTAGTCCTTTTTTATAACCGTCTAGTTTTTGAAAAATTATGCTTGTTTTCTACTCAATTTCTTATGATGGTTTCATCTTTGTTAAGGACACATTTAAATTCCTAGCCAAATTTCGAAAACAAAAACAAGATTTTGAATACTACGACCCCGTTTGATAACCATTTCGTTTTCTGTTTTTGGTTTTTGAAAACTAATTTAAGCTTATAAACACTCATTTCACTTATACATTTCTTTGGTTTGCTATCTACATCCTTCTCTTGATTCCAAAAACCAAGTCAAATTTTGAAAACAAAAAAAAAAAAAAAAGTTTAAAACTTGTTTTTGTTTTTGAAATTTGGCTAAGAACTCTAATGTCTCCTGATAAAAAAAATTGAGAGAAAACAAGTATAATTTTGAAAAACCGAAAACCAAATGGTTATCAAACGGGGGCCTACTTTTTCTAGTTTTCAAAAAATTGGCTTGGTTTTGAAAATATGGGAAGAAGGTAAATAAAAAACAAAAAAACTTATAGGTGGGAGTAGTGTTTATAAACTTAATTTTCAAAAACCAAAAACCAAATAATTATCGAGATCTACTTATAAAGTTTCTTTGCTTTGTTACATTTTTTTTTCATATTTTCAAAAACTAAGTCAAGTTTTGTAGTAAAAGAAAAAGTAGTTTTCAATATTTATATATATAGTTTTCAATATATATATATATATATATATATATAAATATTGAAATTTGGCTAAAAATTCTCAAGTCTTAACAAAAACAAACTATTGTAAGGAAATGGGAAGAATTTTTTTTTTAAAAAAAACAAAAAAAATCAAATGGTTATCAAACATGAACTAAATTATCAAAGTTTTATTGCGTAAAGAAAACAACCCTGGCCTAAGATAATTTTGGAACTCTATATATGATATTGTTATTACAAAACCCTAGCTTTCCACTTCCAAACACAATCCATGTATCTATCCAAAATCCTATCAAAACCCTAATTTTTACCTTTCTTTCTCAGTTTTCATTTTCCTAATTTTTCCCTTTGCCAAAAGTCTATAGCCAACAAAAACCCTAAGTTCAGTTATTTGTAAAAAAATTTGTGACATTAATTACATTATTGAACCAAAATACAACATTATGGAAAACTTTTTTCTTTTTACAAGAATAAATTTCAATTGATAGAACATCCAACAATGAACACACATGACACATATCCTTTTAAACAACAAGGGTCCCATAAATCATACTAACAGAAAAAATTGCTATAATTTTGCTTAAATTTGGAGTGTTTTATTCAAGAAAAATGAAGGGGTTATGATATATATAACAAAGAATGTAATATATATATATATATATATATATATATATATATATATATGTGTATATATATATTTGTAAAGATCAATGAGTTAAATCCAATGTTCAAAACCATATATATATAGATTATGGCTTTCAACAATTCAAAAGAAGTGTCTAGTACTACCAGTAGGAGCTGATGATGTTGGAGTTGAATTTTGTGGCTCAGGTCCTAATCTAAGCTCAAGATCCAGCTCGGAAACAACATAATCACGTTGAAACGACGATCCTATCTTCTGATCAGAAGCAAAATCCGACGTGGGAACTTGACGAATCTCCAACTTTTGATCCATATTCGAGGGTTTCTCTACGAAAAGTGGGAGCTGTCGGACTTCACCAATTAGGGTTTCTTCCAATGTGAAAGAGGGATTATTTTCTCCGTCTCCGTCTCGATCATGGCCTTCTGCAGCAGTTGGCGGGACGACCCATGTCAACCGTGCGGGGGTCGTCGGAATCATCTTCAGAGTATCGACAACCATCGACGACGACGACGACGTCGATTGCTTGAGCTTGGCCTTCTCTTTTCTATGTATGTTCATATGGCCTCCTAAAGCTTGTGCATTTGTGAAGCCTCTCTTGCAAAAAGTGCACTCATAAGACCTAGCTGTTGATTGATTATTCTTATTCCCATCACTTTGTTCTTCTGAGTTCATCAATTTCACTTGATCTTGAATCTCAAAGCTTTCACCTTGTTGATCAATCTCCATGAAAGAGAGAGAAAAAGAGAGAGAGAAAGAGTCAAACTTTGAGAAGATAATATTTATGGCCAGCTTCTTCCCTTTTGGAATGAACTATAAATTAGAAGGAAATTGAATGTTTATATAATTTAAGATTCAACCCAAAGGACAAACAGCCATCTAAACTTGGTCATGGGTGGAGTAATTTATGAATTTGAAACTTACAATTAGAAAAATATAATTTGCTATAACTTCCATTCCAGTGTGTTACAGCTTATATATATAATTTAAATATATATACCACTTAAAAGTAAGTTAGCTATTTGGCCATTATAAAAAAAAAAAAAAACCTATTTGGATATATTAGCTTCTATCTCTAATAAAATTATTGACCAATTAAACTGTCAGCATGACTCAAGTGACATAAAGTTTGTACTTTATGACCAAGATGTCATGAGTTTAAATCCCCGGCCCCTATATTGTTGAACTCAAAAAAAAAAAAAAAAGATATCATTCTATAGAACCTATTGTATTATCATGTGTGTAATGCACGTAATTATGTTTTAAAAAATTTATGTTTTTTTTTTTTTTTTTGTTTCTTTGCCAACATGAGCATAGCTCGACCTGAAGTTTGTACTAATGATCACCAAGAGGTCTGTGGTTCGGATCACTCCACCCCCACATGTAGTACATCAACATTTGGGGGGATTCAAACCTCTGACTTCTTGGTCGAAAGTACATGTCAATTATCGCTGAGCTAGGCTCGCTTTGGCAACTAATTTAATTACATTTAAATACATGAGTTAGTGATAAATTGTTAATTACTTTAAGGGTGAGAAAGTAATTTAAGATTTATATAATTTATTGGCCAATTAAGTAGTAGCATGTTTAGTAATTATTTAGAAAATGAGAAATAGACATAATAGTTTAAAAATGTTTTCTCAATCTTATTGATGAAAATATGTATGTCTATATATATTGGTTGAATTTGGATCCTTTTTTCTTTTTATCAGAATTCAATTTGACACCTTCTTTATCAATGATGTAATGTAATACTATTTGTTAGTTTCATGATGAGTATATATCATAAAATATAATTATAGATGATGAAATTTTGAACTATTCACTCATGAGGAAGAAAATTATTGCCAAAAACAACATGAAATAAAATTATGATATTTTTTTTATAATATATTTATTTGTAAAGTTAATAAAAAAAGGCTATTTTCTTTTTAAATTTAATTTGGATTTACGCTTGTTTGGAATACTTTTTAGTTTAAATGTTTCTAAAAAAAAAACATTTTGTATAAAAATTGTTTAAAATTTAAACACTACTATGTTTGGTTACATTTCCTCATAAGTGTTTTTATATACAAGTTATTATATACTTAAAAACTCTTTTTAAAAAATTTGCTTTCGAGTGTTTCGCTCAAAATGATTTATTTCCCAATCTCATTTTTAATAAGTCATATTTAGTGGTTGACAAACACTAGAATTTTTGTCAAATTGATTGTTTTTTTTCAAATTTAAACACTTGAAAAGTTAAACCAAACATATCCTTAAAAAGGGGTGTACAAAGGCCCTATTCATTAAGGTCCCGTTGGATAACAATTTGGTTTTTGGTTTTTGAACATTAAGCTTATACACACCTACTTCCACCTATAAGTTTATTTGTTTTAGTATCAATCTTCTTCCTTGTTTTCAAAAACCAAGTCCAATTTTGAAAAAAAAAAATAGTTTTCAAAAACTTGTTTTTGTTTTTAGAAATTGACTAGGAATTCAAATGGATCCTTAACAAGGATGAAAGTCTAGAGAATTTAGGAGAAAACAAGTATAATTTTCAAAAATAAAAAACAAAAAACTAAGGCCCCGTTTGATAACCATTTGGTTTTTGGTTTTTGAAAATTAAGCTTATACACACATACTTCTACTTATAAGTTTCTTGGTTTTAGTATCAATTTTCTACCTTGTTTTCAAAAACCAAGTCCAATTTTGGAAAAAAAAAAAAGTAGTTTTCAAAAACTTGTTTTTGTTTTTAAAATTTGGCTAGGAATTCAAATGCAACTTTAACTAGGATGAAAGTCATGATAGGAAATCTAGCAGAAAACAAACATAATTTTCAAAAACCAAAAACCAAAAACCAAATGGTTATCAATATTGAATTATTTGGTTTCTCTAAATGATTATTAAACGGGGTCTAAATTATTTGGTTTCTCTAAATTCAATATTGAATTCTTACCATCTATAAAAAAAAAAAAAAAAAAAAGATCTAGATACTTGTGAATAATGTAAATGGAAAGGAAAAAGATCTAGGTTTTATATTGTCCCTCCCTCCATTGACATTGATCTCATTAAAATAAAATCTAAAAAAACTTAGGGATATTGATTGATTCATATATAATTATTAAGAAAAATGATAATGTCCAAAATATATTTTGTCTAGGAATTATCCCCCAAGTGTTTATTATGTGATCAATTTAGAGAGAGGGAGTTTGATTTGGCCATTTTGCAAAAAGGGGGCTGGTGGAAGTGAAGGATCCAACTGGCTAGCAACTAAAAAAGCTCTTGATATTTGCCACTTGGAAACCTGAGAGAGCAAAATATTATATGCTTTACACTACATTACATAAAAAAAAAAAAAAAAAAAAAAACTAGTTTCATTTTGTAAGATTGTGATTTAAAGAAAAAAAAAAGGGGCAAAATGCGCTTTTGGTCCCCGAGGTTTGGAGTTGATGTCTATTTGGTCCCTGAGGTTTCAAAAGATACACTTTATTCCTCCAGGTTTGTAAAATCATTCTAAATGGTACCTGACTTAACTTTGACTTAACGGAATGCTTACTGGACTGTTATTTGCCGACGTGGATGTGATGACAAGGCTACTTCATTTGCTTACTAGGCAAATAAATTAAAAAATAAAAAATAAAAAATAAAATATTAAAAAAATGTTACAAATTAAAATTCTTTTAAACAAATAAAATAAGATAAGATGTAAATAAAAAATCGTTCAACCTCCTAGCCCTAATTTGAACGAAGTACCGATGAAGCTACAGCGTCCACCCCAGTCGCGAAAGTTCCGATTTATTGTACTGTCTAACTCAGATTCTCTCCGACGAACAGGACTTCATCTTCTTTTGCCGAACAACACGAAGCGAGACGACGATGAAACAGAAGAAGATCGAATCCTCATACAAAAAATAGACGAAGACGAAGAGGAAAAGCGATCGATCGAGTTGTTATAGAAATTCAGAAGAAGACGACATTGATTTTGAAATTCGCTTCAAATTCGTGGATGGATCAGAGCACACAAAAATCGAGCGGAGCGAAGAGAATTGGGGGCAGGCAGCAGCAATTATAAAAAGCAGAAACCAAAATCTTCTCTAGTCAGTCTAACGCCCTGGACTTTTACACTACAACACGTAGTTTTTAGGGCAATCGATTGTGGTTCTTCCCCCACAACTTAAAACAATTTTAATTTGTAACTTTTTTTTAATAGTTTAGTTTTTTATTTTTATTTTTTAATTTATTTGCCTAGTAAGCAAATGAAGTAGCCTTATCATCATATCCACGTCAGCAAATAACGGTCCAGTCAGCATTCCGTTAAGTCAAAGTTAAGTCAGGGACCAATTAGAATGATTTTACAAACCTGGAGGACTAAAGTGTATCTTTTGAAACCTCAGGGACCAAATAGACATCAACTCCAAACCTCGGGGACCAAAAGCGCATTTTGCCCAAAAAAAAAAAATAGTTAAATTATATATTTAGGGTGCGTTTGGTTTAACTTAAAAAAATTTTTAGTGTTTGACCACCACTGAACCGACTTATTAGAAAATGAGATTGAGAAATAAACCATTTTGAGAGAAACAATTGAAACCAACTTTTTTAAAAAGAGTTTTCAAGTATACAATAACTTGTGTGTAAAAACACTTACGAGGAAATGCAACTAAACATATGAGTGTTTAAATTCTAAACAATTTTTATACAAAATGTTTTTTAAAAAATGCATTCTTAAAAAACATTTAAATTAAAATGTATTCCAAACAGACCCTTAATAGCATCCTAAGTCAAGCATAAGTATAGTTCAACTCGTTAAGCTATATATTCTTGACTAAAATGTTGGGGTTTGAATTTCTCTCTTTTATTTGTTGTCTAATTTCAAACAAAAAAATCGAAAATTTAAAATTTTTTTTGATAATGATTTTGACGTAATTTGATAATCAATTCAATTTATGTTTTTTATTTTTTTATTTTTTTTTAAAGTAAGATTGTTATATATTTCATTCAACTTTTAGTTTTTGAATATTGAAAAAAGTTGGCAAAACTTCTGAATTTTCTTCTTTCAGAAAACATAATTCCTCCTCCAAATTTCTAACGATTCACTAAATATTATGTCATGTACTTCTGTCACAAGCTAATTCTAACTTTTTAAAGGTGGTAGTATAATCGAAAAATGTAAGACATAAAAGATTCTATTAAAAAAAAACCAAAGAAGGTTCTAAATAAATATTAGGGGCTAAATTGAAAAACGCCTCAAAACATATATTTAACTTGCAATCCCGAAAAAAACATATATTTAACCTAATTGTTAAAGTTTCTTTATTACTATTATCTTTTAGTTCACCTAATGTTTTAAGATAAAAAGAGTAAGGTTAAATTACAAGAGTTTAGTTCATGAACTTTCAAGGTTGTGTCACTTTGGTCCTTGAACTTTAAAAAGTGTCTAAACAGATCCTTTTAAACTTAAAAAATTTCTAATAAATCTCTGAATTTTCAATTAAATGTCTAAATAGGCCGTTGCCATATTTGAAATTTTTAAAAATTAACCAATTTATTAGATATAAAATTGAATTTTATGTCTATTGAGATTCTAAACTTTTGTATCTATTAGGCTTTTGAAGTTTAAAAAATGTCAAATAAGTACTTATTAGACTAAAAATTGAAAGTTAAAGGACTCATGAACATAAAAGTTAAGTTTAAGGACTTATTATATACTTTTTAAAGTTCAACGTTCTTATTGGACATAAAATGGAAAGTTTGAAGATTTTTTTAAACATTTTTTTTAATTTAAAAACCAAATTGACACAATCTGAAGTTTAGGATTAACTTGTAATTGAGTCTTGGGTAAAATTCAAGCTTTTGAAACGATGCATAATTAAAACCTAGGCTAAAATTGAGGCTCTGTTTGATAGTCATTTGATTTTTGGTTTTCAGTTTTTGAAAATTAAGCTTATTTTCTTCAAATTTTCTTACCATGATTTTCATTTTTGCTAAGAACACATTTGAATTCTTAGTCAAATTTCAAAAACAAAAACAAGTTTTTGAAAACTACTTTTTTTGGTTTTCAAAACTTCATTTGGTTTTTGAAAATATGGGAAGAATGTAGATAACAAAACCAAAAAACTGCCAATAATGTTTTTAAGCTTAATTTTTAAAAATGGAAAACAAAAAACAAGGTTTCGTTTGATAACCATTTGGTTTTTGAAAATTAAGCTTGTTTTCCTTCAATTTTCTTACCATGGTTTTCATCCAAGGGCACATTTGAATTCCTAACCAAATTCTAAAAACAAAAACTAAATTTTTGAAAACTACTTTTTTTAGTTTTCAAAACTTAGCTTGGTTTTTGGAACATGGAAAAGGTGTATAACAAAACTAAGAACTTAGGCCCCGTTTGATAACTATTTGTTTTTTGGTTTTTTGAAAATTATGCTTATTTTCTCCTAGATTTCCTACATGACTTTCATCCTAGTTAAAGTTGCATTTGAATTACTAGTCAAATTTTAAAAACAAAAACAAGTTTAAAATTGAACTTAGTTTTTGAAAACAAGGTAAAAGATTGATACTAAAACCAAGAACTTACGAGTGAAAATATGTGTGTATAAGCTTAATTTTAAAAAACCAAAAACTAAAAATATGAAAATATTTGTGTATAAGCTTAATTTTCAAAAACCAAAAACTAAAAATAAAATAGTTATCAAACGGGACCTCAATGATTGAAGTAACGTTTTTAAGCTTAACTTTTTAAAATCAAAAACCAAAAACCGGTTATCAAACGGACAAATGAATTAACAAAGAAAAATGATATATTCTCAAAAAAAAAAAAAAAACAAAACAAAACAAGGGCAAAATGCACTTTTGGTCCCTGAGGTTTGGGGTTGATGTCTATTTGGTCCTTGAAGTTTCAAAACATACACTTTAGTCCTCCAGATTTGTAAAATCATTCTAAATGGTCCCTGACTTAACTTTAATTTAACGGAATGCTGACTAGACTGTTATGTGCTGACGTGGATATGATGACAAGGCTACGTCATTTATTTACTAGGTAAATCAATTAAAAAAAATAAAAAACTAAAATCTTAAAAAAAAAAAAGGTTAAAAAATACCCCTGAAGTTTCGGCGACTCGTCGAAATCCTCGAAGTCCAGAAGGATGTTCTAAACTATATATATGAAGAATTAGAATGTCCAACCAACTAGCCAAAGGCTGCTTTGCATCATTCCGTTCATTACAATTCATACTTTGAATCACACGAATTGAATCGTGGAGCATCGTTCTCACTAGTACGATCCAACTCAAAGATACGAAAAACGTCAAAACCAAACACCTTTATTCCTAAGCAACCAGACAACCCAAAGACAAGAAACCGCTGAAAATTTCATCTGGGCTTAGATTCAACAACAGACTAAGTCAATAAAAACTCATCCTTATCCCAAGGAAGATCGATTATCAGTACGTCAAAATACAAAATATGAAGACAAGCATTTGACTTAACCTAAAACCCATCCAAAACTCTTTACTCCAGATTCAAGACTGATAAGCTCAATGTTAATCAAAACCCAGAATCCACACAAACTTGGATTCAGGACGCTTGCTGTTATGGTGGCGATTTGAGGACACAGAGAGAGGCTGCGTGTAAATAAATCTCAGAGCTTAATTCCTCTGATTCGTCCAACAGAGAAAGAAAAAGAGAAAGAGAAAGGGAAATCTGGAAAACGAAAGGGAAAATGCAATCTGGGGTGAAAATTCAGCGTAGGATAAATGAAATAGAGAGAAAAAGGGAAAGGAGAAGAGGGAAAAGAGGTAGCTTGTCATCATATCCACGTCAGCACATAATGGTCTAGTCAGCATTCCGTTAAGTTAAAGTTAAGTCAGGGACCCTTTAGAATGATTTTACAAACCTGGAGGACTAAAGTGTATGTTTTGAAACTTCAGGGACCAAATAGAAATCAATCCCAAACCTCAGGGACCAAAAGTGCATTTTGTCAAAAAAAAAAAAAAAAAAACAAACAAACGAAGGTGCAGTGGAAACTTGAATCGCATACTGGCGAAACCTGCAATCTGTTGAGGCCATCCCCAGAAGAATGCTCTTGGCTCTCGTTTCTCCTTCATCCTTCCATTCATTCTATTCTTCTGCCTTCAACAGACCCACAAATCCTCTCTCAACATTCGCTTCATCTCCCATTTCGTGCTCATTCAAACCTTTCTGGCTTCTCCCATCACATTCCACTCACAAAATCGTTAAACGCCGGAAACCCATTAGAAATCAAACTGAATTCGACTTCAAAAGTAAAAATGGCAGTACCCCACTTGACGATCGGTGGTCTCTTCGCGGAACGACCGCCCTCGTTACCGGTGGCACTCGCGGAATCGGGTAATTTTATATCTATATGAACAAATAGAATCGATTTTCGTTTTGTTCCTATGTTGTTGAGAATTTGGAATTGGTTTTCGGTTTAGGCGTGCGATTGTGGAGGAGTTGGTGGGTTTTGGGGCTAGAGTGCACACTTGTTCTCGGAATGAGAGTGAGCTGAGACAGTGTTTGAGGGACTGGAAGGATTTGGAATTTGAGGTTTCTGGGTCAGTTTGTGATGTGTCTGTTCGAGCTCAGAGAGAGGAGCTAATGGAGACTGTGGCTCATACTTTTGATGAGAAACTCAACATTCTTGTAAGGTGCACCCTTTCTTGTGCTTTGCTCTGCTTTAGATTAAGATGCATTTTACTTTGTTGGGTAGGTGCACCCTTTTTTGTGCTTTGCTCTGCTTTAGATTAAGCTGCATTTTACTTTGTTGGGTTACTTTCCTTTCAATCACACCTCCTACTGACATTAAAATTTAGAAATTATTGGTACGAACCTTCTACCTGCCGGTCTCATTACTCATTAGATGTCTAATATGAACAATATTTTCCTTTTAGCTTCTGCTTGCAATAGTTATGAAAGTGACAACATTGAATAGTTTTCTTGATAAAAATGATTTAGCTAAGACCTTGCCACAACTCACATGAATCAATGCCAAGAACTAAGTCAAGGAAAGCTACATGAAGCCTTAGCAAACATGTGTAGAACCATGAGGTGCAAACTGTAGGATGAAGAAAGCTTCTATTCAACATGGGCTAAGAGAAGCCTCCACACATTGAGGACTTGAAGACAAGAAAGCCAAATTCCAGAGACAACAAGCTTTGGAAACCCACACACGGCCCTTGCGCACTTTGAACTATCCATTGGGATTTACTTTGAGGCGTTACTTAGAATTCTTGTTAGGATTCTAAATGGGTTTTTAAATGCCTTTAGGTTAGCCACTCACCCTCAAAGGCCTAGGAAGAAGTTTTTAGCTAGTATGCATCTTCTCAATTTTATTATTTTCCTTTTCTAGTTGTACAAGCTAGTTCCAGGGATTTATTATCATGAGTTTTTCCCATGCCCTATTGCCGTTCACTTAAGGCTTTGTAAGGCCAGGCCTAATCCATACTTGTAAAATGGTTAGATGTCATGATGATGAAATGAATTTGAGAGGTTTCTCTTTTGCTCATTGTTGAGAGCATGAGTGTATCTGCAATCCTATTATAGTTTTCACTTATAAACATTC
Organism: Luffa aegyptiaca; assembly: GCA_017139565.1. Taxonomy (NCBI): domain Eukaryota; kingdom Viridiplantae; phylum Streptophyta; class Magnoliopsida; order Cucurbitales; family Cucurbitaceae; genus Luffa; species Luffa aegyptiaca. Next base: position 1,687,868 of record CM029404.1, on the reverse strand, counting down.
AAATTAGGCTGTTCATCAAATCTGTGGAGTGTTTCGAACTCGGGACTAGGAATTTTTTATCCTTGCTTCTTGATATTTGACCACCAAAGGCAACCCCACCCTAACTTTCCTTTGAGTTGCAACCTTGTGTGTGTGAAGGGTTTTGGTGTTTGTGTTCCAAGATCCCCACCAAAGGGTTTCTAAGCCAATTTATCAAGGTCTCTCTTATCATTTGATATCAGAGTTTTTGATTCGTATCAATTTTCTAAGAGGGGTATGGCCAACGTTTTCAAAGACCAAAGGTGGTTTGGGGACTTTTTCTCATGAAGAAATGAGACTGGAGTCTTGAGCCAGCATGAGGCGCAAAGACTCAAGTAAGCTTCTTCAATTAGATACATAAATCTCTTATATTCCAAAGAAGGGTAAGTAAGACTAAGAGGTTAAAAATTTTAGTCTCAAACTTGAGGTGAGTTTAAGGTGTAAGCCTCAAAAGCCTTATAAAACATTAAACAGGACAAAAGTTTGAGGGCTTTATTTAGTAGAATGTTGATCATTTATCTAAAAAATCTCTAGTTTACCATTTTGTTTAAATTAAATAAAAAAGTGTAGTTAAAAGAAAAGAAAATGAAGATCCCAAATGTCTTAGAACTTTTCTCAACTCCATTAAAGATTCTTCAATGAAATCCTTTGGTGGATCTTCACTGCGTAAGTTGTGTTCTGACTGAAATTTAATTGTTTGGATATTTGCTGCTTTTTGGCATATTGAGTTGTACTTCCCTTTTGTAATATGAAGTTTACGAAAGTGAGGTTAATTTTGAATTTGCTAATTTGCCCTCTTTGATAATCATTTGGTTTTTGAAAATTAAGCTTGAAAACATTAGTTCCACCCGTAAGTTTCTTAGTTTTATTTTCTACCTTCTCCCCATATTTTCAAAAACTAAGTCAAGTTTTGAAAACTAAAAAAAAGTAGTTTTCAAAAACTTGTTTTTGTTTTTGGAATTTGGCTAGGAATTCAAATGTGTCCTTGACAAAGATGAAAACCATCCTAAGGAAATTGAGAGAAAACAAGTTTAATTTTCAAAAACCAAAAACCAAATGGTTATCAAATGGAGCCTTAGTTTTTCTATGAACTAATCCTCTAGCATCATATGGGCAAATTCTAAATTTTAGAATAAAGAAGCAAATTTATTTTCATCATTCTTTCAATCCTTATGGACTATGAGCACCATTTCTACTACCGTGTAGGTAAATAATGTGGGTAGAAATATTCGAAAGCCAACAGCAGAGTTCACAGATGAAGAATTTTCTTTTCTTATGAAAACCAATGTGGAATCAGTCTTCCATTTATCTCAACTTGCCTATCCTCTTCTAAAAGCATCCGGCGAGGGAAGCATCGTGTTCATGTCCTCAGTCTCAAGTTTTGTCTCTCTAAAGTCCATGTCTGTTCAGGGAGCGACCAAAGGTGATCAATTGTTCCAGTGGTTTCTAAATATTTTGGGTGCATACATTCGTTTCCTTGTTGGAACATTTCCCAGCAATGTGTAATGATTCTTTTCCAGGAGCTATCAATCAACTCACAAAATATTTAGCTTGTGAATGGGCAAAAGACAACATAAGGAGCAATGCAGTCGCCCCGTGGTACATCAAAACGTCGATGGTGGAACAAGTAAATCTCGAATAATGCCATTCTGTTTTAACTCGTGAAGAATCACTCATAATGTTTGTTTCACTGAACTTATGCCATATCTTTTCTTCTAGGTGCTGAGTAACAAAGCATATGTAGAAGAGGTATATTCTCGAACTCCGCTTCGACGACTGGGAGAACCGAGTGAGGTATCATCTCTGGTTGCATTCCTTTGCCTACCTGCTTCATCTTATATTACTGGACAAATCATTGGTGTTGATGGAGGGATGTCTGTTAATGGCTTTGACCCAAGATAACATTCAAAGGAATCACTCCTATTAAACACTTATCAGCTTTCAGTTAGGTCTCTTGGAGTGTTTAATTTTTCTTGCTCTTTCAAGTTTTTTGGTTTCATTTCATTAATTTAGATGTTGAATGTGTTTCAGATTGGTTTTAGAATAATGACATTAAGAAAGGCCGGATACAATCTTGGAATTTGTATGCATCCTAATAACCACGGGATATATATTCAAAATACATTTTATAATTTCTCTTTCATATATCTAAAGATGTGAAACTACCGCCGTATTGTGATGACTTCCTCTAATAATTCATCGAACTTTTGGCATTCAAATTCTAGTTGTTGCTTAGGTGTCAATGGAGGGATGTCTGTTAATGGACTCAAGATAACATTAAAAGGAGTTTCTTCTTATTAAACATTAACCAGCTTTCGGTTAGGTTTGTTTTGGTAGGGGTGCACATCAAAACTATGAAACCGAAATATCAAATCAAAATTTCTAGTTAATGTGCAATTGAAAAATGCGGTTCATTCTAGTTTGGGATTCGAAAACCAAATTAAAAACTAAATCAAACTCCATGTTATATATATGTATATATACATATAGATGTGTATGTACGTGTGTATAAAACCCTATGTGTCAGTTTAGATGTGTCAGACACCTTTTTCTTTAATGTTTTCTATAAAACCAAAAATTGAATCGAATAAAACCAATTTTCGAATCAGGTTTGGTTTAGTTCTGATCGAACATGTGGTCCAGTTTGATTTTATCTTTTATTTTATTGTATTTTTTTTTAAAAAAATTTGAATTGGTTTCAATTTGGCATAAAGAATCCATGCCTAAACCCTTTCTCTTTGTATTTTGTAATGCAAGTTGAAATTGAAATTATGGGCAAAAGCAACTTAATCAAGTTGGTTTATAGTATATTTTTCAGTCGGGTTAGTTTTCTAAAGTATGAAAGACAAATTAGTGGTGATTCAAACCTCTGAACTATGCTCATTTTTGGCATCTAATACTGATTTCGTGATTTTTTTTTAAAGTAAAATTGTTTCTAAAGATTGTGCGCTTGGCATTTATTATTCGAAAGCCCATAGTTATCCTAAGAAAACTGGGCATTATGAGAAGAAGCAATTCAAAGTAAAAGCCAAGGAAACAATAAACCAAACATAGAATCTATAATAAAATAATAGAATTTACATATTCTATTTAACTATTTGCAATGATTTTTTTAATCAATAAATATATTTGCAATGAATTTTTGAAGTGTTTCTTAAAACAGCTTTTGAAAGAGCACACTTTTTTTTTTTTGTCTGGAAATATAAATCTTCATTACTAGTTCTGCTTAACTCATTCAAGTGTTTAAACAATTGAAGCAACTTGAAGCATCTTAGAAAATAAAATAGTTTCTTGATAAAATGGATCTTGTTTAATTGAAACTTCTCCAATGCATGACTTTCAACTCTACTATAAAGTATTGTAGTTGTCTCATTTGTTGTCTACATTCTTAAAATACTAGTCTATTTAACCTCAACACAACCGTCATGACCATATAAAAGACAGGACAGTAAGCTCTCTATCTATCAACAATATTGGGTTGTTCTCCTTTGTCAACGCTACTAAAGACTAGGGTGAATGGAATTCTATAGAGGCTCAAAGAGGGACTTACTAAGTGAAGGGACAAAGGCGGCTTTGCTATCAAAAACTACTATACCACAGAAGGGTGGTAGGCAAAGCCACAAGGATCTCGTGCGACTTTCTTTGTTCTCATGTCAGAGTGAGGAGCTTTATCCATTTGCCAATAGAGTCGACTTTTAGTGAGAAGGTTCGCTCATATGCTATATGAGGGGTGGCAAAAGGCAGTTTTGCTCATGAGTTAGCGATCAAGCGAAAAAGGAGCTGCTGGTTTCTTGTCTTTCTAGAGCAGAGCAGCCTTGTTCATAGCTCCCTATTGATATAAAAATACATGTGGAGCATAGAACAATTAGGTAATAAATTCTCTCATCTTAAAAAAAAAAGAAAAAGAAAAAATGGATCGGTGTAAAACTATGATGTTTAGTAGTACAAACTTTTTTTTTTTTTTTTACAAAAGTTGATTTTTTTGTTAGTAACACTAACGTTGTGTTACTCATGTGTTATGCACTTATCTCATTTATCTATAAATTTTATATTATCTATATATATATATACAAAGATTTAATGTAAATCTACATACATAACGGGAATTAAAAATTTTCAATTATCCAACCATTAGAGGTGGCTTTCTATGAAAGGATGTGTCTGTATAGACACTTCTCAACTGTTAGATCGTGATGTTTCACATCTATATCTCGATCACACCCATAAATAAACAAATGTTTCATTTCTCTTGAATGGAGATCTTGATCCACAAATAGTTGGAGCTTGTCAGCTTCAATCAATTCATGTGATCCAAGAAGTTTGAAGGACAAAATAGGACTTTCAAAAAAATTAAGGGAAAAATAATTAAATATTGAAAATTGAGGTAAATAATGTGAACTATAGGTTTTCAAATACTTGACTTTTAGAGGTAGCTTTTTGTGAAAAGATGCCTCTATATCGTACCATTACATCTCAACTATTAGATCGTAATATCTCACATCTATAGTTTCTATCACATTCATATGCAAATAGATGCACCACTTCCTTAAACAAACATCTCAACCCAAAGAGTCCCATTCTGTCAGCATCAACCAATTCATGTGACTAAAGAAGTTTGAAGGACAAAATAAGAATTTATAAAAAAAAATCAAAATAATTAAATATTGAAAATCCATGTAATAATGTGAATTAAAATTGTTAAATACTCCACCATTAGAGGTGCCTTTTTGTGAAAGTTTATATCCATACAAATACATTGTGATATTTCACATCTACAGTCTTGATCACACTTATATGAAAATATACGTATTGCTTCTCTCAACAGATATGTTAACTCGAATAGTTTCATCTTTTAGAAGTTTGAAGGGCATAATGAGTATGCATGAAAAAGTTGAGAGAAAATTGGAAGGTAAAAACTTTTCAAATATTATGGGATGTATTAGACACAACAAATATCTATTATACATTTTTAGAGCCTAGAGATCTATTCACACAAAATTGAAAGCTTAAGAATTTTTATTACACACTTTTTAAAATTTATGAACCTTAAACGTGTGGACTAAACTTGTAATTTAAATTAAAAAGAAATCTTGTAACTTTTTTTTAACAAAGAAAAAAAATTGTAACTTTTTTTAAACACGAAAAAAATTGTACATTTTTTTTACCAAAAAATAAGAAAAAGAAAAAAATTGTAACTTTTTTTTTTTTATGAGAAATAATGCCCCTTGGGACTGTGGTGGGGGGATTCGAACCTCTAAGGGCCCGTTTGGTACAAGGTTTTTGGAGATGGGAATGGGCAAGGGTTTTTAATACCCTTGTTTGTTTCAAGATTTCTGTGGTGGGCCTAGGAAAAAACGCATTCCCAGGCATCATTTATGCCCATAAGCAAGGGTTTTCTATGCCCTTGCAAAAGCATGGGTTTTCTCTTTTCCCATCTCTTTTTTTTTTTTTTTTTTTTTTATATGCAATTTTATTTTGAATATAGTTAATTAATTAACTAATGGATACTAAATTAAAAATAATATAATAAATTATTTAATTAGATTAAATAATAATTTGTCAAGAATTTCATTTTTTTTAAACAAATACTTTTTTCTAGGACTTTTAAACAAATACTTAGTCCAAATTTATTAAAGGGATGTAATTACATATTTACTAAAATTATAATTAATTAGTCAATATTATCGAAAATATATTTAATTATTGAATTAAAATCATTTAAATGAATTTTATACTATGCCAATTACCGCTAAACTATGTTCACTTTGGCCTTAACCGAAGCCTAAGTTTTTTTTGTTGACAATATGTGGGTATTTTGAATATAGTTAATTAATTAACTAATGGATACTAAATTAAAAATAATATAATAAATTATTTAATTAGATTAAATAATAATTTGTCAAGAATTTCATTTTTTTTAAACAAATACTTTTTTCTAGGACTTTTAAACAAATACTTAGTCCAAGTTTATTAAAGGGATGTAATTACATATTTACTAAAATTATAATTAATTAGTCAATATTATCGAAAATATATTTAATTATTGAATTAAAATCATTTAAATGAATTTTATACTATGCCAATTACCGCTGGATTCGAACCACAGACCTTGTGGTCATCAGTACAACTTTGTGCCAGTTGAGCTATGCTCTTGTTAGCAACTAAGCCTAAGTTACTAACAAATATCTAATGGTGTTATAAAGATCCTAAATATCCAGACTCCTCAAAAAAAAAAAAAAAAAAAAAAAATCCAGACGGCCGACATGTCGTTTATATATTGGAAATTTGGAATTTGTAATCGAAATCTATGACAGCGGCAGCAAGCCGAAACATGACGAGATCGACATAAGTCTCTGGGGAAGGGGAAAAAATCATAACTTTCAAGAGCGTGAGCAACGACGTCTTAATCAGTCTCAAATTCTTCACTGTTTGATCCCTCAAAAACCACAGAACTTCCATTCCATTCAAATTCCCCAATGGAATGATTGGAATTTCAACGCCTCTCGCCGAGAAACAATTCACTCGAATCCTTCTGTAATGTGGGCTCTTCGGACTCCCCACTCTACCCAATACCCACCTTCGTCTCGCCGCCGTTGCTCGGCTCATTCCACTTCAAGACCCTCCGTCTGCTCCGTCGCCTTAAACCCTTCAACCGCCGCAAACCCAAATAAGAATCAGTTGATTCAATCGCTGTGCAAACAAGGCAATCTCAAACAAGCCCTTTTGCTCCTTTCCCACGAGTCCAATCCTACCCAACAAACGTGGGAGCTTTTAATCCTCTCCGCCGCTCGCCGGAACTCTCTTTCCGATGGCCTTGACGTCCATCGACACCTCGTCGATGGGGGTTTTGACCAAGACCCTTTCCTGGCCACCAAGCTTATCAATATGTTCTCAGAATTGGACTCTGTGGACAATGCGCGCAAGGTGTTCGACAAAACGCGTAAGAGAACTATATATGTTTGGAATGCTTTGTTTAGAGCTCTTGCGCTGGCGGGTCATGGAAAAGATGTACTGGAATTGTATGCCCGGATGAATGTGATGGGGGTTCCTTCTGATAGGTTTACTTATACTTATTTGCTCAAAGCTTGTGTTGCTTCAGAGTGTTTGGTTTCATTTCTCCAGAAGGGTAAGGAGATTCATGCGCATATTTTGAGACATGGGTATGAAGCTCATGTTCATGTAATGACTACTCTGGTGGATATGTATGCAAGGTTTGGGTGTGTTTCTTATGCCAGTGCGGTGTTTGATGAAATGCCTGTGAGAAATGTGGTTTCTTGGAGTGCTATGATTGCGTGTTATGCAAAGAATGGGAAGCCATACGAAGCTTTGGAACTCTTTCGTGAGATGATGATCAACACTCATGATTCAGTACCGAATTCCGTGACGATGGTCAGTGTACTCCAAGCTTGTGCTGCTCTTGCTGCTCTGGAGCAAGGGAAGCTTATCCATGCTTACATTCTTAGGAGGGGTCTTGATTCAATCTTGCCAGTTATAAGTGCTCTTGTGACCATGTATGCAAGATGTGGTAAGCTTGAGTTGGGCCAACTAGTTTTTGACCGTATGCATAAGAGAGACGTGGTCTTATGGAATTCCTTGATTTCGAGTTATGGTGTTCATGGACATGGAAGGAAAGCTATTGAAATTTTTGAAGAGATGATTGATCATGGAGTCTCACCTAGTTACGTTTCATTTGTAAGTGTTTTGGGTGCTTGCAGCCATGCGGGGCTTGTTGAAGAGGGGAAGTTGTTGTTCGAATCCATGGTAAAAGAACATGGTATACATCCTACTGTGGAGCACTATGCTTGTATGGTTGATCTTCTCGGGCGTGCCAACCGGTTGGATGAAGCAGCCAAGATTGTAGAAGATATGCGTACTGAACCAGGGCCAAAAGTATGGGGTTCTCTTCTTGGTGCCTGTAGGATTCATTGTCATGTTGAGCTTGCTGAAAGAGCAAGCAAAAGGCTTTTCGAGCTCGAGCCTACTAATGCAGGGAACTATGTACTTCTAGCTGATATTTATGCAGAAGCTGAAATGTGGGATGAGGTAAAGAGAGTGAGAAAACTTCTTGATTCTCGTGAACTGCAAAAGGTCCCCGGTAGAAGTTGGATCGAAGTACGAAGGAAGATCTATTCGTTTACATCTGTTGATGAGTTTAACCCACAGGCAGAGCAGCTCCATGCCCTGTTAGTGAATTTGTCTAAAGAGATGAAGCAAAGAGGATATATACCACAAACCAAAGTGGTGCTATATGACCTTGATGAGGAAGAAAAGGAAAGGATTGTGTTGGGTCATAGCGAAAAGCTCGCAGTTGCTTTTGGACTCATCAATACAAGCAAGGGGGACACCATAAGGATAACTAAGAACTTGAGACTATGTGAAGACTGCCATTCTGTCACAAAATTCATTTCCAAGTTCGCCGATCGAGAGATTATGGTTCGAGATGTGAATCGATTCCACCATTTCAAGGACGGAGTTTGCTCGTGTGGAGATTATTGGTAGTATATACACAAATTCTTGTCTTGTTCCTTTTTTTCTAATACCTCTATGATAATAACAGGTGATGCAGGCAGCAACATAGTTTAACACTTCACACACCTTGAAACTTCATTTCTTACCGATGTCAAAAAATGGAAAAGAAACGGCATCTACTGATGTCAAATTGAATTGAGCTGCTAATTCCCTTATATATGATAGAGATCAAATATGAATAATCTTTTAATATTTGGGTCTGAGTTTCTTGATGGTTAATTGTTAGTTGCTAGTTGGACTTAGTTGTTAATTGGTTCTGGTTGCTGGATTAGTTTGTTGTTCTGTTGGTAATTAGCTCTTAATGAGTAGGTTGGTTAATAAATAGAGGAGAGTCTCTTGTATTTTCAACCCTTCTGGCTTCTTGGTAATGAATAAAGACATCTAATCTTGAAGAAATGAAGTACATAAATTTTAGGTGGTGGGTAAGATAAAAAGACATTTGCATTCAAATTTGACTTTGAGACAGAGTATACTATTCTATATCCACTATCCTTTCAACTAGTTGAGTTATATGCTTAGGTTAGCCGATAATTTCAACTAGTTGGTAGTGGAATCGGACTCCATCAAAATCGTCAAGATCCTTAACCGTAAAATGGAAGATCTCTCGAAAATTTCAGTGCTGATCGAGGAAGTGGAGGAGCTGACATTGATTGCAAATGTCATCTCCTTCTCAAAATGCCCAAGATCGAGCAGCATTTTGGCGCACAACCTTGCGTGCACAGCTGTTGCTAAAGGAAATTTTGTTTTTTTTGGGGTTTCCATCTCAAGCATGAGAATGGAGTCTCTGGGAAGGGATGATTGTACCCCATTCTGGATTTCCTCAATTTTAGAGGAAGTAGCTGTACCTAACTTTTATTCTTCTTTATGATCATTTATCTATTTATTAAAAAAAAAAAAAAAGTAAACCTTGGTTTTAGTGAAAAAAATGGTTGGATCATAAATTAGTAAAAGAAATAGTGGAGTTTCTCCTTAGTCTAGGAGAAAAAGAGGGTTGATAAGTTTGGTTCTTACCTGCAACTGCAAAGTAAAATATCCAAGAATTAAATTTCTACATTTTAAACTCTTTTGAATTATCTTACCTTTTCCTTTTCTTTTTTACAAGTTTAGTCCCGGAACTTTCAGAATTATATCAATTTGATCCCTGAACTTGAACTTTAAAAATGTTAATAGGTCCCTAAACTTTTAACTTTTTATCTAATAGGTCGTTGACATATTCAAGATTTTTAAAAACTAACCAAACTAGTAGATATAAAAGTGAATTTTATGCATATTGGGACCCTAAACTTCCAATTTCGTATCTTGTGAATTTTGAAAAATATCGAATAAGTCGAGGACTTATTAGACACAAAATTGAAAGTTGAGAGACCTATTGAACACAAAAATAAAAGTTTAAGGACTTACTGAATACTTTTTAAAGAGGGATTTATTGGACACAAAATTGAAAGTTTGAGGACCTATTTGAAACTTTTTAAAGTTCAGATACCAAATTGACACAACCCTAAAAGTTCAGGGACTAAACTTATAATTGAACCAATTAAAAATTAAAAAAAAAATTGATAGAAAATCTTATCCACCCGTGTTGTTATTCCATCCTATAATTTGTGGGATGAAATATATAGATATATATAGATGTACATATATATACTAGTAGATCTTGTTAACGATGTGGCATGCTGAGAAAAAAGTATTTAGTGTGATGGACTAAATTGTCACAATGTGGTTACCACACTCTTAAGTAATTGAATGTATAGTTAAAGTTAAATCACAACATTTAATTTCTTCTAATGGTGTAAAAACTATCAACCAACATTATTTCAGCCAACAAGATCATAACTCAACTGACATAAAGTTGTACTGATGACAACGAGATTTGTGGTTCGAATCCTTCCACCCCTACATATTGTCAAAAAAAAAGAAAAAAAGAAAAAAAATCATTATTTCAGCCTCGAATAATTTTCCTATTGTTATTCTTATTCCAACCTTGAATAGGAGGATCTCTAAATATGGTGTGTGTGGTTTAGTGGAGAAACCCATCAAAGCATATCTAAATACAAATATTTAAATAATCCACTTTTATTCATTTGGAACCTTATTCCATAAATAAAATATTGATTTTAAAAAAAATTAAAACAAACAACAATAAGAACAAATCTAAATATTTTGTCAAAAAAAAAAATCTAAATAAATTTGTGAAAAAATAAAGTTAGAATAATTTTTCTTTTAAGAAAAAAAGTTCCAAAAAAGTTGCAAAAAAAAAACTCAACCCAAATCGAAAAAATTTCTAACCCAACTCAACCCTTACGGTTTGGGTTGGGTTGGGTTGTCCAGATTGTTAGGGTCATCGGGTTATTTGTACACCCCTAAGCAGAACACTACACTTAATAAAATTTTTGAAATATTGTTATAACTTTATATTAATGGCTTTTCATTACATATAGAATTTGAATTAAAATTTTATAATTAGGGATCAAAATGGTAATGGTGAAAACAAAGAAGAACAAATAGTGGAACTATAGAAATTACAAGAAGGAAGGGAATTAATTCTGTTCTGATGTATTGAAAGACTTAATTTTAACCCAGTCAAACTACTCTTGCCTACCAAGTTTCCACTAATTTTAATAAATGGAGACCAAAAGGGTATAATGACTAAGATGAATAAAAGACAAAAAATACAAAACCTAATAAACATTTGGTTCTTGGTTTTTGATTTTTATAAACTATATATATATATATAGAAATCCCTAATGGTTTTCATCTTTGGTAAGACACATGAATTCTTAGCCAAATTAAAAAAAAAAAAAAAATTTAAAACTACTTTCTTTAGTTTCCAAAATTTGACTTATTTTGTAAAACATGAAATAGATAACAGTAGTGCTCATGAGCTTAATTTTCAAAACAAAAAATAAAAGTTAAATTACATGTTTAGTCTTTGAACTTTTATGGTTGTATCAATTTAGTTTCTGAATTTTAAAAAGTGTCAAATAGGTCATCGAACTTTCAATTTTGTTTCCAATAGGTCTCTGAACTTTAAAAAAGTATCCAATAAGTCCTTAAACTTTTACTTGTGTGTCCAATAGGTCCTCTAACCTTCAATTTCATATATAATAAGTATTTGACCTATTTTGACATTAAATTCACAGACCTACTAGAAATAAAATTGGAAGTTTAGGGCTCGTTTGGTAACGTTTTCGTTTCTTGTTTCCGTTTCTTCATTTTTAATAAAGAAAAATAGAATTTCATGACCCTAACACCTATACATTCAATAATAATAAACCTACATTCTTATTTATGTTTGGAAAAAATTGGAAACAAGAACAAAAAAGGAGAAACTAGTTTTAGTTGTTCCCAGAAGTTCTATACAAATTTTGGGAGTGTTTCTAAAAAATGAGAAACAAGAAACATACATAGTTATTAAATGCTTAGATTTCTTAATAAAATTGGAAACAAGAAACGAGAACGTTACCAAACGGGCCCTTAGGGTCCCAAATAGGCATAAAATTCAATTTTATATATTTTTTTAAGTACATCAACATTTGGGAGTGGGGATTTGAACCTTTGACCTCTTGGTCAATGGTACATTCTAATTACCGCGACTTGCTTTGACAAATTCAATTTTATATCTACGAGATTGATTAACTTTTAAAAATCTTAAATATGTCAAAGACTTATCAGACATAAAATTGAAAGTTGAGTACACAAAATTGAAAATTGGTTGGGAATATAATCAACGAAAAATCTTAAAAGAGAATAGAATTCATAGATTGAAATCTAAAAGTTCAAACTTTAATTAAACCCATTTCATATCTAAAACAGCCGTCAAGAGGGGTGGCTTAGGAGCCTGCAACGTGCTCAAACATGGACGGACAGAGAGAGAGAAAAATGAGATTTTAGAGAGAGAGAGAGACTTCCACATGGAAATGGAAGAAAAAGGCAAATCAGTGAACGAGGAGAGAGAGACAGAGAGAGATTGAGATTGAGATTGAGATTGAGATTGATATAAAATGTAAACCAAAAACCCACAGATTCCCTTGTTCTTCCAGTCTGTCCCGTGCCCGTATCGTCTTCTTCTGCAGTGGCCTGCTCTCTTCCCACCTTTCATGGCCGCTCTTCTTGAATCTGCCTGGCTGGTACTGATTCTCTCTCTCTCTTCTTAATCTTGTTCTTTCCGCCCTGGATTTGATCTTCTTTTTCAAGCACCGATTAGGTTCTATACTTCTGTCACTACTGCACTATGTGGAACATTCTGCTGAGGATGATTTTTTGATTTCTTATGTTTGCTGTCAAGTGGGTCTTGATGTGGGAGTCTTTCCCATTTGAATTTTACTCATCTACTTGTTAATTGGTTCTGACTTGATGGTGACATTGGGGTTTTGATGTAATTTTGCGGTGGATTTCATCTTCTACAGTTGATTTGAAATAGGATCTTGATGTTGAGAGCTGATGGCTTGCACGTTTGATTTGCTCTGATGGAGCTATGGAGGCCCTTTTTTCTGATTTTTTTTGTTTTCCAATTGGAGGAGTGAATTTGGGTTTCGTTGAAATATGAGGGTTTCCTTTTCTTTTGACAACATTGACTTGCTGGATTGTAGAATTACACTGTGCTTCTTTATTCATCTGGTACTTCTTTGGTTGATTTTTTTTTTCTTCCCATGTTGCAGTATCTGATCACAAATTTCAGTGATTTTCAACTAGCATGTATTGGAAGCTTCATAATCCATGAAAGTGTTTTCTTCTTATCTGGGCTTCCCTTTATTTTTCTGGAAAGAGCAGGATGGCTGAGCAAGTACAAGATCCAGGTTTGCTTTTTTGCTTCACCACAAATTTCATCACTACAACTTCTTATGGATATTTAGGCAATATTTGATATTTGAATCAATTAGATTTTCCTTCGTTAGTGATTCATGTATGGTTATGAACTAAATTAGCAGCACTTTAACTAGTTTTAACTATCCTTTTCTTTTATCTCAAACGGAGAAAATATCAGGAAATAATCAGAACTTTGAGCTCTATTTCTCATTGATTATTCTTTCTATCGAAAAGAAAATTAAATGTTTCTCATTGATTACCACGTTGACAATAGTGTCTACATTTATAGATGCAGAGAAAGTACCTATCAACTGAATTTTCCAGTCCAACAATTACAGCTTAATCAACTCAATAAAGACCTAACTAACTCTTAATTCTTGATGAATTATTTTCAGTTGTGATATAATTGTTTTCTGCTTTGTTCAGGCAAAGAATAATAGTCCTGCTGCTCAAGGAAAATGCATTTCACGCCTACTTCTGTATCATTTTGGTGTAAACCTGCCGGTTATGATTGTTTCTTATCCTGTATTCATGCGTATGGGCATGAGAAGCACTCTTCCACTGCCATCCTGGTATCTTCAGGTTCTTTATGTCCAGCATATATTTTAGGTGTTTTATCCAGCTAGGTTTAGTTTACTTTCACTATTGGATCATATCAATATCTTTTGGTAGATTTTCATTTGGTTTGGGTTTCATTGATGCAGGAAAGTAGTTTTCGGCCAGATAATATTTTACTTTATTGTGGAGGATTTTGTTTTCTACTGGGGGCATAGAATTTTGCACACTAAATGGCTGTACAAGAACGTGCACAGCGTGCATCATGAGTGAGTGAAATTTATAAATGATGGCTATTCTGCCTTTTTCCATGATAAAATTGTCTTAGACTGTTTTAAGTTGCTCATAAATGCAGATATGCTACTCCTTTTGGACTAACATCAGAATATGCTCACCCTGCTGAGATCCTGTTCCTTGGATTTGCTACCATCATCGGTCCTGCTCTTACGGGTCCCCATCTAATGACTCTGTGGTTATGGATGGTACTTAGAGTGCTAGAGACAGTTGAGGCTCATTGTGGTTACCATTTTCCTTGGAGCCCTTCAAACTTCATACCTTTATATGGGGGGTGAGTCAATTAGGATTTGTAATGTTTTTAAAAAGAATATGTTGTACTGTATCTGTTGTTCCTGAAATCGGTTTTGCTCTTTCTCTACAGTGCTTATTTTCATGATTATCATCACCGGTTGCTTTATACAAAATCTGGCAACTACTCATCCACGTTCACTTACATGGATTGGTAAGTTTTGGTCCAAAAAGCTCCAACCATTTATTTTATGTACATTATTGGTTTGAACTTCTTAGCATTAAAACCAGCTTTGTGGAACACTGATTTACTTCACGTCAATAGTTTCACTTTCATCATTCATGTGGATTTCCCACTTCTAGGAGTGAGTGGGAAGTTGTGGAGGGGTTCGGGAGGAATTTATGAGTGATTGAGACATACTGGAGGGAGTTGGAAAGATTTCTAGATATAACAATTTCCACATCTTAAAGTCTTTTAGCCTATTATAATCTTAAGGTGGATCATTGAGTGGGTAAGATGAAGGAGAAAATTTTGATTGCAGAAATGAGTGTTGGAGAGTGTGTATACTCGTCCAAGTGTTCGTTTCTGATTTCTTGATGCCATTTATCCCAATATTATATGAAGTTGGAACTTTTGAGTGGATGTGATGGAGAATAAAAACAACATTGATTATAAACATATAAATGTAGGGTTCTTATTAAAAAAAGAAATCAAGTGCTGAGAGAGAATTAGTAGCCACACAAGGGAGGGAGTTAGAGAGCATTACTATACTATACATGTGTATAATGTATTCTAGATTTCACATGTTAGAAGACTTTTAGCCCATGTTTTTATACAGTTGGATTATCTTGATAGCGTAAAAAAAAAGATAAATAAAAATTGATCATTCAACAAATTTGAGTGTGGTGACTCAAAGCTCGCTCTCAATTTGATCTTTTGTCGAGCAGTAGACATTGATCGTTGTTACTATCTAGGATTTTTCATCTAGCTTGCATCTGTAAATTAGCAAAACTGATCATTTTGTACTGGAAATTATTTTGATCTGAAGAGACTGGTCTAATGAATGGGGAACATGGAACTTTCATATGAGAAAGCCATACATACCTATATACATTTCACGTTTTTGCATGTGCTTTTGCTTCTTCATGTGCATGGATTATCGATAATTATTGTGATGGAAATAGAATACGAATACTGACGAGGATGTTTCGGCTTCTTTGATTGGCAGGATCTTTGGAACTGACAAGGGATTCAGAAATTTGGAAGCTATAAAAAAGGCAGAAAGTTGATGGGATGATAGAGAGCTGAGGAAAAATTCGGTCACATTCGAAATAGGTTTCTGATCTATAGGCACATTTGAAAAGGTTTAGTTCTATATCACCATTTCTTGTGTGGCATGATGTGTTTTATGTCTTTTTGGTTGTTTAAATTAAATGTGAGTATTCTTGAAGCTAAGCTAATGAAGAGCTTACTGTGGAACTTGGCTGTCATTTTCTTTTGGTTCAGTTAACACTTTTTTGTGTTCATGGACCAATTGGCTAATTGGCTTATTTAAGAGACTTAAAATGCAAAGAGCATTACATGATTGTGTTTCCATGTCTCTTATGAAATATATTGGTTGTGGATGAGAATTGATGCTGATGTGTTTATGTGAAAAGAAAAATTGAGAGAACTCTTTGGCCTCGAGAGAATCGAGTCTTCCCCGGTGTGATCTTTTAAAAGATAACTATTTTAGTCCTTGTTATTTTGGGACGTATTGTTTAATGGATGGATGACATAACTTGGAATATAATATAATGTTGGTGTTGAAAATAGGCATTTATTTATGCCAAAGCATTGAGTCTCTTTCTCTTGTAGTACACTCTTACTTCCTCACTCATTTTTCCTTTCTAAGTGTGCAATCAAACATAATTAATATATGTTCTTTTCTTATCTTAAATAGTGAAGAAGAACAAGGGATTGTACTGAAACTATTTTTACAGGTTTCTCTTTAGAATTGTTTTGATGAAGTTATTTTTAAAGATTGATAGAGAAATTTTGAGATGTTCATTCTCCGTGCGGGGCCCTGTCCCGAATGGCATGGGGAATTCCTGATTAAGCGGAGAATGGGAGAGGGAGCATCCAGCCTTGTTTACTTTGTATATGTTTCTATTAAGAGTTTTAAAAATTAAATCTTTCTGAAAATTGAGATTTTGCCTAAGGAATTTAACCATTTAAATAAAGATTTCTAGTGGGGAATTATCTATTTAATCGAAAATTTCTTTTATCAAGTAATATTATAGTGTAATTAATCATTGCTGGCGAATTGGTGGTTAACATGAGTTACTTTTAAAAGATTGGTCACATGGGTTACTTTTTGAAAATTGGTTGTCAACTTGAGCATAATTTTTTTTTTTTTTTTTTTAAAAAGTATTAATTTCTTTTGGAACAGTGATGATAAAGTGTTTTTAAAAGGTACTACTTTTGGAATAGCAAACAAAGATGGATGCTGGTAGTGGTAGAGATGTATGCTTCACATCTTATAGAGGAAATTTTGGATATATTGTCTATTGGTAAAACATTGCTTCAATCAATGCAAGTTACAAAAAGTCTATTGTTTCAAAGAGAGTAAAAGACGACTAAAACGATTGAAATTCCAAGAGGTAATTCAAAATCTACCTACTCGATTGGCTAGTGTAGCTTTTATAGCTGCTTTATTTGCTTGAAGTCATGTAAACTAGAAATTGGTTGACAAATACGAAGCCTACCTTGCGAAAGATAAGACTCAAATCGAGGATCTAGAAATTCTTTCTTTACGTACTATTCATGATTTGGAAGATTCTTTTTATATCGAAGTGCAATGCACCAAAATTTTGTTTTTATCACAAAAATAACAAATAAGATAATGCAATTTGGTGGAGATGTCAAATATGCCTTCCTGTTGTAACTATAAATCCTAGAAGACAAAAGAATTCCTATTCCCATTGTGAGTATCAAATCTTTGATTTAAGGTGCGTTTACTTCATTCTCATTATGGACATGCGTAAACGAAATCAAACACAAATAAATGGACCTCACTTCAATCATTCTCATTGATTCATTGTGATTGCTGTGAAGTAAACTAAACGCAACCTCCATTTACATTTTGATGCTTACGACTTTTTTTTTTTTGTTTTGGGTGGAGATAGTAAATAAAACTGTAGAAATCTACTTATAATTAAATCTAAATCATAGAGATTAAAAAACTAAACAAATATTTAATTGCATATAATGAGAATATGTTACCTATAGCCACTTGTATGTGGTCATCGATCTTTAGATCTCTTTCAATGTTTGAATCATCCACTTCATATTTGACTTTTTACGTAGTGGATATATTTATACATCATGGAACCAACTAATCATATAATTTTATTAAATTCTTTTTGCTATTTCAATTCAACCAACTAGAGATGCTTAAAAAACACTGCTTGAACTTTCTCAAATGTATTAACTTAGTCCATGAATTAGGTATTTAATGATTTGGTTCTTAAATTTTAGAATGCAACGAGTTCAAGTTTTAAACAATTTAATCAATAAACTTTAGTTAATTAGACATTTTAATTCAAATTTTATAATGATTTAAACTTAATTTTGAATTATTCTAAAAAAAAAAACAAAAAAACTTAATTTTGAATTGTTATAATTATTAAAATAATTAACCAAACTAGGTATAATATTTATTTTATGCAACATATCGTGTTGATATTTAATTTCCAAACTTTTTATAAGATATTTATTTAAAATTTTATATAATTTAAAAATTAAATATATTTTATTCATTCAAAATTATTTGATGAAATTTTATTTAAATTTAAATAAAAAATTTTAAGAAAAATAATAAGAGGATATAAGAAATAAATCATTATTATTTTTAAATGATGAAATAAAATATACTTCGAATCACACTCTTTGAAAATCTTTTTCAAATGAGCACTTATGTATGCAAATCGATAAATCTTTTAAAAATCTAAATATTGCTATACAAATTTCAGACTAAAATTTCAATTACAAAAAAAAAAAAAGATGGTTCAGTAAGCCCAACCCCACTGGGCCCATATTGGATCAAAGAGGCAACGGCCCGTTATCCTTCCACCGCAAAGAGCGGGAGGTTTTCGTTGCTCTGTGAAGCCAGCCTCACGCTTTGCCCTCCGCTTTAGAAGCTAAAGAAGTCGTGGGCCTTAGCCCAAACCCCACTGCTTAGCTCCTCGCTTGAAATGGGCGGGCCTGACAAAGGCCCAATCGATCCTAGCCAACGTCGGGTCGAACACTGTTCCATCAATTTTATGCCCCCACTAGGGTCACAAGCTCACGCAACCAAGCTCGGCGATTGTTCAATATGCTAATTGACTAAATAAACAAGAGTGGAGCTTGGTTTCTCTTCGATGTGGGAAAAACACTTGAAATTGGATGGATGGTTGCAACTCTCACCCTCATTTTTTTTTTTCATTTTTATTTGCATTAAATTATATATAACGTGCTTGAATTTTAGTGTAGGTTTCGATCCTTATATTGTTTACAAAGTTTCATTTATCTTTTCCTAAAAAAAAAAAATAAACATGTATGCTCTCGACTTTTAATAAATCATCATTCTAATTCTAACTTCTTTGTTAAAATGAAGACAAAAAAATGTGACGTTGTGGTGATTTTAAAAAATTGAAGTTACATGCATGTACAAATGGTGTTCGAAGGTTTAGTCTAAATTGCATCATTTAAAAGGAGTAGTCATATACTATGAGAAAAACTCATGGAATTGTAATTTAAAAAACAGAACTATTACATGCTTAAAGTTTATGCTTTGTGAAAGAAAATTTGTGGAAGAGGAAGGATTGGTAAAAAAAACATGGATAACACACAGAGTTGAGGATTAATTATTTCCAGAATTTTTTAGAAAATTTGCACTTTCAAAAGATGTGATCCATTTTTCTTTTGACTTGTGGGAAGAATATCATTTACACTTTTCCATAGAATTATTTTAGCCTGGGGGCATATCTTCAGGTTCCACAAAACCTTCCACATCAATTTTGATTGCGAATTGTCCGATTCTGAGGCTTCGTCTTTAGAGTTTAACTTTACCGCTAAATTGTATGCACTTTTAATCAAGAAAATGCCTTTAGGATCCGGATGCTAAATGATTTCATCACAGTTCTTTGTGTTGATTCTAGGCATGTCCATAATATCTACAACTTCCTTGGGAAGGAAGGCTTCTAATAAGGATTCTTCCTTCCATTGACCTTGCTCGTTTAACAACACTTTGACCCTTTTCCCTTTATAATTTTCACTGACCCAAATCGGAACCCTGCTGCCACTGAACCCTGCTGTCTCATCTCATCCAATGAACTTTCGTCTTAGCCTCTGTCGAGCCCCACCAAAACCTCACATAAATTAAAGTGTTGATTTCGTCACAAATATTCTTACGGGGTTTGAAACAGCTCATGGTATATGTTGGAATTGCTTGAGCTATCAACTTGATGAGGACTTCCTTTCCCCTTGGGGAAAAAAAAAAGAGATCCTTTCCAACCTAGAAGAACCTCCAAACTCTTTCTTTGAGCTTTTCAAACATCCTAAACTTGTTTTTACCTAATTGCATAGGGAGCCCCAAATAATGACCTAAATCCTCGACTTGTTTAACACCGAGCTCTTCACTCAAGGACGACTTTGCTTCCCTTAACCCTACATTTTTGCTCATCAAACAAGCTGATTTCTAAATTGATTACTTAGCTTGTCGCTTTCTCTTAAATCTCTAACACCTTTTTTATGATCCTTGCACTCCTCGCTTGACGTCTTGAAGAACACCAAGTTGTCATCTGCAAAAAAGAATTCTAGCATTTTAGGGATTCGTATTAGGAAGCCTAACTTCAAATGTTTGTATTAACTTATCTATATGAATAGATATGAAAGCCAAGTCACTTTGATGAAATTTTATATATAACATCATATGAAATTTTCCGGCTCCGGAACGGGGAGGAGGGAGCTCCTCCTCCCTCCTTTTCTTTCTTTTTATTTTTTGAAAAGAAAAAAAAAACAGAAAAAAGAAGAAGAAGATGAGAAGAGGAGAGGAGAAAGAAAGAAAAAACAGAAGAAGAAAAATTGTCACCGCAGGCGGCGGTCGCCGACCATGAATGAGGATGAGGAAGAAGAAGGTGGGAGAGGAAGAAGAAGGAAGGAGGAAGATGGGGAAGATGAAGGATAAGAGGGAGGGAGAGAAAGAATTAAAAAATAATAAAAATTATTTTTTTTAATGTTAATATATTTTAATTTAAAAAATAAAAAATTAATTTTTTTAATTAAAATAATAGTGTCACGTCAGCATCCGGTTAGATTTAACGGCAAAATGGATGGCAGAGACCAAATTGCTACTTATCTCAAACCTCATGGACTAAATTGTTGAATTTGAAACCTCAGGGACCAAAATGAAACCTAACTCAAACTTCAGGGACTAAAAGTGTATTTTTTCCTTTATTTATTTATTCTACCGTTAATAACGTTAGACGATCTTTTGTCAACTTTTTTAATTACTTTAATTTTGCCCTTTTCTCCCTACAAGTCAAATTTGATTTCAATTAATGATTATTATGAGGTGGTGAAAGAAAAGAAGAAGAAGACAATTTGTCCATTTCTAAATGATGGTAAGAAAATTATATGGTTATATATCTAGATAATAATTCTCTTTATTTTATATTTTTTTTAAATTAATTATTCACTTTTAGCAATTTCTTTACTAAATTTTTCACTTTTTAAAAACATCATTTAAGGCTAAGAAAAATTCAATTTGAATTGTTTAGGCCCCGTTTGATAACCATTTGATTTTTGGTTTTTGGTTTTTGAAAATTAAGCTTATACACACATACTTCCACCTATAAGTTTTTTTTTTTGTTTTAGTATCAATCTTCTACCTTGTTTTCAAAAACCAAGTCCAATTTTAGAATAAAAAAAGGTAGTTTTCAAAAACTTGTTTTTGTTTTTAGAATTTGGCTAGGAATTCAAATGCAACCTTAACAAGGATGAAAGCCATGGTAGGAAATTTAGGAGAAAACAAGCATAATTTTCAACAACCAAATGGTTACCAAACGGGGGCTTAGAATATTTATTTGATTTTTTTAATTCAACAACTTTCGAGGGTGGGGGATTCAAACCTCTAACCTATTGGTGAGGAGTATATGTCAATTACCGTTGGACAATGCTTACTTTGACATATTTATTCTAAATTTTATGAAAGAAATAGTGAAAAATTAATATCTCAACGATCCATTTACCTAATCTATTTTATCTTTTTTTTAAAAAAATTATAGTTTTGATATATATGTAGTGTTATAAATGTGGAATAGGTGTAAAACTTCAACTTAGGGAAGAAGTCATAAATATTATGAAAGAAAGTCGTAAATATCTTTAATCATTCATGGATAATGTAAAACCATGTCCAAAAATTTTGGAAAAGTTGAAAAAAAAAATTGAAAGCATTAATAAACCATAAATTAATTTGAGGAGAATTGCAAATAAACCTAACTTGTAAAAGTTTAACATATTTAAATCAAAAGGTCAAGTTTTGTTTATAGTATTAGAATACAAACAATGAGTTAATATTTAAATCCAAAAACCATACAAAATGTTATAGGCAATTTTAGACCACTCCGATGTACAAGGAGCTGACGAGGACAACCGGAAAAAAATCGGGCTGGAAGATGGACCCAGGAGGCGAAACCGGCAAGTGGGACGGGCCAAGACCGAAGGGGCCGGGTTTTTGGCCCGACCCCCTGCTTGGCCTCGGCAATGGGCCGAGGCCGAGCCCGTCCGACTCCGTTTGGTCCCTTCCGCCTCTGGCCGCCCCGGTTCCGCCTGGTTTGTCCCGAAACGCCTCCGAATACCTAAAAACCCTAGGAGCATGAGCAGGTATTTATACCCCTCTTCGCTACTGAAGAAGGGGACCCGAACTCTCGACTCTCTTCTCTTGCTCTCCTCCTCCATTTTCTGACTTAAGCATCGGAGGCGGTGTGGCTAGCACCACACCGGTGTGCAGGTTTACCCATTTGCAGGTCACGTCTTCCCCCGCTCTCAAACAAATTCACTGTCGATTATCACGTGGAGCGAAGGTAATTTACCTAGCGAAATTTGATCATCAACACAAAAACTAATAGCTTTTTCAATTGAATTATTCTCAAATCTAGGTGAGAACAAGGTTTAAGTTCATCCAACTTTCTAAACAATTTGACTCTTCTTTACTTTTCCTTTAACATTCATAATTTTAAAATAAATATATTATTTATTATTTGGTTTAAGTTACAAATTTGGTTTTTAAGGTCTCTTTTGTTAACCATTTGGTTTTTTAAAATTAAGCTTATTCACACCTACTTCCACCTATAAATTTCTTTGTTTCAGTATCAATATTCTTCTTTTTTTAAAAAAAAAAAACCAAGTCCAATTTTGAAAGAAAAAAAAAATAGTTTTCAAAAACTTGTTTTTGTTTTTAGAATTTTACTAGGAATTCAAATAGATTCTTAACAAGGATGAAAGTTATGATGAGGAATTCAGGAGAAAACAAACATTATTTTTCAAAAACCAAATGGTTATCAAAGAGAACCTAACACACCAATCATATCATTTAAGAATTATGTGGAAAACTTAATTTTTGCCAAATAAGTTCAAGCCCCTGGTAGCACATAAAATTAACAATAATAACCAAATTAAATATGAAGTTTGAAAGTTTACGAGTCTATTAGAATCTTTTAAAAGCAGAGAGACTAAACTAAACTCTCACAATCTTCAAACTTCGAGAACCAATTATTATTATTATTTTTAAATACAAGAACTAAATAGATACAATCTTATAAATTAGGATCGAACATATCATTACTAACCTAATAACAATTTGAGAGCCAAAGAGAGCATAGCTCAGAGATGATTGTCATGTACTCTCGACCAATAGGTTAGAGGTTCGAATTCCTCATTTTCAAACCTTGTTGTATTAAAATAATAATAATAATAACAATTTGAGATGTGAAATTGAGAATGACGAAAATACCCTCGAAGCGTTAGGCGGGGAAAAGGAAGGTGGGCCAGGGGGAGTGGAGAGGGCACAAAAAGGAAATCAAGGAAAAGAGATTATGTTGGAGACGTGGCGGGAGGTGATTGGATGAGCGGTGGTGGGGCCCGTTAGTTAAATTGAAAACGGAAGAGGCGAGGGGCCTCCACGTGGAAAGGAGGTGGGGACAGAGAGTTTTTTTTTTTTTTGGTACCCGAGTTGACGTGGACACGTCATTTCAAAAAACGCCACGTGATTAATAAGACAATTATTTATTAAACTCTACAATTTCCTGACACGTAACCCTACCCCCCCCCCCCCCCTTCTCTTCTTCCTTTTTCAAATATCATTTATTGTTTCTATTTTTTCCTATATTCCTTTCTTTTTGAACTTTTATTTCTCAAATTATTTCACAATGTCACATCCTTATTCTTTTTCCTTTTAAGTCATATTTGGATATTTCATTCTTTTTTATTAATATTTGTTGTTGTAGAGATTTTTTTGTTAGGAATATTGACCGAATTGACCTAGTTGATGTGTCGTGTCAGGCGTGACGAGTTTTTTCATGTGGGCCAATTGAGCAATGTCTGGCTTATGCAAATGCAATTGGCATCTACAAGTGCTCAGGGAGGAGAAACTAATTTACCTATAATGTGAATATTGAGTACTGGTGTGATGTTTGCCAAACATTTTTTGATGCTTAAGTCAAAACTCGTGTAGGCAAACTAGAACTAAGTTTGGGGTTCATTTACATACCTCAAATTTAACTGGGAGTGTTGTTTATAGGGTGGAGACATCATTATTCCAACAACTTTTGCTAATTAGGCCATCACATCCGTTGTTATAGGGGCGTTAGTCTATAACGATTAATCGTAGAAGCTGCATTGCTTGCTGGTTAAACCACGTTCAAACTAGCTCTCTCATCCACTAATGTGATCGTCATAGGCAAAATTGGCTTCTACTTATAAGTTTAATCTTAAGCAATTTTTTTCTTCCATGTGGCCTATCATTCGATGTCATGTGACTAGAGATGTTGACGAGATAGGACTAGGACAAGGATGACTTCTCCATCATCATCCCTACCCTTATTTAAATCTTTATCTCACAAAATATATTAAATTATTAATAAACTAACGCATATTTGAAATTAATATCATGATCTATAAAAAAAATAAAATAAAATTCAAATTAATGCATATATACATATTAAAGAGATTTTTGGGGTATGTTCGACTCTTTCCTTGTAACATAATTCTAAAGCACAATTATATAGATCTTCAATTATTCTATTTTTAAAAGACTAATTTTGAAATCAAACTTTTATTATTATTATTTTTGGTAAAGAGAAAATTTAAAGGACATGAAAGAGGGTCACTATCACAAAGCACATTTTCATTTGACCATGTATAACATTTGATTTCTTGAGCCATACCCTTTATAAATTTTATCCCAATGTTTCTAAAGTATCAATGATTCAATCATATTATTAAGACATCTGATTTTTCACTCAAGCTCCCACCTAATAACAATACTTCAAATTAAAAAAAAAAAAAAAAAAAAACCAATGATATGATATTATATAGAAAAAATATTTTATCTAACTTTGGCTTATTAAATATCCAACTCATTCCTATCTCCACACTTTGAATTAAGGTGAGAGATAGATATTTATATTCTTAAAAGAAGTTCATGGAAAATAATATTTTAAAATATCATATCATCATTCCTTTCTTTGATTTTAGATAAAGATTAGCAATGGGGTCCTTCTAGTTTAGACTTAATTTCAGTTTAGTCCTCATAGTTTTAAAAGTTGATTTGATACGTTGACTTGACTGAATCTCATAAATCATCTCAATCATTATAAATTGTTACCATATTGAATAAGATAGTGCTAAATTTTAAAGTGGAGAAAATTCTTTAAGGACAGTTTGTGAAATATAACCAAACTATAAAAACCAAACTAAAGTGAGCCCAAAACTATAAAATTTAGGGGAAAAAAAAAGTAAATTTCTACTCTTAAACTTGTAGTTGTATCAAATTTCACTATGAACTTTCGATTTCATCGACTTGAACCCTAAACTTAGACAAATGTTGCAATTTTTACCCTTTATTCAATTTCCACAAATTCATCCACTAATTGTAATAAAAAGTCACATAAAAACCTTCATAAACTCATTAATTTCAACAAAATAAGTTTTGCACAAAATTAAGTTTGATCATTACACAAATTAATCATTAAATAACCTTGTCAAACTTCACGAATGTTAACAAAAATGTAGTTCTATTGTCAGTTTTCTCTAAAATCTTATCAATTTTGTATAATAAATATGTTTTATAATTCATTAAATTCATATGAGAATATTTGTTTTTAAAGATATTTTGAATGAAAACTTATTCAAGAGGTTTAAGTTACAAAACTTTTTAAAGTTTTAAGGCTAATTAAGATTGCAACATGTATTGAGTTTGAAGTGCAATTTGATAAATTGAATGTTTAGGGAAAAAATTGATACAACTTAACAGATATTTGGTGCAAAAAGTGATTTTCTCCCACGTTTAACTTAAAACTAAGCTGAAATTATTATTATAAATAACTTAACCTTTTCTCCTCAATTTCTTTTGGGTTAAAATACATATTTGATCCCTGAACTTTCAATTTTGTAACAATTTAGTCTCTAAATTTCAATATGTAACAATTTAGCCCATGTATTTTAAAATTTGTAACGATTTAGTCCCTATTGTAAAATTTTTTATTGAAATTAAGTGTCGATTTTTATTACGTAATGACTTACTCTTTGTAGTATACAAATACACATGGTCCTAATCAAATTATCAATCATTATAGGTAAGAAATTTCCTTAAATCTTAATGATAATTTTCACGACAAGAATTAAATCATACAAATTTTCAAGTTCAAAGACTAAATTATTATATATTAAAATTCAGAGACTAAATTGTTACCAAATTGAAATTACATGGACTAAATCGTTACAAATTAAAGTTCAAGGTCCAAGTCGTTATTTTTACGAAAGTTCGGGGATCAAATGTGTTTTTTAACCAAAAATTTTTTTTAAGGAAAATTAAAAACTCAAAAGATATACATAATTTTGTCCTTCCTAAAATAAGATATGTCAAATTACAAATCTATTCTATAAACTTTCAACATGGTATATAGCAAGTTTTTTAACTCTTAAAAATTATCTAATGGACTCCCATATTTTAACAAATTCAAAAACTTTCAATTTCTTTATTCATCCGCTAAATATTTCTTTAAAATCCAAATATCTATTAAATACGAATTTAAAAAATCATCTACAAAATTCAATTGGTCTATTAAATTCTATGTTTAAATCCTATTTTAGTCTCTAAACTTTTAAGTTTATTCTATTTTAGTTTCTAAACCTCTAAAATACCCAAATTAGTTACTAAGGCCCCGTTTGATAACCATTTGGTTGTTTTGTTTTTTATTTTTGAAAATTATTCTTGTTTTCTTCTAAATTCCCTACCATAACTTTCATCCTTGTTAAGAATCCATTTGAATTTCTAGCCAAATTCTAAAAACAAAAACAAGTTTTTGATAACTATTTTTTTTTTTTTTTTGTTTTCAAAATTGGACTTGGTTTTTGAAAACAAGGAAGAAGAATGATACTAAAACAAAGAAACTTATAGGTGGAAGTAGGTGTGTATAAGCTAATTTTCAAAAACTAAATGGTTACCAAACGGGGCCTAAACTTTTTGTTCAATTTCAGTCCCTAAACTTTTAAAATGTTTATTTTAGTACCTGAACTTTCAAACAATAACTATTTTGGTCATCACTTTTATTTTAATTTTAACAAATTAAAGACTTAACTTTGGACATGTGTATTAGCATGTTAACATAAGCATGATTTCAAATCAAATAAATTAGAGATAAACTTGAGCAAAACAAATTTAAGGTAGAATAGTAATATAGTAAGGACCAAAATGATTTTTTTTAGAAAAGTTTATGTATTAAAATAAACATTTTGAAAGTTCAAAGACTAAAATAGAACAAGTTTGAAAGTTAAAAGACCAAAATGAACATTTTAGGTCCCGTTTGATAACCATTTTGTTTTTTGTTTTTTAAAATTAAACTTATAAACACTCCTTCTCCATATCAATTTCTTTGGTTTGAACTTACATCCTAACTATTTTTTTCAAAAACCAAAAAAAAAAAATAATAATTTTCAAAAACTTGTTTTTGTTTTTGAAGTTTGGCTAAGAACGGTAATGTCTCCTCTACCAAAATGAAAACCAAGGTAAGGAAATTGAGAGAAAACAAACATAATTTTGAAAAACCAAAAACCAAAAACCAAATAATTATCAATCGGGGCCTTCGTTTTTTGTTTTTGGTTTTTGAAAACTAAACACTTTTATCAAAATTTCTTTGTTTTGCTATCTATATCCTCCTCTTGTTTTCACTAACCAAGTTAATTTTTTAAAACTACATAAAGGTAGTTTCAAAAACTTGTTTTTGTTTTTAGAATTTGATTAAGAAATTAAAAAGAAACAAACATAATTTCTAAAAATCAAATGATTATCAAACGAAACCTTAAAAAATCGATCAAAATAGAACAAACTTGAAAATTGGACAACTATAGGTGAGATTTGAACCTAAATTCTATCTCGATAAACAAGGAGGAGGATAAACACAAGTTCTGAAAAAGTAGATGTGTTGATTAAAATCCGTGGAGACATCTGTGTCAATGATCTTAAAAGCAGGGGATGACAAATTTAAAAAACAGAGCACAAACCGGAAGTGGAGAACCAGATGGCGGAGGGGTTCCGGCGCGGCGGAGAGGTTCGGACACGTAGCGAGAGAGGAAGAGTCGCGGTGGCGAAGAGAGTGTGAAGAATGGAAGAAAAAAGGGATACGTGGGCGGAGGGCGCGGCGGCGTAGGTTTCAGTGCGTGGCGGTGGGAATTGTGCAGCAGCAGCAGCGAGAGAAAGAGAAAGAGAAAGAGAGAGTTTGTGAGTGGGTGGCAGAGCAGATTTGTTGCTGATTTTATGGCGTTCTTCACACAACAACAACTGTACTGCACTACTTTCGACCACTTCCTTCCCATCTCATCCCTCTTTTTCTATTACTTTTTTGCATTCTCACACATCATTCATTATCCTCCATATATATATATATATATATTAATAATATTAATGTTTTCAGATTCGAATTTCTTGATCGAGAGTATATGTCAATTACCGCTGAGTTATGCTCGTTTTGACAATAGTTAGAGGAATTATTAGACATTTCTAAGGTTTAGTAATTTATTAGACATACAAAAAATTTAGATTTTGTTGTGGGTAAGTCCAATCAATCGAGCCCTATTAAGTGTCCTTTTCTGATTGGGTAATCTCGTCTTCTTAGTCTGACAGTCGAGCGTAGCACCAACCAATTATCCAAAGGGGAAGACGTCTTGACTCTTGGAAATCATTCCCTTTCAAAAGGTATGCAATCTTATCCGATGTTTGACTCTAAACTACTTTTTGCTTTCTTAACTAAGCTTCGAAGACAAAGCTCAACACCACACCGGTGAAGGAACTGATCTGGACCTAACCTCGTGCGATCAAGAACCCAATGTCCAACCCGATTACAACTGGACAGGTTCATGCATCAACAAACTTAATTTACACTTTTTAAATTTTATAGTATTATTAGATACAACCTTAATACTACCTAAATATATGATATATATAGTCTTAAAACTTAATTTTGTTATTAAAAAATTTGATTGCATAATAGGGTGAGGTACCTCCCTACGTACCACAGTATATGTTGACAAATGGGGAGAGAAAATTTTTTAATTTTCTATCTTATTATGCATTTCTAACTTGAAATAAAATTTGAAGCATTCATGAACAATTTGGAAATTGAAGGGTGTGTATTACAACTTTTTTCTTAAATAGGTTTTCTTACCAATATTTGAGATCAAACACCACCTATGGCATGAAAATTTTGAGTAAAAAAGTAAAAGAAGAAAATAGAGGTCAAATTATCGTAGAATATAAGTAAAAGAGAGTAATAAAACTTTCACTTTGCTAAATTAAGAAAAAACTAGATTGTCCTTTCCTAAAATTTAAACTACATAATTTAGGCTTTTTAATTGAATGTACACTTTATTAAAATTATAAAATCTTTTTAATTGAATGTACACTTTATTAAAATTATAAAAAAATATTTGCCAAAGCGAGCTTAGCTCCGCAGTAATGGACATATACCATCGACCATGAGATCAGAGGTTCGAATTCCTCCACGGTAATTGACATATACCATCGACCATGAGATCAAAGGTTTGAATTCCCCCACCCCATTTGTTCATGTACTTATTAAAAAAAAAAAAAAAAATCATATTTTGAACTTTTGATTTTTTTTTCAATTGAATATAATTAAAAATGACAAGAATGATTTGATTTATGCAAATTAAGGGGAGCATTTTCATATTCTAAACTTTATTCCACTCAAGACATTCATAGGCCCCAATAATAGATATAAATACTGCCAATGAAAATATATTATTAATCCTTCAATTTCAGCCTTCTTTTAATCAAAATTTAAATTTAAAATCATCATAGCTAGTAATGTCATAATTAAAATAATTTAAATGAATAATATAGAAATAGAAGGAAAAGAAAAATGGCCAAACCCATGGGCTTGCATTGACATTGATAATGATTTTTGTTAATTACACTTTAATTTTTTTTTTTTTTTTTTGGGTCACTCAAAAAGAAGAAGATTCCCAAGAGAAGAGATTATATCTTCATTCTTCACCTCACTAAAAACTCTATTTTTCCCTTCTTTAATTTTTTAAAAAAGGAAAATTAAAAAAAAAATAAAAAAAAAAAACACTTTCTTTTTCTTTCTCTAAATTTTCAATTTAATTTCTTTTTACTAAATAAAAAAAAGAAAAAAAAAAGACAGATTCTAAGGCTACGTGTCCCTCTTAAGGTCCACCACCACGACGCTCACGTTGTCCGTACTGTGCCTGGCCAGCGCCAGCTTCGTCAGTAGCATCGACGCATCGTTGCAGGCCTTATCCGAGCTCCCCGCCGCCGTCCCCACCGCCGTCGACGGCGACCCCGGCGACTGCGCCTCCGCCTTCCCTCGGAGGCACATGCTCGCCACTCCACATGCCGTCTCGTTCGGCACCACATCCCACAGCCCGTCGCTCGCCAGAATCAGGCACTCGTCCTCCGCCGTCCGATCTGTCACCGTCACCTCCGGCTCCGAAATCACGTACGGTTTCAGATAGTTATCGCCTGCAAAATTTCCTCATCGGAGTTAGTTCACTTGTGTTAACAAGTCACCGCCGGTGGGAAACTGGTGAGGTTTCAGCGATTTGATTACCTATGGCTCTTGACATGGCGAGAACTCCGAGGACTCTCGGTCCGTCCCAGTAGATCACTCTACCGCCGGCTTCCTCGATCCGGTTCAGTTCGTCGGTACGATCCGGCTGCAAGATTTTAGTGAGTCGAATCAGATTTTCAGAATCAGGTATTGGAAATTGAAGACGGAAGATCAATCAATTAGCCCTAATTGTTCCAAATTTGACGAATCGGAGTACAAACCTTGTGATCGGAGGAGAGAGGGATGGCCTTGCCGTTGCGGCAGAGAACGGCTCGAGAATCGCCGCAGTTGGCGACGATGATCTTATCCGGCGTCACAATTGCGACGACGGCGGTAGATCCGACGGCATCACAATCCGGCGACTGCAGTTCGCATCTGCAATTCGCAACCACAACTTCCTCATTGTTTCGCGCCACAACTTCCTTGTCCATACGCATGAAGATTCTCTTCATAGCGCCGTCCCATCCGGCGGCGGCGGCCGAAGACTCTTCGTTCTCCTCCGTACCCAACTCTTCTTTCACAAGTTCGTGCAGTCGCTCCTTACACCTCATCGCCACCTAACACCAGCAGAAACACCGCCCATAAGAATCCGCAAAAAAATCGGCATAAAAGGAGGAAGTCAATTGCCTAATTATTTAGTTCCAACTTGGTAATTCTTTTGTTGCCACTGATTGAATTGAAATTAAAGCTAATTAACTACGGTTTAAACAAGAAATTCAAAATTTAGCAGCAAGTAATTATGGATCTTACATGAGAGCAGCCATGGCCGTCGTAAACACCGAAGAAGTGCAACTTATCGGTGGCTTCCTTTTCTGTAAAACAGAGCGATGGATGAACAGCCACCGCATCCTCCATATCTCTCCGCCTTCCGCAAACAGAAGAGAATCCAAACTTCGGAATCTCTCCGTTGAGAGGAACGCAAGGAGATTCCGTCGGTACAACCGAGGTCTGTCTCTTCGTCGGAACCACAAATCTCCCGACGGTCTCTTCCTCGCTGGAATCACAATTCTCGACAGCGTTATCGCAATCTCTGGAAACCGACGCGGCTCGATCCTCCAGCTTCTGCCGCTTGGCAACGGTATCCGTCTCGGACGGAGCAACACCGGCGACGAATTTACACCTCCTGATCTCCATTCTCCGACGTCTGGCAACTCTGGAGCTGGGCTCGCAGGACGACGAGGCCTCACTCTCACTCATAACTTTACAGCAAATCTCCGCCATTATTACCAATCAACAATACACAACTCCCGTCGTGAATCTCCGGACCTCCCCCAGCCGGCGCAAGGAAAAGAAACGAAATGGGAATTCGAAAACGAGCAGATGAAAGAGAAGATTGGTCCGTCGCAGGGGGAGGCTTTAAAAGAATGTGCGTGACGTTAGCGTTGGAGAGATCTGGACCGTCGATCTTGGAAGGGTGAGTCGACGGGAAGACGACACGAATATAATTAGTTTGGGGGGAGAGGGTGGAAACGTGGACCAATGAGATTGCAACAGCGCGACAAGAGAGAGACTTTCTTTTTGACACGCATGTGGTCCTTGGTGTACGCTAGGAAGATGTCCCCATTTTCAAATTATTATTTTTTTTCCATTTTCAGACATCGCTTTGCACCACGTGTCGCCATCGTGGAATACGAGATTACAAAAAAATTTAAAAATAAAACAAAAAGGAATTTTGTTTTTCTTTTTTTTCTTCTTATTCCGTTTAACTTTTGATGACCAATGAGAAACGAGTACGTGTCTGGACGTGGGCCCCCACGTGTGAAAAAAATATCTGGAAAATGAAAGGAAAATGAAAAGGCTGACACGGAGGACAACCTTGAAAAAACAATACTTGAGAATATTATAATAATAAATGAAATAATTAAAATATTATTTAAAACGATGTTTCCTTCTCTCATACACGTGGGTCAAGATGAGGGCATGTGAATTTCGAATTCTTTTTAATCTAAACCGTTAATTAATATTTATTTGTTTTTACTTTTTTCTTTTTTCAAATTTTGACATTTTTTCTTCTTTTTTCTTTGGAATTCAAATAAATTCATATTTATTTTGAAATTATTTAATATTTTATTATTTATTTCTCTACTTTAGTTTGACTATTTATATTTATATTTTAATGTTGTTTACCAAATTGAAATTTACTATAGACAATACACGATATACTAAATTTAAATTCTGATATTTGTTTGGCTTCAGGAGTTAACAATCTAACGATCTATGTTTTCAACTAGATGCACCATTTCCAAACTCGGTTTATTATTTTCTTCAATTTTTTTCTATCTTATTAAGTATGTGCAGTCTGAATTCAAATATTAAACCTTTTAATCCAAACTATAATGCATTAATCAATGAAGCTACCCTCATGCTAACATGGTTAACATGGTTGAAGATATAAACAATTTTTTATTATTGTCAAAAAAAAAAAGAAAAAAAAAATTATATTTTGATACAACATGTGAAGAGTGGAAAGATTCAAACTTTGGCCTCTAAATTGGGTGTACATGTCTTAATTAGTTAAGCTATGCTTAAATTGTCGTATACAGTCAATTGTTCAACTTATATAATTTTCTTTAAATACCATTTAGTTTTTCAAGTGAGTTGATTCTTCTTGTTGGTTTCTAATTATTTAAAATATTATTTAATTTTTTTTCTTTGGAATTCAAATAAAATTCATGCTTATTTTGAAATTATTTAGTGTTTTATTATTTATTTCTCTATTTAGTTTGACTATTTATATTTATATTTTAATATTATTTACCAAATTGAAATTTACAAATTTTGATATTTGT
Source organism: Luffa aegyptiaca (assembly GCA_017139565.1). Classification (NCBI taxonomy): domain Eukaryota; kingdom Viridiplantae; phylum Streptophyta; class Magnoliopsida; order Cucurbitales; family Cucurbitaceae; genus Luffa; species Luffa aegyptiaca. The sequence continues at coordinate 1,654,251 of CM029404.1, read as the reverse complement.
TCGATTTCACGAGTTAAGAATCTTCATTTCAATCATATGCACCATTTCCAAACTCCACCCCCAATTTCCTAAACCTCAAACATTTTATTTTTTTCTTCAATTTTTTTTTTTGGTAATTTTATTAACAATGTGTTGTCTAGATTCAAATATTAAACCTTTTAGACGAAACTATAATGCATTAATTAATGGAGCTATGCTCATGTTAGTATGTGTTGACATGGTTGTAGATGTAAACAGTTTTATATTTGAATACAACATGTGAAAAGTGGAAAGATTCAAACTTTGACTTCTAAATTGAGTGTGCATGTCTTAATTAATTAAACTATGCTCATATTGTCGTATGCTGTCAATTATTGAACTTGTATAATTTTCTTATAATATAATTTAGTTTTTCAAGTGAGTTGATTATTCTCGTTGGTTTCTAAATATTTAAAATATTGATTAAATTATTGAAAATACCCATGAAGTATGAGAGTGGTTTCAATTCTACCTTTGAAATTTTGAAAAGTTTCATTTTAACTTATGAATTTTGAAATTTGTTTTAAAATGATTCTTAATGACTTTTTTCATTACATTCCTAGACAAAAAATAACGTATTTGCATATGTCTTCATTTTTCTTTTCACATACGTGTTCAAATATATTCACATATGTAGCAATACACATTCAAACACACTATTTTCGTCAACGTGAGTATAGTTCAATGATAATTGACATGTACCATCGACTATGAGGTCAACATTTCGAATCCCCCTACTCTCAAATCTTTTAAATGTGTAAGGACCAAACTAGGGATGGCAACTTCAGGAATCGGGTCTCCACAAGGAAAAATCTTGTTTTTCAATTATTTTTTAATTTTTTAAACAAAAATTAACTAAAAGTTAAGGTATATATTAAATTTTTTTTAGAACAGAAATATATTAAAATTATATATACTTAATGTTAGTATTATAATTAATTATTTAGTTAAATAATTAATTTTTATATTAAACACTTTTATTGTAAATTTAAACACCTAAATTAAATAAAAAAAAAAACTAAACAATACACTGAATCAAAACTTAACAATTAAAGTTAAAGTGAACTTAATTGACATGTAACTTCGACTAAGAGGTCCGAAGTTCGAATCATCCATCGAATTCCTCATCCCATTTGGGATGGAGCCCCACAGAGACTCGATTCGTGGGTACTTTTCCATCCCTAAACTAAACCCTCACAATCTTCAAAATTCAAGAACCAATTATTATTTTTTTCTTTTTTAAAAATAAAAACTAAACAAGACACAATCTTAAAAATTGTGGACCAAACATATAATTATTTGACCTAATAATAATTTGAGGGATGAATTTGAGAATGACGAAAATACCCTGGAAACGGTAGGCGAGGAAAGGGAAGTGGGCCAGGGGAATGAGGAGGCAGAAGAAAGGAAATCAAGGAAGAAGAGATTATGTTTGGGGCGTGGCTTAACGTGATTGGACGAGCGGTGGTGGGGCCCGTTAGTTAAATTAAAAACGGAAGAAGGCGTGGCCAGCGGCCTCCACGTGGAAAGAAGATGTGGACTGAGAGACGTTTTTTTTTTTTTTTTTTTTTTTTTTTTTTTTTTTTTTTTTTTTAAATTTGGTTTCGGGTACTAGAGTTGACGTGGACACGTCATTTCAAAAACGCCACGTGATTAATAAGACAAATATTTATTAAACTCTACAATTTCCTGACACGCATCCCTACCCTCTCCCCTCTTCTTCCTTTTTCAATTACTCTTATTGTTACCTTTTCCAATACTAGTTTTTTAACACGTGCTTTGCACGTGGTAGTTTTCATTATTTTATCATATTCCTAGTATATTTTCATTTCATTTTGTTATATATTAATATTATTTGTTTTAAAAAAAGTTAAGCATATATCCAATCTTCGGTTCATTTATATTTACAACAGAATAAATGATTTATTAAGTATTTTACACATTTATAAAGTTTTAAATTATTAAAATTTTGATAAACTTTTAAATTTTCATTATATAATTAAGGAGAACTTCATAAATTTTATAATTTATTTTTAGGAATAAATTGACAAAAGTTTTAATATTCTAACTTTTTCATGTTTGTGTATTAAAGAAAAGTAGGAGAGAGTTATTTATATAGTGGTAGAAGATAAACAAAAATACAAAACTTTTAAAATTTCCTTATTCATGGTAATTAAATATAAATTCATAAAATTTTAAGATAATTAAACTCATACATTTGTATAGTTACTTAATAAAATAAATGATAAACTTTTCATATTCAAGGTTTTTTTTTTTTTTTTTTGAAACAGAATTTCATATTCAAGTTATACATATTAGAATGTTTCATGTTCTAATGGTTTACATTCAAATTTTTTAATTATCAACTAATACTTCCTCAAGAGTTAAAGAGAGAGTCTCCTCAAAAAAAAAAAAAAAAAAAAGAGTTAAAGAGAGAGAAATAATGAGAAGAATGAGAAAGAGAACAAAAGTGGAATGTGAAGAATTTGAAAAAACATTTCAAAAAGTGGGATGAGAAAATAAATAATCATAAACATGAGAGACTAAAAAAAAGGGTGGAATTTGAAGAATTTGAGAAAGAACCATTTTTTTAATTATTGTAATGAGTTTATTCATTTACTACCAACAATTTTTTTTTTTTAAATGTATATTCCTAACAATAATAATATTTCTTCTAGCTTCTCTTTTGCATATCTTCAAGTCTTTTCTTAAATTACCAAGGATCAATATTGAGACAAAAGAAAATCAAGAAGAATGTTAGATTAATGAATTCAACAAAAGTTATGAGGCAAAGCAAAAACAATGAATAAAAGAATAAAAACAAACCTAAATATAAGTGAAAACTCAAAAACTTGTAAAAGATATTGTTGAAGAGAGCTTTATACATAGTTGTAGGAGATAAAAGTTACAAAACCTTTGGAATTTCACTATTAAACATAATTAAAAATAAGTTCATAAATTTTGAAAAATAAATTATAGAAATAATGAGATAGAACTTCTCATATTTTACCTTTTCACATTCTTATTAATTATTGTTATTAAACGTTAGAATTAAATGACATGCTTAATAAACATAAAAATAGATCAAATAACATAAATGGTCTAAAAAAATAATTTTTAATTTATTATTGATAATTAATTTACTATTTATAATTAATTGAAAATTATGTGGGACATTAAGGTTAGACATTTTTTTTTCTCAACAAAAGAAATATAAACTTGTAATTGATGCAATAAAATTTATTTTTCAACAAATATTATTAATAAAAAAAACATGAATGATATAAGAACAATAACAAAAATGAATAGTAACAAAACAAAATCTTAGATATACACTCATTTCGTAAAACAGATTTGCTCACTTGATAAATATTGATATACAAATACAATTCTTCAACTTCATCAAATTGGAGTTGCAATGTTAAAAGCCTAGGATCTAAGATATAAATTTGACACATGCATGCATTCCCTTGCAATTTGAATATACTACCCCTCATGAAACCTTTGCAATTTGAATACACCATGTTGATGGTCGATTTTGGTCAGAGGAAACTCACCTGACCTTCACGTGCCACCAACGGTAAATTTGTAGATGAGGGGGAAGACGTGGCCTGCAAAAGAGAAAACCTGCACACCGGTGTGGTGCTAGCCACACCGCCTCCGATGCTTAAGTCAGAAAACGGAAGAGAGAGCTAGTGAGCAAGGGAAGAGAGTCGAGAATTGAGTTCGGGTCCCCTTCTTCAGTGGCGAAGAGGGGTATAAATACCGGCTCATGCTCCTAGGGTTTTTAGGAATTCGGAGGCGTTTCGGGACAAACCAGGCGAAACCGGGGCGGCTAGCGACATTGGGGACCGAGAGGAGGTGACCGAGCTCGGCCCGCGCAAGCGGGCCGAATGGTCGGCCTAGGCCTTGGGCCGAGGCCGACCATAACGCTCGGCCTCGGCCTAAGGCCGAGGCCGACCATTTGGGTCGGGCCAAGCTGGCCCGGCCCTTTGGTCGGTTCCTCCTCTGGGTCGGTTTTCCAGCCCTATTTTCGCCCGGACATCCTCGTCAGCTCCTTATGCGTCGGGTGGTCCAAAATTGCCCATAACATTAAGCCCCCACTCTTGAATTGGGATTCAGGTGCGACTTAGTGCTATCGGTTGAGCTCCTTAAGCCCGATTTAAGAGTAATGATCCTTGCTCTGTGCTGACTTTTGTGCGGATTCATTGCTATCCTGCATTATGGGATAGAAATAGACAAAACAAATCTTCCTGAATAGGGGTTAGGTGAGATAGAAATGAGAAAAGGTGAGGCATTGCAAAATTGGTGCTGGTCGGCCTCGGGAAGAGGCCTAGCCCTGCCATCCCTCTTTTAGTGTGCCTGCTCGGCCTCGGCCTCGGGAAGAGGCCGAGCATTTCTTCTAATTTTTCTTAGGGGGCGTTGCCCCCGAACCCCCACCGGGCGCTTCGCCCCTGGACCCCGACTCGCTGACCGGTCAGCGAGACCCCCGTACTTGGTCATTCGGAGTGCATCATCCCGGATCCAGGGCTTATCCACAAGTAGAATGTAGGAAAAATGGAAGATCTCATGATCCTGCATCAAAAAGTTAATTTCTGCAAAAGAAGAATGAGGGAAGAGGCTAGGCTTTGGCATCGGCCTCATGCCCCTGTTAGCCTGAAACTTAGCTCCCTGCATTCATATGTTAGTCTTTGTAGGAAAATAATAGGAGAGTAAGCTGGAACATGTAACCATTGGCTGGACATGCTGAGCTAGTGTGCCTTTTGTTTAATAGGGAGTGCATATCCCCTGTTAATTGCTTTTTGTTTAATAGGGAGTGCATATCCCCTTTGCAGCCCCCAATCTCAAGTAGAACTTCATTAAAACATAAAGTATAGTTGAGTAAATAGGAGAATACCTTCAAAGCTTATGCTCGGCCTCGGCAAGAGGTGCTCGATTTTGGCAAGAGGTGCTCGGTCTCGGCCTCCGCCAGGTGAGCTCGACTTATATGAAGTGCTTGAGCAAGTGTTTGAGCTCTGAGGTGAGGTAAACTTGGTAGTCCAGGCTTGTGAGCAGTGGCGTGGGCTCTAAGCGTGGGAGCCTAGGCTCGCATGAGAAGCATGGGCACTAAGCTGAAAAGCTTAGGCTCGCAAGCAAGCGTGGGCACTAAGCTGAAAAGCTCAGGCTCGCAGGTAGGCGTGGGCACTATAGGCTCGCATGTAGGCGTGGGCACTATAGGCTCGCATCAAGCGTGGGCACTATAGGCTCGCATCAAGCGTGGGCACTATAGGCTCGCATGTAGGCGTGGGCACTATAGGCTCGCATCAAGCGTGGGCACTATAGGCTCGCATCAAGCGTGGGCACTATAGGCTCGCATGAAGCGTGGGCACTATAGGCTCGCATGTAGGCGTGGGCACTAAGCTGAGAAGCTTAGGCTCGCATGTTGTCTTCATACATTCCTTGGAACACACTCTAAGCCTTGAAAAGGGGAAAATCTAGGTCCTACTATTAATGATAATGTTTACACTGAAATGGCAAGGCAAAAGGGAAAAGTCTACTCCTACCTACCAAAAATAAAGTGAGCGACAATGCTCCAATTACATGATAAGTGTAGCAGAATAAAGAAACCTAGAATTCCCTAAGCTAAGGCTTAGTGTGTTCTCCAGAATGTTGTCTTTGTCCCTGGCATGAAAAGTGGTAGGGCTCGGCCTCGGCCTCGGCCATAGGGGAGTCTGTTTTGGTCCTCAACGAATTTCCAGTTGAGGTCCACCCTTGTCTTTGCCTGGGTCATCTCTGGTCGGCCTTGGCCACCTCTGGTCTGCCTCTGCCTTAGTGGTGAATTCCTTCAGGTATCCGTTCCGAATCAGCGCTTCAATCTCGTCCTTTAGCTGAATGCAGTTTCTGGTTGAATGTCCATGATCTCGATGAAAGAGGCAATACTGGCTCTTGTCTCTGTTGTCAGGATTGGACTTCAGCTTCCTGGGCGCGTTGAGCAGGTTTGTATTCCTTATCTCCATCAAAATTTGCTCCTGTGGGATTGAAGTAGGGGTGTACCTCTCAAACTTCTTCAGGTAGTCTCCTTGGTCTAGTCGGCCTCGGCCATGATCTGGTCGGCCTCGGCTATAGTCTGGTCGGCCTCGGCCTCCCTCGTCGGTCCGCTGCTTCTTGTCCTTCCTACTGTCGCGGTCAGATGAAGAAGGCCTCTTGTGTTCACGTTCTAACTTTTTTGATTTGAGCAACTCCTCTGCGCTCATGTACTTCTGTGCCCGGGAGACGAACTCTGCATAGGTTCGAGGTTGGCTCTTACCTATTGAATTAAGCAGTCTTTCGTCTTCCAGACCAGCTGTGATGGCTACTAGGGCTGCTCCCTCACTGTATCCCTCAACCTGCAGTGCTTCGTCGTTAAAACGCGTTATGTAATCGCGCAAGCTCTCACCTAGTTGCTGTTTGACTGTTAAGAGGTTGATGTGGGGCTTGCGCTGTTCTCTGGCTCCCATGAACTGTGCAAGGAATGCTCGGGCTAATTCCTTGAAAGAGCCGATGGATCTTCTCTTCAGCCTTTCAAACCAATGCTTGGCTGATCCTGTCAAAGTGAAAAAGAAGGCACGGCACCTGATTGCGTCCGAGACGCCGTGGAAGTCCATCCAGCTTTTGTAGGCATTTAGATGCTGCACAGGGTCTTTCTTGCCATCGTACGGTGTGAATGTAGGTACCTTGAACTTCTGTGGCACCTCGGCTTTCATGACTTCTTCTGTGAAGGGCGGGTCAACTTGGTCGATCAATTCTTCCAAGTCTTGTGCTCCTGAGTCCTTTAACTTCTGCAGGTATCCCTGTGGATTTCCAAGCTCTTTTAGTGTGTTTAGAAGCTCAGTCTTCCAGGGGGGATTGTCCTTCTTGGCCTCGGCCTCGGCCAACCTAGCCTCGGCCTCGGCTGCTCTGGCCTCGGCCTCGGCAGCCCTGGCTTCAGCTTCGGCAGCCCTGGCCTCAGATTCGGCAGTTTTGGCACTTCTGCGCTTCTCCTCGATCAGATTTCTCAGGTCTGTCTTAGCATGACCATAGCTTGGGGTAGAAACTGTGTAGTCATGCCCCTTAAGTGTGCTCGACTCTGGGCTCCTCAAAATCGTACGATCAGTAGGTTTGAGCCCCCTGACCTTGCTGGTCATGCTGCTAGTCTTCTTTCCCTTCGATCTCGTCTCCGATTCTGCAGTGTACTCGATTGGCTCCTTCCCCTTCCTTGGATCCCTAACCAGCCTCTCGTCAGGGGTTTTAGTGCTGGGACCAGGTTTATCCAAGATACGAAGTATCCTGGACAAATTATGATCCATCGCACTTACTTTGTTTTCGAGAGCAGCAAATTTGAGATCAGCTTGCTTCTCTCGGGATGAGGGCAGTGGAGACCGAGGACGAGGAGATTCAGTCCGAGGCCGATCTCGGCCTTCTTCCCGTGACCTCCGCTGGTGGCGATCACCATCCGAATTCTCTGTGTTTATGTCTAGATTTCTCATCTCCATCCCCTTACTCATGGAATGACCGATATGCAGATTTGGCAAGCTTTCTTCCCCACAGATGGCGCCAACTGTTGATGGTCGATTTTGGTCAGAGGAAACTCACCTGACCTTCACGTGCCACCAACGGTAAATTTGTAGATGAGGGGGAAGACGTGGCCTGCAAAAGAGAAAACCTGCACACCGGTGTGGTGCTAGCCACACCGCCTCCGATGCTTAAGTCAGAAAACGGAAGAGAGAGCTAGTGAGCAAGGGAAGAGAGTCGAGAATTGAGTTCGGGTCCCCTTCTTCAGTGGCGAAGAGGGGTATAAATACCGGCTCATGCTCCTAGGGTTTTTAGGAATTCGGAGGCGTTTCGGGACAAACCAGGCGAAACCGGGGCTGCTAGCGACATTGGGGACCGAGAGGAGGTGACCGAGCTCGGCCCGCGCAAGCGGGCCGAATGGTCGGCCTCGGCCTTGGGCCGAGGCCGACCATAACGCTCGGCCTCGGCCTAAGGCCGAGGCCGACCATTTGGGTCGGGCCAAGCTGGCCCGGCCCTTTGGTCGGTTCCTCCTCTGGGTCGGTTTTCCAGCCCTATTTTCGCCCGGACATCCTCGTCAGCTCCTTATGCGTCGGGTGGTCCAAAATTGCCCATAACACACCACATCAACATCTCGAGATGTTTTGAAGATTGAAGAGACTTTGGAGAGCAAAGAAAACAAAGAGAACAAAAATAAAGAAAGAATGAAACTAAGTGTTGGTGAAGAAAATGGTGAAAAAAACTTCATTTTATAGTAGTAGAAGATGAGAGTTACAAAACCTTTTAAATTCTATAACCTATAAAATTTCATTATGACTTATAATTTAAAAAGGTTGTAGGAAAAACTTTTTGCATTCCAACCTTTTAGTAAATCCTACACATTTATTATTGATAATTAATTATTAATTAATTAATTTACTATTTATAATTATTCTTTAATGGTAAAATTGTAAATTAGTAAATTAAAGAAAGGACAAAAGTGTCCAAAAAAGTTTTTTCAAGATCCTCACTTTTTAATATAGTATAGATTACTTCCGTTTTCTTAAAAATCAATTTAGTTATTCAACTTTGATTTGTACTTTCAATTTTGTAACGATTTAATCTCTCTACTTTTAATTTTGTAACAATTTAGTCTTTGTACTTTCAAATTTGCAACGATTCAGTTTCTATCATGAAAAATTAATGTCAATATTTAATGAAATTTCTTACCTAGATAGATTAATAAACTAATTTGGGACCCAATATGTTAATAAGCTACAAAGTTTAATCATTAAATAATAAAAATCGACATTTAATTTTGATGATTTTTTTTTTGTGACAAAGATTAAATTGTTACAAATTTGGAAGTATAGAGGCTAAATTGTTACAAATCTGAAAGTATAGGGACTAAATTGTTACTTAATAAAGTTTAGGGACTAAATTGTTACAGAATTGAAAGTACAGGGACTAAATCGTTACAAATCAAAGTTTAGAGACCAAATTGTTACTTTCATGAAAGTTTAGGGACGAAAAGTGATTTTTAACCCTTTATTTTTTTAACGTTTCGTTTCTCAAATCATTTCACAACGTCACTCATATACTTTTTTCTTTTTAAGTCATATTTACATATTTCATTTCCGGTTAAATTACAAGTTTAATCCCTAAACTTTTAAAGTTGTGTCAATTTGATCTTTGAAGTTTAGAAAGTATTCAATAGCTAGGTTCTTAAACTTTCATTTTTGTTTAATAGGTCCTTCAACTTTCAACTTTGTGTCAAATAAGTCATTGACATATTCAACATTTTTTTAAAATTGACAAGCCTATTAAAGACAAACTTGGAATTTTAGGATCCTAATGGGCTTAAATTTCATTTTTATTTTTTAAAAATCTTGAATATGTCAGGAACCTATTAGATACAAAATTGAAAGTTTAGGGACCGATTAGACATTTTTAAAGTTCGAGGACCTATTAGATACAAAATTGAAAGTCAAAGGATCTACTAAACACATTTTAAATTTTAGGGACCTAATTGATACAATCTTGAAAGTTCAGAGACCAAATTTGTAATAAAATCTTTCTTCTTTCTCTCTCTTTCTTTTTTTTTTTAAAAAAGAATTTATTAATATGTGTGGTTGTTGTAGAGACTTTTGGTTAGGAATATTGATCGAATTGACCAAGCTCATGTGTCAAGCCAAGCATAATGGATTTCTCATTGTGGTTCAATTGAGCAAGATCTTGTTGATGTAAATGTATATTATTTCTCTTTTAAATATATCTATGGTATATTTTGTAAATTAGGAATCATAAAACAATGGAATTATTACTCATTTTGAAAAATTGAAAACAAAAAATTGGTTCTTGAAAATTAAGTTTATAAACACTACTTCTCAACCCTATAAGTTTCTTAGTTTTATTATCTAACTTTTGCTAATGTTTACAAAAAAAAAAAAAAAAAAAAAAAACAAGTCAAGTTTTGAAAATTAAGAAACACCATTGTCAAAAGTTTGGCTAGAAATTTTAATGTGTCGCTAACAAAGACGGAAACTATTATAAAAAAAATGGACAGAAAAGAAGTATAATTTTCAAAAACTAAGAACCTGAATTTGTTGCTTCTAAAAGTTATCTATGCCTTCTAAAAATGTTTGATAAAAGTCCATGATTCCTTGGTGACGCCGGCCGAGCTAAGAGTAATAGGAAAAAAAAGATTACGCTATTAGGGAATTGTAAAAAAAGGAAAGAGATCTAAAAGTATAAATGATTACCAACCATTCGTGTTTCTTAAAAACCAAAAATTGAAGGTTAAATTACATGTTTAGTCCCTGAACTTTTAGGATTGTGTCAATTTAGTCTTTGAACTTTAAAAAGTTTCAAATAGATTCTCGAACTATCAATTTTGTCTCCAATAGGTCTCCAAGCTTTAAAAAGTATCCAATAGGTCCTTAGACTTTCACTTTTGTGTCCAATAAGTCCCTCGACTTTTAATTTTGTGTCTCATAAGTCCCTGACCTAGCCTACTAGATACATAAAATTGGAAGTTTAGAGTCTCAATAGACATAAAATTCAATTTTATATATAGTAGATTGATTAATTTTTAAAATTAACAAATATACCAGATATCTATTAGACACAAAATTGAAAGTTCAAGGATCTATTGGACATTTTTAAAGTTTAGAGACCTATTAGAGATTTTTTAAAGTCCAGGGACCTTTAGAAATAAAATTGAAAATTTAGAGATCTATTAGAAACTTTTTAGGGGCCGTTTGGTCCAGTGTGTTGGTTATAATAGTGGGGCTATTATAACCAACCCAGTGTTTGGGGCATCAACAAAAATAAGGGGTGGAGTTGGTTATTTTTCCCCTCCGTGTTGCTACAGTAACCACTATTCAACTCACCCAATTATTCTATCTATTCTCTACAGTAACTCTTTTCTCTCTTCTTCCATGTGACTCATTGACTTTTCTACCGACGACCGGTCGAAGACTTTTCCGACGACCGCCGTCGACTTTCTGACCACTTTTCCAGCGATCACCGATGACTTTTCCGGAGACATTTTTTTTTTAAAAAAAAAATCTTTCTTCTGATTTTCATTTCGAAAAATATAAAAAACGAAAAAAAAGAAAAAAAAAAAAAGAAAAGAGGTAGAAGAAAGTGAAAGGAAAAAAGAGGGAAAATTTTTCGGACGTCGAAAAATTTGTTGGTGGTCGTCAGAAAAATAGGAAAATTTCTAGGGAGTTAGATACTAGGTTGTCTTTGTACATATATAAATATAGAGTTTTATTACATAATTACTTTTGATAATGAAGTATATGAATGTTTACCTTCATCGTACCATATTTTTCATTCTAAATTATACTTATCGTATTTAAGTTTTCCGTGATAATAATAATTTTAAAAAAAGTACTACTCAAGTTTTTATTTTATGTGATTTTTATTTTATTTGATTCTTTTGATAATGAATGTAAAATGAGTTTTGAATAAGCATTTACCATTTTTATGTTGGAAATACATAAATGAAACAAATATGGTTTTTCTATATGAAATCATAAAATGACTTATTTTGTGAAAAAACCATGACTCTAAAACAAAGAAAATCAACCCTTACTTTAGGTTATTTTTGTTTCCTTTTAAGTTAAACACATAATTTAACCTCTGTACCCAAAACTTTATTTTTTTTTTTACAACTAAACCCAATTTTTTTTTTATTAATATTTGAAGTACAAAGTTGTATGAGGAAAATAAACAAAAAAAAAAAGTCAAGAAAAAAAAAACAGTCAGCTTGAAACATAAACTATTTGAACCCAGACTAAAATAATATGTATCTCAAACACCGCATCCCAAACACAGACTATTTTATTCCAGACAATAATAATCTATACCCCAAACACAGACTATTATAACACCCAGACTATTATAATCCCCATACTATTATAACCAACTCAGTGTCCCAAACAGGCCCTTAAAGTTTAAAGACCTAATTGATACAACCTTGAAAATTGGGACTAAACTTGTAATGAAAGCAAAATTGAAAAACAAGATTATTATATCTAAATTTTAGAAGCAACAAATTCAGGCCTTTACTCCCATTAATCAAAATATATATAATTTCAGACTGCAATCTGTTATTGCAAAATGTAAGCTGCAAAACCACATTAAGAAAACCATGGGTGCCCATAGTTTTTTCAGTGTGTCACTCTACTTTTAATAATAAAAAATAATAATATTATTTAGGTTTTCACTTCCTTCCTTCCTTCTCTCTCTTTCCTCCTTTCTTTCTTCTTATGTTTCTTGTTTCTCCTCTCACATTATTTTTCCTTTTCTCTCATCTTTCTTCTTCTCTCTTCCTCTCTTCCTCTCTTCTTTGTGGTACCGGATACCTCTAGACTAATGTCGATGCCGACCGATGTACACCCGAGATTGATATCTCCGAACGTGAAAGGCTAAGAGTCGACGTCGTTTTCCATCTTTTCTGTTATTTTTATTGAATTAATTACTATGTTTAACTCTTTCAAGTTAAATTAGGTCTCTTTTAATAATCATTTGGTTTTTGAAAATTAAGCTTCCAAACACCTTTCACCTATGAGTTTCTTTGTTATGTCATCTATTTTTTCCCTGTTTTCAAAAGTCAAGTCAAGTTTGAAAATTAATATATATATATATATATATATAGTTTTTAGAAACTTGTTTTCGTTTTTGGAATTTGGATAGAAATGCAAATGTGTTTTTAAACAAAGATGAAAACCATTGTAGAAAATTGGGAGAAAACAAACATAGTTTTCAAAAACTAAAAATAAAAAACGAAATGGTTATCAAAGGCAACTATAGTTTTTTTGCATGTGTTTTTTGATTTCACTATATCCTCTACTCTAACTTTTGAAGGATGAAAATGTCATTTTCGACTAGGAGAGGTGTTACCCTAATTAATTTCATTTACGACCTGTTTGGATGACCAATATTAAATATCTTGGAGTTAAAAACCTTCGATTTAAAGTCTAGGATAATAAATATCTGTAGTTGGATAGATAGAATAATTAATTTATGAGAGTTAAATATGTGTTTATTTATTGGTTGATTTAATTAAAATATTTATATTAGATAATTAATTAATAAATAAATCCCTAGTAATGATTAATTTTCTCTGTTATCTCCCCTCTCCCATCTTCATTTTAAGGGTAATAAAATCTCATAGTTCATGCGGGATACTTTTATCCATGGATAATAATTACTTTGGTTTTAAATAAGGTAAACATCAATGAAACAAACACAAGCGTATTTTATATCGTTACCAAAACTCCTGTCAAAACCAATGAAACAAACATGACCTTAAGAAGAATTAGTAACGATATTGGCCTTTACTCTCACATTCGTTTGGTTTAAATTTTGTTGGCCATTAAAATTTCATATTAGTTGCTAGAAATGAACTAAAGGTAAAGGATGAATGAAATAATTGGGGAACTATCGACAAAAAATGAAATTTACTAATGATATCTAGCAACTTTGCAAGAAAAAGAAACCACCTATATATATTTCAATTAATATTTGATCTAGTGTTTCTTGAGGTGACTTTGAGACTAAGTTAACAAAATGAGTGGGGAATTCAACACGAGTGTCGATACGAGATATAAAAATCAAAGAGAAAATTATCCTTTTGGTTCGTGAATTTTTTTTCTAGATCATTTCTAGTCCCTGAATTTTTAAAATATACTCCTTTAGTCCTCGAATTTTTCCTTCATACATGAGACTAAAAGAGTATGTTTTTGTTATATATATATATAAAAGTATGTTTTTAAAAACTTAAAAACCAAAATGATCCACCAGTATAAACTTACGAGACTAAAAGGATAATTTTTCCAAAATTTAATTTCTCAAATAACCATGCAACGAGTATTTAATGAGTTGTGGAGTTAAAATGTTAGAGATCCTGAATATCGCAACATCGTAGACCATGTCCTGAACTATGCCATAAAAAATGTGTAACAGAAAGAAATGAAACAATAGGAGCTTCGATCTAAAATATATTTATAAGATCCACAATCATACATAAATTGATTATATACTTCCCATTTATATAAACACTAGAATAAACGATGTTTACCATAAAGAGAATCATCCTGAGTTTGCTTTGACGATTGATTGACCAATTTTAATGTGTAGTCAATGGATTTAAAGCATAAATATAAAACACAAGAAAACAAAAAAAAAAAATATAAACACCAAGATTTACGAGAGGACAAAATCAAGAGCCAACTCCGAAAAGAAAGCATCAAATATTAAAATAGTATTAGTGACAACTTTAATTTTCTTTCCTAATCTTAACTAGAAAATACAATAATAATCTACAAGATACATCATGCTACAATCTTGACTAACAAACAAATGATATATAAAATACCTCTTACTAAACAAAATGGCTACACCCTTCAATTGCTCACCTTCATGCATCCACACACAATTTTGAATTTTTCTTTTTCCTTGTTCCACATGACTTGCTATTTGTATCACCTTTTCATTTGGTGTCTCACTCACTTTTTTTTTTTTTTCCTTTCCCTTTTAACTTCAAGTCCTAATGGGGTTTGGGTTTGGTGGGCCCTCTGCTATAAGGCGTCAACCCAACAAAGAAATATGGTCTTTTTGCATTCGTGCACTCATTCTCTTTTTTAGCTTCCGCTGTCCATTTTACTTTTCTAGTTTTGAGGCTCACATTCTTTGCTTGTGTCCGAGTGTATCAGTTATCTCGAGTTGTTGTCATCTTCCTAGTCACCTCCTTGTCACTTGGTTTATAAGCTTTTAGTACCATTTTGTCTTTATTTCTAGGTCTTACTTAGCCTACTTTATATAGTGAGCATTGAACTAACTTCGTTTTTTATGCTTTGTTTTGATGTTGCAATTACTAGTTAGGTGCTGGTTTTTTAATTGACTGGTTATATCTAAGTAGTTTACTTAATTGTTAATTTTAGATAGATAGTTTGATTAATTAGTCAATACCATATATAAATATAAAGGCTGTGATAGGTTGTGGTTTGCCTTTGTATCCAAGTAGTTTACTTAATTGTTAATTATTTAGATTCAATTTCAATGACGGTGACTAAATAGGACGGTTTTTACTTGAACTTAACCTATCCTTGAGGCAATATAGCATGAGGCAAATAATCTAAAAGAGAACTTTCTAATTTGTGTATTGAATTAATCTATATAATGTAAGGTCCATTTGTCAAATGTATCATTCAACTCAAAAGAATTCCATCAATTATCTCAATGTTTTCTTCAATGAAATCGTTTTTTTAATAATAAATAACTCCACCAAGCACTTAGACTAAAAAGAGAAGAAATCATGAGGACGCTCAATATTTGTTGGGTGTTCATAATTTTAGAAGTATCTATACCTAAAAATTTATCTTTGTACATGACAATGATATCAAAGGCACCAAGAAAGCTCTGATACCAAATGATGTACTCAAACCTACCACAAGTGGCTTAGGCAACTTTGTAAGAACCAAGCACCTCCTAAACACACGTGGTAATTATACCTTGTACACACAAACTTGAAGATTTCTAGGGCAGACAATATCTAAAGCAGTAAATGACTTATAACCATGATGATCAAAGCTTTAAATATAGAGAGAATTCTTCGTTCCCAATCCAAAATAGAGACCCTTATAAGCGTTGATATAACATAACCAATCAAGCTTGAAGATTTATAGGACGTGCAAGATTTAAAGCAAGAAAATGCACAAGAAACATGCTCGCGGTTTGGAGCAAATAAAAATACTCGAAGGCTCTTTCTTTCATTTGTGAAAAATCCAACCTCCCAAATATACAAAATTATAGCTTTTAAATAGCCTTGGAAAGAAAAGCTATGTAAAGGCAAAAGAAAGCTCTAAAAAGATCTAACTAAAATTGTGTCTAAAACAAGTTAGTTAAACTAAATACTCTAACTATGCATGGCCTTTCAACATGGGCCTTGGACTTACAAAGTGTATATTACAATTAAAGTCCAAAAAAAAGGTTAGAATAGAAATTACATCAAAACACAATTTCAAAGCTTATACACTAAGGGCTCGTTTGATAACGTTCTCGTTTCCCGTTTTTTGTTTCTGGTTTCTTGTTTCCTGTTTTTTAAGAACTAAAAACAGAAACTTGTTTGATAACTATTTCTGTTTCTTGTTTCTCTAAAAAAAAAAGAACAGAAACAGATATGTTTGATAACTGTTTCTCGTTTCTTGATTTTTAGTTGAAATAAAATTTCGTACATACAATATAAAAATTATATATAACATACATTAAAAATATAGTCAGAGGTTGCTAGCGGTGGCTGGTCAGTGGAGGTCGCGGCGGCCGGTAGTCGGAGGTCAACGATGGCGATCGGTAGTCGGAGGTCGAAGGTGGCGGTCGGTCGACAAAGGCCGGTCAGTGGAGTTTGGTGACGGCCAGTTAGCGGAGGTCAGCAGCACCCGTTAGTCGGAGGTCGACAGTTGCGGTCGGTAGTCGGAGGTCGACGATCGGTAGTCGGAGGTGGACGGTGGCGGTCGGTCGGCAGAGGTCGACGGTAGCGGTCGATCGCGACCGGTATTCGGAGGTCGACGATGGTGGCCTATCCGCGAAGGCTGGTCAGCAGAGGTCGAAAGTGGCCGATCTTCGAAGGTAAACGGTAGTGGTCGGCCGCGACCGATAGTCGGAGGTCGACGATGGTGGCCGGTCGACGGAGGTCGGCGACGTTTGGTTGTAGGAGGTGGAGTGTGGCGGTTGGAAGTCGGAGGTCGACGGCGACCGGTAGTCGGAGGTCGACGGTGGTGGTCGGTCGGTGGAGGACAACGACGGTCGATCGTTGGAAGCAACTGTGGTGGTCGGTCGGTCGATGGAGGTCGACAGCGGCCGGTCGTCGAAGGTTGACCGTGGTGGTCGGTCGGTGGAGGTCAATAGCGGCCGGTCGTCGGAGGTCGATGATGGTGGTCGGTCGGTGGAGGTAACTGTGGTGGTTGGTCGGTGGAGGTCGACAATGGTCAGTCGTTGGAGGTTGACGATGGTGGTCGATCGGTGGATGTCGACAACGGTCGGTCGTCGGAGGTTGACGTTGGTGGTCGATCGGTGGAGGTCGTCAGCGGCCGATCGTTAGAGGTCGACGGTGGTGGTCGGTCGATGGAGGTCGACAGCGGCCAGTCATCGGAGGTCGACGATGGGGGTCTGTCGGTGGAGGTCGACAGCGGTCGGTCATCGGAGGTCGACGGTCGCAGTCGGTATTCGGAGGTCGATGATTGCGGCTCGTCAACGGAGGTCGGCGACGACCGATAGTCAGAGGTCGACCGAAGTCGGCGACGGCCAGTTGTTCGAGATCGACGGTGGCATTCGGTCGACGGAGGTCGACGGCGGCCGGTAGTCGAAGGTCGACGGAGGCGTTTGGTCGGCGATGGCCTTTATTCAGAGGTTGACGATGGTGGCTGGTCGGAGAAGGTCGATGACGACCAATAGTCGGAGGTCAAGGATGGCGGCCAGTCAGTAGAGGTTAGCGGCGAGTGGTAGTCATTGATCGACAGTGGTGATAAAAAAAGGAAAAAACAAAGAAATAACATAAATAATAAAAAAAAATGAAAGAGAAAGAAATAACGAAAAAAGAAAAAAAACTAAAAAAAGGAAAGAGAACGAAATAACGGAAAAGATTAAAAAAAAGACGAGGAAGTAGTTAAAAAAATAGAGGAAGAGAAGAGATTGATGTAGGAATGTGATCAGGGAGAGATGGATACATGCATGAAAGATAGGAAAAAAAAAGGAAAAATACACTTTTGGTCCCTGAGGTTTGGGTTATGTTTCATTTTGGTCCCTGAGTTTTCAAATTCGACAATTTAGTCTCTGAGGTTTAGATTTCGTTACGCTTTTAGTCCCTCCGTTAATTTTTTTGTCAAATACTAACAGATTGCTGACGTGGCATTAGTTTTTATTAAAAAATATATTTTTTATTAAATTTTAAAATAAAATAATATATTAAATATTAGGGAAAAATACACTTTTGGTCCCTGAGGTTTGGGTTAAGTTACACTTTGGTCCCTGAGTTTTCAAACTCAACAAAAATACCCCTGAGGTTTGAGATAAGGAGCATTGTAGTCCCTGCCATCCATTTTTCTGTTAAATCCTAACGGCTGCTGACGTGGCATTATTATTTTAATAAAAAATTATTTTTAAAATTTTTAAAATAAAAAATATTAAAAAAATAAAATATTATTTTTTTTTTACTTTTTTTTTTAATTATTTCTCATTCTCTCTCTTACTCTTTCTTCTTCTCAATCTTCTTCTTCTTCATCAAGTTCCTCTTCTCCATCTTCTTATTCTTCATCAAGTTCCTTCTTCTTCTTCCTATCTCCGCAGACTATTTTTTTTTTTTTTCTCATTCTCCCTTCCCTTCTTTTCTTTTTCTTCTTCCACCTCTATTTTCACTGTTTTTTTTTTAAAAAAACAGAAAACGAAGGGGAAAACCCCCTTCGATTCCTGCGCCGGAGAGGGAGGAGGGACCTCCCTCCTCGGTCTTCGGCGCCGGAGACGGAGGAGGGAGGTCCCTCCTCCCTCCCCGTTTCCTTCAGCAATCTTCCAATAACATCGCTTTCTCTCTCCTCTTCTCTTACAGCCTTTTGGGTAATGGACAGGAAACGAGGGTTCTTCTCCTCGCTTAAAGACGAGGTTGTCAGAGGCCTCTCTCCGGGGAGATCGAGAGCCAAAAGCCCAATGCGGAGTACCTCTCCGGCCACCAGTTTGCGGCGACGGAGGAAGGGTGGCCACCGCCTCTCCCGCCATGAACTGTTGATTGGGAGATCCGGGAGCTTGAGGCCAACGGAGGCATTGTCACCCTTGAAGGAAGGCCCCGATGATACGGACGGCGAGGATTCGAAAATGGAAGGGAGATGGGCGCAATGGATGAAGGGCCAACTCTATAGAGCTCCTTCTGTTTCGTGCTCTGCTTATAAACGCTCCGATCTGCATCTTTTGCTTGGGGTTTTGGGTGCCTCGCTTGCCCCTGTTCATGTTACCTCTTCTGAGCCTCTGCCACCGTCTGAATCGGAGGGGGTTTTCCCCTTCGTTTTCTGTTTTTTTTTAAACAGTGAAAGTAGTGGTGGAAGAAGAAAAAAAAAAGAAGGAAAGAGAGAAAGAAAGAAAAATAAATAAAAAATCAGTCGCCGGTGGCGACGGCAAGCGGTGGCCGGCGACCGCCGAAGATAGGAAGAAGAAGAAGAAGGAACTTAATGAAGAAGAAGATGGAGAAAAAGAAGGGAAAGAGAGAGAAGGAGAAATAATTTAAAAAGTAAAAAAACAATAATATTTTTATTATTTTAATATTTTTTATTAAAAAAAAAATTTAAAATAATTGTTGTTATTAAAATAATAGTGTCACGTCAACAGCCGTGATTTAATAGAAAAATTGACGGCAAAGTGCTCCTTATCTCAAACCTCAGGGGTATTTTTGTTGAGTTTGAAAACTAGGGACCAAAGTGTAACTTAACCAAAACCTCAGGGACCAAAAGTGTATTTTTCCCTAAATATTATTTTCTTATTTCCTTATTTTCTTTTCTTCATCTATCTTCTTCCAATCTTCTTCTTCCTCACTAATGAAACTCTAATCTAACCTTGCAGCCATCATTGCCGGCAACCGGAAGCCGACAGCGACCGCCAGTCGTCGAAATTTTTTTTCCTCTTTCTTCCTTCTTCTTTCTTTTTCTCCTTTCCCTTCTTCGTTCTTCTTCTCGTTTTTTTCACTGTTTTTTTTATTAAAAAAAAATCGAAGGGGGAAACCCCCTTCGAATCCCCAACCAGCCACTCCAATGGAGATATGAAGATAAAACCACGCAAACAAGATAAAACCACACCAGATCTGTCAATGGAAAAACCCAGAGGTACCTCGCAAACAAGATTGAATCAGGAACAGAAACCCCCAACTCACTGCGTTCAAAACTCCATGAATCTGAAAAATCAAACGCAAAGAAAAGGTTCAATCGAAGAAAATCGACGACACATCAGAGAAATTTGGGCACAAATCGAAGGGGGATACCCCTCTTCGCAAACAAGATTCAATCGAAGGTTCTGTTTTCTTCCTCAACGTTCGCGAAAGATTTCATTGTCGCTGGACGCGGTGTTCGTCACTTCGCCACCGGATAGACCCACAAAGTGCAAAAGTTCAAACCTACGAAGATTCAGACCCACGGCACGATGATGATTCAGACCACGATTTCAGCTTTGAACGACGTGCAGCGGCGGAACAGACGACGAAGGGAGCTGACCCACGACGGCGGTGTTCACCCCCT
This sequence comes from Luffa aegyptiaca, assembly GCA_017139565.1. Taxonomy (NCBI): domain Eukaryota; kingdom Viridiplantae; phylum Streptophyta; class Magnoliopsida; order Cucurbitales; family Cucurbitaceae; genus Luffa; species Luffa aegyptiaca. Next base: position 1,633,969 of record CM029404.1, on the reverse strand, counting down.
TCGTTTTCAGCCTAATACCCATTGTTTCAGATCAATCGACGGCAGTGTTCTTGTGCTTTTTTTCAGTTCAATACCCATCATTTCAGATAGATCGATCGTTTCAGAAGTCATTGTTGCTCGAAATCACCAACTACAGATCGACGTTGTTCGGAATCACCACATTCGCCGGAGAAGATGACCGGAGGGAGGCGTCGCCGGAAATGGGGCACACGGCTGGGCTGTCGTGAGAGAGAGAAGGAGATGGGGGAAGAGGGAGAAAATGGGGAAAGGAAAAATAAAAGAAAAAGAAAAAAATAGTAAATAGTAAAAAATGTATATATTATTTAATTAAAAATAATAAAGATATATTTTTTAATAAAAAAAATAAGAGTCACGTCATCTTTCTGTTATGAGTTAACAGAAAAATGGATGGAGGGACCAAAATGAAACAAAAGTCAAACCTCATGGACTAAATTGTTGAGTTTGAAAACTCAGAAACCAAAATGAAACCTAACCCAAACCTCAGGGACCAAAAGTGTATTTTTCCAAAAAAAAAAAACAGAAATAGAATTTGAGAAACAACTTTTTGTAGTTTCTCAAATTTGGCCTCATTTTTAGAAACGTTTCTAGAAATTTGGAAACAAGAAACAGGGATGAGTTATCAAACAAATCTATTTCTTAAAAAATGAGAAATGGGAACAAGAAACAGAAAACGGGAACATTATCAAACGAGCCCTAAATGACCCATAAATAATCTTTCTTAGGTTTGATGTCTTAATGTTGCATTCAAGCTCAATTCTCCACTCGTTCTCCTTGTTCGTGAAGCTTGATACTTGAAATATAATGTTGAAATAGAGATCTCATTCTTTGGTTGACCGTCCAAGTGATATGATGTGCCTTGTATGAAGCACATCAGTACATATATATATTGATTGCATGACCATTTCCTAACTCCTTTTTGAACTCAAAAAAAAAAAAAAAAAAAAAAAAAAAAAAACTCCTTTTTGAAGTCTCTAACAAGTAACTCTCTACCCCATAATTATAAAGACGTGTTTGTTTACGTATAAGATTATATATGTCAGGAGAAATTGAAACACAATTGTTGTGTCGTGGAGAAAACCACTGCCTTGAAAGCAATTTCGGCACGACCACGGTGCTAAATCGTTTTTGCCGGTTGCTCCCCAAGGTTAACACAACACCCTTCTCGTTCGTGCACTCGAGAGAGAAGGATTGGAATGAAGGAAACTTTGCTCAGAAACGAAGATGAGAAAATGAATGGAGAGAATGTGATCTGTCTTTGCTCACACGTGGCGGCGAATAAAAAGGGAAGATGAAATTATCTTTGGCCAAAAAAATAAAACCCGCTTTACTTATTACGAGCGAGCATGGTTACGCGAACCCACCCGCCCGGCAGCGGCGGCGCGCGCGTGTGGGGTGAAGACTTGGTTCCACTCCTAACCACTTTTACAAGAGAAAGGGAGAGTGTTTGTATAAAAACACTCTTCCCTATTCTAAACTTATCAATGTGGGACAAATGTCTTCACACATCACTACACTAGGCCAAGATTAAGTCATTCCCAACAATATATATCCTCCTTTTAACATCGTAGCGAAAGGAGAGTGAGACTTTAGCCAACACAACCTTATTAATAATCTAAGTCTTTTGATGTTCGAGGCCTTCAAGCTCCCTACACAAAATCTTACCACTTGACAAGTGATTATTATGGCCAAGTTCTAAAAAGCCTCCTCAAAATTTAGCAAAACATACTATTATTAACGAATAATAAATATTTTTATTATGTGATATAGTCTAACAACTTGTAGGCCACGAATAGATCAATTCCATATAACTTTCTCTAAAAGAGAAAGAGTCATTTAAAAAATATAATAAAAGATAGGCAAGGGGAATAGAAGATCATTTGATAGAACAACATAACTTTTTTTTTTCCATATATAATTGATCAATATAAAAAAAAATGACTCTTTCAATACAATTTATGTGAGCAAACCATAAAATAACTTGACAGGTACGATTCTTAAATCATGCTTCCCTTGTGTTGTGGGCTCCCGTTTATATGGTCTTTAATGGTGTATATGTCTTCTCTCATAACTTTACCATTGCTTAAACCCTTTTCTAACGTCAATAGCGACTCATGTTTTTGTCAAAATATCAATAAATAAAATACAATCTTAACATAATTTTTCAAAACCCAAGCTACCCTAAATCACATAGCTTAAAAACTTAAGGATACCTAAACTAGGTCCCCCTCCCAACAAAAAAAAAAAAAAAAAACTTTAGAATTGAAAAAAAAAAAGTCATATTTTTACCTCTAAATTTAGGGTAAAATGTCCAGTTATTCACCATAAACTTTCAATATCATCAAATTGAGCCATACACTTATAAGTGTTATAGTACTTACGTTAGATTCTATTTCTACTAAGTTACCATTACCAACTAATTATAATAAATAATAATGTACTAATAATAACTCACTAATTTCAATGAAAATCAAGCTTAGCAAAAAAATTAAGTTTAATCAAGGTACAAAACCGAACATTTAACAACTTTTCTTAAATTCACAAAATTTGAAAATATAACCTACTCTAATGTTATTTTATCAATAAAATCTTATCAATTTCATATTAGACATATGTTTTATCTAATTTACTGAACACGGATGAAAATACTTTTTTAAACCATTCTCTAAAAAAACCTATTCAAAAGTAAAAATTACAATATTTATTTAAGTTTGAAAAAACGATAATAATAATAATAAAAAAAACAATTATTTTTCTATTATTGTTATTTTCAATGGAACATAGTCAACTAGCCGCCGCGTGGCATTGAATCGACCAATTCCTCTCCCAACATCACTTAAATTATTCTTATTCTTATAAAATATTAAACCAAAACGACGTGCATATGTCAACATCTTCTAATATTTTATGTCGTTTTGGTGCTGACGAAATTTGAACGATATGTCGTTTTCATCACCAATATTTGGTAACAAAAAGTCAAAAAGAGAAAAAAGCCAAAGCGAGCTTAGTTCCGCGGTAATTGACATCACCAATATTTGGTAACAAAAAGTCAAAAAGAGAAAAAAGCCAAAGCGAGCTTAGCTCCGCGGTAATTGACATGCACTATCGACCAAAAGGTCAGAGGTTCGAATCCCCCATTCCCAAATGTTGATGTACTCAAAAAAAAAAAAAAAAAATTTGGTATTGAGTTTCGAGAAATAGGTACGTTTGGTACCTGAATTTTCAAAATGAACATTTTTAGCCCTTGAATTTTGAAACATAAATTTAAAAGAACCCTAAGTGTTCAAAATGAACATTTTTTTTTTTTTTTTTTTTTTTTTGAGTACATCAACATTTGGGGATGGGGGGATTCGAACCTCTGACCTCATGGTCGAGGGTACATGCCAATTACCGCTGAGCTAAGCTCGCTTTGGCTCAAAATGAACATTTTTAGTACTTGAGTTTTGGGAAATAAGTTTAAAATGTCACTCATATTATTTTTTCAACTTTTTTAAATTTATATATTTTTTAAATTATTTTTAATATAATTTTGAAACTAGACCCGTCAATAAGCTAAAACTATGACATAAGGGAAGGCGAAGAAGTCCATTCGACTTTTGTTTCACCTTCGCCCTCCTGTGCACCCACCTTAGGCAGGGCCAATCCCGTGACTAAGATAGTCGTGCCAGAGGTCACACAGCAGCTTCCTGTGGAGGCTCTAGTGGATCATCAAGTTTGTAAGATTAAGCTCAACCTCATAAAAACTAGAAAAGGTTGAGTGAACACGAAAGGGAAGCCTTTCGCCAAACTGAGCTGGAACAACCTCTGATGCTCGACCACTAACGACAGCTAGAACTTAAAGATCGACTATATTTAAAGGACCTTTTAAACCTACCTGTCAAACACTAAATGTAGTGTATATTTTTAAAGAAAACGAACAAATGACAGATCGTTAATATCACGCGCCAATAACTCGAACGGTTGTCAATCTGTAAACGGCGAAGGTTCCACAATCGCTTGAAGGCGCGTGAGAATGGATTCCCTTTTCCGTAGTTGGGCGGCAACGAAACGCAACGATCAAACAATTCAGTTCCTTCTTATTACTATTAATTCTTTGTTCTCGTTCAAATTCACCCATCTCAGAATCTCTCAGCGGATCTGGCGTTTCATTTTCCCTTACTGGGAATTTGATTCGTCACTTAGTCATCTACGTTAGCTGTTTTCTTCTGTAATTTGCCTTTTATGAATTCATCCGTTTCGTTTTTGGTATGTGTCGCTGTTATTCCGTTTATTTCCTTGCTATATTCTGGATTATGCGATTAAATTGTGCATCGTATCGAATCGAATCGAACCGAATCCTGGTTTATTTGTTCGATTTGGGAATTATTGATTCTGTTTTGTTTAAATAGGTGCAAACCCAGAATAGCGATTATTGAATTTTTGGGGGTTTCTTGTTTGATCTTTGAACTTAGGGTTAATTGTAATCAGAAGAAGGGGAGAAGAATTGGAGACTGGAATTTTTAGTTCATGTATATTTTTTCTTCTTGAAATTGAAATTCTTATCTGGGTTTGTTGTCATTGATTTTAGGGTTGTAATGAATCTTATTTCTGATTCTTCTTTTTGCAGGTTCTGTATATTTTGACTCTGTTTATATATTAGATTAGATTGGTTGAGCAAATGGAGGAGGAAATGCCCATTTTGAGAACTGAGCATTGGCATGAAGTAGTTAAGACGCCAATCTCTGCTAAGAAGAGGAATATTTCTATTCCCAATTCCCCTGATGTAAAATGTTGCAGCTCTAGCTGTGCGTTTTCCAGATTGGAACACAGTAATTTGGAGTCGTTAAATCGTTCCAAGTCGACTATGAAGCTTGGTGGATTGATATTTTTCTATGCCATAGCTATAGTAGTTGAGATTATTGGTGGTTTGAGAGCCAACAGTCTGGCTGTAATGACAGATGCAGCTCACTTGCTCAGTGATGTTGCTGGTTTCTCTGTTTCCCTCTTTGCAGTTTGGGTTTCGGGCTGGGACGCAACACCGCAACATTCCTTCGGGTATAATCGTCTTGAAGTTCTAGGTGCCCTTGTGTCTGTGCAGCTTATATGGCTGATTTCTGGGGTGTTAATCTACGAGGCAGTCGACCGAATTCTTGGCCAAAAGACAAAGGTTAACGGATTCATTATGTTCGCCATTGCAGCTTTCGGGTTCATCCTTAACTTGTTTATGGTCATGTGGCTAGGTCATAGCCACTCTCATTCTCATGGTCATTCTCATTCTCATTCTTGTCATCATAGCCATCACTCTCATCAGAATCACTTGGATCATGACACTGACCATGAGAAGGAGGAGATTTACACAATGACAAAACAAGAGGGTGTTCCTTTGGGGCCGAAGGACAATGGTTCAATGTTGAACATAAATCTCCAAGGTGCTTACCTTCATGTCATCACTGATATGATCCAATCTATTGGAGTGATGATTGCTGGAGCCGTTCTATGGGTTAAACCCGAGTGGACCGTCGTCGATTTGATCTGCACTCTTGTGTTTTCTGTTCTTGCTATGGCTACCACTTTCTCCATGCTTAGACATACTGCTGGTATATTGATGGAAGGTACACCCAGGGAGGTCAATATTGAGAGCCTAGAAAATGACCTCAAGGGCATAAAAGGAGTCCTTGCTTTGCACGACTTGCATATTTGGTCGATAACGGTCGGAAAAGTCGTGTTGTCTTGTCACGTTGTTGCCGAACACGGAGTTCCTGCTAGGGAGATCATTTCTAAGATTAAGAACCTCTGTGAAAAGAGATACAATATATTTCATACAACCATACAAGTTGAGTAGATGAATGGAGAAAGGATAGAAAATGAAAGGGAATGTAACAAAATGTACTTAATCTGTTGCCTTCAGTTTAGTATTATAGATGATTCACATTACATAAAATCTCTGTTCTCTATCTTTATTTCTTGAAACATTAGAAAAGTTCAACATGTTTAGGTTTGTACCAAGACTTTTTAACACTGTACATTCACTTATTTGTTCTTTATTAAAGCTCTGAAGAACACCAGTGGTGTTCTTCTATGTAATGAACTTTCTGTTCTGATATCCCCATATTTTCACTATGGGCTTGTAATGTTATCTGTGTGTGCATGTCTCTGATCTCTTACTCTATGTAATATTAACTTGAAACTGGAAGATTGAAGGGAAAAAGAGGAGAATATTTTTGTTTTCAGGTTAAGAGTTTATTTTCCCTTTATGGAGAAATTTTTAGAAACCAAACTATAGAAGTTACTATACTTGCATTTAAATTTTAATTTGAGTAGTTATCCCTAAAGTTATAAATATTGCAATTGTTAAATCTTAGATTCGAACCTGTGAGCCCTCGGTCGAGGTTACATGTCAATCATCACTATGTTCATTTTGTAACAATTTCATGTTTGGGTTTAGTTGTAACAATTTCATGTTTGGGTTTAGTTGTAACAATTTCATGTTTGGGTTTAGTTGCAACAATTTCATAAATTTAAGTGTAATGTAACAATTTCTATAAGGATTGTGTTTGGGTTAAATTTTTTTAGCCCAACAATTGTGAAAGTGGAAATTTGAACCTTCCGTCTTGAGAGAAACAATAATTAGGATAGTTTTTTCCTTAATTTTTTTTTTCTTGAAAACATGTAGAGAGTGGGGGGATTCGAACCACCGAGTTGTTGGTCATTATACAAGCTTATATATTCCAGAACTTTGCTCTTATTGACATTTTGATATTGCGTTTACTACTATATCATTTAGGAATCAAAAGTGGAATAAAATCTAAGTGCTGAAATTATCTACTTTTATGCATGGCAAAAGTGGTGAGGAAAAGACAAGGCAAAAGAATAAAATTATGGGAACAAAAATAATAGGAATATTGAGAAGATTAAATCTGTCATACGAATTAAAAAAAAAAAATACAAAAAATCCCCTCCATATAAATATTCATTCTAGATTTTGAATTGAGATTTTTTTCCCCCTAATTTTTTTTTTAAGCAAGAAGCATCTTTTAGTCGATAATGTCTTGAACAACATGCTTGACTTTGATAAGATTGGAAATTAAACTTCTTTGTTAATTATTTTGAACTTTAATTGGGATTTGTCACACATGTCTGTTAGTAGGTGTTGATGGTCAAATTTGGTCGGGCAGAACTCACCTGACCTTCACGTGCCACAAACGGTAAATTTTTTTTGAGTGGGAAGACGTGACCTGCAAGACAGAAAACCTGCACACCGATGTGGTGTTTGCCACACCGCCTCCGATGCTTAAGTCAGAGAACGGAAGGAGGAGAGCAAGAGGGGAGAGTAAGAATAGAGTTCGGGATCCCTTCAGTGACGAAGAGAGGTTTAAATACATGCTCATGCTCCTAGGGTTGTTAGGAATTCGGGACAAACTAGGCAGAACTGGGGCGGCCAAAGGCAGCAGGGACCAAACGGAAGCGACCGAGCTCGGCCTCGGCCGACCATATTTGGCCTGACCCTTTGGTCCGGTCTTCCTCTGGGTCGGTTTCTTGGCCCTATCTTTGTCCGGTTGTTCTCGTCAGCTCCTTATGCATTAGAGTGGTCCAAAATTACTTATAACTAGTACCAACAAATTAGTCTTATAAATTATAAATAAACTTATTTAATAAATATTAAGAACATATCTTTTATCCAGAGACAATTTATACAAAAAGATGTGCATTCATCGGAGGACACGACTTTATATGAGGAGATATGTCTATTTATTAATCGACACAATCTTTAATGAGAAGATGTGTGTGTGTTTTTCATGACTCGAGAGAAAATCTTGTATAAAAAATATGACTATATGAATAGAGAAATATAGTGTTATAACCATATACGTTTTTTTTACTTTGAGAGTGAACTTTTTCCCTCGATAAATTCAATCAATTCTAAAGTTTTTTTTTTTTTGAAAAGTCAATCAATTCTAAAGTTATGTATTATATATGTTTTCAATTTAATTATTTCAACCAAAATTGCCACAAATTTAAAAAGTCTCTAAACTTTGATTATATTTCATATTTAACAACTAGTACTAGTAGACATGTTAGAATATTAAAAAAAAAAAAAAAAGAAGAAGAAGAAGAAAAAGAAAAATAGAGATGTTGAAGTAATATAATATATTATAATTTTCCTAAAGATATAACATAAAAAATATAGGTGCATATTCAAATACAGGAGAAAATACACTTTTAGTCTTTGAGGTTTGTTTTATGTTTCATTTTGGTCCCTAAGTTTTCAAACTCGACAATTTAGTCCCTAAGATTTGAATTTCATTTCATTTTAGTTCCTCCATCCATTTTCCCGTTAAAAACTAACGGTTTGCATGATATTTTTTTATTAAAAGAAATTATTTTTTAATTTTTAAAATAAAAATATATTAAAATAATAAAATATTAATATTTTAAATTTTTTATTTCTTTCTCCCTCCTCTTCATCTTCTTCAACACACTTCTTCTTCAATCCACCAACCAACGACTTTTTTTTTCTTCTCTTTTTCTCCTTTATCTTCATTTTCTTAAAAAAAAGAAAAGAGGAGGAGGGAGGACTGAAACAAAGGGGAAATGCCCGCTGGATGTCGATCTACGCTCGAACCTTGGCTACTGATGTCGGATCTGGAACGCAAACTGCTGAATCTACGCTCGAACGTGGCCTCTGGATGTGTGTGTTCGTGGTGGTTTCCGGCGAGCCCTCAACTGACTGCAAACGCTGGATCTGGAACGCAAACATGGCTGCTGATGCGTCGATCTACGCTCGAACACTCCAAATCTACGCTCGATCTTTCCAGATCCGTCGATCTATGTAGGAACGTGGCTACCAAATCGTCGGATCTGCTCGATTTGCGTTACGCAAATCGGTGAAGCTCGTTGTGGCTGTTGATGGACGGATCAACGAAGTCTAAACGAAAAGAAAAAAGAGAAAATAAGAAGAAGAAAAAAAAAGAGAAAGAAAAAAAAACAGTGGCCTCCCTCCCTCTTTTCTTAAAAAAAATAAAATGAGAGAAAAAAGAAGAGAGGAATAAGAAGAAGAGAAAAAAAAATTCACCGGCGAGCGGCGGCTGCCAACGGTCGGTGGATGTCGGCGACAACTGTGTGATGGTGGTGGAGAAGAATGTGAAGGTGAAGGTGAAGAATAAGGTGAAGGGATAATAGCCCTTGGCAGCGGAAACGATCAGAGAACCACACTGATTTCAATCATGACTAAAATACCGGTACGGTTCACAAACATTAAAATACAGCATATTTACAGAATAATAACGTGTTGTATAATTGCTATAAAACATGCTAGGTTTATTAGATCATGCTGAAAAACCATCTAATAAACCCTAAACACTAAAGGGATGGAAAAACCTTACTTGTATGAAGATCTCAACGGTTTTTGCCAAATTCCCTTGTGATTTTCTCCAAAATCCAGCAGCAAGAACTCTTCTTTATCGTCACAAATCGCCCACGAACACCACCAATAGATTACACCAATGGACTCACAAGGTTATGTCGAGTGAGTAAGTGGGAACTCCTTAATTTTTTTCAAGGAAGATTGAGAGAGGGAGGATTTCTGGAGAGAGCGTTTTTGGAAACCGAATGACCACCCCACAAAGTGAATGAACCGCTCTGTAAAATCCCCGTAACCATCTCCTATGTAGGCGTGAAGGGGGAGGGAAAATAGGTCAACTACCTATCCCTCATAACTGATCACTTATCAGTTATTATAATTAAATTAAATTTAATTAATTAACAAATTAATTAAATTAAAACTAATATTTAATTCTCAATTAAATATCAAACCATTTAAACCATATTTAAATGACTGCCCTTCACTTATCCTATAGTTTTAATACAATTTAATTAAATCAAAAAATTTAATTAAATTAAATTAAAACAATGATTAATTAATTCTCCAATTAATTAATATCATAATTAAATATCAAATATTTAATTATATAACTCTCTCAAATAAACTATAGTATTAATGTACATCCAATGCACATTAATTATAACCTATAGTTTAATATGAATCAAATTCATATTTAACTTTTCATTCGAACCCTTTCGAACAATTAATTCTTCCTTAGAAATTGACCTCAACACCTTATTAGAGTCATCGGTGGGACCTAATGGACCTACAGATCAGAAGCTCCAACGATGTGAGATTAATTGGCTAAACTCATTAACCAAATTAATCAATATTCGTTAACTATGGTTCATTCCACCAAAAAACCACAGCTGCACTCTTCTCACTGCAGATATATTTCTGTGTCCACGGATATCGACCATCAACAGCAAGTCAGCCCTTCACGTGTGTTCGTATCCCAGCTAGGTCAAATTACCGTTTTACCCCTGGACTACCTCTTGATCCTTAAGTACCAGTGCTCCTCTAATGAACAACCTATTTGTGGTCCAACCAACAAACAGAAATCCCTCTCGTGCCATAAAGAGGGTAGGGCCCATTGTTCAAGACCCGGAGACACCACTTAAGGGAACACACCTCTACTTACCCTAATATCGGGTAGGAGTGAATTCCATCTCGTAAGACTATGTTCCCAGCTCCCCACTCGGTCTTGTCCCCAAAATGGTAGGCTTATTGAGTCGACGAACAGGCCACTCTCACCCGTACAAATCAAAGGACAATCCCTCATGGACAGGAGTCCATAATCCACTCAGGATTAAGGCCAAGTTGCCTAGGTCATCCTAGTGAAATAGAAACCGAGCTAACTAACGGTGTTACAGTTAGTGGTTTGTTGGATCGATATGGCAACCCTAGAGGGGGGGTGAATAGGGTTTAATTAAACTTTTTACTAAAGTGGACCCAATTAAACTAATTAATACACTTTTTATAAACAATAAGAAAATTTCAATTTATGCAACAAATAAGAACAAACTAAAGCATGCAATAAATTGCTTAAATTAATTGCAAAAATAAAAAGGAAAGAGTTAGAGAAGAAGACACCGTAATTTTTATAGTGGTTCGGTCAAACTCGACCTACTCCACTCCCCAAGCGCCTCTTGGGAATTTGAATAAAAACCTTTCGACTCTTTCCACGGATCAGAGCCCAACCGTTACACCACCGCTCCTTTTACGGGTTCAAGAGCAAACCCAATCCTTTCCACGGGTTAGGATCAAACCGTTACAATTTTTGGAATTTTTGAAGAACACAAGACAACTCTCAATAGAGTGGATTTACAAATTTGAGCACTCAACAAATGTATCCTCACAATACAATAACACTCTCTCAAGAATAAGATGAAAAGAAAATTTTGGGAGCTTAGAGAGAGCAACAATGGAAACTTTTTGATTTGGGAGGATTGTAAAATGTAAAATTGTTGGTGAAAATTTGGGGAGGAAGATGAGTTTAAAAAGAGAGGGAAATGGAGTAAAAATTGAATTTAAATTTGGACCATTCGATTTGAAGATAAAGAAAAATGAAGGGGTGGAGATTAAAAGAAATTAAAAGTAAAATAGAAATTAATAATAATATAAATAAATAATATTAATTAAAATAAAACATTTTAATTTTGAAAACATTCCAACGGTAATATTAATTTTTTTTTAAATATATAATAATAATAATAATAATAATAATAATTATTATTATTATTATTATAATTATAATATATATATATATATAAGTTAACGGTAAAAAAAAATTTGAAAATAATATATATATATATTATTTATTTATTTATTTATTTTTTTCAAACGGTCATCTGCATTAAATGCAATTCTGATTTTTTTTATTTTTTTTTTAAATCAAATAGCCGTGAAACGTGAATTTTTTTTTTTTAAATAAAAAATAATATAAATTCATATAATATATTTAAATAACCAAAAAGCTCCATGTGTCACTCCCCCATTAAGCCACATGTCAGCGCCGGATTGGTCCATTGATACTGACTCAGCTGCCACGTCATCACCATCGGTATTTTTCGTTAAAGCTTGTTTCGGCTATAACTTCTTCGTTTTAGCTCCGATTTGGGTGATTCAAGAGGCGTTGGAATCGTTGTTCCGAGCTCTATGTTATGGGCACATTGAAACACTAAAATTTTCAGTAATTAAAAACTGGGTTTGTTATAATCAAAACATTGATTAATTAATTAATTTGAGATTAAGGGCCAAAAAGCCAACATGGTTAACTATTTCGCGGTCCGGTCTTTGTGCAAACTCATTGCACAGGATACCCCCACTCGCATGTCAACTACATGAACGCATTGGATCAATACGTTTGTATCAATATACAAAGCGGGCCGTATCCATAGTGTCACCAAGATAAGGTACCCAGCCTTATCCCTATACTACAGACCCTTTAGGCTAAAACTTGAACATCGATCCCCGTATGTCCCTACATACTAGTTCAAGCCTCATTCTATTAGCCTTGGATGTTTAGTTTATTGGATTGGGGTTAATAAGACAAGATATAATACAAACATTGAATAATACAACACTTTTATTAATGTTCGGTCAAATGTACATTTACTATCTACGAGTTTTAGGGCATAAAACCCAACATAAGGAATGAAGGGGTAGAAAGAAATAAAAGTGATATAAAATAATAATTTTTTTTTTATTATTTTAATATATTTATATTTTAAAAATTAAAAAATAATTTTTTAAAATAAAAAATCAATGTCACGTCAGCAATCTGTTAAACGCGCGACAACTTCTTGAATGAGCCAATGGACTTGCGTGGCAATTTACTGTACCATTGTCGTGCTATTCCGGTCAAGGTTAGAGAGAACGCACGACACTTGGTTGCCTCGGAAGCCCCATGAAACTTCATCCATGAACGGTAGGTATCTAAATGCTGAACCAGATCTTTCTTCCCATCATATTGTGGGAAGGTCGGCAACTTGAACTTGTGTGGAACCTCTGCCTGCATGATCTCGTCAACAAACGGTGGGTCGATCTGACCTATCAGATCCTCTAAATTTTCCCTGTCTGCCTCTTTGGGATGCATGTTTCCCTGTATCCTAGCCCTAGCCATGGCCTTGGCCTCGCCCTCAACCTTAGCTTTGGTAGCGGCTTCGGCTTCGGCTATGAGTTTAACCTCAACCTCGACCTGGATCTTTGTCTCCAGTTCAATCTTCTCCCGAATCTTGGCCTCGGCCTCGATCCTCTTGGGCGAACCCACTATACTGGTTTCATCTAGGATGTCAAGTGCATCTTTGCGCTCAACCCATTTGCTCGGCCCTGGCTCCTTTAGGTCAAATTCTTTGCCACCTTTCGGCTTTTGCAGCTTGCTAGTAGCGCTGTTTGTTTCTCCCTCTTCTTCATCCAGAACCCCTTTTCCCTTTCTCTTGATCCCGCACGAGGCTCTTTTGGTACTTCGTATTGGGATTCGGTTGCCTCAGGATACTCAGAATCTCAGCCAAACTCTGCCCCATCTCATTCACTCTCCCTCTGAAAACTCCATCTCCGTGTCCTGTGTATTAGCCTTAGGGCGAAAACCTCCCTCACCTAATGGGTTTTCCTGCTCCATTCTCCTATCAGCAGCCTTTCACACCGATTTGCAATGCTCACAAGCCAACTCTCTTCCCCATAGACGACGCCAACTGTTGATGGCAAAATCCGGCCAAGGGCTCACCTGACCTTCACGTGACACCAACAGTGAATTTGTTTGAATCCGGGGAAGACGTAACTTGCAAACAAGGAAGTATACATTGCACACCGGTGTGGTGCTCGCCACACACGCTCCGATGCCTAAGTCAGTGATTAGAGAGAATCTGGTCAAGCAATAGTAAAAAACCGTCAAAGTATCGAATTTAGGAATTTAGATTTCGGATCCCTTACCTGGGTCTCTCATGGCCCTTTTATATCTCCCCCTCCTTAGGGTTTTTTTCCTCTCCACGTCATAGGTTGACTCCTGCTTCACATACCCTGCTCTCTCGGGCCCAGGAAGACGCCACCTTGACCCATGCAGCGCCCCGTTGGGCTTCTAGGCCTGCTCGGCCTCGGCCAATGCCGAGGCCGAGGAGAGGTTTGGTCCGTCGAGGGCTATTTCTCCTCTATGGGCCTTTTTGGATCGAGCCCAAGACCGTTTTAACCCAGACTTTTTGATATGCTAAAATTACCCATAACAGGTCTCAAAATTCGTTTATTAATGGAACTAGGTAAGAAATTCTATTAAATTTTAACATTAATTTTGACGATAGAGACTAAATTATTACAAACTTTAAAGTACAGAGACTGAATTGTTACATATAAATGTTTAGAACTAAATTGTTATAAGATTGAGAGTATAGAGACTAAATCGTTACAAAACAAAGTTTAGAGACTAAATTGTCACTTTCACAAAAGTTCCGAGCGAATTTTTAAGTTTTTAAATTTAAGAACGTAACTAATTTTTATATTTTATTTTAAAAATTAAAGTATTCCAAAAAATAAATAAAAGAAATTAAATAATAATGGCGTCGAAAAGTTGCTTGTAATGTCAAGAAGAGACGAAGGACAGTCGAAAGTTTTTTTCTCCATTTCCATAGTTCGCTCAGCGCCAGAGGGAGAGGGAAAGAGGAATCTCTCTCAAGTCTCAAGATTCTTCAGAGCGAAATGAAGAAGGAAGAGACTGTGAAATTGATCAGCGCTGAGGGTTTCGAGTTCGTGATCCACAAGGATGCTGCCATGGTTTCTCAGACGATTCGAAACATGCTTACTTCGCCAGGTCTCTCTCTCTCCCTCTCTTGATCAATCCACTTTTTCAGACTTACGATCTCGTTTATCGGTTGTTGCTCACGTATAAAGAAGGATGAATTGGATGAAATCTTGGAACGATTGGTTTCTTTTGAATTTTTCATGTTTAATTAGGGCTTTGTTTTACTATTTTAGTTTTCATGGATAGGAAATTTTGCTGAATCGCAGCACAGAGAAGTGACTTTTCCTGAGATCAGCACCACCATTCTCGAGAAGATATGCCAATATTTTTACTGGAATCTTCAATTCGCCAGGTTTTCATTTCTTTTTTATGTCAGCTTTTCTCTTATTTTGATTTTTATTCATCCATTGTATACGATTAATTGAGATAAGTTTCCAGAATTTCTGGCGAAGTAATATTGATATGTTCCCTTGCTAATGTTTAGGATTTTAGATTCTGCTAATTTTGCTTAAACTGGTACTGTGTTGATGGTTACTATTTGAAAATGTGTACCGTTTACACTGAATCACACGGGAATGAAGCTTTTGGTGCTTAGTTTCTCAACCACTAGTCACTACTGTGTTACTAATTAGTGTCTGATGAAGATGTGAATTATCGATGTTCTTGTAGTTCTTGTTACCATTCTTGTCCATGATCTTGGTTTTTTACTTTTATTTTTGGAATTGCTTGCTAACGTAGGACTGCATCCTCTCCAATTTATTGAAATTAGAAACTGAAGTGCTGGGTGTTTAGTTCTGCCACTTGGACATTGCAGATTGATCTTAATGGTCTGAGAATTTTAGATTCTTTTAGGGAAAAAAGAAGGGAAGTTTTCTGAGAAGCCAGATAGAATATATGGTCTGGATAGAAAACTGCAGCGCTGTTTGATCCAGATCAACTTATCCTTATCCTAACACCATTAATGTTGCTATTGTTATATACTTTTAATTGTTTCTGTAAGAGAGGTCTTGTAGGCAAACTTTCAAGTTAGATGAAGTACAGATAAGAATTTTTACAAGTTAATTGGATTCGAAGTTAGATGGATCTAGTCAGAGTAAGCTCTTCTCAAAATTGCAACTGGCCAGAGTGTTTTATGGCATATGGGAGAGTGCATGCTCATGAACTTTGGTAAATTTTGTACCAAGTTTTGGATGGACAAGCATGTAAATGTTTTTGGTTAATTGTTCATTGGTGGACAACAGATGAAATCACACTTTTTATATAAACTATGTACTCGCCCTCATTTTTCTGGCATTAACTGATTAAAGATTATGTTGTTGTAAATACTTAAGTGTGTACCTCTTCATTCTCTTTGGTTCTTGTTTCATTCTTGAACTCTGTTGTCACGGACGTTGATTTCTTCCTTTTTGTCAGTGGGAAAGAGACCGAGTTCCCAATTGAACCTGAATTGACTCTTGAGTTGATGATGGCTGCCAACTATCTCCATACATGAAATATGACCTCTGTGCACTCTTCCACAAAGGCCCATTTGACATTGTAATCAGGTGGTGATGTTATGTGATAGAAATAGATTTCCTTGACTAGACTGTCAGTAAAGTTCATTATTTAATACTTCTCTATTCTCTGGGGGGATTAATCTAACAGGAATACAGACTTGTGGATGATATTGTTGCTTCATTTCACTCATTGGAACTCCATGTCATCTATTGAGCATTGGGATTCATTCCATGGCATTGTAGGAACAAATATTGTGTGTTTTTTTTTGTGCTTGGACCATCTTAACTTCTCAAGAGTTGATTACCATAAAGAATCAAGTTGTTAGATGATCATTTGAAGTAGCTGCTGTGGATTAAAGAACTGTGATTAATAAATGTGGAGAATAAATTAACAAATGAAAATCATACTTAAGTAAATAGATGTGAGCCAATCAGCTAAATTTTGTTTCTTGGTTGACTAATGTTGTGGTGTTTGAGGTTTATCTTTTCTTCAATGTCTTGTTGCATATTAAGAAGTGTTATGTTTTAGAAAAAGGTATTTACTTGTGTTTTTTTTTTCTTAAAAAAAAATGCTAGTGGGAAAGAGAGTTCTCATTTGATTACACTATAACAAACATTGTCGAATACTCTTAATAAATTTATTTAGGCTCAATTATATATATAGTGAGATTAGCTTGAAATGATAAGACTTGGTTGTTTGGGCTTTTTATATTGAGGGAACGAAAACCTAACTACCATTTTTTTTTTTTTTGAAAGGTACCTAACTACAATTTTAAAATGACAAATGTTGCAATTAAATTTTCCCCTTGAAGCTAGGAAATAGAAAATTTTAACCGCTTGTTTCAAAAAAAGAAAATTTTAACCGCTTGGGTATCAATTTTTAACCTTCAATTAGACATATTGTATCAATTTTTATTTTAAACTTTTTTCCATTTAATTGAGCCTTAAACTTTTAAACTCATTTTTTTCCTTTAAACAATTATCATTTTTGCATGTTGCAATTTTTGTCTTTTGCTTGAGTGTTGTTCAAAGAGTGGTAATAATAATAATAATAATAATAAAAATTCCCATGGACATTTAATGAATTTCAATACATATATCCCATGCACTAAAAAAAACGACACTAGAGTTGGATTTATGTTGACATCTGTAAGTTGTGGAAGGTTTTTTTGATAGTTGACTTTTATGCATTAATTGGGACCAATTATTGCACAAAGACTCGATTCTTAATAAAATTTGTAAGTGTTTTTTTTTTTTTTTTTTTTTTTTTAATTTACCTTGATTTTTGCATCATTTATCTAAATTTAGCATTCAATATAATGTAAGTGAGAGTTCATGATCGAAAATCGATAACATTCATGTAATTTTGCTATCAATCGAATCCCCCCAGTCACATATTGAAAAAAAAAAAAAAATTGAAGATCTCATTAATCTATGATATTTGAGTGTAGTATAGTGATTAGGGAATCCGAAAAACGTACAGAACCGAACCATGTTTCAACTGTGAATTAATTTTATAACCGGCTTTTCTTGTTTGGCTCGGTTCGCAGTTTAAAACCGATATGAGTCAAACCAAACCAAACCAAATCAAATCGAACCACCACACCCTGTAAGATCATCAAGTCTTCAGTCTCCCTTCGTTCCGAGTTTTGAATTCTGAATTTCTGATGCCTCTCACGAGTGCGGCGCCCCACTGAGACCGTCCCTCTCTGGTTTAAGAGTGCGATTTCCTCGTCTCTCTGTTATGTTCCGACGCCATCTCTCTCACAAACCCCCATTTTATCTCTCTTACAAACCCCCATTTCAGCTAACATTGTTCTCTCACTCTCACCACGAAAAGCACCAACAAAACCGAATCCGAACCGATCGAATTTTTTGCACAACCCTCTAAAACCCCTCTGCCCCCCTTCTGACCTTCGTGAAGAATCTCCTCTTTCCACTGTGAACTCGAGCGCCAGTAATCCAATGCCGATTCAGGGGTTTTCCAGGTCGAAATTACCAATTCTTGCTTCGGTATTACTTCGAGCTCTAACGAGGAGACCCATTAGAGATATCCCATTTCCAGTGAAGTCGGCGTTTGCTGGATTTCAGCCGGATTCGAGCCGACCCTTATGCGGATTTCGGCTTTATCACGACGGGAGGCCACGAGGACCCCTTTGGAGGAGCCGGAAGGCCATTGGGAAAGAAGCGCTTTTTGTGATTCAGGGATTGAGGAGATTCAAGGAAGATGAAGAGAAGCTTCAGAAGTTTATGAAGAATCACGTTTCGAGGCTCTTGAAATTGGATATGATTGCTGTGCTTGGTGAACTTGAGCGGCAGGAAGAGGTTGCTTTATCCGTCAAGGTTTCTTTCCCCTTTCTTTTCTTCACTATGCTCTGTTCTTTTGTGGGGTTTTAACTTTACTTCATGGGATGCCATGGAAATAGATAATGGGCTTCTGTCAGATACACATAATATTGCTGTCTTGCTCTTGCTTGTTGTGACTATAACTTTTCAATTGCTTTGTAAGTTGATGCTTTGAGTTTTTGCTCTTACTGATTTTTAGTTGCTTTGGGTGAATCAATTTGCAAATGCTGGATTTAAGCTTCTATTTTGCTCTTGGATTTTTTAGAATATGTTTCTCAGCTTTTAGCATTCTTGGCTTTTGCACTGCCTCCTTTTATGGAGCTACTGTGCAATTTTTACAAGTTTCAGCTATTCACTTCTTTATGCAGGATAATATCCAAATGGAAGCATGTTTAAGAAAGGTCGTAAACAAAATAAATTCATTTATTGATGTTCCTTTCGATCATATATTGGGTTGTTTTCCCACTTCCTACTAAGTTTTTAGCTTAATTTATGTCGAATGCCACCCAGTACACTCGAGTTTCCTTCTTCCTTGGGAATACTGTCCTGTTGCTCTCCTGTCCATCTCTGATCTTCCCCTTTGAGTGCTTATCAGATCTACTTCAAACTTTTTGTTTGAATTATGATTACGATCTCAAATACGAAACATAGTTCAATCTAATTGCGTGTGGAAATGTTTGCTGTTAGATTCTTTTATCTTCAACTCGGAATGAATCAATTTTACTTCATCATTTCTTGTTATTTGACCCGTTGTAGTTTTCTGTCGTCATAATATTTTCTCTCCCGTACACACTTGTTGAATTTTCAGATATTTAGGTTGATTCAAAAGCAAGACTGGTACAAGCCTGATGTTTTTATGTACAAGGACTTGATTGTCGCATTAGCTAAAAGTAAAAAGATGGATGATGCAATGGAATTATGGGAAAGCATGAGAAAGGAGAATTTGTTCCCCGATTCTCAAACGTATACCGAAGTCATCAGAGGTTTCTTGAGATTTGGATCTCCTTCTGATGCAATGAACATATATGAGGATATGAAGAAGTCTCCAGATCCACCAGATGAGTTGCCATTCAGAATTTTGTTGAAAGGACTTTTGCCACACCCCCTTTTGAGAAACAGAGTAAAGCAAGATTTTGAAGAGCTCTTTCCTGACCAGCATGTGTACGATCCCCCCGAAGAGATATTCGGCCTACGTTGAGGTCTGTTTATGCAACTCTTTTCTCCTCTCTTCATCTTTCTTCTCAAGTAATGTTAATTAAGGTTGGTAGTATACTAGTATTTAGTAGACTGTCATAGTAGGTCATTGTATGGTTATAAGTTCAAAATCCTCAAGTTACTTGTGACATTTAATACATTACAAGTTTTTAAATACCAAATGTTATTAACTTTTTCAAAGTAATGGAAAACCGACCGTAACTTGCCTTTGAAAGACGGAAGGAGTAGAATCAGCTGTCAAGAACCCAAAGAAGGTAGGATGAATAGTTGGCCAGATGTAGTATGAGTCATATGTGGATAGGAGTGTGAGCCGATAACTCTCTTAGTCTTAGGGTTCTCTCATCTTAGACCCCTTGGGAAGATCAAATAGGCCCTGCTGTCCTTGTGAACGACTTGATATATCTTCTTTTAGTCCTTTGAGCAAAATGCGACAAAATCCCAAAGGAAAATTCATAGATCAACCCCATCGCCTCCACTTTGTGCAAACAACAAACAAACACCAAGATCACTCCTCGGAAGTCTTCAATATTTAGGGGTCACGAACCAACCATAGAATCCTGTTCAACAAGTGGTTGCATTGGTTGTCCACACTTTTGTTTCCAAAGTGCACTGTTATTGGGGCATTGTTTGGGAGTGATTTTGGCCAAAATCACTTCTAAAAATGCCCTTGGGAAGCCTTTAAAAGCACTTATTTTCTAAGGAAGGGCACTTATTGACCTTCTATTCTGTTTCACTCTCAAACTAAATATATCCATGTAATTTCCAATCATACAAATTCCCATCTCATTACTATGATGTGCCATTTCTTTTATTCTCTCTAGTATTGGAAAAAAGGTATTTTGTGATTGCTTTATCATCTTTTTCTCTATTGTCATCCTCACCAAGGTCTTCTGTAAGATCTTTAGCCCTTTACATCAGATGCTTGTTCTTGTCAATTCACTGCTGTTAACGAGGATGCAAGAATGATGGCAAGTAGAGGGGAGCAAATAAATGCAATTAGGAAACTGAAACATCGACCTTAAGCCCTTTCTCTTGCATGGTTTCATTTTCGAGTACTACATTGGCTCTGAATTCATCATATTCTATTATAGGTCTGTTCTTTCCCTTTTTCGTTGCATCGTCTTAAAAAACACGCATCATTTCAGGGAATTAACACGATGATTTGTCAACGAACACTACTTTGGTTTCTTGATGCTTCCCCACTGCTGAAACCGAAAGCAAAACCAAGGAGATTGTTGATATGAAAGTGCAAGGAGATGGAGACGTTATCAATGGCGTTCCTCAGAGCCGTCGAGTTTGGATTTAAAGGAGAAAGGAAGAAGATGGTGAAAATAGCAAAGCTTGAATCAAATCAAATGCAGGTATTTGTTTCTTTTTAAGAGAGTCTGCAGTTTGTTGAGTGATCATTGTCCTGAAATTGTCCATTAACTGAGGAATGTGAATGCCACAGAGAAATACAAATGTGTAATTGTCCTTCAAACTCACAAAATCTTAATTTTAGTCTTTTTAATGTTTATTAAATTTTATATTTAGTCACCATTGTAAAAGTGTGATATTGTGGATATGACATATTAAGTTACATTATATTTTCAAATAAATTAGACAGCATACTTTTATGGTAGAAACTAAGTCGGAATATAATGAAAGTTTTTTTTGTTTTTTTTTTTTTTTTACAACATGTGGGGTGGAAAAATTCAAACCATAGATCTCTTGATCATTAGTACAAGTTTTATATCAGTTGAGTTATGGTCAGATTGGTGTGAATATAATGAAAGTCGAAGACATAAAAATTGAGAATATAATGAAAGTTGAAGGCTTTAGAATGTTTGACCAATTTAGAAGGTGGATAAAAGTTTTAAGGATCAAAATCAAGCTTTCAAAAATTAAAAGAGTTCAAAAAAGTTATTGATAAAATTTCAGCATTCAAAATTATATTCAAGTTTTTTTCTATGTTAGAAGTTTCCAACTGTGAATGGGAGTGTTTATAGGGTGTATTGGACAATTTTTTTTTTCAGTTATAGTATACATTTTCTGTTTTTGTTAATATTTTAAAATATTTTTTTAATATTGAAAACTTGTTTGCAGGGATAGTTTTAAAAATAAGAATTTTTAAGGTTAGTGGTTCGAATCTTCCTATATTCAAAATAAAAAATTAAAAAAAAAATAATTTTCAATTAATTTTTAGGTTTGTATGATATAAACTTATTAATTTTGTAAATTTTTATATAGTTGATCATTTAATTAATTTTTTTTATGTGGACGTGAAAATAATTTATTGATACCTATGAAAAAAAAAGAGGAAAATTTGTTTATGTTATTTTATCTTTTACTTGGCATGGTAATTTAATAAAAAATATCTATCTTCCCAATTTTATCTCTCTACTAATTGGATATAAAATTACATATATTTAATTTTTCTTTTTTTTAAGTTCAACATATGAATAGGGACTAGAATTTTTTATTTTTTTTTCTTTCTTTTTGAAAGAGGGATTAGGAGATTTGAACCTTGAACTTTAAGAGAGGTTAGTAATGTCTTGACCAGATAAGTTATACTCTTATTGCCATAAATTCAAGTCTAGATTTCTTAGATATTTCATAAACTCGAATTTATTAAAATCATGGGATTTTTATATTTTAAAATTTGGATATGAGATTCTTAAAAAAAAAAAATAATAATAAATAAATAAATAAAAATTGGATATGAAATTCCAAAAGGAGTCCAACAATAAATATGAGAAAGATTTCTTAAGTGTAACTAATTTTGGATGACTTCTTGTTTGCTTTGGTATTTTTCCCTCAAATTAAATTTGTTTCCTCCAACATGAGCATAGCTCGGTTGACATAAACTTTATACTAATGACTAAGAGGTCTGTAATTTAAATCTCATGCTCCCACATGTTGTCAAAATAAATAAATAAATAAATAAATAAAATAAATTTGTTTCCTTTATTGGATGGAGATGAGATTGAAAGGAAAATGCTTTGTTCCCCACATGATATTATCATATTCTCATTCCTCCCCATCCTTTCCCTTAAATGATATTATCTACCCTTTCTCCACCAAATTAATAATTTCATTAGGTTTTACTTTGACTTAATTTTTAAAATTTTTATTTACCCAATGCTATAATAATTATGACAAATATACCAAATTATTCTTTTTGTGCCTCAAATGACTTTTCTTTAACTTATATTGAATATTAATCAGAATTGCAAATGATTCTTGAAAAGAAATTTTCATCAAATGAAACTTCAGATATATCTTTTATTCTTGAAGAGATTTTATAACATTATGTTTTACAAGATCAAACAAATATATTCCTCTCACATGTTGCTTTTAAAAAAAAAAAAAAAAAAAAAACTTATCAAACCATTATTTATTTAATCTAAAAATGGAAAGGGATAAAAGAGGAATTGAAAGGGAAATTAAGGAAGAAATTCCACTTTTTAACTCTTCAAAGATAGAAGAAAAATAATACAAGTAGGACCTTTTTCAAAATAATAATAATAATAATAATAATAATAATAATAATAATAATAATACAAGTAGCAAGAAAAAGTGATGAGAGGGGAAAAGAAAAGAGAAACATTTATAGATATTAAGCTAAATATTAAGATTTTTCTCAATCTATTCCCTTTTGATTAATTAAAAGTTTTGTTGATGACAAAATCTAGACAGACAGAACTCACCTGACCTTCACGTGCCACGGTAAATTTGTTTGAGAGGGGGAAGACGTGGCCTGCAAGACAGAAAACCCTGCACACTGGTGTGGTGCTTGCCACACCGCCTCCGATGCTTAAGTTAGAAAGCGGAAAGAGGAGAACAAGAGAGCAAGAGGAGAGAGTAGAGAATAGAGTTCGGGATCATTTCTTCAGTGACGAATAAAGGCTTAAATACTTGTTCCTACTCTAGGGTTTCTAGGCGTTCGGAGGCGATTTAGGGCTGAAGCGAGTGAAACCGAGGCGGCCAGGGGCATTAGGGACCGAACGGAGGCGAACGAACTCGAGGCCGACCATATGGGTCGGGCCAAGGCCCAAGCCCTCCGACCTTGGCTCGACCTTTTGGCTCGTTTTGCCTCCGGAGTCCATCTTTCGATCCTATTTTTGGGCTCGTGTCGGGTTGTCCTCGTCAGCTTCTTGTACATTGGTGTGGTCCAAAATTACCTATAAACAAGTTTCAATTTAATCTTTTTTTTTTTTTGATGAAATTCAATTTAATATCTTATTTATATCAACATTTTCCAAATTAATCTCTCATCATTTTGTGATTATTAAAATTGACTAATTATAAATTTTCATAGCATAATACCTAGTGAACCGATGAAAATTTAAAGAAAAAAAAAGTTATTGTATACCTTTAGAGAAAGAACTAGAAGCTTTCCTCCCTTGACGACCCTTTTTCTCTTTTTAATATTTTTCAATTCATTAAGTATTATGTTTGATAAGTTTATTTTCAGCCAATTTTAATATTCATTAATGTTAATGGAAAATTAAAAAATGTTAAAATATGAGGAATACAATTGAAAATTTATAAATAATACAAATTTATGATACTTAATAAAATAAACATGTAGCCAATTCAAAACGTTAACGTGGGCGTGCCGGAGTGGTTATCGGGCATGACTAGAAATCATGTGGGCTCTGCCCGCGCAGGTTCGAATCCTGCCGCTCACGGTTTTATTATTTTTAATTTTTTAATTTTTTTTTGGAAAAAATTTAATTTTTTTTTAAAATTTTTAATTTTAAATTAGCACCATATTTTTTTGGGAAGTATTATTATTATTATTAGATATTTTTTTTAACTTATTATGACAATAAATGTATTGGAAAACTAAAAAAAAAAATGTTTTGGAAACTTATTATTGTAATATTGTTGTTTTGTTTGTATATATATATGTATATATTTAACATAGCAAGTCTCGCACACAACCTTAACACTAAATTCTTACATGTTATATTGGTTGCTTGACATATCTAACACTTCCAAGAGGTCAGAGTTTCGAATCCTCCTGCTCCTAAATGCTGTTAAGATTAAAAAAAAAAAAAAGAAAAAAAAATCTTCCACATTTACACCTTTTAAATCGTATATTTTATGATTTAAATTAAAAGTATAATTTATTCAAATTTTAAAACTATTGAGATTCTTACCCTTATAGTCGGATCATCAAAAATAAATATATGGGAGTTAAAAAGAATGTCATAGTACTTTCAAGGAATATTTTTAACTTTGGATAATAATTAAATCAATTTTTCCTTAGCCATTTATTTATTTATTATTTATTATTATTTTTTTTTAGAAGACCTTAGCCACTTTTTAAGATAGTAAGATAAGGTAAGTTATTTAAAAAGATAAAAAATAGTAAAATAAGATATGATTCGATCCCCATTGTTGAACTAAAAAAAATTAAATCTGCTTAAGCTTACCTAACAATAATCTATTTTATATATACACACATATAGTGGCATCGTCAAATCACCTCTAAGTTATAAAAATGATTATCTTTGCACCATCAAACTATATGATCATATGACAATACTAGAGGGATGAATAGGATTGTTTAATAAAATTATTTTTTTGAGAAATTAATTAAATGCTAGAGAGATGAATATGATTCTTTAATAAAGTTAAATTTTTTTTGAGAAATTAATTAAATTAAATTAATCCAAACTAATCAAAACAACACTTTAAAAATTGTTAGAAATATTTAAAAAAATTTTAATCATGCAATCTACTCAAATAAATAATTAAACCGTGAAAATTTAAAGAATAGAGAGAAGGAAATGCACCATTTTTTTTTTTCTCAATTCAACAATGTGAGGGTGAAATTTTAAATCTTTGATCTTTTGGTCAAAAATGTAATTCCTTAACCAATTGAACTATGTTTAATTAGGACTCGTTTGGAAACCTTTTAGTTTAAATGTTTTTCAAGAATGCATTCTTTTAAAAACATTTTAAATAAAAATTGTTTAGAATTTAAACACTCGTATGTTTGGTTACATTTTCTCATAAGTGTTTTTATACCCAAGTTATTATATACTTAACAACTCTTTTTATAAAATTTGCTTTCAAGTGTTTCTCTCAAAATGGTTTATTTCTCGATCTCATTTTGTAAGAAGTTATTTTTAGTAGTTGTCAAACTCTAGAATTTTTGTCAAAATGTTTTTTTTTTTCTTTTGCAAAATTAAATACGTGAAAAGTTAAACCAAACATACTCTAATATAACTTATTTCTCTATATAATTCAAATGCAATAAGTTCAACAAACTCGAAATTTATCTAATTACTCGCGAGTTTATTCGAAACTCGAACTTATTAAAACCGGGAATCAAATATCTTGTTAGAGAATGAACCTTTGGAATAATTCTTTGACCAAAGGAGCCACATCCAATAAGTATCTAAAAAGGTTTCTCCAAATTGAAATAAAAATGAATTAATTTTGTATCACTTGGGATTTCTTTATAGGTGTGAATATGAGATTTGAGAGAAGATGCTTTGTTCCCAATCCCCACTTGGTTACTATCTCATATTCTCATTCTTCTCCATCCTCTCCTCCAAAATTAAAAAATAAAATCAATTATCCACATTCTATCCATAAAATACTATTTTATCATAACCTAAAAAAAACTATTTTACCATATTCAATATATTAATTTTATTAGGGTTCACTTTAAATAAGTTCTTGAACTTTCAATTTTGTTTCAAATAGGTCTCTGAAATTTAAAAAGTATCCAATAGGTTCTTAAACTTTCACTTTTGTGTCGAATAGGTCCCTCAACTTTTAATTTTTTGTCTAATAAGTGTCCATGACTTATTTGACATTTTTTAAAATTCACAAGCTTACTAGATATAAAATTGGAAGCTTAGAGTCTCAATAGGCATAAAATTCAATTTTATATGTAGTAGATTGATTAATTTTTAAAAATTTCGAATATGTCATGGACCTATTAGAGACGAAATTGAAAGTTCAAAGATCTATTAGACATTTTAAGTTCTAGAACCTATTAGAAACAGAATTGAAAATTTAGAGACCTATTAGACACTTTTTAAAGTTCAGGGACCTAATTGATACAGACTTGAAAATACGGGGACTAAACTTGAAATAAAACCTATTTTTTAATTTTAATTTATACATTCTATCCATGGATACTATTTTATCACAACCTAAGAAAAAACTATTTTACCATATATTCAATATTAATTTTATTAGGGTTCACTTTAAATGATTTTTAAATTTTAATTTACACAATGCTATATATTTATCTTCCTAAATATCAAATTTAATTTTTATTAATCTGTATGTATGTTATTCCGAATTGTGAAAGATTCTTCAAAAGGATATCGATATATATCTTTTATCCTCGAAGATATATATATATATTCTTTATGAGTTCTTGAAGAGATGTTTTTTTTTTTGAGGATGTTATTGAAGAGATTTTATAGCATTATATTTCCTATATTAAACACATTTCTCCATATTATGCTTTCAAACCACAACTTTTTTGCATCAAGCTATCTTTTATATCTTCATTTCTTTTCTAGAAGGAAAGATGGACCAAACATGAAATCAAAAAAAGAAAATGAAAGAGATCTTTTTCTTTTTCTTTTTCTTTTTTTTTTTTTTTGAAGAAAAATGAAAGAGATCTAAGTGAATGAAAATGAAAAATAAAGGGTGAATTCTACTTTTTATAATACAAAGAATGTGGGCAAGAGAAACATGAGATGATAAAAAAAATTAAAAAAAAAAAAAATCTAGAAGGAGAGAGAAATAAATGAGGTGGATGGTGGGAGACAATAATAAAGACCTGTCAGACATTTTTTTTTGTTACTTTTAAAAATTAAACTTATAAACCTAAAGAGAAAAGTAATTTTTAAAATTGTGTTTTTATGTTTGAAATTTGAGAGACATACGTGACATCATTTACAATATTATTCATGTATGTGATAATTTATTCTGTAAATGATTTTAACGATTTGTTTTGAGATGAAATAAATATTAGTAACAATGATCTTCATTTTTTATATAATAATTGTAAATAATATAACATACACTTTCTAATTTTTACACATTAGTTGTCACATCAATTTTCATCTTCAGTTGAATAGAAAGGTATTTTTTGAACCAATATCAAAATTTAAGGGATATTTTTTTGGAACAAATTTCAAAGTTCAAAGATAAAAATGAAGCTTTTCACATTTTAAAGACATAATTGGAACCTACCCCAAAGTTTATAGATAACTTGTATAATTTAACTTAAAAAATTGAGAGAAAACCCTCACCATTTTCAAAAATAGAAAATTAAAAGTAAAACTGTGAGTCTTGAACTTCAATGTGAAAGACCCAATTTTATGAAAATATTAATAACAAGTACAAAAATTCACTTTTTAAAATAAGTTAGGTTTTATTACAAGTTTAGTCCCCAAACTTTCACAGTTGTATCAATTAGGTCTCTAAACTTTGAAAAGTGTCTAATAGATCCTTAAACTTTCAATTTTATTTGTAATAGGTCCCTGAACTTAAAAAAATGTTTAATAGATCCTTAAACTTTCAAGTTTGTGTCTAATAGGTCCCTTACATATTCAAGATTTTTAAAAATTAACTGACGTACTATATATAAAATTGAATTTTATGCCTATTGAGACTCTAAACTTCCAATTTTGTATCTAGTAGCTTTGTAACTTTTTAAAAAATATATGTCGAATAGGTCAAAGACTTATTAGACACAAAATTAAAAGTTGAGAGACCTACTAGATACAATAGTAAAAGTTTAGAGGCCTATTAAATACTTTTTAAAGTTTAGAGGCCTATCAAAAGCAAAATTGAAAGTTCGAGGACCTATTTGAAACTTTTTAAAATTCAAGGACTAAATTTACAGTCCTAAAAGTTTAGGGATTAAACATTAATTTAGGGTGTGTTTGGTTTAACTTTTCAAGTGTTTAATTTTGAAAAAAAAGTCATTTTGAAAAAATTTCTAGTGTTTGGCAACCACTAAAAATGACTTATTAGAAAATGTGATTGATAAATAAACCATTTTGAGAGAAACACTTGAAACCAATTTTTTTTAAAAGACTTTTTAAGTATACAATAATTTGTGTATAAAAACACTTATGAGGAAATGCAACCAAATACATGAGTGTTTAAATTATAAACAATTTTTGTACAAAATGCTTTTTAAAAAATGCTTTCTTGAAAAACATTTAAATTAAAATGTATTCCAAACGGACCCTTAACCAATAAGTTGTATACTTTAGGTCGTTACCTTTCTTCATCGGCGTGGGTGTGCCGGAGTGGTTATCGGGCATGACTAGAAATCATGTGGGCTCTGCCCGCGCAGGTTCGAATCCTGCCGCTCACGTTTTCATTTTTTTTTTGGTTAATTCTGAAATCATTCAACAGATATTCCCCCAATCAGTGTAATCACCACCGAATTTCTTACACCCACAAACCAAATATCATTTTTACATGTATCGGACGTTGAAAATTTTGGATCGGACTCATTGATTTGATCGAATCGACACCTCAGATTCCAAAGATAAGTCCCATCCTTCCATTTCCTTTCACCCCATCACAATCATCGATCGCAAAATTTTCATCTGGGTTTCGACGGAATTGACATTGAAACGATTCCTTTCCAATTTCCATGATTTCCCAGAAGAAAATGCCGCCCATCTTCAGGTAAAACCACGCTTGGTCGATCAATCAATGGCTGATATTAATGTACTCGACGTTTTCAATTCCCCTTTTTCTTGTTTGTAAAGTTTTTGAGATATTATTTCGCATCGATTGCACGAGAGTGGTCGTTGAGTGGCTTCAAGTCTCTCTCAACTATGATTGATGACTCTTCTTTTTTCTTTTAATATTATTCGACATCGAAATCTTTTCACAACGTAATCATGGAGAAACGACCAAATGAACCCCCACAACCCATTTTCCCTGGCTCTCAATTTCATTTCCCTTATCCAAATTCGTACTGGTTTTTATTTTAATTTTGGTTTTTTAGGGAGTTTTTATCACATCTTCAATAATGGACTGGTTTGTTTTTATGATAGGGGTTTGAACGAATCTTCCTTTCTTTTTCTTCATGTCTCTGCTATTGAGCCCACCTTTTTCTTTTTCTGGGTTCTGTAATGGAATATGTCAGAAACCTTGAAGTCATTTGTCTATCTGAGTTAGATGGATTAGATAGTTGATGGCATCGGAATCAACTGGGATATTGAAAATTTGGGAGTTAAAAGAGTCGGTTTCTTCTGTTTTTGACATTGAAAATGGCATATCTTAGAGATGAACCTTATCTTGACATCTGCAATATACATGTGGGATCGAAACCCATTTGGGTTTTCTTTCTTTCTTTTTTCTTTCCTTGTTTCTCATAAGTCATTTTCAACTTGCATTTAAAGAAAAGCACTCTTAGGGATTGCCATTGGTTGTGTGGGGAAGAAGAGAACCTGGGTCAGATAATATAGTGCTTGTGAATTTTGCATTATCCATTAAAGCACACGTGGCACAACAAGATATGTCCAATTGGGATCACATGTGGACCACACTTGGCACTTATCCTCCTATGTTCTCACAGGAAAGCATGGATGATATTATTATTTTGTATGCAGAGACTAGAAAGTGAATGTGGAAATTTCCAAAAGAAAATTCCCAAATAAGATCTTTGTTAAACTAATAGGAAGGAGGCGGCTTCTCTTTCTTTCTTTCTTTCTTTTTTCTATTCTATTCTTCTTTTTTCCACCCAGTGATGATGGCACATGGGTGACACAGCAGCAGCAGCCATTGCCTTCTTCTTCTTATAAATAGTGAGTTGAGGAGTCAATTTAGATATATCTCATTCTTAGCAGGTTAGCTCATCTAGTGGATCTTTATAACTTGTAAGCATAGTCTCTTGCTTTCATTTCTCACTCTGCTGATTTCTTTCAATAGGGTGTGGTGGAATCTGAGAGTAATTTTGTTTGGTAAGAAGGAAAGATTTAGAGAAAATGGAGGGAAAGTCTAAAGAATATCAAGCCTCCTCTTTCGTTGCTGATCTTTTCGATGTCAAGGAGCCACCATTGTCATCGGCATCAGGAGTTTTTGCAGCAATCTTTCCATCTCCACAGAAGGTAATGCTGCTCTGCTCCTTTCTACATTGAACTTCCTTCTTTTCAAATAGGTTTAGATTTTGTCACAGAATTCCAAATGACTAGGAAGATACAACTTACAAACGAGGCATTGCATGGTGAGGATTTGGAAATTTTGTTGCATAATGTTAGGAGCATGCTTATTGAAAATCAGCATTTTCTAAAGTTCTATTGCATAAGAGGCCCCCTACGATGTGCTTATTAGCAAGGATATATTTTTCCCCTGAATTCCCTAATTAGCCGAATATTGCAAGTTTTGTTGCAGGAATCTTGTGTAATGTTTTTATTGCAAACCTTCACATTTATTCCATCTTAGTTCTTATATTTCAAATCTTCAGTTCTGATCCTAAAACTTTTATAAATCTTCATCAGTTGTTTTTGTATTATGTTTAATTGAAATCTTTGACCATCTGTTTCCATATTTGGTATCAAACTCGATATATTTGACACAGAATATGATACTGCATGCGCATAATGCCACCTAAAATTTGTACTCAAATGTGATATTAATATGAAATTTTATTGATGTTGATATGGACTAAAATGAGCTTTTATCAAAGTTCAAAACAAAGGACGTTCACACTACAGGGAGGGACCAACATGAGGACTAGAATAAGATTTGAACATGTTATTCCTTGCATTTCATAATCTTCTTTATTTTACTTTTACATTTTTTAAAAAGGGTAATTGTATGGATCTGGATGGTTCAGGTGTCACAGAGCCATTGTGCAAGCATCATCTTTATAACACTTTTATTTTTCTAATTTCAGGGGGGAGGCAGGAATTCTTCTATCTCTGGGGATTGGCTAAAACAAACCAATGGAAATCAACCACGCCACACCAAGCAAGGAAATTCAGGTGTGTGAATTGAAATATCAATCCCATTAAAACTGATGGACAGAAGGGTATGATATGCGAATTCACAAACCACAGGAATGGATTGTTTGAAGCCATTTTAAAAATTTATGAGTGTAATTTAAAAAACAGTAAACTTCAACAGTATAATTTGCAATTATTTCTCAGAATGTAAAGATAAGAGCAAAGAGTGTGAGGCACCACTAAAAAAAAAGCAGACCACAGGGATGTAATTCTCAATTCTCAATTTTATGCCATTCCCAAGAAACAAGAAATCAAGTTATACCTAACAAAAACCAGATCTGATAATTTCAAGGAGGGAGCTTGGAGCCTTGTCATCTGAGTTCATCTCTATACTATGGAGGACAAGATGGCTACTCCCAGGCCCCATCAGCTGGACCATCCCCACCTCCACCTCCCACTGTGAGTATACTTTTTTTTTTTTAAATCAATTTGGATCATTCCCAAAGGTTTGAGCTTTGCTGTGAATTGTGATGTTTATCAAACTGATCAGAAAGTGAAAGTAAAACTGATTGTTCTTCTGTTTTTTGCCAATTCATTGATGACCCAGTTGAAGAAAAGTGGGGCAGAAGATGATCCAAATGGAAACAACTCTCAAACTGCTTCTAGGGGAAATTGGTGGCAAGGTAATAATGTAATGGATGAAGTTCTTGAAATCTGTTTTCTGATCTATTTTAGTGTCTGATTTCAAATGCTTTTGTAGGTTCCCTTTATTATTAGGACCTCTGCCTTGCCTTGGTGGCGCATGAATTCCCCCCTATTTTATAAGGTATGTCTATGCCATTGATTACTTACCTTATGCTGTCATTTTGTCTGCATAAATGCATATTTCAAAGCCTTCTTGTTAGTCACGATAAGTCAGAGTGAATTTGAGAGGTTTATTCGATGATGCTGCGTTTACTTTACCTCTCATGATTGAACTGTCCTTGAAATGTTAGAATCCACAATCAGTGACACTGGTTGTTTGAAAATGAAGTATCGAACTGAGCTTGATTTGACTAAGAATAAGGTCGAGCAAGAATGAGACTTGTCTTTCTTAGTCAAAAGTTGATTCACTATCAGTTACTTTATATTTAGTGATGATTCCTTGAGCTGGGAGCATAAAAGTTATTTGTACCATAGAGAATTCAATTGGAACCAACGTTAAACTTCCATCGTCCATGTCTTTTCACCCACTTGATATTATGAAGCTTAGAAGCTGCTTCGTTTTGGACCCACTAATATACCAAATAAGTAGGAAATATTCAAACATTTAGTCAACTTTTTATTTAATCTATTGAGTTTATTTATTAAATCCCATATTACTTTTATATGTCACTCTTGTGGCAAGAGTTTGAGAAGATTTAGGTGTGTTTGGTGATGTTGTCATTTCTTGTTCTTGTTTTTAATTTCTAACTTAAAACTCTTATCCTTAGTACATGAAAATTTACAAGTGAACAACTTACGTCCAGTTTGATAACCATTTGAGTTTTTAGTTTCTTGGTTTTTGAAGACTAAGGTTATAACACTACTTCTATCTATGGATTATTTGTTTAATTTTCTACTTTTCCAAATGTTTTCCAAATCCAAGTCAAGTTTTGAAAACTATTTGGTTTTTGATTTTTGGAAATTAAGCTTATAAGCACTACTTCCACCTATTGATTTCTTAATTTTGTTATCTACCTCCTACCCATGTTTTCAAAAACCAAGCCAAGTTTTGAAAACTAAATAAAGTAGTTTTCAAAAACTAGATTTTGTTTTTTGAATTTGGCTAAGAATTCAAATGAGACTTTAACAAAGATGAAAACCATTGTAAGGAAATTGGGAGAAAACAAGCCTAATTTTCAAAAACCAAAACCCAAAAACCGAAATCCAATTGGTTATCAAACGGGACCTAAAAAAGTAGTTTTTAAATTTTTTTTTTTTTTTTGGAATTTGGCAAAGAATTTAAATGTTTTCTTGAGAAAGATGAGAACCGTTGTATAGATAATGTAAGAAAATAAGCACAATTTTCAAAAACCAAAAGGTTATCAAACGGGATCTAAAATATAAAACCATACCTCAAGGAACTTTACATCAAACATTACAAAAATCATCCCTGATCTGTGTCAATAGCAGAGGAGAAGAATGGAATTTTGCTTATTCCTCCTACTCCCCCAACCAATCTCTTGACTTTGTGGAAAAGTTGTGTCATTTCTTCCCAACCATATATTCTTTAGTGTTGATTTAATAGACATTGACCAATAGAATCTCTGCTTTCTACCTTAAAGGATGGCTGCAAAGCATTTGAACCATACTTCCATCTAAAGAGAAGGTGGAAGCCCCTGAAATAATCCAAAAATTTATTAAGTTAAGAGACACCTAATCTTGATGTTATAAGGAAAAAGGCATAAAAGATCCATACCTCTGTTTCTTATGTTTTAAGAAATATTTCTAAAGTTATATATAGATTTTTGAAAAAGAAAAAAGAAAAAGAAAAGAAAAAGAGAAGATTTTCTATTTCCTGCTTTTCAATTCTTAAATACATAACTAAAAATAAATGATGTGTATCTAACCGATAGGTAAAATTTAGATGGCATTATGATTTTGAGTACTCTCGATACCATGGGTCGACCAATTCATCGGTTTGGTTGGTCGGTTTGAGGTAGCATCACGAGTTAAAAATCTTTAACTAATGTGATGCGGTAGTTTGAGGGTTGATGAAGGGATGTGGGCTGGGATAATTTGTATCCCACACCAACTTTTGTTTCGATCGGTTTGGACGGTTTTATCGGTTTTAAGTTGTTCTCCTATCGCATACGCTTGTAATGAGCACATAACTGTTTTTTGTGGTAGAGTTGCAAGATTTTATATCTCAGAATACCTTTGTTCTTTTGGGTGCAGGGATTCATAAAGCAGCAAAGCCAGATGGAGATTTGAAGTTGGATTTACATTACATTGTGTATATCATTTCAAATTTGTTGTTTGGTTCTTACTTTTACTTTGAAAATGGTGTGGAGTTTT
Organism: Luffa aegyptiaca; assembly: GCA_017139565.1. Taxonomy (NCBI): domain Eukaryota; kingdom Viridiplantae; phylum Streptophyta; class Magnoliopsida; order Cucurbitales; family Cucurbitaceae; genus Luffa; species Luffa aegyptiaca. The sequence goes on along the minus strand of CM029404.1, from coordinate 1,599,325 downwards.
CTGTATTTTCTTTTCTCTAATTCCTCTTTTATAAAAAGCTTTGCTGTTTCTTATCTTTGTTGTCTATGGTGGAAACCCCACACAAAGAAACCTTCCTAACAATTCCCTAATAATCATATTTAGGGAAACATGGAATATAGTTATAATTAAATTATGAATTTAGTCGTTACATCCTCGATTCAGGTCTAAACTTTAAAATTTTTAATTACATCAAATAAAACCTATGATTTAGGAAATAGTCATTTATGCCCACATGATCTAAATGTTAGAACTCCAAGGACACAATAGTACAACCTATAGAACAGTTCCTGTTCAACTAAGGCCGTAGTACTTGTGAAAAAAAAGGGGAGAGATCAATATTTAATGTAGTATTAAACTTACTCCTAAATATTTGTATCGACATGTAGAATTATATGAATTTGTTTATAATTATTTGAAGGTCAAGTTATGATATCTTTGCATCGTATTCATATATCGAATGTAATTTTTAAAAAACCACTAATTTCTTTTTACCAATAATCTAAAAATCTTATTAGAAGTAATTTAAGAACAAAGGTAGAATTTATTTCCAAGAACAATTCCGCATTAGATTTTCTTAAAATCCAAATAACCTCTTTTAAATTGTTAAAGCATTCTCCTCTTAAGTTTAATTAGTCATTAAAAAAATTAATTAGTAACTAAATAAACTTAAATATTTTTAATTAAAATGATATATGAAGAAAGAAAATTGATATGATGCTAGACAAAGTAATATTTTTTAAAATACGAAGAAAAATATGACAATTTTCTAAAGTATTTTAAAATATATAGAGGTTTCTTAGTCGTAAATTTCAACCACCCATAAGAGATAAAATGATAGTGATTCAAAGACATGTTAGCGGATTCTTCAACCTCGAAAGTGAAAGAGTGATTTCTAACCAGACAATTTCATACATCATACTTCAAAGATATAATTTCAATTTTCTAACAAACAAAAACTAACACATTATTTGCAAATGTTTCCAAATTACTATCACATTCATAAATAATTTCAAAAACTCTATAATTTTACAATATATATACATATATTCTTAAAACTACAACCTAAATAATTAACTAAACATTGATATAAATTATTTTTTTAAAAATTGTAAATGAGAGAAAAAAAAGGGATATACTAGCGCGTGAAGGCGTGAAGAACAAGAGCGATGTAAATGAAAAGCGCCAACGGAACCAAACTCACCAACGGCACGGCGGCCGCCACCGTCTCCCACCGCCGGCAACCGAAAGTCCCCAATTTTATCTGAACCAAATTCAGCAGCGCCGCCACCAAAAACCCGCACCCGAGAACCGACCCGACTGCCGACGCCACCATCCCCACTCGCAGCGCCGGCGCGTGGGCCACACCCTGCCCTCCATCGCCGCCGCTGATGATCCTAATCGCCTGCTTCAGCGCCGAGGCGACCAGGCTGGAGAAGAGGAAGCAGCTGAAGGAGTACACGTGGCAGGCGATGAGGCTCTCGGCGACGGCGGCGGTGGCGGCGCAGGGGCCGTCGTCTCCGTCGTCGAGAAGGTTGGCGGCGGGGTCGGCGGTGGGGTACCAGGCGACGCCGAGGAAGACGGCGAAGGTGAAGAGGGAGTTGACGTTGACGATGCCGTCGAGGGCCATGACGTGGATTCTGGTGGAGGTGGAGCGCCGCCGTGGGGTGCCGGACATGGCGGTGGCCGGCGGCGGAGATGGAGGAGCAAAATGAAGACAAAAAAACAAAATTAACTTGTGAATGTATAATAAAAATAATTGAAACTTTGTTTGTTTTTTGTTTGGTCAGATTGGCGGTGGCGTTAGTGTTTCTTGAAAGCAACCAAAAAGAGTGGCGTCCAAGTAAGAAACATGTCGGAATACTGTTTCTCTTATTGGTAGTTTTCTAAAGGATGTTGATTCCCTTGCCCAACTAAAAAGCTCATTTGTTCGGGATAGTTCACTAGTAATTGATATGTATATGATCCAAAGTTAGAGGTTCAAATCTCTCCACTTTGACCAAAATGAGCATAGCTTAATAGTAATTAAGACTAAAAGGTCAGAGAGCTAGGTTCGAATCCTCCACTCGAAATGTTGTTGAACTCAAAAAAAAGAAGAAAAAAAAACTCCACCTTTTTTTTTAGAACAAAAAAAAAAAAAAAAAAGAAAAAGAAAATTCCACCTTGAATATTGTTGAACTCAAAAAAATAATCATAATAATAAGATAATTAAAAACCTACTTTTTTTTTTGTTCAAAATATCGGTTGATATATATGTAAGTTGAAGGTTCGTAGCAATATTAAGTCAATATGTTTGATATCTAATATAAATATTTATGGAAGATAAAAGATATCATCAATTAGTTACCAATACGAATATAAGTACTAAGAATAAGACTTGTAACTTATTTATATAGTGGTTGTCAAAAAAAAAAAAAAAACTTATTTATTAATTTAAATAGTTTGTATTTTTTTTTTTAAGAATATCTATACATATATCGATACATACTTGTAAAATTAAAATATGGTATTGACATCGACATGGATATTTCAATCCTTGACTATTAAAGGATGTCTTTGGTTTTCAATCTAGATTGAATTTTTTGTTTTGTAAGTTACTCTATTAAATGAATTTAGTGAACTAATCTTTTGCAAGATTTATCTTTGTGTCAACTCCCTCATGTCGTTGCAAGAACTTGTACCTTTGTCCCTGGTGCTACTTCCAATGGAAATTGACTCTTCACAAACGTATTGTATTACTAAAAAGAACTCAAAGAAGTTGAAGAGACAGTCTCAAAAGAAACAACCCTACCTTTGGGCCTCTCCTTCACCTCGTAAACTTGATAAAGTGGCTACCTCATTCACACCTTTCTGTAGGTCAAGATCAACATCTAACCTTTGCATCGATGTTTGGCAAGGTGGGTCATTTAGATACAATTTTTTTTTTAAAAAAAAAATTGCTACCAAACATCTAAGTATCTCTTTTGTTAACATTTGATTTTTTGTTTTTGGTTTTGAAAATTAAGCTTATAAGTAGTTAACAAATAGAGCCTAAATTTTAGTTCATTGATATTTTTCATGACATTTTGTATATCAATCTTGACATAAGAGGTAAATGAACAAAATAATAGAATGATTCACTTAATTAGGTCCATTTAATAACTATTTCAATTTTGATTTTTAGTTTTTAAAAGTTATATGTTTTTTTTTTTTAAATTTTTTTACCATTAAATATTTGAATTCTTAACCAAATTTTAAAAATAAAAAACAAAATTAATTTTGAAAACTACTTTTCACCGTTTTCAAAACTTGACTCCGTTATTAAATGAAGCTTTAGAATTCTTTCATTATTTTTTTTAGTTCAACATGTGGGAGCAAAGATTATAACATCAAACATTTAGAATAGATGTCAAATTGTTAATCCACTTAAATATTTATTATTGATTTAAGCATTTTAATTTTTACTAGATTTTTTATTACCCTAACTTTTTAAGATTCATATAATTAATAAAATATTATTATGAAATGTTAAACTTAACTAACATTTCAATTTAGCTGGAGTGTTCCAATAATACATCTAATGATTCTTATTGTTGATATATATATATATTTTTTAGTACATCAACATTTGAAGGTGGGGGATTCGAACCTCCGACCTCTTGGTTGAAGGTACATGCCAATTATCGCTGAACTAAGCTCACTTTGGCTCATATTGTTGATACCTTGTTTTGTTTTGTTTTTTTTTTTTCTTTTTTTTTTTTTTTTTTTTTAAATAATTATATTTTGTTACATAGTTTGTTGCTCCCCTCTCCCTTATACCAAATATATGTCTAGATTCACCCTTGGTTACACAATAATATAGACAGTATTTTAAAGGAATAATATTCCATTTTGTATTTTTTTTTTAAAAAATAAAATATAGGCCAGGCTACAAATTTCCAAAATATGCAAATAATTTGAAGTTTAAAAAAATATCTCAAACAAAATTTATGGTGGGTTCTCACATTCTCAATTGTAAGAAAGACCTTGAAAATTTCCAAAATATCTTATCACACAATATTATAAACCCTATCTCCAATTCTGCACACCAAATTTTGTCTCTCTCTCCTTTATTTATTTATTTATTTATTTTAATAATATGTGGTGCGGGAGATTCAAACTACAACCTTCTTGGTCATTAGTACAGTACAAGTACAAACTTTATGCCAGTTGAGCTATGTTCATGTTGGCTTCTCTCTTCTTTATTTATCCATATTAAACCTCCAATCTCCATAATTTTTTTTGATAATGTATATATCATGTTTTTTTTTTTTTTTTGTGTAACAACATGTAGAGGTGACGATTCGAACATCTGACCTCTTAATTGAGAGCATATATTTCAATCAGTTGAGTTATGTTCACAATAACAACATATATATCAAGTTTTTTTTTTTTTTTTTTTTTTTTTTAAATAAAAAAAAACGCCTGTTTTGAAATTGGAAATTTATTTTATTTTATTTTATTTATTATTATTTTTACCTTCCTTTAGTAATGTTGAACATTTTTTTTTCTATTCCAATAAATGATATGATACTCATTTGGAAAACTCATCATTAGTTTGATTATTATTGTTTGATTATTATTAAGGACAATATTTTATAAAAAAAAATATTATTAAGGACATGGATTTAATTCAAGTCTTCATTTGAATTTCAAATAAGCAATGAGATTTGTTTTTTTTTTTTTTTTTTTTTTTTTTGAGTTCAACAACAATTGGGGTACTGTTCAAACCTTTGACCTCTTAGTTGAGGGTACATGCAAATTATCACTAAGCTATGTTCATTTTGGCCAATGAAATTTGATTGGGTGGTATTTATGTTATGTTCACAAAATTAAATAATATATATCATGGAACTTTTTAATGACTATTTTTGAAATATATATCTGAACGTTTTAGCCATGAACCTCGACGATCTATTAAATATAGTCATAGCTATTGTTTTTCCACACTCTTTTCCAATTAATGGAAATATAAAGAAGGAATTCCAATTTTGGAGATGTTTATGTCTTATATTGATAACACAATAATAGAGGAGAATATAATAAGAGCAAGAAAAGTTGAATTAGAAGTGTGAATATCTCTAGTGGGGATGGCACTATGAAAAATTGTGATAAAAGATTAATTAAGAATTAAAACCACACATAAACTTAGAGTACATTTTTGGATTTGTGTGCTAGGGTCCATCATCTATCTCATGTAAAATCTTTCACATCCACACCACATATATTTCTACTTTGTGTGTGAATACCAATTTCATTTAAGTGGCTTTGATAGAGACCTCTAGTTTGTCAAAACACTTTGAAACCTATCATGTGCTTGGATTAGAAAGCCCACTAACAAAAGTGACTTCTTTGAGAGAGAGAGATTTTGACTATACTTTATGAGCTATATGGAGATAATTCTCTCTCTCTCTCTCAATTTTATATTTTGTGATGGTGGCTTTTTTTAGTTTATTGTTTTTGAAAATTAAGTTTGAAACCAAGCGTTTCTTGGTTTAGAAATGTTGAATCTCGTCTTAATCATAACTTTTATTTCAAGATCTATTTGGAGTAAGTTCCTTAAGCTTGGACAGGCCGAACATTTAGTACATGTCGCTATTCTTGCATCTAGGGGAGAATATGGTTGTTAGGGACTACCGGACACACACATATCTCCACAATGGTATGATATTGTCCACTTTGGGCATAAGCCCTCATGGCTTTGCTTTTGGTTCACCCAAAAGGCCTCATACCAATGGAGATACTAGTCCTCCCTTATATAAGCCAATGTGGGACTTTGGTCGCACTCCCAACAATCCTCCCCTCGAACAAAGTACCATCGAGCCAGCTCAACCACGGATCTCCTCATGACTACTTCAAGGCTCACAACTTCTTTGTTCGGCACCCGAGGATTACACCCGACACGGCTCTAATACCACTTGTTAGGGACTACCGGACACACACATATCTCCACAATGGTATGATATTGTCCACTTTGGGCATAAGCCCTCATGGCTTTGCTTTTGGTTCACCCCAAAAGGCCTCATACCAATGGAGATACTAGTCCTCCCTTATATACCCATGATCATCCCCTTATCTGGCCAATGTGGGACTTTGGTCGCACTCCCAACAATGGTCAATGGAATAATTTCTTAGATGTATTACTACATCCCTAAGGATTTGAACCACTTTTTACATGCTAATGGAATCTTTATGCTCAATAGCGCCCAATTAAAATAATAATTTATTTGGTACTTCTGAAGGAGAAGGAACTACCATTCTAACCCTTTTCAGGGGATTATTCCATTTGCAAACGAAAAATTTATGGCTGACTTATATGGCTCATCATCATTTAGTTATTGCATTTATTTTTCTTGTTTTCCTAGTCTAATTAACTACATTGATCTTAGTAAAAGGTGCTTTAGATGAACGTGGTTCCAAATTAATGTCGGATAAAAAGAATTTTTTGTTATAGTTTTCCTTGTAGTGGTACGAGACGAGGTGGTACTTGTGATATTTCAACCTGAGACATCTTTTATTTGGCATTTTTTTTGGATTAAATACCATTGGATGGTTACTTTTTATTAGCACTAGGAAGCACATCAGATTATGGCAGGGTAATGTTTCACAATTTAATGAATCTTCCACTTATTTGATCATGGAATGATTTTAAGATGTAGGTTAAAGAACAAAATTAGTTGGAAATAAATAAGTTTGATTTAAGAAACAAAAAACTAAAATAATAATAATAATTTCATCAAATTATAAGTTTAGTCTTTAAACTTTCAGGAATTGTGTCAATTTGATCCCTGAACTTTAAAAAATGTCTAATAGGTCCTTGAACTTTCAATTTTGTGTCTAATAGATCTCTGAACATTAAAAATGTCTAATAAGTCTCTAAATTTTCAATTTTATGTCTAATAGGTCCCTGACATATTCAAGATTTTTAAAATTAACCAATCTATTATATATAAAATTGAATTTTATGCCCATTAGAGCCCTAAACTTCCAGTTTTGTATCGACTTGTGAATATTTTAGAAAATGTCAAATAGGTCAAAGACTTATTAAACACAAAATTGAAAGTTGAGAGACCCATTGGACACAAAAGTGAAAGTTTAAAGACCTACCATATACTTTTTAAAGTTCAGGAATCTATTAGACACAAATTAAATTGAGAGTTCAATGACCTATTTAAAACTTAAAGTTCAGGGACTAAACTTGTAATTCAAACCTAATAATTTTTAACTCTAGCATTTGTATTTTTGTACTTTTTCTTTGTATTTTAAAACTACTTTCACTTACTAAAAATAATTAATTTTCTAAACTTTAACTCACTTCCAAGTATACATATTTTTGGTCCCTAGCGAAAATTAGACAAATTTAGTCTAGATTTAAAATTAGAATTTTGTCCCCATGCTTTGATATAATAAACCTCATTAAATAGTCTTTATCGCTTACTCAATTGGTTAGAATTTCTTCTCTATATCTCGGCTATGTACTCAATATGTTGTGCCTTCTAATGGCCACATAATCGATTCATTGGTAAGTTCTAACGGTAGGGACAAATTTAATGAGGTTTTATCAAACCATAGTGACAAAATTCTTATCTTAAAACCAAAGGAACTAAATTCTAATTTTCTTTGCAAACCATAAGAATCCAATTTGTAATTTAACCTAAAAAAATTAGGAAGGACAAAAAATTTATTATTGACATATTTATTAACCTAATGTTTATATATACTTAAAAGTTAAAATTTCAATTTGATTCCTAAAGTTTCATATTTAAACTTTCAAAATTTCAATTTTAGTCTCTAAACTTGAAAAAATAAAAATGGGCTAAATTATAAAAAATACCCCTGAACTATAGGGTTTGTTTAAAAAATGTCCCTGAACTTTAAAAAGTTTAAAAAATATCCCTGAACTTTACAAAACGTTTCAAAAATACCCCTGAACTTTACAAAATATTTTTGGATGGGAACTGTTAAAAATGTTTCAAAAATACCATTGCCGAAAATCTAGTCAAACTCTTGGGATGATGTGTTGAAAGAGAAGAAAAGCTCCTAATGTATGAATACATGAAAAATAGGTAAAGCTTCTCATTAATTTTCATGGAAGAAGAATTTGCGGTGAGAGAAGGAAAAACAAAAAAGAAACATTTTCTAATAAGGTTATTTTTAAAATCTTTTGAAAGTTAAAGAGTATTAATGAAACTGAAATTTTTAATTGTTTCCATTCAAAAATTAACGACAAGGGTATTTTTGAAACATTTTTTAAAATTCAGGGGTATTTTTTAAACTTTTTAAAGTTTAGGACCATTTTTGAAACAAACCCCATAATTCAGGGGCATTTTTTATAATTTAGCCATAAAAATTTTAGTTGTTGCTATTTGTAACACCCTCAACTTAGGATTCAAACCATAACTCGAGCCATTCCAGCATGCTTTTTCCTCACTCACATGCGCGCTTTCTAGGAAAATTCCAAGATGGTCACCCAACATAAGATTACTTCAAGCGAAACACGCTTAATTATTTTAGAGTTCTATGATTGAGCTATTAAAGAGAAAATTGCACCTTATTGAAATAGGTAGTAACTATAATTCTTTTAAGCTTATCTTGACCATACTTGCATATCCTTAGGATCCTTCTCATTCGGATGTAGTCTCGATTCATTCATGTATTCCTCCTCTACTTGAACATAACACCTAAAAAATCATTTTTTAAAAATAAGTACCAGATTCATTAAAATTTAAAATCAATTTGATACAAATTATGTAAAATCAATTTTGTTTTTTCAAATTCTAAGCTATTTTTTTCCTTATATTTTTCATTTCTTAAATTTCTAACTTTTTCCTTGCAATCTTCTAGTATACTATTCCTATGTAATGTATATATACCTATTTTCAGATAAAATGAAAGATTAGTCCAAATTTTGGTATCAACTATAGATATGGAGAGAGTTCTTCAAGAAAATGCATAGGATCTATATTTGAATTATCTAAGGAGTGATAGGAGAACATGCAAGAAAACAAGTTTTCATGTCATGAATTCCATTAAGTTCACCTTAAGGACAAAGGGTATCCATTCAAACTCAAAAAAGCAATTTTCCATTCTATTATGTTTTGTGATGACGATAAATGACAAAACGTAAGGACACACTATTCCAAATGTTGGAATATTTATTCCTAATATATATGTAATTTCATATGGACAATTCTATGTTACATTATTAAAAAGAGTTTCAATGTCAACACAAAAGTTCTTATCAACTCACATGAAGATCAAAATTTGTCATCCAAACATTAAAAAAAATATTTTTTATAAAGAGGTTTTACTTTAATCAAGGTCTAGTTCGTTAAATATATATATATTTTTTTTTATTTTTTATAAATTCAACTTATATAATTCTTGTTTTTTCTTTCTTTTTCTCCATAATTTTTTATAAAGAATTACCCATGAGGCGATAAACTATCTTATTATGCCATTTCTTTATCAAGTTTAATTTACAACTTTTATTTCAACTAGTTAAAAGACCCGTGCAATGCACGTAAATTTCATTGTTATTTTAAGTTAATTTATAATGGATATGAAAGTTTAACTTAAGTGTATCTTTCTTTTTCAAAAGTCAAAACTATGTATATTTTGTTTGTTTGTTTGTTTTTTTTTTTTTAAATTTTGTTTGTTTTATTAACCATCGATTCTATTTTAACTATATAATTTTTAATTTAATTTAGTTATTTTGTTTGGAAAAGAAAGCATAGCTCCACAATATAGAATTTCTAAAATAGTATATTGAAAAAAAAACAATAATAATATATATGATCAAAACTAAACCTTATTTATTTATTCATTAGACATATTTTAAGTTTTTTTTTTATTATTATTTTATTATTATTTTTTATTTTTTTATATATGACAGTCATATCATGTCAATCATGTTTGACAAAAGAAACAAATTAATTTTGGATATCTACTAATTAGTTATTAAATGTAATAGAATTTTAATAAGGTTTCTTTATGCAATTACTCTTTAGATTTATTTTGAAATTATGTAAAATATTTATTTATTTATAAATATACTTTACTATTTATATATTTTTTTCAGGTTTCTTCCATCTATTTTACAATTTCTTTGTCTTCTATCTACTAATTCACAAGTTTAAAAAGGACGTTCTCTTTCACAACTTCATTGTTTTTCTTCTCTTCCAAGTCACCACTAAGTAAAGGGTAATAAAGTTTCTCTGCTACCCATATACTCTTTATATGCTCATAATGTTGCAAACGAATTAGAGTTTGAAACAACAGAAAACAAGCATTTAACTTGGACTTTACTGCGACGTCTCAATGACTGCCCCACCAGGCCTGGATGGTAGCAGGTGATTTGAATGCTATAACCAAAGAAAGCGAAAAAGATGGAGGGGGAGTTTTTGATTGTAATCAGAGTAGAAATTTTGTGAATGCCTTAAATGATTGTGCTTTGAAAGATCTTGGTTTTATAGGCAATCGTTTTACCTGGATGAACAAACAACCAGGAGCTGCGTTTATACGCAAACGACTGGATCGAGGTGTTGGTAATGTGGATCTGTTATCTCTTTATAATGTTATTAATATTAATCATCTTGGGTTTTTGTCTTCAGATCATAGGGTTCTTGAAATTTGCCTCCTCAACCATCTCCTAAGTGGCCAAAGTTGGAGAAAAGTTCGTCATTTTAAATTTGAAGAAGCATGGACTCTCCACGAGGATTGTGCATCAATTATTCAAACAGGCTGGAATAAGGGTAGGGGGGAAGACTCCCCGGAGGATCTTCTCACCCGCATTCGCAGTGTATCAGAGGAATTAAAGAGGTGGGGAAGAAATAAAACAGGAAAATATAAAGAAAGAATAGCAGAGGTGAAGGGACGAATTGAGATGTTATTGGAAGATAGGTTGGGGGATAGAGCTTTGGAGCACCTAAAAATGGAAGAGAAACATTTAGATTACATCCTTCAAGAGGAAGAAATTTATTGGAAGCAGCGCTCTCGAGAGGATTGGCTAAAATGGGGAGACCGAAATACTAAATGGTTTCATTCCAAGGCAACCCAAAGGCGTCAGAGAAATAAAATCCAGTCTATAAGCGACTCTTCAGGGCATTGTTTGGATAAAAGGGAGGATATTGAACGAATTTTCCTTTCTTATTATACTGAACTTTTTAAATCTTCTCCTCTGAATGTGCAGGCTATTGAAGAAATTTTAAAGGTTACCACGCCTAGAGTGACTGCTGACATGAATGCAAATCTAGACAGGGTGTTCGTAGCGGCAGAAGTGGAGGAAGCTCTAAAACAAATGCATCCAACCAAACCTCCTGGATCAGATGGGTTGCCAGCTATCTTCTATCATAAATACTGGCACATTGTGGGGGAAAAGCTTACCAACACATGTCTCCATTGTCTTAATGAGGGGACCATTCCTGATCAATTCAACAAGACAACAATCGTGCTCATTCCTGAGAAGAAAAACCCAAGCACGGTGACTGATTTCCGTTCTATTAGCTTATGTAATGTGTGCTATAAAATAATAGCTAAAGTGCTTGCTAACAGATTGAAACCGATTCTGCAATTAGTTATCTCTGATAATCAAAGTGTTTTTGTTCCTAGTAGGCTTATAGCAGATAACATTATTGTAGGTTATGAATGTTTGCATTTTATGCGACGGAATAAATCTAAGAATAATAATTACGCCTCTATTAAGCTGGATATGAGCAAAGCGTATGATAGAGTGGAATGGATTTTTCTTAGGAAAATGATGGCAAAAATGGGCTTTAGTTCTTCTTGGATAGATAGAATTGGTATGTGTATTGAATCAGTTTCTTTCTCACTTCTCATTAATGGAAAATGTACTGAAATCTTTACGCCCCAAAGGGGCCTTAGACAGGGTGATCCTTTATCTCCTTATTTGTTTCTCTTATGTGCTGAAGGCCTATCCAACATTCTTTGGAATGCTGAGATTTCAGGTAAAATTACAGGTCTCCGGATTGCTCGAACGGCTCCTGCTATTACTCATCTCTTTTTTGCAGATGATAGTTTGCTTTTTCTCAAAGCCAAGAGGGAGGAGTTCAGTGAGATGCAGAGACTTTTAAAAGTCTACGAGGAAGCGACTGGCCAAATTGTCAACTTCGATAAATCAGCAATTGTGTTCGGAGCAAACAATAAAAAGGATGAACAGTTTTTTCTAGCTGACATTCTGAAAGTCAAGATAGTTCCAGACCATGGGAAATATCTGGGTTGCCCATCCTCTTTGTCAAAAAACAAGAAGGTTACAATGAACTATATAAAGAACAAAGTTCAAAAGGTCTTACAAGGCTGGAAAGGCAATATGTTCTCATCAGCTGGGAAGGAAGTGCTCCTAAAAGCAGTGGCACAGGCGATCCCCACTTATACTCTCTCTTGCTTTAAGCTTCCACAGGGGTGTTGCCATGATCTGAACAGAATGATGGCTAATTTTTGGTGGGGAAGCTCTGAACAGGGAAGGAAAATTCATTGGTTGAAATGGAGCATAATGACAAAGCCAAAAGACAGAGGAGGCATGGGTTTCAGAGATATAGGCATTTTCAATAAAGCTCTCTTGGCTAAGCATACATGGAGAATTATGCAAAAGCCACAATCCCTACTAGCTACAACTTTAAAGGCGAAATATTTTCCTAAAGAAAATTTCCTTCAGGCTAAGTTGGGGAGTCGACCTTCATATACCTGGCGTGGAATTCTTTGGGGTAGAGAGCTAGCCATGAAAGGGGGTAGATGGAGAATTGGAAACGGAGATACCATAGATATATTTGAGGATAAATGGATCCCGAGGGAGAAAACTTTCAAGTTGCTCTCATTGCCACGTCCATTGACTGACTACTGGGTTAAAAGTCTATTTTCAGGTAGTCAATCTTGGAATATCAATTTACTAACAGATCTTTTTGTTCAGGAAGATGTGCAGGAAATCAAAGATATCCCAATTGCTGGTGTAAATCACCCAGATTGTTTCTTCTGGCATTACGACAAACGGGGGAGGTACACAGTCAAGAGCGGGTACAAGCTTGCCTTGGAGGATATCCATGCGGCGTCTCCATCCTCTGAATCATCAATATTTAGCTGGTGGAAGGCCTTATGGAAATTTCCTATACCAAACAAAATAAAGATCTTTATGTGGAGAGCCAGCCTCAATATTTTGCCCACCAGGATGAACATCCTCAAACGCCATGTTCCATGTGATCCAACATGCCCTTTGTGTGGAAAAGAGAATGAAACAACACTCCACGCGTTATGGGAATGTAAGAAGGTAAAAAAGCACTGGGCTCATTGGAGCTCAGTGCAAACCTTAGTCAGAGATCACTTTATTAATCCTATTGACTTTTTTTGCAGGGCACATGAGCTTCTTTCTACTACAGATATGGCGATTTTCGTGACTGTTTTGTGGACTTTGTGGAACCGACGAAACAAAGTGGTGTTTCAAGAAAATGAAGTTCAACATTGGCAGGAAGACGACCTGATCGACTGGGCTTCAAACTTCATCATGGAATATAGCGAGGCCCAAAAAACGAGCCATGCTAGCGGAGAAAGATTGAGGCATGTAGACAATGTCCCCTCCAATATTTGGACTCCACCTCCTATCAACCAGTTCAAACTGAATGTAGATGCAGCAGTCATCGACATGAATGTGGGCTCAGGAATGATCATTCGAAATAACAAAGGGGAGACAATGGCAGCAGCAGAGTGTTACAGGGAAATAAGATGTTCAGTTGAATGGGCAGAAGCAAAGGAGCTTATTGATGGTGTCCAACTAGCTCTTGACGCAGGCATACAACCAATTTGGGTAGAAACAGATTCACAGATAGTTTGGAATCTTCTTAACGATCGGGATCAACACTTCAATGAGATTGCTCCTCTCATTCAACACCTAAAGCAATCACAGCTCTCCCATCATATTCGGGGTTTTCTGTTAACGCCAAGGGAGGGAAATAGAGTTGCACATACACTAGCCGTTCACGCTCGCACCACCAAACATAACGAGGTTTGGTTAGAAGATTGTCCTCCATGGGCTCATGGCATTCTTGCTCAAGAGATGCCAACCACAGTGGTCACACATTAGTTTTTGTCTCTTTTTGTTCGTTTGTTTCTCTTAAAAAAAAAAAAAAAAGAATTAGAGTTTGAAACTTTACAAAAGAGTTATGTTATATGTTCATTTATTATTATTTTTTAAAAATTGTTGATGAGAAACTAAGGTTTTTATTTTTTACCATAATAAAAAATATTTTGAGTAAAATAACTAAGCAAAATGATTTTCCGTTGTTTAAACACTTTGTTTGTATACTTAATGTAAAGGTTTTGTCGAATTTGAATGATAAACACATGGAGATTTTATGGAATGAAATTGAAGAAAAGAAGAGTTTATAAGATAAATTACAAAATTTTCAAAAAGAAATTAAAGCATTCAAATGATTGAAGACTTACAATTTCATATGATTGTGGATTCTCGTTGGTTTCCCTTCATGGAGTGGCGGGAACGTACGAAGAAACTTCTAAGAAAAAAAGTGAAAAAGAAATAACAATTTTACACTAATACGTTTATTTTATATATATACTATTGATACTTTTTGGAAAGATATGACCAATGACCAGTTTTTTAAAAATATATTTTAATTTAAATCATTAAATGAATGCACCTATACACAAATAGTGGATAAATTGATTCAATGTTTAATCACCTTCACCTAAATAGTCGCATCTCGTCAACTTATAAATTGCAACTATTCGATCTAATGATATAATATTACTTTAAAATTCAAGTTTTCATATATACAATAATCCGAATAGTCATGTTTGAAAGACTACTTTCATTGTACAAATTTCTCTCAAACACCTTGATCCAAAGAGTCACACCCCATCAACAAAGAGTGAAGGTTAAAATATGAATTTATTAAAATTGTAAGGGCAAAAGAGGAAAGTAAAGATTCTCTTAGCCCCTTTTATATATAGTATAGATTATATAATATATATTTTAATTTTAATCATCCATCTATTTTTTAATGATTTTTATCTTTATCCTTGAGTTTTGAAGCAATTCACATGAAGCTATGCCAGAATCACCGTTCATGAACCCAAGATCTGAAGCTGTGCCGGAATCGCCGTTCGTAACCAACTCCTAGATCTGTCAACGCCGTTGTAGCTTCTGCCTTCGATCGAACGCCAACACCCAAATCTGTCAACGTCAACGCCAATGCCCAGATCTTTCAACTCCTCGTTTCCCCTTTGGACGAACAGACCGACGCCGAGGACCACGAATGAACGGACTGCTCCGTTCCAGTCGTTTCAACGCCCAAATCTGTTCCCAGATGGATTCGAAGGGGACGCGAGATCGGAGCGACGAGGAGGTGCGAGATCAGAGCGACGAGGAGGCGCGAGGTCGGCAGCGACGAGAGGGTTTCTTTTTCGCTTTCCCTTTCCCTTTTCCTTTTCCTTTTCCTGCCTTTTCTATTAAAAAACAAAAAAGAAAATGTAGAGAAAGGGGAAAAAAGAAGAAAGAAAAAAAAACGTCGCCGGCGAGCGGTGGTCGCCGGTCGCCACCGATATGTGTGAAGAAGAAGAAGAAGAAAAAGAAATAAAATTAAAAAATTAATATATTTATTATTTTAATATATTTTATTTTAAAAAATTAAAAAATAAGTTTTTAAATAAAAAAATATTACCACGTCAGCAATCCGTTACTTTTTAATGGAAAATTGGATGGAGAGACTAAATTGAAATGAAATCTAAACCTCAAGGGCTAACTTGTCGAGTTTGAAAACTCAGGTACCAAAATGAAACCTAATCCAAACCTCAGGGACTAAAAGTGTATTTTTCCCAAAAGAATAATCATTATGTTTTCAATGTATCAAGATTTTGAATTAAAATTTTAAAATGAAAAATTACACTAAGAAAAGATTAAACAAAAAAAACTTTTGTTAAATATAATATTTTATGTTATAAACTTATTCCATTTTTCTCTAATATATTATAAATGATATGATATTTTAAAATAATAATTATACAAAACTAATGACATAAAAAATTTTCATAGATCAATTTATAATAGTTAAGATTCAACCTAATATATAGTTGGTAACTATAACTATTTTTATGATTTATAAATATATTATCGAATATATTTTGAACAATAATTGTTTGAATATGCATATAGATATAGATATATGCATTATCACAAGTTGTGAGAGTAATGAAACCACTTTTAGCATGGAGAGATTGTTGAAAAGTTGAAACAACATATCTACTAGATGCATTCTTTCCCTTTTTGATCATATTTTTTCACTAATCTTTTCCCACCAAGCTCTAGAGTGATATGTCCAAATCTTTCCTATTTTCTATATAAAAATAATAATAAATAAATAAAAAATATTGTTTTGACAAATGAGTTGGATTCCATAGTCTATTGGCTCACTTTAGTTTTTGGTTTATTTTAAAGAACACTCATCAACATTCTAAAGTTCTTGCTTTCCCCTTTCCTTTTATGGTCATAAGTTGATCAATATCATTTGGCTCTTCCATAAACCAATTTTTTTAAAAGGAAAAGAACAACCACTTTTACTCCTAATTAGCCATTTTTAATTCTCAACTTTATACATTTTTCAAAGCTAAATAGATTTTTCCTTTAAATTAACTGATAAATGTCACAAAATTCAACCAACAAAACATTCAAAATCAAGCCACGAAAATATTATCATCCAAATTATAAAAATATTCAAACTCTAGTCAACCGAAATTTAGTATTAATTAATTCAATCTTTAAGGACGAAAAAAAAGATTTCTCTCCTAATATATATGGAGAGGTTTCTAAAAGCTTAATTGAATCTAAAATTTGTATCACTTTAGTTTTGTCATGTCGTCCCAATTTGTATTGTAGGCACGATTTTACCCACAAAAATTGTCCTATTCAACCATTAAGAATGGCAGAATGTTTACAGCCAGCTGGCTAGAATAAACCTTTAAACCCAAAAAAAAAAAAAGAAGCAATTTTACTAATCAAATGTCATGACCCAACTATGAAAATAACCAAACTGATCTAGTAATAAAATCAACACTTGAACTTAGTAATAAAATTTTCCAACACAACCATAAGCTCCATTACCCTCAAAAGTAGTTCCATTTAGCAATAATAATATTAATAACTATCTATTAAGTGCATGTTTGGGAGTGATTTTGAAATGATTAAAATCACTTCCTTCAAATTTAAAATCACTCTGAAATATTCTTTTAATAATTCAAAATCAATTTTGATGATATGAAAATTACCTTTAAAAGTATAAAATTAAACATGAAATTGATTTTGAATAATTAAAGGTATGCTTCGATATGATTTCGAATATGACAAAAGTGATTTTAGCCATTTCAAAATCACTCCCAAACATGCACTAAACAAACAAACAAAAATAAATATTAATAAAAGGTATGCTAATTTCATCATTTGTTTAAATTTGATGAAAATCTCACATAAAAGGTTTAACAATTTTCTTTTAACTAATTTGAAGTCTAATATATGAGATTTAACTTTCTTTAATTATTTTTCACTCGAGAAAAACAATTCATGTATCGCACATAGCATAAGGTTGCAACAATTATCCAAGCATTAAAAAAAAAACATTTTAGGCCAACAACATATGCTTTTACAGCAGCCCCCCGAGATCGAAGAGCATGTTGAGTCAAGAGCGATAGATCCCTCCGCCGCAGAATTCGTGGAAGCTCAATTCGGACGCCTCATGGAGCAATGCGCAGAAGAAAGGAGGAGTGGGATGGCTTGTTTGTGACTCCGCAGGATCTTCAATCTGTGTGGGTATCAAAAGAATTTTGCATCATTGGACGGTAAAGAACCTAGAATTAAAAGCGATTTTAGAAGGGTTGAGGAGCTTACTTGAATATCAAATTGCTTCTGGAGTTCCCTTGCCCCCTGTTGAGGTCGAATCCGACGCAATCGGAATCATCAACCTCCTAAATCTCAAAGCCGAGGATATATCATAATCAAAAATTTTGGTTGAATCCATCCTTCAGGTGAAATTCGCCATTGGCGAAGTATCTTTCAGCTTCTGCCCCCCTGGTCAAATGGTTCAGTTCACCGGCTCGTGCGCATGGCCGTCAACGATCTGCCATCTCCTTCCGTTTTGGATCCCTCCTCCATCGAGAGAGTGGACACGCGGTTTTGGGCGCCTAATATTCTCGCTTGTATCTCCTCCGTTTTAGAAGGAGTCTGTTTTAGTTGTACCTTACCTTATTTCTGTTTAATGAAGTTCTTTTTTCAAAAAAAAAAAAAAAAAAAAAAAGTTTTAGCTGTACTTAAGTTGGCAAAAAATAGTTATAGATGTTGCAAGAAAATATTTACTTTTTTCTTTAGTTCAATATAACATGTGGAGATTGAAGCGAGGATTCTAACCTCTAACATCTTAGTCGAGTTTTTGCTTCGTGGAACGGAGAGTACAGGTGCTATCTCGGGTCTAAGATTATCCCGGCAGGGCCCGCCCATTTCACATCTGTTCTTTGCAGACGACAGCTTGCTGTTTTTCAAGGCAGATGTGGGGGAGGCTCGCATTATCCAGGACATACTTCGTTGCTATGAGCGAGCCTCAGGCCAGACGGTGAACTATGATAGATCTATTATCTCCTTTAGTCCTAACACGGAGGAGGGTGCGCAGGAGGAGGTGAGCCAGTTTCTTCGTGTGCAGAAGGCACCTTGTCATGCTCAGTACCTATGGCTTCCGTCCTTTATGCCTCGTAGCAGGACGAGCACGTTGAAATTCATTAAAGACTGAGTTTGGCAGCAGATTCAGGGGTGGAAGGGGAAATTGTTCTCAGTAGGAGGAAGGGAGGTCCTGCTGAAATCTGTGGTTCAGGCCATCCAATGTTATGCTATGAACTGCTTCCGGCTGCCGAAGAAATTGATCGCAGAAATTAACCAGATGATGGCGAGGTTTTGGTGGAGCGGGGTAGAGGAGGATAGGAAGATCCACTGGGTGAGCTGGAAGAGTCTGTGCAGGTCGAAGTGTGTGGGGGGATGGGCTTTAGGGACCTGGAGACCTTTAACCAGGCCTTATTAGCCAAACATTGTTGGAGGATAGTCAGTCAGCCAACTTCGTACTTGGCCCGTGTCCTGAAAGGGCGGTACTTTCCGTCCTCGGAGCTCTTGGATGCGGTGGTAGGGAGTCGACCTTCCTTTATCTGGAGGAGCCTTATGTGGGGGAAGGTGTTGCTGGAGAAGGGGATTCGGTGGAGGATTGGGAATGGAGAAATGGTGAGTGTGTATGGATCCAACTGGGTTCCATGTGATACTAACCTAAGGATCGCTTCACCGGTGACACTACAGCCTGCTGCTAGAGTGAGGGATTTGTTTACAGCGTCAGGGCATTGGAATGAGGTCCTTATTGGGCAACACTTTAGCCCTCAGGAGGTAAGGCACATCCTCTCTATACCCCTGCGCCAGGTTGCTGGTGAGGATGTCGTCATTTGGCATTTTAAGAAGTCGGGGCTATATTCTGTAAAAAGTGGGTATCGGGTTGGTCAAGGCCCTCTGTTGGCCCAAAGCCCTTCATCGTCGTCTCCAGAGTTAATGCATAGATGGTGGGATGCCTGTTGGAATATGAAGATGCCAAGCAAAATTAAGATGTTTTTTTGGAGACTGTATTTAGACCGGTTACCCACAATGGACAACCTGTGCAGGCGGGGGATAGACTCACTGAACGTATGTGTGTGTTGTGGCAGGATGGGGGAGTCGAGTCTCCACCTGTTCTGGTATTGTAAGCACACGTAGGAGATTATGTGGTCTGTAGGTTTTGGAGCTATTTTGTCCAAGTGCAAGGCGGACGATATTAAGTTCCTCCTCCGAGATGTAAAGGATGAGTTGGAGTGGGATAGGTTTGAGGAATGGGTGGTGTTATTGTGGGTGATCTGGTACAGGCGGAATGAATTGAGGCAGAAGAAGAAGGTTTCAATTGCGAATCTGGCAGATTGGGTGGTCGGGTATCTGAACTCGTTCCGTGATTCGGGGAGGAGGGAGATGGATTTGTTGGGGGGAGACCGAGTCGGGCTGTTTGCAGGTGGGCGCCGCCAGAGGTTGAGGGGTTCAAGGTGAATGTGGATGCGCCCTTTTGTCTGGAGAGCGGAACAGCAGGGGTAGGCGTGGTATGTCGAGATTCTTGGGGGCAGGTGGGATTTGCAGCTACGACCTTCTACGAGAATATCAGAGATGCTGACTTTGCAGAAGGATTGGCGGCTGCTATCGGCCTGAGACTTGCTGTGGAGACAGCTACTTGACCTTTTGTACTAGAGACAGATTCTATGCGGGTGTTTAAGCTGCTGCAGCGGGATGGGGAGGAGGTGTCGGAGTTGGGGATGTTGGTGGAGGATGCGGTGAGGGGTGTTCCAGCGGGGTGGTTTATCAGCGACAACTTTACGTTCAAGGAAGGCAACTGCATTGCCCATCGTTTGGCAAGGTTGGCAATGGAGGACAGATGTGACCGAGTATGGATGGAGGAAGGCCCTTCATGTGTTTTGGGCTTATTGGCTGAAGATGGAGTGCATGAGTTTCCTCAGGCGAGGCGGGAAAGGTGATCAGTCTTAGCAGATGCAGCTGCCGCCCCAACCATTATGCCTAATCTCAGGGAAGGTTTTCTGTTTCCCTTTCTTTATCCCTATGTTTCGCATGCTTATGTTACTTTCTTGAGGAACTATATGTTTTAGGTTGGGGGTGGGAGATGGTGTAGGCTAGTGGGCTTTGGTTTAAGTCTGGATGCACCTGAGCACCAGACTAATTTATTGTTTTTATACTTGTTACCCTGCTTCTGTTTTGCTCTGCTGGATTGGGTTGAGGCCATGCATCTGAGCATTGGACCTGCTGTTTTTCCTTTTGATTCTCTATGGTTTTTGTTGAGCTTAAGTGGTTAAGGCCTTTGTTGAAGTTATCATGTTGGTGTCCTGTGTGCTCTCTGCTCTCTCTTTTGCTTTTGTTGATAGTGAAGTATGATATCTTATTTGGTGAGCCTCTTGAGTTTCTCTTGAGATCCCCGACTGGTTTGAGTGTTTGAGGCCTCTTCCTTGGGTAGTCTTGAAGGCTCTGGTATGTTTTATGAGCTCTATAGATCTGTTGTCACCCCGATAGGTGTAAGGCTGAGCGGGATGGCTAATTGTTGCAATCTAGTGTGTGTGCTTGGCCTAGGTAAAAAAAGGAAAAAGGAAATCGAAAGAAAAGAGTAGATCTTGAAAGAAAAGAATAGATTGAAGAAGAAAAGAAAGAAAAGGAAAAGGAAAAGAGAATGAATTGTAAGACCTACTAGAATATGAGTGGTAAAACGAGGCGTGGGCATGCATTGGGACTCTGAAACATGGTTCCTGTCTCCTCAATAAAGCATGTTGAAAGCGCCAGGCAAAGAGGGGTAAAAAGAGCTGCCTGCAGTGTGTTCAGTTAGGCCAACCAAGGGTAAAACCCAGATTATGGGTCCCTACATTGTAGCGCGAAAGCTAGTACCCCTGCCTTTAGAGTGGTAAAAGTAGTAAATGAGTTGTTTCTCTTGCAGGCCCTAGGTTTTGAGAACATACCCTCTTTTGCGCCTTTTAGCTTCTTTGCAAGACCTTAGTGCCAGTGTAGGGGGTGTTGGGTTTTATGCCCTAAAACTCGTAGATAGTAAATGAAACAAATTAATCGATCTCAATAAAGTGTTATTTGAGTAATTCAGTAATTTGGTTATTGAATAATCGAGTTTGCATTAATAAACCCTAAATCCAATAAACTAAGATCCAAGGTTGTTTAAATGAAACTTGGACTAGTATGTGGGGACATACGGGGATCAGTGTCCAAGTAACAACCTAAATGGTCTATAGTATAGGGATAAGGCTGGGTACCTTATCCTGGTGACACTATGTGATACGGCCCACCTTGTATTCGATACAAATGCAATGATCCAAAGCATCCATGTAGGAGACATGCGGGTGGGGGTATCCTATGCAATGAGTTTGCATAAGACCGGACCGCGAAATAGTAACCACTAGATGTAACGCCGTTAACTAGTTTAGGTTTCTATTTCAATAGGATGACCTAGGTAACTCAATCTCAATCCTGAGTCTGTTATGAACCCCTTTCAGGAGGGACTGTCCTTAGATTTGTATGGGTGAGAGTGGCCAGTTCGCCGACTCAATAAGCCTACCATTTCAGGGGCAAGACCGAATGGGGGCTGGGAACATAACAGTACAAGATGGAATTCACTCCTTCCCCTATTGGGGTAAGTAGATGTGTGTTCCCTTAATTAAGGGCTGATTCTAGGGCTTGAACAAAGGCATGTCGTCCTCTCCTAGCCTGAGAGGAACTTCTGTTTAGTGGTTGGACCCTAAACAACTTGTTCATTAGAGGAATCAGTGGTACTTAAGGAACCAGAGGTAACCCAGGGGTAAAATGGTAATTTGACCCAGCTGGTGTTACGAACACACGTGAAGGATTGACTTACTGCTTGGTCGATATCCGTGGACACAGAAATATTCTATAGTGAGAAGAGTGCAGCTGTGGGTCTTTAGTGGAGTGACCCACAGTTAACGAATGTTGACTAAACTTGGTCAATGAGTTTGGCCAATTAGTCTCGTATCGTTGGAGCTTCTGATCTGTAGGTCCATTAGGTCCCACTGGTAGCTTGTAACGAGACTTGAGGCAATTAAGTATAAATTGTAAATTGAAAGTGTTCAATTTATTTGGGGAATCGTATAATGTATATTGATGCATTATAATATAAAGTTTATGAAACTTTATAATATAATTTTTGAATTAATTAATTCTTGAGAGAAAGTATTTGAAAGAGTTCAAATAAATTTAATATGAATTAGATTCATATTAATTTTAATTTTAATAAAATCCCTAAGATTAAATATATGATATTTAATTGGGTAAATTAATTAATTATGGAATTAATTAATTATTTATTAAAATTAGAGACCTTTTCCTATTAGGAAAGAAAATATTTGAAAGAGTTCAAATAAATTTAATATGAATTGGATTCATATTAATCTTAATTTTAATAAAATCCCTAAGATTAAATATATGATATTTAATTGGGAAATTAATTAATTATTTATTAAAATTAGAGTCTTTTTCCTATTAGGAAAATGTCTCCCTTTTCCTATTAGGAAAAAGGTCTTGGCCTTTACTATATATAGGACCCCTGGGGTGGGGTGAAAGGCATCCCATTCATTCTCCTACTCTCAGAGAATTCTCCCAAAGGCTCCCACAAGTCTCCTGCCTCTAGAAGTCTCAGAGTCATACCGGTGTAGCCATAGTGGTGGTGTTCGCACTAGTTCGTGATTAATTCACAAGCAGTTGGTGAATTTAATCTGAGTCGTTAACGAGAGTAAGTAATTTGTTACTTTATAAATTAGATTTAGATCTAATATTTTTGTATGCTTAGCCTTAATATATATTTAGAATAGTTCTAATATTATTGCCAATGTATTGGTATTTTAGATTAAACAAAATTAATTACGAATCGGTCCCAATCACGCTTCCGCTTTACGGAATTACGGAATTCCAATCCTTTAGGGGGAAGATGGGTGGAGGGGTTTATAAGGCTTTCTTGGGCTTGTAGGGGCTGCTTTAGGTGAGGCTTTGCACTTGCATGCGCGTGAGGTTTCGTGGAGTTTGACTTGATTTGTTTCTGAATTTGTTATCATTCTTTAGCTCTTCTGTCAGGCATAAGCTTTAGCTCTTCTCTCAGGCATAAGCTTTAGCTTTTCTCTCAGGCATAAGCTTTAGCATTCGGAGCGTACAGACTTGATGTGATAAATTTCAGCTTCTGAATCCTTGCCATTTTATTGAATATATAGCTCTATGCTTGATTGGGATTTATCAGGTGGCAGGTTGGGGTGTCCAGACAGGTTTCTCTGGTGGGTGGAGTGAGTTGATGTGTGGTTATTTCCTGTGCTAATTTGATGTAATTAGATTGTGATCTTTCAGGCCTAGTAAGCGAGGATGGGGGCTGGCTTGAGGTGACATAATGCAGGAGGGTGCAGAGCTGGTTGCTAGTCTGGGTGTATGATGGTTATTGTGTAATGGGTTTTGTTAGCGGTGTAACAGTTTAGTCCATCTGGTTGCCTGCTTAGTTTGTTGATCCTTCTCTCTTATTGATTGGAATGTATCAAAAAAAAAAAAAACATCTTAGTCGATGATATATGCAACAACTAGTTGAGTTGTGCTCGAATTAGCTGCAACAATATATACTTAATAGTATAATTAACTCTATTACTTAAAAAAAAAAAAGAAAAGAAAAAAGGGACATCTTTGCCTTAATGGAAATAAGGCCAAGAAAACTTTCTTAAAATAATTCTTAGACTAAGAAATACAAATTTCTTCAAATATGTTAATATGTTTATAGTTTTAGAAAAATAATACATGGTGTGATTTTTTTAAATATAGGCCATGTTAGATGCAAAACAAAAAGTTGTACAATTAGGAAATTAGAGATATTTGTTGCTAAATGATTGTGAGAACCTAAGCATAGTTGTTCAAGTATTTAGTAACTTTTCTTGAAATTAAAGTCAAAGTTCCAATTTTTGCACCACACTTAAAAATACTATATCAAAAGAAATATGTGCAAGGAATGTCAACTTAGGCATATCTCTAATTAAATTATTAATAAATTTTCATTAATGCTATAGAAGTCCTTTATCTTTGTGGATATTAAAAAAAAAATTCTTATCTTTGCCAACATGAGCATAGTTCAACCTGAGCTATGAACCAAAGTGGTTAAAGGTTCGAGTTCCCACCCTACATATTGTCAAAAAAAAAAAAAAAAAAAACCCATCTCTATTCGCGAATTGTAACACTAAAAAAAATAACTGCACAATAATTTTTCACCAAAGTAATTGAAAAAAAAAACTTACAAAAATGAAAATTAAATATTTAGAACTATAAGAAAATCAATGTAATTAGAATTAATTGTTTTAAATGATTTTTTTATTAATTTTAATAAATAGTTAAACAATTGGTTGTCATAATTAATTGCATAAAATTATAAATTTTAATTACTTAAGTGTACTTAGTAAATCATAATAAGGTTTTTCAAAAAAACAAAAAAAAGTAAATCATAATAAGGTAGGTCATAAATTCACATTCAAGAACTAAATCATTTGCTTCAATAAAAGCATATAGGGACGACCAAAAGTATTATGTGCTTTAAAGTATGAAATCACATCAATGCAAGCATTAGGTTGCATTTGGGATTGACTTTGAAAGCTTTAAAAGTGATTACACAATAATCTTAAGGGGTTGTTTGGGGCTCCAATTTCGGAAGTCCAAAGTTACAAAAAACCAGAAGTTGGTGTTTGGGGTCTGGTTTTTAGAAACCCGTTTTTAGGGTTTACAAACTCTCCACTTCAATAGTGCTTGCACTGTTGAAGTCGCCGCTTCTCTCTCTCCCACTTTCGTTCATTTGCCACTTTGGTTCTCTCTCTCATTTTCGTTCTCTCGACTGGTTTTTCTCTCTAACTTTCGTTTTTTCCATTTTTCTTTCCTCTGTCGTTCTCTGGTATCTTGGACACTTGGATGGCATGCGTATGTTCTTGGAGGTGAGATTTTTTGGTTTTTCAGATGGGATTTCGTACTCAGATCTCTATTATCCTCTGAGATCTGTGTTCTTCGTTCTTATTTTTTTCGGATCTGATCTTCGTTATCCCAAAGAGATGGAGAAGAGAAAGAAAGAAATCAAGAGAGAAAGGGAAGAGAGAGAAAGAAATCGAGAGATCACAGAAGAGAAAGAAATAAATCCAAAGAGAGGGGGAAAAGAAAGAAGAAATCGAAATCGAAAGAGAGGGGAAGAGAGAGAGAGAAATCGAGAGAGAAACATAAAGAAATCGAGACAAAGAGAGGGGAAGAGAGAGAAAGAAATCGAGAGAGAGGGGAAGGGAGAGAAAGAAAAAAGTAGAGAGAGGGGGAAGACAAGGGATGAGTTTTAGACTTTTACTCTTTTTTTTTTTTTTTTAAATTTAAGAAAACAGAAATAAAAAGAAGGGAAAGAAAGGGAGTTTTGTTTTGTTTTTTTTTTTGTTTTTTTTTTTTTGTTTTTTGAGAATAAAGAAATGGAGTAAATGGAGAAAGAAGGAGAAGAAAATCTTTGTAATTTTATATGCCAAATTTTAAACATTGGACTTAATCACTTTTGAGAACCTATAGTTAATTAAAAGAAAAAAAAAATAAATTCAATCAATTTGGAAGAAATCTAGTTTTCTAAGTAAAAAATAATTAAAAACTAAAATGAGTGTCATTAATTTTAAAAGAAATGGTTCATTTGGAAAGAAGAACATTAAAGGTTGGCTTAGTTTTTTTTTTTAAAAAAATAATGTAACCAATTTTAATTTAATTTGGAAAAATTGTATAATTTTTTTTAAATAAAAAAAACAACTATAAAAAACTCTCTCCAAACACAAACTTCATAACTTCAACTTAACAATTCTGCACTCTAAACACAGACTTCTTAACTCTAGACTTAATAACTCTGTACTCCAAACACAGACTTCATAACTCACCAGACTTCACAACTCCACCTCGTTGTCTCAAACACCCCCTAACCGTTTTTTATGTTTGATTAAACTGATTTTGAATTAATCTATCAAAATCACTTTTGTAATTCATGTTCATTGAGATTACACAATAATCTTAACTGCTTTTTGTGAAATCTTAACTATTTTTTGTGTTTAGTTAAACTGAATGTGAAAGAATGTATCAAAATTATTTTTGTAATTGACGTTGATACACAAAATTTGTTTCTACTGGCTTTTAAAAATAAATTTTTCATAGATTTTAAGGTCCCTTTTAACAAGTTTTCAATATCGATTTTACATGTCTATTATTTTATCACACAAATAAATTCTTTCTCCTAATTTTTCAAATTAATTAGATGATTGCAACATTTTCTTTAAATAATTTAGAGTAGACCAAAAATAAATTTAAATTGAAAGCGTAATGTTTTAAACAATTATTTAAAAATTATAAATTATAAAAGAAATTATGCAAATTTTGATGGTATGTCTATTTTAATCATTATAGCTAAATCACAACACTTTAGTATTCATTTACCAAACGTTTGTAGCTTGCTTTTTCAAGTTTAAAGCTGAAATTTACCAAACACTAATTTACCTCATATTACATATTACAGTTGATTTGTTTAAAAGCATAGTTGCTAACAATTATTTTAAAAGCTACCGTAATTCCAAAACTAAGTCTTAGGAAAACAATAATGGGGTAGAAGTAGTTATGCGCTTCCCATTTTTGACTTAGGGGATTTTTTATCTCTATTGCCCATATACTATTTCTTGATTTGGAGAATCAAAGCAAGATTGTTGAATGTTCATTATGAGAATAGATCATTTGTATGGTTAAAAATCACTTTTAGTCCTTGAACTTTTGTGGAAGTAACAATTTAGTCATAAACTTTGATTTATAACGATTTAGTCCACGTACTTTCATTTTTGTAACAATTTATTCCTCGAGCTAAGAGAAGGCTGTCAAAAGACCTAACAAAAGACCTAACATGTTGTTTCCTAGATAAGAATCTCATAGAGACAGCTAATCAAACGTAGATTTTAATGAGAAGGTTGATGCGTTATAAGAAGGTTGGACGAAACAAGTAGAGAGGATTTTTGCGTAGCTATTCAATCCGGGTTGTCTAAGTAGAGAGGGCTAGAGAAGGCTATATATCTTCCTCGAAAGGTGGTCGAGAAAAGAAGTTTAATCAGTCATACAAGATCTCGTCACTTTAAGCGGGTTCTTGCTATGTGTACACCAAGCCTGGAGGTCACAATAACGAGACATTAGAATTGTAGCTTGGTAGAGTGAACTTTTGCTTCCTTATCTTCGAGGTTTCACTTTCATTATCTCTTTCCTTCAACAAGAGATGAAACCTTAGATTTAAAGGTGGCTCATTTAGTATGCAATTTAGTTTCTATACTTTAAAATGTGTAACTACTTAACCTCTATCGTAAAATTATTGTTAAGATTTATTGGAATTTTTATATAGGTAGATCGTCAATAAACTAATTAGGAACTCAATATGTTTGTAAGTTACAAAGTCTAAATCGTTAAATCGAAAAGTATAATAACTAAATTGTTACCTACTAAAGTTCAAGGACTAAATTGTTACAAATTCTAAAAGCACAAAGATTAAGATGGTTAGAAAATAAAGTCCAAGAACTAAGGCCCCGTTTGATAACAATTTCAGTTTTTGGTTTTCGGTTTTTCTGTTTTTGGTTTTCGGTTTTTTAAAAACAAAAACCATATATATGTTTGATAACTGTTTTGTTTTCTGTTTTTAAAAAACAAAAAACCAAACTTGTTTGATAACTGTTTTTTGGTTTTCAGTTTTTAAAAAACTTAGAAAGATGAAAAGATGTTTTAGAGACAAAAAAAATTGTATTGGAGACATTGAAACAAAAGTTTAGAGACGCGAATATGAATGTTTTCGAAAGAAAAGTTAAACATAGTAAATTTAGAGACATGGAAGAAAATATTTAGAGGGAGAGTATTAGGTAGACTTCATAAAAAAATATTAGTTAAAGAAAAAAGAAAAAAGTTAGAGTATAAATTTTTAGAGAGATAGTAAGGTTATGAGTAAAACATATATTAAAGAAATAACGATAAATTAGAAAAATAGAGAAAAGTTGTAGCGAGATAAAATTTAGTATTTTTTTTTTTTTTTACGAAAGAAAAGTTAGTGATATGTTTAAGTAGGGAGATAAAAGTTACAAAGAAATTTTTAGAAACACATAATAAGTTGTAGAAAAAAAAAGTTTTGAGAGAGAAAAAATTAGGGAAAAGAAAAATATTAGATTTTTAGAGAGAGAAATTAGAGTTATGTTAGAAGAGAAATAGAAATGACAGTTAAATAAGGTTAAACATTTTATAGAGAAAAGAACTAGGTAAAAATGAATTTTTTAGAAAGAGAGAGACACATAAAAATTTATTATGAGATCAAATTTTATAGAGAGAAAACACATTTCAGAGAGAGAAAAATTAAAAAAAGGATTTTGTTGGCAAAAGATATGTAAAAGATGGGGGAAATGAGCGTTAGAAGAAAAAATGAGTTTTTGAAAAAAAAAAATTTCTTTTTAACAACTACATTTTTTTTTTTGAAATTTGCTTATAATTCAAAAACATTTTTAAAAACAGAAAACGAAAAACAAAAATGGTTATTAACAACCTTGTTTTTTAAAAATGAAAAACAAAAAAGAAAACAGAAAATGAAATGGTTATTAAACGACCCCTAAATTATTGCTTTTGTGAAAGCTTACGACCAAAAGTGTTTTTAGCCCTTTTTTTATCGTATGGAAAAATTTTCTATTGTTACTAATTTAAAAGAATATATTATTTTTAATAATAAAAATATTCCATTCTCTAGAAAAATAAGAAAAAGGATCACCTACTATATAAGTTTTTAGGGAAAAAATCAATTTTGACCCCTGAACTTAGTAGGTTGTATCAATTTTAACCCTAAACTTTCAATTTCATCAAATTGAACCTCAAACTTAATAAATTGTATCAATTAGAACCTCAAACTTGCATAAATGTTACAATGTAGACCTTTGGTCAACTTTTCATTTGAATTGCCATTAAAACATGTAATTGACAATTTTCTTTTCTTTTGTTTTTAATTCACCTTGCACCTGAGTTAGTGTTTTGTAAGAAATTTGTTGGAAAAACTCTTTATCATAAGAAATCAAATAACTCAGACTATTCTTCTCATTATTATCCAAAACAATCACAAAATTATTGGCAACAAGAAAAATCCAGCAAATATGAGAAATAAAAAAAAAAACTTGAAATTTCTTTATTTTCATTTTTTATATTTGTACATTCTTCTAATTAGCAAGAAAAACAAGCAGTAAAAGAAGAAAAAAAATCATACAGAGTTCTTAGCATCAAGAAAAAACTAGCAAATATTTGAAGATAAAAAACCCTCCAAAGTTTGTCCGCTTTCGTAATCTTAGATAGTAGCAAAAAAAAAAGTCCTCACAAAATTCTCAACAACAAGAAAAATTCATCTAAAATAAAGTTTCTCAAATATTTTATTTATAAGAAACCAATTCTTGTGCAATGTGAGTTAAGAAAAAATAATCAATTACGTACGGTGGTTCAAACGAAAAGTTAACCAAAGGTAGACATTGTAACATTTATGCAAATTTGGAGTTAAAATCGGTACGATCTGATAAGTTTGAGGTTCAATTTGATGAAATTGAAAGTTCAAGGTTAAAATTGATACAACTTGGTAAGTTTAGGATTCAATTCGATGAAATTGAAAGTTCAAGGTTAAAATTGATACAACTTGGTAAGTTTAGGGTTCAATTCGATGAAATTGAAAGTTTAGAGTTAAAATTGATACAACCCCCTAAAGTTTAGGGTTAAAAATGTTTTTTTCCCAAGTTTTTATTCAAGTCAAAAGTTAAAAAAAAAAAATTGTAGATTTATATATTATAATAAAAATATGTGTTTCAAATGATGAAAATTGATTTTTTTTTTTTTTTTTGTTTTTTTTTTTACAACATATAGGATGGAGGATTTGAACCTTTGACCATTTGATCGAGAGTACAACTTTATGCCAGTTGAGTTATGCTCTTGTTGGCAAAACAATGAAAATTGAAACTTCTATTTAAAAGAAGCATTTGACCATGATTCCCTATAGAGCTATACTTTTCTTTTTTAGCTAAGAGATGTTAATAAATTTCAAAGCACTTACATTTTTAAATTTAAAGTTTTATGATAAGTTTAAATCATATGGTAGTTTGTGACCTTCTCAGATTTAAATGTTTTATTTTAGTCTCTAACTTTGTTGTATTCAATAAAAATTGTATGCCACCTATTATTTCTTTAAAAAAAAAATTGATACCAAACTTGATGCACATGGCCTAAAATACAAATAAACTTTTATTAAATTCAATAAAAAAGAAGTGATAAAGAACAAAACCAAATTTTATACATTTAGAAAAATTGCAACAACCACCTTGAACTATATATATATATATAGCAAGGTTGCTATTACAATCATGCCCTTTAAGTCATTTAATTGGAAGGTTAAAATACTATTTTGGTCCTATATTTTAGGTTTCATTTTATTTTAGTTATTGTATTTTTAGATGTCCAAATTTTAAGGTCCGTTTGGAATACATTTTAATTTAAATGTTTTTTAAGAATGCATTTTTAAGAAAACATTTTGTATAAAAATTGTTTCGAATTTAAATACTCATATGTTTGGTTACATTTCCTCCTAAGTGTTTTTATACACAAGTTTTTGTATACTAATTAAAAACTCTTTTTAGAAGTTGGTTTCAAGTGTTTCTCGTTTATTTCTAAATCTCATTTTCTAATAAGTCATTTTTAGTGGTTGCCAAACACTAGAAAACTTTTCAAAATGATTTTTTTTTTTCAAAATTAAACACTTGAAAAGTTAAACACACCCTTAGTCCACGTACTTTGGATAAAACTTAAAATTGGTCATCTACAATTTCTTTGAAGTTAATTTTTTTAAAAAATTGGTTAAATAATTATAATAATTTTCATACAAGAAAATACATAATGTAAACATACTTCCAAAATTTATAGAGGGAAGACGGATATAAATTATTTTGTTTTATAAAAGTTGACAATAAACCAACAACAAGGACCGATTTTAAGCTTTATTCAAAGTACAAGAATAATTAAAATTGAATATTTGAAAGTACAAGAAAATGGAACGAAATCCAAAGTACAGAGACTAAAATAATATTTTAACCTATGTTGAACCATACCTCCTAGGCTAACACAATAATTGCAATTAAACCCTAGCATTCTAATACCGCTCATGATTGGGTTTAATTGAATTTAATGATTGTTGAAGGAGAAATTTTGTCCAATCACAAATTGTCACGTCATTATTTAAAATTAATGACGAAATTACAAATAATTAAATTTGGGACCAATTATAAATTGACATGTGTCTCAAATTTAATTTGAAGACAAAGTTGGCCAATTATAAATTTATAGAGCCAAATTTTTATTTGATCATTTAATTAAAATTAAATTATTTTGATCAAATTAATTAATTTGATAAACTAATTAAAAAAAATAGTTATTTGGATCAAATTTGGGTCTTTTAAATATTTGGGTCATAAGGTTTTGGGTCAAATATGAACCAAACCCAAAACTGAATAGTTGAGCCCAAGACCATTAAAGCCCAAGCCCAAGTTGCTGGCCCAAAAGTCACCAGGGCCCATCCAGCGAGAACTCTATAAATAGAAGGGTTTTTTTCCATTTGAAGGGGAGGGGGAGAAAGAAAGGAAGAAGAGAAAGCTCTCAGAAGAAACCGAAGATTGAAGCTCCTTCTGCGAAACCGAAGATCGAAGCTCAGATCCTCATCAAATCCAGCTGCAGAACTGAAGAACAAGGCTCCGATCATCTTCAAATCCCGACGCAGAACTGAAGAACAAGGCTCCGATCATCTTCAAATCCCGACGCAGAACTGAAGAACGAAATCCAGATCCTCTTCAAATCCCGCTGCAGAATTGAAGATCAAAGCTCAAGATCCTCTCCAAATCCTGTTGCAGAATTGAAGAACGAGGCTCCGATCATCTTCAAATCCCACTGCAAAACTGAAGATCGTAGTTCAAATCCTCTTCAACTTCTCCTGCCAAACCGAAGACTGAAGCTCAGAACCTCTCGCAGACCTGAAGACTGAAGTCTACCTCAATCCATCTAGAAGAACTCAAATCCTTCTGAAGAACAAACCTTCAAGACTCTGAAAGACTAAAGCCTCTTAAAGATTTCCAGAAGATCAAAAGACTCATCCTTGAAGCTCATGAAGTCCTTTAATCTCAAGAACAAAGCTGCAAACCCCTTGAGACAACTCTAACCTCAAGAACAAGCTGCAAAGCCCTTGAGACAACTCCAACCTCAATAACAAGCTGCAAAGCCCTTGAGACAACTCCAACCCAAGAACAAGCTGCAAAGCCCTTGAGGCAACTCCAATCTCAAGAACAAGCTGCAAAGCCTTTGAGACAACTTCAATCTCAAGAACAAGCTGCAAAGCCCTTGAGACGACTTCAAATTCGAGAACAAGCGCTCCAGCCCTCGAATGAAACACATTCACACACAAGAGAGAGAATCAGAGGATTATGTATTAGAGATTGTACACTCACACGCACATTACATCAATACAAATCAAATTTTATTCCACGTGTCTCCATCCTCGAAGTTACGTGTGAACAATGATCTTTATAGTTTGATGAGGATATAATCCTAACAAATTTTTAATTTAAAGATTGTTTGTGCATTTTATGAATTATATATACTATATTAAAAAGTAAGAATTTTTTAAGAGCATTTTTAGATCATAATATCCTTTAAATTTTAGTTAATTACATTATTTAATTTCGAATTCAAACGGCGAGATAATTTGATTCAAAATGAATTTGAATAAAAAAATTTAATTCGATAAACATTGTGATTTGATTCAAAATCAAAACTAGAATTTAAATTTAAATTCCCTTCCTAAATTGTACATCTCTACTATCGGTTTTCAATTATCTGTTTATTTAGTAAACTATTTGTTTATAAAATTTAGGGGAAAATACTTTTTTGGTCCCTAAAATTTTAAGAATATGTCTGTTTGGTCCTTGAGTTTTCAAAATAGACCTTTTTAGTCCCTGAGTTTTGAGGAATAGGTTTAAAAGGTCCCTAAGTTTTCAAAATAGACCTTTTTAGTCCCTAAGTTTTGAGAAATAAGTTTAAAAGGTGCCTAATATTATTTTTTTCAAAATTTTAAATCAATATTTTTTAATTTTGTTAATTTAAAAAATCATTCGATATTAAAAGATAATACAAAAAATATTAATTAAAAAAATTGAAAAAATAATATTAGGGACCTTTAAAAACTATCTCACAAAAAATGGACTAAAAAGGTCAATTTTGAAAACTTAGAGACCTTTTAAACCTATTTCTCAAAATTCAGAGAAATGGCTATTTTGAAAACTCAGGGACCATTTTTCAAAAAAAAAAAAAAAACTCAGGGACCAAACACATATTCCTCAAAACTTAGGGACGAAAAAGGTAATTTTCCCTAAAATTTATGATTGACAAATCATAAGGTCGAAAAAAAAAAAAGCCAATTTTGGAGCTGAGAGATAACAAACAACAGCATCCAAACGACGTCGTTCATCCCTCGCCGGCCAACAGAAGGCCAAATAAAATAATCCTCCGTCCGGCGGACGGCGGATCTGTAATAGCCATTGGCATTCCGTTAATTCTATGCCGGCGGCCGGCGGCGCAGTTGCCCTAATTCGGTAATTACCTTGAATCCAATTAATCGCTTTCATCTTTCGGCCCCAAATTGCAGTTAAAATAATACCCCAAATCCAAAAAATCTTTTCATTCGGAATCATAATCATAATTCTTAATAATAATAAGATTAAATTACAAGTTTAGCCTCCGACTTTCACAATTAAGTCTTCGAACTTTCAATTTTGTGTCCATAGGTCTCAAAAGTATCCAATAGATTCTTAAACTTTCCCTTTCGTGTCCGATCGATTTTTCAACTTTCAATTTTGTATCTAATAGGTCCTCAACTTATTTGATATATTTTTTTTAGAATTGATAGGTCTGCTGGATACAAAATTGAAAGTTTATGGTCCTAATAGACATAAAATATAATTTTATATATTGGTTTAATTTTTTAAAATCTCAAATGTGCGTCACAGATTTATTAGACACAAAATTGAACATTTTTAAAATTCAAGGATCTATTAGACGCTTTTTAAATTTCAGGGACCTAATTGATGCAATGCTGGAAGTTCAGGGACCAAACTTCTAAAACCTAATAATAATCATCCATTCTCTACTACCAAAACCATTTCCAGAATCCAAAAGGAAAGTCGGCTTGATAATCATTTTGTTTTTTACGTTTTTTTTAAATCAAGTTTAATTATAAACCCTATTTCTACCCATTAATTCATTTGTTTTGTTGGATAGCTTTTACCAACGTCTTCAAAATCCAAACGAAAATTTGAAAACAAAAATCAGAAGAAGTAATTTTTAGAAGTTTGTCTATGTTTTTAGAATTTGGTCAAGAATTCAATTTTTTTTCTAATAAACATGAAAACCATGGTAAAGAAATCTCGAGAAAACAAGAACAATTTTCAAGAACCAAAAAGGAAAGAAAATCAAATGATTATCATTCCGAATTGAAAAAAAAAAATCAAATTAGAAAATAATAGATTTTACTTTTGGTGTACGAAATGTGAAATTTCTCTCTTTAGAAATTAAAATTGAAATCGATGAAAATTATTATTGACTAAATGGCCAATTTTAAGGCTCCAATAATCTAATAGTTTCTGTTCATAGTCTCGAAGAATCGATTTCCAAGTCAAAGTGGCCATTGCTGATCATCCAACTTAATTAACCTTATTATTATTTTGATTTTTTTCCCACTTTTTTACTTTTTCTTTTTCCATTTTTAGTTTGATTTGTGATTAAGCTTCTTCGAAAAAACGCGCTTTTGCTTTTTATATATTTTTTCTTTTTTTTTCTACCACACAATCTTAAATAATGGAGCACTTCAAAAAAAAAGAGGAGATCTGGTTGTAAAGTTAAGCCAATGAATTTTGAGTGTGGAATATATATATATTTTTGGCTAAATTATAAAAAATACCCCTAAACTATGAGGTTTGTTTTAAAAATGTTCCTGAACTTTGAAAAGTTTCAAAAATACCTCTGAACTTTGAAAAATGTTTCAAAAATACCCTTGTCCTTAATTTTTGGATGGAAACCGTTAGAATTTACGGTGAAAGGAGGAAGAAAGAAGAATCATTTTTCAATAAGGGTATTTTTTTAATTTTTTTTGAAAGTTCAAGGGTATTTTTGAAACTGAAACTTTAACGGTTTCCATCCAAAAATTAAGGGTAGTGGTATTTTTTAAACATTTTTCAAAGTTCAGGGGTATTTTTGAAACTTTTCAAAGTTCAAGGGCATTTTTGAAACAAACCTTATAGTTTAGGGGTATTTTTTATAATTTAGCCTATATTTTTTAAAAAAAGTTTGAATTTTTTTTTTTTTTTTTGAGTACATCAATATTTGGAGTGGGGAGATTCAAACCTCTCTGACTTCTTGGTCGAAGACATATGCCAATTATCGTTTAGCTATGCTCGCTTTGACAAAAAAAAAATTGAATTACTTACGTCTCTCAAATTGGAATTTTGAATTATGCTTCCTTTTTTTCTTGGTCATTAATATCATTAATGAAATGTTAAGATATGAACATTACTAACTTTGCAAGGAGTGAGATTTTTTGTTGTTTCAAAAAAAAAAGTGAGAATTTTTGCTTGTTTCTTTTTATCATGTGAGAATTTTTACTTCTGATAGATATAAAGATTAAAAAAAAAAAAAAAACATTTAAAGAGTTTAGAAATTAGAAATAGATTGCAATTCATAAAGTTTATGAATTAAGCAGAGTCCCTAGAAGTGGGTAAATTATTCAATGTGGCTGTCTCTTTAAAACCTTGTGGCTGTCTCTTTAAAATCGTTGGATGTAGATTTTTAAATTTTTCTGTTCCTAATGACTATTAGATATGCCAAAGCGAGCATAGCTCAGCGATAATTGACATGTACCATCGACCATGAGGTCAGTGGTTCGAATCCCCTCACTCCCAAATGTTGATGTGCTCAAAAAAAAAAACTATTGGATATAAAATCGAGGTAGTTTTACAATTTCTCTCTTACATCCAACGGTGCAAACTACTAGTCTCACTGTACTGGTGTCATTAAATGATTTCTCTATATTATAATTGTTTGAATTAGACCATTTTTTTTTTTCAAAAACTTATTTTTGTACGAAGAGATAATATGGTTAGAAGGTTTGAATCTACACTACCACAATTGCAATATTGTATTATAAAGGTTCAATTACAAGTTTAGTTCCTGAACTTTTAAGATTGTGTCAATTTGGTCCCTAAACTTTCAAAAGTGTCAAATATGTCTTCGAACTTTCAATTTTATGTCAAATAAGTCTCTAAACTTTAAAAAGTATACAATAGATCCTTCTATTTTCACTTTTGTGTTCAATAGGTCCCTCAACTTTCGATTTTTTGTGTCTAATAAATCCTTAAACTATTGACATTTTTTAAAATTCACAAGCCTACTAGATACAAAATTGAAAGTTTAGGGTGCTAATAGGCATAAAATTCAATTTTATATCTAATAGATTGATCAATTTAAAAAATCTCGAATCTATCAGGGACTCTAGCAGCCACAAATTGAAAGGTCAGGAGCTCATTAGACATTTTTAAAGTTCATAGACCTTTTCGACACAAAATTGAAAGTTTAGAGACCTAATAGAAATTTCTTAAAGTTCAGGGACTAAATTGATCATACAACCCTAAAAGTTCAGGAACTCAAACTTGTAATGGACATATTCTAAAAATAAAGACTAGCTTTAAGGAAATGTGAACCATAATTTTTTACTATTTGATTTTTTTTACTAAAATAAATTAATAGAATCAATTGGTGGGATCCATCTTAAATTTGAGAATCATTTATAAAAAAGAGAATCTTATTCCCTTGGAAAACTTTATCAATAGGAATCAGAAGTATTCCTAGAACAGTATTCTTAAAAAGTGTCCTTAAAAATGAAAAATTAAACAAATAAAATAAAAGTATAAATTTTATAAATATAATTTTGAAAGAAAAAATTGAATCCTTATCAGACCTGCCAAAATCATTATAAAAAAAAGATTTAAAAATTTTTTGTTATTATTTTTTTTTTCTTAGAAAAATTGTCTTATTCTGAAATAATCCCTAATTTAGCTCCTAGACCCTTTGGCCTTATCAGTCATGTGTGGGCACCCAATAGTTGTAGGGATTATATGTGGGAAGGAAGTCAACCTTTTTCTATTAAAGAAAAATTAAAATTAGTTCAAAATTGGAGTAACAATTAACAAAATGACCTAAATAAATTAATAACCAAGTATTATCGATTAAAGGTATGTTTGGATTAAGTTTATAAGTAATTATGAAGGAAAAAATGTTTTTTAAAAAATCTAGAGTGCTTGACAAAAAAATCAATTGTAAAATAATTAGAATATTAATAATATGTTTGGACGTGATTATAAAAAAAAAAATGATTCTAAAGTAATTCTGGGTCAATCACTTTAAAAAGAAAAGGTTTCATATTAAAAAAATTCCAAAATCTACATGAAAAAAAATCTCTTGTTCTCCGTGTAACCAAACAAAATTACTTTTAAGAAGATGAAAATCAATAAATAGGTCTTTAAATTAAAATATCTTTAATAGAAAAAGGTTGTAAGAAAAAAAAATATTTTTTTAAAAAAGTGTTTAAACTAATAGATATACCAAACTCACATCCTAAACTCTTTTAGATTCACGAAATCAATTTATTTACAGTTCTAAAACTATATAATATAACAGTGGCCAAATTAACACTATTTCTATTACGGTTGATTAACCTTTTTTTTACAACATGAGAAAGTGGAGAGATTCGAACCACAGACCTTTTGGTCATTAGTATAATGTCAATTAAGCTATGCTCATGTTGGCTATTACAGTTGATTAATTTTTGTCCCAAATAGTTAAATATATTAACACGCGGAGTTAATTTCACACTAATTTTCCTTTCTTTTTTTTTGTTTTTGCCCTTAAAAGTGAAAAGCTTAAAGATTTATTTGTAAAAAAAATAATATTCTTTGTACAATTTTTTTTTTTTATTACAATCTTTGTACAATAATTGAGTTTGGCAAACTTATTGGTAGTTAAAGGTAGTGGTTAGTATTGCAACTAGAAATGTTGACTTGCAAACTATATTTTAGATAAATATTACTATTAATTTCTTTCTTTATTTTCCTATTGTAAATAAAAAAAAAAAAAAAAAGATTCCTTTATTATTTAATAATGTAATGTTTTTTCAATCCTTCTGTTCAACTCCCACCTTGTTTGGTATGTGTTGGTTGCTACTTGAAAAGAGACATTGTTAATAACAACATGAAGACCTTCATCTTTTCTTAAAAAAGAATCTACCTTCAATAAGAGGCCTTATGGTCAACCCACATCAATTGTATCTTTTTTTGTTGTCAAATTAAATCACATCCGATCATTAATCATATCTATATACCTAAAGTTCGAACGAGGCTTTATTTAGGGATCGGCAAAAATTTCTATCGGATTGGGACCCAACTCTAATAAGGTTAAATACCTGTTTTGAAGTAAAATTAGAATTAGCATTTAGATGAGGAATAAATTTCGTTCTCTATTCTGCCCCACCTCCCAACTTCAAATTACTTTTTTTTTTTAACATAAGAGATGGCGACGAGGTGGGACGAGGTTGTAGGTGCTTTTTTTTATTCTATCTTTACAAGGAATTTTTATCTCCCTCCTGGTCGCTATCCCAAGTTTTGAGAAATTGGAACAAGTTTGGAAGTAACTCGCTCCTCAAAAAATGTATACATAAAAAAGATTAATTAAAATTTTATTTATTTATTTAATTTTTGAACCTAATCTTATCCACCATCAGTGCCATGACTAATTGAGCAAATGAATGAATAACATTTTATTTGCCTCATGTGTCTATTGAGTTATGCTTATACGGTCTAGAAAATAAGGCAAAATCATCTCAATCTCATTTCTAATTTTATTTTAGATTAAATATATAAATATTTAAAGAAAAAAAGTCGCAAAAACTGAATTAAATTCGAATCAAAGATGTCAATATCAATATTCATGAATATATTAATTATACAATTTTTGAAAAGATGTTGATAAATATAACACAATAAATGTCAATATCATAAGAAATTTAAAAAAATGTAAAAATATCTAAATGATAAAGCTTGTGTAATGTCACAACACTTTTGCTTTTCTTTTTCTTATTATTTTTTTCAAGAATAATTGTTAAAATGAAAACAAAGTTCAATAATTAATCTTATATATATATTTTTTTAAAATTTTGAAACTTGAGCGAATTTTAAAAGATAAAAAGTTATATTATCAATATCCATATTAAATATCAAAATTTTACAATTGTTACACATGCAAAAGGTTATGATAAAAAAAAAAAAAATTAGAGTTTAATTTTTTTTAGTTTTAAACCTTACAGAATTTATAATTTAGCTTCTAAATTTAAACAAAAAAAACAATAATTTTAGCAAACTTTAAAAAACCATTATGTTCTAACCTGGTAATTTTAAAAAATACACATTTTGATACTTACTCCATATCCATCATAACCAATCTATGTAGCTTCAATGTCAATAAGAGCATGGCTCAACTGACATGAAACTTATATCTTGACCAAGAGGTCAGAGGTTCAATCTCCCACCCGAACATGTTGTCAAAAAACAAAAAAAAATCTATGTAACTTCAATATTGGAACGTCACTAATACACATTCGAAACTATAGTATCTATCTGCTAAATAATTAATAGAAAGTTAATTAAAAAAACCAGAATGACAATTATTTAGAATTCCGGGACAAAAATCTAAAAATAATAAAGGAAATTAAAAAGTTAGAAATCAAAATAAACATTTTAAAAATTCAACAACCAAACCTAAAATTCTGTTTTTTTTTTTTTTTTTTTTAAAGAAAAAAGATAACAAAGAAATCTAAATAAAGTGAAAGGAGAGGCCAAGAGGGTTCCAAAAGGCAAAAGCCACATCTGTTGATAGGAATAGGATATCGTTGGTTTCCCTTGTTTTATAAAGAAAGAACCAGAAAAGTCGGACCACAGATCTCTGAGTTCTCAAAAACAACCCTCTCACGGCGGCGCTCGGCGGCCGGCCACCGGCGGACAGAACCCCCTCTCCCAAAAGGCTGTTCTGTAACTGTAACCTTCAAAGTATTTCATTGGAGTCCTTCTTGGACTACTCAGATCCCTCTGTTTCTTAGGCCCCTCCCCTTCTTCTTGCTCTATAAAGTCCAATCCTACGGCGCATAAATTTCCAATTTTCACTCTATCTCTCTTAGTCTCTCTCTCTCTTTCTCTCTCTCTGTTTTGTTTCTCTCTCTGTGTCAGCACCAAGGTGCGGCCATGGCTGCAGACCAAGAAGGCAGAGAGTTGAAGTTTTACTCTCAGTTTCACACTGAGCATGGAGATAAGCAGAACCCCTTTGAAGGAGACAATTGGTCGAGCTATTTTGGACGCTCGGATTCATTTCTCAGCTTTAGCTCGCCGGTGGAGTCTGAGATTGGTTCCTACGAAATCGAGAGCGATAAAGACGACGGTGACGGTGGCGAGGACGATTACACGGCAGAATTGAGTCGCCGGATGGCTCAATACATGCTTCAGGATGATGATAACTCCTCCACTGCAAGCTTTCAATCAGAGATTCAAAACAAGGTATTGAATTTATTCAGGCGTGGAAGGTTTTCATGGTGTTTGTGAAATTCTTTGCTCCTCTGTTTTTCTTGATCTTGTGTGAGTGTTCTGTTTCTGGTATGCAGTCATGGGGTATGTCTGGTTCGCCAATTTCAACGCTGTGGTCACCTCTAGGCTCGAGCAATGGGAGCAGCCAAGGAAGCCCGGAAGGGCCTTCGAAGGAGCCATCGCCGCCATCGACGCCGGTGGTTGCAGAGCGTGGGGGGCTGGACATTTCACATAACGTTTTCAGCAAGTTGGAGAAGATGAAAAAAGTGAGCATAAATGGTATATCAATCCAAACAAGCCCCCAAGATGGAGAAACTGGATCCTCTTCTTCTTCCAAAAGCCAAGCTCGAGCTCTCAAAGTGAGATGAGATACATATCCCCCAAATCCCCCAAAATCTCTCTGTTTCTTACTGTTTTTCTTCTTCCCAAATCTCTTTTACTCCCTTTTTTGGCTGATTCAAACTTAACCCTCTTTACAGAATCAGAAGCGGAAGCAGAACCAGCAGCTTATGAAGCAAAAAAACTCAGCCGCCATACAAGCCAAGCAAACTCAAGGAAGCACCTCACAAGCCAATTCAGGGGCAAAACCAGGAGGGTCATCAGGGACTGGCGTGTTCTTTCCCCGCCATGTGAACTACAACCGTCCAGCACCATCTCCTCAGCCACCACAGCCGCCGAAGAAAAAGGGTAACTTCCCCCTTCATTCCACAGCTAAGCTAATTTTTACATCGTTTCGTAGCGGGTTTACTAGCTAAACCCATTAGTTGGGATTTTTCCATCAATGAATTGCCATTCCAACCATTCCTCGTGATGCATCTTGGACTTTTCCTCAAACCCCTCCCTTTTTTTTTCTCTCTCTCTCTCTGGATTCATAGAGATTCCGTGTCCTTCCAAATACCCTCTGAATCTATCAGAACTTCAACCATTCACGGTTGGCCCAACCAAATTTGTCTACTTCTTTGATGGAATCTCCATCCATGTCTTAACCTGGCTGTTCTGTGGTCAAAAGGAGGTGAACGAAAACGACACCGAATTGAATCTTTAGACCACTTGCATTGCCCACTACAGTTTAATATTTTAATGGTAGATAGATGCGGGTGGCATTTCCTTTAAATGGCTAAAACACTAGCGAATTTACCCTTTTTGTCCCCCTTTCCCCATGTCAGGCTGCTCAACTGTTCTAATACCCGTGAGAGTCTTACAAGCCTTGCAACTTCACTACGAAAGAATGGACGACGAAACAAGACAAAAAATCACTGGCTTCACAGCACTCAGAGGTAATTTCTCAATTTCCACCGCAAAATTCTCTCTGTGGCATTTTCACAAACACTTGGTGGTCAATCCACATATAATTAGTTGCTTAACCCCCTTCTTGTCTCTATTCGATCTGGGTGATTCTATTTTCCATCTAACAAGAGATTCCTACTTGCTTTTATGAACATAAGCTGCAACTAGTGCGATAACCGCGACACATACCGTTAATAACAGTCATCCGGGAGCGGCGGCGGCGGCGGAAACGGCGACAAGCCAAACCGACGTGGGCCTTCCTCAAGAATGGACGTATTAATGGCTTTCAACAACTGGGCGAGGGGCCATTTCGTCTCTGGATCACAAATCTGAAGCTTTTTGGAGG
This sequence comes from Luffa aegyptiaca, assembly GCA_017139565.1. Lineage (NCBI taxonomy): Eukaryota > Viridiplantae > Streptophyta > Magnoliopsida > Cucurbitales > Cucurbitaceae > Luffa > Luffa aegyptiaca. Next base: position 1,556,259 of record CM029404.1, on the reverse strand, counting down.
GTTTCTGAGAGAACATGGAGGTGATGTAAATGGGAATGGGAATAAAAGCCCCAAGTAGACGGAGAAGAAGACGAAATGAAATTAGCCGTTGTGGAAACGACGACGTCTTTTTACTGTCGATTAGGGGCAAAAACGTAAATAATGTTTGGGAAATTAATAATGTTATGGGAGGAAAATGGGATTTGTTTAGATGAAATCCTTTTTGTAATAATTTTCAAACAAGGTTGTATGATTGTATCCTCTACAATAATTGTTTAAATAATTTAATTATTTTTGTTGGTTATATATTTTGATTTTAGTTTGTTAATTCAAAAGCGAAAAATAAATTATCAATGGAAGAAAATTTCAAAATCTATTGATAAAAGCATCTCCATCTAACAAATAAAAAAAGAAAAAAAAAAGAAGAAGAAGTCCAACCTTAATTAATATAAAGTCTAAAATGAATGACATCTCAACAAAACTACGATATTAATCTAGATAGTTTAATGAAATTAGGATGAGCTAATATGGTTATGTAGTAATAATGTCAATCTAAGCATAGTTGAGCAGACAAAGTTGAAAGGCACCTATGCCCTTCTTTAAACAAAGATTCAATCTCTGACTCGTGCATTCTTGTACTAAAAAAAAGTATATGTAGCAACACATTAAGTAACTGTAGCAGGTAACTTTGGACCAATTCGAAAATCAAGGAACTAACCAAGCCAGCACAACACAAACCCAAGAATATATACCAACCAAGCAACACCCTGGAGGAAAAAAGAATGAAGGGATTAGGCTGACCCAGTTCCTTGGCCTCAACCAAGGTCGACCCTCGATCCACATGTACCGATCCACCTCGGTTCGATTTGATTCAGTTCGAATTTGTCCTAGAATAAGGGAAAACCCTAAAAACGAGAAAAGGTATATAAACTTTTCTTCAACCTTGAAGAAGAGATCCAAAACCCTAGCTTTGAACTCTCTCTTCTACCTTTTGCTCTTTGTTGGTCATATCGTCCTTTTTTCTCCATTATTGACTTAAGCGTCAGAGTCGGTGTGACAAGCACTACACTGATATGCAGGTTTTCTTTGTTTTGCAGGTTACGTCTTCCTCCTTCAAACAAATTTACAGTAACTATCATGTGAAGGTCAAGTGAGTTCTCACTGCCCAGATGTTGGCAACAATAGTAACCTTTCAAGATCGAGTTTTAAACTTCATCCTAAATTTGTAATAGAACAATACTTGGCTGCATAACAGTATGTAGGGAGATACTTAAATTTTGACAACTAAGGGAATGAAAGGTAGAAAATGAAAAAAAAAAAAAATCTCCTAGTTGTCAACATTTTAATGGTGGTGTGTAGAGAGGTACCTACACACCAAGATGCAGCCAAGTATTGTTCTTTATAATATGAAGTATTGTAATAATAAATGAAATCAAATTGTTAGAGACAACGAACCATCTAAAATACCTCCACAATAGTATGATATTGTCTACTTTAGACATAAACCTTCATGATTTTGCTTTTGATTTCATCCAAAAGGCCTCATATCATGATCTTTCCCAATTATCTAACCCATGTAAAACTTTGATCTCATTCCCTTCATCTTTTGTAATTAAATAATTGAATCTTATATTTACTATCTAATCCCTTCCACTTCTCTTTCTTTTAGGAGGTTTTTTTTTTCTTTTATATTTTCTTAGATCAACAACTATAAGAATGGAAGATCATTGATCTTCAAAATGGTAGTAGATTAATCTACTCAACTATGCACTTGAATTGACTTTTAGGAACTTCTCTTTTCAAAGGAGAGATGGTTTGACATCCAGTCCCATTTGCTTGGTAAGGATCACAATCATCTAAAAAGTTAGAATTCTTCCCGTCATATTAATTAAAGGGTTTTTTTCCCTTTTTTTTTCTCCATAGATTAGGTTGAGGTTTAATTTATATAGAGTTGGACTTTAAAAAGTCTTAACAAAACTAGATTCTAACAAAGAGAACAAAAATTCAAATATAGATCAAGAATAATCATATAACTTTCAAACTACAAACTTAAACCTCAACATCATTCATTAGTCATAACTCTAACTCATATATTTGATTTGAACAAGTCAAGGATTTGGGTGTAATTGAAATATGTAGCAATGAAAAGGGCTAAATTTGAAAACAATGTGACAAAAAAAAAAAACGTCATTATAATGTTACATGAAGAAAAAGAATTGTCTCTTTCACAACTTGAAAGTTGAATTAATACGGAAAAAAGAAAATCTTGTGATGCAAGAGAAAACATAATAATTTAAAATATATATTTTGTTGGCCCAAAAATTAAAAGTGATATGATACACGTAACAATTGAAGGACCTCACATGTATATATGCTACTCCTATTGATAAGGGCAAGTTGATATGCATTAAATTTGAACCTTTAAAAATTGGATCCATTTGTAAGTTAAAAACTTGGTTAAATTACATGTTTAGTCCCTGAACTTTAAAAAGTTTCAAATAGGTCCTTGAACTTTCGATTTTGTTTTCAATAGGGTCCTTGTACTTTAAAAAGTATCCAATAGGTTCTTAGACTTTCACTTTTGTGTTCAATAGGTCGCTCAACTTTTAATTTTGTGTCTAATAAGTCATTGACCTATTCAACATTTATTAAAATTCACAAGTCTACCATATACAAATCGGAAGTTTAGAGTCTTAATAGACATAAAATTCAATTTTATATATAGTAGAGTAGTTATTTTTTAAAAATATATCATAGACCTATTAGATACCAATTTAAAGTTTAGGGACCTGTTAAACATTTTTAGAGTTCAGAAACCTATTAGAAACTTTTTAAAGTTCAGGGACCTAATTGATACAACCTTGAAAGTTCAGAGACTAAAATTGTAATAAACCCTAAAAACTTTGAATTGCGATTTTATGTGTCACTCTATTTAATTTATCTAACTGATTATCCTACTTCTTCCTGATGTCGTTCAACTACATCGAGTCAAATTTTCTAACATTTTTTCGATAGGCATGTGTTATAATGTTGTTAAAGATGGGGATTATTAATTAGAATAAGAATTTATATATTTTCAAAAAAAAAAAAATAAGAATTTATATAATTTAGGGACATAAATAAAATTTTTAAAATTTGAAGAGACTAATTAAATAAACACGACCTAAAAATTTAGGCCCCGTTTGATAACCATTTGGTTTTTAGTTTTTAAAAATTAGGCTTGTTTTCTTTAAATTTCCTCACCATGGTTTTCATTTTTGTTAAAGACACACTTGAATTCCTAACCAAATTCTAAAAACAAAAACAAGTTTTTGAAAACTATTTTTTTTTAGTTTTAAAAAATTAACTTGGTTTTTGAAGACGTGGGAAGAAGGTAGATGAAAAGCCAAAGAAACTTAGAGCCGGAAGTGATGTTTATAAGCTTAAAAACCAAAAACCAAAAACCAAATGGTTATCAAACAGGACCTTAGGTATTTAACTTTATGATTTCACAAACAAAAATTTAACAAACCTTTTAAAGATTTTGCTTCTTTCAGACATATATATAATTTATATTTTGATCTTTAATGTTTTCATGTTTTGACTTTGGTCTACCGACTTTCAAATATTTAGTCTTAGTTCAAATGTTTGCATAAAATTATTTCTTGTTATTTTTCATTCAATCATTTAACCATAACAATTACTCTTAAAGTTTTTTTTTAAGACATGTATGGTGGGAGGATTTGAACCACAGACCTCTTGGTCATTAATACAAGTTTTATGTCAATTGGGCTGTGTTGACATTGTTATTCCTAAAGTTAGGATAGGTTTATAGGGTGAATTCAATAATCACAAAATATAAATATTAACAATCTTCCTTCCAGTCATGATTAGTTTGGCAATATTTAAAGCTAAAAAGTGCTTTTATCTAATTACCTTTTTAATTAGCTATTCTTCAATTAATGTTATGTCGGGTTTTTTTTGGTGTTTGTTCTCGTTCAATTTGGAATAAATACTTGAAGATTTACATCCGAGGTTTTAAAAAGCCAACATTGAATAATTTTTCCATTTTGTGAGCCTTTCATTATCTTCATCGTTTTATCAAAGTGAGCATAGCTAGCTTGACAGTAATAATTGACATGTATCATCAATCAAGAGATTAGAGGTTCAAATATCCTCCATCGATCCTCAATTGTTGTTGAATTCAAGAAAATTTAAAAATAAAAAATAATCTCCATCATTTATAGTATGTTGTTTATTTCTTTTTCTCTTTCTATCTACGTTTAAGTTCTTGGTGTTGACACAAATTAAAGCTCCATTTTTTTTTTCCTTTTCATTTTGAGTAGTTTAGGATACGTTTGGTTGGTGATCTGAAAACAGAAATTTGAAAACAAGTGATTCAATAAAAATCGAATTGTATTTCATGTTTTCATATATGTGTTAGAAATTGGATCCCAATTATAATGGTCCAAAATGTGTTTGGTAATGTATTTATAAATCATAAACTATTTGTAGTTATCTACTAAATACAAAGTTGAATATAAATTATCATTAATTTATTTACAAACATGTTAGATGTCATAATTTTTTTATAATTATTATTTTACAATATCATATAATTTATAATACATTATATTATACAAATTTTAATTTCACAAAAATGAATTGAGTTTATAACATGAAATACTACTATATATTTATTAAAGTTTTCATCTTTTTTAATTTAATTCTGCATTTAAAAATTTCAAATTCAAAATCTAGATACACCAAAAACATACCAAAGTTGTTTTTAAGAATTTCCACTATTTGAAGCACAAAATTCGAAAACAGTTTTCAAAAACACATATGCAAACACACATTTTCACTGGATTCAAAAAATCTGAAAACATAAAACAGAATCTGAATTGCCTACCAAACTGGACTTTCGTGAACTTGGATGTATATAGTCTTGGTGATCCTTGCAAAGCTTAGTAACCTTGAGAAAAAGCTTAGTAAAATAGTGACTCCATCTTCTCCTTTTTAGCTTCCTTGAGAGGCTCCTTTGTCCATTATCATAGTTTATTTATTTTTTTTTTATTTTTTTTTTTTAAGTTCAACAACATTGAGAGGGTGTATGAAGGAATTTGAACCTCTAACCTCTGGGTCGAGAGTACATGTCAATTACCGTTGAGGTATGCTCACTTTTGATGGTACTTTTGAGATTGCAACAAGTAGGATGAGATAATAAATTAAATTCGATCAAAACAAGTTAGCAATTAATTATATATAGCTAATTAATTATTGCCTTGCTTTTGAATCCTATGACTATTCTTCATGTTTAGTCATGATCATCTCGTCTTCGAACTTATTTCTCTCTAAGATATTATATATCAACCTCTTGTTGTTGGTTTGAATCTCTACTATCCTAGGTTTGAATTAAAATATATATACTAAAAATAATCATCTCAATAAGTATCTCTCTTTCATTCCTAAAATTTGTTTAATAATAGTTTTTTATGGAATATATTTATGTTTAATTATGAAATTAAATATGTACCTTATATTTTAAAGTAAAGTTTTCAAAACTTTATTGATTATGTTAATATTTATATATACACACACATACATATAAAATATCTGAGAAAGAGACATATGAGTAGGAGAGAAAGATATGCATATAGTAGACCTAAAAATGGAAAAATTATTGCATGTGACCATCACATGGTTGTCCCTTTCCAAACTTTTTTTTTTTTAAAAAAAAAAAATAACTTTTAGTTTCTCTTTTATCTTACCTCTACTTATATGAAATTGTCCCTCTCATTTATGTTGTGTATATAGAGTATGCCCTCGCATACATGTCTCATCGACTTTAATACAAGTTGTAGATGGTTGGAATTTATATCTTAAAGTCTCGTAATTAATGTTTTATTATTTAATAATTATTATAATTTTGATTATTTTATTTTCAATTTTATATTATCTATATTACATGAAAATGTCTAGTTTTGTAATCTTAAAAGTATGTAGTTTACATGTTGCAGGAGTATGTTCAAGAAATAACATGAAGTGTTTATAGTATATGAATAAGGTTGGATGTCTTTTCTCGTAATATTATTGATACGACCCACTTTGTAATAGTTATAAATGATTTTATCCAAATCATTCATGTAGAGACATTTGAGTGAGAGTATCATTTACAATGAGTTTTTGTATAAGATAAAACTGTGAAATATTTAATATTTTTTTTATAAATTTGTTAATTTAGAAAATATTCCACAAGATGATTACATGTACAACTCGATCTTAATCCTAAGTGAGTCATGAACTTCTACCCTGTGAGGGCTTGTGTCCTTCGATTTGCATAGGTGAGGGTGACTTTTAAACTTGATTAAATAAGTCCATTTTGGAAACTTGACCAATTAGAGAGTTAGTAACATAAGTTTCATAAGATAAAATTCACTCGTTCCCATATAAGAAAAGTAGATGACTAGTAATTTCCTTATGTTCTGATTTCACCACTTGAACAATGGCATGTCTCACCCTCTCATTGATCTGAGAGGGATTTAGTTTATGATTGTATCATAGAGGATCAGTGGTACTTAAATATAAGATGTATCTGTAGAGGTAAAACTGATGTGCAAATTGCTTACCGCAAGTGTACGAGTCAAGTAATAATATAGTGTTTTCATGATTAAACGAGTGCGTCGTCCTCTGGATTGGTTTTTAAGCAAATTAAGTACCGTGAATAATCTTGTCCAATTTTATTTAGGGAGCAAAACTTAATAATAAAGATAAATTTAAAGACAAAAAGCATAAAATAAAGGTGGAGACTCAAATGGAAAGACTCTTAGGGAATTGATTTTATTGTTGAGATTGAGGATTAATTAATAGAATGAATTTCACATGCAATTATTCTACCAAGTCTAGGAACCTTTTATCACAACTATCTCTCCCGAGCATAATTCATTAACATGCAAGGCCTTGGGTTTAGTTCTTCAAGCAGCTTCTAAAGTTATTCCAAATCCCGTCACAAACTTAGAATTTCTACTTTAGTCATGCAATTAAATAAAGTAAGTCTTAGGCAGAATCCCTCTCCCGAGCAAGATTTAACACTCAAATCATTCAACTAGTGATCAAGTAATTGAAAGCATTTAACCATAATTGCATAGGTAAAATTAATGCATATTCATACCACAAATCAATCCAACAAACTAAAACAACTACATCAATCCCTAAGGCAAACAACAAGCAATTCATAGTCTTTAAACCACAAACACTAATTGAAAGAAATGCCAAAAAAACTACAAGAGGTAAGGGAAAGAGAAAGGAAAGCTTGAATCCGTCGAGACCGGCACGTCCCCGTCATGATCTCCACGTCTTCTCGCTTGATTCCCGCTCCTTGGCCTTGCTTCAGCTCCCACCAAAAGGTCTCTAGTCGAAATTAGGGCTAAAATCTAACCAATTGGACTCCCCTAATCTGTAGCACAAAGTGAGGAATATATAGGAAAATTGTCTGTAGCGTCGCGACGCTATCCCTGCTACCGCTAAAAACAGTAATGTAAAGCAGCGTCTCGACGCTAGCTCTCGGGTTTGACTCAAACTTAAGCCTCCAACTTTGATTCTTTTTGCTTCTTTGACCTCTTTTAGTGTCCCGAATACCCAATTGACTTCGATTTCTCCAATTAAGCTCCAATAATCAATTCCTACAAATAAACATTAAAGTACATAAATTTGGCCAATTTACTCTCAAAGACTAACTAAAATAGATAGGGAACAATAGCTTGCTATGCTCGCTATAAAAAACTCGTGAAGAATTGACTTGTATGAAGTGATTATATCTATGACCACAACTTGTTCTACAATGCATAAGAATGCAACTCTAGGTTTATAGTGGAGTGAACCTAATGTTTTTTTTTTTTTTTTTTTTGAAAAGTGGAGTGAACCTAATGTTAATGTATGAAAGTTGATTAGTTAAAGAGTTTACTTAATTAATTTTGTATCGTTGGAGTTTATAATTTGTGGGTCCATAAGTCCCTTTGCTAGCTCATAATTAAAAACATTGATAAATCAATTGTGTTGAAAGAAAATTTGAAAAGTTGAAGTTAACTTTTAATATATTTGATACATTAAATGAGGGGAAATAAATTTATTGTATATGATACATTAAATATAAAAGAGAATATAATATATTAATGTATTAGATACATTAAAGAAAAAATTAGGAGTGTTCAAAAAATTCGAAAACCCGAAAAACCCGACCAACCCTACCCAAACCATAAGGATTGGGTTGGGTTAGATAATGTCTCGATTTGGGTTGGGCTCAAATTTACATGATCCGAAGGATCGGTTCCTGGGTTCAAGAAAAAAAGTCTCGGTTCAACCCGAACTGAACTAGAATTTAATTATATGTATATATGTGATATATGTTTTATTTTAGGGTTTGGTTCAACTTCAATTCAGCAGCCCCTTTTTTCCTCCTTCACAATTCACAATCACCTAATTCTTCTCTCCATCATCAGTCGCTTTCTTCTCACCATCACCATCGCAGTCGCCTTCTTCTCGCTAATCACTTTCTATTTTCTTCCTTGAGACTTGAGTTACGTTTCATTTTGGTCTCTAAGTTTTAAAACTCGACATTTTGGCCTCTGAGGTTTTGATTTTGTTTCATTTTAGTCCCACAATTCATTTTTTTCGTTAAATATTAACGAAATGCTGACGTGACACCTACTTTTATTTAAAAATATATTTTTTAATTTTAAAATAAAATTAATATTAAATTATTAAAAAAATTATTATTATTTTCTCATTTCTCTCTCTTTTCTTCTTCTTCTTCACCACCACCACCACCTATCGTCGGATCGTCACTGTCGTCGCCGTATCTGCTGCCATCATTCTCCCTTTTTTTTCTCTCTTTTTAATTTTCTCCTCTTTTCTTCTTCTTCTTCCCTCTCCTCCCTTTTTCTTCTTCTCTTCTTCCCTCTTCCTCCCTTCCCTTTCTTTCATTTTTTTTTTTAAAAATGAAGGGATCGTTTCTCCCTTTGAATCCGACTGAAACGAAGGGAGTTTCCCCTTCGTTCCAATCAGATTCGAAAGGATAAATCCCCTTTTGTTTCATAAGAAATGAGAAACAGGAATCAGAAACAGAAACTTGATGGGAGAGAGAGAAGTGAGAAATAATGAGGGGAAAAGAAATGAGAGAGATGAACAAGATGAAATGAAAAGAATAAGAAAGTATTAGTTAAAAAGTTATAATAATGGAAGAGAAATAAGTGAGAGATGAGTATAGAAAAAGGGAGAGTGTAAGAAACTAGTAGTTTATAAACTTTAGCACGTTGTATTGAAACATTTCTTAAAATTTAGAAACAAGAAACTCAATGATTAGAAAACATGTTTGTTTCATAAGAGATGAGAAATGAGAATCAGAAACAGAAAAAGAAACGCTATTAAACGAGCTCTTAATGAATGAGATGTGAAGACACATTATCATACTTCTTGTTAGGTTCTCTTTATGATGAAACATACTTCACACGTGGTTATAATTAAGTGTGCTATCTTCGTAGACCTCAACTTTGTCTTAACATGTTTTCTTTTTTTAGTTAAAAAATTATAATAACAGGATCAAATTAATGTCATCAACCTTTAAAATGACAATAAATACTTTATTTTATTATCTAATAGATGAACATCAATATTATCGATAGATATATACATTTTCGTTGTATATAATGATAAAATTGTGAATTTGAAAAAGATAAAAGAGAAGAGTCATGTCAACTGAAACATAGTTCAACTAGTTAAAACATTAGTAACTTACATCTGGTTAAAAAAAACGTTATACTAGAAAACCAACCCAATATCACAAGATAAGATAATTTGATAGAGTTGATTGATATCTTAACAATATTTTGCCAATATTTGTGAACATTTCATTCATGTTTTTGTGAATAATATATTTTGAATCGACCCTCAAGAAAGCTCAATACATGACAGTTCAGAAAAAACCGTCACAAATATATTAATTGTGACAGTTAAAAACTGTCAAACCACAAGTTTTTCTTGACATAATTTCCACGTCACAGTAATTTTTTTAATGACATTGCTGTCATATCATTAAAAACTTAATAAAAACTAATATATTGTCAAGATATATATATTAATGACAGTCCACTATCGTCAATAAAAAATTAACAATGACGTATTTAAATTGTCACGTCATTCTTTCTCCTGATAACTCTACAATGTCAACAAAAAAAAACTAATAAAAACTATTTACTGTCAATGTAAAACTAACAACGACAATTTAAAACCGTCAAGAACAATATTATAACGACTATATTTCATCGTCAAGATAAAGTTAAAAATGACAATATTTAATTGTCAAAACTAAGTGTATAACGTCAAGAAAAGTAACATTTGCAGTCACATAAATATTTTAATGACAATGTTCATTTGTCAAAAAAAAAAAAAAACTTCCATTGAATATTTTTAATCATAAAAAATGACAATATTTTTTGTCTTGAGCTAATGAATAAAGTTTGAACTATATTATTTTTCTAGACATGCTGAAGGCTTACTTGTGTATAAGCCTTCCATTTTTTCTTATGTTCGATTGTCATCAAACAACTAAGTTTATTGGGAAATGAATTTCTCTCATAATTCCATAAAGCCCTAAACATATTCATTAGTTTTTCTTTTGGAATTCATCTACAAAGATGATGGGATTTGATCAATCTTGCCTTGAAACGATATAGCAAATATTTGGTTTGTATGGAAAGAATAAAATATTCAAAACACATCTAGTTTGACTCATACAGTTATCAAGTATTTTAATAAAATCAGCACGTAATGTGTGATAATGTAAAATGCTTATAGTCTTCAAGAATTTTTTTGGTTGAGTTTGTTGTTATTGCAAGAGTTGTGGTAAAGTCAAGCTACTCCACTTCTATTGTTTTTTTTCATAGAATTAGTTCGAAACCACTCTTTGTTAGTCTAAACGTTATACAATTATCAACTATATTGTTAGTCTGTGAAGACCAGAGAAATGCCATCACAATTCAAACAAAATTGGTCATCTTTCTTACTGATTTTTTCTCTCTTTGCTTTCAACGGAGATGCGCTACATTTCCTACAAAAACTTGATACGACTGAAATAAGTTTGTCATGGAAAATTGTCCCTAATCCAATTGGTTCCCAACCAAAGTCGTGATGCAGATTGGGGGAAACAGGAATAAGTTTGGCCATAAATCAGAGCAGGTGAATAGGAACTACACTAAGTGAAAGGCACCAAAGGCCAAGCGATGGAATTGACTTAGAATGCAACTATTGAAATGGTTATGCTCTAGGGAGGTCAGGAACATGATTTTTTGTTTGCAACTTGTTCAAAAAGGGATTCCATCAAAACACATAATTTATGTACTAACACCAAATAATCTACAAAAGTTCACATGAGTGCTAATAATTTAAATTTCATGATTAAATGAATCACTCAATTTCTCATGAAAGACAATCATTCTTATTTTATAGCAATTATTAGCCCATTCTATAATCAAAACTTGATAATATCTGGGTAACTTTGGTTTGTAAAACAAATGAGGTTATCTCATAAAGTCAGCAGATTCAACCATATAACATCATTAAATTGAAAAGGTATCGATGGTTTCTGCAAAAATGATCCAACCATTGTTTGAGTCAAAAGACACTTGCTTCTAGGATGAGAGAACTTTCTAAATCTCTTATGTTACCTGTTTGGGAAGCTTCTCTACTTGAAGATCTACGACAATTTTCTTCTTGGAATAGTAATCAATCACTTCTATTGTTGCAGAGGAAGGATAGGGGAGTAGGATAACTCAGCTAGGATGAGACAATGCAGGATAAAAAGGACAATAGACTGCTTAAGTGAAGAAAGAACAGAGAGGGAGAGGGAGAAAAAGACGTGAGGCACCACACGTGAAAAAGAGAGGAGAGGGAGAAAGGACACACACTAGGGTTTACTTTTAACTTTTGTCTTTTCCTAATTTTTAATATTTTTTTAAGATTAAAAAAATTACGTAAAAATGAAAATAAATGATTTTTTATTTAATGACATTTAAAAAATATCATAATTTTATGACGTTGAAAAAAGTCATAAATTTCCTAAAATACGAAAATTTCCGTTTTTTTCCGCCAAAAAAAGCGTGTTTTCCATTTTATGACATCTTTTTCCCTCCCTTAACTTCATTTCTTTTTCCTTTGGTGTCGTGGAATCCCAATTTTGTTGTAGTGATACCACTTAAAATTAGAATACATTTGACATTTTCCCTCTATCAACACTGACCATTAGTTTTTTTTCTCACATTTAAAATTTGCACTACAATCTTTGGGAGTAATGCCAAGGGTTGGAGGGCCACAAATCCATAAATAGATCTTCATGTTAAAAGAAATTTGTCTCCACCCCTCCATTGCCTTTCTCTTTTTAGAATTTTTTTATACTTTTTCTTCTTTTTATTTTTATTTATTTATTTATTTATTATAATTATTATTTTTTTTTTTAAGAAGATTGTGTATCTATCTAAAACATATTAATTATTGTTATAAATATCTCCAAAATATCTTATTATTAATGAGAGTTTTGTTTGAATTTAATCAATTTTTTTTTACTCATTTTTTTTTATATTCATTATTGTTTATTTTTATATATTTATATACATGTTTGCATTCAAGTTCTCTATATATGTTCTTAAAATAATAAGTTTTTTTCTACAAAGTCTTAAAATGAAAGTTCACAACTTAAAATAAGCTATTCTTACGGGTTTTTTTTTTTAGTTCAACAACATTTGGGGTGGGGGATTCGAACCTCCAAGTATATGCCAATTATCACTGAATAGTTAATTGTTACAGTTTTATTAAGAAATTGAAAGACTTTTAATTAGTCCTGGCGATGACCATGATTTTTCATCAAAATGTTGGTGGATGTATTAGTAAAATTGAACTATCAATATTAATATTAATATGGACATCAAAATTTTCATAATTGTCTTGTATTCATATAAAAGCATTTTTTTTTCTCAAAGCAAAATCTTTGATTTCACAAAAGAGTTGGAAAATAAATGGGTTCTCACCCAATTTGTCGATCGATCGGTATAACCTTTCCTTTACTAAGATTCTCATCCGTGACAGATCTACCATAGGTCCAGAGGGGCTTAAGTCCCCTCTTCTACCACTTGAAAATGTTTCATATTAGCAGTAGAAGAGAGTTCATTTGGGACACATGCCCCTAGCTCCCCCTCCCTCTCAAAAGGGTTGGGTTTTTTTAGGCTAAATTATAAAATACTCCTGAACTATTAGATTTGTTTCAAAAATGCCCTTGAACTTCGAAAAATGTTTCAAAAATACCCTTTCCGTTAATTTTTGGATGAAAACCGTTAGAATTTACGGTGGGAGGAGGAAAAAAAAAGAAGCATTTTTCAATGAGGGTATTTTTTTAAATTTTTTTTTAAAGTTCAAGGTATTTTTTAAACTGAAACTTTAACGGTTTCCCTTCAAAAATTAATGCCAAGGGTATTTTTGAAACATTTTTCAAAGTTCAGGGATATTTTTTTAACTTTTCAAAGTTCAGGGGCATTTTTGAAACAAACCCCATAGTTCAGGGGTATTTTTTATAATTTAGCCTTTTTTAAGGCTTCAAATTGAGAGTTTATGCAATAAAAAAAAAAAAGAAAAAAAAGGTTAAATAATAAGCTTAGTACCTCAACTCTCAGGTTTGTGTCTATTTAGTTCTTCAACTTTAAAAAGTGTATAATATATTTTCAAACTTTCAATTTTGTGTCTAATAGGTCAATCAACTTTCAAAATGTCTGATAATGTCTGATAGGTTCCTGACATATTGATGATTTTTAAAAAAATTAATCGAGATCTATTAGATATAAAGAGTTTATATCTATTGGAACCCTAAACTTTTAATTTTGAGTCTAGTACGCTTGTAAATTTTAAAAAATGTCGAATATGTCAAAAACCTATCAGACACAAAATTGAAAGTTCAGGGATATTTTCATCAATATAATATAAAAGAACTCTTTTTCATTCTAATCTCATCAGTCTAATTTTGTGCTTTAGAAATGCATGTCCTCTGAATATAAATCTTCTACACAGATCTTGTTTCAGATGAGCTTCTTCAGATTTGGCCAACAAAATCTGTCTTCTTCTTCAAAGCAGCCTTTACAGCAAGCTGCAGTACAACATGATCTGACACCAAAGACAAAACAAAGGACAAAAAATTAAAAATAAAATCACTCTCTGAGGCATTTTATCGAACAGTTTGCGGCCATGGCACCTTCAAGTTGGCTGCCCTTTGGGCTCTCCTGTTTGCATCTGATCAAACAAAGAGATTCCCATTGCCCTTTTCTTTTGTTTTGAGCCCTTATCTTATGTGGGTCTCTCTCGAGAATATAAAAGACAAAATTAATGGCTTCAACAAGTGGCCAAACACCCACGTCTCCATCGTCTAGCGGATTCGGAGACATAGACGAAGGCCATTGAGATGGAATGTTGTGGTTGACAGTTTTGAATCAGAAACTAGAAATGATTGTTCAACCATAGATTCGAAGTAGCAAAAATAGTAGAGGTAATGACCATAATAGATAGTATTCAACTAGTGATCCATCCAAGCATTGAGCCAATTTGGGAATCGACTACAAGAAAAATTGTATAACTTGACGCTTATAGAATGTCAAATTCTAATACACTTGACGCTTTTGAAAGTATCCTGGAAGCGACTGTCAAGAATAAGATACTTCTGATATCATATGGAAATTGGTGATGTGTTCATTATATTCATTTTAGCAAGCGTCTCAAGTGTCAAGGATTTGTCTGAGTATTCACACACATATACAAGTTGAATAGAGCGACTCATGGTGTTGGCTATCTACTTTTGAGTAGATCACACGTAACAGGAGTGTGGATTGAAGAAGTATTGCATTGGGTAGCTCACAAAGTGTAGAGAGGTCAAGAAGACCTACAACTTCTCGATTTGTGATGAATCATATCTATATTTTAATTTTCTTGTCTTTGTGTTTTCTTGTGTGTATATATATATATACATATAATTTTTCTAGATCGAGCCATTGATGAAAGTAAAAGACGAAAGTGAAAATAACTTGCATGATGTGTTTGATGCTAACCCTAGATCTTGAGAAATTGTTTCCATGAATTATAAGCCTTAGAGGCTAGAATTTTCTTTTGCCAGGCACGCAGCTCTATAAAATGTCCACTTGTTGCTTTTTATTTATTTATTTATTTGTTCATTATTTTAAATTTTGAAATAATGTGATTGACAATTTTATATTTTGTATGTAAAAAAAAAATAAATAAATCATTGTAAGCATGCACCAAATAGTTAGAAATGAGTCATCACGCGTAATAGCATTAATTTATTGTCCCATACAATAATGTAAAAAATTCATTTGGTTTTATAATAAAATTAATATGCAAACATGAATTTTATTATATTTTAATGAAATAAGTGGTTAAAAATTGTGTCACATGAACAATAACTTAAGGAATTTAAGTTTACCAAATAGAATATTATAATTTATTAAATCTGTTAATTTTTATGTAGAAATTGAACCTATAGGCAAAATCAAAGAATGTTCCAATATTATATATGAATAAAAATAGTACCACCTAATTACAAAAGAAGAAGAAAAACAATAGTAAAAAAATTAAGCTGCCTCTATGAACAATTTTTTAAGATAGATTTATCTTTCCTCTAGTAATTTCTAGATAAATTTTACCATTTCATCGAGCGGCGGATCTACCTCAGGTCCAAGAGGGCTCGAGCTCCCTCAGAAACTAAACACAAACTCTCCTCCTTTAGCATTTGGATACATGATAAGTCTTAGTGAATAATAAGTTGTTGAATACGTATCCAATCTTTGTGCCAATCTCATTCCTTCTAAAATTGTGTGAGCTTCTGCATTGAGGATGAAAGAAAAGGACAAATAGAAACCTTGTGCCTTTGGTCTTTCAATAGTTAAACCAAACATACTCTCAATCTGTCACAATAAACACAGTAAGAAAAGGTCATTGTATGTACACATATATATTAAATTTGGCTTATACAATTGGTATGAAGGTATATTCAATTATTTTAAAAAAAAGGTTAATTTATTCAAACCCTTTTAAAATTATTTTATTTCTTTCCCCTTCTTTCTTCTTCTTAACCAACCACCATCACCACCATCATTCTAATGTTGCCGCCGGCAACCGCCGTGTCGACAACAATTTTTGTTTTTTTCTTTTTATTTTCCACTTCTTTCCCTCTCTTCTTCTCCATCCTTCTTTTCTTCAACTTCTTTTTGTTTCTGGTCATTTCCATTGATGGGGTTTCAGATCTAGGTTTCTTCTTCGATGGGGTTTTCAGATGCCCATGGGTCTTCTGGTCCGACAACTGTGGGTCTTGTGTGTTGCAGGAAGAGAGGGAGAGAGGGATGCAATCGGCGTCGCTCGTGAAGACGCAACCAAAAACCAGTCCCTCAGATCTTGCAAAGATTCGCTCGCCATCGCTCGCAAAGATCCACTCATTGTCGCTCACGAAGATCCTCTCAGCTCTTCGTTCAATCGCAACCCAACTCAGAGGCGCCGCTGTTCAGATCTTCGTTAGATTTTAACAGATCTATGGAAGAAAGTGGGTTAAAAACATAGGTCAAATTTGGTGATTTTTTGCAGTGAAACCATGAGAACGAGCGGCGAAGGGGAAGGGACTGCGTTTTTTTTAAATAATAATATTTTTATTATTTTAATATATTTTATTTAAAAATACTAAAAAATATTTTTTAATAAAAAAATGGCACCACGTCAGCAAGCCGTTAGTTTTTAACTGAAAAATGGATGGAATGACCAAAATGAAACTAAAACCAAACCTCAGGGGCTAAATTGTTGAGTTTGAAAACTCAGGGACCAAAATGAAACCTAACCCAAACCTCAGGGACTAAAAATGTATTTTTCCCAAAAGTTTAATGGTGAGTAAGAGATGTATTTGTGAAGATAGCACATTAGCCCATTTATTAATGGGAAATCCTTAGAAATGGCCAAAAATTACAGGGTAGTTTTGAAAAATGACCAAATCGGATTTTTTAATGAAAAATGGTTAAACCGTTTTTTTAACCTATTTTCGTGAGGATCGTCTTTCCAATTATACCCTTGAGTCCTATCTGATTTAATTTAAAAAAAAACAAAACAAAACAAAACAAAACAGTTTATCCCATAAATCAGGGAATTACAGTATCTATCTTCTCTCTCCTATCTCTCAAAATTCAAATTCAGATTTTATCTTTATTAAAACTAAAAGATTACATAGAAATTAGGTTTTCATTTTTAATTTTCGATTAGATTCTTATATTTTAATTATCTAATTAGCATCTTCATCGTTTTTCCCAACTAATTGCCATCCATCGATTTTTTGCTCTGTCGTTCATATCGCCATTGAAAGGGTTATTGATCTACATCATAGGTATGTGTTAAATATTGTATTTTGTATTTATCTATCATTATTTTCCTCTTTGTATCCTATTTTCCAACACAAAGTATTTTTTATTTTTTTTGAAAGTCTTTACTGGTTTCCAAACGAAAGCTTTCGGAGGAAGAAGCATTTGGAGGAAGGTGCCCAAAAGAAAATCGGAGGTTTCTCAAGAATTTCGTTTGTAATGGTTCGAAGAAGATGAGAATGAGAAAGACCGCACAAAACGAAGAAAATGGGAAGAACCTTAAGGGTTTCAGATTTTTTTTTTTAAAAAAACAAGGTGAATACTAAATCCCAATTTTCGAATTAAGTTGGAGGGAAATAGTGAGTAATGATTTTTTCTCGTTTTTTAGATGATTTGATGTTTACCATAGTAAATTATTAGTTTACACTGTATTTGCATAATTTGTTTACTGAATACACTGTATTTGCATAATTTTTCTTTTTATAAACTTGAATGTTTTTTATTGTTCCAGTAACCATTTGTGAGTAATGATTTCTCCCTGTTTTTCAATATTGAAATTATTTGAAAATTTACTAAATACACTTTGAAGTAAGGTTATTGAATACCCAACTAGACAATATTTGGTGAGGGTTTGGAAAAGAAAATAGGGTTTTGTGTCTAAATGAATTTAGTAATTTAAATACACACAAGTTAACCGATTCAATCATTTTCATGCACTCCCTATTTTTAAGGTAAGAGTTAACAATTTTTTTTTTTTAATTCTACAACTATCTCCCTTGATTCGTGCAAATTAGTTGATTTTTGTTATCTTATTTGTTATGTTTGTTATTGATTTTCAACGGGCGCTTAATTTAAGGGTAAACCCTAGATTCTCTATTAAATTTTCGTTGTATTTGTATTTATAGTTCACTGCATTTTAAGCTGTATTTGAATTGATCGGTTCAGGGGCATTTTTGTCTGATTCGTTGTAAAAAAAACCTACTAAAAATAGAAATTGACCATTTTTCAAATTGCCCAATTAAAAATAGCCATTTATCTAGTTGCCCCTTTATTCTTATATGTTGTGTGTTATGTATTGTTAAAAGCCCAATTGTATCAGCCCAAATATCTTTATTGTTGTATTCTATCATTTTCTTCTTCTTTTTCAACGATTTCTGAAATTTTTTTGTAGGAGTTTTTCTCCTCAGGCCTATATATATGTCTATATATATGTCTGATTGCCTTAATCATAAATATATATAAGCGTAGCGTCTTCTCGTGCAACCTATTATGGTTTCTTTTTTTTATTAATTTTGTTTAGAGTATTTTCCTCTGTGATTATATAAAAGTTAGCCTCGAACATTTAATCTCTATGTGTACTAGATTCGGGGCTCGTTTGATAGCATTCTCATTTCTTATTTTTCTCATTTTTTTTTCTTTTTTAATAAAGAAATACATAATTGGAATCAATAACTATTTCTTATTTAGTGTTGTTTCTATGTTACTTTAAAATTAAAAAAAAAAAGAAAAAAAAAACTTGGTTAGGTAATAATTTTTGGTTCATTGTGTTCTTTGAAATTTTAAATAAAAAATGTAAAAATTTTATATAAATTTATTTTTCAAGTTAAATATTCAAACTTTTATGCTATATTTATTTTTAAATATTTATTATGCATTTTTTAAGTCAAGAATGACAAAAATGATGTTTTTATTTATGTTTTGAAAAAAAAAATGAAAACAAAAACAAAAAGAAAACAAGAAATAATTTCTACAGAGTTTTGAAAACGTTTCTAAAAAATGAAAACAAGAAAGAATAGGAGTTATTAAGGGTCAATTTAATAAAGGCTCGTTTGATAATGTTATCATTTCCCGTTTCTCATTTCTTTTTTTTGTTTTTTAAGAACTAAAAACAGAAATATGTTTCATAACAATTTTATTTTCCTTGTTTCTCTAAACAAAAAAAAAACATAAACATAAATGTGCTTGATAACTCATTTTCTTTTCTTGTTTTTTTAGTTGAAATAAAATTTAGTACATATAATATATAACATATATTAAAATAAATATAAAACTATTATATAGAGTTTAATTATATCATTTATTCAGCTCCAACACAAAATAAAAAAAAATTAATTTTATCCTTTTATTATTTTTTTTTTAGGAGAATTAATTTTATCCTTCAAATGTTGTTCAAATTTGATTTGCAATGTCATCTCTTACTCCAACCAATTTATCTTTAATGATGTTGGTCTACACAAGTTAGTTCAATTAGACTACTTTGTTATTTACAAACTTTTGTAAATTTTCAATGATTGTTAATTCTTTTTGTTGACAATATGTGGAGTGGGGGATTCGAACCACAGACCTCGTGGTTATCAGTACAACTTTATGCCAATTGAGCTATGCTCTTGTTGGCAACGATTGTTAATTTATTGTACAACATGCTATAGATATATATTTTTTGTGTGTTTGTGGTAGTGAGACATTTATTTAAAGTTAGACAATTGATCTTATACAGTACAACTTTATGCCAATTGAGCTATGCTCTTGTTGGCAACGATTGTTAATTTATTGTACAACATGCTATAGATATATATTTTTTGTGTGTTTGTGGTAGTGAGACATTTATTTAAAGTTAGACAATTGATCTTATATACCGACATTTCTTGAATTGAATAATAAAATTTATTTTTTCCCAGATCAAAAAGGAAGAAAAGAATATTTTTTTGACAATTAATGGCAAACGTGAAATATTTTATTACTTAATTTATTTAATAAATAAATTAAAAGCTTACTAAAATTATCGAAAAATAATAGAGATTTAAATAGAAAACCATAACTAAAATGTCATTAATGAAAAAAGAAAAAAAGATTAAAAAAAATATAACGAAAAAAAAAAAGAAAAAAATTATAAAAGAAAAGAGAAAGAAATAACGAGAAAAAAAAAAAAAAAGAGGTGGTAAAAAAGAGAGAAAGAGAAGGGAGGAAAGAGGTACTTGCATGAAAGACGGGGAAAAAACAAAAGAAATAGAATTTGCGATGTTTCTAGAAACTTAGAACAAGAAACAAGATGAATTACCAAACATGTCTGTTTCTTAAAGAATGAGAAATCGAAACAAGAAATAGGAAACAAAAACAAAAACGTTATCAAACGAGCTCTAACATTCTCGTTTCTCGTTTCACGTTTTCCTATTTCTCGTTTCTCGTTTCACGTTTTCCTATTTCCATGTTTGAGAACTATTTCTGTTTCTTGTTTCTAAAAATACATGTTCTTGTTCCTCAAAAACTAGAAACAAGAAAAGAGAAATAGAAATATTACCAAACCACCCTTCAAAATTTTGTTTTTAATATTTAGGCAACAACTTTGGATAACTCTATTCTTTTTTATAATATTTTCACATTTTATGAAAGTTTAGAGTTTAAATTAATACTATCATTACTTTAAAATTTTAATTTATACAACCTCCACAGTTAGAAAATATAAATTTATTTTTACCAAAAAAATATCTCAAATAACAAAAATTGAAAATTCACATGACTGGTAAACAAACACGTGTGAGGATAAATATTTGGTCAGCAAACCCTAGAAGGAAGATCAGCAGTAACCTGATCGTACGGCGACGATTTCGTCTTCTTAAAAACTCTGCTCCCAAAAACCAGAAACCCAACAGAATGGCCGGCGACGGCGACGATGAAAACGCCGCCGTTGAACGACATCAGAGCAAGCATCACCATGTACGCAATTCCGATCCTAATTCCATGCACTGCCGTCTGCACGATCCCTGCGGCGACATTTCTCGGCCCTGACTCCGCCATCAGCCGCCACTGCGACAGCCACTCGACGACCACCGCCATCGCGAAGACCGACACCAGCGCCACCGCGTACATGCCGGACCGGTCGCCGGGCCAGCCGGAGAACAGAACCTGGGTGTTTTTCCCCCAGAAGAAAGCCATGTGCATCGCCGCCGACGACGACGACGGCGTCCCGTGAGAGTGCATGTCTTCGCCGGAGCTGCCGCTGGTGGGACCCATCGGCGGCGGCGGGGAATCCGAGTGCATACCGTCGTGGGTGGGAAAAACATTGTTGGCGTTGGATTTGGAAGAGACAGACAGACAAATTACAGAACAGAGAATTAAGATTGTTGATGTTTTGTCCATTTTGCAATCTCTTTGTTTGTTGACTTTGAGAAAAATTGATAGTCATTTTTATAGCTAAAAATGGAATTCTTTTTATTTTAGATTTGATTGTACTAATGGTAGTAGTACTTCTTTTATTTGTAGTACAAACTAGAGAAAATAAAAATAAAATATAAATAAATAAAGGTTTGTGTGTGTTTTATAAATAGGTCAATTGTTTTTTTAGTCCTTAAATTTAAGTTTTATATTAACTTGCGGTCAATGTACTTTTATACAAGTTTTAAAATTTTGCTTTCCTTTTCTATCTGTAATAGTATTTTTTTTTTCGAAATAATCTCTAATAGTATGTTAATGCCAAATATCTCGATCATAAATAATCGTGTAATATATATTGTTATAGGTAATTTTGGACCACACTGACGAACAAGGAGCTGACAAGGACAATCGGACAAAGGTAGGACCAGAAAACCAACCTAGAGGAAGACCAGACCAAAGGGTCGAGCCATGTCCATATGGTCGGCCTCGGCAAGCCGAGGCCGAGCATAAGCGGGTCGGGCTCGGTCACCTCCTTTCGGCCCCTGATGTCCCTGATCGCCCCGGTTCCGTCTGGTTCGTCCCGAAACACCTCCGAATTCCTAAAAACCCTAGGAGGAGAAACAAGTATAAAAACCTATCTTCATCACTGAAGAGGGGGTCAAAAAACTTTACTCTTGACTTCTCCCTTTACTTTCTAACGCCTCCTTTGTTTTCTGACTTAGGCATCGGAGGCGGTGTGGCCTACACCACACCGGTGTGCAACGATTTTTGCTGGTTTTGCAGGTCACGTCTTCCCCAGCTTCTACAAATTCACTGTTGATGTCACGTGAATGTCAGGTGAGTCCTCTGTTCGGATTTTGGCATCAACATATATAATTCTAATGGATTGAAGTTCGTGAAAAAATGTTTAGTTTTAGTCATGTGAGAGTTAGAAAAGATATAATCTACAGTTGAGAAAGATAGGATAGGATATAAACATCTCTTTACGTCATGAAACTCAATTGTCATGTTGAAAAATAAATTGTGTCATATTGGGATTTTATCATATCAAATTAACAACAATAACACATTTAATTAAATATTGACTAATAAAATATTGAGACGATATCGAGGCTTTCAAAAGTGAAAAAAAAATATTATATGATGATTAATTTTAGGAAGTATGTCTTTAATAAATTTTAAAAAGTTAACTCAACCTTTTTTTTTAATTAGTTATTCCTAACATCTCATGATTAATTTTTTTTTAGAGTAAATGTGTTTTAGGAGATAAAGCATTTTTTCAATAGTGAAGTAGATGAACATGATTTTTTTTTATATGTATCTAATCAATCAAGAAAATACAATGATTTTTAAAAATAAAAAATAAAAAAAATTAGAGAGTTTTTTAATATAGCTCTAAATTTAAAAATATTTATGACAATAATATATGCTACACCATGTATTTTGCTCACTCAAATTAATTTAAAAGGTGGACATGGTTGACCATGACAAGATGGAGATGAAATAGCATGCTTCATGCCTCTTCTTTTATTTGTTTGATTCTTATAACATCTATAATTAGTTGTAGGTAAGTTTTTTTTTTCTTTTTTTTTTAGATCAGCCACATTTGAGAGTAATTATTCAAACCGCTGACCTTTTGATCTAGGATACATGTCAATTAGTTATGCTTACTTTCGTAGTTGTATGTAAAATTTGCTCTATATTTTATTAAGGTTATTTGTTTTTTCTAAAAAAAAAAAATCTATTAGTTTTGTCTTCTTTTTTATACATCTTTATAACATCCTAAAATTTCTTTTGGTTATGGATAAAATAATAATTTGATTGAGAGATTGAAAGAACCATCAAGTAATTGATGTAATTAGCTGACAATTTTTTCTGTAAATTCACATTAAATCAAAGTCTAATGTCTTTCTTTTTCCTTTTTTATTTCCTTTAACATTGTTTTTTTCTTTATTTTTTCCTATTTCCTTCATTAATTTCAATTGTATTGAATAAAATATTTTAGGCCCCGTTTGATAACCCACTTGTTTTCTCCCAATTTTCTTACTGTGTTTTGTATCTTTGTTAAGGACACATTTGAATTCCTAACCAAATTCCAAAAACAAAAACAAGTTTTTGAAAACTATTTTTTTAGTTTTCAAAACTTGACTTGGTTTTCGAAAACATGAGAAGAAAGGTAGATAACAAAACCAAGAAACTTAAAGGTGGTAGTAGTGTTTTTAAGCTTAATTTTCAAAACTCAAAAAATAAAAACCAAATGATTATCAAATGGGGTCTTAGTATATCGATTCCCATTTAATGTCAAGAAGTTGACATTTGATTGATAAAATAAAATGATAAGCAGCTGCCACACTGTCAACTTTATCTCAACATCTAGTTTATGGTTTTTTTTTTTTTTTCAAAAAAAGAACGAAATAAACTAATCAACAACCAAGAAATTTTGGCAAACGCCCTTGCGTAGGAAAGAAGTCAACTAGGCATGAGAGGTCCAAAAAAAACATGGATCTCTTCCCCTATTTCAAATTTTTTTTCTTCCTTTTTTCCCCTTTTTTAAATACATTATTCAAAGTCATTTAGGTCTCGTTTGATAACCATTTGGTTTTTAGTTTTTCGTTTTTGAAAATTATACTTGTTTTCTCCTCATTTCCTTACCATAGTTTTTATCTTTGTTAAGGACATATTTGAATTCTTAGCCAAATTCCAAAAACAAAAACAAGTTTGTGAAAACTACGGCCCCATTTGATAACCATTTCGTTTTTTGTTTTTGGTTTTTGAAAATTAAGCTTATACACACCTACTTTCACTTATAGGTTTCTTTATTTTAGTATCAACCTTCTTCCTTGTTTTCAAAAACCAAGTCCAATTTTGAAAACAAAAAAAAAGTAGTTTTCAAAAACTTGTTTTTGTTTTTAGAATTTGGCTAGGAATTCAAATGGATCCTTAACAAGGATGAAAGTCATGATAGAGAATTTAGGAGAAAGCAAGCATAATTTTCAAAAACCAAAAACAAAAAACGAAATGGTTATCAAACGGGACCTACTTTTTTTGGTTTTTGAAATCATGGAAAGAAGATAGGTAACAAAATAAACGGTGTAAAAATAGAGAAGAGAAAAGAACTATTAAATGATTGTATTGCCTTAATTAGGGAAATGAACAGTGTTCAGCATATATAGGAAAATAATGGACACATGGAGCTAAACAATAGGCTCTAGAAATAACAAACTTTACATAAAAGAAATCAGAGAAATAGACCATGTAATTTGATGATAAATGATACTTTATCATCCCCCCGCAAGTGAAATCGGCCGAGATTGGACAGTGAGCTTGGTACGTAAACTCTGGAAACGAGCAGTAGGCAGGGGCTTTGTAAAGATGTCAGCTAGTTGGTCTTCCGACGGGACAAACTTCACAATAAGCTGTTTTCGAGACACCTTTTCACGTATAAAGTGATGATCTATTTCAATGTGCTTCGAGCGACTGTGAAAAACAGAATTAGCAGCGAGATACGTGGCACTCATATTATCACAAAGTAATAAAGGTGGAGAGGAAACTAAAAAACCAATCTCAGTCAGCAAAGATTGTAACCATGAAAGCTCGACAGCTGCATTCGATAGGCCACGGTACTCTGATTCGGCGCTGGACCTTGAAACTACCTTTTGTTTCCCAGACGACCAAGAAACTAAATTAGATCCAAGGAAGATTCCATAGCCACTGGTACTTCGTCGATCGTCTGGACAATTCGCCCAATCGGCGTCCGTATATGTTGTCAATGATAGAGGGCCAGAGTCGATGAAGGTTAAACCAAGGTTGCTTGTGGACTTCAGGTACCGAACAATCCGTTTAACCAAGTTCCAGTGCACAGTGGTTGGAGCGTGGAGAAACTGACATGCTTTATTGACTGCAAAGCTGAGATCAGGCCTGGTGATAGTGCAGTATTGAAGAGCTCCAACAAGGCTTCTATACGGTTTTGGATCAGACAAAGGTTCACCATCCTGTGCAGAAAAAACAGAACCAGCTGCCATGGGGGTTGCCATCGGCTTACACAACATCATATCAACCCTTTGGATCACATCAGAAAAGTATTTTTGCTGACTAAGGAACAAGGAGTTAGAAGAACGAATAACTTCAATTCCAAGGAAGTAGGACAAATCACCAAGGTCTTTGAGAGCAAACAAGTCATTTAATGAAGTAATAAAATTCTGAATAAATGTGGAGTTGTTGCCTGTGACTATAATGTCATCAACGTAAACCAAAACAGCAACAAAAATAGAATCTTTACAAAAGTAAAACAGAGAAGAATCTGACTTTGATGCAAGGAATTTCCAGTCTAGTAGGCAAGTACTGAGCTTTAGGAACCACTCTCTTGGGCTTTGCTTGAGACCATACAATGCCTTTTGGAGCTTGCAAACATAATTTGGTCGATCCTTATCAACAAAGCCTGGGGGTTGTATCATATAGACATCCTCATGTAAATCTCCATTGAGAAAAGCATTGTGGACATCAAGCTGTTTAATGACCCACTTAAACCGAACTGCAAGGGATAAAAGGATACGGATGGTCGCTGGCTTAACGACTGGACTAAAAGTCTCAAAATAATCGATGCCATGAGTTTGATCAAATCCACGCGCCACAAGTCTTGCCTTGTTGGGTTTTATGCCCTAAAACTCGTAGATAATGAATGTAAACAAATTTTATACTTGTATTTAATAAAGTGTTATTTAGTTTCTGCAATAAAATGTTATTGTTAAATATTGCACTATTTGACCCAAATCCAATAAACTAAGATCCAAGGTTGTTTGTGTAACTTGAACTAGTATGTGGGGACATACGGGGATCGATGTTCAAGTAACAACCTAAAAGGTCTATAGTATAGGGATAAGGCTGGGTACCTTATCCTGGTGACACTATGGATACGGCCCGCTTTGTATTATGATACAAACGCTATGATCCAACGCGTTCATGTAGTTGAGATGCGAGTGGGGGTATCCTATGCAATGAGTTTGCATAAGACCGGACCGCGAAATAGTTAACCACTAACTGTAACACCGTTAGTTGGCTTGGTTTCTATTTCACTAGGATGACCTAGACAACTCAGTCTCAATCCTGAGTGGATTATGGACTCCTGTTCACGAGGAGTTGTCCTTTGATTTGTATGGGTGAGAGTGGCCAGCACGCCGACTCAATAAGCCTACCATTTTGGGGACAATACCAAGTGGGGAGCTGGGAACATAATCACACAAGATGGAATTCACTTCTTCCCGACTCTAGGGTAAGTAGAGGTGTGTTCCCTTAAGTGGTGTCTCCGGGACTTGAACAATGGGCCCAACCCTCTCTATGGCACGAGAGGGACTTCTGTTTGTTGGTTGGACCTCAAACAGGTTGTTCATTAGAGGAACACTGGGGACTTAAGGACAAAGATGTAAACCAGGGGTAAAACGGTAATTTGACCCAGCTGGGATACGAACACACGTGAAGGATTGACTTGTAGTATTGGTTGATATCCGTGGACACAGAAATATTCTGCAGTGAGAAGAGTGCAGCTGTGGGTCTGTACTGGAGTGACCCACAGTTAACGAATGAAGACTAACTTGGTTAATGAGTTTAAGCCGATTAGTCTCGTATCGTTGGAGCTTCTGATCTGTAGGTCCATTAGGTCCCACTGGTAGCTCGTAAAAAGACTTGAAGCAAACAAATATAAATTGTAAATTGAAAGTGTTCAATTTATTTGGGGAATCGAATAATGTATATTGATGCATTATAATATAAAGTTTATGAAACTTTATAATATAATTTTTGAAATTAATTTCAAAAATTAATTCTTGAGAGAAAATATTTGAAAGAGTTCAAATAAATTTAATATGAATTGGATTCATATTAATTTTAATAAAATCCCTAAGATTAAATATATGATATTTAATTGGGTAATTAATTAATTATGGAATTAATTATTTATTTATTAATTAGAGACCTTTTCCTATTAGGAAAGAAAATATTTGAAAGAGTTCAAATAAATTTAATATGAATTGGATTCATATTAATTTTAATAAAATCCCTAAGATTAAATATGTGATATTTAATTGGGTAATTAATTAATTATGGAATTAATTAATTATTTATTAAAATTAGATCTTGTTCAGATAATAGATTTGAACTTATTCCTAGACCTTTTCCTATTAGGAAAAGGTCTTGGCCTTTACCTATATATAGGACTCCTGGGGTGGGGTGAAAGGCATCCCATTGTCTCTCATTCTCTCAGAGATTTCTCCCAAAAGACTCCCACAAGTCTCCTGCTTCAAGAAGTCTTAGAGATATACTGGTGTAGCCGATTGGTGGTATTTGCACAAGAGGGTTGCTGCGTCTTCAATCTTATTGGCAAGAAAAGGCGAATTGATCAAGGCTTTCTACAAAAGTAAGTTTTCTATGAAATCCTTGATCACTAGGATCAATCTAGTTGATCTTTTAGCATGTTTATAGCCTATGTACAGCCCATTAAATATATATTTATTGCTGTAATATTTTGCAAATTGTATTGGTATTTCAATTAGAATCTAAGACTCTGAGTAGGTTCGGTAATACTTTCCGCTGCGTGGGGCTTTTATCCCTTCATGCCTTATACCTCTCAACAGTGCCATCGGGTTTAAGCTTGATTCTATAAACCCACTTGCAAGTGACCAATTTGTAATCAGGAGAATTTGGCACCAAGGTCCAAGTATCATTTTGAACTAAAGCCCTGAACTCTCTATCCATAGCAGCTCGCCACTAATCATTCTTAATTGCCGACTTAAAGCTAGTAGGTTCAACTAAATGGGAAGTGGAAGGACTAGAAGAGGCCAACCAGCATTTAGGTTTGAAAATACCAGCTTTTGCTCGGGTAATCATGGGATGATAATTTTTTGGGGGAGCAGGTTGTGTCAAAGGACCGCTGGTAGAGTCTGGAAGGGCAGGAGAAGGTAAATTAGATACTTGAGCTGAGGGAACAGAAGAGGCATTAGAGGATGATATAACTGACGATGTGAAAACTGGGCTAGGGGTAGGTGATGAAAGTGGTGATGTAGGACTAGAAGTGTTGGGACAATGGTGGTGAACCAAATCCGAGGAATGAGGAGCAAAACCAGGAGGAATGGAGGGAGTTAGAGAAGAGACAAAGTCAGAGGAAGCAAGAGAAGAAGGAGGACAGGAAGGAGCGGAAGCAGAAGGAATAGGAGAGTGAGAAACAACAGGAAGATTGAACGGTGTGGAAGAATGAAAGTAATGATCAGGTTGAGAAGACTTGACCTTTCCAAACTGAAAAGTACTAGATAAGCAGGGAAAGCTGGATTCATTGAACACAACATGCCGAGAAATAAAGAGTCGACCAGAGATTGGATCAAGGCACAAGTATCCTTTATGATTGGAACTGTAGCCAAGAAACAAACATTCAGTCGATCTAAACATTAATTTGTGTTCATTGAATGACCGAAGAAAAGGAAAACATGAGCAACCAAATACCCGAAGAAGAGAATAATCAGGTAATCTGTTGTAAAGCATTTGATAAGGAGATTTGGAATTAAGCACAACAGTAGGAAGTCTGTTGATGAGATGAATGGCTGTTTGAAAAGCAAAACTCCAGAAATTTAGGGGCAAACCGGAATGAGCAAGGAGAGAGAGACCAACTTCCACAACATGTCTATTTTTTCTCTCAACTCGACCATTCTGTTGAGGCGTGTATGGACAAGAAACTCGATGTTGAATACCATTAGCCGAAAGAAAGGAGGAAACAGAGCGAAATTCCCCACCCCAATCAGTTTGAAGACATTTTATTCGTTTATCAAATTGCACCTCAACAAGACGTTTAAAATTAAGAAAACAAGGAAAGGTTTCATCCTTAGATTTTAGGAGATATAACCAAGAAAAGCGAGTATAATCATCCACAAAGAGTAAGAAAAACCGAGCTCCATTAATTGAACTTTGAGGGGAAGGACCCCATACATCCGAGTGAACCAACTGAAAGGGTTCACATGTTTTAGTTTCTGCTAAAGAAAAAGGAAGCCGATGGCTTTTGCTTAATTGACAAGAATTACAGAAGCTATGAGTAGACAACGAAGGGGAAAGACCACATAAATTTAAAACTTGTTTAACAACAGATTCAGCTGGATGCCCCAGGCGCAAGTGCCAATTTGAAGAGACATGAGCTGTTGACAAAAAAGAGGCAGGAGACTGGAAGCTCGAGCAAACAGCAGGGACCGAAGAGGCTGACAACTTGTAAAGGCCATCCTCAAGCTTGCCCTGTAGGAGGATTGTCTTGGTTCGAAGATCCTTAACAAGAAAAAATGAGGAATAGAATTCAACATAAGTATGATTATCCTTGCATAATTTTGCAACACTTAAAAGTTTCTTAGTAATGGTTGGAGTATGTAAAACATTTTGAAGCAAGATAGGCTTAGTATAAGTAGAAAGAACAGAGGAACCAATGTGAGAGATGGGTATTTGCTTACCATTACCAATCGTGATTTGGTCACCACCATGATAGGTTGTTGGATTGCAAAGAGAAGAGACATCCGGTGTCATATGATGCGTGGCCCCAGAGTCAAGAAACCAGGATTCGTCCGGATGAGTGAAGTCCATATGATGAACTGAAGAAGTATCAGAAGATGTTTGTGTGGGTGGTAAGATAGACGGTTGTGAGGAATGTAATAAGGCTTGAGGTTGGGGAGGAGTCTGATAAGATAAGTTTGTTCTGTGATGACATATCAATGCAGTGTGGCCAAATTTTCCACAAATTTGGCATTGAGTTCGAGGGGTAGATGGTTTGGGAGACCAAGGAGAAGTGGATTGAGGCTTACCAAGTATACCAGGTGACATAGATGGTTGAGATGTGGGAGAGACAAAAGATGAGCGGGAGAAATGATTAAACTGAGGTTGAGACCTATTGGATGGGCGACGACCAGAATGATGAGTATTAAGACTGCTTAGGCCAAGTTTAGTAGTTCGACAGTAGTTTGTCGTTCAAGACGAGCTTCATATGCCAGCAGGAGACTTCTTACATCTTCTAAAGAGGGATTATCTGACCTATTTTGGATGGTAGTCACGAAGGCATTGTATTCACTGCCTAGGCCATCAAGTATGTGAGCTAAATGGTCCCTATAAGACACAGGTTCACCAATGGCAGCAGATTTGTCCGTAATCTCCTTTATTTTAGCTAAAAACTGACTCACAGACAGACCATCTTTCTTAACTTTCTGTAACTGAGATTTCAACGCCATAATTCGTGCAGTAGTATTAGAATCATAGGATCTAGATAAGCAATTCCAGATAGCAGATGCAGTGTCTAGACTAACAATTTCAGCCATTTTCTCTTCAGATAATGAGGAATAAATCCAACACATAAGAAATCTATTGTACCTTTCCCAGCCGAGATAATCAGGATTAGGTTGAGTATTGTTCTGATCAAGAAACTTCGCAGGTGGTAGAATCGATCCATCAAGATAACCGGATAGACCATTCGCAAGAACAGCATTGAGTAATTGATTTTTCCACAGCAGAAAATTGTTGTCGTTGAGCTTCACCGCCAACGGTTGAGGAAGGGTGGGATAAGGATTAGGGGCGAGAAAGTTTGGAGGAAAAGCTTGTGGTTGAGCAGGAAAGTTTTGATGAGCTTGAAACAGAGGTCGTGGGTAAAATGGTTGTTGTTGAAATGGTTGAGGTTGAAACTGTTGAGGTTGAACAGGAAAATTTTGCTGATAAGGGAAATATCCAGGAGAAGGCTGGGGATTTGGATTGAAGGGAGTCTGAGGTTGATTTAGGTTGCGGTTCTGATTGATTGCAGGTCGAACTAGAGGAGGAGTGTCGACGATAGGATTTTGAACTGGGTTGTGAATTGGAGTCACCACAGGCGTAGTAATCGGAGTAGAAGGTGTGACGACTGGAGTAGTTTGTTGACCAGAAGATGAAGATGATGATGATCCTTCTTCGATTGTCATTTTTAGAGGAGAAAGAGCCAAAGCTCTGATACCATAAACGGTGTAAAAATAGAGAAGAGAAAAGAACTATTAAATGATTGTATTGCCTTAATTAGGGCAATGAACAGTGTTCAGCATATATAGGAAAATAATGGACACATGGAGCTAAACAATAGGCTCTAGAAATAACAAACTTTACATAAAAGAAATCAGAGAAATAGACCATGTAATTTGATGATAAATGATACTTTATCACAAAACAAGGAAACTTATAGGTAGATCAAGTAGTGTTCATAGGCTTAATTTTCAAAAACGAAAAACAAAACGGTTATTAAACAGGATTTTAGTTCTCAAATGTGTCTAATTATCAAAAGACACACACAAAGGATAAAGTTAATGTCCTCAATAATCAAGCTTGTTGTTATATCCTAATCACATGATAAATTTCTTAAATAGCTACTTTCTCTAAGTCGAGAGGGAAGATAAATCGAAATTAAGTCCTTTTCAAGTCACTTCAACTTCAATGCCAAAAAGATGATATACTCAACTGGCATAAAGTATGTGCTTATGACCAAGAGGTCGTGAGTTTGAATTAATCCTCCAACCCCATATTGACAAACTCAAAAAAAAAAAAAAAAAAAAAACTTCAACTTCAACTTCAACGGTAGGAGAGTAGAGACTCTCGTTAGCTACAAAGTTGTCGTCTTTTTAGCAAACTTTGATCTTGTACTCAAAAGTGAACAATTTAAGCATTGTTTTTCCTAAAATCATTGTCACTTTGAGAACCTAATGGTTATGAATGGTTCACAAGTATGAGTCCTTACTTTTGCCTGTTGGTTTAATTTGTTGTTCTTCAATCAAACTCAAATTTAGGTTTCAAACAATCTTTTCTTCAATTTAAAAAGACATGTAAATAATGGTAAGGAAATTTATAATTAATCAATAAATTAAGTTAAAAACAAAGTTGAATATTCTAAAAATATACAAAATTTAGTGACAAAAACATGTAAATGCAAAAACAAAATACTTTATTAAGTTTTAGGAAAATGATCATCGTATACACATAAACTTTACCCGTTAAATCAATTAAAATTCCATCAATTAATAAAACCTTGAGCTTTGTAAGTTCAATTTATACTCTTCATTAAGTTTGTTAGAAGATCGCTAGTTAAATTCAGAGCGTCGGTGTGAAAAGCTATCATTTTTTATTAAAAAATGAAGGAAAATTTTCTGGGTTGTTTATCTCTATAAAGTATATAGAAAAAGAGTCAGGTCGAGTATACTCTTGTGTGAATCCACAAAAGTTCATAGCCACACATGCACCTCATATTTAACTAATTAAATTAATGGTATAAATTGAGCTACTTTAAGATTTTTATTGATGAATTATTAGTTTAAGATTTTAATTCACTCACCTTAGCAAAATTCAAGAATAAAAAACATCATTTTTCGTTTAATTATTTTATATAGAATATTTTATATATATATATAGATTGTTTCTTCCTTTGGTCTCTATTCTTTGCGACTTGGTTAATTATTTTTGAACTGTATATCAATACATTTTCTATGTTCTTCGAGGCAATTGTCCCAACCATATAGTCTAAGGGGTTTTTTGGAAAAGTAGGAGGAAAACTAAAAAAAATTAGAAAAAAGAGGCTGGTTTGAAACTATTTCGATATTAGAGGTGTCGCGTCTGTTGGACCTACGCGACATTGGTAACTAGACGGAACCAGACGAAACCAGGCGGCAACTGGATGAGGAGACGACGAATGGTGAGTGGCGTCTCTACAAGAGACGCGACTTCATGGGAAATTTAACTTGCATAGATTCTGCCAGGTCGTCAACGTCACCCGCCATCAATCACGTCCGATCTTTTTTCTTCAGGTGGTGTGGTGGGTTTTGTATTAAATGGGTGGTGGGGTGGTATTCAGTTTTAAATATTTCAAAAAAAAAAATCCCACAACCATTTTTCTTCTTCATTTAAGCCGCATCCCAAACTTTCAATTAGATAAGTTGTTCTTCTTCTTCTTAAGACAATTAGATAAGTTTTTGTGCGTGTGTGTTTTTTTTTTTTAAAGCCAATTAGTTAAGTTTTTTTTTTTTTTTTTTTTTTTTTTTTTTTTTTTTTTTGACAATTAGATAAGTATTTTTAGGTATGAAAACCAAGACCAATTCTTTAAAATTGCATGGTAATTAAAACTTGAATGTTCACTTAGATGAGTTTTTTGAAATATGAAAACAATATTCAATGTTTTATATAATATATTATATGATAATTGAAACTCAAATGTTCATGAAAACACGTTTTTTGTAAGGAGGATATATTCAATTTTCTAAATTACATGACAATTAAAACCAAAAATTATAATTGTTTTTATCAATATTAAATCAAGATTATATTGTTAAATATTTTTTTTTAATAAGATGATTTGATGAAGATACAAAGTTCCCAAGTACATTATTAGATTCATCTTTTTTTTATTCTTGTTTTTATTTTTTAGTAGATTCACGGTATGATTCGTAATTGAAATAGTTGTAATGCACCTAAGAAGAAAATAACTTCTTTCATGAGGCCATGTAACTTTCAATTTTGTATCTAATATATCCTTAAATTTTCAATTTTGTATTTAACAGTAACTTGAAAATTAAAAAGAATATAATAGGTTGGGGATATATTAGATATTAAATTGAAAAATTAGAACCTATTAGAGAAAAAAAAAATTAAAATTTTAAAGACGAAATAAACATATTTTAAAAATTTGGAAGCTTATTAGAACAAAGTTCTTAGATCAATTAAGTTTTGAATAAGGAGTAGAGATAAACATTCTATATTATTTAGAGAGAGAGGAGTGAAACTTGAAACAAAAAATATATATATAATTTTACTTTAATAAAATTATAATCTCTTTTAAATGAACTTCTCAAAAAAAAAATCTCCTTTAAATGATTAATATTTTAAAAATTAATGTTTTAGAAATAAAAAATTATTTTCATTTTTAATTTGACATAAAAAGAGAATCAAATTTAAATGAAAAATGAAAAAGAAGAACTGCCAATTTAGGGAGTTAAATGCAGTTTATATATTTATTCGAATAATAAATAATAATAATTGTTTCTTTTCTTTTTTTGGACGAAAGACAGAATGGTAAAAAAGAAAAAACAAAGGAAAACGAGAAAATGAAAATGGAAAAAGGAAAAAAACAAAAAGAAAACGAAAAAGAACAGAAACGGAAAAGGAAGAAAAAAAAAGGTTGCACAAGATTTCAACACTGAGGCTCGAACACAAGATCTAATGATTGACAAAATGGGCTTACACCACCATACCACACGTTTTATGTACAAAATTTTCATAACATTATTATTTATTTAAAGAGACGCGACTCACCGGCGTTAAAAAAAATAAAAAGAGTGCTGGTCGCGTCTCTCCTAGAGGCGCAACCCATGAATATCTAAGGTGTCGCATCTGTCCAAGAGACGCGACACCTTATATTTCGAAATAGTTTCAAACCAGCCCTTTTTCTCTAAATTTTTTTAGTTTTTTACCTACTTTTCCAAAAAACCCTAGTCTAAGTTATAAAAGTCTCTATCAATGTGTTAGAATTCTTTTCAGTATATTCAATGTGTTGAAAATTTATGATTTTTTTTAGTTCAACAGGGGATTTGAACCTCTCGATCTCGTGGTCGAGGTTACATGTCAATTACCGTTAAGTTATGCTCACTTTGACAAATAAAAAAAAATCATGTCTGATGCTTATAAAATACTGAAGATGTGTGTTGGCTGATGCTTATAAAATAAGAAATGAGTATGTGTTCGCTGATGCTTATAAAATAAGTAAATTTTATGATGTTAAATACTAAGAAATGAAGATGTGTTCGTTGATACTTATAAAATAAGTAAATTTCAATTAAAACGTAGATAATTTGAAGTGTTTTTAGTAATTCTCATACAAACATTTTGGCCAAAATCACTCTAGGAATGGCTTCTCACTTTCTACAAAAACGTCATCACAAATTCACTTTTCTAAAGAGTACTTTCTACAAAAACGTCATCACAAAAGCACTCTAGGAATGACTTCTAACATTTTGGACAAAGAGTTACTTTACACTTTTCCAAACGTCATCACAAATTCTGAATTAAAGAAGTAGAACATTGAACCATTGCTTTATCCACTTAACTATAGTCGGATTGTCAAAGTGAGCATAACTCAGCAATAATTGATCACATATACCATCGATCAAGAGATCAGAAGTTTGAATCCCCCACTCCAAATGTTGTTAAACTAAAAAAAACTATAGTCGAACTGATCATCCCAAACTTATCCAAGTCATTTTGAACTTAAACGTAACTTAATTCATTAAAAGATTAGTAATTTCTTGTAAAAGCATGCCATTGGTATGAATCTTCGCTCTAATGTTCAAATAGGAATAATAAACAAAATGCCAACAAGAGCATAACTTAAATGACATAAGGTTGCCAACAAGAGCATAGCTCAACTGGCATAAAATTGTACTGATAATCACGAGGTCCGTGGTTCGAATCCCTCATCTCCACATATTGACAAAAAAAAAAAAAAAAAAAAAAAAAAACTGACATAAGGTTATACTGATAATTAGGGGATGAATATTTACAATACATTGTATTGCATTATGATGAGGATTTAAATTCCGAAGCTAATTATAATTCAATTAATGCATTCTAGAAATAAAAATCAACCGTGTCACCGCCGCAGGTCTATGGAGGGACGGCGGACCTACCATTCGAATCCGCCGGAGTCTCCGCCATAGCTTTCTTGACTTCCGATATCCACGTGTCACCATGTAACTGGCTACTCAGCTGTTGAAGCTGACTCAACATTCAAATTTTCAAAAATTTATTTCCAAAATTTGAAAAGCTAATTGGCAATTGCACCGTTTAAACAAAAAAACAAAAAAAAAAAAAAAAACAAAAACAATTATGGTAAATGTCATTTCATGGCCGCTGTCTCGTGATATTTATTTATTTATTATATATATACTTTCGTTTTGAAAATTCAATGTTTGATAGTGATTTTATTATAATTTAGAAAAACTAAAATTTACAGTAACAGAAAATTTAAAATATCAATTGATTTGAAATTGCTCAAAGAGCTTTTTTTTTTTTTTTTTTTTTAATTATTATTATTTCATTTTAATGTATTTGCTAACAGTAATGACAGAAAATTTAAAAGATCATACGTTAAGAAAAGCATTGACAGATATATGAGTTTTTTACCCTATACTGAAATAAGTCCTAAAAAAAAAAAAAAAAAAAAAAAGCCACATTATTCTGAAAAAAATCAAACAAAATAATCCCACACAATATTTTCAAGACATTAATCTAATTTACGTATCCATTTATTCTTTATTAAATTTTATAATGTACTTTTTCTTTCCACAAACTTATATAATTTTTTTCCTCAAAAACGGAACTTATATAAATTTCCTATTTTAGTTTTTTTTTTCTGAAGAAATATTTAACTCTAAATTTTTGAAAAGTCAATACTTTACCTTTTTTTTTTTTTTTTTTTTTGAGTAATAATACTTTACCTCTTATTTTCATGAATTTCCAAACTTTAATCTGAAACCACAAAAAATGAGTGTAAGCTAGTTCATTGTCTACATATAATATCTAGATAGAAATTAAATGCAAAATTTAAGAATTTTTATGACTAAAATTAACGTTTAAACTTTAAATGATCAAAATGAAAAGTAAATATGAAATAAAATAATTAAAAAATATAAAATTTTGTGAATTTCAAAACAAAAATTGAATACTCAACGTTGATATTGCATACATTCCGGTATACAACCAAGTTTTGTTCTAATTTTTATATGTATATTGTTCATCCTACCTAACTTGTTTAAAAGTATCTACAATTGTAGTAAAAAACAAAACAACTTTTCACCAAAATATATATATTTTTTAATTTTAAAATAAAAACAAACCAAGCCAATTTAATAGTGATTTGAGTTTCTCAATTTTCTATTATATTGTTTCAAAACGATCCTTGGAG
The DNA here is from genome assembly GCA_017139565.1 of Luffa aegyptiaca. NCBI lineage: Eukaryota > Viridiplantae > Streptophyta > Magnoliopsida > Cucurbitales > Cucurbitaceae > Luffa > Luffa aegyptiaca. Next base: position 1,518,741 of record CM029404.1, on the reverse strand, counting down.
ACATCGTTAACAAAAAATTATATGTTCAAATCTATTCACATAAGCGACAATATATATGCAAACACATCATTTTCCATTTGTCATCCATGAATTTAACGAGAAAAAAAAAAAGCTCAAAGATCGTTTTGAAACAAACTTCAAACTTCAAGGACTAAAATGAAACTTTTGAAAGTCAGAATATAATTGAAACGGAGTATTTTTTTATAATTTGGCCTTAAAAATTTAAAACAAACATAAAAACTCCCAAAGAAAAACCAAGCCTAGCAACCCTAATCAATACAAAAAAATCGGTAATTAATTACAAAAAAATAATCAAATAAATAAATAAATCTGGCGTTTCTTTTTCCTAATTTTATTTCGATACTATCATAATCTCTATAAAGTTTGATGAATAAATTCTTAGTTCTTCCTTACAATTACAAAATTAAGAATCCAACTGAAAACGATGAAAAGTGAGACAGAAGAAAATTACAAGCGAATTATCCCGGAATCTGAATCCAAGCATTCGCAATTACCAATTCCCCCTTCCGATTATAACTTGACATAAGCTGCAAGAATTCGAAAAACAAATTTCGTTTCTGAACATTCAAATTTTCAAATCGAATCATCGAAATCGAAACCAAAAAAATTCATCAGCAGCAACTCAACAACAACAACAACAACAACAACAATTCAAACCGATTTCCTAAATTCCAATCAGATTATTTCACAATTCAATTGCAGATTTCCACATTCCTTCATCATTCAATTTCAACAACTAAGAGGAGGAAGATCAGAGGATTTACCAGAAGCCGCGCCTGATTTCTTGAAAAATCTACTCCCAAACAAGAAGAATCCGAGGCAATGACCACCGATTGCGACCAAAAACACTCCAACATTGAACGACATGACCGCGAGCATCACTAAATAGGCCAATCCAACCCTAACCGTATGCAACAGAGTCCGGATCAATCCAGCCGCCGCGGCGCTAGATTCCTCCTTAATCAATCGGCTATTCGAAAGCCACTCGACGACGAAAGCAAGCGCAAAGACTAAGATCAAGGCCAAGGCGTACATGCTCGGGCGGTCGCCAGGCCAGCGATGGAACAGAATCTCGGCGTTGGTTCCCCAAAAGAAGGTCATGTGCATCATCATCTTGTGGTGCATCGTCATCTCATGCGACGCGTCGGAGGAGGCCGGCGGCGGCGCCATGCCGTGCATATGGTGGTGGTGAGCGTCGGCGGCGGCGTCCATGGCGGCTCTGGTGCCTGAAAATCCGTGTGTAGTGCGGTAAGTTTCCTGATAACAGATAAGAACGAAGTCTGTTTCGGAATTTATTGAATCTGTTCGTACACTCGCTGCGACTTGTATGAGTAAACGCTCTGATTCAGTGTAGCGGCGGTTCATCGTTCTCCATGTATACCTCCTATCATATTTTGACACGTGTAATTCCTTTTTTGATTTATTTGTGCTTAATTCATGAAAATGATTATTTATGTAAATAATGTGTATTTAATCTATTCTTCTAATTAGGAAATGAGTCATGTCACACTCACGATATCTCACGTACTATACTATGATTGGAAAATATCACATTTATATTACTATAAAACGAAGGGTTCAATAATACAACGTTATGGTTAAAAATTGAAAAGGAGTTTAAGTTTTTGTTTTCAGTTTCACATATTTAGCAAATACCTATCTGTTAGATTTTCTTTTTTGGAGTTGTTTTCCGGTTTTATTTTCCAAATAGTTGAAATTCTAAAAACAATTTTGTCTAGGGTCATGTGGTCGGATGGTTATCTTGAATGTAGTTAATCCAGTACTCTTTCTAGGTCTAGTACCGAAATGGAATACATAGGTACTCGCCTCTTAGTACCTCTAAAGTTTTATAGCTTTCTTACATGGATGGAGAGGTGCCAAGTAAAATTAAAGTTTCTTCTCAAAAAAAAAAAAAAAAAAATCAAGTTTCATATTCACATGTCCAAATATTGTGAATTAAATAATAATTTAATGATCGAACAATCTTTTTGCTAACATTTTTTTTCAAAACGACTTAGATTAAGAAATCTTAATGCAATAAGAGTAAAATCGAGAATTTTAAAATATTAAGAGCCAAACTAAGAATTATAAAAAAAAAATAATTAATTAATAACTTAAAGGGTAAATTACAAAATTTGATCCTTATGATTTGAAGAAAATTTGAATTTAGTCTATGTGATTTTAAAATTATAATGTTGTTCCTATAGTTTGATAAAACCTCATTAGATAATTCTCATTTTTAGAAGTCATTAACGGATTGACTACGTTCTGTTAGAAGCCACTTATAGATTGAGTACAAGATATGATAGCAACGAAATTCTAACGAATTGTGACATAGACTGTTTAATGAGGTTTTATCAAACCATAAGAAAAAAATTCTAATTTTAAAATCATATAGACTAAATTCTAACTTTCTTCAAACCATAAAGACCAAACCTTGTAATTTAAACCACTTATATATATATAACCACTTAAATATATGCTTCACTTGTTTGAATTTTCTTTTTATCTTAGGTTTAATTTTGGTCTTTTCAATTTATAGAATGGATACTTTGAAACCTAGCAAGGCAAGAAAATAAATTTAAGAAAACTTGGTTAAATGTATAGGATCACACTTAAAAAATTTATGGTTATTTCAATAGCAATTGATAATTAATAAATGCCAAAGTGAGCTTAGCTCAGCGGTAACTGACATGTATGAGAGGTAAAAATTGGGGGGTTTAATTTTCACCTTCAAAGTTTAGAGTCATCATTCTTCTGGGGTGGTTTTTGCAATTTGCCCAAAAAAAAACTTGATCCCTTGAAAACACATATTCGAATTTGTTTGAATTTTCATTATTGATTTTTTTTTGGGAAATAGCCCCATAAAGAACCTTAATGATTAATGACTTTTTTTAAAAAAATAAAAATATATGTTGAATGATTTTAAAGAAAAAAAAATTGATGGCCCGAAAAACCTAAGCTAATCTCAGGCTTAAGTTTGAGGTTGTTGTAACTTCTAAAATAATTATTGTAAACAATGTTTTTAAGAAAATTAGTTGCACTACAAAGTAAATTAGTGATCGGTGAACTTTAGTTATATATAGATGAAAAAACAGGTTAAAGTGTTGGGTAAATTAATATTATAAATTGTTGCAGTTTACCTATAATAACCAAAATAGGTATAATTATTCAATTGAAATTGGGAGAAAACAAACATGATTTTCAAAAACTAAAAACCAAAAACCAAAAATGGTTATCAAATCAAGCTCACTTTTTTTTGTAGTTTTCAAAACTTGACTTGGTTTTCGAAACATGAAAATGAGGTAGATACCAAAATAAAGAAACTTACAGATAGAAAAGTAACATAAGCATACTTTTCAAAAACCAAATAATTATTATCGGAGCCTTAATCTGATCCCTTATTTAAAAGGTGGGTTAAAGGAAGAAAAAAAAAATATATGGATTTTCTATTTTCACTCTATTTATTATTTCATTTTAATAGTTTACTTTATGTAACTAATAAATGCTTTGACTATCTCAAAACTTTTAAGTTGTATATTTTTTTCAATCTCAATAAATACAATAAACTTTAATGGTTTACTTTACGAAATTAGATTTAATTAAAAAGTCTAAAGATAATTAATTTCTTGAAACTTTCAATTTATTAGTATCTTTTCACATTGCTCCTTTAATTGTTTTATTGAATAGGGTAATTTTTTTCTTACAATTATAAAATATAACAAATAATAATATACTTTACTTTTTTATTTGTTATATTTGATTGAATAATCTTTAAATCTTTTAATTGAGGATTGTTTTCAAACATAACAAGTATGTGCATTAGTTAACTATACTCTTTAAAAATGACATGAATGTGAATTTTCTAATTTCTTTTACTATCAATCTATATCTTATATTCTCACTTAGAGGTTCGAATCCTTCTACTCCAAATGTTGTTTAATATTTTTAAATATAGATTAAAATATTAAAAAAAATGTTCTATTTTCTCTAAAAAATAAATAAATAACATTTTTTTTAGTTCAACAACAATTGGAATTGAAAGATTCGAACCTCAGATCTCTTGATCGAGGATACATGTCATTTTTTTTTTAGTTCAACAACAACTAGGTGTGCAGGATTCAAACCTCCAACCTCTTGGTCGAGAGTATATTCCAATTACCACTGTGTTAGTGACAAATAACATTTTGTTCATATAACATTAAAACTATCCATTTTCTTTTCTTTTCTTTTTTCCATGGCAATTTATTACCAACTTCATTTTCATTTTCTATTTGAAATTTAACCAATGTTTTCAACTTTTACTTTTATGTTTCGAATATTTATATTTGAAAACCACGGCTAATTTTTTTTTTTTCTTTTTGTTATCGTAAACAATAACATTTTGAGAAAGCCTAAAACAAATTGCTTTTTATTTTTTTATTTTTTTTGAAAATACCTAAAACAAATTGCTTTATACCCCAAACATCTCTTTTGAGAAAACATTGACATCTTTATCCCTTTTTTCCCCTAAAGCCTAAAATAGAAAAGAAGAAATAAAAAAAAAAAAAAAAAGGTAAAGACTAAAAACGATATAAAAAAATAATAAATAAATAAATAAGAAAAACTGAAATAAAAGAGAACAAATAAAAAATTTGAAAGAGAAACTTAAAAATTAAAAAAGGAGGTCGTCTGGCAAGCTGCCAGACGGCGATGTCACAGGCGCGATTTGACGCACGTGTGACTGTGAGAGACATTTGATTGACATTATATAAAAAAAAATAAAAAAATTAAAAAAAAAAGGACAAATCTCAGCGAAATGTCGATAATATCTCAAAATTTCGAGATTTCGTCGAAAAGGGGGAAAATCGACTTTTTCCCCCCTGATATGTCAAACCCTCCGACATAGCGACATGTCGTTCGAAATTTTACTCCTTGATTCTAACTAGGGTATTTGCAAAAATATTCAAATTAAATGTACTCGTGGGCTTAATGGTGGGCCCTGTGAAGGGCTGTGGCCCATGAACTATGAATAGAATTGGAGCTTAGTAATGTCTCAAACTGGGCCTGTGGCCAGCCCATAGTTTGAAGCAATCTACTGTTAAAAGTGTCTTTTCTCGTAAATGACCATTTAAAAAAAAAAAAAAAGTCGGTTTAAAAATATAGGGAAAAAATGAGTGAAAAATGACCAAACTATGCATGACTTTATTTGTGTTATGGATTTCGGTTTTTACACTCATCTGAAATTTCAATCTCTTTTATCCTAAAATTAAGGAGGGTGTATCTAAACAATCACTCTCTCATAATTTAATCTTAAATTATTCACATAGATTTTGTTGTCTCTTTTGAATTAAAAAAAGATATGATTTCATCTTCCCATGTCGTCTTCTCCAAAAACTGTACCTGCAACATAACTAGAGAATCAAAACAAAGGATCGGGACAAATTCATGGTAATCCAAGGTTAGATGAAAGGCATTATTCGATTATGTTTGTGAATGTTTGGACTTGAGATGCATACCATAGTGGGTGGAAGGTTTAGAGTGTGGGAGAAATGAGTTGATTTAATTTTAATTTTAGATTTGATTTAACTAACTCATATTTTCGGTTATACTTTTAATGGGTATTTTCGTAACCTAATATTTCATATTTATTACCTTATAAAATTGATTCGGCCATTTTTCTATGGGCAGTTGCTAGACTTTTTTTTCTTCTTCTTTTTTTATTCTTACATATAACCTTTTCTCTTTCCTTGTTAAGGTTGGGAAAACTAAAAACAATCCGTAGTCTTTCAAATTTTGGATTTCTTTTTTGTTCAACTATAGTCTATATGTAAAGATGAAGATTCAAACTTTTGACCTTCTGATTGAAAATATAATGACTCAAATTTTGTTAATTTTGTTAATTTTTTTAAACGAAGTTTTTGAAGTTTAAGAACTTTATTTGAAGAAATTTGTGTTTCCTATTTATCTATTTTTGTTTCTCAAGTCATAAATTTCTAAAATTTTAGAGAGGAAAGATGGAGCAAAAGAAGAAAGAATTTAAAATATTTTGAAAAATCTCATGCTTTAAATGACAACATTTTGGAGCTTAGGAACCAAAGAGAAATAGCCCTATCAATATGTGGTTTTTCATTAAAACAATCAAAATGTACCACATCATAAGTTAGTAATTTGTCTATCTTAGAAAACAATAGTTCATTATTTTTTTAATTTTTTTTTCTTTTTTTTTTTTACAATGTGAGGGTGAAGAGATTCAAACCAAAGTTTATGTCAGTTGAACTATGCTCTTGTTAACCGTTACTTTTTAACATTGTAAATGGTCTAGAAAAAACATTCTATGAATTATGATTGGATTCTAATAATTTATATTAATTTCACTATTTTACCATCATTTACTATCATAAGGTTTTTCTACCAATCAAAATTTCATTTTATACTCTCTCCTTTGGTTTGTTTTTTCCATGTAAAATATAATTTTAGTTTTAATAAAATGGTTAATTTTTTTAAAAAAATGTTTTATTAATATATTTTATTTTCTATTATTTTTCTTCAAAGTTGTATATATATATTTTTAATTTATTTCAAAAGATAAATTAGAATAGACAAATTCAGCTTAAGATTTTTAGTTGTACTACACATTATGATTTTTTTTAGCATGTACTACACATATAGATAGTCACACATTGCTCTTCCAAATAAATATCTCATTCCAAATGTAACTTTCCACTAAAGAGGAATGGCCATTCTTTGAAAAGTAAACTCCTAACCATTTTGTTTTTGGTTTTTGAAAATTAAGCCTATAAACACTACTTCCATTAATAAGTTTCTTTGTTTTGTTCTCTACACTCTTCCCATGTTTTCAAAAACCAACTGAAATTTTGAAAACTAAAAAAAGTAGTTTCCAAAAACTTGTTTTTGTTTTTTGAATTTGGCTAGGAATTCAAATGTGTCATTGACAAGGATGCAAACAATGGTAAGAAATTTGGGAGAAAACAAGTTTAATTTTCAAAAACCAAAAAACCAAAAACCAAATGGTTATCAAACGGTGCCTTAGTTATTGCATTCAAATTGGGCCAATGAAATTTGTGTATTAATTAAATCATTTAGTATTATTTACTATTTCTCAAAAAAAGAAAAAAAGTATTATGTACTAAATTTTGTATGACTAAATGTTTTTAACCTCAAAGTTTATTTAAATCTTTTGCTTTGTTTAATAAAATAATCTTTTTTAGAAGAATATAATTGGTTCTTTTTTTTAATGAGATTTAGTATAAAATTTTATGCAAAGGGGATTTGTGTATAATGTTATTTACTAAATTGGTTCTATCTTTTCTAGCGTTGTGAGCAGGATATTTTAAATTTTCGTCGACACATTTTCATATGTCCATAGGTTTAATGTTTGATACGAGAGGTAAATTGGCATTTTCATTATATCATAGAAAATTTGATGAAATTTTACTATAAGAATATATAAAATTAATCTAAGCCATTACAAAAAACAATAATGTATTGAATATTATTTTCCTGCCAACCTACTGAACATAACTCAATGGTTAAGGTATATACCCTTGATCAAAAGGCCAAAGTTGCCAACATGAATATAGCTCAATTGTCATAAAACATGTATACTCGACCAAAGGATCAAAAGTTGAAGGGTCCGTTTGGAATACATTTCAATTTAAATGTTTTTCAAGAATGCATTTTTTAAAAAACATTTTGTATAAAAATTGTTTATAATTTAAACACTCATATGTTTGGTTGCATTTCTTCATAAGTGTTTTTATACACAAATAATTGTATACTTACAAACTCTTTTAAAAAAAGTTGGTTTCAAGTGTTTCTCTCAAAATGGTTTATTTATCAATCTCATTTTCTAATAAGTCATTTTTAGTGGTTGCCAAACACTAGAAATTTTTTCAAAAAGATTTTTTTTCAAAATTAAACACTTGAAAAGTTAAACCAAACACACCCGAAATCTCTCAACCCACATATTGTAAAAAACAAAAAGACCAAAAGATCAATGTTCGGACCCCCACAACATATATTGAACCACACACACATACAAATGCACATGGAAAAACATTAGTTTGTGGAAATGATGAATGAAGCTGATGACATCATATTTTGTAGAAATAGTGATTTGACAAATCACGTTAAAAACAATATGATTTCGAGTCTTTTGTTTTTGTTTTTGTTTTTGTTTTTTTTTTTTTTTTTTTTTTTTTTTTTTGGAGAAAATGCAATGAGTTCACTCTCTCACGAGAATCGAATAAAAAAATGACTATAATAACTCATTATAGTCGTATCAGTCAAAACAACAATATACTTTTTATTAAAGGCTAAAATTCTTTTCCATCAAAATATAGTGGATCATAATTGATATTGTTTATATAAATACTTGGAAAGAGAATCAAATTAAAAATGACGCGGAACCATAAAAAAAAAAAAAGACAAAAAGAAAGAGAAAGGTAAAAAAATAAATAAAAAGGGAAAAAAAAAATAGTAGGACTTGTCTAAATAAAGAAATGAGAAATGAATAACATCTCTTACCTTTTTTAAGGTCAATGAATCAATAGGAATATATAATATTTAATTCTCGAATCAGACTTACAAGTTAGATATTATTCCACATTCCTTAATTGTTTCCAACCATTCTTTTTTCTTTTCTTTTTTTTTTTTTTTCAGAGTTTTTAGTGTCTAATTTATTTTCTCTTATACTAAAATAATAATGATGATAATAATAATAATGATAATAATTGTTATAGGTAATTTTGGACCACTCCGATGTACAAGGAGCTGACGAGGACAACCCGACACGAGCCCATAAATAGGACTGGAAGATGAACCCCGGAGGCAAAAACGGGCCAAAAGGTCGGGCCAAGGCCGGAGGGACCGGGCCTTGGCCCGACCCATATGGTCGACCTCGGCCCAAGGCCGAGGCCGAGGCCGACCACTCAGCCCACTTGCATGGGCCGAGTCCGTCCACCTCCATTTGGTCCCTGTTGTCCCTGGCCGCCCCGGTTCCGCCTAGTTTGTCCCAAAACGCCTCCGAATTCCTAAAAACCCTAGGAGCATGAGCAGGTATTTAAACCCCTCTTCGTCACTGAAGAAGGGATCCGAACTCTATTCTCTACTCTCTTCTCTTGCTCTCTTGCTTTCCTCCTTCCGTTTTCTGACTTAAGCATCGGAGGCAGTGTGGCAAGCACCACACCGGTGTGCAGGTTTCTCTATCTTGCAGGTCACGTCTTCCCCCCTCACAAACAAATTTACCGTTGGTGGCACGTGAAGCAGGTGAATTCCTCCCGACCAAATTTCACCATCAACAATAATAATTTATTTTCTCTTTTATGTTTTCATAAGCTTTCATTTAAGGACGAAAGCAATCTTCAACTTTGCTAAAAATTTTAAATTAAGAACACTGAAAAAGTGGACATAAATGGTTCCAAATCTAACTTGATAAGAAATAAAAAATAGGCAATATAAAAAGAAAAAGAAAAAACACATTTACATTTGAATCTATTTGATACTTTTTGCTTTTTTGATGTCAATAGATAAATTTGTGAAGTAACTAAATTGTAAAACTAATGTCTATATATATATGGGTGCAATTGATAATTCTTTTTTGTAAAATTTTAAAAAATAATTAGTACGAAGAATTGAATTTTGAAAAACGAAAAAGTTTTCATGTATACATATTACCATACTACCATCTTTTGATTTTTGTAGTTCAACGACATGGGGATGAAGATTCAAACCTTTGATCTTGTTGTTGAAGATATAATGCCTTAACAACCTGAGTTATGCTCTGAAAAGCTAAAATCAACATAAAAAAATTGTTAATTTAAACATTATACAATTGGTTGAAACAAGGGCAGAGTAAAGAAGGAAAGATCCAATTGTCCCACTCTCAATTTGCCCTAGACTCCGAGTGTGTAATAGAATCCATTTTTTTTTTTTTAGTTTCTACCAAGTTTAGCTGATCGGTATTCTACCACCAATTTCATTCAATTATTGCATATCATCTTTTTTGCATGTATATATATAACCTAGACATTAAATTTTTTATAAAGAGTGTGTTGTGACAGTTAGACAATTCAACAAACAAAAAATAAATAAACCAGAAGAAACAACACAAATTTACGTGGTTCACTAACGGTGTGTTAGCTACATCCATGAGCAGAGGGAGAGAGTATTTCGATTAGTGAGAAATAACCAGATTATAGATACAAAGATTATGGTAGTTTAGGATAAGAAGATTTATGTATGACACCCTCTTAACCCTAACAAATTTGGCCTCCGTACTTGGTCATTCGGAGCGCCAGATAACAGGTTCAAGGCATATTGTATGGTATATATATATTTGGGATATCCGTAGGATTAATGGGATGCATAAAGGTTTAATTATAATATGTACTTATGCATTATAATCTATATATGTTTATAATATTAGGTTGGTTATAATCTCAAAATAGATTTAACGATGAATTGTATGGCACATTTAGAGTTTATTGTTACCGTTCGAATTTTAAATGGTTAGATAAAAGTTTATGATAAGTACTTATGTATTAAAATATAAGTTAAAGTTAGTTATAAACTCAAAGAGAGACTTGGCAACGGATTTCATTGCACACTTGGGATCTATTATTGTTACAGCTTGTCCTAGATTCAGTAGGGTAATTTAGAATGATGTGACATCAATTCACACTTGCGATGATTAAACTAAATAATATCGAAATCTCAGCCATTCTTTGAATGGTAATTTTTAAAAAAAATATCAAAGGAAGTAATTTATATTAATTTCGTTCAATTATCAGCAATAGACTTCAAACTGAAATTTCAATATATTCAACATCACTCTCAGGATGTTTGAAATCTTTCATAAAATCATTTTCAAACCATCGAGTCATATATGTGATAACAAATTTGCTTTTCATTTTCTAAAATTATTTCAATTCCCTACCAATTTTCATTATTTATCTCTCACATCTTAAACACTTTTAACTCTCTTTCGACTAATTAGTGCTGAGAGTGATTTTGAAATGACTAAAATCACTTTTGTCAGGTTTGAAATCATCCTTAAACATACCTTGAATTATTCAAAATTAATTTAATGTTTGATTTTACACTTTTAAATTAACATGATTTTCATACCATCAAAATTGATTTTGAATTAAAATTGATTTTCATACCATCAAACATGCACTAAATTCAGTTCTAGAAACGATTTTCACTACGAAGAATATCAATGGGTTAAGCTATCTACGATTTAAGATGAGTCTTAAAAAAAAAAATCACTTGCAATCTAAAAGTTTTGTTAGGTATTATTTAGCCTCCGTTTGATAACCATTTGACTTTTGGTTTTTGGTTTTTGAAAATTATGCTTGTTTTTCTTCTAAACTCCCTACCATGACTTTCATCCTAGTAAAGGTTGCATTTGAATTCCTAGCAAAATTTTAAAAACAAAAACAAGTTTTTGAAAACTACTTTTTTTTGTTTCCAAAATTGGACTTTGTTTTTTAAAACAAGGTAGAAGATTGATACCAAAACCAAAAAACTTATAGGTAGAAGTATGTGTGTATAAGCTTAATTTTCAAAAATCAAATGGTTATCAAACGGCGCCTTAATTAACTCATTGGATTTCAATGGATAACAAACAAGAAATCTATCAAGATTTCATATCACTAAAAATTTGGAAAAAAATACCATAAATATTATAACTATTTATAATAAAAATAATTTTGGAATCAAATCCAAAAGAAATGGAATCATAAAAAGAAGCTTTAGTACTAGCCAATTTGTAGTACACTCTAGAGCTCATTTGTTAGTACAATTTCAACTTCATTATTTGATTGGCTTCCGAGAAAAAGAAAAAGAAAAAGAAAAAAACCATTTTCCCGAGAAAAATGGAAACCCACATGACATTTTTCTGGGGAAAGACGGCGGAGATTCTCTTCTCCGGCTGGCCTGGCCGGAGCTTTTTTTCTTACGCCGTCGCCTTGATCTTCGTCTTTCTCGTCGCCTTCACCGTGGAGTGGCTCTCTCACACTAAACTCACCGCCTCCACCACCGGAAATGTCGCCGCTGGCCTGGTTCAGACCGCCCTGTACGGCGTCCGGGTCGGGCTGGCTTTTGTCATCATGCTGGCCGTCATGTCGTTTAATGTTGGAGTTCTCCTCGCGGCGGTGGCCGGATATTCGGTCGGGTTCTTGGTTTATGGGAGTCGGGTTTTTGACGGATCTAAAATTGACTCGAATTTGGATCCGTCTGATCTACCACCATTCAATTGTTGATAGGGAAGATCAAATCATCCACCATTAGAATGGTAATATGTGTTCGACGAATTAGTCTATTTTTGTTGATTATTAGCAATAAAGTCTTTTGCTATGTATAATCATCCCAACTTTTGGGTTTTATTTTCAAAAGTGGTTGATGATCTATTTAGGTTTAGTTATTTTTATGTTTAAAAGAAAAAAAAAATTGTTCATGTATTTCGATACATATTTTTATCCTTCTTATAGGAAAACTAGAATACTAACCAAAACCAGATCAAATCACTCGAAAAACCGACTAAACGGATGTCTTAAGTTTGATTTTGAGGGAAGTGAAGTTAAAAAAGGAGACATATTTAAGATTTTCAATTTTTTTAGATAGCCCTCAATTAATTAAGCTTATGTTAGTACCTTCAAACCCAACATTTTATTCTCTATACTCATCCTTAAAATGACTCTAGTGTCACACAACATCAACACAATACAAGGCCTCTAACCTTTTGACTTCAATGAACTACCAAGAACATGTTGGCATCATCAAGGTTCTACTTTGAAGGACTCCAACAAAATTTAAAAGCAATTATTGGAGGTAATTATTGAAGGAGACCGCCAAAATGTGACTGTACGATGTATGAAAGAGAAACTACGAAATTTTCAATAGGCATAAAAAAATCTCGAATGTTAGGGATCTATTAGACATAAAATTGAAAGTTCTTGATACACTTTTGAAAGTTCAAGGACCTAATTGATATAACTTGAAAGTTCAGAGACTAAACTTGTAATATAAAACTAATTTTCTATCTTTATTCTCTATTATACAAGTATAATTAATAAAACTAAAATAAAAATTATATTATAAGTAACTGTTGGCATAGAAATTTTCCAATCAATTAGAAATTGCCACGTCATTATTTAATTTAAACCCAAGGTTATTAAGATAATTGGGCCTGAAGCCCAAAATTCATCCAAGCCCACGGATGGGCCCAAGCCCAATTTAAGCCCAAGCCCATGAAGGCCTTTGGAAACTCTATAAATAGAGGTCTTGGCTCATTTGAAAGGGGGGGGGGGCAGCAGAAGAAAGGAAGAAGAGAAAGATCGAAGCTCTCAGAAGACTCTGAACTGAAGCTCTGATTCTCCTACAAGATTTGAAGATTGAAGCTCCATTCCTTCTACAAGACTTGAAGATTGAAGCCTCATTCCTCCTGCAAGAATCTTGAAGATTGAAGTCCAGATCCTGCTGCAAGACTCCGGAGATTGAAGCTTCTGCAAAATTCAAAAGCTTGAAGCTTCCTGCAAGACTCTGAAGACTGAAGCCTCTGCAAGATTCAGAAAAACTTTTGCAAGACTCTGAAGACTGAAACCTCTGCAAGATTTAGAAGATTGAAGCTCTCTGTAAGATCCTGAAGATTGAAGCTCCAATCCTCCTACAAGACTTTGAAGACCAAAACCTAGATTTTCCTGCAAGCTTGAAGATTGAAGTGAAGTCATCTAAAAGACTGAAGACCTGAAGCCAGAAGTCTACTTCAATCATCCAGGAGAATCCTTCAAAGGCGAACAAACCTTCAAGACTCTGAAGATTAAAGTTTCTTGAAGACTTTGTAGATCAAAGTTACCTTGAGAGAAAGCATCAAAGGATTGTAACTAGAGATTGTATTCCACAATTACTTACATAGAAATCAATATATACAAGTAGTCGTTTTTCACGAATTAAATTTTCTCTTCGAAAGTCTCGTGTGAACAGTTTGGCACGCCCGGAGGGACATCTCTACCTTTCATCTCTTTCTCTCATCCAAGATCTACGAAAAAAAGAAGTTCTAAAGAAGCGATGGCATCCAAGAAAGCTGCTTCCAAGACTTCAAGCGACTCGTACGTGGGACCAATTACTCGAGGACGCTCCAAGGAAATTCAAAAGTTAGAAGAAGAACAAGCCTCTGTCATTGCAAATATGATATGGACCCAGATGGCAGAGCCAAATCAAGGCGGAATGATCATCCAAGAAAATCCTTTATTTGGCTATTCTACTTCATCTTCTGAGCAAGCAAAGGAGACATCAGATCCTGACGTGATGTCTGTAATGATGGCTGACATAGGCACAGGCGAAGAAAGAATGGCTGAACTGGAAAGGAAGGTCAACATGCTGATGAAGGCAGTTGAAGAGAGAGATTGTGAAATTGCCTCTCTAAAAAATCACATTGAAAGTCGTGATATCGCTGAATCAAGTCAAACACCCGCTGCAAAGAATAATGACAAAGGGAAGGCTGTCATGCAAGAAAACCAGCCTCAGCATTCCACCTCAATTGCTTCGCTGTCCGTTCAACAACTCCAAGATATGATTATGAGCTCAATTAGAGCTCAATATGGTGGACCGACTCAAAATTCTCTTATGTATTCCAAACCATACACTAAGAGAATTGACAACTTGAGGATGCCTACCGGGTTTCAACCTCCAAAATTTCAACAATTTGATGGAAAGGGGAACCCTAAGCAGCATATTGCTCACTTTGTTGAGACATGCGAGAATGCTGGGACTCGTGGAGATCTCCTAGTTAAACAATTCGTCCGAACCTTAAAGGGAAATGCCTTTGATTGGTATACTGATTTAGAGCCAGAGATGATCGATAGTTGGGAACAATTCAAAAGAGAGTTCCTAAATCGCTTTTACAGCACAAGGCGAACTGTCAGCATGACAGAACTCACAAATACAAAACAACGGAAAGATGAGCCTGTCATTGATTACATTAATCGTTGGAGAGCTCTGAGTCTTGATTGCAAAGATCGACTCACTGAATTATCCGCTGTGGAAATGTGCATGCAAGAAATGCACTGGAAACTTCTTTATATATTGCAGGGCATAAAACCCCGCACCTTTGAAGAATTAGCAACTCGCGCTCATGACATGGAGCTAAGTATTGCTACTAGAGGGAATAAAGACTTTTCAGTCCCCGATGCGAAAAAGGAGAAGAAAGAAGTGAAGAGCACTGAGAAAACCTTGAAGGGTGCTACAAGGGAATCCATGGTCGTCAATACGACCCCCCTAAAGTTTACCTCTAACAGAAGAGAAAAGAAAATGGAGAAGCGTCAAAATGAAGGCGAGAAACGCCGCCTAACTTTGAAAGAAAGACAAGAAAAAGTCTATCCTTTTCCGGACACTGACGTCCCAGATATGTTAGAGCAACTGTTGGAAAATAGACTTATCGAACTCCCTGAATGCAAACGACCCGAAGAGAGGGGAAAAGTAAATGATCCCAATTATTGTAAATATCACCGAGTCGTTAGTCATCCGGTGGAGAAATGTTTTGTGTTAAAGGAGCTAATCTTGAAGTTAGCTCAGGAAAAGAAAATCGAGCTAGATCTTGATGAAGTAGCTCAAACAAATCATGCCGCCATAGTAACTCATCCTAGCGTCCAACCACCTATAAGCTTACCTTATGATCAGAGAGGGAGCTTAATCCAATTTGGTACCTTCGATCCTATTATCGTTTGGTCTCAACCAGAGGCCCCAGGAAATGACTTCCCAGAAAGGGCTCTCTACGATGAGGATCTTCAAGAAAAGATTAGGCAAATTGAAGACGTAGATGGAGGCTGGACACTCGTAACCCGACGGAAGAACCAAAAGCAAAATTGGGTTGAGAAGAAATCTCGCTTGTTTCAAGAACACAAAAGAAAAAGCAAGTCTCGAAGGAAAAATGGGAAGAAGTATATGAGAAGGCTCAAGCCTATCTTAGAGGAAAATGAGGAGCATATCCAACCTCCACATCCGATAACTCTAAAAGAATTCTTCCCAAGAACTTTTCTTGCAGGAATCAATCAAATTGTTACATGTCATGTCGTTAATGTGACAGAAGATGATAATGCTACATCGACTACGTCAGAAGCAATCATGAAGTTGGAAGACTTGCCGTCCTTCAATATAGATGATTTACTGTCACTCCCTCAAGAGACCAAAAATACTCTTATTGAGGTGTTAAAGGATTGTAAACCATCTACTTCTCAGACAAATAATGTTGCTCCATGTTGCACATCCATAGCCTTTACCGATGAAGATCTACTACTTGGGTCGAAGCCTCATAATAGGCCTTTGTTTGTCTCAGGCTACATCAGAGAGCAAAAAGTTAGTCGAATTCTCATTGATGATGGTTCTGCTGTTAACATAATGCCCAAGTCTACCATGAACCAACTAGGCATTTTGATGCAAGAATTGTCAAATAGTAAGTTGGTAATTCAAGGATTTAACCAAGGCGGACAACGCGCGATTGGCATGATTCGCCTAGAGCTCATTATTGGAGATTTAAAGGCTAACACCCTATTTCATGTTATAGACTCTAGGACCACCTACAAGTTGTTACTAGGTCGTCCCTGGATTCATGAAAATGGAGTAGTTACTTCCACGCTGCATCAGTGTTTTAAATTCCATCAAGATGGTATCAAGAAGGTTGATGCTGATACCAACCCCTTCTTAGAGGCTGAGTCTCATTATGCTGATGCAAAGTTTTATATGAAGAATGACAATGTGGGGGAAGCTATGCCGTCAGAAGTTCCTTTGATAAAAAGCAGCAACAAACCTGAGCAACAAACAAGCACGGGAAAAGAGCTTAATGAAAAAGCAGAAACTTCTCAGAAAAGCAAGGTATCTCTAAGTCAAACAAAAGCTGAAGTGGTGAAAAATGAGAAGGTACTATGTTCAGAAGAGAAGAAGACAAACGTTCCTGTCTTGCGCTATGTTCCCTTATCTCGACGCAAGAAGGGTGATTCGCCATTTGCAGAATGCTCCAATAATTTAAGAGTTGGTGCACTGAAATTTTGAAAGAGAGTTTTATCACACCTCTTACAAAGATATCCAAACAAGAGGTCAAAGACAAACAAGTAGAAGCAACTCTGCCTGATAAACGAACAGAAGAGGGGTTTGATCCTAAAGCATACAAACTCTTGGCAAAGGCAGGTTATGATTTCACAGCGCATACTGAGTTTAAAAGTTTACGGATCTTTGACCAAAGGCCTGAACTTTCCTCAACACAGAAGAAGCTTCAAAAAGAGGGATATGATATACCCATTTCAAGAGCTGGTCTTGGATATAAATCTCCTGAGCCGGTTAGAATCACAAGAAAAGGGAAAGCGAAAGTTGCAGATACGCTTCACATTACAGTGGAAGAAATCGATGATTCCGAACAGGTTAAAGAAAACATAAATCATAGAACTTCTGCATTTGATCGCATGGGACCGTCGGTTACACGATCCTCGGTTTTTCAAAGACTGAGTACAGCTGCAATAGAAGATGAAAGTCAACATCCAACTTATGGCTCCACACGACCTTCAGCTTTCCAAAGATTAAGTATGGCTTCTGAAGAAAAAGAAAATGTGCATTCAACTCCTACCACACGGCTATCAGCTTTCCAAAGGTTGAGTGTAGCCACAAAAAGAAGTAAAGAACGGTCCCCTATATCCGTTTCTAACATAACAGAAACTCCAATCAAGACAAAGGGTGATGAGAAAATTCGTAGCGTTGTCCCCTCACGAATGAAGAGAAAATTGCTTGTTTCTGTAAATACAGAGGGTTCGTTAAAAATAAAGCGACATGATATTATTATCACAAGACCGAAAGAGAAAAGCCCTGATGATGAAAAAGACACAGTCGTATGCTACCACATCACCACAGAGGAAGAAACGGACCCTGAAACGTCTGAAGAAGATGAAAGTTCCTTAAAAAAATTCTATGCATGAAATGTAATTACTCCTTATCGTAAGAGTCTAAACTACATGATACTCCTGGCCCGCATGAGTTAAAAAGGTGAACGGCACAAAAAAAAATCAAATTTGTATATTGAACTACGTTATGACTTGATCCCTTCCCATTTGAAGGGTACGTAGGCAGCTTAAGAATAAAAAAAACTTAAGTTCAGTCAAAGCAATGAAAAATTGTATGTTGCATATATAGCTTCGAACTTTTATTAGGGCATAGACAAAGGAAGCATAAATTTTTTTTGATACAATGTGTTGGAAGAGTTAAAAAAAAAAAAAATCTTACAGGAGACAAGCCTTAAGGAAAATAAAAAGAATTCAATGGAATTCTAACTCTTTATTTAATCTAGGAAACATCAATTGGTCAACGATAAAAAGGAAGTGTTTTTACATCTAATCTAGAAAACAAAGGGGGCAATCAAGTCAAGCCATCCACTTGAAGTTCTTCAATTCTTCACGTATGTCCTCTAAGTTTTTACGAGCCATGGCCAAAGACTCAGCATCTTCATCAGTCATGACAGAGGCACACTCAATATTGGGGATGTCTTCACGGACTTTGGTTTGGCCTCTAATTCCTTTATCTCCAAGGATGATCGTGCAAGCTGTTGTTCGAGTGTGTCATTCAAGGCTTCATTTGTCTCAAAGTACAAGTTCAAGCTTTGCTCGTTTCAAATTGCAGTTCGAGTTTTCCTCGCTTCGAGTACTCAAAGTTCAAGCTTCACTCGTTCCAAGTTCAACTTCGAGTTTTCATAACTTCAAGTACTCTAAGTTCAAGTTCAGGGTTTCGCTCGTTTCAAGTTCAAGTTTGAGCTTTCCTCATTTCAAGTACTTCAAGTTAAGGCTTTCATCGCTTCAAGTACTCTAAGTTCAAGTTCAGGGGCTTCACTTGGTTTCGGTTTCAAGGCTGGAAGCTAAGCTGAGGATGAACACTGAGGGTCATAGCCCTACCTTATAAGTGTCACCCTCAACTTTCGCTTGGTTTCGGTTTCAAGTTTGGAAGCTAAGTAAGGGATGAACACTGAGGGTCATAGCCCTACCTTATAAGTGTCATTCCCCACTTTCGCTTGGTTTCAATTTCAAGGTTGGAAGCCAAGCAGAGAATGAACACTGAGGGTCATAGCCCTACCTCATAAGTGTCATTCCCCACTTTCGCTTGGTTCTAATTTCAAGGTTGGAAGCCAAGCAGAGAATGAACACTGAGGGTCATAGCCCTACCTCATAAGTGTCATTCCCCACTTTCGCTTGGTTCTAATTTCAAGGTTGGAAGTTAAGCAGAGAACGAACACTGAGGGTCATAGCCCTACCTCATAAGTGTCATTCCCCACTTTCGCTTGGTTTTGATTTCAAGGTTGGAAGCCAAGCAGAGAACGAACACTGAGGGTCATAGCCGTACCTCATAAGTGTCATTCCCCACTTTCGCTTGGTTTCAATTTCAAGGTTGGAAGCTAAGCAGAAGATGAACACTAAGGGTCATAGCCCTACCTTGTAAGTGTCACCCCCCACCTTCGCTTGGTTTCGATTTCAAGTTTGGAAGCTAAGTAAGAGATGAACACTGAGGGACACATCCACCAAATCAGGTGTTGGCCCTACCTTATACTTGCTTGTCATCTTCATCTTCAAAGTTGACTGCTTTGGCCTCAAGGTTGGAAGTTAAGCAGAGAACGAACACTGAGGGTCATAGCCCTACCTCATAAGTGTCATTCCCCA
This sequence comes from Luffa aegyptiaca, assembly GCA_017139565.1. Lineage (NCBI taxonomy): Eukaryota > Viridiplantae > Streptophyta > Magnoliopsida > Cucurbitales > Cucurbitaceae > Luffa > Luffa aegyptiaca. Next base: position 1,499,029 of record CM029404.1, on the reverse strand, counting down.
CTTTCGCTTGGTTTTGATTTCAAGGTTGGAAGCCAAGCAGAGAACGAACACTGAAGAGAACGAACACTGAGGGTCATAGCCCTACCTCATAAGTGTCATTCCCCACTTTCGCTTGGTTTCAATTTCAAGGTTGGAAGCTAAGCAGAAGATGAACACTAAGGGTCATAGCCCTACCTTGTAAGTGTCACCCCCCACCTTCGCTTGGTTTCGATTTCAAGTTTGGAAGCTAAGTAAGAGATGAACACTGAGGGACACATCCACCAAATCAGGTGTTGGCCCTACCTTATACTTGCTTGTCATCTTCATCTTCAAAGTTGACTGCTTTGGCCTCAAGGTTGGAAGTTAAGCAGAGAACGAACACTGAGGGTCATAGCCCTACCTCATAAGTGTCATTCCCCACTTTCGCTGCCAAGCAGAGAACGAACACTGAGGGTCATAGCCCTACCTCATAAGTGTCATTCCCCACTTTCGCTTGGTTTCAATTTCAAGGTTGGAAGCTAAGCAGAAGATGAACACTAAGGGTCATAGCCCTACCTTGTAAGTGTCACCCCCCACCTTCGCTTGGTTTCAATTTCAAGTTTGGAAGCTAAGTAAGAGATGAACACTGAGGGACACATCCACCAAATCAGGTGTTGGCCCTACCTTATACTTGCTTGTCATCTTCATCTTCAAAGTTGACTGCTTTGGCCTCGCTTCATCTTCAAAGTTGACTGCTTTGGCCTCGCTTCATCTTCAAAGTTGACTGCTTTGGCCTCGCTTCATCTTCAAAGTTGACTGCTTTGGCCTCGCTTCATCTTCAAAGTTGACTGCTTTGGCCTCGCTTCATCTTCAAAGTTGACTGCTTTGGCCTCGCTTCATCTTCAAAGTTGACTGCTTTGGCCTCGCTTCATCTTCAAAGTTGACTGCTTTGGCCTCGCTTCATCTTCAAAGTTGACTGCTTTGGCCTCGCTTCATCTTCAAAGTTGACTGCTTTGGCCTCGCTTCATCTTCAAAGTTGACTGCTTTGGCCTCGCTTCATCTTCAAAGTCGGCTGCTTTGGCCTCGCTTCATCTTCAAAGTCGGCGGCTTTGGCCTCGCTTCATCTTCAAAGTCGGCGGCTTTGGCCTCGCTTCATCTTCAAAGTCGGCGGCTTTGGCCTCGCTTCATCTTCAAAGTCGGCGGCTTCGGCCTCGCTTCATCTTCAAAGTCGGCGGCTTCGGCCTCGCTTCATCTTCAAAGTCGGCGGCTTCGGCCTCGCTTCATCTTCAAAGTCGGCGGCTTCGGCCTCGCTTCATCTTCAAAGTCGGCGGCTTCGGCCTCGCTTCATCTTCAAAGTCGGCAGTTGACGGCGTCACTCAGCTCCATTGACGGCCTCATTTCGCTTCTTTCTTCAAAGTTAAGAGTTGAAACATTTCAATTGAAAAAAAAAGAAAAGAGTAAAAAAAAAAGTTTAAAAAAAAACCCGTAAAAAGAAAAGGTTGCAGCATAAAAAAAAACTTGTGTTAAATTCACAAAAAAAAATGAGCACAAATATGTAAAAGAAAAAAAAAAGAAAAAGAAAAAAAGCTGGAAGAAAAAAAAAAGAGAAAATAATAAAAGAACCCAAAAAATTTGAAGACTAATGCGTAAAAAAAAAAAAAAAAAAAAAAAAAACCGTGATTTTACAAAAGAACTAATGTATCTGTGAAATCCACCAACAAACAACCCACAATCTGCGTGCACGCCGACGAAGTTCTCTTAAGCGAGACCTATGACTAATCGACGATGCATGCCAAAACGGCTGGAACCCGCCGATGGACATCATCACGTGCAAAGGTTTAATAAAAAAAGAGGGTAGACGTGAAGTAGAAGAAGAAAGTGACTGAAAGTCTAGAAAAAAAAAAAAGAAAGAAAGCACCAGAAGAAACCTACGGGATTCAAGAAAAAAAAAACACAAAAAAAGAAGAAGAAAGAAAGAAGCGGTAGCGGCTGCGGCAAAAAAAAATCAGAAGAAGAAACAAAGAGGCGAAAGAAATGGGGAATTAAATTCAAGCAAGCACCCATATGAAAAAATGGGCTGGAATTCAAAGCCACAAATCTATCCCAGCATAAAGCTTTGAAGAAGCAAGGCATAAAGCATCTCATGTATCTGCACACCAAATTCTACAAGAATTACTTCTCTATTTATACGGTGGAGAAAATCTAATCTCAACCAACCTATGCAATTTAAATCAGAATCTTTTTCAAACTTTGCTGAGGATGTGGGTATGGTTAACAAAATACTCTCCAATTTTAGTTAGAATCCAAATTTTAACGGTATGTTTTGAATATGTTTAATATGGAGGCCAAATTTTATCTAGATTTGTGGAGCACAAATCTGATTAAAATTCAATATGTTACTCCAAATCATATGGAGGTGAATTTGTTTTAACATTGGATTATTCAACCATTTTGGAATCATCTCAAATTTCATTCCAAATTAAAGTTTGAAGGACGTTCAAGTTCGATTCTTGATCAAAATTCAATTTGAATCAAATTTTATTCGAAGTTAGATTCGTAATAAAATTTGAATTGTGTCTCAAACCCAAATTTTGGTACATTCCAAAGTCCGTAGCAAATCAAAATTGGATTAAAATTCAAGTTCAAAACCCGCCCAAATCCAAAGTAAAAAATTCTTGGTTTTGGCTGAATTTAATTTTCTTCCAAGTAAAAATTTGGGTATAATCCAAAATTTTATCCCAAATCAATGTTGGTCTTAAATCTCAATTCAAATTATATTCCAAATTCAAGCTCATAGTTTGGAATTTTATATCAAGTCAAAATTTGGGCATAATTCAAATTTTGTCTAAGCTCAAATTCAATCAAACTAAATTTGAGTAAAATTTTTACCTCAAAATTGGGCATCATCCAAATTTTGTCCCAAATCAAAGTTGACCAAAGTCCAAACTCAAATTCTACCAAGCTAAAATTGAGTAGAATTTTTACCTCAAAATTGGGCATAATCCAAATTTTGTCCCAAATCAAATTTGACCCAAGTCCAAACTCAAATTCTACCAAGCTAAAATTGGGTAGAATTGTTACTTCAAATGAAAATTTGGGTATAATCCAAAATTTTATCCCAAATCAATGTTGGACTTAAATCTCAATTCAAATTATATTCCAAATTCAAGCTCGTAGTTTGGAATTTTATGTCAAATCAAAATTTGGACATAACCCAAATTTTATTCCAAATAAAATTTGATCAAAGTACCAATTCAAATGATATTCCAGGCTCAAGTCATAGTTTCAAATTTCATCTCAAGTTAAAATTTGGGGGTAATCCAAAATTTTAGCCCAAATTGAAATTTTATCAAATTCAAATTCTACCCAAACCAAAATTTGGTAGAATTTTACCTCAAATCCAAATTTACTCATGCTCCAAATTCTACCCAAAGCATGATTAAATTAAAGCTAAGTTGGTATTACCACGAATTCTATTCCAAAAAGAAAAAAAAAAAGGGTAGAATTCAAGTTTCTCTCGAAACCTATTCGTGGTAAATCTCAAATCCAAATTTTGGCTTAAAACAGGAGTGAACTAGAATTCAAATTTTATTCTAAGTTCTAACTAAACCTGAAAATAGCCTCAAATCATACTCCCAGTTCAAATAAAAATTGGGATAGTCAAATCATGAAGAAAAAAATTCTCATGCATTTGCTGCCAAATCATCTTTTTCGAGATTCACCCACACCTATCTGTGCATAAATCTCGAAAAGGGGGCATTTGTTGGCATAGAAATTTTCCAACCAATTAGAAATTGCCACGTCATTATTTAATTTTGGGGTGTCACGAATTAATACATATCTCAAAATTAATTATGACAGAATAAGAAAGGCCACGTGTCCTTTTTGTGGTCGTCTAATTGCGTTAATGGTCTTGATCGAACCCAACGATGATTAAACTCAAGATCGAATGATCATTTAGCCTAAAGTTCATGAAATTAAATTAAAGTATGATTAAGTTCATAAAGTTAGGTTAAATTGGGTTCAATTTAAACCCAAGGTTATTAAGATAATTGGGCCTGAAGCCCAAAATTCATCCAAGCCCACGGATGGGCCCAAGCCCAATTTAAGCCCAAGCCCATGAAGGCCTTTGGAAACTCTATAAATAGAGGTCTTGGCTCATTTGAAAAGGGGGGGGGGGGCAGCAGAAGAAAGGAAGAAGAGAAAGATCGAAGCTCTCAGAAGACTCTGAAGACTGAAGCTCTGATTCTCCTACAAGATTTGAAGATTGAAGCTCCATTCCTTCTACAAGACTTGAAGATTGAAGCCTCATTCCTCCTGCAAGAATCTTGAAGATTGAAGTCCAGATCCTGCTGCAAGACTCCGGAGATTGAAGCTTCTGCAAAATTCAAAAGCTTGAAGCTTCCTGCAAGACTCTGAAGACTGAAGCCTCTGCAAGATTCAGAAAAACTTTTGCAAGACTCTGAAGACTGAAACCTCTGCAAGATTTAGAAGATTGAAGCTCTCTGTAAGATCCTGAAGATTGAAGCTCCAATCCTCCTACAAGACTTTGAAGACCAAAACCTAGATTTTCCTGCAAGCTTGAAGATTGAAGTGAAGTCATCTAAAAGACTGAAGACCTGAAGCCAGAAGTCTACTTCAATCATCCAGGAGAATCCTTCAAAGGCGAACAAACCTTCAAGACTCTGAAGATTAAAGTTTCTTGAAGACTTTGTAGATCAAAGTTACCTTGAGAGAAAGCATCAAAGGATTGTAACTAGAGATTGTATTCCACAATTACTTACATAGAAATCAATATATACAAGTAGTCGTTTTTCATGAATTAAATTTTCTCTTCGAAAGTCTCGTGTGAACAGTAACTTTTATAATTAAAAAGTAAAATTGTAATGGGATTAATACTATTTATATACTCTAATTTAAAAATAGGGATTATACGCGTCTCCCTTTTTCTAAGAAAACATAAGAGAAAATGTTCTTATTTTTTATGAATCGAAAGTAGAAAAATTAAAAGTAGTTATTATTAAACATGTTTCATTTTATTTTTGTTTTTGTTTTTTTCTTTTGAATTCAACAAGATTTTCGAGAGTGAAACTGAAAAAGATTCAAACATCTGACCTTTTGACTAAGGATACATGACCGCTAAACTATAAAGTGGTAATGTTCTTGATTTCGGAAACCAATCCTCTTTGTAGTACTCCTCACAAGTAACCTAGTGGTGGAATGGGAAAACAAAAAAAAATTGATCAAACCACTTGCAAAATTAAGAGAATTGAAGTAAAAAATGAAGGTGGGTTTATGTCCAGTTTGGTCACAGTTTCGTTTTAAGTTTTCTATTTTTGAAATTCATGTTTGTTCTTACTTATGAATTTCATTGTTTTATTATTTACTTCCAAAAAATGTTTTCAAAATTCAAGTCAAGTTTTGAAAACTAAAAGAAAAGTTTTGTCTTTGGAATTTGACTAAAAATTCCTATTATTATACTTTGATTGACTTTAACCAAATTGCTCCTAAGTTAACCAAAAATTATTGGAAGAGGACACGACAATGTAACTGGTAATTTTACACCATCAGAGATGTGGATGTATTAAAGAGATTATAAAAATAATTTTAATCTATAGCTAATCCTTGAGAGGCATCATATAATAATATCTCACTATTATTAGGAGGTAACAATCACATTATGACGTCTCCTTCAAATAATTTTTCGTAACTAAGGGCCCGTTTGATAATGTTCTCGTTTCTTGTTTTCGTTTCTTCATTTTTAATAAAGAAAAATAGAATTTCATGACCCGAACATACCTATACATTCAATAATAATAAACCTATATTCTTATTTATGTTTGGAAAAAATTGGAAACGGGGAACAAAAAGGGAGAAACTAGTTTTAGTTGTTCCCAAAAGTTCTATACAAATTTTGGGAGTGTTTCTAAAAAATGAGAGACAAGAAACATACATAGTTATTAAATGCTTAGATTTCTTAATAAAATTAGAAACGGAAACAAGAAAACGAGAACGTTACCAAACGGGTCCTAAGTGTCCTTACACTGCCAAAAACATGAGCTTAGCACAAAAAAATAATAAAAAAATGTAGTAGAAATTATATTTAACTTTCATAATTAAAAAGCAAAATTATAATTCGACAATGCTATTGTATACTCTAATTTTAAAATAGGGATTATACATATTTTAGTTTTTTTTTCTAAGAAAACATAAGAGAAGCATGTTTTCATTTTCTAGTATATTCAAAAGTAGAAAATTAAAAGTAGTTATAGTAAACATTTTTTTTAGTACATCAACATTTGAGGTGGGAGGATTCGAACCTCTGATCTCTTGGTCGAGGAAACATGTCAATTATCGCTGAGCTCGCTTTGGCAGATTTTTTTTTTCTTTTCATGTTTTGGTTATTAATTAAATACAACTTATAACATTTCACACTCGAAGGATAACAAAAAAAGTTGTAGCTCTTGAAAACATAAAGCGCGAGTGATGATGTTGAGGCTATACTATCGTTTCGGTCGGTCGTGTCGGTTTTCGGTCTGAATATGAACACCCCTACCTTTCAATGACATTGTTCCGTTCAAGGCAACCAATGCTGGTTTTTTAAATCTTATTTTTAATTAATTAATTTTTTTAATTAATTAATTTAACCATTGGTGATAATAAACACACTTAGTATTAATTATTTATGATATGGTAGTATTATTAATTTAGAACATTAAATTATGAGCCTAACGTTCAAGTACCATGGCAAGTGTATTTTTCATTATTGTACTTGTTCTTGATTCGTTGGAATGAAATGATCTCTTTTATTAAAAAAAAAAAAAAACGATTTTTGAATAACTTGAATCAAAGGTAAAATGATGAAAAACTTAGGGAGAAAAATAAAAATAATTTATTTTAGATGGTATATCTTATATATGCTTTTATTTTAATTTTTCCTAAACTCATTTTATTTGAATGGTTTGGATTAAATCAAGTTCAAATTTATTGGTTGAGAATTGTAATTTCAGGAAATTATTAGATGTGAGATTTTCAATTTTATTTTTGGAAAAAAATACACTTTTGGTCCCTAGGGTTTGGAATAAGTTGTATTTCGGTTCTTGAGTTTTTAAACTTAACAATTTTACTCATGAGGTTTGATTTAAGTTTCATTTTGGTCCCTCCATCCAATTTTTCGTTAATAATTAACGGATTGCTGATGTGACAATGATTTTTATTAAAAAATATATACTTAAAATTTTTTCAAATAAAAAATATATTTTTTCTTTTTTTTTTTCCTTCTTCCTTTTTTTCCATCTTCTTCCTCTAACCCTAATTAAATCTCTGGTCGTCGCTACCGCCACCGGTCACTGGAATTTTTTTTTTCCTTTTTTCTTTCTCTCTCTATTCTTCTTTTTTCTTCCTCTTTTCCAGTGGCGGATCCAGAAATTTTGTTCAGGGGGGGCTTCATTTAAAATTTCGTAAAAGTAATTTACAAGTAAATAATTCCAAAATTTCAATTCCAAAATTTTCATAAATGAAACTAAACTATTAATTTAATATAATTCATTGCAATTCTTCTTCATACATTTTTATATCATGAGATTAATTTTAAGAAAAAAAACAAAAATATAAAATATTTTTATCCATTTTCCATTTATTTTGATATAAAAATAATATTTCAAGTTTAATCTTGAAATTTTTACATTTGTGTCTAATGGATTCTTGAACTTTCAATTTTTAGTGGTTGCCAAACCCTAGAATTTTTTTTCAAAATGATCTTTTTACAAAATTAAAATTTTGAAAAGTTAAACCAAACCTATCCTAAGCTTATGGAACAAATTTGTAATTTAACTAATTTGTTATTATTTCACATTTGTAAGTAATTTTTTTAAACAAAATTAGCCTACAATTTAAATTTATGAAAAATAAAAGTTTTTGTAATTATAAAAGTCAATTTTTAAAAATGGGTCTTTTTTTTTTTTTTTGAGGTAAAAGAAAATGTAGCATGTGGGGGACGTGAACTTGTCAATTTAAAAATTGGTCTATTTAAATTGACAAGTTTTATCTTTGTTGAATATATTGTAAGAGAGAAAAAGAATAAAAATTAAAAAAAAGATGCATGAACTCAAGCTTGATCCAAGGACCGTCAAAGCGTGAGGGGGGGCTTTAGAAGCTTGCGCCAACGAGGCCAGCTATTACTTTTGTTAACAAACCTGGAATTACAAATACAAACATATAACAGCTAAAAGTTCAGGGGGGGCTCGAGCCCCCCTGGGCCCATGCTGAATCCGCCGCTGCTCTTTTCTTCTTTTTTTTTCTTTCTTTTCGTTTTTCTTTTTAAAAAAAAATGGAAAGGGAAGAGGGAGGGAGGGGTCCCTCCTCCATTTCGATTTTCTAAGAAAAAAATGAAGAACAAAGAGAAAGAAAGAAAAGAAGAAAAGAAGAAGAAGAAAGGGAAGGAGAAAGAAGAGGAAAAGTTTTTTAAAAAATCTAGTGGCAGTAGGTGGCGGCGGCTACCGATGGTGTGTTGAAATTAGGGTTTGAAAACAAGCCGGAGAAGAAGAAGATGGAAGAAGAAAAAGAAAAAAGAAAAAAAGTATTTAATATATTATTTTATTTTAAAAAATTTTAAAATATATATATATTTTAATAATAACAAACAACAATCTAGTAATTAATGAAAAATTGGATGGAATGACGAATAGTGTAACAAAATCCAAATTTCAGGATAAAATTGTTGAATTTGAAAGCTCAACAATCAAAATGCTACATATTCCAAACCTTAGGGACCAAAGTGTAGTTTTTCTTTATTGTTTTATGAGTTTGCCAATGGATGTGATTTCATCCTGCTTTATCAATGGTGGACATGGAAACATGTGACAAGAAAAAAGAAAATTATCCTGTTTCAAAAAAAAAAAAAAAAAATCAGAAATTAAAATAAATAAATAAATAAATTAAAAAAAAAAACTCCAACAATCACTCTCACTGATTTGGATGTGGATCAAGGACTCCATGTGCAATTTTTTGTATTTTGTGGTAATTTACAATCATGCCCCTTCATCATTTATTGTGGTGAACTGGTAACATTCTCTCTCACAAACTCACTCACATGGTTCACTTTTGAGGAAAATAAATCAAGGTTAAAGTTCAATTATTACAACTTTAGTCTTTGAAGTTTCAGAATTTGTGTCGGTGCTTGAACTTTAAAAATATCTTTCGAACTTTCAATTTTGTCTTCAATAAGTCATTGAACTTTAAAAAGTATCCAATAGGCCTTCAAATTAATTTTCAATTTTGTGTTCAATAGGTCGCTCAACTTTCAATTTTTGTGTCAAATAAGTTGTTAACCTATTCGGCATTTTTAAAATCCACAGACCTGCTCGATAAAAAATTGGGAGTTTAAAATTTCAATAGGCATAAAATTCAATATCTAATAGATTGATTAATTTTTATAAATCTCAAATATGTCAGGGACCTACTAGACACAAAATTTAAAGTTCAGTGGCCTATTAGACACTTTTTAAAGTTCATGGACTAAGTTGACGCAACCCTAAAAGTTTAAAGACTAAAGTTATAATTTAACCAAAAACAAATTATTACTCATAAATTTGTTAATTAAGTGGTAACAATTTAAATATAGAACATATGTATGGTACAAAATTGAGAACATTTCAAATAAAAACATCACAAGAGCTAATTTTTTTTTTTTTTTTTATGAAAACCTGTGAGTTTAGACAAAATTATTCCATGGTTAATTTGTTATTAATTAAATTTAAATTTGTACAAACTTGATATTATTGAAATTAGTGAGTTTACAGCCATTTTTAGGTTACTTTTTGTTAAAATTAATACGTGAATTTAACATAAATTGAATAGAGGGTAGAAATTTCAACATTTAACTAAGTCTATTTTCAAAAAAAAAAAAAATCATTTAACTAAGTCTAGAGTTTAATTTGATGAACTTGGAAGTTTAAGGTCAAAATTGATACAACATAGCAAATTTAGCGGTAAAAATTGAAATTTACCGTTACTTTTAATGGGTGAAGAGTGCAATTATTTTATTAATATTTTTCCAAATCAAATTTCCTCTACCAAATACCAATACCGTGCTGGCACATGATACAAACAGTAACTTATCTTCTTCCTCCTCTCCATTTGCAATCGGAAAAAATAAAAATAAATAATAAATAATAAATAAATTCAACCATTTCTTGGAGAGCTAATTCCACCATTTCTTTGAGCTTCAACTTTTTATTTGACTCTTAAAAGGCTTTTATTTGTAAGAATTTGAAATTCTTACAAATTTTGTGAGCTTGGATTTGGTATATATTTTCTCAATGGGAGAGTTTCCAATTTTCTTTCTTAATTTTTAGATCTTTGTAAGAGTTGTTCTTGGACCTAAAAACGAGCGGTTAACAGATTGATTTTCATCTGTGAAAAGGATCGAATTTATAGTTACTTTCTGAAAAAAAAAAAAAAAATGTTGTAGCGATTAGATTCTAAGCCTTGGAAAAAGTCGGTGTTTTTAATGAATACCTTGAGGCACTTTGGAGAGTAGAAAATATATTGGATTTGATTGAAACACATGGTTTTCTCGATGCCAATACGCATCGAAAAAACAGGAAAAAGCATCAGAAAAAAGATCTCCTCGATGCAAATGAAGGTACTTGAAGTTTGTCTCATTTGTTTTTCAAAGTAAGAAAATCCAAGTATATCGAGTGCAATCATTAACCAAAGTGAGAAAAGATTGATGGATAGAGTGATGGTCATGGGAGCGACTCCAAGAGGTGTAGTTGTCCATGTTAGATAAAAAAGGGGAAAATACTTCTCATTCATCTTTGAACTTATAGAATTGTCCTATAAATAGGGGTGGAGAAAATAAAATATAAACTAACAAAATTTCTTTGACTGCCAACAACAACATAGCTCAATTGGCATAAAGTATGTGAGCTTATGATCGAGGTCATAGGATTTGAATCCCCCTACCCCAAATGTTGTTAAACTTAAAAAAAAAAAAAAAAAAAAAAAAAAAAAAAAAAAATCTCTTTGACTTAATGTAACCTATGTGTGTAACAAAGAAATAACAAAAAAAATATTTGTCAAAGCGAGCATCGCTCAATAGTAATTGACAGCATGTACCCTCGACTAAGAGGTCAGAGCTTTGAATCTCCCATCTCATAATATCGTTGAACTCCAAAAAAAAAAAAAAAAATTATTTATAATAAATGAGCATAAATATTAAGAAGATATTTCATTAAGGACTATATAAGTTTTGTAGTTTTGCCATTAAAATAAAAGAGTGAACTTATTGAATTCACTGCATATCAAAAAAAAAAAAAAGTTATTTAGACCTTCACTAATTGAGTTAGGCTTAGGTCCTAGTTAAAGTTTGAAATTTAATATAATCAAATTAAAAATTTATAGATAAAAGTTAGGGTCTGTTTGAAATACCTTTTAACTTAAATGTTTTTCAAGAATGCATTTTAATTTAATCATTTTGTATAAAAATTGTTTAAAATTTAAACACTCATATGTTTGGTTACATTTCCTCACAAGTATTTTTATACACAAGTTATTATATACTAAAAACTCTTTCTAAAAAATTTACTTTCAAGTGTTTGTTTCAAAATGGTTTATTTTTCAATCTCATTTTTTAAAAAGTCATTTTTAGTTCGTTTTCAAACACTATAACTTTTTTCAAAATTAAAAACTTGAAAAGTTAAACCAGACTTACTGTATTTGCTTAAGTCATTCCTAATTTGTTTCTAAACAACATGTTTGTTAAGAGATGGAAGCATATGAATGTGATAGTACATTAATTTCATCCAAATTAAATGTTAGGTAGGACAAAGAAGTACTTCTTGACACATTTTTCACATGTGCACTTGATAGTGAACTTTGCATATGCACTCAATAGTCTAATTTGTTGTTTCTCTTTTATCTAGTTTTAAAAAAAAAAAAAAATTGTTATTTTTATAGATGAGTTTGAAATCATTTTAGGTGAAAATCTTTGAAACATAAATTTTTATAGTGAGATTTCAAATTTGAGTTAATGATAAAAAGGTAAATATTTGAGATAAACTTAAAAAATAATAAAAAAGAGAAAATTGATAAAGAACAAATGGATAATTGAAATTAAAATACATATAATATAACTAAAATAAAAATCGTTTAGAACCATTTATAAAGAAGTGATATAAGACGATAATTCATTACCTGAAGAGTAATTCTTTGGTATTCTTCCAAAAGGATTGATTTTTGGAGGAAATGAGAGAAAGAAACATAAAAATTATTCATAAAAAATTATATAAGTTGAATTTATGTAAATTGCAATAAGTATTAATAAAATTGGACATTGATTAAAGGAGAATCATATCTTTATAAACAACGTTGTTCATATTTTGGAAAACAAATTTTGATCATCAATTGATTTGATAAGAATTTTTGTTTATGACATTGAAACTCCTCTTGATAATGCAACATTTAGTTGTCCATATGGAAAAAAAAAGCTTTAGGAAGATATATATATATTTTTAATTTGCTTTTTTTTTTTGCTCGGACTTTTTATTTTGATTTATTTAAATGAAAAAGTGGAATAATATTTCATTTAGGTAGTAAAAATGTGCCAACGAAAGTATAAGTGAAACTCCTTTGTTTTCAACCAATGATCATATGTGCGCTTTCAAATTTACATTTAATTGTTTGAGAACTTTGATGGTAAAAATGAAAAGAAAAAAAATACACTTTTAGTTCTGAGGTTTGGGGAATGAATGAACTGATTCAATGCGTCACTTTTTTTTTTTTTTTTTTGACAACATGTGGGGGAGACTCAAACCACAGACCTCTTGGTCGCTAGTACAAGAGTTATGCCAGTTGAGCTAAGCTCATGTTGGCGATTCAATGTGTCAGCTACACTCGAATAGTTGTGTTCCATCGGCATAAATTTCACCTATTCAACTTAAGAGTTTAATTTTTAAATTAAATATATTTGTAAAGTGAAAATTTGAAGAATCAACTTCCATTGCTAACACATTTCTCAACAACCGCCTAATCCCAAACAGTCACATTCCAAAGATTGAAGAACTACCTCCATTGTACAAATTTCTCTCAACAGGCATCTCAACTCAAAAGTTGTGTCCATCAACAAATAGTGGAGGACAAAATAGAAATTGAATAAAATTGTAAGGACAAATAGAACGGTAAAGATTCACCCTTTATAGCCCTTTTTATATATAGTATAGTATAGATTTTGTACTCAAACCTAAACCATTGTACAATTAACTGACATAGCTAGGCTAATGGTCTGAGTTGATTAAATAGACACCAAACTCAAACTTTCAAGACTCTGTTCAAACAAACCGCTAATATCAAATATTTGATAAGCAAAAAAATATATAGTTAAATTGAATTATATAATAATATAATTATTAAACATACATAATTAACATATTGTTTTATTAAATTTAGGTCCCGTTTGGTTCGTGATTTGAAAATTGTTTTCGAAAATAAAGAATTCAGCCGAAAACGAAAAAAAATTTCTTATTTTCATTATATCTAAAAACATGTTTGGTTCCAATTTAAAAACTTTAAATTTGAATTCAAAATTTGAAAACTTTGTTTGGTTATGAATTTGAAAATGCATGAAAATATTAATATGTGCTTGATAAAATTAATTTAATATGATTATTTTTCTACTTGACTTTTATTCATTTTTAGAGAGATTATAAATCAATGATGCTGGAATTGATTCTTAAAAAAAAAAATTGTTGGAATTGAAATTATAAGGGAAAAAAAAAGATGTACCATATAATTGTATTATATGAAACTTTTGATTTGTAAAGTGGAGGAGTATATCAAAATAGGTAGAATTATGTAAAAAATAAAAATATCAACCAAAACATCAGTATCAATCAAACATACTATTTACACAACAGTAATTTTGTATTTTTTTTTTCCCTTTGGAGTCGAAGAGAATTTGGATATAAAAAATAAAAAATGTTGTTTGTAGATAATGCAACATTGTTTGATGGAAAGAAAGATGTATTCTGTGTTTTTAAAGTTGTATCTCGTGTTTCCATTATTTTGAAAACAAAGTTGAAAAAAAATGAAAACAACATTTTATCGTTTTTGAAAATAGGTCATTTTTTGAATTGTTTTCGAAAATTGTTTTTGAAAATAGGTATACCAAACACGTTTTCATGGTTTCCCTTATATTTTTTATTTTCGAAAACATAAAAACGAAAAACGGATCATGAACCAAACGGGGCCTTAGTTTTTAAAGGATAAGCCAAACATACAAAAGCACATTTGGAAAATTTTGTTGGAAATATAAGCATAGTTTCACATCATTCTGTTAGAAATGGGAAAAAAGGACTATACTATATCAATTATTATTCCATGAATATGATATGTGCTATTGTCCTCCTTAGGACGGTATCAAATGTGATGGCTTGACTAGTAAGGAACGAGTCGAGGTTTTGTAGATTCTGATTTTACAAGTGACTTAGACAAAATAAGATTCTTAACAGGAAATGTTTTCACTTTATTTGGCAATTCAGTAGGTTGGAAATCTTCCCGACAACATATTGTTACTCACTCATCAACAAAAGAATAAGTAAATAGTTATTACCCAGACAGAAAAAAGGATCATCTAGAATCATTTTTAAAACTTTAGAGAACGACATATCATTTTTAAAATCTTAGAAACCAAATAAACACCGGGTGCAACCTTCAAAAAAAGAAAAAACAAATAATAATATGTGAATATTTTGGTGACACGACATCACAATGTAACAATTGTCCTTATTTTAATGGTAATAAGCACGTGCAAGAAACCAACAAGTTTCACTACTTTATAACTACCAACCTCTCTCCCATCATCCTCCATCAAACTAAACCTCTTTTCTCTCTTTGATATTATCATTATTATTAATCTACAAAAAGAAAAAAAAAATGTACAAAGAAACTCTAATCTAACGTCTTATATTTTATATTAATTCTTATTAGATTTTTAAGTCGAACATTATTTCAATTGCCCTCTTCTTTTCTATATACACATTAATTTAAATCCTATTTGTAATTCAAACATTTTTTTAAATTCAAATAAACGATGAAAACTTTTAGGGAAAAATACTCTTTTAGTCTCTAAGGTTTGGTTTAGGTTTCATTTTGGTCATTGAGTTTTCAAACTCAACAATTTAGCCCTTGAGGTTTGGTTTAGTTTCATTTTAGTCCCTCCATCTAATTTTCCGTTAATAAGTAACGGTTTGATGATGTGACACTATTTTTTTATTGAAAAAATTATTTTTAAATTTTTTAAAATATAAATATATTAAAAAAAATAAAAATATTATTATTTTATTATTTTTTAATTTTTTCTCCCTCTCTCTTATTCTTCTTCTTCAGCAAGTCGCCGGGGGCTGGCGGTCGGTGACCGACGCCTTTTTTTCCTCTTTCCTCATTTCCTTCTTTTCTCTCTTCTCCCACTTTTTCTTCTTCTTTTTTTTTTTTAATAGAGGGGTCTCTCCTCCCTCCCCGTTCGTTTCCAGCCGAAAATGGAGGAGGGAGGGCCTCCCTCCCTCCTTTATTAAAAAAAAAAAGAAGAAGAAGAAGAAGAGAAGAAGAAAAGTGGGAAAAGTGGGAAGAAGAAGAGAAGAGGAGGAAAGAAGGAAGAAAAAAAAACAGTCATCGACGACTTTCTGAAGAAGAAGCTGAAGAAGAAGAATAAAGAGAGGGAGAAAGACTTAAAAAATTCAAAAATAATTTTTTTAATAAAAAAAAAAAACAGTGTCACATCATCAAACCGTTAATTATTAACGGAAAATGGATGAAGAGACTAAAATGAAACTAAAACCAAACTTTAGGAGCTAAATTGTTGAGTTTGAAAACTCAGGGACCAAAATGAAACCTAACCCAAACCTAAAAGTATATTTTTCCAAAAATTTTACCATGTTTAAGAAAAGTTTTTTTTTTTTTTTTTTTTTTTTTTTTTGAATAACATGTTTAAGAAAAGTTGTTAGTACCTTTACCACTCAAACTATATTTATGTCAAAATTGAGAGAAGATTAATTTTAGGGCAAATTGCATAAACCACCCCTATGTATAGGTATGTTGTTGCATTTCACCCTTCAACTTTTAATTGTAAAAATTGGACCCTTCAACTTTCATATATGTAAAAACTGGATCCTCTTGTTAACCATGGTTAAAAAAATGTGGATGAGTTAGATTTTTTTTTTTTTTTTTTTTTAACTTAGGTACTATTTCTCTCTCTCTCTCTCACTTCTCTCACTTCGTTTTCCTCCATCTGAAACTCATCTTCATTCTCCTCCCTCTGAAACCCATCTTCATAACATTCAATTTCAATTGGGTCCTCTGCCTAAAACCCATCCTTTGGAAGCAACAATTCCCTTTCTTCCTCTACAACCCATCTTCCCGTTCCTTCAATTTGTATTTATATCGAACGTCTCCTCTCTAGATGAGTAATCAAAAGAACAAAGTTCTCTGAACTCCCAAGACTTAACCCAATTCCATGGCCATCTTCTTTTTCATTCTTGTCTCTATTTTCATCTTCTCTTCCTTTCTCCTTCTCCGACCGACGAGGTCCCAGCAAGTGCGACTGTTGCTAGGAACCCTTGAGTTGTCATTGTGGAGAGACCCTTCAGGTCATTTTTGCCGACCAGGCCAAGAACTTCAAATCATTCCAGAAAACGAGCTGAATGAGAGAGAGGAAAGAGAAGGGAAGGAGACAAAATTATTACCTAAGCAAATAATAATAATAATAATATAATCTTCTAAATCATTCCAGTTTTTTTAAACTATGGTTGACAAAAGGACCCAATTTTTACATATATAAAAGTTAGAGGGTCCAATTTTTACAATTAAAACTTGAAGGGTGAAATTGCAACAATAACTATACTTTAGGGGTGGTTTATGCAATTTGCTCTTAATTTTAAAAACATGGATAAAGTTTTGAGAGTATTTTTATAAATTGAAAAAATTAAGACCAACATTAGTTTACAATTCTATTCATTAAGTAGTAAAGAGGAAGTCGCCATAAAATTGATGCTTAACAAAAGTTAGAATGCTTAGTGCACATGGTCGATATATCACAATTGTCAACCTGAACATACTTCAATTGCTGCTTACATCTTTGTCACGTTAGTGAACTTAAAAAAAAACAAAAATTTATTTTCTTAAAGAAAAAAAAAACAAATATGAAGTTAAATAAGAAAAGAATAGAAAATATGTCGGTCATTGTCTCTATACATGAGTTGATAACTTGATACACAGACAAACCGCTAACATCAAATATTTGATAACAAAATTATATAATTCATAATTATATTGTTAAATTTCTCAAAAAAAATATTGTTAAAATAAATTCTTTAGGTCCCGTTTGATAACCATTTGGTTTTTAGTTTTTGGTTTTTCAAAATTATGCTTGTTTTCACTTAATTTCTTTACAATGATTTTCATCTTTGTTAAGGAGACATTAGAGTTCTTAAGCAAATTCCAAAAACAAAAACAAGTTTTTGAAAACTACTTTTTTTTGTTTCCAAAATTTGAGTTGGTTTTTGAAAACATGGGAAGGATGTAGGTAGCAAACCAAAGAAATGTATAGGTGGAAGGAGAATTTATAAGCTTAATTTTAAAAAACCAAAAACTAAAAACGAAATGGTTATCAAACGGGGTCTTAATAATATATAATTATTAATCATACATATCCAGATGTGATGGCTAAACTGGTGAGAAGCTGATTCAAGACTCTCAAGATTCTAATTCCACAAGTGACATAGACAAAAGAAGGGTCTTTGACAGGGTATGTCTTCACTTTATTTGGAAACAAAGTAAGTTGGGATGTCTTCCCTCCCACATGTAGTTATTGCTCTGTCATCAACAAAAAAAAAAAATAAAATAAAAAAAAAATAAAAAAAAGCAATTAATGAAACAAAAATAATAGCTAGGATCTTCTTACATATCATATTAAAATCTTGACAACTAAGAAAAAGAATAATAGAAAAAATGAGAAAACTTTTTTATCTCTCATAATTGTCAAGATTTTAATGGTGGTATGCAACCAAGTATTGTTCTTAATGAAATAACTATTTATAGTCATTTTCCAAACTTCATGGACCAAAATGCCACTTTGAAAACTTTAATAATAAATAAGAAAAAAAAAAAAAAACCTTTTTAGTTCCTAAGTTAGGTGCGTTTGGTCCCTGGATTTTCAAAATGAACAAAACTTGGCTGCATATCGGTATGTAAGGATGTCTAGTAAAAACTTGACAGCTAAAAAGGAGTAAGGGAGAAAATGAAAAAAAAAAATTTATCTCTCCTAATTTTCAACATTTTAATGGTGGTATGCAGCTAGTTTTTTCCTTTCAAAATATATCTTTTTAGTCCATAAGTTTTGAGAAATAGGTTTAAAAGATCCTTAACTTTTCAAAATGGACCTTTTTAGTCCTTGAGTTTTGAAAAATAAGTTTAAGAAGTTCCCCATTTTATTTTTTCAACTTTTTTAAATTAATATTTTAATATTGAATGATTTCCTAAATTAAAAAAATTAAAAAGTAATAATTTAAAAAAAAATTAAAAAAATAATATGAGCGAGGGGCTTTTTAAAACTATTTCTTAAAATTAAAGGGACTAAAAAGGTTCATTTTGAAAACTTAATATTTCTCAAAACTGAGGGACTACAGAGGTTCATTTTGAAAACTCAGGGACCAAATGCACCTATTCTTCAAAACTCAGGGATCAAAAAAGTAATTTTTGGTAATAAATAAGAACATGTGCATAGGTTGGTGACACGACATCACAACGTAGGAATTGTCCTTGCTTTTCCTACGTCAAAAAACACGTGCTCAAAAACACCAACTTAGCTAGTTTCACTACTTTATAACTACCCAACCTCCATCTCTTCCTCCATTGTCCTTCATCAAACTAAACCAAACCAAACCAAACCTTTTTCCTCTTTCTCTTCTTCTTCTTCTTCTTCGTTGTGAACATGGAGAGCCCATGGACGAAACGGCGCCCTTTGCTGTTGGTGCCATGTCCATACCAAGGCCACATAAACCCAATGCTTCAGCTGGCAACATTCCTTCACCAAAACGGCTTCTCAATCACCATAGCCCACACGTTCTTCAACTCTCCCCACCCTTATCGTCACCCGGAGTTCACGTTCCTCCCCCTCAACGACGGCCTCTCCGACGAGCACGTGTCGTCTTTGGACTTGGCGTCGGTGCTGCTGGCCATCAACGAGAATTGCAGAGGCAGCTTGGAGGAGGCCATGGAGGCCATGGCTGGAGGAGAAGGGGAGGAATCCGGTGAGCTCGTGTGTATAATACACGACGAGCTGATGTATTATTGTGAAGCGGTGGCCAGTCGGTTTGGAGTACGGAGTTTGGTGTTTAGGACCACGAGTGCGGCCACTTGTGTCAGCCGCTGTGCCGTTCTGCAGCTTCACGCCGAGGGCCGCCTTCTTTCCCTTCCAGGTATGCTCTTTTCTACTATTATTTTATTTTATTTTGTCGTCCTCGTCGTCAAATCCAAAACGATAAAATATAGTTCTTAATTTGCGTGTTGAGAATTCGACGATTAAAATATGAGAAGATCTCACGATATTTATAAGATACATGAGTTATTCTATTCGTTGCTGGTTGGTTTTGAGGTGAGATTCTCAATTTAAGGTATGTTTGGTTTAACTTGGACACGTGTTTGATTTTGGAAAAAAAAAATTATTTTGAAAAAATTCTAGTGTTTGACAACGACTAAAAATGACTTATTGAAAAATGAGATTGAGAAATAAATTATTTTGAGAGAAACACTTGAAAGTAAATTTTTTAAAAAGAGTTTTTAAGTATATAATAATTTGTGTATAAAAACACTTACGAGGAAATGTAACCAAACATATGGGTGTTTAAATTCTCAACTATTTTTATATAAAGGGTTTTTTTTTTAAAAAAAAGTATTCTTGAAAAACAGTTAAATTAAAAGGTATTTCATATGGGTCTTTAGTTTGATGATTATTTAGGGTCCTGTTTGATAATCATTTGGTTTCTGAATTTTGAAAATTGTTTGGAAACACCTACTTCCATCTATGAGTTTCTTGTATTTGCAATGTAATTTTGACAAATGTTTTTAAAATTCAAGCCAAAGTTTTGAAAATTCAAAAAAGTAAGTAAGGTTTTAAAAACTTTTTTTTTTTTTTAAATTTATGGAATTTGACTTGGTTGTTAGATGAGGTCTTGAGATTTTGTATAAAATGTTGTCGATAGATGGTTGGTTAAAATTTGTTTACAAAAAGTTGATGGACTATAAATATATATTTTTTATTAACATATTTGAACATGTAAATACGTCGCTTTGGGATGTTAGGCATGACAACGACGTTTTCGTCAACAAAATTTAACTTGCTTGTGAAAGAAAATTATTTCTTTTGAATACCGTGTTCACGTGTCCAAAAAGTATTTATTACTTCTCACATGCCTTGAGAGTAGGAATTTGATACTGAGGTGTTGAATCTTTATGAACAATACTTAACTCCATAAAGGCCCTATACATTCCATTAAAATCATGACAACTAAGAGAGAGACAAATAGAAAATGAGAAATTTATTTTATCTCTTTTAATTGTCGACGTTTTAATGGTGGTGTGTAGGGAGATCCCTACATACAGTTATGCGGTAAGTACTTTCCAATAATTATTGAGAAAAATGATGACAAAAATAAATGATATGTTAAATGCTCATTGGACCACACCTTGGGAGTAGACAATTCCCTCTAGGACCACAGGAAAATTTTAGGTACTACACGATTATAATCATTTTATTGCTCGACACGTTGGTATCTTTAAAAATGATATGGGGTCTACAACATGAAAAACTATTTATAAAGACAAAACTATAATGTAACAGACAAAGTGAGTATGGTACTCTCATAATACTTGAAAATTTTTCTTGGATCACTTATCTGCATATGTTAACACAAATAATAATTTAATGACGCATCAATTTTCTATTAATAATTTTAACACATTTTTCTATGAAAAGACAATTGAAAATTTTCAATACACCAAGGACAAAATTGAAAATTTTACATGTAAAAGATAATGACACATCAATTTTCAAATTTAACACATTTTTCTATGAAAGGAAAAAATTGAAAATTTTACAAGTAAAAGATTATGGATTGTTGATTATATTTAACTTGACCAAAAAGGACAGGTTTCTTTAAACACCTAAAAACCAAATAGAATAGTGCCACATATTTTTGGATTAAAATATACTGGTAATTTATTATTATTATTTTTTTTAGTTTTTTAGTTCAATAACATTTGAGGATGAAGATTTGAACCTATAACCTTTTAGTTGATGATGCCAAAGCGAGCTTAGCTCAGCGGTAATTGACATGTACCCTCGACCATGAGGTTAGAGGTTCGAATCTCCAACCCCCAAATGTTGATGTACTAAAAAAAAAAAAAAAATCTTTTAGTTGATGATACATGTCAATTACTATTTAGCTATGTTCATTTTGACAAAATATACCGATGATGAATACACCTCTCACTTTCCAAGTTTAAATTAATTTTTTATTTAGTCGCTCTATTTTAAAATCTTACGATTTTACTTCTGAAGTTATAAAAATGCTTTATTTTAGTACAAGGCAAAGAAAAGACATTTTATCCATCTTCATTTTTTTAAAAAAGAAAATCGATAATATTTTAAATAATAATAATAATTGACATGACATTTTAAAATAAATTTTATAATATATTTTCAAGGTAATAGGACACTTATCTGGAATAGAAGCGACATGAGTGGAGAAGGAAAAGATAGAGATGTGTGAGACTCTCTAGAGAGAGGAGACACTACAGGGTGGATGCAAAATGAAAAAGCGAAAGACTCTCGAAAAATTATTAGAAGAGACCACTATAATATGACTGACAATTTTATACTGTTAAATGTATGAGGGAGAAACTACAAAAGTATTTTGAATTCGTATTCAGTGGTTATTTAATAGCAAATCGATTTTTGAATATGTATCTAATGGTTATTAGAGACAACTTAATGACACGAATTCATTAATAATTTTTAGACTTTTTTTGGAGCAAGAGTGTGACAAGATGGACTAAAGAAGGGAGGAGAGAGAGACATTTATCTCTCAAATTGACAGATTGAGGTTGACTAGGAAAGGGGAGGGGAATTGCCACATAACTTTAAAAATATTATAAATTTGTTACTTTTCTATCTCATCTTTCTGATAAAGTAGCTAGCAAAAACTAATGCCCAAATTTAAAAATAAAATAATAATAATAATAATAATAATAATAATAATAATAATAATAATAATAATAATACACAAGGCACTTAATGGATCAAAAGGATATTGATCCATTCTTAAAATTTAGCTTAGAAATGCAATAAGGAATCATTGATTTAAAATATGATTTAAAAAAAAAAAAAACAATAGTTGAAATATAAATAAGACAAATTTCATACAATCTAGAATCAAAGGGAGTTCAGTCGTCTATTAATTTTTGAATGTTTGATTCTTGTATCTAACTAGTCCCTTAACTTGATATTTCAAACAGGGTCTTTGGAAGACGAAGTGACAGAGTTCAAAGATGAGATACCAGAGCTCCATCCTTTGAGATTGAAAGACTTACCACTCCCAGCCACTTCAGATTTCTTAAAATTTACCCAACTAGTCCTCAACATGTACACAAGCACCACAGCCTCAGCTGTGATTTGGAACACCATCCCCTGGCTTGAGCCATCTCAACTCAGTCAAATCCACACCAAATTTTGCAAAGTCCCAATCTTCCCAATTGCCCCAATCCACAAGATTGCCCCAACCTCCTCTTCAAGTTTGCTCAAAGAAGACTCCAC
Source organism: Luffa aegyptiaca (assembly GCA_017139565.1). Lineage (NCBI taxonomy): Eukaryota > Viridiplantae > Streptophyta > Magnoliopsida > Cucurbitales > Cucurbitaceae > Luffa > Luffa aegyptiaca. Next base: position 1,476,204 of record CM029404.1, on the reverse strand, counting down.
CTGCCTCTCATGGCTTGACAAACAGCCTCCCAACTCAGTCATCTATGTCAGCTTGGGCAGCATAGCCCTCTTGACCAAACATGAGCTCCAAGAAATGGCTTGGGGCTTGGCCAACAGTGGCCAATCCTTCTTGTGGGTCATTCGGCCGGGGTCGGTTCGAGGTTCAGATGGGCTCGAACTCGTCTTGAAAGAGTTTGAAGAGAAGGTAGGAGATAGAGGGTGCATTGTGCAATGGGCTCCTCAAAAGGAAGTGTTGGCTCATAGAGCTATTGGTGGATTTTGGAGCCATTGTGGTTGGAATTCTACACTTGAGAGCTTGAGTGAAGGTGTTCCAATGCTTTGTTGGCCAGATTTTGGGGATCAAAGAGTGAATGCTAGGTATATTAGTTGTGAGTGGAGAGTGGGGTTGACATTGGAAGATGAGTTGGAGAGGAAGGAAGTGGAAAGGGGTATTAGAAGAGTGATGGTGGAGGAAGAAGGGAGGAAGATGAGGGAAAGAGCAATGGATTTCAAAAGGAGAATTGGAGATAGTTTGAGGGAGGATGGATCTTCTTCTTGTAACTTGAAAGAGCTTGTGGATTTGATCATGTCTTTTGGAGATTAACATAATTAGTCGGGATCGTTTGTGGAATGAAATCGCGTTTTCTTTTGAGTTAGAGTGTGCAAGTTTTAATTAGGGCATGTATGGTGATGCTTTGAAATATATATATGTATTTCGCTTCTTTGAGACGTTTGAATTTGTTAATTCGGTACTTTATTTTGTTAAATTAAAGTATGAAACTTTTAATTAAACTTCAAAACCTTTATCAAATGGATTTTTTTTCATCGAACGAGAAAGACATGATTAAACTATGTGTAAAATATACTTTTGGTCCATGAGGTTTAAGTTTTGGCGTCTATTTGATCTCTCTTAAAGGTTTTAGGGCCACCTCTGTCTGACCCAATGACGAAGTGACTCGGAATGTTTCTTTCTTTCTCACAACTAATGCTCATATTTGGTTTTTCTCTCAAATATATATCACTTATGGCTCCGAACATTTTCTCCTTCTCCACAACACACTTTTATATTCTTTTCTAACCGTTTCTTGCTTCTCCGCTACAATACTCTAAATTTCGATTTACATGTAAGACACAACAAGGACAACAACATTAAAGTTGTTTTACCATTGTAAGATTCACGTGTTATAAAGTATTATATATATTGTTGTAGTCTATGATTTTTACCTAAATAAACACTATTAATTTTCCTTTATGCTTGTCGATCTAAAGCGGATAGTTCAATATATAAAGATGCCAAGATATGCCTGCATTGAAAATTAAAAATTAAAAAATAAAACTGCCAAGCAGAACCAAACCAAATTTACTAAGCTGATTTAGTTCGATTATTTGTATTATATTAGTTCGATTTTTATTTAAAAAATCGAAAAGAAAAATGAACCAAACTAAAGGTATATATACATTTAATAACCATTCCTTCATCTCTTTTGCTCTTGGTCTCTCTACCAGTTAGTTTCATTTCTTTTCATCCCCAAACTATCTCTTGTATTAATTTGTAAGCAACTCAAACTAGTTTATATTTCTTTTTTCTCTTTTTTTTTAAGTTATGGGTAAAATTAAATCCAAACAAAAAGAAAAAGTTACAAGGGAGCCTAAAAAGTCAAAGGCACAACATAAAGCCTAACGTGTAAGATGGGCCTTGGCAAGACTAGACCATGGGTGGACTAGGACCACAGACCAACTAGGCCTAGGTGGCCTAGAAGCCTCTCACCTAGAGACTGGTTTTTTGATCGATTAAGTCAATCCGATCTAGTATGGATTGAATCAAGAAACCTATGTCAACCTTATATAAATAGAAAGAAAGACTCATATGTGTGAGGTGTGCTATCAAACGACCTTACACTACTTTTACTATGCTAACACAAATTACTCTAGTTAAAACTTAGGCATCAGAGTATCTAGTTTGCTATGCAAAGGTTACCTATTACTTTTCCTGTGAAGTCAAAGATCCAATTACGTACCTAGAAAAAAAAATTATATTTAATCTTGTTTACAATATTTTGTATTTAAAAACATGGCATGCTACAATAATGTAGCATTTCGAATGAAAATAATCTAGAATTTTATAGGGGAAAAGAATTAATATATCTTTGGACGCAAAAATTTGTTTTAATATATTCTACTCCAAAAAGCCATACTCAAATTTTTTATTATACAAAAACCTAACCACACTCACTTTTTGTTATTTTATAAACTAAAAACTTTCCATAAGTAATTCCGTATAAAATATATTTATTATTCACAAAAGTTAAAGAAATTGTTTTAATATTAAAAAAAAAAAAAAAAAAAAAAAGAAACTCACAACAACAATTTTAAAATAGTTGTTGACGATAGATTGCAAGGTGGAGATGACTTGTCAAGGCGATACCTATATGGAATTAGTATTAATGTCCAACCCACTTCAATGTTTTAGTCGGTGCAAAGATGATGTCAAGTTGAGTAAGAGTGAAAACAGAGGATCTTGTAGACCACTCCATATCCATACGTATCCAATTTACATTATCGCAGTATAAAATTCACTGACAACAAACATGTAAGTTGACTCGATCAAACACTAAGCTACATGTTGTGGTGGAGGTCATGACATCAACTCTCTTCTCGTTCGTTCCCCTCAACTAGGTTGGGTGGCACTAGAGAATACGTTGTCCACTAGGAAGAAGACATGTGGAAAACATTTTTCTCACCCAATATCAAATAATAAAAAAGTTGAAATAGAATTGTAATCCAACTTGAACATAATTCAACTGGTTAAAACATTTTCTGAAATGTTATTTAACATACGAAAAAAAATAACCAAATGACAGCAATCTATCCAATCCCTCCCACATGATTCACTTTTATTATTTGTTATTTAATCCATTAATGGGTGGCAATGCAATTCTTGTCAGCATCGTCCTCACGTACCATTGTTATAATACATCAATAAATTAACAACAAAACAAACAGTCGGCCTCGACTAGTAATTAAATTAAATACTCATTTAGAATGACTTTTCAAGTGTTTAAAAAGTGTTTTTAAATGCAAAAAAAATATATATTTAAAAACACTAAAAAAGTCAATCCAAACCAAAGTGTAAAATTTCGGTCGACATTTCGAGTGGGGGAAGTATCGTTCTTACCCCATGTCGACGAACTCGACATTTCGGCGATTTCGCCGAAATGCCGAGATGTGTCGGTTTTTTTTAATTGTTTTTTAATACATTTTACAGTTTAAGTTTTAAGTTTGAGCTTTGAGTTTTATAAGCTTCCCTCGTCCTAGCGGATGCATGCGTGCCTGATGTCTGCGTGGGTTAGAGTTTGAATCCTACTGAACGTATTTTAACTTTTTATACTTTTTTCTTTTGCTTTTCATTTATTAAATTTCACATCAAATCTATTTTTTAGTTTTTACTACAAAAAGAATTTTTAAATTATTATTTTAATTTTAAATTTCTATTATTTTATTATTTTTAATTTTAACATCTATAAATACTTTCATTTCATTTCAATTTCTTCACGCCACAATTCTCAAATTCTCAATTATAATTTTACATTTTTATTATTTTATTATTTTCACCATATTATATAAATATTCTCATTTCATTTTAATTTCTTCACACCTCAATTCTCTTAAATTCTCCCAAAATACTTTCCAATTACTTTCTTAAATTAGGAGCTCTAGCCTTCTAGCTCTAGTTATCTATCTTCACTTATTAAGTTAAGTTTAAGGGTTTTCATGTTTCTTTACATTTAAACTTAAATTTTCATTTAACAATTCAAATAATTTTCATCAATTTTCAAAATTCTTGCACATATCGACATTTGAATCGACAATTCCATCTAAATATTATCTTACTTTTTAGATATGATGATAAAAAAGGAATCCATTATAGTCTAATTAAACTACAATTAAAGTTTCATTGACTAATTCAAATAATTTCCATCAATTTCCACGATTTCCATAAATTTTCCCAGAATGTCTCTCGACATTTCCATAAAATCTGGATCTCGACATTTCCATTGACATCGACGTTTTAAACCTTGATCCAAACAGATATTAAATCCTGACGGAGCATATTCCATCATGTTGATGGTGATTTACATCTACTGCTCCTTATTTGGCCATTTACTGCAGTAATTTTTCTGAAGTAAATATTTGTATCATTGGGGGCATTTATGTAAATTTGGCTGGCTGTATTTTGGCTATATAAGCATCACTTTCACGATTGCTTCAGCATGAGTGATTTAGGGTTTTGTGGGCTTGTATTTGAGAGCTTGTAATCGGCGACTTCTCCCTCGATTTGTTCTTCGCATGGTAATGAAAAGATCTCTCCTCCCTGATTCCTACAGTGGATGTACACCTAACGGTGGAACCACTATAATCCGGTGTGTTTGATTTCTCTCTTCCCTTTCTCTTTATTTTGTTCTGTTTCGTTTCGAGTTTGTGTTTTGGCTTTGCGATTCTGGAATTTGTTACAACAATTGGTATCAGAGCTGTTTTGAATGGAAGGATTTTAGTTTTGAGCTTGTTTTGAGGTGAATCGGTCTTATTAGCGCATTTCACTAATCGATTTTTCTACTCTCTTTGTTTTTTGCATTTATTTTCCGATCGGTTGAGGGATTTCTGATATACAGCCCGATCTCGGACCAATTTATCGATGGCTGCCCGTTTTGAGTTGGAACGCTTCGACGGAAAGGGGGACTTCAGTTTATGGAAGAAGAAGATGAAAGCTCTTCTCGTTCAGCAGAAGGTCGCGCTAAGGCCTTAGATCCAAGTAAGTACCCCGCAACCATGACTGATGATGAAAAAGCTGAGATGTCTGAGATAGCTTTTAGTACGGTGATATTGTATCTGTCTGATGCTGTGTTGAGACGTCTGAATGATGTTGATAATGTGGCTGATCTGTGGAAGAAATTGGATGAGTTTTATATGTCGAAATCACTCACTAATAAAATCTATCTCAAAGAAAGACTGTTCAGTTTTAAGATGGATCTGTCAAAGAACCTAGAGGAGAATATAGATGATTTTAATCGAATCTGTGCTGATTTAGTAAATTCTGGAGAGAAATTAGACACTGAAAATCAAGCTGTAATCCTTCTAAACTCTTTGCCTGAAAGATATAAAGAGATTAAGTGTGCTATTAGATATGGAAGAGACACTTTAACACTGGATATTGTTTTGAACTCACTTCGATCCAAAGAATTGGAATTAAAATCAGAGAAGAAAGACACTGAAGCCTTGTTTGTTAAGAATAAACAGCATAAGAATCATAATAGTAAGCCTAGTTCGAGTAAGCAAAATAAACCTTCTCAGAAGACTAATCAAAATCAGAATGATAAGCCCACTTGTAACTACTGCCGAAAGGAAGGACACATAAAATATGATTGCCCAATTTTGAGAAAGAAAGGAAAATTTCCCATAAGAAAGAATAATCAGAATAAAATGGCTGTTAATGTGGGTGAAGGGTATGAGTCTGCAGAGGTTTTAATGGTAGGTAATACTAATCATACCGATGAGTGGATATTAGACTCTGGTTGCACCTTCCATATGTCTCCCTACAAACAACATTTTGTTGAATTGGAAGATATGGAAGGAGGCAAAGTTGTGATGCGTAATAACCAACAATGTGAAATAAAAGGTATTGGATCTGTAAAACTTACCATGATTGATGGGTCAGTCAAATTGTTAACCTCTGTGAGATATGTTCCTGGCCTTAGAAGAAATTTGATATCACTAGGAACCTTGGATAAGGCTGGATTTAGTTATATGTCTAAAAATGGCAGTTTAACAGTATATAAAGATTCTTCAGTTAAGCTTCAGGGTATTCTTCAAGATGGTTTGTATGTCCTTCAAGGGAATATACCTACTGGGGAGTCTAATATTGTTTTGAATAAGGAAGATAAACTTGCTCAACTATGGCATAATAGGTTGGGTCATATGAGTCAACGTGGTGTTGATTATTTGTTTAAACAAGGTTTGATTGGTAAACAGAAACCTCAGCAAATAAAATTTTATGAACATTGTGTCATGGGAAAGTCGACTAGACAGAGTTTTGGAAAATCAGTTTTTAAAACCGAAGGGAAATTGGATTACATACATTCTGATTTGTGGGGACCCTCTAGAGTGAGAACTCATGGAGGGGCTAAATACTTCCTCTCATTAATTGATGACTATTCAAGAAAATTGTGGGTGTATATGTTAAAGACCAAAGATGAAACCTATGCAAAATTTGTTGAATGGAAGGTCATGATTGAAAATCAAACTGGTAGGAAGATTAAAAAGCTTAGAACCGATAATGGTTTGGAATATTTGAATGCTGATTTTGATAAATTATGTAAAGAAAATGGAATAACTAGACATCTTACCGTTCCTGGAACCCCATAGCAAAATGGGTTAGCTGAAAGGTTCAATAGACCATTCTTGAAAAGGTTAGGTGTTTGTTATCCAATGCTAATCTTCCTAAAGTTTTTTGGGGTGAGGCAGTAAGTACAGTTGTGTATTTGATTAATAGAAGTCCGTCTACTGCTTTAAAATTTAAAACACCTCAAGAAGCTTGGTCTGGACACCCACCAAAACTTGAACACTTGAGAACTTTTGGATGTGCAGCCTATGCACATGTAAAACAAGGAAAATTAGAGTCAAGAGCCAAACGTTGTATGTTTATAGGATATCCTCAAGGGGTTAAGGGATATAAACTTTGGTCTCTTGAATCTGGAGATAGTAAAGTTTTTATTAGCAGAGATGTTAATTTTAATGAAGAAAAAATGGCCTGGAATGAATCTCAAACAACTAATAAAATTGAAGAAAAAGACAGCAAGCCTTTTGAAATTGAATTGCAATCTCCAGAATCTGTTTTGGGTAATAATCAGTCTCAACATTCAGTAATTGAACCCCCAAATAATGCTCCTGACTTGTCTTTAAGTTCTCAAGAATTAGAGGAAGATACAGTTTTAAAGGGCGACCAAATTGTGAACACTAATGAACAAAATCAACTTCAAAATTACCAACTCACAAGAGATAGATCAAGAAGAGTTATAAGACCTCCTTCTAGATTTGATGAAGTTGAATTTGTTGGTTATGCCCTAAATTGTTTTGAAGATACTATGTTTTGTGAACCAAATACTTATAAGCAAGCTGTGAGTGCTAAAGAATCAAAAAATTGGTTAATAGCCATGAATCAAGAGATGGAATCTCTTCACAAAAATAAGACTTGGACACTTGTTAAAAAGCCAACAAATAAGAAGATTGTTGATTGTAAATGGATCTTCAAAATAAAACCAGGAATTGCTATTAATGATAAGCCTCGGTTTAAGGCTAGATTGGTAGCCAAAGGTTTCACACAAGAGGAGGGGATTGATTACAACGAGGTTTTTTCACCTGTTGTTCGTCACTCATCCATTCGCATCCTCTTATCTATGGTAACTCAATTTGATTTAGAATTAGAACAAATGGATGTTACTACTACATTCTTGTATGGAACTTTGGATGAGGATATTTACATGAAACCGCCCCCTGGTTTTGAAATTGTTGGTAAACAGGATTTTGTTTGTCATTTAAAGAAATCCATATATGGTTTGAAGCAATCATCTAGACAATGGAATAAGTGTTTTGATGCTTTCATTGTTTCTAATGGGTTTGTGAAAAGCAATTTTGATTCTTGTGTTTATAAGAGAACAGTGAATGAAAAAGTGTTTGTTCTGCTACTCTTATATGTGGATGATATACTGATTGCCTCAAATAGTGTTCAAGAAATTTGTCTTTTGAAATCTCAATTAAGTACAAAATTTGAAATGAAGGATTTGGGATTTGCCAAGAAAATACTTGGAATGGAAATTCATAGAGATAGATCTATGGGTCAGTTGTTTGTTTGTCAAACTGATTATTTGAATAAAGTTGTGAAAAGATTTCATATGGAGAGTTGTAAACCGGTTAAAACTCCTTTGGCACAACACTTCAAACTTTCCGCTTCACAATCTCCTACTACTAATGAAGAAATTGAGGAAATGAGTACTATTCCATATGCTAATTTAGTAGGGAGCCTTATGTATGGTATGATTTGTTGTCATCCTGATTTGGTTTATTCTTTGAGCATGATTAGTCGATATATGAGTAAACCGGGGAAAACTCATTGGGAAGCATCTAAATGGGTGCTTAGATATGTTAAAGGATCGGTTGGTAAAGGTTTGTTGTACACGAAACTTGAGAATTTTGATGATTATATTGTTGGTTATGTGGATTCTGACTATGCTGCAGACTTAGATAAGAGGCGTTCACTTTCGGGTTATGTTTTTACCTTGTTTGGAAATATTATAAGCTGGAGATCGACGCTTCAATCGGTGGTTGCATTATCATCTACCGAAGCAGAGTATATTGCTCTAGCTGATTCGGTAAAAGAATCTATGTGGTTGAAAGGTTTGATTAATGAAATGTGTTCTTCCTCTTATTATGTTAAGATATTCTGTGATAGTCAGAGCGCGCTTGCTTTATCGAAAAATCCGAGCTTCCATGATAGAACTAAGCACATTGATGTGAGTTTTCATTATGTTCGGGAAGCACTTGAAGAAAGAAAGCTTGTTTTGTGTAAAATAAACACATCACACAACCCAGCTGATTTATTAACTAAAGTTCTTTCTGGAGACAAGTTTGAGTACCTTTGTGAGCTTCTTAAGCTCGAGTATGGCTGATGGCATTATGAATTTTGGTAACTTGTGAATCAGGGATGGTGGTCTTTTCTTTGTTGCAGAAGATGTTCTTCAAGAGGGCGATTTGTTGATGGTGATTTACATCTACTGCTCCTTATTTGGCCATTTACTGCCGTAATTTTTCTGAAGTAAATATTTGTATCATTGGGGGCATTTATGTAAATTTGGCTGACTGTATTTTGGCTATATAAGCATCACTTTCACGATTGCTTCAGCATGAGTGATTTAGGGTTTTGTGGGCTTGTATTTGAGAGCTTGTAATCGGCGACTTCTCCCTCGATTTGTTCTTCGCATGGTAATGAAAAGATCTCTCCTCCCTGATTCCTACAGTGGATGTAAACCTAACGTTGGAACCACTATAATCCAGTGTGTTTGATTTCTCTCTTCTCTTTCTCTTTATTTTGTTCCGTTTCGTTTCGAGTTTGTGGTTTGGCTCTGCGATTCTGGAATTTGTTACAACACATCATTAAACCAAACCCTTTTCTTCTTCTTCTTTCTCGTAAAATGGAGACGCCGTGGCGGCCGAAACGGCACCGTTTGCTGGTGGTGCCATGTCCGTACCAAGGGCACATAAACCCAATGCTTCAGCTAGCAACATTCCTTCACCGGAACGGCTTCTCAGTAACCATCGCCCACACATTCTTCAACTCTGTCCGCCCTTATCGTCACCCGGAGTTCACCTTCGTCCGTCTCAACGACGGCCTCCCCTTGGACCGCGTGTCGTCTTGGGATCTGGGGTCGGTGCTGTTGGCCATCAACGACAACTGCGGAGCCAGCTTGGAGGAGGCGCTGGCGGCCATGGCCGGAGCCGGAGCCGGAGGAGAAGGGGAGGGATCCGGTGAGGTCGCGTGTATCATACACGATGAGTTGATGTATTTTTGTGAAGCGGTGGCCAGCCGTTTTGGGGTCCGGAGTTTGGTGTTTCGGACCACCAGCGCGGCGGCTTGCGTTAGCCGGTGTACGGTTTTGCAGCTTCAGGCGGAGGGTCGGCTTCCGGTACGGCAAGGTATGGATAAGATGATTTTGAATGAACGGTTCTTCTAGTTTTACTTCTTTTTTTTATTTTTTTTTTGTTCTTCTTATCTTTTCTTAGTTCAAAAGGTAGGGATGGAATTGTGAATTCTACTCGGATTGACATTTTAATTTAATTAGGAACAATATTTGGTAGGATTGTTCTTACACATTCCATTAAAATTTGGAAAATACTCGCTGCATATTGGCCACCATTAAAATATTGAAAAGGTTAAAAATCACTTTTGGTCCCTAAACTCTCATAAAAGTAACTATTTGGTCCCTAAACTTTGATTTGTAACGATTTAGTACTTTCAATTTTGTAACAAGTTAGTCCTGAACTTTAATAAGTAACAATTTAGTTCCTATACTTTCAAACTTGTAACAATTTATCCCCTATACTTTCAAATTTGTAACAATTTAATCCTTGTTACAAAAAAAAATCATCAAAATTAAATGTGATTTTTATTATTTAATGATTAAACTTTGTAGCTTATTAACATATTGGGTCCCGAATTAGTTTATTAATCTATCTAGGTAAGAAATTTCATTAAATCTTTACATTAATTTTCCACGATAGGGACTAAATCGTTACAAATTTGAAAGTACATGGACTAAATTGTTACTTATTAAAGTTCATGGACTAAATCGTTACAAATCAAAGTTCAGGGACTACATTGTTACTTTCATGAAAGTTCAGGGACCAAAAGTGATTTTTAACCTATTGAAAATTATGAGAGATAAAATAAATTTCTCATTTTCTACCTTTCTCTCTCTTAGTTGTCAAGATTTTGATGAGGTGTGTAAGGAGGCAGCCAAATATTGTTCTTAATTTTTTTTTTTTTTTTTTTTTTGAGTCAATGCTCTTAAAATTTTGATGGTTAAGAGAGAAAGGTAAAAAATGGGGAAAAAAATTATCTATCCTAATTGTCAATATTTTAGTGGTAGTGTGTAGAGAGCTACCTACACTGGTAGCCAAGTATTATCCTTTTCGTGATTTGAGTATAGTTTTAAAATTAAATTATATAAAATCTCACTAATTTTGAGGTCGATTTGAATTATGTTTCTAGACTTTGAAAATGGTTTAAAAATTACTTTTGGTGCCTCAAATTTTATGAAAGTAAAAGCTCTTGATTCTTGTACTTTCAAACAATTTAATCCATGAACTTCAATTTTACTATGTAATGATGTTGTCTTTTATCTTTTTTATAAACATGTTTGGTCTATAATTGGTTTATCAATCTACATATGTAGGATATCTCATTATTGAATTTTAACAATATTTTTCACAAAAAGGACTAGATTGCTACATACTTAAATTGGAGTTTGGAGACTAAATTGTTACTAAATTGAAAATATTGGCTCTCTACTATATTACAAACTAAAGTAAAAAAAAAATAATGTACATTTTTACTTCTACGAAAATTTAAGGACTAAAAGTTTTTTTTAATCTAAAAACTTTTATTTGAATCTTTAATTTTAAAATTGCTCCAAAAAAAATACCATTAGGGAGTTTTCCGTTAAAAGTGAAAGACAAAAATCGATGTGGAAGCTGAGGTGTAAAAATTGAAAAGCGTACATGACATCATGTACAACTTAATTTCAACTATAAAAGATTAAGATAATATAAAATTTATTTTAACTCAATATATATTGCTAACATCATTTTCAAAATCAGTTTTTATATATCAACTGCCACGTCAATTTAGATGAATAATATTGTCAATGATGTCATGTATAACTTTCAATTTTTACATATAGGTTATCACACATCAATTTTTCGTCCATTGTTTTAACAAGAGAAACTATCTACAGTATTTTTTTGAAACAATTTAAAAGCTCAATTATCAAAATGAAAGTTTTCAAAGTTTGAAGGCATAATTCGAACTTAGTCCAAATTTCATAGCTTTTAATCTGGCCTATTATTTGATTTTAAAAGTTTCAATTTCACAAAATTTATCATAGTATCAATATGATAATGTAAGGGACATTTATTGAAATTTGACTAACCATAAGCATAAAGTTAAAATTATAGAAACTAAATTGAAACTAAGCCATAAGTACCACATTAAATTTGCCAAAACGAGCTTATCTCAGCGGTAATTGGCATGTATCCTCGACCATGAGATCAGAGGTTCGAATCCCCCCACCCCCCAATGTTGATGTACTAAAAAAAAAAAAAATTACCACATTAAATTTAAGCCAAAAGCCACAAAAATCAAAGTCAAGCTGACTTATTTGATAACCATTTGATTTTTTAGTTTAGTTTTTGAAAATTATGCTTTTAATTTTCTCATACTTTCCTTATCATAGTTTTCATCGTTGGTAAGGACACATTGGAATTCTTAGCCAAATTCCAGAAACAAAAGCAAGTTTTTTAATTTTTAGTTTTCAAAACTTGATTTGTTTTTTGAAAATATGTAAAGAAGGTAAGTAACAAAACAAAGAAACTTATGGATAAAAGTAGTAGGCTTACTTTTCAAAAACTAAAAACAAAAAACAAAATGGTTATCAAACCGAATCTAAATTGTTATCAATTTTGTTTTGGGAGATATTTTTTATTGATTGATTTTTAGGTAAAACTTTCAACTTCATCGGGTTGAAGCTTAGATTTGAATGTATTTTTAACTCTTTCTTTTTACTTCAAATTGATTGCTTTTGAAAATCATACGAACCCAAATTGAAATTATACTCAAAACAACAAAAACTAAATCGAAACTTTTAAAACCATAGAAACCAAATTAATACTTTGCGTAAATCATAAGAACCAAATTTGTAGTTTAACCGATTTTCAACATTGAACAGAGTCCTTGGAAGATGAGATACCAGATCTCCATCCTTTGAGATATAGAGACTTGCCAGTCTCAGCCATTTCAGACATCTCCAAACTCACAAAAATAATCCACAACATGTACACCATCACCACATCTTCAGCTGTGATTTGGAACACAATGCCATGGCTTGAACCATTTGAACTCACCCAAATCAAATCCAAATTTTGCAAAATCCCAATCTTCCCAATTGCCCCAATCCACAAGATTGCCCCAACCTCCTCCTCTTCAAGTTTGCTCAAGGAAGACTCCACCTGCCTCTCATGGCTTGACAAACAGCCTCCCAACTCAGTCATCTATGTTAGCTTGGGCAGCATAGCCCTCTTGACCAAACAAGAACTCCAAGAAATGGCTTGGGGCTTGGCCAACAGTGACCAACCCTTCTTGTGGGTCATTCGGCCGGGGTCGATTCAAGGTTCGGATGGACTCGAACTTGCCTTGAAAGAGTTTGAAGAGAAGGTTGGAGATAGAGGGTGCATTGTGCAATGGGCTCCTCAAAAGGAAGTGTTGGCTCATAGAGCTGTTGGTGGATTTTGGAGCCATTGTGGTTGGAATTCTACACTTGAGAGCTTGAGTGAGGGTGTCCCAATGATTTGTAGGCCTTATTCAGGGGATCAAAGAGTGAATTCAAGGTATATTTGTTGTGTGTGGAGAGTGGGGTTGACATTGGAAGATGAGTTGGAGAGGAAGGAAGTGGAAAGGGGTATTAGAAGAGTGATGGTGGAAGAAGAAGGGAGGAAGATGAGGGAAAGAGCAATGGATTTCAAAAGGAGAATTGAAGATAGTTTAAGGGAAGATGGGTCTTCTACTTGTAACTTGAAAGAGCTTGTGGATTTGATCATTTCCTTTTAAGGTAACCTAATTTTGGGTAGCCCCTAATTTGTGAAATATATTCAAACAATATCTTTGGAGGTGAAGTTAGAAATGGAAACCTAATTTTTTTTTTTTTTAAATCTTGTTTTATTGTTTATTTAATATTGATGGCTTCACAACCTCTCACATGCCTCCACATAGTTCAATTACTATAGCACGTTGATTATTTGTAGCTAACATGAGCATAATTTAACTGGTTAAAGCATCTATCTTCGATCAAGATTCTAGAGATGTGAAACCCCCCATCCCAATGTGTTGTCGATTGCTCTGAAAAAAAATTTAATTGTAATGTTAATTATCAATGAAACTATACTAAACTAAAAAGGTAATTCGAAAGTAAAATATACTTTCTATCCACGAAGGTTAGACTTAAGTTGTATTTGGTCTCCGAGTTTTAAATTTAACATATGTCCTAAGATTAAGAAATTCATGTTTCTAGTCCTTCTCCAATCCCTCACACTATTCTCTCTCTCTTTCTCCTACCTTTGCTACTTCTCCTCTGACCTCTTTGGTCTCCATCCTTGAGACATCCCTAAAAGAGGGAGTCTCATATCTTCTTAAGCTTGTTGTGTTGGATGCCAATAAAGTTTTTGTTAAATTATTATACCAAATACCCCTAAATTTTAGGGTACATTTCATAACAATCTTATTTTACTAATAAGTTTTAAAAATTATAATATTAATGAAAAAATGTCCATCCTAAAGTTGATTGATATTTTGTATAATTTAACCATTTAACTTAAACCTACCAAGTTTTAAAAACAAACAAAACAAAACCAAACAAACAAAAAAAAACCTACCCAAGTTTTAAAAACAAAAACAAACAAAAAAAACCTACCCTAAAGTTTCGGGTGAGGACACGAGTGGCTGTCATAAAGTGTAGGAGAGAGGAGAGATAAATATATTGTTTTTTAATATTTTTCCTCATCAGTAAAATAATATCAAATGTGTTGTATATATATATATATACACATATATCAAATATTGTTAAATTTTTAGAAGGTGTTTGGATTGAGTGGTGAAGTTGAGTGAAGTTAATAACTCTACTAACTCTTGTTTGGTCCGAGTACATATAACAATCAGTTGTGGGACTCACAAACCTATTTACTCATGTTTCAACATTTTATTGTGAGACCTACAAACTTATTTACTCATATTCCAACATTTTATCGTGGGACTCACAAACTTATTTACTTATATTCCAACATTTTATCGTGGGACTCACAAACTTATTTACTAGTTCCAATACTTTGTTGTGGGTCCCACTAATTTATTAACTCGTCAATCCAAACATCCCCTAAAAACGAAAAACTTCCGTCGACGACCCCCACATGTTATTTTTTTTGTTAAAAATCACTTTTGGTCCCTAAACTTTCATGAAAGTAACAATTTAGTCCCTAAACTTTGATTTGTAACGATTTAGTCCATGTATTTTCAATTTTGTAACAATTTAGTCCTTGAACTTTAATAAAGTAACAATTTAGTCCTTGTACTTTCAAATTCGTAACGACTTAGTCCCTATCGTGAAAATTAATGTAAAGATTTAATGAAATTTCTTACATAGATTAATAAACTAATTTTGGGATCCAATATTTTTATAAGCTACAAAATTCAATCATTAAATAACAAAAATCGGCATTTAATTTTGATGAATTTTTTGCGATAAGGATTAAATTGTTACAAATTTTAAAGTACTACAGGGACTAAATTGTTAGAAATATGAAAGTATAGAGACTAGATCGTTACTTATTAAAGTTCGAGGACTCAATTGTTACAAAATTGAAAGTACATGGACTAAATCGTTGCAAATAAAAGTTTAGGGACAACATTTTTAGAAAGTTGAAGGTCGAAAAGTGATTTTTAATTTATATATATATATATATATATATATATATATATATATATATATATATATATAATAATCTTTTAGAGACCCCAAAGAGAAGTTGGGAGTGGAACATTTCTCAGATCTTGGTGTCCAATTCCCACAACC
Source organism: Luffa aegyptiaca (assembly GCA_017139565.1). Lineage (NCBI taxonomy): Eukaryota > Viridiplantae > Streptophyta > Magnoliopsida > Cucurbitales > Cucurbitaceae > Luffa > Luffa aegyptiaca. The sequence goes on along the minus strand of CM029404.1, from coordinate 1,460,758 downwards.
TTCACTTCCTCTTTCTTCTTCCTCAAACTGTGGCAATGGAGAAACAAACGCAGAGCTCAAAACGACGGCGTCTGGTTCTGGTTCCATGTCCGTACCAAGGCCACATAACTCCAATGTTTCAACTCGGCAGCTTCCTCCACAACAATGGCGGCTTCTCCATCACGATCGCTCACACTCGCTTCAACTCGCCCGATCCTTCCAACTATCCTCATTTCCAGTTCGTTTACTTGGATGACGGAATCTCCAAGAACGACGCTATTCCGACGGATCTGATCGCCGTCGCGTTCAGTCTCAACGCCAATTGCAGAGCCAGCTTCGAGGATCAAATGCGGAAGTTGATGGCCGGAGCGGCGGCGGAGGAGGTCGTCGCCGGCGTCATTCACGACGAGGTGATGTTCTTCTGTGAAGAAGTTGTGAGGGATTTGAAGCTGAGGAGCTTCATCTTGAGGACTACTTCCGCCGCGGCTTCTTCTGCTCGAATGGCTCTTCTTCGCCTCATTCATCAAGGCTACTTCCCTTTGAAAGGTAAGATGTTGATTGTTTTTTTAAATTTGGGAAAATTACATTTTTGGTCCCTGAGTTTTGAGGAATATGTGCGTTTGGTCTCTGAGTTTTAAAAATAGACTTTTTTTAGTTCCTGAGTTTTGAAAAATAGGTTTAAAATGTCTCTAAATTTTCAAAATGAACCTTTTTAATCCCTGAGTTTTGAGAAATAGGTTTAAAAGATCCCTAATATTAGAGGAGTTCAAGAAAGAAAAGTGCATTTTTAGTTCTTGAGTTTTGAGAAATATGTGTCTTTGGTACCTGAGTTTTCAAAATGGATCTTTTTTTAGTTCGAGAACTAAGAGACCAAACGCTCCCGTTCTTCAAAATTTAGGGACCAAAAATGTATTATTTCCATTTTTTTTTCTTTTAAGTTTTTGGTGTGAAAATTATTTTGTTCGTGTTGTTATTTTCCTTCCTACTATTTGCTCACTCAATAATTGCTTCACACAACTGACGCTTTTTTAGCTTCAAAAGTAATTGAATGGTGTTGCCTCCTAATAATCGTTTGAGATGTATTCAAAGCATTTTTATAGGGTTTTTCTTCTTACATCCAATAGTGTAAAATTGTCGACTACTTTGCAATAATCTCCTCTAATATTTTTTTCTCGAACTTGTCTTCTTCCTTGTTCAAAAAGGAACAGTACTTGGTTACCCGTAGATATAGGAATCTCCTTACACATCCCATTAAAATCTTGACAACGAGAGAAAGGTAAAAACAGAAAATATATATATACTAATTAATTGTCAATATTTTATTGATGGTGTGTAGGGAGATATCTAGACATCGTGATGCAGCTAAATATCGTCTTTCTATAAACTAATTTTTCTTTTGAAAAATACTTGGGTGCATATCGGTATGTAAAGATCTCCCTACACACCACCAATTAAAAGGTTGACGATTAGGATCGAGAGATAAAATAATTTTCTCATTTTCTATCTTTTCTCTCTCTTGTCAAGTTTTTGAGGTGCACAGGGAGATTCCTACGTAGCCCATATGTAGTTAAGTATTGCTCTTTGCCGTTTTATTTTATTTTATTTTATTTTTGAAAAGGAGGTTTTGTTGTGGATCCATTGGCCAATTTTCCCTAGATGTCTAATGCTAATAGGTTCCCTTTTCCCAAAAAAAATAGAGAAAAATACCTTTTTGGTCCCTGAGTTTTGTGGAATATGTGTGTTTGGTCCCTGAGTTTTTAAAATAGACCTTTTTAGTCCCTAAGGTTTGAGAAATAAGTCTAAGCTTTCAAAATAGACCTTTTTAGTCTCTAAGTTTTGAGAAATAAGTTTAAAAGGTCCCTAATATTATTTTTTCAAAATTTTAAATCAATACTTTTTAATTTTTTTAATTTTAAAAACCATTCAATATTAAAAAAATAATACAAAAATATTAATTTAAAAAAAGTTGAAAAAATAATATTAGAGACGTTTTAAACCTATTTCTCAAAACTCAAGGACTAAAAATGTCTATTTTGAAAACTTAGGGGTCTTTTAAACCTATTTCTCAAAACTCAGGAACTAAAAAGGTCTATTTTGAAAATTTAGGGACCAAACGCACATATTTCTCAAAACTTAGGAACCAAAAAGGTAATTTTCCCAAAAATATATTATCAATATCTTTCTCTGATTTGAATATTTCTATATTTTTTGCCTGCCTCTTTTTGATGCCTCCAAGACATTTTTTAACTCCTTCTTTGTCTTGCTAATCTTTGTTTTTATTTATGATGAGTCAGACTCTTCCTCTAACCCAATTTTTTAAAGATCCCCCAAAGTTTGCAACTTCTCCTTGAAACCTCAGCCTTATTAACTTTATTATATGTTTAATTTAGCTTTCCTTTTTTGAATTTAATAATGTGGAGGTGATAATTTCAAAAAGCTGATGTCTTAAACTAACTGTCCCTTCATCCTAAGTGGATGATTCAATCTGCCAACTTCAAAGAAAATGTTGTCTCAATCATTTAGGTCCCGTTTGATAACCATTTCGTTTTTTGTTTTTGGTTTTTGAAAATTAAGCCTATAAACACTATGTTTACCCATAAGCTTCTTTGTTTTTTATCTACAGCCTTTCCATGTTTTCAAAAACTAAGCCAAATTTTGAAAACAAGAAAAAGTAGTTTTAAAAAACTTGTTTTTGTTTTTGAAATTTGGCTAGGAACTCAAATATCTCCTTAACAAGAATGAAAATCATTGTAAGAAAATTGAGAGAAAACAAGCACAATTTTCAAAAACCAAAAATAAAAAATGAAATGGTTATCAAACGGGACCTTAATTATGCTAATCTCGACTTTTTAGGTTGTTATTTCTAACTTAAAAGTGCCCCTTAATTTTATTATGGATAAATTTGTGGAGGTAATAAAAGGGTCTATGGAAAGATAATCACCGCTATATCCAAAAATTGATTATTCAAACATTTTATTTCAATGGGGGGTTAAACATAACTGATTTTTAATAAATTTATTTTAAGAAAAAAAAAGGTTTCTTTTAACAATTTTATTTGTAAATAACGCATATTTGATTATTGCATAAATTATGACTTGAATTCTTTTAGTTCAAACCACGGTAGGATGAGGTCAACTTAAACATAGTTCAACTACTTAAGACATCCAAAACCTCAACTAAAAGGTAGAGGTTTGAATCTACACGCCACATATTGTTGAATTAAAAAAAAAAAAAAAAAAAAAAGGAATGGTGTGAGGATTTAAATCTCCGATCTTTAAAGTTATTTGGTGTCTTAACCAGTTGAACCATGTCAATGATTGATAAGTTTAGGATTATGCTCCTAAGATTTAAATTTTATATTTTTTGTTCATTTTGATCACTATGCTTTCCGAATATTCATTTTGGTTCTTGTAATTTTAATTTTGGTTCATTTTAATCCCTATACTTCTTGAACATATGTTTTAGTCTTGTACTTTTAAAAAAAAAATTATTTTAGTCCCTTCATTTTCCTTTTTATCCCCTCTTTTCAATCACAATATCAAAACAATAATACACCCAATAAATTTCTCGAAATGTAGCCTTAACGGTATGTTAAAGAGTTTTCATTGTGTATAGAATTTATATTAAAATTTTACAAATGATGACCAAAATGATCACTTTTAAAAAAGTACAAGAACATCAGACATTTTAAAATATAGAAACTAAAATAAACAAAGTTGAAAATACAAAGACTAAAATCAATACTTTGAAAGTCCAAGACTAATATTTTAAACCTCTCAAAATAATCACTTCTTATTAAAGAAAACCATCTATGAAAAAAGAAAAAGAAATGTATATTATATACACTTTGAAGGGTTGAAAAAAAAAAAAAAAAAAGGGAGTTCTAATTTCAAATCACAGAATCTATATTACAGGATCCAGTACCAGAGTTGCATCCCTTGAGATTCAAAGATCTACCAATTGCATTAACAACAAACTTCACCAAATACTCAACACTGATTCAAAAGATGTACAACATGGAAACTCCCACCACAGCCAAAGCCATCATTTGGAACACAAACGAATGGCTCGAAAAATCGACGATGGTCGAAACCAAAAGCAAATCCATAGTCCCGATCTTCCCAATCGGCCCTTTACACAAAATGGTCGCTACACGAACCAACGTGCTCGAAGAGGACTCCAACTGCCTGCCATGGCTCGACGAGCAAGCCCACGGCTCGGTCGTCTACGTAGCCATTGGAAGCATAGCATCATTGAGCGATAAGGAGTTGGGAGAAATGGCATGGGGGCTAGCCAACAGCCATCAACCGTTCTTGTGGGTGGTTCAGCCGGGGGCGGTTCGTGGCTCGGAGTGGATCGAGGCATTGCCCAAGGGCTTTCGAGCGGCGGTCGGAGGGAGAGGATGGATTGTGAAATGGGCTCCACAGAAAGAGGTGTTGGCACATAGGGCTGTGGGAGGATTTTGGAGCCATTGTGGATGGAATTCAAGTATGGAGAGTTTGAGTGAGGGAGTTCCAATGTTGTGCAGTCCATGTTTTGGAGACCAGAAATTGAATGCAAGGTATTTGAGCTATGTTTGGAGGGTGGGGATTCAAATGGAAAATGGGTTTGAAAGGGGAGAGATTGAGAATGGAATTAGAAGACTTATGGTGGAAGAAGAGGGTAGAGAGATAAGAGAAAGAGCCAAGCATTTCAAGGAGAAAATTGAAGCCCATGTTTTCAAGGTTGAAGATCAATGCTCCTCACACAGTTACTTGAAGGAGCTTATTAGCTTATTGAGCTCACCTTGATCATGTGCAAGTAATTTTCTTAGATTTCAATCTATTTGGTCAGCTGGGTAGAGTAAGAAATTGAGATCTTGAGTGTTTTTAGTTTAGAAGCTAAATTTGAAAGGACATTTCTAGGTATGAATTCATATTGATATCTACATTTTTACTCTTATTTACTTGAAGATACACAAGCGTTCATCAAATCGATCGAAACACGAAAGATATTATAGTTGAATCATTTAAACGAATAAGTATCTTAAACATTGTTCGAGTACTTTTTGTTGAAAAAAATTAATAAAACTCAATTCATGATTATTCAAGAATAAGAGGACCGGTACGATAATTTTAGGACAATCCTGATAAGATTTATCAAAAGATCTAAGCATAGAAGAATACCAAACTCAAAAAGGAGATTAGAATTACTTGGGGAACCATATGACATATTTAACACATAACACGCAAGAAAATTTTGGAGTTCAACAACATTTAGGGGTGGGGGATTCAAACCTTTGACTTATTTGTAGAGGGTACATGTCAATTACAACTGTAAACCCAAGACTTCTCTAGGATCATTTTCTCTTGTCATCTATTGTGGAAGTTGGACCTAAGTTGTGCTGTTTCATTGTTGAAGGAAAATGGCAAGCTTTTAGTTCAAGTTGTTTTTTTTATATAACTTTGGAGTTTTTTTAAAAAAAAAAAAAAAGAGAAAATGAAAGGAAAAGGAAAAAAAAAAAAGAAAAAAGAATGAAAAAGAAAGCAAATGGAAATGGCCAGCACTAAAAACCCATCACCGACTACAATTTTCATCAGCCCATTTCCATCTCATTTCTCATCCTTTTCCATTGAAACTTTCAGAGCACTTTGAGGAGAGAGTGAAGGAAGAAGAAGAAGAAGAATTTCGTGGTTTGAGGTTGAAGAAGATAGGAAAAAGTTCATGCAAAGCCAGCCATTGCAGAATCTGGGTGCAAACTGTCAACCTCTGGTTTTTTATTAGGTTTGAGCTACACAGAAGGGATCAAGAGGTAAGGTTTGATTTTCTTGAAATTTAGTTCATTTTCTAACAAATTTCATGAAGGAATCTTGACCTAAATCGTATGAGAAGTTGATGGTTTTTGGAATGGAAAACAGAGCACAGGATTTTCGAGCAAAGCAGGAGGATCTCTGGTTTTCTCTGATGTTTTGAGCATTCTGGGGTCTACAAGTTGAATCAGAAGCTCTATTTGGTATGGTTGGAAAGCTTATTCAATTATCTACAACTTTCATGAAGAATTCGTGAGCCAAAAATGACTTGAAGTAGGTTTAATTTCAGTAGGAAGATAAAGGGTAACAGAGAAGCTCGAATCTGTGTTGTCTGATTTCGGGGCATTTCTGGACAAATTGGTTGGGAATCTCGTTTTCATTTCTTCAGGTAAGTTGTAGGGTGTTCGAAAATGAAGAGTTTGATGTGTATTTCATTAATTTCGGTTAAGTATTGAGGAAGTTATGGGTGTTGAAAGTTAGGGTATAGAATCTGAAAAATCTGGAAAAGTAGAATGTGAATGTGGTTTTTAATTCAAGTGTCTAGAATTCATGAGCATGGAAAAACAAAGCTATCTATGGTTCTAATGCTCGGTTTTGGTTATTTGACAGGCCAAGAGGAAATAGGTCGAGTCTACAAACCGGGGAACTAGCTAAGACAGTGAGTGACAAAATGAATTTCGAAAATGGTTTCCAACGGTTGTACATGTTTAGAAGTTTTATACGCTTTTCTATGAATGATACATGATTCTATGAACGGTTTCAAGCATAAGTTTTGAGCTTAGATTTTCTAACGAGGTTTATATACGAGCACGTGGCTAATGACTTTATGAAAAGTAGCTGAAATGATATCCTTTAAAGTAAAGTATGTGTTAGCAAGTATTGTTTAATGATTTAAAGTTTTTCACGAGCAAGCTGAGTAAGCTTGAGTTTTACGAAAGATAACGATAAGCAGGCATGTTTTAATATTTTCATGTGATTTTCTGAGATTTCTATTGACTACATGACTGAGATATTGAGCCCGAGGCTATATGGTACCATGTGCACACAGGTTATATTCCGTTGTCGACGTTGAGTGTACTCCGTGACAACGATGCTGTCGTGAGTGCTGGGCGGGCCCCACTACGACAAAGACGATGGGAGTGCTGGGCGGGCCCCACTACATCGTAGGATTAGTAAACGTTAGTTGTACTGGGCGTGCCCTACACAACGTAGATCGGTCATGTTAGTTAAAACGTTTGATGTATTTCATATGCCTTGCTAGATTTTTAATGACGAACTTGCAAGATATTTTAGAAAGCCTTTTTCATTACACGTTTATGTTAAACGCTTTGATTGAGCATATTTATACGTTTAAAGGTTTATCACGTGTTTGACTTCCGGATTTAGAGTTTTAAAGTTAGTCACTCACTGGGCTTCGTAGCTCATCCTTTCAAAATGTTTTTCCACTTTCAGGTAGAGATCGAGCTCCCGGTGCCTGATACACTGCCAACGTCTGCTGAAAGTTTTAGATCAAGCTCCAATACGTGGTTGGAGTTGTATATTGAGTCCGTTCATATTGTAAATGTTTTGTAAGGGTTGTATAATATCGTCCTAGAGGTCGTGGATGTATAACCCTAGTTGTATATGTTTTGGTCGTGATATCTATATCAGGTTACTTTCCAAACCAGGTTATATCAGGGCTGCACCATGTGTATGTTGAAAGGTTTCCGTGGATTCCGCTGTGTGGTGTTTCATATAGAATGTTGTATATCTATGATTAGTATGTTTATCAGGTTCAACGTTTCAGTAGGGTCAACAGGGATCGTTAGAGGTGACGATGTCTGTTGGCTTCACGCCGTCTTTCGGGCTAAGCTAGCAGGTGGTCCGGGAGGGGGTGTGACAACAACTGAGCTCTCTTTGGCAATGTATTGGGGATTATAATTGGCCCGTATTTATAAGTTGAGATCTTAGGGTTTTCTATGATCCTTTACAATCAACAGACTAGTTTATGTTCAATAGACTATAACACTATAGGGAAGTCACAGACTCATAGTCAAGACCACACAATAGGCCCATTAAATAGTTCAAATATAATTATCTTTTAATTTATTAACCACTATAAATTAATTATTAAATTAATTCCAACACTTTCAACATTACCATCAACTTAAATATATATAATGTATATAAATAAAATTAGCCTAGAACAAACCTAGCTAATAATATGCAAATGGATAGAGAGTGGTGTGAGGAAAAATAAAAAATGATGGAGAAAGTGGTTGGAAAAATGGTGTAGGTTTTGCCCTCAATTTATAGAAATTTTAAATCATTCTCATTTAGGAAAAATACAGATCATAATCCAAATTCAAAAGGAAAACATTATTAATTGATTAGAGTTCATTTTAAGAATAATTTAGATTAATTAGTTCTTACCAAAATTAATAGTTTTTTAGATTTTATTCAGTCTAAAAACACTTTTCAAATTTTTCAAAATGTACAAAATGTGATAGATACCAATTTTTAGAATTCAGATTTCCCAAAAGTTTGATTTGATAAATATTTGTCTAAAACTTTTATTAAATAATTTAGATTAAAAAAATTACATGCAATTTAAATCATATAAGATTTTAAATAATTAACTTATAATAAATTATAAATTAAATATCAATAGTAACACATAATTAAAATAATAGGCCTACTTCGATTATTATAACTAAATCACAACAATTTAATATAAATTTAGCAACATCATAACTTGTTTTTTTAAAGCACAGTTGCCAACAATTATATTAAAAGCTACAACATTTTAAAAAAAACTGGAGTAAAAAAAGTATCAAGGTACCGAGACCATAGTTTTTTTTTTTTTTTTCCTTTCCTTTCTAGTTCAATCAAAATGAGAGGGGAAGATGTGGTAAAAAATAAAAATAAATAAATAAATAAGAGGGGAAGATGGAACTCAAAAAATAATAAATAAATTCTTTCTAAAATAATAATAATAATAATAATAATAAACAAATAAGTGGGGAAGTCTGAACTTCAATTTTAGAAAAGATGATGGTGCATTATCTATTGAATGAGGTTAAAAATTAGCTAATTATATGGAATGATGTTACTCTTAATTCAATTATACAAATGTGTGTTGTTGAGACTTTAAAAGGTAACGGACTAAACTTCCATTTTTCAACTTTCAATCTTTTTTCACTAATCTCGTATGGCTAATCTTTCTTGTAGAGTTGGAGCGAAAAGAGGAGAGTTTGGACATTTTTGGAAAGGGAATGGTCATTTCAATTGCAGTATTTTTTATAAAAAAAATCAAATAGTCTAGATGATTAAGCAGGCTAGCTAGTCCCCTATTCTACCTTTTCAAACATGATATTATTGTTTTTCACATTTTCAAATAGTCTAGGTTGAAGTTGTTTACAGTGAGCTTTGGAACTTATGTATGGGTTCGTTAGCCTAGATTTTGATCTTCTGTTATGCTCTTCTCGATTAAGAACTTGTATTGCAATCAATCTCCTTAGGGTTTTAAAGTTTTGTTTTTCATTTCTTGTTTTGTATTTGGTGAGATGTGTTGAATTTGAATTGGATTTTCGGTATATGGTGAATGGTTGTGGCTAGAATTGATTTTTTATTCTATCCTTTTCTTTTTTAGAATGTCTAAAGATATAACTGTCAGTGATGAAAAAGAGAAACAAACAAAGGTCATATGGGATGATTTTACTCTTAATTCAATTATATAAGTGTGTGTTGTTGAGACTTTAAAAGGTAACGGACCAAACTTCCATTTTTTCAACTTTCAGTCTTTTTTCACTAATCTCGTATGGCTACTCTTTCTTGTAGAGTTGGAGCGAAAAGAGGAGAGTTTGGACATTGGGAATGGTCATTTCAATGTATTTGGTGAGATGTGTTGAATATATTTGAATTGGATTTTCGGTATATGGTGAGATGGTTGTGGCTAGAATTGATTTTTGATTCTATCCTATTCTTTTTTAGAATGTCTAAAGATATAACTTTTAGTGATGAAAAAGAGAAACAAACAAAGGTCATATGGGATGATGTTACTCTTAATTCAATTATACAAGTGTGTGTTGTTGAGACTTTAAAAGGTAATGGGCCAAACTTCCATTTTTTCAACTTTCAATCTTTTTTCACTAATCTAGTATGGGTACTCTTTCTTATAGAGTTGGAGTGAAAAGAGGAGAGTTTGGACATTTTTGGAAAGGGAATGGTCACTTCAATTGCAGTATTTTTTTTTTAAATCAATCTTTTTTTTTTCGATAGGTGAAAGCTGAAACTGAGGGATGATTTCATGGACTGTGATTATTGTCTTTACAAGCAATGGAATGGAACCATTCGTAGGCTCGCCATCAGTTTTGTCTTCTAGATGATTCACTAGGCTAGTCCTCTATTCTACCTTTTCAACCATGATATTATTGTTTTTCAAATTTTCACATTTTCAAATAGTCTAGGTTGAAGTTGTTTACAATGAGCCTTGGAACTTATATATGGGTTCTTTGGCCTAGAAATTGTATCGCAATCAATCTCCTTAGGATTTTAAAGTTTTGTTTTTCATTTCTTATTGGTTTGTTGTTATTTGCATTAGGTACTCTGTTTAAGAAAATGTAATTGTGGGAAGTGTAGACTATTTTGTCAGGGTGTGAACAACTTGTAAACACTTTCTGGCTCTTGAAGAATACATCGATAATTCCAACTATTTTCAAATATTAGTGAATGCTTTTTTTTAAAAAAAAAAACAAATATTAGTGAATATTGAAGCTATAGTTTCAATCCGATTAATTTGGCGGTGCAAGTCTTGGACCGACACTTATATTTCTTGTATATGCAAACTTGTTAGATAAAACATTCAAGTCATTCTTCAAAAAGCCCCTAGTGCGGAAAAAGATGAACGTAACTATATTTCTATAATAAATATTTTTTCTTCTATATATATATTGTAAATTTTTTTTAAAAAGAGACCATGTTTGTTACTTCTTGTTTTCTCTTCCGTGGATAAACTATAGCTTTATAAATTTATTATATTTGAGAAAGAAAATTATCTTCCCCGATCAATCATTTTCTTTCTTTGTTCTTCTACCTTCCACAAACCAACACTTTCCATTCATCATATTCTCTCATGATTTTTCTCCCACGAACATATATAATCGTTTCTTTGAAGCTCTCTCTTGACCCCGTTCTTTCTCTTTTCACTTTTTTAGTATATATGTCTTTTCATAGTTAATGGGATTGTTGGTTTGTAACCTTTATTTTTAGGTTAAATGGTAAAAAATACCTCTGAACTATGAGATTTGTTTAAAAAATGCCCCTGAACTTTGAAAAATGTTTCAAAAATACCCCTGCCGTTAATTTTTGGATGGAAACCGTTAGAATTTACGGTGAGAGGAGGAAAAAAGAAGAAGCATTTTTCAATAAGGGTATTTTTTTAATTTTTTTTTGAAAGTTCAAGGGTATTTTTGAAACTGAAACTTTAATCGTTTCCATCCAAAAATTAACGACAAGGGTATTTTTGAAACATTTTTCAAAGTTCAGGGGTATTTTTGAAACTTTTCAAAGTTCAGAGGCATTTTTGAAACAAATTAAGCCCCATAGTTCAAGGGTATTTTTTTATAATTTAGCCTTATTTTTACAATATGCCACTTCATCACATTTCTATTTTCGTTTTAATGGAAAAACTAGTTGAAGGTCTATTTTGAAACAATTTTTAAAGCTAAGAGTCACGATGAAAATTTAAACAATAAGAATAATATTGAAACTTTATCTTTTTTTTCATATAAAGTTCATTGCTATGTGTGGTACCTATTTTTTCAACTCACCAACACATTATAGTTTCGTTTTCATAATTTTAATGGTAAAGTTAGCAGAAGAATTGTTTAAAAATAAATTTATGGGTTTAATAAGAATAAAAAACTAATTATAGGGGCACGATGGAAACATACCTCCTAGTTTTTCAAGTACATTTTATATAATTTTACCGATAAAGTAATTAAGAAAAATACTATCCACAAGAAATTGGAAAAAGGTAATGAGATTGATTCTCGATGGTATTATGTCAAGAGGGGTAAGATTCCCCAATATTTGGGAGTATGGTTTCCAAATTTAAGGGTGGGCCTAATTATTATTATTATTATTTTGGGTTCAACAACATTTGAACGTGGGGGATTCAAACCTCTGATCTCTGGGTACATGTCAATTATTACTGAGTTATTCTTGTTTTCGCACCTACTTTGAAATAATATCTTTGATAATAAAGAAAAAAAAGATTATTGTGCTTGGTTTTGAATGAGAAAGAATGATAGAGACTACAACAAAGAATTAGGAAGGAGGACAATCTCCCCAAGGATTGAAATAGTATGTATATTAAAAAAAGGGTTAGAAATTTTTGCCCCCAGCTCCCTATAAATTTCTAACTTTCACCTTGTGAATGATATCAAATTTTCATACAAATAAATGATATTTCTGTTTGCCTTGATCACTCTTATGAATCTCATGTAATAGTAAAACATTGGAAAATCCTTAAAAATGGCCAGATTTACATTGTATTTTTGAAAAATCTCCAAACAGATTTTTCCAATGAAAAATGGCTAAACCGTTTTTTTAACCTATTTCATCATGAATTATTCTTCCAATTATACCCCTCCCACCCCTGATTTCATGGTAGAATTAAACTATTTTTTATATATAAAAAATATCATTCCTTTCTCTGATTATTTCAAAATGGTCCATTAAAAATAGTCATTTATCTAGTTGTTCCCAAAAACATTAACTAATAGTAATAATTAATCAAGGTTACATTATTTAAGTTGAAATATTTTAAGAATTTCCTCTAAAGTATATTTTTACCATAGAGAGCCCAAGTCCTGTTATAGTTAAGAATTTTATTTTCAATAAAATAGTTAAGGTATCTTTTATAAATTCTAAAAGTAAAATCCCTTCATAGTATTTTTAGACTAGTGTCAAATATTAGAAGACAAAAATGGTGCATCGACGTGTATTGAACAAAGAAGAACAAATAATAGAACAAAACTCCAACTACAAATGACAAAAGAAATATTGGATTGAAAGACAATCAAGATCAAGAAACAACAATTAGCTCACTGAGGAGGAAATTCAATAACAAAATATAGAAGCTCAAAAATCAAACCGAAAAAAATTGAAGACAATATCAAGAAGAAATAAACAATCCACTTCAAGAGCAGCGGAAAACCAAAACAAAACACAAAATTTCACAACCAAATCCTAGCATAGCAAAAGCAATGCACGAAATCCAAGCAAACACAACATCAGAATAGAATCAAAAAATCAGCAAAGAAGAGAAACCAACTAACAAGATATAATTGAATAAAAACAAATAAGTTCAACACAATTCAACATATAGTTCAAGCTCATACATATCAAACCAATTAGCAAGTTATTAATTATTTGTTTTAGGTAACAAAATACAACATGCATAAATAAAGGATAAGGTTTAATCTATGAAAAAGGGTTGAGTACTCAGGTGAATTAGACTAGTCTATTTACTTTAGGTAAATTAGAACTACGTTTCCAAAGCTGAAATTCTAAACAACATGTATAACAGCTCTTTCTAAATTCTAAAGTATTGGATTTTATTATTCATTGTGCTTGCATTTTCAAAACTAACTGGAATATTTACCATATTGTTAGGTTCAACGATCAAAAAATCGTTCTCATCTAATTTTCTATCTTAGCCAAGGAAGGATGAGCAAATTATAAATTAAATATCAATAGTAACACATAATTAAAATAGGGCAAATTGAACCAAATTAATAGCAAATATAGCACAGTTGCAAACTAATTGCATATATAGCAAAATTAATTCTACAAGACCAAAAAGTTGTTGTCAGATTCTATCAATGTCTATCACTGATAGACTTCGATTATTCAGAATCTATCAATGTCTATCACTGATATTATCAAAGTCTATCAATGATAGTCACTGATAGATTTCGATTAATCGGAGTCTATCAGCAATAGACACTGGTAGACTCTGAATAATCGGAGTCTATCAGTAGATTGATAGATTCTGATTAATTATAGTCTATCGCCGATAAACTCTGATAATCGAAGTCTATCGGATAGATTCTAATTAACTAGAGTCTATCGGTGTCTATCAGTAATATACTTTGATAGATTTTGCTATATTTGCAATTTTTTTACATTGTGCTATATTTGCAATTATTCTGTTTTAATTCAATTCCAAAACTATAATACTCTTTTTTATTTTATTTCAATATTTATTTTTCTTTGAAAAAGAGTTTGAGAGTAGAGAGAGGTATCATAGAAATGTATCATGAAAATTAATTTTCAAATAATTAAACTTAATATCTCTTCAACCTTACAAATTTTTAAAGAAACTTTGGAAATTAATATCTCTTCAAAATTAAATTAAAAAACTATTTACAAACTAAAAAATAAATCATTCAAAATCAAGTGACAAAAATGTTCAAGTTCAACCTTACAAATTTTCAAATAAACCCTTAAAATCAAATGTATTTAAAAATGAAAACGCTAAAGCTTAATTAAAGAACATCCAAGACAACTATATATAAAAATAAAAATAATAATCTTTCATCCAATAAAAAAAAAAAAAAAAAAGTTCACAAAATGATAAAACTAGTTATATATTATTTTAAAAAATAACAATATGATAATAGCTTAATCAATTAAAAGAATTAATTTATCACATGAGATTAGAAGTTGTTAACAAGCAATTAGGTGCTTTATTCAAAAAAAACAAGCAATTAGGTGCTTTATTCAAAAAACAAGCAATTAGGTGCTAATACCAAATATCGAAATAAAATATGAAATTTTCCGACAAACAAATCTTGAAATGCAGAAAGAACAATGAAGAGTAATTATAAAAAGTAATAATAATAAAATAATAATAATAATAATTAATTTTATCCTTCATAAATGTAATTCAAATTTGATCATGCATGTCTAATTCATTTTGGCTTACATAAGTTAATTTAATTAGATTAACTTGTAAATTGTCCGACAAACTTAATAGATTTTCTACAATCATTAATTTATTTCACAACATGCTATTGATATATATTTTTGTATGTTGACACTTGATAATGAGACATTTATTTAATGATAGACAATCGAACAATGACGGAGCTACAATGGGTCTAGGGGCTTAAGCCCCCCTCAAGTTAAGAACATTGTGAATATATATAACATGTTTATAAATAAATTAATAATAATTTATATTCAACCTAATATGTAGTTAATAACTACAACTAATGTTCTATTCAAAAAATAAATAAATAACTACAACTAATGATTTATAAATATATTATCAAACACATTTTGAACCATTGTTCAAATTGTGATCTAATTTTTAAATTTGTTAACAAGCACGTATATCAAAACATGAAATACAACTTTTCTCACTGAATCTCTTGTTTTGGAAAATTGTTCATTCTGACCCAAAAAGTTTTTAGATTTTCAAAATTGACCTAGTTTTGAAAAATTAGTTTCTTTTTACTTTGTTGATGTCATCAAAGGATGTCAAATTACTTAAATGTCCATGGGTAAAAAAAAACATTTTTTTTAAATCTCAACCGATATTCATATTTTTTTTGTGTGTGTGTGTTTTATCTAAAAGTGACCCAATCAATTTTTCGAGAAAAAAAAATGGTTCTACTTCTCAAACACTTGTTTTTTTATTTAAAAGGTTTCGATTTACCTATTTCTACCTAACAATGTTTCAATTTCCTTTTTCATCGAATAATTGAAAATAAAAAAGAAATTCAAAATAAACAACAAATAACCTAGAACAAATAAAAAGAGAGAACAAGAAAGGGGATAAAAAAAGACATTTCAACACGTGGGGCTTCAATAAAATAATGAAGAATAATAGAAAAGGGTTTATAAAAACTAATTTTACAAAACTGGATTATTTTTATATTCTCAATAACTTTTTGGGTCAAAAAGAGCAATTTATCCCTTATTTTCAAAATCACTTTTCAGGTCTCCAACTTCAATTTAGTCTTTGAACTTTCATATGTAACAATTTAGTTCATGTACTTCAAAATTTGTAACGATTTAGTCCATGTACTTTTAAATCTCTAACAATTTAATCCTTGTTGCAAAAAATTTAAAAGTACAAGGACTAAATTGTTACAAATCAAAATTGTAATAAAATTGAAAATTGTTACAAGTAAAGGATTAAATTGTTTATAGATTTAAAAGTATTGGGACTAAATTGTTACAATACAGTGACTAAATCGTAGGGTGTTCATCGGTCGGTCGTCGTCGATTTTTGCCCAAAACTAACGTCGAAAATCGACCAGTCGGTTCGGTTGGTTTTTAATTTTGTGAGGAGTTAATGTCGGATGGCGATTTTTCCAGTGTGGTTGAGACGGCGGCAACAAGTATACAGCTTAGTTAAGACGATAAAAACTAACGACACGACAAGAAAACTTCTTAACAATAGCAATAATCACAATACATGAAGTAGATGAAGATTAAAGATGAAAAAAGTACTAAAAGGAGAAAGGAAGACCCATGAGATGGAGGGGAGGGAAGGGAGAACTTAGATGATGAGAGTGAGGAGGGAAGAGATAAGAGAGAGAAGGGGATGGAAGAGAGAGCTTAGATGAGAGAGAAATCGGAGAGAAGAAAACAAAGGGCGTGTTTGGGCCCCCATTTTTGGTAGCTCGGGTGTTGTAAAACACCCCATTTTTTGGTTGTTGGTGTTTGGGCCTGCGGTTTGGGAAAACGCCCGGTTCGGCAACACGCTTCCTCTCTCTCTCCGTTTTCCTTAGTCCGTCTGCTTTTCTCTCTCGCCCGAAGGTTTGTTTTCTGGTTTCTTTTCTTCGTTCTTCATATATTCTTACCCTCTCTCCTTCTCTTCACTACTGGGTTGGCGGATCTGAAGGTGTAGGTGAGTTTTTTCCCTCTTTTTTTTGCGATTTGAATGTGTTCTTCCTTCATATTTTATTCGGATCTGATCTGGGATTTGTGTTCTTCCTCCACGTTTTCTTCGGATCTAAACTTCCTACTCCCGTCCCGTTACGTCTTGGGGTCTTGGATCAAATGCATGTGATCTCCGTCTTCATCAATCTCGGTTTAGGTTTGTTTCCTCCTGTTATGACGAAAACAGTAACAACGTAACAAGAACGAAAGGGCGAAGAGAAACAACACACAGATATACGTGGTTCACTAACAGTGTGTTAGCTACGTCCACGGGCAGAGGGAGAGAACGATCTTATTATGTGAGGAGTATTCAGAATACAGAGAGATTAGGGCAAAGAATAGGTTAAGAGGGTTTATATATGGCACCACTCTTAACCCTAACATAATAGGCCCAAAATAAAAGCCCAAAACGGAAATATCACATCTAATCCCTATACATAATTTAGCTTAGGGGGCGTTGCCCCCGAACCCCCACCGGGCGCTTCGCCCCTGGACCCCGACTCGCTGACCGGGCAGCGAGACCCCCGTACTGGGTCGTTCGGAGCGCTTCATATCAGATTCAAGGCATATCAACAAATCTCCACCTTGACTTGAACTCTCTCACACATAACAGATGAACCAGATGTACCCAAAGAAAAGTACCAGATGCAACTTAAAAAAAAGTCACCAGATTCTCCCTCTGCTTCATAAGGTCCCCTAGGGACCACTTAGCAATTCAGAACATTTAGCAAGTCCAAACAATGTTGGAACTTGCCACTTGGGACTGCCTTGGTGAAAATATCAGCGGGGTTATCAGCTGTCCCAACTTTCATCACCTTAATCCTCTTCTCATCTCTCAGGAAATGATATCTAACATCTATATGTTTAGTCCTCTCATGATGAACTTGATCCTTGGCTAAGCATATTGCACTCAAACTATCACAATATACAACAGCCTGATCATGATGAAGACCAAGGTCACCAACTAGTCCTTTCAACCATATTGCTTCTTTAGCAGCTTCTGTTAGTGCCATATACTCAGCCTCAGTAGTAGACAAAGTAACTGTAGGCTGTAGGGTTGCCTTCCAACTAACAACAGAACCACCAAGGGTAAACACATAACCAGTCATGGACCTTCTACTGTCAACATCCCCAGCATAGTCAGAATCAGAATAACCAGTCACTAAACATTCTGTATCACTTCCATAAACGAGACCTATATCAGATGTACCTCTAAGGTAACGAAAAATCCTCTTCACAGCTTGCCAATGTTCCTTTCTAGGTTGCCCCATGAACCTACTGACAACACTCACAGCATGTGCAAGATCAGGCCTAGTGCATACCATAGCATACATCAAACTTCCTACTGCACTAGCATATGGGACTCGAGCCATGTATTCCTTCTCAGCTTCAGATTGTGATGCAAGTACAGAAGACAAACGAACACTTGCAGCACTAGGAGTATCTATAGGCTTAGCTGAAGACATCCCAAACTTGGACAATATCTTCTGAATATATCCTTTCTGTGACAAGAAAAACTTATTTTTATCTCTTTCCCTATAAATCTCCATACCCAAAATTTTCTGAGCAGCACCCAAATCTTTCATCTCAAATTCAGCACTGAGAAGGTCTTTCAACTTCATAATATCAGACTTGGACTTAGCAGCTATCAACATGTCATCTACATACAGAACCAGATAAATCTTCAATCCATCACCAAGCTCGTTGTGATACACACAACAATCATACGGACTTCTGTTGTAGCCTAACTCAATCATATAACTGTCAAACCTCTTATACCACTGTCGTGGAGACTGCTTGAGCCCATATAAAGACTTCTTCAACTTGCAAACATAGTCTTCCTTACCAGGACATTGAAACCCCTCTGGTTGGGTCATATAAATCTCCTCTTCCAACTCTCCATGTAAGAAAGCTGTCTTCACATCTAGTTGCTCAAGTTCTAAATTCTGATGTGCAACCATGGCTAGAAGCACCCTGATGGAAGTATGTCTGACCACTGGTGAAAATATTTCATTGTAGTCAACTCCTTCTCTCTGTGTAAACCCTCTTGCAACAACTCGAGCTTTAAACTTAATACCCTCTGTAGGTGAGATTCCTTCCTTTTTCTTAAAGACCCATTTGCAAGTAACAATCTTTCTTTCCTTAGGTCGTCTGACTAGCTCCCAAGTCTGATTTTTGTCAAGTGACTCAATCTCATCTCCCATTGCAGCAAGCCATTGAGCAGACTCACTACTCGAAACAGCTTCTCTATAGGTGGACGGCTCATGGGGATCCACCTCTTCAGCAACCTGTAGTGCATAAGCAATCATATCCTCAAAACCATACCTCTGTGGGGGTCGAATGCCAACTCTCCTAGCTCTATCAAGAGCTATACTTGGCTGACGTGCTGTTTCTGAACTAGAAGACTCTGGCTCATCTATTCTTGTACCTGTATCAACAACTGGCACATCAGTTTCTATAGCAGTTTCTATAGCAGCATGTTGATCTTCTCCACCTTGGTGCTGTAATTCATCCTGACCAGAGGTGAATTGCAGCTCCACCTGTTTATCAACATCACTACTTTCTTCTGCAACAACGGGCTTCACAACAGAGTTAAACATAGAATTTTCATCAAACACAACATTTCTACTGAGTATAACTCTATTTTCAGAAGGTGACCATATCCTATAACCTTTGACCCCATCACCAAATCCCACAAATATACCTCTTTTAGCTCTAGGTTCTAATTTACCCTCATTTACATGATAATAAACTGAACAACCAAAAACTCTCAGCAAAGAGTAATCTGCAGGCTTACCAGACCACACCTCATAAGGTGTTTTGCAATCAATACCTGTATGAGGTCCTCGGTTAATCAAATAACACGCTGTGCTTACTGCTTCTGCCCAAAATCTTCTAGGTAACCCAGCATTAGAAAGCATACATCTTGCTCTCTCAAGAAGTGTCTGATTCATTCGTTCTGCCACCCCGTTTTGCTGTGGTGTATCTCTAACGGTGCGATGACGGGCAATCCCCTCATTCTTGCAAAACTCATTGAACTCAGACCCACAGAATTCCAGACCATTATCAGTTCGTAGCCTTTTGATCTTCTTCCCAGTTTGATTTTCTACTAAGGTCTTCCACTGCTTGAAATTCTTGAAGGCTTCACTTTTGTGCTTCATCATAAAAACCCAAGTCATTCTTGAGTAGTCATCAATGATAGACAGAAAATATCTACTACCTCCAATAGATTCAACTTGAGAAGGACCCCAACAATCAGAGTGAACATAATCAAGTGTTCCCTTCGTACTGTGAACACCCTTTGGAAACTTACTGCGATGAAGCTTTCCAAACACACAATGCTCACAAAATCCCAGATCCTGCACCTTGTGTCCACAAAGAAGATCTCTCTTTGACAAAATTTGCATCCCTCTTTCACTCATATGACCAAGTCTCATATGCCACAGCTTAGTCATATCATCTCTGCGAACTGTAGAGGATGCAACAGCAGCAAAACCAGTCAGCGTAGAACCTGCCAGATAATACAGAGTTCCACGCTTGACACCCTTCAGAACCACCTTGGAACCCTTACAGACATGAGTAACTCCACCTTCACCTCTGAAACTGAAACCCTTACTGTCTAAAACACTCAAAGATATCAGACTCTTGGTCATTAGTGGAACATGTCTAACCTCATCCAAAGTGCAGAAAAAACCATCATGTGTCCGTATCCTGACTGAGCCTATCCCGACTACCTTACAGACAGCGTTGTTAGCCATAGTGACATTACCACCATCTACCTGCTGATAAGTCGAAAACCACTCTCTATTTGGACACATATGATACGACGCCCCAGAATCAAGAACCCACAGATCTTTAAGACACGGTTCTTCATTTACAGCTAGGGCTAAGTCATCATCTGAATCAGTATTAGCTTCTGCCACAGCAGCAGAACCTTCCTTCTTTTTATACATATTACCCTTCCTTTTACAGTCATATTTCCAATGCCCCTTTTCTTTACAGTAATTACAGATGTCATTCGCTCTAGGATTAGCTTCATTAGGCTTCGAATTCTTACCATTGGACTTCTTTCTACCAGATTTCCTATGTCCCTTACTACTCGAAGCAACCAACCCAGATGCCTGATTTTCTGTAACCGAACTTGCTACTTTATGACGGACTTCTCTAGTCAGAAGGGCAGTTTTTACTTCTTCTAGAGACAATTTATCTTTACCACTAATAAAAGAATCTACAAAATTCTCATACGACAACGGCAAAGATACTAACAGAATCAAAGCAGCATCCTCATCATCTACCTTAACCTCAAGATTACGTAGATCTAACAGAATAGAGTTCAACTGGTCTATGTGATCTCTAAGGGGCGTACCTTCCTGCATTCGCAAACTGAACAGACGTTGCTTCAAGAGCAACTTCTTAGTCAAAGACTTCGTCATGTAGAGGCTCTCGAGCTTAGACCAGAGCCCGGCGGCAGTATCCACATTCGCGACCTCGATGATGACGTCATCGGCCAGACATAACATAATCGTGGAATGGGCCTTCTCCTCCAAGGTTTTCCATTCTTCTTCATCAGCGTCCGCCTTCTTCGTACCAGACAGCGGCGCCCATAATCCCTGCTGCTTTAGCAGAGATCGCATCTTGATCTGCCACAGACCAAAACTGTTCCTCCCGGTGAATTTGTCGATCTTCACGTTCATAGCTGACATCCTTGTACGCTTGAAAAACTGTTGCGGAAAAACACGAAACCGAGGCTCTGATACCACTTGTTATGACGAAAACAGTAACAACGTAACAAGAACGAAAGGGCGAAGAGAAACAACACACAGATATACGTGGTTCACTAACAGTGTGTTAGCTACGTCCACGGGCAGAGGGAGAGAACGATCTTATTATGTGAGGAGTATTCAGAATACAGAGAGATTAGGGCAAAGAATAGGTTAAGAGGGTTTATATATGGCACCACTCTTAACCCTAACATAATAGGCCCAAAATAAAAGCCCAAAACGGAAATATCACATCTAATCCCTATACATAATTTAGCTTAGGGGGCGTTGCCCCCGAACCCCCACCGGGCGCTTCGCCCCTGGACCCCGACTCGCTGACCGGGCAGCGAGACCCCCGTACTGGGTCGTTCGGAGCGCTTCATATCAGATTCAAGGCATATCAACACCTCCTCGTCCATTCTTTTGGATCTACGACTCTCGGTATTTTTTTTTGTTTTTTTTTTTTTAGCATTCGGTGATCTGGTTTTTTCCTTCTCGTCCCCTTTTGTTCTTCGGTTTAATCTTTTTGTTTTTTGGTTTTTTTCTCTTTTACAGAAACCCACCCCATGCCGCTTCAGCTTGTCGTGGGTGTCGACGATAGGAATCGGTATCCGCCTGGTAGATTGGAGCACGGTGAGGGGTGGGACGAAGGTAAGGGGTAACTGGCCGATGATGTTTTGGAGCAAGCAACCTTATTCGTTTTTGTATTTTTTCTATCTATCTTATTGACGACTGCGTTTGTTCTTCTTGTCTTCCTACTGTTATTCATTTGACTACAGTTCTGTTTTTTTTGAGCAAGCAACCTTTCTACCTCTGTTTTTTTTTTTTTTTTTTTTTTTTGATCTGTCTTCTTGTTCTATTTTTTTCCTCTTCTGATTTACCGTTTTTTAATTCGTTTTTGTATATGCTTTTACTTTTCTGTCTATCTTCTTGTCTTCCTACTGTTGTTCATTTGACTACAGTTCAAGTCTGAAGAAGGAGTTCAGCTACGAGAAGATCCTCAAAGACGTGAAGAAGGAATTCTGCTGTAATGGTAACGTGGTCCAAGACAGAGTTGGGGAAGATAATTCAACTTCAGGGCGATCAGCGGAAGAACGTCTCTCAATTCCTGGTTCACGCTGGACTTGTCAAGAAGGATCAGATCAAGATCCATGGGTTCTGAGCAACTCTGTGTTGCCTTGTCTTGAGAGTTTCAAGAGTCTGTTGTTCGATGCTTTGCTTTTGGGGTGTGTTTTGTTTTGGTTTTGGTTGAGACCAGAGAGTCCGTGGTTCTCTTTGTTGATTTGTTTTTCTTTTGAATGGATCGTGTTGTGGTGTGTGTTGATGACTTTTTAGCAATAAAATGGTTGGTTATTCTGCGTATTTGATTGATATGCTCATGCGGTGACTACTGGTGATTGATATGTAATTGAAGTTTATAAAACGTCCATGAATTTACAAGTTCAAGCATGAACAATATCTCTTTTGTAAAACTCATTCTTGCAAGTTTAGAAGGTTAATGAGACTCGAAAGTCTTGAGACATGTCTTGAGCATTGAACATTTTTAATTAGAATCTCAATTTTGTATAATTTGACACACAAATTATTAGGATAAGTTTCCTTTTGGTAAATTCTAAAATAAAAATGTAAAAGAAACCTTGAAGACAAGAAAATTGAAAAACCGAATACAAACAATTGTGGAGAGAAATTGAAGAATGGAAAATAATTTCTTTTTTTTTTTTAATTTTTGGTCAAAATTGTGACTTAAAATTCCAATTTTACAATTAATGAAACAAAAAAAAAAAACGGCAGCTCAAACTTCAGAATCATGTTTACAACAGATGTAGGTAATGTAACAATTGTGGAGAGAAATTGAAGAATGAAAAATGATTTTTTTTTATTTTATTGTTCTTTGGATTTTTTATCAAAATTGTGAGTTAAAATCTCAAATCTACAATTAATGGAAAGAAAATATTAATTTATTAATTTTAGAACAATTGTATAACATTCATAATAAAAAAATAAAAATAAAAAAATCAGAAACTCAGACTTAACAAATCAGCACCCCAAACACAGATTTCCTAAATCAGACTTCAGAGAAATCAGCACCCCAAACACAGACTTCCAAAACCCACAGATTTCACAAATCACCCTATTTCCTAAACTCCCACTTCCAAAACCCAAACCCTTCTTCCAAACATCCCCAAAGAGATTAAAAAAGAGGGGAGGAAGAGAGAAAGGTTTTTAATTGATGTGACAATGTTGTTTATTGTCTTTTTTTTTAAATCTCCAAGAGTGTGTTAATTGATTTGTCACAACATTTATTGGACAAGGACTATTTTCCTTGAAAAGAGGGGTTGTTTTATCTTAAAGAAAAAAAAGAAAGAAAAGAGGAGTTGTTTTACTTGAAACGAGGGATTGTCAAATATAAATACATTTTTTATAAATAGGCCGGTCGGGCGAAAATAAATTTTTCACTTAGATCGACCGACCGACCGACAAGTCGGTTTTTCATGTTGAAAACCGAAACCAACCGAAACTTAGTCAAAACCAACTGACTGACTTCGGTTCGAACGTTACAAATCAAAATTTAGAGACTAAATTGTTACTAAGACTAAAAATGATTTTTAACCTTTTTGTTTTCATCATTTAATAATAATAATAATATAAATAATAATTTTTTTTTTTTAAAAAAAAAAAAAAAAAAAAAAAAAAAAAAAAAAAAAAAAAGTTGAGTCAAATATTTCTCCAATCTTCTTTCTTATTCCCACTACCTTCACTTCCTCTTCTTCTTCCTCAAACTTTGACAATGGAGAAACAAACGCAGAGCCAAAAACGGCGGCGTATAGTCCTGGTTCCATGTCCGTACCAAGGCCACATAACTCCAATGCTTCAACTCGGCAGTTTCCTCCACAACAATGGCGGCTTCTCCATCACGATCGCTCACACTCGCTTCAACTCGCCCGATCCTTCCAACTATCCTCATTTCCAGTTCCTTTATTTGGACGACGGAATCTCCAAGCACGAAGCGATTCCGGCCGATCTGATCGCCGTGCTGTTGGATCTCAACGTTAATTGCAGAGCCAGTTTCGAAGATCAAATGCGCAAATTGATCGCCGCCGCGGCGGAGGAGGTCGTCGCCGGCGTGATTTACGATGAGGTGATGTTCTTTTGCGAAGAAATTTTGAGTGATTTGAAGCTGAGGAGCTTCGTGCTGAGGACTACCTCTGCTGCGGCTTCCTTTGCTCGAATGGCTCTTGTTCGCCTCAACGATGAAGGCTACTTTCCATTGAAAGGTAAGCTAAGATTTAAGATGTTTATTTCTTTGAAATTTTCATAAACCTCTTATTTTGTTTTTTGTTTTTATTTTTTTAATAATTGTTTCGGGTGAAAAAAATATGCAGTCAAGTATTGTTCAAAAAAAATATTTTGTTCACTTCCTAACATTCACGTGCTCACTAACTTTTTTTACAACATGTGGGGTGGAGGGATTCGAACCAGATCTCTTAGTCATTAGTATAAGTTTTATCCCAATTGAGCTATACTCTTGTTGGCTGCTCACCAATTGCATGTTTGGGAGTGATTTTGAAATTGTTAAAATCATTTTTGTTATACTCGAAATCACCTCAAAACATACCTTTAATTATTCAAAATCAATTTCACGTTTAATTTTACACTCTTAAATAATTTTAAATTATTAAAAACATGTTTCGAAGTAATTTTGGATATGTCAAAAGTGATTTTAACCCTTTCAAAATCACTCTCAAACATGCACTAACTATTTAATTCAGCTATCTATTTTTAGCTTTAAAAATATATTTTTTCCCTTTTTTTTCCTTCAAGCTTATCTTCTTCCTTGTGACAAAGAACAAAACTTGGTTGCATACCGGTATATAGAGATCTCCCTACATACTCCATTAAGATCTTGACAACTAAGAAAGAGGAAGGGAGAAAATGAGAAAAAAAAAATATATCTCTCCTAGTTGTCAACATTTTAATGGTGGTATGCAGGAAGATCCCTACATACCGGTATGCAACCAAGTTTTTTCCTGTGCCAAAAGCCCTCTCATCTTCCAAATCCAAAAATTTGCTTTCTTTGACACTTAAAAATGATGTTTTGTTGTGGAACCATCATGTGTTCTTTTGCTTTTGTTAACTACTATTAGTCATTTTCCCCTAGATGTCTAATGCCAATAGGTTTCTTCTTACCAAAAAAAATATTATCAAGATCTTTCTATGATTTGATTCTTTCTTTATTTCCTCTTTTCTTATGTTTCCAAGGCATTTTGTAATTCATTCTCTAAATTTCCTAATCTTTGTTTTATAATTTCCTACTCTCTCTCTCATCAATTCTTTAAATATCCTCCCAAAAGTATGCAACTTCTCCTTGACACCTCAGCCTTTTTATTCCACCCATGTGACTCTATTATGTGATTAATTTGCTAATTTATTGTTTTTGGAGTTTAATAATAATGAATGAGAATATGGTTTTTTTTTTTAAGATCATTCGAACTTTTAATCTCTTAGTCAATGGTACATACTAATTGCCGTTGAGAATTTGAAAATCTAACCTTTAAAACTGATGTATAATGTCTTCACAAAATGTCCCTTCATCATAGGGTTTTTTTTTCCTCAACAAATATGAAGATAGAGATTTTAACCTTAAAGAATGAAAGTGGTGTCTTAATTACTAAGGTCTCGTTTGATAACTATTTGATTTTTGGTTTTTGAAAATTAAACTTGTTTTCTCCTAAATTTCTTACCTTTGTTTTCATATTTTTAGAACTTAAAGACACAGTTGTACAACCTATAGAACAAATCCTGTTCAAGTAAGGTCGTTACCATTGTTTTCATATTTGTCAGTGGCACATTTGAATTTCTAGCCAAATTCCAAAAATAAAAGCAAGTTTTTGGAAACTACTTTTTTTAGTTTTCAAAACTTGAATTAGTTTTTGAAAAAACAAGGGAAGAAGGTAAACAACAAAACAAAGAAACTTATGGGTGGTAGTGTTTATAGGCTTAATTTTCAAAAATCAAAAACCAAAAACAAAATAGTTATCAAACAGCGCCTAAATTAGGCTGGTTAGATCTTTATAACCAACTTAAATGTCTTTTAATTATTTTATGGAGAAGTGGTATAAATATAGGAACCGAAAAAACAATCATGGCTATATCCAAAAATTGATTGTTGAAACATTTTATTTCAATGGGGTTAAACATAACTAAATTTTGATAATTTTATTTTAAGAAAGAAAGGTTAATTTTAACAATTTCATTTGTATATAATGCATATGATTATTGCACAATTTATGATTTAAATTTTTTTCTGTCAAACAAATGTGAGGGTGAGGTTCAATTAAAAAAATGAACCCGTGAGGTCAACTTAAGCATAACCGGTCCTAATTAGTTAAGATATCATTAATATCAACCAAAATGTCAAAAGTTTGATTCCTCATGTCAAAATGAGCATAACTCAATTGGCATTAAGTTGTACTATGACCAAGAGGTCCGTGGTTAAAACCTCACACCCCACATATTGTAAAAAAAAAAATGTTTGAATCCTCATACCACAAAATTAAAATAAAATAAAAAATGGAATGAAGTGGGTATTCAAATCTGATCCAAATTTTAAAGTTATTTGGTATTTTAACTAGTTGAACCATGTCAAGGACAGCAGGGAGGAGCTCCGACGTGGGAAGAAGGAGAAGAGAGAAGGTGGGGAAAGAGGAGAGAGTGGAAGATGGTTTTAATAATAATTATTATTTAATAAGGTTAAATTATAAAAAATACCCCTGAACTATGGAGTTTGTTTCAAAAATGCCCCTGAACTTTGAAAAGTTTCAAAAATACCCGTGAACTTTGAAAAGTGTTTAAAAAATACCCTTGCCGTTAATTTTTGGACGAAAACCGTAAGAATTTACGATGAGAGGAGGAAAAAAAAAAGAAGCATTTTTCAAT
This sequence comes from Luffa aegyptiaca, assembly GCA_017139565.1. Classification (NCBI taxonomy): domain Eukaryota; kingdom Viridiplantae; phylum Streptophyta; class Magnoliopsida; order Cucurbitales; family Cucurbitaceae; genus Luffa; species Luffa aegyptiaca. The sequence goes on along the minus strand of CM029404.1, from coordinate 1,433,352 downwards.
AAGGGTATTTTTTTAATTTTTTTGAAAGTTTAAGGGTATTTTTGAAACTGAAACTTACAGTTTCCACCAAAAAATTAACGGCAAGGGTATTTTTGAAACACTTTTCAAAGTTCAGAGGTATGAAACTTTTCATTTTTGAAACAAACCTCATAGTTTAGACGTATTTTTGATAATTTAGCCTTATTTTGATTTTTTATTTTTTTTATTTTTTTTATTATATTATTATTTTAATTAAAAATCAATATTTTATTATCTTAAATTGTCACGTCAGCACTGGAGGGACTCAATAGAAACATTTCCGGAACAGTAGGGATTTGATTGTCCGATTTTGAAATGTAGGGATCTATTAGAAACTGACCCGAAACATGAGGGACCAAAAAGATATTTTACCCTTAATAAAACCTATATCTTTGAAAAATAATAATAAAAGTAAAAGAAAAAAAATGTCAATATGTTATTTATGCTTGAAGGGTTGAAAAGGAAAAGGAAAAGGAAATTCTAATTCCATGTTACAGAATGTATGTTACAGGATTTAGTTCCAGAGCTGCATCCCCTTAGATTCAAAGATCTGCCAATTTCATTAACAGCAGACTTCATCAAATACCCAACACTGGTTAAAAACATGTACAATATGGAAACGCCCACCACAGCCAAAGCCATCATCTGGAACACAATGGAATGGCTCGAAGAATCGAAAATGGCCGAAATCAAAAGCAAATCTATAGTCCCAGTCTTCCCAATCGGCCCTTTACACAGAATGGCCTCTACACGAACCAGTGTGCTCAAAGAGGACTTCGACTGCCTACCATGGCTCGACGAGCAAGCCCACGGCTCGGTCATTTACATAGCCATTGGAAGCATAGCTTCATTGAGTGAGAAGGAGTTGGGAGAAATGGCATGGGGGCTGGCCAAAAGCCAATCAGCATTCTTGTGGGTGGTTCAACCAGGCGCGGTTCGTGGCTCGGAGTGGATCGAGGGGTTGCCTAAGGGTTTTCGAGAGGCGGTTGGAGAGAGAGGATGTATTGTGAAATGGGCTCCCCAGAAAGAGGTGTTGGCACATAAGGCTGTGGGGGGATTTTGGAGCCATTGTGGATGGAATTCAAGTATGGAGAGTTTGAGTGAGGGAGTTCCAATGTTGTGCAGTCCATGTTTTGGAGACCAGAAATTGAATGCAAGGTATTTGAGCTATGTTTGGAGGGTGGGGATTCAATTGGAAAATGGGTTGGAAAGGGGAGAGATTGAGAATGGAATTAGAAGACTTATGGTGGAAGAAGAGGGTAGAGAGATGAGAGAAAGAACCAAACATTTCAAGGAGAAAATTGAAGCCCATGTTTCCAAAGTAGAAGATCAGTGCTCCTCACACAGTTACTTGAAAGAACTTGTTAGCTTATTAAGCTCAGCTTGACCATGCAACTAATTTTCTTAGCTGGGCAGAATTCAATTACAATCTTGAGTGATTTCATTTTATAAGCTAAACTTGGAGAAAAAAAAACAATTGTTGGTTTGAATTCATGTGGATCTCTTAATTTTAAGTCTTATTTAGTTTTGGTTCTAAATTTTTAAATATTTTATTCAGTCTTTTAGATTACAAATGTTAGGCTATAAACCTTATCTATCTGCATTCATCAACTAGTCAAAGACATTATATCCTTGATGAAAATGTCATAGAATCTCCACTCACAAAAAGTCATAAAACTTATACCTTATAAAGATGTGTTTTAGACGTTATCGTGGATTTTTCATTAATCATCATTGAATTTAGAATGCACTAAGAAATTCAACGTCTGATCTACTATTGTCGTTATTATACTATCAATTATTTAGGTCCCGTTTGATAACTATTTCGTTTTTTCTTTTTTGAAAAGGGAAAAATACCTTTTTAGTCCCTGAGTTTTGAGGAATAGGTACGTTTGGTCCCTGAGTTTTCAAAATTGACTTTTTTAGTCCCTAAGTTTTGAGAAATAGGTTTAAAAGGTCCCTAAGTTTTCAAAATAGACCTTTTTAGTCCCTGAGTTTTGAGAAATAAGTTTAAAAGGTCCCGGGAGTTTTCCTCCAATTTCTTTTAACCGTTTCCATCTTTGTTAATGACAAACTTGAATTCCTATCCAAATTCCAAAACTAAAAATAAATTTTTGAAAACTACTTTTTAGACCCCGTTTGATAACCATTTCGTTTTTGGTGTTTGGTTTTTAGTTTTTGAAAATTAAGCCTACAAATAGTACTTCAATCTATAAATTTCTTTGTGTTGTTATCAATCTTCTTCCATGTTTTCAAAAACCAACTCAAAGTTTTGAAAACTAAAAAAAAATAGTTTTCAAAAACTTAGGCCCCGTTTGATAACCATTTGGTTTTTTGTTTTTGGTTTTTGAAAATTAAGCTTAAAAACACTACTCCCACACATAAGTTTCTTGATTTTGTTATCTATCTTCCTCTTATGTTTTCAAAAACCAAGCCAAATTTTGAAAACTAAAAAAAGTAGTTTCCAAAAACTTGTTTTTGTTTTTGGAATTTGGCTAGGAAGTTAAATGTGTCATTGACAAAGATACAAACCATGATAAGAAAAATGGGGAAAAACAAGCATAATTTTCAAAAACCAAAAACCAAAAACCAAATGGTTATCAAACGGGGCCTTATTTTTTGTTTCTGAAATTTGGCAAGAGATGCATATGTCTCCTTAACAAAAATGAAAATCATTTTAAGAAAATTGGGTAAAAACAAGCTTACTCTTCAAAATCCAAATAGTTACCAAACTAGACCTTAGTTTTCAAAACTTTCAAGGCATGAAAATAAAGTAGATATGAAAACAAAGAAATTTTCGGGGTGGATGGTGTTTATAAGCTTAATTTTCAAAACCCAAAAACCAAAAATCAAATGGTTATCAAATGAGACCTTAACAAATGGATTCAGCTATCAATTTGTTAAACAATAAAGAGTAAGGACAAGGATATATGTTCTAAGTTTGAAGAGCAAAACAAGATTTAAACTAACATAGAACGCTTTTTTGCATAGAGGCACCAAATTAAAATTTTATTAACAGACGTATTTGAACAGTTTACATTCTAAGATAGCATAGAGAACCACAAGATTACATTACCACAGAAGCATTTCATCGAACACATTGTGAGCAAACCGACTTGAAGAGTTCAAACTAAGCACGCATCACCAGTTCACCGCAAACAGATTCTCATCCTAAACAGAGCATTCAGAATTAGATTCTTACTTGTATAAAGGACGACCTCTAGCTACTCGCCGGTGATCTCCACCACTCGGATATCGCGTCTGCTCCGATCATCTTCTTTTGGAACAAACACAGTGAGAACTCCAAAATCCATAAACGCGCTCAACTCCTCGATCTTTCCACTCTCCGGAATCTTGAATCTGCTAAGGAAGCTGCCGCTCTCGGTGCTGATCTGGAGCATCCGATCATCCTGAAGCTCAACGAGAACGTCATCACCGTCGAATCCGGGAAGGGAGGCTCTGAGGACATGAGCGTTCGGCGTCTCGGTCCAGTCGAGGCGAGTGTTGACGGAGCCTCCAAAGGCGAAGTCCGGGAAGGCGCGGGAGATGGAGGAAGGGAAAGGGAAAGGGAAATCGTGCCATAGGTCAAGAGGGAAGGGGAAATTTGGGAAGTGATTGAGGATGTTTGCAGAGGAGGTGTTGGAAATACGGCCGTCTCGGCCGCCGATTGGAATGATCGACATCGTCGGTGAAGTTCTGAAAGCTCCGGCGAGGATGGGATTTGGAATTGAAGGGAAGTAGAGTGGAGATGAAATTGAAAGGACTGATTCAAGAAGGAACGGATTCCAGCTTCTTCTAGGACCTTCTAAGATTCCTTGTGAAATGGATAACGAAGGGAAATTGTCATTTTTAACCCCGGGCCCGTTTGGTTTAAGGTTTTATAGATGCCTGGGAATACATGATGTCTGGTAATAAGATTGCTGGGAATCAAAGATAACTTTGTTTGGTTGTGCATGAGAATGTCATCAGGATTTTATGAGAACAAATTATGTCTGTATTTATTTTTTAGAATTAATCAGGTAAACTTTATGTAATTTGAATAAATTAATCAATAAAATAATCAAAATTAATTCAAACTATTAATAAAAATTAATGAAATAATAATCATAAAATGATTTTAATAGGATAAACTATGTTAATTTAACAAACTAAAATTATTTAATTAATTTTTTAATAAATATCTTTAACTACAATAATTTAATATATTGTATCCATAAAAATTAATTAGATAAATATTTAATAATAATATGATTATTTATTTATTATAAGGAAATTTAAAAAAGTAATTAATTGATTATAAATAATCGATAAGTAATTAATTATAATTATTGAAAAATGAATTTTTATACTAAATTCATTTAAATGATTTTAATTCAATAATTAAATATATTTTCGATAATATTGACTAGTTAATTATAATTTTAGTAAATATGTAATTACATCCCTTTAATAAACTTGGACTAAGTATTTGTTTAAAAGTCCTAGAAAAAAGTATTTGTTTAAAAAAAATGAAATTCTTGACAAATTATTATTTAATCTAATTAAATAATTTATTATATTATTTTTAATTTAGTATCCATTAGTTAATTAATTAACTATATTCAAAATAAAATTGCATATAAAAATAAAAACATGGGAAAAGAGAAAACCCATGCTTTTGCAAGGGCATAGAAAACCCTTGCTTTTGGGCATAAATGATGCCTAGGAATGCGTTATTTCCTGGGCCCACCACAGAAATCTTGAAACAAACAAGGGTATTAGAAACCCTTGCCCATTCCCATCTCCAAAAACCTTGTACCAAACGGGCCCTTTAAGTTTTTGGCTTTCAAAAATAACCTCCTTTTGAAAAACTTGTTTTTTTAACCTAGCTGATAAAATCCATTAATGTAAAATTACGTAATTGCCCTTGAATCTAAAAGGTCAAAAAAAACAATCTTCCGTAAAACCCTCTTTCTCTCCTGCGCTTCTCCTTCCTTCTCCGTTCGTCTTCCCTTCTTCTCCGTTCGTCTTCCTCTTCGTCTTCAAATCCTTGCATTTCAAGCGACGGCTCCGGCAACTTCTTCAGGCGGCATCTTGGGTCCCGACGGCTTCTTCATTTCAGCGTCTTCTTCAACTACGAAAAGGAACGACGGCTTCTTCATTTAGTTTTTTTCATAGAAGGAGAAATTGACCAAAAAAACCAACAAACATCTTGGTTCTTCATTGTTAGAGAATTCAAACAAGATGCATTTTGGTTGGAAAAAAAAAATGGATTTTTTTATTTCAAAACAATTTTGAGAAAAATGGGTTTTTCTCCCCAAAAGATTTTGAAAAAAAATGAGTATTTCAAACTTAAAAGAAACCAGAAGTAAACCCAGAAGAAAAAGGAAGAAGGAAGGAAGAAAGGAAGGGAAGAAGAAGAAGAAGAAGAAGAAGCCAAAAAAAAAAAAAAAAAGCCTTTTGTCCCGGTCACGATTCTGGCCGGGACAAAAGGCAGCTTGCTGCCGTTTTTTTTTTTTTTTTAATAATTTTAATTTTATAAATAAATAAATTAGTTATATTTATTTTTAATTTTCCTTTCTTTCCTCTTAGTTCATAAAAAATTTACAAAAATTTTGTGTTAAAAATTTCTTAACTAAATTCGGATTGAAATTTCTTGATAAAAAAATTGTGTCCAATATTTACAATATTATTTTTAACTAATTGTGTCCAAAAATTGTGTCAAACTCATATAGGCACTAAATAATGGAAAAATTTATGTTTGTGTTTGGACAATTAGAGAAATGTAGAAAAGAGGAGAATAGTGAGAACTTTGTGATTAATTTACAAAGAATATTTTCTTAAAACAAATTTATGAAGAAGAATTTAAGTGGGGAAGAGGAGTTTGGTAATTTACTAGTGAAGAAGAAACCTTCTGAAAAAAAAAAAATCTGGAAAATTTCTTGGTCGGTTTCCCGACCAAGAAATCCCGGTCGGGATTCATAATTTCCCGGCCGGGATTCATACTTTTTTTTTTCCAGATTTTTGTAAAAATATTTTATACAAACTCCTTGTTATCTTAACATGTAAAATCATCCTCAATTGTACTTCAAAAAAACGTTGAACAATATGAAAATTTTGAAGTGGGTCCATCTATGTGTTTGATTTTATTTGTTTAAAAATACTTTGTGGGTCAAATGGTGTGTTGATGTTTGAAATTAATTAGTTGGGTTGGTTGGTTGAAAATTTTAGTTCCTAGCATTAATGAAAATTGGGGAAGGACAAAAATGACTTTTCACATTGTAGGTCCCACTAAAAAGTAGGTAGTTTTATATAAAATAGGTTAAAAAAACAAGTTTTCAGAAACTAGGTCAATTTTGAAAACCCAAAACTCATATGGGTTAATTTTGACAATTTCCCGATAACGAATGGCAAATGGTTAAATTGAAAAAGAAAAAGGGGTTTAAAAAAATAGGCTAATTTATTTTTTTTATAAAAAAAATACTCCTCAACTATAGAATTTGTTTTAAAAATGTCACTTAACTTTTAAAAATTCCAAAAAGTATTCCTGAACTTTAAAAAAATATTCTTCTGGTTAAGTTTTGGATGGAACACGTTAAAGTTTTAGTTTTTTTTTTTAAATAGTTTCAGTTTCATTATCACATTTGAACTTTCAAAAACTTTCAAAAATACTCTTATTAGAAAATTAATGAAAAGTTTTACTTATTTATCATGTGAACATTCATTTACTAGGATATTTTCTTTTTTTTCAACCCATCATTCCAAGAGCTTGACTAGATTTTTGTGTTGAAACTTCAAGATGATTTTTGTTTCATTCTTAAAATTCTATGTGTGTTTAACTTAATTTTGTTAATAGTCATTTCAATATTATTTCCTTACCAACCACTACCCATTAGTTTTCTCTATATTCATTTTACGAAAAATAAATGAAACTATTGTTGTAGAGTAGTTCTAACATTTTTTAAATATTAATAAAAACAAAATCATATATAAAACTTTTGGAAAAATACACTTTTAGTTCCTGAAGTTTGGGTTAGTTACACTTTGGTCCCTGAGATTTCAAACTCAACAAAAATATCCTTGAGGTTTGGATTTCATAACACTTTTGGTCCCTCCATCCATTTTTCTGTTAAACCCTAACAGTTTGCTGACGTGGCACCATTATTTTAATAAAAAAATTATTTTTTAAATTTTCTAAATAAAAATATATTAAAATAATATAAATATTATTATTTTATTCTCATTTTTTTAATTCTTTCTCCTTCTCTCTTATTCTTCTTCTTCTCCATCCTCTTCTTCATCATCTTCCTTCTTCTTCTTCAAATCTCCGGCGGCCAGCTGCCGCCGACCACCGCTCGCCGCCATCGGCGACTGTTTTTTTTTTTTCTCTTTCTTTCTTCTTCTTTCTCCTTTCCCTTCTTTTTTTTTTCTTCTTCCTCCCCTCCTTTCACTGTTTAAAAAATATATAGAGAACGAAGTCTATTCCGGCGCCAGAGACGGAGGAGGGACCCTCCTCTCTAACGCCGGATCGGCTCCTCCTCCCCGATTCTACCTCTGTTAAAAAAAACAGAAGAAAGAAAAGAAAGGAGAAGAAGAGAAGAAGGGAAGAAGAAGAAAGAAGAAAAAAAAATTCTGGCGGCAGCCGGCGGCGGCCGGCCACCAAGAAGAAGGAGATGGGGAAGAAGGAAGAAGGAGATGGAGAAGAGAAGGAGGAAGGAGAAGAAAGAGAGAGAAAGAATTAAAAAATAATAATAAAATAATGATATTTTTATTTTTTTAATTTATTTTTATTTTAAAAAATTAAAAATAATTTTTTAATTAAAATAATAGTGCAACGTCAGCCATCCGTTAGTATTTAACGGCAAACTGAACGACAGGGACCAAAGTACTCTTTATCTCAAACCTCAGGGGTATTTTTGTTGAGTTTGAAAACTCAGGGACCAAAGTGTAACTTAACCCAAACCTCAAGGACTAAAAATGTATTTTTCCCTAAAACTTTTGATTAATTAATCTTGTAAACTAGACCAAACCCATAATCTTATAGACATTTCTTCTACTTATCACCAACATATACAAATTGCGAGACCAAAAAGGAAAGAGTGAATGTGTGCGTGCATGTTTTTCTAGCTCCCACTACTTGTCTTCTTTTTCTCCCACTTATCTTTTTTATACTTTTTAAAAGAGAAAACTCGATTTCAAACTCTGTTTTCATCTGGTGTTGTGTTGCACACAATCTTTATAAGCAAAATTTTGCATTAATTTTCATGGAGGAAGAATTTACAGTGAGATAGAAAAAAAAAATTCCAATAAGAATTCTTGAAATTTTGATGAAACTTTAACGTTTTAGTATTTTTTTTTAACATTTTTTGAAAGTTCAGGAGTATTTTTAAAATTTTTTAAAGTTTAGAGACATTTTTTAAATTTTCAAGAGTATTTTTTTTTATATATTTTAGCCTAAAAATGAAAGCATATTTGTTCAATTCTAAACTTTTATAACTTTCATATTTGTTGCTATTTTTTAAAAACTCATATTTGTTGCTATTTGGTATGAAATTTAAAAGGTTTTTTTTAATAGGTTAATTTTGTATCTAATAAATTCACATTTAAAAAAAAAATAATAATAAACATCAATATCATAAAAGCTAAAACAGTTCTGGTACCCCGATCTCTTCAAGTAAGAGAAGAAGAGACCCACTGAGGAAGGTGTCATATCCAACTTTTATTTTGTGTTTAATGTTTAATAAATTTATATCGAGATTTTTAAAAATTAATCAATCTAGTATATAAAAAATTAAATTTTGTTATCTAGCAAGTTTATAAATTTTAAAAATGTTTAATAGGTTAAATATTATTATTATTATTATTATTTTTTTTTTGACAATATTGGATTTATGCGAATTGAACCATGCTCTTAAACAATGACTAGAGACTACATGCAATCTAACCCAAACTAAAATATGTGAGTGGAGTTGTCCTAACCTAAAAGCAACCCCATTAGAAGAAGAAAACTGTTTTCTTCATGATTTCAAAACCACAAAGCAATTTACAGATATTTGTTGTTTAAAGTTTTACATGTTGAAAATTAGTAACACACAGTTTATCAACAAAATAGGAAAATTCAAATCAGTAGAGCACACAACACAAAATCCGTTCAAATATTCAATCCTTCAGCCGGAAATCTCAATGGATTTCACATCCGCCTTCTTTTCTTCCGCCTTCGGCACCGTCACAGTGAGAACTCCGTTCTCCATGGACGCCCTAATTTCCTCCATTTTCGCATCCTCCGGCAGCCTGAATCTTCTCTGGAACTTTCCACTGCTTCGCTCCATCCGATGCCATGTCTCGTTCTTCTCCTCTTTCTCCACGCTCCTTTCGCCGCTGATCTGAAGCACTTTTCCGTCTTCGATCTCCACTCTCACTTCCTCTTTCTTCAGTCCAGGCAGATCGGCTTTCATCACATGAGCCTCTGGCGTCTCCTTCCAGTCTACACGAGTGCTCATCAGAGCCGAAGTTTCTCGACTGATTTCAGGAAAGCGAGATGAAATTGCAGAAGGAAAGTGAAAATCGAACGGATCTGAGAGATCGAAAGTGGCAAATGGATCGAAGATGCTGCTCCGTCGGCCACCGAAAAAGCTTGGAATCATCGACATCTTCGGAGTTTTAGTTGAAGAAATTGAGATAACGAGTCGGTGATTGAAATCTGAGATTTAGAAGCGCTTCGATAGAACGAACCGATTACCAGAGGAAAATTGTTGGTTTTGATTTTCTGATTGGGGAAGAAAGTGAAGGAGGTTAGAATTTATAGTGAGTGGGCGAAGGTTCTGGTTTTCTCCAGAGATTTCTTTCTGTTTTTGGTAAATGTCTTCGTCTCCATCGTCAATGAAATGAGAGTTCTGGTCTTTTCTCGTAAATTCTGAAATGGGCTTAATCCAATTAATTTCTTTTTTTTTTAAGGAAATTTTATTAAGAAATTACGGTGAATAGGCTCCTTTAACTCATTAATTTCAAAATTATCTAAATATTTTAATTTTATCAATGGTATGATTTCATTTTGTTAAAAAAAAAAAAAAAAAACAATGTTAAGATTTCATGCATTAATTCAATTTTTATTCTTCCCTAAATGTCTTTATTTAATTTTTGATATTCTTCCCCAATTTTTATTTTTGGTATGGCTTTCCTTTTGGATCACCCCAAAATGCCTCATACCAATGGAGATACTTGTTCTCCCTTATAAACTCATGATCATCCCCTTGTCTAGCCAATGTGGGACTTTGGTTGCACTCTCTAATTCTCAACATTATCAATTTATTTTAGTATTATTATTTTTTTTTTATATTAAACCTTCAATTTCTGTTTTTTTCCTTACCTTTAACGATTTCCTTTTCGTTTTTTCCAATTTTAGTCAACTTCCGTTTTTTCCAAGCTCATTTAACCGGTGAAGGCAAATACGTAAATGGGATTCTTAAACTCCTTTAATATCCAGTTGTGAGCTGACAGAAATGTAAAATTATAACAAAATGGACACTTTTGGAATAAATGGACTACTATTGGCTCATTTGTGTAGTTACCCCAATTTTATTTAGGAAAATTTCATTGGGTGGCAAATTGGACCAAATTAATAGAAAATATAGCACCATGTAAAAAAATTGCAAATATAGCAAAATCTATCGGAGTCTATCTGATAGACTTCGATTATCAGAGTTTATTAGCGATAGACTCTGATTCATCAGAATCTATCAGTCTACTGATAGACTCCGATTATTCAGAGTCTATCAGTGTCTATCACTGATAAACTCTGGTTAATCAAAACCTATCAGTGTCTATCAGTGACTATCACTGATAGACTTTGATTAATCGAAGTCTATCAGCGATAGACACTGATATACTTTGAATAATCAGAGTCTATCAGTGATAGACACAAATAGAATCCGACAACAGTTTTTTGGTCTTCTACAATTAATTTTGCTATACTTGCAATTAGTTTGAAACTGTGCTATATTTGCTATTAATTTGGTCCAATTTGGCATTTATGCAACTGCCCCTTTTATTAAGTCCTACTCCATAACCGTGTTTTTTATTTTATTTTATTTTTCTAAAATTATTCTTGTTTTCTTCCAATGTTCTTACGGTTTTCATATCTTTTAAGAACACATATGAATTCTTAGCCAAATTCCAAAAACAAAAACAAGTTTTTGAAAACTGTTTTTTTTTAGGTGTCATTTAATAACATTTGGTTTTTTGTTTTTTAAAGTTATATTTGTTTTTTCTCTCAATTTTCGGACCAAGTTTTCATCTTGGTTAAGGGGACATAGTTTTTAGCCAAATTCAACAAAAACAAGTTTTTGAAAACTATTTTTTTTTCCTTCAAAATTTGACTTGGTTTTTCAGAACATGGGAATGATGTAGGTTCAAACAATAGAAATGGATAAGTGGAAGGAGTGTTTATAAGCTTAATTTTCAAAAACAAAAAACAAAATGGTTATCAAATGGAGCATTAAAAAAAGTAGTTTTCAAAAACTTGTCTTTGTTTTTAGAATTTGGCTAGGATTCAAATGTGTCCTTGAAAAGATTAAAAAATCATGGTAAGGAAATTAAGGGAAAACAAACTTACCTTTAAAAAAAAACAAAAAACCAAATGGTTATCAAATGGCAGGACCTTAAGCATTGAATTTTTTTAATGCAGATTCTAATAATTTTGAGATTTTTTTTTCAACAGTCATTTTCAAGAAATAACAACACTTTTAAATAGCGAACAAGTGCATGGTTCGATTGACATAAAGCTTGCACTCCGACCAAAAGGTCAGAGATTCAATCCCCCACCCTACATGATGTCAACGATATTGTTGCGATATTTCGACGATATTTGCGATATATCGCGATATATTGGTAAAAACGATGTTAACCCCCCATATCTCTATCGGACCCGCGAGAAATTCGATATTTCGGCGATATATCGCCGATATTTTGCGATTTTTTCATCCTTGGATGGTATTGCCAAAGCTTGCGCATGAAACTCTCCAATTTTCGGTAGACGCGCTGTTGCTTATTTTAGAAAGTTGTTGTCTCCATTGACAACACTAATTTAGTGCTAATTTATTGGCCTGATTCTAGCTAATTTTATGATCATTTCTTTGCTTTAATGTCCAACTTGCAGGTTTATCGAGCGTTTAGACTTCCTATGAGCAAAATGCACCAAAAGAGTATTTTGGAAAGAACAAGAAGCAAGCTAAAAAGACAGCAACAACAGTGTCTCGACGCTGTAGATCACTGGGATCGTTGAGATTCTTAAAAGGCACATTTTAGCCAAATTTTTCCATGGCGTCAAGATGTTTTGGATAGGGTCTCGACAGTATCACCTGGTGTATAAAAGCTTCATTTTCCATAACTATCTTGATCTTAAGTCGAACTTCTTAGTTTAGACTCAGTTTTCTTTCAATCTACTTGTAATTTCTTTGTTTCAGAAAGATTTAGGATGTATTATCAAGCCCCCGGGACTTGATGCAAGCTTGTCCATGTTTGACCCATGGACATACAATATCCAATTGTGGGGTTCACAAATTTATTAACCGATTACAATAAGGGGTTGGTTTCAATTATACCCTTGAACTATCAAAAGTTTTATTTTAGCACTTGAAGTTTGAAGTTTATTTCAAAACTACCCTTAGAGACATCTTCCGTTAAATTTATTGACAAAAAACGATGTGTTTGCATGTTTTTTATTGCTATTTCCACGTATTTGTTCAAATTTATTCACATAAACAACATACATATACAAACATGTCATTTTCCATCCATGAATCTAATGAAAAAAAAAAAACCTTCAAGTGTCATTTTGAAACAAGCTTTAAACTTGAACGATTAAAATGAACTTTTGAAAGTTCAGGACATGATTGAAACCAACCTCATAGTTTAGTGGTATTTTTTTTTTTATAATTTAACCTTCATTTTTAAATCTTTTTAGTATATTCCTTAATAATAGATTTTAATCTGTTAAAATATATAAAAGAACAATTTGATAACTATATATCTTAATCCGATTTCAAATGGAAGTAAACAACAATGGATTTTTAATTCCGTTAACATGAACATAACTCAACTGATATAAAACTTATACTAATGTCCAAGAGGTATGTGGTTTGAGTCATCTCACCCACAAAATGTTGTCAAAAAAATGGATTTTTAATTCCGATTTCATACCACTAGTAAACATCATCAGAATTATTCATTTTTCTTTAATAATAATAATAATAATAATAATAATAATTCCTTTTTCTCGCCGGTATACGGGTCAAAATTATTATTGGGCCTGGGCTTGGGTTGTCAAATTGGATTAGGCCCACAAGAAAAACCCATTGCAGCAGAATTGGCCGGAAGTCTAGAAGGTTCGTCGATGATCAGAGGCGAAGATATTTGTGGGAGAAATTCCGAGAGAAACCCAGAATCTTCGGCTAATCACAATAAATTTTCTCCTCTTTCACTTGCTTCACCGATCAGAAATTCCAAACCAACAATTCTCCTCTGATATTCGTTGAGTTCAATCGAGGCTCCTCCAAATCTCAATTTCAATCACCGTTTCAACTCGTATTTCAATTTCCTCAACTAAATCTCAGAAGATGTCGATGATTCCAAGCTTTCTCGGTGGCCGACGGAGCAACATCTTCGATCCATTTGCCACTTTCGATCTCTCAGATCCGTTCGATTTCCACTTTCCTTCTGCAATTTCATCTCACTTCCCTGAAATTTCTCGAGAAACTTCGGCTATGATGAACACTCGTATAGACTGGAAGGAGACGCCAGAGGCTCATGTGATGAAAGCCGATCTGCCTGGACTGAAGAAAGAGGAAGTGAGAGTGGAGATCGAAGACGGAAAAGTGCTTCAGATCAGCGGCGAAAGGAGCGTGGAGAAAGAGGAGAAGAACGAGACATGGCATCGGATGGAGCGAAGCAGTGGAAAGTTCCAGAGAAGATTCAGGCTGCCGGAGGATGCGAAAATGGAGGAAATTAGGGCGTCCATGGAGAACGGAGTTCTTACTGTGACGGTTCCGAAGGCGGAAGGAGAGAAGGCGGATGTGAAGTCCGTTGCGATTTCCGGCTAAGGAATTGAATATTTGGATTTGGATTTTGTGGTGCGTCTCATCTCTCACTTGTTAAGCACTGATTTTGAACATGTAAGCAATGAATGTATGTATTCTGTAAATTGTCTTGTGTGATCTTTAATATGTATAGAAAAATATTTCCTCTAGAATTATGCTCGTTTTCTATCAATTTTTTGTCAATGAAACATTTGAATTCCTAGCCAAATTCAAAAAATAAAAACAAATTTTTGAAAACTACTTAAGAAAGTCCAGTACTATTACGAAGGTTCCCTTCAGCCATTGAGTGAGCATTATACATGCTTAGTTGACTTGTTTGGAAGATTCGGACTTATTGATGAGGCATTTCCATCAAATAAAACAATTCATCCAAAATTGAAATTCCAGAAAATAAAACAGAGACAAAGTGAAAATAGAAATAGAAATTGAATACAAATTGACTTAATTTTTACATTTTTCCTAGTTTGGAGGTTAAATTTTTACACTTTAGGGATCCAATTTTTACCATTTTAAAAGTTTGAAGCTATAATTTTTACTTTAGTGGTTGTAATACAACCACCATAATAATTTGTTAATTTGGTCAGATTTGTAATCTATGCATTCTAGTGTGTAAAATTTTCCTAGAAAAATACATTTTTTGGAGATGCGTTTGGTTCCTCATATTATTTTTTACTACTTTTTAAATTAATGTTTTTTTTATTATTTTTTAATATCGAATGGTTTTTTAAATTAAAAAAATTAAAAGTATTAATTTAAAAAAAATTAAAAAATAATATGAGGGACCTTTTAAACCTATTTCTTAAAACTTTGGACCTCCATTTTTTTTAGAAGTTAGGACCTCCATTTTGAGTTTTAAAAACTCAAACTAAACATACCTATTTTTCAAAACTCGGAGACCAAAAAGTATTTTTTCTCCCAATATTATATCATTAAATGAGAGGAGTATATAACTAACAATTTAGTCTCTGAACTTTGATTGGTAATGATTTTGTCTATGTACTTTCAAATTTATAACAATTTAGTCTCTAGATTTAATAAGTAGCAATTTAGTCTTTGTACCGACAAATTTGTAACGATTTAGTTTTTGTCATGAAAATTAGTGTAAAAATTTAATGAAATTTCTTGCATGGATAGATTAATAAATTAATTATGTTTATAAGCTATAAAGTTTAATCATTAAATAATAAAAATCGACATTTAATTTTGATGAATTTTTTTTAACAATAATTAAATCGTTACAAATTTGAAATCGTATAGACTAAATTGTTATTTATTAAAATTTAGAGACTAAATATTTGAAACTATGAAACCATACATTTAGAAATCAAAGTCACCAAATTGTCTCAAATTGTTACTTTCGGGACCAAAACGAAAAGTGATTTTTAAGCCAAAAAAAAATAATTATTAATATAAATTCCATTAAAGAAACCCTTCAAAAATTAAAACTAACATTAAAGAAACCCTTCAAAAATAAAACTAAGATGCATGTTTGTTCTCAAAATTACAACAACAATGTCAGCCGCTCCGTTTTGTTCTCCGGACCTCTCTCCTTCTCTCATCTGTTTCAAATTTTCTTCTCCAATGGCGCCTTTGTTGATCTCCTTGCCGTTTGAGAGAGAGCGAGAGAGGAGAGTTTCACGGGATTTGGATTCACATTGGATAAAAATCCGCAAAATTGATTGAATTTTAATAATATTTCAGAATCATGACTTCCATTTCGAATTCTTGTTATTTTTCCCTTTCGAATTTCAGCTCGAATCACGCTGCTGTGTTCCATATCTTGATTCGGATTGGTTTTACCGCTTCTTTCTTCTTCGCCTCAACGTTCTTGTTATGATTCCTTTGATGACGAGCTTTAATTTCGATTTCAACAATGCCTCTTCACGTTGCTCGAGAAGCTTCTAAGGTTCCCTTTCCGTATATTGGCTTTGTCGTTCTTCGATTTTGATTTGTTTCTTTCCTTTAGATGGTTGATTCTTGAAATTTTCTGAAGCTATGGAGAAAAATATGCGTCGAAACGTCCATAGAAGTTTCGCTTCTTGCCGAAAGCTGGAAATATATCCTTGCTGGCGTCGTTTTTCAGGTTTGATCTCTCTCCTTTATAAATGATCGATTCCTTTTACTACTTTTATTTCTGTTTTATTCTTCGCGAATCCCTTCGTTTCGGATGTTTTTTCGATTGGTACTCGTTTGTAAAGATTTAAATGATTTACTGTTATCATGATTTCGATAAATTGAATGTAATTTTTTTAAAAAATCTATATTAGCTCAGATCGTTTAAGAAATTTGACGGTGCTAATTTGCTTGTTTGAATATTTTGCCTACATTGTAGCTTCAGAATTGGCGTTTGTAATAAATAATTCCATTGTCATTTCAAATTCAAGTTTCGAACTAATCGTTTGGAGCTGTAATGGAACTGTGATGATATGAGCCATTATCTAATTATGGATGACAAAGAATTGTTTCTTTGACCACATACAAATGATTATTTTGAATAATCCATCCCGAAATTATAATGTAACAGAGGGCTTTCGGATGTTAAGTAACTGATGGCACTGAAACTTCCACTGAATTATAAGCTGTAGTTTGTAGAAATGATAATCTTTTTTTTGGAAAAGTATGACGTAATGTATACAGTCCATGTTTCTTGTATGCATTTCTGATTTGATTGATTCGGATTTGCAGTATATCCATGGTGTGGCAGCTCATGGAATTCATTACTTGCACCGGCCTGGGCCAACACTCCAGGATACTGGATACTTTCTTCTTCAAGTGGGTACTATTTTTATGATAAAACCCTTAAAATTTCAATTGAAAACTTTGGTTAAGTTTTCTCTCTTTGATTTTTACATAGGAACTCGGTGAAGACAAAGCTTATGTTAGTGAGACTGTTTTCTCCTTCATCTTTTTTTCTTTTGTATTGGTAAGTACTCTTGCTTTGTTCGTACTGGCCATTATGCTTGATGTTATGCTATAGATTTCATGTTGTGAAGAGGATTCTTTGTCTAAATATACTGTTATATTACAGTGGACATTTCACCCATTCGTTTACCAGAGCAAAAAGATCTATACAGTTCTGATATGGTGCAGGGTTCTTGCCTATTTAGTTGTACGTATAAATATCATCACCATCACTTCTCATTAATCTTCCTTTGATATTCTACCCTTTAACGAATCCTTAATGAATACAATCTATGGTTTATAACATCTTTTAATGTAAGAACTATTACAGAAGAACAAAATGGTGATTAGAATCAATTCCCTCCCTCAATGATTTTGGCTTCGCTCATTTTGTCTAAGAGTCTGCAATGAAGGATTTCATGGTCAATTAGGATATAAAGTGGACCGGTTAGGATCTTGAGATATATATAGGATGGTGTATTTAACTTTTTAATCAGTTATTTTTCTTAATACATTGGTCTTTGCTTTTTCTTTCATGAATCTTTCATGAAACAACTGTCTTTGGATTCTGTTTTATTATCCTGTCTAGATTGAAATTCAGTCTTGATTTTTGTCATGAATGTTGAACCACGGACACAGCATTATCATCTTGTTTTCTGCTTATACCTGATAAGTAACAGGTTTTCTGTTTTAAATGCCTTTGAACTTTACAAGGCTTGTCAGTTCCTGAGGATAATCACATTCTACTCAACTCACCTTCCTGGTCCCAACTATCATTGTCGTGAGGTAAATGAAGTGATATATAATATTATGAGCGCATACTTTTCAGTTTTCAGACTTCTGATACATCTGCCAATGACCATTGATATTAATGTACGTCAAATATCCTAAAATTTAACAATCCCGCCTGTTTCAGGGCTCACAACTTGCAAAGCTACCTCCTCCAATGAGCGTAGTTGAAGTGCTGCAAATGAACTGTCTGTCACATATGACTCAAGCCTGCCATATTTTGCCTCTATTATATGCCTCCATAGGATGGTTCTTAAAAATCATGCTCATCTTTTAAAATAAATGTGCAGTTCCAAGAGGGGTCAATTACGGCTGTGGAGACTTGATATTTTCATCCCACATGATATTTTCTTTAGTATTTACACGCACATTTCACAAATATGGAATGGCAAGGTATTCACTACCATCCCGATTCATGTCCTTTTGTGTGCTGTTTTCATCTCCGATAGTCTGATGTGTCTTAATGGCAACTTCAATGCATAAAACAAATGTCTTCAGGCTTGTGTATTGGATCCTTAAAATACCCGGTTGAACATAATCGGTACTCATCCTTGCAGATTTATCAAAATATCTGCTTGGCTTCTTTGTGTAATTCAGAGCATCCTCATCTTAGCGTCTCGCAAGCATTATACAGTAGATGTCATTGTGGCTTGGTAACTGAAAGTTTCCATCTTATCTAGAAATTTAACAATATGATCTAAGCTTACCTATCAATTTTGTCTATTTTGTTTGCCTTACTTGCAGGTATACTGTAAATTTGGTTACATTTTATATTGACAGAAAGTTGCCAGGTTTGCACTGTAACAACTCTATTATTACTGAAGTGCTCTGCTTCATCATTCCTCCCCAATGGAAGATCATATAAAAGCTTCGCTATTAATTTAGTAAAACTACTTGCATGAAGGGCAACATTTTAACCATTTCGATATACAGAGTTGCACGAGAGGCCTTCTAGCACCGTATCGCCATCGCTTCTTCCATTGAGCTCCAAGGAAGTCACAGGCTTGTGAATGGAAATTCTGTGGGAATTACACATTGAAGATAGAACTTAGAGGGAGAAGTTGTGAAGCTCTCAGGTAATGATTTTCTTTTAGCTCTCTTCTTTATGTTTAGAGGGTGGGCGTGCCAGCGAAGAATTTCGGATAGGGAGGAATCTCAATGACTTAGACAGGAAGAGACTAACAGCATAGAGGGTAAACAAAGGCATCAGCTGAAGATAGCTGTGATGCCATTTGGAAAGTTAGAGATGGAATTTTGAACTGATGACCATCATGTTTAATTGTAGGCTCTGTGTTGTTTTGCTAGGATTTGAATGCAGTGCAGTTTTTTCTTTCAGAAGGAAAGATCATTCTCTGTTAATTGATTTAACATGTTGTAATTTAGTCGAAAATGGGTTCAGCCCGGTTATTACTCTAATTCTTAATAACCAACATGAGAAGTCGAGGAAATGAAAGGTTGAGAGTTGGAACTAGTGAATGGTTTATAATTCAAGTAGGTTTTAACACATTGTGCTAAATGTAATTGTTTATTATCAAGGCTGAAATGGTTTCTTTTACTTGTACTACTTTACAACAATACAGATGTTCTTAGCTTGCAGAATTATGGGAGACAAAAAGGAAAGTAACATCAAATCCCAATGCTTTGATATACTATTTTACTGAGAAAAACTGGATTATGATTAGACCATATACTATTTTATTGAGATCATTTGTGTTTCATGAGTAGAGTTGAGCCATAAGTAGATCCCGTTTCATAATCATCTGGTTTTTTATTCTTAGTATTTGAAAATTATGCTTGTTTTCTCCTAACTTCCTTATAATAAGCTTCATCTTTGTTAAGGACACATTTGAATTCTTAGCCAAATTTTAAAATAAAAAACAAGTTCTTGAAACTACTTTTTTTAGTTTTCAAACTTGGCTTGATTTTTAAAAACACAGGAACAAGGTATATGAAAAACAAAGGAACTTATAGGTGGAATCGTGGAAGTAGTGTTTATAAACTTAATTTTCGAAAACTGGTTATCAAGTGGGGTCCTAGATTTTTAAATATATGGTCTGTTTCTGCATTGATACAAAATTATGGTTAATATTAGTAGATTCTAACATGTCAATAATTGGTTTATATCTTATGTCAATCAAATTTCAATTAAGACGTTATTTTACGATTTCATAGTTAGATATGTTTTCTATTAATTCGGTCATTCTTCGTTTTTACATTAAGGCCAAATTCATGAAAGTTCAAATTGAACACTTTTTCAAGATAATAATTCATATTATTCACTTTACTTATTTAAGATGGTTTTCTACGTTTTAATTATTAAATAATGATAAACGAGTAAACCAACACACACACATATTTCCCTTTGTGTGGATGGTTAAGTTAAATATTATCATTTTTCTTTTTGTATCTCATATACTACAAGTCAACAATGCATTTTTAAGAATGTCAACCCGGTGAGTAGAGAATTAGAAATCATTTTACATCCCCACCAAAATCTCCTTTAAATTTTTGAGAAAGGGATTATAAATTTCCAGAAAGTTTTTTCCTAAAAATATAATTTCTTCAATTGAAGTTTCAATTAAGATAAACAAAAATTACCAAGTAAAAAAAAAGTTTTATTCCACTAAATATAGTGTGATTATATCCTTTTCATACTGATAATGTAATATATAAATTAAAAGTTAAAACATTAAAGTCAATGAATAAAAGATTTTGATTCCCCCAGAAATTCCATACACATATTTACATGCTGATGGCTAGATGTGTGATTACTTGTCAAGGATTTCTTTTTTCTCTTTTTTAAGCCATTACGAATATAAATAAAAAAAATTTAAGCCATTAAGAATATAAATAAAATAAAATTTAAGACATAACATGTAACCACACATCTAGCTAAAATTTAATAATTATCGTATGACATCGTGATATAATGCTAACATGGCGCCGCATCATATTATAGTGTGACATTGCAGATTTTGTTGTGCGATAAAATTGTATATACATGAAAATGTATACATGCAAATATTGTCAATTGAAACATCTTGCTTTCTTTTGAAGGAAGAAAAAAATATCAATTTATATCCTCAAACTTTAGAGATCAATAAATTAAAACCTTAAACTAATAATTGTATCAATTTAATTAACTTTTAAAAATTATGAAATTTAATTAATACAATTATAAGTCTACACATAAAATAACGTTTTCTAACTTAAATCTAATAGAATGTAAGTTGATACACTTAAATTAAAGTTTTAAAGGGATACATTATTAGTTTAAGATTTTAATTGATACAACACCAAAATTTAAGGGTATAAATTGATTTTGTGATTTAAATAACAATTTTTTATTGTCTCATATTCAAAAGTGATCTATTAATTACAAATATATTTTTTACTTCAATCTATCACTTAAAAGTTACTTCAACAAATAGTTTTTAAATCAATCCAATGGTATAGAAGTACTTTTTATTCATTAAGATTTTCTTTTAAAAAAAAAAAATGACTGTCTCCCAAATTATTAATTATTTATTTTTCAAATGCTTATAGAAAAATTGATTTTGTTTCTCAGTTTTAAATTTTCGTTATTGTTTGATTCCATGATTATCGTAGAGAACTAAATCAATACATTCAATTTTTATAATAAAGCTGAACAATGGATAAATAAAATGATATAAATGCAAATGCAAATCCAAACACCAAAATATTGAAGTAACAAAGTACAACTAGACTTTATTTAACCTTCCTTTTCAGACTCTAAAATTAAAGAATTGGCAAGAAAGATATTTAAGTGGCAAAGTATTAGCCAGTATGATCTTGAGCATAAAAAAAAAAGGGAATGGAGACCCAACCTTATATTTTCTAGAAAATAAAAATCATAGTAAATGGTGAAAACTATAACATTGACTAGAATGTGCCATTATCAAAGCTTTCTACGACGGGAAAACCAAATTATTTCGTGAGATGGAGAATCAATTAGACAGAAAAAATGCTTCAATCGAAGTTTATCATTTCCCAACTCACCAAACAAATTATTCAGATCAAGAATCAAAGTCACATTGGAGGTCTACCGGAGCCGAGTAGCTGCCCGATTAAATTGGTTACCTGAAGTACAGCAAACTATGAATCAATACCATAACTATATACAAAAAAGAAAATCATCTCTAGGATGCAGTCGAGTAGTCAACAAAAACAGATGATGCAAGTTCAAGCAAAGACATTGTTTTTTAAGTTCAACATGTGGCAGTGCAAGATTCAAGGTCGAGAATATATGTTTTATTAACTTAACTATGCTCAAGTTGGCAGCAAAGACATTGTTTCATCGTAAATAAGCCAATCGAAGAAGCGATGATCTTTCAAACTAAGGAGGAATGAGTTAAATTGTGCCAGAGGAACCATTCCAAGTTGTTGCAAAAACTGTGGTCAAGTAATGGTTCCATCAAATGTGTACCTTAATCATGAAATGTCAATTCACAATAAGATGCAAACCAACTAATCTATATCTATATAGTCTAGAGTTTCGAGTTAGAAATATCTTGGACATAGCTATCCTAAATTAAGAAAATTATGAAGTGGGTATGTAATTTCTATCCTCTGGAATTCATGAGAGAGTGTTTCAATTCCCTAGAAAATCCAGGCTCATACTAAGCTGAATTATGTTGCCACTGGCTTCTGTTTTCTCAGAAGATACCTTGTTTCATTTATAAATGCATATTCATGCCTCAAAGTAGAATATAATTGGTTTTGCCATTTCTAATTACAAGTATTGATGTGAAGATGGTAAGTAGACAATAAAAACATATCATTTAGATGTGACGATGGTAAGTAGACAATAAAAACATATCATTTAAATTTCCTTCCCAAAAATACGAACATTTTATTTAGAAATATATGAAGAATAAGGGCAATGTTATCTAAAATGAGCTAAGTGAATTTGACTCCGTATTTTTAGTCACATCACAACAAAAGAACATAAGTTGAATTTTTTTCAGATGGAATACAAGTCCTCGTGTATTATTTGATCAACTCATATCTCATAAACTAAAAGGCATAAAGAGCATAAACTATAAGGCATAAAGAGCATAGTTAAAGGTAAAAATCAGCTTACATGCCAATATTTGGAAACACAACGGTCGATACAACTATTTTCACCCATATTCAGCTCAGATTCCTTGTACCTAAAATAGATAGTAAGTGTTAAATGACAGAAAACCATGCATAACTATCAAAATGACAGATAAAATTCGTTTTATAATGCCAAAACTCCAACCTTAAGAAATTGAAATTCCATGATTAGAAAAGTTGCAATATTCAATGATAGAAAAACGTAGGACAACTCCCTACCTCTTATCAACACATTTGTTAAAACATGAATGTGTAAGCCTGAAAGACAAAAAAAAAAAAAACAAAGGCATAGAGGTCAAACTCTAAGAAGAAGGTAGAAAAATGAAGCTCGGATATCTCAATTAAACAAAATATATAGAATCTTGAACCATAATAAAGTTATAGAATAAAAGCTTTTTCAATGAAAGAGCTTATATGTATCTCTCATTCTCCAAATAGTTTTATTAAAAAGGTGAAATCAAAGAAGTAATGTAATAAAACCTACTTGTTGAACAATTCAACTCGATATTCCATCTCCTTTTCTGCCATACCAAATATCTGCGCTCAAATGCAAAAACATTGAAATAAATTTATGATGATAATTATGAATTTATGAACTGCATTTAAGTTATATCTAAATGGAAAGATTCATCAAAAGCTAATAAATGGAACATATTCATGGCTCCAGAGGGACAGAGTTCGGTAACAGAATAGATTGAAGCATGAAAGAAAAGATTAAAGCTTGAAAACTAGCTTCTTGAACCATAATAAAGTTATAGATTAAAAGAATTTAACTTTATATCTAAATGGCAAAGATTGTGGACTGCCTTTAAGTTATATCTAAATGGCAAAGATTCATCAATAGCTAATAAATGGAACATATTCATGGCTCCAGAGGGACAGAGTTCGGTAACAGAATAGATGAAAGCATGAAAGAACAGATTAAAGCTTGAAAACTAGCTTCTTAATGAGAGGCTTCTATACAATTAATGAAAATTCTATTAGAAAATTATCCTCTCTCTCCCCCCTGCGTGCCCTAAAAATTATTTGTCCAATTTGGAGAAACCCACCAGAATAAGAACACAGATTCCACTCTTGATCTGGGATACTCTCAATATACTCAATCCAAATACTAGAATTCCAAATCACGGCTACGAATTTGCAAAAATGGAAAGAAAACGAATAAAAGACATGGAAACCAACCTGTTCCTTGTCCACAGCCGATGACATATCGTTCGGAGAAGCCATTGAGACTCTGAATCAAACAAAACCACAATTCCTAAACTCAGTTACCCACCAGAAAAGAACAATTTTATGTAGAACTAGTCGAAAAAAACGATTCATACAAACTTACATCGAATGAATTGCCAACGCAAAATTTGAAGATCGTAGCTTTGTCTTTTGATGAGTTCGACGAATCCGAGTGGAGAAGGAAAACCCCGCTGCTAAATCCCTGGACACTGCAATGGCAAGAATTTAACAAAACTCAGTGATACTCAATGTAGTGTAGGGTTGTCGAGTCCTTCGGTTTTCATCGCACCTAAAACGATCCGGCTTTAACCAATTTTACTTGTTTTCTTTGGATTTTGATTGCGAAAAGTCCTCAGCCAGTTCATGCAATGGCTCAAAGAAAGTTGAAAGTGAGGAAGGATCACGTACCGTAATTTGCAGACCGGAGCTGTATTCGGGGCGGCGGCAAAGATGGCGGAAGGCGGCGAGGTGAGGAGGAGGACGGGTGGAGCAATGTTTATGAGAGTTAGGGTTTAGGGTTAATAGCTGAAATTGGGTTTGGACTGAGCCCGGAGGGGGCTGGTACTAGTTGAAAAAAAAAAAAAATCATTCATATTTTTTTTTTTTTAATTTTTATAAATAATCCATTGCCAAATTTAGAAAGATTTTAAACAAAAATTATAGACTAAAATGATCTAGACAAAATGTAGAAGTCATGAATATTTAATTCAAATAGATTAAACACAAATTTAAAATTCAAATCTAACCACCTAAATCTTAATATTTAAATTTAGATACATAAAAAGAAATCTATCTAAAATTTAAATTTTCTAACCACCTACATCGTGAATATTTAAATTCAAATACAGCATGAGATTAAAAAAAATCTTAAATTCAAATCTAACCACCTAAATCTTGAATATTTAAATTCATGTTTAATTTAGTCTGAGGATTGACAAAAGAATGACTTTAGAAGAGTTTTTCTTGAAGAGGAGAGAGAAATGAAGAGGTGAGAAATTGAATTTTTTTTGTCCAAGTCACAACTCACACATGCTACTAAAGGACGACCTGATAAGATCAAGAGGTTGTGGAGGTTCGAATCTCTCACCCAAATGTTGTTCAACTCAAAAAAAAAAAAAAAGATGGATGTTGGTCCATCCTACTGAGAACATGATTTCTATGAGTATAAAAGCAAACACATGGAAGAACATCAACATACTCCATTAATATGGATACTTCTTCCATTTATTATTTGTCACGTCGACATCCTCTGAAAAAAGATGTGGGATCCACAAATATTAAAGATATATTTATGAAGGCAAAGTCATAATATGCATGAAGGGAGTATGGTACTATGTAGTACTAGAAAGTTTCCCATCGAGAGGGTCTTAAGTAATGGAGTACGTTGATGTTCTTGTGCTTATGATCAATATACATGAAGAGGTGAGTTTGAAACAAAGAAAACATACAATTAAAGAGGAAGATGAAAGGTAAAAGGGCAATAACATGTAAGGATTGAAGGAGGACAATATTAAATTGTCAAGGCAAAATGGTCATATAAGAAAATTTCAAGGGTAAAATGGAGACCTAAAGTTTCTTCTATATATAGTAGAGATATTTGCATCTATCTTTTTTTGAGATTCAAATTTCTAATATTTTGATTAATGATATAATGTCTTAACCATTTGAGTTATGTTTAAGTTATATTTCAATTTATTCCTGAACTATTTAACATGATTAAAAAAAAAACTATTTGCCAAGTTTAGCTCAGTGGTAATTGACAGTACCCTCGACCATGAGGTCAGAGGTTCGAATCCCCCACCCCCAAATATTGATGTATTCAAAATAAAAAAAAAAACTATTTAACATTATAATAAATACTATTTTATCTACAAAGTAAATTTTTTCTTAGGAAGGAACTTCTATTATAAAATCCTCAAATAATATTTTTCAAAAAAAAAATCCTCAAAGAATAAAGATTAGCAAACCAAAGTTACAAAGTGGATTGTTTTTTTTTTAAAAAAAAAACCAAAAATAACAAAGATCAGCAAACCAAAGTTACATCTGCAACGTTGTATAAACATTGATCCTTAGAATTTTTCATATTTTCCTTTTCAATTTGGTTGTTTTCAACTGATTACTTTTATTTTTAATTGATAGGTCTAGATAGAGCAACATTTCATCTTTGCCAATCAACACAAATGTACAAAAGTTTTTTTAAAAAATTACTTAATAATAGATTTTCTTTTGGCCTTCAAAGTTATTATACCAAAGAATGTCTCTGTCTTAACAAAGTTCTTACATAGGGAATAATATGCCTCCTTTTTTTTCCCTTTTAAACAAAAAGCAAGTAAAAGAAGATATGCCTATAAAAAAAAAAAAACAAGGAAAAAAGATATATCTCCCTATAAAACAAAATACGAACACAACAAATACTAGATTGCAAGATTACAAGATCATCGAAGCAAGCCACGAATGGTCGAGACTAACCACAAGGTCATACCAAATCATTTAACAGGTAGAGGTTTGTTTTGATGACAAGAAAAATGTATGTATGTACTAAAAGCAGACCCTTTCAAGTAGAAGACAGCCAATTTTTACCTCCCCATGAACCTGTAGACAGTTGTTAGTTACAAAAGACGAGACATTTTCATTCTAAACAAAGTAGGGTCGAAGTCGGTCCTATGGTCTTTCGAAGCTCGTATCACACAAAATTCGAAGTTTGAATGCATGTCCTTCATCATATGAATAGGGAGCTTCCACAAAAAGAGGGACGATCAAGATCACTTTTCACCAATTGAGTCATCGGAGTCGGGGAAAGCATCGGGATTGCGACAAAGTGCGGCGAATTCTTCATACAAGAAACTAAAATCGATCTTAGGATAGTGTTTCGAGGCACGCTCGATGGTCCAAGTTACTCCATACTCCATTATCTCATTTTGCATTGAGGCATATTCTTCAGTCTTCTTGAATTCGTTGGCCAAGAACTCAGTGTTGTAGAGCTTTAGCCTTACACAAGTGGGAGCGAAGATTGGTCACTTCCACCTTAGTTGATTCAAGCTCAACTCTAGTTTCTGCCAAAAGACGGTTGACATGATTGTGACGATTCACAACTTGAATCAAATCATTCTTACAGACACTATTATCAATCTTGCTGGCCATACTCATGGTAGACATGGAGATTAGACTAAATGCCTAGTCAAAGGAAAAAGAAATTGATTCAGTGATAATGTGTTAGGTACCCGAACGCAGAGAACACGAAATACTAAGGCCTCGTTTGATAACCATTTGGTTTTTGGTTTTTGGTTTTTGAAAATAACACTCATTCCATCTCTAGGTTTCTTTGTTTTCTTATCTATCTTCTTCCCATGTTTTTAAAAACCTACCCAATTTTTGAAAACTAAAAAAAGTAGTTTTCAAAAACTTGTTTTTGTTTTTGGAATTTGGCTAGGAATTTAGATGTGTCCTTAACAAAAATGAAATCCATGACAAGGAAATTGGAAGAAAATAAGTATAATTTTCAAAAACCAAAAACCAAATGGTTATCAAACAGGGCCTAATATATTGCAATATCGAATCGAAACTACAATATAACTATAGCCTTTCGAGAGGGCTATATCTCTTCCTAAAGTCCCACAATGGACAATACCACAAAAGCCATTCCCCCCTCCAAGAACCTAACTCACCTATTTATAAACAAAAGACCACCACTAATTACCATTATGCCCTTCTACCACTATTTCCACTACATCACCAATACATCCCTACTAGTATCCTCACATAATGTTCGGAGTCAGAAGACACAATAAATAAATGGAAACTTACATGGCGAAGGTGATGGAGAGCTTGGGTGACAGCTTTAGACGGATGATTAAATCCAGACTCTCCCTCAGGTTGTTCTGAACGTAGCCCTTGCCAAAGGCTATGTTCTTGTCGAAGGAATTCAATTTCATTACCCACAGGCGAGTAACCTTTAGGAAGTACAAAAGCTTGAACTTTGGCGTGATGTTCACCTTTGGAAAAGGATTTGCCAAGGTCGGTTACATTAGCCCCAGAGGCTCCTCTTGAAGTCCCTGTCTTTCCACAGGATCTCTTCTTCTTTTTTGACCTTTGTTCACGGCGAAACTCATAAATGGATCGACGGGGCGGCATGGCTGGAACCAGAACATGGAAGTGTTAATTAGAAGAAAGAAAGAAGAAGAAAAAAGGCCGACCACGGCTTGTGGTAGGCCGAGGCCGACCCTAACATAAAGCAACTTCGAATTTACAGAAAACGAACCTTTAGATATGGGAAGAGGTTTTGATGTTGAAATTTGAACACTTCGATGGACTAAAGAAGGGTCAAATATCTACGCTCAAATGCAAAAACATTGAAATAAATTTATGATGATGTTAATTATGAATTTATAGACTGCATTTAAGTTATATCTACATGGAAAAGATTCATCAAAAGCTAAAAAATTGAACATATTCATCGCTCTAGATGGAGAGTGATGGAGCCGATTATATGAATAACCTCAAAATTATATTAGATGTATCAACCAAAGGGGATAGGAGCCTTTAAATAGGCTATACAAGGGCGGTTAGGCATAACAACCTAACTAACCAAGAAGCACATGACAAGCACATGGCTTTAAAAGATAATAACTAACAAATACAAGACTAAGCCAATATTCGGCTACATCAACTTTTCCCCTCCCAAAAAGAACTCGACCTCGAGTTTAAGAAGCTAAAATAAACTCATCCGGAGGATTATATGGGGAAATGTCGGCCACATTAAAGGTTGGGCTGATGTTGTAGTGTGCTGGAAGTTGAACTCGGTAGGCATTATCTCCAAATCTTTCTAATATAGGAACTGGCCCGATCTTCCTTTCTCTCAATTTGTCGGATGTACCCGTCGGCATTCTGCTTTTCTTCAAGTGGACCATTACCAAGTCACCCACAGCATACTCCTTGAATCTTCGTTTTTTGTCAGCTGCCTTTTTATATATTTTCTGTTTGTTCCTCAATGTGCTTGTGAACTTGCTGGTGTAGCTCTTGAATTCGTGATGCCATTTCCTCAGCTTCGAGACTAAGATCAACAGAAGAAAGGATGTTAGTTAAGTCCATAGTTAATCGTGGTAGTTTGGTATAAACAAGCTCAAATGGAGACTTCCCTGTTGTTCGGTTCTGCATATGGTTGTATGCGAATTCTGCTTGTGCTAAAGCCATATCCCACTGTCGTGGTTTATCTCCACTTAGGCATCAGATAAGATTTCCCAAAGTTCTATTAGTTACTTCAGTTTGTCCATCTGTTTGAGGATGGCTTGTGGTACTAAATTTGAGGGGAGTGTCAAATTTCTTCCATAACGTTTTCCAAAAATGGCTCAGAAACTTAACATCTCTGTCCAAAACAATAGACTTTGGAATTCCATGTAATCGGACGATTTCTCTAAAGAATAGGTTGGCAATATTTATGGCATCCGCCGTTTTTTTGCATGCAAGGAAATGGGCCATTTTGCTATATCGGTCAACTACTACCAGGACCGAGTCAAAACCTCTTTGTGTTCGAGGAAGGCCGAGAATGAAATCCATGGACAAATCCTGCCAAATATGTTCGGGAATTGGCAGAGGAGAGTATAGACCAGTATTTTGAGTTGTTCCTTTGAAGATTTGGCAAGTGTAGCAACGGGAAACAAAGTTCTGGACATCTTTGCGGAGTTGAGGCCAATAGTACCTTGTCTCCAATGTATTCAGAGTTTTATCCCGCCCCAAGTGTCCAGCCAAACCGCTGGAATGAGCTTCTTTTATTAGGGACTCTCGGAGGGAGGAAAATGGTATGCAAAGCATGTCTCCCTTAAAAAGGAATCCTTCAATAATGTGATAATATCTCCTGCTGGTTTGTGAGCCATGCAGTCAGACCAAATGGAAGCAAAGTCTTTGTCCTTTTCGTAGGAGTCAGGTAGGACATCTAAAGCAATAATTTCTCCTTGAAGAAGGGTTAGAAGATTTGTTTTTCTGCTTAAAGCATCAGCCACCTTATTAGTAATTCCTGAAGTAT
Source organism: Luffa aegyptiaca (assembly GCA_017139565.1). Classification (NCBI taxonomy): domain Eukaryota; kingdom Viridiplantae; phylum Streptophyta; class Magnoliopsida; order Cucurbitales; family Cucurbitaceae; genus Luffa; species Luffa aegyptiaca. The sequence continues at coordinate 1,403,202 of CM029404.1, read as the reverse complement.
GCTTTATAGCAAAATCAAATCTTTGAAGATAGGATAACCATCTAGCATGCATCCGGTTTATAGATTTTTGAGAATTTAAAAACTTAAGGGAGAAATGATCTGTGAATAATACAAATTCCTTACCTAACAGATAATGCTCCCACTGTTTCAAGGCTCGGATTAAAGCATATAATTCTTGTTCATATGTCGACCATTTTTGTCTTGAAAGGCTCATTTTTTCGCTAAAATATTCAATAGGATGGTTGGTTTGGGATAAAGCAGCACCTATTCCAATACCCGAGGCATCGATGGCTGTTCAAAAGGGAGGTCAAAATTAGGGAGAACGAGAACGGGGCTGGTTGTAAGTTTTTCTTTGATTAATGAAAAACTTTGGCTTTGAGTATTTCCCCAAAAAAAATTGTCCCTTTTTCAAACAGTGGGTTAAGGGAGCCACGATGGTACTGAAATTCCTAATGAACTTTCTGTAAAAGGATGCTAGGCCTAAGAAACTCTGAATTTCTTTAATAGTTTTGGGTTCCTTCCATTCTTGAATTGCTTTAATCTTATTTGGGTCCATTTGTATTGTATTGTGACCAATGATATATCCTAGAAATAATATCTCGCTAGTAATAAATAAGCATTTTTTTAAGTTAATGACTAGAGAGTGCTTCTGTAATGTAGAAAAAATGATGCTAATATGGTCTAGGTGTTCTTCTGTACTTTTGCTATAGATTAAAATGTCATCAAAATAAAGAACAACGAATTTATTGAGGAAAGGATGAAATACCTGGTTCATCAGATGCATAAATGTGCTAGGGGCATTTGAGAGGCCAAAGGGCATGACAAGCCATTCGAATAATCCTTCATTCGTTTTGAATGTCGTTTTCCACTCATCTCCTGGTTTGATCCGTATTTGATGGTACCCACTTTTTAGATCAAGTTTGGAAAAAACTGTGCCACCGCCTAATTGATCTAATAGGTTAGAAATCCGGGGAATGGGAAATCTGTATTTTATGGTGATTTTATTGATGGCCCGACTGTCCACACACATACGCCATGAGCCATCTTTCTTGGGAGTTAAGAGAGCGGGAACAGCACACGGGCTAAGACTTGGTTGTATGTTATCCAAAAGTTCTTGAACTTGTTCATGAAGGATTTGGTATTCTTTAGGGCTCATCCAATAATGTGGTAAGTTTGGGAGAGTTGCCCCTGGGAAGAAATCGATTGTGTGTTGTATGTCCCTTAAAGAGGAACCTGTGAGGGATTCTCTACAATGGCAGGATATTTATCTAAAAGAACTTGAACCTCACTTGAAATATTAGTAGAGTTAGATGTTATCTCAAAATTCTTAATAACCAAACCAAGAATAGGAGATTGCTTAGGATTTAAAAAATCTTTCCCAGAAGAAACAGTAAAGAGTTGACCTTTCTTTGTGGTAGGAGTGGTCATTTGCTTCGAAGGATTGAGTGGTAGGAGAACAATCTTCTTTCCCATCCAAGAAAATTCGTATGTATTTTCTCGTCCTTTATGGATAGCTTGCAAGTCATACTGCCACGGGCGACCGAGAAGGATATGGTAGGCATCCATGTCGAGGACATCGCACACAATTTGATCCTTGTAGCTTGCTCCAATGGATAAAGGGATAGTACTTGTGTGTGTAACTTGCACCTCGCCGCCCTTCTTTATCCAACTCACCTTGTATGGGTCAGGATGCGGATGTAGAGGAAGATTCAAGGTAGAAACTAACTTGCTCGCCACTACATTCTCTATGCTTCCGCTGTCAATGATCACGTTGCAAATTTTGCCGTTGATTGTACATCTTGTTTTGAACAACGCGTGTCTTTGATAACTTGGATCATGTTTAGGGGTCAAAAGGAGACGCTGAACAACCAAAGATAGGGGTTCACCCTCATCGGGCTCCAAAAAATCAGTAGGCTCATTAATGTCTGAGTCATCGTCTTCTTCTTGAAATTCAACTGCGTCCGCAATAGCCAAGGTCTTTCGCTGGGGGCATTCATTCGACAAATGCCCGCTCTGGTTGCACCTGAAGCATTTTCCTAAAGTGGGCCTGGAGTATGTATTGGACTGGCGTTTTGGAACCGGTTCTTTTGTCAATCCCATGTCAATTTGCTTACCTTTTTCTGTAGCCGATAAAGTTTGGGAAGTATTCTTGTCATTTGCAGCGTTTCTTGAATTGTAAATGTTTGGTTCCCCGGTATTCCTCCTAGTGTACTGTCTCTTGAAACGATTGGCTATTTGCTCTTCTGCTGTAGCGGCTGCGGTAATGGCTTCATTCAAGAAGGTTATAGGTTGTAAAGAAATGCGTTCTTGAATATTCGTTCGCAACCCACCCTTGTATCTTGCTACTAAGCACTGCTGATTTTCGCCAAGATTGGTTCGGGCCCCTAATCTGTGAAATTCCTCAGTATACTCCATCACTGTGCGTGTCCCTTGGCGGCAATTTTGATATTGAGTGTACAAAATCTGTTCAAAATTGGCTGGAAGAAATCTGTCCTTCATCAACCGCTTCATTCTTTCCCATTTTCTTATTGGTCTTTTCCCAAATCTTTGTCGGTTGATTTCAAGTTGATCCCACCATGCTTGTGCTCCCCCTTTCAGCTTGAGGGCCACCAATTTTACCTTCTTAGTCTCCGGTGTGTTCATATAGTCAAAAAAAATCTCCACGTGTCGTATCCATTCCAAGAATGCTTCAATTTCCATTTTACCATTGTAAGTTGGTATGTCAACCTTCATTTTGAATTCGTGTTCTTGCTGATGGTAAGGAATTCTTGCACCTTCTCTTCTTTCCGGTTGACCATACATTGGATTTTCCAAATGGTCATGCTGAAGGTAAGGAATTCTTGGTTCTTTCTCGTCCTCACTTGAAGAATCTGACCAGTCTTGATACCTTCGGTACAATGGATTTTCTTTGAATTCTTGGTATCTTTTAGACGCCTTTTCCCATTCTTGATACTTTGTTGGTGTTGTGTTCCAGTCTTGTGCTACCTTTTGTTCGTCGGGATACCTTTCTTGATAAGATTTTATTCTACCTTCTTGCTGGACTTTCGATTTGCTGCCTTCTCCCAGACGATTTTGTGTTTCTTTTGCCCAATTAATTTGCGCTGCTGGATTCAAAGTTAGTTGCTCAGTCTGAAGGCCAATTTTTTCCCACATTAGTTCTAGTATTTTCTTGATCTCACGCACGTCGTTTTCAACTGACAGCAAGCGTGCAGTTGTCTCTTGTGGTGAGAGGACGGGGTAGATTCCGCCTCTTTATCAACCAAGGATGGATCTCCACTTACGTTAGTCGAGACTTTCTTGGTTGTCATGATGGAAGCGTCCCGAAAATCGAGCGCTCTGATACCAATTTGATGGAGCCGATTATATGAATAACCTCGACATTATATTAGATGTATCAACCAAAGGGGATAGGAGCCTTTAAATAGGCTATACAAGGGTGGTTAGGCATAACAACCTAACTAACCAAGAAGCACATGACAAGCACATGGCTTTAAAAGATAATAACTAACAAATACAAGACTAAGCCAATATTCGGCTACATAAGAGAGAGTTCAGTAACAGAATAGATTAAAAGCATGAAAAAACATATTTAAAGCTTGAAACTAGCTGCTTAATGAGAGGCTTTCATTCAATTAATGAAAATTCTGTTATACAACAATACTCTCTCTCCCCTTCGTGTCCCAAAAATTAATTGTCCCATTTGGATTTTTTTTTTTAGTTCAACAACAATTGGGGTGGGGAGATTCCAACCTCTGACTTCTCGGTCGAGCATACATGCTCATTACCGTTGAGCTATGCTCGCTTTGGCTGAAAAAATTAAATTCAAAAGAATTGAAATAATATAGCTAAAGCAACAAATTAAATTTAGGCTAAATTATAAAAAATACTTTTCAACTATGGAGTTTGTTTCAAAAATATCTCTAAACTTTAAAAAATGTTCAAAAATGTCCTTGCTGTTAAGTTTTGGATGAAAAACGTTAAAGTTTTAGTTTCTTAATACCCTTGAACTTTCAAAACAATTTAAAAAATACCCTTATTGGAAAATGTTTTTTCTTTTTTTTTTTTTAGATAAGAAACAGAGGAACAAATCTATTGCTATGCACAAAGGCTAGCAAAAAAAAAACAGCCTAAGGGCAGGGGGAAGAGAGATCCCCCTCCCACAACAAAAACCTAAACAAAGGCGGTCCAGTTAGAAACAATCATGGACAAGCTGTAATTACAAAAGAATTTCTTGTGCTTTGTACAACTGTTTGAAGCTTGGGAGAGTTACAAGGAATTATTGAGGAAGTGCCCACAACATGGCTATTCTGACTGGTTACAGATTCAATTATTTTATAATGGTTTGAATGGTACTACTAAAACTATTTTGGATGCAGCTGCAGGAGGCACTTTACTTTCCAAAACTGTGGAGAATGCTCGTACCTTGCTAGAGGACATGGCCACGAACAGTTATCAGTGGCCTTTTGAACGTTCATCTTCTAAAACTGTAGCTGGGATTCATGAGATAGATAATGTCTCAACTTTACAAGCTCAAATGCACTCTTTGGCTAATGCTTTTCTGAAATTTTCTGCTACAAGGAATTCACAATCCATTGAGTCAGTTGCAGCAGCTGAGACATCTCAATTTTTCGATGACTCAAACATAGAGCAAGCACAGTATGTTAACAACAGAAATTCTGGCTTTAGAGGTAACCAAAATTCTTTACCTACTCATTATCATCCAGGGCTTAGAAATCATGAGAATTTTTCCTATGCCAATAATAAGAATGTCTTGCAACCACCTCTTGGATTTATGTCTACACCTGCACCACAAGAAAAGAAATCTTCCTTAGAGGACTTAGTTGGTCAATTTATTAATGAGTCTAGGTCTAGGACTAATAAGATTGAGAACATGTTAGACACTGTTAGTAGCACTGTTAATAGTCATGGACATGGAAGTTCAAATTAGTCAAATTGCATCTTCCTTGAATGCCATGCAAAAAGGTAAGTTCCCTAGTGACACTGAGGTAAATCCACGAGAGCACTGTAAAGCTATTACTTTGAGGAGTGGAAAGCAGCTTGAGGTTCCAGAAAAGCAGCCTGTTGAGGATCCCATCATCAGTGAGGAGAAGGAGATTGAAGCACAGACCGAAAAGGGAGCAGCATCGACTTCTAAGGCTGAAAAGTCTACTAGTTCTACTCTTCCTACTCTTTCTACTTCTATCCCTTATCCTCGACGTTTTCAAAAGAAAAAGATTGATGCTCAGTTTGCTAAATTTCTGGATATTTTTAAGAAACTCCATATTAACATTCCTTTGCAGATACTTTAGAACAGATGCCTTAGAACAGATGCCTAACTATGTTAAGTTCATGAAGGAAATAATGACCAAAAAGAGGAAGTTATAGGCTTATGAAACTGTGAATCTCACTGAGGAGTGTAGTGCCATATTACAGAGGAAGTTACCCTAGAAACTGAAAGATCCAGGGAGTTTTACTATTCCTTGCACTATTGGTAGTTCTTCTTTTAATAAAGCATTATGTGATCTTGGTGCTAGTATTAATTTGATGCCTCTATCTGTTTTTAGAAAGTTAGGTCTTGGAGAGGTGCAGCCTACTACTATTTCTTTACAGTTGGCCGATAAATCGATGACATATCCTAGAGGTGTAATAGAAGATGTTTTAATAAAAGTTGACAAGTTTATCTTTCCTGCAGATTTTGTGGTTTTAGACATGGAGGAGGATGCTGAGATTCCCATTATCTTGGGTAGACCATTCCTTGCCACGGGACGTGCCTTGATTGATGTGCAGCAGGGTAAGCTAACCTTGAGGGTCAACAAAGAAGAGGTAGTTTTCAACATTTATCGATCCATGAAATATCCAGATGAGGTTAGTACATGCCATAGGATAGATATTGTTGATGCTACTATTGTTGAGATTAGGGATGTTGTTATGCCTGCTGATCCTCTGAAAATAAGCATGTTAAATCTAGCTGTTGAGCATTTAGGTGATTTAGACCAGTATATTGCTTTCTTCTGTGATGCTTTGAATCATTTACCTGTTGAGCGCAATATGAAATGCAAAGTCATGGAATTAACTGCTAAGGATGATGTACCTATTAAAGTTCCTGCACCTGAGTTGAAACCATTACCTGCACATCTTAGATATTCTTTCTTAGGTGAGTCATCCACGTTTCCTGTTATTATATCTACTTCTCTGAATAAAGTAGAGGAAGAAAAACTGTTGAGAGTGTTGCGTGATCATAAATCTGCTTTAGGTTGGTCCATAGTTGATATAAAAGGTATTAGTCCATCCATAGTCATGCATAAAATTTTAATGGAGGATACCTTTACCCCATCAGTTCAACCTCAGAGACGTTTGAACCCAGCCATGAAAAATGTGGTAAAAGCTGAGGTATTGAAACTTTTAAATGCAGGGATTATTTATGCCATATCTGATAGTTCTTGGGTGAGTCCTGTGCATGTTGTACCAAAAAAGGGAGGGATAACTGTAGTTAAGAATGAAAAGAATGAACTCATCTCCACTAGGACTGTGACTGGGTGGAGAGTTTGTATTGACCACTGGAAGTTGAATAATGCTACTAGAAAAGATCATTTTCCTTTTCCTTTTATTGATCAGATGCTTGATAGACTTGCAGGTTATCCTTACTATTGTTTTCTTGATGGTTATTCAGGTTACAATCAAATTGCTATTGCTCCTGAGGACCAAGAGAAAACGACATTCACATGTCCTTATGGTACTTTTTCCTTCAGGCGAATGCCATTTGGGTTGTGTAATGCCCCTGCTACCAACGCTGTATGATGGCCATTTTTGCTGACATGGTTGAGGAGATTATGGAGGTTTTCATGGATGATTTCTCTGTGTTTGGTTCTTCTTTTGATGCTTGTTTACATAATATCTCTCTTGTTTTGTAGCGTTGTCAAGAAACTAACCTTGTGTTAAACTGGGAAAAATGTCATTTTATGGTAACTGAAGGTATAGTTTTAGGCCATAAAGTATCTGAAAAAGGTCTAGAGGTGGATAGAGCTAAGATAGCTGCCATTGAACAACTTCTTCCTCCTACAAATGTGAAGGGAGTCAAAAGCTTTCTAGGACATGCAGGGTTTTACAAGCGCTTTATTAAAGATTTTTCGAAAATTATTAAACCCTTGTGTAATTTGCTTGAAAAGGACTCTACTTTTGTTTTCTCTGATGAATGTCTACTAGCATTTAATTTGTTGAAAGATAGGTTGACTACTGCTCCTATTATTGTTGTACCTGATTGGAGTCAACCTTTTGAAATTATGTGTGACACTAGTGATTATGTTGTAGGAGCAGTGTTAGGACAGAGACGTGATAAAATTTTCAGGGTCATTTATTATGCAAGTAGGACACTGGATAATGCACAGCAAAACTACACTACTACCGAAAAAGAAATGCTTGTTGTAGTGTTTACTTTTGATAAATTTTGGGCCTCATCTGTTAGGGACTAAAGTTATTGTGCATACTGACCATGCAGCCCTCCGGTATTTGTTTGATAAAAAGGATGCCAAACCTCATTTGATTCGATGGATTCTATTGTTGCAGGAATTTGATTTTGAGGTGAAAGATAGGCGAGGTTGTGAGAATGTAGTAGCTGACCATCTGTCTAGAATTGAACAGGACACTACTTTAAAAGCTCTTCCTATTGCTGAAGAGTTTCTTGATGAAAAGCTCTACAAGGTAGAGTCTACTTTACCTTGGTTCGCTTACTTGGTAAATTTCCTTGCAGGTGGTGTGCTTCCTCCAGATCTCAATTCCCATCAAAAGAGGAAGTTTCTTCATGATGTAAGATTTTATTTGTGGGATGATCCTTGCTTGTTTAAAATTTGTTCAGATCAGATGATTCGCAGGTGTGTTCCTACAGAGGATGTAGTTAAAATTCTGCATGATTGTCATTCCTCACCGTATGGTGGACACTTCGGTCCCACACGTACTGCTGCTAAAGTATTACAATCTGGTTTTTATTGGCCTACTATTTTTAAGGATTGTTATACCTTTGTTAAATCATGTGACCGGTGCCAACGTACAGGTAATATTTCTAGGCATCATGAATTACCTCTGACCCCTATTGTTGAAATTGAACTATTTGATGTTTTGGGGATAGATTTTATGGGACCTTTTCCTTCTTCGCATGGTTACTTATACATCTTGTTAGCTGTAGACTATGTATATAAGTGGGTAGAGGCTGTGGCTACGAAAACCAATGATGCTCGTGTAGTCTTGAATTTTATGCATAAAAATCTCTTTACACGATTTGGCACACCACGAGCGATCATTAGTGATGAGGGCTCACATTTTTGTAATAAATTGTTTAATTCTTTGCTTGCTAAGTATGGTGTTAAACATAAAATTTCTTTAGCCTATCATCCACAGACAAATGGTTTAGCTGAAGTCTCTAACCGGGAAATTAAACAGATTTTGGAAAAGACGGTTAACATTAATAGGAAGGATTGGGCCCTTAAGTTGGATGATGCTCTCTGGGCCTATCGCACTGCTTTTAAAACTCCAATTGGTATGTCACCATATCGCTTGGTATTTGGTAAGGCATGTCATTTACCTGTGGAATTAGAGCATAGAGCATATTGGGCCACAAAAAAATTGAATTTCAACTTGGCCAAGGCAGGGGAACAAAGACTACTCCAACTCAATGAGATGGAGGAATTTCGATCTCAAGCGTATGAGAACGCCAAAATCTACAAGGAGCGAACCACTCGATGGCACGATCAACGAATTCAGAATAGATCATTAAAACCTGGACAACAAGTTCTTTTATTTAATTCTCGTTTGCGTTTGTTTCCAGGTAAATTAAAATCTCGTTGGTCAGGTCCTTTTACCATCAAGGAGGTATTTTCACACGGAGCAGTTGAGTCGCAGGCCAGTGATGGGCGATCCTTTAAAGTGAAAGGGCAGCGCGTCAAACACTATTTTGGTTCAGAGGAGCGACACATTGATAATATCGAGCTCATCGAGCCAACATAGTCACCCATTAGCACGTCGAGCTAATGACGTTAAACAAGCGCTTTTCGGAGGCAACCCAATTGTTTTTCTTTTATTTCTTTAGATTCAATTTCTTTCTTTTATATTTTCTTACTATTTCTTTATTGTGAGAAGATGTATATTTATTGAAGAAAGAAAAGAAAAGAAAAGAAGCTGACTGTAAAAATAAAAAAAGCGAAAACGCGCGTCTTGGGCTAGAATCGCGACAGCGTCGCGACGCTTGCACGATTCTGGAACTAAATTTCTAGAATCGCGCAAAAGGGAGGGTTTTTGTTTTGTTTATGCCCTAGCCGATTCACAGCTGTTCCTCTCGCCTCCCCTGCTCTTTCTTTCTCATTCTCGCGCGATTTCTCCCTATTTTCGTGTTGAACTCTCAGATTTCATCTTCCTACTCTTGATTTTTCAGTTTTGCAGCAGTTTAAGCTCGTGGGTTTGTTAGATTTTTCGAGTTTTTCATCCGTTTCGCCGTGGGTTCAAGGGTTTCGGGTTCTAGCTGGTTTTTAGGCGATCTTTCAGCGTGTTTGGCCGTGAGCTTGGTCGTTTTTGTGCGATTTCAGCCCGGTGTGTCCGTGGGTTTCAAAGTCTCATGTATTTCTCACAGATTGACGCTGTGGGTTTCGTAGTTTCGGGTTCCTGCAGGTTTTGGGCGATTTTTGGAGCATCTTGGCTGCGGGTTTTGGAGATTTTTCATCCTTTTTCGCCGTGTGTTTCACATTTTCGGATTTTCAGCATATTCAGCGTGATTTGGGCAGATTTTCCAGCTTGTTTGGCCGTGGGTTGTGCATTTTTTGTATCGTTCTTCTAATTTCAGCTCCATTCTTACTTTAGATTCATGATTAAGTTGGTTAAGAAGATCGCATACTTGATTTTGGGGCTGTTCGATTTTCTGTGCTGAAATTATTGGGTGTTGGACTGAATTTATAGAACTTGTAGCTGCTGGTTTTTGCTTGTTTGAACCCGTCTTCACTGTTTTATTGCTGATTTTGGTACATTGGCTAGTGTTGGGTGTTATGTTTCATTTAGGCCGCATTGGGTGAGTTCTTGGTGAGTTGTTGGCTTATTTACACTGTTTAGAGCTTGTGGGGCTCATTTGCTGCTGTGTTGGTTTGCTTTTGCTGCTGGATTTTGTTTTATAACTGTAGCGGACAGGCTTGAATTGAAGTTTGTGGTTGTGGATTGAGACTGTTTTAAGCTATATTTTTTTTCCTAGATTTTTAGCACATTCCCTTTAGGCACAATGAGCAAAAGATCTAGGAGAAACACTGCCGCTTCCTCCTCCTCCACTCCTTTTGACCCTCATAGGTTCATTAGTAGCGATGCAGAACGACGATTTGAGGCCTATGTAGAGGGTAGGAACATTGTCCCTGAAAGAGGCCTAAGTCCCGACCCTGAGGTGCAACCAAATTTAGTGAATAACATCATTGAGCGAGGTTGGGGTATCTTTGTTCGTCATCCTGAGCCTGGGGTAGCACCAGTGGTCAGAGAGTTTTCTTCCATATTGGCATAAAACTCTCTGACCACTGGTGCTACCCCAGGCTCAGGATGACGAACAAAGATACCCCAACCCCGCTCAATGATGTTATTCACTAAATTTTGTTGCACCTCAGGGTCGGGGCTTAGGCCTCTTTCAGGGATAATGTTCCTACCCTCTACATAGGCCTCAAATCGTCGTTCTGCATCGCTACTAATGAACCTATGAGGATCAAAAGGAGTGGAGGAGGAGGAAGCGGCAGTGTTTCTCCTAGATCTTTTGCTCATTGTGCCTAAAAGGAACGTGCTAAAAATCTAGGGAAAAAAAAATATAGCTTAAAACAGTCTCAATCCACAACCACAGCCACAAACTTCAATTCAAGCTCGCCCGCCACAGTTATAAAACAAAATCCAGCAGCAAAAGCAAACCAACACAGCAGCAAATGAGCCCCACAAGCTCTAAACAGTGTAAATAAGCCAACAACAACTCACCAAGAACTCACCCAATGCTGCCCAAATGAAACTTAACACCCAACACTAGCCAATGTACCAAAATCAGCAATAAAATAGTGAAGACGGGTTCAAACAAGCAAAAACCAGCAACTACAAGTTCTATAAATTCAGTCCAACACCCAATAATTTCAGCACAGAAAATCGAACAGCCCCAAAATCAAGTATGCGATCTTCTTAACCAACTTAATCATGAATCTAAAGTAAGAATGGAGCTGAAATTAGAAGAACGATACCAAAAATGCACAACCCACGGCCAAACAAGCTGGAAAATCTGCCCAAATCACGCTGAATATGCTGAAAATCCGAAAATGTGAAACACACGGCGAAAAAGGATGAAAAATCTCCAAAACCCGCAGCCAAGATGCTCCAAAAATCGCCCAAAACCTGCAGGAACCCGAAACTATGAAACCCACGACGTCAATCTGTGAGAAATACATGAGACTTTGAAACCCACGGACACATCGAGCTGAAAAATCGCACAAAAACGACCAAGCTCACGGCCAAACACGCTGAAAGATCGCCTAAAAACTAGTTGGAACCCGAAACCCTTGAACCCACGGCGAAACGGATGAAAAACGCTGAAAACGCAAAAAATCTGACAAACCCACGAGCTTAAACCGCTGCAAAACTGAAAAATCAAGAGTAGGAAGATGAAATCTAAGAGTTCAACACGAAAATAGGGAGAAATCGCGCGAGAATGAGAAAGAAAGAGCAGGGGAGGCGAGAGGAACAGCTGCAAATCGGCTAGGGCATAAACAAAACAAAAACCATCCCTTTTGCGCGATTCTAGAAATTTAGTTCCAGAATCATGCAAGCATCGCGACGCTTTGGTGCACAGCGTCGCGGCGCTGTCACGATTCTAGCCCAAGATGCGCGTTTTCGCTTTTTTTTTTTTTTTTTTTTGCTCTTGGTTGGGCTGAATTTGACTTCTTCCAACTTGGTCCTTTTAAGATCTTTAGCCTTTATTCATCTCCTGAACACGCAAATAGCTCAAATATTTATTTCCTACAAATTCAACACAAAAACGCATCATTTTGGCCAATAAATTATAAAAGACTAGCTAAATTAATTAGGGAAAACTAGCTAGCTATGCTCGCTATCAAACACCCCCAAACTTAAGCTTTTGCTAGTCCTCAAGCAAACTAAAAATCAAGCATACAATGGTAGAATAGATGCAACAAACATGACTCAATCCACAAGGCTCAAAAGTCAATAATCAAGCAATCAAAAGACATGTACATAAGTACCAATAAGGGAGAAAATCAAAAAATTTTCAAAATTAACTTGCACAAGCGAGATCTAACTCAACTAGATTAGACTAGCCCGAGATTGGATTACTAAACTCTCAACTCATCTTCCCTCTACACTGGCACTAAGGATTCACTAACGAGTCAATGGAACAAATTAGTTTGTTTTCCTCCATACTTAGGTGCTTATAATTGACAATTACAACATGCATTTTTATGTGGCACTAGCTTTCACACACCTATTGCAAGGACCCATAACCCGAGTTTTACCCTTTGGTTGACCTAACTGATCACAACAGGGGTAGCTCTTTTTGCCTAAATCTTTATTAAACATTGCATTGCGCGCATAAGTCATGACTTTTTTTTTTTTCAAATTGTAACAACAAGAATGATTTTTTCTTTATGAGCATGATAAGCATATATTCTTTTTTTTTCCTCCTAAGCAAGATCAAACATGCTAATTTGTAAAAAATTAACTCTTTAGCTCTTCCCTACACCTATCGAGGTGACAACAAGTATATGAACCTAATAATTCACTCCTAAGTATTCAAATCCAAACATAGCCAAGACAAATACTCTACTCATGCAAGACATCTCCTAGAAAAAGTTTAAAAAACCTCCCTTTTTGGTCACTCATGCTTACAACTCATCGAAAGCTTGAAAATTGACAATAAAGCCTATCCTAGGAAATCATAGTCATGCAAAAATAGCATCTAGAAAACAACCATATGCTCAATTCAAAGAAAGCTCAAAACTATGACCCAAACTCAGATGCTCAAGGGCTCCACAAACATGATATTTCACTCCCAAACTTAAAACATGCATTGTCCTCAATGTATAAAGAAACTAAAGCATAATCAAGCATGAGAACAATAAAAGAGTAGGAGGAGTGAACTATCTGCTCTGGAATGACAATTTCCTCTTTTATGGAAGCTTACAAGCAAAGGACAAACTAGAACCAAGACCTACAAAACAAAAACAAACAATAAATCAAAAGCAAAAAGAAAAACACACTCAGCCCCTGGCCTACATACCGTCTGGATGACCTCACTAACGTCTAAATGGCCAAGAAGATATGTGTTGTAGCCATCCCTATCAATGTTGGGTAGTCCATAAAATCTGTTGATGGTTTGGGAGTCAAAAGGGACATAGTGTCCCCGAACAAACGATGAAGAAGAGGTTTCTTCCATATTGGCATAAAACTCTCTGACCACTGGTGCTACCCCAAGCTCAGGATGACGAACAAAGATACTCCAACCCCGCTCAATAATGTTATTCACTAACTTGATAAATCAAATTCAGCCCAGTCGAGAGCAAAAAAAAAAAAAAAAAAAAGAATGAATGAAAGAAAAGAAAAAAAATGATGAGCTGAATAAATGAAATTGAATTAAGGTCAAAAAGAACTACCCTGTTGTGATCAGTTAGGCCAACCAAAGAAAACTCGGGTTATGGGTCCCTGCAATAGGTGTGTGAAAGATAGTGACCACCATTAATGATGATTGTTGAAAAAGCTCAAAGTTTGGGGGTTGTGTACCCCATTTAGGCACCCTAGTGGCATATTACCATCTTGAGTGTGGAGAGGCTTGATGATTGGAACTTAGGACTAGAGAAGGGGGAAAACGAGCGAAGGGCTGCATAAAACTGTTTCGGACTTAAAAGATTAAGATAGGGAGAACTAGACACACACACACGTGAGAGAGGAAGGAAATAAATGAGGTTTATCTTGATGAATGTGTTTGATCATTATTGACAGACTATTTTGATTCTTACTTTGCTCGGGACTAGCAAATGCTTAAGTTTGGGGGTATTTGATAGCGCAATTTATTGAGCTTTATTTTATACTATTTTAGTGTTAGTCTTGAAGTTTATTTGGCCGATTTTATGTCTATTTGGTTTTGTTTTGTAGGAATCAAACATTTCAATGGAAATTGATGTTTTTGAAGATTACCGATGAATTAGGAGCAAAAGAAATAAATTCGAGTGAAGAAAGGAGTAAAGGAAGCAAGGTTCAAGGCCTAGCGTTGGGACGCTATCCCTTGAGCGTCTCAACGCTGGACCATAAAGTCAGGAGGCGCGCAAATGAGGCAGCGACGAGACGCTACCTCCACAGTGTCTCAACGCTGCAACAGTTTCCGGATAAAATTAGGGCAATTCGACACAGCGTTGCGACGCTGTCACGCAGAATAGACAGTATTTATTCTTTGCGATGCTGCTGATTCGGGGGAGTTGTTTTGGAGAGAAAAAGACGACTTTTGAGAGCACAATCTGGAGGAGACCAAGAGGAGCTTTATTTTGGAGCTTGGTTCGTGAGGATAGTGACGGGAACGCGCGGGAATCACGGCTAGCGAGTTTAATCTTTCTCCCTTGTTTCTTGTACTAATTTTAGCATGTATTGGACTGATTTTGCTTGTATTTTAGAGACCATGTGTAGCTAAATTTCGTTTCTTAGGGGCTTGATGTAGCCATTAGATTGTATAGATTAATTTAGGGATTTTTTAGGACGTTTCGTAACGCGTTTCATTTATGCAATTGTATGTTTAATGCTTATAATCTCTTGATCACGGATTGTATGTTGTTTATTCTGAACTAATTGCTCGGGAGAGGGTAGTGTAGATTAGATTATCAATTGCATGACTTAGGTGATTCTACAATCGGGAGATTTGGGATTGCTTGAGAAATCGTTGTAAGGATTGTTCTTTGATGCTTATGCTTGTTGTTGGCATTAGATAGGGATATCAATTTCTTAATTTGCATAAAGAATTAATTGTACTCGGGAGAGGCTTTTAATTATTAAATCCTTGGTTTATGAAATCGTTACGTGTTCGTTCATAATTATTCTTAGAATTAATTCATGCATCTAATAGGTGAAATCAATTCCCTAAGGCTTTTCTCCATTGAGTTTCCACACTTTTTATTGCTTTGAGTAGTTTTTCATTAATTTGCATATTTCTCGATATTTTTCTCTAAATAAAATTGGGCGAATATACCTTTAGTAATTAGGGGAAATAGAAAACCAATCCAGAGGACGACATTCGATTTTAAATCACTATATTATAACTTGGGCCCGTACACTTGCGGTTAGCAATTTGCGTATCAGACATCTCTTTAAAAGCACTAAGCCAAGAGTGGGATATCAAAAACCTGTCAATCCTAGTGGTTGTAGGCTCCTCCCTCAAGTCAGACCAGGTGAATCTACCGTTTTTCATGGGGACATCTATGAGTTCTGCCCAGTCTATGAAGGAACTGAAAATCTTCATGTTTCTAGTAATTCTCCCTCCCTTAGATTTTTCCGAAATCCATCTGACCACATTGAAGTCGTCGGCTAAACACCATAAGTCCGAACAGAGACCTGCCAAGTCTTCCAACTCCTGCCAAAATATGTCCCTCCCCTAATTCAACGTTGGCCCATAGACACCTGAAATCCAACCAGAAAACCAATTGTCAAACGAGAAAGAGATAGAAATGGAGTACTCACCCAAAATCGAATCTACAACCGAGATGACATCTTCTTTCCACATAACCAGCACGCCTCCAGCCGAACCCACAGCATCTAAGGCCACCCACCCAATGCGCTTGGCACTCCAAATAGATTTAACAAGACGCCTATTCATAGAATTCAATCTAGTCTCCTGCAGCAGAACTACATCTGGATTAAGCTTAGAAAGGAAATTTTTAATCAGAGCTCTTTTGGGAGGAGCTCCAATCCCCCTCACATTCTAGGAGAAAATCTTCATAAAGGAACCATGAGGCCCTGCTCTACGCTAATATTCTCATCAATCATCTCCTTCTCCCAAGCCCGGATCTGATTCGTGACCTCCCTCGACTTTTTCTTAACCGTCGTGCTTCCCTTGGTAGAGATAGGTCTAATACACATGTTCCATTTCTTTAGATTCTTCACCATTTGCCTAGAGAACGGAAAATCCCCCTCCCCTTCTAACCCGTTTCCTTCATGTTGGTCTCTGATTGCTAAAGAGGGAATATCTCCTAACTCTTCCTGAGGCTGAACCGGAATCATGGCTCTCTCTTCACCCACCATTAGATCCTGCGACTCATCTTCTCTAAAACACATGTAGAACTCAGAAGGAGGATCCTCCTTTTCAACAATGGGCTCTTCTACATCTTCCACACTACTAATGCTCAAGAAAGAAGCCTCTGAACCGATTTCTAACTCTTTTTCTACACTTTTCTCAGCTGGGTTTGTCGAGAAGATTTGCCCCCTTTTCATGGAAGGTTGGGAGTTGGAACCTTTCTCAAAAGCCACTGATTTCCCTTTCTTCTTTTTCTTTTTCGATTGAAGTCCAGGTTTCGGGGTGGGGTTCTCCTTGGGCAGAGCGTCTTTTTGGACTGTAGTCACCTGAGTGAGTCCCATGGGAGAGTTTTGATTATCCCTTGAATTACGACTAGAGCCTTCCTTGACCTCTATTTGAAAATTTGGATTGGCGCCCATCACATTACCCAAAATGGGAAGACAGGGGTACATGATGTTAACCGCTGGACAAAAGACCATCTTGCACACACCAAATGTCCACTGGGTTTGGGCCGTTGCCCGGCTCCGAACCAAAAAAACTCCTCGCCGCCTCCGGCGAGAATCCGCCATGTTTCCCGACCTCTTTTCCGATCAGAAGGTTATGGTTCTCAAAAGAAACTACATGGGCAACGAAAGTTTGGTCCCTATCTATCAGATGAACTTCCGAGGGAATGAACCCACAATAATTTCCTCGAACCTTTATAGCCACTTCCATACATTCAATAAGATTCGAGTTGGCCTGTGCGTAATCAATGAAGCCCCCAAACATATCCCCAATCGCTTTAAATGTGGTCAAGCTCCATAAATGCAGAGGAATGTTCCTAAATCTAATCCCCCCCCCCCCCCCACAAGAGGGAATAACGGAAGATTTTCCATGAATAATCGGGTTCCAATATTCAACTTTCACAGAGGACCGAAGGTAACCCATCCCCTGTTTGTCGTAAGCAGACGAGCCATATCTCTCGTGGGGCATTTAAGCAAGGCTTTGTTAGGAAGGAAGGGGTTAATAATGTATGTCTGTTGAGTTTGCTTATGGATTGTGTCAAGAATCCTCCCCCAGTCTTCATGAAAATCTCTTCTAGTGATGACAATAGTCTCATTCCAGTTTATACCACGAACTTCCGTCTCTCCAGCTTCCTGCGTCCATAGATCCTGGAAGATTTCGCGCTCTTCAAGCATCTACTGTGGGCTCCCCCGAGGGTTCCCCCTCAGGGCTTCACCGTTTTCCATAGATGATAACAGACTTTGAAATCGAGTTTTTTTAAAGTTGTAAAGCTTATACACAATACTTGTAAAGCTTCTCACTCATTTTCATGGAGGAAGGATTTGTAGAGGGAGGAAAGGAACAAAAAAAAAAGTATTTTTCCAATAAGTGTATTTTTTAATTTTTTTTAAAGTTCAAGATATTAATGAAACTAAAACCCAACGTTTTCCATCCAAAACTTAACGGAAGAGTATTTTTGGTATTTTTTTTAATATAACTTAGCCTTAAATTTAAAATTAAAAAAAAATGCTAGACAATATAGAATAAATAGTTAGTAAGAATCACCAAATTTTGTTAGTACATCAATATTTGGGGTGGGAGATTCAATCGAGGTTACATGTCAAGCTGAATCTAATTGAAAAAAAGCACTTTTATATAATTTTTTTTTTTATAATTAGATTAACGAAAATTTCTTTTATAATCTGGTCTTGAAGATCAATGACAAACGCAGCCATAGAAACCAACCTGTTCCTTGCCCACAGCCGATGGCATATCGTTCGGAGAAGCCATTGAGACTCTGAATCAAACAAAACCACAATCCCTAAACTCGATTACTCACCAGAAGGGAACAATTTTATTTAGAACTAATCGAAAAAACGACTCATACAAACTTACTTGAATGAATTGCCAACGCAAAATTTGAAGATCGCAGCTCTGTCTTGCAATGGGTTAGACAAATCCCGAGAAGTAATTGATGGAGGAAGCAAAACCTCGCTGCTAAATCCCTGGGACGATGCAATGGCAATAATTTAACAAAACTTTGATACTCTTATGTGGTGTAAGGTTGTCGAGCTATTCTGTTTTCATTGAACCGAAACCAATCCGGTTTTAACCATTTTTACGATCTTACTTGTGTTTCTTTGGATTTTGATTGTGAAAAGTCCTCAGTCGGTTTATGCAATGGCTCAAAGAAAGATGAAAGTGAGGAAGGATCACGTACCGTAATTTGCAGAGCAGAGATGTAGTCGGGACGGCGGCGGAGAGGGCGGCGAAGATGGCGGAAGGTGGCGAGGTGGGGAGGAGGACGGGTGGAGGAGAGTTAGGGCTTAGGGTTAAGCTGAAATCGGGGTTTGGGCTGGCCTGGGAGAATGCTAGGCAATTAGAACTTATAGTCCATTTGATTGTTGATTTGTAAAAATTGATCCATTTTGAAAATGTCTTATTTGAGGGCTCCTTGCTGATTTTTGTGATGTCATCAATCATGCAAAATGTCTATTCTAACCCTATATAAAAACTTTTATACCCATTAATTTTAAACCAACAAAAATTTAAAATTTCAACAAATTCTACCCAAGTTTACCCACTTTCATTTTTAAAAAACAACTAATTAATTTTTTTAACTATCAAAATACATCCATATACAATATATTCTTAATTTATTTTTTTTTTCAAATTTGTTAAAAAAAATTAAATTTTAAGTATAATAAAGAATCTTTTAATTATTCAACACATAAAAAAATATATATATAAAAAAAAAAAACAAAAAAAAAACAAAAAAAAAAAACAAGAAAGCAAGATCTGCAAACTGCCGCTTAATTTTATTAAAAAAAAATAAAATAAATAAAAAAAGTTAAGTTGAAGCCTGGCCGAAAGTGGCCAGGCAACGCTCCATGCATTCCCGACCGAATTTTGGCCGGGAATGCATGAATCCCGGCCGAGATTCATTATTTTCGGCCGAGATTCATTAATTTTGGTCGGATTTGTATGATTTTCGGCCAAAATTCGACCGGAAATGCATGAATCCTAGCATTTTTTATCGGGATTTACTAAATTCGGTATCAACATTCCCTTTTCTCTCTTTTCGAGTTTTTTTTCTTTTATTTTTCATCTTTTTAAAACCGCCTCTTGAAGAATTGAAACTTATGGGCCGGTTGCTGTCGAGCGTGAGGAAGAAGAAGGGAGCAACAATGGTCGAAATCGAGAGGAAGAGGAAAGTGTTAAGGGCAAGGCTATTTTGGTAATTGCAAGGTTGTAGGGTCCCCAAATAAGAGATTTTAAAATTGGGCCCATTTTTACAAATCAACAATCAAATGGGCCTATAAGTTCTAATTGCCCGAGAATGCTGGTAGCTTTTTTTTTTTTTAAGATTGATTTTAAAAGTTTTTGTACTTTACATTAATTATTTAAAATTTAAATATTCTTTTAATTTCTAATTCATCCAAGTTTAATGTTATAGTGATCCATTCAAATATAGTTCTAATGGTTAAATATTGGTTAGCTTTCTCAAAAAAAAAAAAAAGGTTAAATATTGGTTAATTATAGTTTAATTAAGTCAATCGTAATTAAAGTTTCATTCATTTAATAATTCAAACAATTCATATCTTGTCATAATTCACAAGTTTTCTAATAAAATTATTGATGTGCAAACAAGATGTGTGTGGATTCATGAATATTGAAATGAGACAAGAACAAAAATGCGGACCTCAGACTCTCCACCCATGTCCGTACAGCATACCGAAACTCCTCAAGTGTGTGATGCCAGATTATTCACGGATGCTGCAGTAGACTCTCGGCAAAATGGGGTCGGATATGGGGGCAATAGTCATTGGTAGGGATGGAAATATTTGTGCAGCATTGATGCAAATGGAACCCATGCCATACTCGCCTTTATTAGCTGAGGTCCATGCCATCATCCATGCCCTTAGACTTTTGCAACGCTTAAACTGTGCTACAACATGTGTCTATTCGGATTCCATCACGGCTATTAAGATGATCCGTGGAGAGTTGCAACTAACATCAGATGTGCATCATTGGATTGTTCAAATTAAAGAGATGAGTCTTTCATTTCAGGAAATATCTTTCAATCATGTCTTAGACAATGGAATAGAAGAGCTGACTACCTAGCTAAGGATGTTCTAATTAGTCGTCGTTTTAGGCTTTGGTTAGACAATTTTCCAAGTTGGCTTTTGTCGATGAGTAATTTTACTCATTGTAAATGTACTGGATTGTGTAATTGTTCGAGTTAATGAAATGATACAAGTTCTATTCAAACAAAAAAATAAATAATAATAATAAAATTTTCCAACATCGACATTTTAATATTAATATAAATATTATATTTATTTTAGATATAATGGTTAAAAGTAATAAATCATAGTATAATTAAACCATAATTCAAATAATTTATATCCATTTTCATAACTCTTCAAATTTATGTTTGCATAGAGATTTTTATAGACATTTACTTCTAAATATTGTAGTTTTTAGACTTGATGATTAAAAATTGTCAATTATAATCTAATTAAGCCACTCAAAGTTTCATTAATCAATTCAAACAATTTCTATCCATTTTCATGATTTCCATAGATATTTTTAAAGTTTCCATAAAATCTTTTTTTTTTTAGAAAAAAAAATCTAGACTTCTCACATTTCCTATTTTGAATATTTGGTTTAGGGGTAAAATTTCATTTTTTTTTTCCCTGAATTTTCTTATAAAGGGAAATTTTTCGTTTTTTAGTATCGAAAAATCTGTTATCTTTTATTCGGTTCGGTTCGGTTCGGCCAATATTTGGAAAACAAATATAAACCGAACCAACCAAACCAGCACGATCGAACCGAACCAGTAGCTTTAAAGAAAAAAGCCTAAACCGTATACTCTTCTTTTTTGTTTTTATGATCTCTCCCGCCCGCCTCTCCACAGCCTCCTTCCACGATTTCACCGTCTCCGCTCTCTCTGTTCTTCTACAGCTCGCCGGCCGGCAGAAATCTCCGTCTTCTCGCCCTCTCTTTCCATCTCTCTCGGTATTCAGTTCTCTCTCTCTCTACAGTCAGTTCATCCATTGACAAGTGGGCAATGCGCATGTTTATTGCCTTTTCCTTTAGTGTGTGTGTAGACTTCGGCTGGTCTTGTTGAATTTAGCATTGAAATTACTGATTTTTGTAGTTTTAGTTACGAAGAATCTAATGGAACCTGTATCGAAAGAGGGGTATTGCAAACCATCCGATTCTAGGTTACTCTGTGCACGTAATTTGGTTGTGATTAGGAATTTGTTAAGGTTTGGTGTGGTTGTTTTGGTTAGTTGATTTTAGAGTCTTTGGTGGTTTAATGAATTTTGGTTGGAATTTTTTTTTGAGTTATGTCCATTAGAAACTAAAGAATAGGGGATTGAATCCGAATTTTGTACAATAGTACCAGCCTAAAATGGGGGAATTATAAGATATGAAAGAGGCCTAATGCTGCATCCCCACAAAACTTGAAAACTGAACTTGATCCGGTATGGTTAGACTGTTCTTTCTATTTACTTCTTCCAAACAGTGCACTCCCCTAATGCGTGAGCTCAAGTATTAGTTATGATTCACAAAATCTAAATGAGTTAATGCGAAATGAGGAGGTGATGATACTATAGAAGTTAGCTTAAGATCTCTTAAGTTGTAAGGTTGGAGCAAATTTAATCATTTCAATTCATTCTGAAGTACTTTTACGATTTAAAACCCACATGTAAAAGTGATGCCTTGCATCGGAGTTCTCTTCTTCTCCTTACTATAAGCTTCTCTCAAATGCTCCCAATGAAACTAAACGTGATCCTCTAGCTCTAAATTCAAATACCTACGGTGTAAGAGAGTTTTTGTCAATTCTCCCCCACAGGTACACTTGATAGGAAAGAAAGAATGCAATGTAATGAGTGTATATTTATTGTTCCGTAGCACGCTCTAAAGATCTATTTACTTGGGGCCTAATACTTCTATGGCTTCTCCTATTAGCCCATGCCTCTTTTAAGAGTTATATCCGGATAAATAAAGTAAAGCTTATAAGGATAGTGTAGCCTCGAAGAAATAATCTTATCAAAAGTGTATTCTCTGAGCTACTTGTATGTATGTATTATAGATTAGAGTCAAGATGAGTGAATAACGTATGATGCTGCAAAAAGGCTTGTGGGATAATCAAGAATAATAAAAGTAGCATAGCTTATCATGTGCCTGCACCTGTGTTAACTCCCTAAGATTGATATTTCAATTCTTAGGAATTGGTGTAAAAGAGCTTTCAACTTCTTGGTTCTATTGGTTTTATAGAATTTTGGCTTATCATTTCTTTACGTCGTCAAATTTTAATTCTTAATTGAGATGCTGATTGTGTGATTTTTAAATTCTTTCTTTATAGCAATGGAACATGGATCCTTCACGGATGAGAGCAAATCAACATTCTCTATGGCTGATGAAGATCATACACTTGCAAACTCCATCAGATACACTTTGAATCAAGAGTAGGAACTCTTATCCAGTTATTCTTGAGTGAATATTTTGAACTGTTGAGAAGACGTGAAAGAATTTGCAGTTCTTGGACCATTTTATCATTATTCCAAAAATCATTGACTTCTATTAGTTTCATGACATCAAGAATTAATTAGGTCTTTGGATAACTCCTCAAGCATAAATTGATGAATTGTGTACACCCATTGCATGTGTGAATATAGGTTATTTCATTGTCCATTCAGAAGAGTTGTTTATATTGTTGTCATCGTTTTTCACCTATTCAAGCATGAGAAATCCACGGTTTTTTTCCCTTAAAAAACTAGTTTAGATTGTTGTTATTTTTTTGTAAATAATATCCGTTATACTTTTAAATAACTCGTAACATGATCTTGCAGTCCAAGAGTGACGTTCTGTGGGTACAGCATCCCTCATCCTTCAGATAACCGAGTTAATATCAGGGTCCAAACGACAGGTAAATGTTTTAGGTATTTTGATTCTGTAAAGTGTCAAATCAACTAATTTTTATCTTAGAATGTATCATATTATTACTCAGTAAACAATGTCAATAACCACGACTACATTGAACTAATTACAATTCAAAGGTTTAAGAACAAAACCATCATGGGTTGGTCCTAGTGGCCAATAAGGGCCATAGAAAAAATAAAAGGGCTTACAGGGAATAAGTTCAATCCATGATGACCACCTACCTGGAATCGTAAGTTGGTTCGAACACTCACTGATATAAAAAAAAATAATAAATAAAGTTTAAGAACAAAGAATCCTGCCAAACTCCGTAGAGTAGACTCTTAATGTAACCTTCCACATATGTGCATATCCTTTGAAATATAGGTTTGAATTGTGAAGTAAAACCTAACCAACCAAGAATAGATAGTGTCCAAAATGAATGGCCCTTCCCCAAAATTGAAGTTTTGGAAACCGATGCTGTGCTGTTGAAAGTAGCAAAAGCTATTATTATTGATTACTAGGGAAAAGCAAAGCACATGGAAATGGTAGGGGCAATAGCAACAGGAGGCTATTTGTTGAAGTGACTACGCATTGGCATTAGTAGTGATACTGATGAGGAATGGGTTTTGATGGAACATGGCAGGTGATCCAGCAAGAGAGGTTTTGAAAGATGCGTGTCAGAACTTGATGGTTGTGTGCCAGCATGTGAGGAACACATTCGACAAGGCTGTTCTTGATTTCAAACTCACCAAGCCTGTGGAAGACATTAATATCAAATAGAATTGGAGCTTTTCTTTTTTTTTTTTTTTTTTTTTGGGCTTGTAACTTTCTTTTTTGCTCCATCTAATATTGTAGTTTACAGATCATTTGAGTGAATCTTGTTTTACTTTTACTGTTAGTCTCAACTGATGCCCCTCTCAGGGATTTCTGGTTAAATATTAAATATTGTAAGATCTACGAGGAAAGTGAAGAAACACGTCAGATCAAATTTGATTATATGTCCTTTTAAGAGATATTTTACTCTCGTCAAACGCACATATATATCATGATCTATGAGTTTCTTTGGCAACTAAATGTAGAAGGATCATACGGTTGTTCCGTGAGATTAGTTGAGGTGTGCATAACCATAAAAAAGAGTTTGTTTGGAAGTTAGGTATAAAAAGAATTTTAATTTTATATCAAATAAATTATGAAGTATAATTTGATTCAAATTTATTATACATTTAAATGAGTATAAAGAAAAGAAATAAATTCAACTGCTAAAGCTGACTTTTGAAACAGTTTATGATTTTTTTTTTTTAAAAAAATGTGAACAGTTTTAAAATGTTAATTTATTTAACAGTTTCTACAAAAAGGTGTTATAACTTATAAAAGAACACACTGTCGTTAGCATATTTATTACTTGCAAAACCTATAACTTTTTGGGGGCAATTGCAAATTCCATTTGTATATTTTACCAATCGCATGCAAAATTTAACTAAATAATATAAAATATAGATCTAGCAGATAAGAAAAATTTTTGAAATTATTTTCAAAATAATGGAGTGTGATTTTATAATTATTCTTGATATTTTCTCTAAAAAATCCCATCAAGTCAGTCCTCCTCTCTTGTGCAGTTGCTCTTGTCAGAAAAAAAAAACATATTTTGAGCAACATAGATTTAGAGAGATGTACTTATATTTATTGAGCCCTATGCTTTCACCACACTACAACTCAGAAATGCCTAATGAAACCAGCCTCATCAAAATCGACAAAACAAAACAAAAGTGTAAATATATACACAAAAGCCTAAAGAACCCAAATTTTCATTCTTCATTAATTTTCTTCCTCCAGTAGGTGTAGGTGATCTTCCTAAATCCTATGACATTAACTTGAAGTGAAAAAGCCAGGACATTGCAAATGCAAGGAGCATGCAAGCAAGCAGAAAGTTCATAATGCGGCGACCGTGAAAGATCGTTCGAGTCTCGACGAGAGTCAGGGGCGCCGTTGGAGCTGAGGAGGCTACTGCAGCCGCAACCCCGTTGCTTGGTTCATTTATTTGCTGACTTGCAACGTTCTGTGCAGTTGCCCCACATATCTCACAAATTCTGCCAGAAAAGATCATATTGCTTGTCAAGTTACTAGTCATAACAACAAGGTCATCTAGCATAAGGATTTGATATACACCAACCAGCAAAAAAATCTGAACATGGTCGGTTGAACGTTCCTATCTAGAGAGTTAATCGATCTACGACTCCTTCAAGATATATAGAAAATAGTTCTATGATCGAGCAAAGTCGTGCTCGAACAAAAAATCGAATACATATAGAGTCCCTTAAGTTTTACACCTGTTTTCGGCTGATGAACCAACCATCAGCAACCTTGCAATATGAAAATACATTAACTTAATAACAATATATTAATTCTCACAGACAAGATCTAGTTGTGATTTAAGGTTTCTAACTAGAATTCTAATTAATCTGCCCAATTCCCAACTGTCAGAAAAAAGGTCACATGTATCTGATCTATGTTATCAAAAAGGAGATGAAACAGATTAGCTAAGGACAAGTTTGTAAGTTCAACTTCGACACATGGAAATTTGTAGGAACTTTAAGTGTGACACCTTCATATTATTGAAGTAGAGGAAAAAAAATGAGATATTCAACTTGATACTGACCAAAGCTAAATTTGAAAAACTTAGAAGTCAGAACAGATAGAATCCACCAGAATTGAGTTGATTACTTCTCAAGTACTGTTAAGAAAACCAATTACTGTCTGCAGAAGATCTGACTCAAGTTTTGTAGTCATAATGAATCAAAAGAATAGAAGTATTTGGGGGGGATTCATGGCAGAAGACTGAAGTGAATTGTTGCTCAAAACAAGAAACAGAGGAGATTTTAAGTTCATTGCCCTAGAAAAACAGTCTTCTTATCTTTTAGAAGCTAAGATTTTCGATGTGTTTCAGATTGAACTTCTTGCAAGAGCTAAGCTAATTCAAGTCTAGGCAAAACTACATCAAAACCACTGACGATCAAAAGATTCAAAGTATTGAAGAGAGATAGAGAAACAAAAGTAAGAACTGGGTTTTAAAAGGGGATGAAATCTGATGGAAAAATGGAAGTTCAACAGAGTAATTACTTACGTATTTCCCTTGATTTTGAACCAAGTCTCAGCACATTGCTTGTGGGCAGTACCCAAATCACCTCGACAGCAACAACCAAGCTGAATTGGAGTATCAGAATTATCTCTTCCTCCACCGTTTTCCAGCTCCAAGTGACAAATTCTGCAATCTCTTTCAATCTTCCCCAAATGCACCTTCACCTCCAAATCCCCGCTCTCCAAATCCACCTCCGACGAGCTCTCCGAGATGAAATGGCCCATCTCAGCGTCCGGAACGCCCTCTATCTCGCCGGAAAACCGGCCCTCGCCGTGAGATCCCCAAGCCGTGGAGTCGAAAACCGAGTGCCACGACTGGTCGTCGGAGTCATCAAGTACCGACACGTCGCTGCCGCTATCAGCTGCTGAACGAGCATCGCGAAATGGCAGAGAACTGAGATTTGCAGGGTCTGGGTCACCACGGGGAGCTTCAACCGCCGACATCCTGCGAAACCCAGATGGGGAAATGGCATTCGAGTGGCGAAAACCAAAAGATATGTATTAAGAAACAGTGCAGGAAAGCATGGCGGTCCCAGCAAGATGAAAAGATTAAGGAACCGAAACCCTTTCTACTCGTAATCATGAACAGATTCCATTCAAAATTTTCAGAATGTACAACACGAAATCAAAATCCAGAAGAAATACCACAAACAAGAATGTGAAAAATTCATAACACCCAGCAAATCAAAAGCTCAGCCCCCATAGAATCTTCCCTTTTAACCATGAGATTAGTGTCTGATGAAAACCCTTTGGAGTTGCATTAAGAGAGAGAGAGAGAGAGAGAGCAAACGTGGGGTTATGGGTTTTTGTCTGTTTGTTGATTTGTTGGTTTTCTCTCAGTCTCTCTCTCTCTCTATCGAAGATCAAAGGATAATATCAGGTTCGTCTCTCGCAAACAAATACAGACACACAGTGAAACTCTTTTTCGGCGTGTCAGTTTCGATTGCTGAAGATCGAAGAGAAAAGAAAATTAAAAAAATGAAAATGAAAAGAAAAAAGTGTGACAAGAACAGTGATGGTTGAAGGAGACGCAAAAGAGGAAAGGGATGCAAGAGACAGAATTTGCAGCCTTTTCCGATCATTTAAGGATCATGAATCTACAGTCTCCTTTCTTAATAGTTACCCTTACTCCCAATCTCTGTTTCCCAAAAAGAAAAGAGAGAAAAAATCTTAGAGAAACTGTCTAGATTAATACTAGATATAATTTAATTTCGACTAAAAAAACAATTTAGTCTTATGAACTTTACTTTATACCAATAGGGTATCCAAAATTTAAAATTTGAAACAATTTAATCCATAAATTTAAGGGAAAAATACACTTTTGGTCCCTGAGGTTTGGGTTAAGTGACACTTTGGTCCCTGAGTTTTCAAACTCAACAAAAATACCTCTGAGGTTTGAGATAAGGAGCATTTTGGTCGTAAATTTTTCTGTTAATTTCTAACGGTTGCTGACGTGGCACTATTATTTTAATATAATTTTTTTTTATTTTAAAATAAAAATAAATAAAAAACAATAAAAAATATTATTATTTTAATTATTTTAAAAACTAAACCCTAACCCTCTTCTTCATCCTCTTCTCTCACCCCTCCATCTTCTTCCTCTAGCAGCTGCGCCGCCCACATGCCGTCGCCGGCGGCGACTTTTTTTTTTTTTTTTTTTCCTCCTCTTCTTCTTCTCCTTCCTCAAAGCTTCAGCTGCTGTTTTTAAAAAAAAAAATGAAAGAGAAAGGAGGAGGGAGGGGTCCTCCCTCCTCCGTTCCGGTGCCGGAAAACGGACCCTCCCTCCTCCCTCCTTTCTCTTTCATTTTTTTTTAAAAAACAGCAGCTGAAGCTTTGAGGAAGGAGAAGAAGAAGAGAAGAAAAAAAAAAAAAAAAAAAAGTCGCCGCCGGCGAGCGGCGGCCGGCGACGGCATGTGGGCGGCGCAGCTGCTGGAGGAAGAAGATGGAGGGGTGAGAGAAGAGGATGAAGAAGAGGGTTAGGGTTTAGTTTTTGAAATAATTAAAATAATAATATTTTTTATTGTTTTTTATTTTAAAATAAACAAAAATAATTTTTTATATTAAAATAATAGTGCCACGTCAGCAACCGTTAGAAATTAACAGAAAAATTAACGGCAGAGACCAAAATGCTCCTTATCTCAAACCTCAGGGGTATTTTTGTTGAGTTTGAAAACTCAGGGACCAAAGTGTCACTTAACCCAAACCTCAGGGACCAAAAGTGTATTTTTCCCTAAATTTAATTATGTAACAATCTAGTTTGTAACAAAATTAAGTGTCAAGTTTTATTATATAACTTAAGCTTATAAACACATTTGATCCCTAGTCTACATATGTAAGAAATCTCATTAAATCTTAACAATATTTTACATGATAGGGTCGAAATCAATTGTTACGAACTAAAACTCAAAGACTAAAATATTACAAAAGTAAAAATACACAGACTAAATCATTACAAACTAAAGTTCAAGGATTAAATTTTTACTTCCACAAAAGTTGATGACATAAGTGTTTTTTAACTCAATCTTTTTCATGATAAGGACGATTTTTTTTTTTTTTTTTTTAACGTACAAGGACTAAATTTGTTAGATACTAAAACTCAAAAGACTAAACATTACAAAATTGAAAGCACATGGATTAAATTGTTCCAAACTAATGTTCAAGGATTAAATTGTTACTTCCATTAAAATTCAAGACCATTAAATTTATATTTTCTATTCAAGAATTTAAAATTCATTTATTAAATTATTAAATTCAGACAATAATCCATATGATTTATGTATAATATAAGTGTGTGGATAAATCTGGTCCCCTCAAGGCAGTTGTATACAGTAATACCAATACCACTACTACCAATACAACACACTCATCACGTGAGACGTAGAGCCACATTAATATATATATATTTTGAAACACACATTAATATATTTGAACCAGGAAGTCAATGAAGGGCATACCAAGATAATTCAGCTAAAAAATGACATGAACAAAAGCTATCCTACCATAAACATAAACAACTCTTCTTGACTGTCTTCATTAACTTTTTTTTAATACATAAAAAAAATTTTGCCCCACCCCAACCATCCATCTTTGTACTTTCAACAAAGCTTAAATTGACATCTATCGTCGTTAGTTTATAAATTTTGAAAATAGGTTCACATGGTGTGTTTTCTTGTAGGGAAGTTATTATTAATTTTTAATCGATTTCAATCAAAATTATCAATCTTGCATCAATGGGCATTAGAGTAGAGAGTCTCATGTTCAAGTTCTTTTGGGTTCACTTTTAGAAGGGAGATTTTTGTAAAGAGATAAAAGAATGATGCCAGATGTATATTCACACATGGGAATGAACCTATTGAGATTCTTTCCCTCTCACTTCATGGGTGTGCCTAAAAAAGATGGTGCTAAAATAAAGTGGCTTTGGAGAGTGTTCTTGATTTGGTCTTAGGTAGTGAAGCATACGTCAGACGTTTTTCCTAAGAACTATGATTTTTCAAAGAATAATAAATAGTTACACATCACATTATATTAACCTAAACTAAAGATGTAATAGTTGGGACCAAATATGAGGTTTAGTGAAAATTGAGACTTAAAAAAAAATAAATTAAAGACCTCAAGTGAAAAGTAGGGAAGAGGAAAGATAAATAAGGTTAAATAACATTATTAACTCCCTAACCTTGGTAAAAGTGACAATTTAATCCCTAAACTTTAATTTGTAAACTTTACTTGAATATTACAACAATTTAGTTTCTAAACTTTAGCATGTAACAAAGCCCATGTACTTTTAAAACAATTTAATTCCTACCGAGAAAATTTTCATCAAAATTAAGTGTCGATTTATATTATCTAACATTTTAGCCCCCATTTGATAACCATTTGGTTTTCGGTTTTTGGTTTTTGAAAATTAAGCTTAAAAACACTACTTCAACCATTAAGTTTCTTAGTTTTGTTATACACCTTCTTCCGTGTTTTCAAAAACCAAACTAAGTTTTGAAAACTAAAAAAAAAGTAGTTGTCAAAAACTTGTTTTTGTTTATGGAATTTGGCTAGGAATTCAAATGTGCCCTTAACAAGGATGAAAACCATGGTAAGGAAATTGAAGGAAAACAAGCTTAGTTTTCAAAAACCAAAAACCAAATGGTTATCAAAGAGGACCTTAGTCTTTGTAGTTTATAAACACAATTGATCTCTAATCAATTTATCAATCAATATAGGTAAGAAAGCCCATTAAATCTTAGCAATATTTTTAAAATAAGGATTATATCATTACAAATTTCAAGTATATAGACTAAATCGTTACATACTAAAGTTTAAAGGACTAAATTATTACAAAATTGAAAATATAAGGTCTAAATTGTTGCTTTCATAGGGTTCGTGGTTTTTAACCAATAAATAAACTATATTTAAACCTTAAAAGTAACATTAAATAATATGATTGATTAGAACGTTTCTAAATCATGGTGATTCACAATTTTAAAAAAGATGTTACCTAGATTTAGAAAAATCATTAAAATAAAATAAAATGTAAAAAAAAAAAAACATTTTTTAGTTAGAGAAAGATATAGGTGCTCTGCATAGGTGAATGGCGAGGCCTACTTGAACAAGTATTGGCAAATCTTTTGTGCATCAAGTAGTACGAGGAAGAACTCAGGGCGTGTTTGGGAGAAGTTAGTGCTTGTTTATTAGTGTGCAGTCGTTGAAAGCAACTCAAGAAAGGGCTAAATAGTGGATAAGATGGCAACCTTGCTATCAATGAAAAGCAATAGTTGTACAAAGGCCCATGTGCCATGAAGAGAAAAAAAAGTTGAGCCACAAAAAATCCAAAGAATCTACTTAGAAGTTGGGACAAAAGGACTCTTTATATTTCTATAACGGTATGATATTGCTCACTTTAGACTTAAACCCGCATGATTTTTACTTTTCATCTAAAAGACTTCTCGTGCCTTTACCGATCTTTTCCACTTTTAGCCCATGTGGGACCATGTTTGCATTCTTAAACCAACCTTAATACAGCCGCTAAGTGCAAGAAGAAGTCTTTCAAGTGCGGAATATCTAGAATGTCAATGCTAGTTTAGAAACAAGAGGTGGCCCAAAAGACGTGTGCTTGCTTGAAAAGGGTGCAAAAATAGGAATATTGAGCATGAGACCTTGAACCAAGTACAAAAAGTAGGGATTCAAGACTGCTATTGTTGAGGAGATTCGAACCACAGACCTCTTGGTTATTAGAACTGTATACCAGTTGAGCTATGTTCAGGTTGGCAAGACTGCCACTTAGGTTAATGAGAATGAATTAAGTTATTTGACGAGCCTAATTGTTAGTTTCACAAAAGAACAAGTTACAAGTGGCTTGAATCTGCCCAAGGGAGTCACATTTGGCTGTAAAGTGAAAGGAACAGAAGTACACAATGAACCTATAGCCCGAAGCAGTATTTGCCACACTGACGGCTTGAGAAAAGTAAGCTGGAAAGGATGCCAACAAGAATCAAGCTAAAAGTAGCAATATTATGTTCCTAAAATAGAGAAGGCACCACCGAAAGAGTGATAAAAAGTAGACTGGCAAACCTTATCCTGTAAAGGGGCATCATATCAAGTAGCTAAAGGTTCAAATAAGTCCAAGCAGAGGATTGATAAAAGTTCGATTGAATGGATCTTGGGCCAAATCCAGGATTGGTGCACAAGTCGGTCCATAAAAGGAGACAGTTTCATAATCAGTGTGCAAGTCCAAGTAACTAATATTCATTAGAAACACAAACAGTGGGTTAAATAGTGAAGATGGATTGCACCCTCACCAGAAATAGCAAACAAGAAGCAAACAACATGCAAGTTGTCCAATAAGTCAAGGCCAAAATGAAGTAGCCTGATACAGCCAAATAGTACAATGCATTAGAAACTCAAGCAATGCATAGAATTTATATCATTCTCTAAAAAAATTATACAAGTTGTTTGAAAAAAAATGGATTTTGCTGAAAGTAAAAGAGGAAGTTGAGAAAGATAAATGATACATCAGTCCATTGAATTAAAGCACTTGATTATTTTAGAGAGATATATTAGATCTACATTGATGCCTCAAGATAAATGCATATATTAAAAGCATATATAAATTTTATTATGTTAGATAATTCAATTAGATTTAAATATCATTCAAATTAAATTTTTCTTGAAATATTACAAAAAAAATTATAGAACGGTACTTGTCATATTGTTCTTAAATTATAGCTCTGATAAATATATCTAGTTACCATTTTAACTACTTTCAAATAACATAATATTTAACAAATGAATTTTGTATGATTTAGGAAATAAACAAACATTTGAAGAGACAAGAATAGGAATATTGAAAAGGAAATAGACGGTTAAAAAAGTATATTAGTCTTTACAACACTATTTAAATCCTATTTCTTTTCTAGGTTCTATCAAAATCCTTTTATTTTCAATGGAAGTGAAGCACTTTTCTTGACTTGGTGTTTCATTGGAGAAGTGTCTATCATTGTTTATGATGATATCTCGGTTGATCTTCAGATTTTTCAACGTCTTCACGTTTCCAGTTGACCATCTAAAGCACCCTGCATTTGGAGATTATTTGATATCCACCTTCCCTCCGAATTGACTTTATATTAACATGAATGGAGCTACATTTAGTAATCCATGTCTTCATTTGTAGGTCCCTTAGCTTTATGGTAGAGGTTTGTTGGAGGTTGCTTTGCTAACCCTTCAAATATTTGTTTCGGTTTTGAACCCAATTTAATTGCTAGTTGCTACTATTCACATAATTACTTTATCTTCGACCTTTGATTGACGATACATATAGCTAGAGAGTGATTCTATTTATTTTGTCATTATCCTTTGCTTGTGATCTTGTGAAGCTCTTAAGCATTGATGCTCGGTTGAGAATGAATATTTATGTTTGCTTTTTCAAATGGAGTTTGTTGTTGCTCATATTTTAGAAGGTAATTGTCTTATTGATTGGCTTGTATAGGAGCCTGAATTTGACTTCCCACATTTGGTGATGGTCTTCTCCAACCTTCTACGATTCTTTTGTGTTAAATGATATTTTTTGTACTCTTTTTTAAGTTTTCTTGACTTGTTCTTTTCTCTATTTAATAGCATATTAAGGCGCATTATGTCGATCTAATTGGGTTATCCTAGTACGTCTACTGACGTTTGTCGCAACTACCCAGTAACTTAGAAGAAAGAAGAAACCTAAGCACCCATTTTTTTGGTTAAGGTTTAACATTTAGATTTGGAAATCAAAAGGATTAAATAAGAAAATGAGATACCTGCATTGCAGCAGTGCCTACATCATGTCGCATTCCACATCTTTTTTGGGTCAGCTCAAACACTGTCAAAACATCATATCTTTTTTCAAGATACGCCGGGAGTGAAAAGAGATTATAGCAAGTTTTCTCTTGAGTAGGCCAAAAAGTGGTAACCACTCCAAGCATAGTTGCAAATGCTAAATGATCTAATGTTGTCCTAAGTTCCATGAAAGGCACGACAAAAAGAATATAAATCCAATCACGTCTCTCTTTAGTTGGTATGAAACAAAAAGATTATTACCAGCAAGCTTTTCTCCACTTCACGGTGAAGGGTGGGGCAGGTGGTATCAGGTTCGTTTTACCAGCAAGGTCTGCATGCACAAATGAAACGACTGATATAGCATCTGCTTCACCCTGCAGAGAATGTAAATTGGCTAAGGAAACCAATAACTCCAAAAGATATCAGAGTTAACACATTTGCAAATACATTGTTTGTGGAAGTGAGAACCATCCAATGAGATTATTTTCCAATAAGGATCTCCAATTGTACAGACTCAAAAGTGCCTTTTCACCGAAGATAGTGTTAGGTACCCGAACACAGAGAACACGAAATACTAATATATTGCAATATCGAATCGAAACTACAATATAACTATAGCCTTTCAAGAGGGTTGTCTCCCCCTAAAGTCCCACAATGAACAATACCACAAAAACCATCCCCCCTCAAAGAACCTAACACCCCTATTTATAAACAAAACACCACCATTAATTACTATTATGCCCTTACTAATATTCTACCACTATTTCTAATACATCACTAATACATCCCTACTAGTATCCTCACAGATAGCAAAGAAAGTGGGGAGACAAAATAGAGAAAGCTCTACCATTTCCTATTCCAAATAAAAAGGCTATAAGGAATTCAACCTTACCCTCTAGTAAGAAGCTTCGTGGGTTGGCCTAGTGGTAGTGGTGGGTTGGTCTAGAGAAAGAGCTATGTAAATAATAAAGGATTGAGAAAGAATGAGTTCATGGTAGTCATTTTCTTAATATTTAACATCTTACAAGTTACCTTGGCAACCAAATATAGTAAGATTAGACAATTGTCCTATGAGAATAGTTGAGGTGCATACAAGGTGGCCCTGACACTCACGGATAGAACAAATAAAATAATTTTTTTTTAAAAAAAATAAAAGCCTCTTCAACCCGTGTGAATCAGTATACATGAAGAGTTGTTCTTTCATATTGAGTTGATTCTACTCTCCAATCTTATGCGTATGAACAATAAAAAAATAAAGCCTGGGGCAACTATCCGACAATCCCACTTTCAAGATAATTTTATAATTGTTCTACTCATATGGCAGAGGGTATGCTGTGGCAGAGAATGTAAATTGGCTAAGGAAACCACTAACTCCAAAAATATCACAATTAACACGTTTGCAAATCATTGTTTGAGGAAGTGGGAACCATCCAGTGTGATTATCTTGCAATTAAGGGTCTCCCTATACCTGTGGCAGAGAAAGTGAATTGGCTAACACAATCCCTAACTCCAAAGATATCACAAGGAACGCATTTGCAAATTCATTGTTTGTGGAAGTGGGAACTATCCAACGTAATTAAGGATCTCCAACTGTACAGACTCAAAAGTGCCTATTCACCAAAGATAGCAAAGAAAGTAGGAAGACAAAATAGAGAAAGCGCTACCATTTCCTATTCCAAATACTAAGGCTATAATGAATTCAGCATTACCCACTAGTAAGAAGCTCTACAACCCGTGTGAATCCATATCGGTATACATGAAGTGTCATCCTTTCATATTGAGTTGAGATTCTATACTCCAATCTTATGCGTTTAATGAATAAGTAAATAAAACCTGGTGCAATGATCGGACGTTTCCACTATCAAGATAATTCTTTTATTGTTCTTTTACTAAGAACCGATGACATATCTAATGCTCAACTCAGAGTTGATTATCCAAATGGATTCAGATTATTAGTAACAACATAAGCGAAGACTTTGGTAAGAGAACCTTACGGTTACCTGTAGCCTATAATTTAAATTTACGATAAAATGAGGTTAATTCACTTCCTGAACAATTTTAAGTCATGCTCTAATGAAAGCTTTTGCCCCGACGATAATATATTCCTTTCAAGACACAATTCAATGTTGATTTCCAGGGAACCTTACATGCCAGTAGGATTGTTGCTGGTGTATAATACAAGTCCTCTTCGACAGTCGTACTTCCTCCACCATCGAGAATATACCGGGCTTCAACCTTCATGATTACTGAAGGAACGAATTTCCTCATATGATTCAACTGTTTCATAAAAGAACAGCAAAAACAGATCAAATGAGAAGAAGATATCGGCTAAAAATTCCGTTGGTATAAGTAATTGAAATCTTGATTCCATTCCCATAATCGCCAGCCATATCGATGAGCATTTGGTCCTACACAATCGAAATCATGAATTCGACGACCGACAAGACGAGAAAACTATAAAAATATTATACCGGCATTTTCTTTCAAGCCAAACAGAGAGACAGTGAAGAAATGGCGATCAAGAAGATCGAGAGTTTTGGCCCTAGAAGCAGCATTCACCGCATCCTCACAGCTTGTGCTTGTGTACATGCATTTCAATGAACAATTCTTTGAATCGCTTATTGTCCATCGCAAATTCATGGAGAAAATACAGAGATTTGAACTTCAAAGCTCAAAGCGAACTCTCTGAAATCTAGCTCATCGCTACCGTTGGACCTCGAGTGACGCGACCTTCGCAGAGATCTTCATGACACTGCACAGTGTGCACACCGCCGCTCCACCGAAAGACCGATATGCTTCTACATTCTATGTTTTGGTTCCTTAATTGAAAAATTCCAAGACTCAGATGTTTAAATCTCTCATTTTTTTAATGTTGATGTAATAAAAATAATAATAATAAATAATTGAGATGAGAGATTCAAACCTCTAACCCCATCGAGGATACCTATTAATTACCACTGAGCGTTTTGGCTCTGTTCAACTCTAATTTGTAACGATTTAGTTAATGTATTTTCAATTTTGTAATAATTTAGTCTCTATATTTTCAAATTTGTAATATTTTAATCATTGTCGCAAAAAATTCATCAAAATTAAATGTAGATTTTTATTATTTAATGATAAACTTTGTAGATTATAAATATACTAGGTGCCAAATTAGTTTATTAATCTATCTATATAAGAAATTTGATTAAATCTTTACCTTTCACTATAGGAGCTAAATTGTTACAATTTTGAAAGTATCGGAACTAAACTGTTACTTATTAAAGTTTAGAAACTAAATTGTTACAAAATTGAAAGTATACAAATTGTTACAAATCAAAGTTCAATAACTAAATTGTTACTTTCATTCAAGTTTAGAGAATGATTTTTAATTTTAATTTTAATTAATTTTAATTAATTTTATTTTTTTTGCAAAAAGGATTTTCTTTTTCTTGAAAAGAATAAACATATTAGGTTGTATTTTGAATTAACTTTCCATTTAATCTTTAGATTTTAAAATAGTACACGTTTACCTCTATTATATTATTATTAGGGCAAATTGCAAAAACCACCCCTCAAGTATGATGTTTGTAACAATTACACCCTTAAAGTTTCAATTGTAAAAATTAAACCCTCCAACTTTCAAAAGTGTAAAAATTAAAACCCTAAACTTTTGAATGTTAAAATTAAACCCCCAATCTATCAAAAATGTAAAAATTGAGTCTATTTCATATTTCTCCTTCTCTCCCCTCTTTCCTCTCTCTTCTTTCTCTCTCTACCTCTTCATCCCTTCCATCACCCACTCTCTCTCTCTACTTTCTCCCTCTAACTATCCCTCTTTCCTTCTCTCTGCAATTTGAACATCCTCTCTCTCTATTCTCCCTCTACCTCTCCATCATTTCTTCTTTCTCTCAAATTGATTGAATTAAGAGACTGAAATTCGTGGCTGATGAATTAGACTCAATTAACTGCGAAAATCAAGGAGATACAGTGGAATGAGAAGGAAAATTAGTTAGTAGAAACGGGACGAGAGATCTCATTAAAATAGCTGGAAATCTACAAAGTTTTGTCGTTAGAACTCAAACAAATATATTTACAAAAAGAAAATTGCAGTAATAAGTGAAGATCAGATGCAAGTTTCATAATTTTGAGAGAGAGAGAGATGACATCCTGGAAAGCCATTGTAGGGTCATCAAAAAAGAATTCATAATAAATAATCAAATTCACTAAAGAAAGCACAAGGGCTAAAACACGAATCCTTTCTAAAAGCCCGCCAATCAGAAACAAAATCTTGGAAACTTGAGTTGAAAAAACAGAGATTAACTACTAAAATGCTTGTTTGAGTTGCCTTTCACTGAATTATACATTCTAAAAACTGTAACATAACATGTAAGGTTTCACATTTATTTAGTTTTCTTGTCATCTTCTTTTATGGCATTCGCATTCGTTGCTTCGGCTCCTTGATTTTCTTCACCAGCCACGAATAGAGAGAGAATAGAGTCTAATTGCAGAGAGAGGGAGAAAGAAGAAAGGATGGAGAGGTAGAGGGAGAATAGAGAGAGAGGATGTTCAAATTGCAGAGAGAAGGAAGGAGGGATAGTTAGAGGGAGAAAGTAGAGAGAGAGAGAGGGTGATGGAAGGGATGAAGAGATAGAGAGAGAAAGAAGAGAGAGGAAAGAGGGGAGAGAAGGAGAAATATGAAATAGACTCAATTTTTATATTTTTTATAGACTGGGGGTTTAATTTTAACATTCAAAAGTTTAGGAATTTAATTTTTACATTTTTGAAAGTTGGAGGGTTTAATTTTTACAATTGAAACTTTAAGGGTGTAATTGTTACAAACACCATACTTGAGGGGTGGTTTTTGCAATTTGCCCTTATTATTATTATGAGTTCGAGAAAAATTATTGTTATTATTATTATTTGCTAATAGTTACTTTTTATCCTAACGAATTCATTTGAGACATGAGCAAATTCATGTCAGCTAAGTGATATTTGTGAGTGTTCAGGTAGTGTATAGGGAAGTATTCTAACACAACAACATGCTATATTTGGTTGTCAAGATAACTTGGATATTAAATTCTAGATAAGTGATCATCATAAGTTCTCTTTATTTTCGATTTGAATTTGCAGGTGGTCTTTCAACTTGAAAAATCATACAACTACTTTGGACATGTTTGGAAATGATTTTATAAATAGTAACTTTAGCACAATTGATTTGTTTATAATTGATTTATTATAAGTGGTTTTTATATAATCATTTTAATGTTTGATTTTACACAAAAATTAGCGCTTGTAGCTCAGTGGATAGAGTGTCTGTTTCCTAAGCAGAAAGTCGTAGGTTCGACCCCTACCTGGCGCAGTTTTTTAATTTTGTACTAAAAAAATATTTGATTTTACACTTTTAATAGTGATTTTGAATGACAAAGGCCATGTTTGAGAGGTGATTTTAGAATAAGTGTTTTAAGCTAAGTGATACTTCTAAAATCACTTTCTCATCATTGCCAAATATCACAATTTTGAAAGAAAAATGATTTTGGACATGTCATGAGTGATTATGGTCATTTCAAAACCACTCCCAAACATGTCCTTATTTGTTTCTCATATCTTCACTATTGCCTTAAGGAATTATTATAGCGAGTGGGCCAAAAGGCGATCGGCACAATGATTAGTAACCCTAACAAATTTTAACTAAGAAGTTGATAAGTCCATTTAATTTTAACTTATATTGTTTATTATAAATGTGACAAGTTAACTTAAACATAGTTCAACTTCTTAAGGTATATATGCTCGGTTAGGAGATAATGAAGAAATAATAATTTGAAACTCCACTTCTACATATTATTGAACTCAAAAACAAAAAGGTGATGTGACAAGAAAAATAATAAAATTTTCTGCCTCCAACTCATTCTCTCCCCCCTATCCAACCACCTCACCCACCCCATCTTCCTTTTTCCCCTACCCACATCGACCACCGACCATTGGTTGCCTCCATACTTTTTTGTTGCCAAACAAGCAAGAACCATTTTTTACTGTCAACATGAGTATAGTTCAACCGTATAAAGTTGTATTAGTGACCAAGAGTTATGTGGTTCAAATTCCCTTAACCCCACATGTTGTAAAAAAAACAACCATTTTGCACTCTTTTATGGTCAATTGCCTTCTTTTTCCCCAAGACTAAAGCTCTTTAAAAAGAGGTTTTTTTTTTTTTTTTTTTTTTAGTTAAATTACATGTTTAGTCCTTGAATCTTAAAAAGTTTCAAATACATCTTCAAACTTTCAATTTGGTTTCCAATAGGTCATTGAACTTTAAAAAGTATCCAATAGGTCATTAAACTTTCATGGTAATAAATTATAATACATTTTTATTTCTTTTTTTTCTTTCTTCTTCTTCTTCAACCCCCTCACCACCAACCTCCTCCTTTTTCTTCAATACTCCCACCACCAACCTGCCGTCGGCGGCCGGCCGCCGCCGCCAGCAACAATTTTTTTTCTTCTTTTCTCCTTTTTTTTTTTTTTCTTGCTTTCTTGCTTTCTTTTTTTTTTTAACAAAAAAGAGGGAGGGGGAGGAGGGACCTCCCTCCTTCTATCATCGGCGCTGGAAAGGAGGGAGGAGGGAGCTCCCTCCTCCTTTCTCCTCCATTTCTGACGTGAAATAGAGGACTCCTTCTCCCTTTCTGGCACCGGAGACGGGAGGAGGTAGCTCCCTCCTCCCTCTCCCTCTTTTTTGTTAAAAAAATAAGAAAGGAAGAAATAGGGAAAGAAAATAAGAGAGAAAGGAGAAGAAGAAAAAAAATTGTTGCAGCAGCAGCGGCCGGTCGATGGTAGAAGTATTGAAGAAGAAAAAGAAGAAAAAAGAAATAAAAATATATTAAAAATTAATTTTTTTTATTTTATTTTAAAAAATGAAAAAAAAATTAATAAAAAAAAATAGGTGTCACGTCAGCAGTCTGTTAAAATCTAACGGAAAAATGGATGGAGGAACTAAAATGAAACGAAATCCAAACCTCAGGAGCTAAATTGTCGAGTTTGAAAACTAGAGACCAAAATTAAACCTAACCCAAACTTCAGGGACCAAAAGTGTATTTTTCCCAAAATTCTTTTATATCTATGATGACTTATAAAACTATTATCAACATTATTGTACAGTGATTTTAAATTTTCAAAACCATATTTTTAAAAACTAATTAACCAACACATTTACTTTTTAGTCTTAAAATTTTAAAACATTTTTTAAAACCAACTTCCAAACAACTTCTTATGTTCTCTGTAAGGCTAGAGACTATGACAACATGGGCTCATTCTAATCAATGTAATGTATGCACTGCAAAGTTCTAATGATTCAAGATTCAAGCAAATGCCACAAGAAGATTGCCTTCAACTCATCAATAAATTAGGCAACAGATAATCAACATCCCTCCCTACCAGCATAAATATTACTCATACATTCTCACGCTACAACAAATGCACTAGACGAACCTGTGAAATGTCGAATCGATCCTAAGAGACGTTTTGCTGCACCAAAATGTCTGATTCTGTAGACACCCGACACTGCAGTCTGCGGTATTCTCCACTCTATGGTTGCAGAACTTTCAGGACTTAGTCGAAAAGGTCTCGACCACTTAAAGCGCAAGCAGAAGTCGTCGTCGTCGTAAGCTGGAACCCAAGTATCCTTCTTCTGGAGGATTTCGACGAGAGCAAATGTACCTTCAGTCATCAGATCATTTCGAGGGCATCCCGACCAGAAGGTTACTGTCACCAAGTCACCTCTCTTGAAGGTGGAGTTAAGGGGAACATCGGATTTCACATCCCCGAAACTCACTCCGGGCGGGGTCGCATCCATGATAACTGGTGTAAGCAGGCTTATTTGCCTAGCAAGGAGATCAGGGGGCTGTGGCCCTGGCTCAACAGGCCTGCCATCAATGAGTGATTGGGCAAGCTTCTTGAACTCTTGTATGTAGGCACTCAATGTGTGTGGACCATATAATGTTGAGGCACCCTGAGAACCAAGATATCAATTGCCAAAATGAAGTAAAGATTTCATTAACTCTCAAGTTTATTCTAATTTGACCCCTCAACTCAAAATGTCTATTTTAGACTTTTAACCCTCAAACTTTCAAAAAATGATGATTTTGGTGTTTCTACTTGTACCAACAAATACACGATGTAGTTTTGAATATGTGTATTAATGTGCTGACATGAACATGAAGTCATATAGGTAGCTGAAGTTATTATTCTGCGGGGCAGAACTTGACAGCAAAATAACGGTAAGGACGAAAAATGAAGATATTAAAATAGATATTCTTATAATTCATGTGCCAAAATAGAATAAGCTTGAGAGTTCTTAGAGTAAAAATAAAACATGAGTATTGATAACAGATACACAAAAAGCTAAAAGACCAATTTGCTAACCTCGTATCTCTGCATCTCATATTCTTCAAAGGTGGTGACATATTGAGAATAGGTATTAGTCAAGCCTGCTATG
Source organism: Luffa aegyptiaca (assembly GCA_017139565.1). Taxonomy (NCBI): domain Eukaryota; kingdom Viridiplantae; phylum Streptophyta; class Magnoliopsida; order Cucurbitales; family Cucurbitaceae; genus Luffa; species Luffa aegyptiaca. Next base: position 1,361,119 of record CM029404.1, on the reverse strand, counting down.
ACAACATGAACTTTACCATTGAATTCCCTCTTGGCTCCAGTAGTTAACACTGTCTTTACAGCATCCCGAAGCCGTCTCCCAGCCATTGTTGTGAATTCTGTTAAAGATTTTTAAAAAAATTGAGCACGTTAGAAAAAACTAAAGAAGAGAAATAAGTATCTGCAGAAGGAAAGAGACAATGGAACATGAGCTATCTACATTTTCTGTAAAGGAAAAATGAATATATTATAAGTTATAACTGATGGAAATGTAACTCAAATTAAGAGCCAATGATCATTTTGACATTCTCATCGAAAACTCAAACAGCAAAATGGAAGCAAGATTGTTCCAGAATATCAAACTAGAAACTTTACAGACATTTTATGAACTGATTATGAAGTCAGTTTAATTAGTTCTTAAGATAAGAAAATTCTTTTTTCTTTTGATAAGACATAGCAGCAACTATCAAGTTGGGAAGTATATGTTACACCACCAGAAAAAATATATAAAATAAAATTAAAAAAAAAAAAAGGACAAACATTTCATCTAGTACAAACAATTGTGCAGGGACAAAACTCGACCATTCTAGTTAATTTGAAGCCAATAAAGCTATGATTGGGGGTGGTTTTGGCATAACAAAAAATTGTCCCTCAACATCAACTTCAAAACATGTTTTGAAGTGATTTATAAGTGCATTTGGCAAAGGCAATAAAGTGCTTCGTGAGGAGATATTTGTAGGGGACATTTGAGTTTTGACCACAGTGATTATTAAAGAAGCATTTCAAAGCACTTTTAAGGGTGTAAATTCAAATTCTAATTAAGCACTTATTACTAGGGTGATTAAAAATCATTTTTGCTAGAAACAATTATTTTAAAACCACTTCTAGACGAGCAGATCATTAAATTTTTTATCTTGCATCACTGTTTTAAATGATTATTTCCAACTGAATTTCATATATTGAAGCCCCACTTATCTTTGTCTCCAACTGAGGTCATATCAAAGGCTAAATGGGACTTGTAATCATGGGTTTGTCAGCAACCTCACCCCTCTAAGACATGAGAGTCAGTGCCCATTAAATGACACAAAGTGGATTTAGTTTGACTTCAGAGTCAATGCGCATTAAATTACACTAAGTGGATTTAGCCTGAATTAAGAGGTAGTGCCCATTAAATTACACAAAGTGGATTTAGTCTTTCATTCTACCTAATTCACAAAATAACTATAAAATGAACTACTTTTAAGACAATTAGTTGTTAACATTAGAATTAACCCAGCTACAAAGATAGACATGGATAAATAACAAGGGAAGCTACTACCTCCTGGTACACCAAGAATGACAAGCTGGCCAATGCGGAGAATTTGAATTGGAAGTATTGAAGGCTGAAAAGTTATTTGAGAAAGAAAGTTGTAAGTAAAATGTTAGGATCCCAATTACAAGAAAACGACAATGTAACTAGATTACAATATAAAAAAGAAATTACAATATCAATAGTCTTTCAAGAGGACTATGTCTCCCCCACAATCCACCCACTATGGACTAATTCTCATCCCCTTCTCCCTGACTCCCTTTTTTGCCAAACCATTATGCCAAAATTAATATTCTCATAACATTACCAATATATTCTCCCATCAATACACTATCATAAAACTTATTAAAAAAAAAAAAAAAAAAACTCGATTTGAAGTGCAGCTATGCAGAAAAGCATGAATTTGAGGAACTTTACATATTGACGTAGATAACATAGTATCAGTGAACTCAATCAACTTGAATTAATAAAAAAAAATGTAGTCTCTAGAATAGCAGGAAAATATAAAAACAATTTTCAAGTACTTACAGCCCAGTCATATGGTAGCTTCATCTCGCCTGTGTCAAGCAGAATAGGCTTGGGACTTTGACAAGCAGTTTGTTCGCTGTCTGGCGCTTTGAGTAAATTGCGTACCAACTTCCAAAAAGCATTGCCCTTGAACAATTAGAAAAGAAAAAAAGGAAATATCATGGTAATTTGGACCAACAATTGGCAGTGGAAAAATGAAAATATTCACTACTGAAACTAAGAACTGTTTTCTAAAAATAAATAAGAGAAACCTTGGCATCTCCTTGCTTAAAATCAAATGCTCCAGGTCCATCAGTTGTCCCAGCAGCAAATGCAAACCCCATAGCTGCAGGACATGTTTTTACCACCTCAGTGGCTCCTCCCTGTTTAGTAAGAGATACTTTAAGCTGGGAGAAGTCTACATAAGAGTGACGATACTCCACTTTTCCTGTTAGCTGTTCCGATGCTTTGCTGAATAAATCCACTGCTTTTCTGAATTGCTTCTCACCGATAATACGTGTACTTTCAAATTCATCAGGGTAGCTGTAAAGTTAAAATACATAACGACTTAGTTCATATGGTATGTAAATAATCAATGATTCTTGAAGAAAAGAAAAAAAAAAATGCAGAGAGAAATGTACCCTGGTCCACGTCCATAACATAGCTCATTCTTTCCGCCACAAGTACTGTGGTTAAAGTCACATGGCATTCCAGTGTCTATGCAGAACGCCCCAAGAGTATTTGGGCTAACATCACCACAGTTTGATTGACAAAAAGCAGATACAAACTGAGGCCTGTCGGCCTGCCTGAGAACATTTCTAACACGCCTTGAAACGCTTAGAATCCTGGTTGCTGGTCTACCAGGTCGCGACTGAAAAGATGCAGCACGTTCCAACAATTCCTGCTCTGAAATATAACATTATCAGGATGAGAAAACTTATCTACAGACAATTTATAGCAAAACATGTTATATTCAATAAAATGTAATTCTCGTCGACACAGATGAAATAAAATTGGTTGACTTACAAATTTGGTTCCTAACCTTTGAAGGTTATGTCTAATAAGTCCCTTTATTCTAAAAACTAGGGGATTTGGGAGGAAAAATTTTGAGAGTTTTTCTGAAAACTTTTGATGTTATGCCTAATAGGTCCCTAAAATATAAAGTGTCTAATAAGTCTCTAAACTTTCAATTTTGTGTCCAATAGGTCCTTGAACTTTTTAAGTATCTCATATGTCATATTGAAAGTGTAGATACCTTAGAAATACAAAATTGAAAGTTCAAAGACTGATGAGATATCTTTTAAAGTTCAGGAACCTATTAAACACAATTTTAAAAGTTTAGAGATCTGGTAAATACTTTTTAAATTTTAGGGACCTATTAGACAATCCTAAAAGTACAAGGATCAAAATTATAATTTAACCAATAAAATAGTAGCATAATTCCACAATATCAGTAGTCAGAATATCCAAAAAGTATATGAGAGACATAATTTCAGCAATTTAAACCTGATAAATTTGGATTGTTTCAAGATAAGTAATAAACTAGTAAGTATTATCGCATTTCATTAGAATAAGAAAGTAATGCTAGATATGGTAACCATTTTAACAAATTTATATAGATCTATTTTCTAACATCGGGAACTTAGCAACTTACCGTTTTTATATACTTCAGGAATAATGTTTGAGACTCTGCGTGGAATATTGTCAGCTTCAGATTCACCAGGGTGCATGCTTCCAATACCCTTCTGCTCAAACCAATCTTCCATAAATCTTGCAGCAGCACCCTTGTTATCACCACTTATTAGTGAGTTTGTACGACTCATAGAAGTTCCATGAGTTGCAAACCAATTGAAGCTACCCACAGGGCCCCATTCATCATCTACGAACTTCAGAAGTGTCATTTCTTTGTCAACATCATATTTGTATTTGCTGCGCTCTGAGGCAGGATTATTTAGGTAAGCACTTGGACTGCGGTTCACACCAGCATCAATCAGTTCTCCTGTAAGAATGATTGTATTCCAAAAGGTTAAAAGTTTAAGTAACAGATTTCTAAGTATTCCAACAGTTGAAGTTGTTTACTAATCCCTGTAAGTGTGGGTCATGCTCTCACTCGGAATAACCAGATTTACTAAACAAACCTTTTCATTCAAAATACAAATTTTTGTAAGATCAAGAAAGAGATATAGAATCTATCTTCATTAGGAAGCCCCACTTCGCAACAGACTTTATATAAGAGCATTTTAGATTTAAACTTTAATTTACATCATTCTCCGTTGTATGATTGACGAGGACATGGATAAACTAAAGTGAAAATGTAACCCACCAACAAACGGGGGAGTCCAAGAGAGGATAAATTTTGTGCACTAAAAGAAAGTGATGAGTTTATATGCATTATTACCCTTATTTATGAAAACCGATCCTGGCAAGAGATTTTCATGAGCTTGTATAATGCTTTTCTCAATACCATCCACAAGGACGTCAAATGACTGGCGCACAAATCCAAGAGATGTCACGATATACACAACATACTGGAGATAACCACCTGGCCCAGCATGAGTATGGATTCCGCTAATAGCAACATTCTTTTCAGTGTATAAGTCCCCATACCTACAAATGTAAGAATGAATAGTTTAGTCAAAATCTTTCAAGGATTATATTTTTATGATAACATAGCTCCCCTTTTGTCACATAATCTTCTGCCAACATAAAAACTTATGCATCATAAGAAAAGATGCTCAGTAACAACATACGAACTGGGTTAGAACTTAGAACTCAAGAAACATGTTCGGCGGCTAAGAAATCGTTATTGATGAAGAAGAAGAAACATAGCAAGTACCTTGCCTTCAATCTCTCAAGCACCTTGATTGTCACGATCTGTGATGCCATACAAGCATCAAGATTTACAAAAACAACCCGGTTACCTTGAGGCTCCGCAACAATGAATGCACGAGCTCGTAATCTAAAGTGAACTCCAGATGCAATTTGTTCTGCATTTGCATATCCCATCATATTCACATCTGCTGCTGGTCCAGTGATGTCATGGCTTCCAAGACCAATCAGATATCTGGATTCCGAGAGCACTTCTTTATTACTTTGTAGAAGCACTAACATATAAATACACAACCAGATAGTTCCCAATGATCTCCTAACAGTAAGATCAAACACCGAAGATAGCCCCATCGCACTCTACCAAATGGATCGATTAGCCCTTAATCCGCTTTCCTGATCATCCTTCAAAACATGTATATTACAGGTCATTTCATAATCATAACTCAAAATCTCAACCACAATAAGCCTCTTCCAACTAATGAAAAGAGAAAAGAAAAATAACAAGAAGAACAACAAACCCATGGACTCTTGGAGAGAAATGCAAAGTGGCATAAAGAGAAAGACAAACAAAATTAAGCACATATATTGCATGTGGTTGAAATGCTTCTGTTCTGGCCTTTCCTTCATGCATTCAAATACTATGCACACTTCCTTGTACGCTTAAAACTCTCTATCTCTAAAGAGCCATCAAGCATCCAAGGAAAGCGTACACAACACGGACCATACCACAGACACTTAAGAGAAAACCTCAGAATAAAACATGAAATTAAGAAATGGGATATCATCAATTGCAGGTATCATTTCTGATCCAAAACAATAACAGTATTGGCAACAAACCCACACATGCAAAATCAAAACGAACCATCAGACATTTCCAACTTCAACAAGAGTGTTCAACAATACAACAACGAATACCACCACAGCCATTACTCCAGAGCTTACAATAGAAGAAGCCCTTCTCAACCCAACCGGCAATGGATCGGCAAACCAAACTTAAATTCAAAGAGAAACAAGAAATTGCATAAAACTTCAAATCAAACCCAGAAACAAAAATCGAAGAAGAGCAGAAATTTTCAGTACCTCAAGCCAGTCAAGCGAAAAGAAAGTCCTCAACGCCACGAAAGAATCAAATCGATGGAACTGGGGGTGTTCCTTTCAGAATGATGAAGATAGAAAGAGCTCACGCTACGCTTATAAGTGGAGTGGGAATGAAGGAACAAGAAGCAAAAAGCAAGAACACGGGCACAAGCACGATCAATTCAATGGTGGGTGTGAATAATTAATCAATAAGTGAAGAGAAAATTGCAGAAGAAACAGAAACCGACCCCACTAGAGGATTCACATTGAAGAACAACTAAGCTGACGGTTAATTGGGTCTGTGCAGGATTATGATTGCCGCACTGGGCTTGAGTTGTTCGTTGGAGAGAATTTAATAAGAATACCAAAAAAAGAAATTAAAAGAAAAAGGGAAAAAAACACAAGGACTAGAACAAGTTGCCTCTTTGGTCTTCAACTTTACTAATGGTCCGTTTGGAATACATTTTAATTTAAATGTTTTTCAAAAATGCATTTTTTAAAAAATATTTTCTATAAAAATTGTTTAAAATTTAAACACTAATATGTTTGGTTGCATTTCCTCACAAATGTTTTTCTACACAAGTTATTGTTTATGTTGATGATCAAATTTCGCTAGGTAAATTACATTCGCTCCACGTGATGATCGACAGTGAATTTGTTTGAGAGCGGGGGAAGACGTGACCTGCAAAAGAGAAAACCTGTGGTGCTAACCACACCGCCTCCGATGCTTAGAGTCGAGAATTGAGAGTTCAGGTTCCCTTCTTCAGTGGCGAAGAGGGGTATAAATACCTACTCATGCTCCTAGGGTTTTTAGGAATTCGGAGGCGTTTCGGGACAAACCAGACGGAACCGGGGCGGCTAGAGGCGGAAGGGACCAAACGGAGTCGGACGGGCTCGGCCCGCGGGAGCGGGCCGATGGCCGAGGCCGAGCAGGGGGTCGGGCCAAAAACCCAGCCCCTTCGATCTTGACCCGTCCCACTTGCCGGTTTCGCCTCTTGGGTCCATCTCCCAGCCCGATTTTTCCCCGGTTGTCCTCGTCAGCTCCTTGTATATCAAGGTGGTCCAAAATTGCCTATAACAGTTTACTTAAGAAGTTTTTTAAAAAAAGTTAGTTTCATGTGTTTCTCTCAAAATGGATTATTTATCAATCTCATTTTCTAATAAGTCATTTTTAATGGTTGCCAAACACTAGAAATTTTTTCAAAATGATTTATTTTCAAAATTAAACACTTGAAAAGTTAAACCAAACACACCCTAAGAAATGTAAGAATAGCTCCTTGCTTGTCTGATTTGTGTTTTACTGGATCAAGAAGAGAAAGAAGCCGTGGAACCAAGCCAACAATTTTCTTTAATCTCAACAAAATTTTATTTTCTAATTTTTAGATTAAATAATAATACTTTTGGTCTTAGAATTTACTCTCCATTTGAAACTATGACAGTTCAAGAAATGATTTTAAATCTTGTGGTTTAAACTTCAAGAAATGATTTTAAATTCTTTATCTAGTTTGGAAAAGAAAGATTTAAAATAGATGTAATTGAAATTTTGTGTTTAGATGGTAACTGGAAAAGGAAATAAAGTAAAAGAACTTATTAATATAGGCTTTTAATTTGAGTCATTGATAGAAAATTAAAATATGATAAGGATAATTAAGTAATTTAACTCTCACTTCTATGAAATCCTACAAAATTTGATAATTTTAGTTGGGAAATTTTTTTACGTCAGAACACGATTTGGAATCGAAAGTGCATGTCAATTATCGTTGAGCTATGCTCGCTTTGATAGGTAATAGTTTAGTCTCTTAGTTTAAAACTTGTAATGATTTAGTCTTATAGGGACGTGACTTTTTTAAAAACTTTCTTGACAAAGGTTTTAATAAGGTTGTTTATACATGTATATCCAATAAACTGATATGGGGTCAAATGTGTTCGTCAATATATAATAGAAACCAACATTTAATTTTGATGGGTTATAATAGAATTAAAAGCTCGTTTAGAATATAGTTTCAAAAAAAGAGCTCGTTTAGAATACCTTTTAGTTTAAGTGTTTTTCAAGAATACCTTTTCTTTTAAACATTTTGTATAAAATTGTTTAGAATTTAATCATTTTGTAAAAAAGTTTGGTTATATTTTTTATACCCAAGTTATTATATTAAAAATTCTTTTTAGAAATTTTGCTTTCAAGTGTTTCTCTCAAAATTGTTCATTTCTGATCTCATTTTTTAATAATTCACTTTTAGTGATTATCAAACACTAAAAAAAATTTCAACATGTTTTTTTTTTTTCAAAATTAAACTAAACACACCATTCGTCTTTATCGAGTGTTGAAACATGTTTATTAATCTAAAAATTTTGAAAACTCTCCATTCTTTGAAAGGAAAAAAAATCCCAATCCACCATAAATGGGGGCACAAATAATGGTAGCAGCTTAAAAACTTAGGTCAGAATAGTATCCAGATATTTTGGTTGAATCTAAAAATTTGTATCCTACCTATACTATTGAGTTTTTTTATCGATGTCTCGACATTTTCACATGTCCATTAAATTTTTTTGGGTAAAATACCTTTTTGGTCCCTCATGTTTCGGGTGAGTTTCCAATAGGTCCTTAGGTTTCAAAATCGAACAATCAAGTCCCCAATATTTTGGAAATAGTTCAATTTTGTCCCTCCACCGTTAATTTTTTTAACGGTGCTGACATGGCAGTTTAACATAATAAAATATTATTTTTTTCAAATTTTAATTTTTAATTAAAAAATAATAATTTTTTTTAAAAAAAAAGAAAAGAAAAGGTTTTTCCCTCTCTCTCCTTCCCCTCACCTTCCCCAACCCTCGATTCCCCTCATCTACCCCTTCGGCCCTTCCTTCCTCGCCTCCGATGATGCGCCGTCGCCGCCGCTACCTTCTTCATCTTCTCACCGGCGGACTCCTACTCCTTTTTCTTCTTCCAAACCGAGCCCACCCCCTTCTCTTTCTTCTTCCCAACCGAGTCCACCCCCTTCTCTTTTTTATTGCCATTAGAGGCCTCACATCCACTAAAGGCACTGGGATTGAGCGATTTATGAACTGGGTTTTGGTTCATTCAACACCCTGTAATCAGAAGGCGGCGGCAGTGAGAAGGGGGTAGGCTCGATTTGAAAGATGAACCGAGCTCTTTGGGGAGGTATCCGACAATGTCGCCGTGGTTGAGATCGATTCCGGCGACGGTGCGGATCTTGGGATTGTCCAATGTAGGAGCACAGTAGACGCCGGTGTAGCTGCAGACATCAGATCCGAGCCAATTGACGGTTTGATTCAGAGGGTCAGACAAAGTGGCGAGTTTCCAAGCCTGAAGCGAAATGTAGGCGTTTCTGGTCCTTTCATTTTCGAAGACGAGAGATGGGTCGACGGTGACATGCTCTCCACGGTCGCCGAACTCGTCTCTGTAGTAGAGAAGCTGGCGGTGGCAGATGTAGAGAGCTTCGGTGTCGGAGAGGGCACCATGGCCGACGGTGGGGAGGGCGGCGGCGAGGCGGAGGAGGAGGAGGAGGGAGAGGTTGAAAAATAAGATGAAATTGGAGTTGGGATTCATTTGGAATGAGGCATCTGAAAGGGAAAAGAAAGTGGGTTATGTTTTGTTTTGTTGGAGTGAAGAAGGGAGTGGGATTTCAGTAGGTATTTTATGAAGATGAGTGATGATTTCAGTAGGTATTTCAGTAGGGGAAGGGGAATCGAGGATGAGGAGCTTAAGGTCAAGCGGTCGAGAAGCAAGCAAATGAGAAGGAGGAGAGAGGAAAAATGGAGCGGCGGTGGTGGAGAGCGGCAGCGGCGCCGGTCGGAGAGGAGGAGGTGGGAAGAAGGAGAGAGAAGGTGAGGAGGGAGAGAGGAAGGTCACGGGGTGGGGGAGAATTAGGAGAGAGAGTAGAGATTTCTTTTTCTTTTCTTTTTTTAATTATTTATTATTTAATTTTAATTTAAAAATTATTATTTTATTATTTTTAACTACCACGTCAGCACCGTTATTTGCCACGTCAGCACCGTTAAAAAAATTAACGGTGGAGGGACTAAATTGAACTATTTCCGAAATATTGGGGACTTGATTGTTCGATTTTGAAACCTAAGGACCTATTGGAAACTAACCCGAAACATGAGGGACCAAAAAGGTATTTTACCCAATTTTTTTTTATAAAACATAAAAAATAGCAACAAAATATCATTAATGTTAATTAATATAAACAATAAGCATGTTAACTTATTTAAAAAGTTTAAAATGTTTATTTCTTAATTTAAATATTTTTTAAATTTTTATTTTATAATTTTTTGAAGAAATATTCATCAACATTTTATCTATATTTTCATAAGATTTGAGACTTGAACATTTCCGTCCAATACATTTTAAACTTTGATTTTACCATGGTAAAAAAGTTCTTCCCTTTTCCATTCACCTCTTGCCACCTTAAATTTGTCCGTCCATTATTTTGTAAATAAAAATTTGTCTATTATAAGTGGGGCCACAGTTTTAAGGTTAATAATTTTTTTTTATTTCAAAAAAAAAAAAAATCACTTTTCTTTTTAAAAAAACTTTGGCTGCATACCGGTACATAGGAATTTTTCTGCATACCACCATTAAAAAGTTAACAACTATAATAGATATTCTTTTTTTCTCATTTTCCATCATTCTTGTTTTTAGCTGTCAAAATTTTAATAGGATAGGTAGGAAATATGAACAAAATATAATTATGATATTGATCCAAGTGAACAAAACAATTATTCAATTCTTGGATTACAAATTGGTAAGAGAATATAAAAACTAAAATAAAATGAACCAATCTTCTTGTTTATTTTATTTATAATTTATAAAAAAGTAATAAATATTGAAAAATGTGACTAAAAAAGTATTGAAAATTGAATTTAGTAATAAATAAGAGAGAGAAATGGAAAAGACGGCATGTGTGCAAAGTGGGAACGTGGTTGGAATTTTTTTTTTTTTTTTTTTTTTTTTTTTTTTTTTTTTTGACATCGTTGGAAAAATTTATTCTAACATTAAATGATGTGTGAAATGATGAATGTAATTAGTATGTAATATATATATATATATTTTTTTAGAATAAGTAGTATGTAATATCATAATACTAGAAATTTTCCCATTAGATGAAAAAAAAATTAGTACTATCGAAGTATTTACTACTTTCCTTTAAAGTTTGACACAACATTAAAGATTATATTAACTTATATCATGAGATCAACACAATTCTTAAATGCTACTATTTTAACAATCAATAGTAGAAGTAGTATGAAAAATTTTCCGTACATATTAGAAATTTTCTCCTATCATATAGGAAATTTTCAAAAAAAAAATATGATACTATTTTTCATACTATCTCTATTTATTATTATTATAACAACATTTAAAAATATTGTAGGATCCATGAAATAAATTAATATATCAGTTAAAGATGTTTCAAATTATGGATGTAAAGTATAGGTACTAAGATAGTACTAGAAATTTTTCCAAAATTTTCGGGTTTCGAGTGCAAAAAGGATGGTGACAAGGAGACAAAAAAAATGATTAGGGACAAAGACGTCTTTTCACTTTCAAATGAGTAATTGCCGGAAGAAATCTTGTTTTTTTCTTTTAAATAAACAATCTATCACTAATTGTTGCTATCATGTTCGATTTTAGGAATATAAATGTCTTTTTCATATTTAATTCAGATTATGATTTTCTTTTTTCAGATTTTTTTTTTTAAGATAAGAAATCTTCATTAATTAGAAAACTTTGTTACAAGAAACCAACTCCTCATTAAATGGAAGGAGAGATTTTTCAGATTCATTTAATTAAATAGATTGAATAAATATCTATTTGGTGTACAATCCAAATAATTGTATGTTTAGTATATTCGGACTTATTAAATACTTTTAAAATTTTGGAAAACTATTAGACATAAAATTAAAATTCAGGGACATATTAGATAATTTTTAAAGTCCAAGTTAAAAAATCTATTACACTTTTGAAAGTTCAATGACTTTAGAGACCAAACTCGTAATTTAACTAAGGCCCCATTTGATAACAATTTGGTTTTTGAAAATTAAGCTTAATAATACTATTTCAACCATTAAGTTTATTCGTTTTGTTATATACCTTCTTCCCATGTTTTCAAAAACCAAGTCAAACTTTAAAAACTAAAAAAAAAAAAGAGTAATTTTCAAAAACTTGTTTTTGTTTTTAAAATTTGGCGAGAAATTTAAATGTGCCATTAACTGAGATGAAAACAAGAAACTTGCTTTTATTTTTTTTGAAGGAAACAAGCTTAATTTTCAAAAACCAAATGGTTATTAAAAGAGACCTAAATATTCATCCACTATCCATCACTAATTTGTTAAGGTCTGAAAAACAAGAAACTTTGTATGAAGCAATGTATTAAATTTCCTTCGACATGTCGACATTTCCACATGTCCATAGATATCGACACAAAGGGTGAATTGACATTTTCATAACGTAGAAAAGTCAATCAAAATAACAACAAAATGTAACTAATGTAGAGATAATATTTATAATAAGTATTTTAACCGATTTTTAAATCGTAAAACATTTATTTATTATTTTAAATATTTTTCCAGAAACATCTATTGGCATCGACATTTTGTCGATATTTTTCGACATTTTCACAAAATCTAGATCTCAATATATTCATCAACATCAACGTCGACATTTTAACCCTTAGTATGAACATAAAAAGAGACGATGGTACCCAACTTTAAATTGGCATAGAAGTACAAAACAATTATTGACCCAACAATGAGTATTGATCTTTTTTTAGCAATATTTTGAGAAGGATTGTCTCTCTTTTCACACAATTGATAGCTTCATTTAAGTAGATTTAGGATAGGTCGATATCATCTAAACCATTTCTTGACAAAAGAAAATAATAATAAATAAATAAAATGAAATAAATAAAACAGATATAAACTATAATGGAGTGGGACATCAAAGGTCATTTATTCACATTGACAACTTGATGGATTGAAATTTAATGCAAAACTATCATAAAGAGATTGAAAAACATCCTTCCACTCAATTCTATAAATGTTTACTAAAATTCTTTAGGACTCAAAAGGGATTCTTGAAATGTCGGTATCTATGATGTAACGTTTTTTTAGGTTAAAATATCATTTTGGTCTTTGTACTTTGGGTTTCGTTTCATTTTAATCCTTGTACTTTCAAGTGTTCGATCTAGTCTTTGTACTTTGAGTAAAGCTTAAAACGGATCTCTAATGTTGGTTTATTGCTAACTTTTCTAAAAAAGGAGAATTAGTTTCTATTAGCATTCTTTTTACCAATTTTGAAAATATGTTTCCATTCCATGGTGACTTTTGTTGGATGAAAATTATCATTATTATTTAACCAATTTTAAGCTTAATTTAAAATACAGGAACCAAAATTAGGCATTTGAAAATTTAGGAACTAATATAGATTGAAACCAAAATATAAGAACCAAACTGGTATTTTAACCTTCTTTTTTTGAAAAAAAAATCAAAAAGCAGTATATTCTTTCATACTTCATAATTGCATTATATATTTATATTATAGAACAGATTGAAAAGAGAGATTTTAAATAGAAAATTAAAAAAAAAAAATCATAATTTTGAGAGATTTCAAATTCTAACAGATTTGAAATGAATTATATTGTTTGTTATTCCCAAAAAAAAAAAAAAAAAAAAGAGTTGAAATCAAATTTTTATGTTAAAAATTTTCTCAACTAAGACTATCGAATTTTACACGATTTCATATTTAATTTTCTATTAATAACTCAAAATTAAATACTTATATTATTACTTTTTTTTTTTAGTTTAACAATATTTTCCTTTCTTTTCATATTACCATCCAAACACGAAATTTTAAATCTTTCTCGTTTCAAACCAGATAAAAAAATTTAAAATTGTTTCTCGAAATTCAAATCACATGATTTAAAATCACTTTCTTGACTGAGCGTAAAATTTAGAAGACTTGTATAATGATACCATGTCAAGATTTAGATTTTGCTTTGTATTTGCACCAAATGTCACAAAAGGACAACCTTGTTTTGTACAAAGTGAAAAAAGAAAAAGAAGAATGAGAATGTAGGAAGACTAACAAGTCAAATGTGAACCTATTGACTATATATTAAAAAAAAAAAAAAAAAAAAAAAAAAAAAAAAAAAAAAAAAAAAAAAAAAAAAGTGAACTAATGACAGAATTGTCAACAAAATTTGCTATGGAGATTGATTATCTGTTCATCATGATTCATGATATGAATATCATGATATACTTTTAGGATCTCTCTTTGAAATTTATAATTCAAAAATATGAAAAATTGGTAACATTTTAAAACACTACAATAAATGTAACATTCATCCTATTACTAAGAATAAGTTTAGTGTGATTATTAGTAATATGACCTTTCCTAAGAATAAGTTTAGTATGAATTTTGAAGTGTTTATAGATGAGTAAAAATGCATTTAAAAAAAAAACTTGGCAGTGTTTAGTTAAAATTTAGATAGTAAAAATCAATTTTAATTTATTAAAATCAGTTTTTAAGAGTTTCAATAGTTAAAAATGTTTCAGGAATTTCTAAAAACAAATAAAAGACACATAAAACATTTTTATAGGATTTTTTTTTTTTTTTTCGAAAGTGCTTGTATGACGCGTGCTCACTTGTTGTGAAAGTATTGTATTTTTGTAAGTCCTAATTAAGTAATTTCTTTTAAGTTATATTAAATATTTTGAAATTATTTCGATTATATAATCAAACAGGAAATTGAAAAAATGTCTTCAATTAGTTAAAAACTTGAAAGCACTTTTCACTCCCCCAGCACATATAAAATTTAATAAACAATTTTAGTTTTAGTATTAAAAAGATTAAAAGAAAGAAGAAAAGGAAACATAATTTCAATTTCAGTTTCAGTTTTTAAACCTTAATCAAAATACAACTTAAATTTGACCAAATTTTATTTTTAATACCTTGACAATTCTTATATCTTCGTGTTAAAAATTAAAATTAAAAAAAAAAATCACCAAAATTAGTATTAAAATCGATTGCCGAAATTTATCTATCTGTTAACATACTAAAAATATCTGTTTCAAAAAAGTAAAATCAAACATGCAATAATTTTAATGAATTCAAAAAGATCAACAAGAACATGCAATAATTTTAATCTAATTAAACTTCAAATATATTTATTTATACCATAATGAAATTAAATTAATGTCAACCCCTTCCTAAGCCATTTTTACTCTAAATATTCTTTATTTTTTTATTATTATTATTATTTTTTTGACAATATGTGGGGGTGTGAGACTTCGAATCACAGATCTCATGGTCATCGGTACAACTTTATGTCATTTTTACTCTAAATATTCAATCGAGAAAGAAAAATTAACCGTTGCTAATTAAAAGATTTGCGAGCGAATAAACTGGAAGTAATTTCACCACATTCTCAAAAACGATTCTTAAAAGTACTTAAATGGGAAAAAAAAAATTACAACCACCAGAAAACTAATGGGGAAAGCATACCAGCAAGAGGAGAAAGAACAAAATAAATTATTAATTAAAAAAAGAACAAATTAAATTATTAATAGAAAATAATTCAATTATTACAGTCAAAATAGGGAAGTATAGTCCAAAATGGACTCCAATATATTACAATACACGTAACCACAAGAAGAAAGAGAGAAGGCAGCAACACCGAGATTGAAGAATGCACAGATTCTGTAGCCACCTATTAATGTCTCAGATCAAATATGTTAAAAGAGTTAGATCATATAATCATAAAACATAATAAAATCATCTCTAAATTGTAATTTTTCTTGCCTAAGCTCCGATCCTTCACCCCACATTTGTTCGAGGAAAACCGATTTTTCTTTCCCTCTGAAAGGCTATTCAATTTTCTTGATCAAATCAATAGCTCAAAGAGATGGAATACATTAGTAAATTATCTTATAGGTCGAAGAGCTGAATCCACGTGTAATGATATTCTAAACCGAACTACCTACTCAAAAAATGCTTTGAAAAAATAATGGTCCTTCTTAGCATATAACTCACTATTATCATGTAAACTATCTAAAAATCTATGGCAAGATTCTTGACTAAGTTTTGAGTTCTTTTTCGACGTTTCGTTACTTGTATTTTTATGTTGGGGATCAAATGAAAGTGAAGGATTAATCAAAAGCTAGTCCTAAGTGCAAAAAGATTTGTGTTATATATCCTTCACGTTTGAGCATTTATGATAACAGAAAATCCATTATCTTTCAAAGAAAATTCCCTACTCCACCAAAGTTTACAAGGGCCAATGATTCTGAGTTGACAACACCTGAAGCTGTTTATGTACTAGGAAGGAATAATTTGGCGTTTAATTTCCAAGCAAATTGAAATTTCTTTATTGATTGATTTACAATACTCCACAAGAAGTCCTCTTTCATGTCTAGGGATCTTTCAAGGTTCGAAGCCAAGGCCAAGAATCCGACCCTATAATTTTCAACTGTCTGAAATCTCAAAAAGATATTTCATATGGATAATTCATTGGCCAAGACTGAAGTTCAAAAGACGTAAAAAAAAAAACTCGAAAATACTCTCACCCCACATGTTGTTGGACTTTATTTGACAATTTAAAGACCTACTAAGAATGACAATAGAACTAAAAAATGTTTTCGTGATTCTAGAAACCAAAATCCTAGACTTGACTGGTAGAATTGTAAGTACTTCAGATCAGCTTAATCAGAAGATGGGCTTTTTTCTCTTTTGACCTTTCTGAGAAGATACAAAATTACTTTTATTTGAGTGAGAGAGATCAGAAAGAGGAGGGCATCAAGAGTCTGTTTGGAATGACTAAGTACTTTAAAACATTTTAAAACATTTTATTTTTGCACTTAAAACACTTTTCTATACACTTAGAAAGTCATTTCAAACGAGTCCTAAATATCCTCCAGAAATTCGAGGGAGAAGATATAAATGGACCCCATCCCATCAATCCAGACATTCCTAATCCTAAAGAAACTGAAGAAAACCTAATGAAAAGTATGTTCAAAAAGCAGCAGAAAGATTACTGGTCACCAACAACCTATGACCCTTAAAACAAAAGAAGTTCAAGAAGTAAATGAATAACGTGAAGCTCAGGAAATATAATAAACTAGCAGGGATGATTGCAGAATCATTATCAGTCATAACTCCACTCAGAGCTGCAATCAGCAAGCTGAATCATGATGATGTAAAGGCTCATAAATACTTTGAAATATTAATAATGAAATTTTAAAAATACCTAAATATATAAAAACTCCCTCATGATAACCACCACTGACCATAACCATTCCTAAAAGCCTGAGGTTAAGAAAATATTTCCAGTATTTCCACTATGGATGCAAATATTTATTTTAAAAAAAACCATTAACACCATGGACAACAATGCTACTCCTTTTGCTGAATCTCACTTCCGTTCATGTGACTTTGCTGACAGATTTTGAAGGGAGATTCTCTTCTCATTTAAATGGTCGTCTGCATTCCTTAAGGATCCCAAAAGCCTTCTGCACTATACTCTTTCAGGTCATCTCTTAATCCTGTGGGGGGCATCGACTTCGAGCTTTCTTTTGGGACTTATGGATTGAACGCAATCACAGAATATTCACCAACAAGGGAAGATATTTTGATCATTTTTTCTTAATATGTTAGCTTCCTAGCTTTATCTTGGTGTAAATATTCTTCCCCTTTCAATCACTGTAACTCTTCTACACTTTTGTCATTAGAGATGTTTAGTGTAACTCCTTGGATTGGGATCTTTCTCCCCTCTTTTGTAAATTTCATTCCTTCAATGGAATTGGTTTCTTAACAAACAACTAAACAAAAATTCATTAACATACTTCCAAGTTCCATTATTCAGAAACGTGTTATGGGCTTTAAAGTTGCAAGGATTTTCTATCGAAACTTCTGGCTGTAATTCCACCTCTTTGATGACATTATTTTAATTCTTATGATATCCTTCTTAAAGAAGAAGCCCCTAGATTCTATACATTCCTGTTACGTTGTAATATTTACTGCAACCCATACAAGACAGCTAAAAATAATAATAACAAAAACAATAATAATAATTAATAAATTAAAACACTATAGCTTTTTCAATATAGACAAAAGTTGAAACACTACAACTGTCACTCATTATCAAACTAACCATGCATCAAAGCTATCCCAATTGAAAATATCCAAGTAGCACAGCATCCATGCATACTAAACAGCTAAACATCAAACTCGTCCATCACCAATACCTATATAGAATATCCTCTCAAAGAAAACCAAAACCTATATACAACAGTTAGGCCAGTAAGCTAATTAGATCTTCTTCTGAAACTAAGATTGCAATAGAGACAGGCTTGTCAATGATGTTGGAGGAAAAGGTAGTTGAGCTGTAAACTTCTAAAAATTCTACTATTCCTCTCAAGCCAAATACAAAATAGCAAAGAAACACGCTTGCCAAGGAACTCTCCCTTTGTCACGAAAAGGAGGATGCCAAAGGATTTCCTCAAACATAGAGAAGCAGTCAATGTTACGAGCCAAAGCCAACCCCAAACACCCTGAAGAACTGACTCCAAATAAAGTAGACGAAAGGACAATCCCAAAGCAAATGATCTAGGTCCTCCTCCTGACTCCTACAGAGGACACACCACTGCGGCCGCAACACGAAGGGGAAGAACCTTTGGATCCGATTCTGAGTATTCACCCGACCATGTAAAACTTCCCAGGCAAAGAACTTCACTTTCTTGGGAATTTTGACCTTCCATATCGAGGAGAAAATGGAGGCTCCTGGAGGAGGGGGAGACAGAGAGAGAACGGAAAAAAGAAGCACAAGAGAAAGCCCTCATAAGGCTTCGGGGTCCAGAACCGAGAGTCCCTTCTCCCAAGATAAAACAATTGGACAGCCAAAAGGGAAAGGAGACTGACGACCTCTGCCACCTCTCTATCAGTGAGGGAACGACGAAGGCCAAGGGCAGGAGAGAAGTCGGAATCGAGGAAGACCAAGGTTACCGAATGCAACATGTTCTCAGACAAGTGATAAAGACGAGGGAATAAAACGCCCAAGGGTTTATCCCCAACCCAAGAATCCTCCCAGAGATATGTATTGGAACCATCCCCAATAGAGCAATGGACAAACTGAAAGAAGAGAGGGAATCCCAAAGCAATGGCAGACCAGGGTTTTTACTAGATCCTTTCAGCCTACCATAAAGTAAACTTCTCTTTGTTGATGTATTGAAGAGGAACGGCTTTAAGCAGAAGGGTAACAGGGTTTGAGGGAAGGATGCACATTCATGGAATTTAAGTTTTCAACTTCTCTAATCAGGAAACCAAGGAGGCAAGTAAATGTATCTAGGGAGCCAAGGCAAGGGACCCCTCGCCATTCATCTTCTTCATTGTGGGCGATATGCTAAGGTAGATTGAATAAACAAGAAATTGTTGATGGCGATATACCAAGGCAAAATTCAAAAGCCTTTATCAAGCCCAAGTTCCAGGTTTGGCTGTCATTATCCAGCAGTCAAAGATGGAGACTCCTTTTTTACAAGAAATCGAGTAGAGATCCAAAAAACAATGCTGGAGTGGGCTTTGATTGACATCCTCCCAAAACCATATCTTCTTACCAACCCCTACTTCAAATTTCACAAAATGGAAGAAGGGGATGGTTTAGTCAATGTCAACCAACGGTCTATTTCCGTTTTTCCCTTTAAACTCAATCATCAACCAACCCTGGGAGGACAGGCCACAAGTACTTACAATGAACTTCCTCCAAAGGGAGTTATCCTCTTGGATGAACCTCCAAAGCCACTTCATAAGCAGGGATGTGTTTCTTTGATTAAGACGTCCCACTCCCAGGCCTCCAAGGGAAGTTGGGAGAGAAGCCCAATCCAATTTCACAAGATGGATTCTAGGGCTATAGACACATTCCATACAAAACAAGGTTTTAAAAATTTTAGACCCCATTTGATAACCATTTCGTTTTTGGTTTTTGGTTTTTGAAAATTAGGCTTGTTTTCTTTAAATTTCCTTACATGGTTTTCATTTTTGTCAAAGACACTTGAATTCCTAACCAAATTCTAAAAACAAAAACTAGTTTTTTTAGTTTCCAAAAATTGACTTGGTTTTTGAAAACATAGAAAGAAGGTAGATAAAACAACAAAGAAACTTAGAGTTGGAAGTAGTGTTTATAAGTTTAAAAACCAAAAACCAAAAACTTGATTATCAAACGGGACCTTAACTTTCATAGTTACAAAATCCAAATACAATCCAAAAAATTGTTTTAAAATATGAACCCACCAAACAAAATTTCACTGAATTCATCTGATTCAGTAAATCAGAAAACAAGAAACAGAATCTTATTTGGATACCAAACAAGCCCTAAAATACACCAAAATGAGGATTTAAGTTTAGCTACAACAAATCATTCGAACAATTCAAAAGATTTCTCTATGAAAATCCTTTGATTACTTTCAAACCCATCCAAATCAACTCGTGAACTTCACTTCTCTAAGAGAGGTTGCAAGATATTGTTTTTAGAACAATTGTGTGGAACACCCCAGAAACTTGAAAACAATTATACAAGTGCTGCCACATTTCCCGAATTACGAGCAATGAAAATAAGATATGATTCCGATCTTCTCTATCTTTCAACTTTAATAAACAGTACACAAACAGCTACGTAAAGCAAGCAAAGGCACTTTCATTTATAAAAATTTTCAATGCTGCTTAAGCCACCCTTTAGAAAGATCCAAATAAATGTATTAAACTTCTTTAGAATTCTAGACTTCCAGCAAGCCTTGCTCAAAGACTTGGACAACAAGAGAAGGCTAATAACCTCAGTGACTATGGAAGTACCCAGATTGAGAAGACACCTGAAATACTATTTCGCTTTTTGGTAAACCTTTCAGCAAAGCAAGGAACTATATTCCTAAAGTCCCTCCTGAACTTTCTTCTCGAAACAAATTTCCAAGACTTCACTGTTTTATCCAAAGCATCATAAATTTTTTGAATATTTCCAAAGCAGTATAAATTGAAAAAAGAATGTTAGAAACTGTCCAAAAAAATTTGGAAACTGAGAGAAAAACAATTAATTTCCCGATCAATCATCTTTCCAGAACGAGAGAATTTGTCAAGAACACCCCAAAATAATGAGATATTCCACCAAGAACGAACTTCTACTACTACCACCAAAGGAGAAACATTGCTAAATTGAAAGGAAATATTTCAAACCATTCTCAGATCAAAGTAGAGGATATGTAAAGCAGAATTTCAAACCATTCTCAGATTAAAGTAGAGGATATGGAAAGAAGATCAAATTTTGGGAAGTGCCCTTGATGAATAATCAATTGCTTGCTGCTAGATTTCCTAATTTCCAACTACTGTTGGAAACTTAAGCTAAAAAGGGTGAGTGAACAGTGGAGTGAACAAACAGAGGGTTGAAAATTGGGGGCAAAAAGGAAACCAAGCAACTTGAAATTTGAAGAGATTAGAGATGCATTAATGCAGGAAAATGGGGGGAAGGGTCCATTTGGAGTGGTTTGACCATGGAAAAAGTAATTTTGAGTTGTTAAAAGGGCTTCCTACCTCAAGCATTTATGTTTGACTACAATTTGAAAGCACCTCTCACAAAAACCCAAAAGCACACTCTAAAGAAACAAATCATTGGTGCTCTAATCAAGTGATTTTAGTTTACACAATCTCCATGGCTCAAATTTTTTCCTAATTACATTCTACACACATTTCCTCTCACTAACTTCCCTCTTACACACTTTTCTCACTAATCTCTCTTCACACCCCTTTTCTCTCACTAACTTCTTAGACACTCTAACCAATTTCCCTCTGAACTTTCTCTCAGCATAACATAGATACTTTCTCAAACTAATCACAGCATAGTCTCTCTACACACACACTCTCTCGCCCTTATTTCATTTTTTCATAAATTTGATTCTCATCATCATAGGAGAGTGCAAGCTAACTAAAATTCAAAATGCCAAAGAGAATTAATTCTTTTTTATTTGACAGGAACAGAATGCAAAAGAGATGTACCATATTCCTCAACTGTTGTGTACTTTGTACAAAAGCAGAGGAGAATTAGAAGAAGAAGCCGGCTCCACAGACTTGGGAGGGAAGAAGAAGAGGAGGAGAAGAAGCAAAAGACAAGAGAAGGATAAAGAGGAAAGGGAAAAGAAAATACGTCTAAACGTGGTGAACGAAGACTATGGTTAGAAAGATATTGGGATTGCAATCATATTCCCTCCGCAGTTACCTCAACAATTGGAGTGGTTTTTCTTGTGAACCTACAGGGAAAAAATAGATTTTGCTTGTACCTCTTCACCAAATCAATATATACAAAGATTCTCTATTTCCTCAAGATTAACTGTAAACAAATGAATTGGCTGGTGTTTAGAATCTCTCTCTCTTCGACCAATTGTTGTATGACCGTCCTTCCAGTCTAATGATTAAGTGATATGTATGCAGTCTTTTGGCTTGTTTAGTTAGAAACAAAACAATTTTTTAGGAGAAGACCATGGGTTCAGAAGAAATGTGGGGAGTCATATATATTTTTGTGTTATTTCTGGTGAACACTTCCAGAACTCGTGTAAAATAACATCTCTTTTATTAATATCAACCATGTGTTTTACGGTTAACTCCTTTAGTTTTAGCCTTTAGGTTGGGAGGATTATCTTCCCTCGCTCCTTTGCACTTTTTTAGGGTAATATATTTCAGTTTCCTGGCCCAAAAAAAATTCAAGCATTTAAAAGAAACTGATTACATCAAAACATGAGCTTCTGAAACCTGATAATTTAGCAAAGATTGAGCTTTGGCACAGGCAGGTTAACCTATGAAACAATAATATGCTGATAGCAACAAACAGGGAGCAGCACTACATGATGCTCAACGAAGAACAAAATAAGTTTCTAAACTCCATGGGTTCCTCTACTAATAAAAATTGTGGCTGAACCTAAACTTTATGACATTAATGAGAAGAAAAAGTCAACAGTGCAAGAAACAGAATTTTAATCATTGTAAGGTTAATAAATAAAAACACGGCAAAGAGATTTGCAACTAATGCATCTTTTCATCAAACACATTCTTACCACCTCAAACAAAGATGACTTGATAAATCTTTCCACTGAACTTTCAGCATTTTGGTAGTCTGCTTCGCCCAGAAAACAGGTCGAATTGAAAGATCTATTACGAAAAACAAATTTCACCAAAAAAAATAGAAAATAGAATATCAACTCTAAATATTTGACCTTGGAAGAAGCTTGAATAATTATGAAGGAAAAATTACCAGATCTTCACTAGGAACATAAAATTGGAAATGGCAATGAATTTCAACAATGAAATCTTAAAAGAAGCCCATCCCATAAATCCTACATTAATTGAGAAAAGAAAAGTATTACCCTCATCCACACTTAAGGAGAAGAAAAATAACAGTTTTTTAACTTTCTATTGGACCAGAGAAACGGAGGCATGTAGGTCATGTAGCAAAACTAAAGTACATTATTTCACGTAAAAGTCCTCATATGCTTTCTTCTTTTGTAACCACCAATTATGACATAATACTGTCGCCTATAGTTCAGACTATACATAAGAAGACACTAATATATCTAATGCAGTATTTCACCAAGTATTGCAAAATTAACAGGCTTCCTATAGCAATCTTTTCTTCCTATGCAGCTTTGAACAACTCTATTAAACTATTATACATGTGAATCTTTATTTCCATAAAAACCTTTTCATTGATAATGAAAAGAGGATAATTATATATCTTCTAGGAGGTATGTTTTCAAAGGCAAAGCAAAGGTTCTTTGGAATTGCATGGTTCGAGCCCTCCATTGGCATATTTGGAAGGAAAGAAACTATAGGATTTTTTTAAGATAAGTCAAGTTCGCAGGAATTTTTTTCTAGTAGTGTACAACATAACTCCTTGGTGGTGTTCTAACCTTGAGAAATTCTTTTGTTATAATAGTCCTCTTATGATGATTAACAACCGGAAGGCTCTTCTTTTGTAATCTTTTGAAGTCTTCAAGAGGGAGTTTTCTCTACTCGACCCCAAAGTTGTCGGTTCTTTTTTGTGATTAATACATCATTTCTTAAACCCCCACCCCTCCAGAAGGAAGAGAAGAAGAAGAATTATTTTATAAAAAAAATAATAATAATAAAATAATAAAAAATTAAAAAATAATAATAACCATGTTTGTTCTTGGATATCTGCCTGCATTTGTCCCTTGTGTTATTAACAACATCAGCTAGTAAAATTTCTAAATATATAACTCCCACAAAAGTTCCTTTTGATGTAATTTTCTCTATTCATACCTCATTCAAATGTCAGATCTAATCCACTAAAAGAAAACACAGTAGGGCAAATGTCTAAGGGAAAATGCTCATAGTTTCAAAACAAACTAGAGTCTTACTTTATCATCAAAGAGAACTAGTGTCTCCTCTAAACTTAAAACTGGTCATACCCCCTATAAGTAAATAAATAAACAAAAGAAAACTAGTTGAAAAGATTCACAGTTAACACAGATTAGGAGCATGCTTTACAACAAGTTGAATCTTTATTCATGGACTTGCCAAATCGTAAATAGCCCTATACCACTCAGATTAGCCAAACTCAAAGATGCCAATCTGTTACGAAGAAGGACACTTAAGCTTTAGTCTCCCTAGTTCACCATTTTAAGCCACCAATGAAGAAACATCCCAAATCATTTTTTTACAAGAAAAGGACATCCCAAATATTGAACAAAAGGAAGGTGAAAAAAAAAGAATAAGAGGAGATTATCAAAAGCACTTTCCTAGTGAAAATTTGGTCCGAACAAGGTATACTTGGTATACAAGACATGAAGAGTTGTATCAGAGCATAGTCATGCCAATTACTGATGCATTTAAGGACTCTCTCTTCCGGACAACAAGAATCACTTACCCTAACGCCAAGGACACACAAGTCCAAACAACTTAGTTTAGTTTCTTATGATAGGATCTTTTTTTTATATATAGGATACAAATTTACTTAGTTTCTACACGGAAACAGAACTCAAGTGAAAAACAAAATATGTTTCCGATAAGATTTGATTAAAGGAAAATTGTGGTTTCAGATGAAATGGCATTTAAAGGTTGGAAGACGAAAAGAACATGCCATCAAAACAATAAACACAATGAACTGATAGCCATATACCAAACTTCTACTACATAATGTTGATGTCTACACGAACCCATCCCAGAGCCAAATATTATAATCTAGAGACAAAACCAACAAACTTAACTGCCACAGAACTTCCATCCCCAAAACCATCTTCATACATGGCAGCAACCTGAAATAACAAAACTAGCATAAACCACCCAAATGAAGAAAAGAGGTATAGAAGGGGAATCACCTATATCACTAGATGCAACAATACCAAGGAAACAAAATTGGCCCCAGTAAAATGGAGTCCATGAGCGTGATGAGAAGAGTTGCAAATTTAATGCTTTTTCCCACGGCTGTCAAGACCAACATTCTTTGACTTGCCATCTTCGGAGGAATGATCATTTGGAGTTCTACAAGAAAGTAATATACATAATTTACAATTAACATAAAACTCAAAAGAATAAGCCAGCAGCAATTATAACAATAGGATGTCATATTTACGCTTTATGTTTCTTTGCATTTTGTTTGATGCTCTGCACCATATCCATAGCCATTTTCTGGTGCTCTCTGGTTTGTGAATGCAGCTCCAAGCCTTCGACTGTTTCGCAATCAACCTTACAAATCCTACACCATCCCATGCTGATTGGTTTCCTCTTCCTTGAGTTATCAAAAGATTCAACGTCTCCCTGAAGGTTTTCATTTTCAGAAAGCAAGGGATAGAAATAGAAATGCAGGAAGAAATAATATAAACGTATACATTTGAGCATCGAAACTTAACTGCAAAAAATCTACCATCATCTGCAAGTGCCTGACGAGAAAAACTGCTTCTAAACCCAGGTTCACCAAGTCGTGGATGATTTGGCCTATGCCCTCCACCAAATGTCTCAAAGTTACCAAGCACAGACAGATCTCCTATTCGAGAATGACCAGGATGTGAACCAAAAGCAGTAGGCTCACCCAAACGTAAATGCCCAGGCAAGTTTCGAGGACCAAAGTGTCTGTCTTGTCCAATTAAATCACCAGTTCTCACATGTTCACTCATCCTAAAATTACCAGGACCCTCAAATTCACCTCTTTGCAGATGACTACGAAAAATAGGAAATCTAGATTCACGAAATGAAAGTGGATCACCAAAATGACGAGGAAAGTCCTGACCATCAATTTCATCCACACTTGGAAACCCAGGATGACCTCCAAATCCACGTCCATGATATTCATGAAGAGGACTTCTTGGACCAAATCCATCTACAAAACGCCGACCATAACTGCCTGGTACAGGGAAATCAGAATGGCCACGAGATCGGTCTGCTTGTCCAATAGAATCTTCATAAAAACCAATTGGTCTCTCAGCATCTGTAGGATGTAATCCACCACCCATATGACGAGGAGGCAAGATTCTTGAAGCAGCAGCACCATCAATGGTTAAACCAGTATCATAATTCTGCCCATGCACTCCCTTGTCAAAGGGTCTCAAAGAGTAATTTCCAACTCTCTGAGCAAGATCAGAATCCAAATGAGAAGGCCTGGGGAATTGCCTGAGAACATCTTCAGCATCTGTCTGATTAATAAGACGTCGAGCCGTATCTAGAGGGAAGGGATTCAACTGTTCCTCATGCATGAGCTTGAACCTTTCATCTCTCAAGCCAAGTTTGGAAGAGGACTCAGGACCGGGGGCACCATTCAATGTCAACACATTAGGAGGAATCCCTGGGAGATGTGGTGGACGGTGTTCAATGGTCCCAGGAAGAAGAGAATCAGGTCTTGGCCTTTGATTTGAAAGTATCTCAGCTTCCAAAGGATGAATGGGGCGCTGAACACCAATTTGAGCTTCAGGAGCATGCAGCAGTCCCCTTGAATCAAAAGCCCCAGGAAGCTTTGAACGGAAGTGTGCTCCAACAGGATCACCTAAAGACATCTTTGAAATCCCTTGAGAAGCAGGTGGTTGGCTTAGACTATAGGATGCTTGAGGAACAAAGTGACCTGGCCCTCTACCAAAAGATGGAGCAGAACCAGGTTCTGGAATGCCACCCGGAATAAATGATTCAGATTGGTTAAAATGTTGTCCAGGATGAGCAACCAAGCCAGGAGCCCGTGGCCTAACTTGCATGGACGGGTTATTTGAAACCTGTGCCTGATGGTAGGGCCCTGGAGGAGGTGCCTGCAACAAAGTTGCTGTCGCACCTTGTTGAAGTGCAGATGACACATAACTACTCGGTGGTGTCTGATGTCTTGGATGGCCAACTAGAGAAGCTGGATGAGAAGGCTGTGCTGCGCCAATTTGAGTACCCCCAGTTTGAGATGAATTCTTATCTTGATAGGCATGTTGATTCAACAGTTTCGGTTTTGTACTGTCAGGACTACCAAGGATAGCTTGTGGGCCCTCATCTGCACCAGAAGAAGGGTGCAGAGTCCCACTTGTGTCATTCTGCATTCTCTTGCTTTGTTCTTCACGCCGTTCAGTATCTTGTGGTGAAATCTCCTGAAAACCTTCTTGATTTCCTTTATTCTCAATAACAAGATCCTCCGTTTTCTTAGGTTCGGTGCTAAGATCTTTCTGGTCCTGTATACTGGCTTCTCCCAACTTATCATTGCTCAAATGATCAAAAGTACTTTCCGTTGCCTCTACCTTTATCTCAACCTGCTTGGTCTTACCACTGTCACCTACATGCAAATTAGAGTCCATTGCCCCATTTTGTGGAGTACCTTCGGTTGATGCATCAGCCTGAATAGATTTATCACCAATAGTATATCTACCTTTTTCGTCGGGCACCTTCAAATTAGCTTCAGATTTTTCAGTCTTCAACTCACCAGCTTCTGCACCCAGATTAGTTGACACGTCCAAAGGATTTGCAGCTCTTTTGGCATCCTTTTGAGAAGATAATCCACTCTCTCGTCCATCCATGCTTTTTTCCAATTTGCGTTCACCAAATGCATCTGGCAACTGCACCTGATTACTATTATTACCAAATGTGTGTCCCTGTTTTATAGTTGGTTGGTTAGCACCAGGCTGTGTTGGCCTCACTGGAACGCCACCCATATATTGTGAATAAGGCATAGATTGTACTCCTTGGTTAGGCACTGAAGGCCTTCCTTCAGAGTTTTGAGAAGGATTATGTTGCATGCCATGTGATAAATTTATATTGTGCTGCAAGTGCGCATAGCCATGATTATGCTGTGACAAAGAATTTGGAGGTCCCGGTGGACGCATCTGGGGTGTCATATGCAGCTGATGCTGTATAAACTGTGCTTGCTGTCCAAAATGCTGGTGTTGATGCACAACTTGCTGGGATGCAGATTGTTGCACTAGCTGCATAACAGGTCGCTGGTTGGATGGCTGCCCAGGGCCTCCAGGTTGTTGGGCATGGGACGGTATATGTAGTTGCTGTGCTGCAGAAACATTTTGAACCTGATTGGGAGAAGGCAATACTGGTGGCTGTTGCTGATTTTGGTACAGAGAAGGTTGGGGTGGGCGCATAGGAGGTGGTTGTGGTAATTGAGACTGCATTTGAACTGGTGGTTGGGATTGTTGGTGAGCCCCACCTTGTGCATGCGCCGGTAGGACATTTTGAGGAACTCCCAACTGCACTTGCTGGTGATGCTGTGGCTGGGGATAAGAATGATAGCCTGTAGCAGCATATGTTGGTGGATTCTGCGTTTGGGGTTGTGCATTAGGCGCCATTGATAGGGATTGATTAATTTGTGGGTTAGGAAGCTGAGAATGGAGTTGAGCTGGGGTTTGTGAATGGGCTGGTGGCTGAGAAATAGGATGGTGAGGTGGATGGAAAGGAGGATGGACCTGTTGCTGAATTTGGGCCTGGGAATGTGGCAACTGGGAATGAGGCTGCTGATATTGAGGCATATGCACAAGTTGCTGCGAATTTGGCTGAACTTGGGGATATGACTGAGGCTGAGGCTGAGGTTGTGCTTGGCCATGTGCTGGTGGGTGAACCTGCGGTTGGATCTGAGAATGCGGGGTTGCAGCATGATAAAGCTGCTGCTGAGGGTTAACTTGTCCCTGGTTCTGAGATTGACCAACTGCCGGCGTTTGGACATGCATGTGTGATTGAGACTGTCCAAGTGGCTGAGTTAGTGGTTGAGGCTGGGAATGGGGCTGGGGCTGGGGCTGGGGTTGGACTGGGACTTGGGGTTGAGATTGAGGCTGGGGCTGGGGCTGGGGCTGCGGCTGCGGCTGAGTCTGGGGCTGAACATGCGCCTGAGGTTGTTGCTGGGTAGCGGCGTGTGAAGCAAGAGCCTGAGATGGTTGTGGCTGCTGATACGGAACACCTGTCTGCTGCTGGTAAGGGTAGTAGTGCTGGTACTGCTGTTGATAAGGATCATATCCAGGATACTGCTGATAGTATTGCTGATACTGTTGTTGCTGCTGTTGATACCACTGTTCTGAAGTCGGCGCAGCAGCTTGAACAACAGCTGGACCCTGGGAACTTGCATTAGCCTGCTGATTGGGATCCTGTGCAGGAGCACTAACTGCTACACTTTGCGAAGATTGGGCTTGAGATTTTGCCATTCCAGCAGACTGGGCCTGATCAGTAGCAGCTGCCGTGCCACTGGCTGTGCCTTGAGCACCGTCTGCTTGTGCTTGAGGCTGCACACCCTGTCGTTCAACAATATACACGAAAATCAAAAATAAAAACTACATATTTCTATCTTCTCTTCTCAAACTGAATGGTAACTTAAAACGAAAGCAAAATTGCACTCACTGGACAAGTTTGTGCGTGCTCCTGTACTTGCCGGTGTACAAGTTGAATTCCACAACGGTTGCATAAAACAGGGGAATTGCCAAAGGCGCATCCGGAACAATGAGTTACACAATCAGACAATGGCCCTTGCCAAGTGCATCCACTCCTATGATACAAGCAATGAACAGCTATTTTTCCGATGGTATCAGCAAGAGTTTTATTTGATTCAATAAGTGGCTGCAAAAAATAGTGAAATTATAGGCATAAATATAGATAGACGTAACATAAGCACTAGAGTTTATGACAACAGAAATAAAAGATATAACCTTAGAATCTGCTTCTGTAACTAAGTAGCCATCATATGGGCAGGCCCTGGTAGTGCTAACTACATACGTTAAACAAGGCTTGCAATACAAGTGAGTGCACTGTGACTGCAATGCTTCATGTGGGTAAACAAGCAAGCGGCAAACAGGACAGAAATACTCCCCGGCAAGAGACTGAATGTTCAATATGCACTCGTTGTCAAACCCCATATTGAAGCTAACTTTCAACTGCAATTCCTACCACATCAATCCTCTCGACCTGAGTTCGAAGTATCAGTGAGAAATCAGTGAAACTCATTGAACAATGAGAGAAACCACAACGGAATAGAAGTGAGGTTTATCCGGAAAATAAATAATAAATAATAAATATTGCAATCGTGTGTGACAAATGAGAATGAAAGTCACTTAAAAACCACAAACTTTGAAACTGAACTCCGATTGTGTCCAATGTTGAAGAATAATCGCAAAAGATTGAAATCAATTACGAACCACATTTTCAAAAATTTTACTTAATCAGTGCAGAAGATGGGTAAACGAACGTGAAACGAAGAACAAAACAAAAAAATGGAGATTGACAACACTAAAACCCTCGAGCGATGGCATACAAATCCAAGAAAAGGCGAAGGCCTGATCAGAAACCAAAGAACGAAGTCGTGCACAAATTTCAATCGCAATCATTTCGTACCCCAGGAAACAAGAGACGGGCTTTCAGATTCGACAACCGCTTTCAAACATCATCAGCACAGCTGAGGCCGTAAATTACAGGTCAAGAAGAAATCTTTAGGGTTTTAGATTGCCGAACAAGTTATCAAAAATTGGAGGGTAAAATTAACCAAAACAAAAAAAAATCAATTTCAGATTAGGGAAATGGCTAAGAATGGGAAGAGGCTCCTCAGCACTTGATGAAACAAGTGTATCGGAACTGTGGAAGGAACCTTGAAGGAAAAAAGCTATGGCGGTGAAAAACAAAAAAAAAGGTGAGTCTTAAGCCCTAAACTGGGCTGTGGGCTGTGGGAATTGGAATGCCTCGCTCCGCTTTACCTGCTGACGGCGTTTGTGGAAATGCCCTACCGACCTTAACGGCTGACGACGCTTTGAGATTCTTCTACAACTGTGGGTTTAAGGGTCCGTTTGGAATACATTTTAATTTAAATGTTTTTCAAGAATGCATTTTGTATAAAAATTGTTTATAATTTAAACACTCG
This sequence comes from Luffa aegyptiaca, assembly GCA_017139565.1. Lineage (NCBI taxonomy): Eukaryota > Viridiplantae > Streptophyta > Magnoliopsida > Cucurbitales > Cucurbitaceae > Luffa > Luffa aegyptiaca. The sequence goes on along the minus strand of CM029404.1, from coordinate 1,330,055 downwards.
TGTGTTTGGTTGCATTTCCTCACAAATGTTTTTATACCCAAGTCATTGTTTACCTAAGAAGTCTTTTTTAAAAAGTTGGTTTCAAGTGTTTCTCTCAAAATGATTTATTTATCAATCTAATTTTCTAATAAGTCATTTTTAGTGGTTGCCAAACACTATAAATTTTTTCAAAATGATTTATTTTCAAAATTAAACACTTAAAAAGTTAAACCAAACACACCCTAAATTGCGTTTGGTTTTTACTTTTCCAAAGTTAAAATTGTTTTATATATATATATATATTTTACAATATGTGGGGGTGGGGTCGAACCTCTCACGTCTTAATCGAAAGTATAAGTTTTATGGTAGTTGAGTTGTGCTCTTATTGATAATTGATAAAAGTTAAAAAGGTTAAGGCCCTGTTTGGTTCATGATCTGTTTTCGTTTTTATGTTTTCCAAAATAAAAAATACCAGGAAAACCATGAAAACGTGTTTGGTATACCTATTTTCAAAAACAATTTTAGAAAACAACTCAAAAAATGGTCTGTTTCCAAAAAAGATAAAATGTTGTTTTCATTGTTTTCCAATTTTATTTTCAAAATAATGGAACCACGAGATACAACTTTAAAAACAAATGATACATCTTTCTTTCCATCAAACAATGTTGCATTATTTACAAACAACATTTTATATTTTTGATATTCAAATTCTCTTTGACTCTAAAGGGAAAAAAAATATACAAAAAATATTGTTGTGTAAATAGTGTGTTTGATTGATACTTATGTTTTGGTTGTTATTTTTACTTTTTACATAATTCTACCTATTTTGATATACTCCTCCACTTTACAAATTAAAAGTTTCATATAATACAATTATATGGTATATATTTTTTTTCTTATAATTTCAATTCCATCAATTTTTTTAAGAATCAATTCCAGCATCATTGATTTATAATCTCTCTAAAAATTAATAAAAGTCAGGTAGACAAATAATCATATTAAATTAACTTTTTCTAGAAAAAAAAATTAATTTTACCAAGCACATATTAATATTTTCATGCATTTTCAAATTCATGACCAAACATAATTTTTCAGATTTTGAATTCAAATTTAAAGTTTTTAAATTGGAACCAAACATGTTTTTAGATATAATGGAAATAAGAAATTTGTTTTCGTTTTCTGCTGAATTCTTTATTTTCGAAAACAATTTTCAAATCACGAACCAAACGGGGCCTAACGTTTTATTACAAGGTTACTTCCAGTATATCACTAAACTTTAAAAAGTGCATGATAGGTTTTTGAATTTTAAAGATGTCTAATAGGTGTCTGAATTTTCAATTTTATGTCTAATAGGTCCTCGACGCCTTTGAAATTTTTAAAAAATAATCAACAAGAAAGGTAAATTTTAAAAAAATGTTAAATAAGTCAATGACTTAGACATAAAATTGAAAGTTGAATGACATATTGGATACAAAAGTGAAAGATGAAGGGGATACTTTTTAAAGTTCATGGACCTATTGGACACAAAATTGAAAATTTAAGGATCTATTTGACACTTTTTAAAAGTTCATGAACCAAATTAACACGACCTTGAACATTTAGGGATTAAACTTGTAATTTAACCGAAAGTTAAATATCAAATTACAAATTTAAGTCGTGTGTTTTTAAAAACGTTAGAATTTTGTCTCCATAATTTTAAAATTATAATTTCGTCTTTTTGGTGTGATAAAATCTCACTAATTAGTTCCTATCATTCAAAAATGATAACGGATCAACTTTCTCTAAACTATAGGTATCGTATTTGTAATTTCACTAAGGTTAAATTATAAATTTGATGTCTACATTACTTTTTTTTTTTTTTTTTAAGACAAAGTTGGTGGCTACATTGCAATTTTGATTTGGTTGGCATGGTTTTAAAATTTCCGGTTTAGTTTATATGATTTAATTATGTCCAATTGTAGTAATAAAAAAAAAGTTTGTCAAATGAGCACAACTCAAGTTAATTGGCATATGTCCTCGACCAAGAGGTTGAATGTTCAGATCCTCATACCCTCAAATACTTGGTTTCACTTTTTTGTTTTTTTGTAAAGAAAGCTTGGTTTCGATTCAATCCTTTTTTTTTTTTTTTAGTTCAACAACATTTGGGGTGGAAGGTTTCAAACCCCTAACCACTTAGTCAATGGTACATGTCAGTTATCATTGAGTCATGCTCACTTTGGCTCAATTCAATCCTTATAACTTGTCATTTTTCAACTTGGTTATTATTATTTGAACTTTGCTTCCTATTTATATAATATTTAACTAATGTTTTATTATGTAAAAAGAGAAAAGAAACATTTTATTAGGTGGGTGAATAACAATTTAGAGATGGTATATGTAAAAATATCTAAACAAAAACATTAACGGTTCAAATAAAACTATCAACATAAGCGTACATCAACTGACATAAAAGCTTATACTAGTGATGAAGAGCCCACCCCCACATGTAGTTGAGTATAATGGGGTTGATCGTAACATTTAACAAGGTATAGAGGCCAATTAATCAAATGCTCGATGTTAGTAATCTCCTTCGTAACCTGTCTCTCTCACTCCTTTTTACTTTATTCAATTACCATTAACTCGATCTATTTATTTCATCAATTCACTTTTTTATTTTAAGTTGAGAAACACGTGACAGTGAGAATTTAAACAACATTTTGAATAAGGTTATAATACTTTCACAAATTGAAATGTGCTCAGATTGGCTCCTTCACTCATTTCCATGGATTGATCTTTCTCCCTCATTCTTTGACACTCTCATTGGATCTCTTGAAGTAAATGAGCTTTAATTAGGTCTATATAACTTATATCCCTCTCATTTAGTTTTTTTTTTTTTCACGCTCTTCCTATCGCTCTATAGTTCGTGTGTTTGCTTCAATCAAAATCGAAGATGTCGAGTTATTGTCACGTTGAGTGTATGTGTATTGGGAAGGCAAAATGAATAGAACCAGAAGCTCGATAACTAGACTATAAAGACTAAATTAAAATTAAGTCCCACTATAAAAACTAAATTGAAACCATAAGTACAGACCAACTTTATAATCTAACCAAATAAAATTAGTGCTTTGATATATGTGGTTTGAATTTAGTTTTAATTTAGTCCATATCTGTTCCAAATAAAAAATAGAAGGAAATGACAACTAGCGAGTGGCAAAACGGACAACAAGGGAGAGCGCTTGGATTAATGGAGGCATGTAGCTAAGGGCTAACAAGTCATGAAGCTAAAAATAACAAAGAAAGCCAAAAGGGAGGTGTCTATGTCTATCGCAATATCTATTAAACATACCAAAACACACTACAAACCAACTCACAAAATCGACAATCACAAACATGCCTAACTCACTCCACATTCTATAAACGCACTTCACATCTTCTCACTCCACAACCCACAAACTTACTAAACCATCCTTCAAAGGAGAAAACAAACATGCATATAACTCACTCAAAATCCCACAAACTCACTCAAACAAATATACATCAACACTTCACGTCCCACAAACTCACCCTAACTAATCCTTAAAAAAGAAAGTGACAAACTCATATAATTTCACTTCAAATCGTGCTTAACTTATCAAAACCTACAATTTAAAAGGAAAAATGTCTAACTCATGTAAATTAACTATCTTTTGTTTAATATGGCTACCATAACTACAAGACAGTCGTACAATTCGAAGCAAATCATGATACCAAATAAATAATGAAAAAAACAAAAAATGATCTCAAACAAACTGATTTGAGGACCCAAATCGATGGTAAATAATTCCAAATAATTTAGGTAAACAATTCTACAACTTATGCGTTTGGCAGTAATTAACAGTTTACTTTAATAATTTCACAAGTTGTTGTTTAAGAGATTATCGATCAAATTTAAAATTTGAGAGTGTATTGTAATAGTTTAGTTCATGGAGTTTTCTCTCTCTCTCTCTCTCCCCTCAAAATTTGTAGTTATCTATCAATTTAAATACTTTTTTTTCCTAATTATGTTTGGTTTTAATAATTTCTCGAAACACATCTATCAATATTTTAGCGGTTTTGATCCATAGTTTTATAAAATTGAGACCTCAATACTTACTTTTACCTATTTAGTTAAAAATATAACATCCTATCACTAAGCTTATGTTAGCTCAAAAAATTATTATTATTATTTTAGTTTAAAAAAAACTTGTAAAACAAGAAGATTCAAAATTCATTTTTTTTTAACAATATGAAATTGAAAGATTTGAACCCATGACCTTCGAGTGAGACTCAAAACCACATAGGAACAACCTATCTACTATCTCGGATAGGAGTGAATTCCTAGGACTATGCCTCCCACTATCTACCCGGTCCTATTTCAAAATGGTAGACTTATTGAGTCAGCAAACTCGGACCACCCTCACCCATGCAAATTAAAGGATAATCCTGAAGAAGTTCATAATTAGCTCAGGGTTAAGATCGAGGTACATAGGTTATCACAAGAAACAGTCATTTTTAACAGTGCTATAACGTAAAAGTGACTATTTCGCGATCCTGGTCTTATGCAAACTCGACGTCCCCACTCGCATGTCTCCACATGAACGATTCGGGATCACTACTAAATACAAAGTGGGCCGCATCCATAGTGGATTGAGATAAAGGTACCAACTTTTCCCTATACTATACCATAGACTAGTTTGGCTAAGAGATATATTTCAAGTTTGACTTAAAAATTAAAATAATGATAATAATATAAGGTGTTCTCAGTCAAAAAAAAAAAAAAAAAAAAAACTAGAAAAATAACAAAAATATATGGGATGTTCGCATCACAAGCTTTCGGTGGCAACACAACAATGGGATCATTACAGTGTTCCGTAGTTTAACCCAAGGTCTCGTTACTCGAAGTTCGGCGGCAACGCAACAACCACAGAGCGCAGCAAGCAAGTTTTCAGAGCTCACACTCCGTCTTGCAAGATCCAATCTCTGTGTCTTTCTCCACCTATTTGCCATGGAGAAGAAGCAGCTGAAAGAAATGTCAGTTCAGGAGTATCTGGATAAGTACATGCTCTCCCGGAAGATCGAGGAAGCGGTCAATGCTGCTGTTAGGGCGAAGACTCCCGATCCCGTTCTCTTCATTGTAATCTCCCTCTCCATCTCTTTGTTTTGGATTCTTAGAAAATGCTGGTGGAAATTTAATTGAACTGTTTATTTATTTATTTTTTTTTGCAATCAAGCATCGAAACTAGACGGAACAAATGCTAGTCGATGTAGATGACGTTCATGAACGCGGAATTTCCGTCGCTTTCTATTTCTCAAGGATCAATTGTATTCAATTGATTTGTTTCGTAGTTCATTCTTTATCTCTATTTACTTTTATTTTTTCAAACAGTCGAATCATATGAAGAAAGCGGTTCCTTCAGCCATTACAAAAATTAAAGCTCGGCAGATCCTTGATAGTAGAGGAATTCCGACTGTCGAAGTCGATTTATACACCAACAAAGGAGTGTTCCACGCTTCCGTGCCCAGTGGCGATCCGGCTGGCATGTAAGGTTCCCTGGAAATTAGCATAAACTTGTATTGTGGATAATACAATTATCGTTATAGCAATAGCTTTTGTTAGAGGATGACTTGCGAAATGTTTTGGTGTCATTTTCGATTTCAACGCATAGGTTCCTTTTGCCTCTCGAGTTCTATACTTTATTTTCAAATAGATTTTAAGATTATATTTGCTTTTCCCAGGTACGAGGCTGTAGACTTACGTGATGGAGACAAGGGAACATACCTTGGAAATAGTGTTAATAAAGCAGTAAAAAATATAAACGAAAAGATTTCTGAAGCATTGGTTGGTAGGGATCCTACGCAGCAATATGAAATTGACCAGGCCATGAAAGATTTGGATACGACAGAAAAGAAGGTGCTAGTTCATCTCTTTTTCCTGAATTCACAAATTTGATGTGAGTGTTACTTGTATGCAATCTTCTGCATCATTACTGTGCTCTACTATATCTGGCACTGGTGAGTATCATTGCAATGTTAATGGATGGGGAAGTCGGGGGAATTATTTTAATGCTGAAATTTCTTATCACGGGCATCTGTATCATAGTTTACTTCATTTTGTCATAAATTTAAATTCCAGCCTACCTGGAAGATTCTCTAAGCTAAGTTTTCGCTTGTGCTGCTATTGATTGGCTAAATCTGTTGCTGAAATCAGCTCTGAGTTAAAGAGTGTGACATTGATATCTCAGATTCTCGACTCAGTATGAAAGAATAAAAACTTTGCCCATATATTGATTTAGAGTCATATTATTAAAGCTGAGGGTAAATAAAGCTTGCTTGATTTATTCATTGATCACGAGGCTGAATAAATAGCCAACATAATACAAGGGAGAAGAAACTGTGTTACAAACTAACCAATAACAGAATATAACAGAAAGTAAAACTAATAACTAAGCCCCTCTTGATGACCATTTTGTTTTTGGTTTTTGGTTTTTGAAAATTAAGCTTGTTTTCTTTCAATTTCCTTATAATGGTTTTCATATTTGTTAAGGACACACTTGAATTTCTAGCCAGATTCCAAAAACAAAAACAAGTTTTTTTTTTTTTCAACTAGATACGAACAAACAAAAACAAGTTTTTGAAAACTACTTTTTTTAGTTTTCAAAACTTGACTTGATTTTTGACAATATGAGAAGAAGGTAAATAACAAAACCAAGAAACTTATAGGTGGAAGTAGTGTTTATAAGCTTAATTTTCAAAAACAAAAAACAAAAAATCAAATGGTTCTCAAATGGGACCTAAGTTTTTAATACTCCTCAAGATGGACTTAAAACATTGAGAACACCCATCTTGTCAAGTAAAGATCGAAACACAGGTAAAGACAATGCCTTTGTGAAAATGTCCGCAAGTTGAAGTTTGGAGCGAATAGGCATGAGCTTCACATCACTGCGAACAATTTGTCTCTAACAAAATGACAATCAAGTTCAATGTACTGCAGGGTGAACTTGGAGCAAATGCGATACTTGCCGTGTCAATTGCTGTATGCAGAGCTGGTGCTGCTGAAAAGGAGGCACGCCTTTCATTAAACTCTGTTATATGGATTTATTATTATTATTTAATTTTTTTTATAGTGTATTTCTACCATCTGCACCAAGATTCTGAAACAAATTATTTTCAGGTCCCACTCTATAAGCATATTGCAGACCTTGCTGGCAAACCAAACTTGATACTTCCTGTCCCAGCCTTCACTGTAATTAGTGGAGGAAAACATGCTGGCAATAATCTGGCCATTCAGGTATGCTGTGGTAAGGATTCAAAGCAGTTGGAATCTTTCTTCTTTTTCTGTTGGATGAGCAGAGTGTTTTTTTTTAACCGCATGTAGCAAATAACCAGTCTAAGAAATCATTGACTGAATGTATTCTTTTTGTCTAGTAATTCAATCTATATACAATGATATGAATGGAAGCTGTTGTGGCTTGCAACTATGTTAATTTCTATTGATTTAGAAGGATTCCAAAAGTTGTATGCTGCGTCTATTATTTTAGACTGACTTGGACTGTTATCAGGAAATCATGATTCTTCCAATTGGAGCTAGCAAGTTTGAAGAGGCATTAAAAATGGGCTCTGAAACTTTCCATCACTTAAAGGTGTGATTTCGTTCATCTCAATTCTCAACTATCTAATCTCTGGGATTCTAATTTCACCATGTGTTGCATTCAATTATACTTATTTATAACTTGTGTATTATGTGGTGAAAGTACCAGTTCAAATATCTTGTAAAAGAAATATCTTCCTCTTCTTCTTTTTCTGTACACGATCATTTCATATTTTTCATGCCATGATACTTATATATATACCCATATTCTCAAATAAGGCGTGTTCCTATTTTAATTTCATATTTTGTTGAGGCAGTACATATCTATTTATTTTTGTCACTTTTTTTTTTTGAGCATACACCTCATTGAAGGATCTGAGTATCAAAAGTATGTCTTAATCCTATACTTCAGGTTTTTTAGCTTTTAAATTCTTCTTCTCATAGCATATCACATGCACAGCACCAAGTTTAGAGATTCATAGTCGTCTATTTACTTGTGCAGAACCTCAAAGCATTGTCTGCCTCATGGCATGCTCTGTTTTTGTTATCCTAGCTGTGTAGTGTTAGGTTTCTTATCCATTATTGTAGCTTATCAAGTGTGTTCAAAATGCCTAAATTACAGACAAACATGTTGCAAAGTTGTGCATGGTTTAACCACTTATCAATCTATTTAAAAATAATGTCATTATATTTTCCTGTGGGTCTTTGCTATTTAGAACTCCAAGCAACAAAGGTTGCTCTATTTGGAAGCGACATTGTTAATTATGCCATATATTACTCAAAATGTAATTTCTTTGGAAAAAATGGCAGGCTGTAATTACTGAAAAGCATGGTGCCCATGAATGTAATTTTGGTGAAGATGGTGGATTTGCTCCAAATATATCCAGGCAAGATAAAAGTACCAAATTACGTGGTTTATGTATATGGATCTTAGTTTTTTCCAAGCCATCAAGAAGAACATCCATTACATGTTTGACAGAACCTTGCATATTGCATTTACTTGTACATTTATTGGCTGCTTTTCTGAGTCTTTGAAATAGCACTGGATCGAAAAACATGTTTCTAATTAGTTGTCTTCTATTGACAGTTTTAAAGAAGCCCTGGATCTTGTACAAGAGGCTATTGGCAGAACTGGGTACAACGAGAGAATCAAGATAGCAATAGATGTTGATGCTACTAATTTCTGCATGGGTGAGAGTGACAAGTTTCCTCAATGATAGACCTATTTGAACAATAGGACATGAAAAACTGGAGAAATGGATCGAAATGATTAATTGGATGCGTACTACTTGTTGATGATAATCCACGTTCATCATCCTTTCTCCAGTTATTTTCCTTACAGATGGTCTCTCCATAAAGAAAACCCATTAATTTGCTGACATCAAATGAATGTTTCCTTTTTTTTAAAAAAAAAAAAAAAGAAAAAAGAAGAAAGAAAAAAGAAAAGAAGAATGTTTCCTGTCCTGCATCAAAACTTCTCCTAAAGTTAAAATCTTTTTTTGCCCGCTGTAGGTACCAAATATGATCTTGACTTCAAAGCTCCAAACAAGTTGGGTCAAAATTTCAAGTCAGGAAAGGATATGATAGATATGTATAAAGAACTATGTGCTGGTATATATGTCTCTTGTTCTGCTTTATCATTATGCATTTTTGTTGCTTATTTTCAATGATGGGCTAACGTTCTATTCTCATGTTTTTAGAATATCCAATTGTATCAATTGAGGACCCATTTGACCGGGAGGACTGGGATCACACCAAACATTTTTCTGGCCTTGGAATTTGTCAGGTTTCTCCTCATACTAATCCTAGCATGTCCAGAATAATTATATGAAGTGTCTACTGGAAGAATATGTATTTTAACTCAAAGGATGAGAGGTGAGAATAGTTTAACTGGTTAAGACATATGTACACAACTAAAATGCAAAAGGTTTGAATCCTCGGCCCACATATTGTCGAACTCAAACAACTGGAAGAACTGGTGATGGTGATTAAAGATCTGGGATATAGAGCTGGACATATAATTAAAAGATGTATAGTCTGACCCAAGAGGTTTTGAGTTCAAATTCCCTGATACCTCTTATAAATTTATAATATCAAATGCCCCTAGTTTCTTGTCAGGTATGTTTCTATTGCGTCAGATTATTGTCCTTCATTTCGAGCCTGATGATTTTGTAGAATGTCAATTTGATTGTCCATTTTGACATCAAAGGAATAGCTAGCAAATTTGTAGAATACAGTTAACCAAACTGTCAAAAAATCAGAGAACTTGGTTGCTTTGCCTCTTATAGCAGTTGAAGAGGCTTCTTGATATCTTTCTTACTGAAAAACAGATACAATCCTTTGTGATATATACAACCTTCTGGATACCCTTTTTTTTTTCCTTCCTCATTTATAAGTTCATTCAATTTCCGACTGCCAATCCTTCTTTAATAATTTCAACCTTCTGTAGGTAGTGGGAGGCGACTTGTTAATGTCAAACAAAAAGCGAATTGAGAGAGCAATTGATGAGTTCACTTGTAATGCCCTCCTCCTCAAGGTACAAATCACCATTATTTATACATAAATGTAACATTTCTTTAAGTATCTTCTTTTTGACACACCGTGGAACATTCTCATCTGAAGCCTGTTCATAATACCATTAATCCTACGAGGCTATGGAGAATTGGAATTTGGAACTAAAATACCATTCTAGTTTTTTTTTTTTTTTTTTTTGGTACAAAAAGCTACGTAGGATAGGAAAGCATGCTTTGGTAGAAATTGTACTGAAATTGTTTCCTTTCGATAATGTAAATCATCAGTTTTGATAATTTCATGGGAAAAAATGTAGGTAAATCAGATTGGCACAGTGACAGAAGCCATTGATGTAGTGAAGCTTGCGAAGGATGCACAATGGGCAGTTGTGGCATCTCACAGATGCGGAGAAACAGACGATACATTCCTAGCCGATTTGTCTGTTGGACTTTCCACAGGTCAGATCAAAGCAGGTGCACCGTGTAGAGGAGAACGGCTAGCCAAATATAACCAGGTCCAATTTCTTGAACATTTGCCTTGCTTAATTTTCATCGTATCTACATTACATTACAAGCTAGGTGGGGCGTGGAAATAAAAAAAAAATTATACAACTCAATTTGAGATTTTTCAAAGCTTTTAAGTGACATGATAACTGATAACAAACAGTTTTTTTTTTTTTTTTAAAAAAAATTTATTGCATTGCCTTTGCTGATAATCAAAAGATAGTTTTCGGTGTCATATCTTCGATTTTATTATTTACAAGGAAGGCATGGTACTAATGGTCCCTGAGGTTAATGCAGTTGCTCCGTATTGAAGAAGAGCTTGGAGATCAAGCAGTTTATGCTGGTGAAGATTGGAGGGTGGCTTGCTGATTTGGTTTGTTCTATACCTCAATTTTTCTTGACTCAATTCAGTTTCTTACCCATGCCTCGACAACACGGTACAACTCCGACCACAGCGTTTTTCTTTTATTTTCTCTACTTGTTTTATCAGGGTAGAAACATTAGAATGATAGGTGGTACAATATTCTGTGTGTGTGTGTGTGTTTTCCTAACTTTAACCAGCAAGTTTTGGTGATACTGGCCATTCAAGATTTAGAAAGCAAGTTAGCTGTGAAACATCAAGCATTCTGGAATAGGAAGTTTATATCTATACCTGTTTCTAAGCAGCTAATAGTCATACTTTCTGATAATTGGTTCTTTAAAGATGGTGTTTTAGATTTTTTTTTCCTTCTTCTTTGGAACTGAATTCTTTTTTTATCTTAATGATCATCGAGTTGCTTTGTTTCATCATACTTCTGTTTAAATTTGTACGAGAAAACATATGATTGTGAATGACGACTTAAAAGAATGATTAGGGACTGTTCGGGATGACGACATCGACATTTCAAATTCAGGAATCAAAAGCTTGAAAATGCGTGGTAAATTTGAAGCATGGAAAGAAAAATTATAAATTTAGTTCCTATGTTTTGGGTCGATTTTTTTCTTTTGGTGCTTAAAGCTTCAATTTAGGCGTTTTGGTTTAGACTTAATTTCACTTTGGTAGTTTAATTGGTCCTTTATGGTATGATCAAACCTCGTAAATCATCTTTGTTGTTAATGTATGGAATACGAGACGTTTTTCTATTTACATGGTAATAATTAATTAGCTTGCGTTTTCTAATTTGGCCAACTATCTTAGCTACCTATATTGGGGTTTAGATTTAAGTAAATATAGAGAGATGATTTGTAAGGCTTAACCAGATCATAGGAAATCATAGTTTAAATGAACGTAGCTCAATCCTAATTGACATGTACATTAACATTTGGTTGGTAAATACATTATTTCCACTCACATAGAACTTGTTAATTAACTATTAAGGAATTATTTCTTCAAATTCGTTCATACATTGTAATTATATTGGCTGATAAATTGTTTATTCTTTTCCCTATCTAAAATTTTTCCCCTCATGTTTTCTTAGTTTGTTCTCGTACTAGTTTTTGAGAACAATCAAGATCCCTCTCCCTTTGTTTTTAAGTTGAATAATTATATGTTTAAAAAAAAAGTTGAATAATTATATTTTCATACAATTTAATAGCTTTTTAACTTTTTGGTACGCAAAACACTTTATTTATTTATTTATTTAAGAAATGTTAATGCGCTCACCAAAGGAATGAAAATAAAAATCGAAAGGAACTGAAATGGAATAAAGATAAAAGTTTAGATTAAAACAAATATACAAGTTTATCGACCAATACAATAAATAAATAATATATATATATATATATATATATATATATATATATATATATATATATATATATTAATTTTAGGAATGAAAATGAGAATTAAAATAAATTATTTAAGATCTCAAAAAAGGTTTTACGATTTAATTCAAATTTATGGAAAAAATAAAAAATTTATCCATAAAACTGTATCGATTTTTATCCTAAACTTACAAATTCTTTAAAGTTTACCTTTTGTTTTAGTACCTACAATTGCACCTTCATCAACTAAGATAAATGATGCAATATTTACCTTAAATCTGAACAAATGTTATAAGTTTTGTCTTTAAGTAGACTTATGTGAAAAAAAGAAAAAAAAAAGTTCTTACGTGCTGTGAATCATAAAATTAATAGGATTTCAAAAAACCAACATTAATGCAAGATTTTTGTGAACTTTCTGAGTTTTAAAAATCACCGTTAATTTTGTTGATAGTTAGTGGGCAAATGAGTGAAAATTATAAAAATCGTAAGAGTTGTGAAGTTTAGAGTAATTTAATAAAATTAAGTTGAAAGTATTTATTTATTTATTTTGTTTTATTATAAGTTTAGTCCCTTAACTTTCAAGATTACATCAATTAGATCGCTTAACTTTAAAAAGTTTGTAATAGGTCCCTAATCAATTTTGTTTCTAATAGATCCTAAACTTTTAAAATGTTTAACAGATCTCTAAACTTTCAATTTTGTGTCTAATAATTCCCTGATATATTTGATATTTTTAAAAATTAACCAATCCACTGTATATAAAATTGAATTTGATACTCATTGAGACTCTAAACTTTCAATTTTGTATTTAGTAGGTTTGTGAATTAAAAAAATGTTAAATAGGTCAAAGACCTATTAGACACAAAATTAAAAATTGAGGGACCTAGTGGACATAAAAGTGAAAATTCAAGGACCTATTTGATACTTTTTAAAGTTCTGACTTACTGAAAACAAAATTGAAAGTTGGATTTATTTGAAAGTTCTTATAGTTCAGAGACTAAATTGACACGGTCCTAAAAGTTTGGACTAAACATGTAATTTAATCTATTTTTTTCCTTTTCTCTCTTGAATTTATACATAAACCCTTCCCAATTATCTTCCAAGCAAATGCAATCGGAAAGAGAATCGCGCACTCCGTACTGTGTCCACCGCGCTCAGTCGTTACGATTTAATTGCAGACCAGTTTCTCCGCCACTGCAACAAAGATACCGGAGGAGGGGAATCGGATTCTTCAATTTCGGTCGAAATCAAATGTCGCAATTTCTCTGTTGTTGATTTTGAACTGTAAGTTCTCCATTTCGCTGATTTTTTTCCTTTTATTTTGATCGTTTTCGTTGTTCTTCGATTGTTTTCGGATTTAATGGTGATATTTTTACTGATATTGTACCGTGATCTTACTTTGAATGTTAGATTGCTATGGAATGAGTTATCGCTGTGACGTTCAAGTTCTCTTGTTTAAAACACTGTCAGCACAGATCAATCTGTGAAGTTTTCGTTAAGAAAATCTCCATGATTCGAAAACGCTTTCGAGAAGCTAAAACAGGTAATCTTTGAATGTTTTGCGCCTCATTTCTTCCATTTATGGCTTTGATTTATGAAGTTGCCTACTTACTGTTTGATAAAATGCTTGAAAGGGATGTTTGTGTATTATTTATGTATAGTTCTCTTGGAATGGGATCTCAGGTCTGCAGCTGGTGAAATCGACGAGAGCCGAGGGGTTCTTGAAGAAAGTTGGATTGGGCAGAGAGGATCGTTACTTCTGGAAGCAAATTGGCAAGGCTCTGTTGTGCTCTTATACTCTGATCGGCGTTGCATGGCTTTACAATGAAAAATCACCATTTGGTTGGTGGACGCTGAAGCCACGGTCTAAGGCAGAGAAAGATTTAGCTCACCTCTATGAGCGGCGGGAATTTCCATATCCAGGTTGCATAACTTTCATTGCTAGATGAAAAATTTAGGGAAAATGTAAAAACTAAGTTCAGCTTGGGGGTTGTAACTATGATACTTCAAAACAAGTAATCTGAGCAATTACCTAGCTAGATGTAATGTATGAAATTGTTGCAATTAAACTCTGGTCTGTTAATAGTTGAGTATTGGTGTAGTTTGAATGATCTTAGGTTTAGGTGTAACAATCTTGACGGTTTAGGAGTTATAGCAAAAATGTTTAATTGCACTCAGTTCATTAGTTTGATGGTAATTGTTTGAATTGAAAGTTGAAGAATGCATTGTAATAACTAGTTGAGGGAGTATATTAAACTACATTTAATCTTTGTGATCTATTATCAACCCAGGTGATGAAGAAGCTATGGAGGATTTCATTGCCAAGGGGGGAATGATCGGAACTGCCATCGGTCCGAAGGGGATGCTTGATTTTGATAAGGATTCTTACAATTATCAGAAAGAATTACAGAACAAGAAGCTCGAGCAAGAGGCCCAGAAGCTATGGTTCAGGATGAGGAACGAGGTTATTTCAGAGCTTCAGGAGAAGGGCTACGATGTTGAATGAGGTAATTCTTGAATGGAATCATGGAAATTATGATTGCCTAATTTCTGTATGTGTTCTTGTTCTGAAAGTTCTGAAAAAGCCATTTGCTTGAATACTTCATGTTTGATTGATGTGTTTGCAGTCTTCTTTTTCATGTACAAATTGTTTTGATTGTTTTGATTTTAAACACTACAAGAATTAGTAGTAGAGTTGAAAGTTTCTGTCTTTTTTATATCAAAATTTTTGTTTTAGCTTGAACTTGTTAAAGTCATTTTATCTTCATATTCAATCTTTCATTAACCATTTTATGAAATTCATATCCATTTGAAAACATGATAAGAACACTTCTTTACATTAAAAAAAAAAGTTTCTCAAGTACAAAATTTAGAGACTAAAATAGAATAGTACAAAATTTTGGGGACTAGAACATGATTTAAGCTTTTTCTTTTTAATTTGTTTGATGTGATCTTGTAAATAACAGGTTGAAAATTGACAAATGATGCAAATTTCTTCTAGTGGAGAGTGTAGATATATTTTATACAACAAGAAGACCCAAGATGCTCAGTTTTAATCAAGTGTTCTACAACTAGGTTCTTGTTTACCTTGACAATTAAGAAATGAATATTCTTCTTATGGGGATATTTCATTACCATAGGCTTAAAAATAAAGCACCTATTAGATATTGGTTAATAAATGGTTCCAAGACATTCTAGAATTCCAAAATTCAGATTTAAGGAAACTAAGGCCCCGTTTGTGATAACCATGTGGTTTTTGAAAATTATGCTTTTTTTCTCTCAATTTTCCTACCATGGTTTTCATCTTTGTCAAGGGTACATTTGAATTCCTAATCAAATTCCAAAAACAAAAACAAGTTTTTGAAAACTACTTTTTTTAGTTTTAAAAAATTGACTTGGTTTTTGAAAACATAGAAAGAATTGTATTAGGCAAACAAAGAAATTTGTAGGTGGAAGTAGTGTTTATAGGCTTAATTTTCAAAAACAAAAAACGAAATGGTTATCAAACGGGGCCTAAGTTTTAAGTTTAAATATACTCTTAGTTTTTGTATTTGTTTTTCCCCTCCTTATAATGACTTAGTCCTGCTCATGAAAATGGTAAAATCTTTGAGATAATAATTTTCAATTTGTTTGTTTCTTTTTTTCAGGCTAAGTAGATAAATCCAATGGATTTCATATGATTTAAAATCAAAGGTGATTCAATTATATGGCCATTCATATAATTGGATTGCATTACGGTATTTTATTTTAGAGTACAAAGAAAAATACTACGACCAATTTGTTAAAAATAAAAGTACAACATTTTGAGAAAAAGTTCAATACATTCTCAATTAATTTCAACTTTTAGAATTCAGAATACAATAAGATGTTATTCTACTTGCTTTAGAAACCACTTTAATATTTTTAGGACAACTTTCACTTGTCTTAATAACGTTTTTAATAACATAAATTATGAACATAATTTATGGATGCATGTGAAGTTTTTATATTTTATTTTATCATACAACCATAATTGCTTTAACTTTTCAAGGGTTGCCAAAGCTAACATAGCTCAGTGGTGATTGGCATGTACCCTCGACCAAAAGGTCAGAGATTCGAATCCTCCCACCCTCAAATGTTGTTGTACTAAAAAAAAAAAAAACCTTTTCAAGTGTTTAATTTTTTTATATAAAAAAATCATCAGTGTTTGACAACTACTAAAAATGACTTATTTAAAAAAATAGATTGAGAAATAAGTCATTTTGAGAGAAACACAAGGAAATGTAACAAATGAGTTTTTAAATTCGAAATGATTTTTATACAAACTAAAAGGTATTTTAAACGTGTCTTTAATAACTAAATGGAACCAATCTAAAGGATGAACTCATAGATGTTAAAAATTGAGTTTAAGGTTGAGTAGTTTGGTCATTTGTAACTCCCTTGATGGTAAAATTCTATGGTTATGTAATTATGAATTAAGCTTTTCTTTTTATCGAATTATATATATAGATAGATAATGAAACTAGAATGACATGATCAAGAAATTAAGAGATTGATAATGTGAGCATATGCCAAAGTGAGTATAACTCAATGATAATTGACTATGATATTGATCAAGAGATTAGATATTCGAATTTTCCATCCCATATTGTCAAAAATATATATATATATATATATATATATATATATATATATATATATAGATGAATGACTAGATAGTTTAATAAATCTTGAAAAGTAGTCTATAACAATAATAAAATAAAAATAAGGTTAATTTTCACCTCACTTGAAAAAAAATCAAGACATGTCACAATCCAACCTTATAGAGAAAAAGGTTGTAGGGGCTAACTCTCTTTCTGTAGTTAAATTCAAACTAATGGTTGAACGTGGGTCAATTTGAATATAATTTAGTGATAAAACACTTATTATCCTAAAGATCAAAGGTTCGACTCATACCTCCATAATTATTTATCTAAAAAAATCAATATAGACATTAAAAAGTATGAGAAATTATTAGAGGAGATTGACATAATATGGTTAGCCGTTTTGAGTCATTGGATTTAGAAGAAAAGGTATAAAGATATTTCAAATCTATATTTAATTGTCATTCAAAGTCGAGTATATCCAATGGATATTAAAATACAACTATCTTGTGATAACTTCATTGAATAATTTTTCTGAAGGCATGAAAAAAATTGAAATAAACAAGTCTTAAAAAATATTAAAATAGAAGAAAGTATGAACTAGACAATAGTTTTTTAAAAAACTAGAGAGGACTAAATATGTTAATTTAATTCCCCTAATTCAAAAAAATATATATATTTATATATTATTTAATTCCCCGACGGCACTACAACCAGGGAAACCGTCAAGGTAATAAAATAGACTAGGCCACGTAAGCACTTAAATTTCATTCTTACCCCTCAAATATTTACTTATTTACATAAATTTACCACATATCTCAGAATCGTCAGAGGGGTATTTTCGGTAATCAACGCAAATACTAATCGGAGTCCGCTCTCAAACTCAAAGTCTCGCCGTCAGTCTCAGTCGTCGCGCGGTGGTCAGTGTTGCTCTCTCGATCACTATGAACTCTGCAATCGCTCTCGGCCGGCCGGTACGCTGCCGGCGATTCTCCGGTGACCGGAGCCCTAAGCCGATCAAACCTGAACCGGCGAAATTCAAAGTGCCTTCAAGCGCGCTCCAATTGCCCAAGGGAAATTGGTCCGGAAGCCTCTCGTCGACGGGCTATCTCCCTGGTTTTGGCCTTCGGAATGGTTCGTCAACGGTTTCTCGATTCGTTCTTCCATCTCGAATCGGAGTTTCCTCTAACGATGCGCAGTTCGGTTCGTTTGCTGAGGATAAGGATGTCGAGGCGCCGAGTTTTTTCGAGTTTATCACGTCTGAGAGGGTTAAGGTCGTGGCCATGCTTGCTTTGGCTCTCGCGCTCTGTAATGCTGATCGGGTTGTGATGTCGGTTGCAATTGTTCCGTTGTCTCTGTCCCATGGCTGGAGCCGATCGTTCGCCGGTATAGTTCAGGTAGCTGCGTTCCTCGTTAATTGTTTTTGCTGCAGAACAATCGCTGGTTTCTCCCTGTTTTTCGTTTCCGCTCACAAGAAATAAAGTTAATCTTTTCTGCTGAGTTTTGGGTTCTACAGGCAGGTGTGAGATAGTATGACATAGAATTGGAGGAGATAGTCATTCTTTTTTTTTTTTTTTTTTTTTTTTTGGCGCATTTCTCTATTTATTTATGCTTCGTGGTATAAGATTTAATGACAATTTCCCAGCCTTGTCTAATTAACCATTGCCTGATTGATCTTTTTCGCTCGAGCAAATATTGATTTCATTCCCAGAAGTTTGAGATTTTGTTCTCTCTAGATTAGACTTCAGGTTGCTCTATTAGACAGGATAAGGTCACTTGTATTGTTAGCATCACAAATATTTGACTGGAACATTGTCATCGCTTGCAATTATCTAATGATTGGACTTCATGCAGTCATCGTTCCTTTGGGGTTATTTCGTTTCTCCAATAGCCGGCGGAGCATTGGTGGACTACTACGGTGGTAAGATGGTCATGTCCTGTGGGGTGGCTTTGTGGTCACTGGCCACATTTCTGACTCCTTGGGCCGCTGAAACTTCATTATGGGCACTTCTTGCCATGCGTGCTTTGCTCGGCGTTGCTGAAGGTGTGGCCCTTCCTTGTATGAACAACATGGTTGCTAGGTAATAATGATTTTAAACTTTCGACTTAATTTAGAATAACAGTGGAGTCAAGGTCAACAATGAATTATATGAATGTTAGCTTCACCATTTGTAATTTAAGAATGACCAGAAACCAAATTATGGTGAATGTCTTAACTATTTTCTTTCTGTTGTAGATGGTTTCCTCCAACAGAACGAGCCAGGGCCGTTGGTATTGCAATGGCTGGATTTCAGTTAGGAAGTGCAATAGGACTCATGCTTTCTCCAATCCTAATGTCTCAAGCTGGTATATTTGGACCATTTGTCATTTTTGGGTTGTCAGGGTTTTTATGGGTTTTGGTATGGCTATCTGCAATATCCAGTACTCCTGATAAGAATCTTCAAATATCCAAATATGAATTGGAATATGTACTGAACAAGAAGCAACAACCTTTAGTGGTGGAGAATGTACCCAGGACAACTGTGATTCCTCCTTTTAAGCGGCTACTTTCTAAAATGCCAACATGGTCTCTTATCGTTGCAAATGCTATGCATAGTTGGGTACTGTTCAAATTTATTTCCTTCCCTTTGATTCATATGATCCTGTCCAGTGTGCTTTTTTACTGCAGATGTTGACTGATCACTGATCTAGTAGCCAACTCCATTTGTGGCTTTTACATGAGTGGGAGAAGTAACTTATGTGCTACTTTTACCTTCTTTGCAGGGATTCTTCGTAATTCTTTCATGGATGCCTATCTACTTCAATTCAGTGAGCAACTACTTGTTTAAAAGTTCTACATATTAAATTCTCTGTGAATTTCTTGAACGATTGGTGTTTTTCCACTACAGGTGTATCATGTTGACCTCAGACAAGCAGCGTGGTTTAGTGCTGTTCCATGGAGCGTGATGGCACTGATGGGATATTTTGGTGGATTGTGGTCAGATGTGTTAATACGAAGTGGCACATCTATCACTTTGACTCGAAAAATTATGCAGGTGAGCACTGAGCATTTTCTACTTTTCTATACAAGTAATTTCCATTGAATTCTAACTTAGCAATCTATCTGTTTCTCTGTTTTAGTTAAAAATGAAATATTTAACCGAGAATTGGGGAGCAGCATTTTGCTCAGGCTTCTTAAGAAACTTTTAAGTTGTACATTGTTTCTATACTTTTTAATTGCTAGTCATTTAGGATATACTTAGTACTTAGAGGAGTCTTAGGTGCATTATGATAGCCATGTCTTGTTCTTTTGTAATGTCATTTTGTTGCAATTATCGCTGCTCTCTTTGTGATCTTATTTCTCAATAAGTTCAATTTTATATATGCAAAATAGGACTCTAGACTTGTCACATATATAAGACCAGGATTTAATGTTTTTTACTCCTTGAGATTAACACATCTCTAGGATTAGCAGACGACTTGAAGCTAAAAGATATATTCTACCTTCCTTATTGTCCAAATAATAAGCTTGTTGTGACACATTACAAATGACAGACTTATGGACCTGAAGACAGATTTACTACACAAAGTTTAGGCTTAATAAAATATTTGCTTCCCTCCTGCATGGAAATTTGTTGTTTAGGTTTTGGGACATTGGATGTTAGTATTTATTTGAATTGATTAGCAAAAAAGTTGCTTGTTGTATACAGTCGTGATTCACCCCAGAAGGAATGGGAAAAGCAACAATATGGAAACTGGAAGGAAATTACTGTCTTGTAGCACTCATCTATATGCCTCTGCCTGCCTTTTATGTTGCCTCCCCTTTCCTCCCCACTTCTCCATTTGTCCTCAATTACCTCTTATTATTTTCAGCACTCAAATTGCATCAATTCATTTTCAGTTTTTTTCTTTCTTTTTTCTGTTTCTACGCCAGTCAATAGGTTTTATTGGCCCTGGGATTGCTCTGATCGGCCTCACTTCAGCCAGAAGTGCATCAATTGCATCCGCATGGCTGACTTTGGCAGTTGGGCTGAAATCTTTCAGCCACTCAGGCTTCCTTGTGAACCTTCAGGTGGGCGACCTGACCCTGAATAATCAAATCTCTGAGATTTCATTAACCTCCAATTTTTGCAATTCTAAATTTTTCTGTTTAACAGGAGATTGCTCCACAATACTCTGGTGTGCTTCACGGTACGTTATTATTTGAACTAACTTCTACAACCCATAAATACATAGACAGAAGTAATATATAATTTCTCCATTGAATCAAAAATCTTAATTTAGCCTTTTCTAGACAAGTGCTTTGTTTCATGCGTACAACTGGCTGGATACTCCCAGAATTGACACCAAATTCTCAATGGTCTCTTTCAGGCATGTCCAACACTGCAGGGACACTTGCTGCTATTGTGGGGACAGTTGGGGTTGGTTTCTTCGTGGAACTTGTGGGCTCTTTTCAAGGATTTCTGTTGCTAACCTCTGTTCTGTATTTTATGGCTGCGCTTTTCTACATCCTCTTTTCTACGGGCAAGAGGGTAAATTTTGAAGAAACTGATTAGTATCGTTTCTTTTTTTGGGAGATGAAGAATTGAACTATCTTCGATTTAAGTTGCATGTATAGCTCATCTTTTTAGTTTAAAAGTTGTGGAGATGGAGAATTGAACTATCTTCAATTTAAGTTATATGTATAGCTCATCTTTTCTTTGATCGGATAAGCATCATAATTTGTAGGTCATCAAAGGGCCTAGACAAGTGAGATTGTAAATTGTACTAGTGCTTCATCCACAGATTCTCTTCTTTGATTAGAGTTTAGTTTTGGAGAATATATGTTACAGAATACTTTTTTCCACGAAATGGCATAGAAATTTCGAATTGATTTTGATCTTAGAATCATCAAAAGCCACGTCCTAATCCAAATTCTTGCCTATCTCGTGTTCAACGTTATGCCAAATATTTAGCCATGTTGAAGAGACATGAGAAACAAAGCGATAACAAAAACCTATTATGAATGTTCTAAGAATTGAAAAATTAAAGTCAGACAAGAATTGCAGCACAGTTAAAATTTTGAATAAGATAATAGGATTTTTCAAGATAACCCCTGTACCCTCGCATATTCAATCTTCCAATTCATCATGTCTTAAACACAAAATTCTAGGCTCGGAAACTTTAGGTAAAGGAAACAGACAACATCCGAATATACTTGTTTTCTTCTGGTTTACTTACTGGTCACGTTTGAATTTCTAACTAAATTCCAAAAACAATACGAGTTTCCAAGTTTCCGAAAATTGATAACAAAACAAAGAAACTGTTTGTAAACTTAATTTTATTTATTTAAAAAAAAAATTAAACGTAATGATTCCTTTAACAAGAGTAGAGAGCAAATATTATTCCCGATTGGCATCTTTTTCGTTTCCACACATAAATGGAATAGTATTTACTTACAGAACCACCAATGACAAGAAATAAAAGTAGGCATTAAGTTTTACATTGTCCAGAAAATAGTGACTGAATTGCAGCTGATTGATTCCCATGAAAAATACTAACATTCTTAACACAAAAAAGGCAGCAGGGAAGTATGATCGATCAATCATGCAGGACTAACAGATCTTGAAACCACGCTTTGACTTCTTGATCGACTACCACCAGAATACCCTCTCTTCTGTGGGCGATAAAGCTTGTAGTCATGTCGTCTCGGGGTATGGCTGCGAGAGCGACTCCTCGAGCTTCTTGGTTCAGGAGAAACACTACGTGAATAGCTCCCTGATCTCCTGCTTCGTTCAGGGGAAGTACTACGTGAATAGCTTCTCCTTGATTCCCAAGAGGGGCTGCGAGAGCAACTCCTCAAGGTTCTTCTCCTAGGCCTTGGAGAATAACTGCGAGAATAACGTCTGCTAGAAATCCTGGCCTTTGGTGAAACACTCCTAGAAACTGACCGATACCTGTGCCTTCTGTAGTAAGGATCAGGGGAATAATAGTCATAAGGTGAGTACGACCTGTCACGTCTCCTAGCAGGTGACCTATAAGGAGAGCGGGATCGAGAATACGATCTATGATGCCTATAATAGGGAGAATCATATCTTCGTCGGCTGTAAGGGGAGTATGATCTATAGCGGTATGGGGAACCATATGATCTTCCATGCTGGTTAGGAGAATGGGATCTGCTCCTGCTACGTTCAGATGAATAATGAGATGAGTGGCTTGAGCTTCTATAAGGAGAGTAGCTGGGAGAACGCCGAGAAGAGTAGCTGCGTGATCTACGCCTCACTGTTGAAAAGAAAAGGATTAGACAGAAACATCAAGATATTTCACAGCAATAAACCAAACATTAGGTTAAAACCTCACCATGAACTGTTCTAAGTCCAAGATATCTCCCTGGAGTAGGAGTTCTACCTCTCCGTCTTCGAGCCTATCAAAAAATTAAAGATAAAAAGTGAGACAACTCAATCGTCCATCTAAGAAAAATACAAGAAGAGCAAGTCACAGTTTAGAGTCAAATTTATAATGAAAAAAGGTTAAAATACTGAAACACAGGATTCAATTGGCAAAAAAAGAGAGAAATGCAGGGCATACAACCCCAATGTTCTGAGACTTCATGTGTTTGTTTTGTTTGTTTAGTTGTAGTTTGAGTTTGATGAAGAGCTGCTACACACAGCTAACCTGCTGCCAAAAAAACTTCAAGTGCAAAGAAGCAAAATACTCAAATCTCTAACAACAAACCATCCAGAGATCCAAGTTGAAGTACAAGACAATAGTAATAATGAGAAACAGACCAAGTCTATGAAATTATACTTGGTTTAATTTTTACCTTCTCCACGGTAATTATTCGACCTTCAAGTACAGATCGATTCAGATATTTGATGCAACGTTCAGCCTCATCATTACTAGACATGGTAATAAATCCAAATCCACGAGATTCTCTAGTCCATGGATCAGCCACAAGATGAACATCTAGCACCTGGGGAATAAAAAATTTGATCACAAACTGAGAAAATAGTCTGATAATTCAGTCACCAACATCACCACAAATACAAGCCCAAAAAAGAAGGTTATATA
This sequence comes from Luffa aegyptiaca, assembly GCA_017139565.1. Lineage (NCBI taxonomy): Eukaryota > Viridiplantae > Streptophyta > Magnoliopsida > Cucurbitales > Cucurbitaceae > Luffa > Luffa aegyptiaca. The sequence goes on along the minus strand of CM029404.1, from coordinate 1,306,083 downwards.
GAAAATAAACAATCTGGGACGTACTGTTCCCTCAGCAGAAAAATGCTTCTCGAGTTCTCTTCTCGTTATTCTAGGTGACAAACCAGTGACGTACAAATTGTTACCAGGGTTTTCGACGTCACTTGAAGGGCTCCTGAAAAACAAATGATGAATCCACCAACTAAAAATGAATAAATAACGTACAAATGATCTAAGGAAAAATCGAGAAAGCAGATGGTATCGAGCAAAAAGTACCTTGAACGGCTCCTTGACCTTGACAGGGACCTTGAGACTGAACGTTTGTATGAAGGAGACCGGGAGTACCTAGACCTTCTGGAGTACGACATCTGCGACAAGATCAGACAAAACAAAACTAAATCCAAAAACCATAATGGCAACAGTTTTGTTGAATATGATCGAACATCTGGTGAATTGAACCGTCAATTGAATATTCATCGAAAGGCAGACAAATAAAGAAATAGATGATCCATGACCTTCAAATGGCTAAAAATGCAATATCTACTCCGATGAGATTCTACAATCTAACTAATAACCCGAACCTAATTCTTCGGGAAAACATCAACGAATGCAGAATCAAACGCGCAAGAAGATCAGAACCCGAAACATATCATCTCAAACTACGAAAAGACATGCAAATTTCACATAATATCTACTTCGTTGAGGTTCTAATTTAACAAAAGACTTCCATGAGAATTACATAAAACACTGCATTCGTACCACATGAATAAACAATCAAAATAATAACCTAACGCTAACCTAATTCTTTTCGTTAACATCATCGACAGCAAGAATCAAAGGCGAAAGTAGATCAGAACCTCAACGTATCATCTCAGACAACGAAAAGACATGCAAAGATTCATCAACTGAGAGACAGAGAGAGAACTTACCATTCAAATCAGCGGAAGCAAAACCCAAATCGAAGCTGAAGGCAACTGAGTATTCTTCTCTCTCAACAACAACGACAATCGCTCGCTCAAGAACGCATCAACTAGAGATTTTGCGTGCGAAATCCAAAAGCGTTATATATAAGCCTCGAGGCGAAAGAAGCTTCTGGAGCATCGGACGCCAAATCACAATAAAACTCAATTTTAAAAATTTTCGTTTCCGTATTCAATTGACCTTTTCAAAATCGTGGAGTAGCAATCCAGTGTCTCGCAATCATAATCTTATCGTGGTCTTCCGTTACGTGTCAGAATATGACCCTTAGATCTCCAAACTTGGAGAAATTGTCCAAATCCAACAGTGTGGTTAACGGAAGATGATAAATATATTTTTTTTCCTTAATATGAAAATATCTATCATCTTTTTTTATAAAAAAATAATAAAAATAATAAAAATATGAGTTTTTTTTTTTTTTTTGAAAGAATAAAAATATGAGTTAGAAAGGAAACTTAAAGTCGTTTGTATAAAGATAGTTCTCATTAGTATGTATTGATATTAGTCTATATAATATTAGTTTGTTATGACTAACTTTTCTATTTTTCAAAAAAAAAAAAAAAGACTAACTTTTCTATATAAATATGGAATAAAGAAAACAATACTTGATTTTTTCCTTTTATTATTGTTGATGACAAAATATGGGCAGTCACGTGCCACCAACGGTAAATTTGTATGATATGCGGGAAGACGTGGCCTGCAAAACAGTAAACTTGCACATCGGTGTAATGCTTGCCACACCGCCTCCAATGCTTAAGTCAAAAAGTTGAGGGAGGAGAGCATAAGAGCAAAGTAAGAGGAAAGAGTTCAAGGAATGAGTTTCGGGATCCCTTCCTCGGTGACGAAGAAGGGCTTAAATACCTTTTCCTGCCCTAGGGTTTCTAGACTTTTCGGAGACGATTTGGGTTGAACCAAGTGGAAACAGGGCATCCAGGAGCACTACGGACCAAACAGAAGCGAAAGAACTCGGCTCGCGCAAGCGGGCCGAGGCCGAGCATGTGTTGGGCCAAGGCCCGGTCCCTCCGTCCTTGGTCCAACCCTCTGCCCTGTTTTGCCTCCAGAGTCCGTTTTCTGGTCCTATTTTCGGACTCGTGTCGGGTTGTCCTCGTTAGCTCCTTATACATCGAAGTGGTCCAAAATTACCCATAACAATTATAGTCTTTTTATGTGAAATTTTTCTTAAGAATAATTTACTGAAACATTGAAAATTATTTGTATGCCTTTTTATTTGTGTTTCATATTAAAAATAAATAAGATTTAAAAAGAACGTAGACAAAAATTATAACATTTGTTAGGAAAAAATAACTTTTGGTACTTGAACTTTTGTGAAAGTAATAATCTAACCTATGTGTTTTCAAATTTATAACAATTTGGTATTGTACTTTAACATGTACCAATTTAGTCTCTTTATGCCAACATGAGCATAGCTCAGGCATCAAGTGTGTACTAATGATCAAGAGGTCTGTGGTTCGAATCCTTGTACTCCACATATTGTCAAAAAAAAAAATAGTCTCTTTATGTTTCAAATTTATAATAATACAATCCCTACAATTTGAAAAGGAAAAGAAACGGAAAATCGGCTTTCAAAAAAATGGAAAAAAAAAAAAAAAAAGAAAAAAGAAACCAAACTTACACACAATAATGTTCGAGCCAAGGTTATCTTGATAAATGATAGAAAGGTCAACTTGTCAGTGTACCAAATACAAAATAATAAAATATTTGTGTGCAAATCATAGACGACTTGCATTAACCATTTTCAGCCTTTTTTTTATAAAAAATAACTGTAGGTCGTCTATTGATCAAAAATTTTATAAAATAACAATAAGGTTATCCCAATAAGTTTACAATTTTATAATATTAAAAAAAAAAAAAAAAAAAGGCTAACCCAACGCGATTTTCTCTAATATGTATTGATTTTTCATTCTTTGAGTATTTTTAATAGTTCCCAATTCAATTCAGTACAACTGATTCAACCCAATGCAATTTTCTCTAATAGTTAATGTATTAATTTTTCATTGACTTTAAAAATCATGATTCAGAGCAAGGGCTACAAGGATAAGGCATAGAAGAATCTCTAATTTGAGAAAACCCCCCAAAATAATAACGTTGTATTGAAAGAACCTTGTTGATTTTACTGATAATCAATAAATAAACTTGTGAACTTCTGGACTTTTCGTAACAAACGAATTTCACTTCCATTTCATTTAGATTAAACTAACAAAAAAGGAACTTAGCGAATCCAAATAGCTCACCCTGTTTGAGTAAAAAGAGTGTCATATTACATAGTACATGACAACAAAGGCAAGATAACAACAGGGGTGGCTAACGCCTTCCTGAATTCTAGAGGTCTTGTGCCTCCCCGTCCAACAACCAACCATGGCACCTTGGAGACTCTACAACAATGTAGGTTCGGAGGAAGTTGAAGATGGAGCTGATGCAGAAGGCGTCGATCCCAACGGTGCTGAACCTGAAGATGCTCCTCCATGCTGCTGATATTGCTGGGTACCTGGCTGGGGCTGGGGTGGGGGTGGCATGCTCGAATGATAAGGAGCGTACGGTGGATAATGTTGCACGTACCCATATGGCGGATAAAATTGTTGTTGATATTGTGCAGGTGGTGGCGGGTGCATTGTGTGATATGGAAATTGATGTCCCTGTTGGTGTTGGTGCTGGTGTTGTTTCTCTGGACCTGGTCTAGTTTCGGTTGAACCTGCAGGTCCATTAGGGGGCGCCTCCGCATCGTGAATCGATACCAGAGCTCCCATTCTTTGAGGGTCCATTGAGGGGTAGAATGCTCTCTCTTGCTGAGGTGGTGGTGGTGGAATATTGAAGTAGTGCAGAGCTTGAGGTTGATCATGAGTTCCCGGAGGGTGTAATTGGCTGTGCTGCTGCGAGATAACTGCTCGCGGCAACATCCCACTGTGAGCCACTGCTGCTTGTTTCGCTTCATCAGAACCTTCTGACTCGGGTTTTGGTGCTTGAGGTCTACCCCACATTAATTTCAACCTAAGGCCCTTTATTACCAGCTTGTTAGAAAGCTCTTCTGCAGCCTTCTCTGCACCTTCTCTGGTGGTGTAGGTTACAAAAGCACATGCCCGCTGTAGCACCATTCTGATGGATTCAATTTCACCATGAGCGTAAAAGTTATCCCGAAGATCTTGCTCAGTGACTCGAGCATCAAGTCCACCCACATACAAGGTTCTAATACTTTCATCCTCCGGAGGTTCTAGAGAAGGCATCTCTCCAGCCTTGTTAAGAAGCTTCAGTGCAACTGGATCATTAACCCTGAGGAGTTAGAAAAGAAAGTAATCTCATTAGCAAGATGTGGCACGTTCAGAAACATATATATGAGAACTGCAATATTTAACATTCTTGCAAAACGAAGACGGAAATGTGAGAATGAAATATAGCTCAGTCATCTGTTTTGGTTTTATAATCGGCAAATGACCATCTAAATTAATTCAGTACTATACATATTTTTTGATAAAGAAAAAAACTACTTTTATTTTTATATCACAAGTCAGAACATTCTCATGATAGAACAAATACCAATATCATTAATACATTCTTACTTCTCATCATCAAAGCTTGAGAAATCAGCATAAGAAAAACCTAAAACTCAGAATTATACCAACAATCTAACAGCTAGCTAGAGAAGAAATCACAATTGGAGAAACAAGATTAGCAACAACTAATGAAAACCAGTCACTGTTAGGGACTGTTCAAATAACACTTGAACAGTGAAACACTTTTAACAGTTTTCCTCCTACTTTTCTCAGGCTTTCTCATTAGGATATCCAAAACAACAATAAAGTTGCATATGCTACTATTTCTGTCCATACAATTGTTTCTGATCTAAAAACAATCATTAAAATTTAAATCAATTGCAAATAAAAGGTTGTTCATAGAGAAAGACAACGGTAGGCCGATGGAGGAAAAGGTGGTTCGATCCAGTATCAATCGAAAGAGGACTGTAAATTGTGTTCTAATGAAAGAGAAGAAAAAAAGGTTGGAGTTCACAATTCTCTGCATGGATAAAATAGAGGGTAAAGCAACCTAACAGCAGGAAGAGGTGCAGGAACTAAAGTAGCTAGCTAGCACTAAAAGTAGATTTTTTATCCAATGGCCACTCGTTTGTAAAAGAAAAACCTAATGGGAGAGGCTCGCTCACAAAGAGAAGAGATTTAAAAATAAAATAACATTAAAAAAAAAAATAATCTATAAGAGGAAGTATTAACATACGAAACATATATTAATAATGAAGATCAACAAAAGAGTTTTGGTGGTGGTGGTGAGTTCACAAGAGACCACCCCACCCCCACCCAACCACACACAAAAATCAGCCAAAATAAGGAATAAGCGTGCATTGCAAAAAAAAAAAAATACATATATAGATGTTCACGATCCGACAATAAACATATTTGATAAACAGATTAAAAAGAGAGTAGAGCAATCAACTTTGTCAAGCAATCGAGGGAAGACAGAAGTTTAAGTAAGAAGCTTAGTTTAGGAGGAAAATTTTGATAGGAAAAAAGCTATAATGGGTGATGAGAAATAAATCCAACAAAACCAAGGGGGTTACAAGGTTGAGATTGTCAAAGGCTTGACAGAATATGTATTTCAATGTCTCATCTCTGGAAACATAACTCACTGATCAATCGCTTACGTATGAATAACTGACCAAATATCCCTGTTTTCCAATAAATAATTACTTTTGGAAGACTATACTTCATATGGTATAAAGCTCAAACAAAGCTCAAAATATGCAACCAAATGCAAGATGATGACTGTAAAAAATCATAGAGAAATTTGGGTGGTCAGGGACAAAGATTAGACATACAACAGCTAACCAGTCAAAAGAAATAGATCAACCATACCCATAATAACGATCCTTTATATTTTGCTGGGACAATTCTCCAGTTTCAGGCATCTCATGTCTGTAAGGGCATTCAGAACCTCTAGTGCATTCACCCCTAATATAGAAACTACAAACATGTGCACGATTCCTCTTGTAATACGGTGTAGTTCGTTGAAGCTTCAGAATAGTATCGTTTGGCCTTGCCTTTCCATTTGAGGACTCATAATCAATACCAGCTCTAGCCTGCATTGTCAACATTGAATTGAATTAGCACAAAGCAAGTAAGCAACAACAAAGCTGCAAAGACCGGCTAAAGCAATCAAATTGAAAAGTCTACAATTACTTTAATCTTCATCAAATTTATTTCATTGTATAGGTAAAACTTGTAAAATATTTTATATGCCACATAGGACACTTTTAGGGTAAAAATCCATGACCATCTAATTAAATTCAATAGCCTTCATCAATTTTCTCATGTTATCTCTTATTCAAATTAATAAAATCAAATCTCTCCTCATCCGAGTGTCTAACTTTTCTTTGTTGAAAATTTCATCCTCCACCATATTTGCTAATTCCATGTCCATCAAGGCTTATCAATAGAAGCTTAAATGGTAGGGTAACCATAATGTTTTCTCCCTCAACATTCTAAAAGATAGCACCAACAACTACAAGGAATAATCATCCTATAATTGAACAAAAATTTCAGCAGAAAGTGCATACCTTCCGATCATGCTCCTCGGCAAAATATTCTCTATTCACATCACTCTTAGGAATTGCATCATTGGAGTTGATAGACAGTGCAGTATCTCGAACCTGAACTGGTAAGCCATATTCAAGGTCCAAAAGACAAACTTGACATACATTTTTTAACTTACTACATGTCTGGCAAATCTCTGTTTTCTTATATCTAGCGTCACGTCCAGGCCTCCACCTGAAAACTGTAAATGGACGTGTGCAAATTTTGCATTCTTTATCATAATCAGCTTTCGTCTGCATTCAAATATAGGATTCATTTAATCAAAGTAATGTCTAAAGCGAATACTAAGCCATGAATTAAAAAAAAGAGCACGATTCCAGCAATCATCATCCATTACTCTCTCTCGCAAATTTCACGTTAGTGAACACATAAAATCTATAAACAGTTAACAGAAACCATCTGGGTCCATGATCAAACAGGTACATCAATTTAGAGAAGGACTCATTCGAACATTCATATACTTAATTGTTAACTTCTGAACGCAATTCAAGAACGGGTTCGAAGTAACTCGTGGGGTTGGGGGTACTAACGTTAAACAAGATAGAAGAACAAACGTACCATGCGAACATAGGGGTTATCGCCGAGGCAAGATTCGCAAATGATGGGGAAATCAGAGCGCTCCCATCCATCAGCTTCCAGATCCCTCAGCAACCGATGCGCCATGGAAAATTATTCTGGAGCTCGACTCTGTTCTTGGCGCCTTGAGTGGAACTGTGAAGAAATCAATCAACTCCTCGAAATCCCTCGATCAATGACTGAGTTTAGGGCCCATGGAGGAAGAGCATACGATGAATTCGAAATCGAAAACGAGAGGAGATAGTTCTGTAGAAATGCACAATTGTTCACATTAGGTCTAAACACGGGTCGGTGCAAACCCGCTTTGACTATATTATTCGGATTTTTGTTTTCTTTTTTCAACAACAAGAAGAACACATAGTTTCAAAATAAAAATAAAAAATAAAAAAAAAAAACAAGAAGAAGAACACATACGATCAATGAAAATACGGCCCCGTTTGATAACCATTTGGTATTTGGTTTTTGGTTTTTTAAAATTATGCTTGTTTTCATCCAATTTCCTTACAATGGTTTTCATTTGTTTTGAGAAGGGAAACAATTTTATTGATAGAATAAAATAGGAGCTCACACTCCAAACACCAAAGGGTGAATTACATAAATGTTTTCCAAGTAGCAATTAAAGATGAGAAACTATAGTCAGAAAATGGGTGTTGACATTTACACCAATAAATAGCATGAAAGGCAATCAAATCTATAAAAGTAGAGAAGTTGGAGGCCATATCTCTAAAGATTCTACTATTCGAGAGACCAAAAGAACACCCTATTAAAAGCCAGCCACAAAATCTTCTTAGAACCATGGAAGGGATGACCCATAAATATCAACGAAACAAGATCAAACACGTTGTTAGGTAGGACCAAATTCCACCCAAAAGTTTCCAAGATATACAACCAGTAACGACAAGCAAAGGAACAACACCCAAATAAGTGGCCTGGGGTCTCATTACCATCGGAACACATGACACACCAAGATGGAGATCGAGAACAGTGACGCATCCTTCTTTGAAGACGGTCAGCAGTATTGATACATCCATGACTAAGCTCCCACAAGAAAATTTTTATTTTTTTTAGGGTAAACATCTTTCCAGAACACATAATAAATATTATTTGATGATGGTCTGCTATAAAGGATCAAATCCGTCATTAAAGAGCGAACTGTGAATGACTTTGAAGGGTCAATTGGCCACAACCAAGAGTCTCGATTATTTCTCAAAATAACCGAGGATAATTGATGGGATAGATTAGCCCATTCCAAAATTTATTTCTCATTAAGATTCCTCCTAAGTCCAAGGTCCCAAGCTGAATTCTCAGCATTCCAGAAAGTAGCAATTGCATCATGTTGCTTGGAAGATAGTTTGATCTGGGAAAAATAGTGACTAATTTCTCACTATTAAGCCATTAGTCATGCCAAAAGTCTGTGTTCTGCCCATTACCCACTCGCTTCTGTATTCGATAATTGATTAAAACAATCGTTGAGCTAATATACCTCCATGGAGACTTAGAACCACCTCTCACAAAAGGAGAAGACCACAAACTAGAATCACCTGTGAAGTAATATTTAGCCACAATAAGCTGACGCCAAAGAGAATTCTCCTCATGAAGATAACGCCAAATCCATTTTGCTAACAATGCCTCATTTCTCTGCTTTAGATTTCCAATCCCAAGACCTCCCATAAGTTGGGGAAGTTGAGTGGTCTTCTGATTAATATTGTGCACACCACCATTCATATGAGAACCTTTCCAAAAAAAATCCCTAAAAATTTTATCCAGGGTGAGGACCACTTTTGAAGGAATATGAAATAAAGAGAGATAATAAATAGGCATGTTGGATAAAGAAGCTTGCATAAGAGTATGACGACCACCCTTAGAAATCAATGCATATTTCCAGCTTCGTAATTTGTGTTGAATCTTCTCTATAACAATCTGCCAAAAAGATACACTTTTTGGATTACCCCCAGAGGAAGACCTAAATAGTTAGATGGCCAGGAACCAATTTTGCACCCAAAAATTCCAGCAGCTGGTTCCAGATCTTCCATAGGAGAATTGATGCCAAGAAGCTCACTTTTCCCAAAATTAATATTCAGGCCGGAGGCTAGCTCAAATACTTTGATAATATTAAAGAGATTAGTCAAAGCATTAGGATCCATGGTGGAGAATAATAAAGTATCGTCCACAAATTGAAGGTGTTTAGGTAAAAAGATGAAACATCGATAGGGTGAGTCGAGATTTTACCTAAGTAAGCACCGTGTGATATTAAACGAGAGACGCAATCAGAAACCATGATAAATAGAAAAGGGGAAAGCGGATCACCTTGACGAAGACCCCTTGTTGGGATGATCTTACCTCTAGGCCTTTCATTTATAATAATCGAATAATTTGCACGGAAAATGCAACCATATATCCATTTTCGCCATTTTATGCCAAAACATTTTATTTTCAAAACTGCATCTAAAAATTCCTAATCAACACTGTCAAAAGCTTTTTCAAGATCCAATTTGATGATCGCCCCCTTCTTGCCCGAGCAACACCAATCATCAATTAACTCATTAGCCATCAAGGAAGCATCTAGAATTTGTCGATCTTCAACAAAAGCCAATTGATTTGGAGCAATTGTAGAAGGAAGAACTCTTTTCAGCCTATTAGATAGAACTCGAGCAATTATTTTATAAGCGCAAGAAATAAGGCTTATTGGACGATAGTCATATACTGCTTTTGAGTCCAACTTTTTTGGGACAAGGCAGATGTATGTCTCATTCAAGGCTGCATAAATAATTCCATGATGATAAAAATCAGCAAAAATGTTCAGGATGTCATGCTTTATGGTAGGCCAAGCATATTTAAAAAAAATTTGCAGTAAACCCATCTGGTTCAGGTGATTTATCTGAGCCCAGTGATTTCACAGCAATTAGAACTTCTTATTCTGAAAAAACTCGTTCTAATTCCGCAACTTGAGACTCATTGATTGGACTCCAGTCAAGATTGGTAGGGAGAAATCTCAAGTTGTTGTCTTTGGTATACAAAATTCTGATAAAATTCAATAAATTCCTTCTCAATTTCTTTAGCAGTAAGCAAACTAATTCCATCCCTGGACAGCACCTCAATAATAGAATTCTTTCTTTTTTCGAGCAGCCAAAATGCGATGAAAAAATTTAGTATTTTCGTCCCATTCTTTTAACCATTTTAGCTTGCACCTCTGATGCTAATAAATAGCTTCCATAGCTGAAATGTCTTGAATCGATTCTCTTAGTTGATGCCTTTTTGTTCGTTGTTCTAACGTTAAACAATCAGCCTCTTCAATTATGTCCAGAGTTTTTATTTCATCCACCATGGAAGTAATTTGAGCTAACTCCTTTTGGGAAAGTTTCCATGAACGAAGTTCATATTTTAATCCTTTAAGTTTCTACATCAACCCATGGCCAGGCCAACCTATGAGGGGAGTTCTGTTCCACCAAGATTCCAAGATCGATTTGAAATATTTACAATTTAACCATGAATTTTCAAACTGGAAGGGACAAAGACCCCATGAGATATCTCCAAAATTCAATGAAATTGGATAATGGTCCGAGGTAACTCTTTCAAGTCTCATTAATTGAGCTGTCCCCATTTTCAAAAGACAATCATTAGTATTGAAAAATCTGTCCAGTAGAGTAAGAGACCGATTTTCACCCATGCTAGACCAAGTAAACTGCACGTTTTGTAGAGGAATATCCAACAACTGATGATCCTCAATCCATCTATTGAACATTCGCATATTGTTGGTAATAGGTCGGTCGTTAGATTTCTCCCATGTCCAGCGAGTAACGTTAAAGTCTCCCCCAACAATCCAACGATTTCCTCCCAAACTAAACAAGTCATGTAGCTCTTGCCAAAAATCCGCCCTTTGAGCTCGATCTGTTGGGCCATAGATAGCTGATAACCAAAAAGAAAAACCATCAGCCATACAACACATGAATAGAGAGAGAGAAAAGACCTCAAATAGTCTCCTTAATGGTGTAATCCGGATCGCTCCACATGATAATGATCCCACCCGAAGCTCCTATGGAGTCAAGGGCTACCCAGCCAATGAAGGATGAACTCCATATAGATTTAATTAACCGTCTGGTAGTTTTAGTCTTATTTGTTTCCTGTAGGATAACAAAGGAAGGATTTTGCTTCAAAATAGTTGCTTTGATTACTGTCTGTTTTTTCCATGACCCCAAACCTTGAACATTCCAGTAGAGAAATTTCATTGATCAATCGGAGAGCCCGCCATTAATGCCAAAGTGGCTGTTTTTTCATAGTTCACATTGGAAGTAAGGTTCTTTAACTCTCTACAAACCGGGTTCTTCCCTTTTGGAGCATATTTCTTTTTATTGGTAGGTGGTGGGGGTGGAATGGCCATAATACAAAGCCCATGATCTTGTAATATTGGAGCAATGTGCCGCAATGCTTGAGGTAAATCGCGAAACTGTGATGGGTTGTTTGGGCATATTGGCGATAAAATAGAGGATGGTAAAGGGGGGAGACGTGGCTAAAATGGGATTGGGATTTTGATCATGGTTGAAGGACTCGGTGGCAAGTGGTTGGATTGGTGCGGCTGAAGTCTCGCCAAAGTCAAATTGTTTATTGATTGGTTCCTCGAAAAAAGTAATGTCCAGGGAGCGATGTGGGCCATCGGGGGAATGGACTGGAGATGGGATTGAGAGATAATCTTCGGTATCAGATATCATTACATTCTTCATATCTGACGTGGATTTTTTTTACTGATTCGTAAGTTGGTGGGTCCTGGTGATCGAGGAATTAGGTTTGAAAAATCAGCTTGCGGCTGGTGGGCTAAAATGATATTTTCCATAACGAATTAATTTTTTTGCAGCTGAGAGATTAGGGTTGACGAGGCAGTTTGCGGCTGGGGGGCTGAAATAATATTTTCCATAACAACTTTATCTTTGGAGAGAGAAACAGTTACTCCATCATTAGGCAATGATTGTGGGGTAGTTAATGCCAATATCCCTGCTTGATTCGGTGAGATGCGATTTCCGGTGATCGAGTAATCAAGTATAGAAATTTTCTTTTTTGGCGGCTGTTCCGACGTGCGGTGGTCGTCAATGGCTGTTCCGATCCTAGAAGGTGGTTGTTCACCTTCGAGATTCACGGTAAAATCATCTTCCCCTGAAATCGTCATTGGAATCACAATCGAAGAGGGGATGAAACCTTGTGGGGGCCGTTTAATCTTTATCCGGGCATAAGTGAGGATTATTTTCCGGGAAGTGAGGCTTGCGGTGGTTTCATACCCTCCACATATATTCCCAATATACTGGAAGATGTTGTCCTTCCAAAGGTAAAGAGGCAGATTGAGGATTCTAATCCATCCTCCAGAGGAACTTTTGAAATTATCTTTGAGGAAGTTATGGGTAGTCATTGGGTAGAACTTCAATTTGTAGTCCCCAATTTGAGTCCAATCATCATTGCGGCATAGATTATCCCGTGTACCTTGATCATAGCAGTGAAGCAGCTCTTTGTTATCCTGGAACGGATTGATAGAGCATCGATCCATAACGTTTGAGAGCATGATTGACTTGATACGAGGCCAATCTTGATCTTGAGAAAACCTTTGGACAATGAGGATGTCCTTCCATTCATCTAGACGTGGAGCAAACTCTTCAGGTATTGGTTGGTTATGGATTGGTTGGGTAGATTTGGGAGGCTGTGGGGTCTGTTGCAGCATATCTTTGTATGTAGGCTGCTGTTTCTCCTCCATTTTCCGAAAAGCTTCTTCCGGATAGTCTGAGATTAGAGAGAAGAAAGAGAACCAACCTTGTTTATTTTCCTCTGACGGCACTAAGAGTTTGTTTCGACCGCCATTTGGGGAGAGTTGATTGATTTCGGCAAAGAAACCATTCTTGTTCTTCAGCTTTTCTATCCAAAGGACACAGTCATCGCTTCTCAGTTTAGAGAATAATTTGTATGAGTATGGCTCGTTGACTAAGGTGTTGAAGGAGGTAGCCAACCATCAGAGGGATTTCCAGGAGACAGCAAGGGAGAAATATGAGAATCGACTTGTTTCACAGATCTTGGCTTTGCTCCCTTGTGAATTATCATCGAAGGCAATGGAGAATATCTTTCGATCTATAGAGACAGATCGCTTGGAGTAGTTCCAGGAGGCTGGGGTTGGGTGGTTCATGGTTTTCATCCTTGTTAAAGACACACTTGAGTTCCTAACCAAATTCCAAAAACAAAAACAAGTTTTTGAAAACATGGGAATGATGTAGATAACAAAACAAAGAAACTTGTAGGTGCAAATAGTGTTTTTAAGCTTGATTTTCAAAAACGAAAAACAAAAAACCAAATGGTTATCAAACGGGACCGTAGAATCTGAGTATAATTTTTGCAACAAATCATTGAACACACGGTGCTTGGATACATATAAATTTAACATAAAATACTAAAAATACACCACTAAAAAATACCAAGACTGTCGACCAAGATTGACAACGGCAGCAACAACGGCGATCGAGATTGTCGAATTTGTTGTAGGTTGTAGCCGTGAGTGAGAGACTCTGTCAAATGAAGTTCACAGAATTAGGCTGCTATCTTTTAATTTGTTAATTCCTTTTAATTTTTTTTAAGGGATAAGTACACATATAACCCTTTTATCAGACCAATTTTTCATTTATGTCAAAGTTTCATTTTTTTTTTTTTTTTTTCATAAAAGGCCTGATGGCCCAAGTCTTTTACACAAAATATTATGGCCCATTATCTCTCATAGTTATTGATTCATTTAAAAATAATAATAATAAAAGAGGGAAGAAACCAAACCGTTTCCCCATTCAAAAACTTCCTTTTCGTGGACAAAGGGAAACCAAACAAGGCAAAAACGCGGGGCTAGAGTATTTTTCAGCCAAAATCCTAGACGATTCCTTATGACCGATTTCAACCCAAAATATTCCACAATCTTTCCTCGTTATTCTGGCCATCTTGCGAAGAAGTCGGCGGAGGAGTATTCGCGCGGAGGAGCCGCTTGAACAAAACCCACTCCCGCTGTGAATAAGTTGACGCCGGGAAGAAAAAATGGAGAAAAAAAGTTGAAGCTGCTGATTCCTTTCGTGGATATAGGGAAACCAAACAAGGCAAAAAGCGCGGGGCGAGGGTTTTTCCAACCAAAATCCTAGACGACCATCGTGCAACATTTGAACAGTTATGCTACCTTAAATATGGATATAAAGAATAAACCACAAAATATGTATAAGACACATATGATATATATGAAATATATATATACTTACATATGACATATATTACTATATACTTTGGGATATGATGTATAAGACATGCAATATATAAAATATGATATATACAGATAAATATACGATATATAACTTTTTTTAAAAAAATATATACTATATATAACACGTACTATAAACTCGACCACAATATAATCAAGAATATATATGCTCATACAAGGATGTGTAACGCATACAACTGTTTTCTTTGGGATATGACATACATCTAATATATGAAACATACTATATGCAAATGATCATATATACAAATATTATAGATGGTATATTATTGAGAATATATAATATACTATATTATTATATAATGCATATCAACGAGAGTAATATAATAGAATATGCAATATATACATTTATTATAAATTGAATATTATTGTGACTATAAAATCACCAAAAAAGTTTTGACGTAAAAATGAATACTAATCGGAATACATACACATTTTTTAGATATTCTGTCTAACATTTGATATATACATACATGAGATAAATGACCTAAGATGAAAATATATCAAACGAACCCAACATATATACAAACGTACCCATGCTGATGCTTCAACACCCGATACAAGGAACTAACTACTAGAAATTTAAAAGCAATGAAACACCTTGAAGAACAGGAAGAATAATATGGAAACACCGTGACAAAAACTGGAAATTGAACTGATAACATGCGTGAAACACGACTGACATTGGAACAAAAACCACCCCTGTCGAGAACACACATAAGTCGTGGAACCAACTCTCGTCGGTTGAACAAAATGCCGCCGCTTGAACAAAACCCACCCTCGGTGAAAAAGTTGCAGCCGAATGAAGCTGTTGCCGGTTGAAAATGTTGTCGGGAAGAAAAAAAGGGAGAAAAAAAAGTTGAAGTTGTCGACGGTAATAGAAAAAGTAGAGGAAAAAATGAGTTGGAAATCTAATCTAATTATGGATAAAATGAAATGAAAATCAACATGTTTAATTAAAAAATGAAATAAAACATGATTCATTATAATTCTCAAATATCGGGCGATTTATTTAGATGATATTTTATAAAATATAATTTAAATTGAAGAGAGATAATGACAACAAGAGTATAATGATAAGAAAAAATACTGAAAATCTAATATTGAAAATCTTCAAATCTATTGGCACATATGAAAATATGAATTTAAAACAACCCATCCACCAAAATTTCTCAAAATTTATATCTCCTCAAATTTTGTCATTTTTCATTTATTTCCAAACGAACCTGGATAAACTTATGAAAGTTGTATGAGTTTAGAGGTTTTTCTCATTCTTCTTCTTTAATTTTGTAGGAGAGAGTTTAGAGTTTTAATCAATATATGAAATTTTAGGGTTTTAATAATTTTTAAAACAAAAAATATAAAAATTGCAATACTTCGAAAAAATGCTAACACTTATCAAAATTTAAGATGCAATCAAGAGTACTAAAAAAAAGTGCTATTAAAGGAAAAATTTCGTTTTTCTTTTAAATCATAATATAATATTTTCAAGATTTTTTTTCAACAATACTCAGGGTTCGTCAAGAGCATAATTCAATACTTATCTCTCGATTATATTTTTTTGAAAATACTTATCTCTCGATTATAAACAACCTTATGTCATTTAAAATATATTATTCGAGTTCGAGGATTGGAACTTGTCGCGTTTGACGTATGCATTTGCATTATAGTTCTCCAACACATTAGTAAAGTACTTGCAGTCACAGTTGGCGGTTGGCTACGTATCGAAACGGGGACGGACTGTCCCTCGCACTCGGCTCGATACTTTCCTTCATCGCTTCCTACTCTAAAACCCGCCAAAATCTGCAGAATCAAATTCAGAGAAAATTGCGCTTAGAAATTCAGAACCGGGAAGACAACGGAAGTCCGGCGGCAAAACTCTGACATGAAATGGATCCAATTCAAGCAACAAAAGAGCTATCTTTTCGTGTCGGCTTTTCCGGCCACAGCGGCCATCTCAGGGTCGAGCCTCTTTCAACTGTCGAGCGCGCCAACCCCATTAGATCGCTCCCGGATTTCATACTTGTAAGCTGTTCTTTTTTGTAGTGTAGCCCTCGCAGAAGCTTATAGTTAGTATGTACATGCGTGCAGTTCTGTTTGTAGTTAATGGTTCTTGAGCATTTCCGTGTAAAATTATTTTTAGGGTTTATCAGCATTATACCATTCTTCATTTTTGAGTGTTTGGTGTTTAGAAATTCTGTAATCTCGTGCTTATTGCAAGCCTGGTATCACAATTTCACATAGCAGTTGAGGAAAATCAGGCACTTTGGAGGAGAATTATAGATGCCAAATACACGGAGCCTACCCATTGAATTTTAAACTTGGGAGAAGTATTATGAACCACCAAGGCCTTATTCTTGATTGGATATGCTGCAAGATAGGAAATGATACACATCTTTTTGGTACGACGGCTGGCTTCTGGAGGTTTCCTTGGCTACCCGTTTTCCACCTCTTTTCTTCATATTTCTCCAGAAATCTACCTCTGTGAATAACCTTTGGAAGGCCAACATGGGTTTTTGGGATTTGGGATTGAGAAGAAATCTCAAAGAAGAAGAGAAATTGTGGAATGGGCAGGCGTGTCACTCCTCCTATCAAACGCCCATTTATCTCAATCAGAAGATCTGTGGATCTGGAAATTGGACAAATCAGGGTCCTTTTCCACCAAATCTTTACTCCAACATATGGGTGCAAAAGGTGATGATTTAGACTCCCTCCTCGATGAGTCCATATTAAAAGATCAATACCCAAAAAAGATTAAATTCTTTCTTTGGGAATAAGTCACAGGGCCATCAACACCTTTGACAAAATGCAAAGGCGTGTGCCCTATTTGTGTACATCTCTCCTCATTGTTGCTTTCTTTGCAGGGCAGAGGCGGAATCCCAAAGTCGCATATTTCTGTCTTGTATTTTGTGGCCAAGTTCTGGGAGAATATGCTATCTTCCTTCAAATGGACAATGTCTTTACCTAACGATCAAAAGAGCCTCCTCTTTTACGCTCTTGTGGGTCATCCTTTTAAATAAGAGAAGAAACTTCTTTGGACACATCTCAGTAGAAGCTCTTTTTGGGCTTTATGGAGTGAGAGAAACCAAAGGGTCCTCTATGCAAAGTTCAACCTTATGATATGTTTTTTAAATATATTGTGTATTTAGCATTCTCTTAGTGTAAATTGTCTACATGTTTCCATTCTTATAGTTATTCTACACTTTTGTCCAATTGGAGAAGTTTCTTGTAACTCCTTTGGATGGAGGCTCTTCTCTCCTCATTTGTAATCGTATACATCAATGAAATTGTTTCATATAAAAAATTCTTCTTGCATAAAGGACACCAACCAGGGGACAAGGCATAAGAAGGGAGCTGTTTTTGAATCTTGTAATGGGTATTTAAGAAAAGCAGCTAAGATATCATTCCTTCATATGATTTGAGCTTCCTTTTTAAGCCTTTGGCCCCTATAAATTTGGACAGAAACTCGAATATCGACCTGGGAAAGCACCAGTAAAAAACAAAAAAAAGTAGAATAGTATATTCTGGTTATTGATGCTAGTGGGCCATTGACTAAAAAGTGCAGCAAAATCTCTTCCTTCCACTCCATAGCCACCAATTCGTGGAGAGAGCTGATGCTGGGAATCTGTTATGAACTTTTGGCTTTGTTCAAACAATGCTCACACAACAAAGTTGATCTTATCTGCCATCTTTTGTTTCTGGATAGGTTTATGTTGCCTACTAAGATCTTTATCTTTAGTAGTTTGGGGGGGGGGGGGGGATTTGGCAGAAAAGAACTAAAAGATGCTAGAGCCTTCAAGACTCCACATTGTGGCATATATATGGTTTGGTGGCTGTATTGCGAATAATTTCACCACCCAAATTCCTCCTCAAATGCAGCCATGAATCTTGAGAGCCGAGGAAACTCAGTACTTCGAAAATTTGAAAGCTCAACTATCTTGCATTTTGTTGGAAGGAACCTAATGAAATACTTACGCAATAGTTTAAATGACTAGACAACAATCTGTAAATTGAATGCCAATGTAAAGTCAGTGAAGAAAGTACCTCCTTTCTTTCTCAATTTTTCTCTGTAGTGGAATTTCTTCATTTCTTAAGAATATTCCCTGTCCCATGTCTGTTTCTTCCCCCTTCTTAAAGAAGGAAACATTTCTTGCTAACCTGAATATAACTTAATTTACTAAGATATTAGTAATTCTTATAGGTTGAAGGTTTGAATTCCTATCTCCACATTTATCATGTTATTTTCTAAAAAAGGGTCATTTCTTCACTGCCACTAAGGCATCAATTATGAATTGTGTTTATTTTTTAACTTTTGGTTCAAATTCAGCCACCTGCATTTCTCAAGGAGACTCCTGAAACGATAAAGGGCTACATAGAAGAGACTTATCTCGAGCCAAGGTTAGACCCTGATGAATTTTCCCCAGAAAAAGTGGGAAGACAGTGGGATTTTGATTGGTTTGAAATGGCAAAAATATCTTTGGATCCATCACAACCAAGATCAGTCGTGGTTCCTACTTGGGTGTTGCCATTTGAACGTCCAAAGAAGGATGGAACAACTGGAGGGACATGGGAACCTGGTTCTGTGCAGGTACGTACTGCTTGATTGTTCAATCTATCTGCCATGCATGAAAAACGTTGGGTTAGCTTTACTGAATTAATTTTCCGTTATAAATTTCACGCATTTATGTTTCAAGAATTGAAACATCGAGTCAATGATCATGGCTATATTTTCTCATGACTGACTTTCCAATTTGACTAATTTCACTGTCAGGTGGATGTTTCTGAGTTAAATGTGGAAACTCAAGAATCTGGTTCACAGCCACGAGTGCCAGGACCAGCAAAAGATTTTGTAAGGGGAAGCATAAATAATCGTCCTTTTCGACCGGGTGGTTTGGATGATTCCCAATCTGTTGATAGAATTCTTCCTGATGCAGCTTCTAATGGAGAGTGGGTACATGAAGTTCTAAATGGTGGTCCTGTTCAATTTGTTCCACCTATTTTAAAGCAAGGATTGGACCTCGGTGATCTCAAGGTTATTTTTCTTATCATCGAGAAACATCGAACCAAATTCTATTACTGGATAATGTGTTGACCGTATTTATATTTATATTTTGCTCTTTTTTTAACTCTCTTATTTGGGTCATAAGGAATATCCTAACTCGTGGAATGTTTATGACGACCAAAGTTCATTCAAGACCTCACCAGTCGAAAACCTGGTTTGTTTTAATACCTTAGTTTCGTTATAAATTGTTGAAATGTGTTTTGTTAATGGAGAATATTTATTGAAAGCCTTAATAAGCTTTGGTAATGGAGTTTTCCTGTTTCTGACTAAGCTATCTGGGTTTCACAGCAGAGCGAATTGTCTGTACAATTTGATGATTTGTTCAAGAAGGCCTGGGAAGAGGAAGCCATAGTGTCTGTGGAAGATGGTGCGTGTTCTGGTATTTGTAAACTGAAACACTATAAATTTAAATTGATGATCTCATCCACAAGAGTGTCTTTTTGACGCTAAAAATGGAATATTGGATTCTACCATATTTGTAAGTCACGAGTCCTTTTATAGAGCCTGGTTCAATATTGTTGGCTCTACTGGTTGTCTTTTGGGTCGCATCAATTTCTTTCTCGATAAATTTGGGTCAAGTTTTTCTTTTTTGCCTTTGAACTCATTCCGAAAATATTAGAATGAATAAAATCAATTTCATTTTATGACATTTTGCAGCTGTGCATTGAAAAGTAACCTTCCTTTTTAGCTTTATCAGGGAGCTAGCTCCTCGTTTTTGTAATTACAGCTTGTATACTTTCATTAACCACTGGAAGTGTCTCTCTTACAATTACTTTCGATAGGATTTTTTTACACATTTCACCATATCAATGAAATGGTTTCTGTTTCCTATATGAAAAAACTGAAAATGAAATAAACCAATATATCCTTGCTAGTAGATTCTTAGGGAGGTTGGTATGGTGGCTTTATAGAATTGTCTTGGAATATACAATTGCTGCAAGCATGAAACACTTGCATTAAGGAAAACTTTATTTAACGAGAGTATATTGTTTTAATGAAAGGACAGTTCCTGTTGTTTGACTCCCTCTTTCATTCTTTTGTTCTCTATTATAATGGTTGATTAGGTCAATCACCAAAAGCAGAATCTATTAAGTCAGAAGTTCAAGTAAATGAGCTTGAAGCCACTAGCTTTGCACCTACACCTGAAATATCTGTGTTGGATGAAATTTTGTCCCTTGAATCTGGAGGATTGTCATTAAGATCCGGTCAAACTACTGACGATGGTGGAGGACAAAAGAAGGAGGTAAGTAACTGTCTCAATCAGCTTTACTTGTGTGCTTTTCATTCCTTTCTCTTTGTCACTGTTTTCTGCGGTGATTGATAAGCAGGCTTGGGTTGTTGTTGGTGGTCATGAAGAGATTTCTTTGCACTTTCGCGAGCTTGTACCTGATATGGCCCTTGATTTTCCTTTCGAATTGGACACTTTTCAAAAGGAGGTAATTATTATTATTATTATTATTATTTCTTGAGAAGAAACAAATATCATTTTTATTGTAAGATATATATAACCTGATGCTATGTATGAAAGCAATTTTGCTTATATTTCATTGATTGAAAAGTAGTAATATTTATACAGTGGACCTCAATCATAGATCCATAAAAACAACAATTAAGTAATTAGCTTAGGTCTATAAAAGGAAGGAGAATTTATAGCTATACAAATATACACGGAATTAAATAAAACTTTAACCTTGCAGCTTAATTTTTTACACCCCCCTTCAAGCTAAATGGTATATGCTAGTCATTCTTAGCTTAGAAATCAAACCACCAAAGGTGGTTCGATGCAATACCTTGGTCAATGTATCTGTCAGTTGCTATTGGAAGGCACATATCTTAGATTTATTGTGTTCTCAATCTTTTTACTAATGAAATGGCAATGTATGGAATTTTTTGCTATAGCTATCAGCTATGGCAGATTGATTATCACATATTAAGTCTAGGGCACCTTTTGTCTTGACTTTACACTTAG
Organism: Luffa aegyptiaca; assembly: GCA_017139565.1. NCBI lineage: Eukaryota > Viridiplantae > Streptophyta > Magnoliopsida > Cucurbitales > Cucurbitaceae > Luffa > Luffa aegyptiaca. The sequence continues at coordinate 1,284,649 of CM029404.1, read as the reverse complement.
TGAGTAGGCGTTTTAACCAAATTTCTTCATAAATCCCTTGAGCTAATGGTTGAAACTCATCTTCAACACCACATGTAGGAAAAACTTGTTGCTTCTTGATGTGGCCATTCCCCCCACATATATGAGCAATACCCTAAAGTTGATTTACAATCAATAGGAGAGCTTACCGAATCTGTTTTGGTATATACTTCTAAAAATCGGTTCATAGTCTTTCAAAACATGAGGCCCTTTCCTGGATCATGTTTGAGATATCTCAACATTCTATACTGTGAGACCCCAATCACAAAGACTTATGCGAGGAGGGGTACAGATGGAAATTAACAGGAAAACGGTTAGGGAAAGGAGAGGGGACCACTGCTGTACGTGGGAGTGAGTGTTTTTTGTAGGGGAGGCAGAGAATGTTAGAGGGTATTCTGATTTTGGGTGTTTCCTTAGATAGTGAGGTCTGAGAGTGGAGAGTACCAGCTCTCTCGAATATGATCAACAATATCAGCCCATGAAGAGAAGATGTTAGTGATTTTCCCCAATTCATCCTACACATCAAGCACCACATTAGAGACAGAGAATAGTTTGGTCATCTTCTTTGGAGCATATCCTCTATATTTAGTTTCCCTTGTATGAAGACCCATAGAATTGGGACTTCATTCCTCACTTTCTTTCCAATACTCCTGAAAAGTCTTCTTCCAATTTGACCTCTGATACAAATACATTACAATCTTCTCAAAGCACAGAATCACATCCGGCATCCCTCCTTCGAGCCAACCTTTGATTCATTGCAACCTCCATAAAACCCAAAGTTACATCTTTCTTCCAAGTCAATTCCAACTCCCATATCTATCTTTGAGTCTGAACTACAAGTTTATTCACAAGGAAACAGGCAAACTGAGAGGTAAGTTCAGCAAAGTTAAGATCTAAACAGAAGTCCTGAAGCCCCTAAAATGGTGCAAGAGACAATAGAAGTTGTGCAACAAATGGTAGAAGAGGACAGACCTATTGCCACAAGGAAAGGTGTTTTGTTCATGTACCCAATATTCTATTGAGTCGCTACTTTTTAGAGCTTTTACGACTTCTCTAAATTAGATACAAACTCCCAACACAGTTTAGTAAGCCTTACAAACACTTGAATGGAAAGCCACAACTCTAGAGGAGTTATGGGCCATTAAAAAGAATGGGGCATGGATCCTTTGATCAAGAAACCAACCAATGTGCCCCAGTAACTCTTTTTACCCTTAGGGTCCCCAAATGTCACCATGGATAAGGGAGGAAGTTTGGGATGGTATATGAGGATGAGGAGAAGAATGAGAGTGAGTGTGTTTGGAGAGTTAGACAGATTTCAGATTAAACGAGTTTGTTCTTTTTAGTGAAAAAAGGATGGAAACAAATGCTCAAGATAGTTCAAGTTTGGATGTCCAAGATGATAGTGCCACATCATAATAAGATTATCTTTACTTGACGGGTTTAAAGATTCAGAGACCCAAGCTAACTGGCAACTGGATTGCATTACAGGGTTATTGCATACCCTTTTTTGTTGGAGGATTTTTAACTTTGAGGTAATATAATCCTGGACATAATTCAACATTGCCCAATTATCTTCCTCAATCCTGAGTTCCAAAAGTACAAGAATTTGAATGAAATTTAGTTGCGCAATTCAAGTTCTTATTTAACTTACTCACAATAGTAGATTAAACTCCTACTTTGGCACAAACAATACAAATTCAAGGATCAGAGAGTTTGATATTTCAAGTTCTTATTTAACTTACTCACAATAGTAGATTAAACTCCAACTTTGGCACAAACAATACAAATTCAAGGATCAGAGAGTTTGATATTTGAACTGGTTGCAGTACCATCAACAATTTGAATTGAAAGATTATCTTTATAAGGAAGAAATGACGCGAATAAAGATTTATCACCTTTCATAGTAAAATAATGTTCTTAGCTATGGAAGTCAACTGAGATAAGCCGTGAAGATACTAGTATGTATGGGGAATAGTATTGGATTAAGAGTAAGGGCATATTGGTTGATGAAGGCAAAGGCTCACGCCTGGTGAATTGGGAGGTGGTCTCTAGTCCGATGGATTCAGGGGGGTTAGGTATCGTTAATGTTAGGGATAGGAACAAATCCTTGCTGGCTAAATGGCTTTGATGATTTCATCATGAAACCGATGCCTTGTGGTACAAGGTTATTGCTAGCAAGTGTGGGCTTCACCCTTTTGAGTGGATTGTCAGTGGGGTTAAAGGCACTCCCAAAAACCCATGGAAAGAAATTTCAGCCCAGTTTCCTATTTATTCTCAGTTTATCCATAATATGGTGGGAGATGGGAGGGATACTTATTTCTTTGAGGATAAGTGGATTGGGGATGCTCCCCTCTGCTCTCTGTTTCCTCGTTTATATCAGTTGTCTTCTTTGAGGAATCATTCAGTGGCGACCATTCTTTCGTCTTTTGACAACCAGGCTGCTCCCTCTCTGGGCTTTCATAGACCTCTAACAAACAGGGAAACGACAAACATCATGTCTCTTCTCTTGATGCTTGAGGGCTTTAAGTTTAACCAAATCCATGTATAAAAGGTTCAATTGTGGCTGCTCAACTACATATCAACTTTTCCAATCTCATACTTTTAATGGTTTTATATGCTCAAATAAATATAGGAGTTAGTGCACTATTGTGGTTGAAATTCGTCTGAGGTGCTGTATTCTTTGGTAGAGAAAAATACAGCTTTTAATTTTTAAATATAATGGATATTAATGAGACATCATTTTCTTTCCATTGCTTCTGCCACCCAACATAATTCCATATTATAAGTACCTGGTTATCTATCTTTGGTGGTGTTGTTGATACTTGAAATTATTTACTTTATATGGTTCACATAGTAATTATGACATACTTTCATTTGAAAGCAAATTTCAATAAAAAAATTTATTTGTTGTGGAATGAATAATTAATTTTTATTATTGTCTTGTGGCCATTACAGGCTATATATCATCTTGAAAAGGGGGATTCTGTATTTGTTGCTGCACATACATCAGCTGGAAAGACTGTTGTTGCGGAGTATGCATTTGCTCTAGCCACCAAAGTATGAAAAGATACTTCCAAAATCATGTATTCATCTTTATGAACAACATAGTTGTACCTAACACCTGGCCATAGGCCATGCACTTGAGGGTTTTTTTTTTTTTTAAAAAAAAATTGTTATCGAGCTTGCTTATTGACCATAAGTGAAAGTATTATATTCTTTATGAATGCTAAGATTTCACTTCTGATCTTAATGCCATACAGCACTGTACTAGGGCCGTATATACAGCTCCCATCAAAACCATCAGCAATCAGAAGTATCGGGATTTTTGTGGGAAATTTGATGTTGGACTTCTGACTGGCGATGTTAGCTTGAGGCCAGAGGCTTCTTGTCTTATAATGACCACTGAAATATTAAGGTCAATGCTTTATCGAGGTGCTGATATCATTCGTGATATTGAATGGGTAAAGGAGCTTATTATGTGCTAATCTTTTAAACTGTAATTTCCTCCCTCTCTGAGGACCTTTTTTTTTGTTTGAAATATTTTCTGTAGATTTTAATTTCATAATAATATACTAATTTTTTCTGCTTGCATGTATGGGGAGATAGGTTATATTTGATGAGGTGCACTATGTCAATGATATTGAAAGAGGTGTTGTTTGGGAAGAAGTTATCATTATGCTTCCAAGACATATCAATATTGTCCTTCTTTCAGCCACGGTATTGTTCTCCATTTAATTCTCTACTGATGTGAAGTTTACCTTGGGTGTGAGAGGAGCTAAAATAAGATATTCTTCTGTAATCTTGTAGTTTGAAATTTGTTAACTTTGAAATCCACGAGATTGTAACAATAAGATATCCTAAAGTTATAGTCCATATGGATTGTAGTGCTAGTTAATGTGGCAGCATAAATGGACTTTTCGCTGAGTGCTGATTTATCTTCGATTTTAGGTTCCAAACACTATCGAATTTGCTGACTGGATTGGTAGGACGAAGCAAAAAAGAATTCATGTCACTGGGTAAGAAGAGATTTGAGATTTCTACTCCTAGCAGTCATACTTTGGGAGCTTCAGGGGTTGTTTGAGAGTCATGCTTAAAAACTACTATGTATTTTTTAAGAAATAGTGTTTTGACCTAGAAATTTATGTGGCAGCATAACTTCTAAAAGTAGTTTGAGATCAACAAACAACTCGACATTGAAAATTTTCATGTATTTTCCTTTGATATATTCTAAACTAACTAGTTATATAATCACAAGTCAATCACAAATGGTTTTCTTTCCAGTATTGATTTATATCTGTTATATCTTGAAATTAATATATAGAAATAACTGAAAACATAATAACAAATATATATTTTTCCAGATAGTTTTCAAGTTAAAAAATAATAGAATTGAAATTTAAAAAGTTAGATACTGTTCAGGTGTATTTTTGTTAAAAATTGTCTTAAAACTGTTTTGCAGACTCTTTTGAAATTGTTTCTACTGTTTCTAACAGTTTGAAAAATAACTTTTGTTCTTGTATTTTTATTTCAATCTATTAATTTAATAATTTAGCACATTTGATTCAAGTGATACTTTAAAAATTAATGATTATGTATGAAAAGATAAACTAGAAAGCATAAAAAAATATTTGAAATATACTGTTTCTGTTTTCTGTTATTTTTTCTTCTGATAACTGTTTTAAAAAGTCATCCCACCAAATAATTTTTTTACATAAATAAACTGTTTTTCTGTTTCAAACATGAATTTTAAAATGGCTATTAATGCTATCATTTCTGAAGTTTGGTTTGAGCACAATGGAAGGATCTTTTAAGGTAGGTTTAAAGCTTGGAATGAACAGTTTGACCGACTTAGCTAAGCTCAAGGCCTCTCGATGATTTTCTTTGTCCAAATTATTTGTTAATTATTCTATTGATATTTCTATTAACTGAGGTACTTTTATTTCTGGCGTTTAGGTTTTTGTTTTTTGCCATAATCTCACTCATTTTGGAATTTGTATACTTGAACATTTTGTGTATCTTTTCATTCAATCAATGAAAAGTTCGTTTCGAGTTTAGAGTAAAAAAGCTCTAAATATGCACAAACAAGTTTAAAGAAAAACAATATTTGGAAAATACGCGCCCCTAAAATTTTATGATAGGATTTGTTTTTCTTTTGTCCTTTTCTTTCCTGTGCTTGCTTTATTTTGTAGATGCTGTAAGGTTTTATCTTTCTGTAATTTCTTCTTACTTGTTTCGACATTGATGGAATTCTTTTTATTATTTGTCGTTATCAGGACTACCAAAAGACCAGTACCTCTGGAGCACTGCATATTTTATTCTGGTGAATTATATAAAATATGTGAAAGCGAAACTTTTTTATCTCATGGACTAAAAGCTGCCAAAGATGCGTCCAAGAAAAAGAGTTTGAGTGTTGTTAGCGGATCCCATGTTGGTGCTTCAGTTGCAAATGATGGAACAAGGAACCGAAAAAATGAAAGCTTTAATCGTAGCAAACAGAATAAGCATTCAGGTTCCCAGAATTTAGGGAACTTTTCAGGAACAAGTTGGGGAAATCAAAAGAATGGAGATGGCCAAAACAATTGGGGATCAAGGAGATCGGATGCTTCTTTGTGGTTGTTACTTATTAATAGGCTCTCAAAGAAATCTCTGTTACCCGTATGCACTCTAAACCATTTTAACACCTATTTGTCAGTGTGTGTATATCTATAATATCTATCGTTTATTTGTGATTTGTAATATGTCCAAAGTTATTCAGTCTTGAAGTAGCCAATCATGTCGAAAGGCTTCTTTCTTGTGTTGTTGTGCACGGATTTTGTCAATTTGCACCATGAAAAAGTTGCTTATTTTGATGATTTTGAAGATAGTGCATGACTTTTTTTTTTTTTTTTTTTTTTTTTCCTTTCTTTTAAATTATTTTACTAACGTGTTTTTGGCTGCTATTCATGCCATGTACAGGTGGTTATATTTTGCTTCTCAAAGAATCGTTGTGATAAATCAGCTGATAGTATCTACAGTATTGACCTTACTAGTAGTTCTGAGAAAAGTGAGATTCGTGTCTTCTGTGACAAAGCATTTTCTCGTTTAAAGGGGTCGGACAGAAGTTTACCTCAGGTTTAGTATATTGGATGGTTGACTAATTAATTAATTATTCAATCAAATTTTGCACAATGTAATAGAAAGATACCATATACAGATTGTTAGGGTTCAAGGACTTCTTCGTAGAGGGATTGGAGTGCATCATGCAGGTCTCCTTCCAATTGTTAAAGAAGTTGTTGAAATGCTATTTTGTCGTGGTGTGATAAAGGTAAAGTTGTCTTCTACAGAGCCATTAGGTGCAATGGAGTTCAAGTGATAGTGGTAGGTTTATGCTTATCTCTATTTTTGTTGCAGGTTTTGTTTTCAACAGAAACATTTGCAATGGGAGTTAATGCACCAGCAAGAACGGTGGGTGTCATGATCATCGTGGATTGTAATTGAAAAACATTATTGCATATAGTAGGTTTGCCATGGGCTGATATATCTTCAAATTCAAGTTTGTTTCATGTATTGCCTTGATTATCTTTTGTCGATTGTTAATGGTCTTATCTTACACTCTTAAAGTGAGTTGTCGTGTGTATACCATCAGCTTAACCAGCATAAAATTGAATATGGGCTGTTGGGATCACTGTGTATTTTCACTCAATGCACAATCTTCTTTTTTTTCTTTTTTTTTCTTTTTTTTTTTTGGGGTGGTTGTTTAGCTAATATTCATATTTTTCTTGTCAAAAAATGTTAAAACATGGTCAAGAATCAAGATAGGAAAGATTTGTTGCTTTTCTAAGTTAATAGTCCACACCTTTTTCTTAGCCAGGAGTCAGGACATATGCTGCTTAGTTCATATAAATAATTGACATTTTTAATAAAATATTTCTTTTTAACAAGAAGCGAACTTTTCATTTATCTTATATCTTATATCTGATCCTCTAATGATTACTGACAGGTTGTCTTTGACACTTTAAGGAAGTTTGATGGGAAGGAGTTTAGGCAATTATTGCCAGGGGAATATACCCAAATGGCAGGTCGTGCTGGTAGAAGGGGACTGGATAAAATTGGTACTGTCATTGTAATGTGTCGTGACGAGATTCCAGAAGAGAAGGATTTGAAGCATGTGATAGTTGGAAGTGCTACCAAGCTTGAATCTCAATTCCGTTTGACCTATATCATGATCCTACATCTTCTTCGGGTGGAAGAGCTAAAGGTATGTTAGGATGCTCTGGGAGAAAGATTCTCTCTCATAGATTAGAAAAACCCATCGAAAGAGAATCTCTTAAGAAGCAAGGTTGCGGACATAAGGTGTTTATTATTATTTTTATTTACTTTTATTTTTAAATTTTAAACATATATTTAATATAATTTTTAAAAATATGTTCCAAAAATTTCAGTTCTTTAACCAATGTCTTACAAAACATTAATTTCATAAAATTTTTGTTATCTTATAGTATTATAGTTTTTAATCTATATAATGTTTTCTTTATTACATGCTTCACCTTTTTTGTTCATGGCGCTTAAACTCCGAAGCACTGATGGGCTTTAGTGTGCTTCACACTTCAAAAAGTATTAAGATTACTATTTAGGTTGATATTTTAATTAAAAAAAAACTTATTAAGACGTTTTCTTATCAACAATGGGAAACTTTTAATCGCATAGTTGAATGTTTTGGTTGAAAGCGATAAAGCAATTTTATTGATTGTTGTAAAAGTTGTCTTCCTTTTCCATATTGTTAATTGAGTATGTAGGTACACTGTTCAAGTTTTCTCTTAGTAATTTTGTTGATTTAGCATGTCCTGGTAATCATCCCTACAATGGGAAACTTTTAATCGCATAGTTGAATGTTTTGGTTGAAAGCGATAAAGCATTTTTATTGATTGTTGTAAAAGTTGTCTTCCCTTTCCATATTGTTAATTGAGTATGTAGGTACACTGTTCAAGTTTTCTCTTAGTAATTTTGTTGATTTAGCATGTCCTGGTAATCATCCCTACAGGTGGAAGACATGTTGAAAAGAAGTTTTGCTGAATTCCATGCACAGAAGAAACTCCCTGAAAAGCAGCAACTTTTAATGCGAAAGCTAGCTCAACCTACAAGAACCGTAGAGTATGTTTATGTAGATTATTTCATTCTAATTTATTTTTTCCTTATTTAGATTAGATTCTATTCTTTCCTTATAGTTTTTTCCTTTTCTGTATTTTTCTTTGTTCTATATCTAATTGTATTTTGGAGGCTAGTAAATCAGATTAATTTTTCTCCCAAAAACCACAGTTTACAATAATGATATGTATTAGTAACGTTACTCTGTGAATTCTTATCTAAAGGGCACGTGATTTTATGATATTTTTTCTTTAAGCTTTTAAATTGGACAAGGTTTCTTTGGTATTTCTTTTTGCAAAATGAAAACCTTTTCCTACATCATTTAGGAAATAGTTCAACAGAAAGGATCCGTAGGAAGGTTATAAGAAATCGTTCTTCCTTTTGGTCTTTATGGTGTGAAAGAAATGGAAGGATTTTCAGCGACACTCATTCATCTTTTGACGACTTTCTGGATTTAGCTATTTTTAATGCTCTTTATTGGTGTAAATGTTCACATCCTTTTAAAGATTATAGTCTTGATTTTTTGACTCTCAATTGGAGGTCCTTTTTGTAAGTTTTCTCATAATGGTTTTGGGGTTTTAACCCTCTGATCATTTCATTTATCAATGAAATAATTTTGTTTCTCTCTCAAAAAAGATAATTAAGCCAAACGTAAAACCCCTTAGAGAACCCCACTAGAACAAAGCTAACCTATTCACTGTTCTTTACAAAGAAGCCCCCTATTTTTTTTTTGAAAAGGAAACAACACTTTTCATTGAAGAAATGAAAAGAGACTAATGCTCAAAGTACAATGATAAAAAGATACAATAAGAACGAAGAAGATAAAAAGAACAACCATAAAAGTAAATGAAAACAACACTAAGATGGAAAAATGAAAGCTCCCAATTGAGGCAAATATCTTGAAAAGAAAATCATGAGAATAGCTTGGGCAAAGGACACCAAGAAGAAGCTATGAGCCGGGCATATAATATGAGGTTATCTTTTGATTCCAAAACCAGCAAAGACATCAAAAAACTGCTATCGAAAATGATCTCACTTCTGCATCAATAACGGTGCTATCCGCACAATGAAGGACCCTAACTCATTACCAACTACCCAAATGCTGAACGACTTTGATATTAACCTGGCATCTGAAGAAACCCAAACATTTTCCTCCAAAAACTGATCCCATGATACCATATCCATCCGCATGCATCCCAATGCATTTGAGACTTGATGCTTCGGCATACCTATGCAGGCAATACAACCCAAGAAAACAAACCCTGGAGGAGCTTTTGGCAACCTGGCATCTGAAGAAACCCAAAGAAGCCCCCTATTTAACATTAATTACGTTTGGGGGATTACATTAAAAACTGAAGGAGACAAAGAACTCTAAATTGAACAATCAAATTTAGCTATTTATAACATTTCCTCTCAAAATTTTCATTTTCTTTCATTTTATAAGGGTTGCCTTTAATGCATCTACCCTAATGATATTGGCTTCTTTTTCCTCCGAGGATGTACTCACAATATCTGTGATAAAATTTTCTCTGTAGATGAGTGAAAATCCATTATAGGTTAATACTTTGTAGCACGAACTTCGAACATCTTCTTCAAGATCACTCATAGATCGAATGCCAAGACTCCTTCAGCCAAAGGATGGAGTATATTACTCCGTCTAACAAGGTGTGGACCTCCTTCCTTCAAGCCTCATTTCCACAAGAAATTTCTGAATAGTCTTTCCACCTCCTGAGCCACCTTGATTGGCATAAGAAATAAGGAGAGATAATATGTCGGAAGGTTAGATAAGGTTGTTTGGAGGAGCGTGAGTCTACCTCCTTTAGATATAAATGATGATCCCCAAGTGGAGAGTCTTCTCTCAATCTTTTAGAACAAGAGAAGTTGGCTTGAACATTTTTAGCTTGCTAGATTGAAAGCTACTATGGTGTTCTATTTCTAAATTAATTGCTAATATCTCTCCTCGAGATATTTGTATGAATTGAGAAGTTTTCACATCCTCATAGTTTTATTTTTATTTTTTATTATTTTTTAAATATTTTTGAACCTAAGCCCAAGGATTTGGGAGGGTTAGGTATTGGTAACTTGAGGTATCGCAACGAGGCCCTTTTGGGGAAAGGGTTATGGCACTCCTTTAATGAGGCAAACGCTTTGTGGTGGAAGGTCAATGTGAGTTTGTATGATCCGCACCCATTTGAGTGGATTTCTAGTGGTAGGTTGAAAGAATCTAGCAAAAACCTCTGGACTGCTATTCCTTTGGGTTTTCCTCTCTTGTCCCAGTTTGTCAAATGTTCCATTGGAGACGACTCTAATGCCTACTTCTGGGAGGACTCTTGGGTTGGGGAAAAACCTTTGAGCGTTATGTTCCCTCGTCTTTATCTTTTTTCTGATAAGAGGTTGCATTCGGTAGCTTCTGCCTTTCCCAATTCCGACTTCTCTTTGCCTTCCCTATCTTTTTGTCACCCCCTTACAGATCAAGAAGCGACAAAGATCACCTGTCTCCTCTCCTTGTTGGCCGACCAGTCGTTTCGTCATGGGGGAAGGGACACTAGGTTCTGGACCCTGGAGCCTTCTGCGGGATTCTGTTGTGTGTGTGTGTGTATTTTTTTTTTTTTCCTTCCGGTCTCTTTCTTCTCCTCTTCCTCCTATGGGAGCCTCCATTTTTTCCTCTTTGTGGAGGGTTAAAGTCCTTAAGAAGGTGAAGTTCTTTGCCTAGGAAGTCATGGTCGGGTGAGCACTCATGATCGGATCCAAAGGTTCGCCTCTCTCGTGTTGTGGCCGAGTGGTGTGTTCTTTGTAGGAGTTAGGAGGAGGACCTTCATCATTTATTTTGGGATTGTCAGTTTGCTTGCTTGATATGGAGTCGGTTCGTCAGAGCTTTTGGGGTTGCTTCGGCTTGTAACATGGATTGTTCCTCTATTTTTGAGGAAGTTCTTTGGCATCCCCCTTTCCGTGACAAAGGGAGAGTCTTTTGGCAAACTTGCTTTTTTGCTATTTTGTGGGGTATTTGGCTTGAGAGGAATAGTAGAATCTTTAGAGGAGTGGAGAAATTCACGTTTGAGCTTTGGGAGACGATTAGATTTAATTCGTCTTTGTGGGCTTCTGGTTCTAATTTTTTTTGTAATTATTAGCTTGGTTTTATTCTTTTAGATTGGGACCCGTACCTGTAGTTTGGCGAGTGTTTTTGGTGGGCCTGTTTTTTGTATGCCCTCTTGTATTCTTTCATTTTTTCTCAATGAAACGTGGTTTCTCATAAAAAAAAATATTTTTGAACCTTGGCGAGCTTCCTTGCCGCTACCTTCCAATGGAATCCCACCATCGGTCTTGAGCATTCTAAGAGCTAATCTTTGAGTAGCTAGAATGCCATTTGCATGTTCGGCTCCACCTGACTCTAGTGAGAGTGCATTGAGTTTTGTTAGTTGTCATGACCACCGACAAAGAGGGCATAAATCTAAGCATTCGTACTCCATGAGTGAGAGCTTGATTAAGAAAAATGCCATAGGCTTGAGCTTTTTGCTAGATTGAGTAGCTTTGAGTACCTTTTGTTTTATACCTTTGTATTGTTTTCCTCTCCTTTTGAGAGTTTGTATCACTAAATATTTGTTTGTTTTCAAAAGTTTTTGTTTCTTGGTATGAATGATGATTCTAGACGGTGGTCAATTGATTCCTTAGTCAAAGCTTATCTTTTGGAATTATGGTTGGAATGGAATCAGAGAATTTTTCAGATCAAGTATCTTCCTTGGATTGTTCGATTCGAAGCTTCTCACCTAAAGGCATCATCTCGGTGTTCTGTTCAAGTTGTTCATGGGATTCTCACTTTAGGATATTTGTCTAAATTGGAATGCTTTTATATAGCCTTCATAGTATCTTATTAATTGCTTTTTAGTTTTTTTGGTCTTGTGTTGCTTTTGTTATTTTTGTTGCTTTTTCACTCTTTTGCGGAGTTTGTATCTTTGAGCATTAGTCTCTTTTCATTACGTCAATGAAAAGTCTTGTTTCTTGTAAAAAAAAAAAAAAAGCTTTTGTTTCTAGTTCAAAAAACGAAAAGAATTGTTCTTCATCTTCGGTTAAAAATTTCTTGTGAATATGATGGAAGCTAGTAGAATTAAGTAGGGGTGCAACTAAAATTGAAAAAGCTAATGAAAATTACCGAATTGTGTTGGTGAGTTGGTTAGAACTATATATATGCATATGTATATAAATATACAAATATTTCTATGTATGTATATCTATATGTAGGTGTGTATATGTGTATATGTATGTATATATATATTTTCTATAAGAACTATGTATGTATGTATTTAGATATCCATGAGTTTAGCTTGTACTTTAACTATTTTTACAGGACTTCCACTTGATCCTACTATATTTGGTTGGCAAGAGAACTCCCAAGATATTAAATAAATCTTAGGTAGATAACCACCCTGACTTGCCAAAGCGAGCTTAGCTCAGCGGTAATTGGCATGTACCCTCAACCAAGAGGTCAGAGGTTCGAATCCCCCCACCCCCAAATGTTGATGTACTAAAAAAAACCACCATGACTTGAATTCATTCCCTTTAAGTCCTTTACTATTTACAATGGCCGATATTGGCTACTAGGCAAACCCATGGTAATTGAGTTGGTTAGAATTACAACTATCAGTGTCTTTGGTTACTAAAGTATAAAATTGAACAATAATGTTTGCTTTGATATGGAGATATTTTGTTGGTTTTGGTCTGTTGTTAGAAATTACCTTGAGTTTATGACAGGAATTAGACAACTTTCCTTCTCCGTTTAGTGAAACATGAAGCGGTTCAACCAATTCATCAATGATTTGGACCTTATTGATCTTCCTCTATCGAATGGTTTATTCACATGGACAGGCAACCGATCTCCTCCAACTATGACTCTCATTGATAGATTTTTGGCCACCAACAGGGTCCTAGAAAAATTTAATAATGATGGTGTTAAAAGATTGGATAGGCCGACGTCTGACCATTATCCCCTGTTTCTTTCGATGGGCAGTTCTAAATGGGGCCCTACACCATTTCGTTTTGAAAATATGTGGATGCAACATTCTTCCTTCCTTCATTTGCATGTTGAAGAAGATTGTGTGGAGCCCTTTTCAGAAGACCAAATTGGTGAGTCTTTGGCTTCTTTTTTTCCAAGTGATGATGATGGTTTAGGCAATCAAAGTTCAATAGTTCCTGATCCCTTACTGTCTCCTTCTCAAATTCCTAACCAATTCTCTTTATTAGTTGAAACTTGTGGTCTTCAATTGTGTATGATCTCGCCTCAATCATCTAAAGTCTTAGCTTGATTTCTTTTCATCAGTTATGAAGATGTCTCGTGGGAAGGTAATCTAATGATTATTTCTTGCTTCTGGGATCTGAGAATCTGTCCCTTCACATGCTTGTGCCTTTGCCCTCCGTAAAATTTGTGAAGATGCTATTGCTGTAATTTTTGAACTGCCAAATTTGGAAATTTTGATTTGGATCGGAGTGAGTTTGGAGTAGTTGCATTTGCCATTGGAGGTGGAGGAAGAAGTAGTTAGTGTTGTAAGTTTGATCTTTGGTTCGGTTTCTAATAAAGAACTAAAAAGCAACTTGTTGGCTAGACTGCTTTCATCAAGCTATGAAGCAATTGAGAACTAGTTGATGAAGATAATGCACTATCTCTGAGTCAGAATCCAGCTACTTACACGAAAATCTTAACCTCTGCTGTGAGGGGCTTATATAGGATGGGATCTGTATTTAGCCATCTAGCTATGCCCTTGTTTTCTGAGCCTATTCTGGATGATCCTATATTTTCTTTGTTGATAGTTTTCGGGCTAATGCTGGAGAAACTTCTAAGGTGTGATCACATGGAGAATGGAAATAATAGCTGCATCGGATTCTCTTTTGGAGGTTTCATTCCAGAAGGCTGCTATATGTTGCTCGGCTATGCATCATGGGGCAGCGTTAGCAGCATTGTCATACCTTTCTTAATCAAGTCTCAGAGAAGGAAATTGGGAGCGTTAGGTTGTTTAAAGCGGCGAGGGTCTTGTATCCAACATTCTATATGCTTTGCTTGGTGTTTCAGCAATGTCTCGGGTTCTATAGTGTGCATCAATTCTGCATCAGTTGGCAGCAATTTGCAGTGTCAGTGAAAGATCAGTCTGGAAAGTCGTTCTGCGCTGGGATTCTTTGCTCGGCTCAAAGCTTCGTCATGGAGTTCACTGTCCAAGTTTTTTCAGGCTTTTCTTTTCATGTTTTTGACTTAATTGTGTTATTCATCTATTTTTATGGCCATTTTTTCCTTTTATTTAGTTTCTTTGTATTTTGAGCATTAGTCTCTTTTCATTGCTTCAATGAAAAGTGTGGTTTCTTAGAGGATGGGCAAGTCATGGCTTTATCACTAAACTCAAGGGGCTGAAAGACAGGGTTAAAATCTGGAATAAAGAGGTCTTCGGCTCGATCACCACCCAAAGAAATTGCTTGCTGGCAGAAATTTACATTATCTCCCATACCTCTGGTTCAACACACTCAGAGGAAAGTTATGAAACTTGAGCTATTGTCTTTAGCAGCCAATGAAGAACAGAGTTGGAGACAAAAAAGTAAAAAGAAGTGGATTGAAGAGGGAGACACAAACTCCAGTTTTTTCACCGTATGTTGGCCACAAAGAAGAGGAAAAGCATCATCCTGGAGGTTCTTTCTTCAAAAGGCAGAAGCCTCCTAACAGAAGAAGACATTGTCAGTGAATTTATAGATTTCTACTCTCACCTTTATGCTAGAAAAGATAGCTTGGAAGCTTTCCCCACTAATATTGACTGGAGGCCCCATTGATAGCAGTGTAGCCACAGAGATAGAAGCAAAATTCACTGAAACAGAGGTTTGGAAAGCTATAAACCTTCTTGGCACTGATAAATCCCCGGGGCTCGATGGCTTCACATCAAAATTCTTTAAAAAGTGTTGGAACATTCTCAAAGACGATATTATGAGAGTATTCCAGGACTTCTTTAAGAATGAGATTATCAACGTTAATGTTAACGAAACATACATTTGTTTGATATCAAAGAAGCTTGAACGTTCGGTTGCCGATATTCGTCCCATTAGCCTCACTACTTGCCTCTACAAAATCATTGCTAGGGTTCTATCTGAACGCCTCAAGAAAGTCCTTCCTCACACTATCACTGAATATCATAATACTTTTGTGGAAGGAAGACAAATTCTCAATGCCTACTTATGGCCAATGAACTCATTGATGAATGGAGGAGAAAGAATTGTAAAGGGGTGGTCCTAAAATTAGACATTGAAAAAGCCTTTGATATGGTTGTTTGAGGTTTTTTAGACAATATTCTTGCTGCGAAAGGTTTTGGGCTAAAATGGAGATCTTGGATCAAAGGATGCATCTCCTCGGCAAATTTCTCCATTATTATAAATGGAAGGCCTCGCGGTAAAATAAATGCATCTCGAGGCCTTCGCCAAGGTAACCCTCTCTCACCTTTCCTTTTTATTTTGATTATATACAGTTTCAGTCGTATATTAACCAAAGCCGAAAGGGAAGGAAATATAAAAGGCTTTCATGTGGGTTATGGTGGCATTTGTATTAACCATATTCAATTCGCAGATGACACTATCCTTTTTTTTTGATTTGGAAGAAGAATCATCCGTTCAGTGTTTGCTTTTGGTGGTGAGTGTTTTTGAAAATATGTCGGGGCACAATATCAATCTTCAAAAATCTGAAATCATTGGGATAAATGTGGAGACTGATACCATCCAGGAACTTGCCATCAAATATGGTTGCAAAATAGGAAATTGGCCTAATTCTTGTTTGGGGCTCCCCTTAAATGGGTCTCCTAGGACCCTCTCTTTTTGGGATCCTATTGTTGAAAAGATCGAAAAGAGGCTCTCGGTTTGGGGTTCATCATATATATCGAAAGGGGGACGACGCTCTCTCCTCCGAGCAACATTATCTAACCTCCCCACATACTATATGTCATTGTTTAATATGCCCAACAAGGTAGCTAACAGACTGGAAAGAATTTTTAGAAATTTTCTTTGGAAAGACGGCCAACACCTTATTAGATGGAGCACCATTATTTTCCCTATGAAACAAGGTGGCCTTGAATTGCATTCTATGAGAGATAAGAATAGGGCATCCTTGCAAAATGAGTTTGGAGGTTCAACCATGAAAAGGAAGCGCTATGGAGAAAACTCATTAATGACAAATATGGTTCATCCACATATTTGAATTGGGCTTCTCTTGCTAAACCAAAGGACCATGGAAAGCTATTGTCAAGCATCAAGAAATTGTTACAAGTAGAATTTTTCACCAAGTGGGAAATGGAGAATTAACCCGTTTTTAGCATGATCCATGGCTAACAACCCCCCGCTGGCCACCCGTTTTCCTCTTTTGTACAGGTTGACCCGAAGTAAAAATGCCACGGTGAGAGAGGCGTGGAATACTAATTGCTCATTTTGGGACCTCCAATTTGGTAGACATTTGAAGGACAACGAAGCTTCTAAGTGAATTGATTTAAATGTGTTATCCTTGAACCAATAGTTCTAGCTCAAACAGCAGACTTGTAGACATGGCCCCTTAGCCCTAATGGCCTTTTCTCCACTAAGTCCTTAATGGCCGATATGGGTAACACTACCATCTTCTTGGAGAATCATCTTGTTCGGGCCATTTGGAAAGATACATACCCAAAGAAGATCAAATTCTTCCTTTGGGAATTGGCTCATAGAGCAATCAGTACCAATTACCCTTATCCCCGAGTTGGTGTACATTATGCAAGCAAAACGATGAAACTCTTGATCACCTATTCATCCATTGTCCTTATGCCTGGGGAATCTGGACAAAAATTCTTTCTGCCTTTGGATGGAATTTGGCACTCACAGGGGACTTCATCAACACACCTCACTCCACCTTGTTGGGCCACCCTTTTAAGCATGTCAAAGCAGTCTTATGGATGCACATTATAAGAGCATTTTTCTGGGTTCTATGGAAAGAAAGAAATCATAGGGTCTTTTAAAAAAAAAAAAAAAAGAAAGAAAATATAGGGTTTTTTTTTTTTTTTTTTTTTTTTTTTTTTTTTTTTTTTTTTTTTTTTTTTTTTTTTTTTTTTTTTCAGATAAAGAGCTATCCTTAAATGAGCTTTTTGATATTGTCATTTTCAATGCTATCTCTTGGTGTAAATCTTCTAGTATCTTGGCTTCATACTCTTATGCTTCCTTTTTAACCAATTGGGAAAGCCTTTTGTAATCACCATGGATTAATCATCCTTTTTGTAAATTTCATACATCAATGAAATTGTTTCTTGAAAAAAAAAAGAAAATAGGAGGCAATTGTATGAAGACCATTCCAATTACGACATTGTGTATGATAGGCGTCTTACCAACTTCAACTAAAGTTGCTTGTAGGAAAATAATATATACTTTATAAGAAGAAATTGGGGTGGCTAAAGTAAGAGATTTTAGACATTTCATTCTATTAGCTCTAGGTATAAGGTTTTCGTTTCATCAAGGTGGCTTGTTGTAGGATTGAAGAAGGTAATCCTTCAAACAGTCTCTTACAACTAAGCGACATTTATTGCAGAAGACGGAAGGTGGATCCAATTTTAATTGCAAATGAAGCTTTGGAGGAGCATAAGTTAAATAAAGTAGGGTGATTAATGGAAATTGGCAGGGGAGAAAGTAATAAACAGGCTAAGCAAGTGGAGAAACTTTCTCCTCTCACAAGGAGAGTTTCTTTAGTATTCAGGACCCAACTAGTAGGTTTATATATCGTATATTCATCTCGTTCTATTATTTTGTTTCCATACATTGTGCTATTTGAAAGATGCGATGGGACAAACAGTTAGAGGAGGGGGGTTGGAAGAAAGTTGGTTTAGGAGAAGACTGGAAGGAAAGGAATATAGCATTGGAGTATGACAGTCCAGTATAATATCCTAGAGTTTATGACTGAAAAGGGCGTGAATTGATGTTTTTCAGCCATTGAAATTACGCTTGATCTTCTTGGATGTAATGGTGGGAAGAAAAATGTATTCTGGAAAATTTAACTTCTAATCAGGATATTTAAATCTTTCCCTACTCTGGCTATTGATGCATTGTGATGAACACTTCGGGAATTGATCTTTGTTATATGCAAAGTAGCAGGATCGGGGCTGGCTTCCAGTTTGTTGGAGGTTATATTTTTAATGCTATGCTTTTAAGCGCTGTCTTTCTGATAGGGAGGCATCATATGTTGTGGGTCTCCTTTTTGTTCTTCACGATTAGCGTGTAGTCCAAGGGAGAAGGGACAAGAGGTCTTTGGACCCTAGACTCTTCTAGGGGTTTCTCTTGTATTTCTTTGTTTCATGTGTTGTCAGTCCCTTCCCCCCTCAAACCGCCTATACTTTCTCTTTGATTTGGAATGTTAAAATCCCTAGGAAAGTTAAATTCCTTGTGTGGCAGGTTTTACATGGGAGAGTCAGTACTTTGGGCTGTGTTCAGAGACTTTTTTTTTAAAATTATTTTTTAATTATTATTTTATTAAGGAAACAGAAACCATTCATTGATATGATGAAATGGGATAAAAAGGGTCTATTGAATAATAATACAAAAAACACCTCCATTGATTAGTTGGGTAGTTATCCTAATTACAAAAAGGAGACAACCTGCTCCAAGATACAACTAAAAGGAAAGTAACCGTCAATGTCCCGGTTCTTATCCATCAAAATGCAACCATTGCGTTCCAACCAAAGATTCTAAAAGAAAGCATGAACATGACAAAGCCATAGGGTCTTTTTGTCATTTTTGAAAGGATGACCCATAAGTAAAAGAGAGAGAAGAAAAAGAATATCACCCAGTGTAGGAAAGACCCATCCAAAAGCTGATCAGAAGGAATTCTAGAACTTTGTGGCAAATGGGCCGTTGCTGAATAGGTGAATCTGAGATTCAACATCACGTATACACATCGGGCAGCAATTAGGAAATATGCACAACCAAGGAGCTCTCCTATTGTGCTTGTCATAAGTGTTGATGCAAGAGTGACTAAGCTCCTAAAGGAAGAATTTCACCTTTTTAGCCTTTTTTTTTTTTTTTTTAACAAGAAACAAAGATTTTCATTGATGGAATGAAGAGAGAGAGACTAATGCTCCAAAATACAAACACCACCAAGGAAAGAAGATACAAACTAAAGAAAATGAAAAACTAGAAAAGAAGACCACCGGAGAACTAAGAGAACAAAAAAAAAAAAAAAGATTAAAGAGGGATAGCTACAACTGAAAAACCAACAAAAACAAACAACAAATCGATCAAAAACAGAGAAAAGAACAAAACCACCAAGCGGCTGAAGAGACCAACTGAAAATGAAGCAAGGATAAGGAGGATTTTCGAAAAAACTCCACCACCAATGGAAACTGCACCAATGAAATCTGACGAGAGCCCAACTTGAAAAGACTAAACCCTGAGAGATTCAAAACCGAGCTAACGAGAAAACCATTAAAGAGCTTTAACTGCTGGAGAAAAATTAAGAATTTCCCACATCTGTAACCCACATAACTCAATTAGAGAAGAAAATTTGGTTGGGATTTGAGGAGAAGCCACCGAAGAAACTACACCCTTGAAATTATTGACACCTTGAACTTTAACTTCAAAAAGATTTTCAAAAGCTTCAGCAAATGAATCGTCTTCAACTTGATCAACCAAGTCAAATTCCGGAATATGAAAAATTGACTCCACACTGCTCACACTAACATCCGATTCTCCATCAGAATCATAACAAGAAGAATTCTTCTTAGAAGAAGAGAGACTTACACCTTTGGTGAATTTGCTAGTATAACCTTTTTAGCCTTTTAGGGATTCGACGAACCCAAATATGCTAGTATAATTCGAAATGCTCACTTAGAAGAATTTCACCTTTTTAGCTCTCCTTTGGAGCTTGTCATAAGTGTTGAAATCTTATTGTCATACTCTAATCTCATGTTTCTGGGAAAGGACTAGCTTTAAAACTTCATTGATGGATCCCGTTTCCGAGAATTTATATTTTTCCTCGAGAGGTAAAGGACTAAATCATTTTAAGAAATAAAGTTTTTGATTGGACTATTAATTAAATCGAAGGACCCCTTAACTATTAAGGGATTAATAGAACGAATCACACTTTTACCACTAAACTATATCCGCTGCAATCAAATGGCCTTTTGTCGAAGATGAAGTAGTAATAAGTAATAAAAAGATTGGATCAGAAAAGAATCATGAAAATTCGAGCATTGATGTATTTACGTCCGGGCGACTAATGAGATTAGGAAAAGAGACTCATTTTAATTAACTAAATAACAATTTTTTTTTATTCCAGTAAAGTAATAAAGAATAATAATAAGAATGAATCTTGATTCTATATCATCGACCAATATATCATTCTAATAGTTGGAATTATGTAATGTTAAGGTGGTTTGCTTTTTCTTATTTCATTTGTTTTAAATTTGAAGTCATTGGGCATGAATAAATCATTGATGGCTTTTACAGATTCTAATGAACGCATAACAAATGGCTCATAAATCTTTTTGTCGGCTGTAGATGTATTAAAGGTGAGCCAACCATTGAGGAATACTACGACTTATATGCTGAAGCTGAGAAGCATAACAACCAGATCTTAGAAGCAGTCATGCAATCGTCTGCAATTCAACAATTTCTTACTCCTGGAAGAGTGGTCGTTGTAAAATCACAGTCTGTGAGTTCTTATGACAATATTCAAATAAATGTACAAAATGATATGATGTGAACTTCCATTTATATTACATTTTCACCTCTGATTTTTTTTTTGTTTATATTTTTACACCTAATCAGTACATAGGTACTAAACTCAGATTTCACTCTTGCCAGGCCAAAGATCACTTACTTGCAGTCATTGTCAAACCCCTTCCCATGGTTAGCAGGCAATATATTGTTTTGGTGCTGAAACCTGATTCACCACCTGTTCAAAGTTCCTCAAGTGGTGATGTGGAAAAGAAAAAAGAGGATTTCCCCCAAGGTTACTTTATGGTACCAAAGTCAAAACGTGGTCTTGAAAATGATTATTATTCTCCATCTACACGTAAAGCATCTGGTGTCGTGAATATAAGATTACCACATGCTGGTGCAGCAGCAGGCGTAAGTTATGAGGTTAGAGGAGTTGATGCCAAAGAATTTTTGTGTGTATGCAATAAAAAGATAAAATTAGATCCAGGTAGGCTTCTTGAAGAAGTAAGCAATGTTGCCTACTCCCAAACTGTTCAACAGCTTTTGGATATAAAATCTGATGGGAAGCACCCTCCTGCCCTAGATCCGTTAAAAGGTAGCACCTTCATTACCTTTATATAAACGTGACACACAATGTTCTGCAGTGGTAAATCACTTGACATATTGTGCATCCATTCTTATTCAACAGATATGTAACTTTTGGATGCACGCTTTTCTCAATGAACTGTGCATATTTCTGTTACAGTTAAGTTTCCTACTTTTATTTCCTTTCTTTTGATGGGAGTTTAAGCTAACCACTAGGAAGCCTGAACATCCTATTTTAAGAAGAGTGTCAACACCAGAGAATTGCCAGACAGACACACTTATACATGCTCTTGAGACATGTCAGATACGTGGTTTAGTACGACTGATCTTATAGTTTTTCTTTTCCAAATTTCAGTGTTTCATACATATTGGAAACACGTTTTGGGCATGCTTAAGACACATAGGGACATGTTTTGTGGAGAAAATGAAGAAAAGTATTAAAAAAACCAAGACATGACCTAGGAATATTTGCATCAAGGAACTAAGTAGTTGAATGAAACATAAAAATCTAAAGAAACTAAAGATCTGTTTGGGAAAGGTGTTTATCTTTGCCAGACAGCTCTTTGCAGATTTTGTCAATTTGGATGCTTTTGCACAGCTTTTCACAATATTTACGATACTCATCTTCTTGGTGCTCCCATTATAAGGATTTTTGTAAGTGCAGCTTTTCACAGATTTTTGCCAATAGGGAGGCTTTTTTTTACCCTCTTGGCTTTCGGGGATATCTCATCTCCTTGTTTTGTACATTCCCCTTTTTTGTGATTAATATACATCTCGTTTCTTATGTAAAAAAAAGAGTTGGATTGTGGTTTCTCATATCCCTTGGTTTTGTGTCTTTATTTGGATTACTTAGCTTTCAGTGTAAACTTAAATATTATTGGGACTATTCTTTTGTAAGTTGTATTTATGGGTTGATCTTCTTCCTTGTATGCTTGTTTACTTAGAAGCATAGACACTCTAATTTGGATAATGTGCCACTGTCGAACAAGAAATGAGATAAGGTTTCAGTACTAACTGAAAAAGAGGAGGCAGAACATAGGAAGCAAGCAAATGTTCTATGATGTTTGTGATGAATTTTATCCATAAGAGGCTTATTTCCTTTAAATAGGAGAAGGCTTAAGAGAGAAATACAACCTAATAACAAGATAGATAAGAACTTACAATACAAATCAAGGAATGGTTTGGTGAAAAAAGTAAATTATAGGACTAACCTTCCATCTACTCTAATTAATATAGACAAGACTAAGTAGCTAAATAGTGAAGTAAGTACTAGAGTATAGTAACACCCGTTATGACAGCCCCCCCTTCAAACTGGGCAAAGGAACAAATCGAAGGTTGAGTTTGTCCCATAGAAATTGAAATTGATGGACTGATAATGGCTTTAGTAAGACAATCGACAATCTGATAGTGTGAGGAAACTAGCTGAATTTCAAGTTTTTGAGCAAGGACCTATTCACGAATAAAATGGACATTGATCTCTATTGTTCAGTTCGAGCATGGAATACCGGATTGGAGGCGGGAGCAACAACATTAAGGTTATCACACCAAGTGATTGAGGGAGAGGTGAGATTGATATGAAGCTCCTTGAGAAGAGAACATGACCAAATTAATTCCTAGGCAAGATGGCACAGAGCACGGTACGTGAGCGGGCACTACCACTTGCTTTTTGGAGGAGTTCAACTTAATATAGATGATATCGATCAACTTTTACAATATAATAAACCACAAGATAGAAGTAGGTCTTGCGCATATTTAGTTTGTGTCAGTATAAGACCGGAATACCCAAGAAACAGTGAAGAGGATCAAAGTCGTTAATCGCAAACAATGATTCTAAACGAGCGAGGAAAGTCTTGGGGAGCCTAATGTTGGAGCCATTGAGAACTAAGTCGTTCACATACACGAGAAGAAATAAACTTCCTTGTGAAGAATGATAGGTAAACAATGATATATCAACTTGAGATTGGACAAAATTCCATTGAAGAAGAGTAGAGCAAAGTTCATCATATCAGGCTTGTGGTGCTTGTTTGAGCCCATAAAGAGCTTTGTGAAGCTTGTAGACATGGTGTGGAAGATGAGGATTCACATGACCGAGAGGTTGGGCAAAGAAGTCCTCTTCTTTTAAAGTTCCATGAAGGAATGCATTACTTACATTAAGCTATCGAATTGACCATTTCCACGTTAAGGCGAGGGTTAGCACAATACGAATGGAAGAGGGCTGGATAACAAGGCTAAATGTTTCACTATAGTTGATCCTTGGAGTTAGAAGATACCCTTTAGCCATAAGTCGGGCCTTGTACCTCTGAATATGACCATCAACATCGTGTTTGATCTTTTAGATTCATTTCGTGCCTACAATGTGCTGATTTGGGTTAGGTGGGATCAAAGTCCACATGTGGATGTGACAGAGAGCATTAAATTCATCATCCATTGCATTTTTTTTGAGTAGGACGAAGGACATCATCTTGAAACATCTTGAAATAGGGTAGGCTCTTGAAGGAACCAATTGGTGTGGGTTGAGATTTGGGTTAGACCACCAAGAATTAGTGTTGAGGGGAGGATCAAAACAAGTGGGTTGGGAAGGTGATTGATTTGGAGATGTGATCGGAGACGATTGATAGGAATTAAATGGAGAGTAAATGGGATAAAAATGGATGAGATGGGTTGTGGTTGTTGATGCTTGCCCGTTCCTGATCACAAATACTCAATGTATTAGACTCATTTATAGGCTATGTGGCTGGAACACTGTCTCGTGGAAGTAAAGTATCGGGTAATGTCTTAATTGAGTAATGACCCGAGGACTTTGGGAAAGGAAGTCATGAGATAATAGTTTGCCTCTCGATCGTTATAGGTTTGTGTGGTTGGTGAAATAATTCCTAATATTGGATAGTCTTGTTAATTTAAAATAGACTTGGCTTGAGATATAAGTCTTACTAGATGAACTAAGGCATTTATACCCTTTGTGATGATCACTGTAGCCAACAAATATGCATTTTTAAGCGCGAAAATTGAACTTACCTTGCTAGTAAGGTTTGAGATAGAGATAGCACGTTGTGCCAAATGATCTCAATTCGGTGTCTTCTGATTAAGCAGGTTGTATGGTATCTTGTGCTCAATTACATTGAAGGCAATTGATTGATTAAAAGAGCAGTTGTGAAGGAATGCCACTAAAATTTCCATAGCATCTTAGCTTGTGCAAGTAATGCTAGTCTAGTTTCAAAAATATGACGATGCTTTCCCTCATCTCTCTCATTTCTGCTGAAGTGTAGGGGCATGGTAGTTGAATTCTTATGCCTTGTTTTGTGGAAAATGTATAAGGGGTTTAAATTCCCTTCCTCCGTCACATCTAATGGTTTGAATTTGAGTGTTGCTGTAATTCTACTTGTGCTTTAATTGTTTGAAGACCAAGATAGCTTCATTTTTTGCTTTTAATGGATACCTCCAAGTGTGTTGTTTGTAGTCATCCAATAAAGCTATGCAATAATTATATCCATTAAGTGATTGTACAGGGGCAACCCCTACAAGTCAGTATTGACTTTGAGATTTCCCAAATTTGCAAGCCCTCACAAAACGATTCTTTATCATTGACTTTAACAGAATCTTTACATTGATGTAAGACCTGACTCAAAATTCTAGAGGATGGGTGACCTAATCTTTGATGCCACACATCCTTTGGACAATATAAAAAAGCATAACTAACAAGATGTGTCAGATCCTTTGAGAAATTGTTCTTCTTGGTTTTCTCTAAGGTTTTTGCAGCTATGTTGACCATTCAGACAACTTTATTCCCAATAGTTTGTTCTTGGGCTTCCTTTACTTCGTGCAATCTATGCAGCCCATTCTCAAGCCTCCCTTCCAAGACCACTACTTTGGACTTCTTTTCCTTGACAAAACAACACAAGTCACAGAATTCAACAACCACAAAGTTATCCTTGGTTAACTTGGGGATACTTATTAGATTCTTTTTCATGCTAGGCACATGTCAAACATTTTTTAGAATAATACTACCATGATTTGAATTCAGAAACAGTCCCTATGTCAGACAGTCAATTTCGTACCATTTCCTACCACGTTTTTAGTCATACTTGAGTATCCTCCCTTCAGAGTTTGCTTTCCAAAATCTAATGTAACGTGGTTGCTAGCTCATACCATGGTCTTGGATGGTTTTAGGATAGGCCATTAAAGTAATTGGTCCTGCTAAAGCAGATGCATTCGGATTGGTGTTGGAGGTGTTAGTTCCAGTGTTCTGGGAATGACCTTTCTCATATATGATGACATATAACCAAGTATGGCCCATTTTTCCACAAATTTGACACGTTGGCCTGTTCTTTGGAGAGTAAGGAGAGTATCTTCCTTTGCCCCTAGATCTCCCTCCACTGGAAAACGGGTTGTAGTTGCCTCGATTGTTCTGATTTGTAGTGGCAGATGAATAGTTGGTTTTGGCTTTCTTAGTTTGGGCGAGGTTGATAGACACCAATCTCTTCAGTGCTTGAAGTCTGTCGTGTCTTTGTTCAAACGAAAGTAACTCAAATTGGATTTCGCTCCATGAGGGATACTGACTTCTTATCACACACAATTGGTATATATTCATCAGCAAGACCAGCAATGATATGAAACTTCTCATATCCATAGGGTATCCAACAAGATGGAGGTTATCAAAGTACTTTTTAATGGTAGATAGGTACTCACTCATTTTCATTGCTCCTTTCCTAGTTTGTTGAAACATTTGTTTATTATGGTCTTCCTGCGATTGCGATTGGACTTCATAATATTCTTGGATCGGTTTCCACTTTTTCATGGCTTTTGCTTCATCATGTCCCATGACTTATGCTGTGACTTCTGGTGTCATTGAGTTGTTAAGCCAACCTACCAACAGTTGATTAGCAATGAGCCATATATAGTGCTCTGGATTGGGTAGCAGTAGTCCTTTAGGTTCTTCCTCAGATGGTGGAATCACAATAGACATCTCAGGGTAGGGAGATTTTCCAGTGAGATGGCCTTCAAACTTGTAGCTTTTGAGTATTGGGATCACAGTGTTTTGCCATAACAGAAAGTTACCTCTATCAAGTTTAATCGATGTAACTTGATTCAACAAATTCATAAAGCTGGGATTTTCGACAGGGCAAGTGCCTAATCTCACTTAACAGTGACTACTTTCAACAGCCACTGGTTTGCTTGCTTCAGGCTTGTTGGTTTCAGGTCTTGGTTATGTGGTTCTTTTGGCAAGGTTGGGATGGGTGTGTTATTTATGGGGTCAGCTATTATGGCTCTGATTCTAGTAAATGAGAAAGGTTTAATCACTAAGCTGAAAAAGAGAAGGCATAACAGAGGAAGCAAGTGTTCTGTGATGTTTGTGGCGAATAGCTTATTTATTTATAAAACGCTTCTTTCCTTTAAATAGGGGAAGAGCTTAAGAGAGAAATACAACCTAATGACGAGATAGCTAAGAACTTACAACACAAATCAAGGAATGGTTTGGTGGAAAAGATAAATGATAGGATTAACGTTCCACACACTCTATATTAATATAGACAAGACTTGGTAGCTAAACAGTGAAGTAAAGTAGAAAGAGTATGGTAACACCAATTATGTCTTAACAGAACTGTTGGATATTCCATAACTCTAACACTTATTGGACACGTTTTGGACATTTGTTAGCATATTAAACATGTGTTTGATACTAGTTGTACAAATTAAATATTAGTTTGAGATTTGTTAGGCATCTATGAATATTAATATAGGGCAATAATAATAAAATTTGAGATCATAATAAATCAAACTCATTTTTTTTTAAAGCATGTGATTGTATAAAGCTTATTGACTTTAAATTTTCTTCGTGTGTAAAAGATATAAATTTATAAAATTGTATATTTAATAAATGTATCCTTGCCATCTCCAAAACTTTTAGAAACTAATGTTCGGGACTACCAGACATTCCATGTATCTCCACAATGGTATGATATTGTCCACTTTGGGCATAAGCCGTCATGGCTTCGCTTTTGGTCCACCCCAAAAGGCCTCGTACCAATAGAGATACTTGTCCTCTCTTATATACCCATGATCATTCGTTTCCCTTGTCTAGTCCTCCCTTATATACCCATGATCGTCCCCTTGTCTAGCCAATGTGGGACTTTGGTCGCATTCCCAACAATTCTCCCCTCGAACAAAGTACCATTGAGCCTCCCCTCAAATAGTCATCGTCCAACTCTCTAGGCTTTACTACTTTACCGAGAGTTATCTTTTATCCAGGACAACTCCTCTTCTCTGGAGTATACCTGCTTGTCCAGAGCTCAACCACAGACCTCCACCATGACTATCAAGGCTCACAACTTCTTTGTTCGGCACCAAGGATTCTACCTAACACGGCTATGTCTAGGTATGGCTCTAATGCCACTTGTTAGGGACTACCAGACACTCCACATATCTCCACAATGGTATGATATTGTTTACTTTGGGCATAAGGCCTCAAGACTTTGTTTTTGGTCCACCCCAAAAGGCCTCATACCAATGGAGATACTTGTCCTCCCTTATATACCCATGATCATCCCCTTGTCTAGTCATCCCTTATATACCTATGATCATCCCCTTGTCTAGCCAATATGGGACTTTGGTTGCACACTTGTCAATCCTCGAAAAAAATCCCCCAATTCTACTCTAGCAATAAGCAAAAAAATAACAGAGAAATTAAAATAAAGCAACAAAATAAGAAACACAAGAATTTACGTGAAAACTCCAAAACTAGAGAAAAATCTCAACCCACAAAGAAATCCACTGTGTGAATTTCTTTTTTTACAATCACACTGAATTCTCTCTCTGATCCCAATTACAAGAAACACTCTCTCAAAGCTCTATACCACTCACACAACTAGAGTTAGTATACCAGACTTAAAGTGATTCTAATTAGGATGATTTGAAACCAAATCTATAGGCTCCTTTTATAGTACTTGGAGCCAATCACTTCCTTGAACCTTTCCGATGTGGGACTACTCACTTCTAATATTTTGCCAAAAGACCCAACAAATTCCACCTTGGCAAGATGTTTGAAGAATCCACAACTCTTGCTACAACCATTGTCTTCATCGACAATCATAATTCTCAACTCAGAGAATTATAACCTACCCCACCATAAAGAGTAGACCACTTGGAATGTCACCTTCCAAGAATTTTCTTATTTGTCACACGCCGATAAATCATGCTGAAATTTATGGTGCAACTTCCACCTACTTGGCTCACCCGAAAGTTTTCCAACCATCGACACAACTTCCACCACAAACCTTGCATAACTGCCAAGCCAATGCCCGTGTGCAAACTTGTGGAACCGCCAACATCACATCCTCTATCATGGTAAAGCAAACATACCATGAGGATAAATTCTGTCTTTCTTCAGAAGAATTCACTATCTCCCCTAATGAGAGAGACAACATTTTCATCCGACCTAGAGTCCTTTGACGAATCTGCTCTGTTCGGACAATCCTTTTTTTATGTGTCCAGATTGTCCACATTCCCAACAACCTTTCTTCTGCACATAATCTTTCTTCTTCCAATTGCTAGCTACTAGCGCTGAATCCTCATGTGAAGTATGCCCTTCACTCTTCAGCCTTCTTTTCTCGGATAACAATTTACTAGTAACATCAGCAAAACTTAAAGTTTCCTTCATATACATCAAGATTGACTTCATGTGTTCATGAGAAGTTGGAAGTGACAAGATAAGCCTGAGTGCCTTATCCTCATCATCTATCTTAACTTCGATCACCTCCAGCTTCGAATGATGCCATTGAGAACACTTAAATGATTTGAGATTTTCGTAACTTCCTCCATTCTCAACATGTAAAACTACTCCTTCAGGTACAATTGATTTGAGATGCTCTTTGCCTGATATACGTTGCTTCAAGCTTCTCCCAAAGCTTTTTGATTGTCGAAATTCCATGCACATTTGCAAGAAATGTTCTTAGCCAAATTTAGTCTGATTGCACTTGCAGCTCTCAAATCTATTTCTTCTCGATCTTCATCACTTATGCTGGACTTCTTAGAACCTTTATTGGAACCCCCACTGGACTCCATTGGACCACCACCATCACCGCTTAATCTTTTGGAAGCATTATCGCTTGGTCTTCTCTCAAGGCCTTGAGTAATCTAGATTGTATCAGCACATCCTTGACTTGCACTTGCCACAAGTCGAAGTTCATCCTTCCATCAAATTTTTCCATGTCAATCTTCACTGGACTCATAAAACTTGACATATCTGCTTCACTCATAGCTAATCTACAAATAGTGAACAACTCACACTATTCACAATACCTAAGCTTATTTCTAGAAATCTTTTCTGACGTGGAAGGTAAAAAATACTGCAACCACAAAGCATACTCAGAAATCAAGAAACTACAAACCTAAAGCTCTGATACCACTTATTGCATGGGTTTGGTTTCAAATCATCCCAATTAGAATCACTTTAAGTCTGGTTTACTAACTCTAGTTGTGTGAGTGGTATAAAGCTTCGAGAGAGTGTATCTTGTAATTGGGTCGGGAGAGAATTCTGTGTGATTGTAAAAAAATTTCACATAGTGGATTTCTGTGGGTCGTGGTTTTTCTCCGGTTTAGGAGTTTTCACGTAAATTCTTGTGTTTCTTATTTTGTTGCTTTATTTTAATTTCTTTGTTATTTTTCTGCATATTCCTGCGGTAGAATTGGGGTTTTTCTCAACAAGTGGTATCAGAGTTTTAGGTTTGTAGTTTCTTGATTTCTGAGTATGCTCTGTGGTTGCAACATTGTTTGACCTTTCACATTAGAAAAGATTTCTAGAAAAAGCTTTAGGTATTGTGAATAGTGTGGGTTGTTCATTATTTGCAGATTAGCTAGGAGTGAAGCAGATGTGTCAAGCTTTATAAGTTCAGTGAAGATTGACATGTAGAAATTTGATGGAAGGATGAACTTCGGCTTGTGTTAAGTGCAAGTCAAGGATGTATTGATACAAGATGGGTTACACAAGGCCTTGAAGGGAAGACCAAGCCATAATGCTTCTGAAAGATTAAGTGGTGATGGTGGTCCAATGGAATCTAGTGGGGGTTCCAGTAAAGGTTCTAAGAAGTCCAGCATGAATGATGAAGATTGGGGAGAAATGGATTTAAGAGCTGCAAGTGCAATTAGACTAAATTTGGCCAAGAACATTCTTGAAAATATGTATGGAATTTCGACAATCAAAGAGCTTTGGGAGAAGCTTGAAGCAATGTATCAGACAAAAGCATCTCGAATCAATTGTTCTTGAAGGAGCAGTTTTACACTCTGCGAATGGAGGAAGGTACAAAAATCTTAGATAATCCTAAGTGTTCTCAATGACATCATTTTGGAGCTGGAGGTGATCGAAGTTAAGATAGATGATGAGGATAAGGTACTCAGGCTTATCTTGTCACTCCCAACTTCTTATGAACACATGAAGCCAATCTTGGTGTACAGGAAGAAAACTTTAATTTTTGCTGATGTTACTAGTAAATTGTATCAAAGGAAAGAAGGCTGAAGAGTGAAGGGCATACTTCACAGGAGGATGCTAGTAGCTAGCAATTGGAAAAAGAAAGATTTCGTGCAGAAGAAAGGTTGCTGGGAATGCAGACAATCTGGATACATAAAAAAAGATTGTCCTAACAAAGCAAGTTCGTCAAAGGGCTCCAAGGTCGGATGCCGACGTTGTCTCTCTAGTCAGGGGAGATAGTGAATTCCTCTGAAGAAAGATAGAAATTCATCCTCATGACATGTCCGCTTTACCATGATAGAGGATGTGATGTTGGGGGTTCCACAAGTTTGCACACGAGCATTGGCTTGACAGTTATGCAAGGTGTGTCGTGGAAGTCGTGTTGATGGCTAGAGAACTTTTGGGCAAGCCAAGTAGGTGGAAGTTGCACCATAAATTTTAGCATGATTTATCGACAGGTGACAAATAAGAAAATTCTTGGAAGGTGACATTCCAAGTGGTCTACTCTTTATGGTGGTGTAGGTTATAGTTCTTTGAGTAGAGAATTATGATTGTCGGTGAAGACAATAGTTATAGCAAGAGTTGTGGATTCTTCAAATATCTTGCCGAGGTGGAATTTGTTGGATTTTTTGGCAAAATATTAGAAGTGAGTAGTCCCACATCGGAAAGGTTCAAGGAAGTGATGGGTTCCAAGTACTATAAAAGGAGCCTATGGATTTGGTTTCAAATCATCCTAATTAGAATTATTTTAAGCATGGTATACTAACTCTAGTTGTGTGAGTGGTATAGAGCTTGAGAGAGTGTTTCTTGTAATTGGAATCGGGGAGACAATTCTGTGTGATTGTAAAAAAAAAAAAAAAATCACATGGTGGATTTCTTTTTGTGGGTTGTGGTTTTTTTTTCTTTCTAGTTTGGAGTTTTCACCTGAATTCTTTTGTTTCTTATTTTGTTGCTCTATTTTAATTTAGGGTTTTTCCCAACCACTAATGTGTTACTGGGTTCATTTCTTGTGTCATATTGTTAAGAAAAGAACTTCATAAAGTAATTTGTGTGGCATCTCAAAAGTTCATGAAGTAGGTGAGAAAAGCAGAAAAAACCACTTGGGGAAATACCAAATCAGGCCAAACTCTTTCAGCTTCAAATGCCAGATCTCTTGAGAACCTTTGCATGCTAGAATGTCATATATTCACTTGCTCGCATCTCATGCACAATTAAAACTCAAGGGTACCTAGTTATTTATCAAGCGTTTAGCATGTTAGAAGATGTGCATATCCTCTGCATACATTTGAGATTTTAGTGTAAAGTTTTTGTGTCCTTGCATCACGTCACATTGAGGTATCAAGGCATTTATGTGTGCTTGGAGGTTATCGGTTATCACAATGCAAAGCTGTTGTACATTTTGTCGGTGTTACCATTTAAGAAAGTTACTATATGCATCAGTTTTAAGTATTCATCTACTTAAGCTTACTTTATAATGGTGATTCCTTTTTTAGACTTGAAGTTGAAAGATGTGAATCTTGTGGAGGCGTACAAGGTTTGGACTGACTTATTGCTAAAGAAGGTTGCTAACAAGTGCCATGGGTGTATAAAATTGGTGGAGCACCTGAAATTAGCGGCAGAGATAAAGAAACACAAAGAGGAAGTCAATAACCTTAAGTTTCAAATGTCAGACGAAGCACTTCAACAAATGCCAGACTTTCAGGGCCGGGTGATCATTGTTTTCCTGGATATTTAGTGTTTCTTTAATCTTTATTTATTATTATTATTTTCTTTATGTTTATTATTATGCTTTTGAGTTCGATATCTGGTTTATATCAGCAGCAACATTCTAAATTTTGGGTTGCACGACAGATTGACGTTTTAAAGGACATTGGCTGTATAAACGCTGACCTGGTGGTTCAAATTAAAGGTCGGGTTGCCTGCGAGATGAACTCTGGGGAGGAGTTGATCTGTACAGAGTGTTTATTTGAGAATCAATTGGACGACCTTGAACCAGAAGAAGCAGTGGCATTAATGTCTGCTTTTGTGTTCCAGCAGAAAAATACCTCCGAACCTTCCCTTACCCCAAAGCTGTCTATGGCTAAAAAAAGGTACATATTTTCACACACATCTTTTTTTCTAAAATAAAATAAATATTATTATTTGTAAAATATACAAAACGTGTGGACTAAGGATTGTACACTTGAGCAGGGTTAGGAAGATTAACAGAGGTCACCCCAATTTGCATATACCAAAAACTAGAAGACTAAGGATCCTACACTTCAGTTTCCATTCAATTGGTTTAATTTGAAATCCATAATTGAGACCCCTAGAAACAACAAATTTTTCATACAATCAAGATTTGGTTACTGTAGTTTAGTTTAAAAAATTGTTTAACAGAAAATAAGAGATGGTAGAAGTGAACTTTCTCCTGTGGCTGTTTCCTGTGGTCTGCCAATAGGTACCTGTGGAAAACAAGAGGGAGTTGGGAAATGTTAAAAGGCATAGGATTGATTTTCACATCAGTCAAGGGGAAAAAGCTAAAACTTGTAAAAATTGGGAGAGGTAGGGCTTGAAACAATAGGTGTAATAAAGGAAAGGTAGAATGCGCGCGCACTCACACACAAAACAGAGGGGGAGAAATGGAGTTTGATAAGCATCTTAAGGGGTTGGAGTCCTTGAATTTTCAGCTTTCATTGTGAGGTGCAACTTTCGTAGTTCGAATGGCGGGTTTTTGGTTGCTTTCCTTTCGCTTGTTGTCATGTCAAGATCTTTGGCATTTTGTTCTTCAAAGTTCTGTTTTCAGTCTCTTGTAATTTTTGGAGTTTTGTTCTTTTTTTTTTGGATGTTTTATTTTCTTTTCACTCTCTTTTGGGAGTTTGTATCCTCAAACTTCTTTCTATTTTTCATTTATCAATGAAAAGTTTGTTTCTTGTTTAAAAAAAGATAAGCATCTTAGGGAGCCTTGGTAAACTCATGATTATAATCATGAGGCTTTGTTTATGATTTCATGATGAGCAACTCCAAATTCCGTTGCATTGCATATGAAGCTATGACTTTTAGTTCTCTTATGCTGTGCAAATAATAGAACGTTGCATATGCTGTAATCGTTCATAAATGAATTGTTTCATAAAATTCTTAAGAAATGAGCAACTCCAAATGCATTGCATATGAAGCTATTTTTCATTTATCAATGAAAAGTTTGTTTCTTGTTTAAAAAAAGATAAGCATCTTAGGGAGCCTTGGTAAACTCATGATTATAATCATGAGGCTTTGTTTATGATTTCATGATGAGCAACTCCAAATTCCGTTGCATTGCATATGAAGCTATGACTTTTAGTTCTCTTATGCTGTGCAAATAATAGAACGTTGCATATGCTGTAATCGTTCATAAATGAATTGTTTCATAAAATTCTTAAGAAATGAGGTGATATTGGAAATGTATTTTTATCAGATTGTACGAGACAGCAATAAGACTTGGTCAGCTTCAAGCTCAGTTCAGACTTCAAGTCGACCCCGAGGAGTACGCCCGAGACAATCTTAAGTTCGGTCTTGTTGAAGTAGTCTACGAATGGGCAAAAGTAACCATTTCTTTGCAAGATGTTTATTGAATCTCTTTATTTTGTGCTTTTGTTGTCTAGGCCTCACAGCCTTGCATGTTTTGAGAATTGCAGGGAACACCATTTGCCGACATTTGTGAGCTCACAGATGTTCCTGAAGGTATGATAGTTAGAACTATAGTCAGATTGGACGAAACGTGTCGAGAATTCAAGAATGCAGCGGCTATTATGGGGAACTCTGCACTCCACAAGAAGATGGAAACGGCCTCAAATGCTATAAAGCGCGATATCGTCTTCGCTGCTAGTTTGTACATCACTGGACTCTGAAATGGCCAATTTTAAGGTATGTTGCCTCTTCCATTCTTGAAATTACACGAGCCAATTTAGAATAGAACATAGAACTCTAGTAGGCATAGAATTTGTACATTATCGTATACTCGTTTTGTTAGTTAAAAAAGTTTTGAGAGAAAACAAGATGATTAGATGTTGCTTTTTTTTCTTTTTGAGCAAAGGATGATTAGTTTAATGATAGAAGCTTGTAAGTTTCATCAGGTTTTCAGGTTTTTATTAGTTCATGTTGTCACTTGAAATTGTGTTGGCCAATTATTTTTTGACTCGAGCTCGGTGGGGGAAAATGTAATGTTTGAAATGGCTTTTGAAGCTTATTTATGGGTATGGACGGTTTAAACTTTTAGCCTCAGAACTTACCCATCTTTGGATGATAAGTGGCTTGTACCTTTATGAGGATGAACTGAGGTTCAAAATCTTTACACCTTGTGCAAGGGTTAAAAGAAAAATATTTAGTTTCTCCCTCGAAAAAAAAAAGTGAAAGTTCCTATGTTTGTACGATGATAATTTTTAGTTCGACTTGTTATTACTTTTAAAATGTTGATGAAAGTTATCATGATGTTAAGCTTTTTCCTATGTAACGATGAATAAATTCTTTTGGCATTTCAAACAATCGTTATGTTTAGTAATATTTGGTTATACAACTTACGATATGAACTCTTTTTATTAAAATTGGTACTTGTGACTCATACTACCTTCAAACTTACGTTTTGCAAATAAATGAATAAAAGTCTAAAAGTTGCCTTTAGCCTTTTTATATAACATTATCGAAAGGATGGGTTATCGACAATACATTACATATTCTTTATAGTTGAATCTTATTTCAAGCACGTTTATAAAATTCATTTAGCTCGACTTAGATGAGAGGTTGGCCACAAATTGTGAATGTCAAGCTGAATTGATTGCCTCTAGCTAAAGCGAGTATAGCTCAACGATAATTGGCATGTACTCCAGACCCAAGAGGTCAGAAATTCGAATTTTCCCACACTCAAAATGCTTTAAACTAAAAAAAAAAGAATGATGAAGAAGAAAGATAGCCTCTACTACATAATCCAAATGGAAATTTGAAACCATAAATACCATAGTGCTAAGTGCCCAACTTAAGTTACATATAATAATCTGTTTTTCCAAACTGAATACCATAAGTAACGATGAAAAAACGAGGCAGCGTAGTTCTCAATGCAATGTCTAGCTCTTTAAGAACGATGGCAATAAGTCACTCTTCTTCTTCATTAATTATCACTCCTGTTTGGCTTGCCAGAAACAAGATATTCCTGAATATAAATCCATTTGAATTCGTTTAGTTACTGGTTTTAGAACAATAAATGAAGATAATCACAATTCAAAATATATTTTTACAATGATGAACTAATTGACGCAAATGGGTGCCCATTAGATAGGTTCGTAAGTTTTATTTGAATTGGATTATTTAGAAGGAAAGAAAAGAACACTGTAAATTTGGTGAATGCAAGTTCAAAGATAGAGAGATCAGTCATTCAATTGTCTTTCATGAGGTCTAAATATTCTTTAAGATATCCATGGGTGTTTTTATTGATTTCTCTCCATTTGTATTTATTTTTTGTTAAATTATTAAAAGTACTATGGAGTTGGTTAATTATATCCCAAACTTTTTTTTTTTTTTTTTAAATACATATCTTGTAAAGCTTCATTTTAACCCAAGTTTGAAGTTTGTTTCAAAACGATCTTTGAAGGTTTATTTTCCATTAAGTTCATGAACGAAAAATGATGTATTTGTATATATGAACATATTTGAGCACATGCATAAAAAAATAGAGACATGTAAACACGTTATTGTCCATAAATTTAATAGAAAAGTGTTCAAGGGTCGTTTTGAAACAAATTTCAAACTTCAGGAGTTAATATGAAACTTTTCCAAGTTTGAGGACATAATTGAAATCAAGCCATGGTTCGAAGATATTTTTAACAATTTAAGTTTTTTTATTTGTTTTTTTTTTTTTTAATTTTCTAATTCAAACACCCAGTATTAAAAACTCAACTCATCACCTATCTTTGCTAGTTTGCTATATCAGAAGTAAATGAGCTTTGTAGAAAACCATTGACATAAAATGAGAAAAAAAAATTGTCTTTAAAATTTCAACTATACTATCTGTTACTGTAACAGTAACCTATATATATAAACCTGAAATTAAGCTCAAATTGTACGAATTCACCCAAGCAAATGCAATCAGTTGAAGTAAATTATAGGAGGTTTTACCAGATCATTACTGGCCGGAATCCATTCGTTGGTAGCCGGATTACCCCTACAAGAGCCATGGCAGCAACCGGCAGTTGTAGAATCTGCCGCGAGGCTGAAACTTTTGCAATCTCCATTCTCCATTTTTATGAATCCTGTTCCTGTCTGAAATCAATTTCAATTTCTTCGTTAGACACAGAAAGAGGCAGCTACATAGATCGATGGACGGTAGAGACTAGAGAGAGTACCGTGTGGTGCTGTTTGTCTACACAATTGAGATCGTCGTAATACTTCGTCTCCACAAATTCCTCAGAGATGTTGCCGTTATGGCCATCATAAGCGAGTCTCTGTTCAAATTTCAAAACAATCAAGGATTCGACAGAATGAGAACGTTCATGTTATTCACAGTTAATTCAGTTTCTCCACAAATTTTTCTGCAATATGCATCGATATTTGATTTCAATCCTTTCTCTAACTGTAATACTCAGCAACCGATTCAACTTCGAATTCGACAAACACAATCAGAACCGCATTTCAGAGACCTAGAGGATCGAATCGACGATCCACTAACGAAAAGCTCAATCGAGAAAATTGATCGAAAAATAAACTAACCTCGCGTGGATCGGATTCGAGGCGCTGAAACTCAGCGAGTTCGGGAATGTAATCGTCCTTGCCATTTACTTTGTCGACGTAATGAGCAGAGAATTCGCTGCGCTGAGGCTTAGTGTGGCGCTTCGGTGCGACGCCATTGAAGTACTCTCGAGTTTTGGCCTCCATCTCTCGTTCTTCCTCCATGGAAAGACGAGCGTCGCTCCTCCCAGGCTTTCCACCGTTCTCCATTTCTGTTGATTCTCTGTATCTGCTTCTTCGATCGTCTTCGTGCTCTGGAAGTAGCAGTATTTGAATGAAAGATGAGTCGGTTTTGTTTGGGGAAATGGCAGATATTTTTGGTTCCGCCATTATTAAGTTGGTGACATGGTACAGTGATTTTGGGCCCAAAATTGTTGAATTATCAAAAATATCCTTGAACTCATTGGTTTCATTTCGGTCTTTGAAATTTGAAGTTTGTTTCAAAACGATTCCTAAAGTTTTTTTCCCTTAAATTCATGGACGGGAAATGATGTGTTTGCATATGTAATTAATGCTTATGTGTATAGATTTGAACAAATATGTGAAAAAAAACAATAAAAATACGAAACAATTGCGTGGATGACCCATTTTGAGAGGACAAAATGAAAACTGTCTACTCTTTCAAAATAAGAATATATACCCTTTTGCTTACGTCATCGTCCTAACAAAATTACCATTATTTAAGAGCGAGAGGTTAGAGCGGTAGCGAGATTGGACAGAGAGCAAGAGATTGGAGAGAGAAATTAGAGAGAGTAGGAGATTGGAGGGAGAAATTAGAGAGCGAGGGCGCGAGAGTGAGAGAGTGAGAGTGAGAGTGAGAGCGAGAAGTGAGAGCAATAGATTGGAGAGAGAAATTGGAGAGAGAGTGAGAGATTGGAGAGAGAGCGAGAAGCTAGAGCGAGAGTAGCGAGAGAGAGCGAGGTTAGAGTAGAGAGTAAAATGATAATTTTACTAGGATGCTGACGCAAGCAAAAAGGCTTATATTCTTGTTTTGAAAATGTGGGGTATTTATCATTTCCGCCTATTTTAGAGAGTCATCCATACAAAAATCCCTAAAAACACACGTAAACACATAATTTTTGTCAAAAAAATTTAACAGAAAATGTTAGGGTTGTTTTCAAATATATTTTAAATTTCAAAGACTAAAGTATGACTTTTGAAAGTTTAGGAATATAATTAAAACCAACTCATACTTCAGAGATATTTTTTATAATTTAATGAAAGGTACACCACTTTTTGGTGGAAGAAGCAAAAATATCTGCAAAAGCTTATCCCTCTACCTAAGTATGATATGACTTTCCAGCCTTTTACTTGGTCCACCTTGGCGTCGCATACAAGGCTTCTTCATGCACGTGAATCGCTTTGCCTTTGGATTTCATAATTTCTTCCATTCAAATTTTGAAACGTGTATAACATGTTTGAGAGTGATATTGAAAAAATTTAAGGGTTATGTTTTCGGATTCGTTGCATATGCATTTACAGATGTGTTTTTTAACATTGTTTTTAGATTTTGTGATCCAACTAGTAGAAATCTTGAAAAACAACTTTTTATTATATATAGATTTTGAATTTGAAAATTTAAAATACAGAATTAAATTTAAAAAAAAATAAAACTTTTAATAAATATAGAATTTCATGTTATAAACTCAATTCATTTTTGTTAAATTAAAAAATATGTAATATAATGTTAATATAAATTATATGATATTGTAAAATAATAATTATACAAAATTTATAACATATAACATGTTTTTAGATTAATTGATATTAATTTATATTCAACTTAATATTTAGTTGATAACAATAATTTATAAATATACCATCAAATACATTTTGAACAATGTTTGAATTGGGATCCAATTTCTAAATCTGCTACCAAACACATATCTAGAAATATGAAATACAATTCCATTTTCACTGAATCCATTGTTTTCAAATTCTTGGTTTTTAGATCACCAACCAAATGCATCTTAAATTTCTTTTTTGTGGTTTACATTCTTGGTTCAGATCCCTTTTCTTTTTTGTTGGACCAACTTTACAGGCTCTGATATCATATTCTCAAAATCAATTAACAATGAGAGAAGTAACTCATGTATCTTGTAAAGATTGTGAGGTCTCCCTGTCTCCCTCAACATTAATAATTCAAAATTACTGTAATAATGGTTGATTTTAAACTTTTAATCGTGATACCATTTGTTGATGCCAAAATCCGAGTAGGGAGAACTAACCTGACCTTCACGTGACACCAACGGTAAATTTGTATGAATAGGGGGAAGATATGGCCTGCAAAACAAGGAAAACTGCACCGGTGCTTGCCACACTGACTTCGATGCTTAAGTGGCAAGATGAGGGACAAGTAGAAGAGCTAGAGAAAGAGGAGAGAGTTCAAAAAGTAGAATTTCAAATCTCTTCTCCAAGGTTGAAGAAGGATTTATATACCGCTTCCCTTTTTAGGATTTCTAAGCATCTGAAGACAGATTTGAATTGACCAAGGACACCAGAAATCGAGCAAAGGGGAGAAGATTCGACCCACCAAGGTGGATTGTAGCTTGATCAAATAAATTCAAAGCCAAATGACCCAAATGGGTTAGTAATGTGACCCAAGTGAGACTAGAAATCACCTAACCAAGATGGCTGTAGCTCGATGAGAGTGAGATTTTCAATCAGCCCAAATGAATCCGAACTTAGCTTGGCCCACGTGAGACCATCTGAGCCTGGTCCTTATGAAATCAAAAGCCACGTGACCTAAATGAGTTAGTAAACAATGAAGCACACATCGCAAAAGTTCGGTAAAAAAAATTCCCAAAATTCATTTAGGGCCCGTTTGGTAACGTTCTCGTTTCTTGTTTCCGTTTCTTCATTTTTAATAAAGAAAAATAGAATTTCATGATCCGAACACCTATACATTCAATAATAATAAACCTATATTCTTACTTATGTTTGGAAAAAAATGGAAACAAGAACAAAAAATGAGAAACTAGTTTTAGTTGTTCCCAAAAGTTCTATACAAATTTTGGGAGTGTTTCTAAAAAATGAGAAACAAGAAACATACATAGTTATTAAATGCTTAGATTTCTTAATAAAATTGGAAACAAGAAACAAGAAACGAGAACGTTACCAAACGGGCCCTTAGTAAGTCAATTCTTAACTTAAAAATTCAACTTCATCCAATTGGGTATGAAATTGAATGATAATAACAATTAATATATATTCTTCTTATTTAAACGAACTAAGAAAAGTAAAAGTAAACTTTTTTTTTTTTTTTTGTTAGGAATTTTCAATTTAGAACAACAAATATTTCCATATTTCTACAATAATATAATAATGTCTATATTTTTTTTTTTTTTGACGAGAATATAATAATGTCTATATTGTAGGTCTAACTTATATATATATATATATATATTTTGTAAGTCTAAGTTTTGCATTTAATTTTCTTTTTTATTTCATCCAAGTATCGGATCATAACAACAAATTTTATCATACATACCCTCATATTTAAAGTGATTTTTAGTATGTCAACAAGAGCTTAGCTCAACTGGCATATAGTTGTACTAATAATCACAAGGTCTGTGGTTCGAATCTCCCTCCCCACATATTGTAAAAAAAAAAAAGTGATTTTTAGTATTACCCTCCATGGTTTTCAATTTCATTTCAAAGTTGACTCTTTAAATATAAGTTTTTTCTTACCATATTTGATTTCAATGTTTCACTAATTTACGAGAATTTTAAACTTTAAATAAAAAAAAATAATAAGTTATTAATACAAATAACAAATAACAATTTGTTTGATTCAATATTTGTTATTACTTTTTTTTTTTTTGACAATATGAGGTGGGAGATTTGAATCACAGACCTCGTGGTTATCAGCACAACTTTATACTAATTGAGCTATGCTCTTGTTGGCATTCAATATTTGTTAAGAAAATGGCTAATGGTATAAAAACTTTTCCATATATGTGCTAGGGATAGTTTTGATAATAAAATAATAAAAAGGGGCACCTACGAAAATTTCTCTTTGAAATTTTCTAACACTTGTAGCTGATGCTCACATTCCAATGACAAAATGAACAAAGTGAAAAGAGAAAAGGATTCTTTCAATAAATAAAT
This sequence comes from Luffa aegyptiaca, assembly GCA_017139565.1. Taxonomy (NCBI): domain Eukaryota; kingdom Viridiplantae; phylum Streptophyta; class Magnoliopsida; order Cucurbitales; family Cucurbitaceae; genus Luffa; species Luffa aegyptiaca. The sequence goes on along the minus strand of CM029404.1, from coordinate 1,242,942 downwards.
AAATAAATTATCAAAAATACCTTTGAACTATGAAGGTTGTTTCAATCATACCTTGAACTTTCAAAAGTTTCATTTTAATCCTTGAAGTTTGAATTTTGTTTTAAAACGATCCTTGAAGACATTTTCCGTTAAATTTATTGGCAAAATATTATGTGTTTGCATATGTTTTTATTGTTTTTTCCACTTATAAGTTCAAATATATTCACATAAGCAACAATATATGACAAACACGTCATTTTTTGTCCATGAAAAAGAAAAAGAAAAAGTGATGTAATGGGTATATAATGGTTTAAGAATGGAATGTGGAGGTGGGTACAAAATAAGTACACATGAGAATGTTGACCAAAAAAAAAAGAATAATGATTTATTTTATTATTATTTTTTATTTTTTATTTTTTGCAAAGAATAATAATGAATATTGCAGTTAAGGAATGGCTTTCGTTGGACCTTCTCCACGTTTGTTCACTGAAAGCAAAAGCATTTCCAAAAAAAGGTGAGAGTTCAACCTTCCTTTGCTTGCTTCTTCTCATGTCGGCAGCATCTATATTTTTATATATTTAGTGTAACGTTTTAAAAGAATATATATTTTTTTTAAAAAAAAGTTTTAAAAGAATATTTAATTAATCTAAACTTTTATTTTCAAATGTATTCTAACAAACGTGTTTAGTGTAAAAGTCGAATGTGAATGGAAACATAATTTTAAATTCATAAACATCTTCGAAACTTTTTTAATGTTAGAAATTAAACAGATATATTCAAAATTTAGGATTTAAATTTATAATTTAATCTATAAAGAACGGAAGTGTCACAATTGCCCACTAATAGAAAGTTGAAATCATAATGGCTATCGTGACAATTGTAATTATGTTGTTTTTTTTTTTTTTTTTGAGTTCAAGAATTGTTATGGGCAATTTTGGACCACCCGACGCATAAGGAGCTGACGAGGATGTCCGGGCGAAAATAGGGCTGGAAAACCGACCCAGAGGAGGAACCGACCAAAGGGCCGGGCCAGCTTGGCCCGACCCAAATGGTCGGCCTCGGCCTAAGGCCGAGGCCGAGCGTTATGGTCGGCCGAGGCCCAAGGCCGAGGCCGACCATTCGGCCCGCTTGCGCGGGCCGAGCTCGGTCACCTCCTCTCGGTCCCCAATGTCGCTAGCCGCCCCGGTTTCGCCTGGTTTGTCCCGAAACGCCTCCGAATTCCTAAAAACCCTAGGAGCATGAGCAGGTATTTATACCCCTCTTCGCCACTGAAGAAGGGGACCCGAACTCAATTCTCGACTCTCTTCCCTTGCTCACTAGCTCTCTCTTCCGTTTTCTGACTTAAGCATCGGAGGCGGTGTGGCTAGCACCACACCGGTGTGCAGGTTTTCTCTTTTGCAGGCCACGTCTTCCCCCTCATCTACAAATTTACCGTTGGTGGCACGTGAAGGTCAGGTGAGTTTCCTCTGACCAAAATCGACCATCAACAGTAATATTTTAGTGGAGCATTCAAATCTCTGACCTCTTGAAAAAGTATATATCAATTACCGATGCTCGCATTGGCGTAATTCTGTATTCAATAATAATAATAATAATGTAATAGTAATAAATTTAAGAAAACCCAAACAACCCCTATAAATCATTATATTTAAGTTATAAGTTGAAACAACAACCCAATAAAGTAGTTATTTCTTATACTAGGATCAAACTACAAACCCTTGAAAGTTAAAAGTTCACAAGTGCACTATTTTGGGTAGTCTAATATGTAAGGTAAATTGCATTCCAACCTCTATCTATTGGTGAAAGATATATATCTTAATTAATTGAGTTAGACTCTGGTTTAGTTCATGGAGTTTATTATTAGACTGTGTCATTTTTTTACTTACAAGTATTGAATTTTGAATTTAATAAACTTTTAAGTAACTAAAATAAAACTATTAAAATTACTTTGGGACCAGAGCTATATTGTAATTAAAATTTGGTTTAATTACAAGTTTAGTCCCTGAAATTTCAAGGTCGTGTCAATTTGGTTCATAAACTTTGAAAAGTTTTAAATAGTTCATTGAACTTTCAATTCTCTGTCCTATAGGTCTCTAAACTTTAAAAAATGTCCAGTAAATCCTTAAACTTTTACTTTTGTGTCAAATAATTCCCTCAACGTTCAATTTTGTATCTAATAAATCTTTGACCAATTCGACATTTTTTAAAATTCACCAGCCCACTAGATACAAATTTGGAAGTTTAGGGTCCCAATAAGCAGAAAATTCTATTTTATGTCTAGTAGATTGGTTAATTTTTAAAAATCTCGAATATATCAGGGACCTATTAGACACAAAATTAAAAATTCAGGGACCTAATTAGATATTTTTAAAATTCAATGACCTATTAGACACAAAGTTGAAAGTTCGGAGACCTATAAGACATTTTTTAAACTTCAAAGACTTATTAAACACAAAATTGAAAGTTCAGAAACCTACTAGACATGTTTAGAGATGCACAACCCTTAAAGGTCGGAGACTATATTTGTAATTTAACCTTAAATTCAATTTTTTTTTTTGGGGGTTTAGAAGAATAATCCATAGGTTTTTGCACCGAATCCATAGATTTTAGTTTGAAGTATTTTAGTTAGGTTAGCTAATAGCTAGGATCGGGTGTACTTTACCTCAATGCGGTTGCACCAAATCCAGCAACTGCCTTCTCTCTTACCGCCACCTACGTCTCGTTGATTTTTATTTCTCCATTTTTAAATATATGTAAATCTTCTTAACATTAATTTCTTATGTTCAATTTTTCAATATATATCCAAGATTTTCCCATTTTTATTTGTAGTTTTTAGGTTAAATATTATAGTCCTCTTTATGCTATTATTATACTTCTCACTGTATTTCAATTTTTCAATTTTCATGATCTCTACCAATAAGAATTATATGAAAAATATAATAAAAATTTGTCGTGAACCTGTGTGGAGAAATTATTCGGTGTTCCTGGTGCAATAAGACGAGTAGTTTTGCACGGTTGAGGTAAGAGAGAGAAATTGTTAAAGTATCCTCGATATTGTATCCAACGATTATTAGGGACAAACAAATTTATAGATTTATATCCCAACGGATTTAAAGAAAGAGTCTCATTGCATCGGAATACCTAATAATTTGTCCCAAGGGTAGGTTTAAAATGACTTTTTGAGAGCATATTTTCCAAATCAAACACTTTTGGAAAAAGCTTAAGGGTAAGTTTAATTAAACATGTCCTAAAATCACTATTTTAATGTTCTATCTGAAATTATTTTTAAGTACTTTTTATTTGTTTTTAGAATCTCTTAAACTATTTTTTATCATAAAAAAATTAAGGTGTTTTCAATTGGTTAAAACCACTCTTTAAAATTTTAACTAAAACACTATCAATTTAGGGGAAAAAAAGACCCTCCATAAAAACCACTTTATATGCATGTCAAACACATGGTAAGTTAACTAATTCTCTCAAAAAGCACTTCTAAGTTTTTAATAAAAGTTTTAAAAATCATTTTTTACTACGCAAATAAACACAATAAAAACTTTAAAACCAAATGTTTCTCCATATCTAAAAAGAATTTTTCCAATTTCAAAACCATACACTAATATTCAAGGACAATTAAAATGTCAATGTCATAGAAATGGAGAGATCTTAATTTTATAGAAATGTCGATGGAAATATCAACAAAATGTCGATGTCGATTATATTTATGGAAAAACATTTAAAATAAAAAAAATCAAAAAATAATATTTAAATTAACAAATAAATGTTTTATATTTTAAAAATAAGTTTAAATACTCATTATAAATATTATCTTTACCTTAGTTACATTTCGTTATTGTTTTGTTTATATTTTATCAATTTTTTTACGATACAGTGGAAATGTCGAATCACTCCGCATGTCGATGTCGAGTCTATTGATATGTGGAAATATCGATGCAAATGTCGACATGTGTTGATGGAAATTTAATACATTGCTAATACTCACCCTAACATACCCTAAAAAAATAAAAAAAATAAATAAAAAAAACATGTAATGGTCCACAAACTAATTTTCAAAACACAAAAGACAAAATTGATACAAAACCAGAATATAATGGGATTCTAATACACAATTATTTAACCTAATTTTTACTTTTCCTTTTAGGAAAAAAAAAAAAGAAAAGAAACTTCTTTTTTTTTTTTTTTTGAAAATAATGATAAAAGAAACTTCTTTTGTAAAGTAGAAATCAAAACCTAATTGTCACATAATAAATATTATGTACAAAAAAACATTTTATCTTTGAATTTATCATCAAATAATTTATTTTTCTCTCTCTCTCTCTCTTTCAGCTATTGGCTGCAAATTGGTGAATAAAAAATAAGCTTGGGTGTTGAGCATTCCTTTGGTCTACCTAACTGTCCCGACATTGTAACGAAGCCCATTAAATTGCCTTGAAATTTATAATTTATTTATTTGAATTTATATTTATATAAAGTGTCACAAATTCCATTGTTTTCGTATTCATCGATCCAATTGACATTGAGATCAGAGAAGAGAGAAGATGGCGGCGCTGCGGCGGTTTATCAGAGGCTTAGCGGCGGCGGTGGTGGCGGCTTTTTGTTTCATGTCGCCGCCGCCGGTGGAAGGCCTCGTCCGCCATTACAAGTTCAATGTAAGATTTTATTTTTCTTTGCTTTAATCATAAATTTAATTTTGTCTTACATGTGTTTAGCTTTAATTTTTTCCTATTAAAAAAATATAATTCAACTAGCATAAAATTTGTACCAATAATCAAAAGGTTGGTGGTTCAAATTTTCTATCCCACATATTGTAAAAAAAAAGAAAAACTCGACAATATTTCCATTTTCTTCCTATTGATGAATCACTTTAGGTTGGTTTAATGGTTAATTGAAAAATAAATAAATGACTTAAAAAGAAATGAGTTTAATTAAATGTGGTTGACGTCTGTCTTAAAATATGAGTTTTCTTGACAACCAAATTGAGTGAGGTGCATGCAAATTGACTTGAACATTTACAAGAAGAAAAAAAAGTTAAATTACAAGTTAGACCTGAATTTTAAGGACCTAATTGATAAATCTCTAAACTTTAAACAATATCATAACAGATCTATGAACTTTTAACTTTATGGTTAATAGGTTCTTGAAGTTTTAATGTTCAATTTTATTTCTAACAAGTCTTGTGATATTCAAAATGCAACAAAACAAAGTCGACATGATATGTTTATTAGATAAATTTTAGGAAAAAACACATTTTTGGTCCCTGAGTTTTGAAGAATAGATGTGTTTGGTCTCTAAGTTTTCAAAATAGACCTTTTTAGTCTCAAAGGTCTCTAAGTTTTCAAAATTAACATTTTTAGTCCATAAGTTTTGAGAAATAGGCTTAAAAGGTCTCTCATAACTCATATTATTTTTTCCAAAATTTTTTAATTAATACTTTTAAAATTTTTTTAATTAAAAAAATCAATACTAAAAATTAATAAAAAAATATTAATTTAAAAAAGTTGAAAAAAATAACATGAGGGACCTTTTAAACTTATTTCTCAAAACTCAAGGATTAAAAATATCCATTTTGAAAACTCGAGGATCTTTTAAACCTAATTTTCAAAACTTAAGGACTAAAAATGTCTATTTTGAAAAATCGGAGATCAAATACACTTATTCCTCAAGACTTAGACTAAAAAGTTATTTTTCCCTAAATTTTATTTAAATTTACATGATGCGATAAACAGTTAAATGGATTAAAAGCTATGTCCACTTGATTGAAAAATATTGAAACAGGTGTAATTTACCATTATGCTTTTCAATTTTTAAGCACATACACATGGGCATGATTTTCATGAAAAAGATCGAAAAACCAAAAATCTAATAAATAAATAATAATAATATTAATAATAATATTAATAATTAAACAATAAGAAATAAAAACAATGAAATTGATGGGCTTAAGGCAATAATATGTGTTTTGGTAATTTCATAAAAATATAAAATGGAAAATTAATCCATAACTTCAAGTTAAATTGGTTTTGGTCATTCTAGCAAGTTTTTTATTTTTTTTATTTTTTTTTATTTTTTTTATTTTTTTTTATATCCGTAAGTGTCCGGGCCAGCTAACTCTGAGGATATTAAATATCCTAGATAGGTGGCCACCATGGATTGAACCCATTCTCTTGTTGTATGATTAGGTTAATTTCTTAAAAAATCAATTCAACATAATCTCTGTTTTTCTAAAATGAATTAATTTGACATTAATTTTAATCAAAACTAAATGGAACCAAATCAACTCTTTTTTTTTTTTTTTACAACATGTAGGGCGAATGATTTGAACTTCTGACTAGTTGAACGAAGGTAGAAGCTTTATGCCTTTTTTTTTTTGTAGTTCAATAACATTTGGGGTCCCGAACCCATGACCTGAGGTCATAAACACATACTTTATGTCGATTGAGCTATGCTCTTATTAGTTGTTTTATGTCAGTTGAGTTATACTCTTATTGGCACAAATCAACTCGTTTACCATTCTAATCTTAGTAATTTATGTAGGTGGTGATGAAGAAGGTTACTAGACTTTGTTCGAGTAAGCCAATAGTTACCATCAATGGCAAGTTTCCCGGCCCCACCATTTATGCTAGAGAAGATGACAACGTTTTGATTAAGGTCGTCAACCATGTCCCATATAATGTTAGCATCCATTGGTTAGTCTTTCTCACTCGCTAAATATTTCTACTTAAAAACTAGATATTTTAATTTGACTCATATTCCTGCATTCGCCCTTTCTTCGAGAATAAAAATTTCATTACAAGAATTTTCGACTATGCTGACAGCTTTTCCATCGATGTAAGGGTCGATGTCGGTAGAAATGGAGTTTTTGCCGATGAAAAAACAACTTACATCGGTAGAAATGGAGTTTCCACCGACGAAATGGGTCGGGGTTGGTTTGTTTTCATTCGAAGTCCAATACAAAATTATTTAGCTCTATTTTAAGCAAAATAAAATAAATAAAAAAAAATAAGTCAACAACAATCTTAAAACTAATCAATTGAAAACAACCATATAAATTAAAAATTGATTTGGATTGAGATTCATTCAATTTTTTCTTTTTAAATTACTAACTTCCAACTAATCCAATCTTCCTACCAACTAAACTTACTTGGGTTGAATTTTTCAATTTCATAAAATTTTCAATTATAGCTTTCTAATCAAAACTTTTTGGCTTTTAACTTTCATTTTTAGTGAATATATAGATATGTTACCCATTAAACTTTATTTGAACTTTGTTGTGGGTGAGTTTTTTTTTTTTTTTTTTTTTTTTTTTTTTCCAATGATCTTAAATTATTGTCGATTTTATCAATATTAGTCGATCAATCATCTTGTCTAAATTTAAATCAATTGATTATCATATTTGATGTTATTGAGATTTCACTAGGTCTTCTTTTTTTTTATTTTATTTTTCTTTTCTTTTCTCAATTTCATTGTTGAGTGGTACTATTTTCTATAATTTTATACATCAATCATGTATTTGTTTTCCTACAATTTTGAAGGATTTTAGATCTTAATGGATTTCAAAAGAATTCCATTGTTTGTTATCTTGAAATAAAACATTTTCAAATCAAATTACTAATTTAACCTCGTCTAATTTTAAATTTTATAGTTAATAAATTAAGATTTATCAAACGTCTAAATAATAACATTTTATAACTTAAGACCCGTTTGGAATGACTTTTCAATTGTTTAAAAACATTTTTTTTTACACTTAGAGCATGTTTGAGAGTACTTTTGAAACGACTAAAATTACTTTTATCGCCAGGTTAAAAAATAGCTCCAATACATACATTTAATCATTTAAAATTTCGAAAGTTAGTCCAAACACACCTTTATTTATTCAAAAGAAATAAAAATATGTCATCTTAAATATAGCTCAATTGGTTCAGGTATATGTCTTCGACCAAGAGGTCAGATGTTCAAAATATTTCAACTTCATATGTTGTTGAACTAAAAAAAGAAAAAATAAATAAAAGAATTTAAAATCATTTTAAAAACTTTTATTACACCAAATTGGAGGATAATATTTCTCAAAAAAAAAAAGGAGGATAATATGATAATGGTTAAATTATTAAAAATACCTCTAAATTAAACTATGGGGTTGACCTCAATTATACCCATGATAACTTTTAAAAGTTTCATTTTAACACATGAAGTTTGCAATTTGTTTCAAAACGATCGACCTTGGAGATATTTTCCGTTAAATTTATGGATGAAAAATGATATGTTTGCATGTGTTTTTATTTTTTTTTCCACACGTGTTCAAATATGTTCACATAAGTAACAATAAATATGCATACACGTCATATTTTTTCCATAAATTTAATGGAAAAAAGCTTTCAAAAGGTCGTTTTGAAATATACTTCAAACTTCGAGGGCTAAAATGAATTTTTTTAAAATTTAGGGGTACAATGGAAATCAACACCATAGTTCAGGAGTATTTTTAATAATGGTTTTATTACAAGTTTAGTCCCTAAGCTTTCAAGGTTGTATCAATTAGATCCTTGAACTTTAAAAAGTTTCTAATAGGTCCCTGAACTTTAAAAATGTCTAATAGGTCTTTGAACTTTCAATTTTGTGTCAAATAGATCCTGATATATTTGATATTTTTAAAAATTAACCAATCTACTATATATAAAATTGAATTTTATGCCCCTATTGAGACTCTAGACTTTCAATTTTGTATCTAGTAGTCTTGTGAATTTTAAAAAATCTTGAATAGGTCAATGACTAATTAGACACAAAATTAAAAGTTGAGGGGCCTATTGGACCAAAAAGTGAAAGTTCAAGGATCTATTTGATACTTTTTAAAGTTTAGAGACTTATTGGAAACAAAATTGAAAGTTCGAAGACTTATCTGAAATTTTTTAAAGTTCAGGGACTAAATTGATACAACCCTGAAAGTTCAAAGTCTAAAGATGTAATTTAACCTTTTTTTTTTTTTTGAGTACATCAACATTTGGGAGTGGGGGGATTCGAACCTCTAACCTCATGGTCGAGGGTACATGCCAATTACCGATGAGCTAAGCTTAACCCTATGATAATTTAAGGGTCGGTTGCAAATATAGCAAACCGGCCCAAAATATTTACAGATTTAGCAGCCCGCATAAAATTTTGCAAAAATGGCAAAATTTTAAGTTCTGGAATGTGTATTTACTAAAATGCCCTTTCTATCTGATAGAAAATTTTTCTACCACTGATAGAATCTATCAGTGATAGAAAGTTTTTCTATCACTGATAGATTCTATCAGTAATAGAAAGACTTTCTATCTGATAGAAAGTCTTTCTATCATGATAGAAAGTCTTTCTATCACTAATAGAGATAGATTCTATCAGATAGAAAGACTTTCTACAAGTGTGTTCTTTTTTATAAAGTGTTTGGTAGGTGTTTTGTTGGTGTTGTTTCGTTTCTCATATTTTCTATCAGTGATAGAAAGAGATTCTATCTGATAGAAAGACTTTCTATGTGATAGAAATAGAAGCTTTCTATCACTAATAGAGATAGATTCTATCCTTCTATCCTATTTCTATCAGTGTTTGGTCGTTATATTCTATTTCTATCACAGATAGAAAAACTTTCTATCACAAATAGAGAGCCTGGAAGAAGAACATATTTTCAAAGTTTCCTTTCTTTTTTCTTTTTTCAATTTTTTTTAAACTCTTTTATCAGAGAAACGTGAACCCCCTTTAATTATTTACTTTGCTAACTTGCTTTTGTTTTTTCTTTTATCAGAGAAAGTTTTCTATCAGTGATAGAAAACTTCTATCACTGATAGAAAAGTTTTTCTATCACTGATAGAATCTATCAGTGATAGAAGTTTTCTATCACTATCACTGATAAATCTATCAGTGATAGAAAAATTTTCTATCAGATAGAAAGTTGAAAAATTTTCTATCAGATAGAAACCTACCAAAACAAAAAGAGAGGCGAGAGAAATCCATTGTGCGTGCAGTTTTCTATCTACTGATAGAAGACTTCTATCAGTGATAGAAAAATTTTCTATCAGTGATAGAAGACTTCTATTAGTGATAGAAAATTAATTATATCAGTGATAGAAAATCGATAGAATTAACTTTCTATCAGTGATAGAAGTTTTCTATCACTGATAGAAAGTTAATTCTATCAGTGATAACTGATAAAAAGTTTTTCTATCACTGATAGAATCTATCAGTGATAGAAAAATTTTCTATCAGATAGAAAGTTTTCCTATCACTGATAGAATCTATCAGTGATAGAAAAATTTTCTATCAGATAGAAACCTACCAAAACAGAAAGAGAGGAGAGAAATCTACTGTGCGTGCAATTCAAGGACAAAATAGGGATATAAAAAATTAATTCAAAAATTTTGCCACTTTTGCAAGTATTTTAAAAAATTGCTAAATTTACCATTATTTACCCTAATTTTTCCACCCATTACAATTATCCATAATTTAATAATGAATTTGAAACTCTCATGGTTACAATTCCATCAGGCATGGCATTAGACAGCTGAGGACAGGGTGGGCCGATGGGCCAGCCTACATAACGCAGTGCCCAATTCAACCAACGCAAAGCTATGTCTACAACTTCACCGTCACCGGCCAGAGAGGCACCCTTTTCTGGCACGCTCATATTCTTTGGCTCAGAGCCACTCTCTATGGCGCATTGGTCGTTTTGCCGAAGCTTGGAGTTCCTTATCCATTCCCCACGCCTCATAAGGAACTGGTTCTTGTATTGGGTACTTGCTGATCTTCAGGCTGATCTCGTTTTTACCCTTTTCGACTTATGCATTCAAGGTGTTTGTTGAAATGCCCCAACCAAGTTTTGTGTTTTTGTCTTTTTGAATTTGGTTGTTTTAGGTGAGTGGTGGAAGTCTGATGTTGAAGCTGTTATTAATGAGGCTACTAAGTCTGGTTTGGCTCCTAATGTCTCTGATGCTCACACCATCAATGGCCATCCTGGGCCTGTTCATGGTTGCCTAACTCGAGGTAAAAGGATGTTTGTTGTAGGCGTTTAGTTTATGGAACTTTAAGAAAATCATGAGCATAGTTTTTTCTGTTTGATGAGGTAGTTGTTTGCATTTAACTGACATAAAGAAGTTGGGGATTCTTTGCGGAGAATTCTTAATATAAAACGGCCATTGAATCCAAAAACTTAAATTGATAAATTAGGATAGGGGTATATTGAATCTTTTTTTATATATTACTAACACACTCTCTCTCACTTGTGACTTGTGCGCTCGAAAATTAGCACAAAGCCTAACAAATAACATTTTAAGTACCACTAATCTCAAAAGTGTAGGTTAATGTATTATGTATATTATTAATACATTGGGTTGCATTCATCTCCATTCTCACTTAAAATGAAGATTTCCCCCCTCCGTTCCTAACAAGGCATCCATGAGTGATGCAATTTTGACACTCCTAATATGATTATGGACATATTTGATTTTTCACAGGATTCAGTATGCCAGTACAACCTGGTAAGACATATTTGCTTAGAATCATCAATGCTGCACTGAATGAAGAACTGTTCTTCAAGATTGCTGGCCACAAGCTCACTGTCGTTGAAGTCGATGCCGTGTACACGAAACCCTTCAGCACCGACACCATTGTCATAGCACCCGGTCAGACCACAAATGCCCTTTTAACTGCCGACCTCGAAAGCGGCAAGTATGCGATTTCAGCATCGCCTTTCATGGACACCCCCATTGTTGCTGTTGATAATGTGACTGCCACTGCCACTCTACATTACTCAGGCACACTTTCTACTACCCCTACCAGCTTCACTGGCCTGCCTCCCCAAAACGCCACTCCAATTGCAACAAAGTTCACAAACTCTCTTAGGAGCTTGAACTCAAAACAATATCCTGCAAAAGTCCCATTAGAAGTTGATCATTCCTTGCTTTTCACAGTTGGCCTTGGCGTTAACCCTTGCAAAACTTGCTCGAGTGGCAACAAAGTGGTGGCCGATATAAACAATGTGACATTTGTTATGCCAACCATTTCACTCCTTCAAGCTCATTACTTCAATATAAATGGTGTTTTTACTGATGACTTTCCTGCAAATCCACCAATAAGATACAACTATACAGGGAAACAGCCGAGCAATTTACAGACCACGAGAGGGACTAGGCTTTATAGACTGGCCTACAACTCTACGGTTCAATTAGTATTGCAAGACACTGCAATGGTAGCTCCAGAGAACCATCCAGTTCATCTTCATGGATTCAACTTCTTTGCTGTTGGAAGTGGCTTAGGAAACTTCAATCCCAAGAAAGATCTCAAGAAGTTCAATCTTGTTGATCCTGTGGAGAGGAATACAATTGGGGTTCCTTCTGGTGGATGGGTTGCTATCAGATTCAGAGCTGATAATCCAGGTAACATCTTTGCTTGGTCTCTAATATTTTACCATTTTGCAAGTAAAATGATTGAAATGAATATGTTTTGTGCAATTAGTGGGTTTTTGTCCTTTTTTTTTAGTTAAAAAACATTTGAGGATAGGGGACTCAAACTTTTGTCCTCTGGGTCGAAGGTACATGTTAATTACCACTAAGCTATGCTCACGTTGACTTTTTTTTTTCTCGTTTTGTCAGGGGTTTGGTTTATGCATTGCCATTTGGAAGTGCACACAACATGGGGACTGAAGATGGCATTTCTAGTGGACAATGGGGAAGGGCCAGAAGAGTCTCTTCTTCCTCCTCCAAATGACCTTCCCAAATGTTAGGTAAAGCTCTATGGAGTTGATAAAATTTAAGTGCAAAAGAAACTGAAGTTCTATCAGAGCTGCCCTAAAAGGCCAAGAATTCTTTTGAGCAAACAGAAAGCAGCTGCTTATTTCTTTATAAAAAAAGAATGAGATTCTTTCAAATCTTGTTGGTTGGGTTGTCATTTGTTTATTTTGCCTTGCGGGTTATTCAATTGTGTATGAGTCTGCTTCAATGGAGAGCTTTTTGCTCTCTCTCTCTCTCTCTCTATTTTCTTTCTTTTTTTTTTCTTTGTTTTTATATATAGACTCCATTGATTGTTGTATAAAATCCAATTCAATCGAATTTAGAGCCTTTTAACAATTAACCTTTTATAAATTCCTATTAATTTGGATGTGCTTCTTTAGAATCTTAAATGAAAACAATAGCACAATGAATTCCTATTCTCATTAACCGTCAACAGTTAAGACATAATGATAAATAATAAATAATAAATAAACAAAGTATCGAGGCAACTAAATGCTTTAGTATTGTGAATTTTGCAATATTTTGAATACCATTGATGTTGGAAGTAGGTTTTCTTTTACCCTTTTGAGTGTAGAACATAAAAATATGCAAATTATAATTAATTAGAGTGTACATAAAATAAAGGGTAAAATACATTTTTTAGTCCCCAAGATTTGAACTTGATAGTCTATTTGATCTCTAAAGTTACAAAAGTGACACTTTGGTCCCTGAGGTTTGAGAAATAAAGTTAATTTAACATTTGACCAATTGGAAATGAAAATTGAAAATGTCATGTAATCTAAAAAAACAATACTAAATTATTAAATTGACCACCTCATTTAAAATTTTCCACAACAACATGACATCTCATTTTTCCCTTAGTCGACTGATGGTCAAATTAACTCTATTTCTCAAACCTTAGAGATTAAAGTGTCACTTTTGAAACTTCAAAGACCAAATAGACATCAAACTTCGGAGACCAAAAATGTATTTTTTCCTAAAATAAAAATTGAAAATTGAAAATGTCATGTAATCAAAAGAAAAAAGGATGAATAAGAAAAATTGGAAATGTCATGTAATCTAAAGAAAAACAATACTAAATTATTAAATTGACCACCTCATTTAAAATTTGTCATATCAACATAACACGTCAACTTTAGGGACCAAATAGACATCAAACTCAAATTTCGGGACCAAAAATGTATTTTTCCCTAAAAGAAAACACACACACACACAAAAAGTCAACTAACCAAATTGACTCGACTAATTTAGCTGGATCTTATAGCTATTTTTTAAAAAATGGTCCATTTAGGTTAAACATATATTTATAGAAAACTCACCACCATGGTACAATTTTTAGTTTGGTCGAAAACCAAACCGAACAACGAACCCTCATCATTCTGATTGATCAAACAACGCTACAATACATACTGATAATCTCTTATTGACATCATTTTTTATTATACAAACTATTGTTTATTGTACAAACTCCATACATGATTCCAACAGAGATCTGAGCCACATTTGATGAACAACAGCACAACAAAATACAAGGCATACAAACTTCCCCATAAATTATTAGCACAAATACAAAGTACAAGAATGGGAGAAGAGTGTAAGAATCTGGATGAATCATACCTATCAAGGAGGGGCAGCCAAGTTCTGCATCAGCTTCTTGGACTCAAATAAGTTCATGACTGAACTCATGTGATCACTGAGGAGATTTCTCCTTACCATATGTTAACCCGAAGCCGAAAGGAAATAAAGAATCCTGCAAATTGTTTTCAGCATGAACTGGAAGTTGCTCGACCGTTCTAAACCATGTAACTGGTAATCGACCGGTGAAATCATAATCTCCAAAGATAACGTCTGTGATTCCGCTTCCTTCGCTTCCAGGAAGCCAAGCAGCAATGAGAGCTTCTACATTCTCCATTACCGTTGGCTCTAAAACTAGGGGTCTTCCAGATATTAGAATTACCAGTGTGGGGAATTTGCTAGCGACTTCTTTTACAATGTCATTTCCATTGAAGGGTATCGTGAGCTTGGAGTCGTCGCCAGTGAATTCGGCGTATGGACTTTCCCCAATAGCTACAATAGCAAAAGATATGTCTTGATCGTTCAAGGTGTCTGCTGATGGATGTTGCTCATATATTACTTCTGTCTGGCCTCCAGCAGTTTCTTTGATTGCATCTAAGATGGTGGTACCTAATAATTAAAGAGAACAGCCACTTGAGTTTAGCAAATATATATAATTCTATATTGAGAACAGATTCAGTAAGTTACATACCAACTGTTATTCTGCCACTCATCCCATCCCAAGAGATTGTCCACCCTCCGCACTGATATCCAAGATTATCAGCATGTGAACCAGCTACAAGAATCTTCTTGGCTTTCCTGTCTAATGGAATAAAGGGTTTCGTTGTGTCTTTTCCATTTTTCAATAGAACCAAGGACTTGCGAACAGCTTCTCTCGCTAGATCTCGGTGAAGCTGAAAGGAAGACAAAGAGAAGAATCTTAAAAAGATAACTTCGCATCTTGAATGGTAAAATGTTTGAGAAGGAAAAAAGTACAACTTCTTTCAGATCTTTGTATATGAGTTATATAAAGTGGCTAACTTGAATCAATTTGATTGAAGGAATGAAGGATTTATGTTTCTCGAGTAAAGAGCAAGAAAATCTGTCCCATTGAAGGACGATAGTAGTCACAAATGTGAACAACTACTAGTCTGACAAGTTGGAAACATGCCTTGCAACCAACGAGGTCTAGCAATGATCTATCACTGAAGGGATGTTCAAAAATACCAGCAACAAATTTCACTCTCAATATCCGTTCAACAGCATCATCAATCCTAGCCATTGGAATCTCCCCAGATTCAACCAGAAATAGCAAGTCCTTGATAAATAGTTCATATCTAAGGGGCACCATCACCTGCATATAGTTGTTTCGTCCTTAAAATGCAAAACTCAAGTAACCAATAAAAGATAAATTTGTAGTTTGGGCTGTAAATCCACCATGTCTATTCCAGCATTAACTGCAGCAGAAATGCAAAACCGGTAGTTTGAGCCTCTTGGTTTACTCAGACGATCAAGTCCCTCCCAGTCAGAAATAACAAAACCCTGCATTAGGTAATACGAACACTATGTAATAGCCATTTGCAGTACAAGAAACCAAAGCAAAGGGGAAAGATAATCTATTAGAAAGCTACAATTCACTCTGAGGATAACTCCAAATTCATGATAACTCCAAAAGTGGATTTTGAACCATTCTCACTCTGAGGATAAAATTCTAACGGAGTAACGGATGATGAGATGCAAATTTGGGTCTGACAAGTTCACACACAATAAGTGACAGAAAATCACTGTCCAATGTACCTTAAACCCAAGCTTATTTTTTAGAACTTCTGTCAGCAGAAAACGATCAGCATGCAGAGGACGTCCATTCCAGCTAGAATAAGATGCCATAACAGTGGAAACTCCTTGGGCAATACAGTCCAGGTAAGGGGCCATATGGATCTTCTCCAAGTCATCGTAAGATGTAATGGTATTTCCTTCATTCACACCTTTATCCGTCCCCCCATCTCCAACAAAATGTTTTGCACATGCAATAACATTATTTCTGGGGTAAATAGAGGAATCAATTAGAAGGGATCTACGAGGCTATTATGAGCAAGGTGGTAGATGATTCTACAGAAACTTGCGGTATGAATATCAAGTGTAATTCAAACAAACAAGTTGATGCAGACTTATTGTAATTAATATTATGCTATTTGGCCAGTTGTTTTTATCAGACATAAGTGGAGTCAACGAAGAATGAACGGGAAGTATGGACAAACTTTTCTTTATACCTTCCAGCTACAAACGGATAGCCCTTTGGGTATCCTTCAGGCGGCTTCCCTTGCAACCCTTCAACTAAGGAAGTCATTTTTCTAACAATGTCAGTATCTTCACTGTAACTCTCATAGCACCTTCCCCATCTAGGATCTCTGGATACCTGACATAATCATTTATAGTAAATAAACCTTCACCCTGACAGTGAAGAATATAGCACATTATAACAAATAAAAAAATTCTTAGCAGACCATTTGCCAAACAGATGCTTTCTGTGGAGACTGAAAACTATGTTAATCAAGTATTTTCAAAGCTAGTTTATTAGTTGGTTATTACTAGATTTACCGAGCATAATATATGCTACGAAAGGAGAAAAAATAAATATATATATATATACAATATGTATGTATGTGTGTATATATGTATGTATATATGTATGTATGTACACACACTCACACACACATATTATACAGTTATACATGACTACTTACAGCAACACAAGGGGCAAATGCATAGTGAATTCCGCTCGCCCTAGCTTCGAGAGCTGTTACTGTCCCAATCCTTCTAACCAGATCCGCATCTCTATCATACATTTAAATTATACTGAGATTCTGATAAAGCCAGAGAGAAAAAATAATTAAAAAAAAATTGACAAAGTTGGCATTTCAAGTCCTTTTATAGTTTTCTTCAAAATAATATGCCAACATATGCATTTCTCAACAACTCAGCAACTTGGAAAAAGGTTAACTTCATTACTTCGATATCTAAGTTTGATTTTCTTCTTGTCAGGAAAAGTTGACGAATGCTAATCTTGGCAACATTAGTTGTCAGATTCCTTCTGTAATCTTGGGCAATGCCAAATCCATTTGGTTTGCACTAAAGCTAAGTTTGGGATGAGTTTTGAAAAGGTAAAAGGTGTTTTTTTTTTTCCAAATAAAAGTATTTTTCAAAATTTTAAAGTTCTGAAAATCACTTTTGATTATCTCACAAAACACTAAAAACATTTCCAAGTGTTTTTAGGAGTACTTAATTAATTAAGTGGTTCTTCGTTCAAAAGTCATCCCCAACTCACTTATTCACTCAATTCAAATAGCCGGAGAAGTCGAGAATCAGAAGTTGGAGATTTTCATAGAATCGCAGCGTCAATTAAGCAAAAGAATACAACTCAACTGATAGCCAAGACATTTAATCGTGCATTCAAAAGTCAAATTGGAAATTCAAAAATCCAATTCACCTACACTTTCGATGCGCATAAACAGATAAAAAAACATGTATATAAACTATAAAGAGAGATTTATTAACCTGGAGGCTCCAAGTCCAACATTGTGAGGAAAGATCGTAGCACCATAAACATTATTATTCCCATGAACAGCATCACTCCCATATATAATCGGAACTCCAAGACGCGACTGCAGAGCCGAATGCTGGAACCGATCAATCATGTCCGCCCAATCCGACGACAAAGCTTGATGAAAAGGCGCGCTACCACCAGCATTGAGAACGCTCCCTGCAAATCCAACAGCAACAGCATCACAACAGTCGATCGAACACATGCAAGAACAAGAAAATTGAAATACCAAATTCGATCGGCAATTGAGGAAGGTACCGATCGCGAAATCCCGGAGGGCAGAGGGAGTAGCCACAGTGCGCTCAATTTGTGTCATCTGGCCGATTTTTTCCCTCAAAGTCATCTTCGAGAGAAGATCTTTGATCCTAGCTTCGATGGGTGCGCTAGGGTTTCTGTAGATGCAATCCGTGGTCTCCATTTTTCCTCAGAGCTCGAGCTCGGTAGAACAGAACGCAACCCACTATGAAGAGCGAGAGTGAAAATTCCAGACATTTGTCAACGGCCTCCACACTATGATATATATACAACGACCGCAGCTTTCAATCTTTTTTACTTTTTAACAAATATCAAATTAGGCTTCATTTAATAACTATTTAAAAAAAAAATCATTTAATAATTAGTTGGTTTTTTTTTTTTTTTTTTCATTAAGAGCATAGCTCAACTGACATAAAGTTGTATCAAAAAAAGAAATAGTTGGTTTTTTATTTTGGGTTAAATGACATCTTTAGTCCTTGAATTTTTAGAGTTGTATCAATTTAGTCTCCGAATTTTAAAAAGTTTCAAGTAGGTCCTAGTTTTGATAAAGAAGCTCAATATTTATACCTCAATAAATACATCTTGAAGGAGAATGTGATTGGCTGACTAAGAGATATGCAAGATACTACAAGCTAACTCTATCTAACCAAATAGACATAATGAGATTAGGTAGGATAAAACATAACCTAAAGACATAATTCATATAAGACAATATGGGAACCAAGCATTGACTAAGACAACATAAAAGTACATAAAAGTCAACTTTTAACACCTCGAACTTTCAATTTTGTTTCCAATAAGTCCCTGAACTTTAAAAAGTATCCAGTAGGTTCTTAAACTTTCATTTTTGTGTCCAATAGGTCCCTCAACTTTTAATTTTGTGTCTAATAAGTCTTTGACCTATTCGACGTTTTTTAAAATTCACAAACCTACTAGATACGAAATTGGAAATTTAGAGTCTCAATAGGCAAAAAATTCAATTTTATCTATAGTAGATTGGTTAATTTTAAAAATCGTTAATATGTCAAGGACCTATTAGACACAAAATTGAAAATTCAGGGACCTATTAGATATTTTTTAAAGTTGAGGACCTAATTGATACAATCCTGTAAGTTCAGAGGCTAAACTTGAAATAAAACCTTTATTTAAAAAAATTGCTTGTTTTTCTCCATTTCTAATGTTTTCTATGCACCACCATTAAAATGTTGATAACTAGGGGAGGTAAAAGAATTTTCTTATTTTCTACATTTGTCTCTCTTAGTTGTCAAGATTTTAATGCAATGTGTAGGGAAATTCCCACACACTGTGAAGTTATTTTATTATTATTTTTTACTATGGTTTACATCGTGTTAAGGAAACATTTGAATTCTTAGCTAAATCAAAAAACCAAAACTAATTTTTGAAAACTACTTTTTTTTTTTTCTATATTCCAAACTTGACTTGATTTTTAAAAACATGAGAAGAAGAGGGATAACAAAAAAAATAAATAAATAAACTTATGGGGGAAGTAGTCTTTATGAGTTTAATTTTTAAAAAAAATGAAATAGTTATCCAACACAAGGCCTTAGTAAGTGATTAAAGCATATATTTTCATCTTGTAAATCAAGCGTGTTTAAATCAACCGTGCATGTATATCATATGTAATTTTTAAATACATAATCACATATTGATTATCCGATTTTTTCCCCTTGAAAGGTTACCTAGTTTTGATTTTTTTTTTTTTTTTTTTTTTTTTTTTTTTTTTAGCTTTTCATTAAAAAAAAATAATAGTTTTGATTTTTTGGTAAGTGCTCTCATTTTACAAATTGAACATATTTCTTGATTAACTATGTGAGTTTCAAATTAGATTTAACCGTAAATTTCAAATTTTAAATTTCAAGTTTAAAAATCATAATCAATGCTCCTCTAACAACAAATTTCAAATGTTAAATGTCATGTTTCAAAGTTATAGTAAGATAGCAAAACCCTGCCCATTTTTTCTTTTTTTTTTTTTTAAAAAAAACATTCAAATTCAAGCCGCAACGAATTTGTACCAAAGTGAAAAAGAACAATCAAAGATGCTGATGACTATTATACAAATCAAATCAGTGGCACAATCAATATTTCAGTGAAAGAGATCGACAATATGTCATTCTTAGAATATCTAAGTTAGTTAAAGATATATATCCTCGAGCATACACGTAATTCTTATGTGGTCTCCATCTGGTAGCATGAATCTCTTCTCTACTGATCATCTTCAGCAAGCAATTACATTAAAGTTGCAAAGATACCATTTATAGTTAAATCGTGAGCACCTAAACAATTTAGTTAAAATAATAAATTGATTTATCTACCATATTTCTAAAATTAGGTTGAAACCTACCCTAATTTTATTTGTTTGTTTTTTACTACTGGTCCGTTTGGAATACATTTTAATTTAAATGTTTTTCAAGAATGCATCTTTTAAAAAACATTTTGTATAAAAATTGTTTAGAATTTAAACACCTCATATGTTTGGTTGCATTTCCTCACAAATGTTTTTATACACAAATTATTGTTTACTTAAGAAGTCTTTTTTAAAAAGTTGGTTTCAAATGTTTCTCTCAAAATGATTTATTTATCAATCTCATTTTCTAATAAGTCATTTTTAGTGGTTGCCAAACATTAGAAATTTTTTCAAAATGATTTATTTTCAAAATTAAACACTTAGAAAAGTTAAAACAAACACACCCTACATTAGTTTGATTCTAAAAGACCCTAAAAGATCAGTGAGATGCTTAAAAGAGTACACTTTAAAGTAAAAATTAAAATTAAATTTCTAAATATGTAATAATTTTTTTCTTATTAATGTAAGAATAAGAGGTTAATAAATATACTTAGAAACAACTAAATAAGGATAGGATTTGAGCAGGGAATATATTCTTTACCCAAATCTCCAATATTTTAAAAAGGTTCTCATTCCTCCATGCTGTCTTGGATTAAATCAAAAAATTCTCTTTCTGATAGGACATCATTAACGTTTTTTATTATTATTAAAAATCACTTTTGGTCCATAAACTTTCATGAAAATAACAATTTGGTCCTTGAACTTTGGTTTGTAACGATTTAGTCTTTGTACTCTCAATTTTGTAACAATTTAATCCAACAAATTTTTTAGAAGAGCTATGCAAAGTTTTTTTTTTTTTTAGTTCAACAACATTTGGGGTGGAGGGATTCGAACATTTGACCAAATGGCCGAGGATACATGCCAATTACTGTTGAGCTATGCTCACTTTGGCAGAGAACTATGAAAGGTTGTTCAAATGTTTTGAACAAATTGCATTAAAATGAAAAGTTGTTCAGATGTTTGGAACGAGAAAGATTTAAAATGAATGTATTTAAGATTCTGTATTTGGATGGTAAATAGAAAAGAAACAAAATTATTATTATTTTTTTTTACTAATATAGGCTTTTAATTTTGAGTTACTAATAGAAAATTAAAATATGATAAGGTTAAATAAGTAATTTAATCCTTAATTCTATTATGATTTGAAATCTCTAAAAAAATCATCAGGTTCCAAACAACATAAAGCTCCCATATCAAACAAATAGAGAATAATAAAAAATAATATAATTTAAATTTTAAAATATTTTAAAATAGGGTATCTTTGCAAAATAACGGCAAAAATAGAGTTGTTTTTTCTCTTGTCAAAAACTTGTAGGTAAAAATACAAATTACAATGCTTACTTAGGGATATATGTGTCTTTTTTTTCTAACATTATGTAGGGTGGAATGTTGGAATCACATACCTCTTGGTCATTAATACAACTTTATGTCAATTGAGTTATGCTCTTGTTGACATAGATATATGTGTCAATCTTGTAAATCAAACATGTTTAAATGAACCGTGCATCTATATCGTAGGTAATCTTTAAATACATAAGTACGTATTGATTATCCGATTTTTTTTCCTTGAAAGGTTACCTAGTTTTGATTTTTTTAGTAAGTGCTCTCATTATACAAATTGAACATATTTCTTAATTAACTATGTGAGTTTCAAATTAGATTTAACCGTAAATTCAAATTTTAAATTTCAAGTTTAAAAATCATAATCAGTGCTCCTCTGACAACAAATTCCAAATGTTAAATGTCATGTTTCAAAGTTATAGTAAGATAGCAAAACCCTGCCCATATTTAAAAAAATAAATAAAAAATAAAAATAAAAAACATTCAAATTCAAGCCGCAATGAATTTGTACCAAAGTGAAAAAGAACCAGGGGTAACTACACAAATTGGCTAATAGTAGCTCATTTATTTCAAAAGTGTCTATTTTGCTATAGTTTTACATTTTGGTCAGCTCACAACCGGATATTAAAGAAGTTTAAGAAGCTCATTTACGTATTTGCCCTTATCGGTTGACAGAAAAAAAATATAATACTAAAATAAATTAATAAAACAAGAGTTACCAAATTAAATAAGGGCATTTAGGGAAGAACAAAAATTGAATTAATGCATGAAATCTTATCATTGATAAATTTAGAAGATTTAGACAAATTGAAATTAATGGGTTAAAAAAGCCCATCCACCATAATTTTTTAAACAACAATCAAAGATGCCCACAGTGAAAAAGAAAAATCAAAGATGTTGATGACTATTATGCAAATCAAATAAGTGGCACAATCGATGATATTTCAGTGAAAGAGACCGACAGTGTGTCAATCTTAGAATATCTAAGTTAGTTAAGACATATTAATGGTGTTCATATAACACATGAGAAGCAATTTTAAGATCGAAGGCACTTAACTACATCAATTTTAGAAAATGAAAACATGTTGTCCAAATACCGTAAGCAGAGAGCAGAATTTGTACCAACCTTTTTGGAGACCGATTTAGCAACTCCCTTTGATTCCTTTGATCACGAACGGTGTGTGGACCACCTCTAGTGTCTTCCCTACTATTCTCCGGGCCAAGAACGACTTGTGGGAGTCTATAGAGATAGGGAATGGGAAGGGAATGCTTGAAGGTTCAAGCAACAGAGAGATATATGGAGATGAGTGTGTTTGAGACCAAAATCCAGCAGCATAACAATATGGAAATGGCTCTCTTGGTTTTGAATCTGATTCATACTCTATATATAGAGATCTTCCATGCAAGGAGAAGCCTCATGACACAAGACACATGGTAGAATTACAACTCAAAGTGGATTCTAGGTGTTTAATTCACAACACATGCAACTAGTGCATGGATGTGTTGTTTTCCACTTTGTATCAACATGTAAGAGTGGGAATCCAACTAAATCCACTAAATTGAATTCATGATCTGAATTTTTAGCTTGCAATTAACCCTAATTTCAATTCTAAATTGAAATTGATTTCTTGGTAATTAATTTGGGACATTTCCAATTAATTTGATATGATTAATCCAATTAATCATTGTCACCTTGTGCAATCCATTATATATGATTCCTAATACATATATATTGTATTTAAAACACTTTTAAATATTTTATCTCTCATTTTCTAATTTAATTCATAATTAAATTATTGTGTCAAACACAATTTACGATAATACCCTATTTCCCGATTTTGAACGATTCAAAGATTTCTATCAATTTGTTCTAGGCTTTATTCCGATATGAGCTAGTAGGGGGACCTAATGGACCTATAGATCATGGACTCCAACGATTCGAGGCTAACCGACTAATCTCATTATCCAAGCTAGCCAACATTCGTTAACTACCGGGACACTCCACTATAGCCCGATAGTTGCACTCCCCTCACTATAGATATATTTCCGTCCACTTGATTTAACCATGTTCAGTAAGTCGATCCTTCACAGGTTATTCGTAGCTATAGCTAGGTCAAATGACCGTTTTACCCCTATAGTACTTCTTGTTCCTTAAGTTCCACTAATCCTCTAATGAACAATCGGTTTGTGGTCCAACCATCAAACCTAAGTCCCTCTCGATCCAACGAGAGGGTGGGGCCCCTTGTTCAAGTCCTGGAGTTAGTACTTAAGGGAACAACCTCTCTACTATCCCTGAAATGGGTAGGAGCGAATTCCGTCTTGCGAGACTATGTCCCCAGCTATCTATTCGATCTTATCCCCAAAATGGTAGGCTTGTTGAGTCGGCGACGCTGGCCACTCTCACCCATGCAGATCAAAGGATAATCTCATATAAACAGGAGTTCATAGTTACCTCAGGATTAAAAACGAGTTACCTAGGTCATCTTTGAGAAATAGTCAGTTTCTTCAGTAAACGGCGTTATAAAGAGAAAGTGACTAATTTCGTGGTCCAGTCTTATGCAAACTCATTGCATAGGACGCCCCCACTCGCAAGTCTCCACATGAACGATTTAGGATCTCATCGTTTGTACTTAATACAAAGTAGGTCGCGTCGATAGTGTCCCCAGGATAAGGCACCCAACCGTATCTTTATACTATAGACTATTTTGACTATAAACTTGAACTTGATCCTACGATATGTCCCTACATATAGTTCGAGTATTCATTTTATAGCCAAAGATCTTAGTTTATTGGATTTAGGTTAATCATTTGCAATTTACATATTCAATAACATCTTTTACTGAATAACCTCAATAACGTTGGAAACATAATATGTTTAATGATTTACAAACTACAAGTTTATTGGACATTAAACCCAACACATATATCCTTTAACATACACGTAATTCTTATGTGGTCTCCATCTGGTAGCATGAATCTGTTCTCTACTGATCATCTTCAACAAGCAATTACATTAAAATTGCAAAAATACCATTTATAGTTAAATCGTGAGCACCTAAACAATTAAGTTAAAATAATAAATTGATTTATCTACCATATTTCTAAAATTAGGTTGAAAGTTTGAAACCTACCCTAATTTTATTTGTTTGTTTTTTACTACATTAGTTTTATTTTAAAAGACCTAAAAGAGTGAGATGCTTAAAAGAGTACACTTAAATTGTTTCAAAAAAAAAAAAAAGGAGTACACTTAAATTAAATTTCTAAATATGTAATAATTTTTTTCTTATTAATGTAAGAATAAGAGGTTAATAAATATACTTAGAAACAACTAAATATTAGAGGATGGAGATGATGACCAGGATAGGATTTGAGCACTATGAGCAGGGAATATATTATTTACCCAAATCTCCAATATTTTAAAAAGGTTCTCATCCTCCATGCTGTCTTGGATTAAATCAAATAATTCTCATTCTGATGGGACATCATTAACGTTCTTTTTATTATTTTTTTTTTTTATTAAAAATCACTTTTGATCCCTAAACTTTCATGAAAATAACAATTTGGTCCATGAACTTTAATTTGTAACGATTTAGTCCTTATACTTTCAATTTTGTAACAATTTAATCCAATAAATTTTTTTAGAAGAGCTATGAAAAGTTGTTCAGATGTTTTGAACAAATTGCGTTAAAATGAAAAGTTGTTCAGATGTTTGGAACGAGAAAGATTTAAAATTTTGTATTTGGATGGTAAATGAAAAAGAAACGAAATTAATTTTTTTTTACTAATATAGGCTTTTAATTTTGAGTTACTTATAGAAAATTAAAATATGATAAGGTTAAATAAGTAATTTAATCCTCAATTCTATTATGATTTGAAATCTCTCAAAATCACAAGGTTCCAAACATAAAGCTCCTATATCAAACAAATAGATCAAGATAAATTTAATCTTCTCTGGGTACTCTTGATATTCTATCTTGTAAATGCACAGATTTTGCAAATAGAGTTGTGACTAAAATGATATACTTATCACCTTATCATAAAACAAACATTCCGAGTGAGTGTTTGGCCCAAGGAGTTGTGCTAGGAGTTGGGTGAAGCTCCACCCAACCCCTTGTTTGGTCCAATGACATACAACATCCAATTATGGGACCCCTCTTTTCCATGTACTCTCGATATTCTATCTTGTAAATGCCCAGATTTTGCAAATAGAGTTGTGACTAAAATGATATACTTATCACCTTATCATAAAACAAACATTCCGAGGGGGTGTTTGGCCCAAAGAGTTGCGTTAGGAGTTGGGTGGAGCTCCACTCAACTCCTTGTTTGGTCCAAGGACATACAACATCCAATTATGGGACCCACAAATTTATTAACCATATACAACACTCTTTTTGGACCCTACAAACTTATTAACTTCTATTCTAACACTTTATCATGGGTCTCACAAACTTATTAACTCCTACTCCGACTCATAAGACAAAACAACTCCAGATTTCATAACTTCAACCCCTTGGACCAAACACCCCTCGAAGCATTATTCAACAAAACACCTAATAAGGTTGATCCGATACATGGACAAGCATACAGTTTCACATAACTTAATAGTGGGAAAAGCCTACAAGAGTTTTCATTCTAAGAACAACAGTGACAACAGAGGATGGAGTTAGACAACTTATCTGGACCTTTCGCAAACGATCGGGACAGAAACGACGAGCTGTGGGAAGGTGTTCTACAGTTTTAACTGGAATACGATGCCGATTTTGCTCGAATTTTCAAACCAGATGCAGAGAAATTGTAGGACTCCAGTTGAAGCATAAGCTCTTTTTAAATAACCAATCTTTTCAACTCCTGCAGACCCTTTAAGACCATAAACTTTATCCCCATGAGGATGTTTATATCAGTAGGAAAAAATTAAGCGACCTCTTTATATATGATGGCTGGCATAATCACATTGAACATAAAATTTCTGAAGCTAGTATTAAATTTCCTCAATAACGACATCAGTACTGTGCCTCATTTTACAAAACTAGATTACCAAATCAATAATATATCAAAACCGATTTCTTTGCAAGTTGGCTGCGAGATTGAATGGTTCATGCTGTGAATAACATCATCTGTAGTAAGATGCCATGATGTAAAGCATGACAGCCGATGAACTGGTGATCAATAGTTCCTGTGAAAACATTAAATGGTAAATCGCGGGCATAATGTACTGTGCATCTATCTTGACATTTTGCGATATTTGAACTTTCACGTCATTCTTTCATGCATGGCGAAAGAAGAAACAAAAGATTATAATTGAAAATTAAAGATCAGAGGTACATTTACAATAGGTGCAAGCACACCACTGCACCAGCATATGCATGGATATTAGTATTAACAAAAAATGCTAGTACCTGGTTATTGTAGAGAAAAACTGGAATATAGCTGCCGATGAACTCAATGAAATTCAAAATACCAGTATATGCCTGCAACAAATTAACCAAAATAATTAAGCAATAAGACGAATAATAACAAAAACAGTTAAAGAAAATTAGATTTTGAAGTTTTTGC
Organism: Luffa aegyptiaca; assembly: GCA_017139565.1. Taxonomy (NCBI): domain Eukaryota; kingdom Viridiplantae; phylum Streptophyta; class Magnoliopsida; order Cucurbitales; family Cucurbitaceae; genus Luffa; species Luffa aegyptiaca. Next base: position 1,215,533 of record CM029404.1, on the reverse strand, counting down.
ATCTAATATAAAGAGCCTAACAAGCCAATGTTTCAAAAAAAAGAGCCTAACAAGCCAGACTAAAACCCTAAGTTCCTATTTGCTTCATCCAAAACTTTTTAGTTCAACATTATATGTGGGTTAAGGATTTGAAAATTTGACCTTTTGGTTGAGATTATAATGTCTTAAGCAGTTTAGCTATATTAAGTTAAAGATTAGATTTACATTAATAAATTAGTTTGGCTTATATGATAATGCACTTCTGCTAATTGGCTCAACTAGGATATAACAGCAATTAATGAAAAGCATCCACAGTAAAATAAATGTAAAAGATAGAATGACGCCTATAACTGACTACATCAGTTAATGAATCATGCATAGTTTCTCATAAATAAATCCGGCCTAACACATATAATTATCCACATCAAGTTTGCTCATGACAATTATATGCAGAATAAATATGGTCATTTCAAGACTCATTGGCATCAAATATCAAGATATCAAAGTTCGATCTATCAAATATGCATGGGTATCCCATGTCCTGCAACCATACGACACCATAAAAACTTAACTTGACTGTTAAAATCAAATCAGTTGAATAATGAGGATAAACGTAAGCAGTGCTATGTAGTTGGCAAATACAAGAATTTTCTACAATCTTGACAATCAAGTAAGAAAGTTGTGCTCAATACATCTATTATAATTTGTTTTTTTTGAGAGGAAACAATAAATTTTATTCACAAAAAAACATAGCCAAAACAACCGCCTATGGACGGAGGGATAAGGCGTCCCTCCTCCAAGAGAAGCTACAAAAAAGCCTTCCATTGAAGGTTGATCATGGCAGCTGAATAATTACAAAACATCCTATCCTGAGCACTCCAATTAGAGACCGAAAGCTGTACAACACATCACAAAAAATATCAAAAGGTAAGGACTTATCTGCAAACACCCTCAAATTTCTTTCCTTCCACAAGAGAAATTCCGCCACAGGACTCTAGCTTTATCCTTTAACTACCCTCCCTCAAGCACTTCACTCAGCCAGCTACCCGCACATTTATGTTTACAGCCCTTCAGCCCAAAGGCTCTAGATGTTTGAGTTTTGGGAGACGATTAGATTTAATTCGTCTTTGTGGGCTTCTGGATCTAAATTTTTTTGTAATTACCAGCTTGGTTTAATTCTCTTAGATTGGGACCCGTTCCTGTAGTTTGGCGGGTGTTTTTGGTGGGCTTGTTTTTTGTATGCCCTCTTGTATTCTTTCATTATTTTCTCAATGAAAGCGTGGTTTCTAAAAAAAAAAAAAGTTGTCCAAGAACTCTGAATGTTACATCTTCTTTTGATTAAAAATCTCCTACTTCGCCACATTCAAGTGCAGTCACCATATCTCAAGATTTTCCTTTTAAGGCCAGAAATTTGATCTCTCTATTCTTACCAAGTTAAAGCCTAAGACTCATTTTTTGCTGTATTTATGAAAAGCTGTAATTTATTTTCCTTTACAATAAATCAGCCCCCTCTCCACTTAACAGCATAACTTGCCACCAAAAACAAAAGAAAACTTAAAATTTCCAACACCGTTGGAGAGATCGAGGAAGAATCGCAGCCACAAATCAGATGACTGCAAAACATTTAGCAAGAGACACCTAAGTTTCGTTTCTTGTTCAAAAAAACAATCTCTCTCCACTAGTAGCCACCGGACCCTGGTCAGTTGTTTTTATGCTTTCTTTATCTTTTTTTTGTTTAGATATTTCTAATATTTATTTAAGAGAGTGACGAAATTTGGCTACTCAAAACTAGTGGTTGCACATTGCAACAAAGTGATCATTTTAGTTCATGGACACTGAGCAGAAATGAGTAGGGCAAAGATGAAATACCAAAGAGGAAATAGCAATACATCCAAACACTAAAGCAAGAGATCGAAGCAACCGCTTTCCCATCCGTACACCTCTTCCTGAATCTTCACCGTCTTCCTGCAGTCCATATTAAGTATCATTTATGGGTACACACACAAATTGGAACAATTATTACAACATTATGATGCATACTTCATATTCTCTGTATGTGATATTGGAAAAAAGAAAAAGAAAAAAGCATTCTTTCTCGACATACAGTAAATGAGGGTGATACGGCTGGTTCAAAAGCTTTCAGCTTTTCAAAAATCCGATAAACAAAAGCAAATGCCAAGAACTGAAGAGGTTTATATTCAGCACTGCGTTTGATAAGGACCCAAGCAGTCTGCAGAAAGCAATAAAAAAATGAGTTAAAGTTTCATCAATCACAAATGTACCATCTTCAATCTCCATAAACTTTATTGGACCCTAAAAATTAACAAGGAAAGACCAATCATGTCACTCAGATGAACAAGGAAGAAGAAGAAGAAGAAATCATGTGAAACATACCCTCAACAAGGATGATAAAGATGGCAAAAATGAATTTACATTTTTCTTAATCTCGCAATTGCACTAAAGCAAATTTGTCTATTGTGTTATAATTACAACCTTGCAGCCCAGATATCATGAAAATATATCTTTACTTCCAAAAAGCGACATGCATATGTGCACAATTAGTATTATTTTGTTTAACATAGGGAGAAAAAAATGAGAACACAAACATGTATTAGTAGTCCATTGTCAAAGTAATGAAGATGACTCAGATGATCAACCATCTTTCAATACTTACAAATACAGCAGATATTGCCATATTAATTTGCATATCTTTTGGGCTGGACTTGGAAGACCTGAAATGCATTTGATTTCAGAAGTAAGAGTTTATCTAAGAGGACCAAGAAGAGCACCCGGAACACTATAACTATACGAGATATTAGAGGAAAAATATGAATTAGGTAAACATATGATACATATCTACATATAATGTCATTGACTGGAAAATTAAGCAACTGCTTTATCTTTGGCATATGATATGCATACACACATATATACATTATCAAGAAACAATGTTTATGCTTAATAATATAAATAATAATAAGAATTCAACCAACGATCTTACTTCAACAGGATATGTTCTATAGGTTGTACTACTGTGTCCTTGAGTTCTAAAAATAATGAGATCTTAACCATATCCACAGACAACAGCAAACTTTTATTCACGGTCAAAGATTAAGGTAAACAAATACTTCAATTATCTGAAAATGGAAATCTGGACAAATTGTAACAGAATATTGACTAAAGTTCAACTCAAATAAGAATCGATTCAAGAGATCTACCTTCTGGCTTCTATATAATATATTAAAGACTATCACTCCATAAACAAAACTAAAAGCCAGTGTGGCTGTATGTGTGTACACAAATGTGAGAACAGGGGAAAAATCATTAACTCCTAAAGATATATAAATCTAAATCTACATAGTGACAAGGTTTGAGAGTTAGGGATCAAAAAACTTTTTAGTTTATATTATCAGTAGCAAAAAATAGGAAGGTTATTAAAAAGAATCAAGAATATACAGCCAAAAATATATCTAACATAAGCAAAGAATAATGAGCCAGCTTCAACTTCAGAACTTCCGTAATATCTATACACTAATAATGCAAGCCCAGACCTTGGCCCCCATGGTACAATTGGCTGGTTGTCAGCATACTTGATGTCCTTAGAAACCTGCATTTTCAAGCGAGTATCAAGGAGCTTTGCAACAATCAAAAAACATTAATCTCAAAAATGAAGACAACACAAACCATACAAAATTTAGAGTAATGTTTAATCTATGCTTAGGTTGTGCATGAACATGAAAATAAGCACCAAACTTATGTATATGTCAAGCTTCCAAGTTAACATGATTCTATTTGCCTCATAGAGAGACTGTTCGAAACAAGCTTGAAAGACAATTTACTTCCTTTTGCAGAAATGGTCAAACAAACTTGGGTAGAAAAAATGCAATGTATGACTAATAATTTAACAAGAGAGATACAGAAGAGGAGAGAGAGAAAATAGGTGGTGGAAAGGGAATTGCTCATCTTCACAATCGGCATGTATGTATAATTGAATTAATTGTAATTTACAAGTAGATCCAACTTTTTGGAGCCTAAAGGTAAGTAAATCAAACATTTCCTTTCATTTGTTAATAATGAGCTAACAATTCTGGCGTACTCGTTCTACGTACCTTCACTGAGCCAAAAGTGACACCCTTCTTCCGATTTGTGAATTGTGCCATCATGACTTTGTCATAAGCTTTCTCCAGCTGGAAATATCATGTTTACTAATGTAAGAACCTAAAACCCAAAGTGCTCAGATGCTCATAAATTTATTGCAAATTGTACTTCAGCTAAAACACCCACCTGCATACAGATGGATGCTGCACCATACAACCAGGAACTAACTCCTTATACATTAACTGATAACTCGTCAAATAAGAACCATCTAAAAGGCAATGAAGGTTAAAATTGGGTAACTTCCAAAATTCACATTTTTGGATTTTCTGTACTCAGAACTACCAAGTGTCTCCACAATATTTGGTGATTTTTCCCTTACTAATATCCTACTACTAATCTTCCCTACATATCTCAATTAGTATTCTCACAGTTGGGTAGCCAAAAAACTAGTAAGATATTTCAAAATCCCTGACTGGTTGCTTGGTTAAATCCATGGACCTGAACAAACATAACAACCCCAAGCCAACTTTGAGATTTACATTTACCAGTTCTAAATAACACAAATTTTAAATTTTAGCCTGCTATCCAACATACAGTTCATTGTTCTGTTTCCTTAATGCAATCAACCCTTATCAACCTTTACTTGTTTCAAATTATAGTTTGATGAGATGATTTGTTGATGAACTTCAAACATTACACCTAAAGTCATGCCTATGGAAAGACTTGGGTCAGCAAGAGAGATGGAGAGAGGGGTGTAGCTGACATACTCTGGCTGCAGTTGCTTCATCACCTATCCTTTCAGCCTCCTTACGCTTTTTAGTATATGCTGCTTTGACCATGTCAAATCCCTCAATTGGGTTTACACCTAGAACCTAATACGAATGGAACATCAAAAAACAGTCATTCGAAACGATAATACAGAATCCTTAGTTCTGCCACTTTCAAGTAAACCCTTTGAGAGCTGCAAATTGGATACAAGTTCAACTACCTCATACGGGTTGAAGTCACTGTCTGGACTAGAACTTCCTGCCGCAGAAGCTGCTGAGCAAATAACCACCCTTCTCTCTCGTGTTATTTCTCTAAATCTGATATATTCAACTCCTTATGATTAATTTTCGAAATAATGAAGAAGCAAATGCAATTATGTTGACATGAAACCTCATACGACGTAAGCACTTCATCCATCTACTAGTCCGACTTTTCATGAGCTGTTTGATCTCAGAGTAAAAATTGAAGACATGGAAAATTAACATCCTCTGGCCTTCATGCTATAATCACACATTATCTAAGCTCTCAGCTTACAGATAATTTAATTTATCAAGAACATGCTGTCGATTATTATGGAAGTTAAGTTTTTCACCGAAACTAATATGCCAAGGGGCTTTTCCAGTTGCGAAGCGGATGAAAACAGTTTCGCCATTCATCAAGCTCTATAGCTTATGAGGAATTTTCTTTTCCAATTAAGAAATCTAAAAACATTTTCATACAGATATAAGATAAGCCTACGAAATGAAATATGATAACAGCCAAATCCGTATTACAAAACTCGATGTTGTCGTTGCTTTTACATTGCCTAAGTTTTGTTTCTTCGTTCCCGCAGATTTTCGCAGCAGCCAAACACGGCGGAAGGAGTAAAAACATCAAGGTCCATAGTAATTGAAGTCGCGAATCGTTATCACTATATCCATTACCTGATCGACGACGACTGTAACTGCAAAACGGAGAATTTGGAATGTAATTGCCTCTGAGAAAGCCGAATTTTAGGGCAGTGGAAGATGTTGGAGACTGCTAACGCCATCGCTAAGCTCTGTGTCAAGGGCGGGTGAAAGAGACGAAGGGGTTCGAAACTGGGTTTCGTTTTATTATATTTCTGATTTTTTTTTTTTTAATCCTTAATTATAATACCATTACTCTGAAGTCTGAATTTTTCGTTTTTCAGCAGGATACATTAAACATAATTCTAAAAAAAAAAGGGTATAAATTCTAAAAATTGTTTTTTCTTTTTTTCTTTTTGAAATAAAAAATTGTTTTGTCTTTTACATGAGACCAAAACCAAATTTTAGACATCGAAAAAAAAAAACCCCCAAATTTTAGATATCGTGAAATTTTATTCCCAATTTTTATGAAAATGTCTATTATCTCATTTATTAGAGTAATTTTTTTTTTTAAGGTTCTGTTAAAAAATGTATTCTATTATATTTTATTTGGAGGCATTATATTTTATTTCAAAGGTTTCTGGGATGAGGTACCAATTACTCCGTAGCCAAAAATGTCGATATATATTCCATCATAGAAATCAGATTTTTATCAAAATTATTTAAATTTAAAAAAATAAGTATTTTACTATTTTAACGGGTTAGAAATATCATTTTTATAACCATTTAATATATTTTAAAAAATTAGGTTATAAATTCTTCGTTTTGTTATCTATTTCTTAAAAGTGTTTTTAAATTCTTTTGAAAACTTTTAATTTATTTTTAAATTTGGTTAAGAATTCAAATATTTATATAAAATCTGTAGAACACTTGCAAAAATTGAAAACAAAACACAATTTTCAAAAATTAAAAAAAAAATCAAAATCATTATCAAACATAACCTAAAAAAAGTGACATAAAACTTACACTAAATACCAAAAGGTATGTAGTAAAAAAAAAAAAAAAAAGTGAAGTCATAAAACTCTGTAGTTTTTTAAAATTGACCAAAAAAAAACACACACACACACGAAATAGTTATTACAGCAATTTATAAACCAAAAGCTGTCAAATTCTCAATAAAAAATATCTAAATCTAAATTTCTAAGTTAAAAAAAAAAAAAATCCAATACAAGTAATAGAATCATGGAACCTTAACTTAGAATCGCGGAAACTTAACTATCAAAAATCTTACCAAAGTGAGCAGCGACATGTATCTGAGGTCAGAAATTCGAATTTTCATCCCAAATGTTAATAAACTCAAAAAAATAATAAATAATAATAAAACTATTTTAAGGATCTTTGAATTTTACCATGTTAGGGTTAAAAATATACACTCAAAGTTTCTAACATAAAATAATAATAATAATAATAAATTTAAAAAAAAAATCCTACAAATTTATTTTGTTTTAAAAATATATATTTATATTTTATATATTTATACAACATAAAAAATGGCAATTCGAAAAAAGCTATTTATAGACTCGATAAAACTAACATTCATCACAAAAACACAAAAATAAATAAATAAATAAAAATTATTGTGTTCAAATCATGAACACACAAAAACCCTAACCCAAAACTAAAACTAAAACTAAAACCCAACCGAACAAACAAAACTAATTCAAATCGCCCTAAACAGATTTCTCCTCCTTGATTTCCTGCGAGATATCCACACGCTCATCAACCGGAGCCGGAATCGGAGGACAGCCGCCGCCTCCGCCGCCGCCGACGGACCTCTCAACTGCAGCAGAACCACCGGCGCCGTCGCCGGTTACGAATCGCTTCCAGAACCAGTGCTTCTTCCAGACGCGATCGAGCATTTCGTCGACGGGAATTTTCTTGGTCTCAGGCAAGAAGAAGAAAACGAAGGAACACATGAGGACCAACCAGGCGACGAAGAAGAAGAAGATGAAGGATCTCATGGCGCAGAGCATTGTAAGGAAAAGCTGAGCGATGATGAAGGTGCAGAGCATGTTGGTGCTGACGGCGAAGAAGAAACCGGCGCTTCGAGTCTCGAGAGAGTAGATTTCGCTGGAAATCAGCCAACACAACGGTCCCCATGACCAGGCGAATCCAGAGACGAAAATGGCGATGCAGGCTAAGACGATGTAAGCTTCCTTCACTGGCATTTCGTTCGATGTTTTCAAGTAGGTTAGTAGAAGGTAACCTATCATAGCCTGCAACAAATCAATGGCGGAAACCGATCAGTTAAAAAAACCGACCAACCGAAAAACTCGATTGGATTGGTTCGGTTCGATCTTATTGGGTTGGTTCGATCTTATCCACTAGGTTAAACCAACCAAACCTAACCCATATGTTACAACAAGGTGGGGTTGAGAGATTTGAACTAGTGACTTTTTGGTCATTAATAAGTTTTGGACTATGCTCATGTTGGCTCATACGGTTTAAGGTTGAATTGGGTTAATTTGAGTTAATTTTCTCAGATCTGAATGGATTAGTTTGGTACCACTAGATTAAACCAACCAAACCTAATCCATACAATTTAGGTTGCATTGAAGGTGTGTTTGGCGTTGATTTTGGAGGAAGTTGAAGTGATTCAAAAAGAATCTTAACCGTTTTAAGCATTTGGTAAAACAGATTAATTTTTATAAAAGTACCTTTTCAACTGATTTTCAAAATCCAAAAATTGTATTTGTAACTAACTATTTATTTTTCTCTACGTTGTTGAGACGTGATTCATGTCAATCAATTGAAATTACTTGTTTTTATTTTTATATAATATTTTTTTCAATACGAAGTAACAAATTATATTTCTTAATAAAATATAAAAATATCTTAGATTAAACCTAAGATTATATTTTAAATCATATCAAATTTAAAATAATTATCTTATATATGTTTCGAAAAAATAATTATCGTATAATAATTTCGAAATTATCTTATAAAACTTTGAAATTAAATATCAACACTAAATTTATTTATTGAAAAAAGTATAGTTTTTTTTGTAGCAATTTAGAATTTTAATTTACCAAACAACTCAACATGTTTTTTCATCTATAAAACTAAAATTTAAACACTAATTTATTTCATAGTAAAGCTGATTTTCTTACAAAAGAACAACTATTTTAGAAGCTACAGCAATCCCAAACTAAGTCTGAGTTGGTTTAATTTTCTTCAAACTCGGTTGGTTTGGTCACTAGTGTGAACCAACCTAATCCTAATCTATATTGAACCATTTAGGTTTGAGTTGAAAATCATTTTGTTTATTACTAACTTAAGATTTTCTTTTTGATAATTTATGGAGATTGACCTTTAACCTCTTGGAAAATTAATTTTAAGTTCATACTCAAATGATAGATTATTTGAAATTTTTTTACAATGGACTTTTTTTAAACCTAAGTTAGGTAGAACCGAACCGAACCAACCCATCGATTTGGGTTCACATTTAGGGTTGTAATTTAGAATCCAACCTAAAATATCTCAAAAATCAAAATCCAACCCAATTATCAACACCAAAGTTTCCTTTTTTTTTCATGAATAGTATTAGGTTTATGTTTAATGAGAGTTTTTGAATGTTACCTGAACGATGATCATTTGAACTGCACCTTCAATCAGCAAGCCCTTTCTTCCAACTTTATCAACAAAGCAATTTGCAATCAGAGTGGCAAGTACATTGATCCCGCCGGTGACCGCCGCGGAGAGCAGCGCGGCATCGCTGCCGAATCCCATAGTCTGGAACAGCACCGGAGCATAGAACATGATCACATTGATTCCGGTGAATTGCTGGAACATATGAATAATGGTTCCACAAGTAAGCTGAGGAATGCTCCTCTTCCTCATCAAGTTCCTGTAAGAATGTTTCTGCTGAGCCGCGAGCTCTGCCGCACGGCAGAGCTCGTCGAATTCTCGGCTCACGTCGACCTTTTTGCCGCGAACTTTCTGCAGACTCTCCAATGCTTGTTTCTTCTTCCCGCGTTGAAGAAGACTGATCGGAGTTTCGACGATGAACAGCGAACCGAGGAGAAGAAACAGGGCTGGCACCGTCGCCCCGCCGAGCGAGAGCCGCCAGCCGATTTTGCCTAATTTGGAGAATACGTAGTTGAGTATGTTGGCACATAGAATTCCAATTGTGATTAGAAGCTGGAAGAGGATGTTGAGCATTCCTCTGTATTTCGCCGGAGCGATTTCGGTGATGAACAACGGCACCGCCTGCAATCGAAAACAGAGTAAAACAGAGGAATGATCAGAGGAGAGTAATCAAAATGGAGATCTAGATGAAGAAAATTTGAAGAACCTGATTAGCAAGACCGACACCGGTGCCGAGCAACATCCGACCGCCGATCAGCATACTGACATTTTCAGCAGCGCAACTCAAAATCGCGCCGCAGAGGAAGAAAACCGAGGCGAATTTCATGGTCAATTTTCTTCCCCAATGCTTGCAAGTGATCGATCCGAAGAATGAAGCTACAATGGCAGCAAGATAGAGAGATGAAGTGAAAAGCTGAAGCTTCTGATCGTTAAATTTGCAGTAGTTATTTTCATGAGCATGGTGTTTTCTGTAGTAGACTTTGGGGAAGAATTTCACCAAGAACTCATCCATGGCGGTCACTCCACCGGAAATGCCGATGTCATAGCCGAACATGAGCCCGCCGAAGGCGGCAATGACGGAACAGGAGAGGACCTGACTGGTGAGGCCGCCGGGAAAGTCATGGCCGCCGCCGGCGGTTTCAATTGCGACTACTGCAGGCATGGTTTTTGGTTTCTGTAACTTTTGGTGACTTCAGAAATTTGAGCTTTTGTAGTTGAGACTGTTGAGAATTTTAACAGAAAATGTGGATGATATTTAACTAAGTTTGAAATTTAGATTTAGTTACAGTCATGATCGGATTTTACTGTTGAAGACTTGGTTTTTAATTTGGTTAAAATACCATTTTCATCCTTGTATTCTAGATCGCTTTCATTTTAATCCCTCGGGTCCAAATTTCAATCCTTATATTTTTTAAGTTGACATTTTTTTTTAATGAAAATTAGTAATATAATAATAATAATTTTCATCGAAGATAAACATATGTCTCAAAAATTTATACAAGCTATAGAGATTTTTTTTTAAAAAAAAAAAAATAATTCATTTTAATATTTATTGAGAGTGCCTGCACTAATTTTGGACATTTGAGAAAAAAAAGGACTAAAATATATGGGATGGTTGTAGCAATAGCAAAAGGGAAATCCTTAATTGCAAGGGTGTCTTTCACATTTGTAGGATTGCAATTATGGCAAAAAGAGTTCAGCCCAGCTCAAAACGAAAAAAAAATGAAAATACCCAATATTTGTTAGTGTTTTACACAATATTTTTGAGTGGGGAGATTTTTTTAAAAAAAATAAGAAGTCTGTTATTGATGTACGTTTAAAGTTGAGGATACATGCCAGCTAAGCTCGCTTTGGCGGGTCACAAGTTGTATGGCTTGAGTAATAAATATATTAATGGTGGTATGCATGAAGATACTCATACGTAATCAAGTATGTCCATTCGGTCTATTTCTAAAACATAGGTAATTCTATCCAATGATAATCTCATGAAGTATAGGATTTTATTATTCTTCTTGGAGATGGTTTTTTTTTTAATGAAAAATTATACAAACCACCCTTGAACCATGAGGTTTATTACAATCATACCTTGGTGTGTTTGGTTTAACTTTGAAAAAAAATCTAGTATTTGGCAACCACTAAATGTAGATACATATCCAAACACAAACCTTAAATGTGTACACTTAACAAAGTACATTGATCAAATTAAATGTGTAGGAGTGTGATTGTAACAAACTGCATAGTTCTAAAACAAGCACATAGATCCAAACACAAACATTTATTAGGGTCGGTTGCAAATGTAGCAAACTGGCCCAAAATAATTGCAAATGTAGCAGCCCACAAAAAAATTTGCAAAAATGGCAAAATTTAAAGGTCTGGAATGCACATTTACTAAAATACCCATCCCTAAAATCTAATGGTATGATAGAAACTGATAGATTCTATCAGTAATAGAAATCTTCTATCAACAATAGATTTCTATCAATGATAGAAAAAATTTCTATTAGTGATAAAAAGTTTTTCTATCACTGATAGAAGATTTCTATCACTAATAGAAAGTTTTTCTATCACTCATAAAAAGTTTTTCTATCACTGATAGATTCTATCAGTAATAGAAAGATTTTCTATTAGTGATAGAAAGTTTTTCATAGAAAGTTTTTCTATCAGTGATAGAAAGTTTTTTCTATCACTCATAGAAAGTTTTTCTATCACTGATAGATTCTATCGGTGATTGAAAGATTTTCTAATTAGTGATAGAAAATTTTTCTAACACTGATAGAAGATTTCTACTGATAGTTTTTCTATCACTGATAGATTCTATCAGTGATAGAAAACCTTTCTATGAGTGATAGAACTTTCTATCACTGATACTGATAAAAAGTTTTTTTATCACTGATAGATTTTATCAGTGATTGAAAGATTTTCTAATTAGTGATATAAAGTTTTTCTATCAGTGATAGAAGATTTCTATCACTAATGTTTTTCTATCAATTTTTCTATCACTCATAGAAAGCTTTTCTATCACTCATATAAATTTTTCTATCAGTGATAGAAGATTTCTATATAGAAAGTTTTTTTATGATAGATTTTATCAGTGATTGAAAGATTTTCTATCAATCATAGAAAGTTTTTCTATCCGTGATAGAAATCTTCTATCACTGATAGAAAAACTTCTATCCCTTTCAATCTCTATAAAACTCCTCCTTCTCACTTCTCTTACCCATCCATTTCTCAAATCAACACCATCCCATCCGATCGCATCTTAAGAATTCCGCCATGGTTAACCAAGATCTCAAGAACATGGAGGAGAAGGCATCTGGGCAATAGAAATCATGGTGAGAGGGATTGAGAGAAGTGGTAGAGTTGATGTACCAGTCGGATTCGAGCATGGATTTGAAGGAGGAAATGGAGGCGGCAATGGCGAAAGAAATTGGGAAGGAGAAGATACGAAAACAATCGGAAATTAGAAAAAAAAAAAAAAAAAAAAAAAAAAAAAAAAAAAAAAGAGAAAGAAAACCATATTAAATGTCATGGAAGGGTGCGGCCAAAGTTTTTTTGTGGCTAAAAAGAAACTACAGGAATTTTACGATAGAGTTAAGTTCTTAGGTAGATTTTATGATCTTATGTATCTTTCAAAGATAAAGTTCTTTTGTATTCAGATTGTTTTGCTTATTAACCTCGATTAAAGGTGTTACATGAAACAAAAAAAGGTTGTTCTGTCTATCCTGAACGAAAGAAATTGGGAAGGAGAAGATATGAAAACAATCGAAAAAAAAAAGAGAAAAGAAAAGAAAACCATAGAGGAAGAAGACGATACGAAAACAACGAAAAGAGAGAGAAAAAAAAACCAAAGAGGAAGAAGAAGATGCGCGTGCTAGGGGCAAATTGGGAATATAAAAAATTGATTTAAAAATTTTGCCATATTTGCAATTATTTTAAAAAGTTGCTAAATCTGCCATTAAGCCCCCTAATTTTGCCACCCATTACAATTATCCCATTTATTATCTAAACATTTAAATATAATATTTTAATTCTCATATATTTAATATATGTGATGGAACATACTAAATCTTCTAAAAATGTAGTATAAATGCTTCAAATTTAACATTTAATTCTCAAAAAAAAAAAAAAAAAAAAAAACCTACCTCCCTCATAAATAAAAACCTTCAAAGGCTTAAAAAAAAAAAAAAAAGAAAAAAAAGCCTTCAAATGCATTTTAGGAGATGGATTAAACCAAAGACATCAATGGGCCTTAAGAAACGTCATGGAAGTAAAACAGACACCCTCGGCAACTACCTAGGGATGTCGTCGCAGAATGGGCAAGATAAGCATATACTATTTAAAATGATCAAGGATAAGGTTGGGAAAGCGCTGCGAGAGTGGAAAGAAAGCCTTTTTTTTTTGTATGTGGGAAAGAAATTCTCATCAAGGCAATAGTTTAGGTTATTTCCACTTACACGATGTCCTGTTTTCGCCTTCCTAGAAGCATTTGTGACGATATTAACAGAGCTTGTGCGAGATTTTGGTGGGAGAGGTTTAAAAGACCGAAAGAAGACTCGTTGAATGAGTTGGAAGAAATTATCCATCAGTAAGGATCTTAGGGGGATAGGGTTGAGGGAGATTCACTTGTTCAACCAAGTGATGCTTGTGAAAACAAAGCTAGAGAATAGCTAGAAATTATGTATTTTGTAGTTTTGTAGTTAATGAGATTTTATTCCTTAAAAAAAAAAACTCTTCAAATTGTTATTCCTCAAATCAATCTCAGCCGGAACAACATTCTTCAAAACAAGGGAAATGAAAGTTATTTAAATCTTCTAAAAATGTAGTATAACACAAATATGAATTAGAAATTTTAGTTTTCACCTAAGATTAGTCCACTTGGGGGTGACTAGTTACAAATATTTTATAAAAAAAATGGTAGAAAATTGAAAAATTTCACAATCAAAATTCAACTTATTTACCTCCATAGCTATTAAAACACTTTAACATCTTTCTTGAAATTGAAAGTTCAAATCAGAAAAATAAAATGTTCATAGAAAAATATATAAAGAGAAAAGATAGATATCTTGAATTCTTACCTCAAAATAATAAACTTATCGAGAGTACTCTATCAACTCTCTCAAAAGAAACGAAAAATCAGGATAAAAAATGGGTGATGGGCGGGAAACAAAGCCCTCACTCTTAACATATAACACTTCTTGTTATATTTGTAAAAATAAAACAATAAAATAGTGTCTCTAACATATTTTAGAATACACTATTTGTCTGTGTCATCAAAACCGTTATCAAACGGAACTTTAATAATCGTGGGACTATAATTACATTTGGTTTTGGTTATACTTATACACAGCTAATCAGTAACTTCAGCCTTAAAACAACTGAAGAAAAAAAAAAAAGAATTATGGATACTTTCCCCCTTTTTATGAGCTTTGCTAAATGACTACAAAATAACAAGCCCCAACTTTCCATGGCCACCATTACTGGGATCCTTTATCTGCAGATAATGAAGATTCTAATGGGTTTTCATGGGCCAAACCTGTGGGCTTTTCCAGGCCCATTCCATTCAAATCTTTGGAGTAACTTTCCATGTCCTTGTCAAACTCCAAGTCCCTCACTTCAACAACACCAGATTCTTGTTTGTTGAATCTAGGAGAATCAGATTCAACTTTATTATCTCCAACAGCTTCCATGTTTTTGTTGGTCACAGTGGTGGGTGTTAGTTCAGTTTCAATTTGAACTTCTTTGACAGTGGTTTCTGTTAGAGGGTTAGCTGCTACCTATGAACATGTTAAAAGTACATGCATTAGCGACACGAATATCATCTTTACATATCATAAAAACAATGATAAGAAGTTAAAAAATATGTGGGGTGTGGGATTCGATCCTCTGATCTTTTGGTTGAAGGTATATGTTTTAACCAATTCAACTATGCTTAAGTTGACATAAAAACAATGATAATGAGAAGAATGATTTATCACCTATATGAATATGAGTATAAATACCAATAATAAAGATTTAGAACTAGTTTAAAAAATGCAAAAACTGATCATCAATCAATAGTTCTTACACCTTCAAATTTGGTACCTGAACTTTATTTTTCATTGTTTGCATTGATAAGTATAAAAAATAATCAAAACAAAATTTAGGTTAAATTACTAGTTTAGTCCTTGAACTTTTAGAATTGTGTCAATTTGGTCCCTGAACTTCAAAAAGTATCAAAAAGGTCTTCGAACTTTCAATTTTGTGTCCAATAGATCCCTAAACTTTAAAAAATATCTAATAGGTCCTTAAATTTTCACTTTTGTGTTTAATAAGTCCTTCAACTTTCAATTGTGTGTTTAGTCCTTGACCTATTTGACATTTTTTTAAATTGACAAGCATACTAGATACAAAATTGAAAGTTTTGGATCCCAAAAGGCATAAAATTCAATTTTATACCTAATAAGTTGGTCAATTTTTAAAAATATCGAATATGTCAGGGACCTATTAGACACAAAATTGAAAGTTCAGAGACCTATTAGATATTTTTAAAGTCCAGGGACCTATTAGATACAAAATTGAAAGTTCAAAGATCTATTAGATACTTTTGAAAGTTCAATAACTTAATTAATACAATCCTGAAAGTTTAGGGCCCAAACTAGTAATAAAACCTAAAATTTAAATATAACTTTTAGGAGTCTCTGATTTCCATATTTTTATATGGATATTTAATGAAATTTCTATAAATTTCTTCATAGAATTGAGGTTTCGGTTTTATTGTTTGCATTGATATTTAAATCTGGAATTCTTTCTCAGGTACATGAAAAATAATGTGGAGATAAAAGCAAGAATTACCTCTTCTTGTACAATAATTTCTGAGACTTTCAAATCACCATTGAGCGTTGGGTTTGGTGAGCTCAAATTCTGATCTGTTTTTTCATGGTTATCCTTGGCATCCAAGTTGGAATTTTCACCATTTTGTTCAGGAAGGTCTTTGATGAACTCACTTTCGACTTCAATGGAGTCAGCAGGTTTATTATCATCCTTCTCCATGGATTTTGGGTTATTCTCAGGGGAAACAATGGAATCCTGTTAAATACATCATAAATTAAAGATAAGGGATTCAAAAAAGTGATTCACGTTCTCATTGAACCTTGAATATTGCACTTGAAAAAGAATCATATAAAGAACAAGATAAGGGTGAGTTTGGAGTGGTTAAGGTAAGTTTGAAGTGACTTTTACGAGGGTGAAAAGTACTTTTGGCTCATTAAAAACACTTAAAATTTTCCTTCTGTTTGGTTAGACGTCAAGAGTGATTTTGAAAACTCTAAAAATACTTTGAGTGCTTTTAAGAGCACATCGCTAATGTTTCTTCTAAAAATGTTTGTCGAAGAAGTGTTTTTACTTAAACACTCCTTTCAAAGCCTATACTAAACTCCCAGTGAGCTTTGATAAAAAAATATGCATACTAACTTGAGCATAGCCAAACCAATAGGCATTAGTAACCTTCCGTTTAGGTTAAAGGTTGAAATCCAAACCCCACATTATCTATTTCTAGAATCGTGCTTATTTAGTTTGATTTTTCTGTCCTGTCAACTTTCAGAAATATTATTTAGAATCTGGACAACATTTCATAAGTACTTTTACAAAGGGAAAATTAATTTTTGTAAAAGTACTTTTGAAAACATAAAACTAGAAAGTTAAAGCAACAACGAAATATATTGTTTTCTAAACCGAACCTGCGATAGGGAGACCTTGTCCATATGGATTTGTTCTCCTACTGAAGACTCTGAAGATAATCCTGCTTTGGAATCGAGAAGCTCTCTTTCAATGATCGAGTCTTGCTCCACAGTTGATTTCATGGCATCATTAGACTTCTGAAATTCACTTTGTACAGCATTTACTTGATTCTGTGAGGCATCAGAACGTATTATGTCATTGGAATCAAGAGGCACCGCTCCTCCATCAGTGACCAAGTCGTCGTCTACAGTCGATTTCAAGGCATCTTTAGAACTCTGGAATTCAATTTCCTCAACATTTGGTTGATTCTTATTGTCTTGTTTCAACTCCAATGATTCTTCAATCTTTCTTGGCTCTACAAGATCTCCATTAGACTTTTGAATTTCACTGTGTACAGCATTTACTTGACTCTCTGAAGCATCAGAACATATTATGTCAATGGAAACAAGAGGCACTCCTCCATAAGGGACCGAGTCATCCCCTACAGGGAATTTCAAGGCATCTTTAGAACTCTGGAATTCAATTTCCACGACGTTTGGTTGATTCTTATTGTCTTGCATCAACTCCAAATGTCCTTCAATATTTCTTGGTTCTACAAGATCTCCATTGCCTGTAATTTGATCCGTGTTTTTACTTCCTTCTTCTGAATGTTCATAAGCCCGGCCAAGATCTCCATTGCCAGTAACTTGATCCATGTTTTTGCTTCCTTCTTCTGAATGTTCATGAGCCCGGCCAAGATCTCCATTGCCCGTAATTTGATCCGTGTTTTTACTTCCTTCATCTAAATGTTCATAAGCCTGGCTAAGATCTCCATTTCCAGTAACTTGATCCATGTTTTTGCTTCCTTCTTCTGAATGTTCATGAGCCCAGCCAAGATCTCCATTGCCAGTAATTTGATCCATGTTTTTACTTCCTTCTTCTGAACGTTCAGAATCCTCAGAACCATCATTAGAAGATTTGCTAGATTTTAGATCAGTCTCCTCCAATGATCCTGTTTTCTTTCCATCATCCTCTTGTTTCATCAATATCTCCAATTCACCATCAACATCTTCTCTGGATTTCACTGTGTTATCCATGTTCACTAGAGCTTCTGGATCTTTTTGGTCAATAATGTGATTTATGGCTTCTTCATCACCATATGTGGTAATAGATAACTCCTGAAACAGTGAATCAGCTGTATGTTGTAAACAAGGACGGACTCCAAGGGGCATATGTTTATAAGTTTGTAATTCTGTTTGGAACATATGTAATGTAAATTCACATTTGGTTTCTTTTATTTTATGAATTCATAAAAATTTTAAAACGTTACCAAACAATCTTCATCTCAATTTTCTACCAACATTTCTTATTTCTAACTTCTATAACTAATTAAAACATCCAGAGACGTTTGCAATATGCATTTACATGATTTTAAAGACACAAAATATATTGATGATCAAAATTAGAATACAATTTTTTCTTCTTTCATTTTTAATACTTCCTTCATTATTTTCTTTTTCATTTTTGTAACTTCTATAAAAAAAATGTAAATTAAAAACACTTCTAATTACATAATAACATTATTCACATACTCAAATCAAATAACAAAAGTGCCAAAGCGAGCATAGCTCAGCAGTAATTGGCATATACTTTCGATCAAGAGGTCGGAGGTTCGAATCCCCCACCCCAAATATTAATGTACTCAAAAAAAAAAAAAATCAAATAACAAAAGTGTTCTATTTACGAGCACCCTTTGTACAAGTACCTATAAATTATAATTCAAACAATCTAGATGAAAGCACTCTCAAATACTGAAATATCTAGAGAAAATTCATTTGTTCATTTTAGTTACTTTGTTGATATGTCAAATTCATGGTTAGCGCTCCTCAAAGCAATCAAAATTGCATTAAGATAGAGTACTGACCTCCGGCATTTGGGGGACAACTTGAGATGAATGATCCACCAGCTCCTCGGCCATTGGACTTTGAACAGTTTTAGGGGGTGATGCTTCTGTGACACTCAACGCCTTTACTTCGTCTTCCTCCTGTAAATCCGATACGATTTCATTAGACCGCACCTCCAACAATGGACTTGTGTCATCTTGTTCACCTCCAAAACTTGCATCCTTTTCAATCTCCCAGTCAGGGTTCAACGATTCTCTATCAGTATTGTTCCCATCAACAGTCGGAGGGGAGCCAATTTCAGAGACCTCCACTTGCAGGTCAGAAGCAATGGAGTAAGTTGGAGTATGACACGCCACTTTATCTGGATAGGAAAAACGCTCCTCCATTTTGTTCTTATCAAATGCCGTGGGGCTAAAATCACAGAGAGGTTCCTTTATCAATCTGCTCTTTGGTACTCTACAGTTCAAGGATTTGCTCAGAGCGCTGCTCAATGTTGACTCGAAGCTTTTTGAAACTACTCTGACATCATCACAGATCACATTTTCGGGATTGTCCGATGAAGACGAATGGCTTGATGGGCTATTACCATCTTGCGTCAGCTCCCGCTCCATTTCAAGTTCACTCTCGGAATCTGGCGGAATCTCCTTCTCTTGATCGCTTTCGAGCTCTGTTGCATTAACATCCCTGGTTCGTGGTGAATTTTCAGTTTGAACGCCTCTGGTTTCTACAGCAATAGGGTTTTTCTCAGCGCGAGGGGCGTGATCGCTTTTAAATAATAGCTGTTCGATTAGCCAGTCATGTTCGCCTTTATCTGCAATCGAAACTAAAACAAAGACACCATGGTTTTTGAAGTCAGTTCAGTCTCACTGGTGCCTTCATCCTTTTCTTGTCAGCTTGAACTTGAAAGGGAGGGGCTTTCAAAATACTTCTATTATGTTAGAAAGAAACTATTTTGTAAAACATTTTAAATTATATCATAAAGTTCTATTTGATGGATTTTAAATTTCCTAAACATGCTATATTAAAAATTGATTTAAATTTAAATTTGTTCATGTTGATACTGAACTTTCGAAATGTCAATTTTAGTTTCAAGACATTTCATAAAATGACCACTTTCTCCAACTTGAGCATAGCTTAGTTAAAACATATATCTTAGACAAAAATGTTATATGTCGATTTCCTATCATCGCATGTTGTTGAACTCACACAAAAAATTCCTAAACTTTCAAAAAGTAATTGTTTTGGTATCTACAATGTTATTTTGTCACCTAATATTTAGGTATCTAATATTTATCTCCAACATATGTGGTTTGAATATATGCTCATATTAATAATTTAATACATTAATATACGTACACAACGCTACATTATCAATTTGTGACAAAAGAAAAATAAAGACAAGATCAAAATGGATATTTTCCAATAGTTCAAGAATTAGAATATATATTTTGAAACTTCTAAGACCAAAGTAGAAAAAGTTTAAGAATCCGAGTAGAAAAATACATAGATCAAAATGAGGTTTAGACCCATAAATTCTTAAAAACCAAATTGAAATGAGGCCAAATCACATGAACCAAATTTATAATGGAACTTATATTTTTTTTCTCGTTCAATGCAATAAAAGATCATAAAAATTCATTTGTTAATACTTTATCTAACTTTTATCTTAAAAAATAAAAAAAGAAGAAGGAATAGTTCGTAGTCATGAAAGTAGAAGATGAAGAAAAAACAAAAAGTGAAAGGAGAATTATCTTACTTGAAGGTCTTCGATATCTGGGGGGGTGGTATCCCAATCCCCCACTTTCTTCTGGAAAAGCGGGTCCAAAACAAAAGCTCTCGTGCCTGCAGAATGCTAATTCCTTTTGGTGAGCTGCTGTAAATTCCTGTTGAAAGCTATCGGCCATAAGATTTGGTTTCTCTTCATGTGGATCATATGGAAGATCGAATGGATTTCTCATAGGCAACAAAACAGAAGGAGCAGAACCAGGCAACGGTACGCCTTCTATCTCTTTACAACCATCTCCCATATCGAGAGGATCATGCCTTGTAGTGATAATTTTGGGAATTTGGCCTAGAGGAAGAATGTCGACTATTAGAGCAGTTTCTTCATTTTTCCGTTTGTACAACTTTCTGGCTCTTCTCCTCGCAATAAGGCTCTCCAATCTTCTGTTCCTTTCAATCTCTGAAAGCCCAAGATCCATCAGATTCTTCTGATCATCTTCTGTCCACTCCACAGCTTTATTCCTATCCTCTTGCGCCTCTTCTTCATCTTCATCCTCTGGATCTTCTGAGCTTTCATTCTTTGTCTCATCTCCACCGCTATCAGATTTATTAGTCTGAGAGCTTGAGCCATCAAAAGCCACGACGTCGGGTTTTACTAGTAACTCCGAGCCTAAAATTGGTTCCTTTTTACTGGAAACTTCAATATCTTTATTGGAAACTTCAATATCTTTATCAACTGATGTAATATGTACAGATGCATTATTTCCAGAGTCAAGAGTTAGTGTTTCTTTCACCTCGATTAACGATTTTAAGATATCCGATACAACCGACTCATCCGTTCTGCCTACCGAAGAATTAGTTGGAGCTTCTGTTCTCCATTTTTCACTCTTATCTCTGAACCGTTGTCGCCGACTGGTTGCATTGCGTAAGTAGGCACTGCGATTTCTATTAATTGTTGCCGTCGGCTGTTTGGAAATCACTAATTTTTTATCTTCTACTTTCTCAACTCGAATTGTGGACCTTTTAGAAGTCCGAAAGGCAAGGATAACGACGGTTAGGCCAAGAATTGGCAAACTGTAAAACAGAAAACTAAGAACAGAAGGCAGAAAAATGTACAAGACGAAGAGAAACAACAATGTACCAGACACATAAGGATGCTTTTGTACAAATTTATGACTAACCCTAAGGGACAAATGAACAGTTCTACAAACGCATAATTTGATATCTTCTACATCTATCCCCATCTCTCTTCAATACAAGGAGATTTGACCTAGCTAATCGAAACAAATTCACAATGAAGATCAAGAATCAGATTGGATTCCCCGAGACAACGGAGGTCAATGACGACGCAGAAAAATGGGCGAAACTGCTAATTGAAACGATCTTGCTTGTCAGAAAACTTACGATAAAATTACGAGCTGGAAGATTGATAGAAGCATTTCCGAAGCGCAGCATCTGAATCTCCATTTTTAGAAAATCTTCGGATTGGCGATTAGCAGAGAAGAGAGATCCTCAAATTCAGGGCACTATCTTTTGAATGTTGAGAGACAAAATAGCAAACAGGTAGCCGAAGGAAGGCGCGCATTTTGACATCCTGTTTTTTCTCTTTTTCCGCTTCCCAACGATGAAATATAGGATTTTTTTATTTTTTTTTTTTATTTTTTATATTTTTTTTTAATTTTAGTTCAATGAGGTGAGTTTTTTTCTTTTTCTTTTTCTTTTTTTATTAAATTACATGTTTAGTCCATGAAATTTTAGAACTGTGTTAATTTAGTCTCTGAATTTTAAAAAGTTTCAAATAGATCCACGAACTTTCAATTTTGTTTCCAATAGGTCTCTAAACTTTAAAAAGTATCCAATATATTTTTAAACTTTCACTTTTGTGTCAAATAGGTCACTCAACTTTTAATTTTGTGTCTGATAAGTCATTGTCTATTCAACATTTTTTAAAATTCACAACATTACTAGATGCGAAATTGGAAGTTTAGAGTCTCAATAAACATAAAATTCAATTTTATATATAGTAGATTGGTTAATTTTTAAAAATATAAAATATATCAAGGATCTATTAAACACAAAATTGAAAGTCCATTGACCTGTTAGTCATTTTTTTTAAGTTCGGGGACCTATTAGAGACAGAATTCAAAGTTCAGAGACCTAATTGATATAACATTAAAAGTTCAGGGACTAAACTTGTAATAATCGATACAACA
The DNA here is from genome assembly GCA_017139565.1 of Luffa aegyptiaca. Taxonomy (NCBI): domain Eukaryota; kingdom Viridiplantae; phylum Streptophyta; class Magnoliopsida; order Cucurbitales; family Cucurbitaceae; genus Luffa; species Luffa aegyptiaca. Next base: position 1,192,679 of record CM029404.1, on the reverse strand, counting down.
TTATTATTATTATTATTTATGAGAGAGGTGAAGTTTTAGTTTAACAACATTTAAGAATGAGAATTTGAACTTTTAATCCCTTGGTGAGGATATTATACTCACTTTGGCTAGAGGTGAAGTTATTACCTCTCGATAAATGGTATATATTAAGGAAATGTCAATTACCCGCCATACTATGTTTATATTGACTGGCATACGAAACTTTGTTTTGACTTGAAATTGACCAAATTGCAAATTTTGGTACTATACTTTCAAGAGTTTGATTTTTGTTTTTGTAGTTTGGGTTTAAGTTGTAATGTTATCCTCATGAAATTACCACTAAAACATTATAATGAAATTGTGCATTGCTATGGGGTTTTTTTCCCCTCTTTTTATGGAGATGCATAGTTGAACATGAAAGGCATCTATGTTCGAAACAAATTATTCTTTGCTAATTATGGTCCATTTATTTAAATAAGAAAGTATACTCAAATATAACTATGGAAAATTAAAAATTAGATCAGGAACAATATATATATTTGTTAATTTGTTAAAAATTTTGAAGTCTTAATTTACTAGATTAATTTGTAGGTTCTCTTTTATGATTGATACCAAAATAAAAGAGTATTTACGTGTAGTTATTCATTTTTGCTCTACATTAACATTTTTGTAATCTAAATGATAATGTCACAAACCCAACTTCAAAAATATATAAATAAATAAAAGAAAATAAATGATATCTATATCTATATCTATATCTATATCTATACTATATTAAAAAGTGAGGATCTTGGAAAAACTTTTTTGGACACTTTTGTCCTTTCTTTAATTTACTAATTTACAATTTTACCATTAAAGAATAATTATAAATGTGTAATTACTTAATTATCAATAATAAATGTGTAGGATTTACTAAAAGGTTGGAATGCAAAAAGTTTTTCCTACAATCAATAATAAATGTGTAGGATTTACTAAAAGGTTGGAATGCAAAAAGTTTTTCCTACAACCTTTTTAAATTATAAGTCATAATGAAATTTTATAGATTATAGAATTTAAAAGGTTTTGTAACTCTCATCTTCTACTACTATAAAATGGAGTTTTTTTCACCATTTTCTTCACCAACACTTAGTTTCATTCTTTCTTTATTTTTGTTCTCTTTGTTTTCTTTGCTCTCCAAAGTCTCTTCAATCTTCAAAACATCTCGAGATGTTGATGTGGTGTATTCAAATTGCAAAGGTTTCATGAGGGGTAGTATATTCAAATTGTAAGAGAATGCATGCATGTGTCAAATTTATATCTTAGATCCTAGGCTTTTGACATTGCAACTCCAATTTGATGAAGTTGAAGAATTGTATTTGTATATCAATATTTATCAAGTGAGCAAATCTATTTTACGAAATGAGTGTATATCTAAGATTTTGTTTTGTTACTATTCATTTTTGTTATTGTTCTTATATCATTCATGTTTTTTTTATTAATAATATTTGTTGAAAAATAAATTTTATTGTATCAATTACAAGTTTATATTTCTTTTGTTGAGAAAAAAAAATGTCTAACCTTAATGCCCCACATAATTTCCAATTAATTATAAATAGTAAATTAATTATCAATAATAAGTTAAAAATTATTTTTTTAGACCATTTATGTTATTTGATCTATTTTTATGTTTATTAAGCATGTCATTTAATTCTAACGTTTAATAACATTAATTAATAAGAATGTGAAAAGGTAAAATATGTTCTCTCAAAAAAAAAAAAAAAGGTAAAATATGAGAAGCTCTATCTCATTATTTCTATAATTTATTTTTCAAAATTTATGATCTTATTTTTAATTATGTTTAATAGTGAAATTCCAAAGGTTTTGTAACTTTTATCTCCTACAGCTATGTATAAAGCTCTCTTCAACAATATCTTTTACAAGGTTTTGAGTTTTCACTTATATTTAGGTTTGCTTTTATTCTTTTATTTATTGTTTTTGCTTTGCCTCATAACTTTTGTTGAATTCCTTAATCTAACATTCTTCTTGATTTTCTTTTGTCGCAATATTGATCCTTGGTAATTTAAGAAAAGACTTGAAGATATGCAAAAGAGAAGCTAGAAGAAATATTATTATTGTTGGGAATATACATTTAAAAAAAAAAAAATTGTTGGTAGTAAATGAATAAATTCATTACAATAATTAAAAAAATGGTACTTTCTCAAATTCTTCAAATTCCACCCTTTTTTAGTCTCTCTCATGTTTATGATTATTTATTTTCCCATCCCACTTTTTGAAATGTTTTTTCAAATTCTTCCCATTCCACTTTTGTTCTCTTTCTCATTCTTCTCATTATTTCTCTCACTTTAACTTTTGAGGAAGTATTAGTTGATAATTAAAAAATTTGAATGTAAACCATTAGAACACGAAAACATTCTAATATGAATAACTTGAATATGAAATTCTGTTTTAAAAAAAAAAATAAAAAAACTTGAATATGAAAAGTTTATCATTTATTTTATTAAGTAACTATACAAATGTATGAGTTTAATTATCTTAAAATTTTATGAATTTATATTTAATTACCATGAATAAGGAAAATTTAAAAGTTTTGTATTTTTGTTTATCTTCTACCACTATATAAATAACTCTCTCCTACTTTTCTTTAATACACAAACATGAAAAAGTTAGAATATTAAAACTTTTGTCAATTTATTCCTAAAAATAAATTATAAAATTTATGAAGTTCTCCTTAATTATATAATGAAAATTTAAAAGTTTATCAAAATTTTAATAATTTAAAACTTTATAAATGTGTAAAATACTTAATAAATCATTTATTCTATTGTAAATATAAATGAACCGAAGATCGGATATATGCTTAACTTTTTTTAAAACAAATAATATTAATATATAACAAAATGAAATGAAAATATACTAGGAATATGATAAAATAATGAAAACTACCACGTGCAAAGCACATGTTAAAAAACTAGTAAATTAAAGGGATAGAAATAACTTTTAAAATTAAAAGATAATAGGCTGATTTGAATTCAAAATACAAAATTTGCACCACTTTCTCTCTACTCTCCTTATTATTATTATTTGAGTACATCAACATTTGAAGCGGGATTTGAACTTCTGGCCTCTCGATCGAGGATACATACCAATTACCACTGAGCTAAGCTCAGTTTGGCCTACTCTCATAAATTTATATGAACAACTCAACATAAAAATCCACATAACCGAAGCCACTACTTTGAATTCCATTATTATAGGAATTCATCTAATCACTTATTACATTAATTGAATTACAAATAAATAAAAGTAACTAAACATATCTAAAATATAAAAAACTAATTAAAAAAACAAATAAAATAGAATTTGTAGGATCATAACATTAATAAAGAAAATTTGTAGTTTCTATATTGTCAAAAAGATTTATTTAAAATAAATAGGTGTGTTGGTTAATAATTTCAATGGATCATCTTATTTGAAACACCTAACTTTGTGACATGAAATATTTAAAGTATTTGACAACTGTTCACACGTAACTTCGAAGATGGAGACACGTGGAATAAACAATATATTTTATTGATGTTTGTATGCGTGTGGGTGTACAATCTCTAACTTTTATCCTCTGATTCTCTCTCTTATGTGTGTGTGATTGTGTTTCACTCGAGGGCTGGAACGCTTGATCTCGAGTTTGAAGCTTCAATGGATTCTTGGAGCTTGAAGTCTTCCAGTCTTGAAGGAGTCTTCAATCTTCAAGAAGTGTTGATGTCCTGAAGAGTCTTTGATCTTCAAGGAGTGTTGAAGTCTTGAAGAGTGTTGGGTCTTCAAGAAATGTTGATGTCCTGAAGAGTTTTTGATCTTCAAGGAGTGTTGAAGTCTTGAAGAGTGTTTGATCTTCAAGAAGTGTTCAACACTTGAACTTATGGATTGCAGAGAGTCTTCGGTCTTCAAACTTGGTGGAGTCTCTCTGAATTCTTTGGTTCTGCTTGAGAGCTTTGAAACTCTGAACTCTTGTCTTTGTGAGAGTGTAGAATTTCTAAACTGTCTAAAATTTCTGAACTCTTGAAATGGTGGAGAACCCCTCTATTTATAGAGTTCTCGCTGGATGGGCCCTGGTGACTTTTGGGCCTAACAACTTGGGCTTGGGTTTTATTGGTCTTGGGTTCAACTATTTGGTCTTGGGTATGGTTTATATTTGACCAAAAACCAGATTGACCCAAATATTTAAAAGATCGAAATTTGATCCAATTAATTATTTTCTTTAATTAATTGGTCAAATTAATTAATTTGATCAAAATAATTTATTTTTAATTAATTGATCAAATGGTCATTTGGCTCTTAAAAATTTATAATTGGCCAACTTTGTCTTCAAATTAAATTTGGGACACATGTCAATTTATAATTGGTCCCAAATTTAATTATTTGTAATTTTGTCATTAATTTTAGATAATGACGTGGCAATTTGTGATTGGACAAAATTTATCCTTCAACAACAACAAAATTAAGAATAGAGAAAGAAATTATTTCAAAAGAAAAATAGAGAAAGAAATTTCTGTTTTAAGTTTTGGATATTATTATTGTCGTTATTATTATTATTATTTTATTAACTTGTCCCTTTAAAATGAGATAGCTAGTGAATCATAAAAAAGATAATGAGAAATTAGATTTTTTTTTTTTTTTTGATAATATGGGGTGGGGGGATTTGAACCACAAACCTCGTGGTTATTGGTACAACTTTATGGCAGTTGAGCTATGCTCTTGTTGGGTGGGAAATTAGATTTTAGAAGTTTGAATTTAGTATTTTTCCTATTTATTTTGGTTAATGTTTTAGTTGGTTAAATCTCATAAATTGTATCTATTACTATTACACATTATCAATATCAAAGACATTATATGTATAGAGAGAGTACAAAAAAATTAAAACAAAATTAAAAATAAAAAAATTATGAGTTTTCAAATAGATAAAAAATAGTTTGGGGAGTATCTGTGAATTTTTAACAAAATTATAGCACTAGATTGAAATTTTAAAAACTAAGACCCCATTTGATAATCATTTCGGGCCCGTTTGATAACCATTTGGTTTTTGAAAATTAGACTTATACACAACTATTTCCATCTATAAGTTTCTTTGTTTTAGTAGCTACCTTCTTCCTTGTTTTCAAAAACCAAGTCAAATTTTGAAAACAAAAAAAAGTAGTTTCCCAAAACTTGTTTTTGTTTTTGGAATTTTGCTAGGAATTCAAATGGATCTTTAATAAACATGAACTCCATTATAGAGAATTTGGGAGAAAACAAGCATAATTTTCAAAAACCAAAAATAAAAAACCAAATGGTTATCAAACGGGGTCTTCATTTTTTGTTTTTGAAAATTAAGCTTATAAAGACTCATTCCACCTATCAATTTCTTTGGTTTGAACTTACATCCTTCCCATGTTTTAAAAAACCAAGTCAAATTTTGAAAAAAAAAAAAAAACAAATAGTTTTCAAAAACTTGTTTTTGTTTTTGGAATTTGGTTAAGAACTCTAATGCCTCCTTAACCAAAATGAAAACCAAGGTAAGTAAATTGAGAGAAAACAAGCATAATTTTAAAAAACCAAAAACCAAAAACAAAATGGTTATCAAACGAGCCTAAACAAACTAAATTAAAACTAAGTCCAAACCATATAGATCAAATTGAAACTTTTAAAATATACTAGAGACCAATTTGAAGTTTCTGGTTTTAATTTGTAATTTAATCAACTTTAAAATTTTCATTTCATTTTCTAATACCTAAAAAAAAATTGACAAACATTAAGTTTAAATTATCTCGAAACATGTCAAGAAAAAAAAATACCTCAACTAATTATTATTATTATTTTTTTAAAAAATCTCTCAACTAAATTAAACTATAACATGTTACATGTTATAAATTTTGTATAATTATTATTTTAAAACATCGTATAATTTATAATACATTATACTGTACCAATTTTAATTTCACAAAAATGAATTGAGTTTGTAACCTGAAATACTATATTCACTAAAGTTTGTATATTTTTAATTTAATTATGTATTTAAAAATTTTCAAATTTCAAAATCTAGATATACTGAAAATGTTTTCGGAATTTCCACTATTTTGAATCACATAATCTGAAAACAATTTTAGAAAATAGGTGTACATATTCACTGAATCGTGAATGCGAAAACATGAAACATAATATGGATTACCTACCCAACTTTTTTTTTTTTCTTTTATTTGTTCCCTTCCTATACTTCTCACTAAAAAATTCTCCCACTCTCTAACTTTCTCTCTCGCTTAAATTGCTCAAACATTTTTCTTCCCCTTTTTGTCTCTCTGTTAAATTTTTGTCAATCACTCCCTTTAATTTTTTTTTCTTTCATTTTTTTAGCTCTCTAATATTCGAATGATTTATGATATTCTCGTTTTAAAAAATCTATCATCAACATTTTATACCAAGACAATTATAATTAATTCAACCGATATAACATGACTCAACACAAATAAAATACTACTTGTTATAGAACCTCACATTCAAACTGTTCGATAGATAATCACATTAATGTAAGCTAGATGTTCTATGATTCTATCTCTATATGTATAGACATCATAACACAACAATTGAACTTTATCCCTATATACATTAATATTTAGAGTGTATGGAAAATAGTGCCTAATTTATCCAATGCATCTCCTATGGTTTGGGACATAATTTCAACTTGATCCGTGTAGTTTTAAAATTTCAATTTCGTTTCCATAGGTCGGACCTAATTTCATCTCAGTCTCTATGATTTTAAAAGTTCAATTCAGTTGAAAGTTGACAAATCATATCTTTTACGGTTTTATAGATTGAATTGAAACTTTTAAAAGTAGAACAACTAAATTGAAACGAGGACCACATTTGGTAAACATTTTTTTTTTTTGGGACAAAAACCACATTTGGTAAACTAACCAGGTAAGAATTAGAGGTGAATTTGATAGGTTAATTTAATTTTAATTACGACCATTAAAAAAAAACTCGTATTACGTGGCAGCGTGTGAACGAATCAATTTCAGCACCAAATAAAACACGAGTGCACTATTTGACGAGGAACAGAAACGACCACATAATCATTTGTAAATTTTCGAGTTGCGAATAATATCTTTTCGTTTCGGGACACGTGTCACATTCTCATCAGTCAGAACGCAAAATTACAATGGAACGCAGCGCAGCGGATAAAAACCCAATATTTATATTTCCAAAAAATATGCCATAAGGCCGGGGCCACGGATAAGGCTGCGAAGCCGAAGGTGTAAAAACGAAACCAACGGCCAAGATTCCCCACCTCACCTTCATCCGACGGTCCAGATTGCAAGTTGAATTTTCCCTTCACATTTCCCCGCCCTTTCTCTCTCTCTCTCTCTCACTTCAGCAGCAATTTTCACACTCGAACAAATTTTCCAGGTGCACTGCTCACATCCATAGATTTTTTTTTTTTAATTTTTAATTTTTGGGTTTTGGTTTTTGTTTGTACAGATGCAAATTTTAGGGAAAAGATATAGTTCGATTTGGAGATTTTGATTTTGTTTTCGGATTCTGGAGGTTCGAAATGTCATCGGTAGAGTCTTTAAGTCCGGTAATTCGAACCAAGTTTCATCTGGATTCGAATTGTAATCTTCGTTGTTGGAATGGATTGGGGTTTTTCCGTTGTAAATCTAGGGTATTTCACCAGAATTCAAACCGTTTTGTTCCGAATTCGGTGCCCTTTCCCTCTGTAAAGTTGTATAGATTAGCGCCTTCGAAAAATTCGGATAGATTCAATCTTTGGGGAGGTTTCGCGGGGAATTTCGGGTCGAGGAATATCAGGATATGTGCAAATGGTAGGGATAGTGATTCGACGAGTGGTTCAGGGGAGAAGAGTGAAGCTAAACCTAGCGAAACTCAGGGGGTGAGTAAGAACACAACGAATTCTGGTTCTTCGTCGAATCGGAGGAGGGAGAAGCACGGAAAAGGAGGGGGTTGGTGGTGGTCTAAAGGTGGAAAATGGCGGTGGCAGCCTATAGTTCAGGCCCAAGAGATTGGAATTTTGCTTCTGCAGCTTGGAATTGTAATTTTTGTTATGCGGTTGCTTCGCCCAGGGATTCCATTACCAGGGTCCGAGCCGAGGACACCGACGACATTTGTAAGCGTTCCTTACAGTGACTTCTTAAGCAAGATCAACAGTAATAACGTGCAGAAGGTAGAAGTTGATGGGGTGCATATCATGTTTAAGTTGAAGTCCGAACCTGGGACTCAGGAAAGTGAAATAATTAGTGGAAGCAAGCTGCAGGAATCGGATTCATTGATAAGAAGTGTTAATCCGACTAAAAGAGTAGTTTATACGACTACCAGGCCGAGTGATATTAAAACTCCTTATGATAAAATGCTTGAAAATGCAGTGGAATTTGGATCACCAGACAAGCGATCGAATGGATTCTGGAACTCTGCATTGGTGAGCTTCAATTGTTATGTTATGCTACTAAAGATCTTTCTATGATTAAATGGCCGTTTATCTCATGTTCTATGTATCTGATGTTGTTCAAAAACATTGTTCAAATGCCAATTCTAGCTTGATTAGAGTGGAGTGATTATTAGTATATTTCTTCATAATTGTAAGTGTAACTAAAAGCATGTTCTTCTTTTTATTTTATTTTATTTTATTTATTTTTATTATTATTGTTATTTTTTTATGCTCATTTTTAGTGGGATTCAAATTTTACTATGTCACATATGAAGAAAGGAATTGGAACAAAGAAAAACATGAATTCAACTGTAACCTCTTTTTTTACCTCTGTTATGTGCTTGAACTATACCATTTATTTCAGAAATTAAAAGTTGCAAAACATATACTTGTCTTGTGATTTCCAGATAGCTTTGTTCTATGTTGCTGTGCTTGCTGGGCTTCTCCACCGGTTTCCTGTGACCTTTTCACAGGTATGAGATGGCAAGCTTCTTTTTGTTGCACCTTCTGAAATGTACTCTTTATTCTGATCGGGTGCCTGCTTGTATTTAGCATACAGCAGGTCAAATTAGGAACCGCAAGTCTGGGGGTTCTGGTGGGGCAAAAGTTTCTGAACAAGGCGAATCAATTACTTTTGCTGATGTGGCTGGTGTTGATGAGGCTAAGGAGGAGCTAGAAGAAATCGTGGTATGTTAGACATGGATTTAATTCTTTTCTTTTCCCAATTAAGTCATCAGTATCAATGTATCATAACTAATTTTTTGAAGACTTCTTATTTATTTGGGAAATGGTTCTTATACACTAATAATGTAATATTATTATGCTCCACAGGAATTTTTAAGGAATCCAGATAGGTATATTCGACTTGGTGCTCGGCCTCCTCGAGGTGTCCTCCTGGTGAGTTCCAATGGAAGAATAATCATGATTATGAAGGGTCTGTTTGGAAGAACTGCGTGTATGCATAATCCATTTTAAAAAATAAACTTTCAGAGTTTATCCCTTTTCTTTTAAATGAAAGCTATTATATTATAAGTTATTAACCGTTGTTGGTTGGTCCAATGGTCTGAAGTGCAAGCCATGATTTCATTTCTTTTAGGTATGAGTTTAAATTATGGAGGTCACCTAATTAGGATATCAAATATCTTACAAGTTGTTTATGTGAGAGTTGTTTATTTAGGTGGTTATTTCTTAGATCAGCCAAGATGTGTGTAAGCTAGGCTAGCTAGCTAGCTTGGGCCTTTAGAATTATAAAATGAATAAATAAATCAAGTTGTTTGGTTAATGTACAAATTGAATTTTGCAGTATCTCTTGCATGTTTGATAATAAGGCTCATAAAGTAGAAGTTTTTGTCAAGTTTTAACGTTGACCTTAGAAGTGATTTTTGAGTTTCCCATTTATCGTGCTTTTAATCCTTTCTACTTTCTAATTTTATGAATGTTTGGCTTTAACAATTAGTGATACCATTTAACCTTATTTTGTTCTTTTACAAATGGAACCAAGAAATCAAACTTGTAGTTAAGCACTCTATACAATTCTCTAACTCTATGGATTGTTGATGTTTCAAAAATGGATCTTTTAGGAAAAAATATATTTATAACCTATACTCTCATCTTGTTGTTTCAAATTCCCAATAGTACACATGATAATTTTAATTATAATGCAAAATGAAATCGAGAACACATGAGTTGAAAAAAGATACCCAAGTATTCATTGAATGAACGTTTAAGTTTGTCTCAAGAAAGTAATTTATTTATTTATTTTTTAAATCAAACATTTTTTTCCCCTCTTTGAACAAGATTGACTCTTTTAGAAGTCTGTTAATGTTTTATCTAAATATCCATTTCATGGTTCGGGTTTAAGTCCATGTATTTTAAATACTATCGACGACACTTGAACATAGCGAAATACGATACTTGGTGTGAATTGTTGGATTATGTGAACCATCGAGTCTTTGAATGCAAGTTGTGTCTGGAGTTCTAGTTGAGGGCACGTTTGCTCGAGCATCATGCAAAAGAAAGAAAAGAAACACTTGAATGCACTTATTAAAAATACATCTATGGCATCTTATCCCAAAAAAGAAAAACATCTCTGGCATTAAAAATACCACTGAGCTATTAAACCCAATAAGGTAAATTCTGGTGGTGTATGTGCAATTTGCAATTTCTATCAACTGCCGGGATGTATTGGACTAATCAAAATCCCTAGAATAGCAATAGCATGATATATGCTAGATGGGCTAGGTGTTTATTTGTTTATGCATTAGTATTATTAGATTTCAGCTTATATTCATGTTTATCGGCATATTTGGAAACGATTATATGGGCTAGATGATGCAGACTGGTAAATACCATCCTTGCTGGTGAATTGTTTCCTTACATTCCTTTGCAAATAAAACGGATCCTTGCTGGACTTTTCTTTTCTTAATGAGCTTTCCTTTTATTCAAAAAAAAAAAAAAAAAACGGATTCTGGTATACGAAGTTTGATTTTTTTTTTTTTTAATTTGTACAGGTGGGTCTACCGGGGACAGGTAAGACTCTTTTAGCCAAGGCAGTTGCTGGGGAAGCTGAAGTACCCTTTATAAGTTGTTCTGCGAGTGAATTTGTAGAACTATATGTTGGCATGGGTGCCTCTCGTGTGAGAGATCTCTTTGCACGGGCAAAGAAAGAGGCACCATCAATCATCTTTATTGATGAGGTTAGAACACAGTAATAGTGACCATTGAAAAGCTAGTACAATCTTTAAAATTCTTACAGTCGAACACCTTCTTGTAGATCGATGCTGTAGCAAAAAGTCGTGATGGTAAATTCCGTATTGTCAGCAATGACGAGAGGGAGCAGACCTTGAATCAGTTGCTTACTGTAGGTTTCCATGCGTGAGTCTTCAGCTTCCAAAATATATTATGTTAGCTAATTAGCAATAAGTTCAAAGAGTTTTAAATTGCTTTGCAGGAGATGGATGGGTTTGACAGCAACTCTGCTGTCATTGTTCTTGGTGCTACCAATCGATCAGATGTTTTAGACCCTGCTCTTCGCCGACCTGGAAGATTTGATCGTGTTGTTATGGTTTGTGACTTGTATTATGGTTCTGCTACTTGTCAAAGTTGAATGATGAAAAAGTTAATCTCAACTTTGTTTTCTCTTTTTCTTTTTTCCTTGTCTTCTACGCTAATTTTTAAGAATTCTAGGTGGAAACACCCGACAGAACTGGAAGGGAAGCAATTTTGAAAGTACACGTTACCAAGAAAGAGCTCCCCCTTGCGGATGATGTCAACCTCAGTGATATTGCTTCTATGACCACAGGCTTTACAGGGTATTTTGTATTCCCTTTCTATCATTTCATGAGACGTGTTTCTGGTTCATGGATCTTGGTTCTTTGTGATGGGATGATTTCAATTGGATGGGAATTTATACATGTTGCAGGGCAGATCTTGCAAACCTGGTTAATGAAGCTGCTCTGTTGGCTGGAAGACAGAACAAAATTGTGGTGGAAAAAGATGATTTTATTGCAGCAGTGGAGAGATCGATAGCTGTAAGTTTCTCTCCCTCTCACACACACGCCATACATATACTCACACATGCACACCTCCCTCGAATGAAAAAGAAAAAAAGCAAGCTAGTGAAGAAGGGCACTACTAGCTATCTTTCATTCAAAAATCATTAAGGTCTCATTACCTTGATAGCAATTTCGTTTTTAGTTTTCTATTTTTGAAAATTGTTCGCAACTTCTCCCTATTGTTTCACCCCTCTTAAAAAACATTTGGATTCTTAGCCAAATTCTAAAAAAAAAAAGTTTTTAGAAACTACTTTTCTTAGTTTTCACAACTTGGCTTCATTTTGAAAACATTTTTATAAAGTAGACAACAGAACAAAGAACTCATGGCGAAGTATTTATAAGTTTAATTTTAAACAATCAAATGGTTGTCAAACGAAGCCTAAATTTTTTAAAACAATAGTTGTAGAACTAATTGGCTGGTTTATTTGCAATTCTGCACGGCATCCTTTTCCAAGGGACTAAGCGGCTGACTAAGATTACAGTATATTCTCCATTTTGTAGATGAATGATAAAATGTTATAGTGTCTGTTTGATGAGTTGATATGAAACCCGTTGGCTAAAAGAGGATTAGTGAGGGATCTTCTAGAGTGAAGGGCGCCGTGCCTTGTTTGCATTTGGATTTTTTGAAAGAAAATGAAGGAAATTGTTTTTTGCAGGGCATAGAGAAAAAGACCGCCAAATTGCAAGGAAGTGAGAAGGCTGTAGTTGCACGACATGAGGTTGGTCATGCAGTTGTAGGAACAGCTGTTGCAAATCTTCTACCTGGACAGCCACGTGTAGAGGTAGCAATAGAAATATTCTGGTGCAATAATTTTTTAAACCTAATGGAATCAGAGTCAGCGAAAGTGTCTATCTAAAATGATTTGACGCAGACGCATTTATTTGTCTCATTTGACCATGTTTGGGACATTGAGATTATTGTTATGAAAGATGATTCAATGATCTATTGTTATGTGTTTGTTTTCAACTCATTCATCCATTCTGGTTCTGATATTCTCTTTGTTGGCAGCCGACATAGATACTGGTCTAGTTTGGTTATTGGGGCTTAAGGATCATTTGAGTAGTTTAGCTTGTACTATCTATGAATTGGACACATAACATAAAAATCAATAATTTCACTGCTTGATAATTAGACACATAACAATAAATCAGCGAATCATCTTTTTCAACCGTATTGCTTATATTTTTTTTTCGGTATAAACTAGTGAGTGTTATCGGTCTAACTATTTGAGGCTAATAATTTTTTCATACAAGTAGTACGTATTATTGGTCTACTTTTATGAGGCCAAATAATTTTTCACATAACCTAGTGAGGATACCGTTCTTTTAGCACTGGATTTAAGCTGTTGGTCTATATCATGTTCGTTTTCTAGCTGCTAGTGCATATCAACCTTGAATTTATCTACCTTACTGAAGATTTGTATAGGGATACTGTTTTTTGGCCATCAAATTCTAGACATATTTTATCATTACTTATGCCAGATTGTCTTTTGATTTGCAAGTAGGAAAACTTAGCTCTAGACCAAGCAATTCCTGCTGTTCTGACTAATTGATCTGACTTGTTCGTTATGTGAAAGTATTGGTTGTTCGGTACTCTAAAGCTCTAGTCTCACTTTAGTTTATGAGGTTGATTATATGGTAAATGTTATCCGAGGACAAAATGTAAAATCATTTCATGAATGTTTTTATCAGAAATTGAGCATACTACCAAGGTCGGGAGGGGCACTTGGGTTTACCTATATTCCTCCAACAAATGAAGATAGATATTTGCTCTTCATTGATGAGTTGCGTGGCCGTTTGGTTACGCTTCTGGGAGGACGTGCAGCAGAAGAAGTAGCCTTTTCAGGTCGTATTTCAACTGGTGCACTTGATGATATCAGACGAGCAACCGACATGGCATACAAAGCAGTGGCTGAGTATGGTCTGAACCAAACCATAGGCCCTGTGTCCATAGCAACGCTTGCTAGTGGCGGGATCGATGAGTCTGGGGGAGCTGTCTCTTGGGGAAGGGACCAGGTTCCTAATATTCTACAATTTGTTTTATTTAATTCATTCTACATATTCCTACGCTGTCCCTTTTAATTATAATATATGCAACAGGGACATCTTGTTGATCTTGTTCAAAGAGAGGTTAAAGCATTGCTACAATCTGCTCTTGAGATTGCGCTTTCAGTTGTGCGTGCAAACCCAGCTGTCTTGGAAGGGCTTGGTGCCCATTTAGAAGGTGATATTCTATGCTTGGGATGGGAATTTTACTAAGTGCCCTATTTTCTTTCTTTGTCTTGGTTTTTTGTGAATTTGATAGACGTAGAATTAAAAATAATCAGTTGTCATCTCTCATTTCCTTTGAAAAGATAGTCAGGCAGTGCTCGAACTAGATGAAAACCTTACAGCAAACGATTTCAAAAACTGAGGCAAACACAAAGAAATCCTGATTATTACAAAACTAGAATTGAAGATTTATTTTTCATTTCAATTGTCAAGGCAAACGATCTGAATTGTGTTTCCTCTTCTAGAAAAAGAAAAAGTAGAAGGCGAAGAGCTGCAACAGTGGTTGAGAATGGTTGTTACACCAAAAGAATTGACAATCTTCGTAAGAGGCAAACAAGAATCTCTTCTCCCAGTACAGTCGGTGAACTCAGCCCCAGCTTCATAACCCATCATGTATAATTCTTGTATACTTGGAGTAAACTAAATTTCGGCGCATTCTTTATAAGATACCTGCTGGTTGGATGTGTCATCTCTCAACATGGCAGAAAAAATACCAGCACAGCGACGCAGCAGCTGCAGCTGCAGCTGCCTAATCACCTCGTTTTGGAGCCGTGTTCGAGTATCTTGCCATATCAAACTTTAATGTTCTCAAATCAGCTATGAATTGGCCAGAATTTTAACAGTATCCAACTTCATATCTGTAATTTATTACCCAGCTTTACACGCTACTGTACTGTAAATATATAGCGTTTCCATAAGTTACAAATGTATGAGTCTGGGCCATTTTACTTATACTCTCAAAAGTGATCAGTCATTCATCATCATTCAACAAGAACTTGTGCTTCTATATTGACTTTTATCCATCATAAACTCTCTCTGTCTCTCTCTCTCTAAGCTTAGCAAAGTTAGAACTGCATGAAGTCTGGGTCATTTTACATGTAGTCCCAAAAGTTACTGGCCATCCATCATTCAATGTGTGCATTTTTTATATTGAATGTTAAGATAAAATTTCTTTCTCTAGCTGAGCAGAGTTACAACTGCATAAAGTCTTAGTCATTTTACTCATACTCTTAAATTTACATGTAATTATCATTCAACAGGAATTTGTGCATTTTTGATATCTGACTGAGTATTGAACATAATCTCTCTCTCTCTCTTTCTAGTTGAGCATAGTTTCAAATGCATGAAGTTTAGTTATTTTACTCATTCTCCCAAAAGTTACCAGTCATGCCATCATTCAACAGGAATTTGTGCATTTTCAATATTGACTTTTGTTGATCATAACCTGTCTTTGGTTGTCTGTCTCTCTAGCTGATTACTTCCATAAGTTACATTGAATCATCATTCAACAGGAATTTGTGCATTTTTTGTATTGACTGTTATTCAACATTATTTCTCTCCCTAGTTGAACAAGGTTACAAAAGCATGAAGTTTGGTCATTTTAAGTTACCAGTCATTCATCATTCAGCAGGAGGAATTTGTGCATTTTCAATATTGACTTTTGTTGATCATAATTTCTGTCTTTATTTGTCTCTGTCTCTCTCTAGCTGAGTAAAGTTACAAATGCAAGTGGTGGGTCATTTTACTTGCATACCCAAAAATTACTGGTCAATCATCATTCATCTCATCATTCACAGGCATTTTCTAGACTTTTCTTGATCATAACCTCTCTTCCTATCTCTGTTTGTCTTTTGCTTCTCTCTTTATCTGAGCATTTTCTGTAGCTTTCATACATTATTTCAGAAGAGGAATTGGGCTTTGCTGTGTGAATTTCATCCACAATATGTGAGGATGGAGAAAGTGAAAGATTTGTAGCTGTGCTGATGATATTTTGAAGTATAGCTAAATATCAATGTTGCTATCTTGAAGAAAATAGCTTTTGAGAGATCATAATGCTTTCTATTCGCCATGAATTGATTTAACTTTCAATGTGTCACATTCGAATGAATGATGGCTGCCAAAATTCCCTTTCGGTATGAGCATTGTATCTGTCTTGTGTGCAGGAAGTGAATGTTTAGAAAATGCATAAATGGATGAAGAATATTATATTTGAATGGAAATATCAAGAGAAAAATGCCAAAAGAAATTGGATTTAATTAATGGAAAAAAGAAGCAAATTCTTTGAATACCAAACTGATAGCATGGTGAATTATTGTGTTTCAATTTGTAGGTGTTGAAAGTTATTATCAGATTCAATAATTGACTCGGAGAGAAGATCATCCGAGTGCTTGGTATATCTATTATGAGTTGAGTTTATATAGCCTAAAGTTGTGAAGTGAAATCTAATTTAGGGATGTCGAGTTTTTTTTTTTTTTTTTTTTTTTTTTTTTTTTTTTTTTATTTCAACATATGGAGGTGGGGGATTCGATTGATCTTTAGTACAATCCTTATATGCTAGTTGAGTTATACTTATGTTGGCTATTCAATTTATATATATGAGTATAACTCATTCAATAAATATATATATATATATATATATATTTATTTATTTATTTATTTATTTATCCAACCCCAAAAATTTCATTGCTAGCTCATAAGTCTTTAAAAAAGAAAATGTGAACTTAATTTCTATCCTTTATCCAAGTTTAGAATTTAAATGGATGAAGTTTTTTTTTTTAAAGAAAGTTTAAGGTTTTTTTTTTTTTTTTTTTTTTTTTGAATAAGAAAGTTTAAGGTTGTTCAATTGATTGAAATTAAAAGATCAATGGAAAGATAAGGTAAAGTTGACTTAATTCGAAAACTTCAAAAATAAGAAAAAAAAAATCTCTATTCTCCAAGAAAAAATAAGCTTGGAAAAAGCCAACAAGAACACAACTCAACTCATAAAATTGTATTGATAACCATGAGGTCAGTGGTTCGAATCCCTCACCCCACATATTGTCAAAAATAAAAATAAAAAGTTTGGAAAAAATTATATATCTTCGAAGGAAAAAAAAAAGACATTTTAACAAAAATTGCTTGCCCATTTGTTTTCTTTTCATTTGTTCATTTCCACCTTTTGGACTGTTTTCCAACTACCTTAAATTCAACTACATTATCTTATCATTCATTGGTAGTACTCTATAATACATATCAAAGTTAATAAATGTGAGTTAGACTTTGACCTTTTATCTTCGAGAGAATTTTAGATATCTGAGATTTTTAGAATTTATTTTTTTCTTTTTGAATTTTTAGATGGTTGATGTATACATGGTTAGAAAATTTGGATGCATGATATCTTTAAATAGTCAAGTTTGTTTTACTAGAAAATTTTATAAGTTAGAAAATATTTTGATAGTTGTATTTGTTTAGTAGAATTTATGTCTAAAAATATATTATAATAACATGTAATTCCAATTATGTATTTTTTTCCAAAAAGGATAACCTCATTATACTATATTATTTTAGATTTATATGTTACATTAATTCATACTAATTTAATGTTTTGGTATTAAGTTATATTTATTTTGATTTAAAGTAAATAATATAGACCAATATCCTTGCTAAAATCTCCCATCTCATCCTTTATTTGATTTTTTTTCTTTTTTTCTTTTTAATAAAAAATAATCGAAACTATTGGTAGGATATATATATGACTAAACAATAAATACTAAATTGAAACTTCCGAAGCCATTAAAAGAACTATTAAGACCAAATTAAAACTATATTCAAATCATAGGAACCAAATTCCTAATTTAACCTATAATATTAAGAGGATATTTGATTCATGAGTTGGATTTTTAGAGCATGAAATTGAATATATGAATTTGTTTTATTTTGATTTACAAATTCTACCACTTACAAGTAACATGACATAAACCTATGTGAGTCCGACGGAGGCCTAACACCCACACTGGGCGGACTCAAGGCCTAACACCCACACTGGACCTTGGTCGACTCGAATGCGCATGGAGCTCAATTTAGGGTTGGTAAGACTAGCCAAGGTCGACTCGAATTGGACGGACCAAATCAATCTTGGTCTAGTTCATGAGCCTCACACGCATCCTCTTGAAAAATCCTGAATCGCTTTCTATATAGGAAGGGGATGCACCTCCAAGGTATGCTTGCAAAAACCCGGACATGTCACAAAACTTTAGCTAACTTAAGCATTAGAATGTGTGCGACTGACACAACACCAGTGCTCATTTCTATGTTTCGCAGGTAATCTTATCTCATTTCTTTGTTGAGATCGCGTAGATCCACTTGTGCTGGATTCGTGCATCAACACACATCTTTTAATGTAAGCATGATTTTTTTTTCTTTTGATGTTATAAAATTAAATGTATGAATTAGAAGAATAAATAATGGGTCGTTTAGGGTGCCCATTGATTGTGTGGCTCAACCATTGATGGCCAATGACTGTCCAATTGGGGTAGGTAACCATTAGACGAGCTTGACAGTAATTGGCAGATGGTGCCACCACGCACCTTTTCACCCTTTAATTCGTCAATTATGAATATAATTGAAACTTTTTAAAGTTCATATAATATTATCAAATTGAACATAACTTTAACTGATTAAGACACTCAAAACTTCTTTATTTATACATCAACTAAGTAGTATATATTGATAATCCGTGAGTCGTACGAATTATCACTTGAGATTCTATATGTCGATGTTGATCGAAATATTTTTTCATATTTCATAATGAAAATGTTGATTTATTTCTTATGTTGATATCAAATTCATGGACACATAAAAATATCAATCGAAATGTTATGATGTAGATGTAATTTTAAAACCTTTTCCACTCCGATGAATATTAATATATAGAAATCAAATTTGTAATTTAGCAAAGGAAAAAATAATAGACAAAAAATCTAACAGTGGGCACTGATAGAGAGGGGGAAAGGGATATTTGGGATATTAAAATATAGAGGGAAAGGAGATATTTTGAATCAGGGGTTAAAAGAACCGAACCAACCGGGTTGGTTCGGTTTTTAACCAAACCAACTTAAATTGTAATTTTTGCTTTTGGTTTTAGGGTTTCTCATTTGGTCTTCAGCCGCCGTCGTTTTCTCTCTCTCGGTGTCTCACATTCAACCACCGTTGCTCCGCCACCATCACCATCGAAATCGAAGTCCAAACTGATTCTTCATCAAATCAAAACCTAGAGGGAGAGGAAACAAAAAAAAAACCGTTCTGCTCCACCAACCGAACAGTACCGAGTCGGGTTTCTACCAAACCGAACCGGTCCGGCCCATTTTCATCCCTGAGATTTTTGATTGCCAGAGAGTCAGAAATATCTAAAACCACGGAGCTTCTGCCACGTCACTGTCATTACCTTTTTTGAAGTACGAATTCAGATATTTAAGCCAAACGCTCTCTCTCACTCTGTTTTATCTTCCTCTCTGCTCGAACCGCGTGCTTAACAGATAAGCCTCGACTCACAGGCATTCGTCGCTAGGTTCATCCAAAAACCCTACATCTTTTCCATTTCCGCCTTCGTAATTGTGCGTAATTTCATTCTGCAACCACATTTCATGCATCGCTTTGTGTTTCGAATCCATTTTCTGTTTTCATTCTTGCGTTTTTCTCGAACAGATTTCGTTGTGATTGCTTTGTTGCATGAACTGCTGAGTTTCGTTTGATGATCTTCTTTGATCGGCCAGTGAACTGAAAATTTTGTGTGATTTAAAGATTTTGTTGTTTTTAATGCATATCGTCGAGTATCTGCTCTGTTCTTTCTGTTATTGGTGCATTTTCTTTCACTTGCTACTTGAATGTTAGATTGAGGCGTCCGTTGAACTGTATTATGGCGATGCTCTTTCTTTTTCTGGAAAATTTTCTGTGATGTACTGGTATTGTCATTTCTGAAGCATGTTGTCGAGTATTTGCTTTGTTCTTATTTTCATCTGTGCATTTTCTTCCACCGGCTATTTGAATGTCAGATTGAGCTGAATTAAGATGATGCTTTTTGTATTTTTTAGCTGCTCAGGGAGTCTGATTTTAAACGATTTATGAAACTCATTGAAAATTATTTTCATTTTCGAAGCATATCGTCGAGTATCTGCTTTTTTGTGCAGTTTCTTTCACCTGCTACTTGATTGTCAGATTGAGCCGTTCTTCGAGCTATATTAAGATGATGCTTTTTGTTTGAGTTAAACGACATGTTAAGATGTTTATGAAGCTCGTTGTGCCTTACTCTGACAATCATTTTCCAAGTTCAAGAGAATTTTGATCATTAATTTTTTATTTTTTAGATCAAAGATGGCGTCAGTTCATGCTTCCGTAACACCAGCTGTTGGTAAGAGTGGGAACCGTTCCTACCCTACGAAATCACTTAATACTGCCTTCTTTCCTGGGTTTGACGTGGTTGGACGTGCTTCCGGTGCATGCAAGGACTTGTACCCTTCATCTATTACCTTAACTCCTAGAGCCACTTTAACCTTCGAACCCCCGGAAACCAGTATGGAGAAGGCCAAAACCAAGAAACATACAGTTGACCCTTCATCTCCTGATTTTCTGCCGCTTCCTTCATTTGAACAATGTTTCCCAAAAAGCACAAAAGAACACAAGTGAGTCAACTCATTGGAGTATCGTTTGTTCATAGTTTTTTAACTTTTGCAAAACTAGATAGACGATTTTTTTTTTTTTTTTTTTTTTTTGATAGGAAGATAGACGATGGTCATAAACTGATATCATGTACATTTGCCATTATTGATGCATAATTTGTTATGCAGGGAAGTTGTTCACGAAGAAACTGGGCATGTTCTCAAAGTACCCTTTCGACGGGTTCATTTATCTGGTGATGAACCAAACTTTGACAATTATGACACTAGTGGTCCTCAAAACATCAGCCCCCGCATTGGTAAGATGATCAAATTTTAACTGTTACTTGGAAAGACTAGTTTTTGCTATATTTGTGTTGTAGCAGATATTGGTTTTGTTTATTATATTTTAATTGTCCATGAATGTATTTTTAGTCTAAATATAATTTTTGTGATAACTGTTTGGGGTCTGACTTTGTTGCTATAAATCATTTTATTATTTTTATATAGTGAACGGAGTTCTTCCATTTGGATATACATGTCTGTTATTTTAAATCTGCAGCATAAGACAGCTATTTTTTTTCCCTAAACGTTAGATACCAACTAGTGTGAAACTGAAATCTTTTAGCTGTGGGCCTATCTGATTCCATTGAGAAACATAAATAGCGGCAACTTGCCTGCTTTCTATGATGGAAACTAAGTCCCTCTGAGATTTCGTTACATTTTTTGTAATCCAATTTCTATACATGGATGCTTCCTGACTTCCATGATGCAACAATGCAAATTAGTAATGGCAATTTTTTTCTTTGGTATCCTATGCTGGTTTACTTGTTACCTTTGTCTTTCAATTTACATTGTTACTGACAATCAACAATGTTATATAGGATTGCCTAAACTTCGGAAGGATTGGGTTGATAGGAGGGACAAATTAGCTGCACCAAGATACACACAAATGTATTATGCCAAACAAGGGATCATAACCGAGGAAATGTTATATTGTGCCACTCGTGAGAAGCTTGACCCAGAGTTTGTGAGGTCAGAGGTTGCTCGCGGGCGGGCAATCATCCCTTCCAACAAGAAGCATTTGGAGTTGGAGCCCATGATTGTCGGTAGAAATTTCTTGGTCAAAGTAAATGCAAATATTGGAAACTCTGCTGTTGCAAGTTCTATTGAAGAAGAAGTTTATAAAGTCCAATGGGCAACTATGTGGGGAGCTGACACTGTCATGGACCTCTCTACTGGTCGCCACATACATGAGACTCGTGAGTGGATATTGCGTAATTCAGCCGTACCAGTAGGAACTGTTCCCATATATCAGGCACTTGAAAAAGTGAATGGAATAGCTGAAAACCTCACCTGGGAGATTTTCAGGGAAACACTGATTGAACAAGCTGAGCAGGGTGTAGACTATTTTACTATTCATGCTGGGGTCTTACTTCGATACATCCCTCTAACAGCAAAAAGAATGACCGGAATTGTATCACGTGGAGGATCCATTCATGCAAAGTGGTGTTTGGCTCATCATAAGGAAAACTTTGCTTACGAACACTGGGATGACATACTTGACATCTGTAATCAGTATGATATATCCTTATCAATTGGTGATGGGCTAAGACCTGGTTCAATTTATGATGCCAATGACACTGCTCAATTTGCAGAGCTCTTAACTCAGGGTGAACTGACTCGTAGAGCATGGGAAAAAGATGTGCAGGTAGTGAATAGGAGTCTCTCTTGCTTACGTACATGCATGTGCTCACAATCACACCTATGTTAGTTATATGTATTTGAGAGCAAACCCATTTACTCCCTAGTTATATGCATTTGACATTTGCAGCTGAAGCGTTGGGAAATAGGAACCTCTCAAAGCAGTGTCTTATGATTTCATCACCCTATAAATTTCTTTGCCCTGGTTTGGTTGAGAGCTCCAATTTACAATATAGGACACTTGCTCTGAAGTAGCAGATTCTTTTCGCACAATTAGTTTTATGGAAATGCACATTAGGAATATTGAACTAAGATTATCATTATTGTTGATGACTAATAAATGTAATTATTGTCTGTTATTTTCATTTTAGGAACTAGAAATGTTATTTTTTTCGTGTTACTAACCAGTGGCCACATATTTGAGTTTCAGGTAATGAATGAAGGACCTGGACATATTCCAATGCATAAGATCCCTGAAAACATGCAAAAACAGCTTGAGTGGTGTAATGAAGCACCTTTTTACACTCTTGGCCCTTTGACTACGGATGTAGCTCCTGGATATGACCACATTACCTCTGCCATTGGTGCTGCCAATATTGGGGCTCTTGGCACAGCCCTTCTCTGTTACGTTACACCGAAAGAGCATCTAGGATTGCCAAATCGAGATGATGTGAAGGCTGGAGTGATAGCGTATAAGATAGCTGCTCATGCAGCTGATCTAGCCAAAGGTCACCCATATGCTCAATCATGGGATGATGCACTGAGCAAGGCCAGATTCGAGTTCCGATGGATGGATCAATTTGCTTTGTCATTGGACCCTATGACTGCCATGTCCTTTCATGATGAAACCTTGCCATCAGAAGGTGCCAAGGTGGCCCACTTCTGCTCCATGTGTGGACCCAAGTTCTGCTCCATGAAGATAACCGAGGATGTGCGGAAGTATGCTGAGGAGCACGGGTACGGGAGTGCAGAGGAAGCTCTGCAGCAAGGGATGGATGCTATGAGTGCTGAGTTTTTGGCTGCAAAGAAAACCATTAGTGGTGAACAGCATGGTGAAACTGGTGGAGAAATCTACTTGCCTGCAAGCTACTTGGACTCGTTGAAGAGGTGAAAGGTTAGGAATCACAAATACTTCTGGCCTTCTGATTTTAATGTTTGGTTCTTTAAGAATAGAACAACAATTTGAATAACCATATTTCATTTAATAGTCTCAAATTCCATGCTTGAAAGGTTTTGGTACAAGGTGTTCTGGTTCTCTTGAGACGCATCTGTACCGAATCACCTTGACAACCTGCTCGACATAGTAATCAATTATTATTTTATTTTTGATTGTCTTGTCTAGATTAAATATCTTTGTAGGCCCCATGGAGATAATTAATTGTTGCTGCAGCCTGCAGGAGACGGGTAACCAATTTTAATTTTTTTGGGTCTTATGTGTACAGTACAGTTCAATGGTTAATTAGTCAGTCACATCTTTAGATAAGGAAGAACTCCTACTTAGTAAATTAGTAGTAAGGGAGTGAGGTTTCTCTGTCCTTTCTTTGAGAACTTGTCTCATGGAATGGTTACTTTGAAGGATCATTACCTGAACCAGATTTGGCTAAAACATGGAGTTTTATTACTATATTTTGAAAAGCGGAATGCAATCGATATCGTTCCCCTTTATGATAGTTCCATCAAGAGCGAGGAGAACCATTGCTCTCATCTTTTATCAATTACTCCGATAATTTCTTGTGTTGGTTCTTACAATAAATCAATATGCAGGACCACTAGGGAAGGAGAAAGAGTTTGAATGCTGGAGACTTGTCGTCGATGATTGGCTGACCGACCAGAACAGAACATCGATCCTTGCTCGAGTCTCAGACCATGGAAGAGTACAAAGCTTAGCTTGTCTATTCCCCTTTTATTGGCTGTATTTAAGTTTGTCTGCTTTGTTTCTCTCTATCTGTTGGAACTAAGAAAAAAAGTAGTTGATTTGCTTGATGTTTTGACCTTGTCTCTTCCATCATCTTTGTTTTGATTCATATATTAACGTAGAAACGCACCGGGGGTGCCTCGACCAAGTTCTTAGCTGCTCGTCTGGGGGCTATAACTGGTCAGGCTGAGATAGTCCCTTTGAACCTGAACAGGATAATGCCTGCGTAGGGAGCGTGCTTTTCTGTTTTTTGTTTGTGTTTGTATACAGGGACAATGTCGCTACGCTGCTCGTGGCTGTCGTTTTGGTCGATGATCCATTTGAGCATACATTCAAATTGGCCTTCACCTAACCTGTGTTATGGGAGCAACTGGAAGTGGGAAACTTCCATTACCTTAGGATGCATAATGGTGTGTAGGTATCTCTCTATGCACCACTGTTAAAATGCTGTCAACTAGGAGAAAAAAATTTTCATTTTCTACTCTCTTTCTTAGTTGTCATTCTTAGTTGTCAGCATTTTAACAGTGATGGTGATGTGTAAGAAGATACTTATATACTGAAATGCAACCTAAAACATTTGCAAACTCAACTTAAAATATCTGTATTACTTTTTTACCCTTAGACAAGCCCATAGGATGTGAAAGGGGGAGTTTTTTTTTTTTTTTTGGGGGGGAAGGGGGGGAGGGGTAAAGAGTAACTTAAAAACTGCTATAACCTAAATCTAAAGGCTCAAATCTTTAGATGTCTGCATTTTTAAAATAAATCATGATATTTAGGTATATTCATGAAAACCATTTTTGGAATTCTAAAAAATGGTTAAATCAAGTATTTGAAAGTGAAAAGAGTGTTTCTAAATGGATTAGGTAAGATATTCATCTTGTGAAAAATTTTAAAATATCTTTTCAAAAGAAAAAATAAAATTTTTAGAATGTGGTTTAGATTGATAAAAATTTTGTACAATTTGAAAAGGATGAAAACATATCCAAAGATGACCTTTTACCAGAAAATCTGTAATTCTTTCTTGGTTATGTTAGTATAAAATTTTTTATATGGAATGGGGTGAGAGATTTGAGTACACAGTGGATTGTGGATGTTCTGAACCAATTGAACTCTACATGGACAAGTATTAGGGATTTCCAGTTTTATAAGTCCACATGAGCGTATTTAACTAATTTATTCTTGTCAAAGTGAGTATAATTCAATGATAATTGTCGTATATCCTTGGGTCAATCCTCCCACTTCATTCATTTCTTTTTCAATGCCAAAGAAGTTCAACACTCAACTCTCAATCCACATTGAACTCAAAAGAAAGAGAAAGAAAGGGAATAGTAAATGAAAAAGATGAGTTTTTTTTTTTTTTTTGATGGTGAGGACGGAGATTAGAACCTCTTGATCGAAGATGAATTATGATTATTTGGTTAAAAAAGGTTTATAAAATATATATAAAATTATCCTATAGTTCGAAGGAATTAATATTTACTTATATGAGTTTGTTTATTTAGAAAATTACCAAAATATCGAATAATCAAAATTTAAAATATCGATGTTGATAGAAATATTGAGGTCTCAAAATTGAAATTTTGATGGAAATATTGAGTGTTTTTTGAAAAATTGCCTTTATTTTTCAACTAATCATCCAAGTCTCGTAAGGATTAGTATTCCTTTATTTATTTTCAAGTTTTTTCATCAGGCTATACTAGGCTTTTTACTCAAACATAGGAGCTCTTACACTGTCTCCTAGCTATAGTCTCCTTCCTTCAATATCCTTAAACATTGATCAAATTTCAACAGTAAAATTTCAAAATCTACACCAATATTTAGATTGATGAATTTTGAACATATATATATATATATATATTAGTTTATAACTTTATAAATTCCTTTTTAAAAGTAGTAAGCTTAAGTTTTACCACTATTTTGTTGTCTAATATTTTAAAAGTTTGTTAGTCTTGAGCATTTGAAAACACCAAGTTAAATCAATGAAAAACTTTAGATACAAGAAACTATGATATTAGATCACCCAAATTCAAGCAAAGCTTTCTAACGTGTAAGAAAAAAAGGCATAGGGAAGGGGGAAGTAAATTAATTATAATTTAAGAAATGTAAAAAAAAAATATATAATAACGTTGACAATTATTAATAAATAATTTGATTGAGTTTTCTCAAAAAAAAAAAAAAAAAAAAAAAAAAAGATTGAGAAAAACATTGACCTAGTGGGTAAACGACCGTTGACAGCACAAAAGGACACAGCAAAAAGTAACTCAGATACTGTAGTATAACTAATTATTTCTTTTAATCTTTTGAAGAAAATTTTCAAATCTACGAAATAATTAGCTTTATTTTATTTCTTTTTATATTTATTTTAAAATAAGTCTGTCAGGCTCGGTTTGATCGAATTTGGTAAAATAATAATAATAATTTTCATTTAAAAAAATACAATGTAAATATCTTTCCAAAATTGATAGAGAAAGACTAATTAGAACAAAATTTCGTTTGCAAAAGTTAACCATAAACTACCCATAGAGACTAATTTTAATATTTATTGAAAATTAAGGATTAAATTTGGACATTTAAGAACATCGAAACTAAAATAAAAGAAGTCTCAAACTACATGAACTAAAATGGTATTATATCCATTTTAATATTATATTATATATGCTAATGGTGATGTAAAAGTAACAATAGGAGATTATTAGATGGAACTGTATGTTTCATAAATTTTTTTTAAAAAATGATTCCATTTACAAATTTATCTAATATTTTAAATAAATTTAAGTTTTTAAAACTCAAACTTTAAGGCTCTCGTTTCATAATTATTTGGTTTTTTTTGTGTTTGATTTTTGAAAATTAAGCTTTTAAACGTTCTACTTATCATTATTATTATTTTTTATTATCTACGTTTTACATATGTTTTCAAAATTCAAGTGAAGTTTTGAAAATTAAAAAAAAGTAATTTCTTGTTTTTGTTTTTGAAATTTGGCTAAAAATTTAAATGTCTTCTTAAGAAAGATAAAAACCATGATAAATATATTGTGAGGAAATGTTGAGGATCAGATATTGAAAAGATGAGAAGACCACAAAATCTTTATAAGATACATGAATTACATGTACTCTTTTCATTGGTATTCAGTTCAAGAAAATAAAATGTGATCTGATCCGAAAATGATGAACCCATGTATCTATTGTGAGGTTTGGAATTGTAAAAGCATCTCGATTTTATATCTATTATGAGACAACCGCATTGTAACGATCTCG
This sequence comes from Luffa aegyptiaca, assembly GCA_017139565.1. Lineage (NCBI taxonomy): Eukaryota > Viridiplantae > Streptophyta > Magnoliopsida > Cucurbitales > Cucurbitaceae > Luffa > Luffa aegyptiaca. The sequence continues at coordinate 1,165,121 of CM029404.1, read as the reverse complement.
ATAAATAATTTTTCCAACATATGAAAGTGTGAAAATTTAAATCTCTGACTTCTTGATCGAGGACATATAGGTTAACCTATTAATATTTGTTCAAGTTGGGGTGCCCAATGTTTCTTATTATGCAAGAATTGAAGGTTTAGTTTCTATATAATTAAAAATTTACTACTGCAGTTTAATTGCTATAAAATATAACACTATTTCTATTAACTTTGTTTTTTGGGTAATGCATTGGAAGAGAAAACCCTAATTTCCCATGGCAGTTAAACTGTATATCTAACCACCAAACCCTCATTCTGTGGGCAATTAACAAAGGCTTAAAGAAAAACAAAAGAAAATGTTAGGGTTTTCTAGGTGCATCCATTGTCCTTTTTAGTAGGTGGAAGAAATTTTGTTTACTTGTTCTCTTTAAATAAGATAATTTTATATCATTGCCCTAGCTATTTCATAAGTTACACATGCTTATTTAATTTCTTTGACATGTAACCCCCCACAAACAATTGTTTTATTGGGGCCAAAGCGAGCATAGCTCAGCGGTAATGGACATATACTCTCGACCAAGAGGTCAGATGTTCGAATCCCCAAAATGTTGTTGAACTAAAAAAGAAAATTGTTTTATTGGGCCTTTTACTTTATTAAGAAAGCGTTTTAAACTAACTAAAATTGATAAAAACGTAACCCCTAGCCAATTCCATATTTTATAGCCATATTTGGATATTTGGAGTAGGCACCGTGGGCAACTTAGACCTCTCTACTTAAAAGAGACAATTTCATTAAACACACTAATAAAATTGTCTCGCTTCTAAACTACCTCTCAATCATCTTCATTCCTCTTATCATGACACCTTAAACATAGCTTAACAATTAAAATACCATTAACCTTCTTGAAATAAAAAATTCAAATCCACCTTCAAAGATATAACAAAACATTTGCACAAAAAATAAAACAATAAATACTACCTCATCTTGCAACGGTTAAAGTGTCAAGGTCTCAATTTTATGTAAAATGGCGATGTCGACGGATATCTCTGAAAAAATGTTTAAAAAAAATTTAATAAATATTTTACATTTTAAAAATAAGTGAAAATACTTGTTATTAATATTATCTCTCAACATTAGTAATAATTTGTTGCTATTTTGTTTATATTTTATCGATTTTTTTTACAATATAATAGAAATGTGTCGATTCACCTCTTATATCGATATCAATTTCATGGCCATGTGGAAATATTGATTGAAGTTTAATATATCCATGAAACAAAACATAAATATAACTCAAACCTTAAGCTTTTTAAGAAAATGGAAAAGCAAGAAAAAAAGAAAAGAAAAACATTTATAAAAAGAATAGCCATGATGATGAATACTAAATAAATACACTCTCCACCTGCAAAAAAAAATGAAGAATTCGAAGAGTTTTCGTGTGCATGTGAGTATATTATTATTATTATTATTAATTTTGTTTTTTAAAGAAATATTATTATTAATTAATTCCAAAATTTTCTCTTTTCCAATTTTCTCAACAACCCTTCCTAAAATTTCCCCATTTTTTCACTTTATAAATCCACTTTTGTTCCTCTTAGTCCCTCACTAAATTCCTTCAACTCTTCTCATCAATGGCCAACGACGTCGTTTTTCTTTTTCTCCTTCTCATTTTTGCTTATTTGATTTGGTTTCATTTCCTCGCCCGGAAGCTGACCGGTCCAACAGTCTGGCCGCTCATCGGCAGCCTACCGGCTCTCATCTCGAACCGCCGGAGACTCCACGACTGGATGGCCGGAAACCTCCGCTCCACAGGCGGCGCCGCCACCTACCAAACCTGCACGGTGGCGCTTCCTTTCATCGCCAAAAGACAAGGGTTCTACACCGTCACGTGCCACCCGAGGAACATCGAGCACGTGCTCCGAACCCGGTTCGAGAATTACCCGAAAGGACCGGACTGGCAGGCGGCTTTTCACGATCTGTTGGGGCAAGGGATTTTCAACAGCGACGGCGAGATTTGGCTGATTCAGCGGAAGACGGCGGCGCTGGAGTTCACGACGAGGACGCTCCGGCAGGCGATGGACCGGTGGGTGAACCGGACGATAAGGACGCGACTGTGGTGCATTTTGGAGAAGGCGGCGGAGTACAAAACGGCGGTGGATTTGCAGGATTTGCTGCTCCGATTGACTTTTGATAACATTTGTGGGCTGACTTTCGGGAAAGATCCTCAAACTTTGTCGCCGGAATTGCCTGCAAATCCCTTCGCTCTGGCGTTCGATACCGCCACTGAGGCCACTCTTCAGCGCCTTCTTTACCCTGGTCTTTTATGGAGGTTTTTATATTTCATTTTAGCTCTTATTATTATTCTTATTATTTTTTGTTTTATTACTGGTTTAGTCCCGTACTTTCAATTTTGTTTCAAATAGATTCATGAACTTTAAAAATGTTTAATAGGTTTTTGAACTTTCATTTTTGTATCTATAGGTCACTAATATATTTGATATTTTTAAAAATTAATCAAGCTTTCAATTCTGTATCTAGTCAGCTTTTGAATTTTAAAAAATCTTGAATAGGTCCGGACTTATTAGACACAAAAGTGAAAGTTGAGAGATCTATTGGACCCAAATATGAAAGTTTAAGGATATATTTGATAGTTTTTAAAGTTCATAGATATGTTGGAAACAAAATTGAAAGTTCGGGGATCTATTTGAAATTTTTTAAAATTCAAGGACTAAATTGATACAACTCTGAAAGTTTAGGGACTAAACATATAATTTAACCTTTTTTTTTTTTAAAAAAAAATGTTTGTTGTTAGATTTTTAAAATATCTATATTAGTTTTTGAATTTCGAAGACTAATTATTTTGGTTTCTAAATTTTTAGAAAAACAAATACATGTAGTATATATGTGTGTACAAGTATCTTTTCTGCCTACTACGGTTAAAATGTTGACAATTAGAAAAAACAAAGATAGAATATGATTTTTTTCTCTCTTAATTGTTAACATTTTAATTATGGTTTGTCGGAAAGATGCCTACACCAAAGTTAAAAAAAGAACAATCATTTCTTTTTGTTTTTTACACAATATTTGTGTATTTCATATTTGTTTTTTTTACTAACTTATGTGACTTAATATACATATATGTTGGTATGGTAATACACATACTTAAAATTGTGTTATTCTTGTACTAAAAGCAAAATAAAAATTTGGAGATAAAATTAGTTATTTTTTAAGAATAGAACCAAGACTAAAAAAACTGTTTTTAAAAGTTGGTGAAAACTAAAATATTCTTACAAGTTCACGTATGAAAATGAAATTAAAACCTTTGATCATTTATTTGATGGATAAGTATTTAGTATATACTATAAATATCTGAAGTTGAAAAATCAATGTAACTTTTCCATTTAGCTTAGAATAGAAAAAATAATAATAATTACCAAAAGTTAACCCTTTTTTTTTTTTTTTTTGATAAAACCAAAAGTTAACCCTTACATTTATATTAAATTACACATGATCATGCATGTTTATTTATTCTTTTTTTTAATTATTAATTATTAATTGATATAATGCAATAATTGATAATTATCCGTATAAATTTCGGAATTTTATTATTTTATTATAAGGTTGGAGAAGCTTCTGGGCATTGGAATGGAAAGCGAGTTAAAGAAGAGTCTGAAAATAGTAGAAGAATACATAAACGACGCCGTTGCAGCCCGTAAAGAATCTCCCTCCGACGACTTATTATCCCGCTTCATGAAGAAACGCGGCGGCGACGGCGACGGCGACGGAAACCGCTTCTCCGCCGCCGTGCTCCACCGCATCGCCTTAAACTTCGTCCTCGCCGGCCGGGACACGTCCTCCGTGGCGCTGACGTGGTTCTTCTGGCTCGTAATGAACCACCCGCACGTGGAGGCCAAGATCCTCGCCGAAATCTCAAGGGTCCTCCGCCAGACACGTGGCGACGATCCGGGCCGTTGGATCGAAGAGCCGTTGGTGTTCGACGAGGCCGATAAATTGGTGTATTTGAAAGCCGCGTTGGCCGAAACGCTGCGTTTATACCCGTCCGTACCGCAGGATTTCAAATACGTGGTGGCTGATGACGTGTTGCCAGATGGGACGTTCGTGCCGGCCGGTTCGACCGTGACGTATTCGATTTATTCGGTCGGGAGGATGAAGAGCATTTGGGGGGAGGACTGTGCGGAGTTTAAACCGGACCGGTGGCTGTCGCCGGCCGGAGACCGGTTCGAGGGGCCGAAGGATGCGTACAAATTCGTGGCGTTTAACGCCGGACCGAGGACTTGTTTGGGGAAGGATTTGGCGTATTTGCAAATGAAGTCCGTCGCCTCCGCCGTGCTCCTCCGGTACCGGCTGGCGCCGGTTCCCGGTCACCGGGTCGAACAAAAAATGTCGCTTACTCTGTTCATGAAGAATGGGCTTCGTGTTTACTTGCATCCTCGCCGGCTCGGTTAGGAGGGGTAGTTTCGTCATTTCGTTTTAAATTTGTTTTTGTCTGTTTTTTATTTTTATACTGCACAGGGTAAATTTGTAATTTCGTTGGTCATCACGAGGGTATATCTGTCAATGTGTGCGTCTTTTTTGTTTTATAAGTAAATTGTTGGTGGTTCAATTGGGAAGTGAAAAGTGTTGGTAATTGTTGTATTTGGTGAGTTGGTGGATCTTTCAAACATACATTTTATATTAAAGCCAAATATATATTTTCTATTTTATGTATTTTTTTAGTATTTGTCTAAATTGATTATTTATATATAATCATGTATTTTTCAATTATATGTATTATAAATTTAAATTAATAGGTACATGAAGGAATAAATGAAAGGAGAAACATGAATTGTTGTTGCGAGTGATATAGTAGATGAGTAATTAGTATAATTTTCCATAGGAATGACTAATTATTGTTGTTTATCAAATTCTTTGCCTTAATTTTATTCTTACTTTGACTATAAAATCAAGATGAAATTGAATCACCTTTAATTAGAGGACTTGAAGAACACAAGAGATAGATTTAATTTATTGAAATTCTAGTGTTCAATCTAGTCGATAAGACATAACTGGTCGAATTGGGTTTTTGGATGATTCAGTGTGAGCATTAAAGGCTTTGTGTAAGCTGTCATGCATATAAGAGATCTAGCACCTGTATAGTACTTGCTCAAGTTTTTGCACATCAGCGTTCTGTTAACATTTAACGAAAAACTTGACTGAGGGACCAATAGTGTAACGAAATCCAAACCTCGGAGACTAAAATGTCGAGTTTGAAAATTCAGGGATCAAAATGAAACCTAACTCAAACCTCAGGGACCAAAAGTGTATTTTTCCCTTAAATTAATTTCATTATCAATTGTAATCCTATAAAACAATTACAAACATCACAAATAGCCAAAATAAGAAGTTATTATTATACATAGCCATAGCCAACAAGAGCTTAGCTCAACTGGTATAATCTTGTATTGATAACCACAAGGTCCCCTCCCCACATATTGTCAAAAAAAAAAAAAAAATTATACATAGCTATAAAATTAACTATTTATTAAAATATAGCCAGGTAACTACAAAAGTTAAAATAATTGCAAAAGAAAAGAAAAGGAAAAGAGAGAGAGAGAAGTTGTGTTTGTCAATCCAAAAATAATTCAAAGAATTAAGACACTTATTACTATTTTTCACCACCGCAGTTGAACTAAAAATGTGGAAATATATATCTAACATGTTTTTTAAAAAGTTTAGGAAAAAATATCCTTTTAGCATATAAGATTTGAGTTAAGTTTCATTTTGGTCCATGAGTTTTCAAACTCGACATTAGATTTGGATTTCGACATTCTTACCTCTGAGGTTTGGATTTCGTTACACTCTTAGTCCCTTTGTCCAATGACCTGTTACCATTTTTTTATTAAATAAATTATATATTTTTTTTTCAATTTTTTAAAATAAAATAATAATAAATTAATTAAAAACTAAGAAGAAGAAGATTAAAAAATATATTTTTTTAATTAATTAATTAATATTTATTTTAAAATTTAATAAATAAATGGTGTCACGTCAGGAAATCATTAGAATTTAATAAAAAATTGGACAGAGGGACCAAGAGTGTAACGAAATCCAAATCTCAGGGGTAAGAACCAAAAGTGTATTTTTTCCAAAAGTTTATGAATGACCAAAAGTATCTTTTTACAAGCTTGCATTGCTTGGTTAAAATCTTAGAAGTATTTTTAATCGGTTAAAGTATTTTTTTTAGAATTTTGAATTGGAAGTTTGATAAATTCTAAAACAAGATTGAAAAACATTTTTTTCACCAAAAAAAAAAAAACATTTGAAGTATTTTTACAGGTGGTATTTAATTATTTTCTTTTAAAAGTGTTTAGAGTATAATATTTTGTATTGAAAATATGTATTTACATGTACCTTCATAAAATGAAAAAAAGAAAAATTTCCTCAAAAAAAAAAAAAAAGAAATAAAAAATAGAGCCCATAAATCCCATATAGTACAAGCAAACCTAAACATAGTTCAAATGATCAAAGTACTAATAATTTTAAGGGGAAAGTACACTTTTGGTCTCTAGGTTTGGGTTAAGTTACACTTTGGTCCCTGAGTTTTCAAACTCAACAAAAATGCTCCTGAGGTTTGTGATAAGTAGCAATTTAGTCCCTGTCGTCCATTTTGCCGTTAAACCCTGACAGTTTGCTGACGTGGCATCATTATTTTAATAAAAAAAATTATTTTTTAAAATTTCTAAATAAAAATATATTAGAATAATATAAATATTATTATTTTATTATTATCTTTTATTCTTTCTCTCCCTCTCTCCTATTCTTCTTCTTCATCTTACCTTGTCTTCTTCCCTTCTTCTTCAAGATGTTGCCGGCGACCATCGCTCGCCGGCGACCTTTTGTTTGTTTTTTTTTTTTTTCATTTTCAACATTTTTTTTAAATGGGCTGTCGGAAACGGGGAGGGAGGACCTCCCTCCTTCGATTCTCCGGCAGCCAATTTATAAAAAAAAAAAATGTGGAAAATGAGAAGAAGAAGAAAAAAAGACGAGGGAAGGAAAAAAAAATCGCCGGCGACGGTTGGCTGCTGGCAACATGTTAAAGAAGATGGGAAGAACACAAGGTTGAAGATGAAGTTGAGGTTGACGAAGAAAGAAGAATAAGAGAGTGGGAGGGGAAATAAAAATAAATAATAAAATAATAATATTTTATTATTATTTTAATATATTTTTATTTAAAAAATTTAAAAATTAATTTTTTTAATTAAAATAATCGTGCCACGTCAGCCCTCCGTTAGATTTAACAGAAAAATTGACGTCAGAGACCAAAGTGCTCTTTATCTCAAATCTCAGGAGTATTTTTGTTGAGTTTGAAAACTCAGGGACCAAGTGTAACTTAACCCAAACCTCAGGGACCAAAAGTGTATTTTTCCCTAATTTTAATTAGAGATGGTAAGTAGATTTAGTTAATTGTTGCAATTTCTATCCTCTATTCAATGTCTATCAATTCACACACAAATTTTAACAAAAAGAAATGTAAAAAATATTTAAAATCATTCCTATTTTAAAATTAATTGTTATTTAATGCATTTGTAGTTCAATTTTTTAACCAACTTAAAATTACGTTTTCCTATGATTATAAATAACCTTATTTCCGAGTTCTATATAATTTGATTTATGTTTGAAGGACTAAAAGTGCAAACAGCAAAGAATAAAAAAAAAACAATAAACCACCTCTTGCTTATTAGGAGATAATGTAAATTATACACTGCAAAAATGATTTATTTATAACTATTTACTTAAATCACCAAGAATATTTGACGTGGTAACCACTCAAAAAAAAGAAATATCCATTTTTAAAAACTTATTAGAAAAATACGACACATTATATAAAAACTTAGAAACATATCTTTTAACGTGTTTGACTAAAGTTAACGCACCATTCAAGAAAGTATAGTACGTTGGCTTTAGTGAACACGTTTCTCTCTAAAGATGTTTTCTTAAGTTTCTACATAAAAGTGTCGTACTTTCTTAACAAATTTCCAAATTCAGGATTTCTTTTTTCTTTTTTCCAACAAAACCCCAAGAGAATCTTCTATACAGTGGGCTTTGCTTTCTAGCAAGATCTTTTTGCAATGGTTTTGAGCAGCACTTTTCCAAAAATTAGTTTGGAAATGAGTGGTTTTAGTTGTGAATGTTGGGTCAAAGTTGCATCTAGAAGGGTTAGTCCAAGATTTTCTCACCAGTTGAGAAGAGATTCCAAACCACTGTTCCAACCAAATACAGCCCAACTGAAACCTTGAAAACATCATCCCATGAACCTGAAAAGTTTTTCAACATGCTTTCACATCATTTTTGCTGTTAAAGATCCCCCACCCCCAAAAAAAAAAATAATAATAATAATAAGTTAATTTTATGCCTAAATTTAGATAGATGAGTCAATTTTAGTCTTAAACTATCAATTTCATTCATTTATATCTTGAATTTGAATAAGTGTTGTCCGCCAACAAGAGCATAGCTCAACTGACATAAAGTTGTACTGATAACCACGAGATCTGTGGTTCAAATCCCCCCACCCCATATTGTCAAACAAAAAAATAATAATAAGTGTTGTCCTTTAAATCGAGGGCTCGAATAAGTAGTGCAATTGATACTCTAATTTAGTTAGGCTTTCACTTTCCTTTTTAAATATTTGTGACTAGTGATAGGCGTCATTGTAGTTGGATGAGACTATTTTTGGAGGCATCACTTCTTCTATTTGTGTTGGATGTTTTTAATTTAGTTGGATTTGGAAATTTTGTAGTTGAGTTTCAGCGTTTTTAATCTGCTCAAATTTGAGGTTGGGATGTTTTGTAATTGGGTTTGGGCATTTCTTTGGTAAGATTTCAAGTGTTTTGTTAAATGAACTTTGTATAATTTATTGGTTGGTTCATGTATTAATTGCAATATTCTTTTCAAGTATAAGGTTTAAATTGATGAGAATTGAAAGGTGAAATTTACTCACCCACCCAAGTTTAGGGATAAAAATTCAACTTTTTCCAAAAGTGTAACTAGAATGTATTATCTTTATGTTATCACTTTTATCTTCATTTTATATTTACAGTTTTTTTTTTCCTTTTTTAATGAGCGTTATTTAGTTGAGTTTAAGCATTTCCTAATTGAGTTTGTCTGAAAAAGTAGCACACCAGTTAGCTACTCATGCACTAAGTTTGGTTAGAAGATTATCCTCGAATTACAACACTTTAGCTCAAGAAATGCCTCAAACTAACGTTCCGACCATTTCTTTTGAATCTTTGTAATTTTCTTTTTGTTTATCTTTTCTACTCAACGACGAAAAAAAGAAAGAAAAGAAGGGAAAAAGAAAAACTGCTTTTCCATATGCCTGATTTTATTTCTAGGTTTAACATTTTCGTAGGTTGCTTCTCAGCATTTTGTTGGTTAAATTTTGTGTGTTTTATTAGTATATTCATATTAGTTTTCCAATTTATAATTTTTTCTCTTTTTTTGGTATGAAATTACACTTAAAAATTAAGAAAAACGAAAGAATATACAATTACGTAAAAAAAACAAGCTCCAATAAAAGGAGTCCAACCCTAAATACAGAAAAGGACTCTAATCCAATTTAGTTTTGATGAGATATTAATTACACTACTTATCCAAATTTAAAGTTAAATTTTTATGAAATTGAAAGTCGAGTCATAATGGACCGAGAGTAAGAAATTATTTTTTTCTTCGTAAAAAGTTCTTAGGATTAATCAGCATTGGGAGATGTAGAACTAACCGTGTTGCAAGATGTAGCCTGTAGCCGCTGTCCCAAAGACACCTGCTAGAACTCCAGCTGTGTTTGATAGACCAAGTAACACTCCCTAAACAGATCATTGCATCAATTTCAAACTCTTTCCAAAAGGAGATTAATGGCAAGTAATCAAACTAAAGAAACCCTATGTCTCCGAATGGCTCCGAGCCGAAAACTCACAGAATATCGTGGGGCGATATCTTGATGGTTCGAATATAGACCGGATTGAGAGAATGCATCAGTTCCCTATTCAAGGTAGCATATCAAAGTTAATGTTGCATGTTTTTCAATAAGAACAGGAAGTTATGGAAAGGACATTTCAAAATGCAAAGCAACCTGGCTGCAGGCCATGCACAAAACTGCCATCGCCGGAGAATCGACATGGCTCAACTGGGTCAAGAAAAATGCAGGGCCAAGAAATCCAATACTTTGCATAATCTGAAAAGTAAAAGTTCAGGAATCTGTTCTTCATCCAGCTCGATAAGAGGTTCTGTCATGTATGGAGTTATATGCAGAATGGCTTATAAGAGTGAAACTAGAAAGTTGTTATGACTTGTTCAATGCTGCAATTTAGCATATTTTATCCAAAGAATATGTATAAAAGATTAAGTATCCTAACTTAAGCTTTAAAATTTTCTAGTGATTTAACAAGATCAGGTTGAAATTCTGCAGTATCATTTCCATTGACAGTGACTTTTTAGATCTCAGGCTAATTTTCAAACCCACAAGTGAGAGGAGTACGAATATGTATGGAAGGTTATTGACTTAAGTTTTTCGGTTTAGAGCAGGAGGAAATATTAATAACAGAAATATTCCTTCTACCTTTCGAACTGTAGTCACAGACAGGCCTCTGCTCACAAGTGTGTCAGCGATCCAGCCTCCAAGATTTGCAGAAAATGCCATTGTTAGCCAGGGAAGAACACAAAGAAGACCAGATTCTGTGAGATTGAACTTCAGGACCTAAGTGATATTTAAAGATTCCAAATCAAGATTTACATATCTTCCATATCATGGAAGCAAATATTGGCATGTTCAAGCTATATTATAACCTATAGTAGACATTCACTTATAATTTTATGCTGTTTCTTTTGCAATCTTCAGGTTGGTCTGAGTTTTTTTTTTTTTTTTTAAGAAACCAAACTTTCATTGAACAAATGAGAGAATACAAAAGCATACAAAAAAAAACAAGCCCAACAAACATGGCAGCTTAGGTAGAATGGATGGCATCTGGTCTGAGTCTTGTTTATACGTCCATCCATGTTAATGAAAGCTAGTCTTTTTTAATTTTAAAAAAAAATTGTTCAATGCACAGTCCACGACACAGCTACCAAAAGAGCTGACATATAATGACCAAACCAAAAAATTTTCCCCAAAACTCCCAATCCTTTTGTCAAGATTTACATGTGTTGTGCTCTATAATCTATCAATCTCTCTGTCCCTCTCCTATTTGCCCGAACCTGAAGATTTGTAGTACTTAGAAAGTTAACCAAAACTTGAATACTGATTCAATTAGCTAAAGATTGCACTAGCAAGAGTTAATAAATATGAAAGGTTGTTGAAAGGGCTGTCCCAATAAAATTTTACAATGAAGTAATAAAAAGACTTACCTGGTGATAATATGTTGGCATCCATGTCAATAGAATAAATGTCCCCCAATTGTGACAAAAATGAGAAACTATAAGAGCCCAGACAGGTGCTTTGGACAAGATCAGTCCCCAGGGTATGCTTTTAACAGGCTCCTTGGAAACACTATTTGCAAGAATCAGCTTCTTTTCTTGTGGTCTCAGTTGAGGATCGTCAAGTGGTGAACTGTATGCCTATAGCCACAACTCGAAATCAATCCCGTGTCATCGACAAGTTTCCGAGAGAGCTTTATGAATGAAGACAGGCCTTGTACAGCTTATACAACAATAAACAAAGATTTCAACCGAGTTATATTACACTAGTAGCAGAGTTAGTTACCTTATTGAGCCAGACAGCAAACCAAACCGTGCCTAAAGAGCCAAAGGAGAAGAAAACTGATGGCCATCCAAACTGATGTATTAAAAATGGTGAGAAGGCAAGGCCTGTTACTGAACCAAGGTACATCCCACTATAAACAAGTGCTAATGATCTGCTTCTTTCGGCTACAGGAACCCACTTGGAGAGTATATTGTTCATGGCAGGCATTGCAACACCCTGAAAACAACTGAACAACCTAAGCTAATGTCTATGGAGGATAATAGGAGAAGGTATGAAAGATTAAATATATCCATATCTTTAGCTTAAGCTTTTAGGTCTAATGGTAGTTTAACGAGGTGTCAAAGTAGGATCCTAAGTTCAATCTTTCCAGTATAATTTCCTCCTAAGTGATATTAGCAGTTCATGTATTAGGCTTTGTGTGTCAAATTAATATTTGAGCCTACATCTGAGACAAATATATTTAAAAGACTAAACATACCCTAGCTTATCAGTTTAAAATTTTGGGTCTAGTGTTGATGTAACAAGACAAACCTCACCGATCCCCATGAATGCACGAACAACAAGCAAGAAGGGCAGCCCAAGTTTAGCTGCTACAGGTGTGAGAGCAGTGGCAACTGACCACCATATCACACCAAATCCCAAAACCAGCTTTCCCCCAACTGTATCTGCCCATATCCCACCAGCAATCTGCCATCAGCCATAGCTAAAAGTTAGAAATGGAGGAAGAACATAAAACACCGGTTCCTCTTTTGAGGAAGAAGAGGGATTCCTTCAATTTAGACGAGAAGACGTATCCTTTGTTAAGAGACACAACTCTATAGATAGAGAATAGAGATATTACCACATGGATGATCACAAATAGATGTGGCTTCTTACCTAGTTCTGAAAATCAATTTATTCCTTCAAAATTTCTTATGTTGGGTTTCCATTTATTGACTTTATTACCCTATAATCAAGGCAAAAGGTCTTGTTTATCCATGTCATTGTTTAGCTTCATGTTTACATATACACTAGAATAAATTATTGGTCAGTAATTCAAAGCATTAGAACAACAGAAAGCTGTCAAGTTTACCTGAGTGAGGAGATATCCCCAGAAAAATGAGGACTGTATCAAACCAACAGTTTGTGGATTCCAGTTGTACTCTGCTGACATTGGAAGTATAGCGATGCTCATGTTTACCTATACAGATTGAAAAAACAGACTTATCTTTAAAAGCAATTTGCCCCATTGGATAACATTTTTGTTTTTAGTTTTATGTTTTTAAATATTAAACTTGTTAATTTTTCAAAAAAAAAAAAGATTAAACTTGTTCTACTCACAATTTTTTATCCTTTCCACTTAAAGAATTTGAATTACGAAACAAAATTCTAAAATCTGAGAAGCATGAACACTTTAGTTTGGCTAGCATGTCCGTGTCTGACACGTGTCGGATACTCCGACACTGGACACGTATCGGACACTCATTAGCACAATTGATATGGCAAACACTAGTTGTACAAAGTCAATATAGGTCCATATCAAACACATGTTGAGTATACTAAATAGACACAATACTAAATGACAAAAATAATAAATTTTAAGAGTGAAATACATCAAACTCATTTTTTAAGCATACAAATGCATTAACTTATTGATTTTGAATTTTCTTCTAGTATAAAAAAGATATATATTTTTAAAAATGTATATTTTACCGAATGTGTCCGTGTCCTAGATTTAAAAGAAAAATAATGTGTCCCTGTATCCGTGTTGTGTCATATTTGTGTCTCATGTCCGTATCCGTGGATCTTAGTCTAAAACAATAACAAATTTGTAGATTACTAAACAAAGAAATGAACAGGTTTCTTTTTTAAAAAATATGTTGATAAAGGCACTCCAAAAATGCTAAAATACTTGATAAAGAAAAAATACATTATTTACCTCAAAACATGAAAACACATTGTCAATCATTACAATGAAAACAGCTCGGAAAATAGAATAGGTAAGCCTCTTTTTGTTTTGGCAAAATGTCTAAATCTTATTTTGATTTCTAATCCATCCCACTTATTTCGTTCCCAATATTCTATTTTAGCTCCCATATTGATCTTTCTTAATTAGTCCATAAATACAAGCCTACATGATGAAATGTGAAATTCCAATTAAATACAATAAGAAAATTAAGTAGACAGTACAAAATAAGAAAATCTAAAATATAATAAATGGAAAAAGTAAGCATGATTTGACTTTAAACCTAATGAACAGTACACAGAACTCATTAAAATCAAAATCAAAGCTATGCACATTAATTAACAACATTCACCTAAACTCCACAATTCAATACCTAACATAATACAAAAATGATCAATAATGTTCAGTTCACGCCATTAAAAAAATTCGAAAAATTCAGAGCGTACTCACTCTGTCCATGTTGCAGAGAAGGAAGGCGGAGAAGCACAAGGTAACGATGAGCCATCGCTTGGGGAACTGTTTCCACCAAGGAAGTTCATCGCCGAGCTCATCTTCTACCTCGAGCACCGATTTGTCGATCGAGCTCTTAAACTTCACCGATTTCGGAGCTTTGTTCGAGACGTCGTAGGGCTTCGATTTGACGTCGGTCCAGAGCCTCCAGTTCCCCCTCCCGCCGGAATGGCGGAAAACGAAGCATCGATCCTCCGGAAGAACTGTAAGGTGGAATCGTGAGGGAAATTTGGGCCTCCGTTCCGAGAGGGAGAAATTCTTGGAGTAATCGGAGGGATTTGGAGGCGTCGGAGAGAAAGAGTAGAGAAGAGCTCCGGCGCTCATGGCGGACCGGATTTTCGACTGTTCACCACTTCGCAGGCGGTGACAGGACGAACTTAAAAAGAAAATGTTTTAGAGAAAGAGATTGAGAGATATTAATGGGCAATGGTACACCGCATGACACGTGGCATTTTGCGCAGAACAGATTGGGTTGTGTCCCCAAAAATCATGGAATTAATGGATTTTTTTTTTTTTTAACTTTTTTAGTTTCTATTTGTTTTTAAATTTGTATGAGTGCTCGGATTTAAATTTGATTTTTAAATACCTATTTCGTAACTATATTGTTTAAACAAAACTTAGCTGGTGTGTAGGGATCTCCTTGCATATCTCATCAAAATCTTAACAATTGAGAAAGTGAGAAAAAAAATTTATCTAGTTGTCAAGATTTTATTGGTGGTATGTAAGAAGATCCCTAGTCAAGTTTTTTTAATTTTGTTTTTGAAAATTATGCTTGTTTTCTCTCCATCTTCTTATCATAGTTTTCATCGTTTAAAAGTTCTGGAACTAAACTTATAATTTAACCTAAATATTAGGTGATCATTTACATAGATAGCAAAAAAATAAAAAATAAAATAAAACAACGCTAAACATATTATCAAAAAGTAAAACTATTTAAGAAAATAGCAAAAAGTGACGTTAAGTTAAAAAACAAAATACCTTTTCTATCAGCAATTATTTGATAAAAAACTTTATCAATGTCTATCACTATAATAGTTTATCAATGACAGTCACTAATAGAAAGGATTACATGGAGTCTATCATAATCTGTCAGTGATAAACACTAATAGAAAGGATTGTACAGATTCTATCAGCATGATAGTCTATGAGTGTTTATCACTAATATTCACTGATAAATTTCGATTAATCGGAATTTATGAGTAATAGACACTGATGGACTCTGATTATTATCAGTGATAAACACTGATAGAAAGAATTATACGAAAGTGGGTAGAATTCGTACCCAATTCAAAATAAAATACGGGTAAAACATGAATTATGAAATTTTATGCTAACAAATTATCATATTTGCTATTATTTTTACATCATGGTATATTTGCAATTAGAAAAACCCTAATTACCACCCACTCTACAATTTTCCAATATTATAATTATGATTGTTAGTCAATATTACTATTTACTAAATTTGGTACCAACATCTAATAATTAGCCATTTATAAATACACAAGGACAATTGTCAATATATATATATATATATATATAAATGGACAAATTTGGTATACAAAATAAAGTTAAACTTATAAGGCGGCTATTTCCTATATTTTTCAAGAATTAATAATAAGTCTTTGAAAAAAAAAAGATTAATATTTAATAATAAGGATGTAATTTTTCTCACTCGACCCATGGGCATCGCTGTTACAAGTGGAACGAAGACTTTCCATTTAATTTTGGGAGCATATTCCTCGCTTCATACTCTTATTTTTTATTATTTTTTTTTAGTTAAACAACGTTTGAGGGTGGAAATTCGAATTTATGACCTTTTGATCGAGAATACATGTCAATTACTGAGTTATGCTCGCTTCATACTTTATTAGAATCATTATTCATTTTTAAAAATTATAAATAATCTAGACTCCATTTGATAACCTATAAGTTTCTTTGTTTTGTTGTCTACCTTCTTCGGATGTTTTCAAAAACTTGTTTTTGTGTTTCAGATTTTGGTTAAGAACTCAAAATTATCCTCAACAAAAATGAAAACTATTGTAAGGAAATTGGAAGAAAATAAGCATAATTTTAAAAAATCAAAACAAAAAACCAAAGAGTTATTAAATGGAGCATAACTTTTTAGTTTTTAAAACTGGACTTGTTTTTTTAAAACATGAGAAGAAGGTAGATAACAAAACAAAAAAACTTATCGTTGTAAGTAGTGTTTATAAGTTTAATTTAAAAAAAAAAACCAAATAGTTATCAAACGGGATTATAGTAAATTATTTTTTTAAAAATTTGACATTATCATGTGTATTTTATTTATTATTTAATATTAAAAAAATAACAAAAAAAAATGTTTTTAAAACTTGAGTTTTTGAAAACATGGAAAGAAGGTAGATTACAAAACAAAGACATGTATCCTTGTAATTTGTATGACAAATCCTAACAAATTTCAAAATTGTTTATGGTGATTGGTGCCAGAGGATGTGGTGCACAAGGGGGCTTATAACAAGTTTTATGCTTTAACTTGTGATATTATATTCATGTAAGAAACTTTTTTTCTAGTTGGGGCTCAAGCCCTCCATATAGTTGCATGGCTAGTAGCATCTTTGGACTAAATCACCAACTCTTAATCTTTACTACAATACCTAAGCAAAAAGACTCGCACTGATATCGTGTTTTGCCAAATACCCTATGATGTTTAAATTAGTGTCGGGTATTCTCAATTAATTAGCAGGGTAATTATCGTGTATTTGTCATCAATTTCCATTTTGCTAATTATAGGACAGTTTATTGGATTCATAATGAGTTTGATTAAATGCTAATTAGGTGGATGCAAGATTCTCAACCTAAATCTTGTCACTACCCAGGGGTAAACTTCGGCTAAAGTTTTTAGTGAGTTATCCAAGGCCTTGGGAGGGTAGCCTCCCTCCCTGGCTCGAGGTGTTCTCCTTCACCTAAGCTCAAATGATTACTTCACTTTCCTTCTAGTAGCAATCCATGGTATGCTATACTGTTTCCACGTTATTTGTTATCACATGAAACATAACGAAGAAATTTCCATTAAAAAAATGATTTCAAACAATCTTAAGGTAAATTACTTAACTCAATTGTATTGTAATTTTCTATTAATAAATCATAATTAAAAGTTATACAAACCATGTCTTTTATTTTCTTTTCCTTTCACGTGAACATCTAAACATAAAAATCAATTACATTCATTTAGAAACTTTTTTCCAAGCAATAACAAAAAAATTAAATAATTTTTTTGAAATTTCCTAATTATAAACCGAGTGTAATAGAAGGAAAAACGATTTAAGTGTAGCTGTCACTATATGGTTTCCATGCTATAAACCGTTGGAGGTATAATGAGATAATACAGACCCCATCTGTTAACCATTTGGTTTTTGGTTTTTGAAAATTAAACTTATACACACATACTTCCACCCACAAGTTTCTTGGTTTTAGTATCAATCTTCTACCTTGTTTTCAAAAACCAAGTCCAATTTTGAAAAAAAAAAATAGTTTTCAAAAACTTGTTTTTGTTTTTAAAATTTGGTTAGGAATTCAAATGCCTTAACTATGATGAAAACCATGGTAGGAAATTTAGGAGAAAACAAACATAATTTTCAAAAAACTAAATGGTTATCAAACGGGGTAATATTTTTTTAAATTCCATCCTTTTGCATCTAACAATATAAAGCTCTCGGTCACATTCTACCCGTCTCAATTTCTAGTAGGGAAAAGTACATAGATAGTCCAAATATGGACCCTATATTTCATAAATGTCCAAGTTTCTAATTTTTTACAGAAAAGGCTTAATGACCCAAATTTTTTTCATAAAAATCATGGCCCTTTTACGATTCAGCCCTCATATACTCTACTAACCATTTAAAAAAAAAAAAAAAACCAAAAAAGGAAAGCTTCATTTTTTAGACCGTGGGTGAGAGAGAGGGAACGAAAAAGGAAAGAGCGTGCAATTGGGGGGAAAAAACCCACGATTTTTGCTTCCGTTCAACCCAAGATTTTTGCTTCGTTTTTCTGGCAATTTTGCGAAGAAGAAGACACAGGAAGTTCGAGAAGAAGACGGACCGTTGTTTGTAGAAATTCTTTGGTATATTTCGAACTTCGGAGGTATATTCTTTAGGTCTAGAAATCGGAAAAGGAAAAAAACTCACAATTTGAAGTTTGCTTTTGAACCCACGATTTGTACCGGAATAGGCTTCGTTTTTTTCCTGCGATTTTGCGAAGAAGAAGACACAGAAAGCGCGCGAAGAAGACGAACCGCTAGTAGCAGAAAACGTCTGCTATATTTCGAACTTCCGAGGTATATTTCACATAATCTGGTATATATTGCTTCGAAATACCTAGTTCATGCGCTGTATTCCCACAGGTTTTTAGGGTTTTTTCTCGCCCACCGTCTCTAAGGCGTCAACACTCTGTTTTTTCATTAGCCCTTTCCTTCTTCACTACTGGTATATATGAACCACAAAATATGCATCAGACACACATGGTTTATATATTCATCTGTATATATCATATTTTATATATTTCATTTTTTATATACCATATTCCATAGTATACAGAAATATATACCACATGGTACATATGAAACATAAGTATACTGACATATGATATATATTTATGTATACTTTGAAATATGGTATATAAAATATGATATATACAAATGAATATATACTGACATTGACGGGAATGAGATATCCCTCTAAATATATTATATATTAAAACTGAAAACGTACCCATCTAAAAACATGTTTATAATGTGTATATATGAAACTGACATTAACTAAAACGATATATCCCTTTGAATATATAAAATATAAAAACTGAAAAACGTACCCATCTTCAAAACACTGGAAACCGAAACATAAAAGTTGAACAAAGTTTTCCAGAAACCTCCATAAACAACCTAAATATATACACATTTTTAGGTTCGGAATATATACACATTTTTTCAGATATTCCGCCTAACATGTAATATATACACAGTGACAAAACTGGAAATTGAACTAATAATGGGTGTGAAGCATTGCTAACTTCGGAACAGAACCCACACTCGCCGAGAAACACAAAAGCCGTGAAACGCAGTTTCCGGTAGGAAAAAAAAAAGGAAAAACCCACTTCGGCCTTGAATAAAATGCCGCCGCCGACAAGAAAACCCACTCCCGCCGATTGAACAAAATAAAATGTTGCCGCTTGAACAAAACCAACTCTCGCTGTGAAGAAGTTGCGCCGAATGAAGTTACTGCCGGTTGAAGATGTCGTCGAGAAGGAAAAAAAGGGAGAAAAAAAGTTGAAGCTGTCGTAATAGAAAAGGGAGAGGAAAAAAAGAAAATCTAATCTAATTATAGATAAAATGATATGAAAATCAACTTGTTTAATTAAGGAATGAAATAAAATCTGATTGATTATGATTCTCAAATATTGGGGGATTTGTTTAGATAATATTTTATAAAATATAATTTAAATTGAAGAGAGATAATGACAACAAGGGTATAATAGTAAGAAAAAATGCTGAAAATCTAATCTTGAAAATATTCAAAATCTATTGACATATATGAAAATATGAATTTAAAACAACCCATCCACCAAAATTTCTCTTTCTAGTAAGGGAAAGGATTTAGATTGGACCTTGGGCCGAGACACGTCTTTCAAGCCCAACGAGAGATGTATCCAAACCGGACCATACAGCCCAATATCTCGGCCCATTTCCACAAATTCCGCGCTAAAGCGACAGAATTCAAAAAACTTCCCGTCACGAAGAAGCAACCACTTTGCTGCTAGTTGCAGCAAATCCGCTCATCAATGGCGGTCTCTCTATTTTGCTTACTTTCTTCGCCTTCCTCTCCTCGAGCTCAGAGCTTCACGCTGTTCTCTCATGGATGACGATGGAACCGTTTGACTTTCGAAGAAGAAAGAAAGAAAGAAAGAAAGATCAACCTTCTTCCCTAATCCCTAAATATTCCTCTCCCTTGACACAGACGGTCCTTTTCCCTTTTCTTCCCTAGAATCTCGCTCCCATCATTTCCCTCTGATCCACCACTTTCTCTCCCCGTTCCGTGCTCTTTACGGATTTTGCTTTCACATCACTTTCCATTCATTTTCAGTTCATGTTCGTGTACCAGACAGACGGGTATCGTATTTTCGCCATTCACGCGTTTGATTTCTCTTCTCTGCTTTTAAATTCGCTTTTTCTTTCTTCTGCGTTATCTAGCAATTTTGTGTGGTTTTGGTATACTGAAGATTGACGATTCGTTCAAATTTGTGGTTATTAGAAGACTGTTATTTCTCTCCGAAGATTCTGCTACTTACTTGACTTGGTAGGACCTAGAATCTTTGCTAATTCTTTTAGTTTTTGTGGTTATTTCTGGTTCTTACTTGAATTTCTGTATTCATAATTAACTGTAGTTTTTATACCGTACTCTTCCTGTTCAAATAAATTCGAGTCGTTTTTTTCGAATTGGTGATGATTGATGAATTTATGACGCAAATTCAAACGGCTCTCGAGTGTTCAAATTCTGCTCCTCAGAGATTATGTAGGAGATACATTTATTGTTCTTCGAGTAAAATTGTTTTGTTGTTGTAGATGTCATCTGATTTCAAGTTGGAAATAGTCGGCGAGGAACCCGTTGTAAGCATTAGAAATGGAAACGTTGAGCAGAATGAAGGAGTTGGCACAGTATACAAAATTCTCAGCGGGATTCGACGTCAAGGAAGCAAGTCGATTAGCAATTTTCTAACGAATGCACAGCGCAGGGCCTTGGGTGACAGGTACTCGTGAATAGTCTCTGTCCTGATAAATCAATTATTGCGGTGCTCAACGATGCGGTTGATAGCTGACACAATGTGAATGTTCTAATAACTTTTGGATTTAGATTCCAAATTTGTATGCCATGATACAGATTCAAATTCATCTTGTAATTTCTCCTTCATATATTCTGTGAAACCACTAGCCACAGGCTGGAATGAGAAATTAGAAAGTGTATTTTATGTTGGTATGGAATTGTTGTCAAGTAGCAAACAAATTTTAATCCTACATAGAATAGGACAACAAACTTTGAACAGAACAGTTATTAGGAGCAACTAAATTGCAGTAGTAGAATAATTTTGTGTTTTTTAGAATTTTTGTTAACCCATCACTTCTCTTCATTAGGTTTTTCAGAGGGAATCGAATTGCCAAGAATGGCAGTTTCAGTGGTTTGTTTGATGGAGATGAAACACGTGAACATGGAATAGGAAGGAAAACGGGTCCTCTTTTATCAGGGACTGCATACTGCATTTCTTCTTGCAGCATGATTTTGCTGAATAAAGTTGTTCTCTCCGGTTACAATTTCGATGCAGGAGTATCGTTGATGTTTTATCAAGTATGCCACTCGTTTCTTTCTCATAGGCGTTTAAAAAAAAAGTACAGAGTTTGTCAAATTGAACAGTCACTTGAACCCATGATTTTTTTTTTCTTAATATTGTCAATTTTTACTTTGTAGTTCGTTTCTCTATCGACTTTGTGCTTGACCACATTTACTAGCATATCCAAATTTGATTTCTTCCGGTAATTTTCTGCAGAATTTGATTAGTTCTATAGTCATTGTTCTATTGGGCCTCTGCAGAACAGTTTCAGTCGAAAAGCTTAATTGGAAGCTGATTAGGCTGTGGATTCCTGTCAACTTAATCTTTATCGGTATGCTGGTGTCTGGCATGTACAGGTGCGTTTAGTGTCGAAGATTCGCAGGAACTATTTTGTTTTGTTCTTTCGTACCCATGACAGAAATTTTGGGTTCTTGGTTTCAGTTTGAAATACATAAATATTGCAATGGTGACAATTTTGAAGAATGTGACAAACATAATGACTGCAATTGGAGAACTTTATATTTTCCGGAAACGGCAGAGCCAAAAAGTCTGGACTGCCATGTTCTTAATGGTAAACATACTATTTTACTTCCCAATTTGCATGAAAATATCATACTAAATAGCATTACTTTCTGGGTTAAATAATATGTTTTATCCTAAATTTATTGTACTTAATCAATTCTTAAAATCAATTCTTCTTTTATGCGAGCAGATCATCTCCGCCATCAGTGGTGGTATAACGGATCTTTCATTTGATACATTAGGCTATGGATGGCAGATCACGAACTGTGTTCTTACAGCAAGCTATTCAGTAAGTAGTTTTTAGTTTTTACACCCCATTTTGTGTTTTTCCTTTCCTTAAACAGCTTTAGTAGCTAAGTTTTTACTGAGGACTCTTCTAATTGAGCCGTAAATAACAGAAACCCCATGTTTCTGTACATGCGGATGCTCTGTATTCGTAATAATTCAGTAAGATTTTGCTGTGTGTGACAGCTTACTCTGAGACGTATCATGGACGAAGCAAAGAAGTTAACAAGATCTGGAACTCTTAATGAAGCTTCCATGGTGTTGCTAAATAATTTATTATCTCTGCCATTTGGTGGAGTTTTGATTTTCTTATTTGGTGAATGGGCTTATGTAGTGAATGCGTAAGTAGATTCTTTTTCCTTTTCCATTGCATATTCTCCAAGTTTCTTCAGCTAAACAGTTTTTCTCCCTCCACCTCCGATTTCAACTTATAGGGATGTCATAAAATTGCCAATGTTTTGGGTCGTCGCAACTGCTAGCGGATTACTTGGACTCGCTATTAGTTTCACTTCTATGTGGTTCCTACATCAAACTGGCCCCACCACCTACAGGTACAATTTGATTATCAATTCCCTGGTAGCTAGGAATATAGTGCAAATATTTCTACAAGTTTTTATTTCATGGATCTCATATGGTAGTTAATTGCTCTGGTGAGAGAGTGAGATATTGATGGGTGGGTATGAAAAATACGAATTTTTTTTGGTAGAAAATTTTCCAAATATATAGGGATTCATGAACATGTTCTTTTATACTATTTTGAAGATAATTGAGTGGATAAAAACACTAATTATCTTTCTTGAGGTTAAAGATTCAATTCTCCTCTCAATTTTCTAACAATCGACTTTTGAGATGGTAATTGGTGTTTTAAATTACGGTTTTTAGGTAGGTGAAAGTACTTAGGTCTCGTTTGATAATCATTTGATTTTTTGTTTTTGGTTTTTGAAAATTATGCTTGTTTTCTCCCAATTTCTTTACCATGGTTTTCATCTTTGTCAAGGACACCTTTAAATTCATAGCCTGTTAGAAAAATGTGGAGGACAAGTATGAATGGAGATGATTTTTCATTCAACTAAGCATGCCTTTATATAGGCTTACAAAAGTAACCATAGAATACCAATGGTTCAAACTTTTAAATGTCATAAAATGCTCCCATAACTCACCTAACTCCCAAAACTCAAAAGTCACTATTGGTTACAAGAAACCAAAAGCCAAGTCACAAAAACCAAAAGTCACACTAAATGCCACAAATAAAGTTTAATAATGAAAACTTTTCATTTTCTCAACACCCCCCCTTAAACTTGATTTGTCACACCAAGTAAACTCCTCATTTTGATAAAAGTTTCCAACTTGAGGGGCAAATATCTCATCATAGTCGATGCCATGTCGTTGACTATACCCTTTCACCACTAGTCTCGCCTTGTGTCTTTCAACATCGCCATTGGCCTTTCTCCTTGTCTTGTATAACCACTTCACTCCGATTGGTTTGTGCCCTTTTGGAAGCTTGGTCAACTCCCATGTGTCATTTTTCTCTATCGCTCAAATTTCTTCATCCATTGCATCCTTCCATTTCTTGCTTGCAATGGCTTCTTGGAAACTAATGGGCTCACAATCACCAAAAAGACAATAGAGAGTTATGTCATTTTGATTTTCGGTTACCTCATTAAGTTCCTGTAGACTTCGGGTTCCTCTTGGACCAATTTCATTCTCAGAATCGCTGGATGAACCTTCAGATGACGATCGATCGGTTGAATGTGATGGCACTGGACTAGGCAAAACTTCACTCATTTCATCTATGGTTGGCACATTTTCATCGTCTTCTTCAAAATATGGAAGGAAATCATACTCCTCCTCCTGTATATTCCAATCCCAAGATGCTTGTTCATCAAAAACAACATCACGACTAATAATTACCTTCCCGTTCAAAGGATTGTAAAGGCGATAACCCTTTGAACTTGCATCATAGCCAATGAATATGAGTTTCTCACTTCGATCGTCGAGCTTGGTCCTTTTTTCCTCTGACACATGAGCATATGCAATACTCCCAAATACCTTGAAATGACCAATTCCGGGCTTTCTTCCATTCCAAGCTTCTTGAGGCGTCTTGTCAAGCACACTTTTGGTTGGTGCGCGATTTGTCAAATAGACCGAACAAGCTACGGCCTCCGCCCAAAATTCCCTTGGCATTTTCTTTGTCTTTAGCATGCTTCTTGCCATATTCAAGATTGTCCGATTCTTCCTCTCCACCACGCCATTTTGTTGTGGTGTCCTTGGCACCGTTAACGGACGTCGGATGCCTTTTTCATCACAAAACTGTTTGAACTCATTTGATGTGAATTCACCACCTCGATCAGTTCTCATGGCTTTGATTGTAAGATTGCTTTCATTCTCCACACGTGCCTTAAATCTCTTGAAGATTTCAAATACTTCCGATTTTTCCTTCAAAAAGTACACTCATGTTTTTCTAGAAAAATCATCAATAAACAGAAGGAAATATTTACTTTTACCATGAGACTCCGGTTTGATCATTCCACACACATCAACATGGATGAGTTCTAGAGGCTTCTTGGCTCTTGTCATAGACTCCTTCGGAAAACTACTTCGATGATGTTTGCCAAGTAGGCATCCTTCACACACTTGGTTCGGCTTGTGAATGTGCGGTAAACCCCGCACCATCTGCTTCTTCGACAAGTCTTCTAGACTTCCAAAATTGAGGTGTCCGAACCGTAGATTCCATAACCAGGAGAGATCCTCATAACACGTCTTCAAGCATTTTGGAACATCATTACATATATTCAAAGGAAACATTCGGTTTTTTGTCATGGAAACTTTAGCAATAAGTCTCTCATGATTATCCCTCAAATACAAACAATTGTTTTTCATTTGAACTTCAAAACCTTTCTCTAACAATTGTCCAACACTCAATATATTATTTTTTATACTGGGAATGTAATAAACATTTGTAATATATTGATTTTCTCCATTTTTTAACCGAATGAGAATTTTACCTATTCCTTTGATGGCGGCCAAAGAATTGTCTCCAAAGGCAATATTACCTTTCTCCATCTCGTTCAACTCTGCAAACATCTCGCGTTTTCCACACATGTGGTTTGAGGCTCCGGTGTCAAGATACCACATACTATCTTGACTCTCTTCTTCTCCCTTTGAAACCATAAATAAAGTTCCATTCTCCTCTGCATAATTAGATTGCCCTTGATGGGCTTTGGATGTGCTGGCGGCTGACTGATCCTGATGCTTCCGATCACTTGATTCTGATTGAGATGAGTAACACTCATTTGCATAATGGCCATACTTATTACAATTATAACATTTTACCTGAGATTTATCTCTCCCAGATCTTCCACCGCGTCTTCCACGACCTCGGCCTCCTCTTCCTCTTGAGGAATCACTCGAATTTTGAGAAACATCGGTGTTGGTTTCACCTCTTCCACCACGGCCTCGACCACCACGTCCTCTTCCACGTCCACGACTATTCTCCTCCTTGAGTTTGAGTTGGAGAAGTTGTTCAACGGTCTCTGTTTGCTCCATCCTCCTTTTCTTTTTCTCCTCATAGGCTTGCAATGAGCCTATAAATTGTTCAATCGTCATAATCTCGAGATCCTGTGTCTCCTCGATTGTCGTGGCAATAATCTCAAACTTTGTATTTAGGCTCCGTAGAACCTTTTCCATGACACGAACATCGGCGATTTCTTCACCGTTTCGTCTCAATTGGTTGACGACAGTCATTACTCTTGTGTGATATTCTGCTATCACCTCCGTTTCCTTCATTTGTAAAGATTCAAACTCACCACGTAAAGTTTGCAACCGTACCTTTTTCACACGATCGGCTCCTCTATGAGTTGATTGGAGCTTGTCCCATGCCGCCTTTGACGTCTCGGCATTGGCGATGGTCTCAAACGTGTCTTCGTCCACCGATTGGTACAAGATATAGAGGGCCTTCTTGTCCTTCTTTCTTGTCTCCTTTAACGCATCTCTTTGCGCTTGATCGGCTCCAGCTTCCGCCTCTTGGAAACCATTCTCCACGATCTCCCACACATCTTGTGCTCCTAGTAACGCTTTTATCTTGATGCTCCAATTGTCATAGTTGAGCTTGGAAAGCATCGGTAGTTGAAGCGAACCCATCCCACCGTTGGCCATTTCTCTCAATTTTTTTTGCTACTCGTTCTGATACCACTTTGTTAGAAAAATGTGGAGGACAAGTATGAATGGAGATGATTTTTCATTCAACTAAGCATGCCTTTATATAGGCTTACAAAAGTAACCATAGAATACCAATGGTTCAAACTTTTAAATGTCATAACATGCTCCCATAACTCACCTAACTCCCAAAACTCAAAAGTCACTATTGGTTACACTATTGGTTACACCAAAAGCCAAAAGTCACAAAAACCAAAAGTCACAAAAACCAAAAGTCACACTAAATGCCACAAATAAAGTTTAATAATGAAAACTTTTCATTTTCTCAACATAGCCAAACTCCAAAAACAAAAACAAGTTTTTGAAAACCACTTTTTTTAGTTTTCAAAAATTGACTTGATTTTTGAAAACATGGGATGAAAGTAGATATCGAAACAAAAAAAATTAGAGGTAGAAGTAGTGTTTATAAACTTAATTTTCAAAAACCAAAAACCCAAAACGAAATGATTATGAAATGAAACCTTAATTATTTGAGTTGTGTTTTACAGGCAAACATGATCTAACATTATATTTGTGTTGAAATTTTCTCGTAGAATTATTTATAAAGCGATTTTTTAGTTCACTACGGTAAAAAGCAATGATATAAATTTAGGTGCAAAATATAAGTATGTCGACTTATACAAGCTCTCTTTTACAGCCTTGTAGGTTCCTTGAACAAGATTCCCATATCAATTGCTGGCATTCTTTTGTTCAAAGTTCCACTGAGTCCACCAAACCTCTTCAGTATATTATTTGGTAACAAACACAATTTTTAGACTCTCAAGATTTACAAATATGGTCACTCTTTTCATTATTATTCGCAGAGGCCCATTTGGCTTATTGAGTGATTGCATTTTTATGCAGGTTTATTTGCTGGGGTGTTCTTCGCCAGGGCCAAAATGTCATAACCTTGATGAAATCATCATCATTATTTTTTCCATATCTTCGGAAAAAGGGAGCATTTGGAGAAAGCCAGGCACGTAATTTCCTGTTAATTAAAGTTGATTAGAGTTGCTGAAACTAAGCATGCAAAAAGTTTTTGAGTTTGGAAGTAATTATTATTATTATTATTGCTAAAAAGGACATAAATTTCAGTGAATTGTCTGTATTCTGCCCAAGAATTGTAAATTAAGGTTAAAAGAAAAGTAAAGAAAGGAAACCATTTTTCTATTTGCCTTTTTGGTTTATGTCACTTTATGCGAAAGCATTGATGACTAAAAGCGGTTACCTTTGACCTTTAACCTCTTAATAACTCCATTTCATCCTTGGCACTGCTGAATTAATGGCTTCATAACGAAGCAATATGGCTTAAAGAACCATCACCTTCCAATTTCCACCATGAGATTTGTTTGGCCAAAATTTTGTGCTGAAAAAGAGTTTTTAGGGTTATGATTGTATCAAGATTAGTGATTAATTTCGCAGAATTGTAGCTGTTTTTGGTTGGAAATGAACCATGGTGGATTAAGAAAGTTTTGGCTGTCCAAGGAAAACACAAAATTTAGCTATCTATCTACTTATCTTAACATTCTCTCTTTTTTTTTGACAACACGTGGGGAAGGGGGATCCAAACTACAAATCTTGTGGTTACTGGTACAACTTTATGCCAGTTGAGCTAAGCTCTTATTGGCTCTACTTATCTTAACATTCCGAGATACATTATTCGATAAAGAAAGAATTCACCCAAACGTTTTATCTCGGTCCAAGTCTATTTTGAGAGTGTTTCTTGGTTTGGACGCCGTACATGTTGCTACTCTTTGATCGATTATTGTACCGATCACAAACATCTTATATCAATTGGTCATAACATGTTATATGTTCTTAAATTTATTTTCTTTTATTTAAAAAAAAATATTTTCTTTTAACGAGTTAATATTAATTTTCTCAATAGGCGTAGACCTAACACCGGAAAATAAGACCTTGAGAATTCCAACTTAAAAAAATAAAAAAATAAAGCAAGCTAACAAGTCAACCAGATTACTTTTAAAACACAAATCTTGAAGAACGAGGAGAGTTCAAACCTTCAACGAAATCAATCCTCAAAGTTTTCAATTAGAAGTTCAAACTAAAAGTTAGCATTTTTTTTCCTATTCTTTCAATTCTTCAACCGAAGAATAACAATGGAAAGACAGCATTTCAATCAAATCCATTTCCCTCTTCCCTTCTTGAGAATTCTCCCATCGGCCGTCGCCGACTGCCGCTTGCAGCTCCGCCATGTCAATCATGTTCTGAAGCTCATCAACACCGCCGTCGGAGTTCGTCGACCCGTTCAAAAGATACGACAAATACATGTCGGAATACACGTGGCTACTCGTCGCCGTGTTGCTTCGATCGCCTTCTTCGTCTCCAGTTTTCAACTTCTTCGCTTTCGGTTCGGAGTCGACAGAGACAAACTCCGCCGTAGATTGATTATGGACGACGGTCATCGTGCGGTCGTCGGCAGGAGGCATGGGGTTGCTGGAGTTGGAGAAGAAGTTTTGCATGAAGAGAAGCTCGTCGTCGTACGTCGGCGACGAGATGATTGCGGGCGAGAGGTTGGAGGTGGAGTCGGAGGATTCGGAGAAGAAGTGGTTGAAATGGGAGGAAGGGTCGTCGGAGACAACGGAAGCGACGGTGGAGGTGGCGGTGGCAGTGGTGGCGAGGGCGGCCGGGTTGTGTTTGCTTTTGATGTAGTCTTGGAGAATAGAAGAGTGAGGTTTGCCGTTTTGGGAGTTGGGGCGTTTGTTCTTTCTCCTTGAATTCTGCCTTCTTTTTGTGGCATTCCAATGGTTTTTTATGGCGTTTTCTGTTCTTCCGGGAATGCTTTTTGCTATCTCAGCCCATCGATTACCAACCCTTGCATGAGCTTCCACTAATATCCTCTCTTCCTCTTCACTCCAACTCTCTTTCTAAGATACGAGAAAATTATTCAATGTAACCGTCACAATTACAGTTGAAACGCTCCTATAATCGTTATAAACATGACTCGATTAACTCTATCTCGTAACCATAACAAGATGTATTGTTCGAACTGCCATAACTAAACAGTGAATGTATAAATAGTGTCATGTGTATGCATGAAACAGTTATACAAATATGAGAAAACAAAAATGCGTGTCGACGTTATGTTTATAGGTTAAAGCTCTCGTGCGATCCTTAGAAATGAACTCAAATTGACATTTTTGTAATGCATACATGATCCCGATTCAACACGAAATAAAAATAGTGTCATGCAAACGTACATTAAATCGTAATACGAGACAACTACAAATATTGAGAGGAAATTTCAATTCAAATTATGACCTAAAAGTGGCACATTGAGCTAATTTTGATGCTTCCTGATTCACTCAAAATCAAAATTTCATGCACGGTGTTTTACAAATAGATTCGATTTTGTAAAGGTTTTCACTCTAATTAATTAAGATCTAACTAAAAATCTTACGAACCAAAGCAAATTAGATATGATGATCTAAAAATTATGTCAATAAATAAACAAAAAAAATTAATTTATTTAGAGAGAGAGAGGAAAAAAAAAAGGAAAAAACCTTGATATCAGGACGCAAATGATTGTGCCATCTCTCACGGCATTGTTTTCCAGCTCTGCCTTCTAATTTCTCAGCTATTTGTGCCCATTTTCTCACTCCATGTTGCTTCACTAACCTTATTAATTTCCTTCATTTTTACAAATCCCAAAAAAAAAAAATTATCTCCCATAATAATAATAATAATAATAATAATATAAAAAACCCATTGATAATCATATCAATATTTTGATGAAAAACAACTCCATCAACTCGAATAAAAAGAACGACTCCATATCGGTATATAGAGATCTCATTGCATACCCCATTAAAATGAGAACTAAGAAAATGGTGGTGATATGCTGGCAATTTTCAAACTTTTTTATATCTCCTAGTTTTCGATATGTAGGGAGATTGATCTTATACATCGGTATGTAGCTAAGTATTTTCCAACTAGAAATCTTTCGATCTATATCACCTTTCCACAACCCTAAAATTTGCATTTTTTTTTTTTTTATAGTTGTTAAAGATTAAACCTTGAACGAAAAGGGTCTCGATCAATATCATTACAAAGAGATAATATAATGAACAACTTTATAAATATATCATTGAAAAAACCTAATAGTTATATAAATTAAAAATGTTTTTTTTTTTTTTTTTTTTTTAATTTTTGGATAAATTTCATTACCTGTCTTCTTCTTCAGTCCACTGTCCTTTGATCAAAATTGCAGAAGAACCCTTTTTGAATTTCTTCACTTTGGAACAAATTTTCACTTCATTATTTGATCTGATCATAAGCTCCTTCGTCAAACCCACTTCACAATTTCCTTCATTCTTATTTCTTCTCCATCCATACATTATTTCTTCATCTTCTTCCATTTCCATTTCCAATTCTTCCTCCACGCGCCGCCGTCTCTCCATTTCAAACCACTCGCCGCCGCCACCGCCGCAGCTTTCCGGGGAGAACCCTCCGATCAGCCCATTCTCGAATGAATTTCCGCCGTGGCTGTTGACGTTGCTGTGCCCGCAGAGAAACCGGTCTATGGCGGCCAGCGGCGGCCCCGACGGCGGCGCGTTGCATTGCATGTTTCTCTCTCCTCGGATTTTTTTTCCTTCGCCTGAGAAATGTTTAGAGAGAGAGAGAGGAAAATAGTGAGAAAATGAAGAAGAGAGTGAAGAGGTTTTTGTTGTGAGGCATGCAGCTTTACAGCCGTTGATCTTGGGGACGATCGAACGGCTGAGATTGAAAGTTGGTGTAACTCCTGAGCTTCCTTAAAAAAAAAAAAAGAAAAAAAGAGTTATGTGAGAGGGATTAGTGGGCTGGTTATAATTATAACCCATTAATTAATTTTAATTTAATTTTCCAATTATTTGTCCTAATTTAGCTTTTATAAAATTGTGTTCTTATATTTTTTTTTTTTTTTGCCGCTATGAATTGGAGATGGATTTGGCGCTAATTTTGTGGTGAAATGACTGTTTTGCCCTGATGTGGACGTGGGATGAATGGGAGGGCAGGGGTAATTTGGGGATTTGGGTTTTTGTCAATCTGAAATTTGAGGTAATTACTCTTGGAAAATTGGAGGAAAAAAAGAGGGGAAATAATTGGGGGGGGGGGGGGGGGTTTGAGTTATTGAAGAAATTAATTATATATTTAATAAAGGGAGGAATTTTTGGAGAATTTGAAGGTAATGGATTTATTAATTTTGTTCAATTTTGCAACTAAATGCCCCTCCCACTACCATATTCTTCTTTAGCTAAGTGTGTGTATAGAATTTTCAAGCAAGAATTTTTTGAAAAAATGAAAATGTTGTAAACTTAATTTTTCTTAGTTATATTACAAATATAAAAGTTGAAATTATAAGGTCATTTTTTAAAAAAAGGAATAACTTACCGAAAATGTCAATTGAGTTAAAGGTGAAACCTTATAAGTGCGTTTTTCTCTTTATCTTGTAGACATGAAAAGAAAACTGAACATTTGAGCTACTCAACTGATCATAGAATTTGAGTTTGGTTGAAAATTAATTTTGGTTCATTTTTTCTAACCTTGGTTGGGTTAGTTTGGTTCTTGGATCCATTGGATTGAATCGAGTTGACCTAACCCAAAACATCACTTCCACTTCAAACTCGTATCTAATTCCAATTGATCAAAACAATTTTAAACCAAAATCCAAAATCCTGTGAGTTGAGTTAGTTGTTTGAAATTTTTGGATAACCAATGTTCCTTGGTTACATGTATATTCGAGGTTTGTAGCTCTACTTAACAACCATGAGGTATAAATTTTGATTGGAACCTAATGAAACGAGACCAACTCAACCTAATTTGTGTGGATTGGTTTAATTTGGTTTGAGTTTATAACTTAGTTTTTTGAGTTATAGGAATTTACAATTCACACAATTGAGTTGAATCTACAAGCTAAAGTGAGTATAGCTTAGCGGTAATTGATATGTACTATCGACCAAGAGGTTAGAGATTCGAACTCCGACCCCCAACTGTTGTTAAACTAAAAAAAAAAAAAAAGAAAAGAAAAGAAAAAGAAATAAAGATTTAAGTCTAAAATATCACAAAACTCTTGATAAAATATTCACAAGCTATGCTATGATTTTTAAAATTATATTATAATGAAATTACAAATGAAGCATATATATTCATGATATCTGCATAATTATTTGAATCTTATTACATTGATTGATAACTATGTTATTTGATTCTCTTAAAAAAAAAAAAAAAAAAAAAACTATGTTATTTGATTGGAATCTAACAATTATCTAAAACTATCTAAAGTTACTAATTGAATGGAATTTAATAATTATTAAAAAGCTGTTATATCTCTTAAACCTATTAGAGAATTTTTCTTGTTTCTTAAATTATGAAAAATAATTTTGAGGGATATCCTTAGAAATGGCCAAAAATTACAGGGTATTTCTGAAAAATGGCCAAACTGGATTTTTTAATGAAAAATGGCCAAACCAGTTTTCTAACCTATTTTCGTGGGATTGGAACTTCCATTTTTACCCTTGAGTCATTCCCCACGTCTCCTATATTTGTGCAGCCTTAAAAAAAAAAAAAAATGAAAATCTGTAACCTCCAATTCCATGAATCATGGAATGATAGTTACAGAATTAATCCTCTTTGTCTTCCCAAAATATACATTTTTTGGCTTTGGTTTTTCAGAATTTACAACATCAATTCTCAATTGTCCTATTTGTAAGGAAAAAATAGTTTATATCTATATAAACCAAAAAGTTAGAAGAGAATCGAAGCATGCATACCCTGGAATGTCGACACAACCTCTTCGAGCTTCTGAATGTTCCCTCGAATGTCTGTGTAAATCAGTGTAAATCTGTCGAGTGTCTGTGTAAATACAGTGTAAATCTGTCGAGTGTATGTGTAAATACAGTGTAAATCTGTCAAGGGGTTTGAATGTCTGTGTAAATACAGTGTAAATTTGTCGAGGGGTTTGAGAATCGGGTTGAGGGTTTTGGTTTCGAGACGAAGATTGATGGAGAATCAATTGAAGAAGAAGGATCGAAGAAGAAGAATGATGGGGTTTGCTAGAAGGAACGAGGAATGTTGAAGAAGAATCAGTTTTGGTCTCTCCCGAAGGAACGAAGAATCGAGAAGCTGAAAGGGTTTCTTTCGAAGAACGGTACGGTTTCTCTTTTCTTTTTTGATTTTTTGAAATGAGGGTTTCAAAGAGAGAATATGAAGAGTTTTCGGTCAATTGCTTTTATTTTCTCATTTACAGTGATATTAATGGGATTGGTGAGCCTTTTTATTTTCTCTTTTTGAAATTGGATCCGTAAATTGCTTTTGAAATTGTTCCAGATTATACTTTATTTTTGATATGATGTTTTAGGTGCTGTTATCACTAGCATTTTATTCTTGAGCTGATGTTTTAGATGCATGAAGTTGTTCTTCATTTTTTATTTAATCCTAGTTGCAACATGTAAGTTATTAGTTAGTTCTTGATTTTTGATTGAATCCAATATACTGTGGTTAAATTTTGAGTTCTCCTGTTTTTTCTCTCTTATTTGAATTTAAAATTCTTGTTTTAAATTTATTCTCTCTTATTTGAATTTAAAATTCTTGTTTTAAATTTATTCTCTCTTATTTGAACTTAAATTTCTTGTTTTAAATTTAAGTTACCAGATTTATTTGTTTAATTTGAAATTCTGTTATTGATTTGGTTGTTGAAGAATCCTAGATTTTCTCCCTGATTGATTTGGTTGTTGAAGAATCCTAGATTTTCTCCCTTGTATTTTTGGTTTTATTTGAAATTCTGTTATTGATTTGGTTGTTGAATTAATCAATAAGAATCCTAGATTTTCAGTTTACAGTGTGAATTTAAATTTCTTGTTTTAAATTTAAGTTACCAGATTTATTTGTTTAATTTGAAATTCTGTTATTGATTTGGTTGTTAGAATTAATCGGTAAGAATCCTAGATTTTCTCCCTGGTTTATAGTGTATTTTTGGTTTAATTTATTTATGAATTAAGATTTTGGTTGGGGTATTTTCGTCCACTTTGTTGCCAAAAGAATTTACTAAAATTAGCTTTTGGCCATTTCTCAGAATGAAAACACGAATGACCATTTTTCAAAACAGCTATTTTAAAATGGCCATTTATCTGGTTGTCCCTAATTTTTATGTTTGAAAATTTTCTTATCCTCCTTAAAAATTTTCCCCATTTCTACAATAACGTTGAATGTGGGCCTTTTCAGCTCCATGAAGCTGGGTAAGGCCCAAATTAAAGTTAACAAAGCCCAGCCCATAATGAAAGCTAAACCACTACCAATGTGGTTAATGGGCTCAAATCCTCTAGTTCGTTTTTTTTTTTTTTTTTTTTTTTTTTTTGAAAAATCCTCTAGTTCGCTTATAAACAAACAAATGAAAATTTTATACTAATATAGGCCCCGTTTGATAGCCATTTGGTTTCTGGAAATTATGCTCGTTTCCTTCCAATTTCCTTACATGGTTTTCATCTTTGTTAAGAACACATTTGAATTCCTAGCCAAATTTTAAAAACAAAAACAAGTTTTTAAAAACTACTTTTTTAAATTTTCAAAATTTGACTTGGTTTTTGAAAACAAGGGAAAGATGTAGACAACAAAACAAAGTAACTTGTGAGTAAAAGTAGTGTTTGTAGGTTTAATTTTCAAAAACCAAAAACCAAAAACGAAATGGTTATCAAACGGGGCCATAGTTTTTAGTTTTCACGATTCAAATTTAGTTTCTATTTGGTGGTTGAGGTTTTTAAAATAACTCTTTTGGTTCTTGAAATTTAAATTTAGTTTTGATTGGTCCTTGAGATTTCGAAAGTGATAGTTTGATTTCAATATTTGAATTTGATTTCTAATTTTGTCGGTTAAATTTGAAATTGATTTCTAATTGTTCTCTAAGTATAAATTTCAATTCATTTAAAAAGTACATATCATCTAAGTCTAGTAACGATTAATTACTATATGATCATTCTGTTAGGTCGATTAACATCAACTCTACTGGAGATTCTTTAGAAACCAATTTCAAACTTCAAGCACTAGTTAAAATTCAAACTTTGAAAACCTGACATGTCACTTTTAAAATCTCAAGGACCAAATAGAAACTAAATTCATCTCAATAATAAAAAATGTAGTTTTGAAAACCCAGGACTCAAAAAAAAAAAAAGAAAAAAAAAAACTGAATTCAAATTCTAGGGACGAAAAGCGTATTTTAATAATTGATATTATGTTACTAAAATTTGGGATGACAAAAAGAAAACATCAAAGTTAATCATGAATATTAGATTGCATAGGCGAATTCAAAGACTAAACTCATGGTTGAGAGCACTCTTTGAATAGGCTACCCCATTGACCTTTTCCCATTGGCTCATTAACATATGACTTATGGACCATCACATGATACATTCTTATTTGGCTTATATACAATTTTTTTTTTTCTTTTACACCTTGGTCTAACATGTAACATCACACCTTTGCATTAGATGTGATGGATCAGAGTGCTCATCGAGGGTCTAAGGGAACTTATCGCTAGAGCGGAGTTCAGAGGTGAAGGGTTCATGCAACTGTTGGTGGTCGAATCTGATTCCGTCGAGATCGTGAATCTCCTTAACCATAATTCTGAAGACCAGTCGGAAGTCTCATTGCTAATTGAGGATGTGATAGACCTGACGCCACACGCTGCTAGAGTCATCTCGTTTTTCAAGTGCC
The DNA here is from genome assembly GCA_017139565.1 of Luffa aegyptiaca. Taxonomy (NCBI): domain Eukaryota; kingdom Viridiplantae; phylum Streptophyta; class Magnoliopsida; order Cucurbitales; family Cucurbitaceae; genus Luffa; species Luffa aegyptiaca. The sequence continues at coordinate 1,128,876 of CM029404.1, read as the reverse complement.
ATAGAGCGTGTAATTTTTGGGCGCACAATCTTGCGCTCAAATCCTCGGTGAGGAGATTTTGTTTTTTGTTTTTTTGTTGTAAATCCGTCTTTTCAAGACTTGAGAATGGAAGATTTGAAGAGGGATGATAGGATCCGTGGTTGGTACTATGCAATACATTTGTCTGCATCCTTTTAGTTGACTATGAAAATACTTTTCTCTTCTTAAGGTGGACCACAAAATTTTATAATCTACAAAGACTATATATTAATAAGAAAATTAAGTCAGTCAATATATATTGATTATTCTCTTGAGTTAAAACAACATTTTTTTTTTCTTAAATAGTTCTTTAAAGAAAGTCGTTTCCTCTATCTCGCAATTACAAATAATAAAAGTCTTGTTTAATAATCTTTTTTATTTTTATTTTTTAATTTTAAAAATCTAGTTTCTTAATTTACAATTTCTTTGTTGTCTTTTACCTTTTTAAATTCTTAGTCAAATTTTAAAAATAAAATGTATACAATAATTTCCTTTGCTTTGTAGTATATTCTCAAAGACATTTCCAAAATCTAGTAAACATTAATTTTAAAAAAAGAAAGGGTTAAAAACCACCAGTTTTTTCGCTTTTGATATTTGACTAATACTAGTCTCATACAAATACAAAAGTATTTTAAAGTGTTTTCTACAATTGAAAAATCTATTTTAAAGTTGATATTTCATTAAAGAAAGAAGTCATTCTCAAATTCTTCTAAAAAAAAAAAAAGTCATTCTCAAACAAAATTTTGGTTTTCTATTTTTTTTTTTTTTTTTAATGAATCACTAGTCGTCTAACATATTTTGTCTTTCTTTAAAAAAAAAAAAACATAAAATCTAAAAGAAAATTATATTAGGTAAAAATTTTCTTTTTAATCATTGAGTTTCCTTCAAAAGTTCCACTTTAACTTTGAGGTTTGAGAAATAAGTTTAAAAGGTTTCTAATATCATTTTTCTGTTACCTATGTAATGGTGCACCGACATTAAGTGAGGAGATCAGAGCTAATGAAAGTAGGTTGAGTTGATGGTGATGAGAAGGAGAAGGAAGACGGGACAATAAGAAGGAGATAGAGATTCGAATTTCGAACTTCTGACTTCTTGGTCGAAGTTAAATGTCAATTACATGACAACATTTTTCTACATATGTGTGTTTATATATACATACATACATTTGGAGGTGAGAGATTTGAATCTCTAACCTTTTACTTAAGGGTACGTGTCAATTACCGCTAAACTATGCTCGTTTTGACAAAACTTTTCTATATTCTTATAATATAGAAGTATCAAAGTAGTTTTTTGAAAATGATTTGTTCATAAATTGATTTATTAAAAGTAATTCTCATATAACCATTTTAATATTTAGTTTTACACTTTTCATATTATCAAACAGTTTTAGAATAATTAAAAATGATTTTAATCATTTCAAAATCAATTCCTATCCTACTAAAAGTACTTTTAGAATAAGTGTTTTTCTCGAAAGTACTTTTTTCCAACTTCCACCAAATTATGTCCAAGACTTGAATGAACTCAACCCAATCCAACACGAACACAAAAGTCAATGGAATTGGATCTCCACACCTAAAACCACAAGAAAGTAACAAAATTTTGGGATCCAAGAAGACAAAAGCATTGAATTCGATTCATATTTGAATGCATTTCCGTTGAAGACCAATTTGTTAAAGGCACATCTCGTGGGCTGCCATGCCCTCAAAATGTCATTCAGTAAATGAAAGAAAAAAGCACTTTTTTAAAAAACACAAAGAAGAAGCACTTTTTTAAGAACCACTGCGGCAAAAATGGCAGAAACTTTCAGTGCATCGGATTTGGCCAAAATCTCCACCGTTGGATTTGGGTCCGATCAGATGACAGATCACCGTTGGATTGGATTTCCCGATCTGCCTTTTTAACTTAGAAGAGAAAGACAAAGTGAACTTGCTCTGTTCTGCACAATGCCCACCATCCGTTCGATCAAATGTTTTTTTTTTTTTTTAAAAAATATATTTTATTTTATAATTTTAATTTTATTATTTTTTAAAGTCTATCTATGCCGTGTTTCAGTTTCTTTCTTTTCTTTTGCCATTTGGACATTGAATCCACATTTTCTATTTCATCGAATTGGACTTTAAACTGCAATATAGCTCAACGGAAGATTTTACTAAAGAACAAAAGGGCCTGTAGTTCGAATCCTCTACCCTAATGTTATATATAAAAAAAAAAAAAAATTAAATTACATGTGTTAGTCTCTAAACTTGTAGGATTGTATCAATTAAGTCTCTGAACTTTAAAAGTATCAAATAAGTCCTTAAACTTTCACTTTTGTGCTTGATAGGTCCCTCAACTTTTAATTTTGTGTCTAGCAAGTCTACCTATTCAACATTTTTTAAAATTCACAAGCCTACTAGGTACAAAAATTGAAAGTTTAGAGTCTTAATAGACATAAAATTCAGTTTTATATATAATAGATTGGTTAATTTTAAAAAATATCAAATATATTAGTGACCTATTTGACACAAAATTGAAAGTTCAGAGACCTATTAGACATTTTTAAAGTTCAGAGACCTATTAGAAATAAAATTGAACGTTCAGAAACCTTATTGATACAACTCTGAAAGTTTAAGGGCCAAACTTGTAATAAAATTAAAAAAAAAATTAACTTAGATAAGTGTTGTAAAATTTATTGAGTCTCAAATAAAATTAACCTTAATTAAGGTATGAGATTGATAATCGATGAGTCACTCAAAGTTTACAAATTTTTAGTGACTTTTTTCTTTTGCTTTTTTTTTTTAGGAATGTTTCTAAAATTGTATACAAATTTAAGAAATAACAAAAGCTAGTTTGATGTTTGTTTTCTTGTTTTTTTTTTTTTTTCCTTCCCTTACCATTTTTAAAAGACGTTATTTTACTATTTTTTTTTAATCTATGAAATAAGTAATAAGTATTTAGAAATAAAAAATAGCATAATATTGTTAAAGGTTTAAATCGATTTTTTCTTGAATTTTCAAATTTGTTTCTTAAACTTTCAAGCATGTTTTAATTTAGCATTTTAATTTTCAAAATGTTTATTTTAGTCCCTAAACTTTTAAAAGATAACCATTTTGACTTTTGCTATGTTACTTTTCTACCTTAAATATGTTTTTAATTACTTTTATTTTTGCTTTTGGAATTTGGCTTGGAATTCAAATGGATCCTTAACAAAGATAAAAATCATTGTAGAGAATTTGAAAGAAAACAAACATAATTTTTAAAAACCAAAAATCAAATAGTTATAAACGAGACCTGAACATTTGGTAATGAAGTTCATATAGACTACGTAAATTATTGATCATTGAAATGTCCTTGTGTTCCTACTTCCTATCTAATTTTCTTTCCCTTTTCTGTTTGGACTTTGCATCTTGGCCTCACCAATAATTGAAATTCATAAATGACTAGTATTTCCATTTTTTTTTAATCAAAATTTAAAAATATTGACCTTTTTTTCCCTTAGTGTTATTTTAACCAATTCTAGGTTGATATACCACTTAATCAATTAAATTAAATATATTTTATTAGATTTTTTTTAGAAAAATAAAATTGATTGAACCATCGACATTTGAAATGATAATTGATGTCTTATCCACTACGCTATCTTAGATTAGTGAGAGTAGAAATTTCAACCTATGACTCAATGAATTCATAAGGTTATACATACCTGATGATTTGAACTTATGTTCAGATTAGCTTCATGAGTACTTGTTTTGAAAGTTTAAACCACATATCGACTAGCATATAATTAGATTTCAATTGGATCGTTTTTGTAAGTAAGATTGAGTTATTCATTGTTTTAAAAAGTAAATTTTGCAACCTACCCTACTTTAATTTCATATGTTTTCTTTGGTTTTTTATACCAAAGTAATGAATAATTGAAATGTTGGATATGTATGACAAATAAAGTGAGATGATAATAGAGGGAAATCATGAAACCATGGCACTTGGCTCAAATTCTAAAACTTTTGGAATAGTACTATTCATATATAGGTGACAAAGTACTTCTCAAGAAGTTTTTTTTTTTTTTTTTCTTTTTTTTTGGAAGTACTTCTAAAGAAGTTGAACCAAATGGCACATGAGTTCTAGAGAAAATAAAAATGTGAAATTAATATTTTATTTCCTTTTTTTTTTTTTTTTTTGCCAAATATTACTATTTAAATTTGATTTTTTCATAAATAAGTTTATAATAAATAGCCAATATCTTTAATTTTCGATTGGCTATAGCAACAAAAATTTTATGAAATAGTTTTTTAAATTAATTATAATGTCATTTTCAAAAAGGGGTGGTGGCGCAGTTGGCTAGCGCGTAGGTCTCATAGCTTCGAGTTATCCTGAGGTCGAGAGTTCGAGCCTCTCTCACCCCATAATTAAGTATTTTTGAACTTTTAAAGTTTTATCTATTTTAGCCCAAACATGAGATTTTAGTTTTACTTAACATAATCCTTTTGAATCTATTTCTTAAAACTTTTCTTTCTGTTTGTTTTTTAAAAGATTTTATGTAAAATTACAACTTAAATTTCTATGGGGTCGGGCTAAACATCATAAATCATCTCGAAATCTTTTGTTACCTATGTCAAAATCAATATTATTTTCTTATTATTTACTAAAACTCTAATACAGCCAGCCAAATAGGAAACATTAGCTTTTTGTCACGTTCATAGAAAGTAAGCCACATATTCAATATTATAGTAATGAAAATGACAATTTGTAAGATTTGACCAAACTGTAAGGACCAAATTGAAGCTCCTAAAATTCCAAAGACCCAATTGAAATTAAGTTCATACCATAAGGCCTAAAGTGATCAACCAACATCTTTTTTAAGGTAGATTGCAAATTAAAGGCGATTATTTGTAAACTAACAAATATAGTTTTTATGCAAAAAAAATAAAAAAAAATAAAAAAAATTATAGCTTTAATTTTTTTTTTAACAACATAACAATCAAATTAAGTGAAATACTTTTTTTTAGTTCAACATTTGTGAGGATGAAGGTGGAACATTCAACCTTAAAGAAAGTAATAATTAATTTGTCCTTGAACCATCTTTAAATTGGCTAATTTTTCTTCTAATTTATCTAATGATGCAAAAAACAACATGTTTCTGTTAAACTAAGGATGTGTTTCGTTTAACTTTTCAAATGTTTAATTTTGAAAAAAAAAAAATCTACTGTTTGACAACAACTAAAAATGACTTATTAAAAATGAGATTGAGAAATAAACCATTTCGAGAGAAACACTTGAAAAAAACTGTTTTGAAAAGAGTCTTTTAAGTACATAATAATTTGTGTATAAAAACACTTACAGAAAATATAATCAAACATATGATCGTTTAAATTCTAAACAATTTTTATAAAATGTTGTTTTTCTTAAAACTCGTATGTTTCTATTTATATGGTACTCATTTGGTGGTAGGAATATTGTTTCAATTTCGACCTCAAAAAAATTTAGATTCCAATGTTTTATTTCATGCACGTTTTAATATTATTTTTAATTTTTTTATTTTTTTTTATTTTAGATTCTTGGGTATCAAAAGATGCTAAGGCATCTTCCAATCTGTGGGTATTCTTCACTTTCCACAAACTTTACAAATATTTGACTAATAATTATTCTGTCTATGCTTTAACTTACAAGTTACAAATCAATTTGTTTATTAAGAATTTTATCTTTTATAAATTGTATCTCAATATTACACCTCAATTCATTAAAATAAAATATCGTTTTATTGGCTTCATTCACCGTATTTTATAAATAATTTGTCACGTTTAATAAACTTTTAGGTTAAAAATCACTTTTGGTTCCTGAACTTTCATGAAAGTAATAATTTAGTCCTTGAACTTTGAATTGTAATGATTTAGTCCTTGTATTTCAATTTTGTAACAATTTAATCCCTGAACTTTAATAAGTAACAATTTAGTTCCTGTACTTTCAAATTTGTAACGATTTAGTCCCTATCGTGAAAAACTAATGTAAAGATTTAATAAAATTTCTTTCGTAGATAGATTAATCAACTAATTTGGGACCCAATATGTTTATAAGCTACAAAGTTCAATCATTAAATAATAAAAATCGACATTTCATTTTGATGATTTTTTTTTTTTTGCGACAAGGATTAAGTTGTTACAAATTTGAAAATATAGGGACTAAATTGTTACAAATTTGAAAGTATAGGAACTAAATTGTTACTTATTAAAGTTTAGAGACTAAATTGTTACAAAATTGAAAGTACAGTGACTAAATCGTTAAAAATCAAAGTTCAAGGACCAAATTGTTACTTTCATGAAAGTTTAGGGACCAAAACTGATTTTTAACCAAAACTTTTATCAAAGCATAAGAACAATTATATAACTTTTAAGAGAATATGTACTTGACTGAAAGAGAGAATATGTACTAATTTTTCTTTTTTCTTTTTTTTTTTTCTTTTTTTTTTTTTTATAAAAAAGAATAAAGGCCAAATTTAGAGTACAATGTTTTATTTCAGTCATGTTTTCAGATTCTTGGGCATTCAAAGATGCCGAGGCATCTTCTAATTTATGGATATTCTTCAATTTCGATGAAATTTACAATTATTTGACTAATTTATTCAGTGTTTATTATTTAAATTCTATTTTAATCCCTCGATTTAGTTTTTAACTATTTTGGTCCGGTTTGCAATAACACAAATTCTATATATAATAAGAATTTTTTCTTTATATATAAAGGTATGACAACATTTTTAAAATTAAAATTTTATTAAGAGCTAAAATTGTGATTTAAAATGAGGGAGAGAGAAAAAAACAACAAAAACGGAGGGATTTTTTTTTATTAATATTATATTTTTTAAAATTTATTAGGACAATAAGTTTAATCTTAAACTTTTTTTTAAGACTAGTTTAATCTTAAACTTATTATTATAATACTGTAGTTCTAAATCCACATTGGTGTGTGTTGTCTCTGTAGGCCATTTCGTTGCACAAAATAATTTAAGAGAACCTTTCTTTGATGCATTGGTTACTTGGTTTCTCTAATCGTCCCTTGTTCGAACCTTAGTAAATGTATATAATGATATTTTTTCCTTTTTTTTTTTTCTCCCATACGTTTTCTTCTCTCTTTTTTTCTTTGTTCTCCAATGATTTTTTTCATTTTCTTTTTTGTTTAATTAAAAAAACGTAATTTAAGAAAAAATCATTTGATGTAAAGACGATCTACCCCGAATAAATTCATAATTCAAATCTTGAAAACTACAATAATGTAGCAATAAGTATGAGGATGAACTTATTTTCATAAGTATAAAAAATATATAATATTAATAATTAAAAAAAAAATCCCAAAAGGAAGGAGTGAAACCAAAATATGATTGAATGAAACTAAATTATTTCAAACGTTGTCATTTTAATAACTCGAGAATAAAATTATTTCAAATAGTTTTTTTTAAAAAAAAATCAAGGAGAATATTGAAAAATCATTTAACATCATTTTCAAAGTTTCCTAAGAAGTACAAATTACTATACCAAACAAATAATATTCAGAGTTCTTCAGACCCGTGCTTGCTTTACCAATCTCACACCTCAAATCTCCAAATTTCCTCTACAATTTTATTTCTTTTTTATTTAAAAAAAAAAAAAGTTATCTATCAACAAAGACCAAAAACCAAAAAAAAAAAAAAAAAGGAAAATTAAATATACATTGTGACATAACATAGCCACGTGAAGATGCTACAAACCAATAAACTCAATATTCTACTCTTTCAATGCCGACCGCCCAATCCACCGCCCATCCTCGCCGTTCTCCCGGCCACCCCCGCAGCCGCCGCCGCCGGAGACTGATTGGTTTTGGGAATTATATTAGAGAAGGATTTTCCTCAGGCTTCTGGGGCGTCGAGGGGGAAACACGTGTCGTCGCCGCCGGTGTTCCATAGAAAATGGGCGTAGTTAGCGGCGTAGTACGAGTTGCCGGGATCGGCGGAAATGGCCTCCAAGAAAGTCTCCTCCGCCGCCCACAAATCGTTCCTCACCCGCCACAAGAAGGCGGCGTATTTGTCGAACGCCTCCGCCTCCGGCGGTTCCACCGCCACTGCCCGCTTGAAGTACTCCTCCGCCCTGCAAATTAAAAACTCAAATTCAACACGACTATATTGTATCTTTCATGTAAATTCCATTCCAAGAACATTGATTCATAAATATCTCTCAAAATGAATAAAAATCAAGTCAACTTGCAAGCTCTAGTGGACCACGGGTTGTCGTAAACGACGAGAGAGGTCGATTTTTTCTTTTCTTTTTTGTGAAGGGAAGCGCGTGCACTCACGAGCAAAAGATCGTGACAAGTGCAAGCGATTTTCGTTCTCTAGAACTTGAACCAGCGCCACATAAGTTGCAATCGGAAAGGTTTTCATGAAAACGATGATTTGGAAATTTCGTTTTGAAGATTCTTATTAGGATTAAACTGTAGGGATTTTGTGTGAAAGTCAAATTTCTTATGACATAGTAAATTTCTTTTGGTGAAAAATGGAAACGCAGATCAGAAAAGGAAAGTGATGATTGAAACTAAAATGCAAGGAGGGAGAGAAAATGGACCTGTCATAATCATGGGCGACGAGGTACAGAAACTGGGCGTAGTTCGTAAGGAGGAGCGGATTGTTCGGTTCTTGAAGAAGGCTGGTTTGATAAAGAAGCTCTGTTCTTAAATACTCTGTGTAATCGTCTGATTCGATGTTCGCCGTTACTGGCGAGATCAGATTCTGCAACGCGTCGTGATCCAGAACTTCGTCTCGCCATTGCCGCATCTTCGAAGCTTCTTCCACTACCGAATTCCATAAACCGGCCTCCTCCTCTTCTCTGTTTGAAACCGACTCTGCCTCCTTCGTCGTTCCAAATGAAGAGACCTGGGAGGCGTTATCGGGGAGGATCGTTCCGTACTGATCGGACTCGTTGAACTGTCCGTCATCCTCGACTCCGCCGGCGATAGGCCGTACTTTTCCTCCACCGCCATTGTTTCCGCCGATCGATGTTGTTTTCCCGCTTGATGACGACACAGAGAATGTTTTCATGGTGGATGAATCGAACTTGTAGTAGTGTTGGTCGTGTGATTCGACGACGGAAACCACGGCGGCAGGCGGTGGTGAAGTGGAAGCAAAAGCGGGGTTGTTCCCCATGGAGTAGACAGTGAAATTGGCCAACAGGATCATAACGGAGACCATTAATGTTGGAGTGTGAGAGAAAACTTGCTGAAATAGCCAAACGAACGAAGCGTGTGTCTCTTTCTGGACACGAACAAGAATGCTCTGTAGATCTTCGAAGTAAAGAATCTCACGCAGCCGCAGAGTGTAGCTGTGAAGTTCGCGAATCATGAACACAACAGAGGAGAAGGCCTTTTTGACGGCGCAATGAGAAGATTCCCCCGATTCTCTAATATCCTCTTGCCATTGTAACTTCTTCTTTATCATTCTAAGCGAAACCGGAAGATCAAAGCTATTCGCCCTGCGCTCAATCATCGCCGGAACAAGCTCGTCAGGCCCCGGCCAGTCTGGCGGTTCGTGACCGGTTTCCGGCCACGACGGCTCTACAAATTCCGATACCGAATTTGAATCCGCACAGGAAGCGCTACTGCTATCGGTAGTTGCGTTCTCATCGGCAGAATGTTGAAATCTGAGCGCGAGTTCCTGAATCTTCTTGGAAAATTCCTCGTCCGAGAAGGCATCCAAACTCGCGCTGCAAGTTCTCTTGATTCTGCGATTCGCCGGCTTCGGAATCTCGCAAGATCGCGACCGATGGAGCTTCGTCGATTTAGAACTGAACAGAGTCGATTGCTCCAACCGGTTAACGCACCGCCACACAAGAGATCCTCCGTCGGCATAGTTCCGTCGTTTGGAGGACGACGGAGACAGTACGGTGGAGGCTAGGGTTTGCGGAGAAGAAGGACAATGAGGAATAAACGGCTGAGACCAATGGAAACAAGTCGTAGCTACCTTCACTTCCATAATCTTCGAGAACAATCAGCGAGATCAACACGCCAAACAGAGGATTCAGGAATAGACAGAAGACGAAATTCGAAGCTTAACCGCAAAGGCTGAATCGAAGATTGGAGGAAAAGCTTGGAATATCTGAGAATTTCACCTCCACGAATCGGCAAAATTTTCACTCAGATCCAGATGAAAAAGAAAATCCGAAAGCCTCCTTCCTTTCGACTCACTCAAACCTGCAAAAAGAAGGAAAAAAAAATCAAAATCAAACGAACAAAAAGCATTTCCATTAACAAACTGAAACAGATACACAATTATTTCAACTTTTTCCAGGAAAATCGGATCACTAAACGCACACAAAACTCGATGGAAAAAAACTGGATCCAACGCAAGAACTCGAAGATTCACTCATTCTCATTCAAATTCTTCTCGAACGAACAAAACTTACTCGGATTTGTCGGCTCATCGGAAAACGTTCCGATTAAACAACGAGAAGGAAAAAAAAAATCTCTCGAAATCAAGAGAGAGATTAAAAAAGAAAAAAAGAAAAAGAAAAGAAAAAATAATATTGGAAGCAAAATTAGAACCGTAGCTCCGTGCTTCACTTTATCAGCAAAGAGAGGACGATTGGAGTCGGCCTTTTATATGCCAATAATTTTTTGAGACTGTTGGAAATTAAAAATAATAATAATAATAAACAATTAATAATTAAAATCTCGGAACACGGTCAAATCGTGAGAGGATGAACAAAATATCAAGGCCGTACAGGGGGAGGGAACTGGAATAGGCGGTAAACGGTCGCTTTTAAAAGGAGTAATAAATGGAGTTAGGTTAATTAAAATGTAACTAGTGGGATTTTAAATTGTGGGTCCGGTCCGGTCTGACCCGGGTCAGGGATAACGTCGTTAACAGTTAACGCTAAGAATGAAATGGAGTTCCTTTTCGGCTGTTAACTAACTCGGCCTAATTAACGGCTGATCATTTGGAGCCAAATTTATTAGTAAAACAAAAATAAGGTAAAAAAAAGTTTTTAATCCATCAACTTTCATTACATGGTAAAAGCAAGCATAACTAGGTGGTAATTGACATGTACTCTTGTCCAAGAGATCAGAAGTTCATACCTAAATTAGAACCAAATATTTTATAAAATAGATATACTTTTAAGAGAATATTTTTTCATTCTTAAAATATTGAAAGTGGAGAGGTTCGAATCTTCCCACTCTCAATTGTTGTGAAATTTTATCGTAAAGAGTTAATGATATTTTTAAAATAGGTTGAAATAAATCGATTAGAACCAAATATTTTATAAAATAGATATATTTTTTAAGAGAATATTTTTTTATTTCTTGAAATATTGAAATAATTAGGTTTTGTGGTTCATTTTATAGTCAAGTTTAGCTCTATTTAATATTTATATAAAATTAATTTATATTATTGTTTGAATACATTATCTCATAAGCACATAATTGTATTAGATATTTCAAAAGTTTGAGTAAAACGAAAAAACTTCAAAATTTATGATTGGAAAAAATTTATATCTTTAAAATTATTGATTCTATATATATAAGGACTTGTATTTTCTCATGTTTTGGTTAAATCTAGTCTTCATAGTTATTGAGAATTCTTCGAAAGGTTCGGATTATGAAACTTGTCTAAGGTATGCTTTTGCTCCATTTGCTTATATCTAATCATCTCGACCTCAGCAAAGTGGCACACCCTTAAATGCTTGGTATGTGACCATGGCAAAACTCATCTAGGGCTACCAAATGAGAGCTAAGATATATTGTTTAAATCCAATAATTGTGTACAACTACCTTGATCAAACATGACATAGTATGTGTCATCGTCTTGCAATTGCGATAGTTGTAGTCGTCATCTTGTAACTCTCACATTATTTTGTCTTGGAATGAATTAGATTCATTGTAGCCACAAATAATAACTTCATAAATGAATAAATAAACTAGCAAGTTGTCTATTTAGACTATATTGATCTCGGGATCAGCTCTCAAATATAAAACTACGAAACAATCATTTTGTATTCCTATTATTTTCTAATGGTAGATAGTTAACTGACATCTATAAATAAATCATTATTATGTCTTTAGGCTTGGACATCAACACCCACCTATTGACTCGTCAACTATTCATTTAAATCTTACCTATCATTCTCCTGACTTGTCACGTTTAAATACATCTTATATTATATCATTTTCCCTAACTTAATTGGAAGCTTTTTTAGTCAATACTACATTAATGTCCTTTACACTCTCTCAGTTCTTTGTAGCTAGGCTCTACCTTGCAAGATATTGAATGTATTCACTTCAGGATATTGATGTTCAACAACACAATAGCTAATGCAATCAAACCAAAATTCTAAGATAAGAGCTAATTAGCGCTAACCACCTTGTTAATTCACCCAACATAACGACTAGAGCCACCTTACTAGTTCACTCAACATAATTTGTCTCGATAATAGACAGGATACATCATTGCTCATGCATATCAAACTCAAAATGTTTGGTCATGGTTCAAACACGTCTTGACCTCCAATTATTCTATCAATAACATGACGATTATAGCTAGACTCTTGTTCATCATGTCACAACTTCATCCTTAAGTGATTTAGAGCGAGAGTCTCTACAATCTCTCTTAGATTTTAGATATACATATACCTTTGGGCTATTCAATTGAAAATCTTTTGCATTATTCTTCACTGACTTATCATCACATCTGTCTTAACTTAATCGTGTAATAGTTTCAACAAACACTTGACTTATATAATAAATCAAACGCTCTACATCCATCTTTCTTTCTATCTTTTATGATTATAGGACAAGATAATTTTTTCAATGTTTTTTATAGTCATATATGTCAAATTTTAGTCATTTTATTTTTTTCTTCATAAATTCTTAAATAAATAGCTTTGGCCGCCAACTAGTTAGTGGTCGTTAGGGTAAAGGCAACTAAAGCAAGTGGCCAAATCATGGGATCAAATTTTACTTTAGAGTCAATAAGTTAGGCAAACATAAATAAAGGATTCACTAATTAATTCATAATTCCAAAAACTAATATTTATATATATATATATATATATATATATACATACATTATTAACTAGAAATTATAACCATTAAGTATGGTTCTAATTCAATGTATGATTACCCTAAAAAAAAGTTCAATGTATAATCTTTCATAGAATATAATAAATTAATAATTGAAATTAATTAAAATGTTAGAAAATAGAAATACAATTTCAGAATTGGATGCTTTAATAAGCAAAATGAATTGAATCCTTTTCTCCTTCTTGTTCTTTTTTTTTTTTTCTTTTTGAAATTTCTTCTCTCATTTTTGTTTGACTTTATAATATATATTTAAAAAGATTATATAATTTTTATTCAATGATATTCTCTTATTTATTGGGAGATGAGTTGATTTATCTCGATAATTTTTTATTTTTTTTATGTTTTAACTTTAGAAAAATGGAAAAACTAGTTTATTCTAATTTCAAGTAATAGACATGACTTAAAAATCACATAATTTGGACTTTAATTTTATACGTGTATATTAATTTTCTAAGCAAAAATTAAGACAAAAGTCTAATTTTCGCTCTTATTTTAATATTTAGAGTTGTATAAGAGAGGTACAATACAACTAAGTTTCCTTTTTTTTTTTCCTTTACTTAAATTATAATTAATTATATTTTATATATTAACAATTGGGTGGATGTTGATTAATAACATGGTGTGTACATATAATTTTTAAAACTCTAGAAAATCCAATTGAATCTTTTTCCATTTTTATTAAATGAAATCATCAATTTTGTGTAAATATATGCATAAATAAAGAAATTTGCAAATAGAAGTATTGGAACTCCATAAAGAGAGTACAACAATACTTCCACTTCAGCTTCATATATTTTACTTCTTAATATAAACTTTAATTAAGTTTTCCTGTTCATAATTATCTGATAGATTTTAGTGTTCATTATAATATGAATCTACATTTCTTAAAAAATAATAATAATAATAATAATAATATGAATCTACAAATCAGTCATCATAGTTATTTATTAAAAAAAAAAGAGAGAAAAAAAAACTAAAAGAATTATTTTGAAAATAGGCTTATATATATATATAACCTAACGAAATGATGTTTTGTTAACTTGTATTTAGGACATGAACTAAAAATAAGAATAATTAAAAATTTATAAACGTAATTAACTTTTGTTAAGGTTTAAACAAATTTTAATCTTTAAACTTTCTAAATTATTTAATTTTAGTCTATAAACTTTCAAATTTTATATTTTATTTACTAAAATTTTAAGTTTATTCTATTTTAACTTCTAAATATGTGTAGTAACAAGTTGTTTTTCTAAGGCGGGAATTGAAGTAAGCAAATATAAATATATCATGTGGTAGTAGAGAATAGCAAAGTTAATGAATGGTTAAGACACTAATACCTTGCTCTCGGAATGCTCTCTAGGGCGATTTCCGACGAGCTACGGCGGGGAGAAGCTGGTGCTTCTTTGGTTTAATTTCGTACTCTATCTAGGCGGATTTATCGCACCTGTGTCTAAGGGATCAATCTCTGGGCATAATGGTGGATTCGCTGGCTTGATTTCAGACCAATTTCAAAATGGAGACGTTTGATTTTCTTCTTTTTGGGCGTTATTGATTTTGCGAGATCGTAGTGCCGGAATTTCAGCTTCGCAGCTGCTATATCAGAGTAGAGGTTGGAGCGCTGTTTCTTCATCTAATTCAGTGGTAACTCCTTTCTTCTTCTACTATTGTTTTTTTCAATTTTATTGTTGGCTCAATATCATGGATCCTTCCTCCTTGGTTGATGACTGGTCACGGTTGAGCCTCACTTCGGAAGAGGAAGAAATTTTCGTAGTGCCTGATAGGGAGGCTGTAGATAGAACAAATCTATCTCTGGATCTCTGTTTACTCGGTAAGCTGCTATGCCATCGACCGCTAGGAGCTGAGGCCGTGAAGAGGAATTTTAAGGCGACTTGGAAACTCGATAATGGTCTGCAAGTGGATTGATTAAGTAGGAACCTTTTCATTTTCCGATTTGTGAATGAATTTGATCGAATCCGAATTATGCGTCAAGGTCCCTGGCTGTTCGAGAGGTTCCTTTTAGTGCTGGTCTTTCCGATTAGAGGCTTAAAGCCTTCTGATCATCCTTTTTCGTCAATGGCGTTCTAGATTCACATTTTTTAGCTTCCCCTCGATTGGTTTAACCAATCTATGGCGGAACGACTTGGAAATGCGATAGGTGTGTTTGAAGACGTCAATAGCAGGAATGAGTTTCTTTTTTGGGGTTCAAGTTTGCAAATCCGAATTAGGATTGAGCCTGATTGGGAGGGTCCTCATAGTCAACGATTAGCACTCGAGGTTTCGCCGGTGACGAATCCTGTTCCGTTTGCAACTGAAATTCCTCGTCCGCTCTATGGAGGTATTCGGATCAATGAACCAGTTGATGATGGTGAACATCGGCCTTTCTTTCCTGTTCCACCGGCACACTATTCTCTTTCTGGCATTCGGTCTGGTCAGGCTAAAGGGAAGGAGAAGATGGTGGAGGTAGCGGCAAAGTACAGAGGCAAAGGTCTCGTCGAACAGTGGCGGCCGGAATCTTCGTAGCGGATCTCACCGCCGGCGATGGTGGGGCTGGAGGATCGTTTACTCATCCATCCATCGGTTACGAAAAGCCCAGAAGTTCCGTTGCAACATTCAATGGGCTTTAACTCTGAGTCTGGACCAACTAATTATGACAATTTTCTTCAATTCAGTAGCGGTTTCTTCCCTAAACGATTGTTGCCCATTTTTTATTCGACCGCCCAGTTGGATTTGGACCAGGGAGTTGAAAAAGGCCAGAATGATGCTAGGGATGATGAACCGGAGAGCGACTCGGAGATGACCGAGGAGTTTGAGTCGGACGATTCTAGTGACCCAGAACTGACCAAGCCCGATACTGAGGAAGAGTGCATATTGACGGCGGTGGACAGTTCCCCTAAGCTCACCCAAAATGAATCAGTTTTTGAGCTGCAGAATGACGGGCCCAAGAGTATGGTGTTTAAAGCTTGTTCTTCTTTGCAATCTCAGTCCGCTAAGAATGGTATTTCTTGGAAGAAAAGAGCCCGTGCTAGAATGGTCCCTTCCGGACTGAATGTGAAGGTGTTGGAGGAGAAACAGAAGTGTAAGGATGGACCAATTTTGTTCTCCCCGGGAGGCATTAAACGTCCAAGGAATGATGAAGATGATAGCAAGAAGGCGGGGACTACTAAGCAGACCTTCCAAAAGCCATGAAAATCATTTGTTGGAATGTTCGTGGATTGGAGAGTCCATGGGCATTCCGGAATATCTGCAATGAACTCTCCATTTTGAATCCGGATTTATGTTTTCTGTCAGAGACGAAATCTTCGTCGTTTATTTTGAATAAATTGAAAGCTCGCTTACATTATTATGGGTGTTTTGTGGTAAATCGTGTGGGTCTTAGTGGTGGTTTGTGTTTGTTATGGAAAGAGGGAATAGATGTGTGTATTCGCAATTACTCTATTCACCATATAGATGCAAATATTAATTGGAATGGTAAACAATGGCGATTTACTGGTTTGTATGGCAACCCAGATTCTTCTCTTAGATCTCAATCTTGGAATCTGCTTAGAAGATTATATGATTATAATAACTCTGCCTGGGTGATTGGGGGAGATATGAATGAGATTCTGTGGCAGAATGAAAAATCAGGAGGTCCAGAGAGAGAATTAAGGCAAATCTTGGCCTTTCGCGAAGTATTAGATGACTGTAATCTTAGGGACCTTGGATGTTCTGGCGGTTTATTTACTTGGTGTAACAGGCGAAGTTCAGGTGAGCAGGTTTGGTTGAGATTGGACCGCTTTCTGGCAAATCCCAACTTCTGCACCTTTTTTGACAACTTTCAGGCTGCTAATTTGGATTGGGCGAAATCTGATCATCGCCCTATTCAACTTAGTATTGGTGAAGTAGGCCAGGGGTCCAACAGGAGAGTGTGAAACCGCTCATTTAAATTTGAGGAATGGTGGACCCGTCAGGAGGAATGTCGTAATATCATCCAGAGCTGTGATTTTTGGAATGGTGCTAGGATGGAGTTTCCGAAACTTCACAATGCTTTAAACAGATGTGCGACAGATTTGAGGAAGTGGGGTTCATGTCAAAATAAGTTATTAAAGATGGAGATCATTGAAGTTAAGGATAAAATCAAGAGGGCCTATGAAAATGATTCAGGTATTGATTTTTCAATTATTCATGTGTTGGAGAAACGCCTTGATGAGTTACTTCTAGAGGAGGAGATGTATTGGAAGCAAAGGTCCAGAGAAGACTGGTTAAAGTGGGGGGATTGTAATACAAGATGATTTCATCAGAAGGCTTCTTTGAGGAGAAGGCAAAACTGGATTGAGGGGATTGAGGATTCCAATGGGACTTGGCAATCCGAGACGGAAAAAATTCATGAAGAGTTTGAACGTTATTTTAAGGAGATTTTTACATTTTCTAGACCAGATCAAAGGATGATCACGAGTGTGCTTAGCCATGTGCCACGGAAATTCACTGATGAGATGAATCACATGCTTCTAGCTCCTTTTAATCGAGAGGAGATTACTGCAGCTATTAAGAGCTTTCCTCCGACTAAAGCTCCTGGCCGAGATGGATTCCCAGCAATATTTTTTTAGAAATATTGGGATATCGTTATGGATACAATTGTGGAAAATTGTTTGAATATCTTGAATTCGGATGGACCAGTGCAGGAATGGAATCACACAAATATTGTGTTAATCCCAAAGGTTCGTCAGGCGAGGTTAGTATCTGATTTTCGACCAATTAGTTTATGCAATGTTTCTTACAAGATTGTAACTAAGGTTCTGGCTAATAGGCTTAAGGTTATATTGAATGAGATTATTGATGAATGCCAATCAGCATTTATATCGGGTAGATCAATATCTGAAAAATATGATTTTGGGACATTAAACTCTTCATTTTCTTAATAAGAAGCGAACTGGTAAGGTAGGGTATGCAGCGCTTAAGATAGATATGAGTAAAGCATATGACAGAGTGGAGTGGTCCTATTTGGCCCAAATTATGGAAAAACTGGGATTCCATGCGAGTTGGATTTCTTTAATTATGAAGTGTGTAACAACACCTACTTTTTCCATTCTTATGAATGGGGAATCTTTTGATTTCATCAAACCATCTCGTGGAATTCGGCAAGGGGATCCGTTATCTCCTTATTTATTCTTACTCTGTTCGGAGGGTCTCTCTACTCTTTTGGTTTCTGCAAGGTCTAGATCTTTGTCAGGTATATCTATAGCAAGATCCAGTCCAAAAGTATCTCACCTTTTCTTCGCGGATGATAGTCTGATTTTTATCAAAGCTGCGGCCAGGGAGTTTGGGCATTTTAGAGCAATTATGAGGGATTATAAACAGGCATCTGGCCAGTCTGTCAATTTCTCAAAATCGATGGTGATCTTTTCGAAAAATGTGCCTCATGATACAAGACAGTATCTGGGTAATATCATTTCCATGAAGGTAACTGAATCATTGGGGTCATACCTTGGAATGCCATCAACCTTTCATCAAAGTAAAACTCGTGACTTTAAATTCATACTGGATAAAGTATGGGGAGTCCTGCAAGGTTGGAAAAGTCAATTTTTTTCTCAGGGAGGGAAGGAGGTGTTGATCAAAAGTATAGTTCAGGTCATCCCAACACTTGCAATGGGGTGTTTTAGGATACCAAAAGGTATCTTACAGAAAATTGCGGCTCTCTGTGCAAAGTTTTGGTGGGGGTCGAATGGCGATCGACGTAAAATGCATTGGCAACGGTGGGAGAGTTTGTGTAAACCAAAAGAGATAGGTGATTTAAATTTCCGCGATCTGGTTACTTTTAACCAAACGATGTTGGCTAAACAGGCCTGGAGAGTTCTAACTAATCTGAATCTGACGGTTTCAAAAGTTTTATGTGGAAAGTATTTCCCGTCGTCTTCAGTGTTATCTGGGACTGCCTCTGTTTCTTCTTCGTTTGTTTGGAAATGATTTGTTTGGGGAATGGAGCTTCTGAAGGGTGGTTTAAGGAACAACTTACGTAATGGTCAATCGATTTCTATGTTCAATGATCCGTGGCTTCCTCGTCCATCAACTTTTAAGGTGGTCTCCCCGTGTGATCTGACTATGAAGGACTCAACTGTAGCAGAGTTTATTACGCCATCCCTCCAATGGGATGTTCAAAAGCTCAATCAATTTTGGTTGAGTTTGATGTGGAGATGATAAAACGATTGCCGATAAGTGGTTCAGCCCCTGACAATTGGATATGGCATTATGATAGTAGAGGGGTGTATTCTGTCAAGAGCGGTTATAAGTTTGCTATGTTAAAGAGTCAAGAGGTTTCATTGTCAGAGGTGGAAAGCCAAACCAGATGGTGGAAGAAGGTGTGGACGATGCGAGTTCCAACCAAAGTGAAAATTTTTGTTTGGAAATCATTTCATAATTCAATTCCAACAATGGTGAATCTTTAGAATCATCATGTGCCGGTTGTTGGGAATTGTCCGCTTTGTCATGAGGAGATGGAAACGACGGACCATGCTTTGTTTCAGTGTTTGAGAGCTAGAGATATATGGGATCTGCTTCACTTGCCAATGATGAGGATTTTTTCGGACTGTGTGGATATTAAAGATAGGTGGCAAGGTTTCGTTGATGAACCTCTGCAGGTTTTCGAGCGAATTGTTGTGGGTGCTTGGTCGATTTGGAATGACAGGAATAACTTGATTCATAATCAACAAATCCCTAATCCTGTGGTTAGGTGTGAATGGATCAACAATTACCTGTATGAGTATAGGAAGGCCAACCCTAAAGGGGGATCTCTTGGTCAGACAGAGGAGGATATAGTTTCGCTAATCTCAAACGGCGAAGATATTATTATGCACATCGAAGCATCGATTAAGGCTCCTCAGAATGCTTGTGGTATTGGTATTGTTATTCGTGATAAAGCAGGAACCCTGGTGGTGGCACAAACTTTTTCTTCTGTGATGAGCAGTTCTCTTTTGGGAGCGGAAGCGATAGCAGTACTAGAAGGTATGCATTTGGCCAGAAAGTTAAATGTCAAGCGGCTCACTGTTTTTTCGGACTCATTGTCCTTGGTAAACATTATTAATGATATTGTTCAAGGGGAAGCCAGTATTGCTGCGACTATTTGGGACATTAAAACATGCCAAACGAGCTTTCAGCAAGTTTAATTTCTTTATGTTAATTGTTGATTCAACGGTGTTGCTCATAGGCTAGCAAGATTAGGTCTTGTGTCTACATCTTGTTTGTGGTTAGGGAACTATCCTAAATGGATGGTTCGATTATCGTCGCAAGAGCGATATTTATTTGTACCCCAATGGGGATATGTTGTTAGTTGAATGAAGGTTCTTTTTCTCAAAAAAATAATAATAATAATAATAATAAAAAAAAATAAAAAAAATAGCAAAGTTAATTAGACCCATAATAATTAATTTTGTTAGCTTACAAGTTTAGTCTCGAAATTAAATTTCATTTCATTTGTGTCTAAAAGGTCTTGAACTTTAAAAATATCTAATTGCTTCATAAATTTTTAATTTTGTGTCCAAAAGAGTCTCTGACTTGTTCAAATTTTTTAAAATTAACCGATCTATTATATATATAATTATATTTTATGTGTAATAGGAATTTAAAGTTTCAATCTTGTTTCTAATAGGTCCATGAATTTTAAAAAATATCAAATAGGTCAAGGACCTTATTAGACACAAAATTGTAAATTCAAAGACTATTGAACATAAAATTGAAAATTTAAGAATATATTATTCACTATCTAAAGTTCAAATACATATTAATTACAAAATTGAAAGTTTAAGAACCAAATAAACACAAACATACAAATTTAAGGACTAAATTTGTAACTTAACTTAATAATTTTTATTAAATTTCAATGACTAAAATTACAACTGTTTTGAAAGATCAGAAACAAAAGAAATTGAAATAAAAGAATGAAATTGGCATTTAAACTATATACAGTTTTCTTTGTTTTATATCCTAACTTTAAAGTAAGCATAGTTCAGTAGTAATTGGTATGTATCCTCGACTTCAGATGTTCAAATCGACCTCCAAATGTTGATGTACTAAAAAAAAAAAAAAAAAAACTTCGTTTCACATAAAATAAGCCTTTTGAATGATGAAAATATGTTAAACTTGATGTGATTTAAACCCAACTTTAAAAATTCATGAACTCAAAAGACATAATACTTAAAATACAAGAATGAAATTTGTAATCTAACCACTTTATTATTATTATTATTATTACAAAAAAATATATTATTACTATTATAATTATTTTTGCAACCCTAGCTTTATTTCACATAAAATATGATTATTGTTTCTTCCTACAGCATAATCTTTCAATTATTATTTTTTTTTTTTTTCTAAATCATTCTTTGTCTACATGTAGGGAATGAAGTTAAGAATCAAATTTCTTTAAAATTATTCTAAAAAAAGAAATTACAAAAAGTGGGTCCCTTTGCAATAAATAAAACATATGAAATACAACATGTGCGACACATTTTTTAAAGTAACATAGTCTCCCAACTCCTCATAGCGGTTCGTTTCACATATGAATAAAGAAATTGTTTTTTTAAATGCCAAAAAGAAAAAAAAAAAAAAGTTTTTTTTTTTTAATTTTTTAATTAAAAAAGAAAAAAGCTTGGTTCCAAGTCATGTCGGCCCCACCAAGGTATATTTTCCTTGGCATGTTGGCTATGTCCAATAACTTCAAGTTCTTTCTTTTTTTTTTTTTTTTTAATAAATAAAAATTTGACTTTTATTTATTTTATTTTGTCATTAGACAATGTTTATAAAATCAACTAGTGGGGTTATATTATAATTTTTATTTTTTTTAAGGAGCTAGTGGGGTGTAACCAATTTGCAAACTCAAATCTAATTTAGATTTGTTATATTATATTGACTTAACTTTTCACCCACCTTCTTTAATAATAAGAAGAGGAACTTATCGAACCCAATAAAAAAAAGGAAAAAAAAATGAGGTCAGCTAAAATAGTGTTATTTGTAGGTTAGATTATTAATTATTTTTTGTTTCTAAACATGTGGAAATGGGGGATACGAACTATAGATGAGTTATGCTTTTGTTGAAATAGTGTGGGTGATTATATAGTATATTGCTATGCTCATGTTCGAACCAGAGATCTCTTGGTCATTAAGATAATATGCTCATGTTGAGTTATAATCTCTCACACCGTACAAACATCAACATAGTTCAACTACCATAAAACTTGTACTAATCACCAAGAGATCTATAGTTCGAATCTCTCACTACACATGTTGTCAAAAAGGAAAAAATCTCTCACACCATAATTCTTGTAAATTCGAAAACAATGATTTCAATAATAAGAAAAAGAATTACATTCTATAACTATAATGTTTTTGAAATAAAATAGCGAATTACTCAAATTGTAGTTAGTAATACATTTATAAACTAATAATAACTACTCACTAAATATTTGGTTGAATCTCAAATATTATTAATAAATATATTTTCAAATCTAAATAGATTAAAAAAGAAAAAAAAAACTTGAATATAACTCAACTAATTCAAATATTAAATTTACATTTGACACACATGTCAGATGTTCGAATCTCTACCCTCAAATTCTTTATAAAAAAAACTAAGGCCCCGTTTGATAACCATTTGGTTTTTTGTTTTTGGTTTTTGAAAATTAAGCTTAAAAACACTACTCCTACACATAAGGCCCCGTTTGATAACCATTTGGTTTTTGGTTTTTGGTTTTTGAAAATTTGGCTTGTTTTCTTCCAATTTTACTACCATGGTTTTCATATTTGTCAATGACACATTTGAGTTCCTAGCAAAATTCTAAAAACAAAAACAAGTTTTTGAAAACTACTTTTTTTAGTTTTCAAAATTTGCTTGGTTTTTAAAAACAAGGAAAGAAAAGTATTAGCAAAACATATAAACTTACAGGGGGAAGTAGAATTTCTAAGCTTAATTTTCAAAAACCAAAAACCAAAAACCAAATGGTTATCAAACGGGGCCTAAGTTTCTTGATTTTGTTACCTACCTTCTTCCTATGTTTGCAAAAACCAAGCCAAATTTTAGAAACTAAAAAAAGTAGTTTCAAAAAACTTGTTTTTGTTTTTAGAATTTGGCTAGGAAGTTAAATGTGTCATTGACAAAGATGCAAATCATGATAAGAAAATTGGAAAAAAACAAGCATAATTTTCAAAAACCAAAAACCAAAAACCAAATGGTTATCAAACGAGGCCTAAGGTCCCGTTTCATAACCATTTGGTTTTTGAAAATTAAGTTTATACACACATACTTCCACCTATAAATTTCTTGGTTTTAGTATCAATCTTCTACCTTGTTTTCAAAAACCAATTCCAATTTTGGAAACAAAAAAAATAGTTTTCAAAAACTTGTTTTTGTTTTTAAAATTTGGCTAGGAATTCAAATGCAACTTTAACTAAGATGAAAGTCATTATAGGAAATTTAGGAGAAAACAAGCATAATTTTCAAAAACCAAAAACAAAATTAAATGGTTATCAATGGGACCTAAAATAATGATTTGACTTTATTTGTAATATATATTTTTTTCAATCCCAACAAAATCAAAATCAATAGATTAGATTTGGTTTCTTTAGCTAGATTCTTTTTTAAAATTACATCTTTATCAAACAATAAAATATTTTTTTAAAAAAAGCACAAATTTTATAAAATCAAATTGAAGAGGAAAAAAAAAAAAGAACCAACGGTGGAAAATTAAAGATGGGAACAAGTCAAGAAGAGGCAAGTTGGCAAAGGCGGTTACTGTCACCGTAGCAGTCTCTGCGAAACCGACACTTGATTTGAAATATAAACAAATCAACGGCTCATATTCTCTCACTTGATTTCCCTTCGCCGGCCTTGATTCGCTCGACAGCGACAGGCGTTTTTATTCAACAGATGGCAAAAACAGAAGTAAATAAATATTCGATTTTTCTTTCCTCTTGCCGAAAAATATCTTTTCCATTATTATATTTATGGGAAATTACTGAAAGAGATATTTTTGGAAATCTAATTTTTCATTATATGAAAAAATGAAAATACAGCACTTTTTACCAAAATTGGAATATTTTAAAAAAGAAGAATGTGTAGTTTTAATTTTTAACTTTATTTGTGCTGTGCTCATAAATTTTGACGGTGCAAATTGATTGATCAGAAATTATTTTTTGTTTGGATTGTATCCATCCATTTTTATAAAAAAAAAAAAAAAAAAAGAAAAGGTAAATCTATCTAGATTAAATTATCAAAAATACCTTGAACTATGAGTTTGTTTCAATTATACTTCTGAATTTTCAAATGTTTCATTTTAACCTTTAAAGTTTGAAGTTATAATAAGGTAAGGAATTTAGTTTTAAAATGAAATAACATTTAGATTAAATAATTAAATCTTTCGGAACAATTTAAAACTTAATATATTAATAAAAGATTAAATAATTAATAGAAATATTGCAATGGATGAAAATAATGTTTCATGTAAAGTGTTTTTTTTTTTTTTTTTTGATATCCGTGAGTGTCCGGGCCAGCTAACGCGCACTTCGACTAATCTCACGAGACCGCCTGACCCTACTACATTTGGTTGCCAAGTAAACTCGTAGGATATTAAATATCCTAGGTAGGTGGCCACCATGGATTGAACTCATTCCGTCAAAGGCCTTTATTATTTCATGTGAAGAGTATTAAAATTTAACACTTGGAAATTGAAAACAATGACCAAATCAAGATTTTTTTTTTTTCTTTTCTACTCGAGATAGTGAGGTTAAAAATATTTCCTTAATAAGTTGTATTTTAAAAATAATAAAACGAGAAAAAACTCAATTATTTACTTTAAAAATAATCTCCAAATATAACTTTCATTTTTTTTATTTTTTTAAAAAAATTAATATATTTACTGTGCTGAAAAAAAAGTGCAAAAGTTGTTCTGCCTCTTCTTGTTTAATAGAAAACAAATCAATTTATACTCATAAATTTAATTATGTCAAATAAAATCCTAAATTACTACTTTCATCTATATATTTTTATGTTATGTTATCTATTTTTCTTTTAATTTTTTTTAAATCAAATCATTTTAGTTTTTGCTGTTGAAATTTAGTTTAGAATTCATTTTTTTTTAAAAAAAAAAAGGTAACATATATATATATATATGTATATATATTTTCTAAGAGATAATAAGGAATGGAACATAATTTTATAAAATAAAAAACTAAAAACAAAATAATCCTCAACCAGAGTAGTTAATTATTCTTTCATTTTGGTTCAAAAAACACATGTTTGTACAATCTAATTTAATTGCAAACTTCGAAATAATAGGTCATATTTTTGTCACACTCTTGGAATATGTTTTATAGTAATTTTAAAAATAATGATTTTAACGAAAACGGTTTTTTGATGTGATTTTCATATAATTATTGTAATGTTTGGCTTTACACTTTTAAATACGATTCTCATACCATAAAAAATGATTTAAAATTATTAAATACATGTTGGAGAATGATTTTGAACCTAACAAAAATGATTTTAACAATTTCAAAATCAATCCCGTTTGAAAATATATTTTTCATCTTTGAGGTTTGAACTTAGTTTCCATTTACTTCATAGAATATAAAAAATATTTACTCCATAAAGTTATAAAAGATGTTCGGGTTATGGTCTTTGAATTGAATAGTTGACTCAACGAAGCCAACAAAAGCATAGCTCAAACTGACATAAAGTTGTATTGATAACCATCTATGGTTCAAATCTCCCACCCCACATATTGTCCCAAAAAAAAAAAAAGTTGACTCAACGAAAATATGTCACGACAATTAGCTTATTTGTTTGAATATAATTTTTAAATGGGTTCCCAAAATATAATAAATATGTTTTTATTGATGTGTCATTTCCTCCTTCATTCTTTCCTTCTCGTTCCTATCTCCTTACTCTCTTTTCATCTAGTCAATATTACGTTGACTACCACTACACGGATTAAATTACAAATGTGGTTCTTATGATCGAAATTTTACTCATTAAATAGGAGTAGAACACAAATCTTAAAGAAAAAGCCAATATAAACATAGGTCAACTGACAAAAAGTTTACTCTAATGACCAATAAGTCTAGTTCTAACCCCAACTCCACATACTGTCAGAAGAACAATACTTGACTGTATACTCGTATGTATTCCTACCTATTCCATTAAAATCTTAACAACTAAGAAAGAGAAAGATAGAAAATGAGGGGAAAAAATTCCCTCTCCTAATTAACAAGATTTTAACCGTGGTATGCTAGTCAAATGAACATAGCTCAACTGACATAAAACTGTACCGATGACCAAGAGGTTTGTGGTTCAGCCAAGTTGTTTCCTTGTCAAAAAATAAATAAAAAACAAATGTGGGGCCGTGGTGGCCAAACGGAGCGGCAAGAGGAAAGTGGTGGTTTGTCAGTTACCGTAAGGTGGCCACGTGGACAAACAAATGAATCTCCGCCGTGAGAGTGGTGGTCGTGGGGCCCATCGCCGGACAGCCTGGCCTCCACTCACCACATACTCATTGTCCCTGATGCTGCTGCATCTTACAAGAATATCAATCCAAAGATTTTTTTTTCTTTAAAAAAAAAAAAAACACATAGAAATTAATTCCTTCTGAATCAAGCAAATAATTATTTCACTTCATAATTATTAATAATAATTGTAATTTTCTTTTTTTCTTAAAAGTTATTTATTTTTACTAGAAATGTTAGTGGGCTAGTTAATTAGGTTTTCTTATGATAATCCCCTAATCGAAACGTTAAAAAAGAATTAAATCATAAATTTAGTAGCTATATTTTGGGAAAAAACATTAATTCAATTCGTATAGTTTTTTTTCTCAAAAAAAAAAAAAAATTCCTATAGTTTTAAAAGTTGTAATATAGTCCCTACAATTTAGGAATAATTGTAATTTGGTTGGAATAGTTTAATTTTTTTTAAAAAAAAAATTTAGTTAAGGATCACAAATTGTTTTTTTTGTTATTATATTGACACTTCTGTATGTGACAATGACTTGATATTTTGTATTTCGTTAATTGTGTTATTTTGTATTAGTGTTTGGGTTAGGAAGAAAATAAAAAAACAAAGTAAGTTTTTCAAATAGTTGACAGAAGATTTAGAAATATTTGAGCATGACTCAACAGTAATTGACATGTACCCTCGACCGTCATTTAAATTCTAAACAGACATGATTTGATTGGTTTCATAGATTCTTGTTGGTTTGTATCCTACACTTAATTTGTATCGATTTTGTCTACTAAGCATCTAAAAATTAACTTAAAAAAAATATATTTGTAAAAATTATTGTACTTGGTAGTAAAACGTTTATTTATGTTTTAAAAAAAATGTTTCGTATTTATTATAATATGGAAAAAGAATCTGACACTTTTTCACAAAAGGAAATCTAATGTTATATATATATATATATATTTTTTTTTTAAAAAAAAAAGTAAAATTCAAATTTGTCAAGTAAAGTTAGTGTGACTTTTTTTTTTTTTTTTGAGTAAATCAACATCTGGGAGTGAGGGGATTCGAACCTCTGACCTCATGGCCGATGATACATGTCAATCACCGCTGAGCTAAGCTCACTTTGGCCGTTACTATGACACTTTACTATCTAGAAACATTATGAAGGATTGACATTTTTGGCTGCAATAATGCAATCATATGGGATATACTTTATGATAAAAAGAAATTATTATTTCGAGGAAAATATGCCTTTTTCTTTAATTTTCTTTTTTCCATGATGTTC
Organism: Luffa aegyptiaca; assembly: GCA_017139565.1. Classification (NCBI taxonomy): domain Eukaryota; kingdom Viridiplantae; phylum Streptophyta; class Magnoliopsida; order Cucurbitales; family Cucurbitaceae; genus Luffa; species Luffa aegyptiaca. Next base: position 1,101,046 of record CM029404.1, on the reverse strand, counting down.
GGATTCACATTCTAACAAACATTTTCACCTTTTTCAAAAAAAAAAAAAAAAAAAAAACATTTTCACCTTTACAACAAATGGATTACATCCTTTTTGACTTGAGAAGAAGAAAAATGGAAGTGAAAATTTCCCATTAAGATTGAAAGTAAAAAATAAGATTTGAATTTTATTTACGTTTTCATACTTATCCCATTTTACAATAAGAAGTTCCCATCAAACTCAAAAAAAAAAAAAAAAAAAAAAAAAAAAAAAAAAAGTTTTCATTAAAAAAAACTTTTTCAATTTTATCATTCATATTTGAGTTTCATTCCATTTTAGTCTCTGTATTTTTAAATGTCTAAATTTAGTTCCTATACTTTCAATAAATCTTAAAATGAGTCCCTACCATTAGTTTGGAGTTAATTTTTTTTTTCGAAATTGGTTAAATAATAATAATAATGTTCATATAAGAAAAGATACGGGGTGAATATATTTCCAACATTTATAGAAGGAAGGCTAATAATTTTTTATGTAGGAAAGTTAATAAATTAACGATAGGGATCAATTTTAAGCTTTATTGAAAATACATGGACTAAAATTAGACATTTGAAAGTACATGTATTAAAAAATGAAACCCAAAGTACAATGACGAAAATCGTATTTTAAACCATAGTTTTTTTTATATAAATTTATCAAGAAATCAAATACATTTAGGCTACATTTGTAGCTTTATTTGAAGAAAAGATATCTACCTAGGTAAGCATGGAAGTCACACGTCATATCTCAAATATTAAGTTTCAAAGTAGATATGAGAGAAGAAAGTAAAATCAATTTTTACCCCTCAACTTGATAAATTGTATCAATTAATTCACTTAAAATTCATTTTTATCAAATTGAACTCCAAACTTAAACCTGTGTTGTAATTTTTACTTTAGGTTCAATTTTCACTAAATTCATCAACTTTTTAATTTTAAAAAAATAAAGAAAAAATATCTCAAAACTCACTTTTCAACAAAAATCAAACTTTATACAAAATTAAGTCTCATTAATGCACAATAACAATGATTGAGTAAATATTTCAAAAACTCACAAATATCCAATAAGAATCTAGCTCTAGTGTTTTTTTTTTTCTTTGAATTTTCATAATTTCACATGAGACATGTTTTTATTATTTTGAAATACATCAATAAACCATACACTTTGTAGATCACTAGCGATAAATTGCTATAAATAATAGATAACAAAACAATAAACGCATCTATCTTGGTATGAAGTATAGGTCTTATCTTATGTCTACTATCACGTGATAGATTATAATTGATATTAATGAGTCTAATAACAATTTTTTTTAATTAATCGATATTTTGGATGAGAAATTAGAAACTAATTTTCTTTAAAAAGATGAGAAGACTATTCAAAGACAATTCACCAAGAAGAGAATGCCAAAAGAAAAAAATTGCTAAAAGAAAGAGCCAAAATAAGATGCTAATTATAAATGGTGATGAAGAAGAAAGGATCAATCAAAGAATGACATTGTTGGATTGAACATGGAACATGCTTCAATGCTCCCTTCCTCTTTTGTTATCACATAAAATTGCAATAAGAATGTGACAACTTGTTTTGGTACCCCTACCCTAAATTTGTCCCTTAAATGCCCTAACCACATGGGCCATTGTCAAAATAAGGTTTAAATACTATTTTGGTTCCCGTAAATTTGACTTTGGTTCATTTTGGTCTTCGTACTTTCAAAATATCCATTTTGATCTCTATACTTTCGGTTTTGGTTCATTTTAGTCATTTGTACTCTCAAAATGTTCATTTTGGTCACTGTAGTTTTAAAAAAGACCAATTGGTACCTTCATCTTCAATTTTTTTTCTCATTTTATCAATAATGGTTTTAGCATCACACTTTACTTACTAAATTTATTGAAATATATGTCATAAATTTGATTAATGGTTTTTCATTGTGTATAAAATTTACACTTAAATTTTGAAAATAGGGACTAAATTGGTTGCTTTTTTAAAGCATAGGAACTAAAATGAACATTTGGAAGGTACATAGACTAAAATGAACCAAAATTCAAAGTACATGGATCATTAGGAACATTTTTAAAGTACATCAAAATAGTATTTAAACCGTCGAAATATTTAAGGCCACGTTCGATAACCATTAGATTTTTTATTTTTGGTTTTTGAAAATCATGCTTGTTTTCTTTCAATTTCCTTACCATGGTTTTCATTTTTGTTAAGTAGACATTTGTGTTCTTAGCCATCCAAAAACAAAAACAAGTTTTTTTTTTTTTTTTTTTTTTTGAGAAAACAAAAACAAGTTTTTGAAAACTACTTTTTTTTTTTTGTTTTCAATTTTTGACTTGGTTTTTGAAAACATGGGAAGGTTGTATATAATAAAACAAAGAAATTTGTGGGTGAAAGTAGTGTTTATAAGCTTAATTTTCAAAAACCAAAAACAAAAAACGAAATGGTTATCAAATGGGGCCTAAGATTTTGGTTTAAACATATTTTTCATCCTCAACCTTTTAGGAGAAATAAAACCTCTTTGCTGAAACAATAGTCAAATAGGAAACACTCAATTGAGAAGGAGATGATTCTCTTACTGCTTGATTTCAAAGAGAACTATACAGAGTATTTATACAAGAGTTCTAAAACGAAAAATAACCAAATAACAAAATACTAACAAACAAAGCAAAAATATCTCAACAACAATAACCAAAAGATTTCCCATTAACATCCCCCCTTAAACGAATGTAGGAGGCATGAGTTTGCTGCACAACGACTGAAGACGAGCAGAAGTAAGAGGCTTGGTAAACAAATCTGCAAGTTGATGATCAGTAGGAAGAAACCGCAAGTCAATGTCTTTTCGAACAACACGCTCTCTAATGAAATGAAAATCAATCTCAACGTGCTTCGTTCGGCCATGAAAAATTGGATTACGAGCAAGCTGAATGGCAGAACTGTTATCACACCAAAGTAAGGGTGGAGAAGTACCAAAAATATGCAAGTCTTTGAGAAGTTGACGAATCCAGAATAATTCAGCAGCAGTAGTGGCCAAAGCATGATATTCGGCCTCTGTAGAGCTACGAGAAACAGTAGTTTGTTTCTTAGCAGCCCAAGAGATAGGATTAGGTCCCAAAAATACCACAAAACCAGTAGTAGATCGCCTATCAATATGATCACCAGCCCAATCCGAGTCTGAATAGGCTGTAATTCGAAAAGGATCAGAAGAAGCTTTCTTAAACAAAATGCCAGCATTAATAGTACCACCAAGATACCGAAGAACTCTTTTCACTGCCACAAGATGTGATGTACAAGGAGAGTGCATATACTGAGAGAGCTTACCAACAGAAAATGCAATGTCAGGCCGACTAAAAGTAAGGTAATGTAACGCACCGACAATAGCACGAAAAGACCGAGCATCTTCACTTGAACAAGAAGGACCAGGATCAGTAACAGGATGAAGAGCAACAGGAGTAGTACAAGGTTTGGCAGCAAGCATACCATATTTACTCAACAGATCACACACATACTTAGACTGATTCACAAAAATGCCATCAACAGAACGACGAATCTCCAAACCAAGAAAATAATGAAGATTACCAAGATCAGTCATATCAAAACGACCTCGTAACTGAGACACTAAATCACCAATATATGTGGGATTGTTTCCAGTAAGAATGATATCGTCCACATACAAAAGCAAGTATGTGATGGAGCCACCAACTTTTCTTACAAAGAGAGACGAATCCGCATGAGAAGCCAAGAAGCCAAGAGTTAACAGATGGGATGAAAAACACTCAAACCAGGCACGAGGTGCCTGTTTGAGACCATACAAGGACTTTATTAACTTGCAAACATGAGTTGGGTGAGAAGAACTTACAAAACCCTAAGGCTGTTGCATATAAACTTCCTCATGAAGTTCACCATGGAGGAAGGCGTTTTTGACATCAAGCTGTCTAAGTTCCCAGCCAAAGTGAGAAGCAAGAGATAGAATTATCCTCACAGTCGGCTTTTTGACAACCGGGCTAAATGTTTCATCGTAATCAATTCCTTCTTCTTGGTGATAACCCTTAGCAACCAAGCGAGCCTTGTAACGAGCAATGCTACCATCCGGATTTCGCTTAATCCTGTAAACCCACTTGCACCCAATAGCACTCTTACCCGGGGGTAACGGAGTTAGAATCCAAGTACCTTGTTGAACCATTATATTCCGCAGTCATAGCTCTCTGCCATACAACATTTTTAGAGGCCACAGCAAAAGAGGAAGGCTCACTATTAATAGAAGAAACACGAGTAACAAATACTTTCTTCTTAGAAATTCCAGATTTGCTCCTTGTTTGCATAGGATGTGAATTACCAACAACAGAAATATCATTAGGCACATCATTATGATTATCAACAGAGGCAACAGGATCATTAGGCACCTCATTATTAGAAGCATCAGGAGGAGGAGCATGATTATCAACAGAATCAACAACATTATTAAAGGCACCAACAACAGGTAAAACATCAGTAGAATCATTCACATTAGCATGAGTGCAATCATGAGAAGAACTAGGTAATGAGGAAGTAGGCAATCCCAAAGAAAAAACATCAGATTGTGGCAAATGGGAAGGGGTAGAAGAAAAAATTAGAGGATAAGGAAGATGATAGGGAGAAGAAGAAATATTAGGAGAAGGAGAAGGTGTAGATATGGGTTTGGAAGCAAAAGGAAAAGAGGTTTCATCAAAAACAACATGACGAGTGGTGTAGAGGCGACTATTGCTCATGTTGTAACACAAATATCCTTTTGAGTCAGAGGAATAACCGAGAAAGACACATTGGGAGGTTTTAGGTTGAAGTTTGTGGGAATTGTAGGGTTTAAGCAAAGGAAAGCAAGCGCAACCAAAAACCTTGAGATGGGAATAGTCAGGAGAGGAATGAAAAAGAAGTTCAAAGGGAGATTTGTGACCCAAATTAGGAGAGGGAAGGCAATTGATAAGGTAGACAGCAGTGGCAAAGGCAAAGGGCCAAAAGGTAATGGGAAAAGAAGATTTAGACATTAGAGTGAGAGCAACTTCAACGATATGTCGATGTTTACGCTCAACAACCCCATTTTGTTGAGGGGTATAAGGACAAGATTTTTTATGAAGGATTCCATGTGTTTGAAGATAGGAACCAAGATTATGATTAACAAACTCACCACCCCCATCACTCCTAAGAATTTTAATTTTGGAGGACAAGAGATTCTCAACAAGTGGTTTAAAAGATTGAAAAACCTTAAAAACATCAGATTTCCGAGATATTGGATAAAGCCAAGTATATCTAGACATATCATCAACAAAGGAAACATAGTAATTGAAGCCATTAATAGAAGGTTCAGGAGAAGGTCCCCATACATCAGCATGTATTATTTCCAACGGATACAAAGAAACAGAAACAGAAGTAGGAAAAGGCAATTTATGTAGCTTGCCTTGTAAACAGGGATAACAGAAACTATTGGGAACAGTAGAAGAAGACACATTCAGAGTCTTGAGTACAGATAAAAGGATAGGGTCACTAGGATGGCCTAACCGATCATGGCAGACTGAAGAGGATGTGCGTGTTCCAACATGAGCAACGAGTGACGAAGGAGCAGAGGAAGATGAAGAAAAACAGCCAGTGGGATTGATAGGATACAACCCATTGACACTAGGTCCTTGAAAAAGGATCTTGCCCGAAGATTTGTCCTGAATGAGAAAAAATTCAGAATCGAAGACGAACACACAATTATTATCGGCACAAAGACGGTTAACAGATAAAAGATTTGAAGAAATATGAGGAACACAAAGTAAATCAAAGAGTTTAAGAGAGGAAGTAGGAGTAGGAAGAATGCCACAACCTGAATGTGATATAGGAAGGGACTGTCCACTGCCAACAGTTACCTGATCATCACCAGTAAAATCAGAAAAATTAGTAAAATGATGCATATCAGAGGTAACATGAGAGTTGCAACCAGAATCAGCAAGCCAAGGTGATGGCTGAGAAACAGAAGTGTTGGCCACAACATTATAATTTTTAGTTGCAACCATAGCAGCTAACTGAGCAGGTGGATGACGACCTTGAAAATTGTAATTCATGCGATTATAACAATCAATCGCACTGTGACCTGCTCGCTGACAAATCTGACATTGAATACGAGAAGAGTACTGATCAGGTTGAGGTTTCGGAGTATTACCAACAGGATGTCCAGCTATACGTCCACGACCAGAGTTACAAAAAGGAGGACGACCAAAACTTCTTCCACGACCTCGAGAATTTCCAGAATTTCCACGACCTCGAGGTATATTTGGATTGTAGTTCTGATTGCGATTTGAAGAAGTTTGTGCAAGTAAAGCAGTAGGCTGAGCAAAGGCCTCATCACGTTTAATCTGCTTCTCAAGGGCAGACTCTTCAGAAACAAGAAGAACATGAAGTTCTTCGAAGGTGACTGACTGAGATCGAGTACGCAGAGACGTCTTGAAAGTGTTATATTCAGCAGGTAAGCCGCTCATCGTGTAGATCACCAGATCCTCTACATCAATCGTGACGGAAACATTGGCCAATTTATCTTTCAATTCTTTGATGCGTTGGATGTATTGTGCGATGCTTTCACCAGATTTCTTCACAATAGTTTGCAACTCTGATTTTAGGTTAACAACATTTGTTCGCAAAGTAGAACAGTAGTGTTTCTCTAGAGTTTCCCACATTTGTTGTGCAGTCTCACAACCAACAATATAGACCAAGGCAGTGGGAGAAAAAGTTGCATTAATCAAAGTTTGTAATGCGTGATCTTTGGCAATTCAGTCCTCATACTGTGGATTCGGCTGAGAAACAGCAGATGAAGAATCAGTAGACGAAGAAGAAGTGGTAGTACGTACAGATGAAGCCGGTTTCGGAAAGGATCCATCAATGAATCCAAACAATTTGTGCGCCTTCAAGATTGAGTTGTACTCGTGTTATCTTTTTCATCCTCATATTGACCAGTGCAATTTTTTTTTGTTTTTACAATATGTGGGGTAGGGGGATTCGAACCACAAACATGTACATTGATCACTAGGGCAACTTTATGCCCGTTGAGACATACTTTTGTTGGCATTGATTAGTGCAATTGAAGAAAACAAGAGATGAATCTTTAATTTCATGAGAGATTTTAAATCAATTAATTCAACTTTTTCTTTAAGATCACTTTTGAACCCTTATTTTTCTAAAAAAAAAAAATCAAAACCATAAGAAGCATTATTGGCTAATATAACATAGGCATTGATATGGACCAATTTTAAATGATCAATTGCGTCAACTTTTAATTACTATGATAAGATAAAAGAAAGTTGATACAAATTAATATGAGCAATTCTATATTTACCAATTGATATAATTCTATGTATCTTATTAAACATGTGACGTGATCAGATAAGTTTTTCACAATTGTCAATTTTTTTTATTAGATAAAGAAACTATACTATAACTTAGGATAAGTTCATATTTATTTTAATATGAAATGTGGTATATTTTAAATCAAATGGTTAAATAGGAAAGTTCACTTTCACTCTAGAAAAAGGAGGAAAATGCCAAAATGTAGAGTAGTTAAAGGAAAGTGACAAATAAATGCTAAGAAAATTTGGTAAGAAGAAGAATAAGGTGAAGAAAATAGAAATTAAAATTGAGTCTTGATTTAACATATACAGCATGATTTAATGCTCCCTTCTTCTCAATAACTACAAGAAAGTACAATAAGAATGTGACATTTTAGGTAGCTAAAGGTCAAAATTGTCCATCCAAAATTATCTCAAAATTCTTTACTAACTACCAACTAGATGGGGCCAAGATATAAAGAGAGGGGACTTTTTTTTTTTCTCAATACATTTTGTACCATAAATAAGTATTTAGAATACAAGTCATCTTTGTACGATAAGATATATTAAGAAGGGTCTGATATGACCGTTCAATACTATGTTTCGATAGGTAGAATTTTGATTTGATTTCTTTTGGGTGGAATATGGAGCGAGTTTGACATTTTCAAGGTATATTCATTTGTGATGTTATTTGATTTGATTTGATTTATTTTTATTTTAGGTTCAATTACAAGTTTAGTCTTTGAACTTTTAGGATTGTCAATTTGATCCCTGAACTTTAAAAGGTGTCAAATAAGTCCTTGAACTCTCGATTTTGTGTCCAATAGGTTCCTGAACTTTAAAAAATATCTGATAGATCGTTAAACTTTCACTTTTGTGTTTAATAGATCTCTTAACTTTTAATTTTGTGTCCAATAAGATCTTGACCTATTCTAACATTTATAAAAATTCACAAGCCAACTAGATACAAAATTGGAAGTTTATGGTCTTAGTAGACAAATTTTTCAATTTTATATACAATAGATTGGTTACTTTTTAAAAATCTTAAATATGTCAGAGACCTATTAGACACAAAATTGAAAGTTCAAGGACTTATTAGAAATTTTTAAAGTCAGAGACTTATTAGACACAAAATTGAAAATTCAAACACTTATTAGACACTTTCTAAAGTTCATGGACAAAATTGACATAATCTTGAAACGTCGAGGACTAAACTTATAATTGAACTTTTATTTTATTACTATTATTATTATTATTATTTTGCAAATGGGAATAGTTATTGCTAAAAATTCAATTCGACTTTCTATACCTTTTGTGCGCCTAAATGGAGGGAGTTTGCTTTTTCACCAAAATCGCTTTTTATAGTAACGGCTAAATCCCCCTATGGACGGATCTAGAACATGTGGGAGATAATTTAATAAGTAAAATAGATATTATATATATATATATATATATATATATATATATATATATTGTAAGGACTATATTATAAATTCAAATTTAATTATAAAATAAAGATTTAAATCCTATTTTAGTCCCTAAACTTTCAAGTTTATTCTATTTTAGTTCCTGAATTTTTAAAATCTTCAATTTAGTCCACAAACTTTCAGGTTTATTCTATGTTAATCCCTGAACTTTTAAAATGTCTATTTTAGTCTCTGAACTTTCAAACAATAACTAATTTGGTCCTCACTTTTATTCCAATTTTAACAAATTAAAGACGTAGCTTTGGGTATGTGTATTAGCTTGTTAACATGAACATGATTTCAAGCTAAATAAGTTAGAGATAAATTAGGGCAAAAGTGGATTTAAGGTAGAAAAATAATATAGCAATGACCAAAATGATTTTTTTTTTTTTAAGTTTAGGAACTAAAATTAACAATTTGAAAGTTTAGGAACCAAAATAGAATAAACTTGAATGTTCGGAAATTAAAGTGAGATCTAAACCTAAAATAAAATTGAAAGAAATTGATCATTTAAAAAAAATTAAGGACCAAATTGAGAATTACTTAAAATATTTTGAATTTTCTATATATATATATATAGAAAATTCAAAATATTTTGGTCCCTGAACTTTGATTTGTAACATTTAATCCCTGTACTTTCAATTTTGTAACAAGTTAGTCCCTATACTTTCAATTTTGTAATAAGTTAGTCCTTGAACTTTAATAAGTAACAATTTAGTCCTTATACTGTCAAATTTGTAACGATTTAGTCCCTATTGTAAAAAATTAATGTAAAGATGTAATGAAATTTCTTACCTAGATAGATTCATAAACTAATTTGGGACCCATTATGTTAATAAGCTACAAAGTTTAATCATTAAATAATAAAAATCGACATTTAATTTTGATGATTTTTTTTTAGATAATGATTAAATTGTTACAAAATTGAAAGTATAGGGACTAAATTGTTATAAATTTAAAAGCATAGGGACTAAATTGTTACTTATTAAAGTTCAGGGATTAAATTGTTACAAAATTCAAAGTAAGGGACTAAATCGTTACAAATCAAAGTTCAGGGACCAAATTGTTACTTTCATAAAAGTTTAGGGACCAAAAGTGATTTTTAACCTCTATATATATATATATTTTTTAGTAATAGAATAGAATGAGAGAAAATATCATGGAGAAGCAAACAAAGGAAGAAAGCCAATTTTGCAAGAAAATGAAGTGAGAGAGACAATGACTTGTAGACGCCAATGCCACGCCAATTTCCTTATCCTCCTACTCTCTCTTTCTCTTAATTTGACATTCTATCTCTTTCACATTCTTATCGATTGCGATCGGACTCATCCGGGAGTAAATTCAATAACGTGTGTCTTATACGAGAGTTTCCCAAAGTCGAAGTCGAAATCAATACAAATAAAAGTTGAACAATACTTGACTGCATAATGGTGTAAATATCTTCCTACACATCATTGTTAAAATCTCGACAACTAGCTTGAGAGAGAAAAAATCTCTTTTTCTACCTCTCTTTTTTAGTTGTCAGGATTTTAATGGTGGTGTGTAGGTGCTATGCAGCCAAGTATTGTTCATAAAAGTTTATTTGAGGTAGTGTTTGTCGAATGAAATCTTGTTTTTTTATATATATATATTAGATTATTATTATTTTTTTATTTTAAAAAAATTGGAGGAAAATTTAAAATTTTCTAGTTATTTAAAATATAAATAAAATTATTTTTTATTTTTTATTTACAAAATCAATAATAATATATAAAAATTCAAATAACGTAATGATTTTTTAATATTTTATTTTTAAGACTATTTTGCAAGTATTACTTTTTATTTTACTTTAAAATTTTAACAAACAAGAGAAAAAAAAATATTCAAACATTTTTGTTTCTCTTTTCAACAATAAAGGAAAACAACAAAGAGAAAGATAATTAAATACAATTTTCCCTGAAAAAACGAACAAGAGCATTGACATAAAATTGTAAACCACGAGGTCTGTGGTTCAAACTTCAAATCCCCCACCCCATATTGTCAAAAAAACAAAAATCCCTGAAAAAGAAACAACAAATAAGAAACATAAAACAAAAGTTTAGAAACAAGAAATTGGTGATTATCCAATGTAATTTTGGAACACAAAGAGAAATATAACTTGAAATTGAAGTTTCAAAAAACTATATAAAATAATTGAAAAAAAAATAGTTTTGAAGAACTTTTACTTTTAACTTTTGAAAGTGGACTAAGATTAAAAAAAAAAAAAAGTGAAACTAAGCAAAGAATTGTTAGTGAAAGTTGTTTTTATAAATTTAATATTTTTAAAAATGGAAAATATATATTATCAAATAAAGCTTAAGAAAGATGATTTAATTACTCCTCAACTAATACATAGAGTTGAACTAAAGGAAAAAGAAAAAAAAAAAAAAAAAAAAAAGCACATGTAGGGTTGAATAAGTCAAATCATATCAAACCCAATAATTAAATTAGCTCTTCAATCATATATAGTTTCACATTTTAATCAAAAAAATCCTAAAACTTTATTTATTAAAAAAAATGGTAATAGTTCAACAAAGATGTGACAGCAAGAAAAATCTAAGGGAACATTAAGCTCCAAAAATAAAAATAAAAAATATCCAAAAGCATTGCCCTTTGAAAAGGCAAGTGGTGGGATCAAATAATAATATAATTCAAAATAGTTCAATAACTTTTAATTCATTAAGCTTTTTAAGAATGTGTGTCCCCTCATTTGAAAATATCAACTCTTTCTAATTTATTTATTTTTTATAGAAAAAAATTATAAATTTCGTTCATAATTTTTTTAGTATTTTTTTAATTTTAAAATTTTCAACTTCGTCCCAAATTATTCTTAATATCATGACCAAGAAGTTTATGGTTCAAATCTTTATCTCCACACGTTTTCAAAAAAAAAAAAAAAAAAAAAAACATACCCATTAGTGTTATATCTTCATGTGTGTACACTATCTTAACATACCCATTAAAGTGATATGCCTTCGTGTGTCTGTGCGTGTCAAAAATTTTATTTTAAAAAATAGATTTAGAAATTTTCAATAAATGTAATTTTGATATTTTTAGTTTATTTCAACTGGATTTTTTTTCCACAAATCTGTTACACTCATCTCCTAATATAAGCACACAAGAATCTCAAAAAGGGTTGTTTTGAAATTAAAAAAAGGGTATAAAGTAAGGAAGCAAATCTCATTTTTATTAACAAATGCTTAAACTCTAATGGAAGAAGTATAATTATTAAGATTATTAAGATTTCTTGAGGCTTCACATGGTTAAAGAAAACCCTCATCTTTTTGTCTTTTTCTTTGATATATATTTCTTTCTTCAAACGAAAAGATTATTTCTTCATTTTCTTAGGAAAGAATTCCAATTCTTTGATCTCCAACTTTTTTTTCCTTTTTTTAAATTTATTATTAGATTTTTTTTTCTCACGTCGATTCTTAGGTTGTAATGAATGATGTTATTTGGTTTCTGAACTTTAATTTTTTTTTTTTCTTTTTCTAACATGTGAGAGTGAAGAAATTCGAACCATAGACCTCTTAGTCATTAGTAAAAGGCTTATGTCAATTGAGCTCTACTCATGTTGCCCTAAGATCTCGTGCCTCTATAATTGTTGCCCTAAGTTGGCTTAAACAAATATTTATAACCCACCCCAAGTCAGCTAAAACAATATTAGATGGATAAATATAAGGAATAGTGATGGGATTAAAAAATAGTTTGTTTTTTAGTTTAGACTAAAATAAACACTTCAAAAGTTCAACCACCAAAATATTTATTTATTTTAATTTTTTTTTAACTTTTCCAAAAATATCTTTCATTTTATTGATATTTCCATTCATTTCCATAAAATTGTCAGCTCACCCCTAAGGTGTGTTTGGTTTAACTGTTCAAGTGTTCAATTTTGAAAAAATTTCTAATGTTTGACAACCCCTAAAAATGACTTATTAGAAAATGAGATTAATAAATAAGTCATTTTGAGATAAACACTTGAAACAACTTTTTTTAAAAGACTTTTTGGAAATGCAACCAAACATATGAGTGTTTAAATTCTAAACAATTTTTATACAAAATGTTTTTTTAAAAAATGCAATTTTGAAAAACATTTAAAATAGAATGTATTCCAAAAGTTTGTTCATACAAAACGAATTATTCTTAATATTTACTCTCATTTCACCCTGTAAATTTTTAAATGGGAAGATTACATAATATAATAATAATAATACATATAAAAAGCCAGAAGGTAAAATTTTAAGTCCCCTGCAAATTTTTGGATCCACCACCTGTGATTAACAGGGATAAAAATGAAGTTTCACATAGATTTATCTACACTACAGGACAAAGGAATAATATTAACTATTACTAAATGCAGGCGGGCCGCCATTGATAATACAAAATACTCAGAAGAAACGAGGAAAAGGAGCTTTAATGAACCGTTTTTTGGTCGCAAAAGACAGAAGCCAGGATGAACACAACACGTTTTTTTTTTAAACGGACTCATTCAGTAGAGCATATAACATAAAGTTCTAATGTCAAAAAGGAGAGTACAGTGCAACCAACAGAAGGACAAGACAAGAATGCAACCACTCAACCACCATTCATGGTAAAATGTGTGGTTCATGTTCAAGTTATAAACAGATAAAAGCACCAAATCCTCACCACAAATTTGACAGACCAACTGAATATCTATTGAGCAATAAACAGAAAAAGTAAAACTAGATGGGTTGGAACAATTTTCTTAACTGTTTATCGGATGCAAACGAGCTCAATCGAACAGACCCATGATCATATCCTCGTCCGACTCTTCCTCTGGTTCTTCCTTCTTCTCTTCCTTCGCAGTGGGAGCATCTGCAGCCGGGGCAGCGCCTCCGGACTCAGCTACCGCAGCAGGAGCTGCTGCAGCTGCAAACTTGCTTGGGTCCTACCATTTTTAAACCATGCCACATCAGTCACATACCATTTACAAAATTAACTTTTTTGCATGTTATACACACTGATTATAAATATGCTCTTTCCAACTCAAAACTTTTTCACATCTTAATTTTAATCATTCTTACTTTCAGGTCCTACGGTAAGGTAAATATCTTATTTCAAGTTAGATGAAGTAGAACAAATGGATACTTACATTTGACTAAAATAAGTGAATCCCACTAAAATGTCAATAAAAAGTAAAAACATGCCACATCAAGAAGTTAGTAGGAAAAACTTATGCTAAGTTGCTAACCAGTGTGCAGGCAGTATTTTCCTACAAAACATGGCATTAATACTTATTAATGAGACATATATCGTATTCAGATCACCAATTCTACATAGAGACTGATGAATGTATTACTTAACAAAACTAGGAAGGCTAAAGCTGAGGTTTACTGTTAAAAGGTCTATTATAGAAGGTAATTAAAAGGTAAAAGTTTAAGATCATGATCAATATAAAACTTTATCATACCAAAACAAAACCAAAGCTAATATAGAAAGTGGTTAAAAACTAAAACTTCAAGACACCAAATTATATCGTATTGATAAAACTGTATAGAAGGTATTTAAAAAGCTCAAGGCTCACGAACCTTCAAGAATTCTATGACTTCTTCGGCCTGTGGGAATGAATATTCCGTAGCCACGGCAATAGCAAGAGCATTCTTGTAGGCGTTGATAAGCATGTGGGGAGCAGCGGCAAGAGTTGGGAAGGACACGGCGAGAGAGACGGAGGCAACCATGGAAACTCCAGAAAGGAATTTCTCAAGAAGATCTTCTTCTGTAAGATCAAGCACCTCTGGGTCGAAAACAGAACCATTGTCATAGACAGAGAGAACAATGAGACCGTAAGAGAAGGGCCTTATCCCAAGCTTAGAGAGAAGCGCAGCCTCGGATGAGCCGACTTTGTCTCCTTTCTTGATAAGCTCCACAGGAGTGATGATTTCAACAGTGCCTTTGTTAATCTTAGTGGGGATGTTCAGCACCTGAAATTATGATCATTCAACTTTTAAGTCGAGATCCTTTTCCACGTTGAATGGTTAAAAAATGGAGGTAAATTGTTTATAGGAAACCTGAAAGAAAGAAGTCTGGGAAGGATCGAGTCCAGTGTTTCCTGGAGGAACAATCACATCTATTGGTGCAACAAGGCCAACACGAGCTGGGGCTCCGACCTGTTTCCATAAAGGCAGTTCATGTATAAAAGTTGAACAAATAAATAATAATGGGTGTAAGCGGCTCATTTGGTATCGAACTTTGATTACAAACAATGATGAAACATGTGGACTCAAAAAAATTTGAAAACCAACTAAAAGTTGAATCTTTAAAACCAGAATAAATAGAACAAATTGCCTCCGAATGAATCAGGCACCCAAGGATTGCAGGCACCCATATGATAAATTTGGAGGCACGATATTTTAACAATTGACATATACTATTTTGTTTTTCTTTACATAATCTATGGTTTCAACTTCCAGAAAGGGATAGCTATTCACTTGATTATTCGCTTATGATACAGTTCCATTCTAGTCTTTCACATTACTATTCATGAAAAAGATTATTCTAATGAGCAATTCGTTTTTACAATTCTTTTCAACAAATCAGCAATGAATTACATTTATATTGACAACTCACTATTAGAACAATAATAACTAGAGAATAGGTCACAAACAAATCTGAAAACTAGCACATAACTTTTAACAAAATTACAAATCTAGCCTTCAGCAATGTATGATTTAAACCCGACATGGATATCATAGCACAAAGTACAAGGCGATAATGAAATCAAAACCATAAAAAAGAACCAATCAGCAACAGCCAGGACAATACCTTGTACTTGGCAACCTCTTCCTTCACTTCCTTCAAATCACCTTTCGTGAAGATCAAACCAACGTTTCCCTGTACACACATCGATTTCAAGAAGGCTCGTTCAGATCAACAGTAGAATAAAAAGGTAAAAATAAAAAATAAAATCGGGGGATCGGAATCCTTACGACAAGATGGGGGAGGAGGTTCATGACGGCGGTGTTGCCGGTCTTCTCAGAATGGATTCTGATGGAGCGCTTCATCATGGTGTTCTTGCCCATGAGGACGATGGAATCGCCACGAAGGCCCTTGCGAATGCTCTGAAGCTGGGTGGAGCCGACATTATCGGCGCCGACGATGAGGACCTGGGAGTACTCCTCGAGGAGGCGGCAGAGTTTCTGGTCGTACTGAGACTTCTTCTGAGCGCGGGTGGGCTTGAGAACCATGGTGGAAGAGAAACCCTAGAGATTGAGAGGAAGGATTTGGAGAGGTTCTGCAAATTGCCGGAAGAAGAAACCCTAATGGGAGATGAGAGAAAAGAGAAGGCGATCGTTGCATGAATATATATGGGGCTGGATCCTCTCGTCCCCTTCGTTTTCGTTTCGCGGGCTTAGATCAGGGCCCACTTCATTTCTTTTTTTTTTTATTTATTTTTTTTATTTATTTGAAGAATTCTTTTGGAGTTTGTTTGGATCCCGAGAAAATCATCGGGAAAATTGTGGGACCTTAGAATCGTTCTTCACCTCCTCCAAAATTATTGTTATAATTTTATTTTATTATTATTTTTTTTAAACTATAAGATTGATTTCAATTATTATATAATCTTTGAAAATTTTTACTATGTTGTTTCAAAACCATTATTGAAAGCTTTTGTCGTTAAATTCATAGACAAAAAATGACATGAATAATGTTTGTGTGTTGGTTATGTAAATGAATTCGAACACATATAGAAAGAAATAAAGACACGTAAAACTATTGAAAAAGAGCACAAAATTGAAAGTGTGAGATTGAAAGGAAAAAGACAATAATTGTTTTGAAACAAATTTAAATTTGATTAAAATAAAACTTTTCAAAATTTGCCAATCTCGTAGTTCGTGATTATTTTTATTAATTTAACATTTAAAAAATTAGGACAAAATGCACTTTTGGTCCATGAGGTTTGACGTTGATATTTATTTGGTTCCTCAAGTTTCAAAACATACATTTTAGTCCTCCTCCATGTTTTTAAAACCATTCTAAATGGTCCCTGACTTGACTTTAATTTAATGAAATACTGACCAATTTGTTATGTGCTGACATGGATGAGATGATATGGCTATTTCATTTGATTTGTCATTTTTTTTTTCTCATGTGCTATTTATTATTATTATTATTATTATTATTATTATTATTATTATTATTATTATTATTATTATTATTATTATTATTGAGTTGGGTTTGGCTTGCAAATTTTTTATAAAATTTTAGACTTTTTTTTTAGATCTTGTTATGTTTGATAATATATATAGTTGTTTATGATATTTGTGTGCATGGAATCTCAACGAAAAATAACATAGGTTTTAAATTCTAAAACTTTGGTGGATGAGAATTTTATATTTTGTTTTAAATGTTGTTTTCAAAAGTTTGGCTAATTTAATAATAAAAATGTTGGAGTTTTAAGTTCTGTGTTTTTTTTTTTTAATTTGAAATTTTGTTTTAGATTTTGGTAATTTTTTCATTTAATATTATAAATCATTTTGATTTTGAAGCATAAATATCTTTTTTTTTTTATTTTAATAAAACAATGGAATAAATCAAGTAAAAGAAGTGTCACCATTTAAGGGATTGTAATTTAATTAATATTCTTAAAATATATTCAATCATCCCACCATTTAATATAGCGAAGATAAAATAAATTTTGTAATAAATCGATCAATTTTTTTTTAAAAAAAATTACATTAATGCTATTATTGTCCACATTTTTTTTAATTATCATTATTGTCTAATTTTGATTTTTCAATATCCTACTTTCTTATATAGTATAATAACAATATTACAGTAATGACTATTTCAGATAGACAACCTATGAAACAGGCTTTCATCTCTTATTTTTCTCAGTTGTTTTCATCCTCTAACCCTTCTAGGGACTTTATTGATACATTCTTGTAGGATATAACATCGAAGGTGACCCCAGATATGAATGCAAGACTGCTTGCCCCATTCACAAAGGATGAAATTGAAAGAGCCATAAAGCAAATGCATCCTTCAAAGGCGCCTGGACCAGATGGTTTTCCTGCTTTATTCTATCAGAAATTCTGGAATGAGGTTGGTAATGTTACTACCTTAGATTGTTTGGATATGCTGAATAGGAAAAGGTCTATCCGGTCTTGGAATGATACACATATTTCTCTAATTTCCAAAGTCAAACATCCAACTTTGCTCTCAGAATTCAAGCCTATAAGCTTGTGTAATGTGTCATATAAATTAATTTCAAAAGTTTTAGTTAATCGCATGAAGTGGATGCTGAAAGATGTTATATATGAGAATCAATCAGCTTTTGTGCCTGGTCATTCAATTTTTGACAATGTGATTGTGGGTCATGAATGTTTGCATGCGATAAAGTAAAAAAAAAAAAAGGGAGAAAGGGCTGGATAGCATTGAAGTTAGACATGAGCAAAGCGTATGATCGGGTTGAGTGGTCCTTCTTGGAACGTGTGTTATTGAAAATTGGGTTTCATTCTAACTGGGTGCAGTTGATAATGGAATGTGTTCAGACTCCGAGTTACTCCATTTTGCTTAATGGTACCCCAACGGGTACAGTAAAACCTACGCGGGGCCTTCGTCAAGGTGATCCTTTGTTTCCATATTTATTATTGATTGTATCTGAAGTTTCATCTTCAATGATTTCAGGAGCTATGTCCAGACAAATTATTTCTAGGTTTAAACCAGGAAAAATTTGCCCAGAAATATCTCACATTTTCTTTGTTGATGACAACCTTATATTCTATAGAGCATCTATCGAGCAGGTGTGGGCTCTACGAAATATCATGGCTCAATACGAGAAGGCATCTGGACAGATGATTAATGTGGAAAAATCGGCGTTGTTTTTTTCTCCTAATGTATCCCAAGACTTTAAAACGATGATTGCTGACTTGTTGGGTATGCCTATTGCATGTTGATTCGCTTGGAAGATATTTAGGAGTTCCATCTACATTCAGCAGGCGAAGGAGGGATGATTTTAAAGAAATAAGACAACGCGTGTGGAGACAGGGATGGAAATGTCCGTTTTTCTCTTTGGGGGGTAAGGAAGTCTTAATAAAAAGTATAGCCCAATCTATTCCAACATATATCATGAGTTGTTTCTGTCTTCCCAAAACTCTGTGTGATGAATTACATTCTATGATGGCTCGATTTTGGTGGGGATCAACGGAGACAAAACGGAAGATTCATTGGAAGAAATGGTCTCAGGTTTGTCTTCCCAAAGAGTTAGGCGGCTTAAATTTTCGGGACTTGGAGCTTTTTAATAAAGCGTTATTGGCAAAGCAAGTGTGGAGGCTTTATACGAATCCAACATTACTGGCATCTAAGGTGATTAAAGGGAGATATGCTAATCAGATGTCGTTGTTACAGGCTCCAATTAAATCGAACTGCTCAGTTTTTTGGCGGGGTTTTGTGGGCTCGTGACCTTTTAGTAATGGTAAAACCACTTTTTTCTTCACAGATCCTTGGATTCCAAAGGAGAGTACTTTCAAACTCATTCCAATTATAGACGCTGATTACCAGGAAAGTGCCTTAGTTTCTGATTTTATCACTCCCACCATGGGTTGGAATTTGTCTAAATTAAGCTCTATAGTTACTCAGGAAGATGTGCATATTATTGAATCCATCCCAATTGGCACTTCAATTGCGGAAGACTAGTGGATTTGGCACTATTGTTCGAATGGTAGGTTTATCGTTCGTAGTGGTTACAAACTTGCTAGAATTTTGTCTGTTGACCAGGCGTCTGCTAGTACTAATGACCAACGTATGTGGTGGGACATGCTCTGTAAATTGAAAATCCCACACAAAGTTAAAATTTTTATTTGGAAGGCTTTCCATGAATGCCTTCCAACCATTTTTGATCTTTGGAAGCGGGGAATAGATCTGTCACCATTATGCATAATCTGCAAATCTAAATGGGAGACTAATGCTATGTGTGGGTGTGGAAGGTCCAAAAAGGTATGTGATAGTATGTTTGCACGGGTGGATGCTCAAATTCCGATACGGAATAATTTTCTTGATCGAATTATTTGGCTTGCAAAGCATCTTGGAAGAGAGGAATTTGAGCGAGCTTGTATCACATTTTGGTCTCTGTGGAATGATAGAAATAATTTCAACAACAATGTACCTCTTATGGATTTTTCAAAACGTTGTGAATGGATTTGTGACTATTGGGAAGAGACAAGAAATGCGCAGATGGTAACTAAATCCACAAGGGTGAGGGACAAAGAGATTTCGGTGATGGAAAGGCAGGAGGAGTACGCAGGCATAAACGGTGATGTCGTCTACTTGTACACAGATGCTGCTGTTCGGACTTGTGTAATAGGAGTAGGATTTGGAGCTGTTATAACGAGACCGCAAGGTGGTTTAGTTGCCACAATGGAATTGATGAAACCATCAGCGTTGTCTCCTTTAGCGGCAGAGGTGAATGCTATAATTCATGACATTCGTTTGCATACAGCGTATGCAGATATCCAAGGCAGTTGTGTATTCGGACTCCAATAATGCGATTATGATGATTCGCGACGAAACCCAAATTACGACTGATGTATATCATTGGATTCTTAGAATTCGAACGATGTCTGCAGCATTTGAAGCCTTAACTTTTTACCATGTGCCTCGAGAAGATAACAAGAGGGCGGACTTTCTAGCAAAACGTGCTTTAGATCGACGGAACTGCATGCTTTGGTTAGGAAATTTTCCACCTGAGATAGATTCAATGAGTGATTTCTCTCTATGCAATTGTAATGTTCTATGTTCTTGTTCAACTTAATGAAATGATTTAGTTTTTTCTTAAAAAAAAAAAAATACAGTAATGACTTCTCAAAAAAAAAAAAAAAAAAAAACAATATTACAATAATGATAGTGACAAATTATAATATAACCTAAACTATTGGGTAAAGTTGAGTTTTTTTTTTTAATATTTATAAATATGTAGTTTTATTAAAAGATAAATTGAAATAATGTTGTATTTCTTAAAAGTTGCTATTAAACATATTTTAAAGAATTTATCCATTTGATTGTTTTCAATGACAATAATGATATACTTTTATCTTGTGATTTGCATGATCAAAGATCAATTTAGATATTAATTTGCAATAACTATAGTAGTTATTGATTGACATGTATTATATATATATATATATATATATATATATATATATATATATATATATATATATATATATAATTTTTTTAATAGGTTAAATTACATGTTTAGTCTTTGAACTTTCAAGGTTGTGTCAATTTAGTTCATGAACTTTAAAAAATTTCAAATAGGTCCTCAAACTTTCAATCTTGTTTCCAATAGGTCCCTAAACTTTTAAAATATCTAATAGATCCTTAAACTTTCACTTTTGTGTCGGATAGGTCCTTCAACTTTTAATCTTGTGTCTAATAAGTTATTGACCTATTTAACATTTTTTAAAATTCACAAGCGTACTAGTTACAAAATTGAAAGTTTAGAGTCTAGGCATAAAATTCAATTTTATATATAGTATATTTGTTAATTTTAAAAAAATATTGAATATATCATGGATCTATTAAACATTTTTAAAGTTCAGAGATCTATTAGACACAAAATTGAATTAAAGCATTAGTAACCTTAGCAAATAAGTTAAAAACCACTTTTCTTAGCATTTATACAAACAGAATAATGGACAACTTTATTGTGTGCATGTTAGGAGTGATTTTGAAATGACTAAGGATGTGTTTGGTTTAACTTTTCAAGTGTTTAATTTTGAAAAAAAAAATCTAGTATTTGGCAACCACTAAAAAATGACTTATTAGAAAATGAGATTGATAAATAAACGAGAGAAACACTTGAAACCAACTTTTTTAAAAAGAGTGTTTAGTATACAATAAACTTGGGTATAAAAACACTTATGAGGAAATGCAATCAAACACGTGAGTGTTTAAGTTCTAAACAATTTTTATACAAAATGTTTTTTAAAAAATGCATTCTTGAAAAACATTTAAATTAAAATGTATTCCAAACGGACTCTAAAATTATTTTTGAAAGGTTCGAAATCACTCCGAAACGTATTTTTAATTATCCAAAATTAATTTCATATTTTGTTTTACACTTTTAAACATGATTTTTCATATCATCAAAATTGATCTTGAATATGAAGGTATGTTTGGTTTAACTTTTTCAAGTGTTTAATTTTGAAAAAATTTCTAATGTTTGGCAAACACTAAAAATGATTTATTAAAAAATGAGATTGAGAAATAAAACATTTTGAGAAAAACAATTAAAAAGAAAATTTTTATTATTTTTTTTAAATATATAATAACTTGTGTATAAAAATACTTATATGGGAATGTAACCAAATATATGAATGTTTAAATTCTAATAAATTTTTATACAAAATATTTAAAAGAAAATGCATTATTAAAAAACACTTAAGCTAAAGGTATTCCAAACAAACTCGAAATATTCTTATGTGGGACAGGTCCCCATGTTAATTTTTTTTAATAGAATGTAATAAGGATCATACAAATGGTAGTATGTTTAAAGGCACGGAGAAACATGCAATTAAATGACAAATAAATATATTGTAAAAAAAAAAAAAGACAAATAAATATACCTCAATGCAAATAGAGAAAACTAAATCGGACTTAGAGTATGTTTGGTTTAACTTTTTAGTGTTTGATAACCACTAAAAATGATTTATTAAAAAATGAGATTGAGAAATAAATCATTTTGAAAAAATCACTAAAAAGCAAAAATTTTTAAAAGAGATTTTTAGCATATAATAACTCGTGTATAAAAACATTTATGAGGAAATGCATGAGTGTTTGAATTTTAAACAATTTTTATACAAAATGTTTAAAAACATTTAAACTAAAAGGTATTCCAAATAAGTCATTAATTATAGTTTCAGCTAACCAAAAAAGTAACTATTCAAGAAAAAAAACCGCCTAACAATTCTCAAGAACATCAAATCATATTTTAGAATGAATTTCATAAACCTTATAGGGCAATGAATATTATGAACATATATTAATAAAAAAAAAATCGTTGCGAGAGGTTTATTACTTCAAAATTTAGAAGCCAAAGTGAGCTTAGCTCAGCGGTAATTGGCATGAACCCTCGACCATGAGGTCAAAGGTTCGAATCTCCCCACCCCCAAATGTTGATGTACTAAAAAAAAAAAACTTCAAAATTTAGAAACTTATTAAAAATTTTAAGAATCACATCAACTAAATAGACTCAAATTTGAAAATTAAGGACGAGCATAGCTCAACTAAAAAGAATAAATTATTATTGTTCTATTTTTTTTTTTTTTTAAAGAATTATTCTATTCACGATAGATGGGTTGAATGGTTCAAAATGAATTCATAAATTAGTAGATTTATCAACCTCAAGTTTGAGGGTTATATACATAAAATATACATCAATGATATGTCAGAGTAAAAGGAGAATTACATGCAAATGTTAAATATGTTTGCAAAAAAATTAAAAAGTTTCATATTTGTAAAATCATAATCTAGTTATCTTTTCAATTTTGTGTCCAACCGATCTTGAACTTTAAAAAGTATATAATAGATCTTTAAATTTTTAATTTTATATTGAATAAACCTCTAAATTTTTTATTTTGTTTCGATCTTGACTCATTTGACTTTTTTTTAAATAAATTCTAGGGCTAACCTAACCGTTATTAAAAATAAAATAAAATAATAATATATTTTTTTTAAAAATTCTTTCTCTTCTCAATTTTAGTTTATGAACTTTCAAATTTGTAATAATTTAGTCTTTAAACTTTAATATGTAACAATTTAGTCTCTATAGTTTCAAATTTTGTAACAAAATAATCCCTACCATAAAGATTCTATCAAAAATAAGCATAAATTTATGTTATATATTTTTGTAGTTTATAAGGAGAGGTGGTCTCTAATGAATTTATGAATCTACATTGGTAAGAAATTCCATTCAAAAGATATTTTATCTCAACCGAAAATAAAAAGATAAAACACAAAATAGAATTTAAACAGAAAGAAACCAAAAGAAAAAAAAAAGTTTGGTTCTTTTACAAGTCTAGTCCCTAAAATTTAATTTCGTAGTTAGCTTCAAAAAGTGACAAATAGATTCTCAAATTTTCAATTTTTTGTAGTTCCCGAACTTTAAAAAATATCTAGTAGATTCTTACACCTTCACTTTTGTGTTCAATAAGTCTTTCAGCTTTAAATTTTGTGTCTAGTATCATACACACCGTCATATAATAGAAGGGACTAAAGTTGTAATTTAACTCAAAAGTTTTATTAAAAAAAAAGACAAAAGACAAAAGACTAAAAAAACTCGCAACTCTTGGTTGAAAAGGCTATGGCAGCTCTAAGCGCTCCACAGATTTCTCTCCCAAATTTGCCAAGCGCAAACAACAATCTTCCTTTCAGAAACCATCAAATTCTCTCTACAATCGATCAATGTTCAAGTTCAAAGCAATTGAAGCAAGTCCACGCTCAGATGCTCCGTACCGGCCTCTTCTTCGACTCCTTCTCCGCCAGCAAGCTCTTCACAGCCTCCGCCCTTTCGTCCTTCTCCACTCTCGAGTACGCCCGCCAAGTGTTCGACCAAATTCCCCAACCAAATCTCTACACTTGGAACACCCTCATTCGAGCTTACGCTTCCAGCTCCGACCCATTTCAGAGTTTCGTAATATTCCTCGATTTGCTCGATAAATGTGATGATTTTCCCAACAATTTCACTTTCCCTTTTGTTATTAAGGCCGCTTGCGAGCTAAAAGCTTCGCGGGTCGGCAGAGCTGTTCATGGAATGGCGATTAAGATGTCGTTTGGTATGGATTTGTATATTCTTAACTCGCTTGTGCGATTCTATGGGGTATGTGGGGATTTGAACATGGCTGAGCGATTGTTTGCGGGTATTTCTAGCAAAGATGTGGTGTCTTGGAATTCGATGATCTCTGCTTTTGCTCAGGGAAACTGTCCAGAAAGTGCATTGGACTTGTTTCTGAAAATGGAGAGGGAGAATGTGATGCCCAACTCTGTAACAATGGTGGGTGTTTTATCTGCTTGCGCGAAGAAGTTGGATTTGGAGTTTGGGAGGTGGGTTTGTTCGTACATTGAAAGGAAAGAAATTAAAGTGGATCTAACTCTGTGTAATGCCATGCTTGATATGTATACAAAATGTGGAAGCATTGCTGATGCACAGAAGCTGTTTGATGAAATGCCTGAAAGAGATGTCTTCTCTTGGACCACCATGCTCGATGGGTATGCGAAAACAGGCGATTTCGTTGCTGCTCGGCAAGTGTTTGATGCAATGCCTGTGAAAGAAATTGCTGCTTGGAACGTTCTCATATCTGCTTATGAACAGAATGGTAAGCCTAAGGAGGCTTTGGCCACTTTCAATGAGTTGCAGCTTAGTAAGATTGCAAAGCCTGATGAAGTCACTTTGGTTAGTGCTCTGTCAGCTTGTGCTCAATTGGGGGCAATTGATTTGGGTGGGTGGATTCATGTGTACATAAAAAGGGAGGGGATAGATCTGAACTGCCATCTGATTACTTCTCTTGTAGACATGTATGCTAAGTGTGGTGCTTTAGAGAAAGCACTTGAGGTGTTCTATTCAGTGGAGGAGAGAGATGTGTTTGTTTGGAGTGCCATGATTGCTGGCTTGGGAATGCACGGGCGTGGGAAGGCGGCAATCGAACTGTTCTTCGAAATGCAGGAAGCTAAGGTGAAGCCGAATGATGTGACGTTTACGAATGTATTATGTGCCTGCAGCCATGCCGGATTAGTCGATGAGGGATGGGCATTTTTCCATGAAATGGAGCCTGTTTATAGGGTTGTGCCTGGAACGAAGCACTACGCATGTATGGTCGATATTCTCGGCCGTGCAGGGCTTCTTGAAGAAGCCATGGAGTTGATCAATGGAATGCCTATAACTCCGAGCGCCTCCGTTTGGGGTGCTTTGCTTGGTGCCTGCAGGCTTCATATGAATGTGGAGCTTGCAGAGCTGGCTAGTGACCAATTGCTCAAGTTGGAGCCTAGAAATCATGGTGCTATTGTACTTTTATCTAACATTTATGCTAAGACAGGTAGATGGGACAAGGTTTCTGAGTTGAGGAAACTAATGAGAGACTCTGAACTGAAAAAGGAACCAGGTTATAGTTCAGTTGAAGTCAATGGTAACGTTCACGAGTTTCTAGTCGGCGATAGTTCCCATCCGTTATCCAGGGACATCTATTCGAAGTTGGACGAGATTGCAACAAAACTAAAATCAGTTGGATATGAACCAAACAAGTCCCACCTTCTCCAGCTCGTCGAAGAAGACGACCTCAAGGAGCAGGCCTTAAGCCTTCACAGTGAGAAGTTAGCGATCGCTTTCGGGCTTATTCGTTTGGCTCCATCTCAACCAATTCGAGTTGTGAAGAATCTTCGAATTTGTGGAGACTGCCATGAAGTTGCCAAGCTCATATCTAGAGTTTACGGCAGAGATATATTTCTGCGAGATCGGTATCGATTCCATCATTTTAGAGACGGGCATTGCTCGTGTATGGATTATTGGTGAAGCAGCAAAAGAATGGCTTCTACATTCACTTGCTCTGTTTGGTTCATGAGCTGAAGTTACTGAATGACAATCTTGACTATGTTTCTCAAACTGTAAACTGAGTATTCAACTAACTAGGAAGGAATGATCTCTGTTAAATAAGTATTGTGAAACTTTTATTATTATTCCACGCTTGTGACGATGCATCCCTCAGCTCGAGGGGAAATTAAATGTCAATGGATGCCACATGATTTTTAAAAGATGCTAATGTGGCAATCAATTAATAGGAGTAGTATCTTTTTTATCCGTAGTATTGTTAAAGATCCAATATCAGCCTGTTGGAAGGAATCAAAAATCAAGACCCGCTTCTGTGATCAGCGACGACAATGGAATTCACGTGACGTTTGCGTAACACCATCAGTAAATATTAGTGTTGCATACACAATATTAATAATAAGAAGGCTAAATTATAAAAAATACCCCTAAACTATGGGGTTTGTTTCAAAAATGCCTCTGAACTTTGAAAAGTTTCAAAAATACCCTTGAACTTTGAAAAATGTTTCAAAAATACCATTGTCGTTAATTTTTGGATGGAAACTGTTAGAATTTATGGTGAGAGGAGGAAAAAAGAAGAAACATTTTTCAATAAGGATATTTTTTATTTTATTTTTTTTTAAAGTTCAAGGATATTTTTTAAACTGAAACTTTAACAGTTTCCATCCAAAAATTAACGGCAAGGGTATTTTTTAAACAGTTTTCAAAGTTTGGGGGTATTTTTGAAACTTTTCAAAGTTCAGGGGCATTTTTTAAATAGACTCCATAGTTTAGGGGTATTTTTTATAATTGAGCCTAATAAGAACTTTAAACGTATTTAAAAATATGAAATGTTTGATTTTTTTTAATTTAAATATATTTTATGAGTTTTTTTATATTTATAATTTTTCTAGAAATATTCATTGAAATTTATCAATATGTTCATCACATTTCCATAGAATCAAGATCTCAACAACATTTAAAATGGTAAAAATAGAAATATTTCAACTTCGAAAGCCAAGAGTTACACATATTCCAATGAGACTTGGTGAACTCAAATTAAGTTTGGTTGATAATTGGTTTATTGTTTGATTCCCACAAAATACACAAATGTGTGTGTAAAAATGACCATTTAGGGCTCGTTTGGTAACGTTCTCGTTTCTTGTTTCCAATTTTATTAAGAAATCTAAGTATTTAATAACTATGTATGTTTCTTGTTTCTCATTTTTTAGAAACACTCCCAAAATTTGTATAGAACTTTTGGGAACAACTAAAACTAGTTTTTCATTTTTTGTTCTTGTTTCCAATTTTTTCCAAACATAAATAAGAATATAGATTTATTATCATTGAATGTATAGGTGTTAGAGTCATGAAATTCTATTTTTCTTTATTAAAAATGAAGAAACGGAAACAAGAAACAAGAACGTTACCAAACAGGCCCTTAATTATTGAAACTAACAATAAATAAGTTCTAGTTTAATAGTTTTAGCTTACAATATGTGCTACCACCCACGCTTTAATCAATGAATTGATCATAGGAAGTGAGGATAAATACAAAGATCAACTTGATAAGAAAGACATGATATAACCTAAAATGTGTTATCTAATTACCTTTAATTTAATCTTGTTAGTTTGTATTTTATAGTTTAATTGTTTATTTTGTAGGATTTTGAGTACAAGAGGTTTATGAGGCCAATTTGCTAATTCGACGATAATTCGGGCAATTAAAAGTGTTTTTGAGCTATCTTGGAGTCCCCGAGATGACGAGAAAACTAAAGAACATGAGCGGAGTGTTCGAGTCTCGAGATTGGAGTCAAATTGCCAAAAATGGCACTGCAGTAATTAGACTACCCGAGAGGATAGCGTCAAGACGCTATAATGCAGTGTATTGACGCTGCCACGATTCAAGGCCCGCAGACAGAATGCATAACGTCTCGACGCTATCGTCTGATTATAAAAACGTTCTTTTTCGTAGCTAGGTCATTATCGAGTCGTCTTCTTTCGTTTTTCTTCGATTGCTCTGTATTTTCTTAGTAGTTCTTAGTTTAGGTTAGTTTTAGGTTGGTTAATCAAGCATTGATGCTTAGATTTGACTCGTGTATGGTCGTCTAAGCGTGGATTGTTGTAATCAGAACCTCAGTTTGTAATTTTTTTCAATTTTCATGAGATTTCTGTTATGTATTGAGTTTTATGAATGTTTTATGATGTATCCTAGTATTCTTGTTTAAACAATTGTGGTTTATGATTCTCCTTTGAAATGACGATTTTTAGTATTCATAGAATTGCAATTTATCTGTTATGTTTAGATAGCCACTAGGTTGAGGCGAATCCATCATCGTTAGTTCCATGGTAGGCTAGCGTAGACTTTCGATAGGTCTAAGAATCTAGGAGAAATTAGATTAATTTAATTGGAGAATTTTAATTCCCAGTTAAATTGATTAATTACGGACCTTGCATGATAATGTGGTTAGTTAACTAATAATTTTGAGGAGTCATTTGATTATTAGTTTAGCTAGTTAGATTTAGTCTAAGGAGTCATCGAGCTAAGCATGAGGGGCAGCAGGCGCAATTAAAATAACTAATCAATTAAAGAATTCTGTGATTTAATTGGTTATACACAAGTTTATTAGGTAGACTATCTGAACAACCAAGAAGCATTCCGGGCTCATAATAATTAATTAAAATGAATCTTTAGATAATCGATGAATAAATTTGAAAATACTGAATACTGAGTATTTCCAATTGTAGTAATCACCATAGGTACGATTAGCCTACATGCCTTTTAATTCTCGCTTTTATTTTCCCGTCTTTCCATTCTTGCAAATTTAATTTTCAGCACTTTATCTTCCCCGCTTTTAATCTATCCAAACCAAACCCCCCATTAGTCCCGTCATTGCAATAAACCTGATTTATACAAATTAACAATCATGCTCCCTATGTTCGATCCCGACCATTATTACTACAAGTTAGCTTTAGGGGCTGGTGATTATAAATTTATTTGACACGGACGTTAGAGAATTCGACACCCTTCGAATAGTCTCATCAATACATGAGATTTGTAGTGCAATCACTTTCTTAAACCCAACATTCTTAAGACCAAAGAGGCGGGTGGAAAAGGGGGGGAAAGCTCTTCGTTCCTAGTTCTCTTGTAGCTGGATTCTCCATAACCACAAAAATCTTTAGTTATAATGGGATTCCAACTCAATACCTTTTGGCTGAATTGAGTGTGTGTATACACTACACTAGGTGTAAGCTTCTTTTGGCTTTGGAGTTGAGGAAGATATAGAAGTAATTTGATACCCAAAATGTTTGCTATCAAATTTTTGTTTACAACAAAAATAACTTAATCTAAAAAATCAACCCAAATTAAATCTTCTTAAAATTCTAAAACCTAAATATGGAAAACAAAATTTAGAACCATAAACTCTAAACTCAAGATATATGGAAAAGATAACTCTAAGCTCTAAATATAGAAAAGAAAAATCCAAAACCTTAACCTTCCAATACTATAAATGAAAAACTCTAAATCCTAAGTTCAAAACCTTATGCTCTAAATTTGAAACCATAAATTCTAGAAAATAATATAAATACGAAAAAGAAAAGAAAAGAAAATAGATTAAAGAACTAAATAGATCGTTAATGATATGAAAAAAGCAATAATAAACAACTAAAGAGCAAAGTAGGGAAGAGGAAAAAGGAGAGAGTAGTGTATTCTTTATTGGAAAAAACTTGCCTGCATACCAGTATGTAGGGATCTCCTTGCATACCACCATTAAAACGTTGACAACTAAGAGAGATAACAAAAATTCTCATTTTCTCCTTTCCTCTTTCTTACTTGTCAAGATTAATTTTAATGGAGTATGTACATACAGGTATGCAGGCAAGTTTTGTTCTTCTTTATTTGGTTGTATCGTGCCCAATAAGGCAATAACCACTATTTATAGGTTTACAAGCATGTAAATTACAAAATCTACATAATTTAAAAGTTGTAACTCATGAGCTTGAGAGAAGAAAAAGAAAGGGCTCATCGGAGAAAATAATTAAAATGGTAAAAAAGGAGGTTTATATCTCATTTTAGTACTTTTTTTTTGAACTTCTCATTTTAGTACTTAAGTTTTAAGTTTGTTTCATTTTAGTCAACTTTCAAAACATTCATTTTGGTCATTTGATAGCATCTATTTCGTGCTATTATTATCGTTAATCTAAATTTGGTTAGTGTGTTTTTAATGTCTAATTTGTCTATTTTCTAGAGATTCGAGCATTGAGTGTTTCGGGAGCCAATTGTACAAAGTGGCATTAATTTAGGCGAATTAAAGTGTCTTGGAGCTACTTTGGAATCCATGAAATGAAGGAGTGGTGAAAAGGCAGCAACCAGAGCGTCTCAACCTCGAAATTAGCGTCAAGACACCACAAATTTGGAGTTCCCATTATGCAGACCTGAAACAGCAGCGTTGAGACGCTGCCTCAGAGTGTCTCAATGCTGCCAAACATGCTAAGACGCTTCAGACTTTCGAAGCGTCGAGACGCTAGCTTTAGTGTCTCAATGTTATTCGGATACCCATGCGCAGAATGGCCTTCTAGTCCAGAGCATCTCGACGCTCTCTTATAAATACTGCTTTCATTTTCTTGCGTCGTTTAGGTTAGATTTTGGTGTATTTTCCGAATTCCTTTTAGTTATTTAATGCAGTTCCTTAGTTTTTTTAGTTTTAGACTTGTTGTAGATGTTTTCTTTTGATTCTATTACCATGTCGTTGAATATGCTAGGCTAAGTTCTTTTTATCGTTGGATTGAGATTGTTGTAGTTGGAATATTGTTTGAACTTTTTGGTTGAGTTTCCTGATTTCAATTCAATTTTATGAATTATTCTGGATACATTCATGTGTTCTTGACTAAACTATTGTAATTGATGGATTTCCTTTGAATTGACGACTCTTAGGATCAAATCGAATGCAATTTATCTGTTATTCTTAGATAGCCACTAGGTTGAGGCAAGAACAACGTTACTTCACCATGAGGTATTTAGCATAGATTTTTCATAAGCCGGTTGTCTGTCTGAGTTAATTAGGGGTGGTTTCATTGATTATCGGACTATGCATGAGGGGTAGCGAGCGTAACTCTTATTAATGAATTAATTTAGCTGCGAGATTATGGGTTAATTAGTTGATTAAATTCAGGCTAGATAGGAAGATCTTCCAAATAGCCCAGAAGCATCGTCGGGCTCAATAATAAGTCATCAAATTAATCCGTAGAGCAAACTAGAAAGCCAAATAAACAAGAAATCCAACGAAAACTTCCCGTCTAGCGGTTCTAGTTTCATGCATGGAGTGTTATTTTCGACCCACATTTTATTCAACGTTGTTATCTTTGCGTGATTTTCTATTTTCCTGTATCTTTAATTTATACTTGTTCGTGACAAACCGCTTTATCCAAACCCCCATTTTGTTTACTCCCTTGGAACTTGAATTTGGAAAGAAAATTTTCTTCTCTGTAAACAATCCGACCACTACCTACTACAAAGTAGATAGAGCTGGAGATTACAAATTTTATTTAACGCAAGAATTTGATAAACTTGTTCCGTCATCCTTAAACTTTCGAATTTGTTCTATTCTACTATTTGAACTTTCAAAATGTCTATTTTAGTTCTTAAACTCGTAAAAAAATATAATCATTTTGGTCTTTGTTATGTACTTTTATACTTAAAAAATATACATACATACACATCCATACATAGATATATATACATACATACATATATACACACACATATATTACATATATACATAATACATACATACATATATATTATATTATAATCTAATAGGTTAAAAACACACATTAGATACAAGATTAAATTAAAAAATCTATTAAATATTTAAAGTAAAAAGAATTGTAAGATACAACCCCAGCTAGCTAATTTAGAGACTAAGCGTGGTTAGTAAATATGTCGGCTTTTTTAGAGTAATTAAAAATATAATATATTAATTTAATTTAAAAATAATTGATTAACTTAATCAATGACATCCAATATAATTTTATTATATATTTATTGATTGATATAAATTAATAATTAATTTAAATATTGATTGAATATATAATTATATTAGTTATTGAGATTACACATTATAATTTCACTATATGTTTTTTTGTAAAAAAAAAATTATAATTTCACCCCATTTTTAATTATCTTGTAGTTGCTAATTCCTTTATATTTTGCCTACATTTTTTTTAATTTGCAATTACTCCCAATTTTTTAGAGTTTATATGACAAATTTTTTTTGAACAATTTAACACATCTACATGTCTTAATCAATTGAGTTATGCTTGATTTGATGATGAAGTATGTGTTATTTTATACAAATTATACAAATCTGACACCTATACACATATCTAGTTATGCAAATTACAAACTTAGTTAGATAACTGATGCACATTTCAAATATCGTTGAACTATACTAACTTTAACTAATTTTTTAAATATTTAAAACTATATACATGATCATTTTAATTATCAAGGTGAGCATAGAAAAGTTACTTCACATTTGTTGTGTACTAAAAAAATATATTCATTTTTAATTTATTAAAATATTCACCATTAAAAAGGGAAAAGAGGGAAGAGGGAGAGAAAATCTTTTTCCAATGGGCAAACCAGGAAGAGTATATATAGTATATATTTCTTCATTCCTCAACAGTCGAGGAACACGATTGTCAATTTAAAATTTTCAAATTCATCCATGGCTTTCGCGGGAACAATTCTCAATTCAAATTCATCCATGGCTCTCGCGGGGAGCTTTCTGTCTGAGGAACTTCGATCTCCATCACTACGAACAAAAAACCAAATTGGACTTCTCAAAGCACTCTGTGAAGACGATGACCCTTTATTCCTCAAAGCAAAAGAATCTGCATATCTTCGTTTCATGGAGTCTCGCCGATCAAGTATGTCCCATTTCCCTCTTTTATCTTGCTCAGACATTTCATCAAACATTTTGTTTATAGATAGGAACATTCTGATTGCATGAAATGATCAAGCTGATAAAACCCCAAACCATTGTTCGTGGATTACAAGAATAATAAAGAGAATAGGAATAATTAGCACTAGATAAACATCCAAAAATCCATTTTCTCCCTAACAAACCAAACTTAGCTTGGAAAATTACATCAAGAAAATCCCATAATTGACATTAGATAAGCATTCAAAAATACCTTTCAGCTAAGGAGCACGGATACAGACACAAGACACAAATACTATGCAACACAAATATGTTACACATCATTTTTTTTTTAATTTAGGACATAGACACAACACCGACACGTTTAGTAAAATATGCATTTTTTAAAATATACATGCATACACACACATGTACACATATATATAGATATACATATGTACACATGTACATGTGTACATATGTGTCAATGTGTACCTGTGTACACGTGCACATATGTACCCAACATATTTACCATATATATGTTCATATCACTACAGGAAAAAAGATATACGATAGCTTCAAAAAAACCACTATTGCAAACATTTTATAGCGTTTTCGCAAAGTCATGACAGCCACGCTATAAAAACTTAGATTTTTTTATGGCGTTTTATAAATGCTATAATAAAAGTCTTTTAATAGCTTTATTTCTACTTCATAAAATGAATGTTAGCGTTTTATAAAAGCTATAAAAGGACATGTATTAATGCAATTTAAGTGGAGATAACTTACAGTTGATGTGTTGCAATCCTCTTAAACCATTTTTAACTTTTCTTCTTCAGAGCCTGTTGATCCTCCTGGCATATGTTAAACTTCAAGCACAACCCACATTTTGTTCCCCAAAATCCATCTAGTTAGTTCCCACAATATTTTCCTTTAGAAGTCTCCAATATATACACATTTTCTATTATAAATATAAACTAAACCAAGGGAAAAATCTCTGTGGATCATGGCAATAAGGCCACTTTACCCTTAACCATGAATTTTCTAGTCTACAAACAAATGATTCACCTCCCTTTGGGGCAGGAGTCCAATACATACCATAATTAAACAAAAATTAAAAGAAAAATAGATAAAATCATCCATGCCCATTGTAAAAATTAAGGTCTACAACATCATCACAGATTCACAGCACAATAAAGCATATGGTAAAAAAAGGAAAAAAGAAAAATATAGCAGATCCAATCCAATTACAGAAGCAATCATTCCATCCAATTACTTTTCAGATCATCACAGAA
The DNA here is from genome assembly GCA_017139565.1 of Luffa aegyptiaca. NCBI lineage: Eukaryota > Viridiplantae > Streptophyta > Magnoliopsida > Cucurbitales > Cucurbitaceae > Luffa > Luffa aegyptiaca. Next base: position 1,066,459 of record CM029404.1, on the reverse strand, counting down.
AATACTCCTCTTATTTTCAAGGTTCCCTAGTAAAAAGGAAACAACTAACTAAAAGCTCAATCCCTTTTGCAAAATCATAATCAATCTACTCCATAAAAAATTTCCTTGAGAGAGCACAAATAATTGAACAAGAAAAGCAATCAAGTGGTAAGGAATTGAGAGAAATGAAACCTATCAAAGAAGAGCATTCCAGCACAAAAGCATCCAATACAAAACAGAAAAGTCCATTTCTGAGAAACAGAGCTCCTCGTACTTGACGTAATCATCCTTTTTGCCCCCTTGTTCTTCAAATATAGCTAAAACCAAGCCACCAATATTAGCGAACCCCAAGTCAACCCAACAGTCCAAATTCAATTTTAAACAAATATGGAAGTGAAAATATTTAAACAAAAAAGAGTAAAATCAAATATCCATGCCCTAGAATTTATTTAACTGATAAAACCAAGCCACCAATATTAGCGAACCCCAAGTCAACCCAACAGTCCAAATTCAATTTTAAACAAATATGGAAGTGAAAATATTTAAACAAAAAAGAGTAAAATCAAATATCCATGCCCTAGAATTTATTTAACTGATCCTTGTTTGATCACCACCTAAGCAAAACCAAGTTAACTAACTAGAAATTTTTTCTTGAACAAGTTCTCTAAAACATACCTTAAGAATGATTGACTAGAAAGATGAGCCACTGCACCTAATCATTTATGAATGCTTGGAATCAATTTTAGCATGCTATCAAAGTTGTTCTCCCCTTCTATAGCTGAAGAATCATCGTCTAGGGTCTGATGAAGGAGAAGCCTATTTGATAGAAAAATCTACACCAAAATCAGCCACATGATTTCTCACTGGATTCGGTGTAGTCGAAGGAGATGAACGGTAGCGTTAGGTGAAGAGGAGAACAAAATGGTAGAGATCAAACGACAAAGGGAAGACGAAAAACAGAAGATAAAATGTTGTTGGAGTTGCTCGAACGAAACAGAGGAAAAGAAGAAAATGAAGAGAAGACGAAAGAGAGCAACGAAATCTGGAGAACATGTCCTCTGAAGGTCGCGAGTGGAGAGAAAAAGATGATGGTCGTAATCTGATCGTGCAAGTCTAATTTCATTTACTTCCCGCTTTTTCTTTTTACCTTTTTTAATAGCCCGTTTTTTTTTCCTTTTTCTATAGCTTTTTATATAAAAAGCTATCCCAAAATGTTATTAAAGGTGATATTTGTTGTAGTGTATGTATATATAGATATATACATATATGTTCATATGTATATATAGATATATATACATGTATGTATAGAGTATACATGTATGTATACATGTACATGTATGGATGTGTATGTGTATGTATATATATATATATAGTTACCAAACAGAGTCGAAATGCTTAGTTTTTATTTTCTTATTGTATTTCAGGGACTTCCTATTAAAAGTTTGCAGATTTTGAAGATGTTCTGATCACCATTAGTAAATTGGCCAAGCAAAAAAGTTTTTTCTTGGGTGAATTACCTTCTTGGTGGGCAGTCATGGTTAGTTTTCTTTATTCGTCTTGAGTTATGTTTCTTTGTCTCTTTAAACATGTTGGTACTTATATGATTCCTCTTACAGTCTAGTACAAATAAAATGGAGTAGATGGAAGAAAAATATCTGGCCAATGGTTTTCGGGTAGAAAAGATCGTTCTCCTCGAGGAATTTGCAAGGAGCTTAGACAAGGAATTAACATCAGAACCCTATAAGAACATTCCATTTGTGACACAACAATTCCTTTTGTCGGACTATGAGGTAGAATAGTTTGTTTCGGCTGCTCATCTTGTAAGGACTAGTTCTATTTTGATGGTATTCTCTTTGGATTAGTGCTAAGAGAAGTGGTCTTCATCTTTTTTGCTTTAATTTTATGGTTTCTAATGCTTTGATCTTTATCTTTTCATAGATAAGTTCATTTCATTTTCTTATTTTAGTGACTGATATATGAAATATGATCATTCTCAGGTAGACAATTGAGCAAAAGGAACTCGAGGATTGATAACGAAGGAGATGGAGAAGGCTTTGAGCAATTTTCTCTTTTTTTAGGGAGGGGTTGACCATTTGAGGAAGGATTTGAAGAGCTATAATCATAATAGTAGCATTCTTTGCAGGCCAGAGAAATAATAGAATCTTCGGGGATGGGAGAATTACTACTTGATTGGAGCCCCTTATTGTAGTTTGGCTCCCTTTTTATGAGTTTTATTATTATTATTATTATTATTATTATTATTATTATTATTATTATTATTATTATTTTATTATTATTATTATTATTATTATTTTATTATTATTATTTTTTTTTTTGGTTATGAAAGCTCAATTTTGAGCAAAAGAAAAAAAAAGTAGCATTCTTTTATTTTTGAGAAAAAAATGAAAGTTAAAAGAATATTGTGAGAGCTATAATCAAAATTTAGTCTTTGTTAAACAAAGAGTGAAAAATGAGAGAGAAATCCAATATCGAAGTAGAACAAAAAATACAAACTTTACCTGGGAGCCCACCTTATATAGGTACAAGAATGAACTTAATTAATACCACTAACTTATAATTTAAAAACAACGCTAAAAGTAGAAACTCACGAAACTTAGAAGAAAAACCGATAATTCAACACTCCTCCTTGAGTTGCAACCAAAAAAAAGGAAACAATTTCAATATATTATCTTTTACCATGATATTTAAAAATCAATTTGGCAAAACTACAACCAAAGAAGTTTTTGAGTTCTAAAATTCTTACATACAAATCTTTTTTTGGTTTGTGCTATATGCAAGTGTTCTTTATGTTCTATTAGCTGAAGAAATTGATTAATTATTGATTTCACATGTATTGTCTTATGATATTTTACATTACTAATGAGAGAATTCTTTTTATATTTCTTCTATTTGCATATTACATTATTTCTATCTTGTATTCAATCGCTTCAAGTTGTAGAGGTGGTTACTAGATAGAAGAACTTTGTTGTAATAGTTTAGGGCCCGTTTGATAACGTTCTCGTTTCTTGTTTCTTGTTTCCAATTTTATTAAGAAATCTAAGTATTTAATAACTATATATGTTTCTTGTTTCTCATTTTTTAGAAACACTCCCAAAATTTGTATAGAACTTTTGGGAACAACTAAAACTAGTTTCTACTTTTTTGTTCTTGTTTCCAATTTTTTCCAAACATAAATAAGAATATAGGTTTGTTATTATTGAATGTATAGGTGCTAGGGTCATGAAATTCTATTTTACTTTATTAAAAATGAAGAAACGGAAACAAGAAACGAGAACGTTACCAAACGGGCCCTTAACTTCTCAATCATAATCCATTTGATAACTATTTGATTTTTTGTTTTTGAAAATTATGTTGTTCTCCCTCAATTTCTTTACCGTAATTTTCATCACTATTAAGGGCACATTTGAATTCTTAGCCAAATTCCAAAAACAGGAACTATTAGAACTATGTTTTTTAGTTTTCAAATTTTGACTTAGTTTTAAAAACATGGAGAGAATAGATAACAAAACAAATAAAATTATAAATGTAAGTAGTATTTATAAGTTTATTTTTCACCAAAAACACAAAAACCAAATAGTTACCAAATGAGACTAAACCTCTAAATTCTTGTTGGTTCTTAAAATATTTTTGTCACTGATATAATTGTTGATATCTTAGAAGGCAATCCTTACTTGTAGAAGGGATTCCATTTTATAGGTTTGAGAAGAATCCTCCCATATTCTCCCTCTAATGATCCTTTCATCCTTTCATATAAGCACTTGTAAACTATAACCAAATTAGTTAAAATGAACTTAGCTTAACGGTAATTGATATATACTTTCGATCAAGAGGTCAGAGGTTCGAATCTCTCTACCCCAAATGTTGTTGAACTAAAATAAAGACTATGACCAATTAAATGTATCGATTTCATATCTACTTAAATTTTGGAGTTACTTCAACCTAATTAAAAAGGGTAAATTACACCTTTTGATCCCTAGAACTTGAACTTAGATTTCATTTGGTCCATACGTTTTCAAGACTAACACTTTTGATCCTTGAGATTTGAATTTAGTTTCTATTTGATATTTGAGGTTTTAAAAGTAATTTGAAATTAGATTCAAACTTCCAGAACCGGGGTTTCTACAAGAATGGGCTGAAATCAGCCCATATATTTCACTTTTGTCCAAAGATCTTAAAATTTTCATTTCAGTACAGCCCGTCTTAAATAATTGAAGTCCATTTACCATTTTGACCTTCTGATATTCAGAATAAAAGAAAGAAAGAAAGAAAGAAAATACAGAAAAGGAAACAAACCGTTTGTATCACATTTGAAAAAAATCCCCAAAAACACGCTACCATCCGTAAACACTGCCCATCGTCTTCTCCTTTCAAAAACACTGCAGACTATTCTTCCTTCCGAAAATCGTCTTCTCCATTTAATCGTTTACGACTTTGTCTTTTTCACAGCGACAATCTGGTGGGTTTCACGGCCAAGAAAGGAACTGATTTTGGGGTTTTCGGTTTATGATTTTGCATGTCTTCTCCATTCCTCTGTTTTCTCATTGAAAAAACATGTCGATTCCAGTGGTTTTTTTCACAAAAATCTCACACCTTCTATACTTTTCCTACAGTCTTCTAGTCTTGCACTGTATTGCGATGATTTTTTTTATCATATTGGATGTTTCTTCTGCCTCGCGATACAACTTCAGTAGACATTTTTGGAGGAACCCAATTGGAGACAACCCAGATCTCCGTTTTTTTGTTTTTATTTTCAATTTACAAAGTAAACGCTGCTCCCATAAGACATTTTTGGATTTAAAATAAACGATCCCTTCGTTCTATTGAGTTTCTCCTCAGCAACAAGGCATTGATATCTTCCATTGGTAAAAGGGAAGTTGTAAGCAAAGGATGTTTCTCATATGCAGTGAGGACTTGGATCATAAGAAGGGACGATTCTAGTTACCTTTTTTTCCCTTTTCGTGATTGATTACCCACTTGGGATTTCACATTAAATTTTCATTCTATATTGTTTAGTTAGATGGGAAGTGATGCATTCTGATGGTGTATTAAGTTATTAGTTTTGCGAGTCAATTATTCATAACAACTTCTGTGAACTTTTAAATACCTGGTATGGATTCTAAATACCAGGTATGGATTTTTAAATACCCGGTATGGATTTTGAAACTTCTCCATAATTAGTTTAGTTTTTTAGATAAATTCTCACTGACATTCCATATTGGGTATTTTTATTTAGCTAACTAGCAAAGTTATTTCATATGGGGTATGAAAAATCGTTTATTCATAATTCTGACACATACATGATAATTCTGTACCGATATATACCACTTACAACCATGTATGAAATTCGTTTATTCATAATTCTAATACATACATGATGATTCGGTACCAATATATACCACTTACAAACAAGTATGAAATTCGTTTTTTCATAAGTCGTTTATATATACCACTTACAAACAGGTATATAAAATTCGTTTATATCCAAAAGAGAAAAAAAGATACAAATATTGGTTGGAACAATTTATATATTATCGAATAAAAAATTTAATATGGCTAAGAATATTGGGTTAATGGAATTAATGAGGTTGAAAATTGTAGCAGACGACAAAATAAGCAACATAAACAATTTCCAGTGTTTAGAAGAAAATTGAGAAAAATCGTATTTTTAAGAATACTAGTTTGAAACTACGTGCGTTGCACGTGTTATAATACCTTTTAAAGTATAAGTAGTTAATTAGAAAATTTGAAATATGACTTGATAATGTACCAAAAAAATGTAAAAATGAATAAATACACGTGAATTTATAATTATTGCAAAAATTGATATGTATATGTGACCAAATTGAACCATTCTAATAAAAATGGTTTATAAATCAAATATAAAAAATTTCACCTGCTAACATTTTTGTAAGATTGAAGATAACGAAAAGTCTTTTAAATTACCTAGGTAAGCATTTATATTTTCCAAAATCTTAATTTTGTAATCAATTAATAATTAATAATTCAATTAAAGTTATGTTTAATCCAACCGTTAAATGAGCACTAATTAAATAAAAATATCATTTTCTTCCTATCATCTTGTTAAAAAAACTCTAAAAAATATATGAAAAATTTTGAAGGTCGGAGAAAAGCATAGTGGAGAGAGATCGATTTTAAAAAAAAAAGAAGATAATAGTGATCGATCTTCTTTTCCATTTCAGAAAGAATATGAAAGACAATACTAATGAACTCACATAAAGGTGTACTCGCTTCTATTAAAGAAATAAACAGAAAATATTTCTTATTCATATGAAACTCTTAGGGGTGACGAAAATATAATATGAACTAATAAAATCTCAGAAAACTAACAAAATCTCTTAAGGATACATTAGTCTATTTGAAAAAGAAATAAGAAAAAATTATATATATTTACACTAAATGAAAAGGCTATACTCACATTAGTAAAGATGGAGTAGGAATGGGTCTCCTCCCACTTGGTTGATGTTTCTTCATGCACCACAAAAGCTCCACCCCTATATCTTGGTTTAGACCACTATTTATAGGGTTCAAGTGAATCGGGTGGTTATGATAAATCTTTTCAAGTGAATCGGGTGGTTTTCTTGCCGCCGACGACCAACCACTACCGGAAGCGCCGCCGCCGTCCAACCATCGCCATTGCAAACTCGAATAAGCAGCACCCATGCATCAATTGATACCACCAGCCCAGTTATTGCCCTCAAATTGTCGCTGTTTTATTGTGGGTATCGTTGAATTTCATCACCGCCGTGGTATATTTAATATATATATATATATGTATATATTATTTAAAAAATAAGGTTTTTTATAGTTATAACAGACTTTTTTTTTTCCCAATATCTATATTTCTCCTAAATGCATTGGTATATTTAATATACATACATATATGTATATATATAATATATATTGGCAAATAACTAAATATGCAAGTGTATATTTAATACTATAGTAATGAGACAAGAAAAAAACTCGATATATGTGGCTACAATAATGAGTAAAAAAATGAAAACTTATGTACATAGTATATATAAGTTGGTATATATGAAGTTATATATGAATATAAATGTTTTTCTGTAAAATGCAAAAGTCTAAAAAAAAAAAAAAAGTACGTAGACTATGGGACATATATACTAAACTATTATATATTGAATATTAACCAGAATATATAATAATCAATGCAATATATGCATAGATTATAAACGGTATATTACTGGGAATATATATATATATATATATATATATATATATATATATATATATATAATAACCGAAATAGTTATATCAGTAAAATAAAAAAATCGATTAGCTTTTGTTCGGTTAATGAAGAAAATATAAAACAGCTGCCACGAAGAAAAAAACGTGAAGGAATAAATCGATAAAGAAGGAAAAAAAAAAAAGAGAGATAAAATGGATCAACAGAAAATTAAAGAAAATAAAGAGAGAAAAAAAATGGATCAACCGAAAATTACCAAACAAGAGAACGAAAATGGATGAAAATTGTCAGTAATTGAATGAAATAAAAGGAAAATACGTTGGAATCTTTATGGCAAAAAATCAAATCTCAAGAATCATATTTTCAAAATATTAAGGATTTAATTAAGATAATATCTTATAAAATCTTATAAAATATGACAAGAAGGGTAAAATGGTAAGGAAAAAATGCTGGAAATCTAATCTTGGAAATCTACAAAACTATGGACATTTATGAAAATATGTATATAAAACAGTCTATCTACCAAAATTTCTCTAAAATAAACAACACAAACGTGGGAATTATGTGAACCTAAAGGTGGGAATCAATATTTTGTTTTAAACAAATTCTTAATTTTATCAAATATGAGATTTTTTTTTTAAATAACAACCTAAACGTGAGAATGATTTTTTTTTAAACGTGGGAATGATTTTTTTTTTTTAACTAATTCTTAATCTTATTAAAGATGAGATTTTTTTTTATAAAAAAAAAACAAAACCTAAACGTGAGAATGATTTAAAAAAAAAAAAAAAAAAAAACACAAAATCTAAACGTGAGAATGAGATTTTTTTTAACCAATTCTTAATCTTATGAAAGATGAGATTTTTTTTTAAAAAAAAAAAAAACAAAACCTAAACGTGATAATGAAGATTTTTTTTTAAAACCAATTCTTAATCTTAAACGTGGGAATGATCTACCCATGCGGAATTTGAATAATAAAATATTGAATAATTAAATAGGAAAGACAAATAAGGAATTTGAAGATTAAAAAGGGGCTTAAAAGGAAATCAAAAGTTTCTCCCCTTAAGCGCCTTTTAATATAGTATAGAAGTATAGATAGAAGCAGACGGCAAAAACCAAAATAGAAAGTTAATAATATGGTCGAAAATGGTAGCAAACGGCAAAAATTGGTTTAAAATTTGAAATCTCAAAATACACCAAATTTTGGTTGAAATCTCAAAATGGTAGCAACGACAGACGTAAAAATGGGGTTACAATTTGAAATATCAAAAAACACCAAATTTTGGTTGAAATCTCAAGATAATGGAATTTGAAAATAAATTCCATGTTGGGATTGCCCTTATTTTACAGAATCAACGATTTTAGGAGAGAAAAAAGATGAAAATCGAAAATTCTCCTTAGCCAAATCAAGAAGCATGCGCCAAAAGCAAAAAAAGGAAATTCAAAATTCAAAAGCTGGATGTGAGAATAAAATTGATAATAAATATAATGTTTTGTTACATAAAAGGAATAAATTGAGATTTAAATATCTATAATTAAATTTAAAAAAACTGTTTCCATTCTTGGGTAGCTGGCTGCCATGTGAAAAAAAATATATATTTATTATAATTATAAAATTAAATAAGGGCAATTGGGGAAGAAAGAAATTGAAATAAATGCATGAAATCCTACAAATGAGAAAAACAAAAGATTATGACAAAAATGTAATTAATAGGTTAAATGAACCCATCCGCTATAATTTTTGTTGAAATTGCTCAGTGTCGTGAGTGTCTATTGGTTGAATAAGTAGGAAAATATCTTAAAATGATGTGTGTATGAACATTCCATTTCGAGTTGTAATAACTTTGAATAGATTCAAAATTAACAGAAATTATAGCGGATGGGTTCAATTAACCTATTAATTACATCTTTGTCATAATCTTTTGATTTTCTCATTTGTAGGATTTCATGCATTTATTTCAATTTTTTTCTTCCCTAATTGTCCTTATTTAATTATATAATTATATCAAATGTTATTTTTTTTTCTTTCCATTTGCAGCCGATAGACATGATGGAATGTTTTTGTTTTAAAAAAAATATAATTATATATATATTATCAATTAATCCCTTTTATGTAACAAATAGGTATAATTAGTTTCAAATATATATATTTTGAAATTCCTTGTATACATTTGGTAGATTTGCCGCCTGATTTTCTATTTTTTTTTTTAAAAAAAATACGCTTGCATCTCTTTTCGTAATAACTAAAATAAGATTTAGGGTTTATTTTTACAGAAATTACACAAATATATATATTCTGAATTATTCTTATAATATTTTTTATTTTTTAAAATTCGTATATGGAATGTTATTTTTTCCCATTGTCGCCTGCATATTTTTTCAAATAAATCCCATTTTTGAATGGTGAAACCCACCTGTTTTTGGAATTATGAAATTCCTTATTTTCCCATTGCCGCCTGCTTATGGATTTGCTAATAAGCAAATTCGGTTTCCGGGATTTATTTCCATTTTTATATACATGTTTGTAAGTGGTATATATAAACGACTTATGAAAAAACGAATTTCATACTTGTTTGTAAGTGGTATTTATTGGTACAGAATCATCATGTATGTATTAGAATTATGAATAAACGAATTTCATACGTGCTTGTAAGTGGTATATATCGGTACATAATTATCATGTATGTGTTAGAATTATGAATAAACGATTTTTCATACCCCATATGAAATAACTATGCTAGTTAGCTAAATAAAAATACCTCATATGGAATGCCAGTGAGAATTTATCAAAAAAACTAAAATATGAGGCAGACAAAACTAATTACGAAGAAGTTTCAAAATCCATACCGGGTATTTAAAAATTCATACCCGGTATTTAAAAATCGTTTCAAAATTCATACCGGGTATTTAAAAATTCATACCCGGTATTTAGAAATTCATACGGGGTATTTAACAGAGATTTTCTTTTATAGTTTTGTTGTAGCTTTGTGATGAGAGGGCATTTTTGTAAATAACCCAAGCTTAGAGTTAGCCCTAAGCTTTCCTTTTCCTTGTCTTTGAGCCACACACATAGCAGCCCATTCCCATCTCTCTCTGCGTGTTATGTTTCGGCCAACCAGCATCATCTCCTTTCCTCCTCCTCGGCGCCGGCGTCAGTCTTTCTCCAGTGAGGGTGCAACTACGGCAACGGGCTGTACAACGTCTAAGACGCGCGCGAAGGGTTCTTTCCGGTGAGTTGTGTTTTGGATGGGTTTTCGTTTGGTTTTTGTACTTCTAGCGCTCAATTTCTCTCTTTAACGTCTTTCTCCTCTGTACCCATCATATTTCCGGCGTTCTTTAGCGGTCAATAGCTCTTGTTCGCGTGCCAGCCATGGTTGCAGCGTGGGGGTCAAATGGAAGAAGACAAACAGAATTTTAGGGAAGGAAGAAGACGAAAGCAGTGGATTCCTTTTCTGTACTTTTTTTTTTTTAATATCAGAGGGTTATTTTCGTAAATGGGCCACAATTAAAAAAGATGGGCTGGACTGAAATGAAGTTTATAAACATTTTGGACAAAAGTGAAAAATATGGGCTGATTTCAGCCCATTCTTGTAAAAACCCCCAAAATTAATGGCCACAATTCTTAAACAGCGTGGGCCACAAGCCTTTTGACCCTTTCAAGAAAAGATTTTTTTTTAATAACTTAATTAATTAATTTATTTATTTATTAATTAATTAATTTATTTATTTGAAGGTGAGAATTTTGAATGTTTCGCCTCGTGACGGAGGTTATAAGCTTTATACCAGTTAACTATGCTCTTGTTGACGAGACCGAGTTTGTTTGTTTCCCTTAGTTTGATTTACATGTATTTCAATCGTTCCATCTTTTTATTTTTATCCCTAAAATTGTACCGATTTTTATTTTAATCATTTTTATTGCTACCAAACTTTAATTGAGCCTCACATTTTATCATTTAGACCATAGGGTGAAAACAATCTAGACATTACGGATAGATTAAAATTCGAACTTTTAACATTTTTTGTCTAGAATATAATATCTTAACCAATAGAGCAATTTGCAGATTGGTAAAAACCATGGTATTTATTTCATATCATATTTTCAATAAACTAAAATAAGATTTTTTTTTGTCTTGTTACAAAAAATTACAATTGAGATTAAACTTATTAATTAAACAAAAGTTAAAAAGAGAAAACTTGAAAATTTTTCAAATTAAAGACCTAAATTTTTGCATTTAAAAGTTCATGTACAGGCTAAGATTCTAAAAAGTTGAGAAGGCAAAAAAGGAAAAGCAGATAAAGAATTGGGATAAATGACCATATTCAAATTGTGTTTCTTTTCTTTTGTTTTTGTCCTATGGCTTGGCTGCTAGAGTACCAAAATATCTATACAAGCCTAAAATATCCTTGCAAGTAGCATCCACCTAAGCATAAGATTACAAAACCAATCTTTGTCCCTATCCACAAGTGTATTTATGAATGGATATCTTTACCAATAATTTCATTTGCTGATATTTCAAAAAAGATTTGCACTGATTGATGGGTGGATGAAATGAGACTATTGGGTGTGAATCAAAAGCATTCATTTTGATAAGCTAAGAAACTGAAAATCAGCAACATCCTAGGCATTGGCCAGAGAAACCTTCTACATTTCCTAACTTATCAAGCTATAATTATATATACAGAAAGTTCAACTAATACTCACAGGTTGAAGAGTGTGCCCCACAATTCTCACCTAATATGAGAATCAAGAGGAAGAAACACTGGATCTGGAACAACCAATGGCAACTTATCAATGTACACAAATAGTCTTCTGCGATTCTCCTGCAAAATCGAAGTTAGATCGATCATTTCACTCTTATCTGTGTAGATCCAGAGGTCGCCGGAGTTGACTCTCTTGAGGCTATCCCGACAGAAGGGACACGACTGAGAACGACCGCGCCTGGACGATGAAACAGACAGACAAGATTCTAGTCATTGATAGAAAGAAGATGAGGTTGAATATGAGTCTGAGAATGCTAGCAATAAATGCAAACTAAAGACATCAGGATGGTTATGGAGAATGGAGGTTTTCAGATCCAACAAAGAATTTAATTTTACCCCACGAGAGAGGATGCATTTTGTCTAGGCCCACTTGCATTTGCCGACAGAAATGCTAGTTTCATAATTTTTTATTGTACGTTGAAAAGAAATATTGCTGGTCCTAAAAGTGGATAACTTTGAGCACGTCTGAAGAATAAACTTAATCTACTTTTTTGAATTCTATCTTCTTTATCAGAGATTGTTATCAATTGAAAAGTAAAAAATCAAAGTCGCTATCAAACAGGAGCTTAATCACAAGCAAAAACTTACCAATCTCGATAACACTTCAAGCACAAAGAATGGTTGCAATTAGGCAAAACAACCATGCCGTTAACCTCCATGCAAATTCCACACTCCTTTTCTCTTTCTATGTCGATTTCTGAAAGTTTTCCCCTTCCAAATTCATCCCTTCTTTTGTATCTGGCATTGCAAACCTCCTTCTGTTTTCTATCTTCCAATTCTGTGATGCCTCTTTGAAGTTGCAGAAGAGAAGGGAAGATTACCACTGTTGATGGGAAGGACAATCATTTAAAATCCCCACCAGAAAAGAACAAGAAGAAGAAGTTCAGAGAGCTAAATTCCAAAAACAGATTCATTGCACTGGAATTTGGATGTCATAAAGTAAATATTCATTATGGCTGCACTCTTAAAATCTCACTCACCATAAAATTCTCTAATGCTAGCTTTTCGCTCATAAATGGACATGGTGGTCTTTCCATCTGGATAAGTCTGCATCATAACATAGTTGCACAGGACAAGAAGTAATTAAATGATAATTACCTTCATTGTCAAGAAAAAGAACATCAGGACTTCTTTTTTTTAATCTTGGTTATTTGTCAATCATGATAGAATTTAAATTTCCTACAGATAAGGGCCTTCAATGAAAAAAATATCAAGACAACATAAACAAACAAAACTTATACCAATTGCCAACTAGTAACTGGTAATAATTGCCAAATAGTACCAAAATGGAAAAAGGCATACCACATAGATAAGGATTCTTAGCAGCCCCAAGGCACCAGCAAGGTAACAGTCAGTCCATTGAACAAGAAAAAGGAAAAAGGGAGCAGCAGGACTGTAAGATATTCTCATTTGTACACAAGCTCCATCACTCTCTCTTGGACAGTCCAAAGCACTGCAAACAAAAGAGATAAGATTAAACGGGTTTAAGAGAAATTTTAACCAATTAAAAACAATCACCAAAATTTTAAGGCTAATTCATATGAATTTGCTATCAATCTGACATCCCTCCCGCAGATATTTCTTCAGTTACCTACTGCTCAACTTTTATACAAGCAGACAGAAAGAGCAATCAACAATTAAATTTCTTTCCATTCACTGGTAAAACTAAAAACACACAAAAACAATGAAATTCAACAACAGTGCAGAAATTAAGACCATTCTTAATTCGACTCGACGGTTCACTGAAAGATATTTATATCGCTTGTCCCACATTCAACAATGTGGACTGTTTCAAGAAGTAAACAGTCCCTCGCACTGTCGACACTAGAATATGTATCTTCCAGACAAAACCAGAGGGAGAAAGACACAGCTAACAAGGAAAATCAAGCAAAAAACATGTAAGAATCAATTTCTTAATTTATCGGCGTTTTCAGACAGATTTCTAGCCAAAATTTTGCAGAAACAAAAAGAAATTCCACATAAAACGAAAAATTCGATTCGCAGAGAGAAAGAGGAAGAGAGTTACAGAGTATTGGCATGTTGAACATCGGCTTCAAGCGCTTTAAGCGAATCCTTGAACGAAAGCTTTCCCATGGCGGTCGAATTTTCCCGGAAAAAAGAAAAAAAGAAAAAAACACTTCCAATCGAACGAAAACGAACGATCAATCAAGTAGAATCAGAATCTCGAACCGAAACCCTACAGATTGTCCTCATAATCAAACGGAAAAAAGATCAAAAAAGCAAACAAAAAACAAAAATCTCGTAATCGATAATCCGAATTTTTTTCGAACTGATTAAGCAAAAGCAAAAAGCAAACGCCGGTTTTTGTTAGCTTCGTTCTTAAGCCGCTCTGTTTTATAAATATCAACCGAATTTACCATATTACCCTCGTTCAGCAATGTAATTACGGTTCAACAGTTTTTTAAATTTGTTAAAGTGTTAATCGAGCTGCAATCCGGTGCGGTCGTGCAGTTTCTACTGTTTTCTATTCTATCCAATGACATGTCGCCAGCTATTTATGTTGGGCCCACAAGAAATAAGAATTTTGATTACTGAAATGACGTGGCGAGTTTTTATTGGTTGACTTAATGTCTGAGAAACAGCGGGCGACGCCCAATGTTTTAAATTATGGCGGCTAAGATTAATTGACGTCCTTAATCCTAATCCCCACTCATTAGAATTAATTAAAGTTTTGAATTTAAAAAAAAAAAAAAGATAATTGATAAATTAGGTCAAGACATTTTTATGGTATGTTCTAAATTTAATATAGTTCCTAAATTTTAAAAACCTTTTTAGTTATATTTTAAAATTTTAAAATGTGACTTTTTGGTTTTTTTTTTTAATAATAAAATAAGTTTTTAGTGTTAATCGTATTACTTGAATGTTCATATTGCATGCTGGTAGAATCATAGTACCAACGAGCGATGATTTGATGTAATGTAGCAATAGATGATATAAAGAGGTAGCTAGCTAATTAAGGTTGAATTGATTGGAAAATCAACTTAATATGACCCACTTGATTTATTCAAGGTTAAGTTATAAGTTCAGTCTCTAAACTTTGAGATTTGTATCTAACAAGTAACTAAACTTTAAAAAATTGTCTAATAGGTCTATGAACTTTCAATTTTGTGTAGGATGGATCCTTGAACTTTAAAAGTGTTTATTAGGATTCTGAATTTTCAATTTTATGTTTAATAAGTCATTGACATATTAAAATTTTTTAGTTTTATGTATATCTAATAGAATCCTAAGCTTTTAATTTTGTGTCTAGTAAGTTTGTGAATTTAACAAAGGTTGAATATGTCAATGATCTATCAGATATAAAAGTTGAAAATTCAAGGACATATTAGACACAAATTAAAAGTTTGAGGACCTGTTAGACATTTTTTGAAATTGAAAGGTCTATGGGACAAAGAGTTGAAAATTCAGGGACCTATTGGATATATAATTGAAATTTCATGGATCTGTTAGACACCTATTAAAGTTTAGATATCAAATAGATACAAATCTAACTAAACTAGTATGTTAAAAGTTGAGTTAAGTAGCTAACTAATTTTAAACTAAGTTTAGAGACACATATTAAATGAAAGTTAAAAGTCTAATGGTTAAAATAGAATTTGAACTATAAAATTTTAATTAGTGAATTTCTTTAGAAAAAATAATTAATTAGTCAAAAACATAGTGTGAGTGACATAATTGAGTGTATCAAAAGTACTTAGAATTTTTATAAATTAAAGTATTAATCATGGTTGTTTGTTGAAGTAAACTAAGGATAAGGTTGGAATTAATTGATATATTTGTCACTTTCCTTATGTTTAAGCAATAAAGTATTGCAATTGGGAATGTATCCTATCTATTTTTGTATTTTATTTAACTTTTTCTATTTTTATCCTTATTCATCATATTTTATAATTGCCATATAGTTTTGCCAATTGGACTACAAGTTGCAATTTCGGTTGTATCAATGAAACCACATCAATTATATATTTTTTTCCCTTAAACTCTCATCAATTCTCGAATGAACAAATGTTCATGGCCAACATGAACATAGTTCAACTCGCATAAGGCTTGTACTAATAACTGATCGAGAGGTCTGTGGTTCGAATTATCCTACCCCACGTTGTCAAAAAAAAAAAAAATGTTCAGAGTTCTACCACATGTACTAGATCCCTCTTAGGCTACAGGAGGGTGAGATCACCTCATTGTTCACGATGCTCTAAATCAATGTTTAAAGGAACTACTCATTACTTTCCATATATATGGGAGAAGTGAAATTCATCTCTTGGTAATCAAGATTATATTCCTACTTCTCGATCTGGTTAAATCCCTAAAATTGTAAGCATGTCGAGTGAACTAATTATTTGGAGAAAAAAAAATACATTTTTAGCCCTTGAGTTTTGGGGAATAGGTGCATTTGGTCCCTGAGTTTTCAAAATAGACATTTTAAACTTATTTCTCAAAACTCTGGGGCTAAAAAGATCTATATTGAAAACTTAGGGACCTTTTAAACTTATTTCTCAAAACTCAAGAACTAAAAAAGTCTGTTTTAAAAACTCAATGACCAAATGCACTTATTCCTAAAAGCTCAGGAACCAAAAGGCTATTTTTATTTGTCATTCTCACCTCATGTAAATCAAAACCTTACCTATAGAAGCTCATAATTATCACTTAAAATTCAAAGTTGCTAAGTCACCTCAAAAATTTTCAAAGAAATAATAAACATGTTTTGGTCTAGTATCCTACAATCTCTCATTGCATATGACACTTCACTTTCATGCCTTTCAAAATAACATCAACTGATCTTGGATTAAAAATTAATGAGGAATGAACTTTGTTATTTTATTCAATTCACTCAAGTCGAACAAGTGACAAAATAAAATAGTTAAAAATGGGTGAGTTTGATCGTTGACTTTCAAACCTTTAACTTCAAAGAAGGTATAAATGTTTTGAATAGTTATATTAGGTAGGTCGTCTTACCAGATTGTATGGATTTTCAATATTTTTACTAATAATTGAGAGAGCAAAATGTATATCCAAATTGGAACAATCCACTATCTACATAAATAATGTAATTGTCATGGACAACGTTTCTTAGGGCTATCAAAATTAAATTATCTTAAACATTATTTCAGTTAGACTTAAGCTCATTGATCATATCATTGAAGTCAAATTGAACATAACTCAGTGATTATTGGCATATGTATTCTCGACCAAGAGATCAGAGGTTGAAATTTCTCACCTCCAAACATCGTTGAACTAAAAAGAATTACATCATTAGGTATGAGACCCACTATCCCATAAAAATATACTTTAAAATCATATTTCTCAAACATGTATAAAATACATATAAATTCAGACTTTTCAACATGTAAACTCTATGAACAAAAATGCCTCTTACAAATTCAAAAGGGTCATGGTCTTACTCACTATATTTAAATAATTAACATGAATATTTAATTATAACTCATACAAATTGATATACATTGAATAAATCTATAATAAATTAGTATTAGTTTATAAATGTTGTTATTTTTGGATGATGGATGTTTTAGAGTAGTTTGACCATTTAAATTTTTTCTAAAGTCTCTTTCAAAAGACAACACATCAAATGAATCTCTGTAAGTCTAAGATAATTATTCATTTCTAATTTAGTATTAGTTTATAAATATATTGTTATTTTTTAATTGAAGTTGAATATGTACATTGTTCTTTTAATTAAATTCAAACAGAGTTTATTAGTATATGGTTGGTTTAATAACCATACCTTTAAAGTTTTTTTTTTTTTTTTTTATTTAAAAAAAAAAAAGAACTTGTTTATTCTATCATTTCTTTATTTTGTAATCTATTTTTTAAGTTCTGGTCAAAATTTAAAAACTATCTTCTAAAAATTGAAAAGGAAAAAAAACACAAAATGTGGAAGAAATTACTAATAAATCATCTTAATTTTTACCTTAGCCATAAAAGATAGGTTTAAATATTATTTTAGTTCCTGAAATTTTAAGTTTGTTCTATTTTAGTCCTTAAGCTTCTGAAATGTTCATTTTGGTCCTTAAACTTTCAAATTTATTCTATTCTATTCCTTGAACTTTCAAAATGTCTATTTTGATCCCTAAACTTTAAAAAAATAATCATTTTTGTCCTTATTTTCAAAAAAAAAAAATCATTTTTGTCCTTGTTATGTTACTTTTATACTTCAAATATGATTTGCCTAATATCTGTCTCTAACTTATTTGACTTGAAATCATGCTCATATTAACAATCTAATATACATACTCAAAGCTATGTCATTAATTTGTTAAAATTGAAATAAAATTAGTAAGGACCAAAATAGTTATTTTTTTGAAAGTTCAGGGACTAAAACGAACATTTTGAAAATTCAAGGACCAAAATAGAATAATCTTAAAAGTTTAGGGACCAAAATAGGATTAAAACCAAAAAGATATTAACCAAAATTTTGTAAAATAATTTAAATATTTTCAAGTCTTTCTTAGAAACAAGATAAGAATGTCCTTTCTTGTCTATAATTCTAATAACTATATATATAAAGAAAATAAAAGAATCAAAGTCAAAGTTGTTGATGTTTTATGCCAATTAAGGCCTATATATTGTATTGCTCTTAAACTTTTTTCCTTTGAGACTCTTGATTTAATTAATTAGAGAGAAGAAATAAAAAAATAATAATAATAAGAGTCAAACTATACCTAACTCTTCCAAAATGTCAACTCTTAGAATGACAACTTTTTCAACATATAAAAAAATTTTAAAAAAACAACTACCCATTTTCTTTATTCTGAAAAATAGCAAAAGAAAAGAAATTCTATTAGTCACCTTAAGGAAGATTTCCATTTGACATTGTTTTTTCCTTATTTACCCTTTAAATTAAAACTTACAAAGATTCGAGTTGGTATGATATTGTCCACAGGCATAAGCCCTCATGGCTCTGGTTTTAGTCCATCCAAAAGGTCACATGTCAATGGAGATAGTTGTCCTCCCTTATATACTCGTGATCTTCTCCTCATTTAGTCAATGTGTGGAACTTTGATCGCATTCCCAACCTTTCTCCCTTTCCTTTATTCACTTATGTGTCAAGTTTAATCATCGATGGACTTGTCAATATTGCGAATGCTGAAACTAACATCAAGTTCAATATCTTTGGAACCAATACGTACTTGATGCTCCATAACAAAAGCTTCTTGAGTTTTGTGATTGAAGCATTCAACCATACAACGGCTGTTATTCCTTTAGACAGTAGCGTGGACGCGAAAATATCGAAAGAGATATATAAATAGTATGAGTTCTCCATCAATTCTTATTTTTCGAAGAGAAGCATAGGAGAATGTAGTGGAAGCAAGTTCATATTTCAATTTTTTGGAAGAAAAAATTATGAGAATATGACTTCAAATGCATTCAAGTGGAAGGTATTTGGGGTATAAAATTCTAAAATTTAGAGTTTAGATTAATAAATCTTCTTATTTTTTAATTTCGCTTTTAAGAAAATCAAATTTAATTACATCATAATTTTAGGATTTGGTTTAATTCAATTTGGTGAAAAGGGTGTTTCAGTCAATTCAAATTTATTATCTCAATTCAAATTTATTATCTCAATTCAACATATCGTTCATCCATTTACACATTAATAAAAAAGTCGTTTGACCATCTTTTAGAACGATCATTTGAAAAAGTTTCAACGTTGTTGTCCCAAACAAAACAATAATAATAAGAAAAAGAAAAACAATCTTAAAATGAATAATGCCTGCAAGCACTCCTCTTAGAGAATTTTCAATTTTGAACTATATTTTATAACCATATCCTTATTATCACGTTTAATATTTGATTGATTGATTTATTTATTTTGAGTTCAACGTTTAATATTTGAAGTAAATACTGTTAATTTCAAATAAATAATAATCCTGTAATTTTAAGTATATAGGGTTGAACTAAAAAAAATATATAGGGTTGGAATTGTAATTTTGAATCAAATCATAATAACTAGTCAATGGCTATGTAAATAACTTCTTTGACATGGACCCAAGAGGAGTTTTTGGGCTCAAGAAATTAGCCAATGGGCTTCTTGCTAATGGGTCAAATATTGGATTTATGTCATTTCTAAGACTAACATACCCTTTCATAATGGGAAATTGTAACATGTAACTAACCAAAAAAAAAAAAAAAAAAAAAAACTTGTACTAATGATCAAGATGTCTGTGGTTTGAATCTTCTACTCTCGATATATTTAGAAAAAAATTAGGTAAAATGAAAAATGGCTAAAAAAAATTGTGATTTAGGAGTTATGGCTAGCATTTTTTAGGGAAAATGAGTGAATAATTTTTCATTCCATATTCCTTGAGTATATACCTAAATTCACATTCAACTCCCTTGGATTTAATATATATATATATATATATATATATATATATATATATAAACCATCGTCAACTGAATTTTTCATTTCTATGTGTTGTTATAGGTGTACTTACGAGTATATGTACATACTGAAAGTTATCTAGGGTATCGTTTTTATAAGTATGTTCATATGAAACTATCATTCTGGATGCTTATCATTAGGCTAGCAATTGATTCAAAATTTCAAATTAATGTTACAAATTATGATTTAGTCTTGTTTGTTAGCTTGGTTTAAGCCAGCTTTATCCCTTTCCTACTTTTTTTTTGTCCGACAATATGTGGGGTGGGGGGACTTCATTCCTTTCCTTGATATACACTTTTTTTTTCAACCTTGTAGTTGAATTAAAAGTGGAAAATCTATACTAGGCATATTTTCGTCCCAACACAATTTAAATATTTTATTAAAATACACGTTTAGACATATTCTCAAAATCTAATATGTTTGGCCATTTTTATGAGTTAAACTTTAAGAACCTTCCAACCTCCATCCAAGGGAAAAAAATCATGTCTATACCTCTAAACCCCAAAGTCCTAAGGAATTACTCGAGTAGGTTTGAATAATATAAGGGGCCGTTTATTTGATGGTAATCCAAGTTTTTCATGGATGGACATATAGATTACCTTGTTTGTTTTACGATAGTGTAAGATGTTCAGGCATCTTGGGTGTCCTAGGATGTCCATACGAGAGGCATCCTAGAAGATTTTGATGTCTTCCTGTGACACATAGGTTTCTAAGAGCCTGTTTGGTAGACAATCCAGATTCTGTTTTATGTTTTCAGATTCACTGAATTCAATGATATATGCGTTTGGCAGATGTGTTTTTTAAAACTGTTTTCGGATTCTGTGATCCTAGTGGAAATTATGAAAACAACTTTTTTAAGTTTTCATTGTATCCAGATTTTGAATTTCAAAATTTTAAATGCAGAATTAAATTAAAAAAGATAAAAACTTTAATAAATGTAGTATTTCATGTTATAAACTCAATTTATTTTTGCGAAATTAAAATTTATATAATATAAAGTATTATAAATTATATGATATTGTAAAATGATAATAATAAAAAAATTTATAACACATAACATGTTTATAAATTAATTAATAATATTTTATATTCAACTTAGTATTTAGTTGATAACTACAAATAATTTATCGTTTATAAATATATTATCAAACACATTTTGAACCATTATTTAAATTCAGATCCAATTTCTGAATCTGCTGCCAAACACATATCTGAAAACATGAAATACTACTCTGTTTTCATTGAATCCCTTGTTTTCAAATTCATGTTTTCAGATCACCAACCAAACGGACCCTAAGATTCTCATGTTGAGGAAATTAACTATTGACATTTTTGCCCTTAGTTTTTCTTTATTTTTCAATTTTATAATTAAAATAAATTAGAGTATTCATCATTCACTAGTAAAAAAAATTATATGAAGTTAACTATATTTATGTTTTTTTTTTTTTTTTTGAGAAGAAACTATATTTATATGTTTCATTTACCTATAAAATAAAAATCCATTTAATTTGTATAATATATAGTTGAATATACTTTCAATTGAAATTTGAAGTGAACTTTTTTATTTATTTTACTTTTCCAACAACAGTCGTCCAATATTTTTTATTTAAAAAAAAACACTATTACAAATCAATACTATTTCTCTCAAAAAAAATTTATAATGTATACATATAATTCACTAAAAATGGTCATCAACTATGTAATTATCTTTTGTTTAAAAAAAATGTAATTATCTTATTTTAAAATAAGTTCAAGTATTTCAAATTAAAATTGAAATTAATATTTAATTCTTTTTTTTTTTATAAAAATCTTAAAACAGTATAAATTAATTTCTTTTACAAAATAACATATAAAATCAATATGAACTGAATTGATAACAATGAAATGTTAAATTATTAAAGTAAAAAAATGTTATATATATTAATATTATATTAAATTAATATATAAACGATTTGAAGATAGAAAAGAGACATTGTTGGAATAATACATCATTTTAAGACATTCTCATACAAAAATCTTGTAAAACAAACATGATTATCTAAATATTCGTGAACTTTCATACAATTTTTTCTGCATAACAAACATGGTTATTACAAAGATGCCAGACATCTATATTTTCAGACATATATAAATCCACACATCTGAAGATTCCAGCTATCTAGATTACCAAAAAAAACGAACGACCCCATATAATTGACAATTTTATACCCTCAAATGCATGCAAAAAAAATTAAAATATTTTATTTTGACTCTATATCATATGGTCAGGAAGATGACCAACACATTGAATAATTTTAAAGTTACCTATCCTAAAAATCTCACAACAACTTTATAGTATGAATCAAAGTAAAGATTAAGATATAAGAGGAAGCAATAATTTGATCAAGTTATAATTGTAGAGTAATAATTGATTTTTTTTTCTTTTTTTCAACAAAAGCATAGCTCAACGGACATAAAGTGTGTGCTTATGACTAAAAGGTCATGAGTTCAAATCCCGACCCCATATTGATGAATTAAAAAAAATTGATTTTTTTTTTAAAAGACAGCCCAACATAGAAAATCTAAACTTGGGAAACAAGTAGGTATGAGAACATGGAAAATAGGCCAAGTTTTGAGATCACTTGTGTCCAAGACAGGGTGAGTAAAAAAAGAGAAACCAAATTATTTAATTATTTAATTTTTATTATTGGTTGTCAAATAAATAAATAAATAAATATTGATTTATTATTGTAAAGAATAAGGCAACTCTTAGTCTGTCGCCTCTATAATTATAAAGCAATCAGCCAGTCAACTCCAACATGTGGAAAATCACAATCTTCGCCGCTATTCTCCTAACTAAAATAATAATAATATATATTTTAGTTGTTAATATTTTTGTATTTTTCAAAATTTAATTATTATCGTTCAAGTATCGTTTTAAATTTTTATCGACATTTTGATATTTTCATTGAAATTTTCACATGTCCATGGATTCGATATCGATATGATGGGTGAATTAATATTTTTATTATATCCTAAAAATCGATGAAATATAACTAAAATATCAACAAAAAAAATCACTATAGCTTAATATCAATAATAAATAAACTTATTTCAAAATGGTGTTTTATGTGAATTTTTATATTTATAATTTTTTCAAAAATATCTATCGACATCGATTTTTTATCTATATTTTCACACTCACATAAGATTGGGATCTCAACATTTTCATCCAGATCGACATTTGAAACCTTGGGATTCAAGAAGTTTTAATTTATTCCTATGTGGGGTAGGAGATTTAAATTTCTGACATAGGATATAATATGCTTTAATTTTTTTTTTTTTTTTTTTGAGTACATCAACATTTGGGAGTGTGGGGATTCGAACCTCCGACCTTTTGGTCGGGAGGACATGCCAATTACCGCTGAGCTATGCTTTAATTAGTTTAGCTATACTAAAACTAAGAATTTTAATTTAGTCTTTCGCAATTAGTGAAAGTTAAAATTGGGGTTGATCATATACTTAGATGAGATAATGCTTAGTACATTAACAAAATTGAAGAGGTGAAAAGTTGTCATCTAGGAGAAAAAAAAATTAAAATTTCTACTAATTTTTTAGAAATTTGAAGCTTTGTTTTTTTCTTAGATGACATTTTCCCTCCTTTAAATTTTTTTTTTTTTTATAAGTTTGTGTTTTATTAAAACATAAAGTACTAAATTAAAACTTTATATACAATGGAGACTAAATTGAAAACACTCAAACATTTTAGACTATAATATATTATTTAGCCAAAATTTAATTATATACTATAAGTTATTGTGTCTCTCATTCTTATATTTTCAATGTCACTTTCCACCAATTTAATGGTAGGGGTAATTGAAATCAATAAAATAAGGTACAAAATGAAATTAGAACTTTTAAGAGTATAAAAACAAAATTAATATATGGTCAACATGAGCATAGTTTAACTGACATAAAACTTGAAAGAATCTGTGTTTCAAATCTCCACCCTACATGTTGTCAGAAACAAAAAAAAAAAACAAAAAAAACAAAAAATAATCAACGTCCTAAGTATATATAGTTCAATTAGTTTCCTTAATACTAACTTAATAAAATACAAGAAACAACCTGAGAAGATAAAAAGATTCAATCCCTACATATGTCATTATGCAACCAAACATTATTCTAAATAGATAAATAAAGTCTTAATATTTCAAAAAAAAAGTCTTAACCAATTAAGTTAGATGATTAGCGACGGTTCAATTTCTTGCAAACTATACAATGAAAGTGTTTTAATTAGCCAAAGCATAAAGTAATTGACAAGTACTTTTGACTAAGAGATTAGAAGTTCGAATCCTTCACTAGAGTTGTTGAATTAAAAAAAAAATAATTAATTAATTATTCATCGTATATTTGGATGGGATTAAAAAAAAGAAAACCTAAAATAATTAAGGAAAAGAAATCAATTTGTCGTGTCTCATGACATCAATCCAATAGAAGATGGAATCCAACATCTTGTATTTTACAGTGAAGCCAAATCGGTCGGACTTTTCCCGGCTGGCCACCATTTTTTCCGGCAGCCTAAACAAGCTGTCCAAGAACCCCCAATTCGCCAGCTCCTCCATTTCCGTCGGAATCAGCCCTTCCTCCTCCACTATCTCCGCCCACACTTTCCCTTTGTCCCCCATCGCCGCCGTGTAATGGAACTCCGGCGAAAACATTCTCTCATCCTCCGCCTCCGCCGCCGCCACTCCAAGTTTCTCCGCCACCGCCCCCCATATCTCCTTCCACGTGAAGCTCCACCCGTTGCACACATTGAATGCTTCCCCGTTTGCGGTAGCTATTTTTATACATAAGAGATTTCAATTTTATATATAGAATTATAGATTGAGAATAAATATGGGCAAATTATTAGCCGTTCCATATGCAATGAGATTGTCTTTTAAAACCATTTTTTATTGTGAATGCTAGTGTTTATATATACATTTTTAAAAAAAAAACAGAAAAGAAACAAATATATTTAACTAGAGTGAAATTAGAAAATGAGATTTTTTTTTTTAAAAAAAATACTTAGCTGCATATCGGTGTGTAGAGATGTTCATACATACCATCATTAAAACGTCAACAATTAGGAGAGATAAAATAAAATTTTCATTTTCTACATTTCTCTCTTATTTGTCAAAATTTTAATGGGATGTAGGAGATCCCTACCCACCATTATACAACCAAGTATGATTCATTATTTTTATCTCTCTTTGTTGTCAACATTTTTATTTGATGGCCGTGGAAGTATCCGCATGTAGCTAAGTATTTTCCAAAAGAAAAAAAAATCCTATCTTCCTAGTTCTATCTTCTCTTTCTTCCTCTTTTCTTCAAGGATATAATTTTGTTTTTGCTTGGATGAACCAACTTTTTAGAAACATTTGAGATGGAAACTTTTTAGAAAATTTGAGATATTTTCCAATTCAAAATATAACTAAGTTGTTGCCTATTGATACCACCCCAAAAATTCATATTTGGATTTTGACCATGTGACACTCTTATACTCTATGTTGGTTTACATTTTGAACTAAAAGAAGAAACACACAACCTTTGAATAAAATAACACACCTTATGGATGTGAAATGCCATACTAGAGCATATAGTTTAGTTGAAAATTTTTCAAACTACTCATTTATGGTTTAATTTAGTCACTTCAATAACATTTTTTTAAAATGATGTGAGGTTAACTTGTATTAAAGATTTATTTATTAAAAAAAAAATTAAAGTTACTAATGTTACTGCCAACTTAAACACAGTTCATCTAGTTATATCATTGATCAAGAGATTAGATATTCTAAATTAATACTAAGATATGTTGATTTAGGGCTTGTTTAGGATGTCTTTTAGTTTAAATATTTTTCAAGAATGCATTTTTTAAAAAACATTTTGTATAAAAATTGTTTAGAATTTAAACACTTGTATGTTCAGTTACATTTTCTCGTAAGTGTTTTTATTCACAATTTATTATATACTTAAAAACTCTTTTTAGAAAATTTGCTTTTTTAAGTGTTTCTCTCAAACTATTTTTGGTGGTTTCTCTCTTGTACATTTAGTAAAGATAAAATTGATAGTTACATTGTAATGGTCTCCTCTGATAATTTCTCAAGGTAAAAACATTATTTTACCCAAAAAAAAAAAACATTAAAACAACCTATGTCAAACAATGCTTATGTTGAAGTATATTTTATAAAAAGAACTATATAGACATGAAAAATAAAATTCATGAACATATTTTATAGGAAAAAACTTGATTGCATACCCATATGTATGAATCTCCCTACATACCATCATTAAAATGTTGACAATTAGGAGAGATAAAAAAAGTTTTATCATTTTCTCGCTTTCTCTTTCTTAGTTGTCAAAATTTTAATAGGATATGTAGAGGTAGCCAATTTGTTATATTTCATAATGTGAAAAAGAAGAAAAAACCCATTTCCTAAAAAAAAAAATTGAATAAAGACAACTCAGAAAGAACGAAGAAGTCAACAGTTGAACATACCATTTATTTGTTTCGTGGTGGCCCAGATGTGCTGCTCCGCCACGAGCCGAGCGTCAGAGCCGTCGATACAAACCTCCGCCCAGCACGCCGCCGTGCCGCCGAACACAAACGGCATCTTCAACTTCTTACAAATTGCTCCATAAACACACAAACTCCCCATAAAATTAAAGAAAGTCCGGTTCGAACAACCCACTATCAAACCCGGCCGGAGAACGCTCCAACCCACCCTCCGCCCGCCGCCGCCGGACAGCCGCTCACGGAGGAGATCCTCCAACGCATAATAAAAATTATTCCCAGATTCCGCTCTCGGACTATCCTCACAATAAACCACCTCCCCTCCGCCGCCACCCCCGGCGGCTCCCGTCAACGAAACGTAGTGCTTGAGCCCTGTCTGTAGAGAGACGTGGCGAAGGGCCGGCGCCGCCGGGAGAATGACGTCGAGGGCGTTGGCCAACATGGCCCGGTTCCGGTCGGAGCAGTCTCTCGAATCGAACCGGAGCTGCGCGGCCCAAGTGATCCAGAACAGGTGGGTGACGTGGCGGACCGGCGAGAGGCTCCGATGAGCCGACCGGCGGTCGAGTAAATCGCAAGAGATGAAATGGAAATTGGGATCGGCGATGGGGCTGACGTTGTCCGGCCGCCGTGCGACGCCGTAGACTTTCCAGCCTGCAGTCGAGAGAAGGGCTTTGGCTAACTCTTTTCCGACCAAGCCGGTGACTCCGAAGATGACGGCGACGAGTTCGCCATTGCCGGCTAATTCTTTGTTGATTGTTTCCGCCGCCATTGATGGAAATTTTCAAGCTTTTTCTGCAAGACCATGATCGGATTGAGCTATATATATATATATATGTGTGTGTGTGTGTATGTATGTATAGACGGAGTACTCAATGGATGTATATATTTGGAGAATATTTCTAGAACCAAGATATAGACGGAATACTCAATTAATGTTACTTGAAATTGGAATATCTTAGTTGGAACTATTATTTCTTTAATTTGTTGTTTCTATTTAGTGATAAAATAATTTAATATGTTTAGTTTGTGTGAAAAATAAGATTCAAAGTTTAGTAGCCCGTTGCCAACAAGAGCATAGCTCAATTTGTATAAAATTGTACTAATGATCACAAGGTCTGTGGATCGAATATGATCTCCATCTCACATATTGTAAAAAAAAAAAAAAAAAAATCTCCCATTCGATAACCATTTTGTTTTCTCTCAATTTCCCTATCATGGTTTTCGTATTTATAAGCTTAAATTTTCAAAAACCAAAAACTAAATGGTTATCGAACGATGCCCAAATGATTATCAAACGGGACCTAAACTTTTAGAGTGGTGTCAATTTGGTCTTTAAAGTTTAAAGGTGTCAAATAGGTTCTCGAACTTTTGATTTTTCATCGAATAAATCCTTGAACTTTAAAAAGTATCTAATAAGTTCTTAAACTTTCACGTTTGTGTCTAATAGGTCTGATCTCCCAACTTTTAATTTTGTGTCTAATAAGTTTTGACCCATTCAACATTTTTTTTAAATTCACAAACATACAAAATTGGAAGTTTCAAAATCCCAATAAGCATAAAATTCACTTTTATATCTAATAAATTGATTAATTTTTAAAAATCTCGAATATGTGTTAGAGACTTATTAAACATAAAATTGAAAGTTCAATGACTTATTAGACACTTTTTAAATTTCAAGGACCAAATTGACGGGTAAATGAGATAATAATTGCAATTTAAAAAAAAAAATTAGGTAAAACAGATTCTTTTGAAAAAAAATTAGGAAAAGCATGCTGATTTTTTGTTTTTATTGGAATCCGTGGCTTGTACCCACGGATTCAATTTCAAATTGCACATCCCAACGACTGGTCAACATTCAAAATTCAAAATCTGTTTTTCTTCTCTTTTTGTTTTTTCGAATTTTTTTATCTTTTTTTAATTAATCATTGTAAGCTTTTTTTTTTTCTGGTTCATTTTCTGATTTTTATTATTTTTTTATTTTCAAATTTGTATTTTTATTTCATATTGAAATTATGGTAATTTTTTTCCTTTTTTATTTTTTTCAACTTACCAATGGAAAATTGATTGTAATCATTTTATTGATTTTTTTTCTTTTAAAATTTAGTTTTAGTTTATAATTTTGTATTTTTTTTCTTCAAATTATGATCATTGAAAAATGATTACCATACTATTAAAAGTTATTATTATTTTATTCTAATTTAATGACTTTTTTTTTTCATTTTAATATAGAGTTTTCTTTTTAATTCAAAATTTTATTACCCTAAATTATAAAGTTCAAATATTGAGTGTGACTTATAAAAGTTTGAAATAAATAAATAAAAGTTTATGGCCACAAATTAGGAGATTATAGATTTTTTATGCTAAAGGTTAATTATAAACTAGTAAAATTTAGATCTAAATTTTTCATTTTAATATTTTATTTTAAATTTTAATTTGTTTTCTTCTATAAATCAAATGATTGAAATATTATCATCATTTTAATTTAAATTTTCTTCTATAAATCGAACGATTGGAATATTATTATCATTTTGATTTAAATTTTGATTTTGTTGTAAATTATACAAGAAAAACAAAATCCAAATTTAAAACAAAATATTAAAATGAAAATTTTAGTTCTAACAAGTATAAAATTTTAAAATTCGTAATAAAGATGTAATTTCATAATTTTACTAGTTTTAAATTAACTTTTGAAATAAAAAATTAATAATCTCACAATTTGTGGCCATAAATATATAATTTTTTTTTTAATTTTAAACTTTTAAAAACCACACTAAATATTTTCACTTTATAATTTAGGAGAATCAACTTTTGAATGAAAAAGTTGTACACTAAAATGAAAAAATAAAATTCATTACATTAGAATAAAATAATAATAACTTTTAATAGTATGGTAATCATTTTTCAATTATCATGATTTGATAAAAAATACAAAATTATAAATTAAAACCAAATTTTAAAATAAAAAATCAATAAAACGATTCCAATCAATTTTCCACTAAGTTGAAAAAATAAAAAAGAAATAAAAACTTGTCATCATTTTAGTCATTAGGAAAGAATAAATAAATAAAAATTTGAAAATAAAAAAACAAAAATCAGGAAAAACAAATTTTACAATCATTAATTGAAAAAAAAAACTGAATTTGGAGAGTGGCTGACAAGTCAACCATGATGTGTCTTGGGAAGTGTAATTTGAAATGGAATCCGTGGGTACAAGCCACGGATTCTAATAAAAACAAAAAATTAGCATGCTTTTCTTAATTTTTTTCAAAAGAACTTGTTTTACCCAATTTTTTTTTTTAAATTACAATTATTATCTCATTTACCCCCAAATTGACACAACCTTAAAAATTCAGGGACTAAATTTGTAATTTAACCGAAAAATAATTCAATTTCAACCTAGTTATTTAAAATGGTTGGAGTAAAGAGATTTGATCTTCGACAAATGGAGAAGGTTAATTAGAAATGTTTTCATCACTGAATTATATTTAAATATCAAAGTATTTTGAACGTTGATTTAGCACATGAAATCTATATAAAAAAATTAATTATATAATTAATTTAGATATTGCTTCAATTGAATTAGTTTGTATCATTAACAATATTATTATAAAATACTAACGTAACATTGTACATTGGATGAAAATTATTATCTAGTGTCAAATTGGTTAGAGAGATTATTTGGGAATAATGTCACGTTAGCAATTCCTTGATATGGTGGGTGTGAAATGAAGTTGTAATCTAAAATGAAGTGATTCAATTGGAAAATTTTAAATTATAGATAGAAATATGTAGACTAAGTTTATTATTTAATTTGAAAATGAGATAAAATAAAATAAAGTGTAGAGAAAGTTTATAATGAGTTAAATTACAACTTTAGCTGTTAAACTTTTAGGGTTGTGTCAATTTGGTCCCTTGACTTTTAAAAAGTGTTAAATAGGTCCTCGAACTTTCAATTTTGTATCCAATAGGTCACTGAACTTTAAAAAGTATCTCGTAGGTCCTTAATTAGACTTTCACTTTTGTGTCCAATGGGTCCTTCAACTTCTAATTTTGTGTCTAACATTTTTTAAAATTTATAAGTCTACTAGATACAAAATTGGAAGTTTATAGTCCCAATAGGCATAAAGTTCAATTTTATATCTAATAGATTGATTAATTTTTAAAAATCTCAAATATGCCAATGACCTATTAGACACAAAATTGAAAGTTTTGAGACTTATTAGATATTTCTAAAGTTCAGGAACCTATTAGACACACAATTAAAAGGGGATTTTCGTATGGATGACCATCTAAATTAAAATAGGCGGAAATGATAAATGCCTCATCTTTTCAAAATAAGGATATATGTCGTCACCATCCTAGTAAAATTACCATTTTACTCTCCACTCTAACCTCGCTCTCTCTTGCTACTCTCGCTCTCTCTCCAATTTCTCTCTCTAATCTCTCACTCTCTCCAATTTCTCTCTCCAATCTTTTGCTCTCTCCCCAATCTCGCTCTAGCTCTAGCTTCTTGCTCTCACTCTCGCTCTCTCTCTCTCCACTTTCTCCCTCCAATCTCTTACTCTCTAATTTCTCTCTCCAATCTCGCTCTCGCTCCAACCTCTCGCTCTTAAATGCCTTAATTGCGCGATTTCATATGGAGAGTAAAATGGTAATTTTGCTAGGATGATGATGTAAGCAAAATGACATATATCCTTGTTTTGAAAAGGTATGACATTTTTCATTTTGGCCTCTCAAAATGGGTCATCCACGCAATTGTTTCAATTGAAAGTTCAAGGACCTATTAGACACTTTTTAAAGTTCAACGACCTAATTGATACAATCTTGAAAGTTCGGGGACTAAACTTGTAATAAAACTTTTATAATTTAATTTTAAAATAAGATAAAATAAAATAGAGTAAAAAGGCCTATGAAAAGACAAAAGGATATAGATCTTCATAAACTCGATGGAAGATGGAGTTTGTCTTTTTAAGTTTCCAAGGGAAAGGTTTATCCGGAAATGGAGGATAAAGTTTTTCTTAGTGCATGGGGAACTTCTTTTTATACCCTTTTTTTTTTTTAAAAAAAAAACATAATTGCCCTATAAAAATGAGTGAGATATATTATCAGTAGCAACCAATCCGAGTATAGCTCAACAAGTTCGAGTCTCCACTTTATATAGTATAGAACTCAAAATATATATATATATATACACACATACATTAAAAGAAAATAATGAAAGAAAAAATCAATTTGACCCTTGAAAAATATGGTGAGCTGTATTGATTTTTACCTCGAACTTTCGATTTCATTAACCTTAAAGTTTAATAAATGTCGCAATTTTTATCCATAAATAATGTAACTTTTACTATAAACTTGAATCATCATTGTAATTTTTAAGGTAAAATACACTTTTGGTTATGGATACTTGAACTTACCTTCAATTTAGTCCATAAATTTTCAAAACTAGCCCTTTTAGTTCTGAGATTTGAATTTAGTTTCTATTTGGTATTTGATGTTTCAAAAGTAATATATTCGGTCATCAAAATTGAAATTTGATTTTAAATTGGTCTTTAAAGTTTGAAATTGGTTTCTAGTTAGTCCTCGAGTATATTTTTAAAAGAATCCAACTCAACTTAAAAAATACATATATCAAGTCAGTATGTTTTAACTGTCGTTCATCATTCTATTATATCAATTAATGGCCAACTCTACTCAAAGATCATTTAAAACCCAATTTCAAGGACCATGTATTATTTTGTATAAAATTAATAGAGCTTTAGTAATAAAGTAGGGAATTGATCAAACTCATCTTATTATTCTTCTAGAACTTTTGAAGCAAAGGTAAAAGTGAAAAATGAGTTATTTAAAAGTATGGTAAACTTGTTAACTAAACATAGTTTAACTGGTTAAGATATTGTAACTTAAATGTGGGTGTTTGAATCCTATAAACTTTGAAATGTCTTTAGTGGAGGTTGCAAAAATTCGTCGAGCTTTAACTAGAGGATGGAACTCAAATCCCCTTTGTGGGGAGTGACGATGTCCTTTCTTTTGAATAATACTTATTTTCTCATTGTCCACGACCATTTTTTTCTCTTTTGAAGATATTTGACATCTCATTATATTTTTAACAATTAGGAGAGAGACAGAAAAAGAAACATTTAATATAATTTTTAGAAAAAAAAAAAAGAAACATTTTAAAAAATAAAAATAAATAACTATTAAATTTCTAATGATTGTCAAGGTAATACCTTGATGAGTAGGGTAAGTATTTTTTTCGTTCCTTTTCTTTTTCATTCCTTTTTTTCATCTTACTTCCCTCCTTGCATTCGTAATAATATAAATCTTCAATTAATAATCAAAGTGAGTGTAGTTCAACGATAATTGACATTTACCATTGACTAAGAAGTTTGAGATTCGAAACCCCTACATCCCAAATGTTGTTAAACATTAAAATAAAAAAATAAAAAAAAAAAAAAAAAAAAAAAAAAAACTATTAATACAGCAAGAAATCCCTAATTTGTACTCAAAAAAAAAAAAAAAAAAAAATCCCTAATTACAATAACGATAATAAATATCTCCCAATCATTTACTCTTTTCTTTAGGGTCCCAATTATTTACTTCTAAGTAATGAAGTTAAACAATGTGTATTACGTGGAAAAACTTTCATACTATTGTATTGGCCATATTAAATTGAGATTTTCAAAACCCTATCTATATTAATAAAAATAAATCTCTAATTAATAACAACAATAAATCTCCGCCAAAGTCAACATAACGTCTAATGGTCCTTAAACCTTTCAATTTTATGTCTAATATGTTTTTTAGACCAACATGTACAAGTAAAGATTCGAACTTTTCTGACCTGTTGGTTGGTGATATATCTTTTATTTAATTGAGTCACATGTAGGTTTGACAGTGTCTAATAGATATTTGAACTTTTATAATGTCTAATATGTATATTTTTTTTACAACAAGTGGAGCGGGGGATTTGAACCTCTAAACTCTTAATCGAGGGATACAAGTTTTATGTTTTTTTTTTTTTTGCCACGATACAAGTTTTATGTTAGTTGAGCTATACTCTTGTAGGTTTTTATAACGTTTAATATGTATGACTATGTTAAAATTGCAAATTTTAATTCACCAGCTGTATTGATAAAAATAAATCTCCAATTAATAACCATAGCAAATCCTTGATTTATTACTTTATTTAGTGAAGTTAAGATATTGTATTACAAATGGTCTCCTTTCTTGCCATGTGAGCGAGGATATATATCTATATCTATATGTATAATATATATATTATATATATAAGTATGAATGAGGAATAAACTTTTTTTTGGACGATGTTAACCTTAACTCTTTAAATAATACCTAAATTATCCTTATTTCTTTTATTAAAAAAACATTAATTGAATTAAAGTTATTAACAAACTTTTTCACTACTCACACTCAAGTTGACATAAAAAACCTTGGACTCTCGTTCTCCCTTTTTTTTGTTTTAAATCAAAATTAATGCTATTAAAATGCAAATTAATAGCATTAAACTCTCACTTACCCTTACTTATTGCATCCACCATAATTAAAAAAAAAAAAAAAACTATTTACTATCTACATGTTTCTCATATAGTATAGATATAAATATATATCCAAAAAAAAAAAAAAAACAAAGCTTCAATGATAATTCAATAATATTAAGTTTTGTTTTTTTTTTAATATAAATTTATAAATATACTATATGAGAAACATGTTGATAGTAAATAGTTTTTATTTTTTTAAAAAAAAATTATGGTGGATGCAACGTGTATCCGTAAGTGAGAGTTTTAATGTTATTATTATTATTTTTTTTTTTGAGAAGAAATTATTATTTTTTTTTAATTAAGAGTGTTTTAATGTTATTAATTTTCATTTTAATAGCATTAATTTTCATTTAAAAGAAAAAAAAAAGGAGAGAGAGAAAGAGAATCCAAGGTTGATGTCACGTGAGTGTGTGGGTAGTGAAAAAGTTGTTAATAACTTTAATTCAATTAATATTTTTTAATAAAAGAAATAAGGATAATTTAAGTATTATTTAAAGAGTTAAGGTTAAAGTTTATTCTTCATTTGTACTTATATATATATATATATATATATATAGATTACAGATTATAGATTATAGATTTAGCTTCTTTTAAATAATAATAATAATAATAATTGGGAAAGCGATTAATTCAGGTCCTTGGATGTTTGATAAAGTTTTGATTGTTATGGTGTCACCTATGGAAAATGATCAAGTTAGGAGTCTAGTTTTTTAAAAGGCTAGCTTTTCGGCTCAAATCCATAATGTTCCGTTTAATTGCCTTTCAATTGAGATGACGAAAATAATAGGAAAGGAAATTTGGGGAAGTGGATTGAGATGGGCAAAGTGCTTAGACGGGGCCAATAATGTGGATTCGGGTGGCATTAGATATTGAGATGCCTCCTCAAAGAGGGGTGACGATCAGGAGCAAAGAGGGGAAGGAAATTTGGTGCCCAATTCAGTATGAGAAATTGCTACACTTCTGCTTTAATTGTTGGGTCATTGGCCATTCATTCCGAGTATGTAAGCAAGTGTTCCGAGAGGATGACAATAATCAGCTTCAATATGGAGAATTAAGAGCAGTTCTGCTCAAGAAAGGAGGTCCTACACATTTGGAGGATCAACAAGTTCAGAGGGAGGAGGGGGTGTAGGGGGCTGACGTCTGTTCGCTATGACACTGCTCGAGTGCAAGTATACACTATCAAGTAATAAAGTGGAAAGTATTCCGGATATCGTACCCCAAGGAGATGGTGACTAGTTGAAAAACACAAGATTTTGTAAAACAAGAACCTCCTCTAAATTTGCAACCGAGGATGGTAACCAAAGAAATATTTTGAATGAGGTTTTTGATTGAGAACAAAAATAGAGATAAGCAAGTAAATGAAAACGGTAAGAACTTATGAGATAAGCAGGGAAATTCAAATAGTATCAACCAACAATATTCGAAATTGAAGAAGAAGAAGTTGGAGAAGAAAGTGGGGAAGAAGGAGAAGAATAAGGGAGAGAGGGAGAAAGAATTAAAAAAAAGATAAAATAATAATATTTTTTTATTTTAATATTTTTTTGTTTAAAAAAATTAAAAAAATGGTGCCACGTCAGCAGCCCATTAGGATTTAACGGCAAAATGGATGGCAGAGACCAAATTGCTCCTTATCTCAAACCTCAGGGTAATTTTGTTGAGTTTGAAAACTCAGGGACCAAAGTGTAACAACTTAACCCAAACCTTAGGGACCAAAAGTATATTTTTCTCTATTTATATCTATAATATGTATTATATCTATAATTTTAAAAGTGCAAATTTGAATAATTTTGAATTTCTACCATCATATAAAGAATTTTTTCCTCTATTTTTTTTTCACAAATTCGGTTGTCTCCTCTGTGTTCTAAAAAATTGTTGTTTGAAAAATTATATATTAATTTATCATTAATTTATTCTATTGTAAGTATAAATGAGAATGTCAGATACATACACAACATTTTTAATATGTAAATTATTCTTATATATATATATGATGAAAGGAAAGGAAAATACTATCAACATTATAAAATAATTAGAAATACCACGTGCATTAAAAGCTAGTATATTAGAAGAGAATGGGAAATATTGTTTTATACTATCATAATATGCTTTTTTTTTTTCCTTTTATCAACTATATCAACATATAAAACCTATACAAAAAAAAATAATAATAATAAATTTATAAAATAAAATAATGCATTAATTAATTAAATGTCTAAATATTAATGATTGGAGTAGGTACTCCAAAAAAAAAAATATATAGGTTTAAATATGTTCTTTTCTCTAGTAAAACCTTTTTTTTTTTTCTTTTATCATTTTACCTAATCAAAACTATTAAAATACCCTTCCCATCTAATAATTCTACAATTAAAAAAAAATCATAGTAATTAAAATACCCTTTTTTTAAATCAATAAAGAAATGTTTAATTGGTTGCAAAAGGACCCTTTTTAGACGTGCAAGCCAGAAATGGAAATTTAACAAATTGCAAGAAATACAGCCATATCTGCAAGTCCCACAAGTTTAATTAAATAACTCACTTATTAATTAGTCCACTAAACCTAAACTGAAAAAAAAAAAATATATTTTTTTCTCAAAAAAAAAAAATAAATATTAAAACAAACCAAATAATAGCCTTTTTTTTTCTTTCTTTTTTTTTTTTTAAGTTAAAAAAATATTACCAAATAATAGCTTTTCGAATAGAGATGTTAATGATTCGATTTGATTGAGTTTTCTAATTTGAATGGGTCATATTTGGATCTTTTTTCTTTATTAAAACAACTTAAATCTCAATATAGCATTAAAATTTTCAATATCTTAACATTATACTCGTGATTTTTTTTTTTTTTTTTTTTTAAAGTAGTCTCAATTTGATTTGCTTTATTTCGATTATTATAATATAGAAGTTAATCTATAAGTTATGGCATCGCGAGCATAGTTAGTACCTGTGTCCGAAATGGTCTTGGCCTAGAAATGGAATCAAATGCTGCAGAGGTTGTTAACGCCATCAATGGCGTCTCGGAGGACTTGAAGGAGATGAAAAATCTGCTGGAAGCCATTGATTCAGCTTCCTCAGATCTTCTTTTTGTGAAGTTTCGGTTCTGTGGTAGGAGCTCCAACACAGCAACCCACTGTGTTGCTTAGCTTGCTTGTAAATTCCCTTTTGATCAGTTTCAGAGGACCTCCCCTGCGTGTGAGAAGGCAGTGTTTTTTGGACCCCTGGAATTCCTCTTTTAATTCTCCCTTATTGAAGGGAGTAGTTGTATTTCCGGTTAGTTAGTTTAATGAAGTCTCTTTTCAAACAAAAAAAAAAAAAACTAAATAGTTAAGACTCGTTTCAAAATAAATAAACAAACAAATCGGGATCTCTATTATTCAAATTGTGATATTCTAAAAAGAAATCATTTATTTGCCTTGTGCAAATTAAAATTTTTAAAATTTCTCAATTTTAAGTTTGGATGATTTTGTTGGCTATCCAATTGTCTGTCACATCGTCGAAGCAAACATAGCTTAGTGGTAATTGACATATACCATTGATCAGGAGGTTAGAAGTTCAAATCCCTCAAGCAAAAATTTTAAGTTCAAAAAGATAATAAGGACGAAAATAAAGTCGATGATGAAATTATAGGGACAAAACTTATAATTTAACCTAAAAAAAACAAATATATATTGAGAAACAACATTGGAAAAAAAAATAGATATGAATATTTTTCTCCTCAACTTGTTGAAAAAAAAAAAGATAAATTATGATGAACACTAAACAAAGTGAGTTTGAAAGCCATCCATTATTATCAATCCAAGTCAAATTATTTGGCAAGTAAAGCAAGCAATAAAGGAGGTTTGAAATGGAACATTTTTGTATAAAGAAGATAAGGATTTATTTATTTATTTTTAATTTTCTTTGAACAAACTTTAATGGTTACAACTTACAATACAATAGGCTAGTCAACTAGCATGTGTACATCACAATCTCCACCAATTTCCACCTTCACAAAAATTATATTTTATTAATTTTAATTCTAAGCTTGAATAAGTGACGTTGCAATTAACAATTCAATTTAAAAAAGTGGCGCTTGATAGCGAGCATAGCTAGCTAGTTTTCTCTAATTAATTTAGCTAGTCTTTTATAATTTATTGGCCAAAATTATGCATTTATGTGTTGTATTTGTAGGAAATATAAATTTGAGTCAATTGGATGTTCGGGATGCGAAAAGAAGCCGAAGAATGAAAAAAGAATCAAAGTTGGAAGATTGAAGATAGGCCCATCCGCAGACCAGCGTCGAGACGCTGCTCTTTGGTCGTTTCGATGCTGACATTCTATATTTGGAGTTTTCAATCTAAAAAAAAAAATTATAGCGTCGCGACACTCTGGCTTGCAAATTTCCAGAATCGTGGTATCGCGACAGCGTTGCGACGCTACGACCAAAATTTTCCCTATTTATATTTTGCGATTAGAGCTTTTTGGGGGACTTCTTTTGGGAGATTTTGAGCCGAAAACAGAGAGAAAAAAACCCTCTTTGGAAGCTGAAGCAAGTGGTGGAGAGCGGGATTGAAGACTTTGTTTGTGGAGATCGTGACAGGGACGTGCGGTCTCGACCACCTACTGTTTAATCTTCTTTCCCTCTTACTTTAGTTAGTTTTAATGACTTTTTCATGCTTAGTTGATCTTGTAAAGCCATGTATGAGTAGCTAAGTTTGTTACTTAGGGATTGATGTAGTCTTTTTGGTTTATGGATTGATTTATGGGTTGAATTGTGCAATTGTTTTATGTTTGCATTCTTAATTTAATGCTTTCAATTAATTGACCATTAGTTGAATGATCTAAGTGTTGAGTCTTGCTCGGGAGAGGGGATTTAGCGTAGACTTAATTAAGATTGCATGACTAAAGTAGAATAATTTCTAAAATCGTGACGGAATTTAGAATAACTTTAGAATTGGTAAAAAAGAACTAAATGCCTTGCATATTAAAGAACTTAGATAGGGATATCAAGTTAGTTAATTTGCATGAGAATCAATTATACTCGGGAGAGGTAGTTGTGATTAAAGGTTCTTAGACTCATAAAACCATTGTGCGTTATAATTCATTCCCTAAAATCAATCCTAGATTAAATTGACGAAATCAACTCCCTAAGTATTCTCTCAATTGAATTTCACATCTTTAATTTGCATTACCTTAGTTTCTCAAATTCACTACTTTTTGGTCCCTAAATAAAATTGAACAAGAATATTCATGGTAGTTAATCTAATTTAAAAATCCAATCCAGAGGACGACACTGGATTGCAAAATCACTTTATTATCACTTGACCCGTGCGCTTGCGGTAGGAAAATTCCACATCAGCGCTATAATTAATAATTTAATACACGAGACTCTGGGTCTGTATGAACCTATTTTGAATGACTTTTTAA
The DNA here is from genome assembly GCA_017139565.1 of Luffa aegyptiaca. Taxonomy (NCBI): domain Eukaryota; kingdom Viridiplantae; phylum Streptophyta; class Magnoliopsida; order Cucurbitales; family Cucurbitaceae; genus Luffa; species Luffa aegyptiaca. The sequence goes on along the minus strand of CM029404.1, from coordinate 1,026,549 downwards.
GTACAAAAAAAAAAGTGTTTTTGAACACTTGGAAAGTGATTCCAATCAAGCACTAAAGTGTATGTTTGACAGTGATTTTGAAATTGTTAAAATCACTTTTTAATATTCAAAATAACTCCGAAACATGTTTTTAATAATTCAAAATTAAATTTGATGATACGAACATCACGTTTAAAAGTATAAAATCAAACATGAAATTGATTTTGAATAATTAAAGGTATATTTCACGGTGATTTTAAACATGACAAAAGTGATGTTAGCTATTTCAAGATCACTCCCAATAAATTGATGATATTGGTTGGTTTAGAGAGTTTTGAAAGTTTTGTTAGTTGAATTTTCTATCATTGATCGGTTGACAATAGACTCTTCATATATTTTTATAATAGTATGATATTGTCTATTTTTTATATAAGCCTAAATGACATTACATCTAGTTTTATCCAAAAAAAAAAAAAAAAAAAAAATCATATCAAGGAAGATATTTTTCCTAACCATTAGCCTAAATGACAAAGTTTAAGTTGATGAAATTAAAAATTTTAAGATTTAAATTGACCCACCAAATTAAATATATAAGAGTAAAATATTATACTTTCCTAACTATTTATAGAAACCAAACATACGTATGTATTATGTTTATTTACACAATGAGTATAAATAAATACATAAATAAGTAGATAAATATTGGTTAAATTATCAAAACTACTCATAAATTATGAGATTGGTTTAACTTTCAAAAGTTTTATTTTAGCCTTTAAAATTTGAAGTTTGTTTCAAAACGACCATTCAAGATTTTTTCTGTTAAATTCGTGGACGAAAAATGATGTGTTTACATATGCATTATTGCTTATGTGAATAGATTTGAACACATACGTGAAAAAAAAAAACAATAAAAACACATGTAAACACATTATGTTTTATCAATAAATTTAACGGAAAATGTCTCCAAGGGTCGTTTGAAACAAACTTCAAACTTCAAGGACTAAAATGAAAATTTTGAAAGTTCAGGGATATAGTTGAAACCAAACTTACAGTTAAGGGATATTTTTTATAATTTAACCATAAATATTTGAAGGGATGGATATAAAAATAAATAAATAAATAAAATGATAAAAATAAATAAACAAAATGGTGAGACTTATGCAAATCACATCAAGGACTCAACAATATTTCATAAATTGAAACCTCATTTGATTTTAGTTTTCTTTTTTAAAAAAAGAAATGATGTTTGTTCACTAATATATTGATAACTTTTTTATTTTGCAATTTATTTTTTAAGAACTCTTTTACAATTTGTCCTTCTTTTTTAAAAAAAAAAAAAAATTAAAACATCGTTTTCAAAAATTCAAATTTGAGTTTTTAAAATGTAGCTAAGATTTCAAATGTGAAAAATAACATGGTTCGTTTGATAATATTCATGTTCCTTATTTCTTGTTTCCTCTTTTTTAATAAAAAAAATACATAATTATATTGGTATCTATTTTTTGTTCTTTCTTTTTCAAGAGAAAGAAAATTAAAATTTAAAAGGTAAAAAATTAATATTTAATATGAAAATTAGTTTTTAAAAGTAAATATCCAAAAATGTTATGTTATATTACTTTTTAGATATTTATTATGCATTTTATGAGGGATGAATGGTATTTTTATTTATGATTTTAAAAAAATTGAAAATAAAAAAGAAAAACTTGATCTAGTTGTTTAAAAAGAAATTATCAATTTCAGAAACATTTCTGAAAAATATTTAAAAACAATTACCACACTCGACAATTAAATGAGAAACAAGAATATTATCCATCAATTCCCAAATTGTTAGAAATAAATTAGCTTATTTGAACTTAAAAAAACTAGCCTAGTTTTTTAAAACATGAATTTAAGAATTAAAATTGTTAGGAAAAGAGACTTGAGCACTCTTATAAAAATTTTAAAGATCCATTTTGATGCCCATACACCATCCAACAATCACACTCAAAGGCACCTTTAGAATTACAAACAACAAATTGTAATTAAATTGTAAAGTTAATTTTTTAAATTAAATTGTAATTGAAAAATTTTTGGAATGACATTTCATAGAATTTTGGCGTCAACTTGTTCTTCTAGCTCGTCGTATAGAACGGACGTAACATCTCAATATGTCATATGGTTGCATACATTTTGGAATTTATATTATAACATATCAACTTTCGTAGTTTTAAGGCTGAATTATAAAAAATACCTCCAAACTATGGGATTCCTTTAAAAAATACCTCTGAACTTAAAAAAAAATAAAAAATACCCCTGAACTCTAAAAAAGTTTAAAAAATGTCCTTACTGTTAAGTTTTGGATGGAAACCGTTAAAGTCTCGGGTTTATTAATACCCTTGAACTTTCAAAAAAATTTAAAAATACCCTTATTAGAAAATGCTTTTTTTTTCTCTCTAAATTCTTTCTCCATGAAAATTGCCCTCAACTTTAAAAAGTATCCAATAGATCCTTAAACTTTCACTTTTGTGTCCAATATGTCCCTCAACTTTTAATTTTGTATCTAATAAGTCATGGACCTAATTCACAAGCCATACAAAATTGGAAGTTTAGAGTCTCATAGGCATAAAATTCAATTATATATATAGTAGATCGGTTAATTTTTTAAAATATCAAATATATCAGGGACCTATTAGACACAAAATTGAAAGTTCAGAGATCTATTAGACAGTTTTAAAATTAGGATCTATTAGAAACAAATTTGAAAGTTCAGGGACCTATTAAAAACTTTTTAAAGTTCAGAGACCTAATTGATATAACTCTGAAAGTTCAGGGACTAAACTTGTAATAAAACTTTTATAATTATTTCTACAAATATATGTTGGGTTGGATATATGACATGTCTCATTAGTAGTATAATATAATTTAGGTACGAATCTCTGACATTTTGATCGAAAAATAGATTATATCTTAATGAGTTGAGTTGTGCTTAGGTTGATAGTAGAATATAGATTTTGTTATCTAATGACTTTGCATTTCGATAGACATGTTTGACTTATTATATAGGTTCAAATATTATTTTGATCCTTGTTACTTTGGGTTTTATTTAATTTTAGTCCATGTACTTTCAAATGTCCAATTTTAGTTCCTATATTGGGTTCTTTATGGGTTGCTTGGGTTGAGGCGTATACTTTGCGGGGAGTAGTATTTGGGTCATTCATCCGCCAGACAATGTTTTTTTGGTGTTAGAGAGCTATATCCTCAGTGTTAGAGATAGTTTTGTCCTTAAATGCATTTTTTGATTGGTGATAGGTATTATTATTTTGTTTGGTTTGATTCTTGGTTATCGAAGGGTCTTATCCTTCGATATTTCTGAACGAGTATCATTTTAGAGACCGGTAGTTCTTTACATATGAAGGTTTCTAATTTTCTTGGGATAAATGGTGATTGGCGTTGACCTTGTCTTTCGTCTAACCTAGTGGGTCTTACTCCATCTGTGCTTTCTATTCAGACTAGTAGGGAGGATTGGGTGTTGTGGCTTCCTTGCGGTATTAAAGTCTTTTCAGTGGCTAGTGCTTGGGACTCTATTCGTCTTAAGCATCTTGTGGTACGTTTGGTTTTTGTGGTTTGGTGGGAATATTTCTAGGCACTCTTTTATAGCGTAACTTACAAATTGGGATAGGATAGATTCTATACGCGGGATCAAATTCGTATGTAGAATCCTTCTATTCCTACTGATTATGTCTCTCATGTAGAGGGACAATTGAATATTGTGATCATTTGTTATTATATTTGAGCGTCTGTTTAGTAATTCAGTATGGGTGAAGTGCTCCATTGGGGTAGATCTTCTCATCAAACCGCTTCATGGTTTACCAAGTTTGACTGAATTTATCATTATATGAAGGTAAATCTTTGCATCGTAGAGTTTGGAAGGTGGTTTGGTGTGCGGTTATTTATCATCTTTGGGAGGTGTGTAACCTTTTGTTTTCATGGTTCCCGTTCTTGTTCTTCTCAGACTTTGATTCAGGTGGTGAGGTCAGATATCTTCTTTAATGTTCATCTTGGCCAAGTGTGCTAAGTGCTAGTGTGGCGATAATGTTTCCTTCCAATGGGACATTTTTTGTTGAGTCTTTTTGTTTCTTCGACTTCGCTTGTGTCTGTTTTGGTCCTTGTTTGTGCTTTGACCTCGAGCTGTGAGGTATTCCTGGTTGTTTTGTAATATATTACCTTTGCAGAAAATCTTGGCTTTATTTAAATATATTTTGATATATCTTTTTTTTTTTTTTTTTTTTTGAGTGGAAAAACCCTTTTTTGAAAATAGTTTCAAACAATTCCCCTCAAGAACTTGCTTCTTGGGTTCAAAGCGCAAATATGTAAAAGATTAGGGGCCGGTTCAGGAATAATATCTGATGCTTTCACCAGAAGCTTCGGTAGACCGGAACTTCTCGTTAGAGAAAAACAAAGCAAAGGAAAAGGAAAAGCTTTCGTGAAATTCGCGGGAAAGGGGAAGAAGCAAACCCTAAGCAATGGCTGAGAAATTGGCTCCAGACAAGCGCCATAGCTTCCTCCACAACGGTATTCTCTTTCTCTTCATCAATTTGATATTCAGAATTTTCAATTTGAACGAATGAATTCGCTGTTGTACGAGTGGTTTGACATTTGTGCTCGCTTGCACGTGGTTTTTCAGGTCAGAAAGTGTTTGAATGGGATCAGACTCTGGAGGAGGTTAACATTTACATTAATTTGCCTCCAAATGTTCATTCCAAGCAATTCTACTGCAAGATTCAGTCTAGGCATGTCGAGGTTGGCATCAAGGGGAATCCTCCTTATCTCAATGTCGGTATCACTCTCTTTCTTGCTCGCTCGATTTAATTTTGAAATTTTGACATACTGCTTCGTTTATGATCGTACCGATTGCTTTCAATTATTGATTTGCAGCACGAGCTTACTTGCCCTGTGAAGATGGATTCGTCTTTCTGGACGCTAGGTAATTGGAAATTCTTGCTTTAATGACTAAAAGGGATTTCTAGGTGGTTGAGTGTTGTACTTTTAGGCCAGATAAATTTGATGGGACTGAACTTGAGGAAAATATAATTGTTAAATGAGCCAGATTATATTGCCTTCTATTTTTATCTTCCCCTTATGATTGCTCCACTTTTGACTATGTTGTGATGTAATTGTTTTGTTCGAGCAGAGGATGACATAATGCACATTACACTGCAGAAGAGGGACAAGGGTCAGACATGGGCTTCTCCCATACAGGGTCAGGGTCAACTTGATCCTTACTCCACTGATCTTGAGCAGAAGCGTCTTATGCTCCAGAGGTTTCAAGAGGAGGTCAGGGTTTTTTTTTTTCCTCGAGCATTTCTTACCATTTTTAATCAGAGATCAATTGTTTCAAGTTGTCAAAATAGATTTTTCATTCTACGGGGCTAGGATCATGGCGGTTTCCATTGTTTGGATTGTTGGCGCTCATTATTTGGAGATTTTATTTTAATGAGTAAACAGTTCGTGCGATGTTATGATGACTGCTTGATTTTGATATCTGAAACGAGGCTAATGTGCCTTGTCATAAGTATGAGAGAGAGAGAGGCTAACGTGTCTGGAAAATCATGACATTGATTCACGTTGTTACAGTGCCCTATGAGAAAAACAGGAAAAGCTTCCTATAAATGTGAATAACTTGACAGTTTTGCAATCTAGACTTGGTGGACTGAGTTGCACCAGTGGTTATAAATGTAAATTGGACAGGCAGTTAATTAATCAATTATTCCAGCAGCCACAAGTAGGAAATAGCATTATTCTTCCTATAGTCTAGCCGAGAGGGTGGGGGTGATACTATGGATTGACTTAGTTACAAGTGTCGTGTAAATAATAAAGGGCCTAGAGGGAATAAGTTCAAGCTATGATTGCAAACTACTTAGGATTTAATATCCTACAAGTTTTCTTGGCAACAAGATGTAGTAGGGTTAAACAGTTGTCTTATAAGAATGAGGTGCTGCAAACTAGCCTAGACACTCACGGATATAAAAGAAAAAAACCCTGCCATTCTCATGAAATGCATTGCATCCTCCTCTCCTCCATAAAAAACTTCTTCTCTAGACTCAAACATGAGTTCTTCAACTTCGATCTTAACTGATGTAGGGTAGATGAACCCTTTCTTCCAAATTTACAACTGACAAGAGAGGGAAATTTACAACTGACAAGAGAGGGCAGGTCTATCTCATACATAACTTAGGATTACGCTAGAGAGCACACTCAGCAAGTCTATTTTGTTTGATTTCATCTCTTTGTAGATTTCTTTTAAATGGTCAATTAGGCGCATCCAACAAGAGGTGAAAAAACTACCAACCCAGTAGGCTAACTCTTTTTCCTTCAAGGCACTCCCAAGATGACTTGAACATGTGATGAGCTCTTGTACCAACTGATGTAGCACAAATGAACCAATTTTTCCAAAGCGGCAGTTGATAGGACTTAGGAGAGAGCCCAATTATTCCTATACTTCATCCATGACCAAGCTCAAGAGTCCCCCTGCAAGGCTACTCCATTTGGAGCCTGTCCTTGGAGGTAACCTATAGAACCCAATCGAGTTAAAGGAAAAACTCTAGTAAGTCCATCCTCAAGTTCAAGGGATGGCCCTGTATCACTTGTTTTTGTTGTACTTCAAATTCCATGCTTTTGTATTTTTAAGCTTTTGAATTTTTGTTGGATGGGATAGGAGTAATTGGGTTGCATTCAACCATTGCATATGAAGTTTCTTGTCCGATTCTGGTTGAGTCACTACAAATGCTATCCACTCTGAATATCACATAAACACACACAGTGAGAGAGAGTTCATTAACTATGGATAGGGGAGTTGTAGGATTTTTTTTTTTTTTGAATGAATAACCATGTTTTCATTGAGAAAAAATGAAAGAATACAGGGGCGACAAACAATCAGCCCACCAAAAAAAGAGGGAGACCCCATTAGATAAAAGGGCTCCAATCCAAAATAATAAGACCTATGGAATAATTACAAAATAAACACGTCACTGACGTCCAAAGAGAAACGTTATAGGATTCTTGTTACTAAACTTTTATTGGGTGCTGGTTTTATATATCCTCAGGTGGCAGTGTTGTACTGCCTCTGTATGGCCTACTTGATATCTTGGAAATACATGAACTTCTTTCCTTTTCTACATAATTTCACTAGTCTTGAGTCATGTGTCAGTCATGTAATGAAATCTTGAAATTTAATCTGCATTATTTCTCTGCAGAACCCTGGATTTGACTTTTCACAAGCTCAGTTTTCGGGCAACTGTCCTGATCCAAGGACCTTCATGGGTGGAATTCGCTCAGATTGACAAATACAGTATGTGGCATTTATAACTTGCATGGGCGTGACATTCTACTAATGCTTGGTAAATAGTGTAGATTTTCTCCTGGTCTTGATTTATGCAATCCCTGTAATAATTGCTATTATGGAAGGGAAATTTGCTGAGTCTTCGTGCAATCGCTGAAATGAAGTGAAAACATTTAGTTGATATATATTTAACTACCAAATATTTTGTATTATAAGTTTTTAATCTTCTATTTGGTTTGATAGAAACAAAACTAATTCCTAGAGCTCCAACTTTGATAGCAGATGCAACTTGCAAGTTCGTGGTAAAAGTATCAACTGATATCAACATTCTCTATGTTAGTTTGCCTAGATCCCAATAAAATATGTTACAAAGGGACCTATTTGGTTTAAATTCTCCTCTAAATTATGTTCCGAGTACGATTGAGATCCTGTTTAGAGTTCTAGTTCATGCGTAACAGCTCATGTTGAATGCCCAAAGTGGATGAAAACATTTTGCTGCTGAGGCCTATCTTGTTGGCGTTGGCTGCTATTTTCCCTTAAGCGAAATGAAGAGATTTCTTTTGCCGGTTGCCACCTCTTACGGTTCCTCCATTCCTTTGAGTAATAGAAAATAAAAAGGGTTGGAATTAGAAAAAGGAAATGCTGTGGCGACGGTTGTGAATGCAGTTGGTTGGAACCCCATTCAGAAGTGCTGAATTGAGGTGGTATCCGATTCCTAACCATTGTGTCATGGCCATTCATTAATATTCTCCATTTTTTTTGCCTTTGCTTTCAGATTCCCACCTCTCAAAGGATGGACGACAACTCCACCAGGTATGTAATTTGTAATATTCTGCTTTCAGAGCCTCTTTTTGAGGCTCTTAGTGTATCTTGTTACCTTTGAGAGTCCCGATAAAATGTAAACCGGATTAAACTACCATGAGTTGATCTATGATTAAAAAGGATCATGTAAATAATGAATGATTTACGCCCTATTTGTTCACGGTTTCACCCAATATCACATGGGTTTTTGTTTGGAAAATTATTACCCAGGTTCGTTAGATGGATTTTGATTTTTAAAATCAGGATATTAATTATCTTTGGTTTAAAAAATCCTGCTCAACATGGGTTTTCATTATCCTTTGAGAAGATCATTTTTTTTTCCTGGGACATTAATATTGGGCGGCTGCATGAGAGAAGAAAAATTTAGGTTAAATTATAGATCTAGTCCTTGAACTTTCAAGTTTGTATCTATTTGGTCTTTGAACTTTAAAAATGTTTAATAGGTCCCTAAATTTTCAATCTTGTATCTAATAGGTCTTTGATGTATTCGAGACTTAAAAATTAACCGACCTATTAGATATAAAATTGAATGTTATGCCTAATGGAACCCTAAACTTTTAATTTTGTGTCTAGTAGGCGTGAATTTTAAAAAGTGTTGAATAGGTCAAAGATCTATTAGACACAAAATTGAAAGTTGAAGGATTTATTGGACACAAAAGTGAAAATTTGAGGATTTATTTGATACTTACCAAAATTCATGACTCTATTGGACACAAAATTGAAAGTTGAATGACTTATTTGACATTTTTTAAAGTTGGACCAAAAAGAGTAAACCTAATTACCTTTAATACTTAGTTACATATTGGTGGGTAGATATCTTCCTATGCAACTACTAAAATGTCGGCAACTAGATGAGAAATATTTTCTCATTTTCTACTTTTCTCCCTTTTGTTAAAATTTTAATATGGTATATAGGAAGATTCCTACCTGCTCTCTATTGCTGGGTGGGTGGTGTTCTGATGTGGCTTCATTTCATGCGACTTGAATGTCAACTATGTCAGTACTTTTCTTTTTCCTATTTATTGAATTAGGACCAGGGCTTTGAAGAACATTGTGGACCAATGTGGATGTTGGTGATCTCGTGGACTAATAAATTAAGATTTTTTTTTTTTTTTTTAAAAAAGACTAACTAAGAAGATGATGGTTAAAAATATAAGTTTAGTAAATGGACTCTCAGGTTTGCATCTATTTGGTATGTGTCTAATAGGTCTCTAAATTTTTATTTTTATATGATCTAATAGATCTTTGAACATTAAAATTTTCTAATTGATCTCATAACTTTCAAGTTCGTCGCTAATAATACATTGTTATATTAAAAAATTTTAAAAATCAGTTGAGCTCTACATAATTTTATGTCTAAAGAGATCTTACACCTTCAATTTTATATCTAGTATTGAATGAGTCAAGGACTTATTAGACACAAAATTGAAAATTCTAGGACTTGTTGAGCACAAAATCTAAGTTTTAGGAATTTATTAGATATTTTTTAGGGAAATTGTGCCAAATGACTACAAAAATAAAGCATTATTGATTTTTGGCTACGGAAGTTCGGATTTTGTAGGCGTGGCTACCAAAATTTTAGGAACCGTTTCCTGGCTTTTTTTTGGACGTTTTTACCCCTGGTATATACGATTATATACAAACGCCGTTAACAGTCTTTTTTGTTGCAAACGTCCCCTTTTTGCGTGGTGGATGGATCCTTACTTACATGGGATCGGTTGGTGGTTTGTTTTGATCCTGATTTACCTATTTTTCAGGCTTAGGCTTTCTAACGGTAAAAAATCATCTTTTTCAGCGACATGAAGCAGTCAACAGATGGATTACCCAAAAAAAAACATCAAACAATTCCATAGTTGTATGTAACAGTTCAATCTACACAGACAACAAACGTACAATATCATAGATGTATATATTAATACATACACGTTCACAGACAGACAATGGAGGGTATATAACTGTTCAAACACACGTACGTACGAGCATATATGTATATAGATGTACGAGATAGTAGTTGCACATATCAGTATATAAATGTATGAAATCATGGATGTATATACTAATACATACACGTTCATAGGCAGACAACGTACACAGGCTTGCCAATACATATATTGTAAGGTGCAGATGGGTATATAACTCCTCTCACACACTTTCCAGAGGAGTTTGCAACAATGATGGAATAGTATTTATCAGTACATACCGCTCTGGTGGGTTCGACCTCCTCACTTTCATCCCTTTTTGTCCGTCTGTCCTTCCCTTTGGGTCTCTTCGCATCCTAGATGTTAATTAGGGAGTTTAATTCTCTAATTTGTAATTCACAAGGGGGATGATGTGGGTGATCTTTTTTACCTTTTTGTCTACCGTTTTCTTTTTCTTGCTATCTCCTTCGTCTCCACTATCGCTTGAGGAGTAATCATCTTCAATAGAATGGTTTTCCCCCGTATCGGCGCTTGCGTCAACTTCTTCCTGTTTTTTAACACAATTACACGAGTAATTACAGCATGTTTTACACAACCTAAAGAGTAAATACAAAGTCTTACCTCCACGGGTTTAGTCTTTTTTGGTCTCTACATACAATAGAGCGTAATATTCTCAGATTGCATGAAAGAAACAAAATCCCTAAAATCTCGGGGGAATGTATCAGTTTGTTGCTAATATAAGGGAATGGGAATGAAGCCTTTACCTTAGTTTGAATTTTTGAGAAATTGTACAGTCCTCGCGCAGAAGGAGAATCGATGGAGGATGTGGGGCGAGCAGGAGTCTCGACGGCGCAGCGGAAGAAGGTCGCCGGCACGGCGGATGTGGGTCGTCGGCGCGATGCGAGAGGTAGGGATTGGTATACACTCTGTGTTGGGGGTGGAAAATGGTGGGAAATGGAGGATTAAGTCTTTCAAGGTTTTTGAGGGGAGGGAGATGAAGATGGACCGACGGGGGGTGACGCAATGCATGGTGGCGTTCTGGTGGGAGGGTGGGCGGTGATTTGACAGGTCATAATGGCAGCCTTTAAGGTCCTTTTTTTGTTAGTTGTTTCATGACCAATTTTGTACAACATTTACTAAGTTGTTTTCTAAGGTTTTCTTATTTGCAGGTAGTATATCCTCTTATTGAGAGGACTGTGTTTTTCAATTAATGTAGTCCGAAGGTGTTTCTCTCTACTGGGGGAGGTTGAACATTGTATTCCTTCCCCAATAAAGGTATCGACTCTTTTTTCCGGGAAACAATTTTTTTCCAGTAGTAACAATATGATACAACTTTTTCTAGATTTTGAAACTAGTTTTTGTTTCCTTAATTTTTGAATTTCAAGCTTCTAAAATTTCTCCAACTTATTTTTAGAGGTGTATTTTATCTCTTATAAAATCTGATTTTAATTTTTAACGTTAGGAACACGTTAGGCAGTTTGTTGGGGGGCATTTGTGTCTTTTACAAATAGGATTTTATTAATCAGTAAAACGTTTAGCCATCTATTTAATTTATAAACTTTTGTAGCCATTTTTCAAGCCACCTATTTATTTTTAGCAATTTTTCTTGTTGCCCCTATTTTTTAAACTTAGATCAAATAGATGTAAACTTGTAATTTAACCAAATACTAAAATGAATTTTTTTTTTAAATATAATCTAACCATATCCTACAATTTAAGGGGGATATTTGTTGTAACTCACTTTTTCAAGTTTAAAGTTTAATTGAAAAAAAGTTTAAAGTTTAATTGGATGAAATTACAAAGTCCACTGTCAAAATTGATCCACTATATTAAGTATAGGGATATGGATGATATTTACTATTTAACTTACCATTAAGTTGCTAGAGTCATGGTTCCTTTTGTTATATTTCTGTCTCTTTTTTCAAGAATCAAATCTTGACTTCGATCATTGAAGATTATAGGCATCTAAGATTACATGGTATCTCTTCATTTTTTTTAATACAATGTGGAATTTTTAGATTATAATTTCACCACAATATGTTTTTAATTATCAATGTATAAAAAAAATGCTATCGTTTCAAGAATACCATACAAAGTTATTGCTAAATTAGGAGTCAAGTGAGATAACAGATGTCAAACATTGTTCAATGGATGACATATCTAGTATCTTTCGAGATTTAAAATTGAATCTTCCACATACACTTGTTGGATGTTTTTTTTTTCTCAAAAAAAGATAATAGATTTGAACTTTTAATCTAGAAAGAAAGATGGTTATAATGTCAATGGAAGTATGACACATAATAAATTGAATAAATGCTCACCATAGAGGTGGGGATTTTCATAACTTATTGTCTATTTTACATTTAAGAATGTGTACCAAACTCGACATAAATTGAATGTATGCTTACCATAGAGGTGGGGATTTACATAACTTATTGTCTATTTTACATTTAAGAATGTGTACCAAACTCGACATCCAAGAAAGCAAAGAAAAAAAAACCGATCCAAGCACTCAAGTAGTTAGATAATAGCCAACAAGAGCATAGCTCAACTATATAAAAGATGTGTCAAGATCATGAGTTTGAATCTCTCCACCCCAAATGTTGTTGAAATCTTTAAAAAAAAAAAAATAGTAGTTAGATAATAATCTGATTATTTTTCTTTTCAAAAGTGTTAGATTTGCAATAAAAAATATTCTAATAATTTTTTTTTAAAAAAAATCAATTTTCTATTAAATATAATATAAAACTTCAATAAGGATCCTAATAAGTTATGTTTGGAGTTTTTTTTTTTTTTTTTTGAGTACATCAACATTTGGGGTGGGGGATTCGAACCTCTGACCTCTTGGTCGAGGGTACATGTCAATTACCGTTGAGTTAAGCTCATTGGCATGTTTGGAGTTCTTTTTGAGTTCAACATTGGGATATAAGATATAATGCTTTCACTAATTGAATGATAGGTTTTTTTTTCTTCTTCTCAACAAAAAAAAAAATGATAGGTTTTTAATCTCTTGATCGAAGATATAATGTCTTCACTAATTAAATGATAGATTTTTTAGAGTTAACTTTTATATTGGTCGTAAACCTTCAAATAAATATCTTATAAATTACAATTTTTTTGAACTATGAAATTACATTAATCTACTAAATATAAAATATAAAATTTTACTATCTTCAACTATATATATATATATATATATATATATAATTTTACTAAACACTTCAAAACTTCAAGCACTTGACACAATACTTAAAATTAAGATCAAACGGGTAACTTAACCAATTCTTTAGGTATAAAAATTTAGTACATCAAAACAAAATAGAGTTCGTTTGTTTTTTCTTTCTTTTTTTGGTTCTTAGCTCCTTTTGTTGACCCACTTTCTTTGAAAAGACAAAAAATTCAGATCCTCAAACTTTGTTCTTCTAACAATAATGAATTGAACAGAATAATTCCATGCAATTGCAAACCAAATCAAAACCATCCCTTTACATAAACCCTTCTGAATCCAAATCTCTCTCCGGCGCGCGTCGCCACTCTCTGCCACCACCACTCTCTCCCTCTTACACGACTCTCTTTTTTTCTGTCATCAATTTCGTTCGTTCGTTCATTTCCATCACAAAATCCCCTTCTTCTCTTTCATTTCCCTGCTCCAAATCCTCCTCCCATGGCGGCTTAGCCCCTTTTTCTCCCTTTTTCCACCCATGTTCCCAATACCCACCGACACATTCCCCTTTTCTCTTCGATTTCTCTCTTATTTCCCTTCACAACCCCCAAATGGTGAGCGATTCCAAAGACCCACCTCCCAATTTCCCTCCTCGTGCCCTGATTGTTGGCAATTTCTGCCACGATTTCCTCATTCGCGATGCCCATGTCGTTACCCAGTCCCTCGGCGGCGCCGCCTCCTTCATTTCCACGGTCTTTGATGGCTTGTCGGTTCCCTATCGGACTGTTTCCAAGGTGGGGGAAGATTTCGCCTATTCCACGAACCAGAACCCGATTGTTGTGGTGAATTCGAAGACGACGGCGTTTCGTGCGTTTTTCGATTCTTCAGTCGCCGGCGACGGCCATGGAGATCGGATTCTGAAAAGGGTCTCTGCCTGTGCTCCGATTCTTCCTTCGGATCTTCCTGATTTTAGATTTGAATTTGGAATGGCGGTTGGGGTTGGTGGGGAGGTTCTCCCCGAGACGCTTGAGCGGATGATTGAGATTTGTGATGTTGTGTTTGTTGATGTTCAGTCTCTGATTCGAGTTTTTGATGAAGTTGATGGGACTGTGGAGCATGTGAATCTGAAGGAGAGTGGGTTTTTTCATTTGTTGCCTCGAATTGGGTTTCTCAAGGCGTCTGCTGAAGAGGCTCCGTTTATGGATGTTGAAGAGGTGAAGAAGCTTTGCCCTGTTGTTGTGACGAATGGGAAAGAAGGGTGTAAGTTGTATTCCAATGGCGGCGAGTTGCAGATTGCTCCGTTCACGGCGACTCAGCTCGATCCCACCGGTGCCGGTGACAGTTTCTTGGGTGGCTTTGCGGTTGGTTTCACGGCTGGATTGGCTGTGCCGGATGCTGCATTGCTTGGGAATCTGTTTGGATCTCTTACCGTCGCCCAAATTGGCCTGCCCCGCTTCGAGTCCAGAATCTTGCAGGTTTGTTTCTGAATTTTGAACTCTTGATGAACTCTAGACATTTTAAGAAGATTGAAATGATGGGGTTCTGTTTGATGGTTTATAATTATATGTTGCTTTTCTTCTCTTTGATGAAGTTGTTGGACTCTAACTTTTTATTTAGGGGCAACTCAAGGACAGGAACAGTGATTAGTAGATCATATTGTCGAATTTGTAATTATGTTTATGTCTAGTTGAATAAGATGAGAGATCTGGCCCAGAATAGCTTGACTAGTGAATGCATATATCCTTGATCAAAAGGTTAGAGGTTCGAACCCCACCCCACATATTGTTGAACTCAAAAGATAATCCTGCGGTTATCGGATTATAGATTATAAGTTCATAAGCCTAGATCATTCCTTTTCAGCCTAACACATCTCCCAAGTCTTGGAACGTGCTTGTTGGGAGTGTTTTCTTTCTCTCTTTAGTTTGTTCTCTTCAGAGCCAGTGGAAGTTTTCTTCTGAATGTATGAATAGTGATTTTAAGTGCAAATAACTTTGATTTTCTTACCCGTTGCCCATATCATAATTTTTTGAAATTATTATGAAAACTATGTAGAAAGCTATTTTTTAGGAGACTTTGGTAAACAAAAACCTTGGGCCCGTTTGGTAACGTTCTCGTTTCTTGTTTCTTGTTTCCAATTTTATTAAGAAATCTAAGCATTTAATAACTATGTATGTTTCTTGTTTCTATTTTTTAGAAACACTCCCAAAATTTGTATAGAACTTTTGGGAACAACTAAAACTAGTTTCTCCTTTTTTGTTCTTGTTTCCAATTTTTTCTAAACATAAATAAGAATATAGGTTTATTATTATTGAATGTATAGGCGTTATGGTCATGAAATTCTATTTTTCTTTATTAAAAATGAAGAAACGAAAACAAGAAACGAGAACGTTACCAAACGGGCTCCTTGTTGCCCGGTCTTATTAGAGTTGGTGTTGCTATTTGTTAACCATGAGAAACAGATCATCTTGTTTTCTTCAAGCTCTAGCAATTAGTCATTTTGGAAGTCTGCACACTAGCATTAGCCAAGTTTCTCAAGTAGAGTCGGATTTAGTTCGACAACGGAAATGGTGTGGTGAAATTCCATGTTGGGGGAACTCATTTACTTCATCTGATGTTGCTTTGGACAAGCAGCTATAGATCATCTTGTGAGAGAGGATACCTAGGCTCTGTATACTTTTTATATATAATGACATTTTTTTCAAGACAGCAAGTAGAATACTCATGTTATGGTGCGATCGTAGCGAAACAGAAAGTATACATATTTTATCTATAGTTTGTCTAGATGCATTTTTGTTCAGGTATTATACGTCATATTTCGAGCTTGTCTTGATAGAGATTATTATATGGATATAAGTACCGGTTCTTCAATGCTCACAGGTCTCTTGAAATTTCGAAAAATGATCCTTGGATGAGATTGATACTGTTTGTATTTTTCTCCTTGCAAAATGCACAAGTATGCTATGCTCTTTGTGAATGTGCTTTTATTGCATGCTGTTGCTGCTGTGAAGGAGATCTGAAATTCTTTAAACTCATCTTCCAGAGAGATAATTGTTTTCTCATAAGTTGAAAGCGGTATCGACGTCTAATACTGAGTTTTTGTTCTAGCGAACTCATTACTTCCCTATGTCTTGCAGAGAATCAAGGACGAGGTAGAGAGAAGAAAGCTGCAATGCATCGACTCGTGCAATCAGGGAGAGAACAAGTCGATCCATCGGATACCAGAAGGACACGAACAGTTTCACAAATCTCTGGGGACGGTCAGGTCGGAATGCCAATTGAATCTGCCAGCTTCTCCCAGAGCAGTGGAGAGAGTGAATGGGCAACATAAGTTATTATGAGGAGAGGAAATAGGGAGCAGCTGAAATTTTCCCATCAGAATCTCACAAATGACAAGCCAAACAACTTTGTACTTTCCTTTATCCTATAACTTTAGTTAGCAAATAGAGAGTTCCATAACTTTTGATGAAAATTGTACCTATGAATCTCTGAGATCATTTAACTGAGCATAAAAGGCCAGATAAGTTTTTTACTTTCCTCTGGTTTGACACGAGTATAACTCAACAGTTAAGACATCGATGCCTTTTCTGGTGTTCGAAGGTTTAAACTCTTACCTTACGTTTGTTGAACTAAAAAAAAATTAAAAAGTTTAAAAAGAAAAGTTAAGGTTGAAGGGAAGTCTTTTTACTCCCTTGGCTTGAGCAGAAACCAACAATAAAGTCAATCATAATTTTCAAGCCAATGCTAGAGTGTATTATTAATTTGATGATTAATGAAGAGGATAAAAAGTAATTTATTAGTGTCATCAATTGGATGATTAATGAAAAAGATAAAAGTAATTTATTACTATCATTTAAGTTATGTACAATTATTAAAGATATTATATTTATAATTTTTCATATCTGGTTAGAATCTTGAAATCTTCTAAAAAAAAATTACACAAAAAGTGCTACTAAATAAATTAAATTTTTTTATAAATAAAAAAGTTGAAAGATTTGTGCCCTTTTTAAGTTCCATATTAGGTAAAAGAAAATGCTTATATTATTATTTTGTTTAAATCCATTTTGGTTTGCAAAATTTTTATGTTTATTAACTTTTAAAATATTTATTTTACTTTCCAAGACTTTTTAAAAAAATAACCATTATGATCTCAAAATTTTGAAAAATTGACAATTTTAGTTTTTGTTGATGTTGTAACCTAATATACTAGTCTCAACCAATCTACGTGGCTCTAATAAATACTTACATCATAATATTAATACTCGTACTCAAAGCTATATTAGTCATTTGTTAAAAGCAAAATATCATAATGATTACTTTTGGAAAGCTTAGGGACTAATATAAACATCTTTAAAATTCACAGACTAAAATAAAATAAACATACTGAGTTGAGTATAACTTGATTAGTTATGACATCATACATATATCCTAGATGTTAGATATTCAAATCCTCAAATCCCCTCGTTGTTGAACTAAAAAATGATAATAAACATGAAATTTATAGATTAAAATTGATACTCTAAAAGGTTTAGGATTTAAAATGAAATTTAAACTTTGATATATTTTCTTAAAGCACTTCTATATCTCTTTTCTTTTCTTCTTCTTTTTCTTATAAAAAAACATATAACATGCAATGGAAAGAGTAGATATTTAGCCATCCACTTTTATTTTTCCACTTATAAAAAGAGTACTAATAATTTAATAATTTGGTTGAGGAGAAAATTTTAAGTGTTCCCGGTACAACAAGGCCGGTAGTTTTGCACTGTTGGATGTAAGCGAGAGAAATGGTAAAAGTACCTCGATTTTGTATCCAATGGTTATTAGAAGACAGACAAATATGAAGATTTATATCCAACGATTTTAATATTTCACTCATGTCATGAAATATTAAAAATACATATTTTTATTTAAAACATTTTAGTTTTCGTTATTAAAGTCAACATATTAAAGGACATATTTTAAAGTCATATTATCCATTTGTTAAAAACAAAATAACATTGAGTATCAAAATAATGTATTAAAATAAACATTTTAAAGTTTAGAAGCTAAAATAAACACAATATTCTTAAAACATGTCATTTTTGAAACCTTAAGAATCAAATGAAAGCTAATTCAAACTTCAAAGACTAAACACGATTGATACATATTTGGTTTTTTGTTTTTGAAAATTATGTTTGTTTTCTCCCAATTTTCTTTCAATAGTTTTCATCTTTGTCAAGAAGACATTTTAAATTCTTAGTCAAATTAAAAAAAAAAAGTTTTGAAAACTACTTAAAAAAAAATCAAAACTTAGATTGGTTTTTGAAAACATGGAAAGAAAGTAGATGACACAGCAAAGAAACTTATAGATGAAAGTTATGTTTATAAGTTTAAACTTTTAAAAACCAAAAAACTAAGGTCCTGTTTGATAACCATTTGGTTTTTGAAAATTAAGCCCACAAACTCTACTTTCACCCATAAGTTTCTATGTTTTGTTATCTACCTTCTTCTCATGTTTTCAAAAACCAAGTTATGTGTTTGAAAACTAAGTGCACGTTTGAAAGTGATTTTAAAATGACTAAAACCACTTTTTTCATGTTCGAGATCACCCCAAAACATAACTTTAATTATTCAAAATAAATTTCATGTTTGATTTTACACTTTTAGTCATGATTTTCATTTCACCCAAAATTGATTTTAAATTATGAAAGACATGTTTCGGAGTGATATTGAATATGATAAAAATGATTTTAATCCTTTAAAAATCACTTCCAAACATGCACCGTGTATTTATTAGGGATAGGTTAATGAATAGGTTGATGGGCGGGAAAATTTATAGTACTACAATAGTACCTACTCCTTCCATTCAGCATTTGACACGTCATTTAATGAACATTTAATGATATAATATTTTTTTCGATGGGTCTCACATCATTCTTAAATACTTCTTTCATGGCAAACAATGAGTGGAGGTAGTAGAAATTTTCCGGTTGATAGGGCAGATGAAGAAGGGTAGGTCCCATTTGACTTTTGCCACGTGTCATGAAAATTGACGAAATCCTTGGTGGGGGAAGAAAAGCACAAGCAATGCTCAGACAAGACAAAGAGACCACAGATTTCAACATCTCAACCGAAAAAACGGACGCAACCATAATCTGAGCCTCTCAAAATGTCTTTCCAAATAAAGCACTTCCCCAAAAACCACTGCCCAATTCCCTCATTCACAATGCTCCTCTCCCCATTTCCGCCATGGCTCCGCCGCCTCGACCTCCCCATTACCATTCCCGCTCCCCCTCCTACCTCCTCCCCTCCGTCGTCGCCCTCTCCTTCCTCTCCCTCACTTTCCTCGTCTGTTACAAGGTCTGCAACTCCCTTTCTTCATTCCCGCATTTCGTCGAACACCTTGTGGGTGTCACCCTCCTAACTCCCTTTTTGCTCTGTTTCAGGTGGATGACTTCGCTTCTCAAACCAAGACTGTTGCTGGCCACAACTTGGATCCGACCCCATGGCATTTGTTCCCTCCCAAGACCTTCAGCGACGAGACTCGCCATGCCAGGGCCGTCAAGATCATCCACTGCTCTTACCTCACTTGCCGCTATTCCACCGACAATGCTACTGTTTCCTCCGCTCAACGCCCGCTGCATCGCTCTCTTTCGATCCCCAAATGCCCTGAGTTCTTCCGCTGGATTCACCACGATCTGGATCCGTGGGCTCGGAGTCGAATCTCGATGACCCACTTGGCCGAAGCCCAGAATTTTGCGGCGTTTCGTGCTGTGATCGTCGAGGGTAGGCTTTATGTGGATATGTACTATGCCTGTGTGCAGAGCAGGGCGATTTTCACGATCTGGGGTTTGGTTCAATTGCTTAAAAGGTTCCCTGGAATGGTGCCCGATGTGGACATGATGTTTGATTGTATGGACAAGCCGAGTATCAATCGGACTGAGAGCAAGGAGATGCCGCTGCCTCTGTTTCGGTATTGCACGACCGAGGCTCACTTCGACATTCCATTTCCTGATTGGTCTTTCTGGGGATGGTATGACATTAAAAATCCCTTTACTTCTTTGATGATCTTGATATTTCTCATGTTTGAATTGCAAGTTTGGTCCTGAACTTTTGATACTGTGAGAAAGAGTTCGAAATAGGTCTACAAACTTTTGATGTTGAATTTATCTAGTTTCTCTGTACTCCAAACTCAACTCGCCATGTAATCCTTTAATAATACACCCAACATGCTATGTAAGTGTTAAAGTCAGAGAGTTAATCTAAGATCTATTAGACAAAAAATTGAGAGTTCAAAGGTTAGTTGAGAATTTTTTAAAGTATGAGGACCAAATCGCCACACCATCGAAAGTTCGAGGACTTGATAGGTATTAGATAACATGGGGTTCCATCTCAAAACCAATAGGCAATGAGTAGAGTAACCATGTATCTTATAAATTGTGAGGTCATACCCCCTCAAGTTGGTGTCTCTTTTGGGTTCACCATTCTTGGATCGGATCCATTTTTTTTTTGACCGAATACCCGTTTGGGTTTCACAGACTCTGATACCGTATTAGATAACATGAGGTTCCATCTCAAAACCAATTGGCAATGAGTGGAGTAACCCATGTATCTTATAAATTGTGAGGTCTCCACTTATTTTTCTAATGTGAGATCTCCAACAATAGGAAGGTTATTAGGGTAGAATTAGATTATTAAGGATATATTAGTAATTAGTTATGGAGGTTGTTATGGTATCTGGTTATAAACAAAGGAGTGGGAAAGGAGGAAGTTAGGCAAGTGTTTGGTGGTTTAGGCTTGAGTGGCATCTCAAGGGGAGGTCTCAATTACCTTGAATACTTAGGGGAGTTACCTTGTAATTCTGTTATTTTTCATATTTCAATGTATTTGGAAGCAAACTCGAACACATTACTGTTGAAATTCTCATCTTGAACCTTGGTTGGCTTTTTTTTTTTTTTTTTTTTTTCCCTCTTCTCTTTAAAGAATTCTTTATTATGTGATGAAGAAACTCATGTTATTTCATCAATGGATGTGGGAATCTGATGCAGGCCAGAAGTGAACTTAAGATCATGGAGGGAGGAGTTTGAAGATATCAAGAAAGGCTCGAAAAAATTGCGTTGGTCGAGCAAGTATCCTCGAGCTTTTTGGAAGGGGAATCCAGATGTTGATTCCATTGCTCGTACAGAACTGCTGAAGTGCAATCACTCAAGAAAGTGGGGTGCTCAGATTATGCGTCAGGTTCAAACTGGAACCCTCAAGCTCTTTCTCTCTGTGCATTTTTGTACTATACAAACGATTTGTTGTTGAGAGCTGAGAAAACCATTGTGTTTGATGGCAGGACTGGGTACAAGAAGCAAGAGTTGGTTTTGAGCAATCCAAGCTATCCAACCAATGCAACCACAGGTGAGGATGCTTTTCAGTTTTCCCAATATAAGTTGATATTGAACCAAAAAACTAGAGAGTTGAATCGAACTGAATTGATTGGTTTGGTTTGGTTTTTTCGATTTAAAAGGTGTGAAAGTTGAAAATTTCTGGTTTGGTTTATGTGTTGTAAAACGAAAATAAACAGGACCGAATGAAGAATATTATTATTATTTTTGTTTAAATTGCATTTTGGTTCCTAAAACTTTCAAGATTATTTCATTTTGGTCTTTGAATTTTTAAAGAATAACCATTTTTAGTTTTTAACTTTATTTTGCTTTTAGAAAATGGATAATATAGTCTCGAGTATGTGTATTAATGTGCTAACATAGACATGTATGAAACCATATATGTTGGTTGAGGTAAGTCTTGAGTAAGTGGATTTTAGGTAGCACAATATTGGCAGGCTTGAAGTGATTACTTTTTTTTTTTTTTTTTTGCTTTTCCATATAGTTTAGGGGCTAAAATAAGCATTTTTAAAGTTGAGGGACCAACATAGGTTTCTTTTTTATTTTTTTTAAAGCTCGTGGACTAAAATAGACATTTTGAACATTCATCGATTGAAATGGAATAAACCTAAAATGCTAATGTTTAGTTACCAGAATAGGTCTATTAGAGCCAAAAAGAACCTTGTTGCTCATAATGATTTGAAGAAAACCAAATTCAGCTATCAAAACACATGATGTTTTTAAGGTAATGGGGGAAGAGAGACAGAGACATGTCAGTTTTGTTGTTTAGCTGAGCTGAGCTCACCATGTGATTTGTGCAATGTGCAGGTATAAAATCTATGCTGAAGGGTTTGCTTGGTCTGTGAGCTTGAAGTACATTCTTTCATGTGGTTCAATGTCTTTGGTTATTTCACCCCAATATGAAGATTTCTTCAGCCGTGGTCTTGACCCTTTGAAGAACTATTGGCCCATCCCCTTCAGTAATATGTGCGAGTCCATCAAGCATGCTGTTGACTGGGGAAATACTCATTTGTCTGAGGTATTCTAACTTCCTTATCTTCTTTTCTTGCTTCATGTTTATTGCTTTACCTCTCTTCTTCGTGTAATAGTACTATACACATACAGAGAGGAATAGGTTTCGTTGAATGGATGAGTTAGCCTAGTGGTCAATAAGCGCCACATAAATAATAAAACGTTTAGAGGGAATAAGTTCAAGCCATGGTAGTCACCTACCTAAGTAATATCCTACTGGTTATTTTGACAACTTAATGTAGTAGGTCAGACGGTTGTCTCGTGAGAATAGTGAAAGTGCACACGAGTTGGCCTAAATACTCATGGATATAAAAAAATTAAAAAAAAGAAAGGTTTGGTTGAATCTGTGAATGTGAAAGTTAGTGAATGTGAATCTTTTTGTTAAGCTAATACAACACTCCGAAAGCGTAAGATGTTAGACTGACTATTAATACAAAATGGAGGTAGAATTGCATTGTGGGGATATGGAGTAAGAATCTCTTACTATTCTATAATGTAAAATCACTATTAAATCTTGAAAGTTGAAGTTGTTGGAGATGTTTGGCTCATGGATTTGGTTCGAGGAACCTAAAATTAAGATGTCAAACTTATGTTTGGTATGTAAAAGAGTACATGCCAATTACCGTTGAGCTATACTCACTTTGACGAGTCTATGTTTAAGAACGTGACTTACAAAATATATGTTGGAAACAGGCCGAGACAATAGGACGCCATGGACAGGAGTTCATGGAGAGCTTGAGCATGGACACAGTCTATGGTTACATGTTTCACCTTATCAGAGAGTACTCAAAGCTGCTGGACTTCAAGCCAACCCCTCCACCCTCTGCTTTAGAAGTATGTGCCGATTCCTTGCTTTGCATTTCTGATGAGAAGCAGAGGGAGTTCCTCGAGAAGTCAGCCACCTCGGCTTCCTCAGTCCCTCCGTGCTCGCTCGACCGTGCTGGTAGCGATATCATTTACAGTTGGTTGCAGCAAAAAGGGATGAGGAAAGTGATGTAGGAGGAAGTTCTTTCTTTTTTTCTTTAGAAGTTTTGTATGTTTGTTTTCTTTGGTTTTAGAGCATGGAGTGAGTGTAGTGTTTATGTTAGAGTGCTTTATAGAGGATTTTAATGTAAGTTTGAGTAAAAGATGGGTCTGAGACTATGAGCTCAGTTCATTCAAAGAGCTTGAATTGGAAAAAAGGAAAATACTTACATCCTCCTTCGAAACAAATTGGTTTTCTTACAAGTTTGGTCCCGAACTTTCAGGGTTGTATCAATTAGGCCCTTGAACTTTTGAAAGTGTCTAATAGGTCTTTGAACTTTCAATTTTGTATCTCATAAGTCCCTGAACTTTAAAAATATTTAGTAAATCCCTTAACTTTCAATTTTGTGTCTAATAGGTCCTTAACACATTTGAGATTTTTAAAAAGTAACCAATCTATTAGATATATAATTGAATTTTATGTCTATTTTGGCCCTAACCATCAAATTTTGTATCTAGTTGGTTTTTCAATTTTAAAAAATGTCGATCAAGAACTTATTATACACAAAATTTAAAGTTGAAGGACCTATTGGGCACAAAAGTAAAAGTTTAAGGACCTACTGGATACTTTTTAAAGTTCAATGACCTATTAGACACAAGATTGAAAGTTTGAGAACCTATATGATACATTTTAAAGTTCAGGAACTAAATTGACCCAACCCTAAAAGTTCAAGGACTACAAACAAATTCTATTACTTAAAGCTCTGCCTCTCTAATGAACATTTTGTTTTCTATTTTATGTCTTTAATAATTATGTTTTTTCCTCAATTTTCTTTTTTGGTAAGTTTTTCACCTTCTTTCAAAACAAATTCAAATTTTAAGCCAAATTTTAAAAACAAAATCTTTAGTTTTCAAAATTTTACTTATGAAAATGTTGGTAAAAGGTAGGTAATAAAGCAAGAAAATTATAAGTGGAAGTAGTGTTTATAAGCTTAATTTTAATAACAAAACGATTATCAAACCGCAATTACATGTACATTTTCTTTATGTGTCATTTGAAAAAGTTAGGAAGTTATATTTATATATAAAGGAAAATATTTTCATACAAACTAGTTAGTAGTAGCTCCTATTGACTTTCTGATCTAGGTTGTTTTTATTGGACTACTTTTTATTGCATTTAATAACTAAGTCGAAGTTACGAATATTTATGAGCTACTAAATAAGTAACCCACATCAGAAAGTTAGAAGGAGCTTCTGCTGACCCGTATATAGGTTAATTCCTATATAACCTTTTCTTAATTTTTTTTAATTTATTATTATTTTTTTTATCATTACTTTGTTTGCATCAAAGAAAAAAGGATTTAGTGTCGGTCCTTTTAAATTTATACCAATTTAGCCCATACACTTTAGCATTTAACAACTTAGTCCATGTACTATCAAATTTGTGACATTTTAATCCTTATCACAAAAAAAATCATCAAAATTAAATGTTCATTTTTATTATT
Organism: Luffa aegyptiaca; assembly: GCA_017139565.1. Lineage (NCBI taxonomy): Eukaryota > Viridiplantae > Streptophyta > Magnoliopsida > Cucurbitales > Cucurbitaceae > Luffa > Luffa aegyptiaca. Next base: position 1,001,503 of record CM029404.1, on the reverse strand, counting down.
TAACGATAAAGCATATTGGATCTCCAATTAGTTTATTAATCTACCATATAAGAAATCTCATTAAATCTTGAACAATAATTTTCAGGATAGAAATTAAATCATTACAAATTAAACTATAAGAAATACAATGTCACTCTTAAAAAAAAAAAGAAACGGAATACAATATTACATACTAAAGTCAAAGGTTAAATTGAAAAATTGAAAGTATAGGTACTAAATCATTATAGATCAAAGTTTACAGACTAAATTGTTAATTTCACCAAAGTACCAAAAGTGACTTTTAACCTTAAAATTACTTTGATCATAGAAATGCTGGATAGGTATTGATTTTTTATGTTGGCAAATATTTGCTAATGTGGGTTGGTTCTGAGTGTTTCTTCCGGGCCCGTCCCAAATGGGATAAGGTCCTGTGATATTTTTCAAAATGAGACCCTAAAATATTTTATAACATACAAAATTGTAAAATATTAAAATTTATCATATTATACGATTGTTCTTACAAAAAAAAAAGATGATTTTATCACATATTACTAAGTTTAGTATAATTGAATAAAGATTGAAACTAGAATGAGGATAAATAAGTATTTTTTTTTCCATAAATTTTTTGGTTTTTTTAGGAGGCAATGGAAGAGATTTTCTTGGTTGAAGAGGAGAGAAAAATGAAAATGTAAAAAATTGATAAGAGAGAAAAGTTTGGTCAACTTCTATTGGTTTCCAAGCAACACACGTACTGTTGCCTTGTGCAATGTGATTATAATTATGCAAGAAATCTTCACAAATAGCTCAAAAACGTGCAAGTATACACATCATGGCAGCAAGTGATAAGTAAATTAAGATCGTCTCCACAGGGATTAAGTTAATGAAATTTACTACTTCTAAGCCTATTTTCAATGAAATTCTAAGTAACCGAGGAAAAAATATTTTTCAATAATTAAATGCAAGAGATTAAAATGATAAACAAACTTAAAATGACAAGAACTTAAGAGAAATTCAACAAAAACAGAAAATCGCACAGAGAAAGCAAGGTTCAGATTAGGGGCTGTCTACTCTCACAAGCTGTTTGCTGTAGCAGAACTTTATAATTACAACTCACACAGAAATTTCTACGGGAATCTTCCAATTCTCCTCTAGTTAGGTGATTAAACTCCCATTTAACCCCTTCTTTTTAGCTCAACTGATTTAGTGCCTTAGGTGGTTATTTATCCCTAAATACCCACTCATTTTCATGACCTAAAAAGGCTAAGGTAAAGTAAAGTAATCGGTTATCAATTGTTTTCCCAAACACTTAATAACATTGCTAGAAAATGGTTGGCCAAACGAAATTCTAGCTTTAAACAATGAAGAACACTTTACTTTAAGTTGCAATATATAAAGTTCCACTAAAACAAACAACAAGTTCAAGTTTAAGCACCCTAATCCTCACCTAAGAGGATTTAGCTCATGTTCAAGGTGAAAATAATGAAAATACAGTAGTGAACTACCATACCATTCATAATTACAACCTTAAATACAAACTAAACACTAGAAGAAGGAAGAATAAGAGAAAAAGGATGAAGAAAAGAAGCTTCCAAGGTAGATTCCAGCTTTCCCAAGCTGGAAATCCTCCTTTAGCAGCAGCCTCCTTGTCTTTTTTTCCTCTCAATGACAGCAGCAGCTTCTAGGTTTAATTCTCTGCTGATCCCCCCTTCATTTTGGGCAAAAGAAGCATTTATATCATCTCTTTGCATTGATTTCAGGGCTGATTAGACACATTCTTCCACATGGACCTTCCCCTATTGGTTGAGATGAGACAAATCAGCTCACATGGCTGCCAGCTCAATTAATGAAAGCTTTCACGGATTTAGCACGTGCAGTCACTTAATTTCCAGACTTTCTGCCTTCTGTTGTGGAATCAGCTGCTGTAGCACAACCTGAGTGATCATATACCAGAAAAATCAGCTTAACACATAAGAATTCAGTACTAAATTCCAATCAAGCTTGGCCTACTGATATGTAAAAATATTCATCAAGATTGCTCATTTTCATGCACAAACCAAAGCTCAAACACATCAAAGAGTAGAGTTTTTAAACCTAAGAGAAAGCCAATAGCTCTTATTTCTAAGAGCTATCACGTACGCTATTGAATTTTTTTTTTTCTTTTTGGGGTTAAGCAATTTTTCAATTTGGGGCCCTAAATTTGGGAGCCATGTGATAGATCACAACCCACACATGTTAAAGGATGGTCATGATTTCTTCCAAGTCCTAAATTTATTATTTTTTTAAAAAAATGGCTATAATTTATTACAGATGATATAAGATATTGTAATGTAATATATTTGCTAAAGGTTATATTTATTTATTTCTTTCTTTCTTGGGTAAAAAGTAAAGTTTTAAATAAATGGTATGGTCAACAATTTTATTACATGTACTAATACTAACTAGAAATCAAAATTTATATTAAAAAAATTTCTTGTATAAAGATGGAACAGAAATACATGTGAAAGTCTCTTTAAAAAAAAAAGTACATGTTAAAGTATAAAGGTGTATAAGATAATTTAACTAAAATAAAATATGATCTCCTCCCTTTTCACATAATATTCCATATTTGATTTAGGTTCCCCTTTTAAATTTTATTTTGATTTAATTTCAGGGTTACTTTTCATTTTACATATTTTTATTTAAATACACGTGATAAAAAAGAAAAAAAAAAGAAAAATCTTATTTAATAAACGTATGAGTTTTTTCTTTCTTTTCTTCGAAGAAAAAGAATCTGGAATAAATAACCAAAAAGTTAAGGTTGTTTATCATGTAAAATTAATTGATAACAATATAAGATAAGTTAATATAATCGATGTATATATATATACTCTTTCAGCTTACTAAAATGTCTTTTATTTTTATGCAAGGTTAAAGTTAAATATTTGTACATATTTATCTACATATCAATAAAATCGAGTAATAGAATATTAATGTATAATGAGGTTGGATCTTACACCATCTTGGATACGATCATCCACAATTGAACCCAATTACCTTTGAAAAACCAGTATATAAACAATCGAGCAACATATAATGCGTACATATCGAGACTCAAGAAGGTATTTTCTACTCATACACGTATTACTAAAACAAACAACATATCAAAGCTTTGTAGTCTATAGTTATGCTTGATCGAATTAAGAATTCTGTTTGATGATGCAAGATGCTCTCTAAAGAAGTCGAAGAAGTTCTCAATCAATAGTGTACCTAACCTCGTCTTAGTTGGTCTCCACATTTGCTGTTAAAATCTTGGAATGAATCTTAGATGAAAAGAGTCCATCTTTAAGTAAAAAGCATAATGATCAATTTTGACACTTATTGATTAATTTGTTGTCAATGTACAAAGTTTTCTTTCTATAAGTTTTTTCTTGTCTACTTCTAATTAATTTTCATTCTATTTCTTAATAATGGACTTGAGTTTTCTTGTTTTCTAAGTTAAACAAATTAATCATAATTAAATGAGTAATAATGGTATAGATATAACTACTACTAAGTTTATACTTAATCATATAAAGGTCCATGCATTTTTTTTTTTTTTGAATTCGATGGGAATCGAATCATCAACCTTTTGAATGGTGGTTGGTATCTTATTCATTGAGTTATGTTCGGATTGACTTCAATTTTCAATTTCATTCCCAACTTTGTAAAATTTAAAATTTATTCTTTATGTATTAATTATTTCCAAACAAATATCCTTGCTTTCAATAGATGATTAAAGAACAATGTTGTATTATTTTTTTCCGAAGATAATATAAAAAAAAAAAAAAAAAATCAAAACTTTAACTTTTAATAAGTTCGACATTTGTTAGCATATAAAATGCAAAGGTTAAATAAGTTATCATGAAGTGAAGTGAAAATATTAATCGGAGAGGAAATGATATTGCATGGGTTCAAACACAAGATCTTTTGCTCTGATACTATGTGAAATCACCAATCAACCAAAAAGTTTTTTTTTTTTTTTTTTTTTTTTTTTTTGAAGTAATCAACCAAAAAGTTTAAGATGATGGGTTATGACAAATTTAATTATATGTTAAATTATAAGTTTAGCCCCTCAATTTTAAGAGTTGTGTCAATTTGATTTCTAAACTTTAAAAAGCCTCTAATAGGTCCCCGAACTTTCAATTTTGTGTTTAATAAGTCCCTGAACTTTAAAAATGTCTCATAGGTCCTGGGCATATTTGAGATTTATAAAAATTAACCAATCTATTAGATATAAAATTGAATTTTATGTCTATTGGGACCCTAAAGTTTCAATTTTATGTATCTGATAGGCTTGTGAATTTTTTAAAATGTCGAATAAATCAAAGACTTATTAGACACAAAATTGAAAGTTCAAGGACCTATTGAACACAATAGTAGAAGTTTAAGGACATAGTGGATACTTTTTAAAGTTCGGGGACCTGTTGGACACAAAATCGAAAATTCTTGGACCTATTTAACAGTTTTTAAAGTTCAGAAACCAAATTAACACAATCCTAAAAATTGAGGGGCTAAACTTGTAATTGCACCTTAGTTATATCAATACTTTAACGATTTTAAAAATCAACATTCTCATTAGTCATTACATTAAAATATTTGCAACATAATAATTTTGACTCAAACACTATAATACATGGTAAAGCCAAAATATCACTTCATGAATAAAATCTAAATATCATTGAGACAATAAGAATTTGATTGAAATATGTAACACACGAAAAATGAAAAGAATAAAGATGAAATTAAAATATGATATAAACAATAGCAACGAACCTTAATTATAAAACCAAAACGCGTTAAAGAAATATCTAGTATTCTATTTCAAAAAAAAAAAAAAAAAAAAAAAAAAAAATCTAGTATTCCTTTTTTTTTTATGTAAAAAATATCTAATATTCTTTAGGTTTTATTAAAGCTTAGGCTCTAAATTTTCAGAATTGTATCAATTAGGTCCCTGAATTTTAAAAAGTTTCTAATAGGTTCCTCAACTTTCAATTTTTCTTTCTATTAAGTCCTTGAACTTTAAAAATGTCTAATAGATCCATGAACTTTCAATTTTGTGTCTAATAGGTTCCTGATATATTTGATATTTTTAAAAATTAACCGGTCTACTATATATAAAATTGAATTTTATGTCTATTGAGACTTTAAACTTTTAATTTTGTATCTAGTAGGCTTGTGATTTTTTTTTTTTTTTAAAAGTTAAATAGGTCAAGGACTTATTAGACACAAAATTAAAAGTTGAGGGACCTATTGGACACAAAAGTGAAAGTTTAAGGACTTATTTGATACTTTTTAAAGTTCAATGACCTATTTGAAACTTTTTAAAGTTCAGGGATTACATTGACACAATCTTGAAAGTCCAGGGACTACACGTGTAATTTAACGTATTCTTCATAATATATAGATGGCATCTTCTGTTGAAGTCACTTGTAGTTTTAATATTTTTTATTTTTTTATTTTAAATATTTCCAAAGTGTTTATAATATTTAAATTTGGTTTCCCACTTTACCCACTTCTCTTTGCCTTTCCTTTTTTTAGTTTGGTTGGAATGGAACTTCGAATCACTTTAATCTTTTGGAGAATGAATTCCTTAAATTAATTATTTCGATAGTAATTAAATGACAAGTTTCTAATTAACAAAAGTATTATAATAGGAAAGAAAGTTGAACAAGTTTATATAAATGACAAATGGTTTAGTTATTTTATTTTTATTTTTATTTTTTTAATAATGACAATAAATATTGAAAAGAAAAGTTTTTTTTTTTTTTTTTTTCATCAAGGTCTTCTGAGAAAGAAGATAGAAATGTAGCTTGCTTACTTAGCACTTTGCGCTAAGAAGGGGGAGGGGGGAGGGGGCAAGTGTTCTTCGAAATGACTGGGTGTAAAGGTTGCCCCTTCCCTTTCTCTGATCATACCATCATTCGATTCTTGTTGTTGTTAGGTCGAAAATTATACTAAAATAATTCAACCGAAATAAAAATTTGACCCAATAATAAAAAAAAAAAAAAGAACTGTTAATTAATAAAAAAAATCCAACTAATCGTGTCTATATTGTAAATATGTGGTCACAGATAATCTAGCCAAATTAACTTGAGCATAGTTCAACCAGTTGAGACATTATATATTCACCAAAAGTTCAAAGGTTCAAATTGTCACCCCATATTGTTAAACTCATTTGAGAGAAAAATGGGGCTCCTAAATTGTGGGGAAAGTGTTGAATAGAATTGATGAAATTGATTTAAACATCCAATTTATCATTGAAGATATTAGAAGCATAACAAAGCAAAAAGTGAAAAGTTTTCAACTTCAAGACAGGGCAACAAAGCTGCAACAGAAATATAGACTTTTATTTTCAAAAATATGGTTTTTTGATGAAGTCCCCCCTTTTTTTTTTTCTTTTTTTTTTTAAAAAAAAAAATCCAACAACATTTAAAAATGATATGAAGTTTCTAAAATAAAATAGGTTAAACTACCTGTTTAGTTCTTGAACTTTCATGGTTGTGTCCAATAGGTTATTAAACTTTCACTTTTGTGTCCAATAGGTCTCTTTAACTATTAATTTTATACCTAATAAGTCTTTGATCTATTTAACATTTTTTAAAATTCACAAGCCTACTAGATACAAAATTAGAAGTTTAGAATTTCAATAGACATATAATTCAATTTTATATATTGTAGATTGGTTAATTTTTTAAAATATCAAATATATAAAAGACCTATTAGACACAAAATTGAAAGTTTAGAAACCTATGAGACATTTTTAAAGTTTAGGGACCTATTAGAAACAAAATTGAAAGTTCAAGGACCTATTAAAAAAATTTTAAAGTACAGGGACTTAATTGATACAACATTGAAACTTCAGGGACTAAACCTGTAATAAAACCAATAAAATAATATATCAAATAATGATATGACTAATTAAAAATACCGAAAACGCGAGAAAATGTACTAGAATGAGATACAAGTTGTTTGATTCGAGAAATGACCTATATTTGCATGTGATTAATGTACGAAGAGAGAGTTGTCATTATTGTAGGATCTATTTGAGTTGTTTGCATTATTACAAAAAAAAAAAAAAAAAAAAAAAAAAAAAACATTTTTTGAAATTGGAATTGCTGATTATTTCTAGGGAAAAACACATTTTTGGTCCCTGAGTTTTGAGAAATATGTACGTTTGGTCCCTAAGTTTTCAAAATAGACCTTTTTAGTCCCTGAATTTTGAGAAATATGTTTAAAAGATCCCTAAGTTTTCAAAATAAACTTTTTTAGTATCTAAGTTTTGAAAAATGTGTTCAAAAGGTCCCTAATATTATTTTTTCAATTTTTAAAATTAATAATTTTTAATTTTTTTAATTTAAAAAACCATTCAATATTAAAAATAATACAAGAATATTAATTTTAAAAAGATGAAAAAATAATATTATGGACTTTTTAAACATATTTCTCAAAACTCATGGACTAAAAAGGTCAATTTTAAAAACTTAGGGACCTTTTAAACCTATTTCTCAAAACTCGAGGACTAAAAAGGTTTATTTTGAAAACTCAGGGACTAAAGACACATATTCCTCAAAACTCAGGGACCAAAAAGGTAATTTTTCCTTATTTCTATTTATATTTCGAACTTAGAAATTAAAATTTAATCGAAAAGTTATTTGGTTGTGTTTTTTTTTTTGGTACTATTTGTTATGAAAAAAAAAAAAAATTGTTTACTTAAAAGTAAAACACTATTTTTCATATTTTGAGAGTTATCTAACAATGAGATCAGTTTTCTTGGGTTAGAAGACTATGTCCTGTCAATTTTTTTAAGACGACTTTAAAATAAGAAAATTAGTCAATAAATGGTGCTATTGAACAATCCATTGTGTTTCCAAACACTTTCTTTTAGAATAATTAATATTAAAACTTTCATATATATATATATATATAATTCAATAATTGAACATTAATTTTTTTTCCCTAAAATTGAATATTTAAACCCTCAACTGATATAATATTTGAGAAAAATTCTCAAAACCTATATTGTCATTTTCAAATAAGATTTTATTTATTTATTATTTGAAAATAAATACTTTAATCCGTTGAACTGGGTTCAAATTAACTATTTTCAAATCAGATATGATGTAGACTATAGCAAAAAAAAAAAAAAAAAAAAAAAAAAAAAAATCTTATTTTGTTAATAATTGACCTAACCAAATATAACGTGTGAATTTGACCTTATTACTCATCAATTGTATCAATTTTGAAATTTTCTTACAATGAGATGTCCAAGACCCACATTTTTTTTTGAATTATTAAAATTTGTATTGAAAAATATTGTTAACTATAATCTTATTTAAGTCCCTAAACTTAAAAGTAAAAACAACCCCATTTTGGTTTTCCAATCTTTCAAGATATTTATTTTAGTCTCTTAGCTTACAAAAAATTAACTAATTTAGTCTTTGCTATTATTTTACTACCTAACAATACACCCACCAAATACCCACCCTCCATAAACATTTATGAATCCAATACATGCTCATATCAACACATTAATACTTACCACACATTTGAAGTTTTGTTATTCATATCTTAAACAATCAATATGATAAAATAATGATGAGAACCAAAATAATAATTGTTTAAAATTTTGGTGACTAAATATATATTTTGAAAATTTAGAAACCAAAATAAATGAAGTAGAATGAAAGAGTCATACAAAACATAGTAGACTAAAATAAATGAAGTCAACATGAGCATAATTCAACTGACAACTTAAGAGGTCTATGATTCGAATACTTGCATTGCCATATGAAAGAAAAATAACTTTTGTGACTTAAAAGCTTTCACATCTGAGCTTTCATTAGGGTCATTTCGACATTTGAGTTTCCAAAAGCATCACTTTAATAGATTTAAAAGGTCTCAAAACATAGTAGACTAAAATAAATGAAGTCAACAGGAAGATAATTCAACAAACAACTTAGGTCTGTGATTCGAAACCTTTCATCACCATATGTTGTAAACAAAAGAAAAAATAACTAAAATAAAAGAAAAAATAACTTTTGTAACTTAAAAGCTTTCACATCTAGGTCATTTCAACATCTAAGCTTTCACTAGGGTCATTTCAACATCCAAGTTTTGAAAAGCATCACTTTAATAGATTTAAAACGTCTCTCACATCGCTACCAAACAACTTTCAATATTATTGCTTTAATGGAAATTTTTAAGAAAATTTAAAAAGAAAAAGACATTTTCTTTTCTCCCTCCTTTCTCTCTCTTATTTCTCTCCATTAATGCCCCCATCTCCCTAAGAACATTTGACCAAATGAAAAGAAAGTTCCAAATCACATAGAGCCAATCAAAGCTTTCTAAACCATAGAGAATCGAATTGAAATGATGTTCAAACTATAGAGACGAAATTGAAACTATATAATAATTACTTTTCCAAGACAAAGAAGGCATAATATATGAGTGTGAGGAACAGTAGAATCTGATCTCAGCGTGGCAAGGCAAGAGAAAAGCAGCCAAATCGTGGCTTTTAGAAGGAATATTGAACAAAAAAGAGCGCCAATGACATAAAAGAAAGAGTCTAAACTCGGACTCTTTGATCTCAGCCCATGGCTGCCTTCCTGGTGGCTGAGTTTGTGCCAAAAATGAACACCAAAAACTTCCCTTCTGCGTATATATAAACATAATTCAAACGAATCCAAATCAACCCATCTCCAGTTCTCCTTTCAATTCTCTCTTTCTCTTTCGATTTTCCATCTCTCTCCATGGGAAATTACAGGGTTTGTCTCTGTTTCATCAGAAGGTTTAAGATGTCCAAAGACGAGCCGCCGCCGGACGTCAGGGAGGCGTTTGTCAAATACGCCGGTGGCGCCACCGCCAGCATGACCGCCGAGCAGCTGCGGTCGTTTCTGGTTGAGTTTCAAGGGGATCAGACGGCGTCAATGGCCGATGCTCAACGGATTGTTGAGCACGTGCTGCAGCGGCGGCATCACGTGATCTCCAAGCTCACCAAGCACAGTCTCACTCTTGATGATTTCTATTACTATCTCTTCTCTATGGATCTCAATCCGCCAATTTCCGATCAGGTGAGAAAGGAGTATCTCTCATTTCCTTTTGTTTCCTTGAGATTTGGAAGATTTGGTTTCTGGGTTTTGTTCCTCAGATTGGGGAAGGTTTTGAGTTGGGATTCTTGCAAATTACTTCCAAACGTGTCTGAAATAACTGAGAATTCAACCCCAAATTCTTAGATATCCTAGTGTTTCATCACTTGCAGGTTCATCAGGATATGAGAGCTCCATTGTCCCACTATTACATTTACACTAGCCACAACACATACTTGACTGGGAATCAATTGAGCAGTGATTCCAGCGACGTTCCGATCATAAACGCGCTGAAGAGCGGCGTGAGAGTTGTGGAGCTTGATTTGTGGCCAAACTCTGAAGAAGATGACATAGATGTTCTTCATGGAAGGTGAGAGAATTCAACAATGGAGTTGTTGGTATTGGCTGAAATATGTGGAGAGTGGAGTTTCTGACTGAAGTTGAATTTGTAACTTTTGCTTTAGGACCTTGACAACACCTGTGGAATTCGTTAGATGTTTGAAATCTATTAAAGAGAATGCTTTCATAGCATCTCCATATCCTGTCATAATTACTCTAGAAGACCACCTTACTCCTGATCTTCAAGCTAAAGCTGCTGAGGTATCTTTTTTTTCCTCCTCAAATTGCTTACAGAAAAAGTAGTTTTGTCCACAGTATGAAGATTTATGGGGGAAGATGTTTGTTTTTGTTTGCAGAATATAAAGGAAACATTTGGAGACATGCTGTTCTTTCCTGAAGCAGAATATCTACAAGAATTCCCTTCTCCAGAAGAATTGAAGTATCGGATCATCATTTCAACAAAGCCCCCTAAAGAATACCTCAGATCCAAAAATGTGAAAGGGGAGAATTCTTTCAGTGACGATGAATCTGATGATGAAGATGGGGTTGATACGGTCTGCTTTGCGTTGAAATTTACCACATTTTAGCTGTGTTTTTCTAGTCATTTTCTGGTTCCAGTATCTTGATGAAGTATACAAACTCCATTGGGTTGCAGAGTGAGAGTGAATCCAGCGAGAGTGATGACAGTGATTACGAATCTTACGCTACAGGTGTTTCGGAATACAAACGCCTAATTGCCATTCATGCTGGAAAACCAAAGGGAGGTTTGAAGGAAGCTCTAAAAGTTGGAGCTGATAAAGTTAGACGCCTTAGCTTGAGTGAAAAGGCACTCAAAAAGGCAACTAAAGCCCATGGAATGGATGTCATTAGGTACCAGTAACATACAAATCAATTTACTTCAGCAAGAAATCAAGTGAAATCGAAAGCTTCATTTTCCTATTAATCACTTCTTTTTGACTGATTTTCCGAACCGACACCAATCTTGCTCTGTTCTTGCTTTCAGATTCACCCAGAAGAACATGTTAAGGATATATCCAAAGGGAACTCGAGTAAACTCTTCCAACTACAAGCCAATGAATGCTTGGTTACACGGGGCTCAGATGGTTGCTTTCAATATGCAGGTATTTTCTTTTTCTCTGGGATCAAAATAACAGCAACTCTGTCCTTTTCTTCTCAAAAATAAATTTAATTGGACTATCACACAGGGACATGGAAAGTCTCTAAGCTTAATGCGTGGGATGTTTCGATCCAATGGAAGTTGTGGTTATGTGAAAAAACCTGACTTTCTACTGACAGCTGATCCCGAAGGCAAGGTGTTTGATCCTAATGCAAATTTGCCCGTTAAAAGAACGTTAAAGGTAGGCATTAGCCAAACTAAGTTCTTCTATCATGTTCTGCTGGACTTGCTCTAAAAAACATTATCTTGCAAAATGACAGGTGAAAGTCTACATGGGTGTTGGCTGGAATTTGGATTTTGAAAGCACCCACTTTCATTTATACTCCCCTCCTGACTTCTACACACGGGTAAGTTTCAAATGAATGGCAATCTAGCTAACCCAAGTCCATAGTTCTAGCAATGTTGATGCCGGAACCGAGAGTTTATTCGATGCAAAATGCTCGAACTGCAAATTGACCATGTTAACCATATGCAGGTTGGAATTGCAGGATCTCCAGCTGATGAGATAATAAAGAAAACAGAGATCAAAGAGGAGACTTGGAGCCCTGATTGGAACGAAGAATTTACATTTCCTTTGACCATTCCCGAACTGGCTTTACTTCGAATCGAAGTGTACAGTTATAACATTTCAGATAAGGATGTTTTTGGAGGACAAAACTGTCTGCCCGTTCCCGAAGTGAAGCCAGGCATCCATGCTGTTCCTCTTTTTGATCGTAAAGGATCAAAGTACAGTTCTGTAAAGCTTCTAATGCGTTTTGAGTTTTCCTGAGAATATAATTTCTTTTCCTTAGGCAACATTCAGAGGAGTGAATTTTTCCTGTCAACCGTTGTCCGTGGTGGAGATTATTGTTGTTCTTTGACTAGAATGAGTTGGATTCTTACATTTTTCATAGGGTAGGGATGAAGCATCGAATATGGGGTCTTCTACTTTTCTCTCTCTTTCTCTCCTTTTTCCTTTTCCTTCTTTGATGCTACTGTAATATTATAAAATCAGATTCCTTCTGTCCAAAGAGAATGATTATTCTTGTAAAGCAAAGTAGAGCCAGGAGAATAAATGGATCTATGAACAAAATTGTGCATTTTATTGATATCTTTTCTTCCTGATGAATGCAGCTGATCAAATCACTTTACTGAATAGCTGAGCTAACAGTTTGCTGTAAAGAATCAGACTCTTAACCTAAGAACTCAAATAAAAAGATAAAAAGATGAAAGAATCAGACCCTTTAAAGTTCAAACATTAGCCTACATTTAGGATTTAGACGGTTCAATCAGACATCCAAAATCTAGCAACAGCCTACTCCTACAATGTAAACTAGGTTGCCAGATTTGGAATCACAGTTCCCCTTTCTTAGAGTAAAAGCAACTTCTTGCCAGTCCCACATTTGCTCTCTCTAAGAAAAGAACCTCTTGCCATGGACACATATTCCAACTTTGGCTGGACGTCATTCTTTAGGAATTGAAATTGAAGCTCCCTTCTCCCCCTCTTTTTCTCTCTTTCTTCCACAGATACATATATGACAAAAGGATAAACAGAAGAAAACGACACACAGAAAGTGCAGATTTGGTGTGTCTGCTCTGTTCCATTCTAAGGAATGTATAAGCACAGTTTTAGGGTCTGCTTCTGTTTCAGGAGAAGATTCAGGACAAATGTAGCAGAAGCACCAGAAGATGTGAAGATGATGTTTGATAAATACTCAGAAAATGGCACAATGAACATGGATCAACTGCATACGTTTTTGGAAGAGATTCAAGGAGAAGAATCTGACACAAAAGCTCAGGCCATCTTCAACAATCTCAAGCACCTCAACATCTTTCAGAGACGAGGCCTTCGTCTTGAAGATTTCTTCCGTTATCTTCTTGGAGACCTTAACCTTGCTTTCTCGCCCTCCCAAGGGGTTATCTCTCTTTCTTCTCTTTACTTTTTCAGACCAATTATAATATGTGCTATGCCACACCATGCTTAAAACCAGTGCACCATTCAGAGATAAAAATGAGACAATCTATTTTTTTAGAACAAAGATTTTCTTTTCCATTACAAAATTCTATGTTTATGAACAGTGAGTTTAATGTGAACAAATAATATTAACATTTTATAAAGGTCACGTTTCTTAAAGAAAATTTTAAAAAGAAAAGTAGAAATTTTCTATGAAAATAATTTACATAACAAGCCAAGGTTTTCTGTTAGTGAACATACCTTGAATACTAGCCATTTTTCAACAAAAGAAAAATATATCTTGTTTGAAAATATTGTCAAACAAAGTGCTTTTTTTTGGACAATGTACAATTATCCCTCCCTAGTCTGGTCAAATACTGATATTTCTACCTCTTGTTTGATCAAAGTCAATTTCCTAGACAAATAGTTGACAGAGTAGTTTTGAACTTTATCACGAAATAATTTTTCTTCTTGACAATATCTAATAAGGACAGATTTACAATCTATATCATTATATTCTCAATATCATAGTGATAATTATTTTCCTTTTGTATGTTTCAGTTATACACTCTAATTTATTTTTGGTGGTTGTAGTTTTTAACCCAAAACCAATATCTTATAAATAACCATTATATAATAGAATAGGCCAAAGAGTATGGGGCTTTAATAATACACTAGAATATTCAAACACTGTTCACTAATATTGTATATAATTTTTTTTTTACTATGTTGGAGTACAGCTCACTATATTTTTCTTTTCCCAAAAAAAAAAAAGTTACCAATCTGATTTCCTACTTGCATATTGACTATAGTTTGGCCTGGTACTAAAAATCAATTTAAGTCGCCGTCATTAAGTTTATATAATGTGTTTATAGAAATCTCATCTGGCTATCACATGAACTTATATTTTAAACTTCATGTACTAAATCCAATATTAAATTTTAAAAAAGACAATTTAAGTTTTTTGTTAAATCCTATATAAAAATTTTATGATCCCGAGGACCAAAATGAATATTGTGAAAGTCTATTGATCAAAATAGAATATTTTTTAGGTAGAAGAGCCCAAAATAAGTCTAAATGTTTAAGGACAATGATGTAAATTAACGAAATTGGTATAACTACCATTTCTACCAATTGACTTTTCCCTTCATTTTTCACTGAGAATATAAAATAAATTTGTAAGAAAGGCTATGATATTACTGATTAATAGTTAGGAACTGGGTGCAGGTTTATCAGGATATGGAAGCCCCATTGTCTCACTATTACATATTTACAGGCCACAACTCCTACTTAACAGGAAATCAACTGAGTAGTGATAGCAGTGTGACTCCTATCATAAAGGCTCTAAAAAGAGGAGTAAGAGCAATCGAGTTGGATTTGTGGCCTAGTTCCAAGAAAAATGGCATTGATGTTCTTCATGGAGGGTATGACCTAAAGTTTTCACACGATCAAATTTTAAATTTAACTTCATAAATTAAATGGTTAAATAACAAATTTAGTTCATATAGTTTGAAGAAAGTTAGAATTTAGTCACTGTGGTTTTAAAAATTAGAATTTTGTTCCCATAGTTTGATAATGCCCTATAAGTCTTTGTTGTTAGAAGTAATTGATGATTGAATATGTGGCCGTTAGTGGCTTCTAATGATAGGAACTATTTATGAGGTTCTATCAAGGGACGAAATTCTAATTTTTAAAATCATAGGGATTAAATTTTAACTTTCTCCAAGTCATACGGACCAAATTTGTAATTTAACCTAAATTAAACCCTAAAAAATTCAATTACGTGATCATCCTTGATCCTACCATGAACCATTCCTTACATTCATTTTTCAGTATCAGTTGGTTTTAATTAAAAAATATATACACTAATGGACTAATGATTTTTCCGAAAGTGCTAACACAAAAAATAATCAACTTAAAAACACTACATGAGAACTCCCTGATACACTCTACATATACCTATTCCTTCTAATGAAAATTTTCTCTTTTCAAGCATATGAAAATGTAGGGAAAGGCAAAAACTAGCAATAGAAGCTATGTCTTTGTGTGTGTTTTAAGAAGTTTCTGCATTAACTAAGTGAATATTTATGGAGCTGTAGGACACTCACAGCTCCTGTGGAACTCATCAAATGCCTACGGGCAATTAAAGATCATGCTTTTACTGATTCTGAGTATCCTGTAGTGATAACTTTTGAAGACCATCTCACCCCAGATCTTCGAAAAGAAGTGGCCAAGGTGAGCAATAGAGCTTACAGTCTTGTTAAGTTAGATTATCTTTGATAACAGTTCTGTTTCATAGTTCTATTCTTTTGGAAAACATTCAGTTACTAATGATTTCTTTGTTTTATTTTATGTACTCCAAGAATAATACTTCTAAATTTTATTCAAATTTCAATAAGAATAGATCTTTTTAATTTTTTTAATGGCTCGTTCTACAACTTTTTTATTTTTGTTTTGCATATTTAGAAATCATACTTTTATTTTTTTTGTATTATAATTTTAAAAAGTATTACCAAATTATGAAAACTAGAAAAACATAGGCCCCGTTTGATAACCATTTGGTTTTTGGTTTTTGGAAATTAAGCTTATACACATCTGTTTCTACCTATGAGTTTCTTTGTTTTAGTATCTACCTTCTTCCTTGTTTTCAAAAACCAAGTCAAATTTTGAAAACAAAAAAAAGTAGTTTCCAAAAACTTGTTTTTGTTTTTGAAATTTGGCAAGGAATTCAAATGATTCCTTAACAAAGAGGAAAACCATTGTAGGGAATTTGGGACAAAACAAGCCTAATTTTCAAAAACAAAAAACCAAAAACCAAATGGTTATCAAACGGGGCCATAGTTTTTTAAAACAAGTTTTTTTATTTCAAAATTTGACAAAAATTTCAAAGGGTTTCTAAACAGTGAAAGTTTAAACAAATAAAACATTAGTATAGTTATAAGTTTATAACAAGCTAAATATTTAAAAACAAATAATCAAAAACAAAGCAAGACCTTAGATTTCAATGTCTTGCTAGAATTTTGAAAAGTATATTCCAAAACAAAACAACAAAAAAAGATGTTAGTAAAAAATCCATTTTTTTAACAGTAAAATTAAAAATAAAATACTTATCAAACTGACGTTATACTTCCATATTTCTTTACCTTTGTAATTATGTGTAGATGGTTACTATAACATTTGGGGATATGCTCTACGTTCCTAAATCTGAAGACTCGAATGAATTCCCATCGCCAGAGTCACTAAAGAGAAGGATTCTGATTTCTACCAAACCACCAGAGCACAAAGGTGAGAGCACAAAGGAAAAACTATCAGCAGATAAGCAAAGAGACACTGCAGATGAAGACATTTGGGAGAGTGTAAAGCCACAAGAAGATGTGGATGAGGTGCACATCATATTTTACCTATTATTTTCATTATTTTTTATGAAAAAAATAAATTTATAATGATGTAACAAAATCTAGAACATTTAGACAAACCTGAAAGATTCACACGTTGATAATCACCTCATCTTCTGAACATGATGTAGAATTCTTGATGCAGAAAGTGAGCTAGTTTCATTTCCAGTTTCCATGCTGACTTGCAGGATCTGCTGGAGGAGGAGGATAAGGATGAGGACGTTGCTGTTCCAGAATATAGGAGCTTGATTGCCATTCATGCAAAGAAGATGAAACGTGGATTAAATCTCCAGACCTTCTTTAATGATATAGAAAGAGTTGCAAGACTTAGTCTTAGTGAACAAGAACTTGAAGATGCTACAACAGACTATGGACGTGACATTATCAGGTACAACACTATTTCACTTTTACAGTTTCCTAACATTTAGTAGAGAGAATTTGGAGTCTATGGATCAAACTCTGCAAACTTATTCACAGAGGAAATGTTCTGACAAAAACCGTAAATCAACGAATAAGAATGAAAAGGCGAAGAAACAACACAGAATTTACATGGTTCACTAACGGTGCGTTAGCTACGTCCACGGACAGAGGGAGAGAACAATCTTATTAGTGAGGAGAATTCGTATGCAGATTACAGAGATTAGGGAAAATTAGGTTAAGAGGGTTTATATATGGCACCACTTTTAACCCTAACATAATAGGTCCAAAATAAAAAAGTCCAAAACGGGAAAAAACATATCTAATCTCTATACATAATTTAGCTTCATAACAAATTCAAGGCATATCAACAGGAAATGAATGAATATACATTATATCCAGTTGATAGCATCTCATAATTACATAGTAGCTTTTATTGTTTAGATAATAAGTATGTTTGATGTTAGCCTTTGCTCTAATTTCACCTTGTTGAGAATGAAACATTCTTGAAATGGTGCCTAAATATATTAAATATTGTTCAAACTTTTCATTTAGCTTTTCAATTGTGACAAAAATAAAAGAGAAAAAAATATATGTTACCAAACATCTTAGAATCCTGTTTTAAAAAGGCAATGGAGAACAAGAAGAAAAGCAAATTGTTTAGTAAATCTTTGATTTTTTTATATTTATTACTCATTTACATGAATGACAACAGATAACCATATTCAACATCACAAATGGAGAATCAGTATTTCTATGTTTTTTAAGAGATGTTCAACAAAACTTTGCCTTAGGTTTACTCAGAGGAATTTGCTAAGAGTGTACCCAAAAGGTTTAAGATTAGACTCATCTAATTACAATCCTATGCTTGGCTGGACTCATGGGGCTCAAATGGTTGCTTTTAATATGCAGGTTAGAGTTCAAACTCCTTTTCTATATATTTGTCGCTAAGCAATGCATATGAACAAAACTTAGACTGCACAAAGGACTGGAGAAAGAAATATATAATGTGGTCCAGATATACTGGCCACTAAAACCTGCAACAAATATAAAAAACAGAGAGATTAGGGGAAAAAAAGTTGTTGAGCGAAAACAGAATATTAGGATCCACTAATGATTTGTCAACATTGAAGGGATATGGCAAATACTTATGGATTATGGAGGGAATGTTCAGAGGCAATGGTGGTTGTGGCTATATTAAAAAACCCGATTTCTTGTTGAATAACCCAGATCACAAGACTTCTAGTTCGAGATCATCATCTTCGACTATGATCAAACGTTTAAAGGTCAGTTAAACATTGATCATTTCCCCCAAAACAAAGAAACAAAATATCCATGTTGAACAGACTCACGATTCAATTGCAATGCATACAGGTAAAGGTATACATGGGAGAAGGATGGAATCTGGAATTCGGTCTCTCACATTTCGATTTCTATTCGCCTCCAGACTTATACGTTAAGGTAAGAAACAGAAATCGATTCGAAAAATCAGCATTCGCAAATGGCAGATAAGCGATTGTACTTGTATTACATATCCGTAAGGTAACGTGCATTTGCCTACCGATTTTCAGATTGGAATCGTCGGAGTCCGAGAGGATACAGTGACGAGAAGAACAACCCCCATTGAAGACCAGTGGGTACCTGTTTGGAACGAGGAGTTCAGTTTCTCGATAAGCGCACCTGAATTGGCTTTGCTACAAGTTGTAGTTCACGATCACGATACCTCCGGAAAAGATGACTTCGCCGGGCAGACATGTCTGCCGGTGAAGGAGCTCCGATCAGGAATCCGAGCAGTGCCGTTATACAATCGGAAGGGAGAGAGATTCAAACATGTGAAGCTGCTTATGAGATTCGAATTTGAATGAGAGAAATAAATACTTCCAAAAATGGAATTTATATAAATAAATAAATAATAAAAATGAAAGGAAAATGGAATGAGAGTATGAGACCTCCTCTTACTTGAATTCGAGCTTTAAAAAAAAAAAGTTAAATTACATGTTTGGTCCCTGAACTTTCGGGGTTGTGTCAATTTAGTCTCTCGATTATGTTTCAAATAATCCTTAGAACTTTCGATTATGTTTCCAATAGGTCCCTGAACTTTAAAAAGTATTTAACAGGTCTTTAAACTTTAACCTCTGTGTCTAGGTCTCTCAACTTTTAATTTTGTGTTTAATAAATAATTGTTCTATTCAATATCTTTTAAAATTCACAAGTCTACTAGATACAAAATTGGAAGATTAGAGTCTCAATAGACATAAAATTCAATTTTATATATAGTAGATTGGTTAATTTTTAAAAATATCAAAGACATCAAGGACCTATTAGACATTATTAGATACAAAATTGAAAGTTCAAGGACCTATTAGAAATTTTTTAAAGTTTAGGGACCTAATTGATACAACCCTAAAAATTCAAGGACTAAACTTGTAATAAAACAAAAAAAAAATAATGTTATACTCACAAACTTTGCAGGTTGAGTCAACTAAAATTCTATCGTTAAAATCTTGAACGCTATGTTTGGTTTAACTTTTCAAGTGTTTAATTTTAGAAAAAAAAAATCATTTTGAAAAAAAAAATTAGGGTTTGGCAACCACTAAAATGATTTATTAAAAAATTAGATTGAGAAATAAATCATTTTTACAAAAACACTTGGAAAGTAAATTTTGTAAACAGATTTTAAGTATATAATAACTTGTGTATAAATACAATTACGAGGAAATGTAACCAAACATATGAGTGGTTAAATTCTAAACAATTTTTATACAAAATATTAAAAAAAAAATCATTCTTGAAAAATACTTAAACTAAAAGGTATTTTGAGTTGATTAAAATCCTAAACTAATAATTCATTAGTTAAAATTCTCGAGAGATTCAATTTATTTACAAATTTTATTAGAAGATATTAGAGATATATTTCTCACTATTTTATATTTTATATTAGAAAAAGAAAGAAAAAATTATCAAAATGCATCTTGTGTTTTGCTTATTTATCTATATAAACTAATATTAAAAAATTGAAAAAAAAAACTCATGAAATTGTAAAAATAAAATTGAGAAATTGAATGATAAAAGTGAAAAAAGTCATATTGAGTATGACTTTTGTGATTACGGCATAAATAGAGTCAAACATTACTAGATTAGTGAGAACAAAGTCACTGTTGTTGAGTCAAAACAAACATAGCTCAGCGGTAATTGACATGTACCCTCGACCAAGAGGTCAGAGGTTCAAATCCCTCAGAGGGCTCTGTCTTGTTGCTAGTGTTGGAGACTACCGTGGCACCTACCATCTTTGAAGGCTACTTGCAATAGGAGCAAGAAGTTAGGTAAACTCATATTTTATGGTAGCAACTTCACAAAATAGAAAAAAAAGTAACTATCTTTTCATTTCATATTTTGAGAGTTTTGCAAAATTTTGGTGGAATAATGTGTATTCTAAGAAAAAAAAAACGCCAATAAAATCGAGTGAAAACATGGTTGGAATTGAAGGAAATTATGAGAAAGTGGTCATACCAAAACATTACTTGAGAGATTGTACACTAATGCTTCAAACTCCAAGCCAAAGGGAAAAAGAAGGTTGAAGATAACTACAAGGAAATAAAAATATTGATGGAGAGATTGGAGATGGAGGAAATGAAGAATCCATTGTAAGAAAGAAGAGAAATTTAAAGGAGAAGATCTCTTCTCTAGAGAAGTAAACTTTCAAAAGTACACCTATGACTAAAACTAACAAGGGCAAGAAATAGATATTTAAAATGTTGGAAATGTCGAGGGATAGAGCACATGTGAGAGTTATGATCATTAAAGAATGAGAGATTCGATTGTAAATGAAGAGGAGGAAGAAAGTGAAAAAGAAAAAAAACTAATAGTAACATGGAGAACGTGGAGGAAATAGAAGACACGTCGTCATACCTTTTTTTTTTTTTTTTGGTGAATAGGAAATTCTTATATAAATAAGTTAAGTAGTAGTGGAGAATAAAGAAGAAACACAAAGGAAACACTTATTCCATACTAGGGGATTAGTGTAACATGCTCTTTGTAGCATAGCAATTATTGGCAATAAGAGCGCACAAATGTGGTTAGTGCATCATAATTCATTTGAACCTAGAAACACAACCACATCCAATCTGCAATTGACCAAGCTAGCATCAAATTTGCAATTGGGAGGTACCGGGATGAGGTCTTATGTGATATTGTCCACATGCAAGTTGAAGATCTATTACTTGGAATGTCACAACAATACAATAGGAGAGTTATCGATATCGATGATAATGGTTTACAAAATAGGTATTCTCTTACAAAATTTACTCTTTGTATCCCCCTATACTCCCTTTTTCCACATGTAGTGTATGCACCAATCAATTAAAGTTAGAAAGAAAAGGACAAGAAGATGCTAAAGGAAAACAAAAAGAGATAGATGAAAATATAAGTGGAAAAATGGGCAATAGAGTAGCACTTGGCTTAGTGTTTAAATAGAGGGAGAAGTGGTTAAAGAGAGTTTGTGTGCTATGAAAGTGATGTTAGATATATTCTATTCTCTAGCTAAGTTAACTTTTGCTTGTCTAGTAATTTTCTCTTGCAAGAACTACAAAGGAAGAGTCCAAAAGAAGATAGAAACAAAGGTGGTAATGAAAACCATAATACATGTATGTTCTAAAGTTAGAAAGAAGTTGGACAACACACGCACGCGCACACACAGACTTTGATTCCTACAAAGTTACACTACAAGGCAAGTATGTCTTAAACTTCGATGTTGCTAATGGATTCACTTTTTGATGTAGGAGACATTGATAGGGATAGGTTGAAGCAAGGGAAAAAGAATGACAACTAATGTTTACAAGGATGCATCTACATACCTATAAGAAAGCTATGCAAGGTAAGTATGAAAAGAACTCTATTTTTGAAGTTACTAACTTGTTTTCTTTACGTAGATACCATTTCTTTTATTCGATGATAGATTCTTCTAAAGAAAGAGAGGATGATATGAATTAGGGACCCTCAATCAAACTATGTTGTTTTAAAATGATGTCAATAATTATTAATTTGTAACTCCACCCTTGAACACGTGACTAGGAAGACTGTTTTTGTTAATTAGAATCTTTATTTATAGGGAGGCTTTATAAGCTTATCATTTCGATTGTACTTGACATATCAAATTTCTAATAAAATTTGGTGTCTTTGAATCATTTCTTTTCGAACCAACCAAGAACTCTGAAAAATTCATTCATTTGCAAATCTTAATATAAGTTGTAAGCTAGAACATTTTAGTTGGGTTCGATCAACCCCTCTCGTGGAATATTCAACTTTGAGTAAAGAACTCATTATCCTTACCTTCGATCACAAGGTAGCCATTTTTTGAACTCTCCCTTGGGCTTGTGCTTATGGACGTCTTAGTGTTTGTGAATTAGGGGTTTACATATCCAAAAGAGTTCCTAATTCAAATTTATCAAGGTTTTCACATTGGTGTGATGCTTTCAATCCTTGTCTCATGGGAAAACCCATTTCAGAATCAAGAATTTATTCCTTTTGGCATATCTCCTTTTTTACAAATCCCAATCCCATTCCAACTTCCTAATAATTCCTTTCATAGAAACCTTTAAAAGAATAAAAATAAAAAACTTGTTTTAAATTCAAGTAGAATGCCCACACTTTAAAAAATTAAAAATAAAAAACTTGTTTTCACATAAATTATAGTCAATGGATTGTTTTAATATATAATTTTCACAAATGTCTAAAATTTTAAAAATTCACTTTTAAATTTTCTGTATTTATTTAGTATATTTTTGGAAGGAAGATTTTTTGCGGTTGTTTTGGAAGGCTTGGCTTGTTTTTAGGAGATGATTTCAAATAAAGGATTTGAACCTTAAATGGACAACTTTGGAAATAGGCATTCTTTTAAGCCTATTTATGTAGTTATCCCTAACTTTTACTTCGAGTTTAACATCATGTTGCTAATGAAATGTGTTGCGATCTTTGTAGATTTTTGTGAGAATTTTTTTATGGGTTTCTATTAGACTTATATAATGCAAAATCAAGCATAATTATCCAATGGTTCCAAAGCTCCAATTACTATGGAAGTTACGATTTCCTGAAAAGAAAACAAATGTCACTTTTTTCCTTTAGTTCAACAACATTTGTGGTTGGAAGATTCAAACATTTGATCTCTTATTCGAAAGTATATGTCTTAACCAACTGAACTATATTCAGACTGACAAAAAAATGTCATTCATGTTTAGATTTCAACGCCCGTACCTAGTTTTTTTTTTTAATTTCATCAGAAGTCCATTTTGACAAAGCTTTATACCATTATAATTTCAATTTTATACTTTGTAAACTTCGACTTAACCTTTGTGAACTTGTGTGCTTGTATACTATCAACCAAGCTAATTTTCCCTGAAATTTATCTAGATTAAATAAAAATTCAAAAAGAAAAATCAACCCACTCAAATTGAAGCAAATTAAATGGGTTCCTTTTATATTCTCTCTCCAGTTTAGCCAAAAAAAAAAGTTACGAAATCAAACCAAAAATCACATGATTATCAAACGGGACCTTATCTATTTCATTTGATAAAATGAAATAGAGCTCAATCAATATTCAGCCTCAGTCTCCTGTAATAAATAGTCAATGTCAATTACAATTTGGATGAGACAAAGAAACAAGTCTAATAAACATGAATTATGGAAGAATGAATATCAAACCAGCCCATAGATTCCCAATTCTTCCTGTAGTTTAAGCAGAGCCATAAGTACATTATTCCACTTCAATATAAATCCATTGAACCTAAACAAATAAGATTCTATTTTGACTCGTAAGCTACTTTCAATACATCTTAAAAATAGTACCTACTATTAGTTTACGTAAACTTTCGAGATTAGACGAGAAAAAGATTAGTCACCTGTTTTCCGAAAATTCGAAAAGCATATTCATATTATGTCACTTCTTGCCATGGACAGAGATTCCAACTTTGACTGGAAGTCATTCTCTATAGGGAGTGAAATAGAAGCCCCTGCTTGTTGTCTTCTCTCTTTCTTCCACAGAGACATATATGAAACAGGATAAACAGAAGAAAAGAACACACACAGGGCAGATTTGGAGTGTTTTCCCCTGCAGCATTATAAAGAATGTATGAGCACAATTTCAGGGTCTGTTTCTGTTTCTGGCGAAGATTCTGGACGAAGAAACCGGATCCTCCGGAAGATGTGAAGAATATGTTTGATGAATACTCAGAAAATGGCACAATGAACATTGAACAATTGAAGAGGTTTTTGGAAGAGATTCAAGGAGAAAAATCTGACATGAGAGCTCAGACCATATTCAAAAATCTCAAGCATCCCAACACCTTTCAAAATAGAGGCCTTTGTCTTGAAGATTTCTTCCAATATCTTCTTGGAGACCTCAATCTTGCTCTCTTGCCCCCCCACCAGGTTATCTCTCTTTCTTCTCTTTACTTCTCTGAGCATCATTCAGAGACTAAACTTAAAGGGTTTGCTTGGGAATTTGTTTTTAAAAAGTTCTTTATCTTTAAGAGTAGATTAAATTTGTTTCATAGTTTCAATTTTGTCTCTATAGGTTTTAAGATTTTCAATTTAATCCACATAGTTTAAACTTAGTTTCAATTTGGTCTCTATTCATTACTAAACAGTTTTTGATCTACCCAAAAAACACAGTTACTTCCTTCTACTTTTTTCACAAAGCTTAATATCCTTGATATAGCAACTAAAACAATTAGCTAAATAGAAAACTTCATAACATTGTCACATTAAAAAAAGATATGTCACTATGATAACAATAAAATTTAAAAATAATAATAATAATAATATGATAACATCACACAAGTTTTGTGAAGTTTGACTAAATTATAAGAACAAAATTGAAGCTTTTAAAATTATAAGAATCAAACTGAAACCAAATCCAACGATGAGGACTAAATTAAAACTGTCCAAATCATACAGACCAATTTAGTTTGTTTTTCCGAAGAAATGTTCTTTTCCTACCAACTATGTTTATGAACCGTGAGTTCAATATGCATATAAACATTAAACTTCAAACTTTAATAGCTATACAGGTCACGTCTCTTAAAACAATTTTAAAAACAGGATAGAAATTGTTCTGAAAATAATTTCCATAACAAGCCATAATTTTCTGCTAGAAAACATAATTTTGAAAACTGTCCATTTTTCAACAAAAAAAAATATATATATCTTTGTTTGAAAATTTTATCAAACAAAGTAGTTTTTTTTAAAACAAATTTATACTTTTCCTTCCCTACTCTAGTCAAGTACTGATATTTCTACCTCTTGTTTGATCAAAATCAATTCCCTATATTCATGAAACAAGTAATTGACAGAATATTTTTTAACTTCAGCATGAAGTAATTTTCCTACTATATCGATGAAGGATAAAATCATATTCTATATCATGATCTTTCTTACATATATCAAAGTCACAATTATTTACCTTTTTAAATCTCACGCGACAACCGCTATTACATTCGATTGTCAGAAAACATGTACGATATTAAATCCTAGATAGGTGGGCATCATGGATTGAACCCATTCCCTTTAAGCTCTTTATTTTTCTCATGGCCCTTATTGACCAGGGCAACCCAGGATGGTTATTTGTAATCTTTATTTTTAGTTCAACGGCAATTGGGGTGGGGGATTTGAACCTCCGACTTTTGGCCAAAGGTACATGTCAATTAAAGTTGAGTTATGCTTACTGTCAATGTGTTAAAAGGCTCAAGGCGCACTAAGGCGCAATGGCCGCCTGGGGCCTAGGCGCAAGGCGCACAAAATGGCGTGGGCTTTATTATGTAAGGCGCACTATATAGAAAAAAAATTAAAAAAATATATATACATGTATAAAAAACACTTTCATGGGAAGTAATGAAGTTTTTAACCAAGAAAAATAGATAAAAGATTAATAAGATTCAAATAGTAGACTTCCAACATAGTGTCAAATGTCAATACTCCACACAAATTAAAAAAAAAAAACAAATAATACAACACTAATCAACAATAAAAATCTAACACGACAGGAGGGAAATGGGTTTCGCGATTTGGAGTGGAAGGTTGCCTTGGGTATTTTTTATTTTGTTTAAATAACCCTAAACAGAGCATTTAGGGTTAAAATGTTTTTTTTTTTTTTAAATCTTTAATAAAACGGTGCGTTTCAATTTAAACTTTAAAATAAAAAATAAAAAAAAATCGTGAAGCCCATGGGCTTCGAAGAAGGCGCACGCCTTGGCCATGCCTTCTTCATAGCGCCTCGCTTCGAAACCTTTTAAAACACTGCTTACTGTGACAGTTATTGCTTTAAAAATAAATCAGGCATTAGACAATTGTTTATTAATGTTTTTTTTCTTTTTACCATTTTAAAGCACAACTCAATATTTTGCCATATGTCAAGCATTTTTTCTAAATTAGAGGAATGCTTGTTGTACCAAATCTTATTTAACAAATAATTTTTTGTTTAAAAAAAAAGTTCAAAGCTTATTTCCTACTTCATATTGACTATGTTTTGGCCTGGTACTAAAAATTAATTTAAATCTTCGTCCTTAAGTTTTAATAATGCAATTTCAATTCAGGTACCAAGATATAATTTAATAAAAAGAAGTATAAACTAACACTTTTACTAATTGACTTTTTTTTTTTTTTTTTGATATCCGTGAGTGTCCGGGCCAGCTTACGCGCACCTCGACTAATCTCACAGGACAACCGCTTGACCCTACTACATTTGGTTGCCAAGGAAACTCATAGGATATTAAATCCTAGGTAGGTGGCCACCATGGATAGAACCCCTATGGCCCTTAATCTTAGGTAGGTGGCCGCTTGACTCCACTTAATTTTTTACGGAGAAATTTTAAAATAAATATGCTAATAAAACAATATGCTGATAAAAGAAGTCTAAACCAACTTGTCTAAATATGCTAATAAAACAATAATTTAATGAAAAATTAGTTTTATGATAACACATTTCTTTAAGAAAGAACCTAATTGCCAAAGTGAGCTTAGCTCAGTGGTAATTGGTATGTACCCTCGATCAAGAGGTCAGAGGTTCGAATCCCCCCACCCCTAAATGTTGATGTATTAAAAAAATAATAATAAAAAAAAAAAGAACCTAATTGAGAATTTTTAATACAATAAGGGTAAATTTGAGAATTTTAAAAATTTAAGGACCAAACTGAGGAAAAAAAAAAAAGATTAGGGTCCATTAGTCAATTATTGATTATAACTTATAAGCTGGGTGCTGGTGCAGGCTTATCAGGATATGGGAGCCCCACTGTCACACTATTATATATTTACAGGTCACAACTCCTACTTAACAGGAAACCAACTCTGGAGTCGGAGCAGTGTGACTCCTATCATAAAGGCTCTAGAAAGAGGGGTGAGAGTAATTGAGCTAGATTTGTGGCCTAATTCCAGGAAAAATGACATCAAAGTTCTTCATGGAGGGTATGAATGACCTAAAGTTTCCACACAATCAAAATTTAAAATTAATTTCATAAATTAAAACTCCGTTTGACAACCATTTAGTTTTTGTTTTTTCATTTTTGAAAACTATGTTTGTTTCCTTCCAATTTTCTTACGATGGTTTTCACCTTTGTTAAGAACACATTTGAATTCTAAGCCAAATTCCAAAAAGAAAGAAAAAAGAAAAAATTTGAAAACTACTTTTTTTAGTTTTCTAAACTTGGCTTGGATTTTGAAAACACTAGTAAAAAGTATACAACAAAACAAAAAAACTCATAGGTGGAAGTCGTGTTTATAAACTTATTTTTCAAAAATAAAAAACCAAATGGTTATCAA
Source organism: Luffa aegyptiaca (assembly GCA_017139565.1). Lineage (NCBI taxonomy): Eukaryota > Viridiplantae > Streptophyta > Magnoliopsida > Cucurbitales > Cucurbitaceae > Luffa > Luffa aegyptiaca. The sequence continues at coordinate 973,354 of CM029404.1, read as the reverse complement.
ACAAGACCTACAAAAACTCATTTTTGTGATCATCCTACGATGAATTGTTTTCTGACATTTATGTTTAAATAGTATTTGTTTGGTTTTAATTTTCTTTAGAAGAAAAAAACAAATATTAGTGGTTTTTTTTCTATAAAAAAAAAAAAAAAAAAAAAAAAAAAAAAAAAAAAAAGGTGCTGGTACGAAAAGTAATTACCTTAAAAACTACTTCTATAGTTATAAGACCTCCCTCATACAATCCAGATATAGTCATCTCCTTCTGATGAAACTTCTCTCTTCTCATGCATATGAAAATGTAGGAAAAGGTAAAAAAACCAGCAATAGAAGCTCTGTGTGTGTGTGTTAAGAAGCTTACGAATTGACTAATTCAATATCTATGGAGTTGTAGGACACTCACAGCTTCTGTGAAACTCATCAAATGTCTCCGTGCCATTAGAGATCATGCTTTTAATGCTTCTGATTACCCAGTGGTGATAACTTTTGAAGATCATCTCACCCATGATCTGCGAGAAAAAGTGGCCAAGGTGAGCCAGTCGTCATTAATTTAGATCCTGTTAGATAATAATTTCGTTTTGAAGTTTTTGTTCTTCCGAAAAACTTCAGTTACAAATGGTTTCTTTATTTTATGTTCAATATTTTAAGAATACATTTTGAAATTTTATTCAAACTTCAATAACAAGAAAAAAAAAAATTAATTTTTAGAGCTAAATTTGACGATGTTCTTGTTGTTTGGTTTTGTGTTTTCAAGACCAGGCTAATTTACTAATATTTTTATTCATTTTCTAATATTAACTTTTTTATAAATAAAATAAAGTTTTTAAAACCTAACCAAATTTTAAAAACTAGTTCTCTGTTTGATAATGATTTTGTTTTTAGAAAAAAGCTTGCTTTCTCACCATTTCTTTGGTATGTTTTTTCCCTTGATTCAAAACACAATTGAATTCTTAACCAAATTTCAAAATTAGAAACAATTCTTTTAAAAACAACTTTTTTTAGTTTATAACTTTTGGTTTAGATTTCATAAACATTTTTAATAAGTAAATAACAAAAACAAAGAAACACATAAGTGAAAATAATGTTTATAACCTTAATTTTAAAATACGGAAAATAAAAAACGAAATAGTAATCAAAGAGACTTTACAAAAGTTAGTTTTAAGAAACAAGTTTTTGTTTCTAAATTTTGGACAAGATCTCAAAAGTTTTTTTAAGTTAGTGAAAATCTAAAACAAAAGAAACTTAGGTGTTGGCAGTTTTTGTAACCATAAATTTAAAAAATGGAAAATAAAAAATGAAAATGTTATCAAACAACACCTTAGTTTCTAAAACTTGGACTACAATTTTGTTAAGTATATTAAAAACAAAGAAATGATAGTAAACAATTTTTTTTAAAGCAAAAAGTTAGAAATAAAATAAGCTTAAATTACAAGTTTAGTCCTTGAACTTTCAAGTTTGTATCTAGTAGGTCCCTAATCTTTCAATTTTGTGTTTAATAGATCCTTGACTTATTCAACATTTTTTAAAATTAATGAATCGACAAAAAAATTGAACTTTATATCTAATATGACCCTAACTTTATGACAGGAATGCCCCTAGGAGGAACCTAGGGATATCACTGGGTAAGTTAGTAATTAGTTAGGGAGTTCATGAGGGTATTTGGTTCTAAATAGAGAGTGTGGGAAATAAGAAAGTTAGGCATTGATTCAGCTGGTTTATGGCTTGAGTTATCTCAAATGAAGGAGGGTCCAAACACCTTGAATATTTGGTTTATCTTGTGGTTATGTTATCGTTTACATTTCAATACATTCCAAGTTCTTTCACTTTGTACACAATAGATCTGTGAATTTTAGTAAATGTTAAATAGGTCAATGACCTATTAGACACAAAATTGAGACTTCAAGAGTCTGTTATACACAAAATTGAAAGTTTAGAGACCTATTAGACACTCAGAGACCTATTAGACGCAAAATTTATAGTTTAGGGACCTAGTAGAAACTTTTTAAAGTTCAAAAACCTATTAGACACAAACCTGAAAATACATACAAACTTGTAATTTAACCATAAAATAATTATCAAACTTGACCTTACACTTCCTTTATTTTTAATCTGCCATTAATTTTTTTTTTTTTTTTTTTTTTTACCTTTGTAATTATGTGTAGATGGTTACTGTAACATTTGGGGATATGCTCTACGTCCCTAAATCTGAAGACTCGAATGAATTCCCGTCGCCAGAGTCACTAAAGCGAAAGATTCTGATATCTACCAAACCACCAGAGCACAATAAAGGTGAGAGCACAAAGAAAAAACCATCCGCAGATAAGCAAAGAGACACTTCAGATGATGACATTTGGGTGAGTGCAAAGCCACAAGATGTGGATGAGGTGCACATCATATTATATGTATTCTTTTCATTATTTTTCTTGAAACAAAGAACTAGTATGATGCAATAAAATCTAGACTGCTTGGACAAACCTGAAAATTTTAAACTTTGATAATCCTCTCATCTTCTGAACTTGCTTTTCCACAATGGACATGATGTCAAATTCTTGATGTCGATAGTGAGCTAGCTTCAGTTCCAGTTCCCGTTCTAACTTGCCGTTGTAGGATCACCTGGAGGAGGATAAAGATGAGGACATAGCTGTTCCAGAATATAGGAGTTTGATTGCCATTCATGGAGGGAAGATGAAACGAGGATCAAATCTCCAAACCTTCTTTAATGATACAGAAAAAGTTTCAAGACTTAGTCTGAGTGAGGAAGAACTTAAAATTGCCACAAAAAACCATGGAGATGAAATTATCAGGTATACTACACCACTTTAAAATTTTCCTAATGGTTAACATCTATTGGAGTGAATTTGGAGTCTGAATGAAGATACATTATATCCACTTGGTAGCATTTCTTAATTAATACAGCAGCTTTTATTTTTGAGATAACATGTATGTTTGATATTAGTTTTACTCCAATTTCACCTTGTCGAGAATGAACCATCCTTGAAATGGTGCCTAAATGTATAAAACATCATTCAAACTTTTTAGCTTTCCAATCGTGAACCAAAAAAAAAAGTACCAAACATCTTAGAGTTCTATTCTAAAAGGTAATAGCGAACAAGAAGATAAGCATTGTTAAGTAAATCTTTGATTCTTTTTATTTAGTTATTTACCTGAATAACAAAACAGATAACCATATCCAACATCACAAATGGAAAATCAATATTTCTATGTTCTCTAAGAGATGTTCAATAAAACTTTGCCTCAGTTTTACTCAGAGGAATTTGCTGAGAGTGTACCCAAAAGGTTCAAGATTCGACTCATCTAATTACAATCCTATGCTTGCCTGGACTCATGGAGCTCAAATGGTTGCTTTTAATATGCAGGTTTGAGTTCAGACTCCTTTTCTATATTTATTCGCTAAGCTAATAGACTGCTGACTCAAGCCAGATTCCATAAGAAAAAAGACTAGAGAAAAAAATATACAGAATTTGGTCCATGTGGCCAGATTTACTGGCCACTAGTACACTTGGTTAGCAACTAAGTTTTGTCTAACCAAGAGTAGGAAAACTGGGAAGAAAAATTATTAGTATCCACTAATGATTTGTTTTCATTCAAGGGATATGGGAGATACTTGTGGATCATGGAAGGAATGTTCAGAGGCAATGGCGGTTGTGGCTACATTAAAAAACCCGATTTCCTGTTGAACAACCCTAATTCAAAATCAACACCTTCAACTACGGAAAACTGTTTAAAGGTCAGTTTACTTATACATCGATCATTTCCCCCAAAACAAAGAAACAAACAATCATGATTCAATTGGAACACAGGTAAAGGTATACATGGGAGTAGGATGGCATTTGGAATTCGGTCTCTCACATTTCGATTTCTATTCGCCCCCAGATTTCTACGTTAAGGTAAGAAACTGAGATCGATTCCAAAAATCAACATTCGCAAATGGCAGACAAGCGAGTATACATATATAATCGTATCAGTAACATACATTTGCTAGCTGATTTCAGATTGGAATCGTCGGAGACCCAGAAGATAAAGCGAGGAAAAAAACGACCACCATTAAAGACCAGTGGATACCTGTTTGGGACGAGGAGTTTAGTTTCTCGATCAGGGCTCCTGAATTGGCCTTGCTAAAAGTTGTAGTTCGTGATTACGATGGCTCCGGAACGGATAAATTCGCCGGGCAGACATTTCTGCCGGTGAGAGAGCTCCGATCAGGAATCCGAGCAGTTCCATTGTACAATCGGAAGGGGGAGAAATACAAACATGTGAAGCTCCTCATGCGATTCAATTTGGATGAGAGAAAATGAGAGATAAATATTTGGGAAAAATTTAACCCTAAACTTTGGGGGTTGTATAATTTTAACTCTGAACTTTTAATTTCATCAAATTGAACCCTAAACTTAACAAGTTGTATCAATTTTAACCCTGAATTTTCAATTTCATCAAATTGAACCTCAAACTTATCAGATTGTATCAATTTTAACCTCAAACTTGCGTAAGTCTTATAATGTATACCTTTGGTTAACTTTCCATTTGAACCACTGTACGTAATTGATTATTTATTATTATTTTTTTCTTAATTCACATTGCACCTGGATTGGTTTCTTATAAATAAAATATTAGAGAAACTATATTTTAGATGACCTTTTCTTGTTATTGAGAACTTTAATTGTGAAAGTTTTTTCGCTGCGATTTAAGATTACGAAAGCAAATAAACTTTGGAGGTTTTTTATCTTCAAATATTTGCATGTTTTTCATTGTTGCTAAGAACTTCGTCGCATTTTTTTTTTCTTCTTTTACGGTTTTTTTCTTGTCAATTAGAAGAACGTACAACTGTAGGAAACGAAAATAAAGAAATTTCGAATTTTTTATTTCTCATATTTGCTGGATTTTTCTTGTTGCCAATAACTTTGTGATTCATTTTTGGATAATAATGAGAAGAATAGTATGAGATATTTGATTTATTCTGATTTTTCCAAAAAAAATTAATACAAAACACTAACTCAGGTGCAATGTGAATTAAAAAAAGGAAAAGGAAATTGTCAATTACATGTTTGGATAGCAATTCAAATGAAAAGTTGACCAAAGGTCTACATTGCAACATTTATGCAAGTTTGAGGTTCAAATTGATACAATTTGTTAAGTTTAGGGTTCAATTTGATGAAATTGAAAGTTTAGGGTTAAAATTGATACAACCTGCTAAGTTTAGGGGTCAAAATTGATTTTTTCCCTAAATATTTCTAAAAGTGAATTTATATATTTCTCCAAAAAAAAAAAAGTGAATTTATATAAATATTACATAAAAAGTTAAATTACGAGTTTAGTTTCTTGACTTTTCACGTTGTGTCAATTTGGTTCCTGAGATCTAAAAGTATCTAATAAGTCGTCAAATTTTCAATTGTGTAACCAATAGGTCTCTCAATCTTAAAAAATACTTGATAAGTCTTTAAATTTTCACTTTTGTTTTCGATGGGTCTCCTTTTGGTTTTGAATCTAATTGGTCCTTGACCTATTTGACATTTTTTAAAAAATTAACATGTTTACGAGACACAAAATTGAAAGTTTAGGATCTCGTTAGGTAAAAAATTCAATTTTACATCAATAGATTGATTAATTTTTATAAATCTTGAATATGTCAAAGACTTAAGTAAACATAAAATTGAAAGTTGAGGGATCTATTTGACACTTTCTAAAGTTCAGGGATCAAATAACAAACAAACTTGAAAGTTCAAGACTAAACTTCTAATTTAAACAAATAAAAATGGATGAAAGTAGGATTGGAATCTCCTTTCTTTTATTTATTATTATTTTAAAAAAAAAAAAAAAGAAAAAGACTTCCTTAATTAGGAAAACCAGATTCAACTACCTCCTCATCAATAATTGAGGATAACCAAGGGGGAAAGCTTTCCCTCCAAAACCACAATTCCTCCTCCCTCAACAATGGAGAAGATTGCCCATTCTCTAGGCCAAAAAATACATGATTCAAAAAAATTGTGCTAAATGCATCTTCTCGAGCGATGGAGTGAGCCACCCCATTCTAAGATTTGTCAGAGATCAAGAATGCAGTCGAAGCCATCAACAGAATGACACCAAATCTTGGATTGCTTATCTCCTTTCTTTTATTTGAATAGAGTCTTTTTTTTTCTTAATTTAACTAAAGAAATTTTAAGTTTATCTTGAAAAAAAAAAAAAAAATGCTTGCACATGGATCACAAGAGCTACTAACGACCATCTCATATGTGTATTTTTAGTAACTCAAATATTTGAGTAGAATCCACTTATCTATTAAATAAGAATATTTACATAAAAGTATACTACATAAAAAAGGTTCGGTAGATATTGACGAATGTGTACATGTTGTTCTTATTTGATGAGGTAGTTGCACAAATAGCAATTTGGGCTAACAACATTAGCGAATCTGACACACTAAGGCCCCGTTTGGGGTTGCGTTTGCTAGCTTAAAAAGCTATTTTGGGAGAATCTTAACCGTTTAGACTGTTTGGTAAAATATATTATTAATTAATCTATCGAGAATCACTTTTTAGTTTACTCTACCGTGCAAAAGCTCTTAGATACCAGCTTTTCTAAAAATCTATCACATTTTCTAACTGTTTTTAAATTTCAAATTTATTTCTTATATATACTTTTACATATGCTCTCTTTTCATATGAATAAAAATTTGATTAATTCAATTTTTATAGTAATTATTTTTCTTACATTTTTATCAAATATTTTAGATTAATTAAACATAATTAGATGCGATTTAAATTATACAAACTTTTAAATAATTATCTTATAATAAATTATAAATTAAGTATTAATAAAAAAATATTTGAAATAATAAGCCTACTAGGATCCTTATAATTAAATCCCAACAATTTAGTATTAATTTACCAAACACTGGAACTAGTTTTTTTCTAATTTAAAATTGAAATTTACCAAACACTATTTTACTCCATTTCAAAGCTGATTTTTCTAAAAACAAAGTTACCAACAATTATTTTAAAAGCTACTGCAATCCCAAACTAAGCCTTATATATTTGTACCTAACATATTTCTAAGTCTAGCCTGTTTTAAAACCTCCAAAAGTCGGCAAAAGTCCCTCAAATGGAGGACAATTGATAGTTATCAATTTTATTTGATCTATCACTTATATACCTTGATGATAGAATAGAAATGATATATAAGTGATATTTTGCTTTACTTTGTCTTCCACAACTCTTGTTCGTATACAACTCAAAAGCTTAATACATCAACTAAAGTTTTCCCAAGAAAAAAAAAAAAGGGTACATATGGATGAGTGTTATTTAATTTAATATTTTTTTCATATTTGTTTAGTATCGTTTTTTTTTTTTTTTTGATAACTAGTATCGTATCTATTACTAATATATTTTAGCCAAAGTGAGCATAACTCAGCGGTAATTGACATATACTTTCGACCAAGAGGTCTGTTAGGATTCAAACCCATACGGTATCGTTCTCTGGGAACTTGTCTTAAGGCTGAACGGTGCCGTTTCTCCTAAGCGTGTATGCTATGTATTTTCTGTATACGTGTCCATTATTCTGTGGGAGAGAATCTTTTATTGTTACATTCTTCTCCTATATATTCTTGGCTGTATTGTGTAATAAATCATCTGAGCCATATTCAATCATTGAAATTCTTCTCCTCGATTTCTCTTTGTATCTTGGTATCAGAGCTATGGTTGACGAAAATTCTTCATCCTCTTCTTCCGTTGCTGTTTCAACTCCTGTGTCATCCGCAGCAACCGTGATTAGCTCTTCTTTCGGCCATCCCCTGAGCACTGTCTTAACAGTCAAGCTCGATGAGAACAACTATCTGTTGTGGAGGGGAATGGTCGGTCTTGGCGATTCTTCGAGGGCAGAAGGTTGACGGCTATATTCTTGGGACGTAGCCCAGCCGTCCGAATTTCTTGAGATTTCGACCGATTCAGACAAAACGCTTGAACCTAATCCTCTCTTTGATGAATGGAATACCGTCGATCAGGCGTTATCTGGGTGGCTATTTGGTTCAATGTCACCAGCAATTGCAGCAGACGTAGTCAGCTTCAAGACATCTCGTGAAGTCTGGAAAGCCCTAGAGAAAGTTTATGGAGCAACGAGCAAGGCCAGAGTTAATCAACTGAGGAGTGTTCTTCAGAATACCAAGAAGGGTTCGATGAAGATGGTTGAATATTTAGCCGTCATGAAGCAAGCTTCGGAGAATCTCAAACTCGCTGGTAATCCTGTTTCTCTCAGTGACCTAATTTCTTATGCGCTTGCTAGTTTGGACTCTGAGTACATCCCCATTGTCTGCACGATTGAGGATAAAGACTTTAGCACTTGGCAAGAATTTTCTTCTGTTTTAATTAATTTTGAGGGAACATTAGCTCGTTATACTGTGCCGCCTAATACAAATACTGGTGATCTTCCTGATCTTGCTGCACATTTTGCTTATAGCCGTGGTATTCAGTCTACAGGGAAACGTCAGTTTAGCTCTAACAGAGGTAATCAAGGACAGAATTCTTTGCCTCCTAATTTCTCCGGTAACAGAGGCTCTAATCGTGGACGAGGCGGTCGTGGTAGAAACAATTTTCAGCGTGGTAATTCCAAGCTTACCTGCCAACTCTGCGGCAAATATGGGCACTCGGCCCCTTATTGTTACATGAGATTTGAGGAAGAATTTAATAATCCTCATGCTTCTAGGAACAACAACAACAAAGGTGGGAGTTCTGCACCTTCTACTTCTTCTGCATATATAGCCACGCCAGAAATTCTGAATGACCCGAAATGGCTAGCTGATAGTGGCGCAACGAACCATGTGACAGCGGATGTTGGTAATATGGCTTCTAAAACTGAATATCATGGTAAAGAGTCCTTAATAGTTGGTAATGGAACTAAGTTAGTCGTGTCTCATGTTGGTAATAGCTCTATAAGTAGTTCATCTGGTAATTCTCTGGTGAAATTGAATAACATGCTTCATGTTCCCAAAATTAGTAGAAACTTGATTAGCATTGCTCGTTTAACTGCCGACAATAATGTGTTTGTTGAATTTCATTCCGATTTTTGTCTTGTGAAGGACAAGGCTTCAAGGAGGGTGATATTGCACGGAACACTTAAGAACGGTCTATACCAGCTCGAGCTGCCTTCAATTCAAAGATCCGAGTCTACTGTCAGTCCTAGTTCGTTCCTTGTTGCTTCTGCTTTTAATAAATCATGTGTAAATGGTTCTGTTTCTAAGAGTCCTGTTGTTCTCCAAGTTCAATTTTCGTCCAAAGGTGTGTCAAAGTCTGGTTGCACCGTCGTTTTGGTCATGTGTCTGATCATATTATGAATCTTATTATCAAAAGTTGTAATCTGCCTTTTTCCCAGAATGAGAAATCTATCTTTTGTGATGCTTGTCAACTTGGTTATAAGTCTCATAAATTGCCATTTTCAGCTTCCACCTCCCGAACCTCCTATCCTCTTGAGATTGTTTATAGTGATCTTTGGGGGCCATCTCCAGTCGCCTCTAGTTCGGGGTATCGATACTATATTAGTTTTGTTGACAACTTCACTAGAATGACTTACATTTATTCGCTTAAGACTAAAAGTGATGCCTTATCTTGTTTTCAACAATTCAGAACCTTAGTTGAAAATAGGTTTGAGAAACAAATAAAAGTTCTTCAAACCGACTGGGGGGTGAATTTCGTTCGTTCTCTTATCTTCTTCAAAAATTGGGAATTGAATTCCGACATTCCTGTCCTCGCACCAGTCAACAAAACGGGATAGTCGAAAGAAAACATCGACATATCGTTGAAATGGGGCTTACTCTTTTAGCTCAAGCTTCCATGCCCCTGTCATATTGGTGGGAAGCATTTTCCTCATCTGTTTTCCTTATTAACCGCCTCCCCACCCCAATCCTTGGTAACATCTCTCCCTGGGAAAAGGCTTTCAATCGTGTCCCTGACTTTCAGTTCTTTAGAGTCTTCAGTTGTGCGTGCTTCCCGTGTCTTCGTTCCTACAACTCTCATAAGTTTCAGTTTCGTAGCACGAAGTGTGTCTTTCTTGGGTATAGTTTGTCTCACAAGGGATATAAGTGTCTTAGTGCCAATGGTCGTATCTACATATCTCGTCATGTAGTCTTTAATGAAAGTGAGTTTCCCTTCTCTTCCGGTTTATTATCCTCCTCCAAGTGTTCTCCTCCTGCAGATGTTGTTCTCCATTGGCTTCCCTTTCCTTCCTCCTCTTCTTCGGTGCAACCACCTCCTTCCACCTTGTCTTCTTTGTCTGTGTCTGATGTGGTCCCTGCTGCTGGTATAGATTGTTCTTCAGATTTTCAGGCTGTCTCGCCCTCTCTGGATGCTGGCTCTCCTTGCTCAGACATTAACGCTTTATCTCCTCTGTCTGCTGAGATTGCTCCAGCGCCTTCTTTGCCTTCATATGCATCCTTGTTTGCTGATTGTTCTGGTTCTATTTTGCCGATAACTGAGGCTGATAATCAACAGTTAGTGCCTCCAACAGAAGGGACTGATTCTTCTGTTCTCCCAGTTCAACATCCGATGCAGACTCGATCAAAGAGTGGTATTTTTTGGCCCAAGCAGTGGGGTTCCTTTTTGGCTTCAGTCCCTGAATCTTCTGATGCTTCGGTTGCTTCATCTGAACCATTATCTGTGAAGGAAGCTTTGTCCTCACATATGTGGCAGGCTGCTATGGAAGATGAGATTTCTGCTCTCTCTCGTAACAGTACTTGGCACCTTGTTCCTCCTCCGAAAAATGTTAATTTAATTGGTAGCAAGTGGGTTTTCAAGGTAAAAACACATTCAGATGGATCCTTTGACCGTTGCAAAGCACGCCTAATGGCTAAGGGGTTTCATCAAGTTCCGGGCATTGACTTTCATGAGACATTTAGCCCCGTTGTGAAGGCTCCTACAATCTGGCTTGTTCTTGTGCTTGCTGTTTCTAAGGATTGGCCTATTCGACAGCTCGATGTCAATAACGCGTTTCTCAATGGCCACCTACGTGAGGATGTTTTTATGAAGCAGCCCGATGGCTTTGTTGATCCAGCTCGTCCTGATTATGTGTGTAAATTGGACAAGGCCTTGTATGGACTCAAGCAGGCACCCCGTGCGTGGTTTGATCGATTCCGCTCTACTCTTGTAGATTGGGGTTTCTTGAATTCACGTGCTGATAATTCGGTATTCTTCTACTCCACTCCCCGCTTAGTAGTCATTATTCTAATTTATGTTGATGACATACTGATCACAGGGGGCTCTCCATCTTTTATTAATCAGTTTGTTGCTCGTTTAAATCATGTCTTTACTCTTAAAGACTTGGGGCTATTAAGTTAATACCTTGGAGTAGAAGTGCATAGATCTCCTTCTGGCTTATATTTTCTTTAGACCAAATACATTTCAGAATTATTGCATCGTTTTGGTTTACAGCATCTCAAACCGTGTGCGACCCTTGCTGTGACGGGTAAAAATTTTTCAGCCTATGATGGGGACCCAATGTCTAATCCGACTCTTTACCGAAGTGTTCTTGGAGCTCTTCAGTACCTCACTCATACTCGCCCAAACATCTCATTGATTGTTAACAAGCTCAGTCAATTTGTTCAACAACCCACTGTGGTTCATTGGCAAGGTGTAAAGCGGATTCTCCGATATTTAAAAGGGACGTTTGAATACGGCTTATTTCTGCCGAAGTCCAATTCTTGCTCTATTGTTGCGTATACTGATGCTGATTGGGCATGTAATTTGGATGATCGTCGCTCCATCGCCGCTCATTGTATTTTTCTGGGTCATTCCTTGGTGTCTTGGGGGTCTAAGAAGTAGAATGTTGTTGCTCGTTCAAGCACCGAATCAGAATATCGGTCTCTCGCTCACACTACTGGTGAAATTTCGTGGATCCAGTCTCTTCTCAATGAGCATCGCCTTGCTTCGTCTGCTACCCCGATTATATGGTGTGACAATGTGAGTGCTATCTCTTTAGCTCAGAATCCAATCTTCCATGCTCGAAGTAAACATGTAGAGCTTGATGTTCATTATGTTCGGGACAAAGTTCTTGCCAAGGCTCTTGATATTCAGTATGTTCCTTCCTCCGATCAACTTGCGGATGCTCTTACAAAGCCGTTGTCTGAATCTCAGTTCTCTTCCTTTCGGTCCAAACTCGATGTGCTTACTTCACCCTCTCGTTTGAAGGGGGATGTTAGGATTCAAACCCATACGGTGTCGTTCTCTGGGAACTTGTCTTAAGGCTGAACGGTGTCGTTTCTCCTAAGCGTGTATGTTGTGTATTTTCTGTATACGTGTCCATTATTCTGTGGGAGAGAATCTTTTATTGTTACATTCTTCTCCTATATATTCTTGGTTGTATTGTGTAATAAATCATCTGAGCAATATTCAATCATTGAAATTCTTCTCCTCGATTTCTCTTTGTATCTAGGTCGAAGGTTTTTTGAATCCCCCAACCCAAATGTTGTTGAACTCAAAAAAAAAAAAAAAAAAAAAAAAAAACTAATATATTTTATTTTAAAAAAAAATAAGAATGATATATCAATTATTAGTTGCATAAATGCTCATATTTACTCTAAACCATAAGATTAAAAAAAGAAAACAAACCCATATATATATATTTGAGAATATAAAAACAAACATATATTCATTTCTTTCAAACTTCACAAATTTCTCGTGCGGTCTAATTTTGAGTACATCAACATTTGGGGTGGGGGAATTTGAACCTTTGACCTCTTGGTTGAGAGTATATACCAATTACCGCTGAGCTATGCTCGCTTTGGCTCTCGAGCGGTCTAATTTCATCCACCAAAACTCTAGTGATTTTGTAATTCACACATAGCAACTATCACTCCAATGATTGATTTTTTCCCCAAGTTTCTAAATTTGGTTTTAATTAATTAAAATCACACTTTTAATTTTTTTTTTTTTAACCAAAAGCTTAGTGTGTGTTTGGTTTAACTTTTCAACTATTTAATTTTTTTAAAAAAAAATTATAGTGTTTGATAACCACTAAAAATGATTTATTAAAAAATAAGATTGAGAAATAAATCGATGTGAGAGAAACATTTGAAAGCAAATTTTTTAAAAATAGTTTTTTAATGTATAAAAATACTTGGGTATAAAAATATGAGTGTTTAAATTCTAAACAATTTTTAAACAAAATATTTAAAAGAAAATGCATTCTTGAAAAATATTTAAACTAAAATGTATTCCAAACATATCCTTAATCCGCAACAAACACTTTGAAATGTATGCTAAACACACGATTAATGTTTGAGGCGGTCGCGAACAAGAGCTTAGCTCAACTGACATAACATTGTACTGATAACCACAGGGTCTGTTGTTCGAATCCCCCTCCTCACATATTTTCAAAAAAAAAAATGTTTGAGGCGGTCAAAATTATAAATTAAAGAAAAGTAAAAGATTGATCACAAGATTATAAAAAAGAGAACATTAAATCTCATTAAGATATATTTTAAGAAAATATTTTTTTAGTCTTCTATCATGGACAGTAATTATTATTATTATTATTATTATTAGTAAAAATAACTATCAACCTTTCAGTTCGGATGGTCCGGGATTGTCGGGCCCGGATTGGCAAAAAGCGGCCTAGGGTAAACGGTAGAAGGGTCGGGGCCTTCTCCGGCCTGATTTCTTCCTCCTCGGCCTCGACTTGGGAATGAGGTCGAGGAGGATGCTCGGACTTGGTCCATTGCCGAGGCCGACTAGGGGCACGGGCCCAACTTGGGTTCCATGTCTAGTCCAACAAAACTTAAGCATCGGAGTGTGTGTGGTCTACATCACACCGATGTGCAGCGTTTGCTTGTCTTGCAGGTCACGTCTTCCCCGCTCTTATACAAATTCACTGTTAGGTTGTCACGTGGAGCGAAGGCAGACCGTCCGAACGAAATTTGACCATCAACCATTATTATTTTGATTGCAACAGTAATTATTATTATTATTATATTAAAAAAGAACGAAAGAAATATACGGTAAAATATAAAAGTATTTTTTTAAAGAGGAATACAAGATAGAAACTAAACAAAACTCTCAGACAAAGAACTCGACATATTAGATTACCTGTCCAAAACCTCTTTGCCATACTCCTCTACCAGCGATGCTGGGACCTCCTCCAGCCAAATTCCTTTGATCCCGAGCTCCAGCACCTGCCGTGCTGCCGTGTGCACTACTCGATTGGCCTCTCTCCGACACCAATTCACCGAACAAAACAGCAAATCCCTCGATATCCGATTGATCTCTTGCACCGCACCCCAACTTCAGAGCAATCTCTCTGGTTGGATCGAATCATGGCTGCCACACGAGCTGAATCAGTCTCGATTTCCAGTCTCAAGAAACCAGCCTCTTTGGCCAAACTCAGACTGTCGCAGATCGCCATTGCCTCCAACGCATCCACATTCTGCACATATGGAATAAATCTCATCACGGTAAGCATCACTCTCCCTTGTCCATCTCGAATAATAGCCCCTATACTGCTAGATTTCCTCTCTCTACATACTGCTGCATCTGTGTTGAGTTTATAGTTGGGTAGATTTGGTGGTGTCCACCTCCCCCATTCCCTTCGGCTTCCTCCCCCAGCCAACCTCCTCCCTTGAAAAGCCCTAAAATGGGCTAGATATTCAGATACCCACACCCATCCATTCTCGTCTTCCCTTCCACTACTCATTTCACTGAATACCTCCTTGTTTCGCCTGTTCCACACCCACCAACACAGGACCACGAACTCCTCAAAGCAATTTGCAGGCATGTTTAGGCTGCACCACCATAACAGGTCCGCTCCATTCCTGATAGTTTGAGGGAAAGGAAACGGATAGTAAGATGATAAGCGCCAATGTTTTTTCACCCATCAACAGTCCCAAATAGCATGGAAGGTATTTTCCTCCTGTACTTTGCACTTAGGGCACACCGGGAGCACATCCATCCCCCTCTTCCGAAGATTAGTCACAGTAGGTAAATAGTCATGATATAATCTCCAACAAAATATCTTGACCTTGCTTGGAATCTGTCTGCTCCACAAGAAATTCCACCATTTTCTCACTGGTTCCACATTTGAGTTGCTCGCTCTCTCCCCTAGCATACAAGTCAGTCTATAACCGCTCTTAACTGTATACAAACCGTGATTCTCATAGTGTCAAACTCGCCTATCATGGCTTTGGCACTGAGGTCTCGGAATTTCAAGAATGGCTTTAGCATCTTCCTTCTAAAACATTGACTGAATTAAGCCCAGGTTCCATGAGTTATCCGGGTGTAACAACACATTCACCTTCATTTCAGGATCTAATCCTTCCTTCTCGATGATCCTCAGTGTTGAACTTCGGGGAATCCATCTGTCCCTAACCACATTAATCGACTGCCCATTTCCCACCCTCCAACGCATACCTTCCTTCAAAATGGCTCTCCCCCATAATAGACTACGCCATACAAAGGACCCATTCCCCCTATGCTTCGCCTCCATGAAGGAGCAGTCACGAAAATACTTTCCTTTAAGGACCCTTCCTAGCAAAGAGTGAGGATATTCAATCAACTTCCATCCTTGTTTCGCCAATAGGGCCTTATTGAATAGTTGCAGATCCTGAAAGCCTAAACCTCCACAACATTTAGGCACACACACCTTTTTCCACGAGGCCCAGTGAACCTTCCTCCCCTCCTCCTCACCTCCCCACCAAAACTTTGCCAATATCCGATTGGATTCTTTAACCAGACTCATTGGCAATTGGAAACATGACATGACATAAGTAGGAAGTGCTTGCAGGACAGCTTTTATGAGCACCTCTTTCCCCCCCTGTTGAGAAGAAAGTATGTTTCCATTTATGTATATATGACCACATTCGGTCTTTAACATATTTCAATGATATAGCCTTCCTACCTGGGAACACAGCTGGCAAACCTAAGTATTGGTCATGAAATCCAACTAACCTCACCCCCAACACTGAGGCTATGGTCTGTTTCAAATGTTCCTCCACATTGGGACTTAGGCAAAGCCCTGATTTTCCATAGTTGATTTCCTGCCCTGTTAATTTTGAGTAGGCCCTCAGACATTTCGAGACCATACTTGCCTCTGGCACCTTTGCCCTGAAAAACAGAAAACAGTCATCTGCAAAGAATAGGTGAGAAATCGGAGGGCTAAAGCGTGAGATCTTAAGCCCACGAACTCTATTCTCCCCTTCTAACCAGGACAACATTCTTGACAAGCCTTCAGCACACAATAAGAATAGATAAGGTGAGAGGGGATCACCCTGCCTCAAGCCCCTATGTGGTATAATGTTGCCCATTCTTTTCCCATTCAATACAAAAGAGTAAGTCACTGTTCTCACACACTTCATAATCAGCTTTACCAATTGGTCATCCAAGCCTAGGGCACCCATAAATTTTTCTATAAAAAACCACTCCACCCTATCATATGCCTTACTCATGTCTAGCTTTAAGGCCGCCCATCCTATCCCCTTTTTTTCCTATATTTGATATGGTGCAAGCATTCAAAGCCTAGTATGGCATTATCAGTAATATTCCGGCATGGCACAAATGCACTTTGGGTGGGAGATATAAAGCAATCCAATATAGCTTTTAGCCTATTAGCTATCGTTTTCGAAACAAGCTTGTAAATAACATTGCACAAGCTAATTGGTCTGTAGTCCTCTATTCTTCGTGCATTTTTACATTTAGGGATAAGTGTGATAACAGTACGATTAAGGGATTCAATGGGGCCATCATTATTTAGGATATTGAGACAAAGAGATGTTACCTCATTCCCTACAACATCCCAAAACCTCTAGTAAAACATGGCTGGAAGATCGTCCTCGCCTGGTGCCTTGGATGGGCCCATCTGCTTCAACGAAGCCAACACCTCTTCTCTTGTAAACGGCCCGTTGAAGGATTCATTTTCCTCTCTCCCAATACACGGTTGTATATGGGATAAGAACTCCTGCAAATTTTCATTCTCCTGCTGGTTATTTGAAGAAAATAGTCCCCGGAAGTAGGTTTCAATAATCTGCCCCATATCCTCCTCCTCTGTTACCCAGATACCATGTCGATTCACTAGCCCTTTCATTCTGTTACGTCTTCCCCTCTGGGTTGCCCTCTGGTGAAACCACTTCGAGTTTCTATCTCCCCACTGAAGCCAATCAACTCTAGATCGTTGGCGCCAGTAGATCTCTTCCTCACCCAACAAATTTTCCAGATGCGTTCTAGCTGCTCTTACATCTCCTCGATTATTCAGGGTTGTCTGTATCTGTTGTCGGGCCGAGGTAATTCGTTTCTCATATCTCCCTTTTTTTTATTTTCCCCATTTTGACAACTCAGCCGCACAGCCCACCACTTTCTCATGCCAAGCATCTACTAAACTCCCATGCGCAGTGCTTCATATGCGTTCAGGCCTGGACCAGCCTTTCTCAATTACACTTTTACAGTCATCGAATTGAGTCCATACTTCCTCAAACCGGAAATAATGGCCCCTCGCACAACAGCCACCATCTAGAACAACTCTAGCCTCTAAGAGCAACGGGCAATGATCCGACAAGCTGAAATCAAGGTGGCGAACAGTAGAAAACGGAAACAAGGAGTAGAAACCTGCATTACACAATCATCGATCCAACCTCTCCTGTAAAACAACCTCTTTATCCCTCCTCTTATACCAGGTGAAAGGAGGACCTTTAAAGCCCATATCAGTCAAGCCACTATCATCAATTGCATCTCGAAAGACTTGCATTTGTCTTTGGTTTCTGATGGAGCCTCCTTGTTTCTCATCCGAGCTCACAATCTCATTAAAATCCCCCCTACCAGCCACGTGAGAGAGGAAAGATTGCTCAGCCTTCGTAACAGGTTCCACGAGTGACCCGTTCTTGCTACATCCAAATCACCATAGAAGCCTGTGAACCTCCATTAGCCCACCTCCGAATCAACTGCAACATCTATATGAAATTTGCTCATAGATCTGAATACCACATTCAGTCCCTCTTTCCAGAATAGGCACAAACCACCACTTTTGCCCACACACTCAACCACAATCACACCTTCAAAGCCCATTCTCATTCGGTACAAATTTGCTTTCTTGTTCCCTATCTTTGATTCTGACAGAAACACCATGTGGGTGAAGGGAATAAAAGTCCCCACGCAGCGGAAGCGCATCGATTGGACCTTACGCCGTATATTAATTAACATTAAAATACCGTTACGAAAACTCAAACAAACTTTAAACACTCTTTAAAGTTGCTGGAAAATCAGCTTAAACATGCTTAAAAATAAATCTAAATTTATTTTCATGCTTTTCTAAAGAAAAGGGGAAGAACCGTTACAAACCTCCGTTGTAGACTTGACCGTTCGTCGCCAACGATGCTCCAACGAACAAAACGCAGCAGCCTCCTTTGTCTTGTGATCGCTGGAAAATTCTTCTTGAATGACACAATAACCACAGAGGTTACACCGGTATGACTCTAGGTCTAGGAGGCAAAAGACTTGTGGGAGTCTTTCTCTAAGAGGGAGGCTAGAGAGAATTCTAGGTCTTGTCTTGAGAGTCTAAGAGCAAGAGCAAAGTGTCAAGTGTCCCAGACCAATTAGGTCTAGTGTTCTATTTATAGAAGAGAGGCCATGAATAAAATATTCAATTAAATCAATCTTTTCCAAAATTGATTCAATCTTATTCCTTAATTAATCAATCATGATCAATCAATTCCACAATTGATTAATCTTTTCCACAAATGACTAATTACTTCCATAAGTGATTAGATCATTTCCATAAATGATTAATCACTTCCTTAAGTGATTAATTATTTCCATAATTGATTAATTCCCACCAATTAAATATCACATATTTAATTTCCGGCCTAGAATTAATTAATTTGCCCAAACACATTTTAGGCCTTAAATTAATTAATTCATTATTTGAACTCTTTCAAACTTCCATAAATTTATATTTGAATTTCTTCAAATATTAATTTCTCTCATAATAATATATCAATATATATTATATTTGTTTCCCTTAGTAAATTGAACATTTTCAATTTACATTTATTACTTAGTTGCCTCAAATTACTTTATGAGCTACCAGTGGAACCTAATGGACCTGCAGATCAGAAGCTCCAACGATGTGAGATTAATTGGTCAAACTCATTAACCACATTAATCAATATTCGTTAACTGTGTGTTCATTCCACTATAGACTCACAGTTGCACTCTTCTCACTGCAGACATATTTTCTGTGTCCACGGATATAGACCAATATCGACTAGTTAGTCCTTCACGAGTGTCCGTAACACCAGCTGGGTCAAATTACCGTTTTACCCCTGGGTTACCTCTATTTCCTTAAGTACCAATTCTCCTCTAATGAACAACCTGTTTGTGGTCCAACCATCAAACAGAAAACCCTCTCGTGCCATTGAGAGGGTAGGGCCCTTTGTTCAAGACTCGGAGTAACCACTTAAGGGAACACTCATCTGCTTCCCTAAAGTCGGGAAGGAGTGAATTCCATCTTGTACGATTATGTTCCCAGCTCCCCATTCGGTCTTGTCCCCAAAGTGGTAGGCTTATTGAGTCGGCGTATTGGCCACTCTCACCCATACAAATCAAAGGACAATCTCTCATGAGCAGGAGTCCATAATCAACTCAGGATTAAGACTAAGTTGTCTAGGTCGTCCTAGTGAAATAGAAAACCAACTAGTTAACGGTGTTATAACCAGTGGTTACTATTTCGCGGTCCGGTCTTATGCAAACTCATTGCATAGGATACCCCCACTCGCATGTCTCCTACACGAACGCGTTGGATCGCAGCGTTTGTATCAAATACAAAGTGGGTCGTATCCATAGTGTCACCAGGATAAGGCACCCAGTCTTATCCCTATACTATAGACCCTTTAGGCTGTTTCTTGAACAATGATCCCATATGTCGCTACATATAGTTCAAGACTCATATTACAGCCTTGGATGTCTAGTTTATTGGATTAGGGTTATTATTAGGCAAAGACAAATATAAAATAACTAATAACAATTAATGGAAAAATATATCAATATTATTTCATTAATATCCGGTCAACAGTTACATTCACTATCTACGAGTTTTAGGGCATAAAACCCAACAGTGGGGATCTCTTTCTCGCACCACTTGGTGCAACTCTCTGAATGCCCGGGAGCTCCCCACCCCCCGGACATTCCAGCATATAATTTTCATTGCTCTCGGCGGCCCTGATCCCTAGGGCTCGCCGATCTCTCTTCTCCAGCACTCACACCACCATCAGACTTACTTCTCTTCCTCTGTAACTCATCTAAATGTTTCACCGACCCCCCCTCCTCCTCCACTTGAAAAGCACGTTTTCCCAATCGAGATTCATCACCCATTCCCAAGCTACCTCCTTCCTCCCTAGCTTTCCATTTCCACTTCCTCCCCAAAACCATTCTACCAGAGTGCATACTACTCCCTGGTGTAATGTTCCCCACCAACTCAACCTGGCCTTCCCCTTCCTTGCTCACCCTTATGCTTCCCAATTCAGTGGCATTATTGAGGTCAATATCCATCTCCTTTGTTGTGTCACTTCCCACAGGCTCCTTCCCCTTACGCCCACTCCTCTCACCATTTCTCGTCCCACCCCCTTCCTCCTGATTTGTTTCTGTCACTCTCACTCTCTCCCCCCAGTACTTCCTCCCCCTCACCCTACAGCCCCAAATCTTCAGTCCCCTGCCCTTCTTCTAAGATCCCATTTTGCCCGTCCTTCAACCCATCACCCTCGCCCCCACCTTGATCTGTTTGCACAACCTCCTCCTCTTTATTACCTTCCTTTTCATCTCCAACTCCATTCCCTTTTTTCCCCCCCAACTCAATTACCGCCCCTGGTCTTCTCCACACCGTGGCCCTAATCCATTCTCCATACGCATATTCCCCTTTGTTATTTGCTTCTATCACTGTTTTTTGACACTCTCTAAATGAATGTCCAATAATGCCACAATTGAAGCAGATATCTGGTAGCTTCTTGTACTGAAAGGGGCACCACACTTCCCTCCCTCTTATTCCAACTTTTGTTCCCCTTTGGAGGGGTTTAGTTATGTCCACTACAACCCTGATCCTCATTATCGGGCCTGACCAGTTGCTCACACCATCACAATCCACCTCTTCCAATATTCCAACTTCCTCCCCGATCAATTTTGCCATCTCAATAGTCATACAATTGACCAGAACATTATGTACTTGGATCCAGAAGGCCGTTGCAGAAAAGCATATTTCACTAATCTGATCATTCTCCTTCAGCGACATCAGTACTATAAGGGATCTATCAAACGTCCATGGACCGGATTTCATCACCCTCATTCTTTCTATGTCAGACCTAAATAGTATGAAAAAGAAATTATTCCCAGTCGGTTCAATCCTCGTGCCTGATGGATCCTCCATACACCTCTCATAACTGATTTGAACGCATCACAATTCACCTGTTTGCTCGAGATCACTTTAGCCACTAAGCAAAGTCCAATGTCCTCTGTCGAAAACAGCACTCTACTATCCACCGCCTCGATCACCTTCGCCTCTTTATCTGTCAGTTTCCATCTCTTCCAGCGCTCAACAAGATCCTCCATGATCACTATGCACCTCACTCTTCTCTCACTCTTCAGCCCTCTCACCTCCGTCACCGCCATCACCACTCTCAAGTAGAGAGAAAACCCTCACCTAGGAGGGAAAAAAAGTATAAAAGTATTATCATTTCTTTTATTAAATAATCTATTATTTAAATTATATATTTCAACAACGAAAATAAATATACTTAAAAATAATTTCTGGCAAATACCAATTGCCAGCCAAACCTTTTAGTCCGGTTTATGCCATTGCATTACAGTGAATATATATATATATATGAAATTGAATATAATTGAGAAATAATGTTTTTGAAAACGCCATCTTAACTACCGCTATTTCGTTTGCGTGTTCTTTGTAAAATAATTATGCGCCGAATTCATTTCGGGTATATATATATATATATATATATATATATATATATATATTTTGATAATAAGGAGTGAGAGGATTTGAACCACAAACCTCGTGTTATCCGTACAACTTTATATTAGTTGAGCTATCTTTTGTCGGCTATGTATATAATAAATATATGCACCGAATTGAAATTGTGGATGGATTATTAAATTTAAGGTTGAAAACCGCTATTATTCGTGAAAAAAAAAAAAAAAAAAAAAAAAAAACTATTATTGATGGCGACTTCTATGGATTTTGGATAAAAACTGGCTTTTCTGTTCTCCACAAAGGCAAGAGAAAGAAGTGCTGTATTATAAAAAATAAAAAAAATAAATAAATAAAAAAGTGCTCAATTAGTTAATTTCCATATGTTGTATCAATTTAATTCCTCAACTTTAAAAGTTTAAAATAGGTCCTCGAACTTTCAATTTTATTTTCAATAACCTCCTGAACTTTAAAACGTATCTAATAGGTTCTTAAGCTTTCAGTGTTGTGTACAATAGGTTTTGTGTTTAATAAGTTCTTGACATATTCGACATTTTTTAAAATTCACAAGCCTACTAGATACAAAATTAGAAGTCTTCAATTTTATATGTGGTAGGTTGGTTAATTTTTGAAAATTTTGAATATGTTAGAGACTTATTAAACACAAAATTGAAAGATTAGAGACATATTAGACATTTTTAAAGTTCAGGGACCAATTAGAAATAATAGGTGTCTTGAACTTTAATTTATGTTATTTGGTTCCTAAACTTTTAAGAATGTCATAAAACTTTCTAGGAGGTCACCCAACATAAAACTTCTCCAAGTTAAGCATGCTTAGTATAGGTAGTATCAACCAGACCAAATAATCACAAAACTAAAAGTTTAAAGACTAAACTTGTAATTTAACATTTAATTTAGTATTTGAACTTTTTATTATATTTTATTTTAATTTCCATTTTTTTTTTTACAACAACATGTGAGTGGTGGAGAATTCAAACCACATACCTCTTGATCATTATAACAAGGTTTATCCCAATTGAGCTATGCTCACGTTGGTTAATTCCCATATTTTTATATGCGCTTATTTTATGAATTTTGCTTGCAATTTTATTATAGCCACATTGTCATGAAATTTTAGGTTTAAATTCAAGTTTGTCCTTAATCTACTTTGGTACTAAACTTTGAAAACCTCATCCTAAATTAAAAAGTAATAATCATCATCATTTTAATATGTCTGGTTAATCCTTTAACTTTTAAAAGTAATTATTTTTGTCACATGGTATATGTTCACGTTCACATAATAGTTATCTTAGCCACTTTATGTGGCTCCATTAAATATCCGTGTTAACATATTAATACAATTTCTATATCACACATTTGTAAGCAATTAACAACCAAAAACTAGAAAGAAAAAAATGGCTATTTAAAAAGAACAAGAACAAAAACAAAATAAACATTTTCTAAATTCAATAACCAATTAACGTGGAATAAACTGAAAAATTAGAATTTACTATAAGGCATTTGGAAATTCTATGGATCCAAACGACTTTAATAAAACAATCTTTTACAGTTTAAAGACCAAAATGAAAATTAAAGCCAAATCTTTACTTAGGGAAACAATTCACAAAATATTTGATCGTATACTATATTAACTTTAATTTCTTTTAAAGTGGTTAAAAAAATTGTTTAAAGCTTTTTTTTAAGTTGATGATACAAAACAATGCCTTAACACGTTGAATTATACCTAGGTTGACAACTTTTGTTTAAAATTACATGACATATTTGTATGAATGATAAATTTATTCTAATAATATTGGAAATAGATATTTGCAAACAAATAAATAACAAAAAAAAAAATACACTAACCCACTAGCTAATATACCAATACTCTTTGAAATCTCTCACCAATGAATCTAAAAAAAGTGACACTCAATTTTGATCAATTTTCTTTCGACTAAGGGTCGGTTTGGAATACATTTTAATTTAAATGTTTTTCAAGAATGCATTTTTTAAAAAACATTTTGTATAAAAATTGTTTAGAATTTAAACACTCATATGTTTGGTTGCATTTCCTCACAAATGTTTTTCTACACAAGTTATTGTTTACTTAAGAAAGTCTTTTTTAAAAAGTTGGTTTCAAGTGTTTCCTTCAAAATGGTTTATTATCAATCTCATTTTCTAATAAGTCATTTTTAGGTGTTGCCAAACACTATAAATTTTATCAAAATGATTTATTTTCAAAATTAAACACTTGAAAAGTTAAACCAAATACACCCTAAATCATTACAAATTTTAAAGTATAGACACTAAATTGTTACATATTAAAGTTTAAAGACTAAATTGTTACAAAACTAAAAGTTTAGGGATTAAAATGTTCCTTTACAAGGTCCAAAAGTGCTTTTTAACGTTTTAAAAAAATCAAAATAGAGTTAAAAAAGAAATTGGTTTAAATCCTATTTTGGTCTCTAAACTTTTAAATTTATTCTATTTTTGTTCTTGAACTTTTAAATTGTCCATTTTAGTCCTAAACTTTCAAGTTTGTTCTATTTTGGTCCCTAAACTTTTAAAATGTCTATTTTAGCCCATGAACTTTCAAAAAATAACTATTTTGGTCCTTACTTTTATTTCAATTTTAACAAATTAAAGACGTGACTTTGAGTATGTGTATTAACATATTAATATGAACATGATTTCAAGCCAAATAAGTAAAAGATAAGCTCGGGCAATGTAGATTTAAGGTAGCAAAGTAACGTAGCAAGAACCAAAATGATTATTTTTAAAAAGTTTAGGGACTAAAGTAGACATTTTGAAAGTTCATGGACTAAAATATAACAAATTTAGAAACTTAACAACGACATTTTAAAAGTTTAGGGACCAAGATAAATCGAAGTTGAAAGTTGGGTGAATAAAATGAGATTTAAACCAAAAAAAAATTAAAAGAGAACTGTTAATGAAATAAAATGAAATCAAAATCCCTCTGTTATTGAGATCAAAGCTCTCATTCTAAAAGAAAGGGGAAGAAAAAAAATTGACCGTTAGAGATTTTCAGAGAGTTCGCCATTACAGAGAGCAAGAGCTTTCTCCAAATTCCCAACAATGGCGGCAATATTCGGCCTTTCTTCTCCCTCCAAATTCACACAGTGCATCGCCGTATACGCCACCATCTCCACCGCCTCCACTTCCTTCATCTCCGCCGCCCTAACCCTCTTATCCACCACATCCCACAGCTCCCCCTTCCCAATTCGCGCCACCGCAAATTCCGCCACCGTCACCGGACCTCCGCCCTCGCTATCTCTGAACACCGCCTTCTTCCCCGTCAACAGCTCCAGCAGCACAATCCCTAGCCCGTACACGTCGCTTTTCGCCGTCGAAATCTTCGACACGTAGTACTCCGGGTCGATGTACCCGATTGTGCCCCCGACGGCGGTCTCCGTTGAAGTCTCTGGCTGTCGTCGCATCAATGAGAATCCGAAATCGGAGACTCTGGCTGTGAGGGTTGCGTCCAGTAGTATGTTTGAGGACTTGATGTCTCGGTGGATTATCGGTGGGACTGCGTAATTGTGAAGGTACTCGATTCCTCTGGCTGCGTCTAATGCGATTTTGATCCTCATTTTCCATGTATTTAGTGATAATCCGTCGTCTTCTTCTTCTTCTTCTTCTTCTTCCTCGGTGTGATCTTTGTTGTGTAAATGGTCATGGAGGGAACCGTTTCGCATGTATTCGTAAACTAGAAGCCTCTCATCGTTTTCTTGGCAGTAACCCACCATGCCCACCAGGTGTTTGTGATTTAGCCGCAATAGTGTTGATAATTCTGAACCGAATGCGCTTTGTTTCTCTTGTGGGTCTTCTGTTTTCTCGTTGGTTTCTCCTCTTTTGATGGCTACCTCTGTTCCATTTGAGAGCTCGCCTTTGTAAACCACTCCGAAGCTCCCTGCTCCTATCTTGTTTTCGGATGAGAAGTTGTTTGTTGCAGCAGCTAGCTCCATTAGAGAGAATGACCGAGCGGAGGAACTTTCCATGAGTGCTAGTGGATTTGTGTTCAGCTCTAGATTAGCTGCTGTGTTGTTGTGAGAAGAACGAAGAGCTGAGCAATTTGATATGCAGAACAAAATGGTGCAAATTCCTGCTAAAGCCCCAATTGCTCCAACTATGAGAAATGTCATGGTGAGCCTGTTTCTGGCTTTTGAAGGTGAAGAAGAAGCTGCGTTTGATGGATATTCCGGATTCTTTGGCAATGGCACTGCAACTGGGAGCTCTCTCTGGCAAGATTTGCAAATGTTTCCAGACCCATCACAGAGAAATGCTGAATTTGGATAGATGCCGCAGAGGCTGCAAGGATCTTGAACACAAGGGCCAGGGATTATCATCCCCAATGGAAGAACAACTGGTGAGTTGTTGTTGGCCTTGAACCAGCACATTATTGTTAAATTGCTTGTCTTCAACCCGCATAACATGTCTGATCCTGCTGTGATTAGCTCGAACGAAACGCTGACATTGATCTTGTTTTCAATGTTTAGTTGCTTTGCTCCTTCACCCCAACATGAAACCACCCCATTCTTTTGCCTTATTGCACAAGTGAAGCTCGCCCCCAATGCAAGGTCTGAATATTCATGAGCTGAATTGGAAGGAACCTTCAACTGGCCGGCGTCGTTGTTTCCCTTGCAAACTAGAACTCCGCCCGACGCAGTCAACCCGCAGACATGAGACTCTCCGGCGACTAAGCTCGCCATTGACAGATTGCCAAACTGAGATTGAATCTTCGATCCGATACTAACGCTCCCCCAACACCGAACAGTTCTGTTGTTCTTCAGAATCCCACATGAAAAGCCTCTTCCAGATGTGATTGTCTGAAAGTCCAATGCTGCATCAGGCGAAGGAAATAAAGACCCAACTCTATCTGTTCCTCTCCAGCATCTAGCTCGGCCAGAGCTGACCTCTCTTGCACAAACTTGAGCATCACCAACGGCCAGATCAGTCAATGGAAAGGTGGTGCTGTAGTAAATACGTTTAGGTTGGAAGCTAGAATTCGAGAATCCGGCATCGGTCTCCCAGCAATGGAGGCTGAGCCCGCCGGTCCGAAGACCACAGAAGAAGCTCTGCCCGCCAGAGATGGCTTCAAAGGAGACCTGGGGTAGAATGGAGATCACTTGATCTCCTCTGTGACATTGAATTCTCTGGCTTTGCTTACCTGCAGCAATGCCACAGACGGTGGAGGTGCCATATGCCACGGCGACCGTGGAGGCGGAGCCGAGGGCATCGACAGCCAAATGCAGCTGCAGAGATATCAGCACGACGGCGAGAAAAGCGAGTTCCGGTGTCATTTGGGAGGCTGCCTCTGCAGATTGATGGAGTTACCATGCTCCTCCTTCCACTTCATTGAGAAGAATGGAAGAAATGAAAGGAATGAAATTTATGAAGATTTCAGAAATCTGAATGAAGAATTCAACTAACAGGAAAATAATTTGAACCAGGAAGAAGAAGAAGAGCACAAAACCAAGATTCTTCAGAAATCACGGGCAGTTCTGTTTCAAGAACAGAGAGCAAATGTTTCACAGCTTCAGAGTTGAATTTTTATTAGTTTTTTATTTCCCATTTTGTTAATAATAATTAATATAAAATATCCAAATTGAAAAAAAGGGCAGAGATACACTGGAATTTCAGGTTTTTTTTATATGTTAGTGGTGTAAATCATTTTTTTTTTCCATCATTGTATTTTTTTTAAAAACTTTGATATGATCTTTAAATGTCATATAAAATAACTATTTTACATTTATTAATGTTTTTTTTTATGAGAATTAAAATTTTCATATTTCATTTGACATAAATAGTATAATTAATATATATTTTTAAATATAATTAAAAAAATTTTAATTTTGTAAAATAGCATAATCAAAACCCTATTGTGCTATATTTATATTAAAAAGAACTGGAAGTTATTGAATTTCTTATAATACATACTGAATTTATGCCATACAATTATATTTTTTAAATTTTATATGACATCACATTTATTTTAAATTTTAAATTGTCATGTAATAATTGGTCAAATAAGTTAAAGTGCCATGAATGAAAAATAAATGTATGTAAACTTTGGGGAAAAGTTTAATTTTTATCATGTATTTAGTGAGTGGGCCAATTTTAGATTTAAAATTTCAATTTCAATTTCATCAATTGTAACCTTAAACTTGGAGAAACAGTGTAAATTAAATTACACTTAAATTAGTGTTGCAATTAACTAAAAAATATATATTTTTATGAAATAATAGAAATCAAAATTTGATTTTCATTTTAATCTTGGATGTTTTTTTTTTTTTTTTTTTTTTTGAATGAGTTAATCTTGGATGTTTTTAAAGTTATATTTTGACATATATATGGAATTATAAACCACAATTATATGGATCATTTTACCAAACACCATTAATTTTTATGGATTATTTATTTTATCAATTTCTTTTTTTTTTTTTGAAAATTTTTATTTTATCAATTTCACTAGATAACCTCTCTCATTAAATATTTACAAATATGTAAACTTTAAGAAGTAAAACATTTCTTTGAAGAAAATAATTAATATTTATAATAATAATTGGTTTTTTTTTTTTTTTTGGCAATTCTTTAGCTACATAATCAAGGATTAATTTAGGTACATGTCAATTGAGATAATCATAATAATCATTGGTTAAGATGCATTCTATTCTAATTATATTTACAATTATTTTTTTTTAGAAAATATTTACAATTACTTTTTAAAGTTAATATTTTAATTAATGGAGTTCATCATATCATATTTAAGGTCAACTCTAAAAGATTTTCATTCATGGTTTAAATCTCACCAAATTGCTTGTACAAACTGATTTTCAATCATTTAAGAAGATTTTCATGGATAAGGCATATTATTAGAAAAAACAAATAAATAACAAAAAGTGTAGAAAAGAATAAATAGCAAAAATTGCTAAAAGTTGGTGAAAATTTTATAATAATATCATGAAAAATTATAGTATATGGATCTAAAAGGAGATTAAAGAAGGTGGGGTTATGAATTTTTAAATATTAGTGGTTGTAATGAAAGTAGAAAAAGAGATTATGGCACATTAAATCCAGCTAAGCTTGGGTTGGTTTTTTTTGGCTTTAATATTACTCCTAGGCTTACTTCTCTAATAAGCCATTTTCATTGGGATTATTGCAAGGAAATATTAAATATTATTTCTTATAACTTAGGTCTATTAATATTTATGTGTCATAAGTGAATTATTGGTGTAATAGCGATGATGGCGTCCTCTTCGCTATGTCCTTTGACAGCTGAGGTTCTGGCAATATTACAGGGTCTTAGAATCCTGATCAAAATGGATATTACAATCACTACTGTAGTTTCTGGATTCCTTAAATGATGTGATGATGATCAATGGAGATGAAGAACCAACAACTGTATTACGTCATTAGATAATCCAAATTCAAGACGTGTAAGAGCTTTTCAAATATCAGGTTCATATACATTTCTAGAAATAGAAATAGAAATAGAAAGGTTTGATAGATTGGCTGAAGAGGCATTATCCCAAAGAACGTTAACTCTGTGGTTGTCGAATTTTCCTATATGGTTAGTATTAATGGGAAACAATACCCATTGCAAATTTGTTTTTAGGTTTTTGTTATTAAATATTAAATTTGTTTACAAATGATTTTTTGTTTCCAATATATTTTCCAATATTTGATAAATCATAATTATGCGTTTTGATATGATACTTCATCTTTTATGAAGGATTAAAATCAATATTTGATGTTAAATTTAATTTGTTGTTCAACTAGATGAACTTCTAAATGGTGATTAAAAATCTAGATAAATTTCTTTTTCATCTTGACTAAGAGTATTACATTCAATTTTGTTTTATGTTGTCGAATTCACTCAATTTAATGAATATGCGTTTGACAAATGTGTTTTTGAAAAATGTTTTCGGATTTTGTGATCTAAATAGTAGAAATTTTAAAAACAACTCTTTTATGTTTCAATGTATCTAGATTTGGAATTTGAAAATTTTAAATGCAGAATTAAATTAAAAAAAATAAAGACTTTAATAAATATAGTATTTCATGTGATTTTCAAAATATATATATATATAGTATTTCTTGTAATAAATTCAATTTTTTTTAGCTTAACAACATTTGGGGGTGGGAGATTCGAACTTCTGACCTCTCGGTCGAAGGTATATGTCAATTACCGTTTTTTTTTTTTGAGGAAGTATATGTCAATTACCGTTGAGCTATGCTCACTTTGACATGTAATAAATTCAATTAATTTTTGTGAAATTAAAATTGTTATAATATAATGTATTATAAATTATATGATATTGTAAAATAATAATTACACAAAATTATAACCTATAACATGTTTCTAAATTAATTAATAATAATTTATATTCAATTTAGTATTTAGTTGATAACTACAAATAGTTTATGCTTTATAAGTATATTATAAAACACATTTTGAAGATTTGTTTAAATTGGGATCCAATTTTTGAATTTGCTACCAAACACACGAGAGAGATGAAGTATGGAACGAAAAGAGAGAGAAAGAGAGGTCTGAGATGGTTCAGGGTTAAGTTAGAAACAAAAAAAAAAAAGGAAAAAGATGAGATCGAAGAACAAACCTTTAGATTCGTGAAGTTGGAGAGATGAGAAGAGAGGAGAAAGATTTGAGAACAAGCCTCCATATCTGAAAATACACATGCGGAAAGAGATGGAGAACAATGAGAAGAGGGAGAGAGGACACGAGATGTTTGAAGAACGCATGAGATCCAAGTGGCGAAGATAACAGAGAATGACAAAAACAAGGAGGGAGAGAGAAGGGTGAAACCAGATAAGAGAGAAATGAAGTGGGAGAGAGGCGAATGAGGTTTACAATGCAGTCATGACTTCAACAATAAACACTGTTAAAGTCGGGTCTTTTGGACTTCATAAGTTCGGACTTCGCAAGTTTGAGGCCCGAACAAGAAGTTAAGGGGATAAAGGAACTTTGGGCTTTGCAAGTCTGAGACCCAAACAGCCCCTAAATTATTTGAGGGTCACTCTACCTTATCTACTTAACTATCATTAGAATGACATTAGTCATTATTTAATATTAGTCATTTTACAATATGTCACAGCATATTAAAATTTTCGAGTGCCTTTACTTTAAGGCAAAGAAAACTGACCGAAATTGGAAAATAAATTGGCTAGAGGTGTGGGCAGGGTGTGAAGGGTTGAAATCCATCCCTTCTTAGTCTCCTCAAGTGCGAGTCGAGCTTGATGCACTCCAAATCGTGAAGCTTCTGTCTAACGAAGAGGAAGATGCCACTGAGCTGTCTACTTTCGTCAAGGAAGCTAAAGCCCTAATCTCTTCAAGGAATATAGAGAAGCTTGTTCACATTTCCAGAAGACACCATGGAATGACCCATCACTTGGCCTGAAGAGCTTGTGCTTTAAATTTATCTAAGTTATGGATTACTTCCTTTCAGGCTGTTGGCTTTAAATGCTGTTGATGGTCGATTTTGGTCAGAGGAAACTCACCTGACCTTCACGTGCCACCAATGGTAAATTTGTAGATGAGGGGGAAGACGTGGCCTGCAAGACAGTAAACCTGCACACTGATGTGGTGCTAGCCACACCGCCTCCGATGCTTAAGTCAGAAAACGGAAGAGGAGAGCAAGAGAGTAAGAGAGTAAGAGTAGAGAGTTCGGGTCCCCTTCTTCAGCGGCGAAGAGGGGTATAAATACCTACTCATCCTAGGGTTTTCAGGAATTCGAAGGTGTTTCAGGACGAACCAGGCAGAACCGGGGCGGCTGGAGGCTGCAGGGACCGAGTGGAGTCGGTGGGACTCTGCCCGCGCAAGCGGGCCGAGGGTCGACCTCTGCCCATGGCCGAGGCCGACAATGGGCCGAGGCCGAGCAGGGGGTCGACCCATTCGATCTTGACCCGTCCCATTTGTCGGTTTCGCCTCTGGGGTCCATCTCTCAGCCCTATTTCTTCCCGGTTGTCCTCGTCAGCTCCTTGTACCCGGAGTGGTCCGAAATTACCTATAACAAATGCTACAGACACTTGTATTGGTTTCTATACTGATGGGGGTTCCTATTCCATTAGAATTTGTCCTTTTTTTTTATAAATAAAATAATGCTTTCATTAATTAATTGTCGATCCCTCAAGGAGTACAAACAATGACTTTTCACTGTGAGCCATATTTAGAATCCAAAATGGAAATTCACCCAACCAAAGTTTCGAATGTGATTTTAGTCCCTCTCGTGCCAGATTGTGAGCAATCTGGTTATGATCCCGAGGAGTATGAAAAAATTGCACAACTCGAAGCCTCCTACTAACTTCAATGATATCCTTCAAATTTACCTTCGCAATTCAATCCCCTTTCTCCAAACCCATCTCATGTTCCAAATCGATCTCACCCACAAGAAATTGAAACCCCATTTCGCCCATTTCACAATTCCTTTCCAGTTGAATGATGTCTAGAAATGGCGACCGGCAACGAAGCAAGTTTTGTACAAGTGAGTTACCATTTCCTTCAATTCAATCGATCTTAATTTCTCGTCGAAATTGTTTGAGTTTCTTTTGTGGGTAATTTGATGGGTGTCGATTTTTCAGCTAAATGGGAGTTTAGCAGAAATGTTGCCCATTGATCGAGGTGGGGAAGATGAAGATGATGGAGATATCTCCAATAGGCCATTTGGTTTCTGTTCATTCACTTCCAAATCCTGTAATTCCTTTGCTTACAATCTCTAGCCCATACATACATACATACATAACTCTGAAATTGCTTTGGATTTATAGCATTACTGGTTGGATTAAGTTAGGGATCTCTGTTGCTCTGTTCTAGAAACTGGGAAGGATTGATTTGAAGAAATCTCTCCTGAAAATTTTGGTTGATAGTTAATGGGAATTAGTTCTTTTTGTCAAATCCAAGCTGAGTTTAGCTGAGAATTGTGAATGTAGCCATTCCTGAAGATAGGATTGTTGTTTGTGAGGCTGGTTGGTGACCCTTTTTTTTTTGTTGTATATTAGGAGACAGATATGATTTCCTTTGTTAATGGACCTGCTGCTGCTTTTGTTTGAGTAACCGAGCGAATTACGATATGCGTTTGGATGATATAGTAGAACATATTTAGATGATAAAGCAGATGGGAAACTTGATATATTGTAGGTTCTATGAAGTTCATTCTTCTATTTGTTCTTGCTATGATATTGTTGGCTTATTTAGGTATCCATGATACCGTTACGATTGATTCGTTGCGCTTCTTGAGTTGTTTACTTGATGAATTTAGGGTGTCTCATTTACGAACACTTGGTTGATAGATACCTCTTCTTTGTTTCACATAAAAAAAGATTGTTCACACATTGCCAAAGAGTAGTTATGGCTAATGATCTAACTGAACTCAATGTTTGAAATCCCTTATTTATCTTTTAATGGGGGATGAACTTTGTTTATAGCTCATGTAGTAGAGTGTAACTTTGTTAAGATGTTTGAAATTGATCTTTAGCTGGGCAGTAATTTGGAGATGACTGAAGCTATTGTGTTCCTCTTCTATTTTATATTCAGTTGGTGTCTTATTTGAGACATGGAGGGTGAAAAATGATCGAAATGTGACGGTTTTCGGTTTCGGTTTCGGTTTCGTTTTCGGGTAGGCAAAAGAATAGCAAATGTTCTGTTGTGTTTTTCTTTTTCATTCACATTTTGTAGGGCTGGTGGGGGAAAGAGACAAGAGTGTACAGCTTAGAAGTTATATCAAAATTAAGTGCTTTGAGAAGAGTGTTTTGAAGAATCTAAATTACCTCTTTCTTTGAAGCAACACCCCCATGTGAATGTGATTGCCTTGAGGACAAATGAACTGTCATCTTTTGTTGCTCTTCTCATTTCTTGTCATACATACATAACATACACACAAATTCTATTCACAAATCTTGCAACTACTTGATCACATGACTTTCCAAATCCTCTGTTTTGCCTTTTCTGGTCCTCGAGCTAGATCGACCCGACTCTTTTGAGCTAATTTTTTATTAATTGGGTTGTTCTCTCCATGTGCAAAACCTGGTAAGTGAGTCCGTGACTCTGTTTGTCCTGTAGACATGTGAATGAAAATGATATTACGTAGAAAAGAAATTAAATATATGGAATGTTCAGGTATAAAAGAAATGTGATGTGGTAAACACAGGAGACCTACACGCCAACCTCTCGTGCTCGAGTACTCGAGCGAGTGAGAAGAAAAATGATAAAGAGGATGTAATGAGAGGTTTTACTAATATGAGTTTTTTAATACATTAGACCACCTTTTTCCATTTTTATTAAATTGTTACAAATTTGAAAGTATAGAGACTAAATCTTTACAAAATAAAATTCATGGACTAAATTGTTGCTTTTATGAAAGTTCGGGACCAAAAGTGATTTTTAATTTTATTAATTTTTAGTTCAAATTTAGTTAATTATTGCATGGAAATGAGTAAATAGACCCTTAAAATATTCTCATTTTTATTAATTTTAAAATTAATAACATAAAAGACTTAAAGTGATTCAGAATTAATTAAACAGAAACTTTCATGCTTAAGCATGACCTTTGTATTGTAAATATTCATATAGATATACTTAGAAAAACAATCATAGTGAATTTCAATTAGGGACAGTTTGATTGAAATTGGGCTTTTGAATCTGGGTATAGCCCAATATTGTTGCTTTATATATATAAGGCCAATTTAGGGAAAAAAAAAAGAATGGAAAAAGAAAAGAAAAGAGAAGGCACAATAAAGGTTAAAATAAAAAATACCCTGAACTATGAAATTGATTTCAATTATATCTCTGAACCTTCAAAAGTTTCATTATTTTAGCCCGTGAAGTTTGAAGTATGTTTCAAAACGACCATTAAAGCCTTTTTTTTTCATTAAATTCATGAACGGAAAATGACGTGTTTGCATATGTACGTATTGTTGCTTATGTGAACAGATTTGAACACATTTGTGGAAAAAAAATAATAAAATCACATGCAAACACATCAGTCTTTTGTCAACAAATTTAATGAAAAATGTCTCCAAGGGTCGTTTTGAACCAAACTTTAAACTTCAAGGCTAAAATTAAACTTTTGAAAGTTCAGTGATATAATTAAAACCAATCTCATAGTTGAGAGGTATTTTTGTTAATTTAACCCACAATAAACCAAGTCAAATCCAATAAATACATAAAATATAGGGAAATCAACCTAATAAATATGTTTACTTTACCATAGAAAAAATATTGCATGACTTTATTGAACTCAATTGAAGATGGACAATTCAATCTCATATAAGTCTTCATATTTGCTTTGACTAATATTTAAAATATGAAGTCCACCTAAATACAACTTAATAGATCAAAATATTAGTTAGTAATCTCCCCTAAATGTTATGGCCCGTTCGATAGTCATTTAGCTTTTGAAAATTAAACTTGTTTTCTCCCAATTCTCTTAGGATGGTTTTCCTCTTTTTTAAGGGCATATTTGAATTCTTAGTCAAATTCCAAAAACAAAAACAAATTTCTGAAAACTTTTTTTTTTTTTAAACTTCACTTGATTTTTGAAACACGTGGAAAGAAAGGAGATAACAAAATCAAGAAACTTATAGGTGGGAGGAGGGTTTTCAATCTTAATTACAAAAACCCAAAAATTAAAAAATCAAATGATTATCAAACGGGACCTACATGTTCCCGTTTCTATCCATGTTTGAACTATAGTAAACAAAATATTAAATAAAAAAATTTGTATAATTATCTTGATGGTTTTTTTTTTTTTTTTTTTTTTTTTTTGAAAAGAGAGCATATAAATAGTTTTGTCGTTTTGCATGATAGTGAAATCATATATGCATTGTTTATTCCATGAGGGATTCATTGACATGTGGAAAGCTAAGCTAAAACACCATTCTTCAAACACACAAATTATCCAACTACATGCCAAATTAATTTGATGTAGACTAAATTTCAATTTATTAACTAAATAATTATTTCTTCTTTTTTTTTTTCATTTTTAAAGTTTAAAAAGGGAAAAAAATAATAATAATTTTTTTCTATCTCATTTCTCTCTAAGGGAGGGTTGCCTTTACTTGTGTATAACATGTGAAGAGTGATTTTTTTTTCAAATTTTTTTTCTAAAAGAAATTATCAAACCTTTTGAATGTCTAGGTTATGTTTTTTGTTTTTTTTTTTAAGTCTTTGATGTAGGAAAAAAATAAGAATTTCAATAGTTCCAAAAGTTCATAAAGCTCTCTCTTTTTTTTTTTAATACATCAACATTTGGGGTGGGGGGATTCGAACCTCTGACCTCTTGGAGTATATGCCAATTACCGATGAGTTAAGCTCGCTTTGGTCA
Organism: Luffa aegyptiaca; assembly: GCA_017139565.1. Lineage (NCBI taxonomy): Eukaryota > Viridiplantae > Streptophyta > Magnoliopsida > Cucurbitales > Cucurbitaceae > Luffa > Luffa aegyptiaca. Next base: position 937,055 of record CM029404.1, on the reverse strand, counting down.
TAAAGCTCTCTCTTGAAAAGGGAAAAAAATGTCTTACCGTCTTCTTTAAACCTTTTTTTTTTAAAAAAAAAAAAATCTTGATTAAATTTCGAAAATTTCTAAATGAATTTGAATTTATTATACGTATATCAAAATATATATATATTTTTAAAGAAAATGGAAATATTTGTTCGAAAAAATTTTGAAAGCTCAACAATTGTTTGGTTCACACCATGTTTCAACAAAAAAAAAAAAAAAAAAAAGAAATGAACACAAATTTAGTAATACGTAAATTTTTCGTTAATTTATAAACAATTATGTAAAAATTTGAGATTGACCAAAATTATTCTTATTTATTAGGAGAATCAGGTCATCGACCTTTAAGAAGATAATCAGTGTCTTATCCACTAAGTTGTGTTCAGATTAATAAATGAATTTGAAATCACTGATCTGGCAAAAATTCATGGATGTTGACAAAAAACGTAGAATTTGAAATCACCATAAATACAAATACTTAAAAAAAAAAAAAATCAAAGATATTTTTAGTTAAAAGGTGAAAAGAAAATTCTATAGTGTAGAAGAAAAAAGAAGGAAGTTAGTAAAAATGGTTTTGAGCCACACACTCAAGTGGAGAGTTGAATATGTTCATTAAGCATCTTTCAAAGCTTTTTTCTTTGGTAATGTATTTCTATTGTATTCTCTATCAAACTCTCTCTTTCTAAATAAGTGTGATTGGTCCCCCCACAAACAAAACCCATTTTGTTTTTTCATTTCATTTCTTTTGATTTTTTTTTTTTAAATATCAAACCCAATCATGTCCTTTTTTAGCTCACATTGAAAATGGTGTCACATCAACTCAAAAGCCCTAATCTTATCTCCATAAAGTCCTAAGCTTTTCAAATAAAAAGTGGGATTTTTTTTTTTTTTTGGAGGAGGGGGTAGACTTCTTACTATTTGCTCCTACTTTATTAGATGTTAAAAGAATTTCAAAAAAAAAAAAAAAAAACTTGATTTATAATTTTCTATCTTTTTTGCTTCCCCACCCTTGGCACCCACTAGTTTTCTCCCTTTTATGTTCTTTCTTTACTTGACACACATCAAGTTTAGTCATGGCTTTTTCCATTTTACAACATTTTTTTCTTGTTTGTTTGGTATTCATGATGTTGGTTTTTTTTAGAAGTTGAATCACAAGTTTAGTCTATGATTTTTTATGTTTGTGTTTAAAAGGTCTATGAATTTTCATTTTAAGGACATATTTGACTATTTTAAAGTTCGAAGACCAATTTTATGTCTAAATGATCCTTGAACTTTAAAAATGTCAAATAGGTTCCTAAGCTTCCAATTTCGTGTTAGTAGGTCCATGACATGTTCAACATTTTTTAAAGTTAATGATTAGGACATTAAATTTTTAATTTTGCATCCAGTAGGTTTGAGAATTTTAAAAAAATGTTGAATAAGTTAGGCCCCGTTTGATAACTATTTGGTTTTTGGTTTTTGGTTTTTGAAAATTTGGCTTGTTTTCTTCCAATTTTCCTACCATGGTTTTCATATTTGCCAATGACACATTTGAGTTCCTAGCAAAATTCTAAAAACAAAAACAAGTTTTTGAAAACTACTTTTTTTAGTTTTCAAAATTTGCTTGGTTTTTAAAAACAAGGAAAGAAAAGTATTAGCAAAACATAGAAACTTGTAGGGGGAAGTATGATTTCTAAGCTTAATTTTCAAAAACCAAAAACCAAAAACCAAATGGTTATCAAACGGGGCCTTAATGATCTATTAAACACAAAATTGAAAATTCAAGAACTTATTAGATACAAATTGAAAGGATGTTTTTTAAAGTTCAATGACCTATTTGACATAAAGTTGAAAGTTCACAGACCCATTTAAAACTTTTTAAAGTCTAAGAACCTATTTGACACAAACTTAAAAGTTTTTTTTTTTGAAAAAAAAATACTTGCATTAACTAAGAAGAAGCAGGTACAACCAACTCTTCCTCATTAAAGGAGGATAGCATCGGTGGGAAACAACCTTCCCTCGAAAAGAATTCCCCTTCCAACATCGAAGGGCTACAAAAGTTAACGAAATCATCAACAACCTTGACGTACGGCCACTCCGGACGACTTAGAAGGTGTCGTCAGTACAAAGCCTGCCGCCGCACGTGCGAGGATGTGCACAAATTTGTTCCGGCACCTAGGGCATTTGGAGAACGCGATTACACCAGCCGACGCCGCTAGGGATTCGACCTCATTCCTCACGATTTTGGAATCAAAAAGCTCTTCACTTTCGTAGTTCATGGCTTTTATCACTTCTGATGCATCTACTTCTACGACAAACTTAAAAGTTCGAGTACTAAAGTTGTAATTTAGCTTTCTTGAAATTACTTAACCTGTTTATGAGATTGTTCTTAAAATAGTTTTTTGTATAATTTAATGACTTATAATAATTAAAAAATTGTTACCCATTTAAAAGGTATTTGTTTCTTGTTTGTTGTTTCTTGAAATAGGTTTTGCTATTTTTTAAACTATTTTTAAGAACTATAAGTAAGTGACTTGTAAAGGTTAAGTTTATTGTTTGAAAGTATTTTTTTTTAATACTTTAATTGTTCTAAATCAATAGTGTCTATAAAATATGAGTGAAGAAAAATTACTCGAGTATATTTGTATCAAGTTTTTATTCTTAAAAATAAGAATAATCTTTCATAACCGTTCTAAAAAAGACATTTTAGGATTAGTGGTTGTTACCATTGCGCCGAAATTATTTTGTACTAAAATCTTTATGAATAAAGATACATAAATAAACTTAAAAGAGAATAAAATGGTTAGCCATTGAAGGAAGTTTGTGTAGGTGTGAAGGGATTCTTTTTTAAAAAAGAAATATATTCTTTCATGTATATACAAAAGAAGGTAAATCTTTTGAAAATCTCAAAAGATTCTCTTTTGAGGAAAAGAATAGAATATCTTTTCACATAAGAATTGGTCTAGTTGAACTCAAAAAATAGAGGAAAAAAAAAAAATAAAAAATCTAGTTGTTTAGAAGTTGAGCAAACCATACATATAATCTTTGGAATAGAAATTGATATGACATGCCACATCAGCTTTCAATCTTCTATTCTATTAGTTATCAAAATTTTAGAGGTAACATTTATCTATTACTACTAAACAACAAGAAGTGACATTTTACTATTGGATAGCTAATCAATGGAGTTGTTTGTCTTTTATTTTCTTTTTTCTACAAAAGCATTGGAATAAAATCTTTTCTATGTAAGTCTCATTTCCATTATCTAAAATTTCATATTTATTTTATTTTAACCTCTCAAGTTTTAAGAAATTTATCTTAATCTCTTGGCTAAAATTATCACTATTTTATCAAGTTTAGGAACTCGAATTAGTCCAAAATGAGACTTAAATGAAAGGTTTTTTTTTTCCCTACGCTTGTGTAGGAAAAAGAAAAAGATTAATAGTTTGTCGATTAGTTGTGGATGAACTAATTAAAATGACACTTCATGTTGTTTTTAATAGTAAAAGAGAAGTGATAGGTTCTAAGAGAACGAAAGATTGAGAGACTTCTCCATCTCCATCTTCGCCTCTGCCTCCTTCCCATCCTGATCAAAATGGGAAACAAGAAATTGAGCACGTCTCCAAAAGTGTAATGGGGAAAAATCTTTCACCCTCCTCCCGTCTTAAATACAAAAATTTGCACATCTAATTGAAATCTAACATGTTTAAATGTCGCAAGTTTTAGGTTGATTTCATTTTTGTCCCTAAAATATCAATCTTTATTATTTTCGTTATTTTGTAACTTAATAGTTGTCATTGTCAACACATTAAAGCACATGCTCAAAGTCACATTACCCAAAGATTAACAGTAAATATGAGCATATCTTAGTGGATAAAACACTTATTACTTTATTTAAACGTGAAGATCATATGTATTACCCACCCTTGTATTTGTTGAAGTTAAAAATATCAAAAATAGCAAACAAAAACCAAAATGGTTAACTTTATTTTTTTAATTTCACATTCTAAAATAAGACGTTTGGTTAAATTACAAGTTTGGTCTCAAAACTTTCAAATTTGTATCTATTTAATCCCCAAACTCTAATAAATCTTGAAACTTTCAATTTTGTGTCTAGTAGGTCGTCCTAAATTAGCCCTTATACTTTCAGTTTTGTGTCAATAGGACCCTGAATTTTCAATTTATTGTCTCAAAGCCTTTTCGAATCGGCTTGGTGCACTCACCCTACATAATTGGCACGACTAAAAGGCAAAGCTCTCATCATAGTTTGGCAACCTAAGGGGTGGACACCTTTCTTTTGTTATCTAAAGGTGAAGACTCTAAAGTGGGCAAACATGGTGGGCTAGCTCTAGCTCCACGCACCTGTTGATGCCTTTCGAAGCACTTTGAGTGTGCGCTTTAATTTTTTAATGTGTTGTTCAACCTTACGAGTCTACAAGTCTTTCTCACTATAGTGCTCAGCTTTTTGTAGAGCCCATTAATTTTTTGATTAGTGTAGAGGAGTCTCGAGAGAGTAGAGTGTGCTGCTCAGCCAGAATCGCAAGTCTGCTTATAGTTGTGATTGTTGTTATAGTTAAAAGACCAAAACTTCTAAGAAAAAACTTCAAATTGGGAGGGTGATCCTCCTGATGAATTGACTGTACCCCAAACCGACACAAGTGAGCAAGTAAAGTATATCGAGCGCTTGAGAGAACCATGTCAAAGGAACTCAACAAAAGGACCTCTCATAAATTCAAGAGAAGGGTGTAGTCCTTGACCTATTCAACATTTTTTTAATGTATAATCTATACACTTGTTAGACACAAATTCAATTTTATGTCTAATAGATCAAAATCGGTTGGTATTTCATAGACCTATTAAACACAAATTTTTAAAGTTTGGAGTCCTGTTAAACACTTTTAGAGTTCAATGACTTAATACAAACAAATTTGAAAGTTAATTGACAAAAATTTTAATTTAACCTAAATATTTTTAAAGTACAATCACTTCAAGAAATCTCACCTTTAGCGTCGAAAAAATTTTGTCGCTAAAAGTCCAAATTCGACGCAAAGCGTCTTCAGCATCGAAAAAAAATTGGTCGCAAAAAACGTCGTTAAAGCACCGTCGCAAGCTGGATTTTGAGTCAAATTTTTAAAATGCAGATTTAAATTCGTCGCAAGTTGCGATGAAACGAGAAAAAACGTCACATAGTTAGAAAATTTATGTCTAATAGATCAAAATCAGTTGGTTTGTAAAACTTTTTAATATTTCATAGACCTATTAAACACAAATTTAAAGTTTGGAGTCCTCTTAAACATTTTTAGAATTCAATGACTTAATACAAACAAATTTGAAAGTTCATTGAAATTTTTTTAATTTAACCTAAATATTTTTAAAGTACAATAAGTAAGAATAGATTAAAATTCTAAAAAAATTAAAATAAACATTTAGAAATTCAGGGCTAGTTTGATAACGTTTTCGTTTTCTGTTTATTGTTCCCGTTTCTCATTTTTTAAGAAACACACATGTTTGGTAACTCATCTTATTTCTTGTTTCTAAACTTCTAGAAACATTTCCAAAAAAGAGGCAAAATTAATTTTGTTTCTATTTTTCTTTTTTCCATTGCATGTATCTATCTCTCTCTCCATCCACACGCATCTCTTCTCTTCCTCTCCTTGTTTTTCTCTCTATTTTTTTTACCACTTCCTTATCTTTCTTTTCTTTCTTTTCTCTTTTTCGTTATTTCTTTATCTTTATTTTTTTTAATCTTTTTTTCTATGTAGGGGTGGGAGATTGAATCTCTGACTTCTTGGTCATGATACAAGTTTTATGCTAGTTGAGTCATGCTCTTGTTGGCATATAAGTTCGAATGCCTAATCTTACTTAAATGACTCACTACCACAAACATACAAAAAATATATATCGATAGCATGTTGTGCAATAAATTAATGACCGTTGAAAATTTACAAAGTTTGTAAATATAACAAATTAATCTAATTGAACTAACTCATGTAAGCAAACATCGTTAAATATAAATTGGTTGGAGTGATAGATGATATTGCAAATCAAATTTGAACGTTTGAAGGATAAAATTTATTATTATTATTTTTTATTTTGTGTTTGGGTTGAACAAACACTATAAACTCTACATAAAAGTTTTATATTTATTTTAATGTATGTTGTATATTTTTTTATATTATATGTATTAAATTTTGTTTTAACTAAAAAATAAGAAACAATAAACAAAAACCAATTATCAAACAAATTTTTGTTTGTTTTTTTCTTTTTTTAGAGAAACAAAAAACAGAAATAATTATCAAACAAATTATTTCTGTTTTTAGTTCTTAGAAAACAATGAACAAGAAATAGAAACAAAAAACGAAAACAGAAAATGAGAATGTTAGGGCCCGTTTGGTAACGTTCTCGTTTCTTGTTTCCATTTCTTCATTTTTAATAAAGAAAAATAGAATTTCATGACCCTAACACCTATACATTCAATAATAATAAACCTATATTCTTATTTATGTTTGGAAAAAATTGGAAACAAGAACAAAAAAGGAGAAACTAGTTTTAGTTGTTCCCAAAAGTTCTATACAAATTTTGGGAGTGTTTCTAAAAAATGAGAAACAAGAAACATACATAGTTATTAAATGCTTAGATTTTTTTAATAAAATTGGAAACAAGAAACAAGAAACGAGAACGTTACCAAACGGGCCTTTAACAACCCCTCAAGAATCCAAATAAGATTTAACTAGACAATCTTTTTACTAAAAAGGACAATAGTCAAATAATTGAGTGAACCAAAAAGTAATATGCCATAATGGATGTACCAAACTATAAGACAAGTAGGAAATGACATAAATTTACCAACAAAGGTAAAATTGAGGTAGTATTTAATATTTATCCAATTTTTGAAAATTTGAGATGGGTTTGAAAAATGGAAGGTGGGCATTTTTTTTTCTTGGGAATTTTGGAAAGAAAAAAATAAATATATTTATTAATTTTTTTTTTAAAAAAAGTTGAGAGTTAATAGGAAGTACACCTATACATAACAATTATTTATTATTTATTTGTTTTTTCTAGAGTAAACAAACAATTCCTAACTTTTCCTATTTAAGAAATAAAAAAGCTTTTGGGGTTTGCCTTTTTCTAGAAAGTGAAGTTTTATGGGTCTTTCCTTTTCTTGCCCTTTCTCTCTCTTCCCCACTCTCTCTCTCTCTCTAGAAATAGTTAGTTAAAGTTATCAACTTCCTCACTCGCTTTGATTGGACAGTGATGTGCACGCGCCTGACTCAATACGTTAGTTGTCAATTATTTATGTTCGAAAGCGACCAATGGAAAGAGTCCTTTTTGACAGTTTTGAGAGATTTTTTTTTTCTTTCTTTTAAAAAGAAAATTAATTTTAAAGATAAATCAAGTTGGATTTTTAAGTCTAGTTTAAATGGTTGAAATTTTATTTATTTATTTATTTTTTCTTTGAGAAGTTATTTATTTATTTACTTTAATTTTTATTTTAATCTCTATACTTAATATTCGGTAATTTTGAAAAAGTGGTCATTTTAATTTAGATTTTATTATAAGTTTAGTCCCTGAACTTTTAGGATTGTATCAATTAGGGCCAGAACTTCAAAAAGCGTCTAATAGGTCATTGGATTTTCAATTTTGTATCTAATAAGTCCCTAAACTTTAAAAATGTCTAATAGATCCCTAAACTTTCAATTTTGTGTCTAATAGGTTTCTAGTATATTCGATATTTTTAAAAATTAACCAATCTATTAGATATAAAATTGAATTTTAACTCTAGTGTGACCCTAAACTTCCAATTTTGTATTTAATAGGCTTGTAAATTTTTAAAAAAAAGTTGAATGGATCAAGGACTTATTAGACGCAAAATTGGGAGTTGAAGGACCTATTGAACACAAAAATAAAAGTTTAAGGACCTATTGGATACTTTTTAAATATCAGGGACCTATTAGACACAAAATTGAAAGTTCGAAGACCAATTTGGGATACTTTTAAAGTTGAACCAAATTGACATAACCCTGAAAATTCAAATACTAAACTTGTAATTTAACCTTTAATTTATGTGTTTTGTTTCTTATTTTTTCTGTGTTCCACGTAGTACTATATTTGATAAGGGTTTTGTTTGGTTTCTTATTCAAATTCAACTTTTCTTGTATTTAGATGAATTTAGTAAAATTTATTTGATGGGTTTTGTTCATGAAAATAGTATTTGAATTGTGTCATCCATAAAATGAAATTTGAAAACAGAGTTTTATATGAGTCAATATTTGAAATTCTAAATTTCCTATGAAATACATTTAAAAAATAATGAAACCATGAAATACAAAGTCCTTTTTTTTAAAAAAAAATAAAATATCTTGTTTTTGAATTCTTCTTTCAAATCAAAGACCAAGTGTATCCTGAATTTCTTGAAATCTTGTCATAGTCTATTGGTGGGGGAAATTACAAACCACAAAGAAAAATGGAGAAAATATTGAGAAACAAACACGTAAACAATTAAGTTGAGGCGCGGGTATCTCGCTCTTTTTAAGGAGATTCAAGCCCTCTGCGATGTATAATTCTTTTGTCAATCACCGATACAACAGGTATTCTCTAGTCTGTCCCCTCCAAGATACAACAACCGGCCAACTGAAACGTTATGTAGTTCAAACCACTCTGCACTAAGAGGTTGAGCTCAAAACTCCACAACAAAGAATAGAAATTGTTGTGTGTTATAAGTGTTTGGTGTGAGAGGTATTTATAGGATTTTTTAGATCTAGAAATTTAATACAAAACAAAAATAACCAAAATGTTAAAAATAAAACTCTCCCACACCAAATAAATTTTTCTCTTTTAAAATGAGAGAAAACTCTCCCAAATTAATTTCTAAGAATAAAACTCATATTTAAATTACAATTAAATATTAAAATGTATCAAACGACTTAAAACAATGATTAGAACGATCACTTTTGAAAAGTACCTAAACTAAAATCGTCAAAAGTTGAAAGTACGTAGATGAAAATTAATGTTTAAGAAGTATAAAGAGAGTAATAGACTAAAGCTCATAATACAATGACCAAAATAGAATTTAAACCTTAACAGATTTTACTTCATCTAATTGAGCATTAGCATTAATTTTCCTTTTCCATAGATGGTGTATTTTGGTATAAGCATAATGATTCTTTTACAGTTTAATTTGGTGGATAGGTTTGAGCATTTTTGTGATTGGGTTTTGATATTTTTGTAGCTTGACTTTGAAGCATTTTGTTAATTGGATTTTGGGATTTATTTGTTGGTTTATTGGCAATATTATGATTTTGAGAAAATATTAATTTCACCTCTAATTGTTTAAAGTTCATGGTTAAATTGGATAAATTTGAAAATTTGATATTAAAATTGATTAACAGAGCTAAATAGATAGGTCAACCTAAAATTTTTCATTATTTTTTATTTGGTTAAATTACAAATTTAGTCATTAAGCAATTAGAGTTGTATTAATTTGGTCTCTGAACTTTCAAAAGTGTCAAATAGGTCATCGAACTTTTATTCGCGTGTTCAACAGGTCCTTGAACTTTAAAAAGTATTCCATAGGCTTTTAAACTTTCACTTCTACATCCAATAGGTCTTTCAATTTTCAATTTTGTGTTTAATAAGTCATTGACCTATTCGGCATTCTTTAAAATTCACATACCCTATTAGATACAAAATTGAGAGTTTAGGGTCTCAATGGGCATAAAATTCAATTTTGTATGGTTAATTTTTAAAAATCTTGAATGTCTTAAAGACTTATCAGACACAAAATTGAAAGTCCAATGTTCTATTAAACATTTTTAAAGTTCAGGGACCTATTAGATACAAAATTGAAAGTTCAAGAACCTATTAGACATTTTTTAAAGTTCAAAGTTCGGGGAATAAAGTGATAATAAACCTTTTTATTTTAACAGACTGTGATGGAATTGTTTGTAATTGCTATTATTATTGTGTGAATTTGAAAATCACTTTTTCACAAAGATGAAATTTTAAAAAAGAAATAAAAGCTCCACCTTTTCTTTTTAAGAAGAGCTCATTTATAAGAACACATAAAAACAAAAACAAACTGTTATTCAAAAGTATCTTTACGAAAATTTTATTTTCAAAAAGTAAAAACCTAAATTGAAAATGGTTTCTGAATAAGGATCTCACTTTATCACGTGGAAAAAGAAAAAATACCATTCATTTTCATCAAATTAGGTATTTCATCATATAATTTTCCAATGAAATTTACTTTTCTTGAAAACAATATGAGGAATTCCGTCAAATTCGCCCATTGATTTGGAAAATAATAAAATATATTTTAATTTACAAGTTTAGTGTTGGGGCATTAGTAGGGTTGTCGGTGACTCTGTCGGATCCCCAATCTGTTTTGTGATGAAGCAAATCAATAGGGAAGTGGCCTGTCAATGTGCTAGAAGTCCTAGCGATTTGGGAAGGGTTGAAGATCGTTTCAAAGAAATTCACAATTCCCCGAGGTTTTGCTGATTGTCGAATCTGACGCCTTGGAGATTATTATCTCTTTGAATGGGGAGTCGGAAGATTTTTCGAAGGTTAGCAATATCACAGACCCCATCATGGATCTCTGCTCAAAGAGGGGAGATGTGGGTTTTCGCCATTGCCCCGAAGCGTCCAATTTTGTTGCCCACAACATTGCTAGCTAGGAGAGCAGTTGTAGATTTTTTTGGTGTTCAAAGGCTTTCTCCCTTGCGGGAAGAAGATAGCTTTTTTTGGTCTTCTCATTTTCAGTGTGGTTTATTTCCCTCCTTTATGAGGGTGATTGTACTTGATTTTCTTTTCAGCGAATTTCCTTTTTTTAAAAAAAAAAATTACAAGTTTAGTCTTGAACTTTTAATTTTGTGTCTAATATTCCTTTGCTGATCATTTGACATTTTTCAATCCACTAACGACCAATCTCATTTTGTTGATTTATTTAGGTCCCTTTTGATAATTATTTGGTTTTTTTTAGTACATCAACATTTGAGGGTGGGGGAATTCGAACATCTGACCTCTTGGTCCAGGATATATGCCAATTACAGCTAAGCTATGCTCGCTTTGGCGATAATTATTTGGTTTTTGAAAATTAAGTTTGTTTTCTCTCAATTTTTATCTTACAATAGTTTTCATCTGTGTTAATGACAGAAATTCCAAAAACAAAAACAAAGTTTTTGAAAACTATTTTTTTTTTAGTTTTCAAAATTTGACTTTGTTTTTTAAAACAGGTAGATAACGAAACGAAGAAACTCATAGATGGAAATAGTGTTTTTAAACTATCAAATGGTTATCAAATCAGACCTTAATTAGATTGAATTTGAGATATCTTTAAATAATATGTTTGATTATTGACTTCATTTGTTTAATATAATGTTCAGCTACCCATTATAAAAATGTTGAAATAACACGTGAATTGTTTTTGTTTTTTTTTTTTAAATGGATAAGTGTGATATAAAATATTGAGGAGTTTTGTTTTAATTCTCTTGTTTTATGAGTTTTGCTCGCAATAATGAAATCTCATTAATTAGTCGTACAATAGTAAAAAGTCAAAGAATTGACAATATTTTGATAAGTTCCAATTTTAATACTATACAGCCATTTTCATATTTACATTAATAGAGGTATTAATTTTGTATCATTTATTTGAATTAAATGTTCAATTTCATAAAAAGAAATTAAGGAAATCTTTAACTCATAGGTTAGATGCGTAGTTTAGCTTGGTTTTAAGAAACTAAGAATTAAACCTATATTTTAATTTTCTAATTCCATATTACGCGTTTGCTAATTCCACAAGTTGTGCATAAATTCTAATTCTACGTGTCGTTTTTTTTTTTTTTATAACCGGTGGGTGGGATTTGAACCACAGACCTTTTGGTCATTAGTACATCTTTTATGATAGTTGAGCTATGTTTATGTTGTCCTAATTCTACATGTCAAACTTATATTTTATACTATATTCACTCAAGTTAAAACACAAATTATAAAAACTAATATATCACAGATTCTTGGTCGATGGTATATTTTGTCAGTTGAAAAAAGTATTGTCTAATTCAATGGATTTTGTTTTTTTTACAATATGTGAAGTAGGGATTCAAATTTCTAATCTTTTGGTTGAGGATACATATTTTCAGTTGAAAAAAGTATAATTTAATTCAAGGGATATATATATATATTTACAATACGTGGGTGTGGATTTAAATCTTTAATCACTTGGTCAAGGGTATAGGTTTTCAGTTGAAAAAAGTATAGTTTGATGCAATGGATTTTTTTTTTTATTACAAAATGTGGGGTGGGAGATTCAAATATTAATCTCTTGGTCGAGGATATATGTTTTCAATTGAAAAAAATATATATAGTATGATTCAATTGAGATTTTTTTTTATTTGACAATATGTGGAGTGGAGGATTCAAATATATAACCTCTTTATCAATGAGATATGTTTTCAGTTGAAAAAAAATATAGTCTAATTTAATAGAGATTCAAACCACAAACATGAGTACAAGGTTTTTTACAAGTTGAACTATGCTCTGGTTAGTATATTAATTTTCTTTTGAAACAAACACCAACACATTTTTCTACAAAGATATGACATCATCCATTTAAGTTCTCAATCCACATTATTCTAAAAAAAATCTACAAAATAATTAAAATAAATATTGGTGTAAGATACTAAAATATAACAATTTGTTTCCTTTGTTCTTGATGGTATATGGATAATTTGATCAAATTAGTCAATCTGAACATAACTTAATTGATTAATGCATATACTTTTGACTAAAGAGGTTAGAAGTTCAAATCCTCCCACCTTCCCAAACTGTTGAACTTAAAAAAAAAAAAAAAAAAAATTCCCATAGTTTCCTTAATAGTTTATAACATTAGATTTCTCCATATTTTAATAATGTTATGACATCATTCCATTACGGGTCTCAACCCACGTGAATTTATCTTTTATTCCAATGCTTAATAAAGGACTCCTATCATCGAAACTGTTGACCTTCACTTATATGTAATTAATCCTTTAATTTTTCCCTTCTAGCTGACGTAGACTATATTTCGCATCTTCAACATCGTCCGAGCCTGCCTACCAACCTTAATACTAAAATAAACTTTAAACTTTAGAGGGGTGGAGTAGTTAAGATATATGAGGAAAAACATTCTCTGAAACTTGATTTACTAATGGGTGGTGATTAAAGTTAAAAATTTTCTTTCTTTTCAATTGTTTGGGTCCAAAAGGGAAAAAGTTGAAATTCCCACTTATAGGCATCACTTAGTTGTAAAGGAAAGTAAGTACCAAAGTTTACTTTTACCAAAAAGGTAAAAAAAAAAAAAAAAAGAAAGAAAGAAAGAAAACAATAATATTTATTATTTATTATTTTATTATAAATACTTCTCTCTCTCTAAGTCATGAAAAATAATAATGAAGATGGAAATGGAAGGTGAAGGGAAAAATAGGCAATAATTCACAAATGGGGGCAGCAAAAAACACCAAAAAAATGTCAAATCAAACACTTTTTCTCTCTCATCATTCATTTTCAAACCCTACAATTATTTTTAAAAAAAAGTTTTAAAAATTAAAAAAAATTTGAAGAGAGAGAAAATAAGAGTTTTGTTTTGTTTTATTTTATTTTATTTATTTATTTGGACCTTGGGATGCCTGCCACTTGCAAGGTTGGCTTTTGTCTCTATGGACTTTGTGAGGTTATAATAATCAGGTGCATTTGTTAGTAGCTATGTCTGCCACGTGGCAGGATAATAGCCGTCTGATCGAATGTCTGAGTGATGTGATTATCCAATGGGGGCTGCCACAGCATCTGTCCTCTCCTAGTGGGGGCTTCTCTTGATTGATTGTGACTTCTGGATCTCTCTCTAGATTGCGTATCTCTTTGCTTTTTTTTTTTTTTTTTTTTTTACTATTTTTTTCAACTCTCTTTTTTCTTTTTGCTTATGTCAAATCTCATCTAATTACGATCGCTAAATATATCAAATGGTCTCTACACGTTGATATTGTCAAATTGTTGTTTGGATAGCATGTTCGAACTCGACTTGGATACTACTTGACGTGTGAAACCCACTGTTTATTTACCTCTAGTAAGGTTAGATTTGATCGACCTATTGATAAAATTTAGGTTTAAAATCACTTTTACGTCTTTGAACTTTCATGAAAGTAGAAGTTCAGTCCCTAAACTTTGATTTGAAACTACAAGAACTAAATTGTTACAAATTTGTAACAATTTTTTATGTTATTTGTACTAGTAACTGGTTTATGGATGAGTGCTTTTGGAGTAGTTGGTCTGGCCCTGAACCTAAGTGCCTATGACTTCGTTTCTCAGGAAATCCGTGCAGCGGAAGATCCTGAACTTGAGACTTTCTATACCAAAATTATTCTCTTAAACGAAGGTATTCATTCTTGGATGGCGGCTCAAGATCAGCCTCATGAAAACCTTATATTTCCTGAGGAGGTTCTACCTCGTGGGAACGCTCTTTAATGGAACTTTAGCTTTAACTGGTCGTGACCAAGAAACCACCGTTGCTTGGTGGCCCGGGAATGCCCGACTTATCAATTTATCCATAACCATTGTTGCAAAAAAGTTCATCAAAATTAAATGTCGATTTTCATTGTTTAATGGTTAGACGTTGTAGATGGTAAATATATCGAGTTCCAAATTAATTTATTATCTATATAAGAAATATGTTGTAATTCGTTTGATTTGTTTAGCTAATTACAAATTTAGTCTCTAAATTTTGATGTTTACATTTTGTTAGTTTTTGAATTTGAAAACAGTTCAATTCATTTTCTAATTTTGTTTATATATAATTTTTTTTTTTATTTTTACAACATGTAAAGTAGGGGATTTAAACCTCTAACATTTTAGTCGAAGGTAAAAGTCTTATACCAATTGAACTATACTATTATTGGTCTGTTTATATATAATTCTTATCGTTAATAATGTTGACTAAATGATGACATGACATGATATGATATATTTGTAAAACAAACGTTGATTGACTTGGTACATTGTGAAATATAGATGATTGAAAATAGATAGTCAAAAAAAGAAAATGATATTAATTTGTTACATGTGCCACTTGACACATATAGGTGTATTTATATTCATCTTTAATGTATAGTTTTATTATTGTTTAAAAAAATGTATAGTTTTATTGAAAGAATAGTCAAAGTCTTTTGTTCAATTTCTATATTTGGAAAATATCATTTGCTTAGTCTAATGAAAACTTTCATACACTTTAGTACAAATTGCTTCATACCTTAGACATTGGAATTTTGGTATAGCTTTAATGGATACCCATGCTAATTAATATGAATTTAAAATTTATTTTTATACATCCTTTTGAGAGGGATTCAACATTCCACCATGATTTTCTAATTACTCACAAATTGTTGTAGATGCTTCCCTTTTTTAATCAAATAATAGTTTCATATCAAATTTGATAAATTTCCTTCTTTAACAATTGTGTTTTTTGTTTATGTTTTCAAAGATTGTTTACTCAATTTCTATTTTTCAATTTTTTAAGTTCTTAAAAATGTCTTTGAAATATAGACCAAGGTTTAATAATGTATCATATGCTATTTCTCAAAAGGAAAAAAAAAATAAATAAGGTAACATATACTATTTTAGCACATAGCCACCAATCGTTGCCCTTTGTTACATATGAATCTCCACTCAATCTTTGATACATCAGCAAATTTATTTTAGTTCTCGATCCAATACCTTTGGAGGGCGTATATCTCCCTTTTGGGTTGTTTTGATTTTTTTTTTTAAAAGTAGTTTACTTTCGATGATAATAACTTTATATGTGACTATGACATCCTCTTTGATTTGGTGCTCTATTCAAAAGATCGACTTTTCCTAGAATTGGTACACTGCACAATTCAATTGATAATGTTTCTGGTTGTTTGATAAATATTTGTGTTTGGTAGATTGTCCACAATTCCACACCTTTTGGAGGTTGTTTAGCATCCACACCTTACCTAGTTAGTTCAAAATTAATATGAATTGATCAACCTGTAGTCAAGGTCTTGTCGGAAATTTGTTGAAGTTCGCTTTACTTTTATTTTGAGTGTATCTTACTTCTTGAGTTGAGATGATAACGAGTATTCTTTGACCCTCCTTGTTTTTTTTAAATTTAACTGGCAATATTTGTGCCTGAAAAGTGACTTTGCTTTTTAAGTGGTTATAATTCACTGTTGTAATTTATGTTTACTTCTTCAAATAAATTTCGCGGTTAATCACTTTCATATCTTAACAAGTCGTTTATTTTATCATTTCACGTTGTTGACTTTTCAACTTTCAAAAGTCTTGCAATCTTATCTTTTACTTTGTGATAGTTTTTTTTTTTTTTTTTTTCTTTTTCCTTTTACATCTTTTATTTAAGATAATATTTACAAGTGGTTTCCTATTAACTTTAGTTCCTTTGTTTCACACATTAATTGTAATTTATTCTAATGTATACTAGTCCTAGCCTAAATTCAAATAAAATCATATATATATATATATATATATATATTCTAATTTTCGTTGTCAATAATTTTTTTTAAAAAAAATATGTAAAACATGAACAATATGGTTTTTATCTAATTGGTTAAAATGTGGTTAACAAATGGGGCCTTAATCAAAGTTATTAGTTTGTTATTTAACCTTTGTATTTGGCAAATACTTTTTTTTTTTTTGAGTTCAACATGGGAGTAGGGGGATTCGAACCTCTCGCATTAGCATAAATATACTAACCAATTACAAATATTTTACATATATATTTTTTTAATCTCAATTTAACTTTAATATATTAAAAATTCGAAATCAAGCTATTCTATAAAAAAATGGTTACAATCCTTTCAAAAAAAAAAAAAAAATGGTTACAATTTTTTCACATGATTGTCATTTTTGAGAGTTGGAGAATTTGAACTACATACCTTTTGGTCATTAGTACAACCTTCATGCCAGTTGAATTATGTTCATGTCGGCCATAACTGTCGCTTTTTTGTGTCATTAAATTTTTATTTATATTATTATATTTGGATACACCATTTGAAAGCAACGAAATTCAACTGATGGACAGGTTGAATTTTCCATTGAGAAGGTTGAGTTTTAGGAGTATTGATGATATTATAAGAGTAATGATATTTCTCACGTCAATTTTATTTTAAAAATGATATAGAGTGCCAATATTTAAAAATTAGTGGTTAAAAATCACTTTTAGACCCTGAACTTTCATGAAAGTAACAATTTGGCGCATGAACTTTGATTTGTAACGACTTAGTCTCTATAATTTCAATTTTGTAACAATTTAGTTTCTGAACTTATGAGTAACAATTTAATCTATGTACTTTCAAATTTGTAGCAATTTAGTCTATATGCTTTCAAATTTATGACAATTTAATTCTCATCGCAAAAGAATTCTTTAAAATGAAATGTCGATTTTTATTATTTAATGATTAAACTTTGTAGCTTATAAACATATTGGGTCCCAAATTAGTTTATTAATTAATCTATGTAAGAATTTTGATTAAATCTTTGCAATAATTTTCACGACAGGGACTAAATCATTACAAATTTGAAAGTACATAGACTGAATTTTTACTTGTTAAAATTCAGGAACTAAATTATTACAAAATTGAAAGTAGACTAAAACGTTACAAAAAGTTTAGGACTAAATCCTTACTTCCATGAAAATTGGGAGACCAAAAATGATTTTTAACCTAAATTAGTTATAAAAGCAAACTTGGACATAAACAAAAGGAATAGGTACTCTCGAAGTATAGGAAACTTTCTCACAAAAATCTACGTGGGTAAATATATTAATAAAATAATAACTTAATAATATATCAATTTTTTATTAAAAAAAAGTTAACAAATCACTGTAGAAAGTTGTAATTAAGAGAAAATTTTGATTTTTGTTTTTAAAACCAAACGGGAAATAGAGAATCATGGAAAAGATTTGAAATTATTTTGTATGTCTAGTATAAGAAAAAAGAAAAAGAAAAGGTGAAAAGAGACACAAAATAGAAAGAAAACATGCACATAAAAATAAGAAAAAAAAAATGGAGCCTGTCATCAGAAATAGTCAAGACCAATCACTTCAAAAAACAACACACATTTTTTTTTTCTCTCACTTCATAATGGAATAAAGAAAAAAAAAATTAAATGCACCAAAAAAAAAAAAAGAAAAAGAGTGACCCCTCAATTTCCAAGTACCACAGTTGAGTTGTTGGTCCATTTGCTTAAGTGGATACGGCATCTAATCTAAAGATCTCAAAATTATGAACTCCAACCAAAAAAAATAAAAAAAATAAAAATTAGTACCGTTTTTTAGCGTACTTTCAAATGTTCAAATTTAATTGTTGTACTTTCATTAAAATTAATAGTTACGAATGGTCTGTGACATTCTTTCAACGTTATATCTTTTCTTTCATAGATGTCTAATGAGTTTATGAACTTCAGAACTGTTTGATAGGTTTATGAATGTTTCTGTTTTGTGTTTGATAAATTTATGACATATTCAAAATTTTTAGAAACTAACTAATCTAATTAATGTAAAATTGGATTTTATGTCTAATAGGATCTTAGACTTTTATTTTTTATTTTTTTTTTTTGAAAATTCTAGACTTTTATTTTTCTGTCTAGGAGATTTTTGAATTTTATAAAATGTTGGATAAGCTAGAGATTTATTTGACACAAAATTGAAAGTTTAAGATCTGGTTAAAAAAAGAAGACATATTAAACTTCAAGAACCTATTGAACACAAAATTGAAAGTTTAGGAATTGATTAAACACTTTTTAAAGTTTAGATACCAAATAGTCAGAAATTTGAAAGTTTAGGCCCCGTTTGATAACCATTTCGTTTTTTGTTTTTGAAAATTAAGCCTATAAACACTATTTTTACCCAAAAGCTTCTTTGTTTTTTTTTTTATCTACATCCTTTCCCATGTTTTCAAAAACCAAGCCACATTTTGAAAAAAAAAAAAAAAAGTTTTCAAAAACTTGTTTTTGTTTTTGGAATTTGGCTAGGAACTCAAATGTCTCCTTAACAAAAATGAAAACCATTGTAGGAAGATTGAGAGAAAACAAACACAATTCAAAAACAAAAAACAAAAAACGAAATGGTTATCAAACGGGGCCTTAGGAACTAGACTTGTAATTTAACCTCATATTCATTTAACAAATTTCAATAGAAATAAACTATTTTTTTAGTTCAACAACATTTGGGGTGGAAAGATTCAAACTTATGACCATTTTAATCAACAGTATGTGTCACCTAAGCTAGGTCCATTCGCTAACATGAGCATAGTTCAACTGACATAAAACTTATACTAATGATAAAAAAGTTTGTAGTTCAAATCCTCCACCTTACCTGATGTAAAAAAAAGCTATGTTCACCGTTCAAAGCTAATAATCATCAAGAGTAATTTTAGATGTATTGAAAGTATAGAAACCAAAATGAAATGAGAGTGGAGGAAAGTAACTAAAATGATATTTTAACCCGAAAAAAAGAAAAGAAAAAAAAAAAGCTTCTAAAATTGAATAAACAAAAACCAAAGGAAAGGAGATCTTTTGTGTTTGTAGAAGTTGGAGAATCTATGCTCACAAAGTGTTTGATGTATTGGCTGAGGGAAGAGTGCCCCACTTCTCTTAGCCGCAGAAGCTCTGCCCCCACCACCGCCGTACGCCGCTGCTCCTCCACCGAGCTCAGCTCAATCACCCAATAACAACAACAACAACAAACCCACAATCTCAAACTCAAACCTTTCTTCTCTGTTTCTCTCTTCATTCAATTCCTTTCTCTCTCGTAATTTCTTTCCCAAAAGTTCTTCAACTCAACCACTCTTCTTCCTCTGCTTTCTCTTTAATCTTCTCAATCAATCCCTTCTGTTTCCGCCTTTGTTCTCCAAAGGGCTTTTCGCATGCTGCCCGGCGATGCCGACGCCGGTGAGCGCTGCGAGGCAATGCTTGACGGACGAGGCGGCCAGGGCTTTAGACGACGCCGTTTCCGTCGCCCGCCGTCGCTGCCACGCTCAGACCACTTCTCTCCATGCCGTCTCCGCTTTGCTCTCTTTGCCCTCTTCCACCCTTCGCGACGCCTGCTCACGCGCCCGCAGCTGCGCGTACCCTCCACGCCTCCAGTTCCGAGCGCTCGACTTGTCCGTCGGCGTATCCCTTGATCGTCTCCCGTCATCCAAACCCTCCGATGAGCCACCGGTTTCTAATTCCCTCATGGCTGCCATTAAACGATCGCAGGCTAACCAACGCCGACACCCGGAAAGCTTCCACCTCCATCAGATTCATAATCAGCAGCAAACGCCATCGATTTTGAAGGTTGAGCTCAAGTATTTCATCTTGTCGATTCTTGATGATCCGATTGTGAGTAGGGTTTTTGGTGAAGCTGGGTTTCGAAGCTGCGATATTAAGTTAGCGATAATGCACCCTCCTCTCTCCCACCACGCCTCTCGATTCTCTCGTTCAGCTCGTTGCCCTCCCATTTTCCTCTGTAATCTCACCGATTCCGACGTGGGTCACCGGAATTTCCCCTTCCCCTTCACTGGCGGGTATGGAAATGGGGATGACGATGCCAATTGCAGACGAATCGGCGAGGTTTTGGTGAGGAAAACAGGGAGGAATCCGTTGTTGATTGGTGTCTATGCTGTTGATGCTCTTCGGAGCTTTACTGATTGCGTACAAAGATGCAAATCGGATGTTCTTCCAGGGGAAATTTCTGGGTTGAGGGTAATCTGCATCGAGAAGGAGATTTCTGAGTTTGTGAGTGGAAATGGAAGCAGAGAGAAAATGGGGTTGAAGTTTGAGGAGGTTTTTGGGATGGTTCAGCAATGCTCAGGGCCTGGTATGGTTGTGAATTATGGGGAATTGAGTGGTTTTGTCAGTGAAGAAGATGATGATGTTGATGATAATGGAATGAGTTTTGTGGTATCTCAACTGACAGCTTTGTTGAAACTTTACAGTGGGAGAGTGTGGCTGATTGGAGCTGTTGGAACTTATGAGATGCACGAGAAGTTCTTGGCTCGGTTTCCAGCCGTTGAAAAGGATTGGGATCTTCATCTTCTTCCCATAACTTCTAAGTCTATGGTTGATGTGTTTGGAGCTAAATCCAGGTGAGTTCCTTTATCTTTTTATAGCTTCTAATCTCAACTCAACTGGGTTATTTTTTAATATTACTTTAGCTGCTAAGATATGATTGAAATCTGAGCTTTTTGTTTTTTCCCCTTTGCCATTTCTGCATATTTTTTTTTTATTCTGCTGTGCCAATGAAGAAGAAGAAAAAGAAGATAAAGATGGAGGACCATTTTGTTTATTGATTATCAGTTCTTCTGATCTTTTCTTTGTCTTTGTTTATTGAAACATTCTTAGTTTAATAAACTTTTTCTTTTGATTACTGCAATCATTATGAACATGGGGTTTGTTTTTCTTTAGTTGAAATCGGTGAGTGAATTGGGAGGAGAAAAAAGGGGGTTATTATAATGTTCTGAGATCTGGTTTCTTGTTTTTTTGTCTTTGGTTTCTCGTTTTTTAAGAAAGAAGCAATATGTAGGGTAAATGTTTATTGTTTCTGATTCTTTCTGTATTATTTTATTGAAAAAGATATTTTAAAATTTAAAAGGTAAAGAAATTCTACCTAGAAAATAAAGTATTCAAAATTATTTTGGGACTGTATTTAAAAATGGGAAACAAGGAAGGAAGAATGTGTACTGAATAAACACATGTGATTTTCAGAAACTGAAAACAAGATATGAAAAATTGGCCACAGCAATTCAGGACTTGAGATCATGCTGCAGAAAATATTTGCTTCATGTTGGAACAGGACACTGATGATAAATGGTTTTAATGCTTATCTTCTGCATGTGATAATGGTTTCTGCTCATTGTTAAAATCTTGTACTTGAGTCAGGAGAGGCTGCAGCACCAGAAGAAAAGATAATTTGTGGGTTTAAATCCTATTTTTGTTTTGGTGCTATCGCTATCGGTTCATTTTGGTTTTTATACTTTCAAAACATCCATTTTAGTCCGTGGGAGTTTCAGTTTTTGTCCACTTTAGTCCCTATACTTTCAATGGTACATTTTGGTTTTTGTACTTTTAAAAAGTGATCATTTTGGTCACTATTTGTGAAATCCTAACACATTCTATATACAACAATTTTTTTTTTTTTTAATGCAAAGCTATGACGATATTTCAAAAAATTTATTAAATGTATTGTTATGCTGAAACTGTGATGAAAAAAGAGATAAAAAGGAAAACTAAAGGACCAAAATGGTTGTTTTTGAAAAGTATAGAGACCTAAATGGATATTTTGAAACTATAGGGAGTAAATGGACAAAAGTTGAAAGTACATAAACTAAAATGGATGTTTTGAAAGCACAAGGACCAAAATAAACTTAAGTGGAAAGTACGGAGACCAAAATAGTGGGAAGAGGCATAGTTGCAGAAGCATGGAGACTTTAGCTTGGTATTGTATGTTGAATGATCCATTAGTTCTATCCTTATTGGACACTTATCGGACACTTGAATTAGAGTGTTAGTAAATAATAAATATATTTATATATATTTTTGTTCTGAAAAACTTGACCAACATACAAATGAAGTTTGAGACTGAAAGACTGTCACATTTTTTTAGAGCATATAATTACATGGACATGATTGGTTTTAGATGCTGAATCTTTATCTTCTTGAGATGCTGCAAGACTTTAGAGTAGAATCATGCTTTGAATGTTCCATGTATGATGGATCTCACAGTACATGCTTGTAATTTGCAGCTTAATGGGATCTTTTGTTCCATTTGGAGGATTTTTCCCTTCGCAATCTAATTTCCCGAGTCAGTTAAGCAGCCCAAATCAGTCGTTTACTCGTTGTCATCAATGCAATGAAAAATACGAGCAAGAACTTGCTGCTATATGGAAGCCAGGATCTACTACTGTCACCGGTCGTCACTCTGAAAGTTCCTTGCATATGGCAATGACTGAACTTGATGCAAGAAGCAAGGAATTTGATGTGAATAAGGTGTGTAACTCTTTCGAAGTCAATTTCTTCGACTTCTCTGGTGTTGTGGATTTACTGCCGAGTAATATTGTTCTTATGAACTTCTTGATCCAGCGCAGACCAGAGATGACAGAAGTACATTGAGTGATAAGGTAGTTGGACTGCAAAAGAAGTGGAACGATATCTGCCGTCTTCATCAAAGGCAACCGTTCCCTAAACTTGATATTTCACAGACCAGGCACGGGATGTTGTTTGAGTCGACTCGATTTGCTTTAGATCACGAACGAAGTGGGGAAGAACCATCATCTATTACTGGAGAAAGATCTGTAATTGCAAGTTCGTGCTTATCTAGAGACTTGCAAAGCAATTTAAATACAAAGCCGGGCAGACAGATATCCGAGATTACCGACACTCGCACCGAGAATTTCCAATCGAAAATTGTAACTGGAGCCTCTCTGGGTATTGAAGCCGAGAGTCTCCAAATTTTCTCAAAGTCTGTTGTTCCAAAAGGGTGTCTTGGTGATAAGCTATCACCCTCACCCATCATCTCTGTTACCACAGATTTGGGTTTGGGAACATTATATGCATCAGCCAGTGAGAACAAGAGAAAAGTTACAGAATTAGAAAGTCCGAAAGTCAGCGTTCGACACTTCCCAGGCTCGAATCCAGCCGAGGTCAGTAGGCCAAGCAACAATTACCCGGGCCAATCCCCAGGTTGCTCTAATCCGAATGCTGGACGGCCACTTGATATGAGAGAATTCAAATCCCTCTGGAATGCACTGAATGAAAAAGTTAGCTGGCAAGGTAAAGCCACAAGTTCTATTGTCGAAACAATTATTTGTTGTCGAACTGGTGGTGGAAGGCGCTGCGGCTCGAATTCGAGGGGAGATATTTGGCTAACGTTCCTTGGACCTGACATAATAGGAAAGCAGAAAATTTCTGTAGCTCTTGCTGAGTTGATGTTTGGTAGCAGAGAGAACCTAATCTCAGTCGATTTTGGCGCACAGGACAGGGATCGCCGGCCAAACTCACTCTTTGACTGCAAAGGTCTACATGGTTACGACGAAAGGTTTCGGGGACAAACGGTTGTCGATTATGTTGCTGGGGAATTGAGGAAGAAGCCCTCCTCGGTTGTCCTCCTTGAGAATGTAGACAAGGCTGACGTTCGGGCCAAGAGTTGTTTGTCCCAGGCAATTACGACTGGTAAGTTTCCAGATTCACATGGGAGACAAATTACCATCAACAATACAATCTTTGTGACGACGTCGATGAACAGAAAGGTTGCGAAAACTTCCGATGTAGATGGTGATGAACAGACTGAATTTTCCGAGGAGAGAATACTTACAGCCAAAAATTGTCAAATGCAAATACTAGTAGGAGGTTATACCGATGATGTCAGTAAACACAATGACATGAATGTGAGAATTACATCCACCCGATGTAGCTCGAACCTCTCGTTATTTAAAAAGAGAAAGTTGGACGAATCCAGAGAGCGGGAAACGGCCTCAGAGATGCAGAAGAAGGCGTCATCATTGATGTCCTTCCTAGACTTAAATCTCCCAGTAGAAGAGGTTGAAGAAGGATCCACCGATGGTGATTGCGATAGCGACTCAATATCAGAAGGCTCAGAAGCATGGCTAGACGAATTCCTCGAACAAGTAGATGAGAAGGTCATGTTCAAACCATATGACTTCGACGAAGCAGCAGATAAACTAGTGAAGGCAATCAACTTGCAGTTCAGAAGGGTGTTCGGAAGCGAGGTCGTGCTGGAGATCGACTACAGAATCGTAGTCCAAATCCTTGCAGCAAACTGGCTATCAGAGAAGAAAAGAGCCATGGAAGAATGGGTGGAGCTGGTTCTTCACAGAAGCTTTGTAGAAGCAGAACAGAAGTACCAAATGGGGTCTGGTTCTGTGATGAAACTGGTTTGTAAAGAAGATGGTGTATTGGAAGAGCAAGCAGCTGGGATTTTTCTTCCTGCTAGAATCAAATTGAATTGAACTAAAAATTTTGGGTTTTTTTTTTTTGGTTGTAATGTAAATTATTTATATTTGTATAATGTTAGTTTTAGCATTTACAGTGTCATCTGAAGCATGGAAAAGGTCAGCTGTTTGGCTTAATGATTTCTGAAATTTTTGGGCAATCAATCAATCCTTGTTTTTGTATAGCTTTTGATTTCATTGCACTTTGCAAGTTTGCATTAAAATTTCTCACAATGTAGTCTTTAATCTTTTAGAATTTTCAACATACTGAAAATTCCAAGTTTGGACCTTATTTTTTAAAAAATATGTAAGAAATAGTCTTATTATATTTAGACTCTATGAGCATGTCACTCGAAAAAAAATCAATTTTGCTACACGGTGGATTGAATGTTGCTATGAATCGATTGAGTTTTGAGAGTGATATTTGTCAAGTATTTATATACGCTAATAAAACAATAATTTAGGTCTTGTTTGATGATTATTTTGTTTTCGGTTTTTGAAAAGTACGTTTGTTTTCTCTTAATTTTCTTAACATGGTTTTCATATTTGGATTCTTAGCCAAATTCCAAAACCAAAAATAAGTTTTTGAAAACTATTTTTTTAAGTTTTCAAAACTTGAGTTGGTTTTTGAAAATATGTGAAGAAGGTAGATAACAAAAAAAAAAAAAAAAAAAAAAAAGTGGAAGTAGTGTTTATAGACTTAATTTCCAGAAATCAAAAACAAAAAACGAAAATGGTTATCAAATGGGGCGATTTATTTTTAGAACAAGAATAAATTTGAGAATTATAAGAGAATAGTGACGAATTTGAGAATGAATTAATTGAGGATGAGAGGATGAACCTTTGACCTCTTGGTTGATAATACGTTACCAATTACCGCTGAACTATGCTTACTTTGGTAGTTTAAATATGATTTTGAATATATACATGCATTTAATCACATATAGTAGTGAATGATTACATTGATTATTTTCAAATACAAATTTGAGAAGCCATTAACATGTGAATCTTAAAAATACATGATTCTAGAGGGCAGAAAAAATTGGTTAGATACCTCTCGTGTGGAGATCTTAAAATGTCCATACATCTTTAGATGCATAGTATCTCATGTTCTTGTCAAAAAACATCCACATCGAAGTATTCATCCTATGAGAATGTTGAATTCCCACCAAACAAAAAGTTCCTTCAAAGATTCTCGATATTCGTCCAAGTTTTCATAAACGATACTCGATTATTTTTTTGTATCAATTGATGGATTTTTTTTCCACATTAGGTAAAGAAAATGGTTTATCCTCTTGAAAATTGGAGGTAGAACAAGCATTTTATTTTTATTTTTTTGAGTTTGCATATTGTATGGATTTAAAAAAGGTTTAATTGATGTGTTCGCACAAGAATTTTGAAGAAATTTGATTCGTGGAAATGGACTTGAATTTGTATTGACTTTTAAATAGTAATACAATCTCTAGTGCATTATTTTGTGAGCGTTGTTGGCTTTGAACTCATCCTTTCGACCTATGTTTCTCTAGGTCGTGGGCCCAATCCCTTATAATGGACTTTAGGGTACTTTGAACTTTGAGTCAAATTGTCATTTAACGCGTTTTTGAACTTTGGACCTATAACTTTGATCTTGTGTCCAATGGTACTACGCCGCAATTTGACGAGTCTAATATGGTGGGATCAAATGATCATGAAAAAGACACTTGACATCATTTGAATTTGCTTTCTTTTTTTCCCTTTAACTTAATAATGTCAATCTGAGCATAGCTTATTGGATAAGACACTAATTGTCATTACCCAAAAGTCGATGTTTTGATTCTCTAACTCCACAAATTGTTGAACTAAAAAATATTTAGGGAAAAATACACTTTTGGTCCCTGAGGTTTGAGTTAAGTTACACTTTGGTCCCAGAGTTTTCAAACTCAACAAAAATACCCCTGAGGTTTGAGATAAGGAGCACTTTGGTCCCTGCCGTCCATTTTTCTGTTAAATCTTAACGGCTGCTGACGTGGCACTATTATTTTAATAAAAAAAATATTTTTTAATTTTTTTAAATAAAAAATATTAAAATAATAAAATATTATTATTTTATCTTTTTTTTTTTTTAATTCTTTATCCCTCCCTCTATTATTCTTCCTCTTCCCCACCTTCTTCTCCAACACTTTCTTCTTCAACTCCGGTGGCCGGCCGGCAGCGGCCGACGTTTTTTTTTTTTTTTTTTTTTTTTTTTTTTTTTTTAATTTCTTTCTTTCTTTCTTTCCCTCTCTCTTTTCTTCTCTCTTCTCTTCCATTTCTTCACCTTTTCTTTTTTTTTTTTTTTAAATAAAGAAGAGGGAGAGGGAGAGCTCTTCCCGTCGCGGGTGCGAAATGGGAGGAGGGAGGGCCCTCCTCCCTCTCCCTCTTCTTTATTTTTTTTTAAAAAAGGTGAAGAAATGGAAGAGAAGAGAGAAGAAAAGAGAGAGAAAGGAAGAAAGAAATTAAAAAAAAAAAAGAAAAAACTTGCCGGCGGCCGCCGGCCATCGGAGTTGAAGAAGAAAGTGTTGGAGAAGAAGGTGGGGAAGAGGAAGAATATGAGGGAGAGGGATAAAGAATTAAAAAAAAACGATAAAATAATAATATTTTATTATTTTAATATTTTTTATTTAAAAAATTTAAAAATAATTTTTTTTTATTAAAATAATAGTGACACGTTAGCAGTCGTTAGGATTTAACAAAAAAATGGACGACAGGGACCAAGGTGCTCCTTATCTCAAACCTGGGTATTTTTGTTGAGTTTGAAAACTCAGGGACCAAAGTGTAACTTAACCCAAACCTCATGGACCAAAAGTGTATTTTTCCCAAATCTTTAACTTAAAAACACATGTTAATTTATATTCGTCCCAAATTTAAGTCGCCTTTTGGTTATTAGTTTAGCATAATTTTAAAAAACTAAAATAAAAAAACAAATCGTTATCAAACGAAGCTTAATAACATGTTAGTTTGTCATTAATATATTAATCTCATAATATAACATATTTAAATTTACTTAAAAAGGAATTAACATTATATGTAAATTAAAGAAAAAAAAAATACTATTTATGTTTTTTTTCCTTACTATCTTTATTCTAAAAAAATTTGTGATATGCTTTTTCAAACATATATGTGAAATTCTAGTCCAAATTTGAAAATTCAAAATGTAGGGTCTCAATATTTTTCCCTAAAATTTGACTTAAAATTTAAAAGAAATGCATGTAAAAAAGTGAAAACTTTACACAACAACATAACCTTTTTTTTTCTTTTTCAAATATAGCAAGAAGTTTCAAATTTTACAAAAACAGTATCAATAAAATTCAACTCAAAATTCAAATATAATATAAAATAAAAATAAAATACTATAAATGAAAAATACATTTAAATTTTATCCTACCAGTGAAAATTATATATATTTTTTATAATATATAATTATCTACCGTGTCAGTGTCAAAGTGAACATAGCTCAGCAGTAATTACGATCGAGAGATTAGAGGTTCGAATCTTTCACGCTGTTGAACAAAAAAAATATATTGAAATGATTATTTTTCTTTGCCAAAAAAAAAAAAAAATATAGAGGAAAAATTCAAAGAAAAGATAGTCTATGTTCTTACAGTTAGCGAATTCAAATTCAAATTTCAACAGTAAACTTGAAATTAGAATCCAAAATTGGAAAAATTTTTATTTTCCTCTCTTGATTTCGGTTCAATTTCTGGTCAATTTAGTAACTATAATTCGAAATTTACATGTTAGTAGTTGATCTTCAGATGAAGATCGAATCATACATTTGTTCTACAAATTCCTCTATCAATCCTTCAAGAATATATGAATCAAAACCTTCGATTATACCTCCAACTCCAACATCTTCATGTTCTTCACAAATTCTGCTGTATTTCCAATTCGATTCGCTCAATTCGATCTCAGTTATCTTACAGATCTCTTCTCGCTGAATCCCATTATCAACTGGTTTCGTCTTCGCGGGTTTTCCTTCTTTGATTATCAAATCATCGTCGTTTCGAGATGGGCTCTGAGAAATTTCGAGCTCCGGTGATAATTTCCTTCTGGGGTTTATGGGGGAATTCGAGGCGGCGTCTCCTGAAATGAGTGATTTGAGGAATTTGAGAAACCAGTTGAAGAATTTGAATTAGGGTTTGTTGAAATTGAAACCAAACCTGATAATGGGGTTGCTTCTTCAGGATCTCTGAGGAATTGGCTGCTATCGAGAACTGATACTGGGCTTAATTCGTCGGAGCTGCACTCTGATTCTACTTTTCTGGTTGATTTTCTGCCATGGCGGTCCTTCGTTGAAAGTTTGGAGGTGGGTTTATTTTTAGAGACTCTCTTTCTTGGTTTCTTCTTCTGTTTCAAATCTATTAGGACGAACTCTTTGGCTTCTTCTGGATCGAGTCTCTTCTTCTTTGTCTTTCTCACAGAAGGCTGCTCCGTTTTGTTGCTTCCCCTGTTTTTACATTTGTCTTCCTCTTCATTTCTTTGCTTGAATTCTCCACTCCTCCTTTCTGTTCTTCCTTCTTTTGCTCTGAATTCTTTACTTTTGGTTTCTCCTTCAAAGCTAAGGATGAAGTAATCCTCATTTTCAAGCTCAAGAAAGGTGGGTATCTCTCGGAATGACAGTGTTGATCTGACCCGTCTATGTTTGCCTTCAAGGTGTTTGCAGAAATGCTCCACAGAGTTCATGGATTGGCTCCTTGATATTGAATTATGATTCTGCTTCAACTCTGGCATGGAATCCAAACCCATCAGCCTTGCCACAATTCCAGCAGTGGGCTTGGCCTCATTTGTTGCTTTGATGACACTCACATCCTTGACTTGAAGAAGCTTGTCATCAGACTTCACTGAGTTGGTTTCTTCTGTGATCTGATCAGACGGGTGCGTCGGGAGGCTACCGGAGCAGAGAATTCGGCGGAGAATTCCCGAAAGGCAGCTGGGAGTAGCTGCAGCTCTGGGGTTACAGACATGGGCATCAAAAGTGGAAGTGGAGAAGGAAGAAGAGGAAGAGCAAGAAGGAGAAGGCACCAACTTCATCTTGAGTTCAGGTCAGTAAGGTAGGAAATTGAGTAAAAAAATCTATGTAAGAAGGGTTGTGTGGGAATTGGGATTTCCACTTTGGAAAAGGAAAGGGTTCCTCTTCTCTTTTTCCTGGTAAAGCAATTACAGAAAACAAAGTGAAGAAGAAAATTTTGAATGCGTTATGATGGAAAGTAAGAAAGAGAAAGGAAAAAGAGAAAGAAAAAGTGGCGGGCTTTGTGTTTGAATAAGTTGCCAAGCCTAGTTGATTTATGGTGGTTGGGCCAGGATTATGTCTGCTTCCACTTTTGAGGGGTCAATTTGTTCAGTTTTGTTGGCTTCCCCAACTGACTTGAAACGTTTAAACAAGCATATTCCATTCCCATTGCTCATTGCATTAGCCTAAGAACTGCTGATGTTGAATATGATTAGCTAGCAAAACCCTCCATTAGATTAGCATAAGTGGAGATTAGTTATGCTAAACATAGTTGGTATCTGTGACACTTCTTTTTCCTCTATAGATAGGACCCATTTAACTTTGGAGGCTTCGGTTGTAGTGAAGAGTCTAGACATCTCGAAGAACTCAACAACGTTTATATTCTCACCCTTCTACCATATCAATGTGAAAAGGGTTAATAGATCCCATTAGAGTAAAAAAGAAGCATCAACTCATTTTGTAATCATTCATCCATAAGAATGTATAATAAACAAATCTCTCATTAAGACATATCATTCTGTATGCTGAAAACTGAGTTTTTTTGGGATTGGGGATTGAGTAATGAATATGAACAGGCAATGCTTGACATGTATGTTTAGGGGGCTGGGGTGAAACATAAAGAGTACTATATGTGTCAGTTAGGAAATTTTGGAATTGTGTGGCAGTGTTCTGACTCAAAATTCTCTCTCTCTCTCTCTTTCTCTTCTCAGTTTCTCTTGGGTTTGCAGCCAAAACTGGTGACTGGTGTTTGCTTTTGTTCAAACTGAACAGCAACCACTCTACAGACCAACAACATAGAGTGAAATATGAAACTGGCAATGTTGGACCAGAAGATTATGCAGTTATCCAAACCGACCAGCTCTGGTAAGAAGAAGATTTTGCCTCTGCTATGCTCTGCTGCTCTCTATGTGTGTACTGTTTCGAAATTTGAATTTTAGGATAAAGGGTAGGGACTTTGATATACAAACGAGTGTTTCCCTTGTGCAAACTTGTGTGTTAGGATACTATGAGTTAATGTAACTTGCATTTGAATTGAACAACACAACACGTCATAAGTTTGTATTTATGAGTTGGTCTAGTGGGTCGTGGAGAAGAGCCATGTAAATGGTAAAAGGCTTGGAAATGACCATCTACCTAGAATTTAATATCCTATGAATTACCTTGACAACCAAATGTAGTAGGGTCAGATAGTTGTCCCGCGGATTTGTATAATAGACATAGGCTAGATGTATTGATGTGAATGATGGGTAGGTGTACAATGTCAAGTCATGGTGAACATAAATGGTAAGTTGGGTGGGCACAGGCTACAGCTGAGTTGACTGTGGTGGTAGGGCAGAGTGGTAGGTGTGGGCCAGGCTTGACATTTGATCTTTTGGGCCTTCTTTTGCAACCTAGCCCTTTTTCTTTTGGAAAATTTCATCAGTACCCTCATTCATTATTTACTATGATGATCAATATTACCTCTACCATCTATCTTCTTTCAAAAAGGGAAATGGATAGACAACAAGACAAAGGAGAAGGGTTGATGGCTCTCATTTGGCATGGAAGAGAAGAAATGAAGAGGAAAAAGATAAGAATATAAGTGTATGGTATTAGGGTTAGGTGCTTTAGTTGTTTGGGCTTAAAATGTATATATGATGCTATTCTGCATCTCCACCCGCTCTCGATTAGAGATATATTATTTTACTTATCATGGTTTTGAACCTTGACTTGGTCTAATAGCTATTTCCAACATTTTCTATAAAAAGAAAGATATTTCCATCATTGATTGAGGCGGGGACTTGTATGGGTCATTTGATAAAGTTATTGTTTCTTGTTCTCTATTTTTTAAAAACAAAAATGTTTGATAACTGTTTAGTTTCTTGTTTCTCATTTTAAGAAACATTTCTAAAAGTTTGTAGAATGTTTTGAAACAACAAAATCAAATTTCTCGTTTCTTGTTTTTGTTTAAAGCTTTCAGTTTTTTCACAAAATATAAATAATAAATCAATATTTTATCATTCTTGACTTACAAAATGCATATATCTAAAAATAAATATAACATATAAATTTTGAATATTTTATTTAAACTAGCGTTTCGGGTAAACATTTTATGTTTTTAATTTAAAACTTTAGAGAACAGAAATAAGAAACAATTACCAAACATATTTTTTTTCTTTTAATTATAAAAGAAAGAAATTTCTCAAAAAATTATAAAAGAAAGAACAAAAAAATAAGAAACAATCACAAAACGTGCTTATATTTTTCTTTATTAAAAAAAAAAAGAAATGAGAAACAGAAAATGAGAACGTTACCAAACATACTTGTAGGGACTCAAGTTCGTTGGTTTTGTTGACCCATACTGTATAGACTGCATTCAAATAAATTAAAAGTTGGATAATTGCAGTTGGTGGCAAATTAGACCAAATTAATAGCAAATATAACACAATGTAAAAAAGATTGCAAATATAGCAAAATCTACCAGAGTATATTACTGATAGACACTAATAGACTCTGGATAATTAGAATCTATCTGATAGACTTCGATTACTAGAGTTTATCAGCGATAGACTCTGATTAATCAAAATCTACCAGTCTACTGATAGACTCCGATTATTCAGAGTCTATCAGTGTCTATCGCTGATAAACTCTGGTCAATCAAAATCTATCAGTGATAGTCACTGATAGATTTTGATTGATCGAAGTCTACCAGCAATAGACATTGATAGACTTTGAATAATCAGAGTCTATCAGTGATAGACACGGATAGAATTTGACAATAGCGTTTTGGTCTTGAACAATTAATTTTGCTATATTTGCAATTAGTTTGCAACTGTGCTATATTTGCTATTAATTTGGTCCAATTTGTCATCTATGTAGTTGTCCCTTAAAAGTTTATGGGTTAAATTTGGGTTTATGAGTTCTTAAAAAAATTAGTTTAGCTTGAGCTATGTGAATTGGAATTTTGTAGTGATAACAACATAGATAGGCTTCTTTTTAGATCCATATCATAAAAATGTTCTAAACAGTATATGTTCTTCATTTTTGTCTAGTGTCTATAGGTTTGAGATTCCTATTAGTATTAAATTTACCCTTTTGACCTTCACAATTATGCATACAACCAAAATAAATAAATGAATAATGAAACATGAAAGAAAAGTTCTGATATTGATATGGAAAAAAACACATTCCATAACCATTCTATTCACTCTTTCCTTCTTATATGTTTCTTCCAACTTTTCATTTTTGTTATATGAGCATTGAGAAGAAAATAATCATACTTCCTCTTTTCCATATTTGTCCTAGAAAATCAATTGGCCCATGATCCTTTATCCTAAACATTTTGAAATAACAAGGAATGATGGTATATTTTTTCAGCATTTGTTGTCACACCTAGCATTTCGCTACCGTAACCTACCGCTTGATGATCGTCGTTGTGTTCCAGCCATCGTCCGCTTTGCCCACAGTCTCTGTCTCTGAAGATTTGAAAAACAATAGGTTATGTTCAGTTAGCATACAAAAGATGTCGTGGTTCATTTTATGCACACCAGTTCCGCCTTGTGCTGTCGCTTGCCACGGTAAGAATAACTTTCCTACAAAATCTACCCATAATTTTTTTTTTTTATTTCATTTTGGGTATTATTTTTTTCCCTTTATCCATATTATTTGATATTTGAGTTGTTTATTTGGTATTGGTAGAGAAGGGGATATGAATTGGTATTATTAAGGGAGTATGATCACATAAGGGTATGAATATGTTTTAGAGGTATAATTTTAGAGTTATGCATTGGTAATTCGTTGCGGTGTGATTTTATATGTTCATGGATATGTTTTAGGGGTATGATTTTAGAATTATGTGTTAGGTATTTGTTGGGTTTTTTTTGACAAAATATTAGGAGTAATCCCACATCGAAAAGGTACAAGGAAGTGATGGGTCGGTAGTCAGGGAGAGAATTTTGGGTGATCGTAAAAATTTTCACATAATGGATTTTTTTTTTTTTTTTGTGGGTCGTGCTTTTTCTCTAATTTTGGAGTTTCCACGTAAATTCTTGTGTTTCTATTTTGTTGCTTTATTTTAATTTCTCCGTTATTATTATTATTTTTTTGCTTATTCCTACCGTGGAATTTGAGATTTTTCCCAACAAGCACTTGTTAGGAGCAATCGGACACTTCATATATCTCCACAATGGTATGATATTGTCCCTTATATACCCATGATCTTCTCCCAACAATCCTCCCCTTCGAACAAAGTACCATCGAGCCTCCCCTCAAATAGTCATCTATCCGTTAAACTCTCTAGGTTTTACCACGAGTTTGCTCCTATCTAGGACAACTCATTTTCTCCAAAGTTGGATCTCCCCATGACTACTTCAAAGCTCACACAACATCTTTGTTTGGCACCGAGGATTCCACCCGACACAGTTATGTCCGAGGCATGACTCTGATACCACTTGTTAAGGGAAATTAGACACTTCACATATCTCCACAATGGTATGATATTGTCCACTTTGGACATAAGCTCTCATGACTTTGTTTTGATACACCTCAAAAGGCCTCATACTAATGAAGATACTTGTTTTCCCTTATATACCTATGATCTTCCTCTTTACTGATCGGGGTATGATTTTATATGTTTGTGAATATGTTTTTTGGGTACGATTTTAGAGATATGTTATGTGTATTGAGTATTATTGGTGGGGACCTGCTATAATAAGGGTATGAATATGTTTTGGGATATGATTTTTTATTTATGAATTGCGTATTATTGGTGGGGTATGATTTTGGTTTTATGACAATTGAATTTAGGTGTATATGATGTATATACATCATTAATAATAAATAAGACCAACAAAAAACTGCCATATAATATATATATATATATTTTTAGTACATCAACATTTGGGGGTGGGGGATTCGAACCTCTGATCTCATGGTCGAGGGTACATGGCAATTACCGCTGAGCTAGGCTCGCTTTGGCTCATATAATATTTGGTCTCTATATTTGAATTGATTATATGAATATTTGTTAATTTTTAGAAAATGGTAAAAATTAAAGCTTTGTCGAATAAAAAAAAGGGACAGTTACATAGATGACAAATTGGACCAAATTAATAGCAAATATAGCACAATTGCAAACTAGCAAAATCAATTGTACAAGACCAAAAAAGATGTTGTCAGATTCTATCCGTGTCTATCACTGATAGACTCTGATTATTCAAAGTATTTCAGTGTCTATCGCTGATAGACTTCGATTAATCAAAATCTATCAGTGACTATCACTGATAGACTTTGATTAATCAAAGTCTAGCAATGATAGTCACTGATAGATTTTAATTAACTAGAGTTTATCAGCGATAGACAATGATAGACTCTGAATAATCGGAATCTATCAGTAGACTGATAGATTCTGATTAATCAGAGTCTATAGCTGATAAACTCTGATAATCGAAGTCTATCAGATAGATTCTAATTAACCAGAGTTTATTAGTGTCTATCAGTAATATACTTTGATAGATTTTGCTATATTTGCAATTTTTTTTACATTGTTCTATATTTGCTATTAGTTTGACCCAATTTGCCACCCACTGCAAATTTTCATTAAAAAAATGACTAGGAGAAATCAAAGAAGACCGAACATCATTGCAAGACAACATGTATCAAAGAAGACCAACAAGAGCATAGCTCAACTGACAAAAAGTGTGTGTAAATACTCAATGAAATGCTTTTGGAGGACAAAGCAGAGGTTGGAGTACAACTCGTAGAAGATGTTAAGGATATAAATGTAATGCACATGGAGGGAGAAGAATATAACATTCCATCATGAAACATTATCTTTGTAACTTTATTGTGACACTCGAGTAGAGAAGGGGTACATGAATGGACCGAGACCACATCTGAATGAGAAGGATCTTGAGGATACGAAAGAATGATCAAGATAAGCTTAAAAGAATTGATAACAACTACCTTTACTAACAAGGTGCATCTTCATTTTCGGTGGCTTGATCATAGGAACTCCAAAGTTAAGTGTGCTTGGCTTGATCAAGTTCTATGTTGAGTGGAACCGACATTCCTAGATGGGATTGCGTTTAAAAGAGTTTTTAACTCAGAACTAATTTATCTCATAAATACCTTTAATATTAGGTACATTTTATTCCTAAACCATAAGCACATAGTTCTATGAATGTAAGTATTGAAAATTTACACTATTAAATTAAAATGAGAGGTCTCACATCACTCCTTATATAGTTAATGCATAAAGCAAGATCTTGTATTGGTTCAAATAAATTGGAGGCTAAAAACATCAAAAGAGTTCATAGAAAACTTTTTAAAAGAGGTTGGTAAAGGATTACATCAATAAGAATAGATTGCATTGACTAAGACATTAATAATCTCTTTTAAGGTGTGGAAGGTTTGAATCTCATCTCATATATTTGTAATATAATATTAAGGGTCCGTTTGGAATACATTTTAATTTAAATGTTTTTCAAAAATGCATTTTTTAAAAAACATTTTGTATAAAAATTGTTTATAATTTAAACACTCATATGTTTGGTTGCATTTCCTCACAAATGTTTTTCTACACAAGTTATTGTTTACTTAAGAAAGTCTTTTTTAAAAAGTTGGTTTCAAGTGTTTCTCTCAAAATGGTTTATTTATCAATCTTATTTTCTAATAAGTCATTTTTAGTGGTTGCCAAACACTAAAGATTTTTTCAAAATGATTTATTTTCAAAATTAAACACTTGAAAAGTTAAACCAAACACACCCTAAAGTTTGATATAAATTATAAATTTTGGTTGGTTAGAAAACTATTATGCCTTTACTTTGAACCAAAACTACAAGGTATATATTTCAAGAACAATCATAACAAGATTTTATGCATCAAATGGAAAAATCTGGATTTGTAAAATAAATCTAAAAACAAAAGTATGAGGAGATAACTAAGCGTCCGTTTGAAATACATTTTAGTTTAAATGATTTTCAAGAATACATTTTTTTTAAAAATATTTTATATAAAAATTGTTTAGAATTTAAACACTTGTATGTTTGGTTACATTTCTTCATTAAGTGTTTTTATCCACAAGTTATTGTAGGCTAAAAAACGCTTAAAAAATTTGTTTTTAAGTGTTTCTCTCAAAATGGTTTATTTTTCAATCTCATTTTTTAATAGATCATTTTTATGTTGGAGATATGCTCAAATAAGAACTGAATTAGACTAGCAAACTGATTACACATTAACTAGATACTAACAATTACAGTGTAAATAACAATACAGACACTGTATATATGATAAATGTTACAAAATACATTGATAATAAATAGTCGAGGCACGCTTACAAAGCGCTGTCCTGAAGACAATTATTCGCTCTGCACAGGTTGCAAGCAGGCTACAGCGATCATCTCAGCAGGATACAACAACTAATTCCGGTAGAACAGCAACCTCGAACTACTCGGATCTGGCAGAACTCTTGAATACTTGCTCTCAACTCGACTCAAGATCAAAAGAAACAAAGAAAGAAGGAAGAATGCTCCAAATGGAATGAGATGATTCAAATGAAGAAACAAGTTGCTATTTATAGGCTAGCAACTTAGGGTGTGTTTGGTTTAACTTTTCAAGTGTTTAATTTTGAAAATAAATCATTTTGGAAAAATTTCTAGTGTTTGACAACTTCTAAAAATGACTTATTAGAAAATGAGATTGATAAATAAACCATTTTGAGAGAAACACTTGAAACCAACTTTTAAAAAAAAAACTTCTTAAGTAAACAATAACTTGGGTAGAAAAACATTTGTGAGGAAATGCAACCAAACATATGAGTGTTTAAATTATAAACAATTTTTATACAAAATGTTTTTTAAAAAATGCATTATTGAAAAACATTTAAATTAGAATGTATTCCAAACGGACCCTTAGTAACTCCAAAGAACAAAATTAAATAAAGTTGAAACATATGAAAAATATAACTCAATTGAGTTATAATATCAAATTTAACTTCCATATGTTAAATTTGTAATTGAAACATCAAATTGAAATTGATGTTTCAATCCATCTTGAAACTCTTGAAAAATTGAATTTAAATCATTTTCTTTCACATTTTATTTGTAAAATATCCAACATTTTAGTGGTTGGCAAACACTAGAACTTTTTTCAAAATTAAACATTATATTTGAAAAGTTAAACCAAACATACTCTAAATGAGTTTTTTTCCTCTTCTTTATCTTTCTCAACTATGCAAGTTAGATCTAATGTGAGAAATTCTTTCTATTGAAGGGAAATAAAAACAATTTATTGAAACAATAATCTTGATTCAATATTAGACTATAGAGTTTTTTCATAATTTTTTCGAATTAGTGAGTTGGTATATTAGCCTACCATTAAATAGTCTAAATATAATTACTTTTAAATGTTACCCACTTATAAATTAACTTTAACGATATCATGTCTATATATAAATATACACGAAGAGAGAGAATGTGGGAGGTGGGAGGAACAAAAAAGAAAAAGAGAAAAAAAGCTTTCGGTGGTGTATGAAAGAACCGAAAACATCTGATAGTCATTTCTCACTTTCGGTTCGAATAAAAGAAGTTTCTTTTTTTTTTTCTTTTTCAAATATTATAAAATAATTGCTCATGTTTTTATTACAACTAAACTAGTATAATTATGATAATTCAAAAGCCGACATGAAATATACAAATATTTGTTTGTTTGAACTTTGAAAATAATGGAAAATAAGAGAAAGAAAAAAGCAAAAGCAAAAAGAAAAAGTAAAAAAAAGAAAAAAAAAAAAAGGAACAACTTTAAATATGAAAGTGAAAGGACCAGTAAGTAGTGGAGCCCAATTGTACAAATAGAAAACAATGTGTCCTTATGTCCACTAACAAACCACTCACGTGTTGTTTATTCTTTAATTATTACATAATATATTTAATTCTCGAACCTTCTATAGTCGTGTTCGATAGGTTTTTGAAGTTTAAAATGTGTTTGATAGGTCTGGTAAACATTTTTAAAAATCCACGAACATACTAGACACAAAATCGAAAGGTTTAGGATCCTATTAGCTGCAGAATTTAACTTGGCGTGTATAAATTTGTGAAATTTTGTCAAAGTAAGCATAGCTCGTAATTGTTGGTATGTACCCTCGATCAAGAGGTCAGAGGTTCGAATCTTCCCATTCCCAATTGTTGTTGAACTCAAAAAATAAATTTGTAAAATGTCAAAAGTCATAAATCTATTGAATATTTTTAATATTTAGGGTCCTATTTGACACATTTAAAAAATTCAAGGATTAAAACTTGTAATTTGACATTTATTTATTTATTTTTAGTTTAGAAGATTGTAAATCTGACCTATTTTAAATAAATTTTTTTAAAAATAATAGCTTAAAATTTAATTGGCTAAATATTAAGGGATTTGATGAGAAAAAAGATAGCCTACGATGATAGGTCGAGGGACGACGAGGGTGGGGAAGAGCCACAAGTCTAGAGGAGGAAGATAGAGCAACGATGGGATGAGAACAAAAGAGAGATTCAAATAAAATAATAAAAAATTGTCATATCGCGTTTGAAATATAATAAAATTTATATTGTTATTGTGTCAACATCAAAATAAAATTTGTTAACTTGATCATGTCTCAACTCATTAAATGTTAGATTATTGACCAAAAGGTTAAAGATTTAAATTTTCACTCTTATAAATTAAACTAAAAAAATAATTATAATAAAATTCAAAATGATATATATATATATATAACCTTTAAATGTTTGAGCCAAAAGCATTTTCAAATCATACCAAATAATTTTTTTTTCTTTCAAATTTCTAAGTACCAAAAGAGTTTTTTTTTAATGCAATTTTTAGGACCACTTTCCAACTACTCTCTGAATCTGAGCTGCCTTCCTTTGAATAAAATGATCTCTTTTAGTACTTATCACACACTATATTGTACTTTTTTTTATTGATATTTTATTTCAGAATATATTATTTTATTTTAAAACATCATATCATTTTTAATGCTGCTGATGCTATAAAATAAAAAGTTAAATTATCAAAAATATCTTTTGAACCATGGGGTTGGTTTCAATTACACCTCTAAACTTTCAAAAATTTTATTTTAACCCTCGAAGTTTGAAGCTTGTTTCAAAATAATCCTTGAAGGCATTTTTCCGTTAAATTTATGGACGGAAAAATGACGAGTTTGCATATGTATTGTTGTGTATGTGAACGTATTTGAACATATATGTGGAAAAAACAATAAAAACACATGCAAACACGTCATTTTTCATCCATAAATTTAACGGAAAATGTCTCCAAAGGTCGTTTTAAAACAAACTTCAAACTTCGAGGGTTAAAATTAAACATTTGAAAGTTCAGGGGTATAATTGAAATCAAACCCATAGCTCAAGGGTATTTTTGGTAATTTAACCTAAATTAAAGTGATAATTATTTTTAAAAAAATCCATACATTGTTTGTAGTACCAAGGATTTTCTATTTCCATCCCCACTATATAGATCTCATCTTTTATTTTATTTTTACAAAATAGATCTCATCTATTCTATTATTGACTTAGGGCCCAATATCTTTTCCCTTCAATTAATTTTTTTTTTTTTTTTTTTTTTTTTTAAGAAAATGGGTTGTTTTTAAAAATGTCAACATTTTTATATTTTTACAAATGCAATGTATTGCATGATTTTTTTTAATCATGAGATGTTGTGGATCATGTGACTTGTTTCTTATTTTATATATTATGCTATTTTTATAATTCTCTTCAAGTGGTTGTAATAAAATGGCTAAATATATAATTTTGTCTATTTTTTTTTCTTTTTTTTTTTGACAACATATAGGGTGGGAAAATTTGAACAACAGACCTCTTAATCGTTAATACAAGCTTTATGCCAGTTGAGGCATATAGAATTGATCGAGTGGTCAAAGGTTCGAATCCTCCCTTAATCTAATATTTTAATTACATATCGAGAAAGTTATTTGAATTAATCACATCAAATGTTACTTTTAGTGAAAATATCTCGTTAATCAAATTAAAAGTTAAATTACAAATTTTGTCCTTACACTTTGAGTATGATATATTTTTTTTTTACAACTATTCTTACCGTGGTTATTCTCAAGTAAGTCCTAGCAATCACTAAATATAAATAGAATAACAACATACAAATTTAAAAATAGTAACTTCATAAGTTTTTGTCCTTTTAAGTATACTAACATTTTAATGGTTTAGTTTTCTATAACAACAAAGAATTTCGAGTCAAGCAAGTTATTACATATTAAGTCACAAGAAATGAGTACACATTAATTTTTTTTTTAGTATTATACCTAGTTTATCAAATTAAAACACAAAATACTTTAAACTCAATTAATAATGCATATTGACATTTTGTAATTACAAACTTCATTGAAAAATTTTCAAATACATTAGAGATGAAGCAGAAACTTTTAAAAGATCAGGACCGAAGAGTAAAAATACCCCAACGACAAAAATGAAATAAACATTGAAATGGGATTTAAAATGTAAATGATAAGGAGCCAAAAAAGAAGTTTTACAAGGTGAGGTTTTCTTCCCCTTTAATTTGTGGGACATCCCTACAAACTAAGGGATTGATTAAAGAGCTTCTCTAGCCACATATGGTATGGTATGATATGGTCCCCTTCCAACGACTTGAAAAAGATACATTTCAATACAAAACAAAAACTTTTTTTTTTTTAAATGAAAACAAAAATATTTGAAATCTACGAATCTCTCCTATTACATTAAAATGAACCTCCTTATGTTACAACTCCTGAATTGAATAAACAAATTTATAAATTAATTAGTTCATTTTCATAGATGGGTTTTTTTTTTTTTTTTTTTAACTATTCATTCTAAAACCAATACATACTCAACCACTTTAAAAAAAAAACATTTGAAACCCCTTTTTTATGACAACTCAACAAAACACCACCCTCATCAAATATGCAATAATTATAAAAAAAAATGGTAAGTTCTTTAAAACAAAACCTTAATTAAGAGAAAAGAAAAAAAATTAAACAATTCTTAATATCAATTCTAAACTCATGCATATCACACAAATTTAGTAAAATTAAATACCTCTCAACCAGAACTATTAAAACAACAGAAATCATTATCAAATAAGCATGCATACCGACATACAAACAAGAAAGAGGTAGATAGATCGATCAAAACACCGAGATGAGAATCGAACTTATTGTGTTTTTTTGTTTTCAATTGATGGGGATCAAAAAGGAAAGTTTTTTTTTTTTTCTTCTCTTTTTTGTTCTTTGGGGAATATAATAATACAAGAGCAACTAAGGCAACAAGAAGAACAATTGTAAAAGAAAAACTGACTAAGCTTTGAAAAAAAAAGGAGAAGAGAAATGAATTTTTAGTGGTAAAGATAAGGATCTGTCTGGTAAAAGACAATATTGCCCTGATCACTGACATAGTGGTCTTGTCTTAGGCTATTCACTAGATTCTTTACCAAATGAAATGGAATTGGTCCTGATTTCTTTGGCTCTCTATAGTACTTCCCCAACACTCCCTTTGCTGCCTTTGTCTGCCAAAAAAAAAAAAAAAAAAAAAAAACATTTCAATTCAATTATTGCCATTTTCCTTCCTCCTCCACTAACTTTACTCTATTACTATTGGGTCCTTTCCCATTCCTTTTGAATATGGGTTCGGGTCGATTTAGGTATGTTTCGACTGATCTTACTCGACAAAGCATTTCACCTGCCTTTTGGAGTCTTCGTTGGTTGCCATTGAAGTTTGAATCTTTAGTGTGCCGACTTCTATACAAATGGTTTGTAGGGGTTGATGTAAAATTTGTGCCTTTTTACTTTTATCTTTTGTTAATGGGGGTGTTGTTTTCTGTCTTAAAAGAGGTCAAGTTGGATTTGGATCGAAAAATTTGGTTCCAGGGTTATGTTTGATGATGGCTTTGGGTTTGAAAGTTCTACTTGTTTATACCCTATTAGACAATGATTCTATTTTTTAGAATTATGGTAGTTTCCTCACAATTTCTTAGGTATGCTTTCTATTTCTATTATAAATAGATTTGAATTCTTAATCCAATTTTAAAAGAATATATTAAAATTAGTTCTTTTTTAAAGTTTTCCAAATTTTGACTTGATTATGATCTAAAGAGGGTTATTTTATAAAGTTTTTCAAAATTTGACTTAATTTATGATCTCTAAAAATAGAGAAAAAACAAAAGGATTAATAACTTACTTTTTTTTTTTCCAAAAGGGATTTGAAAATAAAATTATGGGAAAAGTATAAAAAGCTAAAAGGGATTGGTGATTTCTAAAAAAATTGTTTGGGTATTTGTTAAAGATTTAAAAAAGGCTAAATTATAAAAAAATACCCCTGAACTTTGAAAAATGTTTCAAAAATACTCTTGCAGTTAATTTTTGGATGAAAACTGTTAGAATTTATGGTGAGAGGAGGAAAGAAGAAGAAGCATTTTTTAATAAGAGTATTTTTTAATTTTTTTTGAAAGTTCAAAGGTATTTTTGAAACTGAAACTTTAACGGTTTCCATCCAAAAATTAACGACAAGGGTATTTTTGAAACATTTTTCAAAGTTCATGAGTATTTTTGAAACTTTTCAATGTTTAGGGGCATTTTTGAAACAAACTCCATAGTTCAGGGACATTTTTTATAATTTAGCCTTTCGAAAAAGGGTTTGGTTTTTAGAAAGTGAAAGTTTTTTTTTTTTTGAAACTTTAAAAAGTGAAAGTTAGGTAGTGGAAATTGTTTAATAAAACAATTTCAATTTTTTAAAACTGAAAAAGAAGACAAATTTTTTTGTCCTTTTCTGTTTTATAAAATTCATGCTTATTGAACTAATTAATGCCGTTACATATTCTATTACAACAAAACATTTCCAACATCTTAGTTTACAAAATTAAAACAAGTTTGGAATATTCCTATAAAAAAAAAGTTTGAAATTAAGATTTGAAACGTTTGAAATATCTTAAAAATGCATTTTAGTTTAAACATTTTGTATAAAAAATGTTTAGAATTTAAACACTCATCCGTTTGATTACTTTTTCTCATAAATGTTTTTAAAAATTTGTTTTCTAGGTGTTTTTCTCAAAATAGTTTATTTCTCAATCTCGTCAGTTAAACCAAACATACTCTAAATATGACTATTTCATTCCTATCCCGTCCTAAAACCATTTTTTTCCCTTTTTAGATTAACAACTATCTTATAATAAGAACACGCTAATTCAAAACATAATTCAAAAC
This sequence comes from Luffa aegyptiaca, assembly GCA_017139565.1. NCBI lineage: Eukaryota > Viridiplantae > Streptophyta > Magnoliopsida > Cucurbitales > Cucurbitaceae > Luffa > Luffa aegyptiaca. The sequence continues at coordinate 892,591 of CM029404.1, read as the reverse complement.
ATAATTCAACGATCAAGACATACCGCTTCCACGAGATGATAATGAGGGATTTGAGGAAACAAATGATGGATAACATGAGTTCCGATATCATGATGGATGTTGTTGAACAAGCCATAATCCCGATCAACGGTCGTCAGCCCGCCACGTAGGTAAGTCCATTCCTGTCCATCAATTTTTTTTTTTTATTTAAATTTTCCCATCTGGGTTTCAAAAAAAAATTCTCTTTCCCAAAAAAAAAAGGAAAAATCTTTATCTCTTTTCTTACCTCTCCTCTGTACCAAGGCAGCTTCTGTTCATACCCATGGTGGTGCAGATATGTCACAAAGTCCAACCACATCACAAAAATCTAAAAAAAAGAAAAACCCAATTCAAATTCAGATCCAAAAACAAAAACCCATGATGTAAAATATAAAAAAATGGAAACTTTTTCAACTTTTTTGAATGAAACTGATGAGTTGTGCCATGTGAGAGAAACTTAGAAATGGAATTTCTTTTAATGTGAAAAGAAAAATGCAGAGATGTTGACCAGCAACCATCATTAATACCATTGAATCAAATCAATTCATTCATTCCTTAAAAATTTGAAAATCGACCAAACTTTTCTTCCTTAATTTCGGCTAAAAAGAAAAAGAACATAAGAGAAAAGGAGAGATCTTCACCCAGTAAGGAACGCCATAGATTTTGAACATTTGAATGGGACCAAAAACGAAGGACAAATAGACTAAAAGAACCGCCATTAATGTCCAACACGAGGTCGAAATCACAATGTCTTTTCTCTCATTTGGAGCAAACAATTCGCTGTATGGATTGAAATGAGATCCTTCTTTTCCTGGGCTTCTCCACATCTGCAACACAACAAACACAAATTTTCGATATCCGAAACCGAATCGAACCGAACCGAATCGAAACCGAAATCACTCACCAGGTAAAACGGGTAAGCCAGAATGGGGAAAGGCAGAGTGAATCTGAGGATTCGTGTTCTTCTCTCCAGCTGCTTGTAAGTCTTCTTCGTCATCTGAAAAAAACAAAAAACCGCCATTGAAATGGATGTAAAACCTTAAAAAACAGAGAGATCCGACAAATCTGACGAACGTACTGGAACCCAGGATTCGTCTTTCTCCACATTTCCATGGTTCTGATGATGGGTTCTGTGGCTGATTCTCCTGCAAGAACAAAAAAACAGAGTGCCTCTGGTTTCAATGTCGGAAGAACAGAGGAAGATCGATCTGGGGATTTGGGGGAAGAAGAAAGTACCATCCATGGTAAGGAACCAAAATGGCGGAGTGAAGAAGGAGACCCATGAAGGAATTGAGGGCGGAGCTGTTGGAGAAGCTGCCATGGCCGCTGTAAAAAAACAGAGAGATGAGAATCGGAGAGGAAAACAGAGCAGAGGGAGTTGAGAATGGAAGCAAACCAGTCGTGGCCGAGGACGAAGATGGCCCAGAACATGGTGCCCTGAGCGAGCCAGTAGAGGGGCCAGACGAGCCAGGAGTCGAGGGAGACGGCGGCGGCGACCAATACGGAGACGACGGCGAAATCGCGGAGGACGTAGACGAGGGAGCGCCAGGGGTTCTTGACCCAGCAATGGGGGGGAATGGCGGCGCGGATCTCGGAGATGCGGAAGGGGGGAGGGGCGGAGGGGTCGAAAGGGGGAGGCGCCGCCGTGCCGGTGGCGTTGCCGTTGCCGTTGCAGGTGGCGGAGGGCGACAGAGGAATGGCCATGGTGGATTGGGGAGGAATTTTGGAGGGTTGGGGATTGAAGGGGAAAAGGGCAAATGAAGAATGAGGGAAGGAAGTGATTATAAAAGGGAACTCTTGGCTTACGAACCCATCGCTACACCTCTTATTTTGACTTTTTATTTTTTTTTTTTTTTTATTTAGGTTAAATTATAAGTTTAACGACTAAATTTGGTCACTCGACTTTAAAGAGTGTCTACCGATTTTTGAAATTTTACTCTTACGTCTAGTGAAAATCTGATACTCGATAGGTTCTTAAATTTTTAATTTTGTATCGAGTATGTGAATTTTTAATTTTGTGTTTGATAGGTTATTGGTTTTTTTTGAAATTCAGGGATCTAATTGATACAACATTGAAAATTTTGGATCTTATTCATAAAAATAAATTGTATGTCTAATAGATCGATTGTTTTTTTTTTTTTTTTAATTTAAAAAATATTAGAGATACACAATTGAAATAACACTTTTTTAAGTTTAAGGATCTTTTAGAAGCAGACTTGAAAGTTTAGGGATTTGTAATTTAACTTTTAATATATTTTGGGGGGGGGGGGGAGGGGGGTTGAGTTTAATAGTTTTTAAAAATTAAAATGTATATGATTTTGTTTTTAAGCTTTTGTTTGTCTTTACTAGGCTTTGAAATCTAAAGAATGTCTATTAAACCCTAAACTCTCATTTTGTGTACTAAAAAAGCTTAGTTTTGTGTTTAATACATCTTTAAACTTTAAAATGTGTTAATTGGTTTATAAACTTTTAATTTTGTGTTTAATATGTTAACAAACTATAAAAAAAAAAATTAAAGATTTTTTAAATTTTAAAATGTATCCACTAAGTTTTTAAACTTTCAATGTTGTGTCTAATATGTTCTTAAACTTTAAAGTATTTAATAAGTCTCTTAACTCTCAATTTTATGTCTCATAGGTTATTGAATATTAATTTTGTGTGTCTAATAAATACATGATCTACGAGTCATTTTGTTAGAGTTTAATCATATATTGAACACAAAATCTATTAGATACTTTAATGTTTTTTATCTTATAATTATTGTTTATTTAAATCCTATGTGGGTCTTTCTTAGTTAAAAGATTGATTTTTCTTTTCTTTAGCTAAATCCTAACACAAATTATATACGCATCGAAAAATTTTGAATGCTAAGTAATGGAAATATTTCAAGAAAATGGAGTATTTGTATTGAAACTATTAATGGAAAAAAGAGATCGAAAAGAAAGAAAAAAAAACACCAAAATGGTCCGTTATTCAAACCTAAGAACCAAAATGACAATTTTGAACGTAACCAAAATGGATAAAAAGTGAAAATATACAAGCAAAAACAGATATTTTAAAAGTATACCAAAATATACTGTTGATGCCAAAATCCGGACAGAAGACTCACCTAACCTTCACGTGACACCAACAGTGAATTTGTAGAAGCTGGGGAAGACGTGACCTGCAAAACCAGCAAGGACCGTTGCACACCGGTGTGGTGTAGGTCACACCGCCTCCGATGCTTAAGTCAGAAAACCGAGGAGAAGCTAGAAAGTAAGGGAAGAAGTCGAGAATAAAGTTTCGGACCCCTTCCTTAGTGATGAAGAGGGGTTTAAATACTTGCTCATCCTCTTAGGGTTTTTAGGAATTCAGAGGTGTTCCGGGACATCAGGGACCGAAGGGAGGTGATCAAGCTCGGTTCGCGCAAGCGGGCTGAATGGTCGGCCTCAACCTCATGCCGAGGCCGACCAATTTGGCCCGACCCTTTGGTTCGATCTTCCTCTGGGTCGGCTTTCTGGTCCTACCTCTGCTCGATTGTCCTCGTCAGCTCCTGGTGCGTCAGTGTGGTCCAAAATTACCTATAACATATACAATAATTTATAATGCAAAGTATTAAAGTAAAATCATCAAGGCGAGCTACTCAAATGGGTATACATAAGTTTTCAACTTAAAGGTTAAAGGATTCTAAAAAATAATAATAAAAAAAAAGTAATAAAAAGTTAAAACTTCAAATCTCTACTTTCAAAAAAAAAAAAAACAAAAACAAAAACAAAAAGTTGAAAAAAATAACTTTTAAAACTATTTCTCAAAACTGAATGACTAAGATCCCATTTGATAACCATTTGGTTTTTTGTTTTTAGTTTTTGAAAATTAGGTTTCTTTTCTCCTAATTTCCTCAACAAACAACAAAGTTTTCATCTTTGTTAAGGAAACATTTGAATTCCTAGTCAAATTTAAAAAACAAAAACAAATTTTTGAAAACCACTTTAAAAAAAAAAAGACTTGGTTTTTGAATACGTGGGAAGAAAGTAGATAAAAAACAAAAAAACCTATAGGTGGGAGTGATATATATAAGCTTAATTTTATCAAATAGGGCCTAAAAATGTCGATTTTGAAAACTTAAGAATTTTTTAAACCTATTTCTCAAAACTCGAGATTAAAAAGTCTATTTTGAAAACTCTGGCGCACCTATTCCTCGGAACTGGAGAATCAAAAGGGTATTTTTTTTTTCCTTTTATTTTTAAAAGCATTGAAGTAGGATTTAAACGATTTTTTTTTTTTTTTTTTTTTGGTGAAAAACGTGTCGAGCAAATAAGAAACACGTAATTTTGCATTAAATAACGATGTGAATAGAAAAAGGCTAAAGTCGCGGAAGTGAGAATAAGTTATCTCTGAGTTTGAATAAATAAAAACATCAATTCTTCATTAATTTGACAATTATATTTTTTAGTCAAGTTATTTAATTACATTTTTTCTTTTTTCTTTTTTATATTTAATTTTCATTCATATTCATACACATAAAATAAAATAATTGGTAAATTTACCTACCTTCAATTTGGATGCAAAGTGTTGTTCACATGGACTATCTTGCTTCAGGGACTTTATTTTAATATTTCATTTTTGTCAAAGAAAAAAAAAAATTTTTTTTAAATTTTTTCTCTCAACATAATTGTAAGCAACCAAAAATTCAATAACACTAAAAAAAGAAAAAAGAAAAAAACAAAAACAAAAATTTTAATAGTGAGGTAAATGGAAAATGCCCAAAAAACAATTTGAGGAAAAAACATTAGGCTGATAAAAGAATGCATTTGGAGTGGGAGAATTATTGCCTCTTAATTGATCTTGAATTTGTAAATTAAACTAAAAATTATGTATAAAAAAAAACATGTTTTATTGCTAAATTGTAGATTCGGAATTAATGACAAATATGAAAATAAGGGCCTCCATTCGGAAAATTTGTGAAAAATCTCGATTGTGTGTCTAATATGTCTTTGGCACATTCGAGATTTTTAAAAATTAACTAATCTATTAGATATAAAATTGAATTTTATGTTTGTTGGAACCCTAAACTTCTAGTTTTATATCTAGTAAGCCCATCAATTTTAAAAAATGTCAAATAGGTCAATGATTTATTAGACACAAAATTGAAAATGGAAGGACTTATTGGACATAAAAGTGAAAGTTTAATTTTCTCAAAAAAGAAAGCGAAAGTTTAAGGACCTGTGAGATACTTTTTAAAGTTCAGGAGCCTATTAGACACGAAATTGAAAGTTTGAGGATCTATTTGACATTTTTTAAAGTTCAGGGACTAAATTGAACAACACTCAAAGTTTTCGGACTAAACTTGTAATTTAATAAAAAAAAATAAAAAAGTGGAATATGTCCCTTCCTATAGTCTACTTTTATTTTTTTGTGTGTTTGAATTGATTGATGAAACTTCAATTTTTGTTTTAATTTTATGTACTAGAGGAGGGAGGGGAGGAAGAGAGAGCAAGAGCATAGGCAATAGGCATATAAAATAAATAAAGATATTGGAAAAAAAGTAATTCTCTTGTATTATAATTTCTACAAATTAAATTTTCTTTTTCCATTTTGAAACTTGAAAAAAAAAAAATCACTCTAGTTAGCATTTTATCTAACTTTGTTTCTATTTTCTCTTCATCCTTGTGTTTGAAATTTGTCACATTTTTCATATTGAAATGCAATGACATATGAGCCATGCTTTCTTAAGTAGTTTCCAAGTTAGAAGATTGATGTAGGACTACTATATCACCTTTATTTATTGAGGTAGGTTTTTATAGGTTAAATTACAATTTTTTTTTAAAAAAAAGATACAATTTAGTCCTTAAACTTTCATTTGTGTGTCTAATATATTCTAGAAATTTGAAAAATATTTGGTGTTATCAAAGTCTTGTTTGATAACCATTTGATTTTTTATTTTTTAAAATTATATGCTTAAAAACATTGTTTCTACCTATAAATTTCTTTGTTTTGTTGTCTATATCTTCTTTCCATGTTTTCAAAAACCAAGTCAAGTTTTGAAAACTAAAAAAAGTAGTTTCCATTTTTTTTTTTTGAATTTGACTAAGAATTCAAAGTATCATTAACAAAGATAAAAATCATTGTAAGAAAATTGAGAGAAAACAAGTATAGTTTTAAAAAACAAAAAACAAAAACCAAATGACCATGGTTATTCAAACGGGGCCTAAATTTTCCATTTTGTGTCTAATAAGGTCTTTAGCATAGTTAATATATATATTTTTAATTATTGGATTGTTAGAAATAAAATTCAATTGTCTATCAAATAGATTCCTAATATATTCAATACCTTTTAAAGCTTAGGAATCTATTAGATACAAAGGAAAAGTATATGAACCTATTAGACATTTTTTTAAATTCACATACCTATCTAGAACACTCAAATCTAAAAAATTAGGTTTTGTTTGATAACCATTTAGGCCCCGTTTGATAACCATTTGGTTTTTGAAAATTATGCTTGTTTTCTCTCAATTTTCTTGTCATGGTTTTCATTTTTGTTAAGTAGACATTTGAGATCTAAGCCAAATTCCAAAAACAAAAACAAGTTTTTGAAAACTACTTTTTTTTTGTTTTCAAATTTTGACTTTGTTTTTGAAAACATGAGAAGGTTGTAGATAACAAAACAAAGAAAGTTATGGGTGGAAATAGTGTTTATAAGCTTAATTTTCAAAAACCAAAAACAAAAAACGAAATGGTTATCAAACGGGGCCTTAATTTTTTGTTTTTAGTTTTTGAAAATTAAGCTTATAAACACTATTTTCACCGGTGAGTTTTTTTTTTTCCCCTTTTCTTGTTCTCTACATTTTTGACAAATGTTTTTTTTTTTAAAAAAGTTTTAAAATATTGTGTTTATTTTTTGAATTTGGTTAAGGATTCAATGTGTTTTCTTTAGAGAGATGTTTTCTTATTAGAAAAACAAGCACATTTTTTAAAAACCAAATAGTTATTAAACAAAGCTCTAGAGATTGTACTTATAATTCAATATTTTTTTTAATAAGATAGAAATTATTATTATTATTTTAGAATTTCAACCAGGTTAGTATGTTTTTTTTTTCTCCATCGGATTTTTTTTTTTTTTTTTTTTTTTTTTTTTTTTTTTTTTTTTTTTTGTGGTTCTTCTCATCAAAGTCACCAAGGCCATTCAATTTAATAGATTTCCTTTTTGTTTAAAAAAAGTGAAAAAAAAGGAAAAAAATTTGTGTGGTATTTACTATTTACCCAAAATTAAAGTATATGTGATAAGGCTCTTTCAAATTGACCCTTTGATTTTGACATATAGCTTAGCTTACACGTGGATGTTGGTTTCACCAATGAAAATTACACAATTGTTTTTTAAAAAATAAATAAAAAAAAAACAAGCACGTAATTTTCTATGCACAAAAATAATGTTGGGCTCGTTTCTTGAAGAGACAAAATTTAGAGAAATTTGTATGGATAACAAAATATGGTAGTCGGTTTTGAAATATGTCCAAAAATATAAAAACACTAAAAAAATGGTCACACGTGTTTTTTGCGAGACCAAAATTTTTCTAGTGGCCCATTTTTACCCCTACGCAACTTGTAAACCAATTGGTCCCTAAAATTTTGCTTTTCTAAAATTCTAAATTAATGTATTATCCCCAACAAACTAAATCTTTTCAAATTTTAGATTACAAAAATATTTTATATTTTATATTTATCTAATAATAAGATTCAAATCTTCTTCTCCAACTTCCTCTCCTCTCCCCTATTTTTAGGTCCGATAACACCTATTTGGACTCTGTCTGATTTATCGCTTCTCTGTCCTGCATTGGGTCCTTGAGGGATGCTTAATTTTGTTTTTCCGACGGGTCCTTGAAGCTTTGTCACCCTCCCTCGATAGTTGTTACATCCATGGCGGCTAATTCACCGGTCCAAGTTCGCCACAGATGCTTCTGCTAAACAACCTGCAGCTTCGCCGTCCCCCGCTCTTGAACCCCTCCCGTTAAAATCGAGACTCCAGCCAAACCCCCTCTGTCGCCCCCGTTTCCACCTGTTGCCTCGAGGACCTCCCTAAAAAACTTTGTTCCTCTTGAATACATTTTATTCCTTACACCTCTCAATGCATGAATTTGAGTAATGAAAATTATATATTTGTTTTCTTACATACTTTTTACATGTGTTTTGGTGGTGTTTATTCACACCCACATATACATTATATTTGTTAGTTTATATGATTATTTAACACGATACTCTGTTTTTGGTGTTGTTTAATCACACTCACATGTACATTATATTTGTTAGTTTTGTATACGATGGTTTAACATGATATTGCACATATACAACGTACAAAAAAACTATTGAATGAGGGAGAAGGTTTGGTAGTTGAACGACCAAATTGGTGATTTCAAAACTCTTTCATTAATTTGATTAGACGGTGTTTTGTTGTTGTTTATTCCAAAATTTTAGGGTAAAATTTAGATTATATTATATTTATCTAATTTTAATTGTTTGAGTTTGAACTAAATTGATTTTATTGAGTTTTAGTGTTTGCTACTAGATGTTTGTATATGGATTTCTACTCTAATTTACTAAAGTTCTCGCATAGAAGTAAAGATAAGAAGACACTCTCGTTGCTTCAAGGATAAGAGTATTTCAAACGTACTCTTCCAAAAGAGTAGAGTTTTTTTTTTTTTTTTTTTTTTTGTGCTTTTTTTTTTGAGTACATCCATATTTCGAGGTGGGGAGATTTAAACCTCTGACCTCATGGTCGAGGATACATGTCTAAGCTCGCTTTGGCTTTTTTGGGCTCCTCTCTTTTATTTATTTATTTCATATTTTTAATATTCATTAATTTAAATTAGTTAATATATGTTAATTAAATTTATAATCAATAAAACTACATTAAACCTTTAATAATACTCTATAGATTTAACCATTCCATTTTAACAATAAATCTATTTAAACACACACCTATAATATAAAAATGCAATGAATTGATGCAATAAAGCACTTACCAAAACTATCCTTCATTAATTAATAATATAAGTAGTTCTTTTTAGGAATAATATATTTAGATAATTAATTATATCTATGATTAATTTAGTAAGAGGTCATTTCTAATAATTATAAATATATTTACTCATTAATTTTTATTCTTCCAATTAATTTTGATTGTTTTATTAATAAATGCACTATAATTATATAAAAATTCCTCCCAAATGCTGATATCACTTATTAGAAAACATCTTAATTATTTCTAGACATTTTTATTCATTTTCTATAGATATCCAATGCAACCTTTAAACCAAACCATCTTCGAGATTCTCTTAAAATTGAGGATGATCGATGTGTGTGATAGTGGAGATTCTAGAAAGTAAAAAGCAAAAAATGGTGGAAAGCATAATAAATATTTTTAAATTTTGTATATGTTTGGTCGGCCAATGGCAAAATCACAGTCTCCTTACTATTGGTTAAAATGTCACTCATGTTCCCTAGGTTTTGGTTGGATTATCAAATTTTTTGCCTTCTAACATTGATGAAAAATTGTCTTATCAAAAAAAAAAAAAAACATTGATGAAAAATTGGAAGATGCTATAAATACGACGGATAGTTATACATTATTAGATATATTATATTCGAAATAAATTACTATAGGTATTTTGAATCTTTATCTAATAGTTATTAGAGTCAGACATGGTACGCAAGTTAAAAAAAAAAAAAAACAATTTAGAGTGTGTTTGAGATTTTTTTTTATAAGTAATTTTAGGAAAAACCTTGGCTTTTTTTTCTAATAGATCTAATTTATTTGGATCTAAATTTAAGTTCCTTCTTTTCTCGACAAAAAGAAAAAGGAATATACCAAAGCGAGTTTAGTTCAGCGGTAATTGACATGTACCTTGGACTATGAGGTCAGATGTTCGAATCCCCCACTCCCAAATGTTGATGTACTAAAAAAAATATATATAAAATTTAGATGAGAAAAAATACGTTAAATTATCAAAAATACTCCAGAACTATGAGATTGCTTTCAATTATACTCTTGAACTTTCAAAATTTTAATTTTATCCCTTGAAGTTTGTTTCAAAAAGATCCTTGAATGCTTTTTATTTTTTTTAAATTCATGAACGGAAGATGATATGTTTACTTATGTATGGTGGCTTATGTGAATAGATTTGAACATATATATGGAAAAAACAATAAAAACACACCTAAACACATCATTTTTTGTCAATAAATTTAACAAAAAATGTCTCTAGGAGTCGTTTTGAAATAAACTTCAAATTTTAAGAGCTAAATTAAAACTTCTTGAAAGTTCGGGGGTACAATTGAAATCGACCTATAGTTCAGGAATAAAATTTAGATGAGAAAAAGCATGTGCACTTAAGAAAATGACTAGTGAGAAACAACATGCCTATATTGTGTAAAGAAAAGGTTTATTTTTTAGAGAAAGTGTAGTGAAGATAAAAGAGAGAAAGCAACCTTACCTTTTCACTTTTCTCACCTTTTACTTTCCATTTACACTGTGATGTTAGCATATTGGGTCCAACTAATTAGAAACTTTAACATAGACATAAAAAGGTCCCATGTGTAAAAAGATAATTAGTATAATACTTTTAAAAAAATTATTATAATGAAAAAGTGAAACTTACAATTTTGGTCCCCATAACATATTGATGGGAAATAGTCCAACCTAAAAGTCTTTTTTTTAATTATTTTAATTATAATTAACCTATGAGATATTTATTGATATGCTAATGAGATTGTTGATGCCAAAATCTGGCCAAACAACTCACCTGACCTTCACATAACACCAGTAGTGAATTTGTTGAGGACGGGGAAGACATGACCTGCAAAACCAGCAAGAACCGCTGCACACCGGTGTGGTGTAGGTCACCTGCACTCCGATGCTTTAGTCAAATAAACTTTCAAGAGAATTTTTAGAGATAGATTTCGAACCCTTTTCCTGGGTGTGGGTAACCCCATTTATGCCTGTCTTCTTCGCTAGGTTTTTAGGAATTCATAGGCGTTTTGGGACGAACCAGGCGAAACTGGGGCGGCCAGAGGCAACAAGAACCGAGCGGAGGCGAATGGTTTTGGCCCACGCAAGTGAGCCGAATGGTCGGCCTCGGCCTTGGGCCGAGGCCGACCATATGGGTCGAGCCAATTTGACTCGACCCTTTGGTCTGGTCTCCCTCTTAGTCGGTTCCCTGGTCCCATCTCTACCGGTTGTCCTCGTCTGCTCCTTGTGCATCGGAGTGGTCCGAAATTACCTATAACAAAGATAATTTCTATGATGCTACATTTCTCTGTGTTAGGGACAATCAGACATCCCCCATATCTCCACAATAGTATGATATTGTCCACTTTGGACATAAGCCCTTGTGGTTTTGTTTTCGATTCACCAAAAAGGTCTCATGTCAATGAAGATATATACTTGTCATCTCTTATATACTCATGATTTTTTCCTTATCTAGTCAATGTGAGACTTTGGTTGCACTCCCAACACTCTCTATCAATGAAAAATGGAAAGTGTCTCGTAAACTCTAATAAAAAAGATATAAATTAAAATAAAACTTGTAAAAGCATGAAGATAAATTGAACTTGAACCTAAGATTTAAAGACCTATATATGAGATATTTTTTAAAGTTCATGGACTTATTAGACACAAAATTGAAAGACTAAGGACTAAACTTGAATTTTATCTTTTTTATTCGGATTCTTTTAACTTTTGAAACTTTGATTAGGAAACTTTTATCCACGTTTTTATTTCGGTCATTTGAAGTTTTAAATCTTTATTTTGATTTTTAATTTTTTAAAATAAAATTTATACTTAGTCTTTCAAAATTTTAAATCCTAATTTTAGTTTTTAAGGCCCCGTTTGATAACCATTTGTTTTTTTGTTTTTGGTTTTTGGTTTTTAAGCTTATAAACACCACTTCCAACTCTAAGTTTCTTTGGCTTTTCACCTACCTTCTTCCCATGTTTTCAAAAACCAAGTCAATTTTTGAAAACTAAAAAAAGTAGTTTTCAAAAACTTGTTTTTGTTTTTAGAATTTGGTTAGAAATTCAAGTGTGTTTTAAATAAAAATGAAAACCATGGTGAGGACATTTAAAGAAAACAAGCCTAATTTTTAAAAACCAAAAACCAAAAACCAAATGGTTATCAAACGGGCCCAAGCTTTTATAAAATTTGTTTCTAGTCTCTAAAGTTCATTTAAAATTATGATGGAATAACTTGCAAAAGTTAATATCATTATTGTACATTAAAGTTTCAATTTACAAATTTGTAGTTTTGGGAGGAACAATCATTTTATTTCAATTTAAAAAAATAAATGATTTGTTAGATAACACATTAAAAAAAAAAAAAAAAAAAGTCAAGTCATCCTTCCTAACATGTTGGATTTTTCGTGTAAGAAGTACTAATTTATACCTGTTCTAACAAAATTCACAAAATATTCGAGTAAGACAGTTATCCGATTAAGATAATCATAAATGGATAATCTTTTTAATTTATGCAGAACTTGAATATTCAACGATATTTAATTATGATATCATTTACTTTTTCACTAAATTTCTTTTTGTAACGTAATGAGAAGAGAATTCTCCACATGAGAGTTGAGCATTCTTTTGTCGAAAGATCTCTTTTGATTTTTGTATTTAAACAATTACAAGCTTCAAATAATAAATTTATAATTATTGAATTAATTAATAACTATATATATACTTTCAAAAGATGCTTCGATTCTTTTTTTCTAAGAAAAAAAATATATTATTCAAAAAAATAGTTTCCAAAGGGTCTTCCAAAATTAAAATGGCATATTGATAGAAATTAAAAGACTAAAAAAAAACTATATTTAAAGTTTTATTAAATTTAAAAAATAAAAGAAAATTTATAGTCAAACTTGGCAGTCGGGGGCTGCGTTGGTTTTCCTGCCCTTGCACGTCTCCTTCTCAATATTGAAATTCTAAAATCAATTTGGCGTTTAAAAAATTAATCAAAACCTTTTAATATATTTAAAACAGTTTTAATCACAATTTTAAAATGATAATTTTTTTTAGTACATCAACATTTGGGGTGGGGAATTTCGAACCTCTGACCTCATGGTCGAGGGTACATGCCAAATATTACCGCTGAGCTAAACTCGCTTTGACATTTTGAAATGATAAATTGTATCCAAACAATTACAATTTTCGATTAATCATTTGACTAAGAGTCATATCACTATTTTAAGATGAAAGTTTTTATTTATTTATTTATTGAATCAAGATGGAAGCAGTTTTAATAATGATAAAAGTGATTTTGATATAGTCAATAAGAGCTCAACTGACATAAAATTGTATTGATAACCACGAGGTCTGTGGTTCGAATCTCACACCCCGCATATTGTCAAAAAAAAGAAAAGTGATTTTGATATAATATCAAAATCACTCACAATATAAACACGTCTAAAGTATCACATCATGTAAGCTTTTCATTAGCTAATTTTAATATTTACAACAAAGTGTATAATTTTGTTTTTTTTTTTATACACTCCAATCGAAAAAAGAATTGGACCAAAACTAAGCAGACCCGCTAGCAAACCAATTTCACAAAACCATCATAAACCCAAACTAGCTAGTAGTTCTGCTCCGGCCTGGCTCATTTTCACCTCAAGTCAGCCCCCAGCCTCATATTTTAGGCCTGCAAGATTACAAACAAATTACGGCAAATTAGCACAAAGAACACAAAAACACCCTAACCCAAACCATGCATACACCAAAATACCCTATCCAAACACCCCAACCTACAACTTGATAGACCTCAAGTAAGCCTAGAACTATATAATTTAATATGGATGGTAGAAACTCAGAAGCTAAAATTTTATCACAATTGAATCCCTGCACACCAAATGTTAAGACTTATGCCTAAGAGAAACTAAAGCATGCTAACAAATTTAAGAGACATATCAAGATTTCTCCACGAAACTCTCGAGCGTGAGAGTGCTTAGTCTCACCTAGAGCAGCCCCTACTAGTATGGAAATGGCTTATAAACTCCTCCATCTATCTTCCCCCTACACTGGCACTAAGGCCTCGCCTAAAAGCTAAAAGGCACAAAATAGGTTGCATTCTCATACCTAGGGCCTGATGAGATAATCTCTTTTCCTTATTTTGCCAAACTCTTAAAGCGGGGTACTAGTTTTCACACTACAATGCAGGGACCCATAATCCGAGTTTAACCATTGGTTGACCTAACTGATCACACTGCAGATAACTCTTTTTACCCCATATCACTCATGACTCTTGCAAGCATGCTTTCATCATGGAAAAACAAGAAACATAATTTTAACTTTCCAAATACATGCTCACACCTCGTTTTACCACGTGAGATTGAAAATGTATAGAGATTGAATTGAAAAATATAAAATAATGTCAAAGAATTTTGATGCAAAGAATTCTTTTATTACTACGATTTTTTTTTCCTTCCTTAAGGGAAAAAAAACCTTCTTTTTTTTTTTTTTAGTACAACCATTGTGCTCATGTTGGAAAAAAAGAAAAAACCTTCACTACAAAATTTAAGGTAACAGATCCTATTCATGCATATCTTGCTTGGAGAAAAATCTGCCCTTTTTAGCATTCATACAATTTTTGGAGCTTAAAAAAACAGAAAAAAGAAACAAAAACAAAAAAAAAGGACATAGAGAGAAGCTCTAAAATTGTATGAATGGGAAAACAAAAATTCCAATTAAGCTATGCACTTATAAGTGTTTGATCAAGTAATGGTTGTTTAACGGACAAACAAAGAATTGATTTCGTATACAAAATTCTCTCTCGGTTAAAATTTCGTCAAACTTATCAATAACAGCATAGTTCAACTGTGATAAAACTTGTACTCTCGACCAAAAGTTCAGAAGTTCAAATCTCTCATTTTCCAGGTTGTCAAAAATAATAATAATAATAATAATAATAATAATAATAATTCTTCAAATTAAATTAACAATTGCTTTGAAAAATAATTGAGTCATCGTTGAAAACAATATATAGTTTGGATGTAACGCCCCGGGCCCAGGATTCGGAATCCGGATTCGGTCCTTAACGGCCCCGACATTCCCCTGCGACCTGGCCACGCCACCATACTCGTCTTAAACTGCTTCCAAGAGTGAAGACTGTCCCCACAAACCAACACGGGGTCCTTTTAGCATGCTTTGTCCTCACTCACATGCTTCCTACGAAAATTCCCAAGAGGTCACCCAACATAGAACTTCTCCAAGCCAAGCACGCTTAACTTCAAAGTTCCTATGATTGGGCCACCGAAAAGGAAGGTGCACCTTGTTGGTATAGGTAGTATCTATCAATTTTTTTAAGCTTTTCTTGAACATACTTTCATGTCCTTAGGATCCCTCTCATTCGGATGTGATCTCGGTTCATTCATGTACCCCTCCTAACTCGGGTGTTACATTGGATTTTTTTTTTTTTTGTTAAACAATAGGTAGATAAATTCAAATATTTGACATTTTAATTGAAGGTATATACCTTAACTAATTGAGCATAGTTGAACTATATTCAGGTGGATCATATAAATTTTATATAACAATAATAATAATATTACAACAATTACTATTATTATAAATATTTTATTATACAATATTTTTTTTTTAAAATTATACAATATGTTTTTTTAGAGCATAAGACAATATACTAGAGTTATAATTAATATTTGGTATTAATTTTCATTGGTTCAAATATTTTGTTCATGTAGATATTATTAGAAAAAGAAAAAGACATGTCAAATCAATTCTCTATAAATATGGTAACTTAAAAATCAATAACAATGTCTAAAATGATTTTTTATGCAAAATTGAAAATATTTAAAATTTTATGGTCTACAATTGGATGAATATGAATTTTGTAGGGCTAAAGCATTAATTTTCCAACTACCAACAGCAACAAGAGGCTTAACTGCCAATTAATTGCTAATGAAAATATAATTTTCTTAATGAAAATCAAATAACACAAAATTTTGCATTGAAAATTTCCAAATAAAAATTGGTAATATTCAATCAAATGCATTCATAAATCATATTATAAATAATCTGTTTTTGTTTTTATTCTTCAATTTTCTACCATAAATTTAATTGTCACCTGTGAAGTTGAAGTTGTGCTTTAATCCACATGTGTGTTTATATGGTATTAAGTTTTCAAAGGGCTGACTTAAAAAAAAAAATCACTAATTTAAGGAAAAATAAGGAAAAATAATTTGTTTATTTATAAACATATAGTCATCACTCATCAAAAAAATATACATGTGATATCCGTTAATTAATTTTTCAATAATTTCATTAGATTCAATTTTAATGATGTTGATGGCAAAATCTGGACAGGAAAAACTCACCTGACCTTCACGTGCTACCAATGGTAAATTTGTATGAGAGGGGGGAAGACGTGACCTGCAAAACAGTAAACCTGCACACCGGTGTGATGCTTGCCACACCGCCTCTGACGCTTAAGTCAGAAAGCTGAAGGAAGAGAGCAAAAGAGCAAAGTAAGAGGAAAGAGTTCAGGGAATTAGTTTCGGGATCCCTTCTTTAGTGACGAAGAAGGGTTTAAATATCTTTTATTGTCTTAGGGTTTCTAAGCTTTCGGAGGCGATTCGGGTTGAACCAGGTGGAAACGAGGGGTCCGAGGGCACCGGGGACCAAACGGAGGCGGAAGAGCTCGACCCGCTCAAGCAGGCCGAGGCCGTGCAGGGATCGGGCCAGGCCCGATCCCTCCGACCTTGACCCGACCCTCTGGCCTGTTTCGCGTCCAGAGTCCGTTTTTTGGTCCTATTTTCGGACTCGTGTCGGGTTGTCCTCGTCAGCTCCTTGTACATCGAAGTAGTCCAAAATTATCCATAACAAATGACGAAAATTGTTGTTACTAATTTTGACATTATGTGACTGATATTTACGTAATTGGTTGAAATTTGTCCTTCTATAATAACTTCAACATTTTACGCTTCAAAACTCTCTAGTATCCTAAAAATAAAATAGTGATATACGACAAACTACTTAATATATTCGAAACCCAACAATTTGGCATTAAAATCATAGGAGAAATAAGCAAAGTGTATCTTATAATTAGCAATGCACCAGCAATTACATTATTCTCTTTTACCGTGCTTACACTTAATGACATATGAGAATGTTTCTATGAATTGCACTCATTTGAATTTAATGCTCAATGGACACAAAATTTGGTGTACCAAAAATTGGGTTTTCCTTGTTCTTGCATGTAATAAATTAAAGCTCTTGATTTGTTGTTTTTCTTGTTCTAGCTGAATTGCCTCAAACTTGTTTGCAAAATTTCAATTTTAGGATTCTCCAAAACATAGGCTTTAGCCTTTTTAAGTGTAAGCACCTAATGGAGTGCTTGTGAAGTCATTGCATTATTCTTGTTTATTTACTAACACTTCTCGAAGTAATCTTACACCAAAGCGAGAAAATTTAAGCTCGAGTACTAAGTTTAGAATGACTTTTGAAAAGTTGATACACAAGATATAATCGATTGGTCAAGACATTACCTAATTACCTCCTTAATTATAGGATGAAGGTTCAAATCCCCAAACAACCTGTTGAACTAAAAAAGACTTTTGGAAAAAGTACCTTTTTAGAACACTTTTAAATGGTTCTATAAATTTCAAAATCACTCTGGACTATATAACGCTAAACACTATGAAAATTATAAGCATATTTGGTGGGCTAAAAATATTTTTTGTTCACTACAACAAATTTGACTTTTAATAACCGTTTAGAAATTCGCGTAGAAACCATAACGGACAAGAGAAAAAGCGTATGGAAATTAAGAAAAAAAATTAAGCTACACAATGTTATTTTAAACTTTCTGTTAAGTGAACAAGCTGAACAAAGAGAGATGAGTTTGAGATATGATTTTTATGGAATGGTGAAGTGTTTTTAGACAATTCAAATCATTTCTCAAAAAATTGTATTACACGAAAACACTACTCACAAAAGTCATCTCAATGAAACACTACAATATATATTTTGCATATACGATTTAAAAAGCACTAGAAAATCGCAACCAAGGGCCAAAAGGAAGAGAGGAAGGATGTATCGGAATGCTTTCTACTAAATCAAGTTGATAAAGACTTCTTTTTTATTCTTTTTCTGAGTTCAACAATATTTGAGATTGGGAAGATTTGAATCTCTAACCTTTGAGTCGAGGTTATATACCAATTACCATCGAGTTATGCTCACTTTGACTGTCGACAAAGACTTGGTAGATAGGAACTCGAGCATTAAATAAGCTACCATAGACATGTCAAATGGTTGGAATTTGTACAAAATTTTCCACATTTGATCAATTAAAAGACGAGGTAAGGAGAGAATCTAGTTTACTAAAGCATGGTCTATACAAAATATATATTTTACTTAATTGTCTTACACTAACATTGTGGATTGTGAGCATATTAAAGAGTCGTATCAAATAGACATACAAAACTTGGTAATGTTTGTGTTTCATTTTCCGTATAATTTTAGTTTTCTAAGGAAAGTAAATACGAACAAGTAATTGAGACGACAAAATTTCATTTGGATAGATCATCTCCAAAAATAGAAAAAAGAAATGTTTTAAGCTTTGCTTAAACTAATTGAAATGGAAGATTAAAACATAATGTTATCTTTTATACGTCAAAATAATTGTTCCAATTTGTGTGAATTTGTAGTTTTTTTTTTTTTTTTTTTTTTTTTTGACATCATCAGTCTTTCATACAAGCAAGGCAAAGCGCTCAAAAAACAATAATATTACAGAAGACAGGAACGGGGAGACTAAAAACTCTACACACTGAGGGGCTGTTTGGGGCGCTGAATTGGTTATAATAATCTGGGTATTATAATAGTCTGGGGGTTATAATAATCTGTGTTTGGGGTGCAGATTATTATAGTCTGGGATAAAATAATCTGTGTTTGGAGTGCAGATTATTTTAGTCTGGGATAAAATAATCCGTGTTTGGGATGCAGATTATTTTAGTCTGGGTTAAAATAGTCTGTGTTTGGATTGCTGATATGTTTAACATGAAATTCTAAATCAAATGTTCAAGTTGACTGGTTTTTTCCTGACTTTTTTTTTTGTTTGTTTTCCTCATACAACTTTGTTGTCAAATATTATATTTTGCAAATATCAATAAAAAATTGTTTGGATTCAGTTGTAAAAAAATAAAGTATTGGGTATACGGGTTAAATGATGTGTTTAACTTAAAAGGAAACAAAATAACCTAAGGTAAGAGTTGATTTTCTTTGTTTTAGGGTCATGATTTTTTCACAAAAGAAGTCATTTTATGATTTCATATTGGAAAACCATATTTGTTTCATTTTTGTATTTTCAACGTAAAAATGGTAAATGCTTATGTACAAAGAAATTATATAATAAAACTCCATATTTATATATGTAGAAAGACAACTGAGAAACTGGTAAGTGTTTCTAACATGGAATGATCAAAAATCGTTTTTTTCTTTTTCTTTTTTCCTTATTTTTCATTTTCTTCCTCCATCTTTATCTTCTTCCTCCATCTCCATCATCTTTATCTTCTTCCTCCATTTCCATCATCATTTCCATCTTCTTCCTCAACCTCAAACTCCATCTTCATCATTTTCTTCTTCCTCTAACCCTAATGCTGGCAACGTTTTCAACGACTTTTCCGGCGGTTGCCGACAAATTTTTTGACGACCAAAATTGTTTTCCTCGTTTTCTTTCTTTTCTTCTTTTTTTTTCTTTATTTTCATTTTTTATATTTTTCAAAATGAAAATGAGAAGAAATATAAAAAAAGGGAAAAAAAAAAAAACGGTTGCCGAAAAAGTGGTCGGCGATCGCTAGAAAAGTGGTCGGAAAAGTGGTCGGCGACCGTCGGAAAGTCGCCGGAAACTTCGCCGGCTGACGACGACCGGCGGTCGTCGGAAAAGTCAAGGAGTCGCATGGAAGAAGAGAGGAGAGAGTTACTGTAGAAAATGGATAGAATAATCGGGTGGATTGAATGATGGTTACTATAGAGAATGGATAAAATAATCGGGGGTAAAAATAACCCACCTCACCATTTATTTTTGTTGATGCCCCAAACACTGAATAGGCTATAATAAAGGGGGATATTATAACCTATTCAGTGCCCCAAACAGCCCCTGAGAGACATCCTCCCTCCAAGCCAAACACGCCAGCCAGATAGAAGCACCATCCCCTCCTAGAAGAAAGTGTGAATTGAGAACTAAGCAGACAACGAGTGGGATTCATATGGATTTTAGCTAGCCTTCCAAAGCCTCCGTCACTTTGACTCCAATTTTGTTGCTAGTTTGCTCCAAATCCTCCCTCCAATTTGTGTGAATTTGTAGTTAGTCCTTTCTTAAAAAGAGAAAAAAATTATAAGTTGGTTTTTATTTTGAAGAGTAGAAAAAGTAAATATTATTAAAATCAGTAAAATGATATATTCATTTATTAAACAAAATTTTAATAAACCAACAAAAATGGATCATAAGAACTCTCTCCTAGTGATGACAACAAATTATTGGGGCTATTTTAGTATTTACAAAGATGGCATTATTTAATTAATTTGTTTAAAATTGTAAAAAATGTTAAATATAAATGATCTAAATATGTAAATATATAAAATATAAAATATGATAAACACAATATCAAGCTTATTCTAATGAAGAAAATATTAATTAATGACTAAAAGCTACAATAAATTTAAAATTTTGAAAATGTTAATGATATATCACTATGAATATAGTGATTAAAATTAACAACAAGGGAAATATAACAAATGAATATAACTTTATTTATTGATAATTTAAATTGAATGAGATATGTTTAAAATATTGGATCAGCAATTTTTAAAGGTGTGGATTGTTTTTATTTTAATTTTATATATATAAAAAATTGAGGCCAATATAATAATTAAATTAATATGATATTCTAAATAAACTATCAAATACTAAATAATATCTTGTACTTTAAAAGAATTTATGGCTAATTATTTTACCATCCATTTTCTTGGAAATTTATCATACACAACAAGTAGCAAGATTCACCATATGATTTTACAAACAATTTATTTTAAATTAATTTCAATGATTATTATTTTCAAGAACAAATAGGACTAATTTTTAAAAATTAATAAATGATTAAAAACTCAAACTCACTTTGTAAAAGTACACCATAATTTTTTTTAGTTTGACAATGTATAAAATAAGAAATTAAAACATTTAAAAAAATCCATACCAATTTTTTTTTTAAAAAAAACAATTAATGAACTAAATTATGCATCTAGCTTTTTTTTTTTAATCATACAAATACAATGAACTAAATTATATATTTAGATTTGAAAATTTTAAATGGTAACAATTTATCAGCCAATCAAACTTTGTCACATGTGCATGCACCACTTGATTAAAAGTGGGGTTTTTTTTTTTGTTTTTTTTTTTTTTTTTTGAGGAAATTAAAAGTGGGGCTTGCTATCAATGAATAAGGGAGAAAAATTGGCTGCAAAAAGTCTAACATCAATTAAAGGAAGAAATTAAGGATTTGATATATCTATATAGCTTAACTATTTAATAGAAGTTAAAGATATTAAATCATCTATAATTTTTTTAAGTAATTTTCAATTACTTTTAGTTTTTTTAGAATTCTCAATTTTATCTTTATTGTGTTAAAAATTTTAAATTAAATTCTCTCGTTTAAAAAATAAAATAAAATTTTGGTTAAAAACAGTTGTTAGTGAGTCATTTTTATTAACGTATTTGAAAAGGTGATGCTAACGCTTAGACATGTTACATGTAAAAAATGAATTTTGTTGATGGAGAGTCGAAGTTTGCTGATTGATAGGTTAGGTTTTACGTGTCAAGCAACATTTGAATATATTAATAAAAATGATTTAATGATATATCAATTTTTCACTAAATAATTTTAACTATTTTTTTTTAACGGATCCAATTGAGAGAAATTTTAATATATTGAGAACAAATTTGAGAATTTTAAAAAACAAAGGATTAGATGAAGAATTATCTAAAAGATTAGGGGACCTTCTGTATATTAAGTTTTTAATATGTTACTAACCCTTGCAAAGTGTCATCAAAATTAATATTGTTTTTCATATCTTTCTTGTGTAGCTTTGATTTACATTTTCATTTTCTATGTTAGTACTCAATAAAAAAAAAATAAGAAAAATAATTAACACCAAGGGTATTAATTATTATTATCCATTTTATAAAAACATAACCAAAAAAAGGTTTTATTACGAGTTTAGTCCCTTGACTTTTAGGGTTGTATCAATTAGGTTCCTAAACTTTAAAAAGTTTCTAATACGTCATTGAACTTTAAAAACGTCTAATATGTTCCTAAACTTTCAATTTTTGTCTAATAGGTCCTTGATATATCTGATATTTTTAAAAATGAACCAATCTACTAGATATAAAATTGAATTTTATGCATATTGGGACGACTCTAAACTTCCAATTTTTGTATCTACTTGGCTTGTAAATTTTAAAAAATGTTGAATAGGTCAATGACTTATTAGACACAAAATTAAAAGTTGAAAAACCTATTGAACACAAAAGTGAAAGTGTTAAAACCTATCAAACACTTTTCAACAGGGATCTATTGAAAACAAAATTGAAAATTCAATAGAACTTATTTGAAACTTTTTAAAGTTCAAGGACTAAATTGACACAACTTTGAAAGTTCAGGAACTAAACATGTAATTTAACGTAAAAAAAAAAAAATTAAAAGCATGTATGTTTGCAGAGATTTAATATATGTTTTTTTTTATTTAAGGAAAATCAAATAATTTAAAACAATATTCGGTGCTTTATCCACTCAACTATGCTCAGGTTGATTAGATTTAATAATTCAAACTACCCAAACTACTTTTTATTTTAATCCTTTCTATAGCAATTGATTGAAAATTGTCGTACTAATCGAACGAGATTAGGGTGAAATTAAATTCATAAGAAAAGAAGTTAAAAAAAAAACATAATGATAATGTAAAAGGTTTGCATGTTACATGTGTAAGAGATACGTAAGGAACCAGCTATCCAACAATGTTTGGTCTGCCTTTTGGTCCACAATTATTTCCTCCCCACATTTGTCCATTTTCTTTTAATAAATAAGACACACCAAAATCTTAATTAGGGTTAATTTCTCTCTCCTCTTCCTCTCTCTCTCATAAACTAAACATGTGAAAGATTAGAAAAATATTTACAATTTTATAGGTTTTAATTATTGATGATTTAGTGTATGATGGGTAGATCTAGGAAATTTTTTTTTTTTTTTTAAAAAAAAAGAGATGTTGAATGATACATAAAGTATACAAATTTGCTACTAGGTACTAAAAAAATTAACATATTTTTTTTACACAAATCTTACCGTTAAACGAGTGGGCAGGGATCATTTGAACTATGAGGTTTTTTTTTTCGATATGTATGCATCTTGACTAATCTCACTGACAACCACCTGACCCTACTACAGTTGGTTGTCAGAAACACGTAGGATATTAAATCCTAGGTAGGTGACCATCATGAATTGAACTCATTCTTTTTAAGCTCTTTATTTTTTCATGCTCTTATTGATTCCTAGGTCAACCCATGATGGTTCTTATTTAACCTATTCTAAAATCAATACATGTGAAGACGACAATTTATTAAAAAAATAAATATATGGAGAGCATAGAATTTCAGCCTTCAAAACCCTTAAGGAGAAGGTATAAATGTCTATTAAATTCTATTAAAAATGTAATCTCTCACTTATTTTTTAGCTTGAACATTAATTCTGTTCCAACAACCTATTTTGTGGATGATATTACGAATTTGAACTTGAAATTTCTTGCACGTTAGTACCACCTTTATTAAAAAACTAATAATAATAATAATAATAATAATAATTTTTAGAATATTACGTGAAAGAAAAAAATAAAAAAGATTAAGTTCATTCCATTTCGACAAAATATATGTATTTATATTTTTATTATTATTTTTTTTGAGATCATCCATATTTAAAATGAAAAAAAAAAATCGAACTTTAAACTTTTTGATCGCAAGTATTTGTCATTCGACGTAATTATATATATTATTTTGGACTAAGACTACATTAAAATCATGTAAAATTAAATTATTGGGCACATCCAGTGGATCAAATATAAATGCTTTTGAAAAAAAAAAAAAACTAATTTACTTAGAATGTGTATCTCATGCCTATTTTTTTTTTTTTTCATATTTATTTGGGTTACAGCTCCACCAACCCACACCACCAAAAGTTTCTTCGAATTAATTAACTAATTAATTAGCTCTATAATAGATATTATAGGTAATTTAGGACCACATCGATGTACCAGGAACTGACGAGGACAACTCGATGCGAGCTCAGAAATAGGATCGGAAAGTGGACTCCGAAGACGAAACGGGCCAAAAGGTCGGAGGGACCGGGCCTTGGCGCGACCCATATGGTTGGCCCACTTGCGTGGGCCGAGTCCGTCCGCCTCCGTTCAGTCCCTGGTGCCCCTAGTCGTCCCGGTTCTACTGGTTCCAATCCTGAATCGCTTTGGAACGCCTAGAAACCCTAGCGCAGTAACAGATATTTAAACCCTTCTTCGTGGTTGAAGAAGGGATCCGAAAATGATTCTCTAGCTTTTGATCTCATTCGTTACTGACTTAAGTATCGGAGTCGGTGTGGCAGGCACCACACCGGTGTGCAGTATTTGCTTGTATTGCAAGTCACGTCTTCCCCTTCCAATAAATTCACCGTTGTTGTCACGTGAAAGTTAGGTGAGTCGCTTGACCAAATTTTGGAATCAACAATAGAGCTAAAAAAAAGCTCTATAATAATAATTAGATGTTAGAAATGTTTTTATTTAGATATTCACAAGGTTATATTTTTTTTTTCCATTTGAGTCCTTTCTTCAATTATATACTCATTAACATTATAAACAGGGATTATATGAAGCCTTTATTATATATAATTCAAATAAGAATGTTAAAGTGAACATAACTCAACATTAATTGACATGTACCATTGACCAAAAGGTCAGAGGTTCGAAAAAAGATAAGGGGAGACCTCAAAATTTATAAAATACATGAGTTACTCAACTCATTGCTGAGATGGAACCCCATGTTTTTCTAATATGGTATTAGAGTCCATATAAAAAATCCCAAACAGATATTCAGTCCAAGAAAAAAATTTGAGATCCGATCCAAGAAAAAATTGGGAGTATGAGTTGAGGAATCCATTATATTTGATCAATCAAACAATCGAGTACTCAAAGTCGAAGAAAACTCAGATTGAACTCTCATTCGAAAAAAAAATTGCCAAATAGAGATAGTCGCAAGACTGAGTCTCTGATACCATGATCGAATGTGAAATTACATAGAGAATTCATGAGAAACTCTTTCCATCTTTATTCATTCATCTCTGTCATAACTTGAAACAATACAAGAACTGAATATATATACATGGAAGGGAGAAAAACTTCTGAACATACAAAAGACTATACATCTTAAAAGTAGAGAATAACAACTCAATAAAACAAAAAACTAACTACACGTGCATAGCACATGATACAATCTTAATGAGCTATCTTCACAGTCCGTCCACCCCCAATTGTTGTTGAACTAAAAAAAAAATCAATTCATAATACCAGCTTGCTCTCTATTATTCTCCTCTTCTTCTTTGTGTTGTTCTTATTTCATAACATAATAAAAAAAAATTATCCTCCACATTTTGTTTTCTACGAATCTAATCATATCTTAACTGGTTATAATATTATATATTACTAATTTCTTTTCATCAATACTATTTATCTTTACATGTTCGAGTTTATTGAATTGTTGAAACTTTGATTGAAGAGCTTCTATATTTTGAAGATAAATAAAAAAACTTTTGAACTATTAATGATCCAAATTGAAAAATAGCGTAAACTCGAACTTTAATTACAACCAAATAAACTTTCTCAAATTAAAATATCAAGACGAGAGTTTAAACTTTTAAAAGTACAGAAACGAAAACATAACATAAACTTTTATACATATATAAAAGATATATGTATATATGTATGTATGTATGTATGTATGAAGGAGAGACAAAGAGAAGTATGAATTTGTTAACCTTTTCTTCCTCTATGATCCTTGTGTGGTCTTTTTGGTTTAGACTTGAATGTTGGTGGATTGTGCCCTTGATTTGCAGTTGGATCATCATAATCATTGATCTTCACAATCAAAGACCTTCTTTTTCCCACCATTATTGCCATTTTCATTTTGTCATAATCATCTTCTCCTATATGAACACAAACTCTTGTCACTAAGAAATATTGACATGACATTTTTATAAATGTTGTAGAAAGTGATGTATCATGCAAATTTAACTAAAAACAACTTATCTAAGTAAACATGTTTTTGTTGATGGAGTTTATGACAACGTAGCGACTATATCGATGTAGAAGTAATCTAGAATTTTCACATTTAATTTTGAAAAACTCTCACGAAAGTGATGTGTTTTTTTTTTTTTTTACAACATTTGGTGGGGGATTTGAACATCTGACCTCGTAATCAAGGATACAAATTTTAAACCAGTTGAACTTATGTTTTAGTTGCAACCAAAGCGTAGCGTGCATTTGAAATAAGAGTAATAAAAATATTAATAACCTTAGATATAAAATGTCTTTTTTTGTTTGTTTGTTTTGTAAGGATGGATCCTAAAGTTTAGGAATATAGTTCAATTTTTTACTAGACATATCATAGATATCCTAGGTATATGAATTACATTTGTAATTTATCCAACAAAAAGTAGAAATTATAAACTAGTTTCTAAAGTGTTTAAAAAGAGATTATAAATAAAAGCACTTTGTGGTTTGATAGAGTTTTATGTCATTCTCTCCAATTTGAATGGACTATTTTACGTCAAAATGAGTATAGTTCAGTAGTAATTGATATGTATCCTTAACTTAGAGGTCAAAAGTTCGAATACTCACCTTGAAATGTTGTTAAACAAAAAAAAAATTAAAAATTGACAATTTTTCTAAATATCAATTCAACTCTAACATTTAACACATGTCACCTAGGGTAAAATGTATAATTTTAAAATTATCATCGAACAATGTGATATCTCACATCAGGTAAATCCTTAACCCTTTCCCCTCTTACTAGACTATAGAATGTTCTTGTAAATTATGGCCAATACCAGGTATATAAAATACCATACTTTAAAAAATATGATTACAATCTATAGTAATTCTTTGAAAGAAAAAGGAACCTAGTAGAGGTATCAATCTATAATATTTTATCATTTCCACAACATGTGCAATAAAAAGTAACAATATTATTTACAAAATAAAAAATGTGTCATTTGACAAGTAAAAAGGCCAACTCTTTTTAAGCAACAACTTTTTTTTTCTTTTTTTGCAAATAAATAAATAAACAAATATATATAATATACACACTTTGAAGATTCTCTCAATTCAACAACCACACCATTAAATACTTTTCAAAAAAAAAAAAACCACACCATTAAATAACATATTTAAATAACTTATCATTACTTTTTTTTTTTTTATACAAAATAACTTATCATCACACACATTCAAATCACATTCACATTTAAAAGTTGAAAAAAAAAACTTTATTATTTTAAATATAGATATATTCATCATAATATCATATCATTTGATGATGCCATGTGAATCGTTCTTAAAATTAGATACCTAACTAAATTATATAT
Organism: Luffa aegyptiaca; assembly: GCA_017139565.1. NCBI lineage: Eukaryota > Viridiplantae > Streptophyta > Magnoliopsida > Cucurbitales > Cucurbitaceae > Luffa > Luffa aegyptiaca. The sequence goes on along the minus strand of CM029404.1, from coordinate 864,866 downwards.
TATTTCAACAATTGTCGATTCTAAGGTGTGGTCAATATATCATGTCATATCATTAGGATGAAAAATTAAAAGGGAAGAAGTAAAATTATTATTTTTTATTTAAAATTCAAGAATGAAATGCATGAAAGCTGAGGTGAGATGTCTAGGAATAAAAAAAGATTTAAATGTATATTTAAATAAAACACAAAGAATCTTTTATTGAAAGGGTAACCTGATGTATTATTTTTTATTATTATTATTATTATTTTTTTTGAAATAACAACCTGATGTATTATTATTCTGAAAGGTTTGGTTTTTTGTAAATATAAAATTGGCCAATTGGTCCAAATTATTAGTTATATCGTATGACTGGATCATCACGTGGGGCTGCTTTTCTCGAGATATGGTCACGTGATTTTCTAAATTAAAAGTATTTGTTATAATAAATTAAATATTTCCTTTTTTTTCTTTTTCCTAAAAAAAGACAACTTCGTCCCTAAAAAAAAAAAAAAAAGGCAACTTCGTATGTAAAACATGAGAAATTATTTGGTCGCGTGGCTGCTTTTTCTTTATTTTTCTATGTCGCTTTTAATATTAAATATAACATTTTATTATTAAAAAAAAATTGACAATATTTATTATTAAATTTAGTTATATGTATGATGTATCAATAATGATGTGATGTGTCCCCCCCCCCCCAAAAAAAAAAAAAAAAAACAAAGAAAGAAAAAAAAAGGTGATATGTGATTAGATTAAAATTCACATCTATATCTATTTTGTCATTTTTAATTTATATATGTATGTATGTTATTTTAAACAATATTCAAATGATGTTCTAAAATGAAAAAACTATATGTATATTTTCAATTTTTCAATGGATAAAATCTATAAAATATTTGAATAATTATGATATTAAACAATATCTGAATAAAGATCTTAAAATCTCTAGCGATTTATCTATATATCAATATCTAAATATATTTATTGGCTAAATTATAAAAAATACCCTTGAACTATGGGGTTTGTTTAAAAAATGTCCCTGAACTTTAAAACCTTTAAAAAATACCCCTGAACTTTAAAAAATGTTTAAAAAATACCCTTGTCGTTAATTTTTTTTTATGGAAACCATTAAAAGCTTTAGCTTCATTAATACTCTTTAACTTTCAAAAGATTTTAAAAAATAACCTTATTAAAAAATGCTTCTTTTTTTTCCTTATCCCACTGTAAATTCTTCTTCCATGAAAATTAATGAGAAGTTTGACCTATTTTTCATGTATTCATACACTAAGAGCTTTTCTTCTTTTTCAACACATCATCCCAAGAGCTTGACTAGATTTTCGACAATGGTATTTTCGAAACATTTTTAATGGTTTTAACTGTTCCCATCCAAAAATTAGCTGCAAGGGTATTTTTGAAACGTTTGGTAAAGTTCAGAGGTATTTTTGAAACTTTTTAAAGTTCAAGGACATTTTTGAAACAAACCTCATAGTTTAGGGGTATTTTTTTATAATTTAGCCTATATTTATTCTATATGATGGTTTATGGAGAAAAATTTTTGATTTCTTCTTCTATCTTTTCTTAATTTAAATATTTCTCTCTTTTTTTCTATTTTTAATTTAAGTATATATATTATGATTTATTTTGATTCATTTTAGACATTTGAATTATAAAGAGTTATAATTAAATAGTAGAAATCAATTAAAACCAACCATAATGCATAAGTTTTCATTCACATGATATTATGCGTTAATCTAAATTTTAACTAAATTTTTTTGTATAACATAAACTTAATTTCTAATATATCTATATAAACAATAATAAGATGTTGAAACCAACTAACTATATTTATTAAATTGAATAATATAGTTTTTTTTTTCTTTTTTTTACTATTTTATCAATGTTTTTCATTTATTTATATTTTAAAATATAACTACAAATTTCATGTGCATAGCATGTTGATTACTAGTTGGACTAAAAGTCTAAAATAGTCCACGATCAATTAAATAAATAAGACACCTTTTTTTTAGATTTAACTTTTAAGATGACAATGAATATTTTATGCACTAATTTTAGCAGAATTCAACTGATTAAGACAGATGTTCGTAATCAATAAAACAAATGTTTGAATCTGCATGTCTCAAATGTTGTTGAACTCAACAATATAAATTAATTAATAAATATTTTATCTATTGAATTATGCTTATACATGTGTGCATACATATATATATATATGTAAATCTCAACTTGTTAAGATATTAGTATCAGCTTGAAATGACTCGATTGGTCAAAACACACATTACTTACATCCCACTTTGTTTATCTAACAAAAAAAGTTAAGACATTCATAACCTATTTTAAATTGTTAGATAATTTTTTTATTAAAAAAAAAAGAGACTATTTAATTTGGGTTTTTTTAGTTGTGCTTGTCTTCTCACAATTCTTTACGGTGGGTTTCATTTTTGTAAGGAAACATTTGAATCTTTAACCAAATTCCAAAATAAAAACATATTTTTAGAAGCAACTTCTTTTAGTTTTCAAAACTTGGGTTAGATTTTAAAAACATACATGAATGGTAGCTAACAAAACAAAGAAATCTATAGGTGTCGAAGCAGTGTTTATAACCTTAATTTATAAAAAAACAAAAAATAAAAAATCAAATGGTTATCAAACGAGGTTTTAATTTTTTTAAATCCAACTCTCACTTTATAATTTTTTAAAATCCTACTCTCACTTTATTATTATATTTTTTTCACAAAGACAAAAAAAAAAAATCATGAATTTATTAGTGTATGGTTGGATGCGAGTAGTTCAAATGAAAAAAAAAATTGATAAACGTTAAGGCCCCGTTTGATAACCATTTAGTGTTTGGTTTTTTGTTTTTGAAAATTAAGCTTATAAACACTATTACAACCCATAAGTCTACTTGTTTTGTCATCTACCATCTTCCTATATTTTCAAAAACTAAATCAAGTTTTGAAAACTAAAAAAAGTAGTTTTCAAAAACTTGTTTTTGTGTTTTGAAATTTGGCTAAGAATTCAAGTGTGTTTAATAAGAATGAAAACCATGGTATGAAAATTGGAAGAAAACAAGCATAATTTTCAAAAACCAAAAACCAAATGGTTATCACTTATCATATGGGGCCTAAAAGTTAAATTTATAATTCCCACTCCCATTTTCTTATTTGATTTTTTTTAAGACAAACAATTCCAATATCATTAATAATTTTAGAATTTTTAGTCTATAGTTGGATGCTAATGGTTAAAATGAAAAATGATAAAACTTAATACATCCTCTAAAAAACTAGAAAATTAAATTAAAACTAACCAAACACATTTAACTATATTAAAAAGTCAATCCGAATATAGTTTAATAAAAAGTCAATCAGAATCCATAATGGTATGACTCATAATTTGGCCCATAAAGCTACCCAAACAAACGTTTCTTAATGTTGGATCCAGAATTTTCCTCAATGGTTGTTAGATTTAAATTATGCCGATATTGGTGTGGATCATCACATGAGTGAGGATCCTTTCCCACAGTGAATATCCCAAATTCTATGATTAATTAATTAATAAATGTAGTTTTTTTTCTAAAAAAAAAATAAGACACCCATTACAATCTTAAAGATGGATAGTTCAGTTTCCATCCTGCTATTGTTGAACTATATAATAACATATTAAAAAGGTGTACAGAAAAAAAAAAAAAAAAATCTAGCCATAAAGGGCCCGTTTGGTAACGTTCTCGTTTCTTGTTTTCGTTTCTTCATTTTTAATAAAGAAAAATAGAATTTCATGACCCTAACACCTATACATTCAATAATAATAAACCTATATTCTTATTTATGTTTGGAAAAAATTGGAAACAAAAACAAAAAAGAAGAAACTAGTTTTAGTTGTTCCCAAAAGTTCTATACAAATTTTGGGAGTGTTTCTAAAAAATGAGAAACAAGAAATATACATAGTTATTAAGGCCCCGTTTGATAACCATTTGGATTTTGGTTTTTGGTTTTTCAAAATTATGCTTATTATCTTTCAATTTCCTCACCATGGTTTTCATTTTTGTTAAGGAGACATTAGAGTTCTTTGTCAAATTCTAAAAACAAAAACAAGTTTTTGAAAACTATTGTTTTTTGTTTCCAAAAATTGACTTGGTTTTTGAAAACATGAGAAGGATGTAGATAACAACCCAAAGAAATGCATGAGTGAAAAGAGTGTTTATAAGCTAAATTTTCAAAAACCAAAAACCAAAAACGAAATGGTTATCAAACGGGGCCTAAATGTTTAGATTTCTTAATAAAATTAGAAACAAGAAACTAGAAATGAGAACGTTACCAAACGGGCCCAAAAATATTCTAAAACAAGTACTCTTGTAAGTCTCACACTATGTTAAAAATCATATTTTTCTTAATTTTGGGAGAACAAGATTCAAAAAGATAAGAAAAAATCATTCCAATTCCAGAATTCATGGATCTTACTTTTACCTTTTAAAAATACTTTCTTTCTGCCTCTACTTTTGTGATGGATGAGTCCCACATGGATTGAAATTGATTCTCATCCCAACAAAATCAATGTAAACACAATAATAAAATGTTTATTTATATTTTAGTTTTTCTTTTGGATATTATTTGTAAGACCTCGATTTACGTAACTTTTGTTCTTACATACTTCATTTAAATAACTTTGTTTTTTTAACTTCAAGAGTCTCTTTATAGAGTACATGTTAATTGCTGTTAAATTATGTTTATTTCGACCAATGTCTAACAACTTAAATTTTATATATATATATATAAAATTATATATATATCTCTAATAATTTCATATAATACTTCAATTTTACCAACTTGAGTTATGTTCAGGTATGTGTAATTCTTTATTATAGATTGTAGGATCGAAATTTCACTCTTTTATCGATTATATTAAATTAGAAAAAGATAGGAAGAAGAAGAAGAGGGAGAAAAGAAGGAGAGAGAGAGGACCCATAGCTTCATGTTGAAGCAAATTCTATGACATTGGGATTTAGAAATTGGTTTGGGCTTTGCATGTAGGGCCGACATTACTTCTCAATTTAACCCATTATCAATGGATCCAAAAGGTATTAATAAGTTATAAATGGTCAAATACACGCTGAATTTTTTTAAATGATCAAACATATTTTTTCAATGAAAATGGTTAAAACGTTTTTTAACTTATTTCATCACAATTTTTTCTTCCAATTATACCCCTCCCACTCCTGTTTTTATGGTAGAACTATTTTTTTTTGTTTTTGCAAAAAAAAAAAAATCATTCTCTCCCTTGATTCACGAAATCTAGTTGGTTTGTCACATCTTACTGTATTTTTCAAATTTTTATTTCAAATTATGAATTTATCTTTTAATCTATAGAGATAAGATTTGTCATTTTTAATTCTCAAACCATGCATGGTCATTATTCAAATCAACATCTTTATTATCCAACTCGCATCTAACAACGTAGAAATCATTGTCTTGTTCGACTTGGATGTCTTGACTATTTGGTTATCAATCTTGAAACATAGGTATGCTAAATACTATATTTTGTATTTATCTATAATTATTTTCCTCCTCGTATCCTCTTTTTCAAGACAAAGTATTTTTCATTTTTTTTCAAGGTCTTCAATGGTTTTCAAATGAAAGCTTTTGAACAAAGATTTGAATCAAGAAAGGTGTCCAAAGTTAAAGAAAATTGGAGGTTTCTCAAGAATTTTGTTTGTAATTGTTGAAAGAAGATGAGAATGGGAAAGACCGCAAAAACAAAAGAAAATGGAAAGAATCTTGAGGGTTTTATAATTTTTTTAAAAAACAAGGTGAATACTAAATCCCAATTTTCGGATTAAGCTGAGAGAAATAGTGAATAGTGATTTCTTCTCGTTTTTTTAGATGATTTGATGTTTACCATAGTAAAATTATTTGCATGTTATCTAATAGCTAGGTTAGTTTACTGTATACACTATATTTCCATAATTTTTTTACTGAGTACATTGTATTTGCATAATTTTTCTTTTTGTAAACTTGAATCGTTTTTATTGTTCTAGTAACATTTGTGAGTAATGATTTCTCCCTGTCTTTCAAGATGATTCGATATTTACCACAATGAAATGTTCTCTAATAGGTAGTTTACTGGATACACTTAGTTTATTAAATACACTGTATTTGCATAGTTTTTCTTTTTATAAACTTGAATCCTTTTTACCGTTACACTAAACTTTGTTAAGTTTCACTTGTTTTACTAATTTAAAATTTGTATAGCAGTTGAATTTATGCTGATATATTGTAATCTTCATATTTTTATCTCAAGATTATAGGGTGGTTTAGATTTAACTATTAATAGATATTGTTTGACTTTTTATAATCTTTATTTATTTTAAACAATCAATTTAAATTGAGGGTATTTTAGTCCATTGTGTATTTGCAAATTCGTTTTTTCAAAATGGTCAATTAAATTTGGTCGTTGTCCCATTATAATTTTACTACTTATTTTGAGGAGGGTTTTTTTTTAATTAATATTGTAAAGTTTAAAATTTTTCTTAAAATATATTATTTTTTAAACTTATTATATTAATATTGTAGGTTAAATTTCCGAGAAAAGGTTGTCTTTTCAAGAGATGACCTATAACACGAGGCATGAAATGACATGATAAAATTTTACCAAGTTGGATATCATCTCTTGAAGGAAAAACTATTTGATGAGGCCATCAAAATTGTTGAGGATCCCACATTGAAAAGAAAAGTGGAGACCTCACAATTTATATGTTAGAAAGGTCATCCCACTCATAGCCAATTGGTTTTGAGATGGAAGCTCATGTAATCTAATATGGTATCAGAGTCCATTAAACCCCAACGGGTATTCGGTCCAATAAAAAAAATTGGGATCCGATCCAAGAATGGTAAACCCAAAGAGGCACCATCTTGAGGGGGCATGTTGAGGATCCCACATTGAAAAGAAAAGTGGAGACCTCACAATTTAATAGTTTTGTTTTGTGTAGGTTGGATGTAAGAGAGAGAAATTGTAAAAGTGTCTCGATTTGGTATTCAACTATTATTAGGAGGCATACAAATATTAATTAATCTACATTCGACGATTTTAAAGGACAACCACATTGTGATAGTTACCTTGAACATCTTGGATCTATATAGATAGTCAAATTGGTGTGAGATATTAAACATAATTATTTAGAAAAATTGTACTTTAGCGACTTTAATAAAATTGTGGATGAATAGTAACTTTAATAAAAATATTTTGTGGGTTGGAGTTGGTTTGATAATTTATATATAATTAGACTTATATATTTTGGGTTGGACAAGTTTGGTAACCCAATAATGGATTGAATCCATAAAATCTCATGATCCAAAAATAAAGTTAACATTAACTAGATAAGTGGAAGATCATAAAAATATATGTAAGAGGTAATATCTCTATTGGTATGAGACATTTTGAATGGAACCAAAAGTAAAGTCACATAGGCTTATGTCTAAAAAAGGACACTATATGCCTGTATCATATCATTGTGAAGATATGTGAAAGATCTATGTTATCCCAAACAACAACATATATGATCTCTACTCAAAAAGAGTTTTTGTTTTTGTTTTTGTTTTTGTTTTTGTTTTGTTTTTTTTTTTTTTTTTTTTTTTTGTTTTTAGTTTCCATAAAGAGAATTATAGATTCATCCATTCTCCAAAAAGTGTAGTTTTGATAAAACTAAACTAATCCAAGCTTAATATTAATTGAGAATATCTCATTTAAAATTTTTCAATCACCAATAACTCATCACATGTATATATATTAAAAATATATTAAATTACATGCAATTTTGCATGCCATATAAATTAACTATTCAATATTTGAAACTAAGCAAATAATAGTAAGGGACTAATATTTAACAAGGATTCTAACATCAACCAATCCAAAAATATAGTTCAACGAATAAAACATTTTATATCTTTTTTTAGATTATTGCAGGTTGAATCTCTCATCCTTGCATTTGTTATATGAATAATCTTAATAATCCAAACCAATCCAACCCAATTATTGAAATGTTTTTATGGTTAAATTTTGTTGATAATTCTATTGTGAACATAACTAGAATTATTTAGGTTGACTAGACAACGTTACAACCCAAATAATTGAGATGGATAGTAATTTAAAGTTTGTTATTTGCAAATATAGCAACTTAAAAAAAAATCAAATATAGCAAATTTCTCCATGATAGACATCTACTACCAAAATCATAATGCATGTAGTCTATCACACAATCACTAATAGAATAGTCCTTGGTTGCTCCATGGTGGAGGTTTGATCCTGCATACACGCAGTTTACTGTTTGATATAAAAAAGAATCACTAATAGAATAGTCTATCAGCAATAATTGCAATTGTGATTAAAGTTATCGTTGGATAGACTTCTATCACACTTATAGACTTTAATTTTGTTATCTTTGCAAATAGTTTGACAAATCTATCAATGATAGACCTCAATCACTGATAGACTACTATCACTAATAGATATCAGCAATGATTGCACTTATGATTAAAGTCTATCACTAACAGACTTCTATCATTAATATACTTCAAGCTTGCTATATTTACAATTATTTTAGCCTATTTTTCTATTTGTGAAAAAAAAAAAACCCTTAAACATATACTCTATTCTCATTTTCATCTGTAAAATCAAACCAACAAATAAAATTCATAGCTAACAATTTGAAAAAAAAAATTATTAGACATACCTGAAATTGGCAAACTCCACACTATCACAATCATGAACAGCAACAAGAAACACAAACGAGCAGCCCTTAATCCCATCTCTTTAATTCTCTGTCTCTCTCTCTCTGTGTTTTTTTGTTTATAAATAAGAGAAGAAGCTCATCACAGACGCCATTAATGGCGACAAAATTTTTACAAGAAGATAAAGAGTTGACCTTCTTTCCAAAATAATGGGTGCATCCCACGTTGTATCATCCACATGATTGATCTATCACTACACTTTTGAGATGATCATGGCCGTCCATTTTCATGGTCAACGGCCTGATTGGTTGACTTTTGGTATGGCTTACTTTATCAGTAAAGGAAGTGCCACAAATTTATGCAAACAATTCCACTATTAATTGTTCATAGGGCACCGACTGCTGATTGCTCACGGGAGTTTTCACATGTTTTGATCTTAATTAATTTTGGAGATTTTTATTGATTTCCTTACAAATGTTTGACTTCTATTTTAAAAGATTTGGATTCGTTCGATTTAGAGTTGAAAGAGTGAAAGTGTTGTGTTTTGTGTTGTATAGAGAAGTGAGTTACGTGATACTCATTGTCGTTGTTGATTGTCTATTTGAAAGAATGTTCAAGTTTTGATCTACGAAATATGTCTCGGTTACGTCGTTCTTGAAGGAAAATAAACGATTAAAGATCGATCGCCGAAGTAATTAATGTCTAAACCCACGGTTACGTCGTTCTTGAAGGAAAATAAACGATTAAAGATCGATCGCCGAAGTAATTAATGTCTAAACCCACGGTTACGTCGTTCTTGAAGGAAAATAAACGATTAAAGATCGATCGCCGAAGTAATTAATGTCTAAACCCAATGATTCAAGGCAAGGATAAAGGATCCTGGAATGAGGAAAAATCTTTTTCAATTGTCTCAATAACTAAATTAGATCAGAATGAAGAATCAAAATAGATTCTAAAGGAGGAGAAATTTTTAGGTGCTCCCGGTGCAATGATGTCCATAATTTTGCACCGTTGGATGTAAGGGAGAGAAATAGCAAAAGTACCTCGACTTTGTATCCAACGGTTATTAGGGGCAGACAAATTTGGAGATTTATATCCGACGGTTTTAAAAATGAAGTCTCATTGCACCGGAACAACTAATAATTTTCTTCTCTAAAGGAGACATGCAAAAATAAAGGAGTTAGAGACCGCTCAATAAATGAAATACTTGAACAATACTTCTCGTTTGTTGGATGCTTCTATTAGGAATATCGTTTGTTGGATGTTTCTATTAGGAAGTTTATCCAAGTCGATCTAGTAAATAACGTTGATCGTGAAGGAAAAAAGTTTAGATACCTTTGATGATAGTCCTCTCAAATTTCTTGTATGTATAAAAGAGGAGTAATTAAATGCATGTTTGGGAGTGATTTTCAAATGGTTAAAATTACTTTTATCATATTCAAAACCACTTTGAAACATCTTTAATAATTTAAAATCAATTTTGATGATATGGAAATCACATTTCAGTGTTAAAATCAAACATGAAATTGATTTTGAATAATTAAAAGTATGTTTCAGGGTGATTTCAAACATGACAAAAATGATTTTCGTCCTTTCAAAATCACACTCAAATATGCACTTACTTTCTCATCGTCATGCATAATATATCGAGAATAACGTCATCCATTATTGACTAAAGAAGTGTGGTTAATCTCCAAAGGCAAATCTCCCAACTTAATTAGCCTAGAATGTGATTCGTCCCAAAGCTTCTAAATGAGCCATTATTCCAATTAAGGATTACTTTCTTCCCTACTTGGACAATTATTCCATGAGGTTAGTTAGGGTGTGCTTATCCTACCTTTCTTTATTGAGAATGATACCTAATTAACTAAGCTAAATATCCACACCTATGTTGTTAATGCATAAATTTTTTAGTGCTACAATAGTACCTTCTCTTTTCACTCATATAATTTGATACGTGGTTAAGTGATTTATTGTTTTAGTACATGGGTTCTACAATATTTTTGAACCTTCACAACTTTGCACCCAAAAATATTTCCAACTCCCTTTTCACCAAAAAAAAAAAAAAAAAAAAAAAAAAAAAAAAAAAAAAACCAACACTCTTTTTTTTTTTTTTGATAAAATGACGTTTTGGTCCTTGTAATTTGGGTTTTATTTCATATTAGCTCATGTACATACAAATGTTCAAATTTAGTCCTTATACTTTCAACAAAGCTTAAAATTGGTCTCAATAAAGTTAATTTTTATTGAAATTGGTTAAATAATAATAATAATAATTTTCATATAAAAAAAAAAACAAATGTGAACATATTTCTAAAATTTATTCAAGGATGGCTAATAAAGACTAATTTTTTAATTAACAATAAATTCGCAGTAGGGGTCAATTTTAAGCTTCATAGAAAGTACATTGACTAAAATTGGACATTTGAAATTACCATGACTAAAATGGAACAAAACTCAACGTACAAAGACCAAAATGATATATATATTTTTTTTGTTGTTGAGTTTAATAATATCTAGAATGTGGAATTCGGCCAAAGGCGAACTTAGCTCAGTAGTAATTGGCATGTACCCTCGACCATGAGGTCAGAGATTCGAATCCCCCACCCCCAAATGTTGATGCACTCAAAAAAAAAAAAAAAAATGGAATTCGAATGTCCCACCTCAAAAAAAAAAAAAAAAAAAAAAAAAAAAAAACCTCTAGACCATACAAAATTCATCAATTTACAAAGTCAAATGATTCCCTTCTGATTTTGTCGTGGCGAATTGATAATGGTGACTGAATTATAATTATTCCATCTCCAAGAAAAAGAAAGAGATAATACTAAAATCACTCAAATGGAATTAGATTTTGTTTTTTTTTTTTTTTCCTTTGAAGAAATAGTGGAATGAGATAATATTCGAGATTTGAAACATATCTACAAATCAAAGGCTACAAACGTGGCAAAAGAAATGAAATGAAATCGTTACATCTTTCATTTTCAAAAAAGTTAAAAAAAAAAAAGGAATAATAATAATAAATAAAAGTATATCAAATGCCTTTTCATTTTCAAAAAAGAAAAAAAAGTATGCCAAAACTTATCACAAAGTTTTGGTTAAAATTCTTTCTCTCTCATTAACATAAATATGTTGCCAAATAGAGGGAGAGATTTCAGTTCATACAAAACTCTATGAATATTATTGTACATAAACATGCCAAAGCAAGCATAGTTGAACGGTAATTGACATATACCTTCGACTAAGAGGTCAGAGGTTTGAATCTCCCCACCCCCAAATGTTGTTGAACTAAAAAAAAATATTATACATAAGCATATACTTATTTGACTATTCATTACATCAATTTGATATATTATTACATTCTCAACACATAAATAAAATTATTTACATCAATAATATATTAACTTTTAGTACTATGATTGCTTATACATATCATCATATTCTTTGTTTGAGCTTTCTTGTTGATGTTGCTACTAACAGGTCCTCCCTTTACAAACATATTTGTTCATGGCTCCATGTTGACGTCATCCTTCCGACTCCTGTCAGTTAGAAGCTCAAACCGCAAGGGTGGTGGTGGCGTCGTTGGTTGGTTTGGATCATGACTTGGATTTGCTCCAGGATCAGCATAGTCGTCTATTACAACCGTCATCGTTTGCTTTCCTGAAGCTTCAAACGAGATGTTTGACTCACGAGTTAGATCATTTAGTTTATATAAAACGGATGGTTTTGAATTTTATTTTTCTATACTAATTCAAAACACAAACTACACGAATCTAGACTCGTTGGATCAGTAACGACTTGCGTACCTGAATGGGGCGTGATCCGAGCCGAGCAAGCGAGGGCAAACGAGAGCAACATCAAGAAGAGGCAAAGACGAGCTTTAAAATCCATGTTGTTCCTTTGTGATTCTTTGAAAGATTGGGAATGGAGATGTGAAGTGAGGTCCATGTTTACATAGAGAATGAAGAAATGGAAGTTTTTTTTATTTAGTTGAAACTGATGAAAATTGAAGGAAGGGTTCAGCGGAAATAGCTGAAAAGCTATGAAGTTTTTAAGTCAAAAAAAGGGATAAAACATCGCTGTACATGAAAACTGGCAAAACTTTTTTTTTTCTTTGAAATACTTTAATTGGTCCTTATTGAAATGGCTTCTACTGACCTTTTGCCCATTATAAGAAATATTGTTTGGATTTGAATATAACAAAATATGTAGTTTTTTCAATAAAATTAAAAAAAAAAAATCTAGATTTTTTTTTAAGGCTCGTCTGATAACGTTCTCATTTCTCCTTTTTTTTTCGTTTCTTGTTTCTTGTTTTTTAAAAACTAAAAACAGAAATATGTTTAATAACTATTTTTGTTTCTTGTTTTTTAAGAACTAAAAACAGAAAAGAAAAAATTTGGTTGCATACCGGTACGTAGGGATCTCCCTGTATACCACCATTAAAATGTTGACAACTAGGAGAGATAAAAAAATTTCCCATTTTCTCTCTTCTTCTTTCTTAGTTGTCAAGATTTTAATGGGGTATGTAGGGAGCTCTACATATCGGTTTGCAGCCAAGTTTTGTTCAAACAGAAAGGAATATGTTTAATAACTATTTTTGTTTCTTGTTTCTCTAAAAAGAAAGAAAGAACATAAACAGAAATGTGTTTGATAGTTTTTTCTCGTTTCTCATTTCTTGTTTGTTAGTTGAAATAAAATTTAGTACATATAATATAAAAAATGTATATAACATACATTAAAATAAATATAAAATTATTATATACAAAGTTTATAGTATATATTTCAACCTCAACACAAAATAAATAAATAAATAAATTTTATCCTTAAAATGTTGTTCAAATTTGATTTGCAACGTCGTCTCTCAACTCCAACCAATTTATCTTTAACTATGTTGGCTTATACGAGTGAGTTCAATTAGACTAATTTGTTATTTACAAACTTTGTAAATTTTTAACAATCGTTAATTTATTGCACAACATGTTATTGATATATATATTTTGTGTGTTTGTGGTAATAAGAAAATTATTTAAGATTAGACTATCGAGCTTATGTACCTACATTTGTTGAATTGACTAGTAAAAAATATCTTTATTTTTTTCCTTTACAAACGCATGTATTTCTCAATAGCCAATGATCCCGACACGTAAGATCAGAAAGAGAAAGAAAAAATATATATGTTTTTTATAATTGATGACAAACGTGATATATTTTATTAATTAATTTATTTAATATATAAATTAAAACATTATCCAAATTAACGAAAAATAATAGATTTAAATAGAAAATAGTAACTAAAAGTTCATTAATGAAAAGAAAAAAAATAAAAAAAAAAGAGAAAAAAAGATTAAAAAAGAAAAAGAGAAAAAATAACGGAAAAGATAAAAAGAATGAAAAAAAGAAAAAAGATGAGTGCTAAAAATATAGGGAGAAATGAGAGAGAAGGAGAGAAGAGACCGGTGTAGGAAGGGGAGAGAGATAGGTACATGCTAAAAAATGGAAAAATGAAACAGAAACAAAATTTAAGGGCCCGTTTGGTAACGTTCTCGTTTCTTGTTTCTTGTTTCTAATTTTATTAAGAAATCTAAGCATTTAATAATTATGTATGTTTCTTGTTTCTCATTTTTTAGAAACACTCCCAAAATTTGTATGGAACTTTTGGGAACAACTAAAACTAGTTTCTCCTTTTTTGTTCTTGTTTCCAATTTTTTCCAAACATAAATAAGAATATAGGTTTATTATTATTGAATGTATAGGTGTTAGGGTTATGAAATTCTATTTTTCTTTATTAAAAATGAAGAAACGGAAACAAGAAACGAGAACGTTACCAAACGGGCCCTAAGAAACTACTTTCTAAAAAAAAAGAAAAAACATAGATGTAGTTTCTCAAATTGTGTCTCTTTTCTAGTAACATTTTTAGAAATTTTGAAATAAGAAACAAGTTCAGTTACCAAATACATCTTAAAAAGTGAGAAACAAAAATATCAAATCAGAAATAGGAACGTTATCAAACGAGCTCTTGACACTTTATTACTTACTCTTCTTCTTGAATTATTTTGCCCTCCATTTATAGGGTAAATATTGCATCTTTGATTTTTTTTTTTTTTTTTTTTTGAGTACATCAACATTTGAGTGGGGGATTCGACCATCTAACCTCTTGATCGAGAGTACGTGTCAATTACCCCTGAGCTATGCTCACTTTTGGCAATTTTTTTTTTCACTTCCACTAATGTGACGTTGATGAATTGGACAATTAACATTTGAAATAGAGATATAAAAATGAGTGGTCCACCCGAAACAAGATGAGGAATCTCCATTGAAAACATCAGATGGAGAAAATTCTTCTTTTTTCAAGATGGAGATGAGGAATACATTCCCAACTCCTCCTCGACCCCAAAATTTAAAATCTTTTTTATGTATTTATCTATTTAAGTTTTTAATCAAATTATTAATTAAAAAGCATTGAATTTTTAGAAAATTAGTCATTTCAATTAATTTACAATATAATTAAAATATCTTAAACAAAAAAAATATATTATTTTGTATATTTATTAATGTTCAACTAGCGAGAATTGTGATTTCCTTAACCGAGAAACGGATCGCGACTAGGATGGAGAATGCATCTCAATTTTAAAAATACCATTATTAAAATGTTTCAAAAATCTCAATTTTAAAAATTGCATTAGTAAAATGTTTCAAAAATCTCAATTTTTAAAATTGCATCCTAAAGTAAAGGTCTTGTTAAATCTAAGATAATCAATTGAATTAAAGTTCGTTTTTAAAAAATTTTCAAATCATTTTTAAACAAAAACTTAAGAAACTCTTATTGCTGCCAAAAAAATAGAAGCCCAAATTACCAATTAATGTCTCACATTGGTTCAAAAGTGTAGCCTACCAAAAAGCTAATTAAGATGATATAATTGGAAAATATTAGATTATAATTAAATTAAACTCAACCATTTCAAGCATGAGTTTCTTTGTGTAGTAACCCTTTGTAAAATATCAATAATCCAAAGTAATACATTGACTACCTAATGAGTTTAATTACCTTTTTTAAAATATATATATATATATATATATTATTTTATCATCATATTAGTACATAGTTCAACTAGAAAAAGTATTCCTTACTTAATTGAACTCAAATATTTTTATAAATAATGATAGTGATAGTTGATATTTTTGACAGTTAGTAAAAGCCAAATTTGTAGTAGTGATTACCATACTAGTTTCTGTATTCATTACATCAGTTTGATAATATATTTTTCCATTCTCATCCATAAGTTTTTGCTTCAATAATATAATATTTTTATACTATCATTGTTTATACATATCATTATATTCTGTGTTGATGTTGCTAATAGATTCTCCTTCGTCAAACAAATTTGTCAAGGTTCCATGTTGACATCATACTTTTGACTTCGATAGGTTAGAAGATCAAATCGTGGCGGCGTTTGCAATTGTGGCGGTGGCAGCTTGGGAGTATGTCTTGTATTAGCCCCAGGGTCATCATAATCTTCTATCACAACCGTCATCGCTTGCTTTCCTGAAACTCCAAAAATCAAATCCAACTTTTATCTCTCTTTAACAATTAAATTGAGATGTTTGACTCACGAACTAGATCTACTTTGAATAAAACTGTTAACTTTAAATTCTATTTTTCTAAATGTTTCAAATTACAAGCTACACAAACCTGTCAACATGAGCATATATAGCTTAACTGGCATAAGACTATACTGATGATCAAGAGGTATGTGGTTCGAATCCTCCTACCCTCATATATTATCAAAAAAAAACTACACAAACCTAAACTCGTTGAATCGGTAATGATTTGCGTACCTGAATGGGGCATGATCCGAGCCGAGCAAGCGAGGGCAAATGAGAGCAACATCAGGAAGAGGCAAAGACGAGCTTTAAAATCCATGTTGTTCCTTTGAAAGATGGGTAATGGGAATGTGAAGTTAGGTCGCCTTATGTTTACATATATAGAGATGAAGAAATGCAAGTTTGTTTTTATTTAGTTGAAATTGAAGAATTAAACGAAAGGTTAAGCGGAAGTAGATGGAAAGGTATGAAGTTTTTAAGTAAAAAAGAGGAATAAAACATAGCTGTATGTGAAAACTGGCAAAGCTAATATCTTAAATTATGCATTTTTAAATTCGCCTTTATTGAAACTGTCACTACGAGTTCGCGATTCTGGATTGTCGACTTTATTTTCAAGAGGAAGAAAATGAAGTCATTACATGTTTTAATAGAAATTCAAATATAAAGTTGACCAAAGGTCTACATTACAACATTTATGCAAGTTTGAGGTTCAAATTGAAACACTTTGTTAAGTTTGGGGTTCAATTTGATGAAATTGAAAGTTTAGGGTTAAAATTGATACAACTTGCTAAGTTCAGGGGTCAAAATTGATTTTTTCCCATTTTTGTTTTTGTTTTATAAGAAAAAAGTATATGAAAATTTCTTCAAAACAAAAAAAAAAAAAAAAAAAGTATATGAAAATTTAAGATTCAATAGTTGGTAATTTTCCTTTTGGATTTACTAAAGATTAAAACTGAAGAATCTATTTACGAAATATAATAAACATATGTAAAAAAAAATATTTAACAACAATAACAACCTATACAACCAATTGTCTAAATATTGACTAAACCACATATGCGAATAAATCAATGTTTAACAACATAACCTATACAACCAATTATCTAATAGTAATAATAATAAAAGGTATTTTAGAACATATTTCTTGTCAAAAAAAAATATTTTAGAACATTATCCAAATAAGTCTCCCAATGCTAAAAAAAAAAACAAAACAAAAAAAACTTAGGGAAAATACCTTTTTGGTCCCTGGATTTTGAGAAATATGTGCGTTTGGTCTCGTTTTTAAAATGAACTTTTTTAGTCTCTAAGTTTTGATAAATAGGTTTAAAAGGTCCCTAAACTTTCAAAATAGGTTTAAAGGTTCCTCATATTATTTTTTTCAATTTTGTAAATTAATACTTTTAATTTTTTCTAATTAAAAAAACCATTCAATATTAACAAATAAAAAAAACATCAATTTAAAAAGTTGAAAAAATAATATGAGAGACCTTTTAAACCTATTTCTCAAAACACAATGACTAAAAATGTCTATTTTGAAAACTTTATGGACCTTTTAAACCTATTTCTCAAAACTCAGGAACTAAAAAGGTCTACTTTGAAAACTCAGGAACGAAACGCACCTATAATAACAGAGAGAACTCGAAACTCAAATTGAAAATTGATTTCTTTAAAAAATAAAAATAAAAACTACTCACCAATGAGAGGATGAAGCAAACTACCGTTTGTTCGTGCTTTAGCTTGTGAGTCCAAAAAAACTTGTTTTACAAAGAAGAAGGAGCCCCTTTTTATAGCATAATTCTACTACTCATTAATTAGGAAAGTGATCAAAGAAAATCAATAAAAATGGAAATGATTAAAACAAATAAACTAAAATGGAAGCCAATAATTACAACTCCCAAAATTTCAAGATTTTATTTGTGAATTAATTAAAATCAATCCTTTAAGGAAAAAAAAATGTTTTATTGAATTAATTTTACAAAAAAAAAATTCAGATATTTGATTTGGCAAATTAATTACGCAAAAATAAAATATTTGACTTAATTACAACTACAAATATTTGATTTGGTTAATTAATTAGTCAAATTCTCAAATGAAATAATTTTACCAAAATTACAAATATTTGGCTTGACTGGTTAATTTTACCAAAATATTCCTCCCTTTTCTTTGTATTTTCTCTTTTGTCGAAAATAGTCGAACTAGATAAAATATCTGACAAATGTAGGGGTCTATAGAAACGGCTACTACTAACCCTTTTACCGACCCTTTTACCGATGTTTTGGATTTGAATACAACAAAATATGTAGTTTTTTCAATAAAATAAAATATATAGATGTTTTTCCTTTTTTTTCACTGATTAAGCTATATATGTTAAGGTTTGGTAAGACCATTATGTAGCTTACTATATTTTGTTTATATCTGGAGATAATTATGAACAAATAATAATAATAATAATAATAGGTTTTTGATCTTAAACAATTTAAAAATTTTATCACATAAGATATCTCACAAGTCACAAAATACATGCAAAAGCGAACATAGCTTAATTGGCATGTATTCTCGATCAAGAGGTCAAAGGTTCGAATTCCTCACCCCAAATGTTGTTGAACTCTAAGAAAAGAAAGATGAGGAAATTTTTCTTTTTTTGGCGATGGAGATAGAGAATACATTTCCAACTCCTCCTCACCCCATTTAAATTTTTTTTTATGGATTATGGATTTGTTTATTTAGTTTTCTGATCAAATCATTAATTAAAAAGCATTAAATTTTTAGAAATTAGTTTATTTCAATTAATTTACAATATAGTTAAAATATTTTAAACAGAAAATATTATTTTGTACATTTATTAATGTTTAACTACTTTTTATTTGTCAAAGTGAACATAGTTTAGTAGTAATTGACATGGTTGAGAAATCTCAATTTAAAAATGAAAAATATTTTTTTACTAATTAGGTCGTAGTAAATTCCTCTTACCTACCACTAAATTTTTGACATGTTTTTTTTAAAAAAAAATTCTTGCCATCAAGAGGTACTCGATAATTGTAATGGATAGCTAAAATAATTAAGGAAATAGCAAATTTAGCATTTTTAGAAAAAATTTGCAAATATAACGATTTTTCTAAATAAACTTTTTTTATTCTGTTTTTACCCTTATTTCAATTTACCATGCGTTTCTTACTATGAAAATATACCACCAGAAAAACGAACCACCCTCGCCTCGCTCATCACGTACAATTCGAAATGAACATTTCAAACTATTTATTTAATCTTTATTTAAGCAATTTCAAACATAGCAATTTACTCTCACAATTTTTACCTTCTTCCCTTTTTACTTTTACTCTCAGTCGTAAAACGACCCTGCGGTTACTCCTTACCCTGCCGACTAAATTCACTCATCCATCTATTTCTTTCTCTATATATTCTCCTAACTAAATTTATAAACAAAGACAATTAGAATATAAGATAAACTATTACGGATATAATTCTATCGCTGATAGATTCTATCAGTGATAGAATTCTATACTGGTAGAATCTATCGCTAATAGAGTTCTATCAACGATAGAAATACAACTCTATCAGCGATAGATATCAGTGATAGAATTTTATCGCTTATATAATTCTATCAGTGATGGAATTCTATTACTACAAGCGATAGACATTTATCAAGATAGACTTTTATAAGCTATAGAATTTTATAGAATTCTATCATGGATATAACTATATCACTATGATAGAATTACAAGATTTTGATAGAATGATAGAACTATCAGTCTATTGTTATCATTCTATCAATAGATAGATTGATAGATTTATAAGATTGATAGAATGATAGAATGATAAATAGAGTTATTCTAAAAAAAAAATGATAGATAGAGTAATATAATGATAGAAGTCTATCCGTTTATCATTCTTCAAATGATAGAAATCTTTGGGTGATATAAGTCTGTCTATGAGTGATAGATTTCAAAAATGATAGAATTCTATCAATAATGAAAAATTCATTTACAATAGTAGTCAATGAGTGATAAAAGTTCAGAATAATTCTTCTATCAATACAGAAAAAGTGTGAATATCAATAATTTCTATGAGTGATAGAAGTCATATTTGATTATCAACAATCATCTATCACTATAGCAATATAAAAAAAATGTGAATATTAACAATCACCCAAAAAATGTATCAATATATAACATTGAAATGATAGAAGTTTATCTATCAATGATAGAATTCTATCAGATAGATTCTATCACTGATAGAAACAAAAAGAAGGGGAAAAACGGGATTGGACTGAAAATTTCGGATTAAATGGACTGGGTAATCACATGAGATGAGTTTTTTAGTAATTTAGATGGACTGGGTGTTAAATTTTGTAGTTTTTGCAAATACTTTAATATGTTGCTAATTTTACTATTATTTTAGTTGGGTTTGCTCTATACAAGCAACCCCTTTGTAAATCAACACAAAATCCAACAGTGTGGAAATGAAGCCAACAGGCCACACATCTTTCATTTTCAAAAAAGATTAAAAAAAATGTATACTTTTAATGTCTATCACAAAGTTTTGATTAAAATTCTCTCTGATCTCTCACATTAACATAAATGTATTGCCAAATAGAGGGAGAGATTTCAGTTCATACAAAAACTCCATGGATATTTTTGTACATTACCATACTATTTTCTGTGTTCATATCATTACATCAATTTTGATAACATATTATTCCATTCTCAACAGAAATGAAATTATTTGCATCAATAATATAATATTTTTAGTACTATTATTGCTCATGCATATCATTATATTCTTTGTTTGAGCTTCCTTGTTGATGTTGCTACCAACAAGTCCTCTGGCAAACAGATTTGTTCACGGCTCCTTGTTGACATCATCCTTTCGACTCCGGTCGGTTAGAAGCTCAAACCGCAGTGGCGGTGGTGGTGGCGGTGGCGGTGACTGGTTTGGATCATGTCTTGGATTTGCCCCAGGATCAGCATAGTCGTCTATCACAACCGCCATCATTCGCTTTCCTGAAACTTCACAAACCAAATCCAACTTTCATCTCTCATTAACAATCCCAACAAGATGTTTGACTCACGGACTAGATTTAGTTTATATAAAATTATTCAAACCACAAGCTACACAAATCTAGACTCGATCGTTGAATTGGTAACGGTTCACGTACCTGATGAATGGGGCGTGATCCGAGCCGAGCAAGCGAGGGCAAACGAGAGCAACATCAAGAAGAGGCAAAGACGAGCTTTAAAACCCATGTTGTTCCTTTGTGCTCTTCTTTGAAAGATTGGTAATGTGAAGTGAGGTCCAATGTTTACATAAATTGGAAGCTTTTTATTTAGTTTGAAACTGAGGAAATGAACAAAAGGTTCAGCGGAAATAGATGGAAAGTTATGAAGATTTTAAGTAAAAAAGGGATAAAGCATCGCTGTATGTGAAAACTGGCAAAGCTAAAATCTTAATTTATGCATACTTTAATTGGCCATTTTTGAAACGGCTACTACTACCTTTTGCCAATTATGAGAGTTTGTTTGGATTTGAATATATATAACAAGATATATCTAGTTTTTCAATAAAATTAAATATCTACGATTTTTTTTTTTTAGTTAGATTAATTATATGAGAATATGTTCGAAAACATTTCACTTTTAAGCAATATGTTCGGGAAAAAAAAATGTCATCAAGAGCGTAGCTCAACTGGAATAAAGTGTATTCTTATAACTAAGAGGTCATGAGTTCGAATTATCCAACTTCATATTGTTGAACTCAAAAAAAAATCATTACTTAAGCAAATTAAAATTTTTATCACATAAGATATCTCACAAGAGGCTAATTTATTACTTAATTTTATTTTTTTTTTTTTTTGAGGAATTTATTACTTAATCTTCTCCTTGAATTATTTTGCCCTTCATTTATAGTGTACTATAGGTCAATATTGGCCAAAGTGAGCATTGTAATTGGCATGTACCCAAACGTCATAGAGGATCGAATTTCCCTCTTAAATATTGTTGAACTTAAAAATAAATAAACGTCAGAGAGGATCAAATTTCCCTCTTAAATATTGTTGAACTTAAAAATCAACAAGACAATAGATTTAATTTTTCTATGAGGATCACAATTCCGTTAACCAGGAAATTATGGGCAACGTACGACTAGGATGGAGAATGCATCTCCATCCTAACCCCACTCCACAATTGTCGTGATCTTTTTTTTTTTTTAGTTTAACATTTTGAGAGTGAAAAGATTTGAATCTGTACATATCAAATTACCGTTAGTTTAACAACATCTTGAGATTGAAAAGATTTGAATCTCTGACCTTTTGATCGAGAGTACATATCAAATTACCGTTGAGTTCTTTAGCATCCTAAAATTAAATTTATTTTTTTAAAAAAAAAAAACCATTAGTAAAATGTTTGAGAAATCTTAATTTTAAAAAATGCATACTAAAATAAAGATTTGGTTAAATCTAAGATAATCAATTGAATTAAAATTAGTTGTTTAAAATTATTTTAATCATTTTTTTAAAAAAAATCAAAAAACTTATTGGATACACATCATTTGGACAATAAAAATGGGCCCATAGGTGTTTCTATGGGCCGAAGTCTAAATTACCCTTATGCTAAAATTTAAAAACAAAAAAAAAAAAACAAAAAAAACAAAAAAAAAAAACAAAAAAAACAATGTCTCACATTGATCCAATAGTGTAGCCTACCAAAAAGCTAATTAAGATGAAATAATTGGAAGAGATTAGATTATAATTAAATTAAATTCAACCATCTCAAGCATTAGTTTCTTTGTCTAGTAACCCTTAGTATCAATAATCAAAAGTGAGACGTTCACTATCCAATTAGTTTAATTTCATTTTATTTCTACCTTTACTAATTTTCTTTGATGATCCGTTTCAAAAAAATAAAAAAAAAAAATAATAAATAAATAAATAAAATCTTTGATGATCATATTACAATATATTATAAGTAGGCATGAGCATAGTTCAATCGAAAAATGGATTCTTTTCTTCTTTAAAGGTAGAATGTTCGAAATGTTCCACTTCTTGGTTGAACTCAAATAATTTTAAAAAAGAAAAAAAAATCATTAGCGAACATAGTATCTCATACAAATTCTATTCCATAATTTTTGTTTATTTATAAATAATTATCATCAAGTCACATAGAACATTTTTTTATTATTATTTTGGAAATAAGTCACATAAAACATTATCCACTATTAAACTCATGAGTAGTAACTCAAATGAAATAAATGTTTATCAATTAATAATATACATTCAACTATAGATCAATATTGAAGTAAAATCGATTCCTACGAGGTTATACTCATACATTTTAAACTAAATCTCATGTGTCCATTAGTCAAAACTATGCTAATAAATTTATATATGATCAAGATTAAATATATCAACTACAATATAAATTGTAAATCCTATTTTTTAAATGATCAATTTACTTTGTAACTAATTATAAGCCAATTGACATCATGTTTATGAAATATTAAAAATGTTTTATAGGTAATTTTGCATCATCCCGATTATCGAAACTGATAGAGCCAACTCGGATCCAATTCAAAAAAGCACCAAAAGATCGAGCCTAACTAGGTAAAGAATGAGGGAATTGGACCAAACCCAATTCTCCACCTCAGCCTCAACCTAATGTTGAGGCTGACTATGGCCAATGTGGTTGGCTAATCTGCCCCTACACACTCCTAGCCCGCTGAGTCTTCAGGTGGTTCGGTTTTGTTCGTTTCAATATTAAATCATCCAGAAAAAGGAAAACCCTCTTTCTATTCTCTCTCCTAAAAGAAAACAGGGAACCCTAGATTAACTATAAATAGAGGATGGTAACTCCAAAAAAGAGGGCTCAATTGAGTACCTTATTCTTTCTCTTAGTCTTCTTCCTCATTCTCAATTTACTTATTATACGCATAACCTCTTAGTTAACTTAAGCATCGGATGGCAAGCACCACATCGATGTGTGCAGTCTTTTCTCTTGACTTGCAGGTCATGTCATCCCCTCAACAAATTTATCATTACTGTTACGTGAAGGTCAGATGTGTTTTCTTCTATCCAGATTTTGACAACAAAAAAAAATAAAAACAAAAAAAAATATATAAATAATCTTTAATAATATCATTTCTTTTTCATAACATTTGGCTCTATAAATATAAATTATAGAGTGAAATATCCTTGTAAAATGGGTAATTTGAACTTCATCACTCACAATATCCTTTTCAACTTTAATACATAGATAAAAACAAGGGATGCAAAAAGATCATAGTGTGAAAATTTTTATTCTTGTATTAATCTCAACACACAAACTCCACCACCATTGACTTTGACCAAAATGCCCTTTTTCATTAGCATTCTTTTCTCATTAACCATCCAACTCCTTGTCATTCCCTACAAAAATAAGTAAACAATATTATGAACAACAACAATAAAGTTTTTAATTACAGTGGTTTGATATATATTTAAATTGTGGGATATAAAAACCATATAATATTTAAAACAAGTCAATATATATTATACTAGTTTAAACAAGTCATGGCGTATAGACCTCTCAAAAGGTAATTGAGGCATAACCAAAAAAAATATATATCTAACTAAATGAAACTTGACTATAAGATTGTTCTATTGAGCATAAATAAATGTCAAAAAAAAAAAAAATTGACAATATGTGAGGAGAGGGATTCGAACCACAGACCTTGTGGTTATCAGTACAACTTAATGCCAATTGAGCTAAGCTCTTGTTGGCAAGTAAAAGTCAAACTTAATGATCAAACAATTAATTATTAAATAGGAGGGTTGTTATCCAATGGATAAGTATTAATTAATATTGAAGTAATAACTTTCCAACCATGTAACATTTGTGTAGCATTAAGTGGACTTATGTACTAAACTACCACACATACATCAAATTAGAAATGTTTATGTGACTCAAGATTTTTCTTAAAATGTACAAAAATTTGACAAAGTTGATAAGTATTCCTAAACTCTTTGGGATAAAAAAACATAGGACATGGTGTGTTAAAATCATATACGAATTGTTATACTAAAAAAAATGGAATCATCAAACGAAATGTTACTAAAAATATATATATATTCATGAACATAGGTTCAAAAGCTCGAAACCCAAATTTTAATTTCTTTCTCATATATTCAACTGCGTAGTACTAATCGTTTCGAGATCGTTGCCATTGGCTTACCCTGGACAGCAAGAGGATGGTGGGGATCATGTCTATGATTGGCACGAGTATCAGCATAGTCTTGTAAGCCAGTCATCTCTTCATGTCCTACAACATTTTATAATCCATAAGAAATTAGTTTCAAAATCTGAATACAAAATATAATCCATCTGTTTTTGAGATCAAAAGGGAGAAAAATGGGTTCAGATTCACCTGCTAAGAGACGATGAATCGTATTGTCATCTTCAGATGTTCGTTCTGCAAAATGCACATTCATCGCCATCATTCCTCCATTCCCTGAAAATAAATCGTTTTGGAAATTGAAGTAATTTTAGTTAAGAGAAGCTATTAAGATTGACTAAAAATACTTAATCACTCCTTAGACTAAAGAAGTTGATAGGTTACGACATATTTAAAAACGATATATATCCTTGATACTACCCTTCACTTGTGAACTTGAGATTTATTCGAAGTCCGACAAGTTAGACTTATTAAACTAAGGGTAATAAACCTTATAAGATAAAGGGGATATTTAATCATTCTGATACATAGCTTCGTTTAGCTATTATACGAAATAGGAAACATGAAAGAAATGACGAGTAGATGTTTGAACTCATATATACTATTGAGGTATCATGTTGAACTATCATTTGTTTATATTCGTAACACTCTCTCATTTGTCTACACAATAACAAGTTAGCTATTATATAAGATGGTAAAGAAATGACATTGCATAAGTTCAAAACTTCAAACTCCTACCTTGACATCATGTTTGAACAATTAATAAACCGACCCCAACGAGAGTCTAACCTGATAAGTTACCCATGTTTAATCAACTCTCGATACTCCACCCCACTAGTGGACTGGAAAATGAAAAATACTTTCCTACTAATTGAGCAGCAAAAAATTCCTATTTGTCCATCACTAAGTTTTTCACATACGTCCACTTTCTTTTGAGAAAAGAAAAAGTCTCTCTTCCCTCTCCTAATTGTCGAAAGTTCAGTAATGGCAACAAGAGATGTTCTCCCTCGAAAGTAATTAACCATATCACACAAAACGACGACGAAGAATAAAAAAGAACACAAAATCTTCTACTCTGATACCACGTCAAACTAAGGTAAGTTTAAGCGGATGAATTACAACATATCGAACGAAGAGAAACGAAGACGAAAGAAGGAAAGGGTTTGTTCTTACTCTCTTTGCTTGCAGTTGGATTTGCAGGTGTATATCGAGCTGCAGAAGCTGCAATGGCGAAGAGGACAAAGAGAAGAGAGAAGTAAAGGGAAAGTCGAGAAGCCATTAATCTTCACTTTGTGGTATTTCAATACACAAATGAAGAAGCTATGAATGGAGAAGACAAAGCCAAAGGCTTCTTATTTATAGAGAGAGAGAGAAGAAAATTGCAGTCTACTGTGTTGAAATAAAGTCAACAATAATCTCTATACATTTTGAATGTGAAAAAATGGGTTTTTTTTTTTTTTTTTTTTTTGGAGATTCATTGGTTAGTTGCATGCTACTGTGTTGAATAAAGTTTTTTGATGCTGACAGTTAGTGGCTTATGGACAAGCTAAGTTGTAAAAAAAAAAATTTGGGTTAAAAATCGATTTTGGTAATAATTCTCGTTTGATAACCATTTGGTTTTTTATTTTTGGTTTTTGGTTTTTAAGTTTATAAAAATCACTTCCAACTCTAAGTTTCCTTGGCTTTTCACCTACCTTCTTCCCATGTTTTCAAAAACCAAGTCAATTTTTGAAAACTAAAAAAAGTAGTTTTCAAAAACTTATTTTTGCTTTTAGAATGTGGTTAGGAATTCAAGTGTGTCTTTAACAAAAATGAAAACCATGGTGAGGAAATTTAAAGAAAACAAGCCTAATTTTCAAAAACCAAAAACCAAAAACCAAATGGTTATCAAACAGAGCCTTAGTCTATGTGATTTCAATTTTGTAACATTTTAGGTCTCTGAACTTTAATATGAAACAATTTAGTCCCCTGTACATTAAGATTTTGTAATGATTTTCTTTTTTAATCAACATTTGGGGTGGGAGATCAGAACCTTTGGCCTTTTGATCAAGAGTCTTTGACCTTTTGATCAAGAGTATAAGTTTTATATTAGCTAAGTTATGTTCTTGTTGGCAATTTTGTAATGATTTATTCTTTATCATGAAAAATATTATTCATATTTTTTAAAAAGAAAAAATATTATTAAGATTTAATAGAATTTCATACAGATCGATACACTGGTTAGGACTAAATAATTTTATAAACTACAAAGAATAAGTTGTTACATAATAAAAAAAAAATGACATTTAATTTCGATGGGATTTTTTATGGTAGGGATTAAATTGTCACAAAATTTATTTCAAAAAAAAATTGTCACAAAATCGAAAGTACAGAGACTTTTTTTTTTTTTTTTAAAGTATAGAGACTAAATTATTACATGCTAAAGTTTAAGACTAAATTGTTACAAATTTGAAAGTACAGAGACCAAATTGTTACAAACCAAAGTTCACATACTAAATTGTTGTTTTCATTAAATTTTAGGAACCAAAAGTGTTTTAACTTTTTTTTTCAATACTTTAACAACTTGTTTGGTAAATATTTGGTTTGTTTTTTGTTTTTTAAAATTAAGTTTATAAAATTTACTTTCCCCTATGAGTTTCTTATATACTTCCTAAAAATGTTTTCAAAATTCAAACTAGGTTTTAGAAACTAAGAAAAGTAGTATTAAAAAATTTATTTTTGTTTTCAGAATTTGACTGAGAATTCAAATGTTTTTTTTTGGAAAGATGAAAATCATAACAATTGTTATCAAACGAGACCTAAATTGTATAAATTCTCACATCTCTTTTAACTCTCATTTTAACTTTGTATCGGTCGAAAATACATAATTAATTTGGATACATTTGAGAAGACATTGTCTAGTGGGGTCTACACTCATTAATAAAGATGTATGTATCTGACATATAGTTAATAACAATAATTCAATGATCTAACTAAAATCATGTATAGAATAATGGATTTAGACTCATAGTGTATTTATGATATTAGACTTTTATGAAGGTAAATGTATTGTCCTACATTTTAGTTAACTATAAAGTCTTGCTTATTTATTAGCTTTGACTTTAGGAACTCTCATAGAATCATGTGATAAAGTTAATGGTTAAATTTGGCCACGCACCACTCGCGTAGGTGCGTGCTTATGTCGCAATCACAACACTTACTAGTGACTAAAAATACTTAAATGTACATTGATGAAAACGTTTAAAAATGAAAAAGCACAAGGACTAGAATTATATAAGTTTGTTTTGTTAGGCTTATTAATGTCGATTTAGGGAAAATGTTGATCTTTCGTCATCCTTTGATGTAGAATTTTTTTTTAGTGCATTACTTGGATCGCTATGGGAAGGGTGGGAGCACAAACATACGAGTTCTTAAAAAAAAGTAGAGATGACTTTCCTGTCTCGTTTATTCTAGAAATTATATAGTTGGAAAAATAACAAAGTTATAACTCTAGATGAAGATTTTGGTGCAAAGAAACTAGGGAAGGATAGATCCAAAATGGTTTGTTTATACATTCCTAAGTATGATTTATATGTATTAGGCCCTGATTGATAACCATTTTGGTCTCGTTGGATAACTATTTCATTTTTTGTTTTAAAGTTGAGCTTATAAACACTATTTCTACCTCTAAATTTCTTTGCTTTGTTATCTACTTTTTATAGGTAAAAGTAGTTCAATTGCTTTACAATAGACATCCCCAAATGCATATTATAACATATTATCACTACACTCAAAAGTGTAAGCTAATAAACATAGAACCTCTTGTTTCCTACACCCACATAAAAAATAAAAATAAAAAATAAAAAACTCTTGCTCTCATTTCATGTAAAATTACCATTAAATCCAAAAGCCTAAAATTGATAAATTACATTAATTTCTTATCTTTATATATTCTTAACACATTCAAACCATACCACTGTATAAATACTTTGGAACTCATTCCATTTTAATTCATGTTATTCAATAAATCTTAAAATTAGTTTTTATTATTAATTTGAAGCTACTTTTTTTTATCAAAATTGATAAAATAATAAAAATAATTTCTATTGAAGAAAATACACAATATAAATATCTTTTCAAAATTTATAGAGGAAATGTTAACCGAGACTTTTTTTTTTCTTTTTTGAAAAAATAAACCATAAACTATAAGTTTAGACTAATCTTAAGATTTATTGAAAGTACAAAGACTAAATTTGAATATTTGTATAAGGACGAAAATAATATTTTTAACTTTTTTTTTCACCAAGCACTATTTGGAATTGACTTTGAAATTCAAAAGATGGGAAAAAAATGGCCTCAAAGTAAATTCCACCAATCATGGTTTGGTTATTTAAAGTTATTAAATTAAGAGCTCTAAAGTTTTTTTTTTTTTTTTTTTTTTTTTTTGAGAGGTAAGAGCTCTAAAGTTGCATTGAATGAAAGAGGGTATTTCTGTTTCAAAGTCAAAAGAAAGAAACATAGAAATCTCTCTTTGATTTTGTCAGTGACAAATTAAATAAGGGCTTTTTAAAGATGAGGGTCCAAATAGTTGGAAAATTTTCTAGTAGATACTTCTTTCATTCAGCATTTGACACATCATGTAATGATTAATCAAATGGTATAAAATTTTAGGTTAAAAATCACTTTTAGTCCCTAAACTTTCATGAAGGTAACAATTCGGTTCCTGAACTTTAATTTGTAACGATTTAGTCTCTATACTTTCAATTTTGTAACAATTTAGTCCATGAACTTTAATAAGTAACAATTTAGTCCCTGTACTTTCAAATTTGTAACATTTTAGTCCCTATACTTTCAAATTTGTAACAATTTAATCCTTGTTGCAAAAAAAAAATATCAAAATTAAATGTCGATATTTATTGTTTAATGATTAAACTTTATAGCTTATTAACATATTGTATCCCAAATTAGTTTATTAATCTATCTAGGTAAGAAATTTCATTAAATCTTTACATTAATTTTTCATGATAGGGACTAAATCGTTACAAATTTGAAAGTACATGGACTAAATCGTTTCTTATTAAAGTTCATGGACTAAATTGTTACAAAATTGAAAGTACAGGGACTAAATCGTTACAAATCAAAGTTCATGGACTAAATTGTTACTTTCATGAAAGTTCAGGGACCAAAAGTAATTTTTAACCAAAATTTTATTTCATGGATCCCACATTATTCTTAAATGCTTCTTTCATGACTTTCATGGCAAATAATGAATGGAGGTAATATGGAAAATTTTTCATACCACCGTAGTACTAGAAATTTTCCCCAAATAGTTAAACCACAAAACACACACAGAGACTATGAGTAAAAAAAAGAGGTCAAAGTGAGCATAGTTCAACGGTAATTGGTGCATACCTTCGATTTAAATCCTCTCATCCCAATTGTTGTTGAACAAAAAAAAAAAAAAGTTTCAACTTTCAAGACATGCCATGATTGAGCTCTCTTGGTTGCTTGCAACTTCTCTTCAGTTGACTTTCATTAATGGAAGTATGTCAAAACAAACCATTTTTAATGTACCTGCTTAATTTTCAATCCTCTTCAAACTTAACTTGATTATTTCACTTTGCACATTCAATTAATGAATAGGGAAATACAATTTGAATTTGAACTTTTTTTTTTTTAACTTTTTATCTAGGTATGAAATGAGCTTTCGAATATTTATAGAAGATTTGGAAAGAGAAAGGTATTTAAAAAGAGCAAGAGCAAGTAATGCGATAACAAAAAATTATTCAAGATCTATTAGATGCAAGGGTAGAACATAATTTTTAATCTCTTTCATACATGCAATGGTATATAACAGTTAGCACGAAGTTTTAGTTCCTCATATAAATTTTTCAAAGTAACCAAAATCAAAACTCAATTCAAATTTGTTCAATTTGATTTGAATTACACGAAACATGTGAATTGGTTTTCACCTTGGGAATTGTCTAAACTGCATTGATTTTCAATCCATCTGTAATGTAATTTACACTAAATTATACAAAATGACCCTTAATATGTGATTGGTTTCGATTTTGCCTTTAACATTTTAAAACCTACAAACTTAGAAGCATTATGTATAATTTGTTTTCTCAGTTTCGCCCCTAATCTACATATTTGGTTGCAATCTTCCCTCGAACATACAAACTAAAATTAGGGGTAAAATTGAGATTCTCAAAACATCGGGAACAAAATCGAAACCGAAACCAAAACCAACTACATAGTTCGAAAACCTTGTGTAATTTGACATTTACTTTACATAATACATGAATCTCTCAAGTTACCAAAAAAAATAAAAAATAAAATGGTGAGACCAATGTCAAAATCTCAAAAGTTGATGTTAGGTTGTGACATTGTGAGAACCTGCAATTGCCATTAATGGAAAGAACCAATACCCTCTCTCTGTCAGTCCTGAAAGAGAAGTGAATTGATGACAGAGGAGAAGAACATGGAACACATTCAAAGAAATTCCACTACCAGACATAAAAGCAACTAACAAATCTCAAACCTGTCCATCCCATCAACTATGGATCCCAAAATTCACTGTATTTTGGTTGACTTTGAGCATTTTACCTTGTTTTTAGGGTGGAGGGGCCTCCTCCCTTTGCTTCATTAGTTCAAAGAGAGAAGATCCGACTTTCAAACTTCAACAGGATCCCCTCTGTTGGGAAAAATCATTCAACGAGATTACCATAATGTGGCTGCATCTTAATGACCGATAAATGTAGATTCAAAACTCTACATGTCTCCTAATAAACACTGGATACAAATTCGAAATAGTTTTACAGTTTTTCTCACATCCATCCAACAGTGCAAAATTGCTAACCACATTGTGGAAACTTCCTCGAATATTTCTCCTCACCAAGTTCTTATCAATCAGTGTCAACCCACCAACACAATCAATGAAGTTTTAAATTTTCATGAATGGCCCTGGCCTTGATCAAACAACTGTTCTCATTCTGACTCATCAGCACATACATACATGTCTAAGAGAGTTTGTGATTAGAAATCAGAAATCATCAGATTACAGTAAGATCCATCCATTTTTTTACTTTATCGTTTCTTGAACCCATATTTCTTGCGTTCATAGAACAAGTCTGTTTTTGCACTGCCTAAGTTGACAATCTTTGGACATCCATCTCTATCTTTCTCCTGCTGTGTACACTCTTTGCAGTAGTAGGCGTCTGAAATTCCCACTCCTCCACAGATGACACACCGGCCTTGGAAAGACCCGTAATTGCATTCATCGCAAACCCGAACAAGCGTACAAGGACGGACATAAGAATCGCAGATTACACACTTCCCGTCGCACTTCTCACAAAGTCGGCCAATGGCGATTCCTGGCTGCTTTCTGCACATAATCAAATCGGGATGATGCTTGGCCATGCTTTTTGCGACTGCAACAAGCTCTCAAGTTCCAGTAAAATTTGTAACCTGCAGATGTATTTTCAAACTTGAAATTTTAGAACTTCATGCAACCAAAGTGATATCTTATGATAAAAATAAAAAGTTAGGTATACGAGTTAAGCCACAGTGCCACACAAAACGGATGGAAGAGTAGCAATTAGAGAATGTTAGTATCTTTCTTGTTCATAGATCGATGGCATAGAATCACATCTAGCCTCTTGCCACGAGCAATAAGATCATTTCTCTATCAATTCACAATGAGTAAGAAATTATTCTGGTTGCACTGTATCCAACTAAAGCAAGAACAGATCCAAATGACTGATGCAGATCGTTCCAAATTTAGAGTCAAACTTTAGAGTCTCTTGATATTTGGTCATTGAAGTCGAAGCATGAGCTAAATATGATGAATTCTACACAATTACAGACTAAAGTCGAACTACAAATTTCACATTTCTTTAGATATGTGAGTGTTCAAGTCAGTTTGAACACACCTCAGTTAATCTCACAAATCAACCTACTACATTTGGTTGCTAAGAAAACTCGTAAAATGTTAAATCCTAGATAGGTGACCACCACAGATTAAACAATCGGTCATCCCATGATGGTTAATTTCACTCTTCATTTAAAGCCACTACCTAAAAAAAACAACAAATTGGCATCCTAAGTATGGTATATATTCACACTGAATTTGGAGTTTTCAAATATCAAGTGAATAATTTAACTGGAAACAAGATAAAATTAAAGGCGAACTATACGTCCATCCCTAAACCTTTGAGGGGAAATCATTCACTTGTAAGCATGATCAATTGTTGCAAAATACCATGATAAATTGAACATAGAGAGAGGTGTGAAAACCGCAAAAAAATTAAAAGTGCATGGTGCAATGCAAAAAAATAAACAAATCCTGCTCAAGTATATGTGGAAAACATAATGGAAGCTGAAAAATAAAAACTAGAGGATGTGGCTAGTGAATTTTACTACCAGCTAACAATGAGGAACAAAATAGACCTAGAGTCAACTTGATAGGTCCACATAGTTAGCAACTAGTTAAAAGCACTGGCCACTTTCTCCAATTGTTCATATTTTTAGCTTTCATTCTTGTCTCCATGCCCCTTCAGGAGGCATCTGTTTATTGTTATGTTAGCACTGCAGCATAAGTAAAATATTTGATTACTTGCTCTCCACTCTTCTTTTCGTGTTTGCTTTGCTTCACGTGAATGGTTGTTAGAGCCAAGATTACTGCAGTGTTTCCATCAAACAAGACAGTCATTGTCGAAGGATGTGGCAGCTTTGAAAAATTCAATAATGTGATGGGCCTGACAGCTTAGGCAAATTCAATGAGGAAGAATATATGTGAGATAAGACGAATTGAAATATGGAATTCTCGGATGCGAGTAAGGTTAAAATCAGAAATCTTCTGTGAGCAATGGAAACCAAGATGTGTGGAGAGTTTCACGAGGTACGTGGAGGTACTTTGTAAATCAGAAGCAATCCGATCTAGATGAGTGGAAATGGCAGGGGCCTACTTTAAGTACATAGTTGGTTGTTCATTCAAATGCATAAATACGAACACAATAAAGGATGGTGAAAATTAAAGAGTTGCAAGATGAATCCCTACCTTACAACCCCAATCGGAGGTTTCAAGAAACATTAAGGCATGATTTGATAACCATTTGATTTTTGGCTTTTAGTTTTTAAAAATTGTGTTTGTTTTCTCACAATCTCTTTATAATGATTTTCATCTTTCTTGAGTAAACATTTGAATTCTTAGCCACATTCTAAAAACAAAAAAAAAATGTTTAAAAACTACATTTTATAGTTTTCAAAACTTGGCTTGAAAACATTTGTAAAAAGTAGATAACAAAACAAAGAAACTCAGGGGTGGAAGTAGTATTTACAAGCTTAATTTTCAAAAATCAAAAATCAAATGGTTATCAAGTGGAGCCTAAGATAATTGAGATCAATCTGTTCAAGTGTGCATGACAAAATTCACCATTTTCATGCATGAAATTGAGATAAAGTTGAATGGTCTTAGGTATTTAAATTACACACTTCATGTTTAAAGCCTTGGGCGCAAAACTATGACAGAGGAGTGAGGTTTGAATCAACTATGAAAATTGCCAAGAGGTTACCATGTGAGTAAGAAGAGGGAGATTAACAATGATGTGTCAAGACGAGTCTTTCAAGTAGGAACAAGAAAAAAGGATCAAATACACCTCAACTATGGAGCTTATCACTAAACTGTTACTCCTTAACCAAAGAGGAATCCTAGGAATGTGTGGTCCCTAGTTAGATACCATGTCTCTCTGAACGCCGGTGACACATCTATTTTGTCATTATTCTATAGACCTTATTTTAGTGGATTGGAGCCCCTTTCTTTAATGGGGTTTCCCTTGGTGGGCTTGGTTTTTTGTACGCCTATGTATTCTTTCATTTTTCATAATGAAAGTATGGTTCTTTATCAAAAAAAAAAAAAAAAAACTTTGCAATCCTCTTCGTACCATGTCATTATCTCTGCAAGAGCATGTTTGACGAAACAAATGAGCAGCCCAAACTCATGAGACTTGAAAGACTCACAATGCATCAAAAGGAAACAGCTGCATAATTGGCACGGTTGTACAATAATTTCTTAAGCTAAATGTAGTAATATTAGTTTAGTTTCAATGAAATTAGCTAGTAGTTAAAGGCACTAACCACACTTCCTTAGTTGTTACTATTTTTCAATATCAAACATGTTCTCCAAGCCTGTGTTATTTAAGACGCATTTGAACATTGATTTTAGAATACAGCAGAATAATATGTTTTCAATTATTCACCTTCAATCATTTCAACGTTTGTTTTCATGTAGAACAGATGCACACCTTCTAGATGTCACTCGACCCTTCCAATTAGGTTTATAAAGTAATATTCAATCTGCTGTCTCCTTAAATTCTACCACACTTTGATCATGCCTATGTTCATAAGTTTCGTTGAAAACAACCAAATTTGTACTTCGCCTTTATACTTATACCAAAATAGAGTTTTGATCATACCCACCCTCACATTCAAGGATCTCATCTTCAAGCCCCCCCCCCCCCCCCCAAACAAACACAACACCCCAAAAAAACGCTTCTCTATGACCATCCCAGGTTCTTACTTCTTCCCCATTGAACCTGTCAAATATGTCGCAACCTAGGACAAGGACTCTATCTTGCTGGAATAACACAAATTGCAGCAATTTTAAATACCTTTGTTGCAAAACAACAAATACATGAGGCCAAGATCCAAAATGGATTACTCATATTGCAATGCTAAAGCCCAAATAATAACAAGAACAAACAAGTGCCTTTTAAACAAGCATTGAGAACATTTGAGAGCTAATAGGAACTACCAGAGAAGGTGGTCATGCCTTTAACTACTAGCTTCTTTTTTTATGTCTATAAAAACTACTAGCTAATTGTGTGAACCAAACAAAACTAATCCTCGCTGAAAGATTCTTCCACCATTTCAAATACATGAAGAAATCAAAGGGGAAAAAACACCCTCAGCCCTGAGGTCTGAGAAGTGATTCAGTTTCCCCAAGTTTAAAAGTGACATTCTAACACTTGAAGCTTAGAAAAAAAATAATAATGATGATCCCTAACAACATTGTTCCTTTAGGTATGAGGGAAGGTAACTGAGCAAGTCAGCAATTAAGCATCTAAAACCTGAAACATCTATCTATTAGTTTGTATATTATTTATGGTAACCTGGCAACAAAAATAACTGCCACTCTCTCTCTTTCTTTCCATTTCTTCTTCTCCCTCCCTCTCCTTCTTCTTTATTTGTCCAACCCGAACCTTAACCCATATAAATCATAGAAGCAATTACTCTATTCCAAATCTGACACACCGGAAAATGAACTCAACCCGAGCACCATTCCACATCCCCTCCCCATTTCTCCTTCTCCTCCTTCAATGCCACCGATAGTTTTGTAGCAAAAGAGAGAGAGAATCCACTGAAATTATGTGATTAGCTTAAACTTTCCACCAAACGCCTCTCAACTAATCTAAATAGAAAACGCTCCATCCATAAACAAACTATCCACCTAAATCAAACACAAATGTAAACTGAAACAAATCTCCGAAAATCACAACCAATCAATATTGAAAATAAGAAAATTAAACCAACTACGAGCCTCAGCAAATTTCCCAAGAATCAATAATGAGAATAAGATACTGAAACTAAAAGAAACATAAAGAAATGACATAATACCGAAAGAGAAGGCGCGAGAAGATAGCAAAGAGAACCGCTGGATGCTGTGTGAAGAAATGGACGAAAAGGTCCGGGAGAAAAGGAATTGTGAAAGAAGAAAGCAAAGACTGCTAGGGCAAAATTGTTGGGCTGAAGGGAAATGGGCCAACGATGAGCTGGGCTAAACCCACTTTCCCAAAGAGACTCAATTCATACTCATCGCAATGGGGAAAACTCAATTCATTGGTCTCCTTCAAAACTCATCGAAACCAACTTCAACCCAGTCGATTTGGAAGACAGGAGAAAAGCAGAGGAAACTGAAATCAGCTAATCGAAAAAACTCCTAGAAGCTAGGAATTAAAAGAGAATTAGATAATTCGGAAATGGTGGAAAATTCATGGTTCAGGCGAGACCAAAGAGATATAAAGATGATCAAAGCCTCAATTCACAGACATATGCAACAAATCGAACAAGACAGAGATGGAGATTGGTAGAATACTAGTAACAACGAGAGACTAGGAAATCAGTGAAAAACCGCTGGGAGGGAGGCTGCGGCGGCACGAGCGGAAGAAAGACGACGTTGGTTTAAAACAATTTACAAGAACAAGACATCATAAATAATTTACAAGACATCATAACCCACGCCATAAATACTTAAATTTACAAGAACAAGCTTTAGAGAGGCTCTTCTATTCCTTGGAACTTACCAAAAGATGCCTAAATAGAGGCTGGACAGTACTCCAACTTGACGAAAACTCACTAGAATAGTGCCGAACTTGAGTGGGTAACCTACAAAAAGCAAGAGATATGATGGGTCGGTCCCAAATACCAAATTGAATGATAATGAAGGCTCAATTAGAGAAGAAAACTCACTCAAACCACCAATTCTCTTGATGACAGCAGCTTATGTAGCTTGAAAGCTCGAACTAAACACTGGAGAACAACAACGAAGCTGCAAATCGATCGAGAAGCATATGGGTAAATTGGGCATCCCACCTAAACGAAAAAACAATGATATTGAACCAACAAGTTAACCCAACTCACCTAACTAGACACTCAAACGCGAGAACTCGGCTGCTACAACCACAAACACTAGCCACGACGATGCTACACGACGGCGGCGGCGACTGGGATCGAGAGCAGAGACGGTTGGCTGGTCGCGAGATGCAGACGGACAGGTGCGGCTGCAAGAACACGTCGTCGGCGGCTGGGTCGCGGCGCACCGAAGGTGAAGACTCGCCGGTAGAGAGAAAGATGCTGAGGGCTGCGGCGGCTGTAGAGAGAAAAAGAAATTATTTTCTTTTTTTTTTCTATTTATTCATTTAGGGTTTTCTCTTATAATTAAGGCCCAAATTCACTTTCAAACGACCCAACAAATTTGGACTCCACAACTCAAATTTTCTCTTCTATTTTCTTAGAGGTAACTACATAAATGGGTCAATAGTAGTCCATTTATTTCAAGAGTGTCTATTTTGTTATAATTTTACATTTTTGTAGGCTCACAACCGGATATTAAAGGAGCTTAAGAAGTCTATTTACGTATTTGCCCTTACCGATTGATAGAAAAAAAATATAATACTAAAATAAATTAATAAAATAAGAGTAACCAAATTAAATAAGGACATTTAGGGAAGAATAAAAATTGAATTAATGCATGAAATCTTACCATTGATAAATTTAGAAGATTTAGACAAATTTGAAATTAATGGTTAATTAAAGGAGTCCATACACCATAATTTCTGATAGAACAAGGTAAGGGGAGAGAATTGAATTGAGATTACGTGACTTTATTGGAAACTAAATCAAACAACTAGTTTAGTAACATTAATTGTAATATTATATCTATAATCAAATTAGTTTTATAAATAAATACATATATAAACACATGTATAGTGACTGAGTTACGTTGTAAGTTTTTCATCCCTTAAAAAAAGTGTTATAAGATTCAATATTTATGTTCCTTTAAATGAGTAGATTTTTTTTTAGTTCAACGATATTTGGAGGTGAGAGATTCGAACTTTGACCTCTTGAGCGAGGGTATGTGTCAATTACTGTTGAAGTATGCTTGCTTTGGCGATTAGAAAAATGGTTAACATGAGCATAGTTGTATCTAATTCTTCTTTTGAGATAAAATGTTTAAATCATCATACCTCATGTACTAATAAATAAATAGATGAGTAGAAAGATTCTTCTTCACGAAAAAAAAAATTGTTAGAAAAAAATAAGGGATGTGTCTTTTAGGAACTATTTTCTAAAAGTCGATTTCTCTATTTTTAATTTAACTCAATTTTACCTATGACTTAAAATAATCATAAGTCTAATGCTTGAATCAGGTTCGAACCTTAAACCTTTTGGTCATTAGTACAAATTTTATGTCAATTGAACTACTCATATTGACTTGTTGACGTGGAGATTAAGGCTTAGTTTGGGATTGCAGTAGCTTTTAAAATAATTGCTGGTAACTTTGCTTTTAGAAAAATCAGCTTTGAAATGGAGTAAAATAGTGTTTGATAAATTTCAATTTTAAATTAGAAAAAAAACTAGTTCTAGTGTTTGGTAAATTAATAATAAATTGTTGGAATTTAATTATAAGGATCATAGTAGACTTATTATTTCAAATATTTTTTTTAGGGGCAGTTGCATAGATGGCAAATTTGGCCAAATTAATAGCAAATACAGCACTGTTTCAAACTAATTGCAAATATAGCAAAATTAATTGTACAAGACCAAAAAGCTGTTGTCAGATTCTATCCGTGTCTATCACTGATAGACTTTGATTATTCAAAGTATATCAGTGTCTATCGCTGATAGACTTCGATTAATCAAAGTCTATCAGTGATAGTCACTGATAGACACTGACAGATTTTGATTAACTAGAGTTTATCAGCGATAGACACTAATAGACTTTGAATAATCGAAGTCTATCAATAGACTGATAGATTCTGATTAATCAGAGTCTATCGCTGATAAACTCTGATAATTGAAGTCTATCTGATAGACTCAGATAGATTTTGCTATATTTGCAATTTTTTTTACATGGTGCTATATTTGCTATTAATTTGGTCCAATTTGTTACCCACTGCAATTTCCCTTTTTTTTTATTAATACTAAATTTATAATTTATTATAAAATAATTATTTAAAAGTTTGTATGACTTAAATTGCATCTAATTATGTTTAATTAATCTAAAATATTTGATAAGAATGTAAGAAAATAATTATTATAAAAATTGAATTAATAAAATTTTTATTCATATGAAAAAGAGCATATGTAAAAATATACCTAAGAAGGATAAATTTGAAATTTAAAAACAGTTAGAAAATGTGATAGATTTTTAGAAAAGCTAAATCTAAAAGCTAGTATCTAAGAGCTTCTACACAGTAAACTAAAAAGTGATTGTCGATTAATTAACAATTTGTTTTACCAAACAGTCTAGACGGTTGGTTAAGATTATCTCATAATCACTTTTTAGGCTAGCAAACGCAATCCTCAAAAAACTATTGGGAAAACAACCACTTAAGCTAGGCATTAAATTTTTGGGTTTAAAATATAGCATGTAATTTGATTGTTTTAAAATTATGGTTCTAAAACTTTAATTTATAACAATTCATTTCTTGTATTTTTACAAATCTAATAAATAATAATAGAACCCATCAAACTTTTCGTTATGAATTTTATTGATAACCAACTTACTATGAAATATGAATAAGTGAACAAAGTTGATGAACCTTTTATAATCTTAAACTTAAATCAACGATGTTATTTGATAATATATTTTTTTTTTAAATTATGTTTATTTTATCTCAATTTTCTTACCATGGTTTTCATATATGTGAATGACACATTTGAATTCCTAGCCAATTTCCAAAAACTTTTTTTTTAAAAAACTACGGACTGTTTTATAACCATTTGGTTTTTCAAAATTAAGCTTATAAACCTACTTACACTTATAAATTTTTTTTGTTACCTTTTTCCCATGTTTTCAAAAATCAAGTTAGATTTTGAAAACTAAAAAAAAACAAAAAAAAAAAAATCAAAAACTTATGTTTTGTTTTTTTAATTTGACAAGAATTCAAATGTGTCATTCACAAAAATGAAAACCATGGTAAGAAAATTGAAAGAAAACAAACATAATTTTCAAAAATCTGGTTATCAACTGAGGTTTAGTTTTTTTTAGTTTTCAAAACTTTGACTTGGTTTTTGAAAATATGGGGAGAAGGTAGATAACAATTAGAACCATATTTTTCAATCCTAGAGACTTATTCGATACATATTTTTAAAGTAAATCTTTTTTTAGTCCCATTTTAAAATTGAATCTTATAAAAAAAAGGAAAAAAAAAAAAAAAGAATCGATTCTATGTTTTACTTTTAAAATAACTTTCAACAATTAATTATTTTATAAAAAAAGTTAGTAAATAGGAGGTTGATATTCAAAAAAGAATAGAGGGTAAGAAAAAGGTGTAAGAGGAGGAATTATTATTGGGTGCCCGTTTAATACATGGGAGATAAATTCAAATTTAAAAATAGGTTCAAATTTGGTCTAAGTTTATCCTCGGTCAAAATTATTCTATTTTGATCTTTAAATTTTTAAAATATCTATTATAATCACTTATTTATTCAATTTTTCTTACTACTTTAGTCTTTCAACTTTCAATTTTAAAAGCTGACACTTTTTTTTTCATATATAAAAAACTATTTTTTTCGTGAAACAAATATAAGATAGAGATTAAACTTTTAACCTTGTGGAAGGTTTAATATACGTCTTATTATTAAACTATGCTAAAACTGACAACAACTAATTATTTTGGTTTTTACTATTATTTTACTTTTAGCAAATTGTTGGCAAAGATTCAAATATGTGGATTATCATCCCAACATGAGCATGTATTTAAACCACAAAAGCTTATTAAAGTAATTGTTTCATGGACAAATATTAGATAGTAAAATAATAGTAAGAACCAAAACAATAAATATTTTAATGTTGAAAGACTAAAATAGACACATTGAAAGTTCAAGGATCAAAATAATTGTCATTTAAAATTCAAAAACTAAAACAAACCTTTTGAAAGTTCAATGGTTAAACTACAATAGTTTCGAAAGTTTTTTCTTTTCTTTTTACCTTTTTCTCATAGAATATAACATCACAAATATAGAGTGAAAATTCAAACCTATGACATCATAGAAAAAGTAGAGACATTTTCACCATTGACCTATACTTATAGTTCGTCTTAACAGTTCATAAACAAAAAATGTGATTTGAACTTAAATATATATTTTAAGGTTAAATTCTAAGTTTAGTTCATAAGCTTTTCAGGTTTGTGTCTATTTAGTTCCTAATCTTCCAAGTTTTTCTATCTATGTGATTCATAAACTTTAAAAAGTGTTTGTCCTTAAATTTTCAATTTTATAACTAATAAGTCTCTAATTTTTTTTTAAAATACGTCGAAGACCTGTTAGACATGTTTTAAAGTCTAAAGACCATATCCCTAGAGTGCATAATGGGATGACCCATTATCTAGCTTGAAGAGCGGTTACTTTTAATTCTTTTGAATTTTGGGTTAATTTTTTTTTCATGATTGGTTGTTGACGTTTAATGCAACTGATATTTGTAGTGTTTATCACACTAGTGGAGGATCCTGTCCCACACGTGTAGTCCCATTAGGAGCTGATGCTCGTTCCTAATTAATTGATGTATTTTTCTTCTAAAAAAAATCTAAAAACCAAACAGACACATGAAAATCGAGAGACTAAACATGGAGTCATTAGAGACGTTGAACATTAGACGCTACATTTAATAACCTTTTTTGGTGTAAAAGAGGGAGAGGGAAAGACGAACAAAGTTGAGAGTCGTATTGTTGAACAAAAGCAAAGAACATGTGCCTTTCAATTACTTGCTTCCTTCCCTTTTCACCAAAAGCTAATTTCAATCAGCCCCACGCAAGCATCCCCAATTCCACAAACAACAACAGTTTTGCCCATTGAAATCCAAACCCTTTTGGCCTCATTGCCCTCTGCGCCATTTCCCATCTGGCTCCCATTATCTCTCTCTCTCTCTCTCTCTCTCTCTCTCTCTCTCTCTCTCTCTATTCTCTTCAATTTGCCTAATTCAATCCAACCCATTTGCCCATTTGCCCATTTTCAACTTCCCTTTTCCTTTTCCAAGATTTCCCTCTCTCTTTTGCTCTCCTTCTCAAGCTGCTGCCATGGGGTTTTGGGGGTTTTGGCCTTGTTGTGCAGCATTGTGCTTGATTTTGCTTCATTCCCAGTTGGCTTCTTCAGCTTTGATACTCAGTTTGAAGCATCACTACCGCAACAGCGACCACCACAATCGGCGGCCAATGCTCCAAGCCAACCAGAGCAGCTGTGCTCTGTTCGCCGGAACTTGGGTTCGTGACGACTCATATCCACTTTATCAATCTTCAAACTGTCCCTTCATCGACCCGGAGTTCAACTGCCAAGTTTACGGCCGACCCGATTCGAACTACCTCAAGTACCGATGGCAGCCGCTCGATTGCGAGCTCCCAAGGTCAGGAATCGAAAACCCTTCTTTGTGAAATTTCTCTTTGATGGGGGGTTTTTGTTTGTGTTTGTTTTCACATTTTGATGAATCCTGCTGTAGCGTTTTGATTAAAGGTTCGATGGGGCTGAGTTTTTGACGAGAATGAGAGGGAGAACTGTGATGTTTGTTGGAGATTCATTAGGGAGAAACCAATGGGAGTCGTTGATTTGCTTGATCTCAGCTTCAGCTCCCCAAACGCCCACACAGATGATCAGAGGAGAACCTCTTTCAACCTTCAGATTCCTGGTGAGTAGCCATTTCTAACCTTCAGATTTCGTTCAAACATTGCTCAAACTCTCAAAAACCAGCTCAATATCCACAAAGAAACAACTAAAATGATAGATCTCACTAGCCCAAGTGTTAATCTCTGGTGGGTTTTGACATTTTAGGATTAGAACTCAGAATCTCTTGCTCTTAAGTTGATAGATTAAGTAACTTTTGCAGGAATATGGGTTGACTGTGAACTATTACAAAGCTCCTTATCTTGTGGACATAGAAATAGAGAATGGGAAGAGAGTCCTGAAACTGGAGGAGATATCAGTGAATGGAAATGCTTGGAGAGGAGCTGATGTGATTTCCTTCAACACTGGCCATTGGTGGAGCCACACAGGCTCTCTGCAAGGGTTTGATAAGAAACTTGAAATCTTGATGATGAAGAAGAAGATTGATGTGATGTGATGAACGGTGCTGATTTTGTGTTTGATTTTCAGGTGGGATTACATGGAATCAGAAGGATCATATTATCAGGACATGGATAGGTTGGCTGCAATGGAGAAGGGTCTGAGAACATGGGCTGATTGGGTTGATAAGAACATTGATGTCACTAGAACAAGGGTTTTCTTTCAAGCCATCTCTCCCACACATTACAAGTTAGTCTCTCTTTCTCTCTCTTTCTCTCTCTCTTTATTGCTTGGCTCCATTATTGAATGTTGGCTTGGCTTGGCCAATGGCTCCAAGCACCAAAAGTTCTTTGCCCATGCTCACTTAGCCTCTTGTCTTCTTCTGGTTGTTCCTTTAGATCTCATAGATATTTTAGATAGTTTTTAGGTTAAATTACCATTTTAACCCTTCTAGTTTCAGTTATATCCTCTTAGTTTCATATGTTATAGGTTAAATTATAAGTCTGGTCTATACATTCTAAAACGTTTCAAATAGATTTATGAACTTTTTAGATCGCGTCTATATGTTCACTGCATTTTAAAAAGTTTCTTATAGA
Source organism: Luffa aegyptiaca (assembly GCA_017139565.1). Classification (NCBI taxonomy): domain Eukaryota; kingdom Viridiplantae; phylum Streptophyta; class Magnoliopsida; order Cucurbitales; family Cucurbitaceae; genus Luffa; species Luffa aegyptiaca. The sequence continues at coordinate 819,922 of CM029404.1, read as the reverse complement.
TTTATAAATGTAAGATTGTATCTATTTGGTCATTGTACTTTAGAGAAATTTTAATAGATCTCAAAACTTTCAACGTTTTAACTAATAGATTCTAGTATTATCTCTATTTCACCAAAGACTTTAACTAGATAAATACCACGTTAAAAGTTTAGAGATTAAAATCATAATTTAACCTAAGTCTTACTATGGTCCTCCTAGTTTAGTTAAATCTCTCAAAATGCTTTGGCCATTCAATTATTGTATGGGGACGAGAGAGAAAGAAATTGGGTGGGTTTTGGTGATTTGTTGGAAATGTGAAGGGAAAAAAAGACTCATTTTTGCCAACATGACGACAGTTCCACTGACATCAAACATGTACTAATGATCAAGAGATCAGTGATTTGAATACCTTCACCCCCACATGTTGTCAAAAAAAAAAGACTTATTTCTTCTTTACTCGAAAATCTACTCAATTTTCTCTCTCTGTTTGTTTTTTTTTGTTTTTTTTTTTACTCAAATCAAACCCTAATATAGCCCGGTTAAGCCAATCAACCAATTTAATTTTCTCACATTATAAGGTTTTTTTCCACGGTAAGAGACCAAGCTTTCAATGAAAAATATGAAAAAATGTACAATGACACACACACACAAAAAAAGGTCCACGAAAAGAATCCTACAACTAGCTATAGAATGGACTTCCAATCCAAAAGACCAAGACCAAACTAATAATTAGAAAAAGCCCAATAGATGGATGCATACAGGGAAGCATTAAACCTAATAATCTCCCAAACTTCCTCTCCAAAACTCTCCGTCCCTCTAAAAATCCTCCTATTACTCTCGAGTCAATCTTTAAAACTTTAGACATCAATTTGAAATTAAATCTTCAATTTGTGTATTGCTCAACTTGTTAAGGAATATATCTTCGATCAAAAAACCAACATGAGCATAGCTCAACTGGCATAAAATTTGTATTAATGACCAAGGTCTGTGATTCGAATCCTCCATCCCCACATGTCAAAAAATATGTATATCTTCGATCAAAAAGTCGACTTGAACCTCCAGATTTTTCTGTTATTCAAGTAAAAGAAAGGGTTTAAATTCAATTTTGGTCCCTCAACTTTTAAGTTTGTTTCATTTTGATAACATTGGAAGCTTATAAACTAAAATAAAATAAAGATCAAAATAATATATATTCTTTTAAAAAAAGAAAATTAAGTTTAAAATAAAATAAACTCATTGATTTTTATTACTGAAAAATATCTCACTAACGTGATCCGAATGTGTCGGTGGGACAGATCAATGTTAAAAAAATATTATGAGTATATAGTTATTTATTTATTAAATAAAAATTTCAATATATTATTATAAGACCATTTCAAGTTGGATGTGGTCAATTTAAAAGGATTTTTTTTTTTTTTTTTTATAAATGATGCTTCTTTGAAGCTTCATGGCCCTACCTGTTGGCTTATTCCTTCCTTAATTGAAAATTATATGACCTTAAGATATTTTCTATTTTTTTTTTTTTAATTAAAAGAACATTGAAATTAAGTGTCTTTCCAACATTATGTCTTATTCCCTGAACTTGGTAACAAAAGTCATCTTAGGTTTAGCTGTTTTCTTTCTAATATAGTATTTAACAAAAATTTAATATAACATTAAAACATCCTTTTTTTTTTTTTAATATTTCCTTGATTAATACATGTCTACATACACTATATTTAGTAGTGGGTTAGGTGTCATTAGATTTTCTTTAAATGATTAAAAAAAGGGGAAAAAAAAATCCAATTTTGGTACTTAAGATTTGAACTTAGTTTCCATTTCGTTCAAGAGTTTTTCAAAACGGAACACTTTTGGTCTTTGAAATTTGAAGTTAGTTTCTTTTTGGTCCTTTAAATTACAAAAGTAACATGTTTGGTCTCTAAAATCTGAATTTGATTTCTAATTGATTCTTGAGGTTTGAAATTAATTTCTTATTGTTCCTTAATGTTTGATAATAGTTTCTCCGTGTTAGTTTCGAGAATTCAAGGATCAAATAGAAATGAAGTTCAATCTCAGAGATCAAAAAGTGTATTTTGTAAAAAAAAAAAAAACATGAATGAAAATGACTAAATAGGAAAATTAGTAAAGTTTTGAAATTAAATTAGAATATTTGAAAGTTTAAGGGTTAAAATATACCAAATGAGATTTAAAACTAAAATTTAGTATATAAGACAAAAAAAAAAAAAAAAAGAAAGAAGAAATAAATGGTATGTAGTGAAATCAAAAATCCATCTCAACCATCCAATGGAATTTTCCATTCAATTGTCTCATTATACCTAACTTGAAGCTAATATTCTCAAAATTCTTCTTCATGACTTAGTCAATTCCCTTTCCTTCTTTCTAAGACCATTTAGACTCATTCTATTCTATATGTTCACAACATTGGTATGAATGGCAACATACAAACATCCATGTTTGAACTCTTAACATATTATGCAACTAAACTAAACTAGTCATGATTGTGTATTATTTGAAACAGTCCATCTGAATGGAATACCGGGACCGCGTCGACAATGACATCGACCAAGAATTGCTACGGTGAAACGACGCCTATGGGAGGGACGACATACCCCGGAGGATACCCTATTCAGATGAGGATTGTGGATGAAGTGCTAAGGGACATGAGGAACCCGGTATACTTGTTGGACATCACAATGTTGTCTGAACTAAGAAAAGATGGGCACCCCTCCATTTACAGTGGTGATTTGAACCCTGAACAGAGGGCTAACCCTGATAGATCAGCTGATTGTAGCCATTGGTGCCTTCCTGGGTTACCTGATACTTGGAACCAATTGTTTTATACTGCCTTATTCTTTTAGATAGTCTTCTTTTTTTTTTTTTTTCTTTTTCTTTCTTTCTTCTTAATTTGTTGTTGTAATGCAATTGAATTCCTTAGTGATATTAAAATTTATATTGTTTACTCTCCTATGATGTAATTTATAAAGTAATAGACGATTGATTGTTTGTTGAGAGAAAGCACGGGAATATAGAGATACTATTGAAAAATAGTTTTATCTCTATTTAAAACTCAAGGACATAATAGTACGACCTATCGAATAGGTCCTATTCAAGTAAGGTCGTAAAATAGTTTTATGTTCTTTAGAGTAGAGGGGACGTACAATAGTTTTCTTTTATTTTTGTAAAATATAAAAGAAATTATAAACTGTTTTGGAGGGGAAAAATACCAAATATCATTTGTATGGCTTGAAAATGCTTTTCACAAAAGTGTACCTTCATTGTTTGTGTTTTAAAGATTTTTAGAATTGATGTAAAAGAAAGACTACATATATAATTTAGTTCCTAACTTTTAAAAAGTTTCTATTATCATTGAAAAATATTAAAATTTGTTTATGATCAACATCTTAACATGATACTAATTTATTTGTACTTGAAAAAAAAATCAATTAGTAGAATGTTTTAGAAGAAATTTGATCATCTAATAAGTGAGAATTTTTTTAGTTCTTCCTTCAAATTTTAAAAAAGTTGGCAAAAAATTTTAATTTTCTTCTTTTAGGAAGCATACTTCCTCCTTTAAATTTCTAATGAGTATCACATATCAGGTATGTTTATCACCAAACAAATTTAGGACCAAAACATATATTTGGACAACGAAAATTGAAACATAATGATGAAAGAAATTAGAATAAAAATAAATCAATCATAAAAACATTTGGAAAGGAGATTCAATGGTGGAAATTGAGTTTAGAGAGTTTTGTGAAGCTCTCAATTAGATCATTCAAAAAAAAAAAAAAAGGTCAACAAAATTATTGTTTTATTAACATATTTAGACACGTGAACATGTCCCTCAAACACTACTCTATATATATAATTAAGTCCACTATGTTTAGTAGCAAAATTTGATTCGTTATTTAACGAAATCTATTTCTTAAAAGTGACACGTGGAAATACAAACATATTCTAAATTTATCTACGTATTTCGAACATTAGTTGGAATTGAATAATTTCAATCAACATGGACAAGAAGAAGATAAACATTGACATATTTACTCAAAAAAGAAAAAGAAAGAAAAAAAGAAAAAGTAAAACGCAGCGTTGCATGTGATGGAGACGTTGGTACATGACGTCATCCCCAACGGTCGCCTCAAGAAGAAAAAAATAAGAAAAATAGATTGTTTTTTTTTTAATTTTTATTTTTAAAATTTGAAATTACAAAACAACCCTTCCATGAGTCATTTGTAACGGTAACTTCGCGGAACTCTCCTAAACTGATCTGCGGGGCCCACCCATGGACAGCTGTCATTTGCTGCATTCACTCACACCTCTATTTTTTTTTTCTTTTTTCTTTTTCAGTCAAAAGGATGATTAAATCCCACTTTTGAAAATTAACTCACTGTATTTATGACTTTTGACTTCTTTTGTTCCCCAATTACCTTATTGCCCTCCTCTCTAGAATCCCTATTCTATTTTTACCCCTAAATTTGGCTTTCTTAACTCCAATGCTGTCTAGCCAAAGTGAGCATAGCTCAACGGTAATTGACATGTACTCTTGACCGAGAGATCAGATATTCGAAACCTTCCATCCCCAAATAAAAAAAAAACTTCAATGTTGTATATGATTTTAAAAAAAGAAATTTGATCTTGTTCTATTAGATTATCATGTTGCTATGTTTTATTTAACAATATCACATAATAAATGAGGAAACATGTAATTTATAAAAGAAAAAACTTTCGTTTAACTTCTTCTGTTATATTTGTATAGACTAAGCATTGGTAAACACTGAATTGAGTTGAAAGGATTTATAGGCTCATTAGACGCATCCATACATATTTAGGTCCAAAGCAATCATGACTAGGACATACTCATGATAAACTTTGACCTTTTATAAGTTAAAACTCGAAGTAAGAATTAGAGTTTCACATGCCTTGATTTTGCTTACGACTAAGAGGCCAAACCTCAAGTCACTTTTTTTTTCACGATCCAGCTCTTCCCTCATTCTTAGCATACTACAAAGAATGCAACAAGGACAACCATCCATGGTCATCACTCCTAAATATCAAGAGACATGTAGTTGATAATGAACTCTTCGGCTGATACCTCTTTAAAAAGACCCTCCCTTCCTAGCAAAGAAACCTATACTAAGTCTACGTGAGTTATTTTGAATTTGATCGTATTCCTTTGATCCTAAGAATTTTAACTTCAGTATTAAGAATGTCTTAAACTAATATCATATCATCAGTGAAGAAAAAGTCACCATAATGTAGCGACCTCTAATAAACATTAGATGTAGACTCGAAAGTCTAATATAACTACTAAATACATATTCGAACTACTTTTTCAATTCATCTCTCATTTCCACACAATACCAACTATTGGATATATGTGTTGTTATTACTCTTTGTAATTAATGTTTCTTATTAATTCTTCTTAGTCCTTCACCCTTGTATATATATATATTCAGATTGTTATTCAATAAAGGTGTGGTGGATTTATTTACTTTTGGTGGAAATTTTCATGGTATCAGAGCGTTTTGACTTACGTCACTCTCTCTCTCCGCCACATTGTGACAGTCTCCACCAATAATTTCTTCACCAGTGGTTCCCTAACCTTCAAGGTTCATTCCCCACTTATTCACAAGCCACAACAATAAATTCTCAACATCTACAATACTTAAGTCGGCAACAAGACCATTCGTAATAGTCTATAGTCTCTATACCTTGACGCTTAAGCTATAGAGAACTATTTCATCCTACCTTGAAAATGAACAAACATATTAATGACAAAATAGAAAAGAAAAGATCATACATAACATGTTTCTTTATTTTTTTTCCTTCAATTTTTTTTTTGGCTGCCGACTTGAAGGTCTCCTTTGACTCAAGTCACCAAAAAAAAAAAAAAAAGAGGCAAAGAAGGGCAAATTTGTCATTTCACATGGAGTGAAAACGAATATTAGTCAAAATACGTTAAGAATAAATCCAAATCCAGCTGGCCCACCCCCACTATTAACACGGAATCAAATTAACCAAACACGCGCTGACCCATTCTCCCTTTAAATTCTCCTTTTTCTCTTCCCATTTTCCGAAAATTTCCCGTCTCAATTCGAAGAACAAATCGGTAATCAGAAGAAAATTTTGACAACTGGGTTTTGATTTTCTTTGCGTTTTTGAATTTGGGTTTCGTTTATTATAATAAGATCGGAACATGTCGGTCTCCGTCGCGGTTTCGAATTCGCCGGGGTTTTCCCCTTCGTCGTCGATGTTCTGCAACAAGACGTCGATCATTTCTCCGGCGCCGGAGGCTCTGACGCTGACGTTGGCCCATTTGAAATCGTCTCAGGCTTCGTCGTCTTGCTCGTCCTCGCCTTCTTCCCCTTCTTCCCCTTTCCGGCTTAGGTTTCCCAAGCCCCCTTCTGGCCTCTCCGCAGCCGTGGCGGTGGCTTCCACTTCTTCTCCGTCGTCGGCCTCGTCCAACGCGATCTTGAAGAGGAAGAGACCGGCGAGGTTGGATATTCCCTTGACGCCGTTGAGTTTCGGCGCTCCGGTGATGCCGTCGCCGTCGTCGTTCAGGGAGGTCGTGGAGGCTGAGAGAGATGGGTACTCTGTGTATTGCAAGAGAGGGAGGAGGAGAATCTCCATGGAAGATCGGTATTCCGCCGCCGTTGATCTTCGAGGCGATTCCAAAGAGGTAATCGTTTTAGAAACTTACATTTCAGGATCCTAGGGTTTGGGTTTTTGATTTTAGCATCTGGGTTAGAAGTTAGAACAAATGGGACTTAATTTTCTGTTCTTGTTGTTGAATTTACAGGCGTTTTTTGGTGTGTTTGATGGACATGGTGGAGCTAAGGCTGCAGAATTTGCAGCCAAAAACTTGGAGAAGAACGTGTTGAATGAACTGGAAAGAATGGCTGATAACGAGACAGATTTCGAACAAGCCATTAAACATGGCTACCTCACCACAGATTCCGATTTCCTCAAGGAGGATCAGCGCGGTGGCTCTTGTTGTGTGACAGCCTTGATCAAGAGAGGCAACCTCGTCGTCTCCAACGCCGGTGACTGCCGTGCCGTTCTCAGCAGCAAGGGCGTCGCCGAAGCCATCACCTCCGACCACCGTCCGTCCCGGGAAGACGAAAGGCACCGAATCGAGTCGAGGGTAAGGATTTGGAAGATGAAGATTGATTGATTTGGTATGAATGTGAATGTGAATTGTGGAGGAAACTGAATTTGTTTGTCTGGTTTGTTTTGCCTCTGCAGGGTGGATATGTTGATCTGTGCAATGGCGTTTGGAGAGTGCAGGGATCTCTGGCTGTGACAAGAGGAATTGGTGATGCTCACCTCAAACAATGGGTGATAGCGGAGCCGGAGACGAGGGCGATTCGGATCGAGCCTCGACACGAGTTCGTGATCTTGGCCTCCGACGGATTATGGGAAACGGTAAGCGATTCAGACCCGATTCAAACCCGAATTCGTGTATTCCGAATTACTCCTCCATTGAACTGAAGTGGGTTTTGGTTTTGTGTTTTCAGGTGAGCAATCAAGAAGCAGTGGACATTGCACATCCATTGTGTGTAGGGATTGAGAAGCCAGAGCCATTGGAGGCCTGTAAAAAGCTTGTGGAGCTATCACTTTCAAGGGGCTCAGTGGATGACATTAGTGTAGTACTAATTCAATTGGCTAACTTCATTTAATTTAATTTAATTTTAAATTTAGTGTAATATTTAGAGAGGATGATGATGATGATGATGCAAATGGACTAACCCATAAGAGGAAAAGGGCTGAGGGGAATTTTGTGTCTCTGATCAGCTTTGGAATCTAATTTTCCTTTTGATGTTGGGTTTTGTTAGTGTAATTTACTGATCATATTCTTTTGTATTTATGACTCCATATTTTAATAATATAGACCCTTATGGTTCAAATCATCTCATTCTAGTCTTAATTTTTTCTTTTTTTCATTTATTTCATTCCGTTTTGGTCTTTATACTTTAAGCCACGGGTGATCGAAGAAGGTCCGAGGGGATTTTTGTTGTTAGGTCACATATATCGAATCTAGTAGTATCGAGTTTAGTGATAGTTGGCCTCTAAATTTACCTTCAATTCTCACCACTACAAGAACAATCATGAATAGAGGTTCGAAATCAATCATATGAGTAAATAGTTTAGAGAGAATGAGCTCAAGTCACGGAAACTATTACTTAAAGGTAGAAGGGTTAAGTAGTTGTCCTGAGTGAATTGTGTCTAGTGAGAATTGTCCGGTGGAGTAGTAGAGTGAAGGGTTACGTAGTTATCGTGTGAGAATTGTCCGGTGGAATAGTTGAGGGAAAGATTAAGTAGTTGTCTCGTGTGAATTATCTAGTGAGAATTGTCTAAGGGAAATAGTTGAGCGGAAGCTGACCTAGTAAGAATTTTCTCGTGAAAATAGTTGAGCCAAAGTTCCAAAATTAGTTTTAGGGCTTTCTGTTAAATTGTTGTAATACATTTAACAGTTTGGATATATAAAGATAGAAATAGAAAGCTCATAACCAGCCAAAATGAAACATCCAACAATACCCACAAAAACTAGTAATCCAAATTTATGCCAAAGCGAGCTTAGCTCAACGGTAATTGGCATGTACCTTCGACCATGAGGTCAGAGGTTCGAATCCCCCCACCCCCAAATGTTGATGTACTAAAAAAAAAAAAAAAAAAAACTAGTAATCCAAATTTAGACCTTTCTGTTAAATTTCTGTAATATTTAACAAAAAAAATTCAAGTAGGAAAATGTGGACTAATGTTTTTAAACTACATAGGTCAAATATAGATTGAATCTACCATCTAACTTTAAAAATAGATAAGACTTGTTATATATGTTAAAAAAAAATGCATAAATCATATCTAAAATCTAGTTTAAATAACATGCTCACAACAAATTAAAACATCATGTCGAGAAATCCAAAAAATAGACTAAAAGTACTAGTTTCACCATTTTTGAAATAACAAGTTAAAATTGATTTGTTCTTGAAGAAATTAAGGGCCCGTTTGGTAACGTTCTCGTTTCTTGTTTCTGTTTCTTCATTTTTAATAAAGAAAAATAGAATTTCATGACGTTAACACCTATACATTCAATAATAATAAACCTATATTCTTATTTATGTTTGGAAAAAATTGGAAACAAGAACAAAAAAGGAGAAACTAGTTTTAGTTGTTCCCAAAAGTTCTATACAAATTTTGGAAGTGTTTCTAAAAAATGAGAAATAAGAAACATACCTAGTTATTAAATGCTTAGATTTCTTAATAAAATTGGAAACAAGAAACAAGAAACGAGAACGTTACCAAACGGGCCCGAAAAGAATGGATTGAAAATTTTTCATATTAGGGATGAAGGAAAGTGTTTAGAAAGGAGTTTAGTATGGAATTGTAGTAAAGTCAAGTCATTCGAGTGGAATTCTCTTAAAATAGGGGAAAAAAGAAATTAAGATAAGAATGAGAATCCAAAGTGAAATTGCCAAGCATGAGAAGTGGGAACACAAATTTTCTTTTTTTTCCTTAAAATTTTCAAAGATTAAGCTTTGAAAATATGCTGATTTTAAGTCAACACGTTCTTGAATATTTCAATTCCACAAAATTTCATGCGTGTTATATACTTTCATATTTTCACATTTCAATTCCAATAAATTATGAGCAAAAATAGTTTTAATAATTCAGATAGGAGGGACTGAATCAATATTTTAGTAATTACGACATACGAGAATTTGATTTTTTTTTTTTAAGGTTGAATTACAAGTTTAGTCCATAAACTTTTAGAGTTTTGTTAATTTAGTCCCTAAACTTTAAAAAATATCAAATAGATTCTCGAACTTTCGATTTTATTTTTAATAGGTCCTTGAACTTTAAAAGGTATCCTTCAACTTTCACTCTTGTGTCCAATAAGTCCATTCACTCTTGTGTCCAATAAGTCCTTGAACTTTCAATGTTGTGTCTAATAAATAAGTTTTTGACCTATTCGACATTTTTAAAATTTCACAATTCAACTAGATACAAAATTGAAAGTTTAGGGTTCCAATAGACATAAAATTCAATTTTATATCTGTTATGGGTAATTCTGACCATTATGAAATTCAAGGACTAAGCAGGACAACGCAGCACGTAAGACACGATCGAGAGGCGGATCCCGAAGGAGAGGCAAAGCAAAGGGGTTGGGCCAAGCTCAGCCTCAGCCGACCACTTGGTCCACTCCCCCTTTGCTTGGTCTCTGGTGTCCTTGGCCGCCCTGGTTCAATCTGGTTTAGCCCAGATCGGTCTCCAAGCGCCTAGAAACCCTAAGGCAGGAACAAGTATATAAACTCTTCTTCGTCATTGAAGAAGGGATCCGAAACTCTACTTCTAAACTCTCTCCTCTTATTCTTGCTCTCAAATTGCTTTCCATCTATCTCCTTGCTGACTTAAGCATCGGAGGCGATGTGGCAAGCATCACACCGGTGTGCAGGTTTCTTTGTCTTGCAGGCCACGTCTTCCCCCTTCAAACAAATTCACTGCTAGTGTCACGTGGAAGTCAGACTGAGTGCTTGGCCAAATTTGACCATCAACAATATCTAATAAATTGGTTCATTTTTAAAAATATTGAATATGTCAGGGATCTATTAGACATAAAATTGAAAGTTTAGGGACCTATTAGACATTTTTTAAATTTAAGGACCTATTAGACATAAAATTGAAAGTTCAAGGACCTATTAGACACTTTTTAAAGTTTAGGGACCAAATTGACACAAATCTTAAAGTTTAGGGACTAAACTTATAATTTAACCATTTTATATCTATATTAAAATGCTCGAAAGTGAAAATGAGATATTTAGAAATCAATTGATATAATTAACATTTTTTAGAAAGTAAAAATTGCAATCTAAGTTTAGATTTCAATGGAATGAAAGGTGTAGGATAAAATTTGATACACTTGTCAACTTAAAAAAAAAAAAAGTTGAATTTGTTTTTTTTTTCTCCATTAAAATAGATATATTTGTTTTTTTTTTCCCATTAAAATAGATATATAAAATTAATTTATATAAAAGAGTGAGGTAGAAAAAGTTAGAGGTGGAATGAGAAATATAATGTAGCTTTCTATTTTTTTTAATAAAAAAACATCATTTCTACTTTAATTATTTATTAAAACTGTAAACTATTTATTTTTCCAACATTTTGGAGGGCCAAACTAGACAATAATCCAACCCCCAAAACTAAAAATAAAAATGGGCCAGGAATTCACTGGACTTCAACACATGAACTATACTATGGAATAGAAATTAAAGAAAATGACTTCAACACATAGATTTAACATTATATTGTTATGTTGTTATGTTACTATGGTTAAAGGAAGCATAGTTCAGTAGTGGTAAATATGAGTATAGCTCAACCGGCATATAGTTTGTACTAGTGATCAAAAGGTCCGTAGTTTAAATCTCTCATCCCACATATTATTAAAAGAAAAACATAGTTCAGTAGTGATTGACATGTATATCCTCGACCAAAAGGTCAGAAGTTATAATCGACAATATATATATATATGTATGATGTAGTCAAGCCATGCATTCATAATTATCTTTGAAAGCACAATTGACCAAATTAAACGTTCGAAAACTACATCATAACAACTTTTAATAGTTCACATAAGAACGTTAAGCAGATTTCGGTTTCTAAATACATTATAAATTGAATAACACTATAATTTCATTAGTCTCATTATGTGGTAGCTTTTAGGTGAATAATTAAGAGAAAAATATAGAGGAATAGTATAAGAGTGAGTGATTAGATGTTGATGGTGGAAATTATGATGAAGCTACGAGAGACATTATTAAGTCAAATGCAAATAAAACCAAACCAAAACAAAAAACATGAAACATGAAACAAAAAAACATGGGTCATATGTCAAAAGTTGTATTGTCGGCCAAAATGAGAGCTAGCTAGCTCATTCCCTTGAGCTTATCTTATGAATTTGATTCCATCATAATTATTCAAATATGATAGAGAAGACATTTTAGAAAAGAAAAAAAAAAGTATGTATGTACATTATTTTATTGGTTTAAATCTCATTTTAGTCCCTGAATTTTCAAGTTTGTTCTATTTTAGTCCTTAAATTTTCAAAACATTCATTTTGGTCCTTACACTTTCAATTTTGTTCTATTCTAGTCCATGGACTCTCAAAATATCTATTTTAGTCCCTAAACTTTTAAAAAATAATCATTTTGGTCCTTGTTACGTTACTTTTATACTTCAAATCCACTTTGCCTAATGTTCGTCTCTAACTTATTTGACTTGAAGGGTGTGTTTGGTTTAACTTTTCAAGTGTTTAATTTTGAAAATAAACCATTTTGAAAAAAATTACTAGTGTTTGACAACCACTAAAAATGACTTATTAGAAAATGAGATTGAGAAATAAACCATTTTGGAGAGAAACACTTGATACCAACTTCTGTAAAAAGAATTTTTAAGTATATATAACTTGTGTATAAAAACACTTACGAGGAAATGTAACCAAACATATGAGTGTTTAAATTCTAAACAATTTTTATACAAAATGTTTTTTAAAAAATGTATTATTGAAAAACATTTAAACTAAAAGGTATTCCAAATGGACTCGAAATCATGCCCATATTAACAAATCTAATACACATACTCAAAGCTATATGTCATTAATTAGTTAAAATTGAAATTTTAAAGTTCAGGGGCTGAAATAGAGATTTTAAAAGTTTAGGGACCAAAATGGAACAAACTCGAAAGTTCAGGGACTAAAACGAACATTTTAAAAGTTCAAGGATCAAAATAGAATAATTCTAAAAGTTTAGGGACCAAAATAGGATTAAAATGGAATTAATTTCCAACATATGGAATATTTTTGCATGATGTTAGGATGGTATTTTTAAGACATGGATTTGACCTAAAATCTGCATTTTGGTCTCCTTTGTTGGCTACCACACCTTCTTCCTCTCTCCCACGCCTTCTTTCATTCATCATTTCCCAATCTCTCTCTCTCTTTCTACATTTTAATTATGATATTTGCATGACATTTTGATACTTGAATATTTTGTTTGATATGAAATGAAAGAGTAATTAATTGAGGTTTTATAATTCGAGGCATTTAAAAGCTTTGACGTAATTGGATTATTGTAAATTGATCTTGAACACTTCGAGTTATAACATGTAGTTTTTTAACATGTGGAGTGAGGGATTCAAACCACAAACCTTTTGATCATTAGTACAAGCTTCATGTCAATTGAGTTATGCTTGTGTAGGTTTAGAATATTAAATTGAGACTCTTAGATGAAAATAACCTATCGTAAAGGTTTGAATTTATTGTTTGGATTTTTGTGGTTTGGTATAGGGAATTAAAGTATTTCAATAGGTGAAAATTTTGTACTTTTGTTTTAAATTTGGGTTAAAGTTATTTTGACCTTTCTAGTTTTTATGGTTTGAGGTTGGTTTGGACGTACTTTTTGGTTTATATGGCTTTAAAAGTTTTGTTATAGGTCATATAGTTTTGGTCGTTAAATAATCTTCCTAAAAGTTACTGTACTAGTTGTTAATAGAGATGAAATGGAAATGATCCAAAAAGCTTTGGATTATAGTTCTTAAAAAATAGTTGTTATGACCTCATGTCTTCCTTCTTAATTACAATCCTGGTCGGGAAGGTGATCAGAAAAAAACCTTAGAGGAAAAATTGCCCGTAAAGTCTCACTTTTTGTTTCTCGGTCACCTTTCCTATCAGCTGGGAAAAATGACAACAAGCCGAAAAATCGCAACCTTGCTGCCACTTTTCCCTTTTCTTCTCATTGTTTAACTTTCTTCTTCTTCTAACCATCAAGTTCTTAGTTCAAGGAGAAGAATTTGTAGCCTATATTTTGGGAGAATCTCAAAAACTTTTTTTTATTGTCATTTTCATTAATTACCCATGGAATAATGACCAGAAATTTTCATTGAAGAGACAAAATTTTACATTTTTAAACATTAAACATTTATATATTCCTTCCTTCCTCAAAATTTTGAGAGTGTATAGAAAACTTTACCATCTCAAAATTTTTAGTATATTTTTTTGCATCCCAAAGACAATCTAGGAGTAATTGTCCTCTTCCTTCCTTCTTTTGCTTTCTCCAAGGTTGTTAATATTTTTTTTTATGTGAAACGTATTCTTTGAACATGTTAAAGAGAGAAATTGGCGAACGTTTTTAAACATGTGTAACAATTAGCACAGCAAAACCTCATCCACTTCAACACAATCCATTTTAAATTTTTTTTCCCTTATTTGAGAAACCCCACCCAATTCCCTATATTTATTACCGAATATTTTAAACATAATACGATTCACCAGTTCATACTAAAAAGAAAGTGTCGTGCAACTTAAAAAAAATTTATACTATCCTAAGATTATTGACTAAATCATCAAAACCCATAATTAAAACATAAAACTACATATAAAGATTACATTGAAAAATTAAACTCACAACCGTAACTCAACTCTTTCCATAATGTTTCCAGAACCGAAGACATTACAAATCACGATATATGTAATAATATAATATTTCGTGAATTAGCTGATTCGATTCCTCTCTTTAACAAGAGATTCTTCACATAAAATATATGTCAAACATGTTGCACATCCATTAGGAAAGAAAAAAAAGAAAAGGCAAAAACCTAGGAGGTTGTTGTTGTGTTTGAAGACAAACATATCTTTGAAATTCATGGAAACAAACAAACAACTCCATTTGATTTAGATTTAGATTTACAGAAAATTAACAGATAGAAATAAGAGAGCGCGTGTTGGTCATGCACCTCGACTTGTCGGCTCTCCCTTTAAATCTCTGTCTTTATATCACACGACATCAGCCCGCCTTATCCGACATCCAACCTTTTTTCGGTTTTTTTTATTTATTTTTTTTTTTAATTTTTTTTTTTTTTTAGAATATTCTTTCTGCTATGCCAGCCAGCTAGTTTTATTTTTCCATATACATAATATCAAGGTTAATAATTATCAAAAATACTCTCGAACTATGGGATTGGTTTCAATATTATATCTTCGAACTTTTGAAAGTTTCATTTTAGTCTTTGAAGTTTGAAATTTGTTTCAAAATGACTATTGGAGACATTTTCTGTCAAATTTATTGATAAAAAAATGAGTGTTTTCAAATTTATTCACATAAGTAACAATACATACGTAAACACGTCATTTTTCGTTTATGAATTTAACGAAAAAGCTTTCCAGAGTTGTTTTGAAATAAACTTCAAACTTCAAGGACTAAAATGAAACTTTTGAAAATTCAGAGGTATATATAGTTGAAACCAATCACATAGTTCAGGGGTTCTTTTTGATAATTTAACTTAATATCTCCTTCTGGACTTCAATTATAGAGATTAATTTGGTCAATTTACTTGTGGTTAAATTTTTAGAATCATGTCATGTAAGTTTTTAGTTTGTCATAGATTCACTACACTTTCAAAATTGTGTCCTATTGTGTTTCTATTCTCTTAGTTTAAGTATTTACCAATGGATGAAATGGCGTTTTCTAGTGCTTTAGATATAGAGACTAAACTCAAAATGATTTCGGTTGACTCGTCCTTATGCCTCATCAATTAAAAAAAAGAGTTAATTAATAGGCCCATGAATTTAAATTTTGTAATAAGCTAATTAATAAACTAGGAATTTTAAAGGTATATAGATTGATTCATTCGAGATAATGATAGATGTTATAGAAGCTTATAATCATTACTCACTATAAGCATAGCTTAATGGTTCATATACTTTGTTAGAAAGTGGATTAAGTAAAAAAAAAATTGTATAAAAGGATTAAACTTTGAGTTTGTGTAACACTGTTGATGCCAAAATCTAGACAGGAAAACTCAGTTGATCTTCACACGACAACAACGGTGAATTTGTTCGTAGGGAGAAGATGTGACCTGCAAAACAAACAAACACTGTACACCAGTGTGGTGCTTACCACATCAACTTTGATGCTTAAATCGACAAGGAGGTAGATGAGATATGGCGAGTAGTGAGCTAGAAGAAGAAGAAAGAGTTCATAACATTAGAGTTCCGTGTATCCCTTTTCCATGGTGGAAGAAAGGGTTATATATATATCTATATATCTTACCTTGTTTTAGGGTTTTTTCTTCGTTTAAGGACGATTCCAGGTAGAACTAGGTCGAATCGAACTGGCCTAGAACTCCAGGATCCAAGCACAGGGGAAAACAACTTGATCCACAAACGTGGGTTAAGGGGTTGTTTAAGGCTAGGGATTGGGTCGACGCAATCCCTTCGATCCTTTACCTCCTTCGGGTCTGGTTCCTGGTCGTGTCTCGAGTTGGTGCTACGCTAGCCTCGTCAGTTCCTTGATTTTTGGGATGATCAAGAATGATCTATAACAGTAATAATTCACACTTAATTTTCGCGTTTATAATGTGTAAAAATTAATTTGTATAACATAGATTTATGTAGCTCGTGGAATTAACAAATTTATAATTTGAGATATAAACAACTTCCTTTTACTAAATATAAGCTTGACTTTTCAACTGTGAATTATATCGGTCAAATTTATCCCATAGACTAAATTAGCTGATTAACAAAAGTAAATTTAGGATTCAAATTAAATCATAATTATATGGGGGAATGATGGAAACATTTTTGGAAAAAAAAAATGAAAATAGAAGGGATTTTGACAAAATCCATGGCCAATTATGAACAAGGGTTCGTTGCAATTGATGTTGTAACATTATTGGGTGATATAATTATGAATTAAAAAAAGCATCTTTCAACATTGCTAAGTTTTCGTAATGATGTTATTATTTTCGTCTTCTTTTATTTTTATTTCTTTTCCAAAAAGTGCGAAGTGAATAGTCATGGTAATTATTTTCTAAACTTTGCTATCTAATTATGAATTATTGAGGAAAAAAATGTTTAAAAAAAACGATAATCATTTGACTTTTGATTTTTTATTTTTGAAAATTAAGTTTATGGACAATATTTTCACCCATCAGTTTCTTTATTTTGTTATCTACCGTTTTTTTTTTCTATATTTTTAAAAAGCAGTCAAGTTTTGAAAACTAAAAACAACCGTTTTAAAAAACTTGTTTTTGTTTTTAAAATTTAGCTAGAAATTCAAATATATCCTTAACAAGGTTAAAAATCATTGTAAGTATACTCTAAAAAAAAATCATTGTAAGTAAATTGGGAGAAAACAAGCATATGCATTGTTCTTAAACAAACATCTGCATAATTTTCAAAAACCAAATGATTATCGAACGAGACATTAGTTCTTAAACTTTAGGTCTTAATTTAAAATTTGTAATGGATTTCCAGGAAAGTATAACTTAATGTGGAAACTACACGAATCTCATGACCCGTCAATTCGTTTCTTAAATTAACTAATCACTCAACCCTAAATCCAACGAATTAACCAATTTTGTAACAAAATTAATCGAATGCATTGTCAAAAGTTTAAATCCTCACTCCGGATTTATGGCAATAAAAAAAATAATAATAGCCAAGATAAGTATAGCTCAATGGTATAAGACTGTACTAATGACCAAGAGGTTTATGGTTCGAATCTCCCCACTCCCACATATTGTCAAATAATAATAATAATAACTCATTACTAAATAAATTTGCAAAATTAAGGAAAAATTAAATGGGTATTCATATTTTTCTCAAAAGAAATTGTTTGTAAATATGTATTTTCATATAAATGATCACAAATATGAATTGACTATAATTAACCATAATAATTACTTATGAATGTGTGTTCCATTTTTTGTTTTATATTTACAAGTACTTTTTTAAAAAAAAAATTATAATCATCTTCCACCACTCCAAATAAAAAGTTGATAATTATGGATCCAAATTTATAATAATGTCACATTCAAATAAAAAGAAACCAAACACTCCAACAAAGAAAAAGGATTTTTGTTTTCTTTGGTCATTTGTTATCAAAATTATTAAACAAGTGACACAATATGGCTCTTCCCAATTCTCATTCTATTGATAATGAAATCAAACGCTCTCAAGTGGGCCTCGCTCTCTCTCCAATTAAATATAACTATATATATTTAGTTTATACAATTTCAACCCTATCCAAAATTTCAACTCAAAAAAACAAAAACAAAAACAAAAACATTACCCAAAATTTTAAAACATTCCAACATCCTTTAAACTTTAGAGTTATGGTCTAATTCATATGGGTAACGCTATTAACGAATACAAATCTGAGTATAGCTCAATTGGTTAAATGTCAAAGGGTTCAAATCTTCATATATATATATATATATATATATATATATATATCTTATAACACTAATATGGTACACCCACAAACGTAATACAATAACTTTTTTGCTCGAACAACGGGAACATCAAAGGCAAAGTAAAAAAAAAAAAAAAATTGATGCTCCATTCATCCTTCTTCACTTTGCCCCTATCTTTCGACCCAAATATTTGGATTTTGGTTTCACCTGGAATGACACGTACTAATAGAGATGTTGTCCTTACTAATACATCATAATTTTCTTTTTCTTTTTTTAATATTCTAGTCAATTTGGGATTTTTTTTTTCATCCTTTTGATATATCACATCACGACACATGAGACGAAGAAATTAGAGTCTACAACTTCTTAAAAAAGGTAGAGTCGTCATTCTTAACTATATATTAACCACTAAGCTATGTTCATATTGGTAACCGACCCACGTGAGATTTATACTCACATCGTTTGACTACTTTCTCAAACATCGACAATGAAATAAGATGGTGCCAAGTGGGAGGTCTCACTGTCATAAAAAAGCAGCACATTTTTGTCAATTTATGAATGGAGGATTTGAAACTTGGAGGAGAAAAAAAGAAAAAAAAAGTTTCGTCTTTATCCCCAAATAAAAAAGAAAAAGAAAAAAAAAACGGTTGGTTTTAGTTAGAAGGCGTTACGAAGTTTATGTGGACAAATTCATTCCCCCTTTTTCATCTTCCTTCCAATTCTCTGCCGTCTAAAATTGTTCTAACTTATCCCATTTCCCAATTGCTTCGCTTCACATTTTTGCCAAAAATTTAAAAATAATATACAACTTTCCGGTTGTATCAGTTCGGTCCTTGAACTTTAAGAAGTGTCTAATACATCCTTGAACTTTTAACTTTGTGTCTAATGGGTCCTTGAACTTTAAAAATGTCTAAAAAACCCCTGAACTTTCAATTTTGTGTCCAATAGGTATCTGACATATTCGAGTTTTTTAAAAATTATCCAATCTACTAAATATAAAATTGAATTTTATACCTATTGGGACCCTAAACGTCCAATTTCATATCTAGTAAGCTTGTGAATTTAAAAAAAAAACATCCAATAGATCAAGAATTTATTAGACACAAAATTGAAAGTTAAGGGACCTATTGGATACAAAAGTGAAAGTTTAAGGACTCACTTGATGTTTATTAAAGTTCAGGGTCCTATCGGATACAAAATTGAAAGTTTGAGGATCTATTTGAAATTTTTAAAAATTTAAGGACTAAATTGATACAACTCTTAAGGTTCAGGACAAAACTTGTAATTAAACCAAAAATATATATAAGATTAAATTATAAATTTAATTTCTAATTTTTTAGGTTTTTATCTATTTAAAAATGAAAAAAAAATAGCTTTAAAAAACTTCTTTCGTTTTTTGAATTTTGATAAGAATTTAAATGTATCATTAACAAACATAAAAATTATTGTAAGGAAATTAGGGGAAAACAAACATAGTTTTAAAGAATCAAAAGGTTATCAGACGGAACCTTAATTTTTAAAAATTTCGAATTTGTCAAGGACATATTAGATGCAAAATTGAAAATTTAAAGAATTAAACAAAGTTTAGGAACCTATTAGACACTTTTGAAAGTTCATAGACTAGATAGACACAAATTTCAAAGTTCAATGGATAAACTTATAATAATTTAATTAATAAAAAAATAAAAAATTGTGTTTTTTTTTTTTTTTTTGGTTTGGTTGGGTGCATTGAGGGCATTTGGCAATTGCTTTCATAGTCTTAAACATCCACTTGGCATTTGTTTAAATCAAAATCTAAAACGTTTTCCCATTTCCATAAACTCTCTTCTTCTATTTTTTTTATTTATTATTCTTTTGTACTCATTCAATGTTCCCCCAAATTCTCTCTTCCTTCATCCTTTTCTTAGTTTTCAACTCTTATCCATTTTCATTTGTCCTTTTTTTTTTCCAAGGGTTGTTGAAATTTTATTCTTTTTTTACATGTGTTTGAAGAATGTTAAAAAATATCTTTGGTTTAGTTTTTCTAAATTCAGAGTCCGTTTGGAATACATTTTAATTTAAATGTTTTTCAAGAATGCATTTTTTAAAAAACATTTTGTATAAAAAATGTTTAGAATTTAAACACTCATATGTTTGGTTGCATTTCTTCACAAATGTTTTTATACACAAGTTATTGTTTACTTAAGAAGTCTTTTCTAAAAAGTTGGTTTCAAGTGTTTCTTTCAAAATGATTTATTTATCAATCTCATTTTTTAATAAGTCATTTTTAGTGGTTGCCAAACACTAGAATTTTTTCCAAAATGATTTATTTTCAAAATTAAACACTTGAAAGGTTAAACCAAACACACCCTCATTCTTCTAATGGGTTTCAACAATCGTTTTGTAAATTATAAATCTCGAACATGGCAAATTATTATGTGTTTTCAGTGCATTGAGACTTTCTCTTTAAAATCGTCACATGTACATCTTCAAATTTGTCTGCCCCCTAATAACTATTGGATAAAAAATTCAGGTACTTTTACAATTCTCTCTCTTACATCCAACAGTGCAAATCTTTCCACCTCATTACATTGGGAGCACCTAATAATTTCTCCTTGAACAGTTGTTGATATCTAATATCCTATATGTGTATTCTATTGATCTTTATGTGTTGGAAATAGAAAAGTCGCACATTTTACGTTTGAGTTGAATAACGGAAGACGATATTTTTTTATTTGTGGTGAAGAATCTTCTAGGAAAGGAGATGCATTAATCCAATGTGTACCAGTTAGATGAGGACATCTTTCTAAAATTTTTAAATTGTAAGATTAGGATATGCATGATTTTGAGTTGTTTTGTGGTTTCCAAATTAAAAGCATCTATTTCTTTCTTTCTTTTTTTTTTCTTTTAATAAAGAACTACTTTCCAACCATGTTGACCACAATAGTACCACTAGGTTCCATATGGTTTTTGGTCTTAAAAAAAGAAAACTAAAATAAAATTTGACTTTTTTTTAATAACGAACTATCCATCCAACCAAATAAAAAAAAATACATCCTACTCTTATAAATCATTCGATCAACCTAAACATAGTTCAACTAATCAAAGCATGTGTCATCGGGTTAGAGGTTTGAATTGAACTTAAAAAAATAATAATAATAAAACCGACATATTGACATAATTAACTCAATTTGATTTTTTTTTTTTTTTTCTCTTTTGACTTACTTTTTATCTATGGGCTCTAATAATTAATGGCTATGGGGGAAATATTTGGTCCAAATTTAAATCCAAGATTCTCAAAATCTGCTATTTTAGTACCACATTAATTATGTTTTACACGAATAAAATTTCAATTACCAAATATATATATTTTCACAATAAATGACAAAATTAAACCTTTATCCATCCAAAATATTTTAGTCAACTTTTTCAAAAATGGATGAATATTTATATATATCTTTTTTCAACAAAAAGGTGCATGTATGGATAATATTTAGCAAACGAATTAATATCACCCACGTGTTCGTTAACTAGCCTCCACGAGTTAATTACGATTTGTTTAGATTAATAAACATAATTACCCATTTCTTAATTACAAGATTCCCTCTATTATTTGCACACTCTCTAAAATAAATGTTTAAATATCATTTTGGCCCCCAACATTTAGATGTATTTTATTTTAGTCCCTTTGTGACTTTTAAGATGCCTATCATAGTGTTTAGACTTGAAAACAAAAAAAAATACTAATTTTAGTCTCTAATACCTCGTTTGATAATTATTTGGCTTTTGAAAATTATGTTTGGTTTCTTCAAATTTCATTATAATGGTTTTTAACTTTGTTAAGGAAACATCGAGATTCCGGACCAAATTCAAAAAACAAAAACAAGTTTGAAAACTTTTTTTTTTTTTTTTTTTTTTTTTTTTTTTTTTTTTTTTTTTAGTTTTCCAAACTTGACTTGGTTTTTGAAAATATGAGAAGAAGGTAAATAATAAAACAAAGAAACTTATAGGTGGAAGTAGTGTTTATAAGCTTAATTTTCAAAAACCAAATGGTTATCAAACACGGCCTTAATGAATGTTTGGAAATGATTTCGAAATGGTCAAAATCACTTTGTCATTATTCAAAATCACTCCAAAACATATTTTGATTAAAGATAGAAATCAATTTTGATGATGTGAAAATTACGTTTAAAAGTGTAAAATCAAACATGAAATTGATTTTAAATAATTAAAGATATGTTTCGAGGTGATTTCGAACCTAACAAAAGTGATTTTAGTCCTTTCAAAATCACTTCCAAACATGTACTTTTTTTTATCTCTATTTTTTTTAAAAAAAAAATAAATAACCACTTCACTATTTGCTATTATTTTGTCACAATACCACCAACACCTTATCCACAATACCTATCTCAATCAATGTGAGCATTTTAACCAATCTAAGCACATTTCAATAGTATAGATATCACTACATTTCTAAGAGACGGTTTATACGATAAAAAATCCAAAATTTTCATAGAACGGGTATTTGAATTCTTATGTTTAGAATACCTAAACATCTTAAGATACCCAAACAACTTAATATACCTCTACGACTCTAAATATATATATATATATATATATATATAATATTACATTTTAAAATTTTTAAAAACCAAAATAAAATAAAACTAGAAAGAAAGAATATAAACGAAATCTTTGGAAGGATTTTCCAAAGATGTGGATTGAGGATACGGTTGGGTTTTGCCAGCTTCACCAACATCAACAACTCAATTTAAAAATTAAAAAAAATAAATAAATTACCAATAACAAAAATAAAATTAAAAAAAAAAAATGAATTTGAGTGAATGAATCTTTTTTAAAATTTATTTATGGTAATGGAAAAATGATGGGCCACGTCAGCTGAATTCCACCGGCAATTCTAACGCAGACATGTAATCGTGGGATTCCACTTCACACGTCGTTCCTCATTTCCTTGCAGCCCTCTTCTTCTCTCTTTTGCTGATGTGGCATTCCATTTTACCGCCACGTCACCAACCGAAAACCTTTTCTTTTTTTTTTTTTTTTGACATATTTATCTCATGGGATTCGCTTTGCTTATCAGTTATCAAATATCACTCTATTTTATTTCGGCTGTAATCGTGTGCGGGCACTTTGACGACAGTTTCATGCAAAGCGCCGACAAATCCATTGAATCGTAAAAAGTCAACTTCACTTTAGTAGTCATCAAATCGAACGGCTCTCACCTACCCACATAAACATGCTTGCTTTTTCTAAATTCCTTCTGTAATTATCCACTAGAAAAACGTTAAATATTCGGTTTGACAGTTGAACTTCCTACATCGTACCTATTTATCCACTGTTTTTAAAAGGTTTGTAATTATCAACTATTTTCTAAGAATTGTTAAAGCGAATTTAGCTCAACGGTAATTGACATGTACTCTCGACCAAAAGGGTAGGGGTTCGAATTCCTCCACCCCCAAATGTTGATGTACTAAAAAAAAAAACTATTTTCTAAGACTTTTGTTATAAATATTTGGATTTTTAGGGCGTAGAGTTGTATTCGTTTAGGCCCCGTTTGATAACCATTTGGTTTTTTGTTTTTGGTTTTTGGTTTTTAAGCTTATAAACATCACTCCCAACTCTAAGTTTCTTTGGCTTTTCACCTACATTCTTCCTATGTTTTCAAAAACCAAGTCAATTTTAGAAAACTAAAAAAAGTAGTTTTCAAAAACTTGTTTTTGTTTTTAGAATTTGGTTAGGAATTCAAGTATGTTTTTAACAAAAATGAAAACTATGGTGAGGAAATTTAAAGAAAACAAGCCTAATTTTCAAAAACCAAAAACCAAAAACAAAATGGTTATCAAACGGGGCCTTAGTTTTCATGTTTATTTTGTTGAAAAAAAATTATAACTTGGACTTTTAAAATGTCCATTTCAAAAGATCAAATACAAAAATAGAACAAACTTGAAAGTTTAGTGATTAAATTGGACATTTTAAAAGTTCAGGATCGAAATAGAATAAACTTAAAAGTTTAGAGGCTAAAGTAGGATTTGAACCAATTTATTGTTACCAAAGGTTTGAACTTACTCTTTGAAATTAATCTACCACATAATTCTTAAATAATATAATTTTGACACGTATAATTGTTGAACTGATAAAGTTGACCATGATGATCACTTATTACTATGTATAAAATTGAAAGTCTAAAAGTTTGTTACTAACTTTTCGAAGTATACGATATACACTGACTTTGGACTAAATATGTTTGTGTCTAACTTTGAAAATTCAAACCTAATTTGTAAAAAAAAGAAAAAAAATTGCACCCTCTGTTTGGAACCAAAAATTCCAAAAACGAGTTTAGAGTGTGTAATCTAAATTTTAAAAATGAATTTAATTTTTTTAGGTTAAATTATCAAAAAACACCTCTTAACTATGAGGTTGGTTTCAATTATACAAATGAACTTTCAAAAGTGTCATTTTAACCCTCGAAGTTTGAAGTTTGTTTCAAAACGGCTCTTGGTGACATTTTTCGTTAAATGTATAGACGAAAAATGATGTGTTTTTGCATGTGTTATTATTATTTTTTTCACGTATATGTTCAAATATATTCACATAAGTAAAGTAACAAAGACATATACAAATTACACGTTATTTTTCGTCCATAAATTTAACAAAAAAATGTCTTCAAGGGTTCTTTTAAAACAAAATTCAAACTTTGAGAGCTAAAATTAATGAAAATTTTGAAAGTTCAGAGATATAATTCAAACCAACTCCATAGTTCAGGAGTATTTTTGATAATTTAACTTTTCTTTTATCTTGTTTGTTTAGAAACACTTTTTTTTTATATCCGTGAGTGTCCGAACCAACTTACCACACCTCGACTAATCTCATGGGACAACCGTCTGACCCTACTACACATTTGGTTACAAAGGAAACTCGTAGGATATTAAATCTTAGGTAGGTGTCCACCATAGATTAAACTCATTTCCTTTTGTAAAAAAAAAGATATAATGCCTTCACCCCTTAATAAAACTCAAATTTAGAATCTAATCCTCAATTTAATCCAAATCATAGATTAAGAAGAAAAAAAAAAAAAAAAAGGAAACAATGAAAATGGATAAGGATAAAACCCAAAAAATAAAAATCCTTTTTTGAAAAGTATACAAAATCTCAAAACTTGGTGCAGATCCACCCAATTAAATTCCGCCTCCTGCCATTTTAACCGTTTCTTCAAATTATCCACATTCCCAAATACAAAAATTCCCCAAAAATTTAAAAATAATAATAATAATAAAAATCAAATTTTAATTTCTCTCCTTTTTTTTTTTTTTCTTTTTGCCCCATAATCAATGATCCACGCGCCTGTATAAATACTCTCTCAATTCCTAAAATCCCAAACCATTCAACTTTTTCTGCAACTTTTTCCTCTGTTTTTCTCTCTGCTTCAGCTTTTCAAACCACTCAACAATGGCGAAAACGACGGCGCTTTCTTGGTCGAGAAGTAAGTTCGTGATCGGAAAGGGCTCGTTCGGGACGGTCACCGTCGGAATCCGGAAATCGGACGGTCGGATTTTCGCGGTGAAGTCCGTCGAACAGAGTGTTGGATTCCGGGGCCAAATTCAATGTTTAGAGAACGAAATTCGGATTCTCCGATCGTTGGATTCGCCCTACGTCGTGTGGTTTCTCGGCGATGACGTTTCAGACGAGTCTCCGACGACGTCGTTTCGGAATCTGCACATGGAGTATTTGCCTGGTGGCACTGTCGCCGATGACCCCACCGGCGCCGGCGATGAGGCGCTTTTACGGGCGAGGACGCGGTGTATTGTTTCGGCTCTGAGTTATGTTCATTCGAAGGGAATTGTCCATTGTGATGTTAAGGGGAGGAACGTTTTGATCGGAATGGATCCGGGTTTTGTGAAATTGGCCGATTTCGGCTCTGCGATTGAAATCGCCGCCGCCGGCGACGGCGACACGTGTCGGGCGCCACGTGGGAGTCCACTGTGGATGGCGCCGGAGGTGGTTCGAGGGGAATTTCAGGGGCCGGAATCGGACGTTTGGTCGGTTGGGTGTACGGTCATTGAAATGGTCACCGGAAAACCAGCGTGGGAAGATTTCGGGGCCGATACGCTGAGACGAATCGGCTTTTCCGACGAGTTGCCGGAGTTTCCGACTGGGTTGTCGGAACTCGGCCGGGATTTTCTCCGGAAGTGTCTCAGAAGGGATCCGAGTGAGCGGTGGAGCTGCGATCGGCTGCTGCAGCATCCATTTTTGGCGGCCTCGCCGGAGATTGCCGGCGGGAATTC
The DNA here is from genome assembly GCA_017139565.1 of Luffa aegyptiaca. Lineage (NCBI taxonomy): Eukaryota > Viridiplantae > Streptophyta > Magnoliopsida > Cucurbitales > Cucurbitaceae > Luffa > Luffa aegyptiaca. The sequence goes on along the minus strand of CM029404.1, from coordinate 793,412 downwards.
CCCCCGGTGCGTGCTTGACTGGGTCAACGCCGAGTTCGACGATGACGAGGAAGAAATCCCCATCTCCGGCGAATCCTCTGGCTCCGGCGGCCGGGAAAGTGAGATCTCCGGCAAGGGCAGAATTGGGAAATTGAGTACGAGTGAATGGCCGAATTGGGAATCGGACGGGTGGGCGCCGGTGAGAGGGTTCTCTAGTGAAGCGGCGGCGACGGCGACGGCGGCGAGCTCAGAAGAAGGGGAAGGGGTAGAATGGGAATATGGGAATTCGAGAGGGGCAGAAGAGGAAATGGAGGGGACAAGTTCGGAATATTCGGAGTTTGTAAAGGACAATCACGGAAAACTGGGAGCCGAATATTCAAATCATGGCGGTCTGGACATTCCGGAGCGGCCACGTAATAATTGCGGCGGCGGCGGTGACGGTGGCAGTAGCGGTGGCGGTGGCGGTGGATTAAGTTTCCGGCGGTGGGGGTCTGAAAGATGTGAAATTACAACGATAACCTCGTGGATATATTCAATTGAATTGATATTATGTTATTATTGGAAAATATTAATGAAGCAATTGGTGTTATTTGGGAATTACACTTTATTACTTTTCTTTTGTGCCTCAAAATTTAAAAAACAACCAATAAATCATCAAAATTTGGCTAATAAAGATACTCAAATTTAATTGAAATTTAATGAATAATGAATACAATTTGAGAGGACTCAATAAAATCAAAACCATTTAAATTATCTATTTTTGAATTGCAAAGCCTAACTAAATGCACAAATTTTGATTAGGTAGCTGTAAAAGTATAAAGCTTGAGTACCACATGTTTCAAAATAAATGTTGGATGTGGCCAAAAAATAAAAAATAAAAAAAATTGGTACTTCTAGAAATAATCTTATCAAACTTTAATTTGAAAGTTTACCATTTATTCAATTTGAAAGTTTAATTTGAAGAAATTGACATTTTAAGTTTAAGTTTTGATTTGTTGGATTAAAAAAACATGTTAAATTATTCTAAAAAATAAAAAACATGTTAAATTATATATTATCTTTTAGTATTTTCAATTTAGTTTTTATATATATTTTTAAATTTTATTATTGTCCGTGTATTAATTTTAAGCACAAATGTGTATCTCATTAGTATATAACAACAAATATCCAATATACAAGTTTTCTTTTTTTAGTTCAAAGAGATTCGAACTCTGATCTCTTGATCGAGGGTACGTGTCAATTATCGTGAGCTATGCTCACTTTGACTAATATATCAAGTTGTTCATGATTGAATTGGAAAAGAAGGTGTAAAATTAAATGAAATAGACGTTACTAATTACATTAAAAAACAACTTATGTTACGAATTAATGTTACTCTTCATTAATGATAGGATCTTCCAATATGAACTTTATTTATAATTATAAAAATAAAATTAAAACTATTAGAGATAAAAACACTTGTCGTTGTTTAATTACCGACGATTTTGCTTCTTATTTCCAATTTTTGAAAAACGAAAGGTTAAAAAATCGAGTTGTTTGCTCGAGTCCAGCTCCTCAAGTTTGTTTGGTTTATATGAATCCATGAACAATAAATCGAGGAAAACTAAAAGGTTGAATGAAAGAGTACCCTTTTCATATTTTGCGATATCCCTTCAGACGTTAACTCCTTATCAATGGACTTTGTCTCCCAAAGGGAATCCATTATTTTGACTAATTTTAATTACGTTTGACATGGTGTAGTAGAATCCCTATCCTAATATTTTTCTTTTAACGAATTATTTGATATTGATAAATAATAACAATTAATGGATTAAAATACAAATTTTCAACTAAAAAAGTTTAATATAATTTTATTAAAACAACAACTACCAATATAGATTATCAATAAAAAGAAACAAAATTCTTTCTTTTTTTTTTTAAGTCTGCTTTTTTATTAGAAAAAAAAGGAGAAATTACATATATATATATAGTTAATAACGTGAAGTAATCAATGAGAAAGGGATAGTGATTGTTTCAAAAAAAAAAAAAAAAAAAGGATATTGATAAAAGTCTTGGAGATAAATTAAATTACCTTTTTTTTTTGTTGAAAATAATTAAATTAAATTACCTTTTTTTATTAGGGAAATTGACTCCCAAGTTTGAAATGGTCCCACCAATGAAAATCATTCAATTCTTGAAGGGATTGAAAATTTGCATTCTCATTCCTCCATTTGGTTCCATTGAAGTAGACAATGCCTTAAAGACCTATTTATAAGGACTTTTCATTCATTCATGTGCTTAAAACGTTTTTAACTGCAAAAGAAAAAATATATTAAGAATTAGAAAAGTCATTCCAAACAGGTCAAACAAGTGGAAATCACTAATAATCAGGGAATAAATGACATTGCAGAGTTTTGAACACACAAGACTTCATATCATGTCAAATCACCGTTCAACCCAAAAGTTTGAGATAACGGGTTATAGTAAAATAATAACGCCATAAATGAAAGAAAGGGGGAACATGGATATCATGATTTCCACTGAAAAAATGTGCATATTTTGGAAAGTGGGGGGAAAATGAGGTTGAATATGTGAATGAACAAAAGGGAAGGAACATGTGTTTGGATAGGAGATGTAGTTGTTTGGTTTTGGTTATGAATGATGAATTAAATTGTCTCCACACATAGAGATACATAATTTGACACATTTGATGTGTGGTTTCATTGTCTTTTAAGAGAAAGGGACAACAATAAAAACCTTACCAACATTGTTTTGTCTCTCAACTAACATTTGCTCTATACCATCTCAAACAACCATGTGGGATGCCCCTATCACTCCCTATCTCACACTTTGTCTGTCCTTTTCTTTCTTTTAAATTCGGTGAAGCGGGTTTCAATGAGATGAAATCGAGTCCGTAAATATTAGAAAATTCATCCCATGAGCATAAGAAAACTCTTCAAGGAGAGGAAACGCACGTAGTTTCATTGCTGAAAGTTTTCATCATAGGTTTCTTATTAGATGAGAAATTACTCAAGGAGACTGTTATAATGTGTGGCTGTGGTTTTATAATGTCGGAGGTAGAAGAGAGAAACTAAAAATTATGATTTCACCATAAATCCAATGGTTTAGAAGTGACCGTCATATTGTGCTAGCCTCCTTGAATAATTTTTTCTTTTAACATTTTAAATGTTGCTGTTTATTAGTCTCATAAGGAGAATGAAAATTTCAAATAAAACCTTAGATAATAATTGACAAATTCATAAAAGTAGTAAACTAAATTAATAGCTTAACTATATTTAATCAATTAATTAAAAACGATTAAAGTAATTTTCTTAAAAAAAAAACAAATTTAAAGCAAAAATTAAACAAAAACTAATAAATATTACCTACAAATTAAATAATTAAATACGATATACTTGTTAATATTTCGATAATTTTAAATTTTTAAAAAGAATATGTCTCAAAAATTAAATTTATAAGAGATAAAATAGTCTAAATTATTTAAATTGAATTAAAAGAACACTTTCTTATATATATCTTATAAAAATCCAAAAGTAAATAAATAACATTCTATTTAAAAAAATAATAATTTCTTTTTACAAAATGCATTATTAAAAAATGAGAGCAAGGGGCTTGAGCTCCTCCAAGTCCAACATGACTCCGCTCTTGAGTGAAGAGTTAGAGTTTGGAATGCATTCTTTATCCTTATTCTCAAAATTAAATCGAGATTTTGTTTTCCTAATCGTCCCAAATTACAAATGAACTTTTTTTTTTTTTTATTTTTTTATTTTTTTAATGTAACTTGTATTTTTAGTCACTTCTTTATTATCATAACAATCTATTAAAAGAATGTCACAAATCACAATGACTAGTGAGGTAGAGAAAAGTCTAAGAATGGGCTAAAGTTTGAAAGAATGTCCTTGGAAGCAAAAACCCATTAAAATTGGGCCTAGAAGAATCAAGCCTTGAGCATTCAAATAGTGCTAAAGTTAAGGTGTAATAGAATCAATGAAACAAACCTCATGAGTTGATTGGCTGAAATGTAAGGACTAAAACATAAATTTTATGTTTTGGTTTGAAATTAAAAGAGAAGAGTTAATAGAAAAATCAGTATTCTTAAAGATATATGGTAATGGGGTTTGGATTTTTTTTTTTTTTAAATATTATATCGTATGTGAGGTGGGAAAATTCAAATCTACAACTTTTTCGAGGAAATGGAGATTAGAGATGCATCAACACATTGAATTATGCTCGTGTTGGCTTTTGGAATCCATCAACGTAAAAAACATCAATATTGAATTCTAAAGGTAGTAAATGTCAATATTAGTGTGGACATGAACAAAGATCTCAAATGACCTTTTACTAGATAGGACATTGAGAAAGTTATGAACTATCTACCGCTTCCAAACAATCCTTAATTTAGGTTGAACTTCTTTCTTCTTAATCAAAAATATCTGGATATATATGGAGACAAATAATAATATAGCTTTTCTATTATCGTCCTCATCTCTAAATTTAAAACCCTAAAACCACGAAGTGGCTTTAGGTTTAGTAGCTTTTGATAGTTGATAAATGCAATATCACTCCAAAATGGATTGCCAATAGGCTCAATTAGAAAGTTTTTGACTTTGGGATCTTTTGGTGGATAGAAGTGTTATAATTGACTACTTCCTTATATTGGAAACTTTGATAAAGTAGCTCTAGTAGCCTTTCATATTTGATTTGAATAAATCATATGATCATGAACTTCTTTTTAAAAGTAAATATGCTAAGCATGTGCCAACGAATGTTGAGTTGACAAAATTATATATTATGTCTAAAGTGTTTCTTCTTCCATTTTGATAAATGAAAATCCAAAAAAGACAACTTCGCTCTTAAGAAATGATTAAGATATGGATGAATTTCTATTGCCATATCTTTTTTTTTTTTTTTTTTTTGCTCGAAAAGGCGTTTCTCCACATTAGTTAGGAAAACCTCCCTTAAGCATTTCCATGGGTTGAAATAATGTGGTATATTGGCCCATAGTGTCGTGCACCTTTTCTTTTTGCTTATGATAATCTACTCGTTTTTTTTTTTTTTTAAATCTAGCTTATGTTGGGAGCAAAGCTATTATAAAATAAATTCTATCATCGTAGGAAAAAAAAAACTCAAAGTCAAGTTATCCATTTCTAAGGAGAAGGTTGTCAGCGGTAAAATCAACAATGTCACATAAATAACACATTTAGCTCTATATCAATGCATTATAAATTAGTAAAGTTATGCAACTTAAACTACAAATAATTGTATCTATACATTACAATGTTACATACCAAGTTTAAGTTTTTATATGATAACTTGAGAGTATCTAAGAGTAGGAAAAAAATTTGGGAGTATTTTGTTGACATGGGCATATCTTAGAGGTAAAGGCATTTGCTTCTTCCCTTGAAGTTGGAGGTTCAAATTTTCACACCCTAATTTTTTATTCAAAACAAGGATTAGAACCTTTAATTCCTAACCGTATCTTTTTTACATCATTGTTTACAATCCTCCTTTGTGTGACTAATGTGACTAAGTTGACTTGTGAGTGACTATAGTTGGTTAATCCCTTTGAATTTTTTTAGTTCAATAATTGTGGAATATGAGATCAATATTGGAATTGGCTAGGTATATGAACCTCTATTTAGCCAAAGTAGTAATTGACTTGTACTCTCGACCAAGAGGTTAGAGGTTCAAATCTCCCACCCCAATGTTGTTGAACTCAAAAAGAAAAAAAAACCTCTATTTAATAATCACTTTGATATATTATTAAGAGGTTGTTCGATTATATCACCACATACTTCATTATTGTATTCAATTAGGCTACAACCAAACTTTTTGTTGCCAACAAGAGCATAACTCAAAGTGACATAAAATGTGCACTCTTGACTAAGAGTTCAGAGGTTTGAATCTCCCACCCCGCATAGTTTTTTTTTTTTTTACAACATGTGGGTTGGGGGATTTGAGTCTCCGACCTCTTGGTCGAGAGTAAATGCCAATTACCGCTGCGCTATGTTCGCTTTAACAACTTTTTGTTAGATTGATTATTAAACACCCAATTTAACCAAGAAAAAAAAAACATTCACACTTTTTTTTTTTTTTTTTTGAGATAAACATTCACACATCTTATTCTTAACTAGTCTAATAATTATGTAATTTTTTTTTTAAAAAAAGAAATTAGGGTTAAAATAAATAGGAAATAAAAATCTTAAGAGTTAAGGGAGGGTTCATCTTGTTATTATCACTCATTTCTTCACTCCCATATATAAACCCTACTTTCTCCGCCTGCCTTCTCCCAATTCCGATCCATTTCTTCATCTTCTCATCCAAACCCTAAACCCTCTTCCATGGCCAGCACCGATACCGAACGCCGAGACGACGAGGAGGCTCCCGCCGGAGAGGATGAAGACACTGGAGCTCAAGTCGCCCCAATCGTCAAGTTGGAGGAGGTCGCCGTCACCACCGGCGAAGAAAACGAAGACGCTATTCTCGATCTGTATGCCTTTTCTCTTTCTTCCCCTCTTCGTCCGATCTGCTCAATCTTGCTTTTCTCTTTCATGGGTTATTCATACTTTTTGCTTCAGGAAATCCAAACTCTACCGATTCGATAAAGATGGAAACCAGTGGAAGGAGAGGGGTGCTGGTACGGTTAAGTTTTTGAAGCATAAGGAGACTGGCAAGGTTCGTCTTGTCATGAGACAGTCTAAAACCCTCAAGATCTGCGCTAACCATCTCGGTTTGTTTTCAATTCTCTACCAAGCTCCTTTGGGTTTAGGTTTTCTTTGTTTCGTTCTTCGATTTTATCGTTTGATTTGTCGTGGTTGTAGTTCTTCCATCAATGTCGGTTCAAGAACACGCTGGAAATGACAAGTCGTGTGTGTGGCATGCGACTGACTTTGCTGATGGTGAATTGAAAGATGAGCTTTTCTGTATCAGATTCCCATCTATTGAGAGTGAGTACAACTCCGTATTTTTTTTTTTTATTTTCTAAAATTGGGCTGAAGGTTGACTGATAGATTCTTCTAGGCTTTTGATATCTTGATATTTGGTAGTGGGCTACGATTAAAGATGATTCTTATATCGTTTCACGTACTGTGTCTTCTTCTCCCCTCCCGAAGAAATTCTCTGTTAGAGCTCTCTCTCTAGCAGTGTTCGATATGAAGTACTTCTGGGATAATTCTTTCCACTGACAGTCTATTCTTTTTAGTTGTATCCGGTTTGTATTTGGTTTGGCTTGTACGGTTTTAAGTTGAATGTTCTCCTGGTAGTACATATTATTAATACTTGGTTCTATTAAAGATTAGAACATGAAATTTATTCTTAAAAACCATAGGATCATTCTAATCCGTTCATAATAGTAACTTTATCTTTGAAACTTTTACTTCTCTGCATATTTTTACTGATCATTGACTCTAACTATAAAAATATTTATTTTCGTTTTCATTAACAATTGTTTTTCAATTAAAAAATGAGGAGGATCTCTATTCATACATCCATCTCTGTTAATCTACCTAATTTCTTCAGTTATATAATTCAGAAAACTTCGACCAGTCGTGGTGGTGGTGGCAGAGACAGAAGTCGGTGGTTGAAAATAGGAAGTATAATATAGAATTTCAGTTTTATTTAGTAACAGTTCACTAATAAATTTTTAATAGAAAATGTAGGTGAAAAAGAGTGTGGTTTCATTGGTGAATAGAGAGAAAATTCTGGCAGTGGCAGAGTAGGGACGATTCAAGGGTGAAAAGAGGCAGTGGATTCTTTTATAATTTTATTTTAGAGAATTTTAGTGATGAAAACGAATAGAAAAAAGATCAAAGAGATGAATGAATAGTACAGATGGAAATTCCTAGATAATACTTATCAGTGTTCCTGTTGCTCTTTGAGGTGTATACTTGATACATCGGATATGGTAGGGGTTTTCTTCCTTAAATGCAATGGACCTCCCTACACGAGATAAATCAGAACTGTCAGATGTTGCTTAGATGGTTGTAATTTTATTTAGACAAATTAAGGAAACACATTACATGATATAAATCAAGGTTGCTAGGTTGCTTGTATCAATTTGGGTGAATTTGATTTATATTATTTAGTTACATTTCTCCATTTGCAGAAGGTGTTTCCTTTCCATTCATCATAAACTTTCAATGGTGTCTCCAACGAATATCAGTTCAAATTTATCAAGGAATTAGGTTCTTTATCATTGTAACTCTCAATAAGATAGGAAACCCTGGATAAATAATGGTTGCATCCTTTTCATTTCTTCTCTTCCCTTTTCCTTTATTGGGGCTGGTGAGCAATGAAGTCCGTTGAACTAATTTAGTCACCTTCTCTGCCAAGGCTTCATCTTGGTGTTAGCTAGGAAATCAATTATCAATCAAACAACAGAGGATATTGGATAGTTTCTGCCTCATGTTTGACATGTAGCATGGAGACAGGCATGTTGGTAGCTTAGATTTAAAAGACTGTAGACACTAAATGACACACATTGCAATTCTAGATTTATAGGGTTCGACATGCTGCGCATTATTAGTTTAATGTTTCATTTCTAGTGTATTTGAAATGGGGGAAAAGATACTGTTCCCCTTTATATTTCACAGCTCTTTAGCTCATTTATCATCCTAGGTAGGTTTGAAAACACAAAACAGAAGAAATTCCCAGGACTTGCATAAACATACTTGTGTTCCATCCAACATTTGTAGAACTTATAGAGAATTATCCTTCTAGTACTTGTATTTTATTATAATAGTTTATTAACTGCGTTAGTCAGCTTTTTTCCCCTCGGTTACATTTTTTTTTTTTTTGTGTGGGTATTATTAGACTGCAAGACCTTCATGGAAACATTCCAAGAAGTTGCCGAGTCCCAAAAGAAGAAAGAGGAAAATAAAGATGCATCTGCAGCGGCTGGTCTACTTGAAAAATTGAGCGTTGAAGATGAAAAGAAAGCTGAGGATAAAGCTGAGGACAAAGCTGAAGATAAATCTGAAGATAAAGCCGAAGATAAAGCTGAGGATGTACCCGCAAAATCTAAGGAAGAGGATAAACCTGAGGGTGAGGCAGGGAAATCAGATGCAGAGAAGAAAAACTAGGAGCCTGTTTCCCCTGCCAGATATATCCAACTTCGATGAGGTTGACCTCTCTTCCATCCATTTCTTGGTACGTTAAAGCATAGTGAATTCATGGATTGGATAATTTTTCTGGGCTGGGAAATTGGGAGTCATCTAAATTGTACGTCGGTCAGTCGGTCGGTTGGAGTCGTTTTCCATTGTCCTCCTTCCTTTCCTTTCAAAACGAGATTGATTTGTAGTCAGTGTCAAATGGTTGGTTGTGTGGTGGTAATGGTTTGTGAATCCTAAAAGTTGAAATAGCACATTTCATTTTTAGAATACTATAAAGTTTGTGTGCAGAGGTTGAGCTGAAGATGCTGCAAGGGTGGGTTGGGTTAGTAGCCAAACAAGAGTAATTGCAGAGACATATACTTGTTTTTGGTTGTCATGTGGTCTAATATTATTCAAGTTTTAGCTATATTCTATTTTGCAGTGTGCTTCTTCCTTTCTATTGTATTATCTGTTTCCAGGGAGCTTGTATTGTATTTGGAATTGCTTACTCAAAAGTCAAAAGGGCATTGAAGTTTTTTCATCAATGGTCAAAATGAAAAATGGAAGAGCTTTTGTTGAGTTATGTTATGTTGTGGTGAAGCCCTTGCTTAATTATCTAAATCAGGTTCAACTTTATTTTTCATTATTACATTCAAGCTTTTTTAAAAATTATGTTTCTTGTGTTTTGTTGTCACTTGAAAAGATATTTTCTTCTTGGTTAAATTATTAAAAATACTATTGAAAGCTTTTGTAATTGAATTCATGAGTGTAGTGTTATGTGAATAGCTTTGGGCACATATATGTATGTGAAAAAAAAAAATATATATAAACTCATGGTAACAGTAAAAAATTGGAAGAATGGGTATAATTAATTGTAAAAACTTTTAAGATCCTTTTGAAACAAGGATTAAAATGAAAATTTTTAAGTTTGAGAGTATAATTGAGACCCCTTTTTAAGAATACATTTAAAGGTTAAAAAATGAAATGGACATCCAACAACTCAAGAAATGGTAAGCATGAATCATTTTTAATTTGGAAAAAATACATTTTTAATCCTTATTTTGACACTTTTTTTTTATTAAAAAATATTTTTTTCATTCTTAAAAATAAAATAATATTAAATTAATAAAAATATGATTATTTTATTTTATTTTTATATTTAAAAAGTTTTTAGTAGATTATAAACTTCAAAATTGTGTCTATGGTTTCTTTTAACTATTTAATAAATACATAAAATATAAACTTTGCCTTTAATAGATCCTTGTTTAAAAGATTAATGCTTTATGTGACGATGAAACAACTTATATATAGAATGTTTCGTTACTTGATTAACGATAAGTTGCATAATTGAAAGTCTATGAAAAACGAGGTCTGCTCTGCTAGATACATAATTGAAAGTATATAAGGATCGACTAAAATCTTTTTACAGTATGAGGATTAAATAGACAAATTTCTATAAGTTCATCTGGTTATTAGAAGATTTTTAATAAACATTTAGAAACACAATTTAAAATTTAACCTTAACTTTACTATTCATTTAAATTTTTTGTTTAATATGATGCAAATGAAAGTATAAGTCAAAAGTTTTTTCAAAAAAAAAAAAAAAAAAAAAAAAAAAGAAAGTATAAGTCAAAAGAAAAAAAAAAGAATTGGAGAAAGTATAAGTCGACATTAATTCACCAAGTAAACTACAAAAGGTAATATAAAAAAAAAAAGTTCAACTACAAAGCTGAATAATGGTTATTTCCCAATAATTTTGTAGACATAACTATTACTCTAATTACAAAAATAGCAAAAATCATTGTGAATTTATTGAATAAATAAAATATTTTTAATAATAAGGATCCAATAATTATTGAAATATATTATTTATAATTATTGAATGAAATCTTATACATCACAATTCCCCTAACCTGACTGTATGCCTAGAAAAGGAAAAATATATATATATTTAGCATTGAAAATATTTATACGATTTTTCTAAAAATATCTATCAATGTCCAACATAATTTTTTTTTCCAATTCAATTACAGTCTTAATTTTTTTTTTTTTATAGGATTCTGTCAATTTGATTATTAAACTTTAAAAAGTGTCAAATAGACTCTTGTTTAATAGGTCTCTAAATTTTAAAAAGTGTTTCATAAGTCCTTAAACTTTCATTTTTATGTTCAATAGATCCCTCAACTTTCAATTTTGTAAGTCTTTGATCTATTCGATATTTTTAAAAATTCACAAGCTTAGATTGATTAATTTTTAAGAATCTCAAATAAACAAAGGACCTACTACACACAAAATTGAAAGGTTAAAGACCTATTAAACATTTTAAAAGTTCAAGAACCTATTAGAGACAAATTTGAAACTTTAGGACCTATTAGATATTTTTCAAAATTTAGGGACCAAATTAATACAACACTGAAAGTTCAAAGACTAAACTTGTAGTTAACAATTTTTTTATACAACAAATGAGTATATGAGAATTTGAACTTCCGACCTTAAGAGAAAGAAGTCAATTAACATTGAGCTATGCTCGTATTGGCTATCAATATCTATAATATTAACAATATTTTTATCAATACTTTCATTAAACTGAGACATCGATTTTTCTATCAACATTATTAAAACTTTAGATAAGAATTAATAATTATTAATATATTATTGATATATATTTTTTTTTTAGAGGAAAACATATGGTTAGTGTTCTCTTGACCTTCACGTGATAGCAACCGTAAATTTGTTTGAGGAGGAAGATGTGGCCTGCAAAACAAGTAAAACCTACACACCACCTCCGATGCTTAAGTTACCAAGAAGAAAGATTGATGGAACAAGTAAGAGAGCTAGAATAGAAGAGAGAGTTTAGAAGCTAGGGTTTCAGATCCATCCTCTAAGGTTGAAGAATGATTTATATACCTTCTCTCATTTTTAGGGTTTCTCCTCGTTTTAAGACAGATTTGGGCTTAATTAAGTCGAACTGGGCTAACCAAGAACTCTAGGAACCGAGCGAGAGGGAAGCAATGAGCAAACCTCTAATTTCAATTTCAACGACACGTGAGATAGAGATTCAAACCTCTATTTTTTTAGTCGTTTATATCTACTTTAACTAGTCAAACTATGTTTAATTTAACATAGTAATTGAATTATTTGTAGTATATCTAGCATAAAATAATAATCTGTATACACGAATAATAATGCATCAAGTGTTAGTCCAAACATAAGTGTTACACCTATATGGTTGATGGTTTAATCCCCTACCTTTCCAATGGTTGAATTCAAAATAATCATAGTAATAAAATAATAATAATAATAATAACAACAACAACACTGCATTAAGTGTTATATTTTATTTTTGTAATTCCACAATTTATTAAAAACAACTCAATAATGTGGAAAAATTAAATTGCAAATAATTGAAATTTATCATTCCCATTTTTATTTATAATTACATAATTGAAAGTGAAAATGAAACCCCATTATTTGTCATTTTTATTTTCAAAAAATAAAAATTGTCATTTTTTTATTTAATAATTTAAATAGATAAATCTGAAGAGGCAGGGTTCTTCATTCTCATTCTCACACTCATTTCATTTCTTCGATATAAAAACCCTAATTTCTTCTCCCACTCTTACGTTGCCTTCTCCAAAATTCCGATCGATTTCTGTAACATCAAACCTTCATCCATGGCGAGCACCGATCCCGAACGCAGAGACGACGAGGAGGCTCATGCTGGAGAGGACGAGGACACTGGAGCTCAAGTCGCCCCGATCGTCAAGTTGGAGGAGGTCGCCGTAACCACCGGTGAAGAAGATGAGGACGCCATTCTCGATCTGTACGATTTTCTCTATACTTCCTTCTCTGCATCTTGTTTTTATCAATCTGGGTTTTTAGTCATGTGTGTGATTTGTTTCGTCTCGATTATTCGTTATTTTAGGAAAGCAAAACTCTACCGATTCGATAAAGATGGCAACCAATGGAAGGAGAGGGGTGCTGGTACTGTTAAGTTTTTGAAACATAAAGAGACTGGCAAGGTTCGCCTTGTAATGAGACAGTCCAAGACGCTTAAGATCTGCGCTAATCATCTTGGTTCGTTCTTGATTATCTACTCCTTTTGTGCATACAATTTTGTTCGTTTGAGTTCTTAAGTTTATTGTTTGATTGTTGTGATTTTGTAGTGCTTCCATCAATGACGGTTCAAGAACACGCTGGAAATGATAAATCTTGCGTGTGGCATGCGACTGACTTTGCTGATGGCGAATTGAAAGATGAGCTTTTCTGTATCAGATTCCCATCAATTGAGAGTGAGTACAACCTCCTGATTCTTTTTCCTGAAATTTGGCTGTAGGTTAGACTGACGGATGTGTTCTTTGAGCTTTTTGATCTATGATAGCGGGGCAATATTAAAAAGATGTTAGATGTTCCGTTGTTTGTACTGATTTGGCCTTTTCCTTCTCCTTGAAGAACTGCTAGATTAGCGCTCTCTAGTTGTGTCCAGTTTGTTAATTTTGATTCTAAAGACGGCCAAGTACTAGCACAATTCTTTTCACTGATAGAAGCGTTCCTTTTGTGCACCTAAATGGGTTCAAATGTGTTTCATAAAGAAGGGGGCTTCAATGTATGTGGTTTGATTTTTACATTTTGTCACCATAAGAAACTACAGTGTGTAGTCTACGATCATGATATAGATCTAAGTCTACTGTTTCCCTTATACATGGTAATACTTGGTTCTATTAAAGATTGAAGCATATAATTTATTCTTTTATAATTTGTAGTATGATTATAACGTTTTCATTAGAGATGGGACCTGTACTGTTTTTTGAATTTTAATTTTGTATAATGTTTTTCTAATAAATTTTGATTTAAAAAAGTGGGTGAAGATGGGGCTTCTTATAATGGTGAATAGAGAAAATTTTGGCGGTGGCAAAGTAGGAGATAGGTTGGGGAAGGGGAAGATGAAGGATGCAATTGGGATTCTCTCCCATGGATGCGATTGACCACTTCGCATAAAATATGATTAGAAGTCTGATTTAATTTTGGATGATCATAATTCTATTGTTTTAAACTATTTATCTCGACCAATTAAAGAAGCATATTACATGATTAATAAAGTTTTCTGATATCTAATTCGGTTACCTTGATTTATTAGTTTAAATCGTTTCTCTCCAGTTGCAGGGATGATCCATGCCTAATCATTATAATCTTTTGTTTTTTTGTCTTTAATGATTTTCTGTCCGTCAAATTTACCTGGGCATTAGGTTTGTTATCATTTCGACTCTCAGAAAGATAGGAACCTTAGATAAATGATAAAACACAGTTTGATCGTTTTCCATCTTTTTTGGGGGTGGTGTGGTAGAACTCCTTTGCCATCACTTGTCTAGATGATAGTTAGGAAATCAGATATTCTTTGAAACCTGTAACTTCTAAACTAACTCAAGTTAAAGGTCTTGAAGGTAACTTTTCAATCATTTGTGTTTTTTTTTGTAATTACTAAATTATTAATCAACAAGGATTTTGTATTTGTTTCTGCTCATAAAATCTTGAAGTTTTAGTTTCTTAAGATTTATGATTGTTTTCTTAGTCTATTTTTGAATTTTGAAACATTTTACTTATGAAGTGTGGAGACAGGCACGTTGGTGCCTTAGATTGTAGAGACACTCAAATGGCACAATGGCATTTTTAGATTTAAACGCTTGGATACTATGTGTGTTCTTTATCCAATTTCTCATTTCTATGTACTCTGAATGGGGGGAAGTACCTTTCTTTTCTATTGCTCAGCACTCTAACTTATTTTATTACTTATCCTTTTTTAATTTTATTTTTATTTTCAACCAACTTTTACCTCATTTCCCAACTTCTACCGTCATTTAGTCTCTCTCTCTCTCTTTCCCGTTTTTCTGGTTTTTGTACTCATGTTTATCATTTCTTGATATCTGTAATTTCCTTTATTTCTTCCAAACTGTATGGTGCATCTATCTAGGTTTTGAAAATGTAAAAATTCCAACACTTGTTTGCATAGCTGATTCAACTCCAAGATTTTTAGAGCATTGTTTAGTGAATAATCATCTTTTATCATTTTTGTTCTATTGTAAGATAGATACATTATTAATTATGCTAGTTGGTTTAATTTTTCCATGGTAGTAACAAATATTCTCCTTGCTTCAGACTGCAAAAATTTCATGGAAACGTTCCAAGAAATTGCTGAGTCCCAACAGAAGAAAGAGGAAAATAAAGATGCATCTGCAGCAGCTGGATTACTTGAGAAATTGAGTGTTGAAGAAAAGAAAGCTGATGAAGGTAAAGCTGGGGACACACCTGCCAAAACTAAGGAAGAGGACAAACCCAAGGGTGAACCAGAAAAATCAGATGCAGACAAGAAGAATGATGAATAGCCTGATTCTGCTACTGAATTTATCCGAGATTTCAAAGAGGTTGACCTCTCTTCCATCCATGTCTTGGTACATTTAAAAATAGTGAGTTCTTGGATTGGATTTCTTCTAGGCTGGGAGAGAGTGGGAGTTGTCTAAATACTTTGGTTGGAGTCCCTTTCCATTTTTTTTTTCTTCCTTTGAAAATGAGATTTCTAGTCACTGTTGTCGTCGAATGGGGGTGGGTTGTGTGGCGTCTTGCAGTTTGTGAATGTTGAAAGTTGCAGAATTCAGGATACTATGGAGTTTGTGTGCAGGGAGGGCCTGAGCTCAAGATGCTGCAAGGGTTAGTAGTCAAACAAGAGTAATTTGCAGAAGACAATACAAACACACACACACTTATTTTTGCTTGATTTGCTGAGTGCCGGAGATTTTTACCTTCCGGATGATGAAAATTATGATTGTCTTTGTCTTTGTCTTTGTCTTTGTCTTGTGGTATTTTATTTAAAGTTTTAGCTCCCTTTATTGTGCAGTGTGTTGCTTTTTTTACTTCACTACCTTTCCATTGTACTTGTTCCCTATTTTGGTTGTTTTCAAGTAAACCTGTATTCAATTTTAAAGTGCTCACCTGACAAAGGAAAGCCAAATTTGGAAAGTAAGAGAAAAGAAAGAAATAGACTACAAGGTGGGGGGAGGCTATAAAAATGGACAATGAACAGCTATTTCACCTATATTATATCTATATCATGTGGAATTATTGTCAACATGTTTGAATAATGTCCAAAATGTATATTTCTTTGAGGGTGACCTTGTGATAATGTTAAAAATTGAGATGTCAGTTCACTGACATTGCTGGCATATCGTCAATCTATTGTAGATATCTCGTAAAAACAACTCTTTATCCTTGTACGAATATCGACTCCTCAGTTACATTGATGGATTTAGGTTGAGGGGAAGCATTTCTATAAGGATCTATAAAGGTTGAATATATGTATATATATTTTTTGTTATGTAGTCCATGCTTTATTTTAATGATAGGCTTACTTTTCAACAAGGGTCATAGAAAAAATAAAGGGCTTAGAGGGAATGAGTTCAATCCATATCTAGAATTTACTTTTCTTCCTCACATATATTTCAAAAGACTTCATGATTAAGAATTATTTATGGGAATGAAGGCTGTGCAAGATATTTAGATGGTGCTCTCTTCACTTCTCTAGATGACAATTGGCAATGATGATTTATGTGGCTTTCTATAGACTTTTAGGGTCTGAATATCTTGGACTTACCCAAAACAAAGGGGAGAGCTTGAGATTTATCAAAGGGAGAACTTGGAAGTTCGCTCTAGATTGGAAATGTTTTTCATTGTGTTAGAGAAGTGTTTTTTCAAATTACAAAACAGTTTGAATTTGTTTGGAATGACTTTTCAAGTGTTTAAATCATTTAGAACAATCCCTTATTTTGGAATATACTTTAAAAATATAGTTTTCTAGAGTTAGTTTGAGAAAAAGAATAGATAGTGACAGAGCAGAGGTGTTTAGTGTATACATATGAAAAATTTAAGATAAGTTTTTTTTTTTTTCTTTTTTTGAAACTTCATAATGTAGATGTTGATGTCAATTTTAACCTAGTTAAAAGTGTTGTGTATTTGAAATGCAATGTTTCCACAAAAGAAAGAAAATGGAAAGTAGCCATATTCTCTTTATATTTCTTTACATTTTAAATTTTAAAGGAAAAAGAAGAAGTTTTATCATAATGAAATGGCCAAGATTTGAGCTCCAACTGGCAACTACTCTCTTTAAAGCCACTGTCTGCTCTTTTTATCAATTTAGTCTTTCTTTCATTAATTTTATTTCTATAAATGAATATTCTGACACAAGTCATCTCATTGTCTTCAACACTCTCACAGATATTTATAATAATTTTATATTTACACAAAACTTATATTACAATAACATCACTTCAATCATTTTTATCTTATTTTAACCAACTTAAGTATAGTTAAACATATATTCTCAAGAGATATGAATCTCTAACCTTAAATATTGAAATAATTAAAAAAAAAAAAAAGTCAAACCAATTACAAAAATTCCAAACTTGAACAATAAATGTTATATTCATTTAATTAAATTAGGTGAGCTAATCCACTTCTCTTCTTGTGGAATTCATGGAAGAATTGACCCACCATGCTGTTGCTTTTACATGTATTTAATTTTGGGACCTATAGTGTATTTGACAAGATGGTGAAGTGATTGCTTCATATCTCTTAAATCTCCATGATAAATGTACTAGCTTAGGAGGCATTTTCAACAAGTGTTTCAATCAAAATACTCTATTAAAAACGGTTAAATTACAAGTTTAGTTCCTAAACTTTTATGATAAATTCCCGGACTTTAAAAAATATCTAATAAAGATATATAAACTTTCAATTTTGCGTCTAGTAAATCTTGAACTTTAAAAGTGACGAATAGATCCTTAAGGTCCTGTTTGATAACCATTTGGTTTTTGAAAATTAGACTTGTTTTCTTTAAATTTTCTTACCATGGTTTTCATTTTTGTTGAAGACACTTGAATTCCTAACCAAATTCTAAAAACAAAAACAAGTTTTTGAAAACTATATTTTTTTTTTTGTTTTAAAATTTTGGCTTGGTTTTTGAAAACATGGGAAGAAGGTAAGTGAAAAGCCAAAGAAACTTAGAGTTGGAAGTGGTGTTTATAAGCTTAAAAATCAAAAACCAAAAACAAAAAACCAAATAGTTATCAAACGGAACCTAAACTTTCAACTTTGTGTCTATTAGGATCTTAAATTTTCAATTTTGCAAATAATAAATTTGTAATTTTTTAAAAATGTTGAATGAGTTAGATACAAATTTGAAAGTTAAAAAGTCATACTAGGCACCTAAGTTTATTATTATTATTTTTTTAGAATACGTGGGATGAAGGATTCAAATCTCTTACTTGTTGGTTAAAGTACATGTTATATGTCAGTTGTACTCATGTTGTCCACTAAATTGAAAGTTAAAGAACTTATTACACACACAATTGAAATTTCAGGAACCTATTAGACATAAACCTAAAATCATGGTCTCAAATTCTGACATCCTATCTTTGAATTTTAGTATTTTGTAAAATAAAAGAAAGAAAGAAAAAAAAATGAAGAAGCTTTAGACAAAAGGTATGATTTTTAGATTTTGTAAAACAAAAATTACAAAGATGTATTTATAATGTAAGAAACAATTTTTAAAACATACAAGTGTGTTTTAGGGTGGTTTAAATACTATTTTGGTCCTTGTATTTTTGGCTCATTTTGATCCGGTACTTCCAAGATGTCCATTTTGGTCAATGTACTTTGGATTTTTGTCCATTTTGGTCTCTGTAGTTTCAAAATGTCCATTTTGGTCCATGTACTTTAGATTTTGGTTCATTTTGGTCCCTGTACTTTCAAAATGTTCATTTTGGTCCTCGTACTTTTAAAAAACAACCAATTTGGTCCCTTCATTTTCATTTTTTTCTCATTTTTTTTTATCTTGATTTGAGCATGACACTTCACTTACTAAATTTTCTTGAAATGTAGACATAAATTTGA
Source organism: Luffa aegyptiaca (assembly GCA_017139565.1). Taxonomy (NCBI): domain Eukaryota; kingdom Viridiplantae; phylum Streptophyta; class Magnoliopsida; order Cucurbitales; family Cucurbitaceae; genus Luffa; species Luffa aegyptiaca. The sequence continues at coordinate 774,405 of CM029404.1, read as the reverse complement.
TCAAAGAGTTCATTGTGGATAAAATTTACACTTAAATTTAACAAATAGGGACTAAATTGGTTGCTTTTTAAAAGTATAAGGACTAAAATGAACATTTTGAAAGTACAGAGATCAAAATGAACATTTTAAAAGTATAGGGATCAAAATGAACGAATATCAAATGTACAGGAACTAAAATAACATTTAAACCTTTAAGAGTAGATAAACTACAAAATACCAAATTAGTAGTTATCCTTAATACAAATTTTGGATTAGTTCAACAAAATTAGGTGAGCCTTGTGAATTCTAATCCTCTTTCCATGTAGAATTCATGGAAGAATTGAACTACACATTGACTAATTTTTCAATTGACCCACCAATAGATTACTTTAAGATATACAAATTTGATTTTGGGACCTAAAAATAAGTTCTTGATATGATGGTGAAGTGATTGTGTGGTTATTTCTATGTCTAAATCATCTATAATAATTGCACTCATGTACAAGTACAACAGCTTGCAATTCCTGTGTAAAATGTAAATATGGGATTTCAATGGCTTTCAAATAAATAATAAACGTCTTCAATTGATAACCATTTGGTTTTTGGTTTTCGATTTTGAAAATTAAGCTTATAAACACAACTTCATCCTATAAGTTTCTTTGTTTTTTTTTTAATACCTTCTCATGTTTTAAAAAACCAAGTCAATTTTTTAAAACAAAAAAAAAAAAAGTTTTCAAAAACTTGTTTTTATTTTTGGAATTTGACTAGGAAGGGCCCGTTTGGTAACGTTCTCGTTTCTTGTTTCCGTTACTTCATTTTTAATAAAGAAAAATAGAATTTCATGACCCTAACACCTATACATTCAATAATAATAAACCTATATTCTTATTTATGTTTGGAAAAAATTGGAAACAAGAACAAAAAAGGAGAAACTAGTTTTAGTTGTTCCCCAAAGTTCTATACAAAATTTGGGAGTGTTTCTAAAAAATGAGAAACAAGAAACATACCTAGTTATTAAATGCTTAGATTTCTTAATAAAATTGGAAACAAGAAACAAGAAACGAGAACGTTACCAAACGGGCCCTAAATGTATCCTTGACAAAAATGAAAACTATAATAAGAGAATGAAGAGAAAACAAGCATAATTTTCAAAAATCAAAAATAAAAATCCAAATAGTTATCAAACGGGCTCAAAATATAAAAGACAAAAAAACATATTTGTATTATACTCTAACCTTCATTTTAAAAATTTTAAATCATATTTTCAACCTTCATATAAACTTCTTCATGTATTCCACTTGAGTTCCTAAAATTTGTATAAAAGTTTATTTTAGTTTTGACACTTAAACTTACTAAAATAACTTCTATCACTTGTCCTTATCATGTAAATGAACAAAAGGTAAAACTATGTTATGTCTCCATGGAATAATTTAGGTTAAAAAAACACTTTTGATCCCTAAACTTTCATGAAAATAAAGTTTTAGTCCATGAACTATAATTTGCAATGATATAGTCCCTATAATTTCAACTTTATCCTCAACCAAAAGATAAGAAGTTTGAATTCCCCACATATTGTTAAAAAAAAAGATATAGTCCCTGTAATTTCAATTTAGTTACAATTAGTTTTTGTATTCTAAAACTTGAAAGGATTTAGCCCCTATTGTGAAAAATATTGTTAAAACTTAATATAATTGTTACACAAGTAGATCAATGAATTAGTTAAAGATAAAACATGTTTAAAAACTACAAAGCCTAAGTCATAAAATAATAAAACTCAATACTTAATTTTGATAAGATTTTTCATAGTAGGGATTAAATTGTTGCAAACTAAAGTTTGGAGACTAGATTATTACTTTTATGAAAGTTTAGGAACCAAAAGTGTTTTTAACCAATAATTTATAAGAAAATTTATTGCAATGATTAAAATAGTTTTTGAATGAAAAAGTGAATACCAAAAATAGAATATGACTAAAATATAATTTTTAAAAAAGAAATAATTCGATATAAAATAATTGGAGCGGCTATTATAAAAGGATAGCAAGAAAAGAAAATAATTAAATCGTCACATCAATGCCAAAATAATATCATATAACGACAAGTTTTCCAGGAAAAAAAAATCATATAACGATAAGAATATGAAGCAAATTATAATGCCAAATAATATCACAAGGATAAGCCTACAGTGACTCTCATATATTTGGGATATTGCCAACCACCATAGCTCAACTAGCCTGAAGTTTGTACTAATCACCAACGAGTACGACTCAACTGGCATGAAGTTTGTTCTAATGACCAACGAGCACAACTCAACTCGCAGGAAGTTTGTACTAATGACCAAAAAGTCTACGATTCAAATCTCCCATCTCACATATTGTCAAATATATATATATATATATATTTGGGATACTGAAGAGTGAGTGAATGACCAAAGTGAGCATAGCTTAGCGGTAATTGACATATACTCTCAACCAAAAGGTTAGAGGTACAAATCTCCCCACACTTAAATGTTGATATACTCAAAAATTAAAAAAAGAAAAAAAAAAAGTGAGTGAATGGCTGAAGCTTGCTTTGAAAAAAACAGAGCTATACCAGATTGATAATGGCTGCATAATATATCACATCATTTTCCATTGTTATGATAAAAAAAAAGAAAAGAAAAGAAAAGAAAAAAAAGAAGCTTCCACCTTTCTTCCTTGTTTGGCCCTTTCAATCTTTAGAAGCTAATGTCTCCATTACTTTGTCCCTTTTCTCTTTTTCTTCAAAAACCTAACAAGCCTCTAGAGTCTGCTCAATTCAAGCATCAATATTAGGAGGTCTCCATTATTTAGCAGAATGAATCAAAGTTATCCAAATCATCTTGAACAATCTTATCTGAAAGAACCATTAACATAACAGAATTAAGCCAACACAAACTCAAATAGATAGAACAAAACCAAGCCTCCCCTCCCCAATGAGGTGGATGAGAATCCAATTCTCATTTCTCAACACCACCAGCTTGCAACTGCAAATTTATGGACACAGGGAGAATTGGATGCCAATATGTGATTTGATAGTTGCAGAACATTCCAATGGCAGAGGATTTAACAGAAAGTAAAATCAATATGAACTGAACAACATGAAACAAGAGAAGAAGAAGAACTACAGCTCTTGAAGTAAAAGCTTCACATGTCTAAATGATCAGAGGCTTAATCTAGAAGATTGAGAGATGTTTTTTCTCAAGTGGGCAAGCTGAAAATGACTTCAATTATCAACCCCAACCACCATATCCAACACTCATAACTCTAACTCTGCCAAACTATTGGATTCCATTCAGTCAGGCATTTTCACAAACACATTATGGGCAGAAACAGAACCAGCGAATTGAGTGAATTTAAAAAGACTATGAGAAGTCAGATTCTTACCTTCTAACAACCAAATCTTTGATTGTTCCATTTCTCCCACCGTACCACGTCTTCGACTCCCAAGTACACTGCATCGCAGACTGAAATTTGAAAGCAACAACAGAGAAGGATTATGAATTAGGTATAACATCTGCATCGCAATTTTAGAGATCTGTTAGGGATTTGAGAGTGACCCAATTGGATTAAATGCTTGGGCAGTCAGATTGAAAGGTTCTTGCAGTCAATCCTGTACGGAGGATAATGATAGTGAAGCAGTTGGCTTTCCTTTCTCATCCGTCCGCCATGGGAGCGTAATGGAAGAAAAAGACTCACATCTGCTTCTTCTTCTTCTTCTTCTTCTGTGATTTTGATTGAATTGATTTGAGTAGCCATCGTTTCATCAAATTGTCTTTCTTCGGATCGCTTTCTCGTAATCAGAATCAGAGAATTTCAAAGCTTATCGGTTCGTCTTTGCTGTTTCAACAATCATTGTTGAGGGCTTTCTCCACAGTTCTTCCAAAAATTTTTAGCGGTAAGGACATGGACAAGATTACCAATTTTGGTAATTAATTATAAATATGTTGCAATTTGTACAAAACTAAATTGTATGTGTGTGTATATATTATATACACACATATTTTCTATTTTGGTTTGTTATCCGGTGGATAATCATTTGGTTTTTCGTTTTCGTTTTTGAAAATTAGGCTTATAAACACTACTCTTATTTATAAGTTTCTTGGTTTTTTTATCTACTTTGTTTCTATGTTTTAAAAAACCAGATCAATTTTTGAAAAGTATAAAAAAGTAGTTTTAAAAAACTTTTTTTTTTGAAATTTGACTAGGAATTCAAACGTGTCTTTAACAAAGATGAAAACCATAGTGAGGAAATTGAGAAAAAATAAGCATAATTTTCAAAAACCAAATGGTTATCAAACGGGGCGAAAATATTTTATTTTCATCCCTGGTCTCTTAAAAACTATTTAGTCTCTAACGTGAATGTATCTTCAGTCATTCAATTTTACACTAGCAATGTTATATTCTCAAATAAACATTCCCAAAATAGTAAGAAAGTTTAGTGATAAAAATGATATTTAAGCAAACAAATTATAAATATAATCTATTTTAGCTACATATTTCTTGCAATCCTGGATGGTTTCTTTTCATTTTTCTATAAATCTAACTTAATCATGGGTTTTCTCTTTTAATTTTATTAAAAATATTTATATCAAATAGGATAAGAGATTCGAACTTACAACCTCCTAAGAAAAGTAGAGATACATTAACTAGAGATACCTTAACTGTTAAGTTATGCTTATATTGACTTCACTTAAATAAGGTAAGATGGTGGTAGGACCTAAGTTAATTTTACTGGAATGGTTTGATAACCATTTTATTAGTTCTATGCTTTTGAAAATTAATCTTATAAACAAAACTAGCATTTAACTATCTACTGTTTGAAAATGTTTTGAAAATCCAAGTCAAATTTTTGGAAAAAAAAAACTAATTTTTGTTTTTAAATTTGACTAAAAACTCAAATTTGTTAAAAGAAAAGAAAAAAGCCAAAGAAAAAAGAGCTGAGGAACCAAACAAAATTTTCAAAACAAGAGACCAACAGCAAAATCAATCATTGTCCATGAGCCCTACAACTATTTAAAATTTTTGACCTTTCAAATTTTTTTTCCAAAACTAAACTAAATTCAGAAAAAAAAGAGACCAAATTGATATTTTAGGTAATAAAATAGGGTCTCTAATCTTATTATTATTTGGTTGCCATTGGCAAAGATTATGCTTATTTGGTTGGTTTGAGAGAGCAGGGTCATGTAGCTTAGTCACTTACACACCATTTTTGCCCCTTGCTTCCCTTCTCTTTCTCTCTTTCTCTTTCTCTCTGTAGCCATGAACAACCCATCAGAGGAAAATGTTGAAACAGAAGGCATCTCTTCAAAGGTATTCTTATTTCTTTTTCTTCTGCCCTTCTCTTAACTCAAACCAATAATTTCTTCAAGGAATGTATACAGATTCTCATTTCTGCTTTGTTCCACAGAGCTCAGAAATTGCAGTTGTTTGTGTGATTCTGTTGTTTTGTGAGTCTATTTGGGAACTGGGTTCCTTTTTGGGTTTGAGTGAAATGCATTTTACATATTGATTTTGGAACATATACTGTTTACTTACATGGTAGATTCCATGAAAATCTCTGTCAGCCTGAAATTTGGGATGAATTATTGTTATCTGATCCGATTGAGGGAGTTTTTATGTTTGAGAATCTTGATGGAAAGATGGGTTTGCTTTAATGTTCTTGTACGTCATACCCAACTGTTTGTGTAAGAAAAGAAAGGGAGAAAAGAAACTTTTTCGTTGCTTTGATGGTGTGTTTGAGTGTTTCTTTTTTGTTGCAAAAAGTGTTTCTATCAGATCTTAATGATTTAGCACTTTGTTGTTTGGTTGTAATATTTCACTTAGTATTTTGAAGGGTCACTCATGAAAAGTGGTGATGCAAGGGGTATGCTGATAAAAAGTGTTTTTGTCAGGTCCTACCTGCCATTTGCACCTTTTTGTTGCCATGAACATATGTTCATGGCGACACAAGCGTTTGATTTTGCGAAGGAACGAACTTCTCCCAATTCTTCTTTGATTGACAAAGAACTGAAGATGAGATTAGTGAGAAAATGTGTCTAGAGAGAAGTTAGTGAGAAATTTTTTGTGTAGAGAGTAATTAGGGAAAGAAAATTGAGTGTCATGAGGCTTCATAAATTTCAAAAGAAATGCCAATTATATTTCTTTTTACTTTTTTGAAAAGTAATTAAATTGCAGCCCAGCTAAACATTTATAAACACTTCTTTCATTGTATTAGCATTTCCGTCCTTACCTGATATGAAGCTCAATTCTAAAACATCAAGCTATCATCTTCCAAGTGTTTGATGACTATTGATGAATTTAGATTTGGTTACTCTTTCAGATATTTTCTTCAATTTCTTATGAAAATTTAGGTTGGAATATGTTTGTTTATCATCTTTGTAGTCAGCAATGTGTGTTAATATGTTTCTCATCAGAATGCGAAGAACGAGTCGTACAGAAGTGTGCTTATGTTGGCTTACCAAAGTCTAGGAGTTGTCTATGGCGATCTCAGCACCTCCCCTCTGTATGTTTACAAAACCACCTTTTCTGGGAAATTGAGTCTCCATGAGAATGATGAAGAGATTTATGGAGTACTATCCTTCATCTTCTGGACATTTACACTCATTGCTCTCTTCAAATACGTTTTCATTGTCATGTCAGCCGAAGATAATGGTGAAGGTAAAGTTCTTCATCTCATCCAATTTAAAAGATATTATTAAGATGATAAATTGTTAAAGACTTAAACAAGTCTCATACGTTACGGTTACGTCGTTTAAAAGTAAGGAAGATCTGAAGTATAAAAGAGAAACATCTCCGTGGGTATAATGTCATACGGTTATGAAGATATGGTTCTTTGTCTTAACGTTAACCTCTATTTTGAGCCAAGTATTCTCTTGAAAATTTGGAATTCAGTAATTATACAGGATTTAATAGCTTGAAGCCCAATACATGGTAGGAAGAGAGGCATAGTTGATTATTTCATACCATTTGCTTGTGTTGCAGGGGGTACCTTTGCACTGTACTCTCTTCTCTGCAGGCATGCTAGACTATGCATTCTACCGAATCAAGAGCCTGTCGATGAAAAGTTATCTGCGTATGACATGAAGGGAATCTCGGAGACGAGAGCAAGTGCTGCTCTGAAGTCTTTTTTTCAGCTGCATCCGTCTTGTCGAAAAGGTTTTTTGGTGTTTGTGCTCTTTGGAACCTCCATGGCTATTGGGGACGGAGTGCTCACTCCTGCAATATCAGGTCAGATCCTTGCATTTACCTGTACTTAGATTGATTTTTCGACTCTGGCTTAGATCATCATAACATTTCAACATACAACTTTTATGCCACTGCTAGTTCTAAGATGTTGGAAATTTCAGTGCAAAAATTTGCATTTTCTTATTCTTATAATGATTTATAAGTATTTCTCCTTTCAGTTCTTTCAGCAGTCTCAGGAGTCAAACATAAGATCACTGGACTGCATGAGAGTAAGTCTCATCCTCTCTATGGTTGCATTAACATATATAGCAAAACAATTAAAACATGCCAAAATTTGTGTTTCCCACTTTCAGATTATGTTGTTTTAATCTCGTGCGTCATCTTAGTTGGACTGTTCTCCCTTCAGCATCGTGGAACACACAAAGTCGCTTTCATGTTTGCTCCAATCATCATGGCATGGCTTATTTCTATCAGCGTTATCGGAATGTATAATATTATCAAGTGGAATCCACGTATATATCGCGCCCTCTCTCCAGTTTATATGCTGAAGTTCCTTAGAAGCACAGGCGTCAAAGGTTGGATTTCATTAGGCGGAGTCGTTCTCTCTATAACAGGTACTTGTACATCTCGAATCATACGATTTCATGATTTCTCTTGTCTCTTAAACATAGGGGGTGAGTTCTTTATGGGATATTATTATAGGTGTGGAGGCAATGTTTGCTGATTTAGGCCACTTCTCTTCGCTTTCGATCAAGGTAACTCTAACCTCTTTGTTTGAAAATAAACTCCAAAGCCATCATGATCTTAATGTGCTTGTAATCCTCATTTAAATCACAGTTTGCTTTCACATTTCTTGTATATCCCTCCTTGATCCTTGCTTATCTTGGTGAGGCTGCATTCCTCTCCAAGCACCATGAAGATATTCAGAGAAGCTTCTACAAAGCAATACCTGGTAGGTAGTTAGTAATACAGAGATTATATATTGATGTGTCTCTGTCTTAACATGGCATTACGTTATTTGTCGGTGTAGAAGCGGTGTTTTGGCCGGTGTTCGTCGTGGCCACTTTTGCTTCTGTCATAGGAAGTCAGGCCGTGATTTCGGCTACATTCTCCCTCGTAAACCAGTGCTGTGCTCTGAATTGCTTCCCCCATGTGAAAATTAAGCACACTTCAAACCAAATATATGGGCAGATTTATATCCCAGAAGTTAATTGGATGCTAATGTGCCTTTGTTTAGCTGTGACAATTGGCTTGAGAGACACAAACATGATAGGCCATGCATATGGTACAAGTCTTAGCATTTAGCATTGTCTGTGGACTTAAATATTCAATCACATGAGAAAGAAATCTGATTGTTTTGATGGGTTTGTAGGGCTGGCAGTCACCATTGTTATGTTTGTCTCAACTTGCTTGATGGCACTTGTGATAATAATTGTTTGGAAGCAGAGGTTGATCAATGCCGTAGGGTTTTTCTTGTTTTTCGGGTCGATCGAACTACTTTACATCTCAGCATCAATTAGCAAAGTTCACGAAGGCGGGTGGATCCCCATCGTGCTTTCTGCGCTCTTTATGTGTTCGATGTATACATGGTACTACGGGACAATGAAGAAACACGAATACGATGATGAGAACAAAGTGTCAATGAATAGGATACTTTCTTCAGGTCCCAGCCTCGGCATAGTACGCGTGCCCGGAATTGGACTCATATACACTAATCTGGTCACTGGTGTTCCTGCTGTTTTTGGTCACTTTGTAACCACTTTGCCTGCATTTCATCAAGTGCTTGTCTTTGTTTGCATAAAGTATGTTCAAGTTCCCCATATTGACGAAGAAGATCGTTTGCTCATTACAAGGGTCGGGCCGAAAGAATGCAACATGTTTCGGTGCATCGTGAGGTATGGTTATCGGGATTTGCTACAAGAAAACTACAATTTCGAGACCCGATTGGTGTTTTCTCTAGTACAGTATGTAGAAACAGAAGATCACTTTTGGAAACCAATGACACAAGTCTCTAGAGGATGTGAAAATTCAGAAGAAGAACCTTGTGAGTATGAACCATTGGAGCAGGATTTCACAAGCTCAAATATGTTGCAGTCTTCCTACAAATATCAAGCAACGGATACTGCAGTCGACGACGACGATCGGGAGAAGTCTATACATAACGAGGAAGCAATGCAGATACTGAGAGCGAAGGAATCGGGAATCACGTACATTTTCGGACATTGCTCGGTCAAGGCCAAGAAATCGTCCTCCATTTTGAAGAAGTTGGCCATTGATATTGTGTATGCTTTTTTGAACCAGAATTGCAGGGAGCCTGAGGTTCTTCTGAATGTGCCTCACACTTCTCTCTTGGAAGTTGGCATGGTATATTATGTATAGTTTCAACCAAAAAAGTAAGCTTAGAAGCTCATCTCAAGGCCTTGCCTTCATGTTTTGATATGAAGATGTAGCTTTCTTTTATACTTTCATCCCCAAATTTAATAGAAATGAAAGTTATAGTTTCAAATTCTTTCTATCTATATCTCTTTTTTGAGTTATTTCGAATATCTCGAATATGTTAAGTATTGATATTATAGTTAATATATACAAGCCAACACGAGCATAGTTCAACTAGAGGATTAGCATATGGTAGATTAATTCTTAATTAGAAAGATTTTCCCATTGGTTTTAGTTACCAAAAGAGCCATTGGCAAATGGCAACCATTGGAAAACTAGTTTGAATCAAGATTAATGGGTATTCTATTCTTGTACTAACACTTCCTTCCCAATAAAACATGGAAGAGAATGAGTCTTCCTCAAAGAATCACAACCACTACTTCCTTTCCAAAATTCCCTTATATATATCACACTCTCCCACACTTTCCTCTCATAGATCCATCTTTCTCTCCCCATACCAAAAAAAAGTTAATCTCACTCTCTCTTAGGCTATGGATGCCGTCGTCGGAGCTCTTGATTCGTGCAAACCTTTCGGCAACGACGTAGCGTCTCCGCCTCAAAATGGCTCTGTCTCCATCCCCGACTCTCAATCCCCATCCTCCATCATCATCTCCCCAGACGCCACGCTCGGTCGTCACCTTGCACGTCGCCTGGTCCAAATAGGGGTTAATGATGTATTCACCGTCCCCGGTGACTTCAACCTGACCCTACTCGACCACCTCATCGCCGAGCCGGGACTCACCAACATTGGCTGTTGCAATGAGCTCAATGCTGGCTATGCGGCCGATGGCTACGCGAGGCGCCGTGGGGTTGGTGCATGTGTTGTCACATTTACTGTGGGAGGGCTAAGTGTTTTGAATGCCATTGCTGGTGCTTATAGTGAAAATCTTCCTGTGATTTGTATAGTTGGAGGACCAAATACCAATGATTATGGAACCAACAGAATTCTTCATCACACTATTGGATTGTCTGATTTCAGCCAAGAACTCAGATGCTTTCAAACTGTGACATGTTATCAGGTAGGCTTCGGATTAAAATCACTTTTGTCATATTCAAAATCACTCCCAAACCCGACTTTAATAATTCAAAATCAATTTTGATGATATGAAAATCACGCTTAAAAGTGTATATTAATCTTTTCTTGATTCATGTATATCAACATTATTCAACAGACATGTCATATTATTAAAGTTACTTCATCGAACAATGTTAACGATGAAGTTTACAAAGAATCACAATTTATTATTGTTGTTGTTGATGATAGGCTGTGATAAACAACATAGAAGAAGCTCATGCTCAGATTGACAAAGCTATCTCAACGGCGCTCATCGAAAGCAAGCCTGTGTACCTCAGCATCAGCTGCAACTTACCCGGCATCCCCCATCCAACTTTCATTAGAGAGCCGATCCCCTTCGCTATATCTCCTCGGTAAACTTTCAAAACCGAAAAAATGTATAACAATACTCGACTGCATAACGGTATACCGTGGGTAGGTATCTTCTTACACACCACTGTTATAACGTTGATTACTAAGAGAGAGAAAGAAATAATCAACCGTTTAACGGTGATGTGTAAGAAGATACCTACGTACCCGTATAAAAGATTAAATTTACCGTAATCCAATACCTTTCAGGATGAGTAACAAGATGGGGCTCGAAGCGGCGGTGGAGGCCACGGCGGCGTTCCTCAACAAGGCGGTGAAGCCGGTGATGGTCGGTGGGCCGAAGCTCCGAGTGGGGAAGGCCTGCGATGCATTAGTCGAGCTCGCCGACGCCTGCGGCTATGCACTCGCCGTGATGCCATCGGCGAAAGGCCTGGTCCCAGAGCACCACCCCCACTTCATCGGAACTTACTGGGGAGCCGTCGGGACCGCCTTCTGCGGCGAGATCGTCGAATCCGCCGACGCTTATCTGTTCGCCGGCCCCATCTTCAACGACTACAGCTCCGTCGGCTACTCCCTCCTTTTGAAAAAAGAGAAGGCCATCATTGTGGAGCCTGATCGTGTCATGATCGCCAATGGCCCAACATTTGGATGTATTTTAATGAAGGATTTTCTTACAGAACTTGCAAAAAGACTGAAGAAGAACACGACGGCGTACGAGAACTACCACCGGATCTATGTCCCCGACGGCCAGCCGCCCAAATGCAAGCCCAATGAGCCTCTTAGAGTCAATGTTATGTTTCAGCACATACAAAAGATGCTCTCGGCGGAGACGTCGGTGATCGCCGAGACCGGTGACTCGTGGTTCAACTGCCAGAAGTTGAAGCTTCCCAAGGGTTGCGGGTAAGTAAGAGAATCGAAACAATGTGACTAACAGTTTTACGCAGGAAAAGTAAATGTTGTGGATGGATTATAATTTTTCATCGATTAGAGGTTTGATTTGTTGTATTGTATGTGATTAAGAAGAAAAAATTACGGCGTTGTAGGTATGAATTTCAGATGCAATATGGTTCGATTGGATGGTCGGTTGGTGCGACGTTGGGATATGCTCAATCCGTGCCGAGTAAGCGTGTAATTGCATGCATTGGCGACGGAAGCTTTCAGGTTTTTTAACTTAAATTATCCTTTTGCAAGCATGTCAACTTTTTAGTCTCGCCAAATATTAATTATCTAGTTAAACACTAATGAAAATCTTACACTATTTCTAACGGACGCTCTAGTGTTTTACATCTTCACGTATCACATGAGCTTTTTGTTGCTTTTCAACTAGAGATAATGTCACGTACAAAGACTAAAATAAAACAAGTACGACAATTATCATTATATATGACAACCATCACTTCATCACTATTTATTTTGATATTAGGTGACAGCACAAGATGTATCGACCATGATCAGGTGCGGGCAAAAGACCATAATCTTCTTAATCAACAATGGAGGTTACACCATTGAAGTCGAAATCCACGACGGACCATACAACGTAATCAAGAATTGGAACTACACAGCCTTGATAGATGCAATACACAATGGTGAAGGCAAATGTTGGACAACAAAGGTTTTTGCAAAAATTCTATGAAGCTTTAGAACTTTTTCGTCTACAAGAAGACATTATGGTGCCAAAAATTGGTGACAATTTTTTGATGTGTATTTTCGACTTAGGTACGTACCGAGGAGGAGCTTATTAAAGCGATCGAGACGGCGACGAGAGAGAAGAATGATTCTTTGTGTTTTATCGAAGTTATTGTTCATAAAGATGATACGAGCAAAGAATTACTCGAGTGGGGTTCGAGAGTTTCTGCTGCAAATAGTCGCCCTCCAAATCCTCAATAAACGAAGCTAATTGAGTTCTAATCAATTGGAATTAGCATATAAGAGTATAGGATATAAGTGAATTTGAATGAGTTTTTGTTGTCTAATGAGTCTAATTCATTCAATTTATTCGGGAGAAAGAATAAGTATACTATAATTGAAGTTAATTGTTATATGTAACATTATTTGTACGTGTCTTATTATGAACTTACACAATTGGAGTAATGATATAAGATTAAATTTACCTTAATCTATCAGCTTAAGCTTAAGTTTTTGGGCTTAATGGTGATTCAACGCACAAAAGATAAGATAGTAATATATGCATTAGATTTTTTATTTTTTTTAATGAATCTTAATAAATTCTGTGAGTAAATAAAGTTTGCATTACTTTATTGATAGATGCAAGAGCTATAAATAGCCAAAGATTACCGATGATGTCAATCAGTTGAGTAAATAATAATATGAAACAAGACGATAACTAGCACAACTAATAAAGGATTTAATACAACTTCTATATTTATTAAATCTTTCATTTGATTGGTAGAAGTCTAATAAAATTACCATTACAATATAATACACTGAAGTACAACTCTAATAATGTGTTTGGATTTAAGTATATTATTGCAACGGACAATGAGTAATGGCTGGAAGATGATGAGATACAATTTTCTTATTCAAAACCAAATGTTTGAGGTAACAAGAGCATAGTTCAATTGTCAAAGCGAGTATAGCTCAATGGTAATTTACATGTATTTTTTGATCAAATGTTGTATTAAGTCCCCCCCCCACCCCACCCCAGATGTTGTTGAATTAAAAAAAAAACATAGCTCAACTGGGGTGGCAAGACACTGAAACCAGAAGTAGAATTTTTATCGTTTGAGTTGTGGATGTACAATCAGCATCAACAAAACTCATGAGACCTTAGAAAGAAAGCAAATTGTGATCAAGTGTACCCTTTAAGTACCAAAGAATTCTTTTCACCCATTGCCAATGTAAAGTTGTGTAGATGAATGCACAAATTGACAAGCTTTATTGACACTATAAGATATTTTCGGGTGAGTAAGAGTAGCGATATTGAAATGCACTAACAACACATCGGAATAAATAATCAACATGATGAAACAAGAAGGGCTTATTTAAGGCCATAAAGAGCCTACCTTATGTAACCAACGAATAAAAGGCACATGGCCACCTTGTGTTTGGAAACCAAAAAGTTTCTCCATGAAGAGAGTTTCAATGGGTAAACCATGATTGGAAAGCATTATTAATATCAATCTATTGAACGAAACCAACCATAAAAAAGAGCTAGACGGTAAGCCATACATAAATCGTACTAGGTTTTGCCATAGGACTATAAGATTTAGAGTAGACAACATCTACACGGATTGGTGAAACTCTTTAACGATCGACAAGCTTTGCTTATCCTTTTTTATAAGCAAAATTATATATATATTTTTTATAAGATTCACCTATTTTTTTATAAGCAAAATAAACACTACTCTTGATAATTTTGCTAAAAGTCCAAGACCATCGCTTGACTCTTTATAGCAAGAAGTTCTATACTTTTTTTTTTTTGACAATATGGAGTGGGGGGATTTGAACCACAGACCTCGTGGTTATCAGTACAACTTTTATGCCATTTGAGCTATGCTTTTGTTGGCAGAAGTTCTTATACTATTGCTTTCTATTAGTTTGTTTAAATTATAACTGAAAAATAGGTGGATCTCACTAACATTCTAATTCAATAAAAATAAAATACATAAAATAGTGGAAGCTCACACATTGGTGTTGAGCCCAAGTGTCATAAAGAAAAAACAAATTCTTTTTTTTTTTTTTTTTGAGTTCAACATTTGGGGTGGGGGATTTGAACCTCTGACCTCTTGGTCGAGGGAATGTGTCAATTACGGCTGAGCTATGTTGGCTTTCACAAACAAATTCAATTATTTTATGAAATTGTGAGGCATTTTGTGTTGTTTATGGGGCATATACTAGAATTAAATGTAACACCACCCACCTATAAATTTTGTTGATTTTTCTTGGTTAGACTATTCATATTTCACAACCTTCAACATTTAATGATTTGTGAGCTTTCCCTAATTGATGGGGAAATCAAACCAAAACCCAAAAATAAATAAAAATAAATAATGCCACTTTCATACCCATGTGCCCTCCAACAAGGCTCTACAATAATATTTGCTCAACTAGCTCCTTCAAAGCTATGACACTTTTTACTTTCAAATTATGACATGGCTGAAAACAAATCATTTTTGCTTTTCATAACCATTCAATATTATTTACTTCTTATTAGTAAGTTTGAATTTGCATAGTATGAAATAAGAAAGTTTAAATTTGTACCTTTTTTTTTTTCTTTCAAAGATGATGTATATATTTGCCAAAACAAAAGGATTGTATAATTCGAAATCACAACTAAACTAAAAAGTTAGAGGTACAGTAGAAATAACCAAAATGATAGAGAGAAACAAGTAAAAGAGAAAGATACACTAAAGCCTAGTGTATCTGAGTAGAGCAAAAAAAAAAAAAAAAAAACAAAGTAAGAAAAAAAAAATGTCCAAAGGCCTTAAAATAGTTAACATGAACATAGCTCAACTGACATAAGATTTGTAATAACGGCTGAGAGTGTTGTGGTTCTAATTCCCCCATTCCCCGTTGTTGTAAAAAAAAAATCCAAAAGAGAAAAAATAAACTATTCTACATCATTATTGAGAAATTTAAGCCATACTATCCAAATCAGAGATAGATCGATGTTTCAAAGCTCGAGTTTCTAAAATTTTTAATTTTAGCTTGTTTTTTCAATTGTTTGGGTCGTTATTTCTATGCATGAAACAACTTTTAGACCGTCAATTAAAGTAAAATCTATCCTATTGATAAAAGAAATGCTTAATACTTTTCTTTTGATGAAACTTCCACTAACTCTCGAACAAAATAATAGAGTATTTTTGCATGTAACCTAAGAAAAGTAGGTTTAAAAAACTTGAATTTATGTAAATCTTTGCCGTATATCAATCATAGGTTCAACTTCACACTCTCTAACAATACGATACGAGTTTAGATCGCGTGGAAAAGAAAAGCCCCTAAAATCTTGAATATTAAACTATATTGGAAAAAAAGTAATTAGAAAGTGTGAAGGGGATCAATTATTTTGGTGATATGTAATTATCCAAAATCATTTTCTTTTACATTAATATTTCACTGTCAACAATCTCTAAGTGCCATTCAAACATTGTTCTCTTAATTTCTTTTTTTTTTTTTTTCCCTTTGCTTAAGAAGTAAAAAATGAAGAAAAATGCAATTTTCATACCACATAAAGTGGCTAAGAAATGACCTTCCAAAGCCGACCAAATTCTAATCTCTTTTTGACTCTTGTGTCCTTTAGGAAATTGTGAACTTCAAAGGGTCGGCTGTTTTGAAACAAGACAAGGAATTAATTAGTTTATTTATTTCTTTTTTAAGAAATTATTTAAAAAAAAAAACGACGACGACTAATGAGTACTAGAGAAACGTCACACAAAAGGCACAATACATATACCATCATCTCGTTAAAGTGAGCAAAGTTTAGAGGTTCGAATCCCCCACCCCAATTGTTGTTGAACTAAGAAAAAAAAAACGATCATCTCAAAAAAGGAAAATGAGAGGTCCATATACCCAAAGGGGCACCCCTATTGAGGGATGCTACGAGTGAGGATTTACGTTTGAGTGGGTTTGGGTTAAAATGTTGAACGTTCATGTTCGTTTATGAGTTCGTCACCTAGTGTTTGTTGTACAAATCTATAGGTTCTATTAGTATCTAAACTAGGGATGTTCTTCTTTTTTCTTTTTTTCTTTTTTTTTTTCATTGTGGGGATCCATCTCTAATAGAGTGGGGAATCCCCATTTAGGCTAGGAACAAAGGAAGAAGTGGAGAGAATTTTTTGCATTGCTAAATGAAAAAAATTTGGCTGCATACCGGTATGTAGGGACGCCCATTAAAATTTTGACAACTAGGAAAGATAAAAAAGTTTTCTCATTTTCTCCCTTCTCTTTCTTAGTTGTCAAGATTTTAATGGGGTATGTAGGGATCCTACACACGAGTATGCAGCCAAGTTTTGTTCTTGCTAAATAGAGATAGGGATGAGGAACACTTTTTGATGACTTGGATATTTGAAAATGTTTCAACTTTGAACCATATATGGTATGGTTTAACATTTGAACCATATTTTTGAATATATGCATGTGGAACTCAAGAATTTTCTTGTTTAATGGAGATTCTTCGTTGGAAAGTAACCATTTAATTGGAGATTTTTTCAAAGAATTCATTTTATTTAATTGGGATTAAGAAAAATCAATCAGTGAATGATTCCTTGTAAGGAACCCAATTTCCCACGAACTTTCTATGGGGAATGCTCATGTTGCAAAATTTAATAGAAAATTTCATAGGAACGGAGACAGGGAACAAGGAAGTCATATACTCGTTCCCGCCACGCTAGCTCCGTGAACATTCATAGACCCAAACTTCCTCAAACCTCCTCTTTCAAATTGATATTTTAATCTCAAGCTTTCTAAATCTACATCTCCATAGATTTTCAAATGCTACCAACTATCTTTAACGAAGACTCCAAAACGTTTGCTCGAACATGTTAAACCATCCACGCAACATCGTCGAGTCGAGGAAGATATTAGACATAGGGGAGGAACTTGAGTAGTTTTAAGGTAAAAATCAAAGCACAGATAAAATGTTATAAATGTTGTACCTAACTTAACATGTCTTGTTAAAGACAACCATCACTATTATGACATGCCAGAAAGGGTAGGGAACTTGTCACTTACAATGGTCATGCATTCAAACTTCAATTAGATCAGTTTCTTTTTTTCTTTTTTTATTTATTTAATTTAAGATAAACTGTCTATTTGAGAAACATCTATAAGGTAATTTATCTTGACATTAAATAAAAAATATCTTGTTTTGTTCACATTTCTTAAAAACATATATAATTTTTAAAATACAGTTGTTCTGGCTTAGCTTTTGAGTAGCCCCAGTTCTTAGGAAATTTTGATTAGGTAGCATAGTAATTTTTTGAAAATAAAAATTACTATCTTTATAAAAGGGTAATTACAAATATGGGACAATTGTTTTTTTAAGTTACTACTTTTAAAACCTTATCTAAAGGTTAAATTGAAAGTATCCTTCTTAAATATCTCACAACTTTTGATTTTATGTATGATAAATTCTCAAACATTTTAAAAAAATATTTTGATAGCGATTTATTAGACATAAAATTAAAACATCAATTAAAAATTAGAACACTTTTTTTTTAAAAAAAAAAATGTGTCACTTACTTTTGAATCTCAATTTTGGATACCTAAGAAAATTTGAGTATTTCTTGCAAAATCCAATCATATCAACCCCTTAATTTTTCAAATTTTAATTGGAATAAAATCTCACCTTTACTTTTTCCTTAAAAAAAAAATGATTTTTTTTTTCCAACATGAGCATAGCTCAACTGACACAAAACATACTAATGATACTAATGATCGAGTGGTCTGTGTTTCGTATCTCCCACCCCCCAATAAATGACTATGGTTAAACACAAATTTAAAATCTCAAAACACCCTGGTCAGAATTTCATTTTAGTTCTTATGCTTTAAAATTTATGCATTTAGTTTATATACACTTTTAATAAATTTTAAAATTAATCTTTATTATTAGTTTTTTTTTTAGTTCAACAATATTTGGGGTGGGGGGATTCGAATTTATGACCTCTTGGTCATAAGCACATACTTTATACGAGTTGAGCTAAGCTCTTGTTGGCTTAGTTTAAATTTATTATATCGAACTTGATAAAATAAAAAAGATGTAATGTGAATATATTTCTAAAATTTACCGAGATAAAGTTAATAGAGACTTTTTTTTAATAGAAAATTTTAACAATAAACTAATAACATAAACTAATTTTGACTAAAATGATATTTTAACCAACATTTATTTTACAACATGTATGGTATGGGTGAGAGATTTAACCTGTGACCTCTTAGTCGGAGTAAGAGCTGCATTTTAAGCAACATTTTAGTAAAGGGCATTTCATGGAATATATTGTTCAAAGAAACTTTGGTGCATATATATTATATACCATTCTTTCATTGCAAGCAAGAAGAAGAAATTGAAATAAATGAACCCAAAAAGCCAAGCAAATTCTACTTGGCTGGCTTCTCCTTCACCCCATTTCTTCAAAAACCCACAAAATCAAAGGAGAATGCCAAAGGAAGAAGATGAAGAACTGGCCATGGAGATCAACAACACCCTCAAAAAAGAACTCGAAATCGCTCTGCAGAAATCTAATTTTCTCGAGAAAGAAAATCAAGAACTCCGGCAAGAATTGGGTCGATTGAAATCCCAGATTCACTCTCTCAAGGCTCACAACAATGACAGAAAATCCATTCTCTGGAAGAAATTTCATAATTCCATCGACGTCTCCGTCGCCGGAGCCGACTCGCCGCCGCAGAGTCCGGCGGCGGCGGCGGCGTCGGACAGATGGGACCCGACCAGATCGCAGAAACAGAGCAGCTGGGGCTTTGTGAAGGAGAATCAGAGAATGGCGGCGGCACCGGCTCCGGCACCGCCGCCACCGCCGCCGCTTCCGATGAAGCTGCTCGCCGGATCGAAGGCAGTGCGGCGAGTCCCGGAAGTGTTGGAGCTGTACCGTTCACTGACGAAAAGGGATGCGCAGAAGGAAAACAAGGCCGCACACGGCGGACTTCCGGCGGTGGCGTTCACCAAAAATATGATCGGAGAAATTGAGAACCGATCGGCTTATCTGTCTGCAGTAAGTATCCAGTCCTACTCTATAGAGCTTTTAATAAAAGAAATTGAGGTGTAAAATGTTCAAATTAATTGGAAATTTTTAATTAATTTAGTGTAAATTTAGATTAAGAACTAAATTGAGAATCACTTAAAGATTAGTCAATATTTTATAAATTTTGCCAAGTTTTTATAATAGGTTTTAGAATTTTCAATTTTATATTAATAAGTCAATAAAATAGCTATCTACATACTAGTATAACCATTTATTTAAACGATCAATACGAGAAAGAAAAATGAGTTAAATTGTAATAATTGTAACAGTTTGATTGTAATCCTTCTTACTGTCTTTTTTGAGTTCAACAATATTTGGGATGGGGATTTGAACTTTTACATCGAAATACTTATTGTCACAAAGAGTAAAATCTAACTCAATTAGCCGTGGCAGATAAAATCGGAGGTGGAGACACATGGAGAGTTTGTGAACTGGTTGATAAGACAAGTAGAGGGCGTAGTGCCGAGGGACATTACGGAGGTGGAGAGGTTTGTGAAGTGGCTGGACGGGGAGCTGGCGTCGCTGGTGGACGAGAGGGCGGTGCTGAAGCACTTCCCGCAGTGGCCGGAGGGGAAGGCGGATGCGCTGAGGGAGGCGGCGTTCAGCTACAGGGACTTGAAGAGGTTAGAAAGTGAAGTGTGTGGGTTCAGAGACAATCCAAAGGAGGAGATGAATGTGGTTATGAAGAGGGCTCAGGCGTTGCAAGACAGGCGAGAATGTACAATCTGTTGTTGGATTGATTTGTTTGTGTTTGTGTTTGTGTTTGTTAAGTGAGAGCAGATTTTGAAGGAGGAGATTGATCAATGGTGAGAATTTGGATGCAGGGTGGAGCAGAGCGTGAGCAATGTGGAGAGGACGAGGGAGTTCAATTGTAAAAAGTACAACAATTTTCAAATCCCCTGCCAATGGATGTTGGACTCTGCCCTGCCCACTCAGGTACGTGCTGCCATCCAAATGAGTTTGGAATAACTAAAATCATTTTTTTTTTTTTATGTTCGAAATTACCCAAAAACATACTTTTAATTATTCAAAATCAATTGGGTTTTATTTTACTTTTTTAAACGTGATTTTCATACCATCAAAATTAATTTTGAAATATTCAAGATATATTTTGGACAAAAGTAATTTAAACCATTTTAAAATCACTTATATACTTAATTTACCATAAAGTGTTAAATTTTAAATTAAAAAGAATATGCAAACGATTTCAGTCATGTCCCGATGCCATTCCAATTTCACTTTTTTCTTTTCTTTTTTCTTGCAGTTTCAACAATAACTATAAAGAGTGATAAACAGCCTGATTGTGTTTTCATTTTTAGTTTTTATGCAAAATGATTGAGTTTTTTTGGAGCTAGGTTTTAAAAGACATTTCCAAACTATTTTTTTTTTAAAAAAAAAGACATTTCTATACTTTTCAAATTAACATGAATAAAAAATTTTAAATACAAAAATAAAAATCATAAAATTTTAAATACAAATAAGATAAAGACATTTATAG
This sequence comes from Luffa aegyptiaca, assembly GCA_017139565.1. Taxonomy (NCBI): domain Eukaryota; kingdom Viridiplantae; phylum Streptophyta; class Magnoliopsida; order Cucurbitales; family Cucurbitaceae; genus Luffa; species Luffa aegyptiaca. The sequence continues at coordinate 753,192 of CM029404.1, read as the reverse complement.
TTTAATCGTAGTATTAGCTGGATTAGTAGGAAATGCTACAAACAAAAACTAAATAGAAAATAAGTTAAATTACTAATTTAATCCTTGGGTTAATTTGATCTATAGGTCCCTGAATTTTAAAAACATCTAATACATCCCTAAACTTTCAATTTTGTATCCACTAAGTCCCTTCCTTGGCATATTCAAGATTTTAAAAAATAATTGAATTTTATGTCTATTAGGACCTAAACTTCAAATTTTGCATCTAGTAAACGTGTGAATTTAAAGAAATATAAAATAGGTCAAAAACTTAGACAAAATTGAAAGTTCTTATTGGACAAAAAAATAAAAATTTAGGAACCTATTAGATACTTTTTAATGTTCAAGGTCCTATTTAAAACTTTTTAAAGTTCCAAGGCTCAAAAATTGACAAAACCATGAAAGTTTAGGAACTAAACTTTTTTTTACAAGGAAAATCAGAAGTATATTAATCACAAAAAAGCGAACCGAAAATAATGGAGAGTTTAAACACACAATCAAAACTTCATAGAACTTAATACAATACTCAAATTTCACAACGAATCATCGGTTGCATGCATCTTCCAGATTAAAGCACACACAAACTAGAAAAATAATAGTAATAAAAACTAAGTGTACCAGTGGTTACAGATGAAGTTGAGCTCATTGAGACTGGCGAAGGAATACATGCGAAGGATAACAAGAGAACTACAATCAAACGAAACCCCACAAGCAGAAAACCTTTTTCTTCAAGGGGTTCGCTTTGCTTACAGGGTTCACCAGGTAAAGTAGAAAGATGAACTAATCTGCTCACATATTTTTGTATTACAAAGACTAACACTCAGAACCCTTTTCAGTACGCAGGTGGTTTTGATTCGGAGGCTATAGTGGCTTTTGAAGGAATGAAGAAAGTTGGGCTTAGTAGTCAGAGAAAATAGGCTTCTTTGTGATAAATTATAGGGATTGAATCTTGTGGGCTGTTGCCAATTTTAATAGAACACAGCACTTGTAACAATCAATCAGCATTGCAGAGCACATTCAACAAAATGATGTAATATGAATGCTTGAATAGGAGTTCTATACATAAATCAATCCTATTGCAACTTGTTCACACCATTGCAAGACAAAGGGCATAGCAGAAAAAACCAATCTCAGCTATCAAAAGGAAGTAATTAACTTCTAGTCTAGGTCTCAAAACTTTAAGGTTGAGAAAAAGATTTGCTTTCTCAAAAAAGAAGCAAATCCGTTCCATATCAACTAGATGCATTCAGCAAAATCACGAAAGTAAATTTCGCATTCAATCAAATAGTTTGTTATGAACCAAAAAATGCAATGCTATGCAATATGAATCTATGAGAACTTCATCTGCTATACAAATCCAATTACCAGCACTACTAAGAAGATTGGCAATGGAGAGAACAGGCATGGATAGAACACATCAAAGAATGGTATTCAGGCAGCCGAATACTAAATAATAAAACTATTGCGGTAGAAAATAATGCATTAATGCTTTGACATAGCCATCAGAAAAACTCACTTGACAAAAACTATAAAGCTGGAAATCCAGTTCTCAATTAATTAAAGACAACTAAATGTATCGATCAACATAGCAATTTAAAACAATTCAAAACGGTTACGCAAGAAAAACTAAAGATAACATAAAGAAATCTAAACAGTAACCAAAACCCTAGGTCGAAACCATCGCCTCAGATAATGGCCATTACTTGGATCTCTGCCTCATCTTTCGGCGCTTTCTCTTCAACCTCCTCATTCTCTTCTTCTTCCACTGCAGAAAACGAAAAAGAAAACATCAGAGCCAGTCAAGCATCTCGAAAAAGATTCAAAAGCTGAAAACAAGTAGAATCCATTGATGAATCCTAAATTCAAATACCTTAGCTCTCATGGCGACGCTGCGAAAAAAAGTTCGAGTGCTCTCTGTCAAGTGCTCGTCTCCAAATGCAGACGAACGGCTGAAGGAGAAAGGTTGGACGCCGAAGAATCAACCTTCAATGAGTGATGATGCAGTATTTATATAGAAACCCTAAATCTAATTGGGCCGAAAATAGCAAATCGATTGAAGAATTCGGCCCATTAAGAGTTGGATTGAATCGCCAAGGCCCACTATACAGATATTAGCGACTAGCAAGACAATTTATTTCAAAAGTTGATAGTAGTTTGGAAGAATTATGTTTTAATTTTATTTTTAGTTATCAACTTTTTAAATGTTTGTTATATATTATTTAAGATTTAAGAAATTAAAAGTTTTGGTTCTTGAACAATAATTCTTTTACTTTTTTTAATTATTATGTCATTTAATATTTACTTATTTATAGGGGCGGATCTACGCAGGGCTCAAGTGTGCGTGTCCTTCTCAACTTATAATTTCTCGTTTCTTTTAGTTTATTGAGAAAAATATGTTCAATTATGTCAATAAACTCGGCTCATGGCCTCTTAGGTCCAATATTTGTATGTCTATATATATATAAATTCAAAATTCATTTTATATATATATATAATGAATTTTTAGACTTTTATCTCGGATAAATTTATATTATAAACTATATTTTATTAAATGAACTCAAAATTATCAATAAAATAAAAATATGAAATACATATAAAAATGAACAAATTTAATTTATTTTGAATTTGTAGTTTTTTTTTTTCCTTTTAAGTAAATGATAGCATAAAGAGAAAATTCAATCTAATCAAATTAACTGCACTAAATAATTGAAGTTTCTCTATATTTATATCAATAAATTGATCTTATTTTCTATTAAATAAACTAATATAAAATATTCATAACTTTATGCATGTACAAGTTATGTATGTACAAAATCAAAATAAGGTAAAAGGTTAACATGAGCATAGCTCAATTGGTATAAATTTTGTATCAATGACCAAGAGGTCTATTGTTCAAATCTCTCATCCTCAAATGTTGTAAAAAAAAAAAAAAAAAAAAAAAAAGGTAAAAACGCGTGTGCTATTAAAAAAATGATTACATAAAGAGAAACTTAGATCTAATTGAACAAATTGTACTAAATAGTTCAGGTTTCATTTTTGTTCCACTATATCTAGAAATCAAAATATCAAAATACATATTTTGAAAGTTTAAGGACCAAAAGAAAATAATCTCGAAAGTCTAGGAAATTCAAATGAAATTTAAACCAAATTTGCCTACCTACTAATAATAAAGTAACCTTTTTCTTTTTTTTTTTCAAAAAAAAAAAAATAATAAAGTAACCTTTAAAAACCTAATCCATATGCTTTCAATACATGTTCACATGGTTAAGAAAAATATACATATTCACGTTAAAATATTTACACGTATATATTTGAAGGTATATGTTAGTCATATATTAATAAACAATTGATAGAAGAATAATTAAAAAAAAAATGCAAAAGGCTATTTGTCAATAAATCACAAATTTAATTTGATAACTCAAGAAACAAAATGAGATTTAAATTTAATATCCTTTAATCCTCTTTGGAAAAAAAAAAATCAATCTCTTAATTAAAAAAAAAATAAGGGAAAAATATACTTTTAGTCCCTAAGGTTTGGGTTAGGTATCATTTTGGTCCCTGAGTTTTCAAACTCAACAATTTAGCCCCTGAGGTTTGGTTTTAGTTTCATTTTGGTCAATACATCCAATTTTCCGTTAGTAGTTAACGGATTGCTGATGTGACAAAAATCTTTTTATTAAAAAAATTATTTTTTAAGTTTTTTAAAATATAAATATAAATATAATAAAATAATAAATATATTATTATTTTATAATTTTTTTATTTCTTTCCCCTCTCTCCCCTTCTTCTTCTTTCTTCCACCCATCCCGTTCTTCTTTCTTCCACCCACCTCCTAAACCCTAAACTTATCTCCGACGACTGTCAACACCGGTCGGCGGCGGCGGCGAATAATTTTTTTTTTTCTGTTTTTTTCTTTCTTCTTTCTCTTCTTAACTCCATTGTCCTCTTCTTTTTTTTTTTTTTTTTAATAACAGAAAAGAGGAGGAGATAGGTTTAGGGTTTAGGAAGTGGGTGGAAGAAAGAAGAAGAAGAGAGAGGGAGAAAGAAATAAAAAAAAAATATAAAATAATAATATATTTATTATTTTATTATATTTATATTTTAAAAAACTTAAAAATAATTTTTTTTAATAAAAAATTTTTGCCACGTCAGCAATCCGTTAACTATTAACGGAAAATTGGATGGAGGGACCAAAATGAAACTAAAACCAAACTTCATGGGCTAAATTGTTGAGTTTGAAAACTCAGGGACCAAAATGAAACCTAACCCAAACTTCAGGGACTATATATATATTTATATATATATATATATATATATTTTGAGAAGTCAAGATATATATATTAACATCACAAAATTATCAATAAAAAGTTAATAATGACAATGTTACTGTCACAAAAACATTAACAATGTCAACATTTTACCATCAATAATATGTTAATCATAACATTTTTTGTGTCACAAAATTGATTTAGATGAAGGTTTTTTTATTGTCATAAAAAGTGTACACAACAACATTTTTTTTAACTTGTTTTTTACCTTTTTTTTTTTCAGTTCAACTTGTTCTTTTCCTTTTTTTTTTTTTTTTATTTAAGTGAACTCCATTTAAATATATATAATATTTCATTTTAGTCCAAATATCTACATAGATTTCGGGATACTCATCTCCATCCCCGTCCCCAAAAGTGTAATAAGAAAAATTCCTTCCTCAACTTTGTCTTCGCCTTTAATGGCGGGGATCTGTCCTCGCGGGTAAAATGACATCCCTATATCCAAATTAACCTACCTCTGGTTTTTTTTCTCAATCCATTTCCCATCAAGGCACCCCAGTTCAGACAGTAAATACTTCCATTTATGGGGCTAGCAAAATTGAAACTTATTAAATGTTAAGTTTCTTTAAGTTTCTTTAGAAATTATTTTTTTAGGCTTTTTTAAATTTCTTTGAAAGTTAAATGAAAAGATCAAACATATTATTAAAATAACACACATTAAAAAGAGTAAATGTGGAAGTAAAAAGTATCCACTCTAAGCCTCTTTTAGTAAATATAGATATAAATGTGAAATAAAGTTTATTAATTGGTCACCTAACTAATTACACACCCCAAGTACACCCAAAATGACCCTCTTTCATTCATATTTTGATGAAAAATAATATCTTGATTTTTTTTTTATTTATTTTTATTATTTTTCAAGATCAACTTTCTCCACAAATTTTTTCATTAGGAAACAACTTTTCAATATACTTTTCAATACTTATAATTCTTTTAATTATGAAATAACCAAAATTACAATTAAGAAAATTTGGGAAATTTTGTTTCATTTTAAGAAAAAACATATGAGATTGGATGAGTGTATAGATCACAAATTAACCTCAACGACGACCCTACCAACAAAATTGTTTAGAGTAGGAGAAACACTTCTAGTAGCTCTGACAAGCACAACGAACAAAATATTAGAAGACACGTCTCACTAAATTATATTTAGCTTAGTATCTCGATTATAGCATAAATAGTCTCGTTGGCTCAAACCCAAGAAACTTTTTTTTTTTTTTGCTCAACCAGAACTAATAGATCAAGTTTACTTCCATCAACTTGTAGTTTTTCTCAAAGGATATCCAATTATTCATCTCAAAACCTTTCCATCTCTCTATAATGATTATTGAATTTGATAAATAAATTTCTGATGACCAATATGAGCTCAAAAAATAAGGTAATCATTACCTTTTCTAAAAGGTCCAACATTCAAATCCTCATTCCTATTCATATAATTAATTCCTCTCTTCAAAATTTTCACCAATATCTAACTAGTAAAATAGACTCATTTAAAAGAACCATACTAATGTTTAGTTGAGACAAAAGTGTGGGTACCCCCACTTCTCAACAAAAATTCAAACCAATCCCAGCATAGCTTAACAGATAAAACATCTATTACCTTCCATTATATTGAAGGTTTGACCTCTAAACCTTACATTTGCTTATAGAAATAAGGTTTAAATCCTATTTTGGTCCCTAAACTTTTTTGGATTATTCCTATTTTGGTCCTTGAACATTCAAAATGTTCATTTTAGTCCCTGAACTTTCAAGTTTGTTCCATTTTGGTCTTTAAACTTTTAAGATATCTATTTTAATCCCTGAACTTTCAAAAAATGACTATTTTGGTCCTTATATTTCATTTAACAAATTAATGACATAATTTTGAGTATGTATATTAGACGGTTAAGATGAGCATGATTTCAAGTCAAATAAGTTAGAGACGAACATTAGGCAAAGCGATCTGAAGTATAAAAGTAATATAATGACCAAAATGATTATTTTTTAAAAAGTTTAGGGACTAAAATAGACATTTTGAAAGTTCAAGGACTAGAATAGAACAAATTTGAAAGTTTAAGAACCAAAATGAACATTTTGAAACTTTAAAGACTAAAATAGAACAAACTTAAAAGTTCATAAACTAAAATGAGATTTAAACCAAAAAAAAAAAAAAAAAAAAAACCAACTCAACTCAATTTTATTTTGAACAATAATTTCTTTAAATTTTTACTCGATAAGAAAGAGACAACGGAGACAGAAAAGCGACTTTTCTTTTTTTCAAAAGAGCAAACAACTTTAAACTTCTTATCTCTTCATCGAAGATATCATGTTTTAACCAATTAACAACTTATGTTCAGATTGACTACCTAATCGTTCAAATCGTCGAGTCGTCGGGACTATTTTTCTATTATTGTTTGCTAGCCATCAATTAATGGTACGTAATGCATGTCTGATAACAAGGAAAAAAAAGGAGGCGACCAGACGCTAGAGACATAAATCTATGCAATTTAGGTCCTTAATTGAAATAAGAGTCAAACTCAATTATTGAACATACACCACCACTACAATAATTACTTATAAAAATTGCAAGAAAAGTTCCTTCATTCACATGGGACCCATGAAATAAAAAAAGATTTGGTTAAATTATAAAAAAAATACTCCTAAACTATGGAGTTTGTTTAAAAAATGTCCCTGAACTTTGAAAAGTTTCAAAAATATACCTTTATTTTTGGATGGAAACCGTTAGAATTTACTGTGAGAGAAGGAAAAAAGAAGAAGCATTTTTCAATAAGGGTATTTTTTAATTTTGTTTAGAAGTTCAAGGGTATTTTTTAAAATTGAAACTTTGGTTTCTATCTAAAAATTAACGACAATGGTATTTTTGAAACATTTTTCAAAATTTAAGGGTATTTTTGGAACTTTTCAAAGTTCGGGAGTATTTTTGAAACAAACCCCATAGTCCAGGAATATTTTTTATAATTTAGTCAAAAAAAAAATCCAAAAAGCCAATGAAATCTTGGGATTTTCCCCTTCCAACATTAATCTAACAATAAAATTTCATCCACCGCCGCCGCCACCGCCAGCCACCCGCCACCGGTTGCCGTCGCCTTCACGAGTCCTCCATTTCAGCCACTTTTTATCTCTCTTCCTCGGATTTAGGGATTCTCTTTTTGACTTGCAATTCTCTTTTAATAAGTCTACAAAGAGAGAGATGGATGAGTAGTACACGCAATAGTAGAAAAAGAGAGAGAGTCTCTATAATGTAATTAAATTATTCATGTAATAATGTCAAAGTATTGATTCCCAATTCATAAATGTAATTAATGCGTCGACATTATAAAATTACACCATATTCAATGTAAATAAATGAGGGTTAAATTATCTTGTCGAGACTTTCTTCTGGTTAAAATTTCGTCTTTCGTGTTGATACGTGATTTTGGCACATGTCTTTGATGATGTGGGATCCGAGGTGGGACTCAATCAGTTAAAAGGTGCATATGTGTATTGAGTCCATATCACTCTGATGTCGAGTTGAGCAAAGAGTAAAATTGTATACCTATGTATGGGATAGGTTCTACTATTTATATGGAGTCTCGTGGTGATTGCTTTATCATACCATTAGTCAGTACCTAACATTGTAGTATGCTTCCACTGGTGGCGAACACATAGGTCGACTTGAGTTGGTCACTGAATCACAAGCTGAGTAGGATATAACGTGCTAGGCTCTTCCTGCTATCTCTTCTCAGCTCGTTCAATGGTCCAGCACATGACCCAATAAGAGATAGGCATGTGTAAGGTCTTTTTCTCACCCATAACCTCTCACGAGTCTTTACACAATTTAGGTTCCATATATTGTTGTAGATAAAATCTTAAAATGCATCAAATCTTTTATTCTCAGCATAAAATCTTAAAATGTTTAAAAGAGTGAAATATACATTTTTTTTAGTTTAACAACCGTGGGAGTGGGGAGATTCAAACATTTAATCTCTTGATCAAAGGTGTATGTCTTAATCAATTGAGTTATCCTCAACTTGATCATGAAACTGTATAGTTACTTCTTTAATTGTGATTAAATCTAAAAGCAACAATTTTATAATTTTGATGATACAATTGCCACTAGCTTTACTAATTAATAAATTCATGACTAATTATAATAATCTTTTATCATCTAGAGATGATTTGTGGTGGCTACAAATGAAATTATAACAACATGATTCAAATTGATTGGTTTCATAAGTTTGAGGAATAATTGCAAAGCAATTATAAGAAAACCTATAAGTGTGGTGTTTGCATTTTTCCAATTTTCTAACAAATATTTTCTTTCCTTTCCAACTTCTTTCCTTTTTCAATCACTATTAAACACACTTCTAATCTTTAGTCAAATTCAATGTAGAATGATGTATCATATATACTTATTATTATTCTCATATCACATGCATTCAAAATTACACACAAACATTAATAATCCCGACATGAGCATATAGCTCAATTGTCATAAAGCTTGTACTAATGACCAAGAGATCTGTGGTTCTATAATATCCTCACCCTGCATATTGTAAAAGAAATCAATAAAATCACACAATGTCATTTTTTCTTTCACTAATCCCTCTAACCTCATAAAAGCTAGTAGTAACTTGACCAATTAAGCTATATTCAAAACAAAGAAAGGTATTAAACTTTGTTTAGCACAATAATTATGCCAACAAGAGCTTAGCTCAATTGGCATAAAGTTGTAATGAGAAGATGTTTTAACCATAGTCCTCTTGGTCATCAGTAACAATTTAGTTCTTGTAATTTTAAATTTGTAATAATTTAATCCCTATGGTAAAAAAAATCATCAAAATTAAATCTCGAATCTTACTATATAATATGGGTGTTTGGTTTAACTTTTCAAGTGTTTAATTTTGAAAAAAACAATCATTTAAAAAAAATTATAGTATTTTGCAACTACTAAAAATGACTTTTTAAAAAATGAAATTGAGAAATAAATCATTTTGAGTTAAACACTTGAAAGCAAATTTCTTAAAAAGAGTTTTTAAGTATATAATAACTAGTGTATAGAAACATAATGTAACCAAACATATGAATGTTTAAAATCTAAACAATTTTTATACAAAATGTTTAAGAGAAAATGCATTTTTGAAAAACATTTAAAAAGTATTTCAAATGGACCCTAAAGTTTAGGGGCAGCTGCATGGATGGCAAATTTGACCAAATTAATAGCAAATATAGCACATTTGCAAACTAATTGCATATATAGCAAAATTAATTGTACAAAACCAAAAAACTGTCGTTAGATTCTATCCGTGTCTATCACTGATAGACTCTGATTATTCTAAGTCTATCAGTGTCTATTGCTGATAGACTCCGATTAATCAAAATCTATCAGTGACTATAAATCAAAGTCTATCAATGATCGTCACTGATAGACTTTGATTAACCGGAGTTTATCAGCAATAGACACTGATAATCGAAGTCTATCAGATAGATTCTAATTAACCAGAGTCAAGTCTATTAGTGTCTATCAGTAATATATACTCTGATAGATTTTGTTATATTTGCAATTTTTTTTACATTGTACTATATTTGCAATTACATAATTTTTATTTGCCACCCACTCCAAATTTTCTAAAGTTTAATGACTAAATTGTTACTTCTACAAAAGTTCGGGGACTAAAACCGAATTTTAATCCTATTAAAATATAAGGTAATAAGTCAAATGGGGATGAGGGCATGTCAAGTAAATGTTACGTTACCCGCAATTTAATCCGAAAAACGGAGACTCCATTTTTCCACCTTTTGGTTCACGGAAAAAAGATTCCTTCCCAAATGCAACGCCATATATAAATAAATAACACTCTTCTTCTCCTTCTTCTTCTTCCTCCTTCCGCCGGTGACGGCAACCGCTTCCTCTGCAACTAACTCTCTGCTCCAACTCCAACAATGGCGTCCAATTCCACTTCGCTAGCCGATTTTGCTCAGAGCATTTTCTCCTACAACAGCAACATCATGCTCGCCGCTCTCATTTCTCTTCTCCTCGTCGTCCTCTTCGTCCTTCTCCTCCACGCCTATGCCAATTGCTTCTTCCCTCACCCTCACCCTCACCCTCGCCTCCGCCGCAGCTCCCTCACCGTCTCCTACGTCCTCGGTCCGCCTCGTCTCTCGCGTTTCGATTCCGTTCCCTTCGATTTCGCCGCCGCTCCGTCCAAAGGCCTCGATCCGTCTGTAATCTCGGCGATTCCTCTGTTCGTTTACGAATCGGATGAGAAGCAGCGTTCGACGGCGATGGAGTGCGTCATTTGCCTCAGTGAATTTGAAGAACGAGAAATCGGACGACGCTTGCCGAAATGTAGCCATGGATTTCACCTCGAGTGTATCGATATGTGGCTGAATTCTCACGCGAACTGTCCTGTTTGTAGAGCGCCGGTGGTTGCCGAGACTGCGGATTGTTCCGATGCGGCGGAATCCGGCAGGTTGAGCGGCGAGAGGGAAATCGGAGGGGAGATTGTAATGGAGGAGGAGCGGAATAACTGTGATATTCATCAGAGCAATGAGGAGCAGCAAAACGGTCAGTTTCATTCTGCTTCTTCATCTTCTTCATCTTCTTCCTCGAGTTCTTCGATTGATCCGCCATTGATGTCGCTTGGAGCGTCTTTGAAGCGAATGCTGAGCAGAAACAGATCAGAGGGAAGGATTTTCCCTTCCTCCGATGGCGACGAATTGGATGTTTGAATATTGAAACATTGAATTGGATCCGCCATTTGTACAGATTTTTTTTGCTTCACTTTTTCATATACATTTCATTAAATTAAACTTCTCTTCTTCGTGTTAGTATTAGCAAATCCACTGTTCTTTCATGAAATCATCACTTTGAGTGATTTTCTTTCCCCTAAAGACAAAAAACTTTCGGAGGGAAATTAGTTTCAATCTTCTTTTTTTTTTTTTTAATTTAGTTAATATCGTCTTTTTCAAGGATAATTTCGAGATTAGCATCGAGTAGGAGTATCATATTTTTGTCATATTTGGTCAATTATCTTTCATTTTAGAGAATTTATAAGAAACTAGATGAAAAAATAGTTTTGGTAACTGCACTTTCATCAAGGAATGATAACAATAGATTGAATTTAAGTTCGTAACAATTTGAGTCTCTCTGGCACGTTCGATAACCGTTTGGTTTTTTAAAATTATGCTTGTTTTCTTCTAATTTTTTTTACCATATTTTTCAGCTTTGTTAAGCACACAATTGAATTCTTAGTCAAATTCCAAAAACACAAACAAGTTTTTGAAAACTATTTTCATTAGTTTTTGAAACTTAACTTGGTTTGTGAAAGCACAAGAAAATAGTAGATAACAAAACAAATAAACTTAGCGATGGTGGTGGTGTTTGTAGGCTTAATTTTCAAAATCTAAAAACGAAACGGCTAATAAACGGGACCTCAACTTTCAAATTTACAACAATTTAGTTTAGTGTAGTTTAAAATTTGTGGCATATTAATCTCCTTTGTGAAAATATTGCTAATCGATAAACCAATGAGAGACAAAAATGTGTTTATAAACTGCAACGACTAAATCATTACATAATAAATATCGGCATTTTATTTTGATGAAAATTTTCGTTATAAAGATTAAATTGTTATAAATTTCAAACTCTAGGAATTAAAGCCAAAGCGAGCTTAGCTCAGCGGTAATTGGCATGTACGATCGACTATGAGGTCAGAGGTTTGAATCCCCCACTCCAAATGTTGATGTACTAAAAAAAACAGAACTCTAGGAATTAAATAATTACTTATTAAATTTATTGTTGTCAATTTAAAAGTATAAGGAATAAATCTCACCCAGTAAAATTAACTATATTGTTAAAAAAAAAAATCTTAATTAGAAATTAAAAAGAACAAGTAGAAAAAAAGAAAAAAAAAAAAGGGATAATAAGAAAAGAAAAATGATGGAGAATTGGAAATAATCACCTCGATCCTTTAAAAATTGAGAATGGAAGGAACATGATCGGAATAAGTCGAATTCTATTCCAAAACTTTCTAATTTTATTTTTTATTTTATTTGAGAAAACAAAAGTTTCTAATTTGTCTCATTTCTTTTAGGGATTGATAATCAAGAAATGTGATAATAATAAAAAATAATGCAACTCAAATTTTACATGGATGAATTTAGAAGTATATAATTCTTCTTTTTTTTTTTATTTTTTTTTATTTTAGATCGGTGATTAGTACAAGTTTCATGTCAGTTGAACTATGCTTTTATTGGCTTAGTAGTGTATAGCTAAACATTGAATCCTTCTATATAATCTATCCTTCTTTTAAGTAAATTTTCACTCTAATATTTATTTTTTTAAAAAAAAGTATTCATTAATTGAACTACAATCGAATTGAGAGTTGAATGTGAAATATTGAATATATGAGTAGTTTTTATAAAAGAAAAAAAATATAATAACTGTCGATTATAAATTCTAGTTCTTTTTACAATTTTTTTTTCATAAATTGAACGAAGCAAAATTAGTTACTCCTTATGACGATGACTCGATAATTTCTTAGAGATATATAATTAGGTAGAGTGAGAAAGGTTTAATTAATGAAGGGAAATAGGAGTGGACATTTTGGAGTGTGAAGAGAGAGAAAATGAACTAAAAATTTTCAAAAAGGTCCAAAAAAAGAATTAAAAAAAAAAAGAAAAAAAAAAGTTCCTTGTTTTGTGGTCAATGTTTTCAGCTTGTTGCGGTGTCGTTTATAGGGGCAGAGTCAAAATGACTTTGTGGGGTAGTGGGACCCACAGCCCTACACTATATTGCTGAATTTTGTATTCATATTTTTGACTTTGCAGAGATGCCCCCATCACCCAATTAACCATAATAACCTAACTATTTCTCCCATCCCATTGCCCCTAATTTTAGGGAAATTCTAATTTCCTTTTCAGATTTGGTCTCTCAACTCTCCCACTTATATATTTCAAAAAAAAAAAAAAAAAAAACTCTCCCACTTATAACTTTTATAATAATAACAAAATAAAAAAAAAAAAAGATAAATTCTTATTATATTTTAGGACAGTTGCATAGATGGCAAATTGGATCAAATTAATAGCAAATATAGCACAGTTACAAACTAATTGCATATATAGCAAAATTAATTGTACAAGACCAAAAAGTTGTCTTCAGATTCTACCATGTAGACTTTGATTATTCAAAGTCTATCAGTGTCTATCGCTGATAGACTCTGAATCAGTAGACTGATAGATTCTGTATCAATGATAGTCACTAATAGATTTCGATTAATCGGAGTCTATCAGTCTACTGATAGACTCCGAATCAGTAGACTAATAGATTCTGATTAATCAAAGTCTATCGTTGATAAACTCTGATAATCGAAGTCTATCAGATAGATTCTAATTAATAGTGTCTATCAGTAATATACTCGGATAGATTTTGCTATATTTGCAATTTTTTTTTACATTGTGCTATATTTGCAATTATATAATTCTTATTTGCCACCCAATGCAAATTCTCTATATTTTACCCAAAATTGAATCTCAAATTCATTCCAAATTTAATCTATATAGCAAACTTTTATTATTTCAACTCCTACCTCAAGAAATTTTGTTCTATCCTTTCTTGAATTCTTCTTTAATTTCACGGGTACCTAAATTTTGTAGCATTCTAAATTAAGTTGACATTCATCATTGTTCAAAATGAATGTTGATGCAAAAATTATATAGATTAACAAATAAGCATTTTTTTAGTTCTAACGATTGGGGATGGAAGGATTCGAATTTCAAACCTTTTGGTCAAGAATACATACTTTATGTCCTTTTGGTCAATGTCGCATATTTTGTGTCAATTGAGTTATGTTCAATTTGACAACAAATAAACATTTCACATTTTCTAAATAAAGTTTAAATTTCTTATTATTAATATTAAGTCCACAATAGTGATATTTTGTTTGTATTCTTATTATATTTCGTCAATTTTTCTATAATATAATGGAAATGTCGATTTACCACTTATGTCAATGTTGAACTCATAGACATGAAAATGTTGATGGAAATATCAACATGTCGACAAAAATTTAAAACATCGACGCCATCTCATGATCCGAAGAGTTAAGCTAACCTACAAGAAAAAGTCTCACTAGTGTAGTATTGTGTCCAACATGCTCTCATACTTAGGTCAATGCTTATACTAATGTGGTATCAAGCTAAGCTAGGGTTGAATTGCGTACTTCGCTCGTGAGATGAGTCCTTTCTATTTATACACATACCTCAATGTCCTATTATCAGAATCATATTTGGAACTGACATAAGAAGTTTGTAAGTCTATAAGAAAAAATATGTGCGCACACAAGCTGCTAATATATGCAATGCTACAAGGATTACAATGAACCCAAATGGATCAGACCTGTCTGCAAACTTCCCCTGTTAAAATCTAAAGCTAGATTAGATTTGTTTCTTCTTGTATCGTTAATCTGCTAATGCCAGTCGCCAGTAGTTGACCAGGTTGCAATTATATATAAAGAATCTGTGTAACACAAACAATAAACTAATCACATTTACGCCGAACTAGCACGATCAGTCATCTCGAGCCCTTTCCTGCTAGAACTCAATCTTACTATAATAAACTTGTTTCGACCCTCTAATAAGAAATGCAATTCTAGTTTTCTTTAGCTGTAAAATCTACCACATCAAAGAACATCTTTAGCTGTAAAATCTACCACATCAAAGAACAATATGATGTCTCCAATCATATAAGATCTAAGAACCAAATCCTGCTTGTACTCAACCATTAGTTCTGAAATCAACAAGGACGTAGTTTTAGTAATGAATGATAACATACCTAGAGCT
This sequence comes from Luffa aegyptiaca, assembly GCA_017139565.1. Classification (NCBI taxonomy): domain Eukaryota; kingdom Viridiplantae; phylum Streptophyta; class Magnoliopsida; order Cucurbitales; family Cucurbitaceae; genus Luffa; species Luffa aegyptiaca. The sequence goes on along the minus strand of CM029404.1, from coordinate 738,025 downwards.
TGAATTGCTTTCTTTGTAAATTGGCATTCACCAAGGACCTCCACGCTTCTTTCCCCGGGGAGGGGCAGCTCCATCTTTGTAACTTTAGGCAACTACAAGCTCAACTTTAACACCCTTAACTTCAAATGTGTTTACGGTTCATAAATGGACACCCAAAACGAAAACATTACCATGCACATGATACAAGTTCCACAGAGATCCAGACGAGTCACCCCTTGAAAATAATTTGGCCATTTGACTGAATATTCTACAAATATGGTTTCCTAAAAAGCTAGAAGATTATTTACACAATTATATGGCTAAAGACAAAATTTCTTACACTTCAGTAGGTGAAGAACTTAAATATTCTGTTCCTTTGTTGTCCATAAACTCAACAGCAAACTCCTCATCATTTTTACCCAACATATCCTTTAAACTACATTCTATATTCCTCCCCTTCAACACCCGGAACCTTGGAGTTATCTTCTTTTCCAACGAATAGCTAAAATACCTTGGATAGTCAACCACTGCCTTTATCGGCTTCTCCATGATATTTACAAGGAAATCAAGTTTGGGTTTCAATACCTCCTCTATACTATACCCCAGTAGAGGAGAGAATCTACCAACCATGAAGGCAATATCCCTCTCTGAGAGCCCTCTCTGCTTCAGGTACCTAATACTGCAAACGTCGTAATCATTATTAAAATTTGGGCCAAAACTTTCATAGAACAGAATAATGTATAGTGTAAAGATCCACGACAATTTCAACTACAACCACAATAATTTTAGATAACAAATTTTCATCTTCTGTAACTTTCATAAAAGATAAACCCTGTCCCCCTTAGAAAAAAGTGGATCAGGAATAGGTATAGGTATAATATAAGCAGGGATGAGGCCACAAGATATATGTTTAGAGACAAACTATAATTGAGATTGACACCTTTTCGTAGATGATTTTCTTATCTTGCCCCTCATTTTCTTGATGAAATTTTATAATTGCCGCCTCTTGTAAAATGAAAATAATACATATGTTTTGATGGTATATTATTGATTTTTAATCTCCGATTATAACATTTAATCAAATTGTCCATTTCCTTTTCTTTGGTTGTTTTACATGCACTAGATTGACAATGAGTTTACTAATTATGTTTGAGTGAAGTTGATATTTATTATTGTTTCTTTTGGTATCCGTGAGTGTCTGAAGTAGCTCGCGAACACCTCAACTAGACTCATAAGACAACCGCCTGATCCTATAACATGTGGTTGCCATAAAACACATAGGATATTAAATCCTAGGTAGGTGGCCCGTGGATTGAATCCATTCCCCCTAACCCTTTAGTTTTCCGATGGCCTTATTGACCACTACACCAATCCATGATGATTGATATTTATTATTGTTAAGTACAATCTTAACTTTTCAATCATATAGTTTATCATAAATTACTTCAACAAGCTCTTAATTTGATCATTTTGTACATGTTTGTTGCGTAAAATTAATCAAGTAATTTTAGTATAAGATGCAACTAATTTAGGGTCTACATTTACTAAAACAAAATTCTTTGAATTAGAGATTTAATAATGATGACTTAAAACACGTGTAATAAGTTAATTTAAAAGTATGGAAGTTTACATTTCTTTTAATTAGATAAATGATTCTTCTTCTTTTCTATACTTATAAATAGTGAGGTGAGAAAAGTCTTTATGTGAAACTGAAATTCTAAATTGCAAGGTGATTCAATTAGAGCAACCTACTTAAATGTTACACCCAGCATTTTCAGACACAACAAATATGCTAAAACAAACCAGAATTCCAATGAAAAAAAATTAATTAGAAAACAGATATAATACATAAATGAGAATTACTTTGAAAAATACTTTTATCATAAAGTTGTATTTTCAAAATGCATAGAATTTTTGCCCTTCTCAAAAAATTTTATGACCTCATCCATGGAAACTATGCCCACCGATTAAACCACATCAACAACACACACATACATAAACAAAAGTAAAGTTCGAGCATTACCGCGGGAGTAAAGTTTGGTCAGGGTCAGACACGAGAAGCTCAGGATATTTTCTAATTGCCCGAGGTAGATTAGCCTTCGAAACGCCAATACTGATTAGAAATTCAAGCTTCCTCTTTAGCGTTTTCTCGACACTAGTTGCAGATATTTCTGGACAACGAGCAATTATCCTGCCAACACTTTCTTTATCAAACCCGATCTCTTCCAAATATGAAACGACCTGTATTAGCACCATTATAATTATAAACTTCAGAGGCTCCCAGACAATTAAAAATAAAGGAAAATTTTCAAAAGCTACCCATGAACTTTAGGAGTTATTACAATCACACTCTCAAACTTTCAATTTGATCGATCACCCTAACTAACTTGCAAAATTTTACAATTAAATCATTAATTTTTCAAAATACACAAACTACCTTTGAACTTTAAGGCCGGTAACAATCAACCCTCAAACTATAGAATGGTTACAATTTAATCCTTTTTCTTTAAATTTGAAAACTAGAAGGTTTAAGGTTTACTATTAAAAAGTTTAATTTTCTAGATCAACATTAAGCAGGCATCGTGATTTAAGAAAATTGAGGTAAAGAATCAAGGTTCCATTGTAACAACCCTACAGTTTGAGGGTTTGATTGGAACAACACGTTTAGGTTAGAGGTGGTTTGTGCATTGCACAATATTTAAGGGCTTAATTGCAACGATTTCATAAATTTAGAAAGGAGATCGATCAAATAGTGTGTATGATTATAAGGTTGTAACAGCCCAAGTTCAAGTGTAGCTTTTGCAAATTTTCCTAAAATTGAAACTTTAAAAACTAGAGAGAATGTTATCATATTTCGCATTGATATAATATTTTCGAATTAATGTTGGAATCTAAATGTTGCTTGTAAATTAATGTTGCTTGTAACTCTGCTGGAGGTGTCATTGTGATGTGGAAAGAGAACTTGGTAGATGTGATTAATTCCTTTCTGGGGGCTTTTTCCATCACCATTCATTGCTCGCTTCAAGGGCAACAAGATAGCTGGATCACGGTAGTTTATGGCCCGTGTGACTATCAAGATCGAAAGCGGTTCATCCAAGAGCTGTACGATTTGCAAGGCCTTTGTCAGGGCATTTGGTGTGTGGTAGGGGATTTCAATTTGATCAGATGGTCGGATGAAAGATTGAATGGAAACACATCCTCCCGTAGCATGAAGCGGTTTAATAGATTTATTGATGAAGCCGAGGTTATTGATATGCCGATGATGAATGGTAAATTTACTTGGTCTAGAATGGGGGAAAGAGCAGTGGCCTCTAAGTTAGACAGATTTTTTATCTCTAGGCAATGGTACGATCTTTTCAAAGAGATTAGAGTTGAGAGATTGCAGCGTCCTACGTCGGATCATTTTCCGATTATGATGTCCATAGGGGCTTTTAAATGGGGTCCTACTCCTTTTAGATTTGAAAATTTATGGCTGGACAGTCCAAAATTCATAGAGAAAGTGAAGCTTGGTGGGACAGTGAGAACCCGACTGGTTGGGCAGGTTTCAGAGTTATGATCAAGCTGAACCGATTAAAGACTCATATTAGAAGCTGGAACAAGGAGAATATGTTGAAGGCAGGCTGTAAGAAAAGAGAGATTTTCAGCCAGATTGATTTTATTGACCGGAAGGAGGAACAAGGAAACCTAAATGCCCAGGACATTGAGGAAAGCAAACGCTTAAAAGTGGAGTTGCTTCAATTGACTGTGGATGAGCAAAGAAGCCTTAGTCAAAAATGTAAAATCAAATGGCTTAACGAAGGGGATGAAAATACTAACTTCTTCCACAGATGGGCCACGGGTATGAAAAACAAAGCTCTTATATCTATGATTGAAAATGATCAAGGTATGATCCTCACTTCTGAAGCTGATATTGAAGAGGAAATTCTTTGCTTTTTCAAAAAGCTATATGAAAATAGGCCTACGCCTAAGTTTGTGCTAGATGGGATTGACTGGTGCAGGATCAGCACCCAAGACAGTGAGCTACTGGAAGAACAATTCAGTGAGGCTGAAATTTCAAAAGTTGTTCAAGATTTAGGGAATTTAAAATCCCCAGGCCCAGACGGAATGACAGGTGAGTTTTTTAAAAATTGCTGGAACATTTTGAAGCAAGACATAGTAGATATGTTCCAAGAATTTTTTCAAAACGGAATAGTCAACAAGCGCACCAATGAAACCTATATTTGCTTGATTCCTAAGAAGAAAAAAGCTGCCAAGGTCAGTGATTTTAGACCGATAAGTCTCGTGACTTCCCCTTACAAAATTCTAGCTAAAGTGTTAGCTGAGAGACTAAAAAAAGTGCTCCCTCACACCATTAGTGACTGTCAAGCCGCGTTTGTGCATGGTAGGCAAATCCTAGATGCTATTTTGATTGCTACTAAAGCCGTTGAAGATTTGAAAGCTAGAAAAGAGGAAGGTGTTTTGATTAAGCTTGACCTCGAGAAGGCCTATGATATGGTGAGTTGGGAGTTCCTAGATGCTATCCTTAAGTTGAAAGGTTTCGGCTCTAAATGGAGAATGTGGATTAAAGGTTGCCTTAGGAACACAAATTTCTCCGTGTTGATAAATGGTAGACCTAGAGGGAAGATCGTTGCTTCTAGAGGGTTGAGACAAGGTGACCCGCTCTCCCCCTTCCTTTTCACTATAGTCGGTGATGTTATTAGCAAATCGGTGCAGCTTTGTCTTGAAAGGAAAATTTTGAATGGGTGGCTGGTGGGGAAAAACAAAGAAGTTGTCTCTCTTCTTCAGTATGCGGACGACACTCTGATTTTCAGTCCACATTGTAAGCATGAGTTAAGTAGATGGTGGGATATTCTTAGACTCATTATGGAAGGCTCGGGTCTGGTGATAAATTTGGCTAAAACCTGCTTGATAGGAATAAATGAAGACAACAATACTTTAGCTCAGTGGGCTATAGCTTTCGGGTGCCATTCAGATATCCTCCCTATAAACTATCTTGGCTTCCCCCTTGGCGGTAATTTTCATAGAAAATCCTTTTGGGAACCGATGGTGGAAAAGTTCAACAAAAAGCTTGACATGTGGAAGAAGTTTACTCTCTCAAAAGGGGGCAGAGTCACATTAGCTCAATCCGTGCTTAATAGTATACCCATCTATCACTTTTCCTTGATGAAAACCCCAAAAGCTATCACTAGTAAGATGGAAAAGTTGATTAGAGATTTCGTGTGGAACGGAGGATGTTACAAACGTGGTACTAATTTGGTTAAATGGGAGTGGACAGCTTTACCACCGAACCATGGAGGCTTGGGTATAGGCTCCTTGGCTCAAAGAAACTCCTCCCTTATGACGAAATGGCTGTGGAGATTCACCCAAGAGAACAATGCTTTATGGCGAAAAATTATTGCTAGCATATATGGCACTTCCTCCAACGGTTGGATGACCAAGGATCTTAAAAGGAAAAAGGGTAATAGAATTTGGGTCACCATTGCCGAAAATTACCCTATATTTCATAACTACATCAAGTTCTCGGCCTCAAGTGGGTCTAGCATTAGATTTTGGGAGGATAAATGGTGTGATGATCAACCTCTTCATGAAAAATTCCCAGATTTGTACTTGCTGTCTAGGAAAAAGTTTTGTATGATTGCTGACTGCTGGGATAGTAGACACCAGGCTTGGAACTTGGATTTTAGAAGAAATCTCTTTGACAGAGAACTAAACTGCTGGGTGGCCCTTGTTGAAATTTTCAGCAGTGTTACTTTGGGCTCTGATTTGGACAGAATTACTTGGTCCCATGAAGGATCAGGGAGGTATTCGGTGAAATCGCTCTTTCAAAACTCAACCAAATTTTCTCCAAAAGTGAATCCTGCCACTAGTAATCTTATTTGGAAGCATAAAAGTCCGAAGAAGATCAAGGTTTTTTTGTGGTCTGTTATGTATAGAAGTCTCAACACGGATGACAAACTCCAGATGAAATTCAAGAATTGGGTGTTGTCCCCGTCTGGCTGTAGGCTTTGCTTGAGGAATGTGGAAAGCCTAGATCATTTATTCCTTCACTGTGACTTTGCTTGGAAGGCGTGGTGCTACATTGCTAGATTATTGGGCATATCGTTTTGCATTCCTAACAGGGTTGATGACTGGCTTGTTGAAGGCCTTAATGCCTGGAACCTCAGAAAAAAGGCTAAAGTGGTTGCGAGCTGCGCTTTTAGGGCCACTCTCTGGAATTTATGGAAAGAAAGAAACAATCGTACTTTCGAGGATAAATCTTTTAGCTTTGATACTTTTTGTGACTGTGTACAAAATATGGCTTCTTGGTGGATATCCCTTCATAAGAATTTTTTTTGTAATTACAGCTTGCTCATGATTATTAGCGATTGGCAAGCCCTTTTGAAGTAGTTCTTGGGCGAGGGATCTCTCTTCCCTCGGCCCTTAGGCTGTTTTGGCCCTTTTGTTGATAATAGATCTCTGATTATCGTTTCTTGTCAAAAAAAAAAAATGTTGGAATCTAAATGTAAAAATGAGAGGAAACAAGAGAGAAGGCAAGTTATATGGCATTCAGCTGAGAAATAAATTGACATACACAATTTAAATCTAAAATGTTGTATCTAAAATTCAAGGATATCGAAGTAAATGGGTAAATGGAAGTATTCATGAATTTATCTTGACATTGATTGCAATATAGGAAACAACAAAGAATGGTACAAAATAGTAGGAACGTACCTGAAGAAATTCTCGAGGTTTCTGAAGTAATATCTGAGGACTTGTGGCAATCACCTGACCCAACTTCTTGCTTCGAACACCTAGCTCACCGAACCTGTCCACCATCAATTTTAATTTACTAGTTGAGCTTCCTAAAATCAGTGGCCAACTTCTGATTGCATCGGTAATGCTTGCATTTGGTACCTGTCATGAAATATCATCTAGTAAACAAGATTTTCCATATATATACCAAGGTGCACAACCGTCATATTAATACCGACTTCGATTTTCAACAGCTTAAAGGACGCCAACTACAAAACCATGCTAATTGAGAAAAAAAAAATACAACATAAATCTTCCTGTGTGCTACCTCATTTCTTCTTGAGTAAGAAACTAGAGGGCACGTTTGGTATGCAATCCAAATGTCATTTCTTGTTTTCAAAATATATGACATTAAAATGGATTTAGTAAATTTCTGTTTTCGTAGGCTTATTTTTTAAAATAGTTTACATATTTTAACTCAAAAAGTAGAAAATTTGAAAATAAAATTTATATGTTTCAATCATTTTAGATTCTAAATTTTCCGTAGGCTATGATAAATTTAATCTTACATCGATACTTCAACCCTACTCATCACTTGTGGGCTTAGAAATTTGTAGAAGGCACATCGGAAATCAATAATAATTAGGGAGGAAATGACATTACAGGGGTTTGAACATAGGACATCCTGCTCTAATACTATATAAGTCAACAATGAACCCAAAAACTTAAGCTATGGGTTATGGTAAATTTAATCTTATATCAATTCAATACTCCAACACCAAGAACTATCAAAATCCTTAAAAATCCTGTTATTCCTCACAATCCAGAAGCCCCAAAAAGAATGCAAAGAAACTAGCCAACCACAAAATTCGGACCCTATCAAGAAAGGGCAAATTATGACAAACCTCCTCTACGATATAGCTGCAAACTCTATTCCAAGCCAAACATACATTGAACAACTTAAATAAACAATCCCAAATAGACCATGCAAACTAACAGCTAGAGAATATGATTCAAATCTTTAGTCGTAGCTTACGAAGCATGACGCACTGATGCAGACCCACCACAAAGGATGAATGCCTCAAAATACAATCCAAAGTGTTTACCTTCCAAACCAAAATGAACAAGGTTGATAGATTCTTTTAAAGAGGAAAAAACAAAAGGGCCTACAAAACAACTGCCCAACAACAAAGGGCCAACCAAAAACTAGACTAGAGAAAATGATTTTAACCCAAAAGAATACGTCCTAAAGAATAATTACAGAACTCCTCAGTAGATGCCCAAAGAGATGCATTAAATCTAAGAGTTGAGTCTTAGAAAGGCAAAAATTAAAACAAAGGGTGATGGAAATGGAAGGCAAACAAGAAAGCTATGAATGGACCGCACAAAAATGAAGGAAGACAAGATAAGAAGGGATAACTTGAACCACATAGACAAGACGGGCATAGACCAAAAAAGTGTACCATCTTCACTTCACCAAAGAGTCAACTGAGCCAGGAGGATAAAAAATGTTTCTTTGTGACACCCTTGCTCGCAATATCCTTCAATGAAGAGTTGCATAAGAAGACCCTTGTATTGTTAGATAAGGGTATCCATTCGTACACAAACGAAGAAAGTTTGAACCAAAATGGAGGAGCAAATTTGAGATAGAGGCACATCTTGGATTACATATCCATAAAACTACTTCAATAATCAAGGTCCCAATTTTGAGCTGGGGATTCCAAATGTCTTTGATAGAAGAGCTTTTCCAATTAGAAAGAGAGAACATTCTTGGGAAAGGATTTGAAAGGGTTCATTACCAATCCAAAAATCATTCTGAGGGCTTATAGAACTATGATTTCTTACCAAGACTCCAATCCTATTCAAGACTATAGGAAGTTTAAAGGAAGTGCCAACCAAGAACCAAGATTGGTGGTTCAAAATTTAGTCACGGTAACTTTTCTCCATAAATCCTCTTTCTCGAAGTGGAATTTTGATTAATCCTCTTTCTCAAAGTGGAATTTTCATAGCCATGTTGCAAGACGAGAATAATTTCTTATCCTTAGATTTGAATACCAACCACCCCAAATTCAAGTGGAAGTTGAATGTTGGCTCAATTTTTACCAAGTGGTATTCCCTTTCGCTTTAGCTCCTTCCCAAAGAAAGGAACAGATTCAGAATTGAAGCCTTCCCAATGAAAGTTGCACTTTGGCCCAATCACCATCTCTGCCTTTTCTTTTAAATTTTTCCTATGTTCACTCAACTTGCAAAATATACACTTGTCATTCTTTAAATAAGAATATGAGATTTAGAATGGTTAGCACATCAGCTGGCAGCAGCAATCCAACTCAAAATATTATTTAGAGAGGGGATTTTAACACATGCAATTAATCTAATTAGTAAAAGCAAGGCAAAATGACCAGACAGAAGGTATACCTTCTCCAATTCAAAGAAAGAACCAATTTGTTTAATGTTGCCTTGGATGCAATCGGACACAATCCATGGATATTTAAGTAATAATTTACCAAATTCCATGTCTCCTATGCCAACCTACAGGATAATTGAAGATCAATAAACTGAAAATAGTGAGAGAATATCAACATAACATCATACTGTACAGTTAATTCTCATTCTTTTTCGTAAGAAATTAGATTCATTGGGAAAAAAATGAAACTACCAAATAGGGGAGGAAGCCAAGGAAGATTACAGAAAGTTGTTCCAAGTGGTGCAAAGAGTACTTACATTGCGATGGTTAAAAGGATTGTAAAATTCATTCAAAAAGCCACAAAAAATAAGAGAATCAAAAAAATGTTGAACTTTTCTGCATTGTTGAATTCTATTCTTCCTTCTAAGCCAATAGTAACAGAAAGACGGCTTTAACAAAATACAACCAAAGAGTCTTCTCTTTCTTTTGACCAACGAGAGGAGGGCGTTGACATTAATGGGAGAGCTACCTTCCATTTGAAATTAAGGATAATATTGTTCAAGAAAAATTCATCAAAACAGCATTTGAGAAAGAGCTGATTTTGTGATTCCACATCTTTCTTGCAAACAAAGCACCAATTTGGAGAGAGAGAGACCAACTCGGAAGCATGCTTTAAAACCTATCATGAGTATTGATACTCTCATGGCCCATGGGCAAGCTCCCACAAGAAAAACTTAATAAATTAATGTGTCCCAGTGTGTCGTGTCCTACTTTTTTGGAAATTGGCATGTTGCATTGTCGTATTGTATCTGTGTTTGTGCTCCATAGATTCAAAATAACCTAATTACCCAATCTGACACTTTATTTCCAAAAAATACAGTCTTTGTATTACGTATAAAAACTGAAATGTCTGTGTGTGCCTGCGTGTATATAAATACATAAAGGTGTAACCAGTAATACCTCCTCAAAAGCCATTATCCTTGATTTGAGGACTTCAGTACCAAAGAAAATGATGGGTGGAAATAACAGAAATATGCTCCTCGTGCGTTCCTTAGGGATGCCAATGTTTTCAAGAAATTCTACCATTGGTTTTACGTGGGACTCTACTGACAACAAAAGCATGCGGGGAAACGATTCAAGTAAAAGGCGAAAGGAGTCTTCATTCGAACTCAACATCTCTAGGCCTCCACGCCTGGCTTCAATCTGTGATAACATTCATAAAGACATCTTACAATATGAAAGTTCCAAAAACGAAGGAAACAGAAACAAGAAAACAAAATAAGCTAAAACTTTGGAATTGAGAACTTCGAAATTAAAAACTATGTATGGAGAGACTGTTACAAAACCTTCTCAAAAAAGGATAAAGTCTGTTGCACATCATCATCAGGAGGAATCGATAAGTTCATCATCATTCGGCGAGCACTTTTTCCTATGAGTTTTCCATCACCGCTGCCAGAAAAGAAGAGTTCCTTCATATATTTTACCTAAAGAGCAAATGTAAAAATAAACCAACGTCGGCGAGCTTATCAATCTTCTATTTCTACACTGCAAACAAATATCAACTCAAGTAAAGAAGAACTCAGGCAGTTCGAATCAGAAACTAATTTCATTTCATGCATCCGCTAACTTGAAGATAAACCAGCATTAGTTCCAAAACACTAAACAACAAACATAGCGTCCTACCTTATAAACGAGAGATGGAAGCATCTCCCCAGAGAGGTAGCGAGCAACATTCATAGCTGAAGAAAGATTCATACCGGCGCTCTCCAAGAAAGCAACCTTCCCACAGTCACCCTTCTCCATGGCCATCAAAGACACCTTTTCCTTAAACCCAAAACCCTCACCCAACGGCGGTCGTCCTCCTTCCTTACTCCAAGGAATCCACATGGACGTCTCGTCCAATTCACGAACTCCATCAACGAGCATCTTCAAGAACCGAGGGGAATTGGAGGCGATGGAGACAGATTCCTCCTCGGAAATCCCGAAACGCTGAAGATACTCGGAAACAGCAAGCCGGGCTACGGCCGTAGAATCGAGTGGGTCCTCTGAGAAGGGAAGAGCGCCGGAGGAAGTGGAGGCAAGCGGAATGAAATGGGAAGAGGAGAGGAAGAAGTGAAAGCGGGAAGGGAAGGGGCGAAAATGGAGAGGAAGGAGGAAGCGAGGTTGGGAAAGGGTGAAGCGATTGAGTGGGACGTGAGGCGAGGATTTAATGCTGCCATTGATGGTTGGAATGGGGAAGAAGAGGGACGCCATTGTTGAGATTACGAGAACTGGAGATTGCAAGAAGGGGCTGAGACTGAAGGCATTGTAAAATCTTCGTAAAACCCTGCAATCAGATGAGGAGACGAAGCAAGCCGCAAACCGATTCTGCTGCAAAACCCTGTTCGGTCGTTATATTTCAATTCACATTTGGTCCCTGATATTTTCCTCAAAGCATGAATTTGATCCTAAACTTTGATCGGTAACCTTTTAGTTTCTGTACTTTAAATTTTATAATAATTTAGTCCAACTTTAATGAGTAACAATTTAGTTCTAGTACTTTCAAATTTGTAATAATTTAATCTTGTTATAAAGAAAATCATCAAAATTAAATGTCGGTTTTTATTATTTAATGATTAAACTCTGTAGCTTATAAATATATTGGGTTTCAAATTAGCTTATTAATCTATCTAGGTAAGAAATTTTATTAAATCTTTATATTAATTTGTATGATAGGGACTAAATTGTTACAAATTTGAAAGTACAAAGATTAAATTGTTACTTGTTAAAGTTTAGGGACTAAATTGTTACTTATTAAAGTTTAATTTTTGCGATAGAGACTAAATTGTTACTTATTAAAATTTAATTTTTACGATAGGGACTAAATTGTTACAAATTTGAAAGTACATATACTAAATTGTTACTTATTAAAGTTCAGAGACTAAATTGTTACAAATCAAAGTTTAAGAACTAAATTGTTACTTTCATGAAAGTTTTTTTAGCAAAAAGTGTTTTTTAACTGTCAAATTTTGTACAAAATCCTACGTTACTTTCGGTTCAATTTTTGCTAATTCATCAAAAAAAAAAATTAACAAGAAGTATGTAAAAAAAATTCCAAAAACTCGTTACTTCCAAATTTAAATACAAATCAAACTTTGCACAAAAAGGTAGAATGTAATAACTTTTAGGTTAAAAAATAATTTCATAAAAGTAACAATTTAATCTTTGAAGTTACCTTCGAACTTTCAATTTTATAACAATTTAGTCTCTAATTTTTAATATGTAACAATCTAGTCCTTTACTTTAAAATTTGTAACAATTTAGTCTTGATCATGAAATTTTTCATTGAAATTAAGTGTCAATTTTTATTATGTAATGACTTAATCTTTGTAGTTTACAATCACAAGTGGTCCTAATCAAGTTTATCAATCATTATATATAAGAAATTTCATTAAATTTTATTAAAAAAAAATTCACTAAAAGGACTAAATCATTACAAATTTTTAAGTTCAATGACTAAATCGTTACATATTAAAGTTTAGAGACTAAATTGTTACAAAATTGAGAGTACATTGACTAAATTGCTACTTTTACTCAAGTTCAAGGACCAAATGTGTTTTTTAACCTAACTTTTAATTTATGAACTTTAGCATTTAGAATTTAGTCTTATGGTTTAAAATTTGTAATGATTTAGTCTTGTGCTTTAAATAATCACGATTAATTTTCTAAGTGTTGGCCTAAATTGGGAAGAAACATATTCCTACACACCCTATTAAAATCTTGACAATTAAGAGAAAGAAAGGTAGAAAATGAAAATTTTGTTTATCTCTCTTAATTGTCAATATTTTAATAGTGGTGTGTAGGAAGATACCTACACGATATGCCGTCAAGGATTATCCAATTGAAGACATAGTAAAATACCTTGAGATCATTAGGGAGGATGAACAAAGAGAAATAGGTGCATATGGGATTTATGTCAAAAATAAGACATTTTTTAAAAGGATAAAAACTTTGGAGACAACTTTTTATTCCATCTTTCTTTCTACTTCCTTGATTTTAGTATTTGTAGAGGTACATCTTTATAAAACACCTATGCCCTAGAATTAGTCCTTGCACCAAAATAATAATAATAACAATAACAATAATAAAGAAAAAAGAATATAAAGAATAACAAAATTTACACATCGCAAACATCTAATGGGAGTAAAAGAAAGCAAAGAATGAATCTAATTCTTTTGAGCGTAGAAAGTGTTAGATGCCAGATGACTTTGCATATGCAAGAGTTAATATGCGATATTCTGATTTTGTGATGGACCAAGCAATAGTTGTCTCCTTTTTTAGAAAACCACACAACAAGTGTGTTTCCAAGAAAAACACAATAGGCAGCAACTAAGTTCCTATCATGAACGTTTGATGCCTAATCAACATCCAAAAAGGTTGTAATACAGACCTCATCACTAAGTTGAATTAATAATCTCATAGTTCTTTGTGCCACTAAGATAATAAAAACCCTTTTAAATTGGCTTACGTGGTTAACAATATAGGCAATATTTGGGCGTGTGTTTGTATAGGTTGTTCATTAGAAATCGAAAAAAAATTATTCATAACACAGGAAGAAAGAGGCTTTTTTTTCAAATTGTGCATATTATTAAGCATGTGGAGCAAATTGTCATTGTATTTCGACTTTGTAAATAGAAGATCCAATTAGAGACAAGACACCTAAATTCCCATAAAATAACTCAATGACCCTAAGTCTTTCAATGCAAATTTACTATACAGGGTAACAATGATCAACTTAACAATAAAAAAGAAGCATCATTGTTAGTTATAATTACATCGTTCGCATAAATCAAAAGAAAGACAACAAAAGTATCATGATTGCAGACAAACAGGGATGTGTCTGATTGACAAATCACAAAACCCCAACCCCAACAAATTTCAACACGTTGTTCCATGTCTTGGCACTTGTTTGAATCTATAGATCACCTTTTTTAGTTTACACACATAATCAGAGTAGAGATTGTCGACATGGGCCGAAGGCTAAGCCATGTATACATTTGCATTTAATGTTCCATTAAGGAACACATTATTGAAGTCAAGTAGATGGATTGCCTAAATGAGAGAGAATTACACGAATCAAGCACATAAACAAAGTGTGTGCATATGAATATCGAAACAAGCACATAAACAAAGAACTTTAGCATATTCACCCCATTATCAGATTGTAACACTAAAATCATCGTACCCATTTTTTTACTTTTATCGCTTTAATTGTTAATTCAAACCATTTTCAATTACACTTTTAAAATGTATCTCTAATAAAACAATAAAAGTTTTAACTGCACTTAGATCAAATATTTTTAATAAATACTCATTTCATGAAGGAACAAGGACATCAGATTGGTAAGAGTTTTTTCTTGATATATGAAAAATATCCAACCACAACTCATCAAATTCAAAAATAAATAAATAAATAAATAAAATACATATATTATATTTATAGTTATGTTTAAAAAGTCATTATTAAAAAAAATAAAAATAAAAGCCCGGCTCGCTAGTTCGTATGCTACTGGGCCTAAAGCCCAATTCATGCATGAAGATCATTATCTGTTATTTGATTATTTAACCAATCCCCTTATAAAAATAAATATTCTTTTCTAAAAAAAAATGATGTCTTAAATTAATATTTTATGTGTGTATATATATGGTATATGTGTGTGTGTATATATATATAAATTTTCATTATCTGTCTTTTCAAAAAAAAAAAAAAATCATTATCTTTTAATTAATTATTTAACCATCCCCTTATAAAAATAAACTTTTGAACTTTTAAATTATAATTTGATAATTAATAATATTCTTTTTTAAAAAAACATATTTTCTAATAAAATAGTATAATTTTTATATTATTATTTAATATTAATGTATTTATCAAATTGCCTTCTTATCCTATATATTTTTTTATATTTTGCAAAAAATAAACAATAATAACGGGGGTGGACCAAAATTAAATTTAAACTTACATGTCTTGATTCAAATCTGTTGTATGGGCTTGCTAATATAAAAAATTAAAAAAAATTAAAAAAAAACGACATCTATAATATATTAAAAAGCCACAAACTTTGAAAAACTTTTTTGGACTATATTACCCTTCGTCAAATTTTATAATTACAAATCGTGTCACTTACAATTAATTACTAATAATTATTGAATAATAACATATAACGATTTTTATTTTTATTATTATTTTTTTGTTTTCACAAAAACGAATTTCAATAACGTACATTTAATCACATATAATATAATATAACAAATTATTATCAATTATCTAATAAAATTTTACATAAATGTTATATTTAAAAAAAATAAAATAAATAAATTAAGAAAACGTAAACTATATATAATTAATTTTAAAAAAAAATTGTAATATTGATGCAAAATTAAGAAAGTAATTTTTAAAATAAAAGTATTATAATATAGAAAAATTAGAATATGAAAAGGTAGAATATGAAAAGTTTCGTTGATTTAATTTATATAAATTAATTATGAACTTAATAGCTTTCCCTATTTAATTATTATTTAATGAAATTTTGAATAATAACATATAACGATTTTTATTTTTATTATTATTTTTTTGTTTTCACAAAAACGAATTTCAATAACGTACATTTAATCACATATAATATAATATAACAAATTATTATCAATTATCTAATAAAATTTTACATAAATGTTATATTTAAAAAAAATAAAATAAATAAATTAAGAAAACGTAAACTATATATAATTAATTTTAAAAAAATTGTAATATTGATGCAAAATTAAGAAAGTAATTTTTAAAATAAAAGCATTATAATATAGAAAAATTAGAATATGAAAAGGTAGAATATGAAAAGTTTCGTTGATTTAATTTATATAAATTAATTATGAACTTAATAGCTTTCCCTATTTAATTATTATTTAATGAAATTTTATATAAATGTGTTACTTAAAAAAATAAAATAAATAATTAAAAAAACGTAAACTATATAATCAATTTTAACAAACAAAAAAAATTGTAATATTGATGTGAAGAAGATAATTTTTAAAATGAAAGTATTATAATATAGAAATATTAGAATATGAAAAGTTAAAATATAAATTTTTTTGTTGATTTAATTTATGTAAATTAATTATAGAATTAATAGCTTTTCCCATTTAATTATTACTTAATGAAATTTTATATAAATGTGATATTTAAATTTAAATAATTAAAAAACGTAAATTATATATAATCATTTTTAACAAAAAAAAATTGTAATGTTGATACAAAATTAAGAAAAGACATTTTAAAATGGAAGTATTATAATATAGGAAAAAATAGAATATGAAAAGGTAGAATTTAAGAAGTTTTCCATTTAATTATATTTAATAATGGAATTTGAAGAGTTTTTCAATCTTCAACAACTTCTAGCTACAACTATATAAACAACTATTCCCCATCATTTTTCTACAAAAACTTAGACATCTCCTTACTTTGTTTCTCTTCCTCTCTAATCCACTCTCTAAAGTTTCTAAGTTTTTGTGTGAATGCAAAGTAGTGTTAAAGATTGGGTGAGACACTTAATGCATCAACAAAATGCTCTAAAACATAGGTATCCATTTCTTCTATAGATATTTTCAAGTTATTTTATAATTTATATTTGTTTTTTAACACTTTTTATGTTACAATTAGTTTAATTCGATTTTTAAGTTGTTCTAATTCAATTTGTTGTTTTTTTTTATTTGTTCTTTAGAGACAGAATTTAGTGGCAGATGGGATCGCTCGATGAACTTTGAATGCAGTTCTTGCTCATCTCTGGGTGGGTGATCTCCCTAATGATAATGATATGCTTTCTGTTTCTTAGTTTTGTTAGTTAAGTACAAATATGTCATTTTGCCTCTCCTTTCTATAATTATAAACAAATCATTTTTTTTATATATGAAACTGTACATTCATTAGACAGTCAACGAGTAAATTCATTTTTATTCAACAGCCTTAGTATTCTTGATAATTGATAATTTATTCATAAAATGCCTTCAATTTTAGTAAAAGTAGTTGAAAATTTAGAGTATTTGAAATTCACAAATTAATTACCTCAAAATTAATTAAAAATCATAAGGTTAAACAATTACCATTATAAATTTACCCGTAATGACATTATTATTATTATTATTAAAATAAAGAAAGATGCCTATAAAATTCCTCATAACATAAACCCTTCAAATTCAATTCTATGAAACTCTAACACAATAAATGCTGCCAAAATGAAACTGTCACCAAATGAAAAGTGTTGAAAGGCATCTAAAACTACAAAAGAAAATTTATTGGCACGAATTAAATAGATTCATAATTGCTAATGAAATTTTAAAAAATACTTAGTTAATTATGCATAAACGAAATAGAAACCAATTTCTCAAAAAAAAAAAAAAACGAATTTCAAAATCTCATCTCCCTATCTATTTCTGTCTCTATTTAAACATATATAAACAAAAGATGTATCAGTGCAATTGAGAATCATCAACGGGGAAAGAAAAGAGGATGAAATTGAAAAACGAAGGATGTTGAAATAGCTGTGATTTTTAGTTTCCTCATCTTAGCCCTAGCGATTTCTTCCTTGATTCTATCAACATTCACTCTTAGGAAAATTTCAAAGGCAATTTATTCAGTTGATTGATCGATGGTGATCTGTTGGAATACAATAAACACAATGAGATCAAGGTGAGTTACGATTGTTGTAGAATGATATTACATATACTGTCGGTGAAATGTGCTAGGTTTTTTCCAAAAGTAATAATTTGTCACCAAGAGTATGCTTAGATGAAACTTTTTAAGAGACTTTGATGGCCCAAAACTTTTTTTTTTCTTTAAATCCCCAAGTGTTTGACAAAAAAAAAACACTTTTGAAAAAATATATTAATTTGGTCAAAAATTATATTTTAAAGAATCACTTTTTGTGATGATTTGCAATTTGTAAAATCACTTAGCCAACCAAACTACATTAATTTGGTTAAAAATTAAATCAACCAAACTTTACTTAGTCCGTTCAATCCAAGTATTAGTTTTGATTTTGTTTTTACTATCTAAATATCTAATACATCTATTTGACTCTTTTCTTATGACAAATAGAATGGTATAAGAACTGAAAAATAATTACTTAAATATAAATTACAATTAGTACTTCTAAGAATTTCAAAATCTTTTTGGTCAAAATTATTTATAAAAAAAATTAACATATGTTTTTTTGTTTTTATTTTTTATATAAGCGTGATGCTTATTTATTAACATCATTTAACTTTAATTTCAACAACGTTTTCCAACATATAAAAAAAAAATCAAAACTTTGATTATATTAATTCGTCCTAAAAACTAAATGATTTTTTTTTTCATAAGAGATAAACCAGGTTAAATAGTTATTAGTAAACAAATTTAAATATATTTTAATCAATTATTATTACTATAAAAAGATCAGTAATATTTTAATCAATTGATTTATGCTCAAATTAGTTTATATGATAATATATTTACTTCAATTCAAAATTTTAAATATTTAAATGTTCCTATAAGAAATATCAACTTCACGTACAAATAAACTACAATTCTTTATAGGTACAAATAAATTGCAATCAAATCTATCTAAATTCTATATTACATTATTTTTTTTAAAGAAAATTCTATATTACATTAACCATCCACATATATAGATTCAACGGACATTATTTTGCTGGTTAATATAAGTTATATATATTAAACAAGCATTTCTTATTTTTAAGAATAATTCATTTATTATATCAAAGCTAATTGATTAATTGATTTCCATGGATTGAATTTAGTTATTAAAATTTAAAATTTTGTTAAGGCATCACAACTTAACCAAACATGATTTTTTTTTCATGTGCCTCCAAACTCAAGTGGAGCATGAACTTTTTTTTTTTTTTTTTTTTTTTTTTTTTTTTTTTTTTTTTTTTTTTAGGAGAAGTACTTAAATTTATGTATTTGTGCTAAGCATTAATAAATAAACAATCTTTGAAAAAAAAAACTTTGAATTTTCACTCTACAATTATAATATTATATTCTAAAATAATTGAAAATGATATTTAAGATAGTTACATCAAAATTAAATTTATGATAGAGCCCGTTTGTAAAACACAAATATTAAACCAAATAAATAAAACAAAAATATAAGAAAATATGAAAATGAATCTTAATTTATTTTAAAAACAATTACCCTTCAAATATTTTGCCAAAATAATTTAAAATCAAATTATTTTAAAATAAAAAATACACGTGCATTGCACGTGGTAATACACTAGTCTATTTAAAATTTATTATTTATATTCAAAAACAAAAGATATATATATAGTTTCATATTTTATTATTAACTATTAATTTATTTTTGAAAAAATAATAAAGAAAGAAAAAGGATTAATTCCGTTGCCGGGAATCGAACCCGGGTCTTTCGGGTGAGAGCCGAATATCCTAACCAACTAGACTACAACGGAATTTTTGAATAGGAGTTGAACTTTTATTTTATTAAATACTTTTTATTATGTTAATCAATAAATACAAACAACATTTTTTTAAAAAGGAAAAACATCTATTTTTCTCCAAAACTTTGAATGTGTATCGATTTTTACTCTAAACTTCTAATTTCATCCAATTGAATCTTAAATTGTAATAAGTGTTGCAAACCTTTACCTTAAACTTTAATGAGTGTTACAATTTTTACCCTCTAATAGATTTGTATTTGAAAGTTCGTCAATCAAAATATTCTCATATTTAGTGAATAAAAACACATGTCTTATATCAAATTCATGAAACTTAAAAGAAACGATACTAACGTTGAATTTTTGTTGAAATTTGTGAATTTCTTATAGATATATTTGACCACTAATTTTGTGCATAATTGGACTTAAGTCAATTGAAATTATTGAACTTTAAGAAATTTTAACTTTATTTTTTTGTTATAAGTACTAAGTGGACTTGGGGTAAAATTTGCAACGTAGGTTTGAATTTAGAGTTCAATTTAATAGAGTTGAAAGTTTGTGGTGAAAATTGATATAATTTGTCCATTTCAAAGTTTGGCAAATGTAAAAATGGACTTTTTTTTTATGAAGAAAAATAAGTAAAAAAGAAAAACTCAAATGGATGCCTTATTTTTGCTTGCTTATTTGAAATAGTTTCATTTACATTTTGAGTCTCAGTGTTATCTAATATCAATAAATTTAATTTTGAGGGAAAAAAACCCACTAGTTACTAACAAGTATGCTTGTCCAATTTGAGCAATTGTCTTTGCCTTTTTCTTTGATTTGTGCTAATTTATAGGATAATATACACACATTTATCTTCGCTTTATTTATTTATTTATTTTATTTATTTTATTTTGACAACACGTGGGTGTGAGATTTGAACCACAGACCTCTAGAAGGTTAGTACAAACTGTATGTCAGTTTAATCATGTTGCTTTAAAGTATGTTTAGAATATTGTTGAAACATTATAATTATGACACAATTACATGATATTAAAATCAAGATCAAACAAAATTTGAAAAGTGTTGCTAAATTACATTTAAACACAAAAATGATTCATTAAGGTCATGTGATAACCATTTGGTTTTTGAAAATTATACTTGTTTTCACCCAATTTCTTTACCATATTTATCATTTTTGTCAATGATACATTTGAATTCTTAGCCAAATTCCAAAAACAAAAACAAGTTTTTGAAACTACTTTTTTTAGTTTTACAAAATTGGCTTGGTCTTTGAAAATATGGAAAGAGGGAATTAGGAAAAACAAAGAAACTTGTAGGTGGAAGTATTGTTTATGTTATGGGTAATTCTGGACCATTTCGAAATTCAAGAAGCAGACAAGGACAACACGACACGAAACCGAAGACACGACCAGAAAATGGACCCCAGAGGGGAAATAGGTCATAGGGTTGGGTCAAGGTCGAAGGGATTGGGCCTTGGCCCAACCCCACGCTCGGCCTCGACCCAAGGACGAGGTCGACCCTCTGCGGGCCGAGTCTCCTCCCCTCCACTCGGTCCTTGTAGTCCTTTGGCTGCCACTGTTCAACCTGGTTTAGCCCGAATAGTCTTCCAACGCCTGGAAACCCTAAAAATGAAAAGGTATATAAACATTTCTTCAACCTTGGAGAGGGGATCAGAAAACGGCTCTTTAAACTCTTTCTTATCTTCCTCTAGCTCTCTAGTTTTGCTCATATTCCCTCCGATTACTGACTTAAGTATCAGAGTGTGTGTGGCAAGCACCACATCAGTGTGTAGTTGTTTGCTCCATATTTGCAAGTCGCGTCTTCTCCGTCTTCAACAAATTCACTGTGGGTGTCAAATGAAGGACAGGTGAGTTGTTTGGCCAGATTTTGCCATCAACAGTTTATAAGCTTAATTTTCAAAAGCAAAAAACCAAATGGTTATCAAACGGGGCTTAAATAATAATGTAACTATATATCTATCTTATAGTCATTTGCTACACAAATGTCAGTCCAATCCATTTAAATTGTACTCTATGACATTGAGCTCAAAATGAAATAAGTCCAAACCCTAAAAAAAAAGCTTTTATGACTATGAAGACATTACTATCCAAATACTTTTTGAGACTTTATCTAATGATTAATCAAAGTTCTTTTCAATTACAAATTGAAGAGTTTGAAAATTATTCAAAAACAAATTGAAGACTTCAAAGATCTTTTCAAGACAAATAGGAGACTTTGAAAGCCATCCAAAAACAATTTGAAGACTTTGAAGACCTTTTTCAGACAAATTACACTACAAGAAATCTCACTTTTAGCGTCGAAAAAAATTCGTCTCTAAAGGTTGATTTTCGACGCAAAGTATCTTCTGCGTCGAAAAAAATTTTGTCGCACAAAACGTCGCTAAAGCACCGTCGCAAGCTGGATTTTGCGTCGAATCCTAAGAAACGTCGCAACTTGCGACGAAAACGACTTTGCGTCGCAACCTACGACGAAATTTCACAAAACGTCGCAAGACCCGTGCGACGAAAACACCAAATTAGTCGCAAGACTTTGTAGCATATTAGCACCCAAAAGACGTCGCAAGATGTGCGACGAAATACAAAAAGCGTCGCAAACTTTGCGACTAAAACCAAAAAAACGTCGCAAGCTCCCCATCCGAAATTTGTCATTTCTTGCGTCGTTTTTTTATTATTTCGTCGCAGATTTCGATTCTTTTGCAACAAAACCCCTTAATTCGTCGCATATATTTAGGGCATTAAAAATATATATATATTATTCAAATTAGACGTCTAAAAGCTCAATTTTATATTTAAATTGTCCTAATAAACATTTTATACACATAATTACCTATTCTTACAAAACAAAACATTTAACATTAAGAAAAAGTCATCGTTACATCCAAAAGTTGTTTCATATATGAACATTTTACTAAGTATTCATAAGTTTAAGAGTTAGAACAAAATAAATACCAAGAAAGTTTAGCCAACTACAAAAAGAGTGCTAAGTATATGTTAGCTCAAAAAAGATGATGTTTCTTTGGCCATTATGTTGTCGTTAGCGAATTTCTTTTAATCCTGCAAATAAAAACAAATTACATATACATAAGTACACATGAATAACAAACCATACTTAACTCATTCACAAAGAACATCATAATGATAACATATAAAGTCACATTTCCAATGACAAGAACAAATATCATTCCCCCTATTGTTAAATTGTCCTCAATCTCATAGTTGTAAATTTTTTAACCAATTTACATTTTATAAAGAGAAAAACCCAATCTACAAGCACATGGACGAGTTAAGATAAAAATGCATTTCTTTTCAAAAATATAACCTTAACCACAAGTCTCATCAACCACATGAACAACTTAAAATAAAACTTTTCAACCACAACCACATGAACAACTTAAACTACAAATAAAACCTCAAACCACATGAACAACATATATGCTAAGAAGTTGTAGTTCAAAAAACTTATGGTTTCACATACTATGCTTACATCACACAGTAACTTCAAAATAAAACTTAAACAATGTTCAATAATCTCAAAGTGTAAGAAATAAACATTACATCCACATTATAATATTTTTCATAGGCACAATATTTACCTTTCAAATCATAATTTACAACTAAACGAAGAATAACAAATAAGTTTTGAATCAATAACTTATCTCTACAAACATAAAGAACGACTTATCATTATAGGTACTTTAACAAATAAAACAACCGACATAATAGGTACTTTAACACTTTCCAACAAAATTCAATAGGCCCAATATTTGTTTTCTCAATAATGTTTTGCCACCAAAACAAATATTTAATAGACCTCACGAAACAACACACTTCCAATGGACCTATTGTAATTATATTTAAATGTTTCACCAACCAAAACAAAAAATCAATAAAACTCAAGAAACAACACAATTTCAATGTACAACCTAAGCTAAAAAGTTGTAGTTCAAAAAACAATCACCACATTTCAAAATCAACCCACTTCACTAAAAATAGAATCTCAAACTTTAAATCAACAATGGACACAAGACCCCACCCCCTCTCCCCCAATCCACATTCACTAAAAATAGCTCAAGCTTCAACAAAGAAAACAACTTTCTCATAACTTTAAATCCACACATTCACTAAAAAAAAACTCAAACTTCAACAAGTAAATCAACCCACAAATATAAACAACTCCTCCCCCTCAAATCCGTATTCACTAGAAGAATATCAAACTTCATTAATAAAACTCTCTCCTTAAATCAAAAGACACAAGAATGTCAAACTTCATTGATAAAACTCTCCCCTTAAATCAAAAGACACAATATAGGTACTTTAATACATTCCTATTAAACAACATACTTTCACAAATATAAACATCATACTTTCACAAATATAAACAACTCTCTCTCAAATCCACATTCCCTAAAAAAGTTCAAGCTTAAACAAATGAAACAACGCCCCCCCCCCCCAAATCAACAAATATAAATAATTTTTCACTTAAATCATAATTTACATCCAAGAAAACAATATAACAAACAAACTTTGAATCTTTAACAACACTTTCAACCACAATGTTCAATAGGCACAACACTTTTTTTTCTCCAATAGTATATTTCAAACACATAATATCATTCAAAAAATTTAACTAACAAAATGCACCTATTTTATTTTCTACAAATCTTTCACCAAGAAAAAAAAATCTAACAACAAACTTTCTTAAATGAAAAAACAGAAAAATTACAAATAAAACTAAAAATTTTATAACTCATACCTATAATGACGAATCCTTCCAATGAAAACGACTTCTTTCAACTAACCTAACAATGTTTATGCTGAAACAACAAGAGAAAAAGTGGCGTAAATGACTACAATTAACCTTATAATAATCAAACCTTCATCACATTCCCCCTCCCCCTTCCCCTTCCCCTTCCCAATATTCAATCAAGAAGTCACATGAACATATGTAGTAACAAAAAAAAACCTCAACAGTAGACAATAAAAATTTCAATAATCACCTAAATTTGAACCGACAATATAATATCTAACAATCACAACAATAAATATATACACCCCCCAACCACATTCACTAAAAAAGCATGACAATGTTCAACAATAAATATATAACCACACCATAATTTACATCTAGGAGAACAATAACAAACAAAACTTGAATCAATAATAAACACAATAATAAACAACCTCCCTCCCACTCCCTCAATTCACAAATATAAACAACTACTCACTCAAATCCACATTCAATAAAAAGACCAAGCTTCAACAAACGAAACAATATATTTCTCTTTCTTCTTCGCATAAAACCACCATTTCCATCCTTCTTCTCCTTCTTCCCTACAACGAACCCAACTTGGTTTTTCTAAACATTTCTTCAAAAGACGAATTAACCTCTCAAGCCTAACACATTTCTTACAATTACACAAACCCATTAAACATAACTAATCTCAAATCTAAATTTGAACCCAAATCAAACATACCGGTAACAAACTACACAAATTCTTTGAAAATTTCCAAGATTAATTTACCAATTTCGTTGAGAAAACCACCGTGTTTGAGCTCCCCTCCTCAATCACAACTTAATAACCTCTTCAATTCTCACATTCTTGGTTTGCCTTCTCTTTTTCTCTCTTTTGGAACTTTCTGTTTTCTTCTTCCTTTTTGACAAGCTGAACATGCAAGAAAAAATGGAAAGATTAGAAAGGAGAACATGGAAATGGGAAGAGAAAATGACGAACCTCACTCCGTTCTGGGCAAAGGATTCTCGAGCGTCGCCGGAGGAAGTGGACTTTGTCGTCGTCGCCGGAGGAAAATGGCCTCTCTCGTCGGAGGAAAATGAGCGCCAACGGGAACAAAGGCAAGGGAAGGAAAACGAAAATGGGAAAAGAGGAAGTGGGGAAAGAAAATAAAAGAGATCTGTTTAATGAGAGTTGCGACGAAACACACTTTTTCGACGCACGGTTGCGTCGATTCCAATATTTTCGACTCAAAGTTGCGTCGCTTTGACTCTCTTCGACGCAAGGTTGCGTCGATTTGACACCTTTCGACGCAGACTTGCGATTTGACCCGTTGTCACCAATCGAGCACACTACACGAGCCTTTCGACGAAAAAGTCCATTTCGACGCTCGCTTGCGACTAAATACCTATTTTCGTCGCTCACATCAATCCGTTGGGCGCCAAATAAAATTTTCGATCGCGCCCATTTCCTTTACGTTTGCGTCGAAATGGTCATTTTCGTCGCAAGCTTGCATCGAAATGAATTCTTTCGTCGCTCACATCCATCCGTTGGGCGCCAAATGAAATTTTAAATCGCGCCCATATCCTCGACGTGTGCGTCGAAATGGTCATTTTCGTCGCAAGCTTGCGTCAAAATGAATTCTTTCGTCGCAAGCGTGCATCGAAATTTACATTTTCGTCGCAAGCGTGCGTCGAAATTTACATTTTCGTCGCAAGCGTGCGTCGAAATTTACATTTTCGTCGCAAGCTTGCGTCGAAAATGACAGTTTCGACGCAAAGCTGCGACTATATTACATTTTCGACGCAAGATTGCGACTTTTTTATTTTCGACGCTGTGTTTTCGTCGCTAAATCGTTTATTTCTTGTAGTGTTAGAAAGCTTCAAATACCTTTTGAAGACATATTAAAAACCTTTGAAGCATTTAGTTTCCAATTAAAAGGCTATAGAACCCCTCAATTTGGAATATGAGTTGAAATATTTCACAAGTTTGAATGAAAAAGAAAAAAAAATTGAAATCAACTGTGATTTCAAATTTTGTTTCTTTTTTTAAAATTCTGGATTTGACAGGATTTTTATTTATTTTTTTTATTTTTTTTATTTTTTTTATTTTTTTTTATAAAGAAAGAGAGAAATAGGGGCCTCTAACAATTTTTTTTTATTATTATTTATTTATTTATTTTTGTCTTCACTCCCTCTCCCAATTCTTACCTAAGAGGGCAGGACGGATTCTCGTAGGAAAAATTCTCTAACCTTCTGGTTTAGATATATTTAACCAGTTAAGTTAGACTTATGTTGACATTACTTATTTAATATAATTTAAAGGTCCGTTTGGAATACATTTTAATTTAAATGTTTTTCAAGAATGCATTTTTTTAAAAACATTTTGTATAAAAATTGTTTAGAATTTAAACACTCATATGTTTGGTTATTGTATACCCAAAGACTCCTTTAAAAAAAAGTTAGTTTCAAGTGTTTCACTCGAGATGATTTATTTATCAATCTCATTTTTTAATAAGTCATTTTTAGTGGTTGCTAAACACTAGAATTTTTTTCAAAATGATTTCTTCTCAAAATTAAACACTTGAAAAGTTAAACCAAACACACCCTAAATAAGTAAACATTTTATTTTGATCTTTCTAAATATCTTTTCTTATTTTGAGCGAGATTCATTCCTATCACCAAGATTCGAATTATATATATTTACTAGATTAAAAGCAGGAACCTTTTATTGTAAATATTCATGAAAATGACATCTTCCTTTTTGTAAAGCATACCTAAATATCGTTGGAATTGAAAATTATGATTTAATCTTTTGATTTTTTTAAAAAAATGGCTATAACGTATCTCTTCTTTTCCACCCAAAATAATAATAATAATAATAACTAAACTAAACTCAGCTTTCCTAAAAAAAAAACAAAACTCAGCTTGCTGGATACAGCTGGCAAAATCTCTAGAAAGGAAAGAAAATAACCAAAATTGATAAAAATTTCCGTTGCCGGGAATTGAACCCGGGTCTTTCGGGTGAGAGCCGAATATCCTAACCAACTAGACTACAACGGATTGTTGAAAACCAACCTTTTTTTAATATATCTATATAAGTAAATATTTAGACTTTTCAATATAAATAGTAAAAGATAACGATTTTCTGTGTTGTTTTAAAAGTTATTTTTGAACTATTAGTAGTAATAGACAGGGATATCCACAGGGCGAGGTGGGGACAAGATGGCTTCTCCGTCCTCGTTGCGAAATTTTTCGTTAAATTTTGCGGGGATTCTCGGTTAGATTTTCAAATATTTAATTTTGCATGAAAAATATTCATTAATTTTCAGTTAGATAATTAATTATATATATAAATCTTAATTTCTTTTTTAAAAACTAATTATATATATATATATAATTCAAATGTTTAAACTATATACTTTAAACATATCCAATTTTCTAAATCATTAACAATAAAACTTTAAATTTATATATAGAGGATAACAACAACAACAATAATAAAAGTAAACATGGCGGGAAGCGGGGAATACAATCCCTGTTTAGCTCGCAAGGAATTTTTTCCGTCACTCCCTCCCTCATTCCCCGCTTAAATAGGGATTTTCCGCCCTATTAGGGATGGGGTCCTCATCAGACCTTGTCCCTGCGGGACAAATAGACATCCCTAGTAATAAATGCATGTGACTTGTATTTTCTTTCTTTCTTGTTTTTTTTTTTTTTTGAAAAGAAAAAAAAATATTATTACACCAAGGGCAGAAAAAGAAAGGTCTTCTTTGACCAAAGATACAATCCAGCTTGGGTAAGACCACACCCAAGTCTCATTAAGATTTGAAATTCTAGCTCTTTTTAGCTAAACAATAGGCTACATTACTACACTTCCTCGACACATAGGAGAAATGAATCTAAGTAAACAATGAAGAGAACGACCAAATGTCTTCAACCACCACTTCCACTTCACTCCAATACTCTTGAACCAAAAATGATTTTCTAATATCCTACATTTTCATTTCTATAGTGATATATAATATGGTGAGACAAATTCAACTATTAAACTCCTCTGTTGGCTCATTTAATTTATAAACATATTTCTACTGATAATTACTTTTTTCTTAATATTGTGTTCTAAAAAAAATATTAGCTTGTTTACTAGTACTTTTCTTTCTATTTAATCTATTTATCAAAATAATCTTAAAATTTTAAGTTTTCAATTATAAACAAGTTGAGATTTAAAAAAAAAAAAAAAAAACAAGTAAAAAGACATTTTGGTTTAAAAATGTCAATTTTTAAAAACATAAACTTGAAAGTTAGATCTAAACTTTACATACAAAGGGACACCAAATACATATAAATATAATTTTAGATGTCTTAATATTAAATATTTAGATTAATTATAATATGATTACCAAACTATAATAAACTAGTAGATAGGATATTAGTTTATGTTCAATACAAACACTAAAAAAAATAATTTTATGCATACAATATTACTTGAAAATATTACTAAATTATCTCTATAAACATATTAAAACATTATCTTCCTCATCTTTTCAAAAAAAAAAAAAAAATTATCTTCCTCATAATGTTTGTAGTGTGGATTTTAAGGAAACATTCAAATTATCTTCCTCATAATATTAAAACATTACCTTCCTCACATTCGGCTTGTTTTATCACAATTAATTTTTTTTTATTAATGGTTTTCATTTTTGTTTAAGGAAACACTTCAATTCTTAGTCAAATTCCAAAAAAAAAAAAAAAAAAAAAAAAATGAAAACTATTTTTTTTTAGATTTCAAAACTTCTTGGATTTTGAAAATGCTTGTAAAAAGTAAATAACAAAACAAGGGAGCTGGTGAATGGAAGTAGTATTTATAAATTAAATCTTAAAAAATGAAAAACAAAAAACCAAATAGTTATCAAATGGTCCTATGTAATTAAGTTAGAATAATTATAAGTTGTTTGGATTTTACAAAGTTCTTGCTAGAAAACATGCAAGTAAAGATCAAGTACTTTGAATTCTTGGTTCAAATCTTAACCCTAAATTATTTTTAAAAAAATCATTAAAAAAGAGAGAATATATATATATATATATATATATATATATATATATATATATATATTATAAATTTGGTCGGTTTAAGGTGTGTCTATTTAATATTTTCTTAAAGGGTCTATTTAATATGTATATTAAAAAGATTCCTAATAAATACCTAAACTTTCCTAGTTTATCTATTTATTCGCTCATCCTTTGTATTACATTCTAATAAGCTCTTAAACGTCTTAAATTTTGCTAAAGCGAGCATAGCTCAACGATAATTGGTATGTATTCTCGATCAAGAGGTCAGAGGTTTGAATCCTCTCATCCCCAAATGTTGTTTCTAATAAATCATTCTCACTGACTTTGTCAGTTAAATTAGTGGTTACACCATCAAATACTTGAACTTACTTAAACGCAACCAACCACTTGATCAATACCGTGAATGTGCTATGCTCAACTAGCATAAAACTTGTACTAATGACTAAGAGGTTTATGGTTCAAATCCTCCCACCCCACATGTTGTAAAAAAATAATAATAATAAGGATGATACCTATTAGTTAGAAAATTAAAAACTCAAAGACCTTTTAGAAACTTTTTATAAAGTATAATGATTAAATAATAGACACAACCTTGAGAGTTTATAAAATTGACACAACTCGAAAATTCAAAGATCAATATTTGTAATTTAACCGAACCTTATTTGTTACCGTGTGATTTGAGATTGATAAATATATATATATATATATATATAGTTTTTTGGTGTATAGTATCTTGGGCTTTAGAAAGAAAAGAGGAGATAACAAGAGTTAGGTTATAAAGAACATCGAAAGTTGACATTATTATTTATAAGTACGTAAGATATGTCGAGATGCATGATTCCAAGACGTACTCAATAACCAAAAACTGACACATCGCACATAATGAATGGATGGTATCCCGTAGAAAAGGTTGATATTGCTATTTATAGATAAGATATGTCGAAATGGAATGACTCAAACACATGGCTCGATCTACAAAAACTTGCAGAGTAATAATTCTCATGAAGTAATGAAATAATGCTCGACAAAGATCTCCATGAGAGACAACTCTTATGATTTGGTTCAACATTCGATGGTTGAGATTAATTTGATGTGACCAACAACAACAACAAAAATTCAGTTAGAATTAATAATTTTTTTGATCAAATTTTAGGGACAACAAGTTTTCCTTTTTTCCTTTTTTAGGGCATTTTCCCCTTTGAAATTCTAAAGTATATATGTATGGGGTACCTTATCCCCTCTCCCCTCTCCCAATCCACACATAAATTATTCCACATTTGCAGCTTTGCCTTATAACTTTATAAAATTCTAAGGCTTTTGTCCATTTAACTTAGTATAAGTGGCAGACATAATCTATGTATCACACATTCAATTTATAATATATATTTATATAATTTAATTATGATATTTTTGGACCACAGACACACAGTGTTTTGTTCCTTAAAAAAACATAAAAACTTAGGTCTTTTCTTTTTTGCCTTAATTCCCTCAAATGACACCTATCCCTTTCTTTAATTTTTTTTTTTTTCCTTTAAAGAAAAGACCCACAATTATTAGGGTTTAAATTATTGTCTGTATCAGATACCTAGCTCTTTGTATTATTAGGTATAATTAATTAATTAAGCAAGCCACTTTTATTTATTTAATTTATCCATTAGTGAGATATTTATTTAAAAATAAAACAATAAGAATTGCTTTGAATTAGGCTGATGGGTTAACTAAGATATTTTTTAGAATTATTTTTTTAAAAAAATAGGTTGCTTTTATATTGAAGTTGAATTTGCTATATATATATATATATATACTTGGAATTAATTAATAATCATTTTATGAAGAACAACCACTTCAGTTGAGTTAATAATAATTATAGTAAGAAAGACAAGAAAATGAAAATCAAGCGAAAATTAAAGAACTTAAAATAGTTTTAAAAATATATTTTATTCGAATAATGCTTCAACTTCAATTTTTTTTTAATTTAAAATTTGAAATTATAGTTGTGAGAATTTTAACTTTTAAATCACTCCTTAGGTTTTCCGAAAAAGAACTGAATTTAAAAAAAAAAAATTAAATAATGAGGATATGAAGGAGATTAACATGTATAAAGGTTGAGATTTATAAATTCCTCAACTGATCTGTCCCTAGATTCAAATTCTCGTCTTCTCATTTATAATGTCGTTTCGATTGTTCTAAAAAATTAAGATTTTTTTAATTGAAAAAAAAAACATGCATGAAAGCATTTATTCTAATTTTTCTAAAACAAAAGGATAATTTAAAAAAAAAAAAAAATCCTGAGCAAATACTAAGGAGCCTATTTTTTTTTAAACAATATTTTGTAGATTAACCTTTTAAAACCTATATCCTATTAAAAAAAATCCCTCTCGTATTCAAATTAAAAATTACTTCTTCTTCTTGTGTTTTCATTCATTTATTATTCTCCATATTAATTTAAAAGTAAAAGAAATTGATATCAAGATATACTTAAAAATATATATATATATATTAAAAAAAAAAGATATACTTAAAAAAGAACAGCCGATAATCATCAATAAAACATTGTTCCTCTTTTGTATTGTGCTTTATATTTTGAAAAATCGTTTTTAAAAATATCATGTTAGTATCGAACAAGTATTCTCCATCCAAAGAGACTTTTCTTTAAACATATTACTAAATAATTATTTAATAGTGAATTTAAAAGTCCAATTATTTTATTATTTAACTCGTTTGAATCCTATTTTAGTCTCCTATTTGTTTCATTTTGGTTCTTCAACTTCAACTATATTAGTTCTTGATTTTTTTTTTTAAAAAAATAACTATTTTTATCATTGAATTTTTTGTTTATTTAGTCACTGAAGTTTAAAAAATAATTTTTTGGTCCTTGTTATATTATTTTACCACCCAAATTTCGTTTACCTCATACTTGCTTTCAACTCGTATGGTTTGAACTAAAAAGAATCTTGTACGGTTTGAATATTTTTTTTTTCATGTTAACGTGTTAGTAAACATATACTTCCAATCGTGTTATTAATTTGTCAAAATCAAAATAAATTAAATGTAAGGATCAAAATGCTTATTATTATTTTTTTTTTAATATAGAGACTAAAACAGACATTTCAAAATTTTAGATACGAAACAAAGCTGAAAGTTCAGGGACTAAAATGAGATTTAAACTCTTTGTTTTTAGTACAACAAATTTAATGTAGGGATGAAGATATGAACTTCAAATCTCAACGGAAGGAGTAGATGCCTCAACCGATGACCTATGTTCGTATCGACAAAATGAGATTTTTTTTTTGTTTGAGTTGATTCAACATCTGATCTTTTAGTCGAGAGTATATATTAGTTACTGTTGAGTCATCCTCATTTTGACGGCAGGACAAGATTTAAATAATTTAAAAAGTGGGAAAAGAAAAGAAAAGAAAGAAGTATTTTATGATGATAGTTGGAGCATGAGCATAAAAGGAGGGAGTGGTGGCATCCACGGAGGGCGTGTTTGGGGATAGGAATTAGACAACACACGAAATGATTATGAAAGTGATCTCTCTAATTAATTTGGTCCAAACAAAATCATAAGAGTTTGCTTGGTAACAAATAAAGATCCTTCCCATCTAACTCTTAACAAAAGTTGGCGTGTACTCTCGATCAAGAGGTCAGAAGTTCGAATCTCCCACTCCTAACTTTGTTGAACTAAAAAAAACAAAACAAAAACAAAAGTGATTTTTTTTTCTTTTTTTTTCTTTTTTCTTTTCTTTTTTTAATTTAAAAAAAAATAAAAAAAAATAAAAGTGGGGTTTTTAAATGGGCCCCAAACAAGTCATTGGAAAACAATTCTAAGTGCGTTCTCCAAACTCCTCCCATCCCATAAAGGACACACCATAATGCATGCAACGAAATTTTCTAACACACAAAAATTTTATTTTCTTTTCTTTTTGAAAAAAAAATACTTTTTTTTTTCAATTTAACACACACATGAGTTTCTAGCTTTTTAATTAATTAAGAGCATTACTCTTTCAATTTTTTTTTCCTTTTGGGGGAAAAAGTCATGAACAAGGTCTTTTTTTAGTATTATTTTGGTGGGGGAGAAAGAGGGAGGAAGATGAATCTCTCGACGCTTTTTCCTGGTGGTGGTAGGGCTAAGCCACCGGACCAACTCGTGGGGGTTGAGAGAGAGACTCCGAAAAATTTCTAGTACTACGATAGTACCTACTCCCTGCATTCAGCATTCGACACGTCATTTAATGATATAATATTTTATTCCATGGATCCCACACTATTCTTAAATACTTTTTTCACGGAAACAGTGAAGATTTTTCATACTACCGTAGTACTAGAAATTTTCCCGGGATTGAGAGTCAGAGAGACCCTTTTCCACGTGTATAGTTCGTAATTGGTGAATGGGGCATGATATTGGGGTTTGTGCCTCTTTCCAAGTAATTATGAGAGGGTTGATCCATGGATCTTGTGGAAATGGATTTTTCTCTCTCTCTTTTTTTAAAGGATGGTTTATTGGAAAGTGATTAATGTTAAATTTTCACTGGTCCCGTGAGAGATTTTTAATTTAAAATGGGTTAAACTAAGGAGTTTATTTATTTAAAATTATATTTTTAAGGAGAAATAAAATTAATTTGGCCGACAATTGGAAAAAGAAAAAATTAAAAAAAATAAAATAAAAAAAAGTGGAAAAAGGTGGGAAAAGGATTGATTGTGATGGGTTAGTGAGTGGTTGCTTCTTAAGTGTGTTTTTAAGTGAAATGATGAACTTTAAATTCATTAACTGAATTAATTTAATTCAGTGTGACATATCTTTGTGGTTTTACTGTGTGCTACTATATTTCTATTTGGCTGTTTTTTTTTTTCTTTTAAAAATTTTAAATTAATATCTTTTTAGATAATGAACCAACCATACATATTTGATGTGCAAGTCCACTAAAAAAACCTTTTAAATTTACCTATTAAAAAAATAGCAAAGAGTTGGTTGTTCATCAAGAATTATAATTAATCAAACTTTGAGTAAATGTTACCATGAGTAAATTTTAAAATTATTTTCTTCTCTCAACTTTCATCCTCTCACCCTAATATTAATTTATGATATATTCATGAATTCATAAATTTTTGTAGGGAGCAAAATTTTACATTAAAGATAGAATCTTTCGATTTCGAATCAATATATATAAGTATAGTTTAACTAGAAAAGACATTTATTCTCGATCAAAAGGTCAAAAGTTTGAATTCCCCTCTCTGGACTAAAAACAATCGATTTTGAAAATTTAGAAAGAGACAAAGAACAAGTCGGAGAGAATTTTAAAATCTAAATTCTTTTTGTGTCTTTTTTAATTTAAGACAAACTAAGAGGGACATCCTTCTATCTTGGTTCTGCCCTTGACTTTGGACGACTAATATATATGAAATAAGTGAGAAAATAAAGGGTTGAATTCAAAAAAAAAAAAAAAAGTGAGAAAATAATGGAAATAGAGTAAGTTTTGTCACTTAATATATTTCTAACTATTGATTATATATATACATATGTGAGAATGATAATTTGTTATCCTACCTAAGATTTAGTTGGATTGGAGTTTATCCTAAAAAAACATGTCTTTTTCTTTGAGTCAACTAAGAAAGATAAATTTTAGGGACAAGGTCATAATAAGAATGAGACTTTGATATTGAAGTCTAAGGGTTTAATTAACATTTTGTCAACCACTTTTTGGATTAAAGAGGTAATTAAGCCTTAGAGGTTAAGCTTTTGTTACACACCTAACTAAATTTTGTATTGCTTCTAAAGTCAATGAGAGAATTTTTTCATTGTGTGTGCCCTACATAATTATTAACACATATATATAAATAGGTTTGATTAAAACCAACTAAATAAATATTATATAATAACCATCCAACCCCAATTTTAACCAAATTGAGTGAGCTTAAATTATTTAAATATACAAAAGATGAGACAAAATTGAAGTCACAAATCTATTACTAGATTATATTAGGGCTAAAAGCCAAAAAAAAAAAAAAAACATATATAAAACAACAAATATCAATTAGTTCTTGCCAAAGTAGCTCGGTAATTGACATGTACTATCGACCAAGAGATTAGAGGTTGGAATCACACCCCCAAATGTTGTTGAACTAAAAAAAATATATCAATTAGTTCTTAGTCGAAGATATGCCTTAACCGATTGATCAGCTAGGTTTGAGCGGGTCGCAATTAGTTTATTTTCATAAATTATAAAACAAAAAAGAATTTAGTTTTTCAGTTTCGATCTGTTTTCATTTGATGATCAATTCAGTTTTAAGGAAATCGAGTTTTTCCCTCTTTTTCTTAAATCGTTTGACATCGGTTTTGGGCAACAAAACAAAAAGGGTCGAATCAAAACCAACCGACTTACATCTCTAGATAAGGCTAGATATTAAATGATAAAACCGATCCTACCCCAAAGAGGTGGACAAATTATTTTGATACATTACAACTCATTAGTTGACTTTGAGGTAGATGGTAAAGGTAGCTAGCTAGGTTCATAGTAAGAATGAGACAGTTCATTACATCTTTTTTGCTACAAACCAATATATAACATTTTTTAGCAGCCAATATATGAGAGAAAAAATTAAAAGACATTTTATCAAACTTTAAATGTATGGTAATTATTTTCTATTCAATGAAAATATATGGGGATGGATCCACAATACCTAAGCGTAAATAAAATCGAACCCGAAATAGAAAATATTAATAAACTTCAGGTTTTTAGCTCTACAAGAAAATTCCAAACAATAGGATTGTCACAATCGTACTCTCAGATTTTTAATTTGAGCAAAATTAGTCCATTATAATTATAACATCATTGCAATTAACTCCTACCTTTATAACTCTATTAGAGATTGAGTTTAATTGAAACTAATTCCATAAATTTGAGAGAATAATTGTAACAACTCTCACAATTATATAATAGGATAATTTACAATCGAATTTGGTTGTAATGATCCTTATGGTTCAAGAGAGTAGACGTTGCCAAAATGAACATAGTTCAGCGGTAATTGGCACGTACCCTCGACCAAGAGATTAGAGGCTTAAATTCCCTCACCCCAATGTTGTTGAACTAAAAGAGAGAGTAGATGTTATTTATGCACCTTTCAAGTTGCCACTAACAAAATTGGAGCAATAGGTCAAAGTGAACATAACTCAACAGATATGTACTCATTTCTTTGATATTGAAGATTCAAATGCTCATACCTCACATTAGTTGTACTAACAGTAGAGTTTAATTATTGCAACGATCTCATAGATAATCGTTCAAATTAAAAGTTTTGAGAGTTACCCATTATACATTTTTCTCGACATGATGCTATTATACATCGACATCAAGAGATATATGAAAATAAATAATGGGGATTTTGGAGTGTGTTATAATATAAAGCATAATGGATTGTATGATACTTACTTATTTGTCGCATGTGCTTAGATGAAAAGATATGCGCACGCTTTAAAAGCCCTACAAAGAGTATATTGTATGAATATTTACCACAAATATACATATTCCCATTGAAATTATATGTAACAAAGAATTAGAGAAAGAAAATAAAGATATAGGCATGGGTTTTAGTGGGGCTTCACTTTCATTTTCGAATCTAATTTTATTGTGTATAAAAGGGGAGAGAGAGAGAAAGAGAGAGAGAGAGGACCACCTAAAGCCTCACACCCATGTTCATACATACAAACAAATCCAAGAAAGGGACTTCACCTTCCATCCGAAAACCTCAATTGTAAATCGTTTAAACTTTTTTAATTTAACCTCTCGACTCGACTTTTTCTTGTTTTAGAAATTAAAAAAAAAAATCGTTATAGACACAAAGTCGATCGAGGAAGACATTCTCCACTTCGCCCTACACCCTGTTCTCATTCTTAAATATTGTTGTGTTTATGAGTTTTTGTCGTTTATATCATATTAAAAAAAAAAAAAAATCCAAGAAAGGGATTTCAGCCTCCATCCAAAAACTTCAATTGTGTGAATCGTTTAAAAATTTTAAATTTAACCTCTCGACGACTTTCCCTAATTTTAAAATTTTGAAATAAAAATTTCATTAAACAGGCATGGATTTCAAGGAAGCTAGAGACACTCTCAACTGCTCGTCCCATTCCCACACCCTGTTCTCATTCTTAAATTCCAGTGTCTATGATGAGTTTCTATCGTTTATACCATATCAACAAAACATTGATAGAATAGAAATATCGAAAACGAAACCCTACAAAAAGGGATATTTACCTAATTAAACAAAAGGGTGTTTAATTAAACAACTCCAACTAATATAATCCACAAGCACTTTGCTTTATACAAAAAATAAATAAAAATAAAAAAAATCATGCACTAAAATTTAGGCCAAGATCGGGAGAGATATTAATTGTTTTTCCTTTTCCCCTGCCGGCAAGTGGCGACAAACGAGAGATGGATCCAAAAAACCATTGCCAAAAAAACCTCTTTAAAAAACATTCTGTTAATCCCATGATTAGATTCTTCTAAGTAGTTTACAATATACATCCACACACAAGACAATACAAGGATTTTAATCAAAATTAATCAGACCCCTCATTTTTTTTTTCTTTAAATTCGTACTATACCATGAAAACAAAATTAAAAAAAAAAAAAAAAATTAATATTATTGTTACAAAAAAGACATAAAAAAAAATTTAAGGTTAATTTATCAACCAATGAATAAGAGACACACAGAAGAACATATTCTTATAGACATGTTGTCTGGCGTGAGCCTGAGGTTATCCTAACGTTGTAATAATCTAATTAAATTACATCAAAAATGGCAAAAAACTTACAAACAAAAACCACATAATATATATATATATATCTTTGTCTGAAAATCCCTTCTGTGTTTTTTTTTTCTTTAATAAAAATGTTGTCTGATGAGAGAGAGAGGAAAAAAAAAAAAAGAAAAAAGATCCCAGAAATGGAACCCCACCAAATTTGGGTATAAAATGCCAATCATCAGACTCAAAAATTTACAAGCCCCTCAAATTTTTATTTTTATTTTTTTCCTTTTTGCACAAAAGAGAAAGCTAAGAAGCTAGCTGCTAGCAATATGTCTTTTAAAGGGTTGATTTTTGAACTTGCAGTGTATTTATATATATAATAGCTGGAGAGAACTAGAGTTATATATATATATATATATATATATATATATATTTTTCTATTTTTCTGTTTGTTTCCCACGAAAAAAAGTGGGTTTTTTTTTTTTTTTTTTTTTTTTAGAAAAATGGGATATGAAGAAGAGATTTTGATAATAAGAAGCTACGATGGGCAATCTGCAGATAGAGCTAGAGTGGAAGATCTAGAGAGAAGATGCGAGGTAGGCCCATCTGAAAGAGTTTTTCTCTTCACAGACACTATGGGTG
Organism: Luffa aegyptiaca; assembly: GCA_017139565.1. Classification (NCBI taxonomy): domain Eukaryota; kingdom Viridiplantae; phylum Streptophyta; class Magnoliopsida; order Cucurbitales; family Cucurbitaceae; genus Luffa; species Luffa aegyptiaca. The sequence continues at coordinate 699,206 of CM029404.1, read as the reverse complement.
ACCCCATTTGTAGGATCAGAAACAGTCCCTTGTACAAGATGCTGGTATTTCCCTCCCACCAGCTCGTCGTGTTTCTCGTTCTGTTAAATATATCGTAACCCATCGACTTAACCTTTTGAGATTGTTTACTTCAGGTGGCAGAGGTGGATGACCAGTTGGTTGGTGTGATTCAAGGCTCGATCAAGGTGGTCACAGTTCATCAGGCGCCGAAAGACCGGGCCAAGGTTGGCTATGTTTTAGGCCTTCGAGTCGTGCCGATGTTTCGACGTCGAGGGATTGGTTGCAGCCTTGTTCGGCGGCTCGAGGAGTGGTTTGTTGCCAATGATGTGGACTATGCTTACATGGCGACGGAGAAAGACAATGAAGCATCTGTTAAGTTGTTCATCAACAAGCTCGGATACACCAACTTTAGAGTTCCAGCGATCTTGGTGAACCCGGTGAAACATTATCGACAATATCACCTTCCTTCCAACATCCAAATTTCTCACTTGAAAGTCGACGTCGCGGAGTTTCTCTATCGAAAATACATGGCCTCTACCGAGTTCTTCCCCCACGACATCGATCACGTACTAAAACACAAGCTGAGCCTTGGCACATGGGTTGCTTACTACAAAGACGATGGCACCACCACTGCCAAATTTGAAACAAGCGGCAGCAAATCGGAAATGGTGATACCAAAGAGTTGGGCAATGCTAAGTGTATGGAACAGTGGAGAGGTGAGTCTTGAAGTACAACTCAACACATGAACTTTTAAAACTAATAGGTTACGGTATATTTAATCATTTCATTAATTTTCTTGAAAAGGTGTTCAAGCTGCGCCTTGGGAAGGCACCACTGTCATGCTTGATATACACGGAGAGCTCAAAGGTGATAGACAAGATCTTCCCATGTCTAAAGCTGCCATCGATACCAGATTTCTACGAACCGTTCGGGTTCTATTTCATGTACGGGGTTCACCGGGAGGGGGCGGGGACGGGGAAGCTAGTGAGGGCGCTGTGCCAGTACGTGCACAACATGGCAGCTGCGGCAAGGGACTGTAAAGTGATAGTAACAGAGATTGGAGGAGAAGACTCACTGAGAGAAGAGATTCCACATTGGAAATTGCTGTCATGCCCTGAAGATTTATGGTGCATAAAGGCATTGAAGAAAGAAGCAAGAAATAGCCTACATGAATTGACAAAAACCCCACCAACTACAAGACCAGCCCTTTTTGTAGACCCAAGAGAGGTATGAAGATCAAAATCATATCAGTATTAATAAATCCCAAACTCAATTAGTTAATCACAAACCAAACACAAAATCCAACATATAAATTATAAACTCTCACCTTTTATGTACATACCACCATGTATACACTTTCAATAATAATGGGTTGATTTTTGTTTTTGTCCCTAATAAAAACCATTACCGATCACCTGATTTTGGTTTTATTCTCAATAGTTTCAAATGATGAAATCCCATTTTGGTCCCTCTCCATCTAACCATACACATGATATAAAACACAAGTCCTTCATGCTGTTAGGTAAAATTTTTGTTCAATGTACTATACCAAAAGGGGACCAAACTAGACTTTTATGCAACGCTATGAAAATCACAAAACAACACATTCAAACTTGAAAGGACAGACACTAATGGAAATAACTTTGATACACAGAAAGTGAGCAAATAGGGATCTTATTCGAGAACTCACGATCCATATTCGCACGACATACTCAAAAGAATTAATGAAATATGAATGGAGTTGGAAAGAATAATTGAGTTGAAAAGTGAAAGATGTAACTTTAAAAAGAGGGTGGGAGGAAAATATTGAAGGGGTTCTTTTTAAACCCCACCTCATGTGTAAATCTAGTTTAGATAAGTCTATATCCAGAAAATCCATGTCGAGTAGAGTGGAAGGAGCTTTTATATGTTGTAACTTTCACAACGGTGACAAAAAATCTTGAAAGATTTCCCTAATTAGGAGCCACCTTCACAGTGTCCTCTGCAACTCTAAATAATAATACCAATTCTCTTTCTCTTTCTCTCACTGCTTTTTGGGACAACTCAATCATCAGCCTGAAGGTGGTCCTTTCTTTATTATTCCACCTGGCTATTACCCTCTCTCTTTCTTTCCTCTCTGCCCCGCAGTAAAAAGCCATCATACTCAGAATCCCATTATTCACACTGGAACAAAGGACATTTTGGAGCATAATTTTATCTTGTTTTTTGTGCTGCTTCAGCTCATTCTCATTAGTTCAGTTCATATAAACAAAAGGAACTCTACAGTAGTAGCTACATGAAGCCAAGTCTGTTCTATTCTTTAACCAAAAGCTAATCACATTGGAGTGGCCTTAAAATTTGGAACTTGGTTGAATCTAATGGGAAGTTCATAAATACATGGAGGAATTCCAAAAGCTAACAGAAAATGATATGTGGATCATATAAATTTCACATTTTCTTGCTTGTTCATACAAAGCAACAAAAAAGACATTTTAGAGATGAGATTACCTTCCGAGGAAGCCTTGATAAGTTAGATGAAAAGAAGAGACGTCAAGATCCACTAAAGATAATACAATGATTTGATTGTCAACCTAAAGATAGTTCAACGATTAAGACATTAATAATTTGTTCTATAAAGTGAAGGTTAAATTCTCACCCCACAATTATAATGTTATATTCTAAAAAAGACAATAATTTGATTCAAGATCATTTATGATACAAAGATGTATTAGAAATAATGTTGAAAACTATAAACATTTGAAATAATTACATGTTACCTTGAACTTTCAAGCACGGAAAAAAAAGGCTTCCTAATAAATTAATCATATATAATTAGATAGATATGATCGGCAAAAATATACACAAACCCAAAACTCTCAGAAGTAGCATAGTTTATCATGACATTACAAAAGATTCGGTTTCATGTAAATTATTAATTTAATCCTCTAACTAAATTTTTTTCAAAGATCCACCCAAAAAGTGACATCTAGCATATATAATATCTAAACTCTGATATGAAAAATAGAGTTCATAACTTCATAATATATTGGAGAAAAGCCAAAATAGAAAATGAACAAAAGCAGAAAGAGAGTGCAGTGTGTGTTAATGAATTATTCTGTGTGTTCCTGCCAAGGAAGGAAAATCCACTTCCCACTTTTTTGTTAGTGCTAATGATAAACTTTTCAAATAAGAGCATGTATGCCAATAACTATAAGGACTCCATAAAGTTTCTAATCATGATTAAAATGAAGATAATGATGATACCTTCGATGTTTGATGATGTGTTTATTCCTACTAGAGAAAGAGAAGGACAGAGAGGTAGGACCCTTATTTTCCTCCAAATCTTCTAAAGAAACTACTTTACCTGAGTGGAGCACCTGCACTTCATTAGTGGTGAATTTGTGGTTTATAAAAATTAAAGAAATTAATCATTATTTCAGCTCCTGTTTTGGAAAAAGTTGTTTAGAAGAGTCGACACTCTCGTTATAACTAGATGCATAAACAAAAGTACTTTACAATTTCTCTCTCATATATCTAAAAATTATAAAAGTGATAACTATATTGTACTAGAAACATTAAATAATTTCTAGTTTTCATACACTAATGCCTGAGATGGTTCAAAAACAAATGGGCAAGTTCAAGAAGCCATTATCCAACACTTCCTTTGCTATTAGCCTAAGAATTGAACAGTTTGGCAGTCGAAAATTCAAAGCAATTATATGGCAGAAATAAGAATGGTTTGTGTGAGAGAGACGTATCTGAACACAACTCTTGTTCAATTTGCACATAGAAGAAATCAGCCATTCAGGTCTCATAAACTTCCAAGCACTGCGATATGGTCCCGGTAATCAGACTTGAAATCTTTGAGCAAATGTAAGTGGAGCGTGGAGACCACTGATGCAGACTTAACTAACATTCTAGTTTTCAGTGGCTGAGCATAGATTGGCAACCTTTAGGACCACCTTCCTGCAATTTGCTTCCATAAAATTGTTAAAAGAATTTCTAGCAAAAGAGTTGAATATCTTGGGAACTGTCAGACAATGAATACAGCAAGAGTTTAACTGCCCTTATAATCTTTGTGGCCCCTTTCAGAGGATCTAGTATGATAAGGACTCGAATTTTGTGGAAGCAAATTGAAATATTTGAAACATTTGGGGCTAGCTACTACTTTTCAATGATCCTCAAGTACTACTCAATCTTTCAATATTTGAAACATTGAAAAAATTTTATACAATATGAATTTCTAGGTAGGAGCCATCAATGATTGAACCCCACAACGACAAAACATCCAGATTGACTCGATTTTCTAATTACATTTCAAGATTGAAGATATGAAATTTTCAAGATTGAAGATATGAAATTAGAGTTGCATTTAACTTCCTTTCTTCAAACTTCTGTACATGATCTTTAGCATCAAAATTTGGAACAGTCGAAAGTAATTAACTCATAATACATCCAGATTCCAGACAGAATATATTTTTTTCCCATGTAATGATAACCCATACAAAGAAGTCATGTAAAATAAAACTGAACATGACAGGAGATATCATTAAATTCCTGCGAGCACATAGATTACAGTATGTTTTCTTAAATGGAAATAATTCGGCCGTTGCTTTGTTGTTCATGGGTCTTCGGATGTACCGTTTGAGTACTCCTCCCCTGCAAGGCTAGACGTTCCATTAGGCAAGCGATTTGTGCTGGTGGAATTAGGATAAGGGGAATATGCAGAAACAGGACTGCCTCGTGAATACCGGCTCTGTGCGGCTGTACTGCTTCTTGTTACTTTGAGGCGAGCCTTTCTACCCTATAGCAGTAAAGTAGACAGTCGATGAGACAGAGTGAAGATTAAACAAAATAGAAGCATGATGAGTCGGCAAAACATATAGCCATTGAAGGGCAGAGAGTTACCCTTCCCATGCATTTCTCTAAATGAGGAGCAAATCTTCCAGCCATGATTGATCGACCACAATTCATGCAATCAAATATTTCATTTGCAACCGGGGGATGATTTTGTCCAAAAATATCAACTACATATTTGCCGTTTGCTTCACTACTATTGCTAGAGTCAGCTACTCTTACTCGTGCCTGTGCTGAAAGTCTTAATTCTTCTTCTTCCTCTTCTAAGTTACGATCAAGACCTAACCTTGCTATTCGATGACATTCCGATGCAACATCAACAATAACAGAATCCAGGAGATCCCCAAAGAAATTAGATGAAAGCTGCAAATATAAGCAGAAAGCAACAGAAGTACCAGTTCAATTAGTTCTGTGTCCTCAAATAAGGATGTCAAAGTGATCACTAATACTACCATACTTCTTGAGTTTTCATGGCACGTTTGACACATCACCCATACTTAGACTAAGCCTTTTCTCGCACCTTAAAATAAAAGTTAAGGCAGAGCTTTCAAATAATTCATTGAGTTTGACATGTTGGTCTAGGTGTTGAAATGTTTTAAAAGGCTTTTCGAGGCTTGCCACAAGACTTGATGCCCTACGTCTCTGTGTTAACATACTAAGCCTCAAAGTCTTTATGTCTAATATAATAATTAGAAGAATACTACAAAAGAACCAGCCAGATGTACATCACTCTTCCTAGCAATCCAGGGAGAAATAAACAACGTTTTCATATTTTTTACAATTCTATTTCTGGAACATACCAAAGACAATAAAGACAAACTACTGCAAAGAGTAACATATTAGAAATCCTAATCTTTTTAATTTCTTTTTTGAAGCAATTCCAATCTATTCTCACATAGACACCAAACTTAAAATGTCTCCCCATTTATGTAGATACTCTCTGGTGCAGATATAATCTCACAGACAAGAAAATGGAGATCCGGTGCTTTCCCTCATTTCAAGCAAACAATTTGGTCGAGTATCATTGAACTTAGGTAGGGGAAATCTTGAAAGAGGGCTTACTAGGCTCTTTGTGGGCTGATTAGGTTAGGACTAATTAATAGCTTGTTGACTGTTAGGCTTGTAAACCGTTTATAAGAGGTGGTATAATAGCATTGTTCTCTTGTAACTTGCATATTCCATATCAACAATTATTTCAAGATTTGGTTCTACACCATAAACAAAGCCATTATAGCTGTTACCTCCATTTCTCATTGTTCATAGACTAAGGTGCTAAATGCAAATGAGAAAAAGGAGAACACCTATATAAAGGGCAAGACTACCTGAGTAGGAGAAGATGAATTGTCCTCGTTAGGCATTGACATGGATCAAGAAGCAGAACGAGTTTCAGTATCGGCCTAGAAACATAATAAACAAAACAAATATCATTAAACACAATGACTCGACCAATTTCAAGCAAATATATCCAATTTCAACAATAATCATTCCATTCAATAGCTGAAATTGAACAAGAGACTAAACCGAAGTGCGCTTAAGAACCGGTAGTAAGATTTACACATTCTTAAATTAATCAAACTCGTAACGCTAATGACCAAACCAAACAAGAAAAGAAAAAATCTCCAAGAAGAAACGATCGCCTAACATTCTAAAATCTTGCAAACTGGCATCAAACGCAGGTATTTCTCAGTAACTGTTAGTGCAAGAATGTTCGTAAAATCTGGCAAATCAATGGCGAACAGAGAAAAATGCAGAAAAGTATCGCTGTACTTACTGATATGAAATTGAAATCGCAGTGAAAATGGATAGAATCTACAAATCCAAGCTGGCTGGGATCCAACAAGACTGCAAAAAGAGGAGAGAACTACGAAGAACAAAGAAGTTTCGTCGAGAAGAAGAGGGCATCAAATATGTTAAATAATAAATAAATATTAAAAAAAAAAGTGTGCAAAAAAAATTTCCGTTGCCGGGAATCGAACCCGGGTCTCCTGGGTGAAAGCCAGACATCCTAACCGCTGGACGACAACGGAACTTGTTGATAAGATTTGTCTCTTGTTTTATTTATTCCTAATTATTAAATGAATTATTAAATACGTGAGGTCTTATTTTGACAATTATTTTGTTATTTAAAATTGGCTAAATTATAAAAATACCCCCAAACTATGGGTTTGTTTCAAAAATACTCGTAAACTTTAAAAAGTTTCAAAAATACCCTAACTGTTAAGTTTTTGAGGGAAAACGTTAAAGTTTCAGTTTCATTAATACTCTTGAACTTTAAATATATATATATCTTTATTGAAAAATGTTTCTTTTTTTTTTCCTTCCTCCCTCTACAAAATCTTTCTCCATGAAAATTAGTGAGAAGATTTACTTATTTGTCATGTATTCATAGACTAAGAGTTTTTCATTACATCAAGATGATTTTTGTTTTGTTCTTCAAATTCTACATGTGTTTGACTTAATTTTGTTGATAGTCTTTTCAATATTATTTCCTCACCAACCACTACTCATTAGCTTTCTCTATATTTATTTTACGAAAAATAAATGAAACTGTTGTTGTATAGTGGTTCTAACACTTCTTAAATATTAATAATAAGACACAAAATCATATATAAAACTTTTTATTGATTAATCTTGTAAACTGGACCAAGATTGATTAATCTTGTAAACTTTTTATTGATTAATCTGGTGTTGTGTTGCATAGTCTTTATAAGCAAAGTTTTGCATTACTTTTCATGGAAGAAGAATTTATAGTGAGAGGAGGAAAAAAAAAGAAGCATTTTCTAATAAGGATATTTTTTATTATTATTTTTTCAAGTTCAAGAGTATTAATGAAACTGAAATTTTAACATTTTCTATCCAATAACGACAATGCTATTTTAGAAATTTTTTTAAAGCTATGAGGTATTTTTGAAACTTTTTAAAGGTTAGAGACATTTTTTTAAACAAACCCCATAATTGAGGGGTATCTTTTATAATTTAGCCTTTAAAATTAAACTTATATAGTTCCAAAATTTGTTTGTTAATTCTCAATTTAGTTTTTAACATCTTAAATTTCTCAATTTCACTCCCATTGCATTTAAATTTTTCAATTATGTTATTAGGTAAAATATATATATATATATAGTGGTGCAATTTTAACCTTGTGCTCCCTCCAAGTATTGTTAAAAAAAAAAAAAATCACTCCTATGCATCCATTGAATTATAAACCATAGGTATAATATGAAATTTATAAGATTTTAGAGGAAAACGAAACAAGAGCTAGATTTTTTTTTATATTGAACTTATGAATTTTGACAAAGTTATTTAATGGTTAATTATGGTTAATTTGTGCATTTGGTTATAAACTTATCTTTGTGCAAAACTTTATTTTATTTACACTAATGAGTTTATGAATTAGTTACACTATTTTTGTTTTTTTGTTAAAAATAGTGGGTGAATTAGCAGAAACTGATCAAAGGGTAAAAATTGCAACATTTTAGGGTCCAGATTGATACAACCTCACAAGTTTAAAAGACAATATTGACTTTGCCCTAAAAAGATCAGTTGTGACCTGAAGTAAAAATAGTTATCGATAAAATTTCATTTCAAACTCAGAAGTAAATTGTGGTGTTTTGCAAAAACAAACCCAGGACCATAATCACATGCATATCATAACAATGGTACCAATAGAATTTCATTAGCAATGTCTGATACCAGCTGGTTCAGTAAAATCTATTCAAGTCATATGATAATAACACTACATAACAAGCAGGATTTGTAAGAAATCCCCATTTGACTATTCTCTTCTAGTGGCAACTTTGTGTGTTGGATCCTAAATACTAAAAAACAAGGCTCCCTACCAGGAAGGAAGTGAGTGGAACAGTGAGGTTGTCATCAATCTCAGTGCTTATGGGAAGAGATTCTACCAATGCTGAGGCAACAGACACAACCAAGAATCCCAAAACCATTCTGCTGCTTCTCTCAACATACCCAAATGAGGAGAAATAGTACATATACCTGCCATTCACAATCACAATGCCACCTCTTATTTCTAAACTAACCCAGAAAGATCACACAGACAGTGGCTCGTAACTTGACACTCGATGCTCGAGTTCGAAACGAAGAGAAAGAAAGAACTTACCCAACAGATGCAAGAAAACCAGCAGATGCCATTGCCACACTACCAGCTAGTGACTTGTTTTTGTTGTAAGAGATCTTTTGACTTCCAAATCGTCTTCCAACGATATCAGCCAACCCTGAAATAACAAAGCGTGAAGAGTGTTACCAGGTTTCGTTGTTCTGTGGGGTGTTGGGAGTGATTTTGGAATGGCTAAAATCATTTTTGTCATGTGCTTTTTAGTGATTTTTGGACATGACCATTCCAAAATAACTCTCGAACATGCCCTAAACTGATGGACAAAAGTGAAAGTATACCATCTCCAGCACATAAGTTGCATATAAGTGCAATTGAAATGGGGGACGTCCTCCAATAGAATATACAAACTAATGTAATTGTTGCAACATAATACAAAGGCCCCTTCAAAAGCTCCCTGATGGATGAAAATATACAGAGGTCATATTAAAAAGTAAATCACAAACCAACCACTTTTTCTTTTTTTAAGAAATTAAGCTTTCATTCAGAAAAATGAAAGAATGTACAAAGACATACAAAAAAAACAAGCCCACAAAAGGAGTTCTCAATTACCTACAGGAAAGGACTCAAATCCAAAAGAATAAAACTGAGTTGATAATTACAAAAAGTCCGATTAACTCTCGTCCATAAAGAGGCATGAAATCTCACCACCTCCCACTCTTCTTCCAAAGACCTCTCTACCTCTCTAAAAATTCTACTATTCCTCTCGAGCCACGCTCCTCACGAGATAGCAAAAGAACAAGTAAATGACATTACAATATGCGATATGCTTTTGTGAGTATCGTGCAACATTTGTATGCACATAATGGTTCTTACTCTCTGGCATTCTCTTGGAGAAAGACATTTCATGATGTCCTACTATTATACATGGGAATAAACACTATCAACCATTAATCTTCAGCCATGTGGAACTAGTAAATGATACTACAATTGAACCAAAAAGAATTCCAAATGGAAAACAATGAATAGAAGGAGAATCTAACAAATGGAGTGGATAGTTTTTCCTCTCAAAGATTCAACAACAGAAGATAAGCCATATCCTTCATTTTAGCTACCAAAGGACTTGTAATGGCAAGCAGATAACATTCATTTGGTTAACTATATGTACAGTCAAAGATAGAACTTAATAGGAAGCTCAAATCAACTAACACACAGGCACCCCAGAAACTTATTTTACTCTATTATGTTCTTTACAAAGTTATACCTGTAGTCTCCATATCTGCTCATTGACTTTACTGTAGCCTCATCTTTCATTATTCCCAGTCCCAAGACTAGCATTCGTATTATATTGACACCGGGAATTAGAGACGCCAATATCGCTCCTTGACGACCAGAACTGCAACAAAGAGTAGCATCATTTGATTCAAGCATATTTGTGCAAGTATAGGAGCAGGGGAAGGGCCAGAATTTAACTTTTTGCAGTCTAAGTTCACCTGAACATAGGCCAGCAGAGCATGAAGGCAAGCCCAATGCTTATATGAACAAGCTTCCTGTTCAATTTCTAAACCAAGTATAGGTAAGTACAGAGCTATGATACAAGATCAGAATTGGAAAGTTGGATTTTCACAATTTGAAGACTTGACATTTCCATTTTCCAATGTCAAAGTATGCATAATATTGATTATTTATCAGTACTGTACACAGAACATGCGCTTGTTGAACTGAACCTATCATTTTCTTATGGTATATCAGTACTAATACTAAGGTCAAGAACAGAATATCAACTACCATAATCAGTTTGGGGGCAATCCTTATAAGCTACGACCTTCTAAAACTCACAGTTACATGAAATTCTCTCGTATTTATTTCGACATAATTTCTTCGATTATACTAGAAATCATATAATAACGTGTTATAAATAAATCTAACAGGAAACTTTAGGAGAAAAAGGGTAAAATATTCACTAACATTATGCTTTTTTAGTTCAACAATTATGAGAGGAGAGATACAAACCATCGATAAGTGTTTTATCCACTTAATTGTGCTTGGATTGACAACTGATGTTATGTTTTAGAGTGCTTTAGACATGACCAATCCAAAAGGCACTTGCCACTTAAAATCAAATCAATAACATAAAAGTGATTTTTGTACAAAATAAAAAAAGGTCAAAATCCTTTAAAAGTGCTTTATGTATGGAGAAAAACTCCCCACAAACTAGAGCGTTATTGCCTTATTGGCCCAAAAGCACAAGTGGAATCAAACATCAAAATATTTTCCACTGAGCACTTTTTGCTAAAACACTTACTTAAAAACCACTCTCAAATGCACCCCAAGAAAACCCCAAAAGTTAATCATTATTGGGATTCCTTCCATAATTTCTTTTCAGAGCAAAACTTATACTAAATTTCGTAGAAACCAAGCAATTGCCCAAAGAAAGAAAAAGAAAAAAACGAAGTAAACGACAAGAAAAACAGCAAATCAATGAATAAAAGAATTAGAACCTGATCGAGACCACGTTTCGCCGTTTCCGCCCACAATCGAAGCAAAGACAAGGCGACTCCACCGGACAAAGCGGTGGCGCAGACATCGGAGACCACCGGATTATCAGGCAACAACATAACCGCCGCAACTGGGTACCGTTTCCGGCGGATTTTCAGGTTGCAGTTCGACCCGAACCTGAAAATGAAGGTATCGGAGCGCAAAATTGGAGCAGAGATGGAGCTGAAAGAGACAGAAACTGGTCGGAATCGAGAGAGAAAAGATGGGGACTTGAGAGTAGATAAAGGGTCAAAAGACCCAATTGACGAGTGGAATCGAAATTGAAGACTAGCAGCCATTTTTGGATGAGTTGGGTGAGGTGGATTGGGCAAGAACTGGCCATGGCGGCTCAGCTAGAGCGTAGTCGTGACGCCCGCATGGCTTTTGAGGCTACGGATTTAATGAACTGAAAAGTTCTCGGCTATGATTTATTGTCACATGTGATGTGTGAATTTGTCAGTTAATTTACAAGTTAGGTATTTTTTTTTTTTAATCCGTTTGAAATATATTTTAATTTATGTATTTTTTAAGAATGCATTTTTTTTAATCATTTTGTATAAAAATATTTAGAATTTAAACACTATGTTTAGTTATATTCCTTCGTGAATGTTTTTATATCCAAGTTATTATATACATAAAAACTCTTTTTAAAAAAATTTGTTTTTGAGTGTTTCTTTCAAGATGATTTATTTCTCAATCCAATTTTTTAATAAATCATTTTTAGCAATTGCCAAACACTAGAATTTTTTTCAATGTTGATGGCAAAAATCTGGACAGAGTGAACTCACCTGACCTTCATGTGCCACCAACGGTAAATTTGTTTGAGAGGTGGGAAGATGTGGTGAAAAACCTGCACACCGGTGTGTGTTTGCCACACCACCTTCGATGCTTAAGTCAGAAAGCGGAAGGAGGAGAGCAGGAGAGCAGGAGAGCAAGAGAAGAGAATAGAGAATAGAATTCAGTGATGAAGAATGATTTAAATACCTGTTCATGCTCTAGGGTTTCTAGGCGTTCGGAGGCGATCCAGAGCTGAACCGAGTGGAACCGAGGCGGCCGGGGGCACCTGGGACCGAAAGGAGGCGGAAGGACTCGGGCCACGCAAGTGGGCGGAGGCCGACCATATGGGTCGGGCCAAGGCCCGGTCCCTCCGACCTTTTGGCCCGTTTCACCTTAGGAGTCCATTTTCTGGTCGTACTTCTGGGCTCTTGTCGGGTTATCCTCGTCAGTTCCTTGTACATCGGAGTGGTCTAAAATCACCTATAACATTCAAAATGATTTTTTTTTAAAAAAAAAAAAAAAATTAAACCAAACATACCCTTTATCTGAGAAAAGTTTGGTATGTTTATGGAATTCTAATTTCATGACTTATAACGTGCAGGTAAATGACAAATTTGGAAAGTTTCAAAACAATGAAAATTTAAAGTATATTAAGTACTTTTTTTTTGTAAAAAAAAAAAGGTACTTTTTAAGTTAGAGAATTCTAAAAATCTTTGAATTTTGTGGTTAGTTTTGATTGCATTATTGTCAAGACAAGTGACAATAAATGACATGGTTGTTGGGTTGTCAATGTAACAATTGTAGACTTGACTTTTGAAAAATAAATACAAACAAGGCAAGTACATGTACATATAGGCCAGTAATTACCATTCATTTTTTAACACACCCTTGCCACATTAGTGTGATTCCTATTAGTGCTTATCGGAACTTATCACGTTTACCTTCGTTTTTTAAAAAACATGTCTACAATTGTTTTATCTATAACAGCTCATCAACTACATCAATTTTCACCCCTTATTTTATTGATTAGTTTGGATCAAGGATAAAATATATTTTTTTTTCAAATAACAGTGACATAATTAGAATCAACCTCAAATTTTATGGACATTTTGAATAATTTAAGCTAGTTTTTAGTGTATGGAACTAAATAGCCACAACTTAAACAAAGTTCAAGCTTTTAGTAAAAAAATGTTTGGTTGATATAGCACTCTGGGCCTAAAAGTTAGCAAATCTGGAATATGTGCAACATATCACACTTTTAAGTCCAACCCACCTTAAGAGTTACTAGAAGTCAAAAGAACATGGGCTAACGACAAAAATGGCCAAAATTAAAAAAAAAATGGCAACCTAGACTCATTTTTTAGATAAATGGTCAATTCGAATTTATGCATTAATTAATATAAATTAACGATTTACAAAAATACCCCCAAACACTAAAATAACAAATACCAGAGAAATACATGGTACATTTAACAAACTACATGATTTAATTTAAATAAATCAAATTCAAATACAGAAACCTAAAATTAAGGGCCCGTTTGATAACCATTTCAGTTTTTGGTTTTTGGTTTTTCTGTTTTTAGTTTTTGGTTTTTGGTTTCTTGTTTTTTAAAAACAAAAACCACATATGTTTGATAACTGTTTTTTGTTTTCTGTTTTTAAAAAACTGAAAACCAACCTTGTTTGATAACTGTTTTTGGTTTTCAGTTTTTTAAAAATTAGAAAGATGAAAAGATATTTTAGAGAGAGAAAAATGTGTAAAGACGTTGAAACAAAAATTTAGAGACACAAATATAAATTTTTTCAAGAGATTTTTTTTTTTTTTTTTTAAAGACGAGAGAAAATTTAAACATAGAAAATTTAGAGAGATGAAAGAAAATGTTTAGAGAAATAATATTAGTTAGACTCGAGAAAAGATATTAGTTTGAGAAAAAATAGAAAACAAGTTAGAGTAAAAGCGATAAATTTTAGATTAAAAAAATTAAATAAAAAAAGAAAATTTAGAGAGATAGTAAAGTTAAGAGTAAAATATATGCTAAAGAACTAACGATAAATTAGAAAAATAAAGAAAAGTTGTAGCGATAGAAAATTTTGGCGGCTTTTTTTTCCAAAACAAAAATTAGAACATGTTTATTGAGGAGAGAAAAAGTATTGACAAGTTTTTAGAAATAGACAAGTTATAGAGAAAAAAAAAGTTTTGAGAGAAAATTTTAGAGAGAGAAAAATAAATTTTAGAGAGAGAAAAAAATAGAGAAAGAAATTTGTTGGAGAGAGAGGTAAAAGAGGAGAAAAGTAAGCATTAGAAGAAAAATGAGTTTTTGAAAAACAGAAATCTGTTTTTAAAAACTACTTTTTTTGGTTTTTGAAATTTACTTAAAATTTCAAAAACGTTTTTAAAAAACAAAAAACAGAAAACAGAAATGGTTATCAAACACCCCCATTTTTTAAAAATGAAAAACAAAAACAGAAAACAGAAAACGAAATGGTTATCAAACGGGCCCTAAGGAATCCAAACTTAATGATTAAAAGATATTTGAAATTCAAATTTTAGTTAAACCTAGTGATTAGAAAAATCGATGATACAAAAAAAAAAAAAAAATTCACACCCAAAAATTCATAATATTTTCATAGAATCTGCCAATATGAATAGAAGTTAGCTAAACACAAACACTGAGTAAGAGCTGCAATGCTAGCAAAATGATATTAAACCATTAATTAAAGCATAGAATAATTGAAATGTCAAATCAATAAATGAAGAAGAAATAAAAAAAACTTAAAACAACAGGAATAACAAAAAAAACCCACGAATTTGGTTAATTACCTAGGGTGTGTTTGGGGCAAGGGTTTGGGTTTTGGAAGTTGTGGTTTAGGAAATAGGGTGTTTAGTGAAATCTGTGGGTTTAGGAAGTCTGTGTTTGGGGTGCTGGTTTCTGAAGTCTGAGTTAGGAAGTCTGTGTTTGGGGTGCTGGTTTTTGAAGTCTGATTTAGGAAGTCTGTGTTTGGGGTGCTGGTTTCTGAAGTCTGAGTTTCTTTTTTTTTTTTCCAATGTTATACAATTGTTCTAAAATCAATAATTTCAGATCTTCTTTCCATTTATTGTAAATATGGTTATTTAAAACACAATTTTGATCAAAAAAACAAAATTGGATAGAAAGAAAAATAAAAGAAATGAATCTCCGTTCTTCAATTTATTTCCACACTTGTTGTACTTCATATATTTCCTCTCAATCTAGTTTTGTAGGTTGAGTCTCTGTTTCATGGTTCTTTTTTCCAATTTTACTTTTGGTCAATATTAAGTCACTATTTTGATAAAAAAATAAATAAATAAAATAAGCATTGCAATTATTTTACTAGTTTTTTTTGGGGTGGTTGCAGCAATAGCAAAAGGGGAATTTCTATTTGCAAGGGTGTCTCCACTTTTTGAGGTTTGCAATTATGGCAAAAAAATTCAGCCCAGCCCAAAACGTGAATAGAAGAAGTCAAAAATACCCTTTCCAAAAATTTTCCCGTGTTTTACTGTTATGAAGTATATCAGTGGTATATCAAATATACTGTTGATATACTACTGATATACCTAAAATGAAATACATCAGATATACTGTTGATATACTACTGATATACTTAAAATGAATTATATATGATATACAACCGATATACTCTACTATGGTATATTAGTGGAATAATATTCCTAATATGAAATATATTAATAGTATATCGTTATTTTATAATCAGTATATCAGATATACCTAAATTGAAATACATATAGTACTAATATACTCTGATATATCAGTGAAATGTTATTCCTAATATGAATTATATATCAACAGTATATCGGCAGTTCATATTCAATATAAGAAATATACTTAAAATAAAGTATGTCACTAATAATTAAAAATATATATTAATGATTTTTTTAAAAAAAAATAAAGTCTATCATTGATATATATTTAGTCAGTCATAATCAAGTATATCAATGTTATTAATTATTTGAGTAGTATAACAAAAGAGGTATATCGATGGTATATCAATGTTCATAACAAGTATATAAGACAAACATTTTATGTTATAAAAACAAACATTTCGTTTAAAATACGTAAGTAACACAACGCAATTCAATAAAGAGAAAATAAAAAATAACAAATATAAGTAAAGAAAAGTAACATTTCACATATCATGTATATCATTCTTATATCAATACTACTCAGGTATATCATAGGTTACATTTATCAAATCAAGTATATATTAGATATATAATTGTATTCATTTGAGTATATCAAATTTAGCATATCAATTAACTGATATACTTTATATTTTGTATATCAATTAAATATAAAATATATCGTCTGATATACTACTAATATATTAGTTGATATACCAACAAAGGTAAAATTGGAATAATAAAAAAAGAGAAAATCAGATTTTAAAATTTTTGCTATATTTGCAAATCTAAAAAAGCATAGCTAAATTTGCAAATGTCATAATATTTTTTGCTACCCATTACAATTTCCCTTTTTTTTTGTTTTTTTTTTTTAAACTTTTCAATGCTACACGATTGTTATAAAATGGAGTAATCTAAATGACAATTCTATTACTTGGAAAATTGGGCTTCTAAGTTACTTTTCATCCAAACCCCAAAAACGAAAAATAAGTAAAAATCATTCTCCATTCTTAAAATAAGCATTGCAAAACGATATTGTCTGGTCATTACAAAATTCACTGGAATCATGTAGACCTTCGTCTTTGGTACATATTACATGAAGAAAATATTTGTTAATACAAACTAAGTTCCATGAAAATGACAAAGTAAGTGCAAGCAACAATGAAACATAGTACCTACAACACGCACAGAATAATATTGGCAGCCATTTTACATCATTTATTCCTTCCAAGAAGATGCATGAAATGTATTTTTCTCAAAGACATGGGCATTGCTAGGAAAGTCTCGGTTTGTTGCATATCAGAGAGCAGCACATTGAGAAGTTGAGTTTTATCTCGTTCATCGAAGTGTGCGATTTCTTCTATGTCCTCGACCACCAACTTATGGCGTGCACCGTCCCGTTCGTTCTTTCGTTCCGACCACGATGAGATTCTCTGAAGACTTGTAATTTGACTGTCCATTGCATCCTCTATGACCTCAATTATCTCTCTCTTGTAGGAAGAACGTCTCCTACTACTCTCTGCTGATGATGCATCTTCTGGCCCGATTTTACTGCTCGTGTCAGACATATCCTCATCCACTTCATCTGTCACAATTGATGTCATTCGGTTGTAGATCGCTAAAGTATGATCGTATAACAAAAAAGATTAATGTTAGGCACGTCCTGAAATGCATAACCATGTATGGATAAGATGGTTAAAAAATGTTCGAAAATTAATAACACTTATTACCATTCTAATTTGTTTAAGTTAGACTTACACACATTTGTGTGTTATTGGTGACATTAGACGAGGACAACGAATTACAAAACATTTAAAATAAAAAAATGTACATGGGATAAGTGATACTGCAGAAACTTCGTGGACTGATTTCATTGACATTTGTAAGTTGATTGATTTCATAAACATTAGGAACTGGAAGATCAACCCGTTGAGGGGGATCGTATAAGGCAGTGGAGACTTTCCTCAAAGAAAATAAGAGAGGATGGTGTTCTTTAAATAAGAAAATGGATGAAGGAGATTGGATGAATTAAACGCAAGGGGTGGTTGGTTAATTAAACCACGGTAAATAAATGTGGAAGATGGGTCATGTTTGACTTTTTTAAATGAAGTCAGCAAGTTGGTTGCAATTTTGGAGGCAACATAAATGCAACCAACTCCAACATTTAAAAAGGAAGAGAGGGAGAATAAGCAATCATTTATTAAACCACAGAAAGTAAATGCCATATCAGACTCCTTCCAATCCATTCATAACAATTTGGTTCAACCACAATGGGATTAGTCAGGAAGTAACCAAATGGCAGAAAGGAAAAAAGAAAAGAAATAGTTCAATACATTAAAAAATAGTAACCGGCCTCAGGTGGATTTTTTGTCAACCATGATTCTGTTCACTTAAGAAAACTTTTCAATTTTGGAAAAGAACATGAACTACAAATGAAAAAACAAAAAAACACAGACAAAGTCAGACACACGAATATGAAGAAGACAACATTCATTCAAATATTGTGGACAAAAGAATTGAAATTAAAGTGAAATTGTAGGGTGAAACACATTTTAAATCAAATTATGATGGGAAGAACATGACAGACAAGAAGGTAACATAGGAGGAAAAAATGAGTTACATTGAAAACATATCGAAAATAGGCAAGAAAAATGGGTTGAACAACAGCAACATAACAAGAAGAACAAACACAGACGTGAAGGTGGTAGGCAAAAATGAAAACGTATACAAGAACGAATTGAACCTCAGTAAATCATAACAAGAAGAAAAACAGAACAACAAGCCAGATCGACAAAAAAAAAAAAAAAAAAAAAGGTAAACAAGTTGCTTCTTCCACTTCATCATCGGCCGGTCACAACTCACCTTCGTCCCACCCCTCACCTTGCTCCAATCTACCAGGCGGATACCGAGTTCTATCGTCGACACCCACGACAAGCTGAAGTGGCATGGGGTGGGTTTCTGTAAAAAGGAAAAAAATTCCAGAAGATCAGTGATGAAAGATGTGGACAGCGTAAAGGTTGAATACAGAAGTCAGAACAGAAGTGAGGCAACAAACAAAGAAATAGTATCCATACTGACAGTCATAGATCTGGAAGAATAAACCAGGATCCGAAGATCCAAAACAACCAACGTTAAAAAATATATATATACCTAGCAGTCGTACAGGGAAAGACATGCGAAGAACATACAGGGGACGAGAAGGATACAGAACACAAATCACATAAAAAACACAGAAATAACAGAGATCGACAGTCGTAGATGCGAACTAGTGGAAGGGATTACAACAAACCTGAAAGAGGGCACAGGACGAGAAGGAGGTGACATGCATTTCAACCAAGACCCGAAGACCTCACGGGAAGATGTACGCAGTTCAGATCCGAAGGAAAAAAAAGGGAAGAACACAAATCCCAGATCAGTTGCCAAGAACAGGTGAAGGATGAACACGAGACGATGAAAAAAAAATAAAAAACTACCATATACCTTCAGATCCGCGAACCCAGAGGAGAGGTGAAGAATGCGTGAAAAACGAAGAAAGAGATGAGAGTACAAACCTTCGGGGGAGAGAGGAAATCAGATCGACAAAGGAAACCAGAGAGAGAGAAAGCAACGCATCTCTGAAATCAGGGGCAAGTGAGGCGTCAGGGACAAACGAAACCGGTGGTTTGGGAAACCCTAAACGGGTGTTTTCCCAAACCCAAGGCCCAAACGCCAACTTCTAAAATCAGGCAGCTTTCCCAAACACGGGCTTCCAATGTTGGAGGCCCAAACACTCCCCTAGGGTTTTACCAATAGACTTCTCCCACCTTCACATTTGAAATTACACATTCAGCCTTTTCCACTTCAAAAAGAAAAAGCACCTTGAGAGAAACAAAAACCCTTCAGCTTCTCCACGTTTTTTCATCAATCTCCCGCATCCTTTCATCTTCTTCTTCTTAATCTTCTTCATCCATCCTGGTGTTTGACTGCTAAAAATTGGTTTTTCAGTGAAGAACTTTGGTTCAGATCATCGATCTCACGCATGCACGTCAATTTCGGATTGTAGTTCAACGATTTCAAAGGCGAGGGCAAGAATACTCGAAGTAGACGTTGGCGCTCAGGAACAAGGACACTTGCTTCGATTCAAGGTACATTGTATCTCGCATGTACGGTTCTTGCTTTTTTTCTTGCAATGAGACGGGAAAAGGGGAGATTTAAAAAAGACTTCGAAGAAAAAAAAGGACTTGGTAAAAAATCGATTGCAGGAAAACCAAGCTTCTTTAATGAAGGTTTACACAACAATGGTTGGTTGAAAACCGATTGAAATACTAAAGCGTAGAGAAGAGTGAAAAAATTGAATCTTTAGCAAACAGAAAAAATCCAAATAAAAAAAAAAAGATAATATCTGATTTTTAAACTAAACAATATATTTGAAAACAAAATCTAAGGTAAATCTAGGGTAAACTAAATCTATTTGATACTAAGAGAGAGAAAACAGTTGATAAAAGTATAGAGAAAAAGATTACAATTACAGTTTCCTTACTTTTAGGAAGCTATAGACAGACAATTATGAGAAGGGCAAAAATGGAAGTTCAGGTAACAAATACAGCCGTGTGGGTCCCACGATTTGGCCATTTTTCCCCTTTTTATTTTTTGTCTATCTATCTAAACCGGTTTTTTTTTTTTGTGGCTATTTCCAAGGTTTTTCCAAAGAACATCTCAAATGGACAGCAATTGGTTTTAGTAATTTAGTGATTTTTTTTTTTTTATAAAAAAACTAACTTATACTAAATCATTAGTTGACTAGATTTGACAAGAAAAAAGCTATCTACAATAAATCAGCAATGGAATAGATTTTAGTAAATCGATGATCTATGTAAGAAAGAGTTATTCTTAGTACGTAAATCGCCAATTGACTAGATATTAACAAAACCGTGAAGTGCATGAAAAAAAAAAAACTATTGTCCTCGTTAACAAGAGTATAGCTCAACTAGCATAAAGTTTATACTAATGATCAAAAAGTTTGTGGTTCGAATCCCCCAAACCCACATGTTGTAAAAAAAAAAAACTATTGTTTTATTATGAATAGTTTTTTAATACATCAACACAGTAGTTCATTGTGTAGTAAGAAAAGTCTTAGATTCTTCTTTTCTTTTGAACTAGAGGAGTTCTTCCTCGTGGGAAGAAAGAGTTGTATTGTGTTGATCCGTTTCCATTTTGGTTGTATTCCCTCCTTAATGAAGGTAGTTGTGACCGATGGTTCTTTTTAATGTATTTCATTCTAAAAAAAGAAGTAGAATATTGAATAGATGAGCATTATTTTTATTTATATATTCAACATCTATTAGCTTCTATTAATTTCTTTTGAAAATGGGACTGCTTCCAATTGCTTCAAGTATTTTGTTGACATATCAAATAGAGAGATGGAGAAAAAATTAGAATGAAAAAGAAAGGGAAAAATACACTTTTAGTCCACGAGGTTTGAGTTAGGTTTCATTTTGATCCCTGAGGTTTCAAATTCAACAATTTAGTCCCTGAGGTTTGAGATAAGTAACAATTTGGTCCCTACCATCCATTTTGCCATTAAATCTAACCGGATGCTGACGTGGCACTATTATTTTAATTAATTTTTTTTATTTTTTAAATTAAAAATATATTAAAATAAAAAAATTATTTTTTTATTATTTTTTAATTCTTTCTCTCCCTCCCTCTTCTCCTTCTTCTTCCCCATCTCCCACCTTCCTTCTTCTTCCTCTCCCACCTTCTTCTTCCTCATCCTCATTCATAGCCGGCGGCTGGCTTCCGGCGACCACCGCCCGCCGGCGGTGACAATTTCTTTTTCCTGTTTTTTCTTTCTTTCTCCTCTCCTCTTCTCATCATCTTCTTCTTTTTTCTGTTTTTTTTCTTTTCAAAAAAAAAAAAGAAAAGGAGGGAGAAGGAGCTCCCGCCTCCCCGTTTCCGGCGTCGGGGAGTTTGCAAACCGTGGGTCTGTTCGGCGATTTGGGGTTTGTTCTCTCAGATTTTTCGTCCTCAAGGTCGGTTTCTCTCTTCCTTTTCATTCTCTCCCTCACTCTCGACCTTTCTCGTGTAGATTCCAGTGCGTTTTTTGTCGGGCAGCAGCGTTTTTCCGGCAATTCTTATGTTTCTCCTTTTTATTTAAGCCACGCGCAGCCCGAGGAAGAGCCAACATCAGCCACCACATCTCTTCCTCCTTCACGATTTCAGCCTCCAAGCAGCCTTGCCGTGACCTTCAACCTGATGTGTTCTTCCCGTGGTCGTCCTCTCCGACAAGCACGACTCTCCGGCGAGCAAGTCTTCCGGCGGCGCATCAAGGAGCAGCGACGACTTGATGAGTTTGCAGACCGTGGGTCTGTTCAGCGATTTGGGGTTTGTTCTCTCGGATTTTTCGTCCTCAAGGTCGGTTTCTCTCTTCCTTTGCATTCTCTCCCTCACTCTCGACCTCTCTCATGTAGATTCCAGTGCGTTTTTTGTCGGGCAGCAGCGTTTTTCCAACGCCGAAACGGGGAGGAGGGAGCTCCTCCTCCCTCCTTTTCTTTTTTTTTTTTTAAAAGAAAAAAAACAGAAAAAATAGGAAGAAGATGAGAAGAGGAGAGGAGAAAGAAAGAAAAAACAGAAGAAAAAAAATTTGTCGCCGTCGGCCATGAATGAGGATGAGGAAGAAGAAGGTGGGAGAGGAAGAAGAAGGAAGGTGGAAGATGGGGAAGAGAAGGAGAAAGAGGGAGGGAGAGAAAGAATTAAAAAAATAATTTTTAATTAAAATAATAGTGTCACGTCAGCATCCAATTAGATTTAACGGAAAAATGGATGGCAGGGACCAAATTGCTACTTATCTCAAACCTCAGGAACTAAATTGTTGAATTTGAAACCTGGACCAAAATGAAACCTAACTCAAACCTCAGAAACTAAAAGTGTATTTTTCCCAAAAAGAAATTAGGGAGAAGAAGAAGAGGAGAATTAGATGATGAAAGGAAGACTTCTACCATGCATGCATGAGATGGAGAAACAATTTTAAATTTCTCTATAAATTAAATTATTAATTAAAAAATCCATCAAATAATCTTGAGTTGATTGATATTGAAATTGCCATTGATATAACCGTCTATTATGTAATCACTTTTTTTTTTTACAACATGTGAGGTGGAGGAATTCGAACCACCTCTTATCATTCGTTCAA
This sequence comes from Luffa aegyptiaca, assembly GCA_017139565.1. Taxonomy (NCBI): domain Eukaryota; kingdom Viridiplantae; phylum Streptophyta; class Magnoliopsida; order Cucurbitales; family Cucurbitaceae; genus Luffa; species Luffa aegyptiaca. The sequence continues at coordinate 676,154 of CM029404.1, read as the reverse complement.
GTTTTAGGTCAATTGAGTTATGTTCATATTAGAGAAAAGAGATTAAAAGAAATTTAACTCTCCATGATATTCTACTTTCACTTCAAGCTCACATTTCTATTTCTAAACCAAATTAATTTATATTCAAATCTCAAATTTTGTTGGATTGGATTAATTGTTTATAATTTTTTGTGATCTTTTTTTTTTAACATCCTCTGTTAAAAGACATACATTTGAAAGTCGTGTAGCTGTATTAAGTTATTGAGGTTTTCTTTTTTTTTTTTTAAGTCACTTGGATTGTCGAGTTTTCAAAAGTAATACTTAAAATCTTTAAATTTTGAGAAATAAATTTTATATCCCTAAACTAAGGATCTTAAATGTTTTAAAAAATGCATTCTTTAAAAAACATTTTGTATAAAAATTGTTTATAATTTAAACACGTATATGTTTGGTTACATTTCCTCATAAGTGTTTTTATACATAAGTTATTGTATACTTAAAAACTCTTTTAAAAAAATGGTTTCAAATGTTTCTCTCAAAATGATTTATTTCTCAATCTCATTTATTCTATTAAGTCATTTTTAGTGGTTGTCAAACACTAGAATTTTTTTCAAAATGATTTTTTTTTCAAAATAAAACACTTGAAAAATTAAACCAAACACACCCTAAGTATTGGTCTCCACACAAAAAGTTAATTGAGTCGTTGATGTGACAAGGTGACTTGGGTTCGTTCATTTCGGCCTCTATACTTTCAAAACATTAACTTTGAACCTTATACTTTTAAAAAGTGACCAATTTAATCCTTGTTTGCAAAATTTAAGTGTAGATTTTATAACCCAATAGAAATCTTTTAAGACAATTTTATAACTACATTTCAAGAAATTAGTAAGTGAAGATGTGTTAAAATTATGAGGAAAAAAAAGTGAAATGAAACAACCAAATTTATCAATTTTTTTAAAAAATACTCAGACCAAAATGAACACTTTTAAAGTAAAGTGACCAAAATGAACCAATGACAAAAATATAGAGACCAAAATAATATTTAAACCTAAGTTTTAAAATGTATCTTTCCTACCTTATTTTTCTTTGCTCCTAGGAAAGAGATGGAAGAATGAGATCATGAGAGAGGAACAAGGAAAGAGAGAGGAAGAGAGAGGAAGAGAGAGAAAATATTGATTTTTTTTATTTAATTATATAAATAAGATAGTTTAAATTATCAAAAATACCTATAAATTATAGAGATGGTTTCAATTATACCCTTAAACTTTCAAAAGTTTCATTTTAGCTCTAGAAGTTTGAAGATTGTTTCAAAACTCTTGAATGCATTTTTTCGTTATTATGGACGAAAAATGACGTGTTTGCATATGTATTGTTGTTTATGTGAACATATTTGAACATAAACATGGAAAAAAATAATAAAAGCACATGCTAATACATCAATTTCCGTCTATAAATTTAATGGAAAAATGTCTCCAATAGTCATTTTGAAACAAACTTCAAACTTCAAGGGCTAAAATGAAAGTTTTGGTGGATAATTGAAACCAACTCCATAGTTTTGAGATATTTTTTATCATTTAACTCACAATAAATTTTAATTTAATATTCTCTTCTCACATAAATAATGAAAAAACTACAATTACATCAGCAAAGTTAATATTATAAGATTAATTCAAATATTAACAAATATGTCATGGTACATTTTTGTTTACCAATGAGTAATGACAATGTAATAGAAGGTATCTGTTAGAACCAATTTCAAGGATTTGTGGACTGTTTTGACTTTTGAGACCTATGACCATTCAGAATTCTATTCTAAACCAAACATTCAGGTACAATATAAATTATCATTGTGTGTGTGTTTTTTTTAATGCATATCTTAGAAATTTCTTTATAAAAAAGGGACAGTTTCATGATATTTCAAATGATATGGGGACATCAAAAATTCAAAAAATCAAGTTAATTTTTTTTTATTTAGGATATGTTTGGTTTAACTTTTCAAGTGTTTAATTTAAATATATATATATATATTGTAAAAAATTATAGTATTTGGCAATCACAAAAAATGACTTATTAAAAAATGAGATTGAGAAGTAAAACATTTTGAGAGAAACACTTGAAAACAAATTTTTTAAAAAGAGTTTTTAAATATATAATAACTTGGGTAAAAAAAACACTCGTAAGAAAACGTAACCAAACATATAAGTGTTTAAATTCTAAACAATTTTTATACAAAATGTTTTTTTTAAAAAATGCATTCTTAGAAAACATTTAAACTAAAAGTCATTCCAAACAAACTCATTAGTCATAAACTTTGACTTTGATTATAATAATATGTATTTGTTATTAACATTGTCAATATTGACAGTTGGCATGACATGTTTATTAGACTAACAAATGATGATGTGACCATATCAAAGTGAGTATAGTTCAGCAGTAATGGACATATACCCTTGACCACCAGGTTAGAGGTTCGAATCTTCCCACCCTAATGTTGTTGAACTCAAAAAAAAAAAATGATGTGACACAATATAACAAGAAAATATACTAACTAAATAAAGTAAAGGTCGATAAGAAAAACAATTTGATGAAACAATCTAACAAAACAATAGTTTAAATTGAATGTTTTGTATACACTCTAATATTTTATTTAGTTCGTTTGTTCTTTTTTTTAGTTTTTTTTTTTTAAACATATGTGGTGAGAGGATTTGAATCACAGAACTCGTGGTCATTAATAAAAGTTTTACGGTACTAGTTTTTCTTTTTAACAAACAAGCTTTACATTAGTTGAACTATGTTCATGTTGACATTTTGAATAATCTAGCCACATTGTAATTATCATTATTTTTTGTACCAATTTTTTTTTTTTATTTGGAGGACTCCACAGTGTAATTATCACTTTTTATTTTTATTTATTTTTTATTTTTTATAAAATTGTAATTCTTACCACTTGGAAAAAACTTCCTTGCATACCGGTATGTAGGGATCTCCCTGCATACCACCATTAAAATGTTGACAACTAGGAGAGATAAAAAAAATTTCTCATTTCCTCCCTTCCTCTTTCTTAGTTGTCAAGATTTTAATGGAGTATGTAGGGAGATCCCTACATACCGATATGCAGGGAAGTTTTGTTTATCACTTTATTGAGAATGACAGGTTGGCATCTTAAATGAAGTTTTTTGCACAACTCAGCTGTTCGTTTGCTGCATTTATTTTTTGTCTTTATTAAATTGGGCGCCCCCTGATTTAGTAGAAACTATTGGGCAAAAAAGGACATCAAGAAATGCCTTTTTTTGCTTCTTTTTTTTTTTTCACATTTTAATATTTTAGCTTCATTTATTTATAGGTCCAAATTTATTGTGTGAATTTTGTTATTATATATGCTATTAAAAATTATATGATCAATAGTATACTCTTTTTATAGCTAAGATATTATTTATTGTTAACCAAAGATAACATAATCCAAATGTGATAAATTATTTGAAGATATAACAACATTTTTTGTGAAGTGATTTTTTAATTTCAATTTTTTGATTTGTTTCTTCATTTGGTAAATTAAAATTTAAGGTTAGTACTCTATGCTAACGACAATAATGTCTATCAAACTTTAATAACTAAATGATGGAGACGATAATAAAACTTTTAATGATATAAAGTTAGATATCTAGAATTTTATGTTAAATGAGGCTTATATTCCATTCAATTTTTTTTTTCAATTTTAATAATTCTTGAAGTTTGTTTTAGAAAAAACATATTCATTTTCATCTATATTTAATATAACAAAAAAAATTATATCAAATTAAAGAAAAACTCGAAACAAAAACTATAAAATAAGTGTGTCATTTACAAATTAAATAATTAGTTATAACAATATTTTGATAAATTCAAATTCATTAAAAAAATGTTCCACCAATCAAATTTATTAGAGATACAAAGTTGGGCAAAGTGAGCATAGCATAATTGGTATGTACCCTCGATCAATAGGTCAAAGGTTTGAATTCTCCAACCTCCAATTGTTGTTGAACCAAAAAAAAAAAAAAAAAAAAATACAAACTCTACTTTATTTACTTTAATAAAAAAGATGAGTTTATATAGAGTTGTTTGCACAAATAGCAAAATAAACTAAAATAATTGTAAATATGGCAAAATCTAAAACTATCTGCAAATATAGTAAAATTAAAGTCTATTAGTGATAAAAGTCTGTCAATGATAGACTTCAATTACAAGTGTTATTATCGCTGATAGACTATTCTTTCAACGAGTGATAGTAGTCTCTATTATTGATTGAAATTTGTCGGCGACAGATGTTTACACGGATAGATTTGTCAAAATTATTTGTAGAAATAACAAAATTAAATCTATCAGTGATTGAAGTCTATCAGTGGTAGATGTGGTTTATAATTGATAGATTTTTCATATTTTCAATTTTTTTTTAAAGTTGCTATATTTGCAAACAACAAATCTTAAATTGCTACCCATTACAATAGTAGTTTATATATTACGAAAAATGTAAAGAACGTTTAATAAATAAAATTTTCTAAAATTAAATAATTATTAATATTGTAGAGAGAGAGAACAAAAAACCAGCCCAACGAGGCTTTGCATAGAAGAGTAACAAATTTTGACAATGAGAACTAAAATGAGGACTTAAAAAAAAAAACAATGAGGACTAAAAAGTCAATTTAAACCTTTGATTTTCTTCCAAATTTGGACCTTCGAAATTTATGAGCATTAAATATCTCCCTACGGTGTGCTAAAATTTTTCTCTTGTTTTAGTTTAACAAATGGGAGGTAGTTCAAAATTGTAGGTAAGGAATGTTTTGTTGTTCATATATATATATAAAGAATGTTTTGTTGCCATAATTAGACAAGGGAAAACGCACCTGATCTTCACACGACAACAATGATAAATATGTTTAAGGCGAGAAGATATGGCTTGTAAAACAAGAAAAACTACACACTAAGTGTGCTTGTCATAGTGACTAGCTCTGGTACTTAAGTCAGTTAAGAGATTATGAGTGTAACAAGTAATTGAGAATGAGGAAGACTCCCTTTATCTTAGGTTGAAGAAGGGTATTTATGTCTTATTCGTTTTAGGGTTTTACATGTTTGATGGACAGTTTAGGGTTATAGTGAATTGAACTCTGTCCAAAATACTCCAGGAGTTGGGAATATAATAATGTGCAGGGCAAGTGACCCCATGGCTAAGCCATGGTTGACCTTGGCATTGGGTCGAGGCCGATGTTGGGCATTGAGCCAAGTCCAATTCCCTCATTCTTTATGCTTGGTCCAGACCTAATCTTTTAGTGCTTTTTTCTGAATTGAATATGTGTGGATATGTATTTGTTTCTCGATGTAAACATACGTATAACATATTTTATTCACTAAAAACTATATTTGGATAGACTTTAAATTCCTCTACACAACTTTTTTTTGTCTCCCAATTATGTGAATTGTGAATGAGATTATTGAATGAAAAGTTTGTGCATAAAAATTCACACAAAGATGAACGAATATTTTACGAAATAACTGAAATTAATAAAACGAATATATAAACATAATCATCCAATATTTATCTACCTAAGTATATATTATACTAGTAATTGAGCAAAAATATATATAAGTTATTTTCTTTTTAAGTACTTTTTAAGTTGAGCTCGAAGCACAACTAGAAAACTAAAAGATAAGCTTAAAGTACCAACAACGGTCCAAAAGGTTAGAAACAATCAACAAAAAAGAGAAAAACAACTAAAGCAAAAGCCAAAACTCACAACCTAAACCCAAAATCAAAGAGAGAATTTGCAGTGGATGGCAAATAAAAAATATATAATTGCAAATAGCACAATGTAAAAAGAATTGCAAATATAGAAAAATCTATCAGAGTATATTACTGATAGACTCTAGTTAATTAGAATCTATCTGATAGACTTCGATTATCAGAGTTTATCAGCGATAGACTCTGATTAATCGAAATCTATCGGTGACGATAATCAAAGTCTAACAGTGATAGTCACCGATATATTTTGATTAATCAGAGTCTATCAGTGATAGACACTGATAAACTTTGAATAATCAGAGTCTATCAGTGATAGACAAGGATAGAATCTGACAACAACTTTTTGGTTTTGTACAATTAATTTTGCTATATATGCAATTAGTTTGCAATTGTGCTATATTTGCTATTAATTTGGTCCAATTTGCCATCTATGCAACTACCCCAAAATCAAAGGTAAGAAAATGAGGTCCAAGGTTAGATCGTTTGATAACCACTTGATTTTTTTTTTTTTTTTTTTGAAAATTTATACTTATTTTCTCCTAATTTCTTTGCAACGAGATTCATCTTTGTTAAGGACACATTTGAATTCATAACCAAATTCCAAAAACAAAAACAAGTTTTTGAAAACTACGATGGCCCCGGTTGATAACCATTTGGTTTTTGGTTTTTGGTTTTTTGAAAATTATGCTCGTTTTCTCCCAATTTCCTTCTAGGGTTTTGATCTTATTAAAGATACATTTGAATTCCTAGCCAAATTCTAAAAACAAAAACTATTTTTTTTAGTTTAAAAAATTAGCTTGGTTTTTGAAAACATAGAAAGAAGGTAGATGAAAAAACAAAGAAACTTAACAGGTGGGAATATTATTTATAAGCTTAATTTTCAAAAACCAAAAACCAAATGGTTACCAAATGGGACCCTAGTTTTTTTAATTTTCAAAACTTGATTTGGTTTTTTAAAATATGGGAACAAGGTAGATAACAAAACATATAAACTTATAGGTGGAAGTAGAGTTTATAAGCTTAATTTTCAAAATCCAAAAATAAAAAACTGGCCAAATGTTTATCAAACTTATAAACACTATACACAATTTTTTTTTTTTTTTTGTTAACTACCTTCTTTCCATATATTTCTAAAAACCAAGTTAAGTTTTGAAAATTAAAAAGTTTTCAAAATTTTGTTTATGAAATTTGAAATTTGACTTATAATTCAAATGTATACTTAACAAAGATGAAAATCATGTTCATAAACAAAAGAAATTGAGGGTGTTTGGTCCAAGGAGTTAGATGGAGAGTTGGATAGAGTTAATAACTCTCTCAACTCCTTGTTTGGCCCAAAGACATACAACACCAAATTGTGAGACCCACAAACTTAGGGTCCGTTTGGTTGGTGATCTGAAAACAAGAATTTGAAAACAAGGGATTCAATGAAAACAGAGTTGTATTTCATGTTTTCAGATATGTGTTTGGTAGCAGATTCAGAAATTGGATCTGAATTTAAATAATGGTTCAAAATGTGTTTGACAATATATTTATAAACTATAAATTATTTGTAGTTATCAACTAAATACTGAGTTGAATATAAAATATTATCAATTAAGTTATAAAAATGTTATGTATTATAAATTTATTATTATTATTATTTTACAATATCATATAATTTATAATACTTTATATTATACAAATTTTAATTTCTCAAAAATAAATTGAGTTTATAACATGAAATACTATATTTATTAAAGTTTTTATCTTTTTTAAATTAATTCTGCATTTAAAATTTTGAAATTCAAAATCTGGATACAACGAAATACATAAAAAAGTTGTTTTCAGAATTTCCACTATCTGGATCACAGAATCCGAAAACAGTTTTCAGAAACACGTCTGCCAAACGCATATTCACTGAATTTAGTGAATCTGAAAACATAAAACAGGATCCGGATTGCCTACCAAACAGGCCCTTATTAACCAATTACAACACTCTATTTTCGATCCCACAAACTTTTTAATTCGTATTCCAACACATTATTATTGTAAGCTCCACAAACTTATTAACTCCTGCATGCTCAAATTCCTAAGAAAAAAAAAAAAAACTTCAGATTCGATAACGCTAACTCTTTGAGCCAAACACTCCCAATATCAACGATATCGAGATACTTATCGAGTAGAGTCTTAGCTATGCTCATGTTAACCGTAAAATAACGGTTACCAAATGAGGTTTTGAAATATAAATGCATCGCACGTGCGTTGCCCATAGAAAGGGGGTAGTTTGTTTGGACATAGACACAAGTTTTCATTTTAAAGGGGAAAAAAAAAAAAAAAAAGTTAGAAAAAAAAGAGCTGGCACGCGGAGTTCTGTTGGTAACGAAGGGAAGGCTCGTGCATGGGGTGCAACTGTAATCATTATAATACCAAATTTGGGTTTCAAATTTTCTCAAACCCTAATTAAATCAAAGCATCTTCCTCGTGCATTCAAATACATACACACAAATTTTGACAGCTTTCTTTTTTTTTTTTTCTTAATTTTATTTTTATTCATTTTAATCAACTCATTCCTTCACTCTTCCCAATAAAACAACCATTTCATAATTCAACAATACCACCAACAATTTCTTTTTTTTCTTTTTTTTTTCTTTCAAATTTACTTAAAAGTAATTCAACCTATAAACTCAATTATTCACAAAGATTAAAGTTTTTCATCTTCGTCACGATAAACATATGGGTGTTTAAATTCTAAACAATTTTTATATAAAATGTTTAAAAGAAAATGCACTTCTGAAAAATACTCAAACTGAAAGGTGTTCCAAACGGACCTTTAGATTGTGCAAGTTGATTGATTCTTATATTGAATTATATAAGTTTATGTATAAGTCTTGAGCTTTTAGACATGTGTCTAATAGATTCCATGATTTAAAAAGTATTTAGGGCCTATTTGAAATGAATTTCTAAGTGTTTAAAAACTCTTCATGGTCTTATAAATTTTGTATATCAATAGGCTCCTGATTTTTTTTTTTTTTAAACTGTCGAATATGACAATGACAACCTATTAAACATTTTCAAACTTGAAAGACTTATTGACAATCTATTAAACATTTTCAAACTTGAAAGACTTATTAGACACCAAATTAGAAGTTCATAAACTAATTATTATAAACATTTTAAAATTCAAAAATCCTATTAGACAAATTTGGAAGTTGATAGACTAAACTTGTAATTTAACCTAATTGTTAAAAGCTTAGGCATTAAGTAAATTCACCTGATTAACCCAAGCATAGTTCAAAATGGTTAGGATGTTATAATCTCGACCAAAAGATAAAAAAATTCAAATATTTTCACACCCTACATATTGTTAAACTATAAATAAATAAATAATTCACACATGATTTAAGTTTCATTTTCAAACTACACAAGCCATATATGAATATGATAAGCTAGACAGCCTTTAATTATATATTTTAAAAGTATAGATCTTCAATATATAATTTCTTACCATTTTCATACCATATTATTATTTTTTAAAATCTTAAAATGTGCATATCTTGATGAATTTGTATGTTTATAATTTATATGAGTTTTCCGAATTGGGAATAGGCCTTAATAGGTTGCATCTTCGATTAAAAAACACCCTAATTTAATTAGCGATGTGCTTATTTTATAAATAAAATAAAATATTCAGCATGATCATATTTTATTTTCCCATAGTTCAATAATGTATTGGTTAAGAATATGGTTTAATGAGTATTAAAATAATGTACTATGTAAATTATTATAAGAGTCATTATTGAATGTCATGTTTGTAAAGTAAATTAACGATGTTTATTATGGTATTAAATCACGTTATTCATGGCCAAAATGAGCATAACTGAACGGTAATTGACATATACCCTCGACCAGGTCAGAAATTTGAATCTTCCTACCCAAAATGTTGTTTGAACAAAAAAAAAAAAAAAAAAAAATACTAATGTTATTTGTTATAATTATTAAATATTTTATTCTAACTAGAATGATGGAGTTTAATCAATTGAGTTATCAATATTATAGATAGCGTATCAAACTTCATACATCGTTTTATAAAATTAATTTCGAGTTAAATGATATTAATATACGTCATGAGCGAATATATAAATATTTTCATATAATAATAATACCATAATATTTTCCTAGAATGGTCTAATAATAACAAAATATTTCTCACTATAACGGTCATAGCGATCGATCTTTGTCGTTGTCTTCTTCTCTCTCTTGCTTACATGTACTATTCTTAAACTTTGATTTTTTCGCACTTATTCTTTTATTTTCTCATCATATATTTTGAAATCGTTTTCATTACGATCCCTGAACTTTCATAAAAATCTATTTCATTTAATTTTCAATAAGTTCCACATTACTACATCCAACAAAAGAACTCGACCAACCCATTTTCAAATCCATTATCAAATTAAACTCGACACACGTGGCTTAGACACAGATCCCACGCAACATTGCTATGTAAAATCTCTACTAAATGAACACCGAAAAAAGAAATAAAGATTTCCATTAAGCACACTACAAAAATTAATGGGTTAAGAATCGAAATTCTTTAGACATTGAAAATTAGAAATCAAAGAACACATAAATTATATATGATCTTAAAAATGATGGGGTTATAATTAAGTTCATGTATATGTAAAATGATATAATAATAATAATTATTAAAAATATTATAAGAAATGATGAACATTATTACAGGTGGGTACGTGCATTAAAAGTATTTACGGAATATATGGTAAAGTTTAGTGTTTTTTCCCTGTATAAATCAGGGCCAGATAAACACTTTATATTACACAAAATTAAAATCTTTTCTCTCTCGATTTCTGTGGGATCAAAGATAAGTACGAGAACAAAACTAAACACTCCATTTCTTTCTTTAATTATTACAGCAAAAAAAAAAAAAAAAAGTTTTTTTTTTTTCTTTTTTCTTTTTTTTTTTTCTTTGTTCTTCCTCATTTTCTCATCATGTTTTTTCCTTTCATTTCTTCCTCTTCTTGTTTCAGATGGAAGATTACAATAATTTGCATCAAAATCATCAGCCATGCAACTTCCAGGAAATTATGGAGCTGTGTTCTGTTACTGTTTCGAACGGCGGTCCCGACGACCGTCGTTTAATCAACACTTCGGCCGCTTCTTCGGCATGGCGGAGATCTTTCCTGGTGGGAGGCCGAGAGGAGGAGGCGAGAAGCGGCGGGAGGGCGGCGGGGGAGGGACGGCGGAGTAATGGATTGCCTCCTTTTGGAAAGATTATTGGCGGCGGAGAGATGAGCTCCGGCGACCGCGCCGACGGCGGAGATTCTGAGAAGATCTTGTATGGTCGTAATGTTGACCCTAATATGGATCCAAGGAAACTCAAACGGTAAACCCTAACAAGCTATATATATTCATTTTAATTTCATGCATTATATTTATCTTTTTTGTTGGATGGAGCTAGAAATTTTCATAGGGAAGACTTTGAATTTTTTGGATCTTGTTTGATAACTATTTAGTTTTTTGTTTTGATTTTTGAAAATTAAGTTTTATAAACACTTCCTCCATCTATAACCAAGTTTGATTTTCTTTGCTATGTTATTTACTCTCTTCTTATGTTTTAAAAAAATTGAGTCAAGTTTTGAAAACTAAAAAATGGATTCGTTTGATTACCATTTGGTATTTGGTTTTTAGTTTTTGAAAATTAAACTTATCAACACTATTTTCACTTCAAGTTTTTTTTTTTCCCTTTTATCTACCTTCTTCCATGTTTTCCAAAACCAAGTCAATTTTTTTATTTTTTATTTTTTAAAATAGTTTTCAAAAACTTGTTTTTGTTTTTGAAATTTGATTAGAAATTCAAATACATCTTTAACAAAAACGAAAGCGGAAATTGGAAGAAAACTTGGATCATTTTCAAAAACTAAAAACCAAATGGCTATCAAATGAGGTCATAATTTTCAAAAACTTATTTTTGTTTTAAGAATTTGATTAAGAAATCAAATATCTCGTAAACAAAGATCAGAACCATTGCAAGAAAAATCGAAAGAAAACAAGAATAATTTTCAAAACCAATTGACGTTTATAATTTGTTATATTTTTTTGCTCTCTTTTAATTTAGGATTTCTTTTTTCTTGCAGAATAATGTCGAATCGTGTTTCAGCTCAAAAATCTAGACTGAAAAAAGTTCAATATGTTGCAGATATGGAAAGGAAGCTCAAAGCTTTGGAGGTATTCATTCATAGTTTGAAGAACAATTCTTTTTTTATTTTTTATTTTTTATATAACTTATTTTTCAATCTAAAATATAATTTTTAAACTCGATAATAATATTTAAATCTATCGGTGGAAATGTTGTGCTTTTTAATTTATGAAAGTATTGATGTTGAAAAAGTATATATAATTAGCAAAAAAAAATTAAATAAAATAAAAAAGAATGAAAGTATATATATATATATATATATATATATATATACATGCAACAAAATAATAAAAATATGGTTTGAATTTATGTGAATGAAAATTTTAATTCAACCCTTTTCAATTGTTGGTTCTTATATTAAATATTTAGATGCTATATATTTTGGATTCTTAAATTTCAAATCTTATTGCATCGTTTTTCACCGTTAAGATGATGTTGTTTTCATTGTCTCTAAACTTTGTATGAATCAGTCTTAACCGTTATACCATTGAATGGTTATATAATATAGAATAAAAATCTGATGTGGCAATACATAGACTTACCTTTTGAATCTCGAATTATTATCGGATCTAGTAATATTAAGTTTAGGTTCATTAACTTTCGAAAAATTTGTTAGCATGATGATCATTAAATAGTGAGTTTTTTATGAAAGTTTAGATCAAAACAAGATATGTGTGAATCAAAATAAATTGTATGTTGATCGAGTTGATGGATCGACATAGAAATGTATTTAAACTAATATTAACCGACTCCTAAAAGAATTTGGTAACTTCAATTCCATTATCGACCATATTTGAATTTATTCAACACTTTTAATTATTTCTTAAAAAAACGTGATTTTTTTTTTTTGATTTTCAATTTAAAATGACTTACGAAAGAGTACAAATCGGCTATTTTTAGCCCATGGTATGTTTGATTTAACTTTTCAATTGTTTAATTTTGAAAAAAATTTAGTGTTTGACAAACACTAAAAATGACTTATTAAAAAATGAGATTGAAAAATAAATCATTTTGAGAGAAACACTTGAAAACAATTTTTTTATTAAATGTAACTAAACATATGAGTGTTTAAATGTAAACAATTTTTATACAAAATGTTTAAAGGAAAATGCATTTTTGAAAAATACTTAAACTGAAAGGTATTCCAAACGGGGCCTTCATCTCGAAGTATTCATGTTTAGAAACCCTTCGATTTATAAATATCGATAAAAATATATTGACATGAAAAGAAAAAAAAAATAAAAATAAAAATGCAGGCACATATAGCAGTTCTATCTCCTCAAGTGGAGCTGTACAGAAACCAGCAGCATGTGTTGCAAATGGAGCAAAAGAGATTGAATCAGAAGATTTTGTGTTGCTCAAGGAACAAGCTCATGAGAGACGGTGACGTTTTGATTATATATCTCCATACAATGTTTTTAATTCTTTTTTTTTTAAGGATTTTGATTTTAAGATGCGTGTTTCCGAAACGTACCTGTACTTGACCTAATAGGATCGTCCAGTTTCTATAGAACCTATCTCTAAAATGTCTTCGGAGGGAGATAGGGTTAGGCCGAGCAAGAACAAAGAAAGAAAATTTGTTTTAGTACTTGATATATATCTTACGCTTGATCGGTATCTGTCTTAATTCTTTTGGTTTCGAATAATTAATGCAGCTGAAATTGAAGAGAATAGAGCTGAAGTGAACAGGCTTAGGGAACTCCATATGAAACAGCAACAGGCTGAAGCCAATAATGCTTGGGATACTAATTTCCAAATGTCGTCGGATCTTCATGCATCTGAGTTGAGCAACGTGGTCTCTCCCCCTCTAAACCAAGGTAATTTTTATTTAGCTTGAATTCTAATAAGCTCGGTTCATGAACTTTTAACATCGAGTTTATGAATTTGATTTCCGTAGTTTTAAGATGTTTTTTAATAGGTCTTTGAACTTTGAGGTTGCGTGTTAATTACTAGGTTTTTATATTTTAGTGTAAGCTATTGAATTTTCATTTTAACTTCGTTAATTTAATGCTCATGTTACCAAATACCTAAACTCACTTGAAGTCGACTTATCATATAATACTTAAATAATGCAACCATAATGTGTCATGTACGTGTTAAATCGGCAGAGTTAACAACTGAAACTTGTTAGATAGAAAATTAGGCCCTACTTAAAAATTCTTTAATGTGTAAAAGATTAGATAGGCAGCTGGTTGAGGCATAAGTTTTTGTAGGGTGGGACAACATTTTATATGCTAACTTGTTATATATATATAAATGAAAATTTAGGGAGGCAAACTAAAACTACCAAACTTTAAGTATTTTACATATATTAATACCTTTTTTCTTTGCTCAAAAAAAAAAAAAAAAAAAAAAAAAAAAAAAAAAAACCTTTTTTCTATTTTTTTTTTTAAAAAAGATTATATAGTAAACATTCCCCTCCTTCATTCTTCACTCCCCCAATAGAAGGGCACCAAGGGGCAAAGCTACAAAACATATTTTGGGCTAAGATATTAGTTTAAGTTGATAGTCTTATAGTTGTTAAGATCTTGACTGTTATTGATAACCATTTGATTTTCAACATATAAGTTTATTATATATTTTCTTCCTATATTTTCAAAAACCAAGTCAAATTTTGAAAAATAAAATAGAGTAATTTTCAAAAATTTGTTTTTGTTTTTTGAACTTGGCTAAGAACTCAAATGTGTCAGATGAAAACTATTTAAAAAAAATTAGAAGAAAACAAGCTTAATTTTAAAAAACAAAAAACCAAATGGTTATCAAATGAGGCCTAAATGTGTCAGAAATCTTATAGATATATGGATTTTAAAAAGTGTCAAATAGGTCAATGACTTATTAGATACAAAATTAAAATTTCATGGACCTCGTTAGATACAAAACTGAAAGTTTATAGGCCTATTACATACTCTTTTTTAAGTTGATGAACCTATTAAGCATAATACTAAAAATTCATAAACCAAAGTAACCTAAATATATTATAGAGGACCAACAAAGTTATGTTATGAGACTATAATAATAATAAAAAAAATTAATTAAAGTTATTGGTCATTGGAATGAGTAGGCATACCATATTTCAATTAGTTGATATATACCATATACAAACAAAAATTGTAATTCGACATTTTTAAACCCTCTTAATTCAAACCTCTTTTAATAATATTAATCCTAGATAATGTATTCCAAAAAGAAAAATAGTTTAAAAAATACATTTGGTCCCTAAATTTTCATAAAAGTAACAATTTAGTCTATGAACTTTAATTTGTAACGATTTAGTCCCTGTCCTTTCAATTTAGTAACAATTTAGTCCTTGAACTTTAGAATTTGTAATAACTTTAGTCTTTGTCGTGAAGATTATCACTGAGATAATGGAATTTCTTACTTATAATGATTGATAACTTGATTAGGATCATGTGTACTTGTAAACTACAAATATTAAGTCATTACATAATACGATGAAAATTTTCACAACAGAGACTAAATTGTTACAAAATTTAAAGTACAAGGACTAAATTGTTACATATTAAAGTTGAGGGACTAAATTGTTACCAAATTGAAAGTTTATGTTCTAAATCGTTAAATATAAAAGTTTAGGGACTAAAATGTTAGTTTTATGAAAGTTCAAGGACCAAAAGTATATTTTAACCAAAAAATAATAATAATAAATACTGGATGAAGATATAATTTAAGTTTACAACACATGAGAAGGGATATTAATGCCTGGCTAGCTATTTGAGCTTTTTATCTTTCAAAATCCTAATTAATTGTTTGTTAATTACTTTTTAAAGTATATCCTATTTTGATTAATCTATTTGAATTTTTGAAGTTTTTTAAATTTAACCTAATGTAAATTTGGAAACTGAAAAACTGATGAACCAATCTTGTAAGATCAATTTCAAATCTTTGGTTTAAATGTGTATTGAAATCTAAATGTCCAAAAATTGACTCAACTGACTAATTACAGAACTTACTTAAAAATCTGTATGAATCCAAATTGATAGGGATTTGTTTTTAATTGTATATTTTTTTTACAAAAAAATTGTATATTTTAAAAACTTATGCTTCTTTATTGAAACTTTTCTGTTTTAATAATCTACATTTAAAATATTTTTAATATCTTGATAAAAATTTAATGACAAAAAAAAAAATTCAACTGCCCGATTTTGATTTTTAAAACTTTGCTTATAATTGAAAAAGTGTTTTCTATATATTTTTTTTTAAAAAAAAAAACATCCAACACAAGGAAATAATTCCTAAAGTACTCTATTTTTCTAAATAAAAAATGAAACTAAAACAAGATTATCATTCTTTATTTTAACATCAAAAGAAACCTTTTTTTTTTATTAAATAAATAATCGAAAGAAACCATGAAGTATCAAAGTCTGCATGTCAGTATCTCTCTTTTACAGAAAAATCAATAGTTGGTTACAATTTCTTCCAAAAAAAAAAAGTTTGTTACAAAATAATGTGAATTTTTAAATCTGTCAAACAGTTTATATTTTTACCAAAAAAAACATTATGTTATTTTCTTTAAATGTGACAACTAATAAACTGTGATTTTTTTTTAAGGTACGTGTAGTAGTATGTTAATATGAGCATGATTTCAAGCCAAATAAATTATACATAAACTTGGGCAAAACGGATTTAAGGTATAAAAGTAATGTATCAAAGTTTAGGACAAAAATAAAACAAATTTGAAAGTTTAAGGACAAAAATAAACATTTTAAAAATTTAGGGACCAAAATAGAACAAACTTGAAAATTTGGGAATAAAATGAGATTTAAACCTTATTTTTATTGTATTACCTTTTTTTCTCATTTCCAATATGGTTTTTTTTAAAAAAAATAAAATAAAATAATACCTGAGCATTTTATCTGTGCAGCAGACAGTGGAGAGAGAACAGTAGGAGGAAATGGGCCGGGCCGGTTCAACTCAATAGCCCGTCATAGAACGGTTGAGTACAAGTGGATGCCAACACCTGGGCTTCGTCAAGTTTCTGAGCCCACTTCCAACCATTTGGGCCAACAAGGAATGGGAAGGCCCAACTAAAGCCAATGGGCTGGTTACTGGACCGGGATTCAGAAGCAGAACCGCAATTGATTGAATATGAAAAATGAATTTGAGAGCTTTAAAAGAAAGAAATTAATTTGAGAACTTTAAAAGAGAGAAATTGTTAAAATACATTTAAATGTACTTCAAAAAACTGTAAGATTTTTTTTTTTCAATGCTAAAATCTGTAACTAGACTAACAAAAAGGAAAAAAAAAAAAGGTATATTTCCAATTACGGTTGTAATTATATCATTTTCGATTTTTCTTAACCAGATATATATACGTTTGGTTGCGTAGTCAAATAATTTTATCAAACTTTTGACAACTAAGTATATTTCGGTAATGAAAAACAAAGTAAACAACCTCTATAATGCAAGTTTTAGGGTTTTTCCAAGTGATCTGTATTCCACTAGGTCATCGTTAAAATCAATGAATTATGAAAGAAATCGGTCCAACAACCTTAAAGTTGAAAAATATTGAAGCATCCTAAAAAATAAGGTTCTCCAACTTTTTTTTTTTTTTTTTTTAATTATCATTTTTAGCATGAACAAGACTGATCCTAAGGCATTATTATTATTTTGCAATTGTGGAAAAAAAAAGTTTAATCTCATAATTCATTAGCCTTATCAAGGTAGATATAATTGTTTGAGATTCTCATTCTATTTATTGAGTGATTGTTCCATAGGAAATGTTTGTGGAATTCTTGGGAATAAATCTTAGTGATAAGTTTGTTTGTTGCTTTCCTTTCCTATCTGTCCAATTCAATAGAGGAGAGATTATACTACAAAGTTTTGACTTAAAAAATAGCTTTTACTACTCTCTTTATTAATCTCTTTTAAGGGTGGAACTCTCGTTACCAACATGGATCATTGATAAACAATATAAAATTATAAGTATTTAAACATTATAAGCATACGATAAAGAAAATATTATCTTTTCTTGAGTAGAGTATGCACCAAATACGATGTCATAGAATCAGTGGATTACAAATGTAGTGTTACGTCCTCTAAATGGAGGATCATGCTATAGTGTAGTGATAATATACTCTGAAAATGATATCATTGGTGCTATGACTATGTCGGACCAAATTTTGGTGTCTCCGTTGGTGGTGGAGGTTTAGACAATATTACAAGGAATTAGACATCTTCAAATGCTTAATCTCATAGATGCTTGTCTTTGTTCTAATTTCCTAAATGTAACGATGATGATAAATGGAGAGAAAGAGTTATTGCCTAAAGTATATCATTGGATTATACAAATTTGAGAAAAAAAAAAAAGTTGAGAGAGGAAAACGTCTTGCACATATCTGATAACGTTTTCCTCTCTCAACTTTATTCATATTTCTAGGAATATAAATAGAAGAGCTGATAGATTGACAAAAGAGACATTATATCATTAACGATCAACTTCGTGGTTGTCTAAGTTTTCAAATTGGTTAGTGTTAATGGGTATCACTCATTGTAAGTGTATTGCATCATGTAATTGTTCTCTTTTAACTCAATTGAAGTTCATCTAAAAAAATATAATAAATAAATATTGTCTTTTGATATTTAGTTTTAGTTGTTTCAATGTCACTAGTAGTCAAAATTTTACACGTCTCAATTACATATGTAGTAATTGTTGTTGCTTCTGCAATACCGACATGAATATGGTAAAAAAAAATTTCACCATGATAGACAAAATTTTATCTGACTTCTTGGTCGATGATGCTTGCATGCCAATTACCGTTGAACGTTTTGGTGAATATAAGACCATTTGGAGCAATTGCTCCTCTCCTTTCCTTATCCCCTAAATATTAACAAGTAACATAGAATCATCCCTAAGATAAGGCGTCGTTTCTCAAATACTTAAATTTGATTAAGTATTTGAATAGGTTTTATTTTTTTTAATTTTTAATTTTTATTTTTGATAAAAGTATTTGAATAGTTAATTTGATTAGTTATTGCCAGTCAATTTCAAATAAATGGTTGAAAAAATATATTAAAATCTATCCACTTAATGTTGGATCCCATGTCAAAACTTTTTTTTTTTCATCCATAAAGTTTATTGAAAAAAAAAATAAATAAATAATGGAAGATTTAAGAATTAGAATTACAATAAAGATACGCATTTTCTTTCTTTCGTTTCTGAAATCTGAACCTTCAAAGTTCGTCTGAAAAGCAGGGAGGTTATCTGGAAATTCTCTTCTTTCAGCTGAAGCAGACCACTCTGTTCCTGATTCCATTTTCTTTGCTCACAATTCACGAATCACTATCATTTGTTTTTTCGTACTGTTACAAAACCAGAGAAATCTCTCTGACTTCTGCATTCCATTGATCCAATTTGCATGATTTGAGCCGCGATTCATTCCATCAGATCTTTAATGGCGTCCTCCAGCAAGGTTGAATCTAATGGAGAAGATGAAGCCCTGGAAGACGAGGAGGTACCTCTTTCTCTGATCATTCAACTTCGTAAATTGCCTTTACATGCTTCTGCTTAAATTTTGGACCGTAGTAGCTTACGATTATGGAAATTTGCTACGGCATTTCGATTAGTTTTTCTTTTGAGGCGCTCTGGAGGTTTATCACTGTCTTTAGGAATGTACTGATCTCAAATTTGAGCCGACCTGAGGATAGGAACTGAGTATTTTCATCATTTATGTGGCATTCGTTCAGGTTGAGCACTTTGATGATTTTACTATTGCGTCAACTTGGGAAAGGTAGCTTCTCTAACCTCTTAATGAATTGAGTTTATAGGCGTATAGTCCCTCGTCGTTACTATGTATCTCTTTATATTTTAAGTCGGGTTGCAATTGAATTGAAAATGTACAAGTAGAGCTCTCTAGACTCAACCTCTTTCAACTTGTAGGGAAAATTTTCCTTGAACTCAAACTGAAGGAAATTTTCTTCTATTAAAAGAGGATCGCTTGAATAGAGGACTATTACTCAATAGCCTAAAATATCTAGGTTCAAGATAAAAGTAGAGGATATTATGATTTATTTTACCTCACTGTTTAAGTTTATCAGGTGGAACATGTTCTAATTGTCATGTTTACTTTCTCTTAAGATTCATTTCCGAAATAGAGGCAGTTTGTAGACAATGGATGGCCGATGGTCCAAATAATTTGTTGGTAAGTAATTTTCGTCTGAAGGACTTGTTTTTCCATCATCTTCTATCTTTCTGAAACTATTATACAAGATTACATTTCAATTTTCACTCAGATGGTTTAGGGGATCTTGATATTGGGGGAGAGAATTTTCTTTTTTGAATGTGCTCAAAGCCTCAAAAGATTCAATTCTTCTTTTTCTTGCCACCTATAATAGATGTATTATTATTAGCATCATTATTTTGTGTTTCTTCTTCTTCTTCTTCTTTCATTTATTTATTTTTTAAAATTCTTCTCGGCATCTTCAGATGGAATTTGTTAAAAAATTATTATAATCATTATTTAATAGGAAATCAAATGAACAATCTAGTTGGAAGATTATCTTTATTTTTTCCCCTCCCTTTATTGTTGCTGTTCATTGTGATGGTTTATCATCCAATACAATAGAGTATTTCAAGAGTTCTAGTGAGATTTCTGTCCACCACGTTGCATAATATGTGCCATTCTTAACAGCACGTCTGGAACTTTTTGTATTCTAGGGTATCTGCATGCAATTTTCTCCCGTCTTTTTTAAATTTATCATCCTTTTATTAATATATTTTTTATTTTTATTAATTTCATGCTATTTTTATTACTTGCCTGCAGAAAAAGGATGCAACCCAGTTAGAAATCTCAACTAACCTATATAAGGTTAAATCTGATCTTAAGTGTGATAATAAAAACTATTCGATGGAATACTACTTTGGAAATAACAATAATGGTACTAGGGAATTTCTCCCGTAAAATTTTGAAGTTTAGTTTCATGCGTAGATGAGCCATCATTATGCATCTTTTACTTCTACTCGACAGGCAAAGTTGTGGACTGGGAATTACGCTTGCATGAATTACAGTTATGCTTTGGGGTACAAGAGTTTTTGGTACGTTGGAATTTACATCTTGCATTTTGTATGAAACATTAATGAATTTACATATTTTATAGATATTTTCTGCATATATTACCAGGTGATCGCTCCTCAAAGTATTAGTGGAGTAATTCTTGATTCACCTGAGGCCAGCAAGCTTTTAAGTGCGGTTGCCATTGCTCTGACAAACTGTTCCAGGTGAGCTCTGATGTTGAATTTTTTTATAGTTCTACAGAACTCTTGATGAAGTGTTTCTTTTAATTATTTATTTTTTTTAATGATCCATTAGATTAACAAACTTGCGAAGACTACAATCTTGTGGTAATTTATGGCTGCAGTTTGTTTCTTATTGTTTCTTCTGCTCTTAACACGAACCTTTGACATTTTGTTATTGGATAACCATGCAAATTTTCTATAAAGCGTCTTAGATAATATCTATTTCTTGTGTATGAATGCAGTTTTTGGCCAGCTTTTGTTCCCGTGCATGATCCATCACGAAAAGCATATATAGGTATCCAAAATATGGGAACAACTTTTACTAGGAGATTTGAAGCAGATCGCATTGGTACCCAAGTGCCAATAAAACTTATGCATTTGGAAGGATTATATGAGTTGTTTGTTTCAAAGTTTGTAAGTTCTATGGATGCTTGTATTTCTTGCTATTTTTTCTTAGACCATTACCTCAGTTCTCAAATTTCACATTTACACTATTGCATCTTCTCATTTTTCTTAGCATATGTATTCATTTTTTCTTTCCTACTAGTTTGTTTGTTTAATTATTCTCTGATTTAGCTTCATAAGAGCACGCAGGAGAGATAGCTAAGGTCTAAAATATATTTTGGACTCAACCAACCAAATCTGGTTTTATAGTTATGTCTCATGTAGGTATAATACAAGTTATGAATTATTCCCATCTTATATATTTCTCCAATAAAGTAAAAAAGGAATCTTGATAAGAGGTGCATTTATCTAATTTCCGTGTAACCTCCTATTACTAGTTATATCCACATATTCATTTGTGCAAATATCTTTTTTTTCATCATATTTTTCTTTTGCCTGTTGGCTGTTGCATATTGGAAACTAGAGCTATTAATGCAACTCTTAGTTTTCCTAAATAATATAATTTTGCTCTTTTTGAAGGCCTACTCCTCAGTGGACATTTCTACCAATCTCTTCAAAGTTCATTTTACCATGAAGCTTACCTTCAGAATCCTCCTATCTGATGACGACGACATCCGCAGAGCTGATGCTGAGATGACAGAATCAGCACATGAAAGTGCCCTTGGTATTCGTGGAAAAGTGCAATGGGATGATGACTGCCCATGGAGTGAGTGGTATTCCTCGGAAGATCCTGTGAAAGGTGAAAATGTTTAAGATATTCTCTCTTTTCCGTTTGAGGTTTGTGTATAGATGCTCACGTGATTAGTTTACCTCTGATATGCTGATATATTACTTCCTAAACAGTGAGCAGAATTTAAAATACCTAATAGAAGGGATTTGACATGCCTTTATACTTTGTTCAATTTATTTGAAGTTTTATGAGCTTAAATGTTCGGATATTCCAAGTTGATAAATCTCCCTTCATTTAGGCAGAAACAAAAGGAAATGAGAGAATTATGTTATATTGTCTCATTTAATGTGGAGGATAATAGCTCTTGGATGTGCACAGGATTTGAATTGATTGCCTCATGGTCAGAGAAAATGGTTGAGAGCTCCTTGGAAATGGCCGAGTTGGAAAATTCTTCGCCTCATGAAGCTAAGAAATGGATTTTGTTACCAATTCTATCACCAAATATGTAAGGAGTGCAATGTTTGGTTGGATATATAAAATTTCTTTTTATAAACTGCTCATGAACATGCTTATCAGGTACACCATTATTTTGAAAGCTTGACAACACATTGAAAAGAAAAAATCTTAGCTCTTGACTAATAGAGAGGAGCTTCTATTATATGATATCCTCATTTTTATGTTTATGATAGTTCAAATGTATGGCAGTACCAGAGTTTAGTTCCCTATTTTTTTTTTGTTTGAATACAAAGCATTTTTTTAATAAAATGAATGAAATATGTTAAAGAATAAGCCAAGGACCTGTATGAACTACTACAATGAGAAGCCACACCATAATTTAGTATTACAAACTTGTGAAGGATCTCTTTCCGCTGCTTGGAAGGTTCTTCTATTCTGTTTCCTCTCCTGCAAAACTTCCCACAAAACCATTCAAACAACATTTAACTAAATAATTTTGCTTTTCCCTTGGTTGTTGATGCAAGAAATAGGGTAGAGAAACCCAGTGATGAAAGTGTTCTGCAATCTTGTTAAAAATTTGTAGGTTACAAGGCAGTAAATGAATAGGTGCTTAACAGTCTCTTCCACAATTTCACATAACCTTTCCTTGTATACTAGAGAATCATAGAGGTAGGCATTAGCTCAATTAAAAATTGAAACGATCAATCACAGTAAAAAAATCACTCCTTTATTTTAGATGATGAATTATACATATGCTGTGCATGACATTTTTCTCATTATACACTTTTGCAGAAAGTTTACTATCATGTTATTGTTAATGATTGGCTGCATTTCATTATACATTTCTTTAAATAATGAAGTTTCTTATATGGTTCATCACTATCCTACTGGTTTTTTCTGATGTTTCCTTATTTATCTCATGTTACCTTGAGTATTGATTTTCACCCACATTGTCTAATATGCACCTAGTTGCTGATCCTAAGTAAATGAGAATTTGATCAAGAATCTGATATATAAAATTTCATTTGATAGCGTAAATCATATGTGGTGACTAATAATGATTTTTGTAGGTACCTTGTAGTTCTACTTGGTCTAAAAATCTTTATTTATTTATTTTTTCATGATTATTTAGAACTGATAGCAGTATGGGAAACAGAGTTGGATTTTCTTCTCAGTTGTATCTTCTAATTGATGCATTAGATATGTCCTTTCAAGCTCAATTTATGGAAGATTTTGTCTCAAGTAAGTATTGTTCTTAACCATCCACTTATATGTAAATGTTTAGTTTTAATACATACATCGCTCTTCTCTTTTCTGGTTTGGCAGTTGAGAACCCAGGTTCGGATAATTTAAAGTCTTCTACAGTAGTACCTCCACCCACAGTTATTGATCGCGTGCTTAAAGAACTCTTTCACGAAGGTATTAAACTGCCTCCCCCTAGGAGGTTAGGCCTGTTTTTTGATGTTCAACACATGAACATGCTCTGGTCTTCCCGACAAAAAGAAAAGAAATACATGAATATGCTCATCACAACATCCATGAAAATCTTAACCAATTGCATCTTTCAGATATTATTATGGTACAAGTGGTCAGTGATATTCATCTGCCCCTTTTATGACAGTCATTTAGGGTTTGGGCTTTTAGAAAATTTTCACTATAACTAGTTTGCAACTCATTAGTCAATGTCCAGTGTCTTCTGCCATATCTGGGGGCCACGATGTAGACACAGTATTGTTTACTGAGCTTTGTGTCTAAGAACATCGTTCAGATGATTAGTAGGATCCAGGTTGATGCTTAACAGTGATGTTGTATGATAAATAATCATCCACATATTACGTGCAGGAAAAAAATCCCCTTATTTTGCCAAGGGTGAGGATAGGACTTCTCAAGCAATTAAAGCTGCAGACCTCGATTCTCTTTTTGCACAGTTTTGTTTACATGTTCTATGGTTTGGAAACTGCAACATACGTGGTATGGTTCACATACTGGATTTCTTTATTTGGATATTGATCAAAGTTGATGTAGAATCTAGTGGATAGGAGAATAATTTCTAGCACATTCAGTTGTTGATATGTTTCTTCAGTCTATTGATTTCATTTTTTTCTCATTATATATGTATCTCTGTAATGAATTTACAGCAATAGCTACGCTCTGGGTTGAGTTTGTTAGAGAAGTCAGGTGGTGTTGGGAGGAGGTACAACCTTTACCACGAATGCCAATCAGCAGTTCAATTGACCTTTCTACTTGTTTAATAAACCAAAAGCTGCAGATGGTAATTATTTTCACCTTCTGAAGACTTATTTTAGAAACTTCCTCCCTGCACTTTTTTGTACAAAGCCTTTTTTCCCCCAACTTGCATGTAACTTCAATTCATTTTGTTTTGTTTTGTTTTGTTCTGTTTTGTTTGTTTGTTTTTTTTTTTTTTGGGGGGGGGGGGGGTTGAGTTTGGTATTTGTGAACTTTATGTGCGGCATTGACACCTAAATTGTCAGCTCAACGGTTATTATTGGTGAATGTAACTCCTTAGAAAGATGTGTTTGAGCCAATCTCAGGTGACATCATCTCTGTGGCTGGTAACATGACCTTAGCCGTAGGTTCTCTGTTGTATAAGTTCGGGATTCTTTTTGGGTTTAGTGTGTGATTTTATTTGAAAGGTTTGAAAAATTTAACCCGGGGGGGGGGGGGGGGTGTTGTGTCGTTAAAATTTACTGTTCTAAAGGTAAATTAACAGGAAACAACAAGCGAATAGAAGACAAACTACTGGAATTTGCCCAGGATTATTAGACTGGAATCCAGAAGGCTCAACAAGAAATATCTGCTGGAAATTGATTAAATTGTAGTTTACTATTCATAATGCTTGCTGGAAAATTTACAGCAGTTGTATAAGGAGAAAAAAATGAAATTTCTCATTTAGAACCTGACTACAACTTAAAATCTCATTTGAATTTGTAAATTTAATTACAAAAAGGATTTCAAGGTGCTGGAGACTGATAATAGAGCGAAAAATAGTGCTTTAAAATGAAACTTTGAAACAAATTAGTTAATTAAAAAAGAATTGAACTTTGATAAAAACTTTTGATAATTTCCTCTAACTTAATCATTCTCTTTGGGTTATTTTTTCTGCGCCCTCCAGTCAATCCTAATTTTATCATTCTTTAAAAGACTAAGCTGGCCATAAATGCATGGTCTTGGATGCGATTGGCCCTTGGGCTCTTGTTGGGGTATATTCGTATATTGAAGTGATCCGTTAGATCTGGTACAAAGGAGGACTCCCCACCTAACCTTGTCTCCAAATTGGTGCATCATGTGCGGAGAGGCTGCTGAATCGTAAAACCATGTTTTCATGTCTTGCTATTTCGTCCAAAGATTTGGAACACTATTTCTATAAGCTCTCAAGTGGAATATTGCATTTTCTAACAAATGCCGGACCTCCTCTCCTCTATCTTGTTGGGAAAGGACACTTCCAAAGATGAGAAAAGGACTCTGCATTTTCATTGTCATGTGTTGTTCTCCATCCTGGTGTGTTATGTGTTGTTCTGACTCTGAAGATCCTTGTCATTTATTTGTACACTGCTCCTTTGCTTCTCGATATTAGTCAACAATCTTTCATTCCTTTGGTTGGTCCTTGGCTTTAACGATCAACATTTATGATGTTCTTGTCTCCATTTTTGTGGGACATCCCTTCCATGGAGTGAAAAAGATTCAATGGCTTCCTCTTAATAGGGTCTTCCTCTGGTTTCTTTGGGACAGAAGGAATAGATGAGTTTTTAGGGATTCTTTCTTATCTTTTGGCAACTTTATGGATTTGATCATTTTTCATGCTTTATATTGGTGCAAATGTAAACATCCCTTTTCTGATTACAATTTTTCTTCTTTAATTCTAGACTGGAGATCTATCTTGTAACTCACTTTTTTAGGTGTTGGGGTTTTACTCTGTTTATTTCATTTATCAATGAAATTTGTTTCCCTTCTAAAAAAAATATTAACAAGATTTTCTTTTGGAAGCTTTAACTGGAGAGAAACAACCACATCTTCAACAACACGTAGGAGCCCCTTGACACTTTTTTGAATTCGGTTATTTCCTTAGCTTTATAGTGGTGTAAATGCAAGCGTCCTTTCTCTCACTATAGTCTTCTGTACTTTTATCCAAGTGGAAAGTCTTTTTCTAATTCTACCTTAGGCTTGGGGTTCTTCCTCTTTTTTTTTTTTTTGCATACTTCATTTATCAATGGAAAGATTCTTCTTTGTTTTGGTTAGCAAGAGTGGAGAGTCTATGAACCATGGGTGCTGGGAGGAGATTTATGTGGTAAGGTGATCCTGGGAGGGGGGGCATTTAACTAAAGACTAAGAGTATAAAGGGAGGTTTTCCTCCCTTATTTTTGACTTTTATCAAGTTGATGTACCTTGGAATAATGGAAACGTACCTTTGGATTATTGTATCCTGTTGATCTGCCTTGGAGAAAGATGTTTTATGGGTTTAGGGGATCAGAGCCTTCCTTGGGTGTCTTTGGATGGAAAGGAACAATAGAACTTTCAGCAACAAATCTCTCCCATGATATATTTTTGGAAAAATATTTTTGTTGAGGCTCTTGGTTGGTGTAAATTTTGTCTTCCACTGTCTACAGCGTAAATGACCTGATGAAAAACTAGAGTACCTTTACTCCAGTTTTTGAATCATTGTTCTTTTTATATTTCATTCTATCAATGAAATATGTGTTTCTTATTAAAAAAAAAGCATATCATTGCAAGGGATGGAAAAAAACTAATTTTTTATTTTTGTTGGCTCTGCAGCTGGCTATATGCATCGAGAAGAAGCATCAGTCTATTGAGGAGTTTCAGGATTGTCTTGGGAGCCAGGATCCTGATTCTCCTCGTGCTGAGGTCACCACATTGATTTTTTCTTATTCTTATTTCAATGCCATCAACTTTCTACCTTGTCCAAGTTGCTCTTTGTTGTTGACGAAATTACCGAACTGGCAGGAAGATGGTCCAGTTTCCGAGGACTTTTCAGTTATGCAGACACCTGGTGAAAATTTTGATGGGAAATGTGACAGGTGAAATAAGAAGTGAGAGCTCTATTGTTTTACTTAGTTGAAAAATATATACCATTTTATACCATTGATAAAATTATTTCATATCAATACATATACACCATTTTTCTAAAGGAAACTTCAGATGTGTTTTTGTGAATAAAATCATTTCCTTTCCTGTCCTCATATTTTATTTATTACTGGCGTACTAATGCACTAGACACTTAAATTTGCAGTCACAATGTTGGCGCACGACGGATAGTAGTTCTAGGATTGTGATAGATATTATCAGGGGTTTAATAGACACAGGGATGAGAATTTCTGATGTTAGATCATGTTGGTTAGATCATGCTGCTAATCTGCTACATTATCTACATGAATTCTTCGAATTGTAGTCTAAATTAATTCAATCCTGGTTTTTTTTTCCTTCTTCTGGGAAAACTACGTAGCCATTTGTCTCCAGAGGTTGAATTTGAATCTAAAGCAAATCTGTTCAAAGATAGTACCAAGTCAGAAGATGTGATATCATTTACTGATCAAAAGTCTCCTGATTCAATGAGACGAGGTTCAGTAGGCATAGTAGGAACCATGATGCTTCTCAATTCATACCAGAGTATGCATGCTCCATTCACACAGGTTTTTTCCAAACTTCTATTTCATTTCATATATATACACATGCGCATACACGCGTATATGTATATATTACTAACCCACTCTGAAATCGTATGTTCCACCCAGGTTGAATAAATAATTAGTTTTTATTTATTTTTTATTTTTTTTAAAATTTGGTTTGCAGGATGTACCACTTATGACGGAAGACATGCACGAAGAAAGGCTCCAAGCTGTGGAGGCCTTCGGTGATTCATTTGTTAGTGCTTCTTACAAGATTTCATCTACTGCATCTTATATATTTTCCCTACAAACTTAAACGGTGATATCTTTGTCTTGTCTATCACACTGGCTTGACTGGCATTACTGAGGAGAGTGAACTTTAGATGTACTAAATATTACAGTCCAGAGCTGTAAAATAGTTCAGGCAGAAGAAAATTCAAGATTAAGATAGTAACCCCAAATTGTCTATGGTGATATGAAGTTGAAATTCTCAGTCTAAATCATCAGTAATTCATTTTAAAGGATGTCGGTTTTACATTTGCAAAGATTTTTCCTGCTACTTTGTTACTTGATAATTTTTTTTTGTATTTATTTCTGGACGATAAACTTTACACTGTTCTATACCTGCAATTTCTTTTCCATCAAACAATGACTTATTATGTTTTTTTTTCCCTCTTACCTTGATTTACTTGCTTTGATGATTCTTAACCAAATTATAATTGTGTTCTGTGACAGGACTTTTCTGCTCAGTTGGAGAAAGACATCCTATCTTCAGGTGATAAACTCTGAATGGTTTTCTTCCATCATTACTGCATCTACATTGGCCTTGGCTCTTATTAACAGGAATCTTGGGAAAAAATCCTAATTAAGGAGTGTTTTGTTAAATTATTATTATTATTTATTTATTTTATCAAAGTTTATTGTGGTGTTGGAAGGCTTAGTATCCGATATAAAACTGCATGAAGTTGAGATTCTTGATAACATAACATACCTAGTACTGAGGGTGTGATATATGAATTAACTTCTTTTACCACCTTAAACCCCTCTACCACTCCCTTTTCTACTCCTAACCACCACTAAGAGGAGAAAGGGCGAGGGAGGATCTCTTGTATAAGACCCCTTAGAACCAAAAATCTTGCATCTAGGTTTTTGCGACAATTTTCCTCTTTCACATTGTTTGTGATATGAACCAAAATAGAATCACAATGTATTGCAATATGAAAGATAAAGCAACTAGGAGATAAACCAAGTATTCGAGGTACTTGCACCCTCCCTCTCTTGAGATCACTCAAGCTCTAAACTCACCGAATCAATACTTACTTTTCTCCTTTCACACTCCTATTTGTAACCAAATACCCTAACAAACTCTTTGACTAATTGTTAATATACCCTTACTAACATTACTAATTCCACCCTAATGACATTCCTATAAGTTTTCCTTATCATTCTTAGGGTTAAGATACACTTTTTTTTTTTTTTGGTAAGAAACCGAACTTTCATTGAACAAATGAAAGAATACACGGGCATACAAAAAAAAAAATGCCCTAAAGAAGACGGAGTCCGAAAAAATTACAAAAAGGGACTCCAATCCAAAAGCACCATGCCAAAGATCATAATTACAAAAGGGTCTCATGATCGGTGTCCACAAGGAAGTGTTAAACCTAAAGACCTCCCAAACTTCCTCACCCGATCTCTCATTCTCCTTAAAAATCCTATTATTCTCTCAAGCCAAACACCCCACAAAACAGCAAAAAAACAAGCTTGCCACAACACATTTCCTTTCTCCCTGAAGAGAGGACGAAAGAGTGCCTCCTCCAACAACCCTCGCCCATCTCTGTTATGCAGACCACTAAAATTGAACAAGCTCCTCTAGCTATCCCAAAGGTGGTTAGCAAACTGACACTCCCACAACAAATGATACAAATCCTCCTCATGTCTTTTGCAAAGAGTGCACCATTATGGGGACAAAACTAAAGAAGAATGCCTTTGAACACGATCCAAAGTGTTAACCTTTCCAAGGAAGGAAGGAAGAGTTTTGGTTGAGTCCATTGTGTTAATTCTACCAAGCCTGTAGTGAAGCAAAAGACTTTTTGTTTTATTAAGGTCTCCATTTTCTATAATTTTATGAAACAACAACTTAATCCATTGAGGACATGAAGACAAGTACTAAATGGAGTAGCTAGTATAAACTTCTGAAGGAAGACGATAGTTTTAACCTCTTCTGGTGATGCTCTCTCCTCTCTCCTCTCCCCTCCCTGGAACAGTATCGCCATCTGACCCCGTCAAACACCTTCTCCATGGTGTCTCCGGCGGCCTCATTACCCTGGAACCACTCCACCCGCTCCATCACCATTGATCGAAAGACTTTTTCCATAGCCTTTGATGAACTTTCTCGAGGAAGCTGTGCTAAAATCACAGAACGAAGTAGGAACTCCACTCACTCATTGTCTCTTTCTTGGAAATCCCTCAATTGGCTTGCCTCCTCCTTCCATTCACTGACCAAGGAACCTTGCTCGTATAAGTTTTTCTCAGAATTTCGAGGAGATGGATATGTTCTTTGTCTTGAAAAGCTCAGAAACAAACATGGTTTCTTTGTGGAGATAAATCAGCTACACAATTCTGGTAGTAGAAATTGCTTACTGATCCCTTCGGAAGTCAACAAACAAGGCTGGTTCTCATTTTTTCTTTAATCTCTGATTACCCAAAGGAAACCAGCAACCAAAAGGTGGACCACCGCTCTCATACTTACAAAGAAATTCTCGAACAGCGACCTCAGCATCCTACCTCAATTCATATGCAGCCACCGCAAAAAGCCCCCATGATTGAGACAAGCGCGCCGCCACTTAAGCTTGACACGAATGATGAATGGAAGGATGTGATCGTTGTCGAAAGGTTCTCGCCAAAGGACAATTGGCCTAGTATCCGAGAGACTATTGCCAATCTCACTTCCCGCTGCTCTATTAACCCTTTCCAAGACAACAAGGCTCTGATACATTGTTACGGTCACGATCATACCCTCAACCTCTGCAATAATTCGAAATGGACTTTGCTTGGTAATTTCCGCCTGAAATTTTACCCATTGACCACAATCTCATATCAACAAAACCAGAAGATAAGTTTCTATGGAGGATGGGTTAATATTCACAATCTTCCCCTCAACCTATGGACTGATACTGTCTTTCAGTATATCGGGGAACAATGTGGAGGATTTGAATCTTTGTCTGACCACACCATGAGGAGATTAGTTATCACGGAGGCCAGCATTAAAATCAAGGAAAATCCCACTGGTTTTATCCCTGCCGCCATTCGACTTCCAGCAGCTCTCACCGGAGACGCAATTGTTACCGTTCAGATCTTTCCTTCTAATCAGCGACGGTGGCCGGAATCCGTTGGTCAATGAGTCAGAAACAGCCGCCATAAATTGCAGGCACATATCACGGGGGAAATTGAGGAATTGAATAAGAAAGAGAATCGTTCAAATTCTGAATTCAATTCGGAAAATACTGAAGTGCTGAATAAGGAAATTATTGAGCCGAAGATCTCGCACCAAATAACACCCTTGCGGTCAAGAGATGAAAAAGGAAAGAAGATTCTTCACGATTCTCCCACTCAGCCGCTTAATCCAATTCTTCCTAAACCCTCCACGCTTAGAATTGGGACAAAAAGCTCCACTCATAATTTGAAGATTGTGGGCTCAGATACTGAAGATTATTTAACCAGCCCACTAAGCAACCATTCTGGACCTCACCTAATAATGCCCAATATCATGGCCCAAACCGAGAAACCATCTACCTCTAAAAATCTTGAACCTAGCATGTTTGCAGAATCCACAATGGATCAATCTTCACAGCTGGAACCCACAGACCATGAAATAAATCCTCTACCTCTTCTCACCATGGGCCCCACTTTCAACCCCACAAATCAACCCTCCCCTGTCCCAAACCAATGCCAATTATCCCCAACAGTGGCAGTCTCTCCTGTAAATGATTTATTGTGTAAGGCTCATCCACATGGCGAAAGTAGCTCCAATTTCCTCAATTTGCCGCTCTCGATAAGGCAAATAGCTCCGATTCTCATTGAACATGGTTTATGCATTATGGCTATTCCTCCTCCAAAAAAGAAAGGTTATACTACTACGGGTAAAAAAGGCAAACTCAAGCGGGAACTTCAAAATCTCCATACCAATGTTAACTATGATAAAGGGGCATCTTTGGCAATAATGGAGGGATCAATCGACAATCAATGAAATTCCTCCCATGGAACGTATGTGGTTTGGGTTCATGGAAGAAAAGGGCATTAATTAAGACTACCATTCAACAGCAGAATCCAAATTTTGTTCTTATTGAGGAAACCAAGAGATCAACTATCACTAATTACCTGATTAAATCTATTTGGAGCTCTTCTCACATTGGTTGGAGTTCTCTAGATTCAGTGGGAGCAGCTGAAGGTATCCTAATTCTTTGGAGTGACCCGGATTTCACTATCAAAGAAACAATTGAAGGTTTGTTTTCTCTATCAATACATATTGTTATGGCTGATGGCTTTGATTTTTGGTTGTCGGCTATCTATGGTCCTACCAGGAGTGATATGCGGGATGAATTCTGGCAAGAATTACATGACTTAGCAGGCCTGGGAAGAGATAGATGGATTCTTGGAGGCGACTTCAATGTCACTCGTTGGTCTTGGGAGAAATCTAGCGATCAACCAGTCACTACAAGCATGAATTCTTTTAATCAATGGATTGCAACCTACCAGTTGATTGATATTCCTCTTCAGAATGGTTGCTTTACATGGTCGAAGTACGGGTCTCACAGATCACTATCTTTATTGGATAGGTTTTTTATCACAAATGAATGTCTCCAAAAGTTTGGCTCGGCACACCTCATGAGACTTCCGCGGGTTACATCGGATCACTTTCCCTTGATGTTAAATTTTGGTGACTTATCTTGGGGACCTAGTCCTTTTAGATTTGAAAATTCATGGTTACTACACAGGGATTTTAAGAATATTGTTGATACTTGGTGGAGCCAGAATCCTATTAGTGGTTGGCCTGGGCATGGCTTTATGATGAAATTGAAGGGGTTAAAAATGGAGCTTCTTAGATGGAATAAATCAATAAAGGTATCTTCCGAAAATCTGCAATCTCTTATTTCTCAATTAAAGGCTTTGGATAATCTTGAAGATTGTGATTCTTTATCTTCTGACCAAATGTCTCAAAGGACTCATCTTAGAGAACAAATTGAGGATATTACTGCTCGAGAACATACATACTGGAGACAAAGATGTAAGCTTAATTGGTTGAAAGAAGGTGATGAGAATACAAAATTTTTTCATCGTTTTATGGCTGCTCGTAAAAGGAAAAATTCAATTTCTGAGTTGTTGTCTCGTAATGGGGTGAGTCTTTTGTCAGCTAAAGATATTGAGGAGGAGTTCATTGATTTCTATAAGAAGCTATATACGAAAGATTCATCTTCACGATTTTTACCTACCAATCTTGAATGGGGTAGGATTAATGCCTCCTAATCATCTGCTTTAGAAACTCCTTTTACTGAAGAGGAGGTTTACTCTGCTGTGCAATCTCTGGGAACTAGTAAATCTCCTGGTCCTGACGGTTTTACTGCTGAATTCTTTAAGAGCTCATGGAACACTATTAAGCATGACGTTATGGCAATTTTGTATGAGTTTTATGGCAGCGGAATCATTAATGTGGCTTTGAATGAAACTTATATCTGTCTCATTCCCAAGCGGGTTGATTCTAGAACAGTAAATGATTATCGTCCCATCAGTCTCATTTCTTGTGCTTACAAGATCATTGCTCGTGTTTTATCTAATCGAATTAAGCAAGTCCTTCCTTTCACCATTGCTGAAAATCAGATGGCCTTTGTATCTAATAGAAAAATCTTGGATGCTTCATTGATTGCAAATGAATTGATTGATGACTGGAAATTCTCTAATAAGAAAGGTGTGGTTATTAAGCTAGATTTGGAGAAGGCATTTGATAAAGTTGATTGGGACTTTTTGGATGCAGTTCTTCAGGCTAAGGGCTTTGGCTGTGTTTGGAGAAAGTGGATTCGGGGTTGTATCTCTAG
The DNA here is from genome assembly GCA_017139565.1 of Luffa aegyptiaca. Classification (NCBI taxonomy): domain Eukaryota; kingdom Viridiplantae; phylum Streptophyta; class Magnoliopsida; order Cucurbitales; family Cucurbitaceae; genus Luffa; species Luffa aegyptiaca. Next base: position 641,694 of record CM029404.1, on the reverse strand, counting down.
TGCTAATTATTCGATCATTATTAATGGAAGACCTAGAGGTAAAATCATTCCATCTAGGGGAATTCGACAGGGGGATCCACTATCTCCTTTCCTCTTTATATTAGTATCTGATTGTTTAAGTCGATTACTGACCTATAGCTCTCAAATGGGGAAGATTATGACACATCCTGTGGGCAATTCCTCTCTAAATGTGAGCCACTTGCAATTTGCAGATGATACTTTGTTGTTCTCTACTATTGATTCTTCTGCCATGGACAATCTTTTTGATATTATTAAAATTTTTGAATTCGCATCCGGTTTGAATATCAATTTTAGCAAAAGTGAACTGTTAGGGATTAATGTTGGTGAGTTGGAATTAGAAGTCTTAACTTCAAAGTTTGGGTGTAAAAAAGGAGTCTGGCCAACAACCTATCTTGTTCTTCCCTTAGGCGGAAATCCTAAGTTATCATCATTCTGGCAGCCTGTGATTGAAAGAATCCAGAGAAAGCTTCATAGTTGGAAGTATATGTACATTTCTATAGGCGGCAGGTACACTCTAATTCATGCTACTCTCTCGAGTATGCCCATTTATTATCTATCTCTGTTTAAATTGCCAGCTAAGGTGGCCAGAGTTTTAGACAAGCTCATTCGCGACTTCTTCTGGGAAGGTTCTTCAGGTGATGGGGGCTTACATAATATCAATTGGGCAAAGACACAACTCCCTCTCATTATGGGAGGCCTTGGTATTGGAAATTTTCAATTTAGAAATACTGCACTTTTATCAAAATGGATTTGGAGATTTTTGCATGATCAAGACAGTCTATGGAGAAAAATTATTTCTGCTAAGTTTTACAATGCTACTGGAATTTGTTGGTGGCCAAAGCCCATCATGGGAGGGTCATCAAAATCACTTTGGAAATCTATTTGTAATACAATTGATGTTGTGGGTAGTCGAATTAAAAAACGGCTTGGCAATGGTATGCATACATCTTTTTGGAATGATATATGGCTTGACAGTGTTCCCCTTAAAATATCATATCCTCGTCTTCATCGGTTATCTACCCGACCTATGGATTCAATTGCTGAAGTTTGGAACTCAGCATCTAAAGCGTGGGATTTGGGCCTCCGTCGAAATCTAAATGAGGAGGAGATTATGGAATGGGCCAATCTTTCACATCTCCTTTCTGCAGTCATCCTAAGAAATGTCCAAGACTCTTGGTCATGGCCTCTTGATTCTTCTAATACTTTTACAGTCAAATCTTTGATGGAAGATTTAGTTCATTCAAATGGATCATCTCGAAACAATCTGTTTTCGATAATTTGGAAGGATCAATACCCAAAGAAGATCAAAATTTTCTTATGGGAGCTTAGTCATGGTGGAATCAACACAGCTGATAGACTTCAAAGAAGAATGCCTAATTATTTTCTCTCCCCTTCTTGGTGTGTTATGTGTTGTTTAAATGAGGAAAGCCAAATTCATCTCTTTGCTCACTGCTCCTTTGCATCTCAATATTGGACTATTATGTTGGGCACTTTTGAATAGAACATGGTCTTGCCAGGAACTATCATCGATTTGCTACACTCAGTATTTATTGGCCATCCTTTTCATGGTACAAAGAAGACTCTTTGGCTTGCAATCAACCGCGCTTTCTTTTGGTATCTTTGGTGTGAACGAAATGGCAGGATTTTCAGGGACGTTTCCTCACATTTTTCAGCTTTTATGGATCTAGTTTTGTTCAATGCTTTGTATTGGTGTAAATTCAAGCACCCTTTTAGTGACTATAGTCTTTCCTCTTTAATCTCTAATTGGACTTTGTTTATGTATTGATTTCTTTTGGGAGTTTTGTCTTCCATAATTTCATCTTATCAATGAAACGTCTGTTTCTCTTCTCAAAAAAAACCTTTCCAAGGAAGACTTACCAAGCAAAAAATTTGACCTTCTTAGGAATTTTAATCTTCCAGAGTCAAGTAAAAACAAAAGTCTCTAGAGCAGCATGGGAAGCAAAAGATAGGGACAAAGACTGAAAATACGAATGACTAAAGAAACTCCTAGACGGGTCAAGGTAGGGTTAAGATATACACATAGGTCTCATTCATACTGACAACTATAATTCCCCTCTCATGAAACTCATAGAAGACTTTCCAACGATCTTCATTGATACACTCCCAACTACCCTAAAAAAAGGCATCGTCAAACCATCAGGCTCGGGGGACTTGTTGCTATCAAAGCCATAGACCCCTATACCTATTGTCCTTATTTGGGAACTCAATAAGATTCTTATTCCTCCAGGGAAATTTACCTAGTATTGGATTATGATTAAACTCAAATCCTCATCCTCATTGAATAAAGGGTAAAATATACTTTTGGTTCATGGAATTTGAAGTTAGTTTCTATTTAGGACCGGTTCGAAATGGCTTCTCAAGTGCTTAAAAACACCTTTTAACCCTTAAAACCTTTTCTTAAACACTTAGAATGTCATTCCAAACAAGCCCTTAGTCCCTGAATTTTCAAAACTAAACACTTTTGATCCTTGATCCTTGAAATTTGAATTTAATTTTTATTTGGTCCTTGAAGTTTTAAAAGTGTCATGTTTTGTCCATGAGGTTCAAATCTGGTTTTTAATTAGCCCCTAAAGTTTGAAATTGGTTTTTAAATGATCCTTGAGTAGAGTTGACCATTAGTTAACCTAATGGAATGATGAGTGGTATTATGGTAGTTAACATATGTTGATTAGACTTTGTTGATATGTATTTTTTAAATGAATTAGACTTTTTAATTTTTTTTTTTAAACTCAGGACTAATTATAAATCAATTTCAAATTTTAGGGACCAATTAAAAATCAAATTCAAACCTCGGTGACATACCTTTAGGACCAAATAGAAACTAAATTCAAATCTCTAGGACCAAAAGTGTTAGTTTTGATAACTCAGAGACCAAATTGAAACCGAATTCAAATCCCAATGACAAAAAGTGTATTTTTACCCTTTAAATGAACGTGAGTTTTTTTTCAAAAAAATAAATAAATAAATGAACGTGAGTTATTATTCGGCTATTAAACACCAAGTTTCTTGCATTTCCATAGTGGCACAACTAGTAGATTTAGGTAAAGATCTATAGTTACTAAAGGAGAACAAGTTAAAGGGCAGAGTGAGTGAATTGTTAGAATCATGTGACTTACATATCAATTAACTAACTAATTTTTTGGTTTAGATGAAAGGCTCTAGTGCTTGAGTGATTCTTTTGCTCATATCAATTTATAAAACTTGGTCATTTATAACGAAAGAATGATCATTAACCTATATATTGATTATAATTGATTCCAAGTATATAATGGATGTTATAGATATGACCATTACTCTGATTGCAGTTTTGTAATTGTAATATTTAAGGATCAAATTCTCATTTTTATTAGATTACATGGGGTTCCATCTCAAAACCAATTGGCAATGAGAGGAGTATTTCCAATGTGGGATCCTCAACATGCCCCTCAAGATGGTGCCTCTTTGGGTTCACCATTCTTGGATCGGATCCCGATTTTTTTCTTTGGACCGATTACCCGTTTGAGTTTAATGGGCTTTGATACCATATTAGATAACATGGGGTTCCATCTCAATACTAATTGGCAATGAGTGGAGTAGCCCATCTGTCTTGTGAATTGGGAGGTCTCCACTAATCTTTTCAATGTGGGATCCTCAACATGCCCCCTCAAGATGGTGCCTCTTTGGGTTCACCATTCTTGGATCGGATCCCAATTTTTTTTTTTTTATTGGACCGAATACCCGTTTGGGTTTAATGGGCTCTGATACCATATTAGATTACTTGGGCTTCCATCTCAAAACCAATTGGCAATGAGAGGAGTATTTCCAATGTGGGATCCTCAACAATTTTTACTGTTCTCATTTTAGTTGATCTTAGTTCTGATCGTTTTTCAGTCTTGGAGAGAGAGGACCAAAATTTTTAGCCCATTATTGTGATGTGTCAAATACATGATTCTTTCCCCATAAAAATTGTGTTTGTATTTCAGTTTTCCTTCTCATTGTGCCATAGTTTAGCGTAACTGCAATGTTCTAGTTAATAAAATTTGGTATTTTAAACAGACATGTCAGCATTTAAAGCAGCGAATCCTGATGGTGTCTTTGAAGATTTTATTCGGTGGCATTCACCTGGAGATTGGGAGGAGGATTCTGATCCCAAGGACGAGGGTTTACCCAATGGCCCAGCAACGGAAACTTCAAAAAACAACTGGCCTCCTCGAGGACATCTTTCAAAAAGAATGTCCGAGCATGGGAATTTATGGCGACAACTATGGAATGATGCACCTGCCTTGCCTGTTTCTGAGCAGAAGTCACTGCTGGATCCAAATAGAGAAGGGGAAAAGGTATATTTATTAAGATATATAAACCAATGTTTTTATGCTTTCTGAATTTTGAAAGATTGTGGTTGGAGATGTATTATCGTAGAATAAGAACAATTAAGGCTTTCTAGAGTTACTTTCAAGTTTCTAAGCATTTATGGCAGCCAAATAATTAGGAAAAATAAAACCTATGTTTTTAGATATCAGCAGCTCCATCCAAATTGCACCCCAAGTTGTATATTTAGTAATTGGTCTACAACTAAGTTTAATAAAGGGTAAGTTCAAGAAGAGCCCGTAGTAAGTAGCTTCGAAAGGTTTAGGGCAGGCCAACACTGGCAACTTTAGCATGGCCGCTGATTTGAGTTCAGCCGGAGAATGGTTCAAGTATTACTGGTTTAAATATGAAGTTCAATTAATGCACTTTAACCAAAGTAATTTGATGTTGAATAGCAATCATTTCTTATAATATAAATCAGCTGCATGTGTGCATGTGGATTATGGAAAGTGGGAAGCTGTAATTTCAAAGTAGTGCTATCGAGTTTGCCTTTATGTACACACAAATCCTGTACTTCCATTGAGCACATAGTTTCGTTGTTCACGACACTTCGAATTCTGCAGATTCTCCACTATCTGGAGACATTACGACCACATCAATTACTTGAGCAAATGGTTTGTACTGCCTTCAAAGCTGCAGCAGATACATTAAGCCAGACTAGCTATGGAGGATTGAAACTGATGAAAGCTAAAATGGAGCAACTTTACTGTACTATGGTGTCTGTTTTGAAGTTCTTGCAAGGTAGAGAAATACATAATCTTCATGTTTTTTAGTTAGTTGTTTCGTTTTGAAGCCCATGTTTATGTCATGCAATTGTACTGCAGGAAATCGTTTGTCTGCTGAGAGTGAGGTTATTGATGACTTAAGACGATTATGTGTTGTTTTTGAACACGTTGAGAAGTTGATGGCTCTTGCAGCTTCTCTCCATCGTAAATTATCACAGGCACCTCGTCTATCTGAAGCAATTTTCAAAGACTACTACGACTTTTACCTGCCAAGAATGGGAACTGGATCGTCGGGCAACAAATTTGGAACGGTAATCAGTTTATTGGTTTCCATGAGAAAAAGTGCATACTTTAGAAATTTTTCCAGTTAGGAGATAAAAATATTAATATTATGGTTTCTTAGGAATTCAATTTAGACTAAATATAAGTTTTAGTCCCCAATGTTCGGGTTCTTTTTTCAATTTAGTCCCTTATATATGAACGTTTTTTAAAATTTAGTCTCTCACTATTGGTATATTAAAATTGGTTGATAATGAACTTACATGGTATAGTATTAGGCCAACAAGAGCATGATTCAATTGACATAAAGTATGTGCTTATGACCAAGAGGTCATGAGTTCGAATCCCCCAATCCCAAATGTTGTTGAACTAAAAAAAAAAAAAGAAAAGAAAAAAAAGTATAGTACTTAGTGAATCTAGTGGAGAAAAAGAAAAATTATCTAAGTGAAGAAAAATAAAGATTCCTACCAATTTCTTAGAAATTTAGAGGAATTAGAAAATTTTCTTTTCAAAGGACTTCTTCCTCCAAATCTCATCTACTCAATGATAAAAGTTTATCATTAGCAAATTTTAAAATTCACCAACAGTGGTTAAATTGAAAAATGCTAAAACACGAAATTAAATTGAAAATTTTTAAACGATAGGGATTAAATTGAAAAAATGCATATATTAGAGACCAAAACCACATCTTTATCCTTAAATTTAATGTATAGGAAAAACATCTCCAACTGAAGTTGAATCTACCCTTGCTCTCGTTATGTTGGTCATAAACGTTCATTACGATCGTCCTGGATAAATATTTTTAAGCTCAGCTGGAGCATGGGACTGACTTTCATGTATCATTCTTAGGAGTTCGACAAGAAGCAGCAAGTGAGAAGCCATGAAAGAGGGGCGATATCAAGCATGTTCACTCCTCCAACAGCCAGCCAATCATGGAGGAGGTTCTTGAGCATGGGTAACCTTTTCAATGGCCACGAACCAATCCTCAGGGAGATTGTCTTTTCATTGCGAGATCGTGTGAATGGAAACCATTATGCAGATTCTACTCCCAAGGCTCGAGAAGAAGTAGAGACGCATCGAATGTATATAAGCGGTACTTCTAACGATCTCCGCGTTGCTCTCTCTGTTACTTCATGTGATTAAATCTCTTCTCTGTTAAAAAAAATCAAACACCTAGTTATATTATTGATTGATTTCAATTCATCACCACCACACCATGTAGGTTTCTTTGCCTCATTGATCATATAGTTTTCACCAAACCCTTCAAGAGTAGAGCTGTTTTAGTGGTCGCACAACGTTTTTGTGTGTGCATGTGTGAAAAAAAAAAAAAAATAAATAAAGTAGCTTTATTTAGAGATTGTGGTGTAGGGAGTTAGGTGGTCATATATCTGAGTGATAATATTTAAAATTCCTTTCATAAAAATATATCCCTTCATAATTTTGTGGGGTCTGGTAGTGCTGGCTTTAATGGCTTTTAAGTCAGCATCACAAGGAAATAGATCCTTTCATCCTTGGGAGAAAAATGGACATGAACGGTGGGTGAGGAGTAATAAATAGCACAAGGACATGTGTACTACTACACATTTGAGGTTCATCAGTGCTTTCACACAGGATCATGCCCCACCCACCCTCTTATATATGATTCCTTAGAGGGAGAAAAAGAGAGGAGAAAAAAGGAAAAAAATAAGAGTGCATTCAGTTAATGACAACTACCCTAATTTGGTCTGTGGTTATTGGGGCAAATAAAAGAAATTTTGAGATAACGGGTTCAAATCTCATGATGGTCACTACCTACTCGTAGATATTAAGATTCTACAAATTTTTCATCTATTAATTGCTGTAAGGTTGAACGATTATCTCGTGAAGTTAGTTGTAGTACATTTAAGCTGTCAAACTTTCATGCATATTAAAAAGTAAAAAGAAAAGAAAAGGTACTTCGTCTTTTTTTGAAAATTTTACTTTCTATGTATTTGTGAGTGTCTGATAGTTTGCACACACTTTTAGATTGGTGACTATCATGATTTTAACTCATTCTGTTTAAATTAATTGTAATTTACATGGTCGTTATTGGTGATTAGGTCGCTTAAAATACATTCAGTCTGTTTGCATAGGTTTTGATGGAAGGGTGATGATGACTTGAAATCAATGAAAAGTTCTCCAGCTATCATTTACTATAATTTAGTTTGTTATTGCTTAGGATATCAGATCTTTTTAGCTTTTGGATCAATTTCTTTAGCAAAGCTTAATAATTAAAAGGAATCAATAGGTGGTGGGGCAATTGGAATAGCAACCTTTATTTTAATCTTAAATTCTTTAAATAAGGGTAGGATATTGATTTTGGCATCTTTATCATTTTTTTATATGATTTTTTTTTTCTCAATCTATAGTCTAGAAAGAAGGTTGCATATAGAGGCTATGAGACAATAAATTCAATATTTTATCAAATCTTGAATCTAATATTGATTAATTTGTTTTAAATAATTGCTAATGATTACATCAAACGTACGATTCAACCACCATCTACTTTCATTATACGCATTCTTTTTTGTTAATAATTGATTCCATTTTTTTCTAATTTACTTGAAAAGATGATGAAGGTTTTGTCCCATTAGATGTTGCATGATGGCCAAGTAAGCCATTTCCCCCATTTCACACCAACTTTGAGAGCAAAATCCATCTTTATTACCAAAAGGATAATGAAATATGATTTTAATTTAATACCAAACTTTGGAAATTGGGTTAGCAATTCCTTGCTTTATCATATATTTATGCAGTCTATCAGGTATTTTTGCCATCTGTGAGGGTGGTTTTAGTAACGGTTATGAATTTCTGACACTTTTGACTAAAGAAAAAACTTTAAACTCTTTTTGGGTGCTTTTGAATTTTTTTAAAAAAACGCCTTTTGATGTATGATTGAACATGTAGAAATATTGGTACATAATTGATTCGCTTCTATATTTTGACTTTTCATAAGTGGGGTTTGGGGGTTTGGCTTTTACTAACCCTCCAATCACTTTTTCTTCTTATGAAGCTCTTTTGAATTGTTTTGATGGAAGAACACAATCTAAACACTCTCATTCTTTTGTAAATTTAGTTGTTTTTCTAGTGAAGTATACTGTTAGCTTTATTAAAAACGTAGGAGAAATATATTCAACATATTTTTTGTGTCGTGTGTGCTTTATGATATGATTCATATCTTACTTTTCATTAAGAAAACGAATGAAACATATTACACTGCGATAAATGAAAAATTTGCCAAAGCGAGCTTAGCTCAGCGGTAATTGACATGTACTCTCGACCATGAGGTCAGAGGTTCGAATCTCCCCATCCCCAAATGTTGATGTACTAAAAAAAAAAGAGATAAATGAAAAATTCATCTTAAAATATAAAAAAAATAATCAAACATATTAAAATAGAGGTTAAATTACAAGTTTAGTTTTTGAACTTTCAGAGTTGTGTCAATTTCGTCCCTGAACTTTAAAAAGTTCCAAATAAGTTATTGAACTTTCAATTTTGTGTCAGATAGGTCATTGAACTTTAAAAAATATTCAGTAGGTCCTTAAACTTTCACTTTTGTGTCTAATAGGTCTCTTAACTTTCAATTTATGTTTAATAAGTCCTTGATCTATTTGACATTTTTTTTTTTTAAATTCACGAGCCTACTAGATCAAAATTGAAAGTTTTGGGGCCAAGAGGCATAAAATTCAATTTTATATCTAGTAGATTGGTTAATTTTTAAAAATCTCGAATATGTCATAGACCTATTCGACACAAAATTGAAAGTTCAGGAACCTATTAAATATTTTTAAAGTTTAAGAGACCTATTGGACATAAAATTGGAAGTTCATAAACTTATTAACTGGAAGTTCATAGACTTATTAACACTTTTTGAGAGACCAAATTGACATAACTCCAAAAGTTGAAAGACTAAACTTGTAATTTAACCTAACCTAAAATAAAATAAGTGATCATTCTTAATGAGTAAAAAGGATTCCCATCCCATGAAATTTTCATAAAAATGGTTCATAAATAGCATCACATGTATGACTATGAATCAATCATCAAATGGGCATATGAAGGTGAAAATCAATTATGAGAAGGTTCCAAATTCATTGAAAGAGATGGTTCCATGGGAATGCAAACATTGTAAAAAAGCCTCTCCTCGTATTCCCTTTTTGAATTTAATCACTTTAAAAAGAGTGGAGATAGGGATATGAATGGCATTCATCACATTCACGCATCACCAATTCACCATAGCTCCTCATACCCACCATCCATTTCAACTCTTTAATTCTTATTCCCCTTCCATTCTCTTCTCTAAATTTAATGAAACTTTGCAACCCAAGATTTAATGAATCGTCCCTAGTCTAGTAATATGTCAAACTACATGTTATTTCAAATCCAAGGAGAATGATGATGATCGATCGATGCCAATATCTAAAGAATGAATTTAATTTTCCAAGTAATGAAGAATTGTGATCAGCCAACCTAAACATAGCTTAACTGGTTAAAAACATATATCTTTCGATCAATCAAGAGGTTAGAGGTTTGAATCCTCCAACCTTAAATGTTGTTGAACTAAAAAAAAAAAAGAAGGAAGAATTATGACCAACATGAGCTTAGGTTAGTAGTTAAGATGTCTATGTTATTTTCTCTAAGAAGTCATATGTTTGAATCTTCTATAAATGTAATGTGTCTAATCGAGCCTAGGTCAACGGTAATTGACATGTTCTCTCAACCAAGAGGTCAGAGGTTCAAATCCCCCACCTCCAAAATGTTGTTGAACTCAGAAAAAATATTTAAAAAGAAAAAAACTCTAAATGTAATGTAATATATTCTCCCAGCAATAATAATAATATAAACGATGAAGAGCTTTGATCCTCTATATTTAAGAAAAAAAACTTTCAATTTATTGTTATACTATAAAGTTAGTTTTTCTCCCTTTAAATTGTTGTGTTGTTGGATTTTTAGATTAAATAGTAAAGAATTCAAGTTGGTCATATTTAAGCATGAAGAGCCAACTTGAATAAACATACGACATTATATCCTCGACCAAAATGTTCGAAGTTCGAATTTCCATCCACACATTGTTTTACTTAAAAAGAAAAAAAAAAAAAAAAAGATAATGGAGAATATAGTTTATGAATTATGGCTCACAATTTTGGACAAAGTAACATGATATGAGAATAAAGTTTGTCTTATTAATAAAGGAAGGATGTATTGAATAAACAATTAAGTCCTACCATCTAGACCCCTTAAAAGGAGAGAATTTATTTAATGAAACTGGTAATAATATGAGGAATTATTTACATGCCATTAAGTTATCATCATGATTAAATTAGTGTTGACTTCATAAATCCTTATTTGTCAATAATTGACCAATAAATACTCATGGAAGTAAGATTTGTATAGTGGAAAGGCATTTTTTTTTTTAAATTTAGTTCAAAAAATAAAATAAATTTATAAAATATATAGATGTTAAAGAAAACTAAAGTATTTTGAGGGGTTTTTTTTTTTTTTTTTTTTTTTTTTTTTTGAGAAAAGTATTTTGAGGGTTAAAAATGGGAAGGTCAAACTAATAATAATTAAATCATCGACAAATCTCCACATATGAAAGTGCTCAATCTTTAGGCATAAATTATTTTAGTAAATGTGGGATTGTTTTATAATTTTTAATTTTTACTCTTGTTTTGTTTGGTCAATCAATTTTAATTAATTTTCTTTTCATTTAGTAAAATTAAATCTTAAATTGTGGGGGAATAGTAGTTTTGAAAACTAAATTTTGATCGCTCATAATTTATAAATTACATAAAATTCATTAACAAAGTGATCCAAAATTGAGTCGTAGATTTAGAACCTAACAACAAATCGAATAGGTAAAAAAGCACTCAGATTCTGCAATAAAATGTTCAAACCTAGAAAAAAGAGAAAAATAAAATGAAAATACAACATTATTAGAAGAAGCAACATCCATAAAAAGAGTATGGTACAATCACAAAGAATTCTTATAGCTCATCATAAACCGTAAAAAAATAGAAACTTTACTAATAGAGGATTTGATTGTACCATTTATTCCAAATTTGATTGATGTGATAAAACTAAAAATTTATGATAAAATCGACCCACACCGACTTAAGTATAGTTCAATTGGTTAAGATATATATCGTCTTTGACTAAGACATTAGACACTTCTTTATTTTATTTGTTTTATTTAATCTTTTTTTTCATTTTTTTATGGTCAGCATGTTGCCAATATTTTAAAATTTTTAGTTTTTAAGTTTTTGAAAAAAAAAAAAGAATAAATACTTTTTATAGAAAAAAAAATAGAGATTTTTTTTAGAAAGAATGCAATTAATTGTTGTCAAGTTGTTGAGATGACATATAAAAAGAAGCTATTTTTTTATTATTTCTTATTCTTTTTTAAAAGAGTAAAGACACTATTAATTGTTGTAAAGTTGAGATGATCTACTATAGTACTCTTATAAGAGAGAGGTCTTTTAAAATAAATAAAAAAAATGATCTATAAAGTCTTTGCCTACATATTAATCATTCCACTTTCAACTGTCTATATGCTTAAGCAAAAACCCAAGCACTATCAACTCATTGGTTATGACTTATGCTAATGTGAAACATAAGATCGAGTGTTCAATTACCTGGTCGTGCTTAATTATTTGAGATTAAGAGTCACTTGTATGTTACATCTCGATGGAGGTTGAATTAGAAATAACTTAATTTAAGTGAATTGTAGCTCAAATAAATAGAACTGAAGTTGTGGATCAGACTAAAAGTTGGGTAGAAAATTGGCTACTAAATGAAACTTGGTGCTCAAAGCTTGGTTTATATGAGACTAGTTATATGCTAGCCAAAACTAAGCCATAGCTTGAGCATAGGCTCGAGCGGTATGATAAGGCACGAGGATTTGAGAAAACCCACATTTAGATACATCATTTAACCGCATACCCTTGTGGTCTCATTCGTACTAAAAGTAACTAGTGCATAGAGCGTACAACCTATAATTGTACCACTACGCTCTCTACATCAACCTATCACATTCAACATTATCACAATTACAATTACACCACAACCATCCAAACTTGCAACCAAGTCAAAGCTAAAGCTATAATTGATAATCCATTTTGTTAGGCGAAACTTTCAACTAATCACATCTTTGAATTATTGTACTTTCACATACTGTTAGCGTAAGACTAACAAAAACTATAATGTCATTCTTCCATTGGCATATATCTACCCTTATCATATAAGCTTAAGACTAGTAGTAAACCATGAATATCGTTGCTTTCTTACGTTCATGATGACAAAGAAGAGATTGAAGACCCCACTCTCTATTTTACGAAAAATTCATTTTGGTCTAAACTCAAGACTCGACGAACTGACTTGAGAATTATATGATGTTTAACAAACATTATTCTAGTGTCAAACATTTTTTTTGCCTTTGCAGTTAAACTCCGACGATGCACAACTCATTTAGCATTGTTGTTTCCGATTATGTTGATGTGTACCTAATTAGTCAAATCAAACAATAAAAAGTAGTGAGTAAGATGGAACTTATAATGATTTTCTTAATCATGTTTAAGTGCAGAATCTTTTCACTAAAACAAAATCTGATCTGATATGTTGCATTGCTTGGAATAAAGCCACATTGCTTCATTCAATTAATCAAACTATAAAATAAAGAAAAGGGTAATTATAATTAATGAGATTTTGAGTAAATGGCTGTTTTCAAATTGCTTGTGATTATATTCTCAGACAATGCATCCGTGTCCCACTTTGCAACTTGGGACTTTCTCTCTTTTATAAATATTCTTAATTGATAAGTTTGGGAATTTTATTTTCTTTCTCTCACATTATTTTTTTTTCAAAAATATTTTTGAATTCTTTAACATTAATATCAAAGTTGGTTAGAAAATCTAAACATAATTCAACGAGTTGGACTTTTAGCAATGCAAATTTGGGTCGGTATAACTATCTATCCCGACGCAAACTTTGCATGGATAAAAGCGTCGGAACAAAAAAATTGGTGTAAGCTACACCAACGCAAAACCGTTAAGCGTGGCTGGAAAATAATGTGAAAAGCGTCAGTATAGATACAATTATGCGACGGAATAGGTCGAGTTTAGGGTTTAGGCTCGTATTTCTACCAACATAGAAAGTGTCGGTATAGATACAATTATGCATCAGAATAGGCCGAGTTTAGGGTTTGGACACGTATTTCTACCCACGTAAAAAGCATCGGTATAGATACAATTATGTGTCAGAATAGGCCGAGTTGGAAAAACAATATTTTCGAAATACCTTCATATTACTGATGCAGTTGTGCGTCGATATAAGTACCCACCCACACCCACACCCCCACCCCCACCCCATCGAACTTTCAATATTATAGTTTAAATTAATCATCACTTAATTTGAAAAAAAATCAAATCATGTAACACCATATTTGATTTAGCAATCCAAATCAAGATTGGAATTAGAATCCTCATCCCATGCTTTGTTTAATTGTAATGGAATAAGCGCTCTATTAAAATGTATATTCCCACCCTCTTGAAGAATTGAATATTTCTAAATGAGGGTCAAGGGGAATGTTTATTTATTTATTTTTTCACAATTGATGTATTATTTTTTGAGTTCGACAATGTAAGAGAGAGTGAGAATTCAAACCTCTAACTTTTTATGAAAGTTATAATAATATCTTTTTTAAATAACAAAAACCACCGGGAGCATAGCTAACTAGCATAAAGCTTTTACTAAAAGAGATCTATGGTTCGAATCCCTCCACCTCACATGTTATCAAAAAATGCTTGGTCGATGGTATATGTCAATTACCGTTCTCACTTTGGCAACTCTTCATTTTATTAACCAACCAAATAAAACAAATATTTTGGATTCCATTATCGGTTCATAATTTTAGAACCAAAATATATCTTCAAAGCGTAAAAAATTATATAATTTGATAAATTTTGCATTCAACGTCCATGATATAGGTACTTGTAACTTGCTCATTTATGGACATTTTTGTATTAAGTAATTAAATAACTATAGGATTATTTCTAGAAAAAAAAAAAAATCTTCAAGATATCACAAAAGGGATATAATAAAATTCTACCAAATTCTTAGCATGAAGATTTATGCACTAACAAATTCAAATCACCAAGCGAGTCAACCATGGTTGGAGAAGAGAATTTTGTGCATTATGTTCAAATATGAACCTATATAAAGTTCACATTTATATAGTATAAGCTAGTTATTTTAGTAATGTATATATATTTTGACTATAATAAATGTGGAGTGAAGAATTTGAAACTTCAATTTCAAGAAAATGAATAGATGTCTTAATTGCTGAGGTATATTCATTTTTGGAAGGTTTATAACTATATATAAGCTGATTTCTCTTTCCAATATATTGATAGAAATTAGAACAATTTGAGATTATAATGTTGAGTTCTATTCACATATGTTCATTGGAAATGTTACTTTTAATAAGAAATGTTCAAACCAACCTGAGCATAACTCAACTAGTTAAGATATATACTCTCGACCAAGAGATCGAAAGTTCGAATCCCTTCAATCTTCCATGTTGTTGAACTAAAAAAAATGTTCAGTTAGGTTATTCATATGATTATCTCCACTACAACAACTATATGTTCATAACATCAAGTAATAATGTGCAAAATTTAGTTGTAAGCTCTGGACCATAAATTACAATCGTTATGTTTATTAATCCAACAATCTAGTTTATAAGAATTTTTTAGATATTTTATTTTATTTGTACCAAATTCGTAATATCAAATCTCTTAACTTTAGAAGATTATGAGAATTATAGGTTATTAATATAATGTTCCCTATCCAAATAATGAGAGCCACTAAGTAGTTGTACTAGCTCTAGTACCTCTAATCTTATCTTTAATGGATCTAAGTTATTTTCTTCGATTGATTTAGGGGTTTTTTTTTTTTTTTTCCATATATTTAGATTTGAGCATAATTTAGAGTTAAAATAAGGACCGTTTCTAACCAGTTGCAAAATCAAATGGTTTTCTAGAATTTCACTCTTTTTTTTTTCTTCCATAAAATTCGATGTGTATTTCACTCCTAATTATTGCATTCCATTGATATTCAATTATAAAAAGGAAAACCTTGGTTTTATATTCACTGTTGATGGCAAAATCCGGACAGGGAGAACTCACCTGACCCTCGTGCCACCAACAGTGAATTTATTTGAAGGGGAAGACGTGGCCTGCAAAACAAGGGAAACCTGCACACCGGTGTGGTGCTTGCCACACCACCTCCGATGCTTAAGCCAGTAACCGGAGGGAATATGAGCAAAAAACAGAGAGTTAAAGGAAGAAAAGAGAGAGTTTCGGATCAAAATTCGGGGGTCCCTTCTTCAGTGACCAAGAGGGGTTTAAATACCTGTTCCTGCTCCTAGGGTTTTAGGCATTCGGAGGTGATTTGGGCTGAATCGAGTGGAACCGAGGCAGCCGGGGGCACCAAGGACCGAACGGAGGCGGAAGAACTTGGCCCGCGCAAGCACCCGCAAGCGGGTCGAGTGGTCGACCTCTGCCCATGGCCGAGGCCGAGTAGGGGGTCAGGCCAAAAGCCCGACCCTTTGGCCTGTTCTTCCTCCGGATCCCGTTTCCTGGCTGTCTCCTCGGGCTGGTATCGCGCTGTCATCGTCAGCTCTTTGCATATCGGAGTGGTCCAAAATTACCTATAACATTCACAAATTTAGATAGGTGAGTCAATTTTAACTTTAAACTTTTGTTTTCACTTTTACATTTGAACATTTTGAACATGATTTATGTTGATGTCAAAATCTGGCCAAGCCACTCACCTGACCTTCACGTGACACCAGCAGTGAATTTGTTGAAGACAGGGAAGACGTGACCTGCAAGACCAGATAGAACCACTGCACACCGGTGTGGTGTAAGCCACCTGCACGCCGATGCCTAAGTCAGATAACACAATAAGAGTATTTTCTGTCGAGAAGTTTTTTCGAACCCCCTTCCAGGTGTGGGAGACTCTCATTTATACCTGTGTTTTCAGTTAGGGTTTACTTGGCGTTCGAATGCGATTTAGGACTGAACCGAGTGAAATTGGGGCGGACCAGGGCAGCAGGGGTCGAACGGAGGCGGAACGCGTGTGGGCCGACCATGGGACTGGGCCAAGACGGCCCAATCCCTTCGACTCGCTCTCCTCCGGCGTCCGCTTCCCAGTCAAGCCTTCGTGTTGATACTGCGTTGTCCTGCTTAGTCTTTGGATTTCGGGATGGTCCGTAATCACCCACAACAATTTATATAGTCTTTTGTATGATTTACGTTCTAGTTGATTCATACACCATTTTTAAATTTATTTTTGAACGAAGAAGTCTTAATTGTCACGCTTATTTAAATTTAGTGTTTAAATTAATGAAATCAAAATTTTAAAGTTAAGACGAACTCTAGAAAAATTGAACATTACCTAAATTAAAATACATGGATTATTATTATTATTATTATTATTTTAATTTTGTTGACCATATCTATCTTTCATCGGCAGTGGGCTGTGGGCACATCAAAACTTTTCCATTAGAGGCCAAATTATTGATCTTCAACTTCAATAGAAGACCTAGCTAAAAACGACATGTCGTTCAAGATCACATTTCTCTATAATAATAATAATTATTATTATTTTAGAATACATTTCTCTATAATTATTAATTATGAATTTGAGAAAAAGGCTAAATTATAAAAAATACCCCCTAAACTATGGGGTTTGTTTCAAAAATGCCCCTGAATTTTGAAAAGTTTGAAAAATACCTCTGAATTTTGAAAAATGTTTCAAAAATACCATTGCCGTTTTATTTTTGGATGAAAACCGTTAGAATTTGGGGTGAGAGGAGGAAAAAAGAAGAAGCATTTTTCAATAAGGGTATTTTTAAATTTTTTTTAGAAGTTCAAGGGTATTTGTTAAACTGAAACTTTAACGGTTTTCATCTAAAAATTAACGGCAATGGTATTTTTGAAACATTTTTTCAAAGTCTAGGAGTATTTTTGAAACTTTTCAAAGTTCAGGAGCATTTTTTAAACAAACTCCATAATTCTATTTTTTATAATTTAGTCAAAAGAAAATTAGAAAGAAAAAGAAAAAGAAAAAAAAATCAGCTTTAGAGTTTAGTCGTGGCGTGGAAGAAAAGGTTTGCGTGTAAGAAACAAAAATTGGAGTTTCTATTATTGGGTGGAAGTGGAAATCAACACTCACACTCACACTGTAAATTGCAAATAACCAAACCCTTTCTTTTTCCCTCAATCACTCTTTCTTTCAACTCACAAATTACACATACGAGTAAAAGTTTAAAAAGGTTAAATTACAAATTTAATTCTTCAACTTTCGGAGTACTGTCCGATTGATTTCCGAACTTTAAAAAATGTCCAATTGATCCTTGAACTTTTAAAATGTCTAATAGACCCCTAAGGCCCCGTTTGATAACCATTTCGTTTTTTGTTTTTGGTTTTTGAAAATTGTGCTTGTTTTCTCTCAATCTTCCTGCAATGGTTTTCATTTTTGTTAAGGAGACATTTGAGTTTCTAGCCAAATTCTAAAAACAAAAACAAGTTTTTGAAAACTATTTTTTTTTTTGGGAAAAATACACTTTTAGTCCCTGAGGTTTGGGTTAAGCTACACTTTAGTCCCTGAGTTTTCAAACTCAACAAAAATACCCCTGAGGTTTGAGATAAGGAGCAATTTGGTCCCTACCGTCCAATTTACCGTTAAACCCTAACGGATTGCTGACGTGGCACCATGATTTTAATATAAAAAAATATTTTTTAATTTTTAAAATAAAATTATATTAAAATATAATAAATATTATTATTTTATTCTTTTTCTTTTTAATTATATCTCTTTCTCTCTCTTACTCTTCCCCTTCTTCTCCACTTCATCTTCTTCCTTCTTCTTCTTCATAGCTCCGGTGGCCGACAGCCGACGGCCACAGCTCGCCGCCGGCGGCCACCACTCGCCGCCAGCGACTGCCGGCCGCCGAAAACTTTTTTTTTTTTTTTTTTTTTTTTTTTTTTATAAAACAGTGAAAAAAAAACTATGTCCATTCTCAGATACCACTCTTGTCTGGAACCGCCTCAACTGCCTCCTTCACCGTCTTGAAATTCCCACTCCCATCCTTCGCCACCACTATATTCGCTTCCATTTCTCTCTTTATAATCCCCAACAGCCTCTGATCTCCTCTCTTCAACCAACTCGGATACCCATTTCCATTCTCTTCCATATCTGATCTCCAAATCGAAACCAAAATCCCCAGTGAATTTCTCCCTCTCAGAATCAGCTCTTCAAGCCCCAAATCCATGCCCGCCGCTCTCGGAATTGAAAAACGCCCACGGCTGAATCGAAACCCACACCCATTTCAGAAAAACGCCCACGACTGAATCGAAACCCATACCCATTTCAGAAAAACGTCCACGACTGAATCGAAACCCATACCCATTTCAGATCTGTCGCACGCGTTAGGATTTCGACGAAGGAGCTACGGCGTCGACGGTGGGGCTTCAGCGGTTGGAGAATGCGAGGGAGAGAGATTGGAACAAGAAGAGAGATCATACATGGGTTTTGTTTCCAGATCTGTTCGTGTTGCCGTGCGCTTCCATATCTATTTCGAGGGAGAGTTTCGTGCGAGAGACGGAGAGATTCGTGCGCGAGTTCTTACTATCGTGGGTTTCCAGATCTGTTCTAGAGGAGAGATTTGTGCGCGAGTTTGTGTCGTTGTGTTTTTTTTTCTAACACTGAAATTGTCGGCGCACAAAGGAGTGGTGAAGAGAAAGGGAGGAGCGGGCTCGTGACTCACGAAGGAGAGAGAGGGAGAGGGAGGAGGAACTCCCTCCTCCCGTCGCCGGCGTGAAACAGAGGGTCCGTCTCCCTCCCGTTCTCTGTTTTCTTCTTTTTTTTAAAAAAACAGTGGAAAAAGGGGAGGGAGAAGAGAAAGAAGAGAAGAAGAAGAGAGAAAGAAAAAAAAAAAAAAAAGTCGTCGACGGCCGGTGGCGGCGGCTAGTGGTGGTCGCCGGCCGTCGGAGATAGGAAGAAGAAGGAGGAAGAGGATGAAGAGGAAGAAGATGGAGAAAAAGAAGAAGAAGAGAGGGAGGGAGAAATAATAAATAATAATAAAAATAATAATATTTTATTATTTTAATATTTTTATTTTAAAAAATTAAAAAAAAAATAATTTTTTTATTAAAATAATAGTGCCACGTCAGCAACCGTTAAAATTTAACAGAAAAGTTGACGGCAGGGACCAAAGTGCTCCTTATCTCAAACCTCAGGGGTATTTTTGTTGAGTTTGAAAACTCAGGGACCAAAGTGTCACTTAACCCAAACCTCAGGGACCAAAAGTGTATTTTTCCCTTTTTTTTTTGTTTTCAAAATTTGGCTTGGTTTTTGAAAACATGGAAAAGGATGTACATAAAAAACAAAGAAGTTTATGGGTAAAAATAGTGTTTATAGGTTTAATTTTCAAAAACCAAAAACCAAAAACGAAATGGTTATCAAACAGGGCCTAAACTTTCAATTTTGTGTCTAATATAGGTCACTGACATATTCGAGTCTTTTTAAAATTTTACCGATCTATTAGAAACAAAATTGAATGTTACGCCTATTGAGATCTTAAACTTCTAATTTTTTATTTAGTAGGTTGTGAGTTTAAAAAAAATATCAAATATTAGATACAAAATTGAAAGTTGAGATGCCTACTAGACAAAAGTGAAAGTTTCAGGACATACTAGGTACTTTTTATGTTCAGGAACCTACTAGACACAAAGTTGAAAGTTTGAGAATCTATTTGACATCTTTTAAAGTTCATGAACCAAATTGACACAATCCTGAAAGTTTATGGACTAAACATGTAATTGAACCAAACTAAAATGTCAAATTACATTTCTAACCGCTCCAACTTTTAAGCTTCAAAACCTACCTCAACTTTTGTTCATCTTGGTCTATTTATTTTCAAAACGACTATTTTGGTTTCTATACTTTTAGCTTTCATCTATTTCGGTCATTTCACTTTTAAAAAAATCCACTTCAATTCTTCTACTTTAAAAAATGTTTTAAACAATTTATTTTCAATCACAGTAGAATTTCAATGGACTTTATCAATTGCACTTCAAAACAATACTAGTCAATAGTCATCTTGGTCATTTCTCTACTTTTTCAACTAAAATAATGATTTAAAATCCACTTAAATAGTTGATACTATTTATATCACCTAATGTCTATCACATTATTCAGTTTATTTTCAATATTTGGATTTCTATTACATTCTGCAAAATATCTATTACCTATTAAATATTAAACGATAACAAAATTTTTAAAAATATAAAAATCAAATTGAAAAAAAAAATTGAGTCAAATTTTGATTTTTTTTTTTTTAACATATGAGATTGAAGATTCCAACTTCTAATATTTTGAACGAAGTCAGTTGAACTATACTTAAGTTTGATAATTTTAAATTTAGAAAATAATACTCTCTTAAAGTGCATATATTTTTTATGGTTCTAAAGAAAAAAAAAAGTGCAGATATTTTTTTGATTGGACAAATTTTTTCATTTTTTTTTTCCTGAGGGATATGATTGGACAATTACTATTGTGAGTGCTGTATTTATGACTATTTTTGTATTTTTCTTTCATCGAATTTAGGTGTTTGTATTTTTCTGGTTTCTTAATTTACTGTGTTGGGGTATTTTGCGGTTGGATTTGGATGTTGACTATCGTTCAAGTAATTTATTATCGGGATATTAAATTTCTATCGACATGTTAGATATTTTTGTCATAAATAACTAGTAGTTCAACATCGACGTAAATGATGAATGGACATTTTTATTATAACATATAAAAATTGATGAACTATTACAATATATATGTATATATAAATAAATAAAGTACGGTGGATCGATATTAACATATAAATAATAATAAGAAATTTGAACTTACCTTTAAAAAAATGTGAAATATTTGATTATTAATTTAAATATTTTTATGAAATTTTTAATTTTATATATTTTTTTAGAAATATTTATTGATATTTTGCCAATATTTTCATTCACAATTTCACAAAATTGAGATCACAAAATCTGATCTTGGTTTTTTTTTTTCCTAACATTATTTGGCAATTTGTTTATTATATGTAATTTATGGACAATTTTCTAATTTTATTTAGAGAAAATTCTTACTTTTATTTTTAATTTCTTTTTGGGTACAAATTTCATTTTTAGTTCAAGGTTAAAGGCTGGTGGGATGAAATCAAAATTTGTATATTCAAACATAATTTTTAAGCTAATACATTATTAAAACATGGATAAATTTATGCATATATAAATATGTATCGATAATAAAATATGTAATATCAAATAGAGGTCAACTATGTACAAAAATATTAAAGTTTATGCGAGAATAGATTGTTGTGTTGTGGTTGGCAATAATTAAGTTCGAGTGCCGACTTGAACATATAATGATTATGTAAAACTTCAAGATTCTTGCTAAATAATGAAGGTGTAGAACTTCTAAAGTTACCACTTTGGGACAACCACATTTAGTTTCATAAATGTTTATTCTCAAATAGATTTACTTCTATCATTTCAAACCTGACTTAAACTAAGTGCAATAAATGTTTATTCTCAAATAGTTTTACTTCTATCATTTCGAACCTGATTTAAACTAAGTGATTAATTGTGCATTTATTAACCATGTATAATTATACACATTTTAACTCTATAATCATGCTAATGAGTACTACCCTAGATATTCATTAAATATGAACAAAAAATTATATTTTCCAAACAAAATTGGCTTTTCAAAAAAATGAAATGGTCTAACCATCTCTAAAATTTATGAAACTCTCATTAAAAATAAATAATAACAACTACACTCTTTTGTGAACATCCCTTTTCAAGAAATTTAAATGGTTTAAAATCAAGGAGGAGTGTGTGTATATATATATATATTTGTATATTTCATCAATTGCAAGGTAGAGATATTGAGCTATTGACCTTTAGAATGATAATTCGTGTCTTATCCACTGAGTTATATTCAGATTAGCTCTAGAATGAGTGTTTAATAATCCATGAGATTCAACTTTCTAATGTTTAGAAGTTTTATATGAAACTTTACTGGCTAGAATGTTTGGTAAATCAAATATAGTATTTATTCTATATTTATTCATAAAATGACAATCCAAGTATAACTACTTATTGTCATCTCTTAAGGGGTGACAGTTCAATCTTACTCTATAATTATTGAATTGAAAAATATTTTTTTCATAAAATAATGTATATTTTCATAATTAATCTCCTTGCAATTATAATAATTTTTTTTTTCAATAGAGATAATATGTAGAAAAAGAAAGCATGGATTTGTAAAGCTTGAAGTTTGAAGTGTGAGTTTTCATAATCTATTCTTTGATTATGCAAATAAAAATGAGTTAATAGAAACCAAAAATCCTTTGTGTAACTTGTATTTGATAATGTGTGAATTTATATTATATTTGGCAAAAGTTCATGTGTGTGATACAAAAAAGTGCTTCTTTAACCTATATTTAAAATATCAACTTCTTGACTTTGAGTTATATATAAACTTAGTATGTGAGACCTTGGAAATTTTACAATATTATGGATGAAATTGAAAAATAATATAATCATAAGAGACTATTTAGTCCTTTAATTTAACTTTATAACACTCAACACAATATTTACGAGGATTAAAGTAGTTATGATATATATTAATCCTTAAAATAGACATTACTGGTCTTTTTTTTTTTTAGTTCAATACATGTAGATGAACATCCAAATTAAACCTTTGACCATTTGGACGTGGGTATAATGTGTTAAGCAGCTAAGCTATGTTCATGTTGGCAACTTGTTTTTGTCGTCACAGTACATTTGTGATGAAAATGAATTATTCAAATATTTATAAGCACAAAACTTACTTTCTTTATTTATTCATTGAGTGCAACGTATCACCATTGCAGTAGTGAGGGATCGAATCATCGACCTTTAAGATGGTAATTGGTGCATTGTCCAATAAATTATGTTTGGATACGTTAGGATTTTCTTTAATTTGTTTCTTACATATCTTCTCTTTTTTGTGTATTATATTTAATGTTGTAATAAAACTGAAAATGATAATTAATCAATGATAAGGAGAGAAGATATATGAAAAGAGATATGTGATTTAGACCTTGTTCAATCCCATTAAATAACTCAAAACTATTCCTAGATCAAATTAAACTTTTAATAACTCCAAACCATCCCCCAAATAATAGCTATAAATATTAGCACTAAAAGGGATAGTCTAACTCAATTTTAGCTAATGCCCACAACTAATAGAAAAAAATTAGAATAGAACACAACTAAATGCATAGAGTTCAACTTTATGGTCCCAAGTTCAAGTCCTCCTATACCTAAACCTACCTCACATAAAACTACTTTTAAGGATGTGTTTTAGCGTTCGAAGTTCACTCTTTGATCTTCAGATTTACTTCTCTATAGGGTCAAATTTTTGCTTTGTTAGAGTGCGCCCTTCTAGATGGATAGAAAAGGTCAAATATTCGTCCCATTTATTTTCTCGGTCCCTCAAACTCAAATTCATAATTAATATCAATTTGAATATAACTCAGAGACGCATATATCTTGGTATTAGTATTATATTATACTTTATAAATTCAATTCTTATCTCTTTATGTGCAATGTAATATTTTAAAGGTTAAATTAATATTAAAAGTATCAAACTATAAGTATAGTCCTTGAACTTTAAATGTTGTGTCCAATAAATCTCTAAATTTTTAATCTCGTGTCTAATAGATCTCTAAAGCGTAAAATTTTCGAATAATTTCAACTTAAAATACATGAATTAAAAAAAAAATATTTGGTTTTTTTTTTTTTTTTTTGGTAAAGAAAAAAGAAAAAAGAAAAAAAAAATAGGAAGAAGTTTGACCTAATTTAGACCCCATTAATTGCAGAATGCATAGTGGAGAGTTGGAAGGCGTAGTCGTGAAGGTTGGTGCGTTAGATACACGCAGCCCAGTTGGAGGGTTAGAATGGGTGGGGCGTGAAGTTATTCGCAAAGAGCGTGGACTTGCCAGATCCTGTCGGCGCGTGCGCCTGCTCTTCCTTTCTTTCTTCGAGATAAGCCTCTCTGTGGGCTCCACCATCGTTGAATGGTAAACATGTCCTGTCCCTCCCCCCTCCTCCCTATTTCCTCCATCCTTTCCTTCACCTTCTAGGTTTTTTTTTTTTTTTTTTTTTTTTTTTTTTTTTTTTTTTTCTTCCTTCCTTATTAACTTTTTTTTTTATCGAGTTTATTTGTATCGATCTATTTATATTTTATTAGGTAGAGAAGTAAATAGGAACTTTTATCTTCTTTGATGGCATGTTGGATCGGAGATTTGAACCTCTAATCTTTTAGTCGAAGATACAAATTTTATGCTGGATGAACTATGCTTTTGTTAGCATGAACTTCTATTTATTGATAGGTTAAATTACCAATTTCTTATCCTTATGGTTTAAGTTTAGTTAGTTTAACTGAAGTTTTAAGGTTAATTTTCATTTTGCTCTTGTAGTTTTAAAAGTTTTTATGAATATCACAAATTGTCTCTACATTGTTTTTTACTTGATAATTCACTATTTTTTCTCTCTTTTTTTAACTCAACACTGATATGATTAGCTTAACATAAAACATTAGTTTATTATCAGGTAAATAGAAAAGTAATGCTTTCCCATTAAATGAGTAGTAGAAATTGTTTACCTAACATAACTCAATCGGTTAAGGCCTATACCTTCCGTCAAGAGGTTTAAGTTTAGAATCTCCATTGAAAAATAGAAATTTCTTGTTTTTTTTTTCTTCTTTTTCCAAAAAAAAAAATATAATAATAAACACTTGTAAAAAGAAAGTTAGTGGTTGCAATAGAAATTATATCCGGTCAACGGAAAAGTCTTTTACAGTAAGAAAGAAAAAAGAGTCCTGTATTTAATAATTCTTATCGTTCATCAGTAAAAATATATATATATATATATTTTTGACTTTCAATAGAAAAACATGTCATATATTCAAATAATTTGTGATGATATTAATAATTTATAAAATTTGACCAAACAATCAAAATGAAATTGAAACTAAACTCAAATCCTAGAAATCGTGAAGAAACACAACCCAAATCACATCAACCAAAATTGATAATTTAACCGAGAAAATCTCTAGTACTACGGTAGTACTCCCTCTATTCAGCATTTGACACGTCATTTAATGAGCATTTAATGATGTAATATTTTATTCTATGGATCCCACATCATTCTTAAATACTCTTTACATAACAAACAATGAACGGAGGTAATATGGAAAATTTTTCATACTACCGTAGTACTAGAAATTTTCCCGACTTAACCTCATGGATAAGAGGCCAAAAAGAAAAAAAAGAAAATTAATAGTTGTTTTAAACACAAGATCTCTCTCACGCTCTCTGGTCTATCAGCAAAATCTTCCCCTCCCTTTCTCTTCCATTAATCTATTTATTAAATTTTCACTCTCTCTCTCTCTCTCTTTCAAGTTCATTCATCTCAACCTTTTAACGTCCCATCACTCAAACGCTCTCCTTTCTCCTCTTCGTTCCCCTCTCCCAAAATCCTCTTCGAACACCCAACAAAAAAAAAAAAAAAAAAAAATTAAAATCAAAATTAAAATCCCTTTTTTCTTTTCCTTTTTTCAAAAAAAAAAAAAAAAACACACTCAACCTTTCCCGTGATTCAAAAAAAAAAAAAAAAAAGGAAAAAATCCCTTCCATTTTCCCTTCTCTTCCCTCTCAAAATTTCCATGATTTTGCCCAAACTCCAAAATCCCATTCATTCTCCACTGATTGTTCTCAATTAATTAAATTTTCCCTTTTTTATGGATTCGGTCACTGACACCGGTGGCGCCTCCTCGGAGCCCGCGGCGGAGGGTTCGTCGGGTGGTGGGTCGGCTCCGTCGCCCGCGGCCGCCGCTCCGCCGAGCCGGTACGAGTCTCAGAAGAGAAGGGATTGGAACACGTTTTTGCAGTACTTGAAGAACCACAAGCCGCCACTGTCGTTAGCGCGTTGCAGTGGCGCTCACGTGATCGAATTCTTGAAGTACTTGGACCAGTTCGGGAAGACTAAGGTCCATGGATCGGGCTGCCCCTATTTCGGCCATCCCAACCCGCCTGCCCCCTGCCCCTGCCCGCTCAAGCAGGCCTGGGGCAGCCTCGACGCCTTGATCGGACGCCTCAGAGCCGCCTACGAGGAGAACGGCGGCCGCCCGGAATCCAACCCATTTGCCGCACGTGCCGTCAGGATTTATCTCCGTGAGGTCCGAGAAGCTCAGGCCAAAGCCAGAGGGATTCCCTACGAGAAGAAGAAGCGGAAAAGACCTTCCACCGCCGCCGCCGCCGCCAATGTGTCGGTGCCTCCAGCCACTGAAGTTGCCTTGGGGAGTACTAGCTCGAACACCGCCGCTGGGGATGATCAGCCGGAAACCACCGCTGGCGGTGGTGATCAAAGTGGTGGAGCTCCGCCGTCGACCACCGCCGCTTCCACCACCGTATAGTCTCTTCTGCTGAAATTTTTCTTTCAATTACTTTTTTTTTTTTAAAAAAAAAAATATTTTGCTTCAAATAGCATCATCTCATCATCATCATCATCATCATCTCTCCTAATTGTGATTATGAGTTCTATTTAATCATATAATATTCGACGATTCTCATTAATCCGATCCATCTCAAATATCAACCAATTTAATCACGAACACCAAAAAAAAAAAAAAAAAAAAAAATCAATTTCTCAAAAACCCCATTATTATTTTCAAATTCCCCAATCATCTTATCCTCACTCTAGATTATTCTAATCGTAGTTTCATTTCAAGCTAATTTTTTTTTCTCTTCGTTACATTAAACTATACTAATATTAAAAATAAAAATAAAAAAAATTGGTTTCTCGGGCTTGTTTGGGGAAGTGGGTAAAATTTTTGTCTTGTGGTTTATATATATATATTTGAGAATTAAATTTTATTTTTTATTTTTTGGGAAGAATTCGTACGTGTAGAATTATTTATGTGGAGGCCACAAACACAGATTGTAAGCTTGGGAAGGGCAAAGAGAATGCATAGAAAAGAAAAGAGTCAGTGCCTCCAAATCCCTCTTTTTTCATATAAGTTGAACCAATTATACATTTTTATTTTTTATTTTTTATTTTTTATTTTTCTCTCTCTCTCTCTCTCTGTCTGGTCCCTTCTTCTTCTTCTACATAAATCAATCTCTCTCTTTGTTTATGACACAAAAACACGTGCGTTTCTTACGCAAAATTCCCAGTTTCAGGTGCCCTTTTGAATCCACTTTGACCCCATTACACACATTTTACAATTTTCTTCTTCAAAATAATTTCTAACTCAACAATAGAAGAACATGGGGTTTTATTTATTTTTTATTTTTTTTAAAAAATTAGTTTTTATTTAAGTTAAACCACCAGCCAAGAGTGAAAACGACATGTCGCCAACCGTGGCTTGTTTCCCATTTCTGTATGAATGTATAATTTTTGTTTATTATAATGTGTGACCTCTCAATTTTATTATTATTCCATTTGGGATTTTGGGAATAATAATGGGGGAAGACCCACTGGCCATGCCCTTACACTCACACCCATCTCGAAATTTCAAATTTTTACACCCATTTCGTATATATATATAAATATATTATTTTTATATATTATTATATATTGTAAAATAGATTCCACCGAAATGATGATTGCTTGCATAATTTCGTTGCTTCATTTTTTTTTTCTCTCTTTCCCATGGAAGACATCTTTTCACCATTATTCTTTTTTTCTTTTTTGCACTTTTTTGAAACTTGATTTTCAATGAAGGAAGAACATTGTTCAATTCTCGAATTTTATTGGTTTAAACCCTACGATAATCTCTTTCAATTGTTTTAGATGACCCATTTTTGTTTTGTTTTTGTTCTTTCACTCCAAAGTTTTGATTTTGATTGTCACCCTTCAAATATAATGCAATTTTGTTTAAACCCTAATGGATCATATAAAGATTTGTGGATGGGTGTTAGAATAATCTGATGTTTTTCAATTCTTCTTTTTTGTTTTGAGAGTGGCTACCACAAAATCAATCCCATGACTATCATTGAATGGATGAAATTATTGTTTGTTCTTCATTCAAAGTTTGAATTTGAGTTGCCCTCCAACTGTGTGTGTTTGTTCAAGCCCTACCTTTGTCCATTGAAGGGATTGCAAATAGGTGCTGATTAAGCTGTTTTTTCAAAGAGAAATATTGGCGCTATAAATATAGTCTCACATCAGTTAGAAGAGAAGAAAATAAACTCATTGGCATATCGATGCCGAAAGTAAGTTCATGTAGGTTTAGACCAAAAGTAGAGATATTATCATACTATTGAAAAAATATGAAGAGACTTGTTATCCTAATAGATAATATCTAAAAGGGTTCTTTAAACTTTGATGGAAGTAACAATTTAATTTCTAAACCTTTTTTTTTTTTTTTTTTTTGTAAAAATTTAATTCATTTTACTTTCCAATTTGTAACTATATTTAATCTCTATGGGAAAAAAAATCATCAAATTTAAATGTTAATATTTATTTTTTTAACGATTTAGACTTGGTAGCTTATAAGCATATAGTTCCTAATTAGTTTTTTTTTAATTGCTCCTAATTAGTTTATTGATCTGCTTATGTAAAAAATCTCATTAAATCTTAACAATAATAATTTTCATGATAGAGATCGCTAACTCGTTTGGAATTTTAAAGTATAAGGACTAAATTGTTACATACTAAAGTATAGAGACTCACTTGTTACAAAATTCAAAGTATATGGACTAATCATTACAAACAAAAGTTCAAGTACTCAATCATTTCTTCTATAAAAATTTAGGGATAAAAGTGATTTTGGTCATTTCAAACATGAAATTGATTTTGTATGATAAAAGTATAAAATCGTTTAAAAGTATAAAATCAAAAATGAAATTGATTTTGAATGATAAAAGGTATGTTTCAGAGTGATTTCGAACCTGACAAAAGTGATTTTAGTCATTTCAAAATCACTCTCAAACATGCATTAGAGTGGTTGTCACACACATTCACCTCATGACTGTTAAATTTGTGCAACCCTTTGTTTTTCACTAAACTCTTGAATTTGAGTTACCCAAAAAATTGTATCAGTTCAGAACCCTACTTGTTAAATTAGCATATAAGGGGACTACCAAACAATGCTAAGAATCTCTCTGGCCATTCTTTTTTAAAAAAATATTCAAACTTCTACTGTTATATTTAGTTTTAATATTTATAATGAATTTGAGTCAAAAATGATAAAGTGATGCTTTTATTTATGTTAAAAAAAAAAACAAAAAAACAAAAACCTTTGCTTTTGTTGTTTTCCAAAATTCTACACAATTTTGAAAATCTTTCTAAAAAACAAGAAACAAAGAAACAAGAATAACTCCCTAAAAAAAAAAAAAAAAAAAACATGAAATGAGAAATAGGATTAGAACATTATCATACGACTTCAAAGTAACGGTCACAATCATCCATGACCAATAAACACATACAATTTTTTAATTAAAAACATAACTTGAAATGTCATTGATTCAAATGTACTAGCTAATAAGTAGATTGGTTACAAATAATGCTAACAATCTCTTTAATTTCATTTTCTCCTTTGGTCTAATTTTTCTTAGACGTACAAAAAGAAAGGTAATACCCGTTATAATATGACTATCACTCTTATGATGTCGAACGTACAAACGTTCGGTAAAGGTGGGCCGGGGCAGAAAACACACCGAGGTGATTAGGAGTTCAAAAGGGAAACAATGACACAGAGGTTTGGTGTAAAGAAAGTGAGAAAAGCCAAGCCTTTTGCCAAAATTGCCATTGGAATTTATTGGCCTTACATGTCATGTCACTCTAGAGGTCCTTGACTTGGATGATGGGGTTTGTGTACTGGCTAGTCTTGTCTTGCTACAGAAATTGTTTTAGTTGCAAAGAATCTTTGGTTTTTTTTTTTTTTTTTGGGTTAAATTATCAAAAATACCCTTAAATTATGGGGTGGTTTCAATTATGCCACTAAACTTTTAAAAGTTTCATTTTAATCCTTGAAATTATTTGTTTCAAAACAACCCTTGAAGATTTTAATCTTTACATAGAATTCATGGATGGAAAATGACGTTTTTGCATATCTATTGTTGCTTGTGTGAATAGATTTGAACACATCCGTATAAAAATACAATAAAACACATGCAAACACATCATTTTTCATAAATAAATTTAACGAAAAATGCCTCTAAGGGTTGTTTCGAAACAAACTTCAAGGACTAAAATGAAACTTTTGAAAGTTCAGGGATATAATTGAAACCAATCTCGGAGTATTTTTAATAATTTAACCTTTTTTTTTCTTTTTACCCACAAAAATAAATATACCTTTGTTTTATAAGCACGGCAAAAAAATAATAAAGAAAAAAAAGGACAGCAGAAAGAGTGAGTACTGAGTCGAAGCAGTACGTGAGGCTAATATAGCATTGTCCACCATGCATTTTGGGGTAATCATTTTGTGCAAAAGTACTTTTTACTCCGACGGCATTTGCGGCGGCGCTAGCGGCGGTGGTTGGTGGGTGGTGGTGACCGATCTTTAAATAAGCCTGCCTGCCTGCCCGACTTTTGCTATGTCTTAAGAAAACACACGTATGTGTGCAAGAGAGTGTACAGTGTTTTGTGTAAAGACATCAAATCTTTGTCTTTCCTCTGTTCAAATGTTGTACGTATGTTATTTTTTGGTATATTCGTTTTTCAAAACTTCATGTCTTTTGGGTAACCTCCACGTCTCTCTCTCTCTCTCTCGATCCTTGAGAAATTATTGGACAACAACGTAGCTAATAGTTTTACACGGTTACATCGATATATATATTAAATAGATATTAGGGAAAAGTTCGTCAAGGAGACTGTTATAATGTGGTTGGCAGTTTTTCATTGAGAAATTGCAAAAGTATTTTCAAATATTCAATGGTTATTAAGGGACATGCAAATTTTCAAATTCACACCAATAATGGTTATTAAAAGACAGTCATTTTGTGACGATCTCATTAAATACTTTTTTTTTTAAGATTAGAGGCATAAGTTTTGAACCTGCATTCAACGGTTATTAGAAGATAGTTATATGATGATAGCCTAATTCAATAACTTCTCCTCTCTCTCTCAAGAATTTCTTATCTGTCGGCAATCACTATTATTGTGAATACAAACGTAGTCTCACATGGGTCAGAAGTGAGGAATATCTATAATATTTAAGGAATGTTATATTCTTTTGTATATAATGTCAAAATTAAATCGCATAGATATAATGGAATATATGGTATTACAAAAAAAAAAAAAAAAAAATCTTCTCTTTAGGTCTAGTATATGGGAAGTGAAGGGAAGAGAGCTTGTTTTGGTTAAAGAAGAGAAAGCTTCCCATTATATCATTGGAGTGAAAATTCTACAACTACTCTATTATTATAATAAGTCACATGAAATTAGTTAAACATATATAGGTAGGGTATTTTTATTTCAAGTTGGATACACTTCACAATTATTCTATATATGCCTATAGTTAAAATAGAGCTAATTTTAAAATAAGATAGACAAATTTTCATTAGATATTTAATTATTATATGCTCTTACCATAGTTAATTTCAATGCATGCACTCTATCATCAAATGACTTTGATTTACTCACTCTTCACCATATCATCATATTTGTTCAAACTATATAATTATACACTTCCCATGGATTTAGGGTTAAGAAAAAAATCATGGACATAAAATATCATGTTACTTGCAATATCTATTTAATCATTTTCTAATTCGTTTGATTTTATTGGTTTCAATCCCTACGAAGAAAGTCAAGAAGAAAAAAAAAATTACGAAGCTCGTGGTTATAAGAAGAATGGTCAAATTATGTCAATTTCAAGAGAAATTATTAGGTTGCTTCCAATGTAATACTCCAGACTGTTTTACACTGTTGGATGTAAGAGAGAAAAATTGTAAAAGTACCTCGATTTTGTATCCAACGGTTATTAGGGGCAGACAAATTTAAAGATATACATCCAACGGTGTAAAACTACGGCGGAACATTGTACCGAAAACACCTAATAATTTGTCTAATTTCATCGGGTAAATCTTCTTATAGGAGATTATTAAAGAGGAGTAACTTTAAAAATAAAAAAAAAAATGTAGATGTTTTTTCACTTTTGTGAGGAAAATTAACATCATATTTATTAATAATATAAACAAAAAAATAATTGTCCTAATCACCATTGACACGATCACATTCTACAAAAATAATTTGAATATTTGGACTCCAATAACCATTCGTCTCGACTCTAGAAAATATCTTTTAAATTTCAGCCGTTGATTTTCCTTCAACGGCCATGATTCCACCCAAGCAGAACCAAATCCTTCTTGAATGGCATCGGAATAAATCCCAAAATTATTGCTTAATTTTAATAATAATTTTCAAAACCCTATCTCTTATCAGCCATCTTTTTATTATTATTATTATTATTATTATTATCAAATTTAATATCGTCCTAGCCTAGACCATCATGTGGGGCCCGCCCTAGGTTTCTTTACTTGATCAGCAACCGAACGACGTCGTTATAATCTTGGGGTTTTATTGCGTGCGGCTGTCGGTACGTAATTTCTGATGTGTTAATCATATCATCATATGCTAATCATGATGTGGATGATCTCACATGGACTCGTGTGGGATTCTTTTTTTCCTTTCTCGCTTAATTGTTTGCTTAATTTTTTATTGTCAAAAAAAAAAAAAATTTGTTTGCTTAATTTTTCCTTACTCATTTTTGTCCTAAAATTTTCATCGACACGTTGACATTTCTATTGACATTTTCACATGTTCATAGATTCGACATCGATATAAGAGATAAATCAACATTTTCATTATACCATAAGGAAATTGATAAAATATTAAAAAAAAAAAAAGTAATGGAATGTAATTAATATGATGATAATATTAATAATATGTATTTTAACTTATTTTAAGGAGGTAAACTATTTATTTATTGATTTAAATATTTTTTTAGAATTATTTTGTTTTAAATATTTTTTCTAAAAATATCTGTTGACATTGACATTTTATCAATATTTCCATAAAATTGAGATCTCGACGTTTAACCCTTGTTTTTATCCCATAATTACTTTTAATTTATAAATAATTAATTATTAACCATATGTAACATTCTTTTTTTTTTTTTTTTGAAAAAAAAACCATATGTAACATTTTTTTTTTTTTTTTTTTTGAGAAGACCATATGTAACATTCTTTTTTCTTGAATTCAATTGAAGTTTTTAAATTTAGGGGTGATTTAGAAACTTTTAATATTTAGAACATGTTATAAATAAAATGATAAATATAAGGTATTGTAGTGAGATATTTTTACTTTTTTATAGTACCACAAATGTAGGGGTGTCAATTTAAACTTCTTATCTTAAAGGAATGAGTAGATGTCTTAACTGATGATCTGCTGTCGCTACTTTACAGAGATAATATATAAATTTTTACCATCTTTTATTGGTTGCAATTTAATTTGAATATACTATTTAAAATGTATAGAAATGTATACATGTAACTCGTGTATTTTGCCAAAGCGAGCTTAGCTCAGCAGTAATTGGCATGTATCCTCGACCATGAGGTCAGAGGTTCGGATCCCCCCACTCCCAAATGTTGATGTACTCAAAAAAAAAAAAACTCGTGTATTTTAAAAAAATAAATAATGTATTTATTTCAATAATATGTACAAAAAGAATAGTCAACAAGATTGAGACATGTCAATGAACTAACACAGAGATAGGTTTTTTTTTCTCACCATAAGTCTAGAAAATGAATTTGAAAACCATTTATGAATTACAAAGTACTAGTGAAATTAATATTTTATATAATATATTATTTATATTTTTCAAATTTTTCAAATTTTTTTAACTCTAGTACAAAACAAGAAATTTTGAAAATTTGAAATATCAATAAGATATTTTCTGTGCATATTTGACATATTATATAAAACCAATATAATTTCGCTTTGACCATTCATTTCTATTTGGAAAAAACTATCTATATTGGATACAATAAATTCTGAAAATTTGGGGAAAATGGTAATAAAGAGGGAGAAAGGGACAAGTGATGCATTTCAAAAGATAAACAAAGTAGTTCAAAGAACAATATAGATATAAGATTGGAAAATTGAAAGAAACTAAAAAGAAAATTAAAAAAAAAAAAAAGGGTTAAAAAGGGCTTGAAAGTTTATCCTATTTCCACTATGGTCATTCAAGTTTTGATAAATTTCAAATTCAATCAACATTACTACCAAAGCCTTCAATTACTTGCCAAAGTGAGCATAGCTCAGCGGTAATTGGGCATATATCCTTAACCAAGAGGTTAGAGGTTCAAATCCTCCCACCCCCAAATGTTGATATACTCAAAAAAAAAAAAAAAAAAAAAAAGCCTTCAATAACTTTATCCCTAAAATTTAAATTTTCCATTATAGTCATTCAAGTTTTGATAAATTTCAAATTCATCAAGAAACATTACTTCTAAAACCTTTAATAAAAAAGTGATATACAACTCATTTTTGTTGTTTAAATATATGGTCTTAAATATTCAATTTCCTTTTTAAGATTTCTTTTAATTTTGTAACTTTTTTCCTTTTCTATTGCCAATATCACTATTTTTTTTTTTATTTTTAAGAAAGTTTAATATAACTATATTACCATCCTATTTTTATGATCTAAATATCAATTATATGGATGTGTAT
This sequence comes from Luffa aegyptiaca, assembly GCA_017139565.1. NCBI lineage: Eukaryota > Viridiplantae > Streptophyta > Magnoliopsida > Cucurbitales > Cucurbitaceae > Luffa > Luffa aegyptiaca. The sequence goes on along the minus strand of CM029404.1, from coordinate 606,434 downwards.
GTGTAATTTTTTTTAATGAGAATTGAATTTGAAATTTACTAATATTTGAAGAAATAACATTGAGCGCTTCTAAATTTTGAGATAGAATAAGAAAGAAAGAAAATATCAAAGATTAAAATTATATTTTAGCAAATACAAAGTTTGAAGTAAGAGTTAAAATGCATAATCAATTGTGCCTTAAATTCATATAAATATAAAATGGATTAAACTTCTTACCTCTCTTCATCTTCCCCTAATTAGGGTTAGGTGTAACGTTTAGTTGTGTTTGGTTCTTAATTTGGATTCGAACAAGAGTATTCAAACTTTAATAAAAAGGTTAAGGAGCAAGATGCAAGAAGATTAGATATATATACGGTAAGGAACTACCGGACACCCACATATCTCCACAATGGTATGATATTGTCCACTTTGGACATAAACCCTCATGGCTTTGCTTTTGGATCCACCCCAAAAGGCCTCATACCAATAGAGATATTTGTCCTCCCTTATAAACCCATAATCTCCCCCTTATCTAGCCAATGTGGGACTTTGGTCGCACTCCCAACATATACACATTTGGGATGAAAGGATTCGAACACATGTAATTTCAAGTATATGTCGATTATCATTGAATTATGCTCACTTTTACAAGAAAATTTGATATTGCTAGTATGGTTTGACCCTGTTGCTATATCGATGACGCGTTGAAGCGCGACGGAGATGGCGGGGTAGCTAAAGGCCAAAAAGAAAAATGGAGAGAGAGAGAGAGAGAGGGAAATGACGTTACAAAGAGAGAGGTGGGGCGAAGGAAATTTGACAAAGTGTACAAAGAGTCGCCGACAGCAAATCGGGAGCGTAGATTTTCTGACAAACACTGCGTGATGCTCTTTTCTCTCTTTGGATTCCAATACCAAAACAACCCTTTCTTTTCACATTTTCCCCTTCGCCATTTGCCCATACCAAATATCAAATAACAATGCCTATTTCCAAAAAGAAAATGTTAAATGTTAGTCTCTCAACTTTTAGAATTGTGTCAATTGAGTCTGACTTTAAAAAGTTTTAAATAGGTCTTCGAATTTTCAATTTTGTTTCTAATAGATCACTGAATTTTAATTTATATCTAATATGTCCTTAAACTTTGACTTTTGTGTCCAATAAGTCCCTCAACTTTTAATTGTGTCTAATAAATCTTTGACCTATTCAAAAAAAAAAATTTAATTCACAAACCTACAAGATAGAAAATTGGAAATTTAGAGTCTCAATAGGCATAAAATTCAATTTTATATATAGTAGATTTGTTAATTTTTAAAAATATTGAATGTGTCAAGGACTTATTAATGAGACACAAAATTGAAAGTTCAAGAACCTATTAGAAACTTTTTAAAGTTTAGGGACCTAATTGATACAACTCTAAAAGTTCAAGGACTAAACTTGTAATAGAACCAAAAAAAAATTATTACGGTGGTTGTTATATATATTATATTTTGGCTAATCTAAAAACAAGATTTGAAATGTCGATTTTGATAGATACATGGGAGTCTCAATTTTATGAAAAAATCGAGAAGATATCGATGTTGATGGATATCTATAAAGAATTATTAATATAAAAATATTTAAAATGACAAATAAGACTCTTACTATTTTCATTACGTTTAAATTTCTTACCATTAATAGGTTAAATTATAATTTTAGTCCCTAAACTTTTATGTTTGTGATTAAAAGGTCTTTAAACTTCAAAAAGTGTCTAATAGATTATTATTGAGTTTTCAATTGTATGTCTAATAGGTTCCTAAACTTTAAAAATGTCTAATAAGTTCCTCAACTTTCAATTTTGTGTCTAACAAATTTCTGACATAATAAGAAATTTTCAAAATCAATTAATCTATTAGATAAAAATTGAATTTATGTTTAACTTTGTGTCTAGTAGGTTGTTGAATTTTAAAAAACATGGAATAAGTCAATGACCTATTGGACACAAAATTGAAAATTCAAGAATTTATAGGAAATTTAAGGAGTCGTTATATACTTTTTAACAAGACTAAATAGATACAAACCTGAAAGTTCAATGGTCAACATGAGCATAGCTCAACTGGCATAAGACTATATTGAATGATCTATTAGACAGTTCTTAAAGTTTAGAGACCAAAAAGACAGTTGAGAGTTTAGGGACTAAACTTGTAATTTAATCTTATTAATATTAGGTCCACATTAATAATATTATTTTCATTTGATTTTGTCTATTTTTCTATGATATAATAGAAATGTTATTTGACGTCTCTGGTCAATGTCATACCCAGACATATAAAAATGTCAAATGAAAATGTGTCGATGAAAATTTAAAACTTTGCCCAAAAGACAGGTTGGAGGGTTTTATTTAAATAGAATGAGAACAGGGAGTAGAAGTAGGTCACCTAATCTTAGGATTGAAGTTTTAGTTACTATTAGAAGGACGCTCTCGAATTGATTGCTCTGTTTCATCCACGTCCCACCACACAAACCTTGTTTTGCCCAAACGTCTCGTCTCTCATAAAATGATACTTTCTTTTTGAAGCAAATTAGAATAATAGTTACCTACGCACCAATTGGTAGGAATATTGATAGTGATTACCCTTAAAATTTTGATAGTTTTAATTTTTTAAATTAAAAATAAAATAAAATAAAATAAAATAAAATCTCTTCCTTCTTTCTTGGATTCTTTTCTTAAGCGGTTGTAAAAACATAATGGTAGTCAATATGAGATTTTTACCACTGATAAGGAGGTAAGTTTATATTATTCCTCCCAAAACTTCCTTTTTCTTCCTTTTCCTTTCTTTGTTCCAATTTTTTTGGAATTGAAATAGTATTTATTAAAAATCTAATGCTTAGATATATATTTTTTTTTCAATTTAATCCATGTTTATGGTTTAAAAAGTTTTAGTTTACGTTTTAGTGCATGTTTGGGAGTGATTTAGAAATTGCTAAAATCACTTTTGTCATATTCAAAATCATCTCGAAACATACCTTTAACTATTCAAAATCAATTTCATGTTTAATTTTACACTTTTAAAGGTAATTTTCATATCATCAAAATTGATTTTGAGTTATTAAAAGCATGTTTCGGAGTGATTTTGAATTTGACAAAAGTGATTTTAATCATTTCAAAATCACTCCCAAACATGCACTTAAACAATTTTCAACTATACCTTCTTTTTGTTATTCTTTTTTTTTTTTTAATATTATAATTAGTTTTTTTTTTTCAAAAAAAAAAATTGAAGAGAAGAAAGTTTGAAATTCGACTTCTACATTTCTATGAAAAAAGAAATTTCGACTTTTCAGTTTCTCATCCACCGGCCACCACACAAAGCTTGTTTTGCCCAAACGTGTGGCCTCCCACTTTTTATTTTATTTTAGATTAAATTATCAAAAATACTCCTCAATAGGATTCGTTTCAATTATATTCTTGAACTTTCAAAAGTTTCGTTTTAGCACTTGAAGTTTGTTTCAAAACGATCCTTGAAGGTTTCTTTTTTTTTTTTCGTTAAATTCATGGACGGAATGACATGTTTGCATATGTATTGTCGCTTATGTGAATATATTTGAACATATACGTGGAAAAAACAATAAAAACACATGTAAATACATCATTTTTTGTCAATAAATTTAACGGAAAATTCATCCAAATGTCGTTTTGAAACAAACTTCAAACTTTAAGGACTAAAATGAAACATTTGAAAGTTCAGAGTATAATTGAAACCAACCTCATAGCTCAAGAGTATTTTTTTATAATTTAACCTTTTATTTTATTTTATTTTTATTTATTTATTTATTTGCATTTACTGGAATAACTGGATTACATATTATGTGTACGTTTGACTTGGAACATGCAGGGCCCATTTACGTGAGCCAACCCTTTTCCCCTTTTTCCGATTTTTTTTTTTTATTTTTTATTTTTTATTTTTTAATGAAGTTAGATATACAAAATAGTCACGAATTTAAAAAATAATAATAATAAAAATAAAAATAGTCCAAAATTTTCACTTCAAAATTAACCCTTCAATCAACAAAATCTATTTCTTTCAAGTAGCATGTTCACATGTGAAAGTATATAATAAAATTTAACCTCTTTTTAATAGAAGGATCTAATTAAAAAATTTTAATACATTAAAAGTAAATTTGAGAATTTAAAAGATTAAGAATAATCATTATGTATATTTGGCTTTTCAGGGATTCAAAAATATTTATATGAGTTAGCCCATTATTACATTTGTTTTGAAGTTTCATATAATTGTCTTTGGAAAGAATCACCGTGAAAACACATTTGATCTTGAACTTTTACTGATGTAGATCCCACATGTACAAAATAAAGATAATTTGTATTTTTTTAAAAAAAAAAATTGATGGGATTCAAATGACTACTATATCAAATTCACATTACATCTTAACAAGATTATTTACAAGACAAACTAAATCGTTACACATTTTAGACTACTGAGATTAAATTGTTATCAATTAAAGTTTATAAACTATATCATTTATCTTAATGAAACTACAGGGATCCGACATGTTTCTAAACCAAACTAAACCCAAAAGGTTTTAGTAAATCTAAACTAATATTCACATTTATGAGTGGTCGCATAGATTAATAAGGTTCATTGTATATGTCACATAAGAGCATAGTTCAACAGGCATAATGTTTTTACACTCGACCAAGAGGTCAAGGTTTAAATCTCCTATTCCAGACGTCCTCAAAAATAATAATATTAAGAACTCGAAGAAGGTTATTGTATAGGAAATATATATGAAGATAGTTTTGTGAATTTTGGACTCAATAATGTAGCCCAAAGTCAAATTAAGTTGGGCTTATGACCCTTCACAAGGATTACTCAAGAAGAAATGAAATGGAGGGCTGATGGACAAGTTGGGATGAGAGAAACATGATTTATTAGATAGTGATTAATTTATAAGCTTAGTCTTTGACTTTTCGAGTTAAATTTGTGTCTAAAAGGTCTTTGAACTCCAAAAAGCGTCTAATACAACCTTAAACTTTTAATTTGTGTCTAATGGATCTTAGAACTTAAAAATATCTAATAGGTACAGGAACTTTCAATTTTGAGTCTAACAAATCTTTGATATATTCAATTTTTTTTAAAAAAAAAATTAACTAATCTATCCTATATAAAATTGACTATTATGTGTAATAAGAATGTAAACTTTCAACCTTGTGTCCAGTAGATCTGTGAATTTTAAAAAACGTGGAATAGGTCAAAGATCTATTAGACACAATTGAAAATTAAATGATTTATTGGACTCAAAATTGAAGGTTTAAAGACCTATTAGACACTTTTCAAAGTTCATGAACCAAATAGACATAAACCTAAAAATTCTAGAACCTATTAGACTTATTTATGCTACTTATGTAGTTAACCCGGATAAAATTTATACTGCCCCATAGTTTCAATTAGGTTAGACTATAAATTTAGTTCCTAAGCTTTTAGGGTTGTGTGTCTATATAATAAATTTTTGAACTTTCAATTCTATCTAAAAGATTTTTTTTTTCTTTTTTTTTTTTGAAAGATCTCTATCATATTTAACATTTTTTAAACTTCACCAACAAAATTGAATAGCAATGAACATGTACAGACAAAATTCAATTGCGTTGTCTAATAAGTCTTGAATTTAGAAGAATTACTTTTTACCACGACCCGTTAGATTCAAAATTAAAAGTTCAAACCTATTGGACATTTTAAAACCTAATAAGAAACCTATTAGACACAACTAAAACTTCAGGGACCTATATTATATACATTTTTAAAAAGTTTAGGTACTAACCTTACAAATACATGCTGCTGCAGAACAGAGGGACTTTGAATGTATAACCTATAAACGAGTATGAAAAGCCAATCTAAATGCTCCCCTCGCAGTCTCAATCAAACTTCAGATTCTTAGATTTTAAATGCTGATGCCAACGCCACAAACGCTTTCCATTCCAAAGATTATTCACTAGACAATGTCAACACTAGTGCAAGATAAAACCAGCAGAACATTATCATCATCTCCACTGCAAATTTTCTCCCCCCCCCCCCCCCCCCCCAAAAAAAAAAAAAAAAAAAACTTATTCACTGCATATAGAACTTTCCTTTTCTACCTCTTTAAATGGCGCTAAGGGATTTAGGTTTACAAGCGCTTGGCATAGAAGAACCTTTATACGCCGCGCAGATATAGGGAACGAAGTTTTCATAGTCCTGCAGAAAAACGAAATTATGTCGATCCTTACAAGCTTAAGATGTATGGTTGAATTAAAATCAAAACGTTTGAGCTATGTATTGTGTATAAATTAATGACCATTCACTTTGACAAACCCATTTCATGCTTCCAATAATCAAAACATACTTCGAGCAACAAGGGACAAAAGTCATTATGCTTTGTGTTCAAGAAAAAACATGTTACAGATACATTAGATAAAAATAAAAGAAAAAGGAAATTGATGGTTTTGTTTGCTTACCAACATTAAATTTATGATAAATCTTGTTTGAAGTTCATCCCTATGCTTAGTCAAAGTCTACTCGACATGCCCATGATTGATTATAGACAAGTTCGTGAGTGTGTTTGGATGTGTAAAGTGAATATATTGAAAAAAACAAACCTCATAAAGTGGCTGTTCATCAACAACAACCCAAGGAACGTATTTATGAGGAGGCCGAAGATTGTTGGTTTCAGCTGCATATTGTAGTTCAAGCTGCATAGAAGTGATGTTTCTGATCAAAAACACAATCAATCCTCATAGATTTAGCTAGTTTATCCAGTTGCTATTTAACGCTCAAAGCATAGGAATATTATATTTTTCACAAAAACGGACTCGAGCAAACAACAAAGTTTACCTTACTTGAGTTGGTTTAAGTAACTCACCTTTTTTCCAAGCCCGGAAGAAAAGCAATCATAAATAGGCTTAGGACTCAATCCCAATTTCTCGAAGCAAGTCTCCCATTGGGTAAACTTCCGCTCATACACCACAGCCTCAACACAGTAAATAAAAGGAAAATGCCCCGTCTACATCCAAAAATTTGAATCAAAATTTAGCATTTCAACTGATTTATCAAGTATGTTAGCCTTATGGTTCATTTATCCAACGAGTGCAGGTGCTACTAAACAATTCAAAATTTGAAAGAAGCAAACATGCCATTTGTATTATGTTCATGACTTTCAGAATTTCAGGTTTTGAAATAATTGATGGACTACCAAGTTACTAAATGGATAACTATGGCCAACCACATTAAACTCATTGATTATAAAGAAACAAATGAAAAAGAAGTCATGAGATTCATTGATTGAATGCAAGTAGTTATATGGCCGAATCAAAGTATTCTGAGTGAAAGTAGTTCCATGGCTGAATGCCACACAAGTTCATTGATTGAATTGAATGATAAAGGAAGAAACAGGCATCGGATGCTGGCAGCAATATAACAGACCAAAAAAGGTAAATAACCAGCTGATCATTTGGCTCTCATCATGAGACTTACCACCTCAGGCCAGGCATCAATAGCACAGGCTTCCACAGTGTTCAGTAGACATTCATTAGGACCATGCTGCAATCACCACCACAAAATACAAGTTCATCAGCCTGCAGATATGTGTATGCATCTTGTGTGATAAATATGTTTTCCAGGATTAAACCTAAGTGTAGAAAGGCATAACAAAATATCAACTTGAAATGAAACAGAAAACCATGATATGAACAGCTAAGAGATGAATGTAAGATCATAAACGATAGAACTAAGAACATGAAGAGATATCTTTTATTTTTTTCTGGGGCAAAGCCCTGCTCCCCAATTCCCAGCCACGTCTCATAATTCTTTAAAGAAATTTCTATTCACAAATAGAGCATGAAGCATGGAAAAGGAAAGGCAAGGTAGATTCCTCATAACGAACAAATTTGGATTAACAATTCAAATAAGGCCATTCTCAAAGAGCTTAAAAAGATAATTGATGATGAAATTGGCTCTGTATGTGCAAAGACATCGTCATGTAAGCCAAAGTAGACTTTCTTAGAATCAGTTGGGTAAAAATAAAAGCAAAGGAGTTGTACTATATAAGGTAAAAGCAAAGAGAGAATAGATTAGTTGGGTGAAAAGAAACACCTACAAAGCAAGCTTCTGGGTAGCCAGCAAGGGGATATCGAATTTGGATCAAGAAATTCATAGGACTAGGCTCTCATATCCACCAAAAGCCACAAATTTATAACATGGCTTCACCATTTCTATTGTCAGATTCTAAGTAATCGAACAATTAGTCGTCTTTAAACATGATTACTATGTCCCTTCTCTTTCTGTGATCCTCCATCTTAGGCCATGAAATTAATAACTAAAATCATGAAACCCGAATTAGCTTTAGCTGTAAATGCCGTTTTTTGAGTCAACCAAAATTCAAAACCAAATCATCATCAATAACCCTCTGTTTGTTTCTACAGAATTTCAAAGCATTTTAAATCTAAATGAATTTGAAATGAATTCCTTTGTTTGTTATCTTTTGAAATTAAATCCTAAATAAAATGGTTGAACAGGATTTCGTTTTTCACTCACAATTTTTTTTTTTTTTGATATCCGTGAGTGTCCGGGCAAGCTTACGCGCACCTCGACTAATCTCACGGGCAACCGCCTGACCCTACTACATTTTGTTGCCAAGGAATATCCTGTCAAAGAAACTCATAGGATTTTTTAAATCCTAGGTGGGTGGCCACCATGGATTGAACTCATTCCCTCTAAGCCCTTTACTTTTTCTATGGCCCTTATTGACCATTAGGGCCGAAATACAATTAAAATCCTAATTTTCTTCTCATTTCCATCAATCAGACATCCAGATAAAAACTTTTGATCAAATTCTTTTCGTTCCAAACAACACAACAATGCTATAATCATATCTAGTCTTTAAAAGAACCTGAAGGGGGTCAATTTAAAGGAGAACCTGACAAGTGATGGAACTGTTTCGACCGAGCCTCGCATTGCCGTAGGGAATGAATCTAAGATCAACTATGGAGATGAGCCCATCCTCAAACAACTCGATCAGATTGTCCACTATAAACTTCACACTGTCTGGACAGAGCGATTCATAGTAAACTTCCAGAGACACTTTCTCGCTGCCATAAATAGGGTTTTCCGTTTCCGCCATGGAAGCTGAAGCTGAAACCAGAGAGCATAGGAAGAGTAGGAGATGAAAGAGGAAAATGGAGGGGTTTCTAGCCCTAGAATCCATGGATACGGCAACGATTACACGGTAATTCTATTTGCTAATTCGATTTGCCAAGCAAAATTGCAAATTACAAGTATAGTTCTTCAATCTCCATCGCTGAAGGTCTGGCTCTGATGGAACTGGCCGGAATTCCGTAAAAAATTCAACGTCGATTGAATTTTCAGATATAGTTTGGAGAACGAAGAACTAATGTGTGGATGATCGTGGGGCCGAAGGCCAGGTGATCGTTGGCATTCTTGGACATTCCATGGAAATGAATTTAAATCTTACAGATGAAGGACGACAGCGAACACATCGGATTATTTCCAGTTAAAAATAGGGAAATTTGAGTTTGTGGCTGCGCTTCAAAAATATTTATAAATATAGATTTAGTTTAATTACAATTTTAAAATGTTTAATATTGTATTTTCAAAAAAAAAATGTTTAAGATTGTGTCTCATAAACTCTCAATTAAAATAAAAAAATAAAATCTAATGGGTCTATTTTGAAGTTTAAAATTAAAAATATTTAAAAGGTACATTAATATTAAAATTGTCAAATGACTTGTTAGATACAAAACCCTTTTTTTTCCTAATAATTTTGTGATAACTTTAGAGATCTATAAGACGAATAGATGTTTAAAGATAGATTTAACTTTGAAAAACTTCAAAGTTATAGGTTTTCTTTTTTAAAAAGAAAATCATAAACAAGTTTGAATCCAATTTTAATTTTGAATTTTTAAGTTTATTTAATTTTTATCCCTAAATCTTTAAACATTCTATTTTACTTAATTTAGTTAATTTTTCACTAATTATGTAATATGAAATTAAACACATTTGAAAACTTGAAACTCAACTTACTATGCCAACAAGAGCACAGTTCAGCTGGCATAAAACTTGTATTCTCGACCAAGAAGCCAAAGATTCAAATCCTTCATCTCACTTATTGTCAAAAAAAAAAAAAATTTGATACAGACCCTAAAGTTTGAGATTAAAATTGATTTTTTTCCTTTCTTATTTCTTATTTTCTCTCTCTTAACCTACAAAAAATTTAAAGGTTGTGGATAGGAAGATACCTAACCACTAGTGTGAAGCCAATTATTATTCTTTTTTTTTTTTTAATCAAAGCCAATTATTATTCTTTACATTAAACATTAGCTTGTTCTCTCTATATAATATCTAAATATTGTGTCAAAAAGTTTAACATCTTGAAATGCATGACAGGGAAGTTTTGAAAAAATTAACCTATCAAATTGAAATTTTTATAACTATAGGGAACAAATTAAAACTACTGTTGAAATTCATAGTCAAATGAATAAATAAAATCTTGATCAATAACATCTCTTGTGCATATCATATATTTGCTAAATATTATTAATAAATCTCGTGATGTAACATCGGAAGAAATTGATAAAATAAGTTGACATCAGTCTAATTATAGTGTAATGTAACATCACAAGAAGTTGACAAAATAAACTTAGTCAAGAAGCGTATTGAAGTTTCTATCAAAAAAAAAAAAAAAAGTATTGAAGGTTTTTTTGTTTTTTTTTTAAAATTATATTGTAACATCACAAAATAAAACTTTTGTTTCAAGAATCAAGATATGAACGAAGTATCTATCAAAAAAAAAAAAAAAAAAGATATGAACGAAGTAGAGTTGTGGCCACATATTCTTACAAGGAATGAAGGGTCCGTTTGGGAATTTAAAAACAAGAGATTCAATGAAAACAGAGTTGTATTTCATGTTTTCAGACAGGTGTTTGGTAGCAAATTCAGAAATTGGATCTCAATTTAAACAATGGTTCAAAATGTGTTTAATAATATATTTATAAACCATAAACTATTTGTAGTTATCCACTAAATACTAAGTTGAATATAAATTATTATTAATTAATTTAAAAACATGTTATGTGCTATAATTTTTTTTTATAATTATTATTTTACAAATTTTAATTTTACAAAAATAAATTGAGTTTATAACGTGAAATACTATATTTATTAAAGTTTTTATCTTTTTTAATTTAATTATTCATTTAAAACTTTCAAATTCAAAACACTAAAAACGGTTTTAAAAAACACAAATGTCAAACGCATATCCACTAAATTCAGTGAATTTGAAAACATAAAACAGAATCCAGATTGCCTACCAAACAGGCCCAAAGTTACTCGAAGATTGATTGGCATTAAGTGCTTGACATATGAAGTAATTTTTTGTTTTAAAAAATCACTTCTTACGTACCTCCCTTTTTAGTTTTGTTTTGTTTTAGACTTAACTTTCAAATTTACCCAACTAAATTCTAAATTTGAATAACACCTCAAATCAATTACTTTGCATAGTTCGAGTATTTTATTAAGGTTAAATTACAGGTTTGATCCTTGAACTTTCAGTGTTTGTCTATTTAGTCTCTAAACTTAAAAAAGTGTCAAATAGATCCTCGATTTTTCTACCATATTTTTCACCTTTCTTTATTCTAAAAACAAAAACAAGTTTCTAAAACCATTTTTTTTTAGTTTTTAAAACTTAGCTTAAAACTTGGCTTAGATTTTAAAAACATTCTTAAAATGTTAACAACAAAACAAATAAACTCATAGATAGAAGTATTGTTTAAGGTCATATGATTATCAAACGAACCAAAATCTCTAATCCAAATAATTTTGTTTAATTCAATTCTTTTTTTTATATATAAATAAAGTTGCTGTCAAACAAATACAATGCAAGCATGTTCTTCTATATTGATCTTATATATTAAACTGAATCCAACTATACAATGAGATATCATTCAAGCAGTGTATGATAACATTATATCAACATTATAATCCTCTCCTCTGTGTCTTTCTTGAAGTATCTTGGGAGGCTGGACTGTGCTTCTCGTCTTCAAATGGCACTAATGGACGAAGCTTCACAAGCACTTGGTAGAACAGGTCCTTTATACGCCTCACAGATGTAACTTATGAAGTTTTCATAGTCCTATAGCAAAGGAAAGTTATCAAAATCCTTGGTCAGTGTATGCTATACTTGATGATCAAAGCTATGCATTAACAATCCATAGTAAATAAGACCTCGTCTGATAACCATTTGGTTTTTTGTTTTTGAAAATTAAGCTTATAAACACAACTCCCACTTACAAGTTTCTATGTTTTTTTTATTACCTTCATCTCATGTTTTCAAAAACCAAGCCAATTTTAGAAAACTAAAAAAAAAAAAAAAAAAATTGTTTTAAAAAACTTGTTATTGTCTTTGGAATTTGGCTGAGAATTCAAATGTGTTTCTTGACAAAGATGAAAACTACAATAAAGAAATGGAGAGAAAACAAACTTAATTTTCAAAAACAAAAAACAAAATGGTTATTAAACCAGACCTAAATAACCATTTCCATGATTGTATAACCCAAGCCTAGACCTTTATGCAGTTAATTTGTACATGAGGAAGATGTGTGCGCGTAACAGAAAGAAGGAAACAAACCTCATAAAGTGGTTGCCCATCTACAACAACCCAAGGCACGTACTTGTGAGGAGGCTGAAGATTGTCGGTCTCAGCTGCATATTCCAGTTCAAGCTGCAGAAAGATGATAAAATTCCAATGACAAGAACATTTGATTCCATGTTGATTATCTCTATATTTGTTTACTCAACCACAACCTAGAGATGGTGAACTGATTATGGGACCTATTTCTCAGTCAATGAAATCTGTGAATTGTTCAGACGGTAGAAAATCAATGTCAGCTAGATATGTGAATCCATTGAAGGTTTAGTAGAACAGGTGCCATTACATTTTCATTGTATTATATACAGGATTACATCTGAAAAAAACACTCACCCTTTTCCCAAGCTCAGTATGGTAGCAATCATTGATGGGCTTGGGATTCAACCCCAACTTCTCAAAACATGACTCCCACTTGGTGTACTCCCGTCTGTACACCAGATACTCGATGCAGTAAATGAACGGAAAATGCCCATCCTGCGTCAGTATAAGTGAATGAGAACTTTATCCACCCAATTCCAACGCACTTACTCTGTAGCTTGGTAACTAATGATATAACCCCGTACGGAGTTGGCGGTCAAATATGTTGAAAAATGTGATGTATAACATTGAGTTTCGACATTTCAATTACAAGATGGCTAATAGAGAAACATGCATAAAGAGACTATTTACCACCAACTACATTAGATGGATAGGCAAACAATATTAGTAAGAAAAACTTTATACCAATCGAAGCAAATTGAAGAAACTATTATCAAGGATCATAATGATCAGCCAATAACAGTTACATATAGGTAAAAAATGACGCAATTAAAATGAAACGAAGAAAGAGAAGTTATATGCTAGAAACTATCTACTACACAAGGAAAGCTTTTTAAGCAACTGAACTAGTGTCATGCTGATGCTCCCATCAAAAAGTCTTACCAGCTCAGGCCAGGCGTTAATGGCACAGGCTTCCACAGTGTTCAATAGGCATTCATTAGGGCCATGCTGAAATTACAACCACACAGTACAAGTTTATTAGCCAGTAAATGGAAAGAGGAGTAATATGCAAGCACATCCAGCCATCCACAGGCATGTTAAACTGTCTGTGTCTCGTTAGATCAATCTAGAAAAAAACAAAAAATAGTGAAGGTGAACACCAAACCAACTTAAAACAGAACAGAAAAGGAGACTCTAACATGGGCATCAAACAGTTCAAGCTATGTGATGAGGGGGGAATATTTATCTCGAAATAGAGAAGAAACTAAAACATGAAATTTCCCGATCGAAATATATAGAGATTTTCTGATGATAAGGAATTGCAAGAGTAAACAAAGAGATTCATATTATAATAGCTCGGGGAGACATTTTAAAGAACAAGATGGTAACAAGAGCCAGAAGCTGAAGAGGAAGAAAAAAGAGTTAGAAGAAGAAACACAAACATCATATTAAAATAGCTGTTGTGTTGAAATATACAGTAAACAAAAGGATTTCAAATTCGTTCATACAGTATGACGAATAGAAATGAACATAGTTGCATATTCACTTCTAAATCCAAGGTTCCGAACAATTATCAAATACCTAAAATCAATTCGACACTCAAATTAAATCAAGCATGGAAGCGAACGAACTACGCCATCTATTTAGCGATTAATCCAAATAGAAATCGCCAAGAAAGAAAGAAAACGAACGAATCTAATTAATTAAAGAGAGGACCTGACACGTGATGGAATCATTGCGTCCAACCCTTGCGTTGCCATAAGGGACGAGCCTGAGATCAACAATGGAGATGAGATCGTCATCGAAAAGCTTGACCAGATAGTTCACTACGAAATTGGCGCTGTAAGGACAGAGCGACTCGTAGTAGAGTTTGAGCGAGACCTTGTCGCCGCCATAATTGGAGGTTATGGCTATGGAAGGTGAAGAAGATGAAACGGGAAGCAACAAAGAGGAAAGCAAGAGTAGCAGATGAGAAATGGAAAGGAAGGAACAGAGTTTTGGCGGAGACTCCATAGATTAGAGAGATTGAATTGCAATAGCAATTTTGTTAAATTAAAAACAAATGAATTCTTTTCATGAGAATCTATAGATTCTTTTTTAGAAATACTCTGGTGGTGGATGGATGGAAAGTGATGGAAGTGAAAAGATATATCTTCAGCTTAAATGATAAGACTAACCATTTGATTTTTGGTTTTTGGTTTTTTATTTTTGAAAATTATGCTTGTTTTTTTCTAGATTTCTTACCATGGCTTTCATTTAAGGTTGCATTTGAATTTCTAACCAAATTTTAAAAACAAAAACAAGATTTTGAAAACTACTTTTTTTTGTTTCCAAAATTGGACTTGGTTTTTGAAAACAATGTGGAAGATTGATACTAAAACCAAAAAACTTATAAGTAGAAGTATGTGTGTATAAGCTTAATTTTCAAAAACTAAAAACGAAATTGTTATCAAACGGGACCTAAACTTTTCAAAAACAAAATTACAAATCTAAAAACTAACCATAAGTTAGAAGTTCGAATCTCACACCAATGATGATGAACTCAAAAAAAAAAATTAATTCAAAATTTGGGAGTCAAGAGTGGAAAATTCGAACCTTTCTTGATCGAAGATATATGTCCATTACCACTGAACTATGCTAGTTTTGGCAATTATTGATTTTAGTTATTTAAAAAAATATATTAATATTAATATTTCAAACATTTGAATATATCAAAAACTTATTAGACACAGAATTAAATGTGTGAGACGCATGTGACATTGTTTAAAAATTCTTAGATCTATCAAACACAAATCTAAAAATTAAACTAGTATAGTTCAACTAGCATAAAACTTGTCAACGAGGGCATAGTTCAACTGACATAAAGTTGTACTCATGACCATGAGATCTGTGGTTCGAATCTCTTGTTCCACAATATTATCAAAAAAAAAATGACATAAAGCTTGAACGAGTAATCAAGAGGTCTCGTATCAAATCTCCTCACCCCAAAAAAAAAATCTAAAATTTCAACTTAAAATTTAAGGAAAAGGTAAGAGTAGAGAAAAAAAAAAAAAAAGTGTTGTTTTCTTTCTTCTTTCAGCAACTTGGAGCAATTACACCTACACGTGGAAGTCCAACGTGTCAAATGTCAAAGAATGGGAAATTTGAGGTGGGCGATGGCACCAGAAGCAGAACAGAATGGGGCAGTTGCATAGAGACAAATTGGACCAAATTAATTGCAAATATAGTACAGTTGCAAACTAATTGCAAATATAGCAAAATTAATTGTACAAGACCAAAAAGCTGTTGTCAGATTCGAGTCTATCGCTGATAAACTCTGATAATCAAAATCAAAATCTATCCAATAGACTCTGATTGATTTTGCTATATTTGCAAAAAAATTTACATGGTGCTATATTTGCTATTAATTTAGTCCAATTTGCCACCCATTACAATTTTCCAATCAAACCAAGATAAGCATGAGGTCACTTTTGTTGGAGAGTTTAATTTGTAAGGATTGTTGCTGCTAGCATTCTCTGTCTGTTTTTGTTTCTATTTCCTTCTTATTCCATTCAATCACTCTACTTATGTTGAATTTGGCTATGGGATGAATCAAACCCATTAACCACTAGTGCTATCAATTGAAAATTTACTTGCTATATCTCATCTAATTCCAAATACTTTGTGTCCACTGTTAGGAAATTTTACATCTTCGCAGCACAAATCTAAATGCATCTTTTATGGGTGTGATCTGATGGTACAATAAGCAATAATATAAGTAATGAAAATAAAGATAAAAATAAAGTGAAATAGATAGTGATAAGGATTACAATACCAGATCTATATAAGTTTATTCTAAACATAGTCACATCCAGTCTTCTGCAAATGTAACCGATAATAATAATGAGGATTACAATAAGATATCAATAGAGAGATGCACTCACTCCCACTCATAAAGTTTTTTTTTTTTTTTTCTTTCTGTTTCTCTCCTCTCTCAACTCAAACTCGAAAAGAATCACACACTAACCATCTATGTAAAATGTTCAATCTTAAATGAGGAGACTAGTTCTCGTTACTTCTTGGTATTCAATCAACAAGAAGGCAATCATTATTCTAACCCTTTCTTTGTGGTCAGGCTAGTTTGATAGTGGTTTTTGGTTGTGGTAAGTTAAAGGTCCTAATTGTTTAGGGTTCTTGCTTCAATTGGCGAAAAGGTTTTTAGCATTATGTGATTGTGTGATGAAGGAACTTTTGTGCCAACCGCCAACTGTTTGTATTATTGTTGGGTTTTTTGGAGCTCAAACCATCGAGAAGACTTATTGGAAGATTGTTTCAAGGTCCAAATGGAACGAAATTGAGAAATGGAAAGTAAAAGAGCATTGCACCAGAAGACAAAGCCAAGCAATCTAAGAAAAAAATGACATGTGATAGAGCAAGACATTAGAACTTCTCGGAGTGCCTTGGCATTACACTCTTGGAGCGTCGTGACACTAATCCTAGGATTCTCTTATTTAAACAGTGATTTTCTCTTGATGTGTATGGATACAAGTCTAAGTACTTTTATAAGTCTCGTTGTGGTGACCTCATTTAGATAATTTCTCTTATCAATTGTTGGAATGTGGTGGGGCACAACACTCACAAACCAAATAGAGAAAGAAGAAGATGAAGTTTTTGATTTTTCTAAAAATGACTTCTTACTTTCACTCTTGAAAAGATCTCAACACTACAAGGGTATATATAGTAGTTTTGGTACATGGATTTAGACTCTATTAATTACTAATTCATGAACTACTTGATTCATGAATCACCAACTCCTAGATACATGAAACATAATATTAGATAAATTCAAGGATACATGTACCAATAATAATTATTAGGATAAGAGTTGCAAGTTTAATAATTAACACTCCCCCCTAAACTTGCACACTTTTGAACTCCAAGCTGCAACCGAAGTCTTTGAAAATTGTCATACTTTAAGGGCTTTGTAAAGATGTCAGCAACTTGGCCCATAGACTTGACATACTTGAGCTCCACTTCTTTCATCTCAATACATTCCCGAATAAAGTGATATCGGGTGTCAATGTGCTTGTTGCGGTCATGGAACACAGGATTCTTAACTAAGGCTTGAGCTGACTTGTTGTCAATCAGGATCTTCGTAGCATCCCCTTGCTCCATATGAATCTCCTTCAACAATCTTCGTAGCCATATAGCATGGCAAGTACAAGATGTGGCTGCAACATACTCACTTTCACAAGTGGAGAGTGTTACAATTGGTTGCTTCTTTGAACACCAAGAGATTGCATTATTTCCCATAAAGAACACATAACCAGTAGTGCTTTTTCTATCATCAATATCTCCAGCAAAGTCATTGTCGTCACAGTAACTCATCAACTTGAAATCATTAGAGGATGAATAAAATATCCCATAGTCAAGAGTACCTCTAATGTAGCGAAGTATCCTCTTGGCTGCCATCAAGTGAGATTCAGTAGGAACCTCCATGAAACGACTCACGATCCCAACTGAAAAAAGAATATCAGGCCTTGTGCAAGTCAAGTATCTCAAACTTCCAACAAGGCTCTTGAACATGGTAGAATCAACCTTTTCTTCATCTGTTTTCATCTTGGACAACTTTGCTCCACACTCCATTGGGGTGTTGACCGGCTTGCAATTAAGCATGTTGAATTTCTTGAGTAACTCCTTTGCATAGACTTCTTGTGAAACAAAGATGCTCTCCTCCATCTGATTTACTTGGATTCCCAAATAATAGGACATGAGGCCCATGTCACTCATCTCAAACTCTCGAGCCATGGCCTCCTTAAAGTCTGCAAACATCTTTGGACAGTCACCTGTAAAGATAAGATCATCTACATAGACACAAACAAATAAAACATGTCCATTTTCTTCTCTTCCATAGGGCATACTCATGTTGGCATTTGGAAAAACCATTTTCTTGCAAATACTTGTCAAGTCGACTATTCCAGGCTCTTGGTGCTTGTTTGAGCTCATACAACGCTTTCTTTAGCTTCAATACCTTGACTTCATGGCCTTTGACAACATACCCCGCCGGTTGTTCGATGTAGACATCCTCGTCAAGATAGCCATTAAGAAATGCATGCGGACTTCACATCTAATTGGTGGATCTTCCAATGATTTAGGGCAGCAAGGGAGATCAATAGACGAATTTTTTCCATACGAGCAACTGGAGCAAACACCTCTTCATAGTCAATGTCTTGTCTTTGCTTGTAGCCCTTGGCAACAAGCCTTGCTTTATATTTCTCAACTTCACCTCTAGCATTTTTCTTTGTCTTGTATACCCATTTGACACCAATAACTTGATGATTAGAGGGAGGAGATACCAACTCCCAAGTATCATTCTTTTCAATGGCCTTCATTTCTTCATCCATGGCTTGAACTCATTTCTCCTCACACATGGCTTATTCAAAACTTTAAGGTTCATAATCAACAAATAAGCAATACAAATTATCATCTAACCTTTGAGTTGTTTGATAAAGATCATCAAGGCTTCGGTATCTTGGAGTTTTCTCATTTGAAGAAGATGATAGTGACGATGATGATGAACTTGGTGAAGATGAAATTGGTGTGGTTGGTGGAGTAGCTTCAATTTAGACTTCTTGGATTGTCGCCTCTTCATCTTCAAAGTAAGAAAGGAAATCATAAGATTCTTTCTCTTGATGTGTATGGATACAAGTCTAAGTACTTTTATAAGTCTCGTTGTGGTGACCTCATTTAGATAATTTCTCTTATCAATGAGGTCACTTTTTTTTTTTTACAATATGTGGGGTAGTCGAATCACGAACCTCTCGATCACTAGTGAGCTTATTTCGTAGTTTATTAACTTTTCAAAAAAAAAAATAGAATCCAAAGAGACCCGAAATCACGTTATTCACTTTTTCCAAAGGAAGGTCTAAAGTGAAGGTTATCACAACCAGCAGCAACAGCCACACAGATCACGCTTACAAACGTACATGTCGACCGTCTGCGTCACCGGCGGCAGCGGCTGCATCGGATCCTGGCTCGTCCGCCTCCTCCTCCTCCGTGGCTACTCCGTTCACGCCACCGTCCAAAATCTCAGTTACATTTTTCCAATTCCTTTTCCTCTGTATCATTCTAAACCTTAACTCGTGTGTTCCTTCTTTCGAATTCGATTTCTGCAAACGGAACTCAGTTTCATTTTTCCAGTTCCTTTTCCTCAGTATCATTCTCATGCTTAATTCGTGTTCGTTCTTTCGAATCCGATTTCCGCAAACGGAATTTGTAATTTGTGTTGATAATGAACAAAAATGCAGAGGACGAAAAGGAAACGAAGCATCTGGAGGATTTAGAAGGAGCGGCTAATCGTCTTCGTCTCTTCCAAATCGATCTCCTCGATTATGTCTCCATCGTCTCCGCCGTCAGCGGCTGCGCCGGCGTCTTCCACCTGGCGTCTCCGTGCACCGTCGATCGTGTTGCAGATCCTGAGGTGTTGTGTTGTCTCAATCGTACAGCAAACGGTGCGTGTGATTTTCGATTTTGTATAGTTTAGGTACTGATTTTAGGAAATGAACTGCGGCATTGTGTTCGTAGAAGGAGCTACTGGAGCCGGCGATCAGAGGAACGATCAACGTCCTGACGGCGGCTAAGGAGGCTGGAGTTCAACGCGTAGTGGTAACTTCATCGGTCACCGCCATTGTTCTGAACCCTCGCTGGCCGGCGGATGTTCCAATCAATGAAGATTGCTGGAGCGATGTCGATTACTGCAGGGAAAATGGCGTGAGTGCTTTCTATCTTTTATTTTTTATTTTTCTTTCTATCTTTTGTTTTTTTCAAGTTCATCAATGGTAGGAATAAAAAATCCAACTATGACCATTTTTATCAAACTGACCATTATTCTTTAAAATAGTAATAGATGTTAGCTATGCTTGAGTTTGATCTTACATAACCTTTCTATTTAGAAATTTATATTTTGTTACCTGAACTTTGAGGATTTTCTTTATTTGGTCAAAAAGAACATGACGACAATTTTACACGGTGAGAGAAATTATCTCAAATTTGTATATAGGGGTTATTAAGTGCCTTATAGATTTTCAAATACACATCTAATAGTTATTATGAGGTAGCCTTATGGTCTCATTGTATAATTTTTCTTTTGTTGATGCCAAAATCCGGCCAAGCGCTCACCTGACCTTCACGTGACACCTCAAAGCTTATGCGAAAAGGAAGAAAATCCAGAAAGCCATTGGAAGAAGAAGGCGAAACACAAAGAAATTCCAAGAGAAAAATCTCTATCACATTGAATTGAATTCAACTATAGAAGAGGCAGCTACATATATACTGCTAGATAGAGATGAAAAAACTCTTGGAAAAAATCCATCACAAACCCTAACCCTAGATCACGAAAACTTACCTCTGGGAGTCATCACGAAAGTTACATCAGAGAGAACGAGATTTCTAGAAGACCAACATTCTAGAACCTCTACATATAACTCTATTAATCTGAACAATAGAAAATGGGTTGGGCCTTTATAATACAGGCTTACAAAAAATATGGGCTTACAAAAAATATGGGCTAAACAATATTACTTCAGTGGGCTGCCTTTACATTAACACCCCCCCTCAAGCCAATGGAAGAGGGCTCACGAACATTGAGCTTGGACCGAAGCTTAATAAAATTCAGAGCAGACAAAGGCTTTGTGAAAACATCAGCAAGTTGATCAGCAGCCGGCAAGTGTTGAACACTAATTTTCCTGTTAAGAACCAAATCCCTCACAAAATAGATATCAAGTTCAACATGTTTAGTTTTCGAGTGCAAAACAGGATTGGCACTCAAGTGGACCGCGCTCAAGTTATCACACCAAAGTGTAGGTAAACAGGATAACGAAATACCCAAATCAGAAAAAAGAGATTTCAGCCATACTAATTCAGTAGCAACAAGGGCCAAACAACGATACTCAGCCTCAGTACTAGACCGAGAGATGATAGCCTGCTTTTTAGAGCCCCAAGTAATCAGATTGCCACCAAAAAACACACAAAACCCAGACGTAGATTTTCTATCATCAGGGTCAGAGGCCCAGTCCGCATCAGCATAACCATGTAAAGAGAATGTAGAGGACTTATTTAATAACAAGCCATAATTGAACGTACCTTTAAGATACCTCAAAATCCGTTTCACCAGCTGCCAATGTAAAATGGTGGGGGTATGCATAAATTGACATGCTTTATTTACACTATAGGAAATTTCAGGCCGTGTAAGAGTAGCATACTGCAAGGCACCAACCACACTACGATAGAGATGAACATCATGAAATAGTTCTCCTTGGCGGGCAGACAACAAAGGACCACTAACCATAGGAGTACTAATAGCATTAGCCTCAGACATTTTAGTTTTATGTAGCAAATCCATAATGTATTTTCCTTGCGACAAAAATAAACCTCCAGAAGGGGGATAAGATACCTCAATACCAAGAAAGTAATTGAGAGGTCCCAAATCTTTAAGTGAAAACTTTCCATCAAGATCCGAGATAAGAGAAGAAATGGCCCCCATGGAACTTCCTGTTATAATGATGTCGTCAACATAGACAAGAATATAGCAACAATGAGTACCCACGCGTCGAAATAATAAAGAAGGGTCAGCTTTAGAATTTATGAAGCCAAGAGAGTTAAGAAACAAACTCAAACGCTCAAACCAGGCTCTAGGAGCTTGTTTAAGCCCGTACAAAGCCTTATGTAGCCGACATACCAATGGTGGGGTACCTTTCACATGAAAGCCAGCAGGTTGTTCCATATAAACAGTCTCAGATAAAATACCATGCAAAAAAGCATTGTTAATATCAATCTGACGAATAGGCCAACTAAAAGTAACAGCAAGGGTCAACAGCACACGAATTGTAATCGGTTTAACAACCGGACTAAAAGTTTCAAAATAATCAATATCAGCCGATTGATGAAAACCCTTAGCAACGAGCCGAGCTTTATACCGAGCAATAGACCCATCGGAATTCCTTTTAATTTTAAACACCCACTTACAACCTACAACCTTTTGATTCGAAGGAGTAGGAACAAGAGCCCAAGTATTGTTTCGGATGAGAGCATTATATTCATCCTCCATTGCTTGTTTCCAATGAGGACATTTAAGGGCCTCCTTTACATTGGGGGGTTCAACATCAACAAAGGCAGCAAGGAAGGCCTTGGGTTTGAATATGCCGCTTTTACTTCGTGTAATCATATGATGAGTACCTAAACTAGCTGTTGATGGTAAAATGGGAGGTTGACTGATTTGAACACATGGTATATCAGGACAAGAAGAAGAAATATCATTGGAGGGAGGAGGTTCAACAATAGAAGGAAGTGATGAGACTTCACTATTTCTAAAGTTATCAATAGGAAAAGAGTCATTAGACAGTGAAGGAGACTCTGACGAAAATATAGGTAAATTTTGAGTCACAACAGAAGAAGAGACAGAGGATTGAGGTTTAACAGAAGCAAAAGGAAATGAATTCTCATCAAACAAGACATGCCTAGAAATATAGACCCTACCATCAGTGGACAAACACTTATAGCCTTTATGAATGTGACTATAACCAATAAACGTGCAAGGACTGGACCGAAAATTTAATTTGTGAGAATTATATGGGCGTAGGCAGGGAAAGCACTTACAACCAAAAACTTTGAGTGTGGAATAATCTGGTTGCTTCTGAAACAGCTTCTCCAAGGGACTCATACCATCAAGAACTATAGAGGGCAACCTGTTGATAAGAAAAACACTAGTGGAGAATGCATCATCCCAAAAAGTTAGAGGCATAGAAGAATGAGATAAAAGAGTAAGTCCCATGTCAACAATATGGCGATGTTTACGTTCTACAATACCATTTTGTTGAGACTTGTAAGGACATGAGACTCTATGATTTATACCATGATTATGAAGAAAAGGAATGAATGGTTTAAATTCAGCGCCCCCATCAGTCTGAAGAGAAAGAATAGGTTTTCCAAATTGCTTTTCCACAAGAATTTTAAATTTAACAAAGGCTTGAAAAGCTTCGGACTTTGACTGAAGAAAATAAATCCACGTATATCTTGAAAACACATCCACAAAACTAATGTAATACCGAAATCCATGAGTGGACAATTTATACGCAGGACCCCACAAATCAGTGACGATAAGTTGTAAAGGAGAAGAATAAGAAGTAGTAGATGGAGAGAAAGGCATGGCATGATGTTTGCCTATTGCACACGCATGACAAAATGACATAATAGCATTAGTAGAAACTTTTGGTTTACAAGAACGAACAACTTGCTTAACAACAGAAACAGATGGATGTCCAAGACGTTGATGCCAGACATCTATGGACATATTATTTAACGATTGAACAGAAGAAGATAAAGCAAACACATCATTAGAAGCACAAGATAAAGAAGGCACAACAGCAGTAAGAGTTTCAGGTTGAACAATAGTAGATTTCGAAGACGGCAAGGGTTGTGACAGGTTGAACCTATATAGTCCTTCATGTAGAGTCCCTCGAAGGAGTGCCCGTCCAGTTGCTAGATCCTTCACAACACAGAAAGTGGGATGAAATTCAAAGAATACAGCATTATCCTTAGCAAATTGACTGACACTAATAAGATTTTTAGTAATAGAAGGAACATGTAATAGGTTATTCAAATGAAACATATGATTATTTGACGAAGTAAAAGAAGCATAGCCAAGATGAGAAATAGGCAAACCTGCACCATTGCCAATGAGAACCTGATTATTTCCAGGATATTCGGAGCTGACAGACATGTTACTGAGACTATTAGTTAAGTGATTTGTAGCTCCAGAATCAGGATACCAGTTACAATCCTGATTGTAATTAGGAGATGCTAGCATTGCCTGCATCGAAGAAAACTGACCATTGTTCTGTGGAGGACCAAAATTGAAGCCAGAAGAATTCATTTGTCCAGGTGAACTAAATTGAGTGGCAAAAACTCCTGGCATCTGAACTCTAGAGTAGCATTTTATAGCAGTATGACCAATTTTGTTACACAACTGACACTGAGGTCTATTACGGTTATTCCAGGATCTACCACCTCTGTTTTGACCAAAATTAGACCGCCCCCTACCTCTGCCATTACCAAAGTTTTGCTGTTGAGGTTGAGGAGAAGGATTTTGGACTGAGTTTTGACCAGTATTTTGAACAGCTAAATTTGCAGAAGGTAAAACATTATCAGAATTAACCACAGACTTGCTTTCTATTCGACTCTCATGAGTCAATAACAGTGCTACAACATCTTGAACAGTCTGTGTACCAGTTTTAGCAGTAATGACAGATACCATCGTCTCATATTCAGCCCCCAATCCAGATAAAATATACATAATATGATCCTGAACATCGACTTCTTTTCCTATCGCAGACAAAGCATCAACACATTTCTTGATTTTAGACAGATATTCATTCATAGACTGACCACCTTTCTGAATATTTTGTAATTTCGATTTAATTTTCATGATTTGAGCAAGATGACGGGAATTAAAAATCTGAAGTAAGCAAGACCAAATTTCCTTTGCCGATTTACAGTGAAGGACTTGTTCAAGAATAGATTCAGACATAGACCCAACGATCCAAGAGGACACTAATTTATCTTGCTTTTTCCAAACTTTGTAGGTAGGGTTAGGTTTACTGACCGTTGATCCGTTTTCACTTACCTGGATCGTCTCAGGTGGAGGTTGAGAATCAACACTGATATGGTCATCGAGATCGTGACCTTCAAGAGCAGTGAGGATTTGAAACTTCCACATCAGAAAATTTTCATCAGTCAGCTTTACAGTGGAGATCTTGTTCCCAGGGTTAACGACTTGGCCATTTTGCGAGCCGCTTGAGATCTCGGAATTGGTCTCAGAGGTTTCCATGCCGAAAAAAAAACAATAAGGTCGTTAGACAAAAGGCTCTGATACCATCAAAGCTTATGCGAAAAGGAAGAAAATCCAGAAAGCCATTGGAAGAAGAAGGCGAAACACAAAGAAATTCCAAGAGAAAAATCTCTATCACATTGAATTGAATTCAACTATAGAAGAGGCAGCTACATATATACTGCTAGATAGAGATGAAAAAACTCTTGGAAAAAATCCATCACAAACCCTAACCCTAGATCACGAAAACTTACCTCTGGGAGTCATCACGAAAGTTACATCAGAGAGAACGAGATTTCTAGAAGACCAACATTCTAGAACCTCTACATATAACTCTATTAATCTGAACAATAGAAAATGGGTTGGGCCTTTATAATACAGGCTTACAAAAAATATGGGCTTACAAAAAATATGGGCTAAACAATATTACTTCAGTGGGCTGCCTTTACATTAACAACACCAATAGTGAATTTGTTTGAATCCGGGGAAGACGTGGCCTGCAAAACAAGGGAAACCTGCACACCGGTGTGGTGCTTGCCACACCTCCTCCGATGCTTAAGTCAGTAATCGGAGGGAATATGAGCAAAACTAGAGAGCAAAAGGAAGAGAAGAGTGAGTTTTCCGCCCCCCCCCCTTCAGTGACGAAGAGAGGTTTAAATACTTGCTCATGCTCCTAGGGTTTTAGGCATTCGGAGGCGATTTGGGCTGAACCGAGTGGAACCGAGGCAGCTGGGGGCACCGGTGGATCGAACGGAAGCGGAAGAACTCGGCCCGCGCAGGCGGGCCGAGTGGTCGGCCTCGGCCCATGGCCTCGGCCGAGCAGGGGGTCGGGCCAAAAGCCCTATCCCTTCGGCTTTGGCTCGACCCTCTGTCCTGTTCTTCCTCCGGATCCCGTTTTCTGGCTGCCTCTTTAGGCTGGTATCGCGCTGTCTTCGTCAGCTTCTTGCATATCGGAGTGGTCCAAAATTACCTATAACATTAAGCCCCCACTCTTGAATTGGGATTCAGGTGTGACTTATTGCTATAGGTTGAGCTCCTTAAGCCCGATTTAAGAGTAAAGATCTTCCTATTGTGCTGACTTATGTGCGAATTTTCGTTATCCTGCAAGATAGGATAAAACTAAACAAAGCAGAAACTCCCTGAATAGGGGTTAGGCAAGAGAGAAGTGAGAAAAGTGGGGATTGAAGAAATAACCCGGCCTCGGCCTCGGCCTTGGCATGAGGCCGAGGCTAACGTTTGGAGCGAGTCCAAACTTTTATGCCTTTTATCTCTCGTTTTGGACGTTTGTTCAGGCCATTCCTCTGTTTTGTAGCCCCCTGTGTAAGTGTTTTTCTCACTTAGCCATTTAGATGGCGCACGCGGTAAGACCCTGGTGTCGGCCTCGACCATATTTCATACTATTGAAAATTTCGAGTTCCTGCATCGAAATGTTATCTGCAAAAGAAAAATGAGGGAAGAGACTATGGTCGGCCTCGGCCTCAAGTCCCTGTTAACCCAAAATCTAAGTTGCTGCACTCATACGTTAGCTTTTAAAAAGTAAGATGAGGGAAGAGGCTAGGGTCGGCCTCGGCCTCAAGCCCCTGTAAAGAGTGACTAAGCAAAATCGATTACCATAAAGATGTGAGCACTTAGAATGTGCTTCACCTGGTTGACCTTGAGCTTATGCCTTAAAGTATGAAGAATGACACTCTTGCATAAATAAGGTATGGACGTGGCCTGGTCGGCCTCGGTCCTGTTCCTGTAAAAATATGGTATGGGCATGGCCTGGTCGACCTCAGCCCTATTCTTGTAGAAACTTGGTAAAACACTTAATGTTATGCATTGGTCAAACAGAATAATGACATTTTTGCAAAAGAATAACATAGGTACGGTTTGGTGGCCACCACCTCTTACCATAACAATTTCAGCATCATCATTCCTGCAAAAAGCACTTAGAGCACTAAACATGTATTTAGCCTAGTTGGCTTTGAGTTCGTGCCTAGGCAAACAATTATCAATTTGCAACAGGAATGTTATGAGCATGACTAGAATTGAATAGCCACAATAGCATACATGATAAAAAATAGAAAGGAAAAAGCAATGACTTAATCTAGCCTGGTCGGTCTTAATCCAGCCTGGTCGGCCTCGGCCATCTAGACATATTCTTTCCAGGCAAGCTTTAATCATCACCTAATCGATAGTCTCCCCTCCTCAGCCCCCTACTCAAGTGTTATTTTAAATTTACAAATTATTCTTGAGTAAAAGATGCTTGGAATGTAATTTACCATACCTTGAAGCCTTAATGCCTCCGTACCTCCTTCTACTGGTATGACTTCGACTGGAACCTTGGCTCCATTTCCGGGCATCCAGTAGTTGTTGACCTCGGGGAGTATAGGCATTGCCACTCCGACGAGGGCCTTGGGAGTATAGGCATTGCCACTCCGACAAGGACATTTTAATAAGTTGCTGACCTCGGGGAGTATAGGCATTGCCACTCCAACGAGGGCCTTGGGAGTATAGGCATTGCCACTCCTACAAGGACATTTTAATGAATTGCTGACCTCGGGGAGTATAGGCATTGCCACTCCAACGAGGGCCTTGGGAGTATAGGCATTGCCACTCCTACAAGGACATTTTGATGAGTTGCTGACCTCGGGGAGTATAGGCATTGCCACTCCAACGAGGGCCTTGGGAGTATATGCATTGCCACTCCTACAAGGACATTTTGATAAGTTGCTGACCTCGTGGAGTATAGGCATTGCCACTCCAACGAGGGCCTTGGGAGTATAGGCATTGCCACTCCTACAAGGACATTATAAGTGTATTACCTCGGGGAGTATAGGCGTTGCCACTCCAACGAGGGCCTTGGGAGTATAGGCATTGCCACTCCTACAAGGACATTATAAGTTGGTCATCCTCTGCATGGTCGGGCTGTGCCTTCCCGTGGTGGGGCAGTGGTGCTCCATCTCTGTGGAAGCTACTGGTAGTAAATCTTCAAGTGTTCCACTCAACCAAGGGCATTTTCGCCTGTCATTATTGAATCGTCTGCAACAACAGAACTAAACATGGAACCTTTATTAAGATTAGCGCATCAAGCGTTTTAAATTTCCTACACCTACAAATGTAAATGGTAAAATCAGAATGAAAATGCCACCAGTCATTAAAAAACATAATGGGAACAAACACATAAGCTATCACTGCCTCATGAGCGAAAGAGGTTCCCCTGGTCGGCCTCGGCCTGATCGTCCTCGGCCTGGTCGGCCTCGGCCTGGTCGGCCTCGGCTTGGTCGGCGTCCGCCTGGTCGGCCTCGGCCTCGGCCTTAGCCTCGAATAATCTGTCGTCTTTCGTATTTGGTTTCTTTGCTCCAATCTTATCCTCGTCTCTTGTTCGACTCGATTGGCAATCAAAATTGCATTGACACTGTGATATTGGAGACACTTTTAGGCCTTGGAAGGTCGGTCTCGGCTTCGGCCTAGAGTTGGCCTAAATCCGGTAGCTTTTCCTTCTTAGCCCCCAGTCTTCCTCGAGTGTTCGTTACCTCAATCTTGGATGTTGATAGAATGATTTTCAGTTCTTCAACGAGACTTTTTTCGCTGATTTGCCCTCCAAAGATGACCCTGATCGCTCGGGGGGTTTCGTCCTGACTTCAACCTGGTCGGCCTCAGCCTGGTCGGCCTCGGTCTCGGCCTCGGGTCGGCACTGTTCGTTTTGCATCTGGAATCTAGTTTTTCTTCTTCATCCTCTTTATTCGCCAGGTAACCAGTGTGCAAATCCCACTAGCAAGCTTCTTCCCCACAGACGGCGCCAACTGTTGATGCCAAAATCCGGCCAAGCGCTCACCTGACCTTCACGTGACACCAATAGTGAATTTGTTTGAATCCGGGGAAGACGTGGCCTGCAAAACAAGGGAAACCTGCACACCGGTGTGGTGCTTGCCACACCTCCTCCGATGCTTAAGTCAGTAATCGGAGGGAATATGAGCAAAACTAGAGAGCAAAAGGAAGAGAAGAGTGAGTTTTCCGCCCCCCCCCCTTCAGTGACGAAGAGAGGTTTAAATACTTGCTCATGCTCCTAGGGTTTTAGGCATTTGGAGGCGATTTGGGCTGAACCGAGTGGAACCGAGGCAGCTGGGGGCACCGGTGGATCGAACGGAAGCGGAAGAACTCGGCCCGCGCAGGCGGGCCGAGTGGTCGGCCTCGGCCTCGGCCCAAGGCCGAGGCCGAGCAGGGGGTCGGGCCAAAAGCCCGATCCCTTCGGCTTTGGCTCGACCCTCTGTCCTGTTCTTCCTCCGGATCCCGTTTTCTGGCTGCCTCTTTAGGCTGGTATCGCGCTGTCTTCGCCCGCTTCTTGCATATCGGAGTGGTCCAAAATTACCTATAACATCTTTTATTTGAAAAATATTTCTAAATTTCAAATATGTTTCTACAATTTTCTTGTATTGTTTTTATTTAGTTTTTATAATTTAAACTAATTTTAATAGGCCTTTCAATTTTGTTTCTACCTCTCTACCAGTTTCATCATCACATGCTCATGTTATCAAATGTTTAACATGTAATTCTTTATTTTCTTTTTTACTTTGCACCATGCAAGTGTTAAATTAAAAACGTTAATAATTGGGGCTTATTAGACTCAAGATTCAAAGACAAAGAATCTATTAGAAAATTTTAAAAATACACAAATGACATAATTTTGAAAACTTGCAGATTAAAAGTAAGAAACTATTTAAAATACATAAACTTATTTAGAATTTTCTCTTTCAAACTATTTGAACCCTTCTATTTGTGACATTGGAATTTCTTGAAATTCCTTTTTTTTTTTTTTTTTTGAGTTCTTGAAATTCCAATGGTTAACCAAAATCCAAGAGATTGATTGATTGATTTTTTTTTTTTTGGCTCCTTTATGTATGTAGCTATGGTACCCACTTGGAAAAACTATGGCAGAAAAGGCAGCTTGGGATTTTTCTAAGGAGAAAGGACTGGATGTGGTGGTGATTAATCCAGGCACAGTGATGGGCCCTGTGATTCCTCCCAGAATTAATGCCAGCGTGTTAATTATTTTAAGACTTCTTCAGGGTAATTTCTTCTCTTAAATTTATGCCATACTCTCTTCAAAATGGCGCTATTTGAAAGTATTGATTAGTGTTTGCATATTTGAAATTCCATTTCAACTTCAACATAATTTGAAGCTCGTAAATGATCAGATTTTAGGGTCAAGAGATTTTCTTTGCATGTGCCCTTTCCTAATTATTTCCTATTTTGATTTTCACCCTAGTTCATATGTTTTGAGATTCTATCTATATAGTTATTTTTAAAACATTTTAGTTACGTTCCTAAACTTTGGATTATACTTTTATATAGTAATGATAGAATAAATTGTTTTAGTAATTTTATATATTGACTTTGTTGGATAATTTTGTATTTAGTCCGGTCCAATTGTGGTGGTTGTGCTACTAAAATCTAAAAACACTCTGTTGCATCGTTGTAAAGTTATTTTGAAGCTATTTAACAAAGAACTCTATACAAAAATACAAAAACACTTTGTTGCCAAAACGAGCATAATTCATTGGTAATTGACATGTACTCTCGACCAAAATGTTGAATTTCTGGCAAGGAAGACATTCAAGCACTTCTTCGTAGGAATAGTGCACTTTAAAGACGTTGCATTGGCTCACATTTTGGTGTATGAAAACAAATCAGCTAAAGGAAGGCACTTGTGTGTTGAGAGCATATCTCCTTACTCTGAATATGTCACAAAGGTTGCTCAACTCTACCCTCAATATAAGGTGCCCAGGTAAGAAGTTCATAGCTTCAATTCAGCTGCAATTACTCAGTGGAATATGTAACTACTTACTTTCACATTGCACTTATTAAACTTTCAAAAAAGATCTACATTCTTCAATTACATTCTTAATTTCAAATTATATAAGTTTAGTCCTTGAACTTTTGAGTTTGTGTCTAAAATGCAATAAACTTTAAAAAGTGTCTATAGATTTTTGAACTTTCAATTTTGTGTTTAACATGTCCCTAACATATTCAATTTTTTAAAAAAATTAATTGATTTATTAGATATAAAATTGAGTTTTATGTCTAATAAGACTACAAACTCTTGCCTTTGTGTTTTAGTAAGTCTGTGAATTCTAAAAATGTTGTGTATATCATTGACCTATCAGACACAAAATTTAAGCCAATGTGAGCTTAGCTCAGCGGTAATTGGCATGTACTCTCGACCATGAGGTCAGAGGTTCGAATCCTCCCACCCCCAAATGTTGATGTACTCAAAAAAAAAAAATAATCAGACACAATTTAAATCTAAGAATTTACTAGATACGTATTGGACACTTTTTAATGATGTGGTGTGCTCCATTTACATAAAATTTGGATGAAATGATGTTGGATCTAATAATCAAATTTAGCTTCTAAGTTTTCATACTAATTGTTATAAACCATTTCGAGATAATTTGCTCCAAGACAAGATTAATAAAGTATACTTATCTATGAGATAATTAGTCTTTGATATTTTGTTTTTTGAAAATTTTAATTTTTAGATGAAACTTCCACTTTTCATTTAAAATTTTGAGGAAGAACAGTCAATCTTTTCTAAAATATAATAAATATGAAACGATAAATTAACACATTGAGAAATGAGACTTGGTGTGTTTGGTTTAACTTTTCAAGAGTTTAATTTTGAAAAAATTTCTAGTGTTTGGCAACCACTAAAAATGACTTATTAGAAAATGAGATTGATAAATAAGTCATTTTGGGAGAAACACTTGAAACCAATTTTTTAAAAAAAGAGTCTTTAATATACAATAACTTGTGTATAAAAACACCTATAAGTAAATGCAACAAAACATATGAGTGTTTAAATTCTAAACATTTTTTATACAAAATGTTTTTTAAAAAAATGCATTCTTGAAAAATATTTAAATTAGAATGTATTCTAAACGGACCCTTATATTGAGGTTGAATACCCCCGAGCATAAAGCTTATAATCTCTTCTACTTCAACACCATCCAGATCAACAGAAGATGCAGAATTTGGCTCGGTGAAAGCAAGAGATGGAGCTAAAAAGTTGATGGACCTTGGCTTGAAATTCATCCCAATGGAGGAAACCATCAAGGATGCTGTTGAAGAATTAAAGAACAAGGGATTCATTTCCTAAATCTAAAGCTATGAGGAACCAATCATTTTGTATTAATGGCGTTTTAAAAATGTTGTAGTGTATGATGGTAAACAAAACTATTTTGAACTTTTTTTTTTTTTTTTGAAAAAACTATTCTGAACTTATATATTCACTTCCCAGGATAATGATGATTTTTTGGTTTTTTTTTTAAGAACTTAATTATGAGAATATGCATGAAATTTTAGGATTTGGTTAATAAGTCCATACACTTTTAAGGCTTCTAATTGGTCATTGACATATTAGGATGGTGTATTTCTAGTCCTTGTATTTTAAGAAAGCCTAAATTATAAAAAAAAATACCCCTGAACTATGGGGTTTGTTTCAAAAATGCCCCTGAACTTTAAAAAGTTTCAAAAATACTCCTGAACTTTGCAAAACGTTTCAAAAATACCCTTGCAGTTAATTTTTGGATGAGAACCGTTAAAACCGTTAAAAAAGTTTCGAAAATACCATTGCTGAAAATCTACTCAAGCTCTTGGGATGGTGTGTTGAAAGAGAAAAAAAAAAAAACTCCTAGTGTATGAATACATGAAAAATAGGTAAAGCTTCTCTTTAATTTTCATGGGAAGAAGAATTTATGGTGCGATAAGAAAAAAAAAGCATTTTCGAATAAGGTTATTTTTTAAAATCTTTTGAAAGTTAAAGAATATTAATGAAACTGAAATTTTTAATGGTTTTCATCCAAAAATTAACGACAATAGTATTTTTGAAACATTTTTTAAAGTTCATGAGTATTTTTTAAACTTTTTAAAGTTCAGAAGCATTTTTTAAACAAACCTCATAGTTCAAGGGCATTTTTTATAATTTAGCCTTTAAAAAATTTCGAATAGATCCATAAATTACAATTTTGTGTTTAGTAGATTCTTGAAGTTAGCTCTGATAGTTTAATGGTTACACCACCAAAATGTCCAAACTTGAATATAGAGACTAGATAGACATTCGAATGACCATTCAAAAACATATTAGAATGTTTTAAAAACACAAAGATTAGATAGACATAACAATGAACGTTCAAGGTCCCGTCGGAAACATTTTAAAATACAAAGATTTATTAGACGCACCTATCAAAATTCAAATACCAAACTTGTAATTTAATACTTTTATACAGTATGGTCGCATCATTCATTTCCACAAAAGTTTTTACCTGACTTTTCGTTGGTTTCTCTCTCTAATCTCTTCCCTTCCCAAACATGAAAGTCTAAGCTCAGAAACTAAAGTACAATCTAAATTCATAATTAAGTACTCTATGAGAAACGAAAGATTGAACAAAAGGGTTTTTATGGAAGAAAGGAATTGTTTCAGGAACAGCAAGAAGATTTTACCTGAAGAATATGCGAATGGTTATAACTTAAAGCGAGTATTTTGGGAAAGAGCTAACTTAGAGACGTGAATATGCTATTATTGAAGTAAAATATTACAACGTCAAGATGATGGTCTTATATATCACAGCGATAGGACTAGCTGAATGAAAAGAGAACTTACAGATGATAACATGATTTTATATTCAGGAAACGTATCCATTCTTTTTAAAATACTCAACGGCGTCCTT
Organism: Luffa aegyptiaca; assembly: GCA_017139565.1. Classification (NCBI taxonomy): domain Eukaryota; kingdom Viridiplantae; phylum Streptophyta; class Magnoliopsida; order Cucurbitales; family Cucurbitaceae; genus Luffa; species Luffa aegyptiaca. Next base: position 572,219 of record CM029404.1, on the reverse strand, counting down.
GAGGATTTCTTCCATTGGGATGAATTCCAGCCCCAGGTTCATCAACTTCTTAGCTCCATCTTTTGCTCTCACCAAATCAGGTTGTGTATCTTCTACCGACCTGAAAGGTGGAAAAGTAGACGAGATCAGAAGCTCAAAATCGAAGAGCTAATTAGAGTTTCGTATAAAATACAAAGACTAGTAGACGAGTCTAAAAAGTTCAGAAACCTATTAAAAACTTGAAAACTTTGTTAGAATATAGCACCCAAAAGGTGTGATCGAGTTCAATAACCTAGGTTAAGATTGAACTTTGTTTACCATTGTTCGATGGTTTTTAGAGAAAGAAACTGAGACTTTCTTTTATTACAAGAAACAGAGTTAAAGAGGAAGCACTATTGGAGAGAACTAATACAAAAAACATCTCCAATCCAAGTTAATCATATAAATGTTGTGATTAAAAGAGCTTGTGAAGGGCACCGCATCAAAAGGCCATGTATTGTATAAGATCAAAAAGGCATCGAAAGAAATAAAGTACTTAGAGGGCATGGGTTCAATCCATGGTGGCCACCTACCTAGGATTTAATATCCTACGAGTTTTCTTGGCAACCAAATGTAGTAGGGTCAGGCGGTTGTCTCGTGAGATTCGTCGAAGTGCGCGTAAGCTGGCCCGGACACTCATGGATATAAAAAAAGAAGGCATTGAAAGAATTTTCTTTAATCTATGAAGATCCTAGGCTTTTGGAAGTCTAGTATCTTCACGGCACAGTAAGGACCATCGATTGACTTTGTTGGAATTAGAAGGTCGGGAAAGAATTACATAATTCTTGGAAGAAAAATTTTCGCAAATAAAGTAATTGTAGAAGCATATTCATCATGTAATTGCAGTTGCTGCTGAAAGTTAGAATCACATGAATTCCCCTTACCTGGGCACCTTATATTGAGGAAAGAGTTCAGCGACCTTTGCGACATAGTCAGAGTAACGAGCTATGGCCTCGGCACAAAAGTGCCTTCCTGTAGCTGCTTTGTTTTCATAGACCAAAATGTGTGCTAATGCAACATCTTTAAAGTGCACTACACCGATAAACACGTCCCCGAATGTCTCACTACACCCTGCCAAAGAACAAAAAAATGCCATAATCTGTGTGGAATGCAAGGAAAAATGAAATTATTGGGCAGGCATCAAACTAGCTAAGAGTAATTTTCAAGCTCAATGAGAGATGGAAAATTGTGACTTTATTTTCCAACTAAACTGTTCAACAACCATCCTGCTGCAAATTAATATCTTCATATACTGGATTTGTCCCTACTTTGGTGCCATATTGAAGAGAGTATGCTATAAATCAAGAAGAGAGATTACCCTCGAGAAGTTTTAAAAGCATTTGCATGCTTGCATTAATTCTGGGAGGAAACACAGGGCCCATCACTGTGCCTGGGTTGATCACCACCACATCCAATCCTTTCTCCTTGGCAAAATCCCAAGCAGCCTTTTCTGCTAGAGTTTTTGAAACCGAATACCACAGCTACAGGAAAAAATCCAAAAATTAGATAATCGGGCCGCAGTTTCAAATCCCAACTCTCATAGTCGTGCAATCACGGCAAGAACAATTCGTCCCGTCGACTTTGGTTGGCAAATAGGATTCATGAAATTCGAATTGTATGTCATAAGAATACGAGCTTCAGATTGATTGGCAAAAAGTGAACATGCACTTTCAATAGTTCCCTTCCCTCATGATCCACTAACTTGTTGGGAGAAGAGAAACATGACGATGAAATTGAATTATCAGCAATATTGACTCTGAAATGAATTGAAAGAAGAATTCCCAACATAACCGACAGGAAGAAGATTAAAATAGAAAAGGCATAGGTAAGCCTCAATCAGGAACCATTGGCCTTTCTCATCCCCTTTTATCCTTTTACTCTCTTCATTGTTCAATTCTCTCGCCCATTGCGATAGTTCCAAACCGAGTTAAAGATTCAAAGCAGGTACAGCACTCACCCCGTTTTGTTTGCAGTAATCAATATCGGTCCAGCATTCTTCGTTCTTTACAACATTCGCCGGCCAGTGAGGGTTCGGAATCATGGCGGAGATAGAAGAAGTTACCACTACGCGTTGTACCCCAGCCTCCTTAGCCGCCGTGAGGACGTTGATGGTTCCTTTGATGGCCGGATCCAATAAATCTCTCTACAAATGCAACACGACAGTTATTTTCTACTAATTATGACCTCGAGAACAAAATAGAATTTGCACGTCACCATTTGCAGTGCTCGTGAGAGATAATACCACACCTCAGGATCTTCTACAGGATCGACAATGCAGGGAGACGCGAGGTGGAAGACGCCGGCGCAACCAGTGACGGCGGGGACGATGGAGTCGTAATCGAGGAGATCGATTTGGAAGAGACGAAGACGAGCATCCGCTCCTTCTAAATCTTCCAGATGCTTGGTTTCTTTCTCATCCTCTGCATTTGTCGATCAAAGATTCAAACCAGGCATTTGCGATAGCACGGAAAACGTAATCACAAGCAACAGGAAGTTTTGAGAGAAAATATGGAAAGAATGAACAGAAAACTTGAAAAAGATAGAGATGAAAGAGGGAGTGTAACTGAGATTTTGGACGGTGGCGTGAACAGAGTAGCCACGAAGGAGGAGGAGGTGAACGAGCCAGGATCCGATACAGCCACTGGCGCCGGTGACGCAGACCAGTTCGGCCTTGTCAATCGACGACATCTCTGTGTTGAAGAGATTTTTGTTGATTCGCTCTGCAATGGCCTTTACCCTTCACTTCGATTCTTCACTTCTTCACTTCTTCACTTCATCAGTTCAGTGTCTGGTGAGATATTCCTTTCTGTGATAGATGATAGGCTCGGGAATCGATGGACTGAGCGAGCGACCCACTTGAGGGATATTTTTAGTTAAATTACAAATTTAGTCTTTTTAAAAATACTAGTTTTTTTAACACTTTGCACGTGGTAGTTTTCTTTATTTTATCATATTCCTGGTATATTTGCCCTTAACCATACTTGTCTGATACTACTTAAATTCCCAGGAGGTCACCCAAACTTCTCCAAGCTAAGCACGCTTAACTTCAAAGTTCCTATGATTGAGCCACCAAAAAGGAAAGTGCACCTTGTTGATATAGGTAGTATCTATCAATTCTTTTAAGCTTATCTTGACTATACTTTCATGTCCTCAAGATCCCTCTCATTCGGATGTGATCTCGGTTCATTCATGTACCCCTCCTAACGTCGGGCGTCACATTAAAATTTTGATAAACGTTTAAATTTTCATTATATACTTAAGAAGAACTTCATAAATTTTATAATTTATTTTTAGGAATAAATTGACAAAAGTTTTAATATTCTAACTTTTTCATGTTTGTGTATTAAAGAAAAGTAGGAGAGAGTTATTTATATAGTGGTAGAAGATAAACAAAAATACAAAATTTTTAAAACTTCCTTATTCATGGTAATTAAATATAAATTCATAAAATTTTAAGATAATTAAACTCATACATTTGTATAGTTACTTAATAAAATAAATGATATGCAGGGATTAAAGCCCTAGCGCAGCGGAAACGTTCAGAGACCTTAATCGGTTTAAATGCCGATTGGGAAACCAATACGATGGCAAAGAAATAAATTTACAGCAGATATAATAAACAAAATACATGTTGTAAAAACCATAAAGCATGCTGGAAAATACATAAAAAACTCCTATATCTAATCTAAGAGGGATCCTATTGATCCTAGTTCAAGAAAAACTTACCCTTGTAGAAATTCTTGAACGTTTTCGCCAAAAACTCTTGGTTCTCCACCCAAATACAGCAGCAAAAACTCCTTTTCTTTGCTGGAAAATGATCACGAACACCACCACCAAAATTGCACCGGTATCCTCTAAGGTATGTGTGTTGAGTGGCTTGTGGGAAACCCAAATTTCTAAGGATTTTCTCTGGAAAAAGATGCTCTGTATTCACAGAGGGAGAGCAAAAACGAGAGAGAGAGGGCGAGAGAGAGAGGGAGAGGCGTGAGAGTGGGGAAGCAATACTGAAAACTGAATATGACTACTTCAATTAACCTCACGCATAATATCATGTAACTGAAATATCAGTTACCTGATATTTTTAATTAATTATAAATTTAAAAATCATATTTTAAATTATAATTAATTAAATTTTAATTAAAATAACATTAATTTAAATCTTATTTAAATTAATATCCCTCTTAACCTATAGTTTAATTAAATCAAATTTAATTAAACTAAATCAATTAATTAATTCAAAATTAATTAATTTAAAAATAATAAAATTGAACATCATATATTCAATTATTATTATTATCTCTCATAAAACTATAGTATTAATATACATCCAATGCACATTAATTATAACCTATAGTTTTAATATGAATCAAATTCATATTTTAGTTTAATATTCGAACCCCTTCGAATACTTAATTTAACCTTAGAAATTTACCTCAACGCCCTTATAAAGCTACCGATGGGACCTGATGGACCTGCAGATCAGAAGCTCCAACGATATGAGATTAGTTGGCTAAACTCATTAACCAAGTTAATCAATATTTGTTAACTGTGGTTCACTCCACTAAAGAACCACAGCTGCACTCTTCTCACTGCAGATATATTTCTGTGTCCACGGATATCGACCGTCAACAGCAAGTTAGCCCTTCACGTGTGTTCGTACCCCAGCTAGGTCAAATTACCGTTGTACCCCTGGGCTACCTCTTGATCCTTAAGTACCAGTGCTCCTCTAATGAACAACCTATTTGTGGTCCAACCAACAAACAGAAATCCCTCTCGTGCCATAAAGAGGGTAGGGCCATTTGTTCAAGACCCGGAGACACCACTTAAGGGAACACACCTCTACTTACCCTAATATCGGGAAGAAGTGAATTCCATCTTGTAAGACTACGTTCCCAGCTCCCCACTCGGTCTTGTCCCCAAAATGGTAGGCTTATTGAGTCGGCGAACAGGCCACTCTCACCCGTACAAATCAAAGGACAATCCCTCATGGACAGGAGTCCATAATCTACTCAGGATTAAGGCCAAGTTGCCTAGATCATCCTAGTGAAATATAAACCGAGCTAACTAACGGTGTTACAGTTAGTGGTTAACTATTTCGCGGTCCGGTCTTTGTGCAAACTCATTGCACAGGATACCCCCACTCGCATGTCAACTACATGAACGCGTTGGATCACTACGTTTGTATCATTATACAAAGCGGGCCGTATCCATAGTGTCACCAGGATAAGGTACCCAGCCTTATCCCTATACTACAGACCATTTAGGCTAAAACTTGAACATTGATCCCCGTATGTCCCTACATACTAGTTCAAGCCTCATTCTATTAGCCTTGGATGTTTAGTTTATTGGATTAGGGTTAATAAGACAAGATATAATACAAACATTGAATAATACTGTAGACACCGTATTTGGTCCGGCTTGATTTTCAGTAATAATGTTTGAAGGTTTCCAATATTTGGTGGTCAATTTGTTTTTTCTTGTATGTCAACAAGAGTGGCTCAACTGGCATAAAGTCGCATTGATAACCACGAGGTCTGTGGTTCAAACCCCCCTTTTCACATGTTTTTATCAAAAATTCGTTTTTTTTTTTATTTATTTTTTATTTATTTTATTTTTTTTTTTTTTGTTTTTTTTTTTGTTGTGTTTGGTCTTCCCCATTCCTATTCAAGGGGAAGCTTACCTATTCAAAAGACTTTCCATGGCTCTCATTTTTTTATTTTCTTTCTTTTTTTTCTTTTTTTCCACCATTTTCTCATCCATCCTCCCCCTAATTTAGTAACCCTTCAAGTATAAAAAGGGGGGAGATGGAGGATGAAAGGAACGGGGGAAAGACAAGAAGAATGAGTGGAATTTTAGAGTAAAAGTGAGCTTGAGAGAGTTTAGGCATTTGAGAGAGTTTAGGCATTTGAGCAAGAGTTTAGCTTAGAGAGTGATAGAAAAGGAGAGAAAAAAAGAGAAGAAGTTTAGAGTAAAAGTGAGCTTGAGAGAGTTTAGGCATTTGAGCAAGAGTTTAGCTTAGAGAGTGATAGAAAAAGAGAGAAAAGAAAGTGGAAGAGGAAAAGAGGAAAAAAGAGGGGGAGGAAGGAGTATACGGGGAGAGGAAACATTGGGTAAGAAAAAAGGAAAAAAGAAGAAAGAGAGAAGTAAAAAAGGTGGGGTTTTGTTTTTCTATTTCCTTTGTTTTTTTTTTTTGTTTTTTTTGTTTTTTTTTGTTTAGTTATTATTGTTATTATTATTATTATGATTATTATTATCATCATTATCATTATAATTTTTAATTTCTCTCTCGTTTTAGTTCACTTTTGCACTTTGCCAACTTCATTTTTTTAAACTTTCTAATTCATTTGTTTTTTCCTTTCATTCTCCAAATTGCTTTATTCTAATCTTTAATTCTGCTTTGTCAATTTCAATTATTGTTATTGTTTTGATTTTCTTTTGAAAGGGATTATGGGAACTGAGTAATGTGCCTTCGTGGAGTCCAACTCCCATGTAGGCGTATGAAAATTCTCATTTTCCCTTTTAAAAGAATTTACTCTTTGAATAATTTTTTTTTTTCTTTTACATCCGTTTTATTTTAAAAAAATATTTTTAGTAAACATAATCATGTACACCCATGTTCCTTTAATTAAAAGGGAGATTAGGCATGATTTATATTAAATTGGATATCCAACTCATAATGTTTAATCCTTGCTTTATTTCTAAAGTTAAGGTAAAAACGAATGAGACATCTTGTGTTCAGTATTGCATTTTGAGTTTTATTTTCATATTTATCATTCTTTTTAAGAAAAATAAAACTAAAGGACTGTTTTTATTCATTTAATTGGACAATTTAAGATACTGTGGTAATCGTTTTCTTAAACGGGTGTTGTAGGGTGCTAATACCTTCCCTACACTCAAACGACTCCCGAGCCTAATTTCTGGTTTTCTAAGACTAGTTTTGTTTTTTATTTTAAAGGTGACCAATCACACCCTCAATGATTGGTGGCGACTCCAATTTTCTTCTAAAAAACCCAAGAAAGGATGTCGGCCGCTCCGCGTCGCGATGACGTTGCGACAAATACATCACTTTTATTAATGTTCGGTCAAATGTACATTTACTATCTACGAGTTTTAGGGCATAAAACCCAACAAACTTTTCATATTCAAGTTTTTTTTTTTTTTTAAACATAATTTCATATTCAAGTTATTCATATTAGAATGTTTCATGTTCTAATGGTTCACATTCAAATTTTTTAATTATCAACTAATACTTCCTCAAGAGTTAAAGAGAGAGAAATAATGAGAAGAATGAGAAAGAGAACAAAAGTGGAATGTGAAGAATTTGAAAAAACATTTCAAAAAGTGGGATGAGAAAATAAATAATCATAAACATGAGAGATTAAAAAAAAGTGGAATTTGAAGAATTTGAGAAAGTACCATTTTTTTAATTATTGTAATGAATTTATTGATTTACTACTGTTGATGATCGATTTTGGTCAGAGGAAACTCACCTGACCTTCACGTGCCACCAACGGTAAATTTGTAGATGAGGGGGAAGACGTGGCCTGCAAAGGAGAAAACCTGCACACCGGTGTGGTGCTAGCCACACCGCCTCCGATGCTTAAGTCAGAAAACGGAAGAGAGAGCTAGTGAGCAAGGGAAGAGAGTCGAGAATTGAGTTCGGGTCCCCCTTCTTCAGTGGCGAAGAGGGGTATAAATACCTGCTCATGCTCCTAGGGTTTTTAGGAATTCGGAGGCGTTTCGGGACAAACCAGGCGAAACCGGGGCGGCTAGCGACATTGGGGACCGAGAGGAGGTGACCGAGCTCGGCCCGCGCAAGCGAGCCGAATGGTCGGCCTCGGCCTTGGGCCGAGGCCGACCATTTGGGTCGGGCCAAGCTGGCCCGGCCCTTTGGTCGGTTCCTCCTCTGGGTCGGTTTTCCAGCCCTATTTTCGCCCGGACATCCTCGTCAGCTCCTTATGCGTCGGGTGGTCCAAAATTGCCCATAACATTAAGCCCCCACTCTTGAATTGGGATTCAGGTGCGACTTAGTGCTATCGGTTGAGCTCCTTAAGCCCGATTTAAGAGTAATGATCCTTGCTCTGTGCTGACTTTTGTGCGGATTCATTGCTACCCTGCATTATGGGATAGAAATAGACAAAACAAATCTTCCTGAATAGGGGTTAGGTGAGATAGAAATGAGAAAAGGTGAGGCATTGCAAAATTGGTGCTGGTCGGCCTCGGGAAGAGGCCTAGCCCTGCCATCCCTCTTTTAGTGTGCCTGCTCGGCCTCGGCCTCGGCCTCGGGAAGAGGCCGAGCATTTCTTCTAATTTTTCTTAGGGGGCGTTGCCCCCGAACCCCCACCGGGCGCTTCGCCCCTGGACCCCGACTCGCTGACCGGTCAGCGAGACCCCCGTACTTGGTCATTCGGAGTGCATCATCCCGGATCCAGGGCTTATCCACAAGTAGAATGTAGGAAAAATGGAAGATCTCATGATCCTGCATCAAAAAGTTAATTTCTGCAAAAGAAGAATGAGGGAAGAGGCTAGGCTTTGGCATCGGCCTCATGCCCCTGTTAGCCTGAAACTTAGCTCCCTGCATTCATATGTTAGTCTTTGTAGGAAAATAATAGGAGAGTAAGCTGGAACATGTAACCATTGGTTGGACATGCTGAGCTAGTGTGCCTTTTGTTTAATAGGGAGTGCATATCTCCTGTTAATTGCTTTTTGTTTAATAGGGAGTGCATATCCCCTTTGCAGCCCCCAATCTCAAGTAGAACTTCATTAAAACATAAAGTATAGTTGAGTAAATAGGAGAATACCTTCAAAGCTTATGCTCGGCCTCGGCAAGAGGTGCTCGATTTTGGCAAGAGGTGCTCGGTCTCGGCCTCCGCCAGGTGAGCTCGACTTATATGAAGTGCTTGAGCAAGTGTTTGAGCTCTGAGGTGAGGTAGACTTGGTAGTCCAGGCTTGTGAGCAGTGGCGTGGGCTCTAAGCGTGGGAGCCTAGGCTCGCATGAGAAGCATGGGCACTAAGCTGAAAAGCTTAGGCTCGCAAGCAAGCGTGGGCACTAAGCTGAAAAGCTCAGGCTCGCAGGTAGGCGTGGGCACTATAGGCTCGCATCAAGCGTGGGCACTATAGGCTCGCATGTAGGCGTGGGCACTATAGGCTCGCATCAAGCGTGGGCACTATAGGCTCGCATGTAGGCGTGGGCACTATAGGCTCGCATCAAGCGTGGGCACTATAGGCTCGCATGTAGGCGTGGGCACTATAGGCTCGCATCAAGCGTGGGCACTATAGGCTCGCATGTAGGCGTGGGCACTATAGGCTCGCATGTAGGCGTGGGCACTATAGGCTCGCATCAAGCGTGGGCACTATAGGCTCGCATGTAGGCGTGGGCACTATAGGCTCGCATCAAGCGTGGGCACTATAGGCTCGCATGTAGGCGTGGGCACTATAGGCTCGCATCAAGCGTGGGCACTATAGGCTCGCATGTAGGCGTGGGCACTATAGGCTCGCATGTAGGCGTGGGCACTAAGCTGAGAAGCTTAGGCTCGCATGTTGTCTTCATACATTCCTTGGAACACACTCTAAGCCTTGAAAAGGGGAAAATCTAGGTCCTACTATTAATGATAATGTTTACACTGAAATGGCAAGGCAAAAGGGAAAAGTCTACTCCTACCTACCAAAAATAAAGTGAGCGACAATGCTCCAATTACATGATAAGTGTAGCAGAATAAAGAAACCTAGAATTCCCTAAGCTAAGGCTTAGTGTGTTCTCCAGAATGTTGTCTTTGTCCCTGGCATGAAAAGTGGTAGGGCTCGGCCTCGGCCTCGGCCATAGGGGAGTCTGTTTTGGTCCTCAACGAATTTCCAGTTGAGGTCCACCCTTGTCTTTGCCTGGGTCATCTCTGGTCGGCCTTGGCCACCTCTGGTCTGCCTCGGCCTTAGTGGTGAATTCCTTCAGGTATCCGTTCCGAATCAGCGCTTCAATCTCGTCCTTTAGCTGAATGCAGTTTCTGGTTGAATGTCCATGATCTCGATGAAAGAGGCAATACTGGCTCTTGTCTCTGTTGTCAGGATTGGACTTCAGCTTCCTGGGCGCGTTGAGCAGGTTTGTATTCCTTATCTCCATCAAAATTTGCTCCTGTGGGATTGAAGTAGGGGTGTACCTCTCAAACTTCTTCAAGTAGTCTCCTTGGTCTGGTCGGCCTCGGCCATGATCTGGTCGGCCTCGGCTATAGTCTGGTCGGCCTCGGCCTCCCTCGTCGGTCCGCTGCTTCTTGTCCTTCCTACTGTCGCGGTCAGATGAAGAAGGCCTCTTGTGTTCACGTTCTAACTTTTTTGATTTGAGCAACTCCTCTGCGCTCATGTACTTCTGTGCCCGGGAGACGAACTCTACATAGGTTCGAGGTTGGCTCTTACCTATTGAATTAAGCAGTCTTTCGTCTTCCAGACCAGCTGTGATGGCTACTAGGGCTGCTCCCTCACTGTATCCCTCAACCTGCAGCGCTTCGTCGTTAAAACGCGTTATGTAATCGCGCAAGCTCTCACCTAGTTGCTGTTTGACTGTTAAGAGGTTGATGTGGGGCTTGCGCTGTTCTCTGGCTCCCATGAACTGTGCAAGGAATGCTCGGGCTAACTCCTTGAAAGAGCCGATGGATCTTCTCTTCAGCCTTTCAAACCAATGCTTGGCTGATCCTGTCAAAGTGAAAAAGAAGGCACGGCACCTGATTGCGTCCGAGACGCCGTGGAAGTCCATCCAGCTTTTGTAGGCATTTAGATGCTGCACAGGGTCTTTCTTGCCATCGTACGGTGTGAATGTAGGTACCTTGAACTTCTGTGGCACCTCGGCTTTCATGACTTCTTCTGTGAAGGGCGGGTCAACTTGGTCGATCAATTCTTCCAAGTCTTATGCTCCTGAGTCCTTTAACTTCTGCAGGTATCCCTGTGGATTTCCAAGCTCTTTTAGTGTGTTTAGAAGCTCAGTCTTCCAGGGGGGATTGTCCTTCTTGGCCTCGGCCTCGGCCAACCTAGCCTCGGCCTCGGCTGCTCTGGCCTCGGCCTCGGCAGCCCTGGCTTCAGCTTCGGCAGCCCTGGCCTCAGATTCGGCAGTTTTGGCACTTCTGCGCTTCTCCTCGATCAGATTTCTCAGGTCTGTCTTAGCATGACCATAGCTTGGGGTAGAAACTGTGTAGTCATGCCCCTTAAGTGTGCTCCACTCTGGGCTCCTCAAAATCGTACGATCAGTAGGTTTGAGCCCCCTGACCTTGCTGGTCATGCTGCTAGTCTTCTTTCCCTTCGATCTCGTCTCCGATTCTGCAGTGTACTCGATTGGCTCCTTCCCCTTCCTTGGATCCCTAACCAGCCTCTCGTCCGGGGTTTTAGTGCTGGGACCAGGTTTATCCAAGATACGAAGTATCCTGGACAAATTATGATCCATCGCACTTACTTTGTTTTCGAGAGCAGCAAATTTGAGATCAGCTTGCTTCTCTCGGGATGAGGGCAGTGGAGACCGAGGACGAGGAGATTCAGTCCGAGGCCGATCTCGGCCTTCTTCCCGTGACCTCCGCTGGTGGCGATCACCATCCGAATTCTCTGTGTTTATGTCTAGATTTCTCATCTCCATCCCCTTACTCATGGAATGACCGATATGCAGATTTGGCAAGCTTTCTTCCCCACAGACGGCGCCAACTGTTGATGGTCGATTTTGGTCAGAGGAAACTCACCTGACCTTCACGTGCCACCAACGGTAAATTTGTAGATGAGGGGGAAGACGTGGCCTGCAAAGGAGAAAACCTGCACACCGGTGTGGTGCTAGCCACACCGCCTCCGATGCTTAAGTCAGAAAACGGAAGAGAGAGCTAGTGAGCAAGGGAAGAGAGTCGAGAATTGAGTTCGGGTCCCCCTTCTTCAGTGGCGAAGAGGGGTATAAATACCTGCTCATGCTCCTAGGGTTTTTAGGAATTCGGAGGCGTTTCGGGACAAACCAGGCGAAACCGGGGCGGCTAGCGACATTGGGGACCGAGAGGAGGTGACCGAGCTCGGCCCGCGCAAGCGAGCCGAATGGTCGGCCTCGGCCTTGGGCCGAGGCCGACCATTTGGGTCGGGCCAAGCTGGCCCGGCCCTTTGGTCGGTTCCTCCTCTGGGTCGGTTTTCCAGCCCTATTTTCGCCCGGACATCCTCGTCAGCTCCTTATGCGTCGGGTGGTCCAAAATTGCCCATAACAACTACCAACAATTTTTTTAAAAAAAAAATCTATATTCCTAACAATAATAATATTTCTTATAGCTTCTCTTTTGCATATCTTCAAGTCTTTTCTTAAATTACCAAGGATCAATATTGCGACAAAAGAAAATCAAGAAGAATGTTAGATTAAGGAGTTCAACAAAAGTTATGAGGCAAAGCAAAAACAATGAATAAAAGAATAAAAGCAAACCTAAATATAAGAGAAAACTCAAAACCTTGTAAAAGATATTGTTGAAAATAGCTTTATACATAGTTGTAGGAGATAAAAGTTACAGAAGCTTTGGAATTTCACTATCAAACATAATTAAAAACAAGTTCATAAATTTTGAAAAATAAATTATAGAAATAATGAGATAGAGCTTCTCATATTCTACCTTCTAATTTTTAATTTATTATTGATAATTAATTTACTATTTATAATTAATTGAAAATTCTGTGCGGCATTAAGGTTAGACATTTTTTTTTCTCAACAAAAGAAATATAAACTTGTAATTGATGCACTAAAATTTATTTTTCAACAAATATTATTAATAAAAAAAAACATGAATGATATAAGAACAATAACAAAAATGAATAGTAACAAAAAAAATCTTAGATATACACTCATTTCGTAAAATAAATTTGCTCACTTGATAAATATTGATATACAAATACAATTCTTCAACTTCATCAAATTGGAGTTGCAATGTCAAAAGCCTAGGATCTAAGATATAAATTTGATACATGCATGCATTCCCTTGCAATTTGAATATACTACTCCTCATGAAACCTTTGGAATTTGTATACACCACATCAGCATCTCGAGATGTTTTGAAGATTGAAGAGACTTTGAAGAGCAAAGAAAACAAAGATAACAAAAATAAAGAAAGAATGAAACTAGGTGTTGGTGAAGAAAATGGTGAAAAAAACTCAATTTTATAGTAGTAGAAGATGAGAGTTACAAAACCTTTTAAATTCTATAACCTATAAAATTTCATTATAACTTATAATTTAAGAAGGTTGTAGGAAAAACTTTTTGCATTCCAACCTTTTAGTAAATCCTACACATTTATTATTGATAATTAATTATTAATTGATTATTTTACTATTTATAATTATTCTTTAATGGTAAAATTGTAAATTAGTAAATTAAAGAAAGGACAAAAGTGTCCAAAAAAGTTTTTTCAAGATCCTCACTTTTTAATATAGTATAGATATAGATATAGATATAGATATAGATATGACAATATTTTTTTTCTCCTAATTTTAAAAAGTTTTTTTTTTAATTAAGTTTTAGAAAGTGTTTAATAAATTAGTAATAGAGATTTTTTTTTGAAAAATTGCAAAAACCACTCGAAGTAAGGTGGTAACAATTATACTCCACTCCTAAATTTTTAAGTATAAAAATTAAACTCCTCAAACATTCAAAGAAGTAAGAATTAAGTATACGTCTTACCCAGCCTCTACAGATTTGTCTGGATTTTGGCTATATATATATATATATATATATATATAATTTTAGATATATTTTACTCAATTTCTCCCCTAATCCTCTCTGTTTTTTTTTTTTTCCAATTTCCATTTATTTAACTCCAACTTCCAAAATTTTGAGCAATTATCAATCAGAGCTCGATGAGAGTAGTGGTGAATAAAAGTTGGTTAAAAGAATTCAAATCAAACTTGAAAGGAATGATGATCAGAACTCAATGAGAGCACTTTCTCTCTAAATTATAATACAAACTTTATGTCAGTTGAATTATGCTCATGTTGACCATCAATATACTCTATATCATCTGTGGACAAAATTTTAACCTATCACTGTAGACATAATATTAATAATGAGAAATTTTAACTCATTTAAAGAGAGAATGAAATGTTTTGTTTGTTTATAATTTTCCAAAAAATATCCATCAACATCCACGTTTTAAGACATTTCCATTAAGACCTAGACATTTACAAATTACATCCAAAGAATCTAATAGTTTTTCCAACAGAAAACTAGTGAAATGCGAAATAAACAATAATATAGAGACCAGATCACCTGAATGACACATCAAATTCAATGCACAAATGGCTCAATTTCTTCTTTTTTTTTTTTTTTTTGAAATAATTTCTTCTTCTATCTATGAATATAAATATCTTCCAACCAAATGGAATTGTGAATAATGTTACTAAAACAATGGGAACAATATTATGCTAAAGTACATCCCAAATCAAAAAAGGGCGTTCAAATTTATGTGATGAAAAGAATGGTTACATTGCAGGCTAGCTATTATTTCTCTACCATTGGATATTTTGCTATCAGAAAATTGTGAGCACAAAACGCAGCTCAACTGTGTCTGTCCAAAAACTTCTCTATCAAGACTGAAAATGCTGCAAAACCAGCACAACCGGCACAAGCTGCCTTTGGGCCACCTGAGATTAACACACAATATAAGATGAGATATGGCATCTTGGGGTCATATCAGAAGGGAATTTGAAAACGATAAACGAAAACTAATCAGCATTCTTAAAAACAATCTCAGTTAACATAGCAATTTATGTAATTCTGCCTTTTTGCACCTGTGAATCGTTCATTATTCAAACATTGCTCCGTTAAACACGATAATGGAAAGAGACTAAGGAGATTATCAATTAAACTGATGCAGAATAACCATGTGAAGTAAAAGCAGAAACTACAGTACAGATTTCGACCAAAGGCAAGAAAAACTTGTGGTTGTTGAGAGTCCCCTAAACGTTCTTGAATTAAGTTTTTCTTTTTATCCAAAAAGCCATTGGTGGTTCCTCCCTAATTGTTTACTTCAATTGAAAACTACTGCTCAAGGCTGCAGGTAACCAAGGGATTAGAAACCCCAGACTACTTGGTTGAATTGCTAAACATTAAATTCAGTTTTGATCACAAATTCAACCGACAGGGGAACAGAACAAAAGAAATAAATAAAATAAAATACCCATAATGAGCATCTACATGTTGAGATTTTGTACTCAGTTAGACTCTTACTAACTAAACTAATCTTTCGCACAATGTAGAAGATCTCATTTCAACGGTAATCTTTTAGCATTTCCATTTTTTCCCTTTCTACTTGTCACCTTATTCTACCTCAAGGCTTACTTGAGCTTCAGAACCCCACAAAAGTGCCTTCAGCCTAAGTAGGGTCTACAAGAAAGGAGTAGTCTTATCCTCACCATCATTTTCCTAAGCTCATTACAGTAAAATAGTTTTAACCCAATTGTATTATGGGAGCACACAGTGACTTCTAAGTTCGAACAATGTTATATTCCATCCCTCGGCGGCTGCTCGTCAGCAGCTGCCCAAAAATATAGCTCTTCAACAAATTTACCTTTGTCTTGCTTACAGTGAAGAGGAATCTTAGACGCAATTGTTTCTACATAAGATCTTTAATAAAAAAAATGAAAATCAGCTTTCATTTAGCAAATCGTTTTACTAAATATAAGCTGATTTTCATTTTAAATGATTTGATGATGTTTCTACATCAAATAGTTTAAAACCAGAGAAAATGTTTTATTTTCAGTGAACCCAAAAACTGACATTAACTTCCAACGAACAGACTCAATGAGAGCATGACCGTGCAAGTTAAATCAACATTTGGTATATTCCCAACAGTGGCTTAAATCAAAGATGGGAGCATTCTTCTTTACATGTATAAAATCAATGGAAAATCATTAATCTCCACCTTCACCATATATTAAATAAAATTTTCTAGATCAATTTGGTATTGGTAATGTTTTCATCATTTCTCTCATAAGAAAGCTTCATATCAGTTAGTTTGAAAAGTCTTCTATCGTTGAGTACTATACATCATTGCCCAAGTGATGATCAAAACGGTGTGGATATATCATGCTAAAGAGATCTTTTCATGAGATTGCTTCTAAAGCTTTAAACGTTCCTTGTACTGTGCTATAATTTTCACCACATTAAAATTGTACGTGTCTTTGGCTGTACAAGCCGGCTCAAGAATGGCATGCAAAAAATTGGATACCAACTAACAGTTAAAGAGGAAGCAACTGCCAAACCAACACACGCACAGAAAATTAAAAGGAAAACCTGGCTAAAGAACATGGTAACAACTCCAACTTCTACATTTCCACTTGCTTCCTTCCAATAGTTTTAGATATTCCTCTGTTTTTCTTATCACCAACAATTGGAGTTCTTTTTTTATTTTGTGTCAATTGTAAACTTTTTTTTGGTGGCTACTTTTGTTGGGTGTTTTGGCCATCTTCTTGTACGATCGCTCACCCTAAGTTCTATCAATCATTGTTTTTATAGAGGTTAAGATTTCATCCACGTGTTGGCAAAGAAAATAAGTTAAAATTGTTAAAAGACATTTGAATCATGGACCAGCCACTGTCAAACACCTTTCAAAGGCTGTCTGACAAGATCAGGAAAGAAATCTGCACAGGTTTGTTTCTCAAATTGCTATTTATTATGCAGAATATATTGAGAATGCTAGATATTTTTTTTTCTCGTCCTGTACCTTCCAGCTGTTGTGGAGAAATTTGTGTTTCTGGGATGAGCTGGGCTATTCCCTTCTCAAGCAAGGACACTCTCCTTGGTGATTATTTGATCTAAAAGGACGGCTAGAATGCTTTAGCTAAATGCTTTTATAATTTTTCTACGTGAGGTTTGGCTAAAAACAAGTAGGAGGAATTTTTAAGGATCCTCCAACACTCGAGAAGCTCAGTGCCTTTGATGCTTCTCTTTACAGCTATCATTCAAAACATGTTTGTAACTACTTTAACTTTCCATATCGGGACATCTTTGAGCAAGCTCCTTATATTTTCTCTTTTTGCAAGATTTACACATCAATGGAATTATTTCTAATCTTTAAAAAAAAAAAAAAAAAAAAAAGTTCCAACAAGGCTGCTATGTACAAAAGAATACCGAGCATATAAATAGATAGCAAAAAAGGAAAAAAAATAAATGGCACAAGTTAGTGCAGACAAAGCAGTATTATAGATGCCTGCCACTAAAAGTAAACAGGTTATTCTCTGGCAACTTAAAATTTGAGATATCAACAAAGAGCGAACAGAAATTATAGAAAGACAATAAAATAGCAGGGCCAATTGAACTACTCATGCACACACATTTATACCCTATCCCTACCTACAAATTTCAAAATAATGCAACCTGAAAAAAACAAGAGGTTACGATATTATTCTTATAATTCGAGGAAACAGATCTGTAGCCCATAGAACATATATTGTTCAGTAAGATCGTGGCTAAAATTTCTTCTGATCAAAATTCAATCTAAAATGCATGGCCTTCAGATATTTTATCTTCAACCAGAGTACTGAATCACCAGAGTGTTTTCATAAAAGAACTTATTACACTTTATATTAGCTTCATCTGTTATTTGGTTGTTAAGCTTTCTGTTACTTAGTTTTTCTGTTATAGGGCATTATTTCCCTATTTATTCTTGAGGGATCAAGTCATTGTGATCTAAGAGTTTCAGTATTAATAAACTCTCTTCCCCTCATTACACGTGTTATGGTATCAGAGCAGATTTTTTTTTTCCCTCTTTCGTGTAAGTGAGTTTCTTCTCTGAATTCTAATTCAGAACTTTTCTTACCCATTCAAGCACAATGACTTCGACGAACACCTCTTCAACTTCGGTTCCTGCAGTCGAATCCTCCGATCTTGATGGGCAGCTCAATCCGTATCATCTGCATCATTCCTTCACTTCCACGGCCACGCTGGTTACTCATCAGCTTGTCGGTGCCAGCAATTACATCTCGTGGAGTAAGGCTATGCGGATCGCGTTATCTGGCAAGAACAAACTTGGATTCGTGAATGGATCTATTCAGAAGCCTGTTGAAGGCAATCGTCTAGTTTCTTGGCAGTGTAACAATGATGTGATTGCATCTTGGATTGTTAATTCGATTTCCAAAGAAATAGCAACCAATCTTGTCTACTCTGGCAGCGCCAAAGATCTTTGGGATGAATTGAAGGAGAGATATCACCAAGTCAGCGGGCCACACATCTACCAGCTAAGAAAGGAATTAGCCAACACCTCTCAGGGTACTCTATCTGTGGAAGCCTATTATGTAAAGGTAACCACTCTATGGCGTGAATTGATTGAATATCGTCCTGTTGACGATTGCACTTGTGGTGGCTCCATATCCCTGATTACTTTCCTTAATTCTGAGTTTGTGATGATATTCCTGATGGGATTAAATGAGTCCTATGCAACTGTTAGAACACGGATCCTGCTAATGAATCCTCTGCCAGCAATCAACAAAGCCTCTTCTCTTGTAATTCAAGAAGAAAGACAGAGGAGCACAGGCGTCTTACCAACTGTTGAAGCAGTAACACTTCTTGCGGCTTCAGATTCCTCAAAACGCACAAACAATCGGTCCAAGAAGAGGGACACACAACGCAATCCACCGGTATGCTCCTACTATCATATCAAGCGACATGTCATAGACAAATGTTATAAGTTGCATGGATATCCTCCGGGGTACAGATTTGGGAACAATGCTGCTCAGAATCAGAAGTCTAATTCTAATTCTGACACTCCTCCAAAAAGTACTCAGTCAGCATTCTTTGCGAGCCTTAATACTGATCAGTACAATCAGTTGATGAATATGCTTCAGACTCATCTCACAGAGGCCAAACCTGATGTCACACCGAATACTAAGATCAATCATGTCGCAGGTACATGTTCACTTCTTAATACTCCCTCGACTGATGATGATATCTGTTCCAAGTCTTGGGTGATTGATTCTGGGGCTTTTAGCCATATTTGCTATGATTTAAGTCTTTTTGTCAATATTCGTTCTGCCAGTGGGATATCTGTCACATTGCCTAATCGAAATCGTTTCCATGTCTCTTCTGTTGGTGATGTTAAATTACAAGATGATTTGCTGCTGACCAATGTCCTATACATTCCACAATTTACCTACAACCTTTTATCCGTCAGTTCATTACTCAAGGATGATAGGTACATTATTAATTTCTCTGGAAAATCATGTTTTGTTCATGACAAGTCAAGATTGAGGATGATTGGCAAGGTTGACTGTGTTGATGGTTTATACCTGCTTAAATTTCCTACTGCTCTACCTGCCGAAAAAGTCTTTGTTGTTACCTCGGTGTGCAAAACTTCCTCCAATACTTGGCATCAACGGTTGGGTCACCCATCCATTGCTAAGCTTCATTTGTTGAAAAATACTTTACCATTTCTTGATGGTTTTAAGAATACTGATAGGTGTCATATATGTCCCTTAGCGAAACAGAGGAAACTTTCTTTTCCTTCGAATAATAACATTGCTGAAGATGTTTTTGATTTAGTGCATGCTGACATTTGGGGACCATTAAATACACCTACATATGCTGGTTTTTCCTATTTTTTAACGATAGTAGATGATTGTTCTTGATTTACATGGGTGTACCTATTGAAACATAAGAATGATGTTTTAACTGTCATCCCTCGTTTCTTCAAAATGGTACAAACCCAATTTTCCAAAGTCATAAAAACATTCCGCTCGGACAATGCACCAGAATTAAGCTTCACAGAATTCTTTGCTTCCACTGGGACGTTTCACCAGTACTCTTGTGTTGCCACACCTCAACAGAATTCTGTGGTTGAGCGCAAGCATCAACACCTCCTTAATGTAGCTCGGGCTTTAATGTTTCAATCCAAGGTTCCTCTTCCTTTTTGGGGTGATTGTGTCCTTACTGCAGCTTTTTTGATAAATAGAACCCCTATGCCTTTGTTGTCTAACAAAGCTCCATTTACTGTCTTGTTTCAAAAGGAAGTTGATTATTCTATGTTCCGTGTTTTTGGATGTCTTGCCTATGCATCAACTTTATCTATAAACAGGAAGAAGTTTGACCCCCGAGCTTGCCCTTGCGTGTTCATTGGTTATCCAGCGGGCATCAAAGGATACAAATTATATGATATTGAACGGAAACAGTTTTTTTATCTCAAGAGATGTCCACTTCTTTGAAAACTTGTTTCCTTTCCACACCATTCCAACAGCCAGTGATCCTCCTGCAGACTTCTTAGCCCAATTTGTTCTGCCTCGACCTTTATCTGATTTGTCTACTGTATTATCTACTGATTCACCTTCCGTTGTTACTTCATCTAGCTTAAATACCAATGACACAGCTGCCGATAACCACGACATCTTCCAGCCTATTTCTGACATAGTCGTTAATATGCCTCATGATGCCCAAATCGTTCCTGATATTGTCCTTAACACCGAGCCTCATACTGACACTGTTGCTGATACTGATATTGTTGATGCTCGACGATCTAGCAGACAGCGCAATCCTCCTTATTTGAAGGACTTTCATTGCAATCTCCTATCTGGTAGTTACACCCCGTCCTCTCGACCTTTTTCCATCGAGAGATACCTTTCATACAATGCCTTTTCTCCATCTCATCGACATTTTCTATTAAATGTCAGTACTGAATACGAACTTAGCTTTTATCATCAAGCTGTTAAAATTCCCCATTGGAGAAGGGCTATGGTTGATGAAATTGAAGCTATGGAAAGAACCAATACTTGGTCTGTTATTTCACTTTCCGTTGGCCATCACACAATTGGAAGCAAGTGGGTTTATAGAATCAAATATAAACCAGATGGAACTGTTGACCGCTACAAGGCACGGTTAGTAGCAAAAGGTTATAACCAGCAAGAGTGCATCGACTTCACTGACACTTTTTCCCCTGTGGCCAAGATAGTCACAGTAAAAATATTTCTAACCTTGGCAACCTCCTTCCATTGGCCCCTAGCTCAAATGGATGTGAACAACGCCTTTCTTAATGGCGACTTATTTGAGGAAGTATACATGTCTTTACCACTTGGCTACAACTCCTCTGTTGTTTCTACTAAGGGGGAGAAATTAGTGTGCAAATTAAACAAGTCGATATACGGATTGAAGCAAGCCTCGAGACAATGGTTCACGAAGTTTTCTTCTGCTCTCTTACAGCATGGTTTTCTCCAATCCAAATCTGATTATTCTCTTTTCACACGAGGAAATGGTCATTCGTTTGTAGCACTCCTCGTATATGTCGATGACATTTTGCTCACTGGCCCTTCGGTAGATGAAATCAGCTCTGTTAAAAGGATCCTTCAGTCACATTTCTTACTAAAAGACTTGGGAAATGTCAAATATTTCCTTGGTCTTGAGATGTCTCGTTCCAAGAATGGTTTATTCTTTTCCCAGCGCAAGTATTGTCTCCAAATACTTGAAGATACAGGCCATCTTGATGCCAAACCTGCAACTACTCCAATGGATCCTAATTTGAAATTGTCAAAAACCATTGGGACTGCCTTATCCCAAGAAGAAGCTACTTCCTACAGAAGACTGATCGGTCGTTTACTTTACCTACAGATATCTAGACCAGATATTACATTTGTTGTCCATTCACTGAGCCAATTTCTTCAAAATCCCACGTCTGTACACTTGCGAGCTGCTTACCACCTTCTTCGCTATTTGAAGAAATCGCCTGGCCAAGGCATTTTGTTGAAACCTGTTGCAACTTTTCAGCTTAAAGCTTTTGTGGATGCAGATTGGGGCGCTTGTCTTGATACAAGACGATCTGTTTCTGGTTTTTGTGTATTCCTTGGTGATTCTTTGATCTCATGGAAGTCCAAGAAACAGCCTGCCGTGTCTAGATCCTCCGCTGAAGCCGAGTACAGGGCATTAGCAGCCGTTACGAGTGAACTTCTGTGGATACAGCAACTTCTACGAGACTTACATGTTTCATGTTCTCTACTTGCCCTTACTTATTGTGATAATCAAGCGGCTATCTCCATTGCCTCCAATCCGACGTTCCATGAACGTACCAAACATATCGAGATTGATTGTCACTTTGTACGTGACAAAATCGTTGATGGCTTCCTCAAATTGCTTCCAATTCGGTCTCATTTACAGTTGGCTGACATGTATACAAAGGCTCTCCCCTCTACTATTTTAGCTTCATTCATGTGCAAGTTGGGAATTACTAATGTACATTTGCCAACTTGAGGGGGAGTATTACACTTTATATTAGCTTCATCTGTTATTTGGTTGTTAAGCTTTCTGTTACTTAGTTTTTCTGTTATAGGGCATTATTTCCCTATTTATTCTTGAGGGATCAAGTCATTGTGATGTAAGAGTTTCAGTATTAATAAACTCTCTTTCCCTCATTACACGTGTTAGAACTTTACATGGCTAGAAGCTGAAGATTCACATGTGTTCATACTTGACTGGAAAATAAGGCAAGTACTTGGATACAAGGGTAAGAGGGCCTACCTTTAGCTGATATTGCACCACCAGTTACACAACCAGCTACTACTGTATTAGTTGTATCATGTTTGGCTCGAGCCTAAGTACATGGATGAAGAATTAAATCTTAGTTACGTACTGAGAGGAAAAAAAATAAACAACCATGTGCACATGACACGAGATTGATACCTTTTCTACAACACACTCTGCTGCTGAGAAAACAAAGCCCATGACTGCAAACGCTTTAGCAGAACCCCAACTACGCCGTCCCATCTGTTTTGCAGTATAAACAAATTGCTGTCTAGCAGTCATCTCGTCTTGCATCAATGGATTATCCAAAGCCCCCAAAAATAAACCCATGAACAACCCAAGGCCGCCGCCTGCAAATGTTTCATAAAAGAAGCGACCAGTGGACCATAAGTAAAGATCTCGTACGCAAGGAAAAAAGTAAAAACTAATAATAACGCAAAAATTATGATTAAGGCAACAACATATGCAGTGGCTGCTCCAGAAAAGTAACAATGTATAAATGAGAAAGATTGAGCTTCTCAATCTTAATCCTCTTGTCAACTAAATATACTGCCCAGACGCAAATTACATAAACTCATCCCATTCTAGAACGAAAATAGGAACGATTTAACTGTAACAGTAAGGCATCATATTGAGAGATAGAGAGAGAGAGAGAGAGTAATCACTATTGAAATCGATCGAAAAGATACAATTCATTCCACTGATGGCGAGAAAGACTGAAGCAGAGTATATGAGTGATAATGCGGAAGATAATTAACAAAAAACAACAAGCAAATTGTAGTTAAACAGAGAGAAATTGGCTGACGTACCCATGACTCCACTAACAACACTGCGAACTGCACAGTTGTTCCAGATATCTTGGCCGCGAATCTCTTCAACTGTAGGCATCCTTATAGGCTCAATTGGAGGTTTCTCCGACTCGTTCGAACTCGCGGGATCGTGCGAAGATCCTTCTCCAGAATTGGAAGCCATTGAAGCGGAGAGAAGAGTGATGTGAGAGGAAGAAGAAGAACTTCGAAGACTGTGATAGAGCGAAAAAGCAAGAAAAGCGGGGAATCTGCGAGAGATTTGTGGAGAAAGCTGAGGGCGTGCTGAGAGGGAAGAAGGGCTGCGAGGGAAACAGCTACTTCAGTTTATAGAGCCTAAACTAAATGCCCATCGGGTCGGGTCCTGGGGCCCGACCATTTTGATTGGTTCCCAAACGGGTCAGGATAAGTTATTAATTTTTTTTTTTTTAATAAGGATAAGTTATTAAAATTTAAACAAATAGTTTCCATAGCTAGTTTTGGTATTTTCAAAACAAAAATAATACTAATAATAATAAGCTAGTTCTTGTTAATTTTGGTTGATATCAAGTCAAATAAGTTAGAGACAAACATTGGACTATGTGGATTTGAAGTATAAAAGGTAATGTAACAAATGATCAAAATGATTATTTTTTAAAAGTTTATAAATTAAAATAAACATTTTTTAAAGTTTAGAGACTCTAATAGAAGAAATTTACGTTTAAATACTAAAATATAACAAACTTACAAATTTGTTTTTTTAGTTCAACAATATTTGAGGTGGGGGATACGAATCTCCGAGTTATACTAGCTTTGGTCCTCTTTCAACCCTTTTTTTCTCCCTCCTTTGTCTCTCTCCAATTCTCATTCTTTATTTGTTTGTGTTACTGTCTTTTTATAACAAAATTTGGTCGAGAGTACATGTCAGTTATCGTTGACCTATGTTTGCTTTGGCTATTGAAATTACATTAATCAAACGTGGACAATTTTCAAATGGTATAAATTGAACCACCATCCAATTGCAACTATCAAAATAATATTTTAATCTCAAGTTTATTATCAATAATATTTTAACATTTGTAGATTCATATTTCAAATATGATGATAGGCTTTAGCAGGTTAGCATTTAATTTACATTTCAATGTCTTGATTCTATATCATTCTATAACAAATCTTCGGGTTTTTTTTTTCCAGATAAATGTTGCTGTCGAATCCAGGACATATCTTAGCGGTATCCTTACTATGAGTGTGTATGAGTCTCCGGGATCTTATCTTGGCTTGCCATCGGTTTTTCATCGGGGTAAATCTCGTGACTTCAAATTTTTACTGGATAGAGTCTTTGCTACAAGGATGGAATAGTCAATTCTTTTCTCAAGGGGGCAAAGAGGTGTTGATCGAAAGCATTATTCAGACTATACCTACCTACGCGATGGGTTGCTTTCGGATTCCCAAAGGCATATTATCCAAAATATCAGCACTATGTGCTAAATTTTGGTGGGGTTCGCATGGGGACAAGCGTAAAATGCATTGGAAAAAATTGGAGGACCTGTGTAAGCCGAAGGAGATTGGTGGTTTAAATTTTCGAGATCTGGTAAATTTCAACCAGGCACTGCTCACAAAGCAGGATTGGAGGGTGTTGATTAATCCGCATCTGACAATATCCAAAGTGTTACGTGGAAAATATTTCCCGACATCATCAATTTTCAGTATGGTTGCTCGACCCTTCTCTTCCTTCTTTGGGAAGGGCTCTGTGTGGGGAATGGACCTCTTGACGATAGGTATAAGGAAAAATATAGGCAATGGTTAGTCAATTTTTATGTTCAGTTCAAGGTGGTTTCTCCACCCTCTTTTGAGGTGGAGAATGTTGTGGTAGCAGATTTTATAACTCTTTCACTACAATGGGATACTGCAAAACTTAATCATTATTTGCTGCGAGAGGATGTAGAGGTGATACAAGCTATTCCGATTAGTAGTTCTGCTCCTAATAGATGGATATGGCACTATGATGGTAGATGAAAGTATACCGTCAAGAGTGGGTACATGATCAGTATGATGAATTGCCAAACGACTTCGTTGTCAGAGGTTGGTCGGGAGACAAGTTGGTGGAATAAACCTTGGAAGATGAGGGTGCCTAATAAAGCGAAAGTGTTTGTCTGGAAATCATTCCACAACTCTATTCCAACTATGGTCAACCTCCGGAATCACCATGTGTCGGTTAACGGGTCTTGCCCAGTTTGTCAAGAGGAAATGGAGACCACAAATCATGCCCTTTTTCCGTGCTCAAGGGCTAGGGAGATTTTGGAGGTATTCATGTGAGCCACTCGTGTCAATTGGATATCAAAGACCGTTGGTTGAGGTTTGATGATGAGCAGATGCATGATCTAGAACGTATGTGTGTGGGGGCTTGGGCTATTTGGAATGATAGAAATAGTTGGATTCATAATCGTCCAATCCCTAATGCAGGGAATTGGTGTGAATAGATAAATGCGTACCTGACAGAGTACAGGCAGGCAAATTCAATGAGTAGTGTACATGTCCAGTCCGAGAAAGATGTCATTGGCATCATTTCCAAGGGAGAAGAGTTCATCTTACATACTGACGCAACCTTTATGGGAACCCAGAGACCAAGTGGTATTGGGTTAGTAACTCGAAATAAATCTTGTAGTCTAAAGGCGGCCTAAAGTTTATGTTCTCCGGTTTGTTCCTCCCCTCTAAGAGCGGAAGCGGTAGCAGTGCTTGAAGGTCTTCGTCGGGCAAAGTCCTTGGATGTGCATCATTTAACGATATTGTCTGATTCTCTATCGTTAATCAAACCTATTAACGGAGATACTCGAATAACCACAACAAGTTGGGATATAAAAGCTACCAACGATTCGTTTACGAAGGTGAGTTTTCATTTCACTAGTCGTAGATTCAATAGTTTTGCTCATAAGTTGGCTCGTGTTGGCCTCTCTTCTTCATCGCCAGTTTTGTGGCTAAAAAACTATCCTGACTGGATGGTTAGTTTATCGTTCAACGAGTGATGTCTGTTTGTATCCCTACGGGGTTCTGTTGTTTCTCAATGAAATCTCCTTTATATCCAAAAAAAAAAAAAAAAATCTCAGACTTTTTTTAAGTGGAGGGTAGATCCAAATTATTCACTGTAGCTTAAAGTAAACAAAAAGCATATGAATTTAAAATTACGATTAGTTATTTTAAGGGGCAACAAGAAAAGTGGCTAAAAATAAATATGTGGCTTGAAAAATGGCTACAAACGTTTATAAATTAAATAGATGGCTAAACGATTTACTGATTAATAAATCCCTATTTGTATAAGACAAAAATGCCCCCCAACAAACTGCCTAACGTGTTCTTAACGTTTAAAACTAAAATCAGAGTTTAAGAGAGATAAAATACACCCCTAAAAATAAGTTGGAGACATTTTAGGAAGTTTGAAATTCAAAAATCCAATAAACTAATTTGAAAATCTAGATGGATCATATTGTTTCTATTTTGAAGTTTGAAATTCAAAAATCCAAGAAACAATTGTTTTCTACTGGAAAATTTTGTTTCCTGGAAAAAGGAGTCAGTACCATTATTGGGGAAGGAGTACAAAGTTCAACCTCCCTCAGTAGAGAGAAACACCTTCGGAATGCGTTAATTGGAAAAAATAGTCATCTCAATCAGAAGATATACTACCTGCAACTAAAAAAATCTGAACTTAAAAAACAACTAAGAACACGTTAGTAATTGCCCAGGAATTGAATCAACTAAAAAGATGATACCTTAAATGCTGCAATTATGACATGTCATATCACCGCCCACACTCCCACCAAAACCGCCCTCATGCATTCGCTCCACCCCGTAGGTCAATCTTCGTCTTCCACACCTCGAAACCCTTGAGAGCCAAAAACCTCCATTCTCCACCATTCCCACCGCCAAACAGAGTGTATATCGCTACCTACCTCTCACATCACGCCGACGACCTTCACCCGTCGCGCCGACGACCATCTCTTGCATGCTCAATCGATTCTTCTTCTACGCGAGGACTGTACCAAAACATTTGAACTAAGGTAACGGCTTCATTTCTCTTCCCTTATATTTGCAACAATCGGATACATTATCCCCGAGATTTTAGGGATTTCGTTTCTTCCTTGCAATCCGAGAATATACCGCTCTATTGTAAGACGAAGAGCACGAGCGTGGGGAGGAAATGTGGAAGCGATTTTGGTGGAGGGTTTGTGTTGATTTGAACTTAATTGCTGAACCCGCCAGAGCGGTATGTACTGATAAATACTATTTTATCGTTATTGCAACTTCTCTGGAAAAAGTGTGCTTGTGGTATACTCATATGTATGTACTATTATATACATCTATGGAATGGTCTGATGTGTCTACTTGTGTGTGTACACTTAATCCCCCCCCCCCCCGGTATTTGAGTTAATCACCCCTTGTATCGTGTATGTCTGGAATGCCTAAAAATAATCTATGACATTTAAATGAGGGGCAAAATGTGAGGGACAAAATCTTTTTTTACCGTTTGAAACGCTGAAACCTAAGCCTAAAAAATAGGTAGATCTTTTTATACCGTTGAACACAAACCGCCAACTGAACTCCCTATAAATCAGGATTCATCCATCCCGAAAAAGGGGGGAGAAAACTGAATGGAAAAAAAGAAATCTGTTAACGGCGTTTGTCTATAATCATATATACTATGGGTAAAAATGTAAAAAACAGTTCATCCATCCCGAAAAAGGGGGGAGAAAACTGAATGAAAATATATATATATATATGTTAACGGCGTTTGTCTATAGTCATATATACTAGGGGTAAAAATGTAAAAAAAAAAAATATGGAAAACAATTCCTGAAAATGTGGTAGCCACCCCTGCGAATTCTGAACTCCTGTAGCCAAAAAACAAGAAGGTTTTTTTTCTCTAGCTATTCAACACAATTTCCCTTATTTTAAAATAATTTAAAATATGGGACAACCAGATAAATGACCATTTTAAAATAGCTGTTTTGAAAAAGGGTCATTCGTGCTTTCATTCTAAGAAATGGCCAAAAGCTAATTTTAGTAAATTCTTTTGGCAACAAAGTGGACGAAAATACCCCAACCAAAATCTTAATTCATAAATAAATTAAACTAGAAATACACTATAAACCAGGGAGAAAATCTAGGATTCTTACCGATTAATTCAACAACCAAATCAATAACAGAATTTCAAATTAAACAAATAAATCTGGGAACTTAAATTTAAAACAAGAAATTTAAATTCGCACTGAAAACCAGGGAGAAAATCTAGGATTCTTACGGATTAATTCAACAACCAAATCAATAACAGAATTTCAAATTAAACAAATAAATCTGGTAACTTAAATTAAAAACAAGAAATTTAAGTTCAAATAAGAGAGAATAAATTTAAAACAAGAATTTTAAATTCAAATAAGAGAGAAAAAACAGGAGAACTCAAAAATTAACCACAGTATATTGGATTCAATCAAAAAATCAAGAACAACTAATAACTTACATGTTGCAACTAGGATTAAATAAAAAATGAAGAACAACTTCATGCATCTAAAACATCAGCTCAAGAATAAAATGCCAGTGATAACATTTGGTAGGCATCATTAAGTGTTGCACCTAAAACATCATATAAAAAATAAAGTATAATCTGAAACAATTTCAAAAGCAATTCACGGATCCAATTTCAAAAAGAGAAAATAAAAAGGCTCACCAATCCCATTAATATCACTGTAAATGAGAAAATAAAAGCAATTGACCGAAAACTCTTCATATTCTCTCTTTGAAACCCTCATTTCAAAAAATAAAAAAAGAAAAGAGAAACTGTACCGTTCTTCGAAAGAAACCCTTTCAGCTTCTCGATTCTTCGTTCCTTCGAGAGAGACCAAAATTGATTCTTCTTCAACATTCCTCGTTTCTTCTAGCAAACCCCATCATTCTTCTTCTTCGATCTTTCTTCTTCAACTGATTTCCTTCAATCTTCGTCTCGAAACGAAAACCCTCAACCCGATTCTCAAACCCCGACAGATTTACACTGTATTTACACAGACATTCAAACCATTTGACAGATTTACACTATATTTACACAGACACTCGACAGATTTACACAGACATTCGAGGGAACATTCAGAAGCTCGAAGAGGTTGTGTCGACATTCCAGGGTATGCATGCTTCGATTATCTTATAACTTTTTGGTTTATATAGATATAAACTATTTTTTCCTTACAAATAGGACAATTTGACCGAAGTTAGGACCCACCATTTTAATAAGAAAATGAAGAGAAAGAATTGATGTTGTAAATTCTGAAAAACCAAAGCCAAAAAATGTATATTTTGGGAAGACAGAGAATTGATTCTGTAACTATCATTCATTGATTCAGGGAATTAGAGGTTATAGATTTTCATTTTTTTTTTTTAAATATCATCGCTGCACATATAGGAGAGACGTGGGGAATGACTCAAGGGTAAAAATGGAAGTTCCAATCCCACAAAAATAGGTTAAAAAATAGATTTGGCCATTTTTGATTAAAAAATTCAGTTTGACCATTTTTCAGAAATACCTGTAATTTTTTTTTGCCATTTCTAAGGATATCCCTTAAAAATATTGTGTCAACGAAATTGGGCCGGCCCAAGTCAATGGAATCGAAACTCTATCTTCAAGTTGCGTAGGTTTTATACACCCGCACACAATTATTCAACCCTAATCCATCTTCCTCTCTCACGTCTTTCTCTCAAGTTAGCCCTAAAAAAAGCTGATGTCTGGTATGTACGATCAAGGAGGAGACGCCGCTCCTTCGTCTTACGGAGCCCCTGGCGGCGGCGGAGGTGGAGGTGGAGGTGGAGGTGGATATGGTGGTGGAGGTTATGGAGGCGGTGGTGGTGCAGGTTATGGTGGAAAGGGCGGTGATGGTGGATATGTCGGCGGAGGCCGAGGCGGCGGCGGTGGTGGTAGAGGTTATGGAGGACGAGGTGGCGGCGGCGGCGGAAGCTACGGAGGCCGAGGTACTTGCTTTTCTTGTGTTAGATTTTCTGTCTCGATCGTTTAGCAACAAGAATCTTTAAGGGAAAGGAAGCCTCTTCGGAGGAAAGAATTTAGGAATTATTTATCCTTTATTTTTTAATTATGGTCGAGAAGCTTTTCTTTTAATTTGTGGGTTCGACGTTGTTCTTGTTATGTATTGCTCTAGAAAGGTTTCTTTAATGTTCTTGAGTGGGCTGTGTGCTTGTATTTGGTAACAAAATTTCGGGTGATCGGATCTAATTTTGAAATCAATAGTAAATTGTTTCTGATTCCCCCTAAAAAATGGCATGTTCTTTATCCGCCTTTTGTTTTGATCGGATGCAGGAGGCGGCGGTGGTGGTTATCAAGGAGGGGATCGCGGAGGGCGAGGTGGTGGACGTGGTGGCGGAGGTGGTCGTGGCGGAAGCGGGAGAGATGGCGATTGGGTCTGCCCTAATCCTGGGTATGATTTGTCACTTATTCGTCTATGACTGTGTTCTTTTGTTTTATTTTATTTTCATGGGTATATCGGATGTATCCCCATCCGTTCTTAAATGCATAAATTTTGAACATTTATATGGGGAATTGTGTTCTGGTCGTTGGCTTTCAGGTTTATGATTGAAATTGATTTTTTTATTTTGTTTTTGTCATATAGCTGTGCCAATTTGAACTTTGCTAGAAGAGTAGAGTGTAACAAGTGTGGTACACCATCACCTGGAGGTGCTAGTGACCGAAGTGGTGGTGGTGGTTATAATAGAGGTGGATCGGATGGGGGTTATGGTGGTAATCGTAATGGCAGAGGCGGTAGTTTCCAAGGTGGTAGAAGTGGAACTCAGGATGGAGGTCGAAATGAAGGAGGTAACAGAGGTGGCAATTCTTACGGTGGTCACCAGGGAGGAGAAGATAGTGGGTACAATCAGGTTCCCCCATCATCAGCACCCCCATCTGGTGGTGTTGGCGGCTCTTATCCACCATCTTACCATGGTGGAAGTGCAGATTACGGGACAGATGCAGTTCCTCCACCTGCAAGCTACAGTGGAACTACATACCCTCCAACTTATGGTGGACCCACTGGTGGCTATGGTGGTGATGGTCTAGGTGATGGGCGGAGTGCTGCTGGTCGTGGTGGGCCATCAGCTGGATATGATGGTGGCTATAATGCAGGTGGTAGAGGTGGTGGCTATAATGCTGGTGGTAGAGGAGGAAGCTATAATGCCGGTGGTGGTAGAGGTGGTGGTTATGGAAGTACACCAGCAGCAGAGCCAGCACAGGTGAAACAGTGCGATGATAATTGTGATGATTCGTGTGATAACTCTAGAATCTATGTCTCTAATTTGCCACCAGATGTGACCATTGATGAATTGAGAGAACTATTTGGTGGAATTGGTCAAGTAAGTAATCTGCTATTCAGCTTTATTTTGATGCTTTTGGTATTCTATCCTATTGAAAAGTGTCGGAACTATGTGATTGTTCATTAAACTTTTTTAGTCAATGTATTTATTTTTCAAATGATGTTTCCATGTTCATAAATTTCTGACTTTTGATTATGAAGCAACTGTTTGTGATATAGGAAGCTCTTACTGTGCTAGTTATTATTTTGACTTCTGATGGGGCAATTGTTAGGAGGTTTTTGTAGCACTAGCTCTATTCTTGTTGCCAAAGAAGTATTTTTTGTTTCTCAGCATTGACTTTTGCATTTAGCATCAAACTGTTTAATTGAAGGCTTTTTTGAATTTCCAATTTGAAGATTGGAAGAATCAAGCAGAAGAGGGGCTACAAGGATCAGTGGCCTTGGAACATAAAAATCTATACAGATGAGATGGGAAATAACAAAGGCGATGCATGTGTATCATATGAAGATCCCTCAGCGGCACATTCTGCTGGCGGTTTCTATAACAGTAACTACTATGCTCCTATGGTGTTATAATAATGATATATTAGCTACATCATCTAAAAATAGTGATAATATTAGCTCTTATGGTTTTAATTTTAGTTTGAACTTCTATACTGTATCATTTTTTAATGAACATGTTTTTGTATTCTCAGATTATGATTTGAGAGGTTATAGCATCAATGTTGCAATGGCTGAGAAGTCTGCCCCGAGGGCTCCATCTACATACAACCATGGGTATATTTGCTTTGCTATTATTCTTTTTTTTAAAAAAGGAAATAAAAGCCTGCGTAGAGGCATACATATATCTTGAAATAGGTACTCCGCAAGTTCTTGATTTTTTTCAGTTGATAGGGATGAGCAATTGACAAATGTAATTACCAAGCTGATAATAGCTAAAAAGGATTCCCCCCCCCCTAGTGTTATCCTTCTTACACATGTGCACAGAAAAATTCTTGTTGGTAGGAATCAGGATAGGAAAACTTGCAGCTTTGGCCTAAATATCAGTTACTGTTTGATATCCCCAGAGTTCATGATATCTAGGAACTCTGTATGGCTTCTTTGTGTGAATACTCAACAATCAATATGGCCTTGATATCTTATACATGATCATATCAATAGTACTTTGTTTGGACTTTTTGCTCTGAAATTCTGAAGTATTTTTCAACTTTAAAAGTTTGAAGTATTTTTAAAATTAAGCTTTGAATTTAATTAGCATGTCATACTCAATTTAGTAGAAATGTTGTGTATTAGAGGTTTCCCATTTCCTTGGTATTGAGAGTGGGGTGGATAACTTATCTACCCCTTCTTTCTTTTTTTTTTTTGTGTGTCAATTCATGTTTTTATATAAATATTTAACTAACTCATTCATTGGTCCTACAATTGATGACCTTATATTGAATGCAATTGAATTGATTTTTTTATTCAATATCCAAGTATCTCGGATAAGAATGCATTGTTACACTTTTTTTAGCTCCGGTTTGATAACCATTTTGTTTTTTATTTTTGAAAATTGTGTCTGTTTTTTCACAATTTCTTTATGATGGTCTTCATTTTTCTTAAAGAAACACTTAAATTTTGAGCAAAATTCCAAAAACAAGTTTTTAAACTCTATTTTTTTCGTTTTCAAAACTTTGCTTCAATTTTGGAAACACTTGAAGAAGTAGATAAAAAAACAAGGAAACTCATGGATGAAAGTAGTATTTATAAGCTTAACTTTAAAAAATAAAAAGCCTAATTAGTTATCAAAGAGGATCTTTGTTATCACAGTTGGATTATGCGGTGGAAGATGCAGCAATAGGTATTAATTGGGTCTTAGTTATAACAATTAGTTTATGTGTTGGGAGATGCAACAGTAGTTATTTAATTTGTTTGTCTCATCTCTTGGTGTACCCAAAGCTTCGGATATATATATATATTTTTAAAAAAATAATTTTGGAATTACTTGTCTTTTAAATTTAGCATATGGATTTTTTTAGAATGTGTCATGTTATTTTTTATATACTTCTATTGTCTGAATTCCTATTCAGTTATATCATTAATTTGTTATGCTTTAGAACTTTTTTCATATTGCACCTTCATAAGTTTTCCTTTCATGTTGCAGTGGTGGTGGTGGTAGAGGTGGATATGGAGGTGGTGGAGATAGGCGTAGAGATAGCTATAGGGATGGAGGCTCTGGTCCCGATAGACATCAGCATGGTGGAAATCGATCTCGTCCTTACTGAGAAATTCAACATTGAGCATTTTATGTAATGGGAATTGTGATCTTAGTGTTTTAGTTTTGTTCCATGGCTGGATTCTTGAATTGGAGACCAAAGAGGTAGGTTGTTCACTTTCTATGGGCAAGAGACCTCTTTGCTCCTTTTTATCTATAGTGGTACCTGGAGGGTTATAATCTTGCTCAGGCTTGAGATTAATCTAGTGTGTGAATGTTTTTTTTATAGAGGCAGGCGGATAATCTCCAAACTGCTTGTTGCTAAGGTAGGTGTTGATGTTTTCAGGTGAGTGCTTCTCTCTCCATAACCATTCTTAGAATTTTGCACGAGTGCTGATGTATAAGCTCCACCTGATCTCAGCTACATCTCTGTTGGCTCTGATGCAAGCATATCTTCTTAACCTATAATTATCATTTCTGCATTCATATTTTAATTATTAAATATTAACTTGCCATGTTCTTTACTCTTTAACTTCGTTTATTATTTGTTAGGGATGACTGGAAAATCTGTCTTATTCCTTAATTCATCTCGCATGTGTTCAAGGCTGCTTGTGATATTTTACTGTCTTTTCTTCTCCAAAAGACAATACCATATTTTAGCAACTTCTAGGTTAATATTTTAGTGAGTTACTTCTGTTAAGTCAAATGATCAAGTAGGCCACCTGTAGAATTTTAGAAATATTTAGTTTTTGGGATTGGGATTCTTTCGTGGGGACAGGCAAATTTAGAACCAGGGGTGGCGATGGCTAAAGGTCATATCCAAGATAGAAACTTCAAAGTAATGAGTTCTTTGTCAATTGAACCAATTAGGGTTAGGATTATTGTTTGGGGTGGGGGTAGGGTAGTGATTGTTATAAAGAGAGCATTTAATCTATTTCTGGGTGTAATTGGATATTAGGCTTTTTGAATGTTGCATATTTTACTGGAACGCTGTTGTTGCAACAATGTCCGAGTGTAGATGTCCTGATTGACGCTCCAAATGTTCAAAAGACTCATTCTAGTGTTAGGTCTTAAGGCAAACTAACCTCGTGGATTGTGATGCCCTGGCGCTGCCATTTACCTTCTGCACATTCGGTCGCTGCATTATTAGGCTTCTTTGGAGCTCTGCCGTCCAAATATTTGTCAGCAATAACCTTGGAATTGTCATTGGAGTCTGAATTTTGTTATTAAAAAAAAGACCACTGTACTTGTTTTACTTTTTCTAAAAGTGCTTTTTTGGGGTGGGGAGGGTTGTTTCATTGTTGTCTGGTTTTTGACCTTTGCCATAAACTAATTTGTTTGAGCAATTGAGTGGTAATTTTCTATATATATTTCTTCCGTCTATTTGTTGATGGAATGGATTTGCTATAATTCCCCATTTTGATGAGTGGCAATCTCGAATGTTATTTGTTGTGCAGAGGAGCGATCACTCGTAAGAAATGCCATTGAACTCGGTTGTGAATGGTTTAATGAAAGAAGAGAAAAATGTTCATGATTAAAATTTAATGTCTTCATTCGATGGTTGGAATCAAAATGAACCGTTATTTGATTGACTCAAATTTACTGTTCTTGGTTTTCAACGTGCGATAAAAACATGGGTTCAATTAAATAAAAATGCAAGTTCAGAAAGATGACATTTTGTGTCATCAAATTTGAGTGCGAAATTTGTAAATTGATCAAGAAAAAGTGCATTATTTTATCCTAATATTAATAAATTTGAAAGATAAAGTTATACTAGAATCAAATGTCGGGCGTTTAAATTTAAGACATTTCTAGAAATGTTTACGTAAATAGCAGTATACAATATGTATTTAGAAGGATTGCACTCACAATCAAATTCATAACCAAAAATAACAAATGAACTTGTAAAAATGAAAAAATATTTATATTTTCAATAATGCATATTTAATTCGTGTTATCAGGTAATTCTATTATTTCTGAAGAAACGAATTTGCTTTTTTTTTTTTTTGAAATAAAGAAACGAATTTGCTTATACCTTTGAACAGAATTGCCATAAATCCCAAGGCACATCAAGCAATATCTGCTTTGATTTCCAAATTGTTTATAAATATTTATTTTTATAAAATTTAATTTGATATAAAATTTTAAAGAAATTTAGTTATAATTATTACTATAATTATAGTATTAGTTATTATTTTTAAGATAAAGTGGCTTCTTTCCATGGCTTGTCATTTAGTTATAATTTAGTTATTATTTTTAAGATAAAGTGAACATAGTTCTACGGTCATTGATATGTACTCTCGATCAAGAGGTCAGAGGTTTGAATCTCTCGTAAGTATACAACCAATTGAAAAAGATGGGAGGAGAGAAATACATGTTCCTTCGATATCATAAGAGGTTTTAAATACTAGGTTCTAACCAGCGTAAGATGTTTCCAATATCATTTTGCCCAAAAAAGAAAATGAATAAAAAAAGACGTCAAAATTTAGCGCAACTATGATATTGAACACCTTTAAGAATTGCCAAGGGTCACAATAAGTTAAATGTACATAACAGTAGCTGCCTAACCTCCTCGGCGGCCCTGGATGAGAGAAATTTCCGATGGAAAAACAGAGCTTCTGCGGCCGTATAACCAGTGCCTTGCGCCTGTCTTGGAGTCTTAGACACTGAGACCTCTTCCTCATCGAACACAAAACATGTCCAATTGTCCATACATTGCTCTGCCCATTCATTGCATATGCGGCGGTGCTGGTTGCACGTTGTAAGGCGGTCCATGCATCGGTGGTGCATGTGCGTATTGCGAAGCAATATCGGCCCCTGCTCCTCCCTGAACCTGAAAAAGCCCTCATCCCATATTATGGAGGTGCAGAAGTGATTGGGTAATCGAATAAATTGTATCAATGGTGTTATTTCAGTAGTATGACACATATATATAATATAACTCTATATGCATCCAACATGAACACAACTCAACGGTTAAGACATTACTTTCTTCCTGAGGTCAAGCCTCCCATCTTCATTTGTTGAACTAAAAAACGTAACCCCACAAAATAACATAGTAATCGAAGTCGTGTCATGCCAGTCCAAACACAAAATTCCACCTGCTTAAGTTGCAAGGAACTAAGTGCATTTTCCCCCATAGAATTACCTTCGCAGTCACCTTTGCAGAATTTTATTGTCCATTAAAAGGAGCAGACTTGTTGCTTGGTTTATAGCTTTCGCCATATAAAGGCATGCTTGGGAATGCTTTTAGTTTTAATTACAAACACTACAATATGAAGTGTTTAATCACAATTTCTTTAGATGATCAGTCCTATACTCTTAAAAGTATTTTTAAGTGCTTTCTACTCAAATACTAGGGCTGAAAGCATTCTATAACTACCCTCCCAATGAACAGTATAGGGTGCTTTTGACTTTTTGCAAAAGTACTTTTATATATTATTTTCAAATATAATAATTTTGAGTCAGGAGTGTGTTTGGCATCCCAAACGTAGCAAAGTTATAAGATAGTTATTTATAGTTGATAGTGAAACTTAATGTTCCAATGACTTTGAATGGTGTTCACCAAGAGTCAAAGGCAGTACCAGCCCTGCAATGAATTGTTGGGAAATGGAAGTAATACAGACATAGCGGAAATACCTGATGCATGCCATAAGGGTCAGGGGGATATGAGCTCCCACCGTATCTTAAATCCGGATGGCCATAAGTTGCAGCATAACCAGGAACTGTATCAAAAAGCAATTTAAAGAGAGTAAGTGACAAAAAGGGGTGGATGCATAAGTTACCAAAGACGAAAAGCAGGCTTACAAGGACTCGTTACAGCTGCAGCAGCCCTTGCTCTCTTCTCAGCATTGGCCAGTTCAGCCTGCAATTTCTCAACTTCCTGAGACATGGCAACCATACCCTTTTCCATTGCCTCACTCTGCTCAAGATTACTAGCACGTGTCCTTTTCTCATATTCAATAGCAGCCCTGTTCAGATCAACAACAAATAGCAAGAGGTAATTCCCAAGCCTGAATTATGCTCCTCAAATAAACAGAATACTGCAGTGCATTTCTTCTGCATAAAACGAATAACTGTACCAATGCTTTGTCCCCTCTGTTACATGACATCAAGTTGTTTTGTTTTACAATCAACAAACAAGAAGAAACATTGGACTTGGCTATAGTAAACAATCAAACTTTCACATGCCCATAATCCTAAAAATGAACTACTTATATTTTCACTTTCTATTGGTTTTTGTTTTAAAAAAACGATTCCAATTCATGAGATTTAATACAATGTTAGTGCGGAAGAGAATTGTGCAAGCTCTAGTACTAGACAAGAGATATTGTTCACAAAGTAGGATCGTCTAGGCTCTAGTATTAGACAAGACATAGTTTTGCACTAAGTGAACAGATATTAGGATTGTTCCCTTGAACAAACAATTTTTTTCCTTTGGGATGAGATAGTCTTGGTATATATTATTCCTGAACCATGCCTTTCAAAAGTAGCCTTCCATGTAACTTAAATTGATCTGGGACTTGAAAGAAACTACCATGAAGGGGTGTCACTTCTTCACAGCTATAGCAATGCCTATAACAGGGACAGCTACACCAAATTAACACACTTCTGAGTTTTTGAATAGTTCAAGGAGGTACCAATGTTCAAAAAAATGAAAGAGAAGGCATTAGCATCACAGCATTAAGGCTTTGCATTTGATAATTGATAATTTGGTATCTTCTTTGCGACAAAACATACAGCTATAGAACCATAAGAATGGAGTATCTCAACGATTTAGCTAATACAAATTTTATGTCAAAAACAATCAAATTCAGGAACAATAAAATTGAGAGACCTTACCAAAATTGATGCCTTAACTTGAAGAAACTTATTTTCGAACTATAATGGAGAAAAAGATAACCTGAAAAAAATCCTAAAAGAAAGACATCCAAAGGAGAAATCAAAATTTACCTTCCTCTTTGAATTTCATGGTGCATTCTATCAATTTCAGCTTTAATAGACGGCAATGGCTGTGACTCCGAGGAGGCTTTAGTGAGGTCGTCGCGAATTGCTTGCAACTCCGTCGTTAACTCTTGCTTTACGGTACTCAGCTTCTGTATATCCGCTCGAACTTGAACGAGCTCCGCCATCATCGCGTCCATCGCACGAACTTCGGCGTCCATCTTCAGCGATTTCTCATAAACCTCCCTCACCTCTGCGTCTCTCTCGGCCTTGACTTTAGCTGCAGTGGCCGATAGGTGCCGAAGCTCTTGCTCAGCCGCCGCCAGCTCTTGCTTGAGCGCCACGTGAGTGGCTGCAAGCCGTTGGTTATCGGAGAGGAGAGTTTGAATCTCTCGGTGCTGCGCTGATATCCGATCTTCAAGAAGGATTGCCTGGTGCGCCCTCGAAGAACCGCCGACGGAAGATGAGTGAGAAAGACGATGATGGGCTCGACGATCATCAGTCGGGCTTCGGCTCAACGGAACTTCGCGTCGTTTCAAGGCATTCGGCTGATGGCTTCTTCCGGCCATGCCTTCGGATAGCGTGTTCCTACTCTTTTCGATGCTCTTGTAATGCACCAAGCAGCTGAGATTCGAGGCCAAAACGATTTAAGAGATCGAATTTTGGCGACGGCAGTTTTCCTTTCTGTTCCTTATTTGGAAGGGTTCCGCTCGTCGTTTGGTTCGCCGGCCGCCGGATTGCAGTCGGCGGCGAGAATGAGTACTAATGGGCTTTATGTTTCAGCCCATTTTATGACTGGACTTGATAACGGTTATGAGCCCAACTTTTTTTTTTTTTTAATTATTTTTTTATTTAAATTTTGAATTCTCAATTTCTTCCTTTATTAAAATATCCATCAACTATTGGTTTAGTTTCAATTATACCTCTAAACTTTCATAGATTTCATTTTAGTTCTTAAAGTTTGAAGTTTGTTTCAAAACGATTCTCAAAAGCATTTTCCATTAAATTTGTTGACAAAAAATTATACGTTTACAATGTTTTTTTTTTTTTTTTTTTTCCACATATGTGTTCAAATATATTCACATAACCAACAATATACATGTGCAAACATGTCATTTTCCATCCATGAATTTAAGTGAAAAAAAGTCTTAAAGGATTGTTTTGAAACAAATTTCAAATTGTAAGGACTAAAATGAAACTTTGAAGAGTCGAGGGACATAATTGAAATCAATTATAGTTTTTTAAAGTTATTTTTGATAATTAACCTTCCTATAAAAGCTCAGCGCCAATTTCATTATGCGAATAAGCAGCCTTTCCCGCCAAATTAATTGATGTCCAATTCTGCTGCGGAGCAATTCTCTCTCTTTCGCTCGCGGCTCAGGAACCGAAGGTTTGGCTATTCACTCTCATTTTTAGCTCGTACAAATTTCCATCGATAATCTTCGTCTGTCGCTCGTTTCATTTTCTCTGACGCTCTAACGCTCAAAATTTCCACAGATTCGATGATTCTTCTTTGCTAATTCTGGAATTTTTGTCCGTTTCCAAAGACTCGACGTCGTTGATGGATGTCAAATCCAGCTTAAAAGAATTACTCAGATTTGAATCTCTATCTATCATTCGTGAAACCGCTAAGAAAACTGATGATCAAAAGCTTTTAGTCCTCGAATTTCTTGTTCGAGTTTTCGCCCTTGTTGGAGACATTGAGGCGAGTAGTCTTTTATATAGTTCTCTGTGTTCGTTCAGAATACCAGAAGTTATGCTAATAGTTTCATTTTTTGTTGTTGTTGTTGTTATTTTGTTTAGTCTATAAAAAATATTCTCGTGATATGGTAACTGTGGTTAGTACGTTTGCTTGCGGTATAAGTTTTGGTGCTTCTTAAGATTTCATCATGCCGAACACCGGAGCATCTTATTTTTCTTAAATCGCCTAGTTTTGGATGATTTTGTTAGCAGTTTTGACAAACTATTTCTCTAAGTTCAGCTTACACTTTTCATGCTTCTAGAGTTGCTTAGCTTTGAGATATGAGGCCTTGAATTTTCGGGAACTGAAGTCTTTTAATCAGCAATGGCTTGAAGTTTCACACGCGGAATGGTTAAACTTCGCTGAGCATTCATTGCAGGCTGGCTTCTTTCCCATTGCCATAAAGGTAATATAATTTCTTCTATTTACGTAACTGCTTAAGATTTTCTTTAACTCTTTGGTAGAGGAGCCTGTTCAATAAAAGTTCTATATATTATGTGCATTGGACCACTTATGCGGCGAGCTGCACGACTCCGTTAAATCTATAATGAGAATGTGAGAGATGTTGAGTGGTATAAAATGCTTAGTCAAAATGTATTGATCTTTTGGTAAATTAAGAATCGAGCGCTACAATTTTGGATGTTTACGGTATACTGGTGCTATGTATACTGTTCATTAAGAAAAGCTTTGAATGGAGAATTCTTAAATAGGAAAAAATAGCTCAGCATAGATAGTAATATGGTGGCTAAGTTTCAAGAAAGAGAGAGAATATCTTCACACTAAACAAATCTAAGGCTTTAAAAGGTGGAAGCCATGTGAAAGGCACATGATCCAATATAAACAAACTTGAGGTGCCTAAATATATAATATCAGAAGGAAAAATGATGTATGACATAACAACAAATCTTATTTCTTAACATTCCCCAGTTATGAGATTGGCTTTTAAGATGAGAAAACGATGGGTAGAGAGAGGCTTTGTCAGAATGTTTGGGAGTTGTTCTTCAAATGGCAAGAATTGGAGTACATGCTCATGAACAAAATGAAGAACATGCTTCTTAATTACATGCTCACGAACAAAATGACTGTGGATCTCAATGTGTTGCGAACACGCACTAATATTATCACAAAGTAAGATCGATAGTCAGAAAGGAGAAAAACTTCTCGTTGCACAACTTGCAACAGCAATAGTTAGTCTATGGTATTGCTTTACCTAGACTTAGTACACGAATGTGATAATTGTTTCTGTTTGGAGAAGCACTGGGCGATAATGTTAGGACAAGAAAATTGCCATTGCTGCTGATAATCTCTCTACTATATGGGCAACTAGTTCAATATGGATTAGTGTAAGAGAGGAGGGACAGGGGTGGGGTTATGAAGACATTAAGGTAAGAGGAACCTTAAAACAGCGGAGAATTCTTTTAATGGCTTGCTAGCAATCTGTAGTAGAAGCATGAAGGAATTGATGAACTCTGTTAGCAGAAAACTGAGGTTAAGTCTGAGTGGAATTCACCTACAATGTGTAAAACATAGTACGATGAAAAGGATCATCATCATCCAAGGGACAGACTAACAAGCATAGGGGTTAGTATATGCTTATTGTGAACTTGTTTAAGTTGATCAATAGTGTACTGATATAAATGCACCAAAACGAGCATAACTCAGCGGTAATTGGCATGTATCCTCGACCAGAGGTTCGAATCTCCTCACCCCCAAAGGTTGATGTACTAAATAAAAAAAAAAGATTGATATAAATGTATGAGAATATCTCAACACCATTAATGAGTAATGAGTAACGAAATAAACATGTATAGGGCTCTAAGAGGTGGAAGCCATGTTAATGACTTATGGTCCAAAACCTGTCTGAGGTCTCCTTAAAATACGACATCCGCAGTGCAGAAGAAAAAATGCACCCAGTGTTAAACAAAATCCTACTTAACAATCAACTACCCGAACCTTTCTTACCTGTAAATATTGTTTGTTACTCGAATTCCATGTTTGTTATTCTCTTGAATAAATTTATTCGCATAAACGCCAATGGATCATGCAATGTTTCAAAATCCTAGGTTCTTTATTGTTTCATAGATTGGGCTTTTATCATAGTCACGCAATGTTGGTTAGCTTCCGCAAGTTTCAGGACACATAGGATCAATTTGTTGAAAGCTCTCGCTTGCCCACAATTTTCTGGATTCTGCAAGTTCTATTTTGAATTGTGATTGAGGCTTTTCCTTACATTCATTATTGTGGATAGCATACCACAAATCAAGCCATTTGGAATGTAGAAATAGGATAATAGCTATGGAAAGTAGCATTCTGCCCTTCTATCAGGTTGAGTTTGATTTGATCAAATCTAATCTAGATGTGCGACTCTGTTTTTCACGCTATACCTTTTACTTTTAGTTCTTGACGTTTCTCCGTCTCTTGTGTTCTATTTCAGTTCTAATCTACAGAATTCAGTTAGTTTTCTCCTTCAATACAATGAAATTATGGTGAAACTGTAATTAGATTCTCCTTCAATACTATGAAATTATGGTGAGTATTTAATTAGATTCTCCTTCAATACAATGAAATTATGGTGAGGATTTAATTAGATTCTCCTTCAATACGGTGAACTCATATACATTTTTCTTTGCTAGGCATATGAGCAAGCACTGTCACGCCTTCAGCTGAGTGATACTGCAAACAACTCATCACATGGTTCCTTTGAACGCACAGAAGTCATTGAGAAGATAAAGAGACTCAAAGATCATGCTCTGAAATCTGCTGGTTCCCATTCTGGTAGCGATCTTAATTGAGTTAAAAGATTTGAAGATCCAACCAATCACTAAAATTGACTGTATACTTAGGGTTCTTATTTGATTACGTCCAAGGTTAATCTTTAAGCGTTTCATTTGCTGATTAAAGGCCTTGTCTCGGTTGACAAATTGACTCTCATGGATGAGATTTCTGACGTCTTTGAACTTTGTGCTTTCGGACCCCTTTGTTGTATCTTAACCTAACATGCAACTCATTCATCAAATTACCATCTTCAAATGTCTTATTCTTCAAAGAGAAGATAAAGAAAACAGGGTAAAACTAGTTCAGTGCCTTCTAATGCTAATGCATGGTTTTAGTAACTAATGGTCCGGCATTCAGATATTCTTTTTTATAACAAAACTATGGCCTCCTTGCAATCAGCTGACCCATTGTAAATTTTGTCTGATTAAATCAGTTCAGGCTCTCACATCTGAGTATTTGAAAAGGAAAGGAACCGAAAGGAACAGAAAGGATCCTTCATCCTGCAGAAG
The DNA here is from genome assembly GCA_017139565.1 of Luffa aegyptiaca. NCBI lineage: Eukaryota > Viridiplantae > Streptophyta > Magnoliopsida > Cucurbitales > Cucurbitaceae > Luffa > Luffa aegyptiaca. The sequence continues at coordinate 528,425 of CM029404.1, read as the reverse complement.
AACTCAGTTTACAGCGAGCACTCTATTCAGAAATGGTATCAGAAACCATAACGCGAAAAAGCTGCATGAATATCAAGCTTTGGAAGGGTTCACCAATGAATGGTACAAAGTCCAGTTTGGTGATCACTGATCAGTCCGACATATAGTATCCCTACATACTCATCTGACTGGATAAATGTCCCAGGTTAGTTTTACATGCATGGATAACATGAGTAACTTCTCCACTTATCAGTATAATATTTCTTTCTACCATTTCTCCATCATATAATCTTATAATGACAGTAGTACTGGTGGATGTGTACGGAACTCTGATGGGGTATAAAGTTATAAACCCCCAATTCGCTAAACTTAGCTGGGAGTGAAAAGCGTGAGCCTTAGGAGTAGGGTTGGTTATGCATTTGTTCTGTAAATAAGATGGCCCAGACATGACTGCACTAGGGGAGTGATGTAGGTGATGTTTATATGAAGGATAGGCCCACTATTTTGTAATTGGTGAGAGTGAGTTCGGAACCAAATAGCAGAGTAGTTTTTCGAGAGAATGCGTCTAATAACTTCATAATACTTTCTTTTCTCAATTAGCCATTGAGATAATTAGAAGAGGCTCTATCAAACTCATCTTGGCTGTTTTTCCCACCGAGAATTTTTTCTGAAAGAAGCCCTGCAAGCTACTTTAGCTTCTTATGTCTAATGTGCCATCATGAATAGGTTAAGACATGAACCAAGGACCACTTTTTCTCCATGCTTAAACAATAGTTACAGTTCATAAATTAAATACTTTAAATTAAATGTTCAAGATATTAAGATGTAATATATGATTAGTTTTCCTTTTCAATATATATATATATATATATATATGATTAGTTTCCATCTGGTTATTTTGTTATTCTGAGTTTTCCTTTTCAATATTTATTTTTGTTGAGTTTTATGAGTTTTTTCTTTTTACGTTTAATTTTCAGTTTAATGTTTTAAATTTATTTTGTTGAAGTTAGATTTACATTTCAGTTTTTTGTCTTTTAAGTTTCTTTTGAAGTTTTATGAGTTACTAACTTTAATGTTGTTTTAAAGATTGTAAGTAAGGTTCATTCTTGTACCTATAAAAGGGTGAACTTCCATGTAAAGTTTGCATCACCAAGTTTTCTACTTCAATTAGAAGTTTCTTCATATTTTGGATTCCACTCTCTTATTTTCCATTTTCTCTCTTTGTTCAACAAACATTGAGAGTTTGATTATTGCTTCCGCAATATTTATTTTCAACCTTTTCATTTATCAATTTTCTTAACAGTGGTATCAGAGCCTTAGATTTAAAGGGCTGTGATTTTATTTGAGAGTGAGAAATTCCATTTTTTAGTTGAAGAAAATGTCTTCTAATTTTGGTGTCACCTCTCCACATTTCAGTGGTGAAAACTACCAATTTTGGGTTGTTAAAATGCAATCCTATCTCAAGGCACTTGGCCTTTGGGAATCTGTTTCAACTAATGCTGATCCTCAACCATTAGGAGAAAATCCAACGTTGAATCAGATTAGACTACATGAAGAGGAGAAATTAAAGAAGCCAAAGACTTTATCGATGATTCATGCCGCTTTATTAGATCCTATATTTGCAAGGATTATTGATTGTAAAACAGCAAAAGAAGCTTGGGATAAATTGCAAGAAGAATTTGAAGGAAGTGCACGGGTGAAAGCCGTCAAATTATTGACTCTCAAGAGAGAGTTTGAGATGTTGAAAATGAAGGACTCAGATTCTGTGAGGGACTACACAACAAAAGTGATGACCATTGTAAACCAGATAAGACTAGCTGGTGAAACTTTTCCTGATCAAAGAGTTGTGGAAAAAATAATGGTTAGTGTTCCTAGCAAATTTGAGTAAAAAATCTCAGCCATAGAAGAGTCATTTGATTTGACTACTCTCTCCATAGCTGAGTTAATTAGCAAATTACAAGCCCAAGAACAAAGGGATACGATGCGTAATGAGGAGCATGTTGAGGGTGCCTTTCATGCCAAGTCTAAAGGGAAGAAACCTATTGCCGAAGATGATAGACAAGTGACCAAAGATCAAGGGAGCAAGGGAAAAGGAGGAGCATCGAAGAAAGGTAAATTTCCTCCTTGTTGTTATTGTAAAAAGACCAATCATGCCGAGAAAAATTGTTGGTCAAAGAACAAAAAAGTCTATCATTGTGATTACTACAACAAAGATGGTCATACAGAGAAATTTTGTTATGCCAAAAAAGATCAAACCCAACATCCTCCGGAACAAGCAAATTGTGCCAACGATAGTCAAGAAACAAATTTTTTGTTTATGGCTTCTCATGTTGATGACAAAGAATCAACCTCCTGGCTTATTGATAGTGGATGTACTACTCATATGGCTAAAGATATCAATCTTTTTAGCCAAATGGATAGATCTTTAAAGTCTAAGGTTGTTCTTGGACATGGCGAGACAGTGCTAGCTGAAGGTAAAGGTACTGTCACTATGCATACTAAGCAAGGTGAAAAGAAAATATCCAACGTTTTATTTGTTTCGAGGTTATCTCAAAACTTGCTTAGTATTGCTCAATTGTTGCATAACAAATTTTCTGTGGTTTTCAAGGACCAAGTTTGTGTTATTTATGATCCACAAAGAGCAGAGATTGCAAGAGTCAACATGGTTGGCAATGCTTTCTTTTTGAATGGTGACTCTCTATGTCATCATGCACTAAATGCCAAAGTAGAAGAAAGCAAAAAGTGGAAACATCGCTTTGGTCACTACAACAACAAAGCTTTGAAGATTTTGCATTCTTCTAATATGGTTGATGATTTTTCCAATTTTACCACTTTTGATCAGATTTGTGAAAGTTGCCAAGAAGGAAAGATGCACAGACTGCCTTTTTCAAAAGGTGGCAATTATAGAGCCAAAGAAAGGCTTGAATTGGTGCATAGTGATGTTTGCGGTCCCATGAGCAACATATCTATTGGCAATAATAAATATTTCATTCTGTTCATTGATGATTTTACCAGGATGACATGGGTATATTTTTTGGTTGAGAGAACTCAAGTTTTTGAAGTTTTTAAGAAGTTCATAAATTTGGTTGAAACTCAAAGTGGTTGTAAGCTCAAAACTTTGAGAACGGATAATGGGAAGGAATATACCTCCAAGCAATTTGACAAGTTTTGTGAAGACTCGGGAATCCAACACTAGCTGTCCATTGCCTATACACCACAACAGAATGGTGTATCGGAAAGGAAAAACAGAACCATGATGGAGATGGCAAGATGTCTACTCTTTGGGAAAAAATTTCCAAAGAAATTTTGGGCAGAAGCTGTATGTACTGCTGTTTATTTGCTCAATAGACTACCTACAAGGGCAGTTGAGGGCAAGACTCCTTATGAAGCTTGGTCAGGTAGAAAACCTTCTGTTAAGAACTTGAAGATTTTTGGATCTGTATGTTACTCTTTTGTTCCTTCTATTAAGAGATCCAAACTTGATGAGAAGGCAATTAAGGGAGCATTTATTGGCTATGCTACTGATTCAAAAGGGTATAGAATTTTTGACTTGAACACTGAAAAGGTTATCTTGAGTCGTGATGTCATCATTGATGAAAATGCTTATTGGGATTTTGAGGAGCAAGCAATTGTGAGAGACTCATCCACCTGTCTTGAAAACTTAGAACAAAATGAATCTTCTTTTGATTCAACTGTTTCTAATAATCAAGATAACCAAAATTCTCCATCAAAAGATGATGACCTTATTGATGCAACTGGTGATGATCCAAATTACAAGGTAAGATCACTTGCTGATGTATATGAAAGTTGTAATCTTGTTATTGTTGAACCAAATAACTATTATGAGGCTTCACAATATGCTGAATGGATTGCCGCTATGAAAGAAGAATTGAAGATGATCAATAAAAATAATACATGGGAGCTTGTGGAGCAACCACGAGGAAAGAACGCATTAGGTGTGAAATGGGTGTTCAGAGTGAAGTATAATTCTGACGGTTCAATCAACAAATATAAAGCAAGGTTAGTGGTAAAGAGTTATGCACAACAACCTGGAATTGATTATGGAGATACATTTGCTCCAGTTGCACGACACGACACAATGCGCTTGATTATTGCTTTAGCTGCACACTTGGGGTGGAAAATATTCCATCTAGATGTCAAATCAACTTTTTTGAATGGTGATCTTGAGGAGGAGATTTATGTGAACCAACCTGAAGGGTTTGTGGACAAAGGCAAAGAAGACAAAGTATATCGTCTGAACAAAGCCCTTTATGGATTGAAGCAGGCACCTCGTGCTTGGTATAGTAAGATTGATTCTTACTTGCTTCTTCAAGGTTTCAGGAGGAGTATGAGCGAAACTACTCTCTATGTTAAGGTTGGTGACAACTCTAAGCAGCTCATTCTTTCTCTTTATGTTGATGATATGCTTGTAACTGGAAATGATTATCAAATGCTACAAGATTTTAAAGTTGAGATGGAAAAGATGTTTGAGATGTCAGATCTTGGTTACATGCGTTATTTTCTTGGTATGGAAATTCATCAAGAAGATAAGGGTATTTTTATTACCCAAAGAAATTATGCTCAAGGAATTTTGAAGAAATTCAAGATGGAGACATGTAAAGCTGTTTCTACTCCTTTAGCGATAAATTTAAAAGTCTCAAAGAATGACGGTGAGAAGCTTGCAAATCCTACAAACTTCAGAAGTTTAGTAGGAAGTCTTCTGTATTTGACAGCATCTAGATCGGATTTGATGTTTGCTGCAAGCTTTCTCTCAAGATATATGAATTCACCTAGTGAAGTTCATTTTGGTATTGCTAAAAGAGTGCTTAGATACTTAAAAGGTACTCTTGATTTTGGAATTTGGTTCGATTTTACAGGTGATTTGGAATTGACTGGATATTCTGACAGTGATTGGGCTGGTTGTGTTGATGATTCTAAGAGTACTTTCGGTTATGTTTTTTCTCTTGGCACTGGGATTTTCTCTTGGAATTCAAGAAAGCAAGAAGTTGTGGCTCAATCAACTGCCGAAGCTGAATAGATTTCATCTGCATCAGCTGCAAATCAAGCAATATGGCTTCGCAAATTGCTTAGTGATTTGGGATTTGAACCTCAAGAACCTACAAAATTGTTTTGTGATAACAAGTCCGCTATTGCTATTGCCTCCAATTCTGTACAACATGGTAGAACGAAACACATCAAAGTTAAATTTTATTTATTGAAGGAAGCAGAGCAAGAAGGCGTAAGAAGGCGAAATCAAGCTCAAGAAGTTTTGTAGTTCTGAGCAACAACTTGCTGATATTCTCATAAAAGCTATACCACATAGGTCATTTGTGTTGCTACGCCAAAAGCTGGGTGTCACAAAGAAAAACCTCAAGGAGGAGTGTTGAGTTTTATGAGTTTTTTCTTTTTACGTTTAATTTTCAGTTTAATGTTTTAAATTTATTTTGTTGAAGTTAGATTTACATTTCAGTTTTTTGTCTTTTAAGTTTCTTTTGAAGTTTTATGAGTTACTAACTTTAATGTTGTTTTAAAGATTGTAAGTAAGGTTCATTCTTGTACCTATAAAAGGGTGAACTTCCATGTAAAGTTTGCATCACCAAGTTTTCTACTTCAATTAGAAGTTTCTTCATATTTTGGATTCCACTCTCTTATTTTCCATTTTCTCTCTTTGTTCAACAAACATTGAGAGTTTGATTATTGCTTCCACAATATTTATTTTCAACCTTCCAATTTTCAATTGTCCTAACAATTTTGTTATTGTGAGTTACTTCCTTAACTAACTCTTATACTTAATGACTATTTATATGCCTTGTTACATAATAAATAAAATAAGATAAGTTATTTACTCTTTTTCTTATCTTTCTTAACTCTAATGCAAGAATTTATCAGACACTTTATAAATTTTAGGAACTAAATAGTTAAAATATAACCTTACTTTTAATTTACTGGGTTGGGCTGTTGGGGAAAGCTGTCATTGAGTTGTTGTGGTTGATTAAAGCTTTTCCTTTTCTTTTGTGTTATTTTGATGCATCAGGATCTGTCTGGCAGTAGCTTACGGGGTACTTTATCCAGAAGATCAATTAACTGCCTCAAACTTATACTCTTATTACTTGGAGTCGATCAGGGAAGCTCGCTGGCAAAATAAAAATGCTTCCGCTGAAAGTCCACTTTTCACTCCATTCAAGCAACTCAGTTCTGTGCAAGTCTAAGTCGCCATTCCCCTTCTGACAGGTGCCTACTATCAATATTTCTCTCCCTATATGTAATTATTCTCATAGTTCTATTTTTCAATACCATAATCTTTCACGTGGTAAAATCCACTTGAAGTTCACATGAAAGCCTGCAAATTCCTTCTCATTCCTCCTTTTAGGACAGTGACGTGTCTGTTTCCTGACTTTTTCAAATTGTTTAGATTAAGACTGACATTTTAATACTGATTTTTTAAATTCTCGTTTTTCTTTTATAACCAAAATTTTTAGGGATACTTTTAAAAAAATAAAAAATTATAGAACAAGCTTTAGTATTTTCTTTTGGGGGGACATCTATAAGATTTTAATGGAGTTTCTTCTTCTTCTGGGTTCTCTCTCAAGGTTAGAAATTAAGTCTAGACGTTATTTGACAACGAGGGTAAGAGCAAAAAAAAGTTAGCCTTAGATTTTACATAAATTAATATTCATAAATTGCCGTGAAGTGTAGGTAAAGACGGACATATTCCTGTGAACCATTAAAAGTTGAGGAGTTTGAAATCATGTGAAGAGCATTATATTGGATATAGGAGTTGAAATGGTCTTATACATTCACATAGTCTTTAATTTGTCGCTCTGAAAGACGATGTGTTTCTTTGTACAAAGTCAATGGGACTTTGGCATCATGTCGATTTTGGGTAAGTTATCTAGGCCCCGTCGTTATTGTTTATATTTGGAGGAATATGACAATAATGTTGATGTGGCGGCATTTAGTTAGTCTTCTCTCCCCACTTAGTAATTACTTGATTGCATATAGAGTGGAAAATATTTTAGTACTAGGGTAGTACATATTTTCTCCATTCAACATTTGACACGTATACTATTTTATTTCATGGGCCCCACACCATTTTATTTTATTATTATTTTTTATTTTATTTATTTTTTTTTTGAGAAAAGGTTCCACACCATTCCTAATTACTTCCTTTTCAATGTTTTCATCACAAACAATGAATTATTATCATATATCTAGAACTAGAATTACTGCATCAGAATTCAGAAAGGTTTTAGGACTAAAATTTTATTGCATGTGGGCTAAGTTTTACCGTATCTAATAATTAATGTATGCTATTTCCATAGGCTCTTGTCTGTTTGTTCATTTCTTTTAATAATATTAAAAAAAAATTTCATATTAATTTTTGACTTTTTTTTTAAAAAAATTATTTTTAACTAGTATCTCTTACTTTGTTGTTAAAAAAGCCATAGTTATATTTTAGAGTTAATTTTTTTTTTAAACTTTTCTTAGAATAATTAAAAAAAAAACTTTTTCATTAAAATAGAAGCTTTTATATTGAAAACTATAAATTTAACGGTGATTGGTTACGAACTACAATTTTTTGTTTGACAATGTGTAGGGGTGGGAGGATTCAAACCACAAACCTCTTGGTCATTAGTACAAATTTATGACAATTGAGCTATATTCATGTTTGACAAATTATAATTAATTTAATATAAAGAAGAATAAACGTTTCATTTTGAGCAAAATATTTTTATCTCAAACATTGTGTAATTTTTAATAATTAAATATAAGAACCAATATGATCATAGTTCAACTAATGATTGATAGGTCTATGTTTCAAATCTCCGTCTCCACGTGTTAAAAAACAATTATAAGGATGCACAAACAATTTTAAAGTACATAATGAAAAAATCAAACCCCATGTTCTTAGCAGGCACACGCCTTAACCACTCGGCCAAAGCGACTTATTTGTAAACTTTGTCCCTTGATCACATTAATTTAATTGGCACATAATGAATTTCAAAATTTTTCTATGTTAGTTAATGATAAATAATAAATTTATTAAGGGTAAAATACCTTTTTGGTCCCTCATGTTTCAGGTTTGTTTCCAATAGGTCCTTAGGTTTCAAAATCGAACAATCAGGTCCCTACTGTTTCGAAAATGCTTCTATTAAGTCCCTCTACCGTTAATTTTTTTAACAGTGCTGACGTGGCAATTAACGGTGGTGACGTGGCAGTTAAAAATAATAAAATTAAAATTAAAATTAAATAATAAAATAATTAAAAAAAAGAAATCCTTCTCTCTCTCCTCTTTCTCCCCCACCCCGAAACCACCATCTTCTCTCCCTCACCTTCTCTTTTCTTGAAACCTAGCCGTCGCCGTCGCTTCTTGCAGCCGCCGCCCTTGCCGTTGTCGTCGCCTGCCGCCACCGCCCTTGCTCTTGCCGCCGCCGCCTTTGCCTTCTTCTTCTTCAAACAAAAAGGCAACCCATCATTTTTTTCCTTCAAACAAAAACTCACCCCCCACCCTCTCATCTTCTTCTTCCCTCACCCCCCTCCCCTCATTTTTCAATCTGGTACAAACCCTCCTCCCAAACCCAAACCCCAGACCCCTCTTCTTCCCAAATCCACACGCGCATCCCCTTCTCCATACACTTCATCTTCACACTCTCCTCCCAAACCCAAACCCCTCTTCTTCCTAAATCCACACGCGCATCCCCTTCACCATACACTCCATCTCCCCATCTTCTTCCCCAAATCCCTTTCCTCACTTCAATCGGAAAAAGAAAAAATAAATAACTCCCCTCTTCACAAAAATTTCAGATCTGAGAAAAACAAAACACACACACAGTAACCTCAATCGATGTTGGAGAAGGGGAAGTGATTTTTGTTTGAAGAAAAGAAGAAGAAGAAGAGGGTGTGCGAATTCGGAGGTTAGCGTCGTCGGCGTCAGATCTGGGGAGGAAGGGTCTTTTGTTTAAAAAAAAGAAGAAGAAAGGGCGAGCGAGTTGAGGAGTTGGGTCGTCGGCGTCAGATCTGAGGGGGTTAACAACGGCGAAGGCAATGGCGGTGGTGGCAAGGGAAATGAGGGAGAAAGAAAGGGAAGAGGTTTCGTGTGGGGAGAGAAGAGAGTTTTTCTTTTTTATTTTTATTTTTTTTAATTTTTATTATTTTAACGTGTCACGTCAGCAACGGTTAAAAAATTAACGTTGGAGGGACTCAATAGAACCATTTCCAAAACAGTAGGGATCTGATTGTTCGATTTTAAAACCTAGGGACCTATTGGAAACGAACCTGAAACATGAGGGACCAAAAGGGTATTTTACCCATTTATTAATGACATTTAATTATGAAGGACATAATTTGTAAATTTAGAAATTTAATCATAGACATGATATTCCAAAAAAGTTTTCCAACCTTCTCCCTCTTTAATATATCATAGATTATAAATGATATAAAAATTTTCAAAACAAAATATTGTTTTAAATTTTGGATATATTTTTAGCATGTCCCAAATGGAAACCTGTGTGTTAATACTCTTCTTTTTCAAAAAAAAATGGAAATCTGTGTGCTACTTAATTTTCAAATTCTGCTACACATTTGAAACCATATGAATTGAATATTCTTTTGGCTGCTTGTTTACTTAATCTGCTTTCTTACATGCATGAATGTAGAATAATCTTTCAGTCAAAATTAGTTGAGATCTTTTCATGTGTGTCTAGCATCTCGTTTTTTTAATCTCATTTCCTTATTAGTTTATGCATAATAGTTGTTTGCTTTTGGAGGAAAGGTGGGAAAAATTTCTAATACTATCGTAGTATCATACTCCCTTTGTTCACACTATGATTTTGCCTTCATAAATACATCTTTAATACTCGTGGACCCGTCATTATTTTTCAAAGGATGCTAACGTGACAAGCAATAAATTGAAGGAGTATCTGTAGTATTATGGATATTTTTCCGAAAAGTTGTCGCCGTCTCACATAATTCAAATCTCCTACCACAAATACATCCAAGACACTTGTCTGTTTCCCACAAGAATACATCATTATTGGCAATAATTGCTTTTCTATATTACATTATTGGTCCTTATACAAACCCATTAGCTTTATTATGATTAAGTTCTTAGAACCCTGCATATATACGTGCATTGCATGAATTAAATTTATATAAACTAGAGTTAAGAAATCAACTTAATATTTTTATGTAAATTTGCTTGAGTTGTATGTTCATCTTAAACTAGGTTTGTCAAATCACATACTACATAAATATAAATTGAGTCACTAGGCTTCGTTTGATAACCATTTGGTTTTTGGTTCTTTGTTTTTGAAAATTATACTTGTTTTCTTCTAATCTTCTTACAATGGGTTTCATCTTTATTAAGTACACATATTTACATTCTTAGCCAAATTTCAAAAACAAAAACAAGTTTTTGAAAATTACTTTTTTTTTTATTATTTTTAAATATATATATATATTTTATTTTTAATTTTCAAAACTTGACTTGGTTTTTGAAAACATGAGAAGAAGATAGGTAACGACACATAGAAACTTATAGGTAGAAATAGAGTTTGTAGGCTTAATTTTTGAAAACCCTCGAGTTTAACCGGTTCAGATTTATTAAATTAAAGCTGAATCAAACACATTCATCAATATTTTAATAGTAGTAGTCCAGCTTGGTTCATAAAACTGAAGTCAGATAATGACCTTGTTTGGCCGCCAAAGAATCCCTTTTAGCAAAGGAAGATTGCAAAATATGAGAGCCGTCATTCAGCTGCCATAGGCACTATTATTTAAGCTGCTAAATATGACCAAATTCAAGGCTATTAAAAAGTACTTCAGTTCAGTATCCTACATGTTGGGCGCCACGTCTCCCGTCTTTCAGCCTTGAAAATTCTATTACATAATTGTGTTTCTAAATGAAACTTGCAATTTGAATTCTGAGTAATACTAGGTGCTTTCCGCTGTTTTTCTTTAGGGTTCTTTTCTTGGATATTTAAATACAAGTTACTATTAAAACATCCATCTATATTTTAAGCTTGTAATATATGTATCTTTTCTGATTTGGTTAGTTGTTGGCAACCGTGTTTATTTTATTAAATTTGACTTATTTATCAGGTTTTGTACCGTGCCATTTGGTTATAAAATGGAAGTGTTGGAATTGGAAAGCTATTCAAGTGGACCTATTTCAGGTTAGTACTACTCAACTTACAAATTAGGACGTTGAAGAGAATATAAGAATATAACGAAGATTAGAGAATGCCTTCATGGAAGAAATGCTAAGGACTATAGTGGTGCCTAAATATCCTTTAATCCTTTAGGTCACATAATATCTTGAATTTGGTAGAGTTAATTAGTTAGAGATATTGTATACTTTAAATGTGATGATGACTTAATATCTTGAATGGTTTTGGCCCTGTTTGATAATCATTTCGTTGTTGGTTTTTGGTTTTTTGAAAATTAAGCTTGTTTTATCCCAATTTCCTTAGGACGGTTTTCAACTTTGTTAAGAACACATTTGAATTCCTAGCCAAATTCCAAAAACAAAAACAAGTTTTTGAAAACTACTTTCTTTAGTTTTTCGAAACTTGAATTGGTTTTTGAAAACATAGGAAGAAAGTAGATAACAAAACGAAGAAACTTATACGTGACTGTTATGATAGAAAACGTAAAAACTTATACGTGACTGTTATGATAGAAAACGTAAATCAATGAACCAAGAACGCAAGGACAAAGAAACAACACACAAATTTACGTGGTTCACTAACGGTGTGTTAGCTATGTCTACGGGCAGAGGGAGAAAACGATCTTATTAGTGAGGATAATTATTATGCAGATTACAGAGATTATGACAAATTAGGTCAAGAGGGTTTGTATATGACACCACTATTAATCCTAACATAATAGACCCAAAATAAAAGTCCAAAACGGAAAAAACATATCATATCTATACATAATTTAGCTTAGGGAGGTGTTGCCCTCGAATCCCCACCGAGCGCTTCGCCCCTGGATCCCGAGATTGCTTCTATATTTAAATTTTCTAAAATAAACTGTAGATAGAAATGTAAAAAAATTTCTTCAATTTATTAGACTTTGTGAATAATTAGTTATATTATTTTACAAATTTCTTTTACGAAAAAAGTAAATTTGTTTAAATAATTACAAAACTATTAAGGGTTTTTAATTTATACTCTATGTCCTTGAATATGCCAGAAATTAAATTGTAAATCTTTTTCCGCTCACAAAAAAAATTCTCGAAAACTATTAGATGATGATTCATCTTTTATATTTCGAGACTTTCTTTTGTCTTTTTGAAATTAATAAATGTAAGGGTAGAAATTCAAACCTTTTTCAATCTAGAAAAAATAATATAAGAGTCTTATTTATTAAGCTAGGTTCGAATGAAGATATTTTGACGTCTTTTTTTTTTTTTTTTTTTTTTCTAATAGAAAAAATTAATGTGGTTTAGATTTTTATGAATATGAATTGTATTTTGCACCAAAAGACATTCACATCGTTCTCAATGTTGGGCACCATCTGAGTCCAATTACCTTTGGCTTCGGTTAGTAGTTAGTACCCAACAATACCAATAGCTAACGCAAGTTGCACACATACCCCTAAGCGGTGGGTGGTCAAATCCGCCCCTAGTTTCTTTTTCTACGCTATTTTCCTTCTTTATTTTTTTTACACCATGTATGAGTGGAAGATTGAACTTCAGAACTCTTGATCGGGATACAAACTTTAACTTTCTGTTTTTCAAATTTATATTTCTTTTCTTACAATTTCTTTACGAAACATTTAGTTTTCAAAACTTAGCTTGTATTTTGAAAATGATTTTAAAAAGTAGATGACAACACAAAGAAACTTATACGTGAAAGTAGTATTTATGAATTTCATTTTCAATGGTTATTAGAGGGTCTTAATTGTTGTACTTTTAAATTGGTATCAATTTAGGGTATGTTTGGTTCAAATTTTCAAGTGTTTAATTTTGAAAAAAGTTCTAGCTAGTGTTTGACAATCACTAAAAATGACTTGTTAAAAAATGAGATTGAGAAATAAACCATTTTGAGATAAACACTTAAAAGTAAATTTTTTAAAAATAATGTTTACGTATGTAATAACTTGTGTATAAAAACACTTGTGAGAAAATGTAACCAAACATATGAGTGTTTAAATTCTAAACAATTTTTATATAAAATGTTTTTTAAAAAATGCATGGTTGATAAAAACACGTAGGGTATGTTTGATTTATCTTTTAAGTGTTCAATTTTGAAAAAAAAAAAAAATCATTTTGAAAAGATCCAAGTGAGTTATTAGAAAATGAGATTGAGAAATAAGTCATTTCGAAAGAAATACTCGAAAGCAAATTTTTTTAGAAGAGTTTTTAAATATATAATAACTTGTGTATAAAAACACTAATAGAAAATGTAACCAAACATATGAGTGTTTGAGTTATTTTTAAGATTATATTTTAAGGCTTATTTCTCCACACCCAACCAACCAATATGTAACCAAAATATCTTTAATAACATTTATTTTCTCAAAAAAAAAAAAAAAAAAAATTGTTGAACTTAGACAATTTTCCCAAGTTTTGTAACACAACAACTTTTAACAATAACTCCCAAAAGTGTGATTGGTCCCACATGTTTATATTTTTTTTGAGAGAATTAATTATCCATTCGTGTCTCACGTAGTAGTTGACAATTTGAATCACTTACACTGTGGTGAGGGTAAAGGGATAAGAACATAATTTAATTGTTTTCTAGGAAGAAGACATGGTTAGCAACTTAGCACACCACGTGGATTTTGATTTAAATTGCTCAGAAAAAGAAGAAATAATAATTATTGAATCGAATCAAATCAAATCAAAAAGTTTTATTATTTTTGAGGCATATTACAAAAATGAGAAGATCCCCTTCTTCTTTTTCTTCATCTCCTTGTGCTTCTTGCAAGCAGTTAAGGCGTCGTTGCTCAAAAGATTGCATATTTTCTCCATTTTTCCCCTCTCATGATCCTCTCAAATTCTCCATTGTTCATAAGGTCTTTGGCGCCAGCAATGTCAGCAAAATGTTGCAGGTTTCTCTCTCTCTCTCTAAATCATTATATCAAATTTTTATCGTAAACTTGAAATTTATGAGTTTATGGAGATTTTCACATTGTTTTTTTTTGTTGCAATTGGTGAGTAAATTAGCGAAAATTGAATAAAGGGTGAGAATTGCGATATTTGTTTATGTTTAGGGTCTAATATGATGAAATTGAAAATTTACAGTAAAAGTTGATACGATATAATAAATGTAAGCATAAAAATTGAATCTTTTTTGGGTTAAATTATCAAAAATACCTCTGAACTATTGAGTTAGTTTCAATTATACCCCTAAACTTTTAAAAGTTTCATTTTAGTCTTCAAAGTTTGAAGTTTGTTTCAAAATAACTCATAAAAGCATTTTTTGTGTTAAATTTCTAGACGGAAAATGATGAGTTTGCGTATGTATTGTTGCTTATGTGAACGTATTTGAACATATACATTAAAAACACAGGCAAACATATCAATTTTCATCCATAAATTTAATGAAAAATGTCTTTAAAGGGTCATTTTGAAACAAACTTCAAACTTAGAGGGTTACAATGAAATTTTTGAAAGTTTAGTATAATTTAAACCAATCCCATAGTTGAAGTTTTTTTTGTTTTTGTTTTTGTTTTTGTTTTTTTTGATAATTTAACCTTTTTTTCTTCTTTTATTTGCCGCGGAGGGTCGATTCTTTTATTTGGTGGGTTTTTTTTTGCTGGAACATAATCATAATGTATTGGTGACTTTTTCTTTCCACCACTTTTTGTCTCTAATCATTTTTCAATCTCTCTATAATACATAATCATAATTAATAATTTGTTGGTAGCTATTCGATTTTAGTTTGTTTTAAGGACAAAATGATTTTAGTTATGATTTTTTTATTTGGTTTATTCTCTAATTTTTTAACATAAAGTTTTAACTTGAAAATTGTTTTTGAATTAAACATTCAAGTTTTTATGCAATTATTTTTATTTTTATTATTTTTTTGATATTGTAATACCAATTCATGAGAAAAAATATTTATAATAACAATAATTTCATAACATTTTGAAAAATAAAAAATAGTAGACAAAATGAAGAATTATTTCTAAAATTTGAATGTATTATTGAAAATATGGCTCTAGAAAAAGAGAGAGTTTAATAATGTTTATAAAAATTAAGCCTTTTTTACAAATATATATTTTAAAAATTTTACTCTATACTTTTAGTTAAATTAAAATAATTAATATTTTATATTCCAATAGAGATTTCATTCCAACATAAATAAATATTGTTATCAAAATGTTCACCAATTTAAACGATTTTTACATGGTATAGGAACTTCCAGATCATCAAAGAGCAGATGCAGTGAGCAGTTTAGTATACGAAGCAAGTGCTCGAATCCATGATCCAATCTACGGGTGTGTCGGGACAATTTCATTCCTTCAAAATCAACTATGTGAACTCCAAACACAACTCACTCAAGCTCATGCACAACTACTTGTTCAAATGCAACAATCAAGTGCTCCCACCTTATTTCAACATCAAAATCCCTCACTCCATTTATCTCATAATAATAGCTTTAATAGTAACCAATTTTCTGATCAATCCCCTGAATTTGCATCTTCTTTCTCTCTAATCCAAGATTTTTGTCATAATTTAGACTCTCTCTAGACTTTACTCTTCTTTTACGAGATAAATATATATCGATTTTACCTCTAAATTTCAAATATATTGGTCTCGTTTTAATTTCTTTTGGAGTATTACCATTCAAATGAGGAGGAATTTTGAACGTAGCTACACGACATTTAACTTTATGGAGAAGTTATTTATGCCTTCAACCACATTCTAATTGTTTTTTTTTTTTTTTTTTTGGAAAAAGGTACTTCATTAAAATAAAGATAAACTTTCAATCGAGATATTATCTGTGGGATTGGATCTCCCTCTAGTTTGATTCCCCACTCTGACTAGCTATACTTGTCAGTCGGTGGGTCATCCCATTATGCTCTCTATGCACATGAGCAATAGAATCCATGTTGAGACCTGCAATTAGGGCACAAGCCTCTAGGATGAAATTGAAGATTTTCTGCATCTTGATCCTTGGAGAGGAGGAGATTCATGACTTGGAGGGCATCCAATTTAACCCGAACATTAGGGGAAAAATCCGGGATACATGCCAATTACCGCTAAGCTAAGCTCTCTTTGATTTTTTTTTTTTTTTTTTTTGAACTTTAATTAGGGTTTAGAGTAAATGTTTGGTCAATGACATGGATAGTAATGTAGTTTGGCAACTAATAAGCAATTGGTATGTTTTTGTTTGAATTGTTCATTTGAAATGAATTTTGAAAGATTTTGTTGTATTAGCTATTGTCATCTATACTCTTGAAACTATGAATATATATATAATATTGACAAGTGAATATATGGGAAACTAAAACAAATTTTTAATACATAGCATTACGAATTAATTATTAAAATTTTAAAAACGATTACTTCACATAAATTTAATTTGTATGGTTGTGACTTGTGATTAAGTTACATTTGTCATTGTTTTGTTGTATTATACATATTAAAAAGACCTACTTCAAATCAATTTTCAAAATTCAAATGTTTTATTAAAAAAAATTACGGACTATAAAAAGTAAGGTTTGTTTTTAAACCTCGATAATTATGTGTAGGTTTAAATATATGCATTTTTTTTTGTGATATTAAATTCATTCATCCAATGGGTATAATTAAACTTTCGCAAGCAAACAAGATCAACTTGTTTGGCAATACTTATTTAATCAAACAAAGCATTAAATATTTTTATTTTTAAATCTTTCTATTTTTGGAAAGAGGAACTAAAACTCAAATTTGGTATTTGGTGTTATATTTTACAAATTTAATATAAACATTAATGTGGCCCATATACATTATTCCTACTTAACGATTTTAGGCCCAGTACGTTAAATGGGCTGATTAATTAAGAAAGGTAATTTCCCAAGTTTTTAAGTTATGTGTGAAAATCATCTAGTTCAAAGATCTTGATTTAATTGAATTATACAATTAGGGTTTTATTGTGTAATCATGTATACCTAATTATACAATTAGGGTTCATTATGTATACATGCAATAAGGATTATCTTACATTTGGAGCTAACTAAAATTAAGTTATACCCATAAACTTAGGAGTTGTATCCATTAAAATCTCAAACTAATAATGGTATGAATTTAAATTTGGACTTTCATAAGTATATTAATTTACACTTTTTTTTTTTTTTTTAAAAGATATTAATTTACACCTTCTATTTGATTGGGGAGGATATAAATGAATTGTATTAGATTAGATGGAGATCTATTTCAAAACCAATTGACAATGATAGGAGAAGCCCATGCATTCTATAAAGTGTGAGGTCTCCACTTATCTTTTCAATGTGGGATCCTCAACAAATTAGGAGAAAAAAAAATGCAAATGAAGTTTTTTTTTTTTTTTGAAAAAATGCAAATGGAGATTTAAGTCTACTTGTCTAATGATTCTTCATTCTTAATTGTAGACACCTTTAATAAGAAAAAATCTACAATGAAACTATTATTAGAGTGACTCGAGTCTAGTCAAAGCGAGTCTAGCTCAACGGCAAGTGACATGTACAAAAAAAGGATGATTCGAGTCTAAACCTTCTAACAGTATATTAGTGTACAGACGATTTATCTCTTCCATTGACACATTTAACTAAGTCAAATATCAATTCAACTAGATGACGATATTTGATAAACCATTTAAAATAACTACAATATCTATAAAATAGTTTATTTCTTTAAAAAAATGTATGTATACATACATACCTAGTAAATTTTTTAATTGGGTTAAGTCCAAACTCAAAAGGTAAATTTGGGTGTATAGTCAAAATCTGGGGCAATTTTGAAAAAATAAAAACATTGAAAAAAGGCCACACGTGAGTTAGGCATGACCAAACTTTTCCTAGAAAAAATTTATAACATTTTTAAACAATTAATCCTTTAATTATGAAATATTTTAGAAAATAACAACATTTTAAACAAAATCGTTAGAAGACGATTCAAACTAAATTATGAAATATTTTGAGAGGATGTTATAAAATATGTGTTGTGTCCCACCTACGCTTTTAGGGCCTAAAAGCCCAATAGGTCTTCAAACTATATACCGAAGAACAAAAAAAAAAAAAAGATGATATCTGATTGAAATACTAAAGCGTAGGGAAGAGTGAAAAAATTGAATCTTTAGCAAACAGAAAAAATTCAAATAAAAAAAAGATAATATCTGATTTTTAAACCAAACGATACATTTGAAAACAAAATCTAGGATAAATAAAATCTATTTGATACTAAGAGAGAGAAAAACAATTACAGTTTCCTTACTTTTAGGAAGCTGTAGAGAGACAGTTATGAAAATGGCAAAAATGGAAGTTCGGGTAACAAATACAGTTGTGTGGGTCCTACGATTTGGCCATTTTTCCCTTCTTATTTTTTGTCTATCTATCTAAACCGTTTATTTTTTTTTTGGCTATTTACAAGGTTTTCCCTATAATTATGCCTCCATTTCAAAAAAAAAAAAATGGTGGAAAAAAAATAAATCTTATTCTTTTACGTAAACTTTTGAATTTATTTTATACATGATAATACATGTATTCAAAATCCTATCATCACGCCAAAGCAAGCCTAGCTTAGCGGTAATTGACATGTACTCTCGACCAAAAGGTCATAATGAGGGAGACTATCAAAGGATACTTATGTGATGTCTCACTTAGTTCTAACGATGTTTGAAGAAACAAAAACTAAAGTAAGAAAGAGAAGTTTCGATTAAGATTGAACCTTTTTTTTTTGGGTTCTAAATCCACAAACTGAATTGAATTGAACCAATCGGTTCTTGAAAATTTCAACCCAACTAAAACCAAGAGCTTGCCTAACACAACTCAACCCTTAAAATTTGGGTTGGGTTGATGGAAGCTTTTGAGTTGAAAATAGATGTTAGTTCCAAAATGTAATAAATATAAAAGTTGGAATCTAAATGAGATTTATAGGTTAATTGAAAGAATATGGAAGACTAAATTAATATATTCATAAAATTATAAGAACTAAAATATGAAGTAAATGTTAAATTACCAATACATAGTTTAGACTTAATTTTAATTTGGCACTAATCATTTTAAAATTTTCAATTTAGTCCATATGATTGGAGTTTAGTTTCAATATTATTTTTAAAAGTTAGTTTAACAATTGTGGAAGTAGGTGATGAACCTTGTTGATAATCAAATTTCGCTAGGTAAATTACCTTCGCTTCACGTGATAATCGACAGTGAATTTGTTTGAGAGCAGGGGAAGACGTGGCCTGCAAAACGAAAAACCTGCACACCGGTGTGGTGCTTGCCACACCGCCTCTGATGCTTAAGTCAGAAAACGGAAGAGGAAGGCAAGAGAGTAAGAGGAGAGAGTCGAGAGTTCGGGTCCCTTCTTCAGTGGCGAAGAGGGGTATAAATACATGCTCATGCTCCTAGGGTTTTTAGGAATTCAGAGGCGTTTCGGGACAAACCAGGTGGAACCGAGGGGGCCAGAGGCGGGAGAGACCAAATGGAGCCGGACAGGCTCGGGCTCGACCTAGGCCCATGGCCGAGGTCGAGCAGGGGGTCGGGCCAAAAACCCGACCCCTTCGGTCTTGGCCCGTCCCACTTGCCGGTTTCGCCTTTTGGGTCCACCTCCCAGCCCGATTTTTCCCCGGTTGTCCTCGTCAGTTTCTTGTACATCGGAGTGGTCCAAAATTGCCTATAACAAACCTAAAAGAGAATATATATTTATTCACCAAAAATTGAAACTAATTTTTAAAATGTTAGTATCCTCATCTATTGAATTAAAAAGAAAAGATTTTTTTTTAATTTTTAGTAAATATCTTAATTTTATTTGAGTAATTAAACTCATCATTGAGTTTCCGTGGAATTATGGACACGTGCATTTGCAGAGTATGCATTATTTTATTTGGGTGAAAAGTTGAGTCCTAATTTCATTTTCAAACATGTGTTTTATTTCACGTGTTTCTTTCTGACACAGCATTTTCATTTTGGACCCACATTTTTCACCACGGGTTAAAGCCAAAAACCCCCCAAAGCTCGCCTCCGCATTCTCTTGGTTTCGTCTATTTAAAATTTCTCTTTTGAGTTTGGACTTAACCCAATTAAAAAGTTTACTAGGTATGTATGTATACGTACATTTTTTAAAAATAATTTGGTTAGTTTCTGTTCAGGATCCCACCTTAAAAAGATTAGTGAAGACCTCACAAGTTATAAGATACATGAGTTACTTCACTTATTGTCAATTGATTTTGAGATGGAAGCTCATGTTATCTAATAGTTTCCATAAGTTTATTATATTTAATTTCATAATACAATAGTTTTTTATATTAAATTTATAATAAAATTGTTAAATATAATTTTTTTAAAATGAATTATTTAAATAAATAAAATAATAATAATATTAACTTCAACAAAAAAACTATATATAATTACAACATATTTATAAATTTTTAAATAAAAAAAATGATGATTTTTTTTTTTGCGGGAACTTAATCTCAATCCCTATTCGAGAAAATTTTAGGTTCTCCCGATGCAATGAGATCCGTAGTTTTGCACCATTGGATGTAAGAGAAAGAAATAAGAAAAATATCTCGCTTTTGTATCTAACGATTATTAGAGATAGATAAATTTGAAAATTTACATAAAAATGAGGTCTCATTGCACATGAAACACCTAATAATTTTCCTGACCTTAATTCTCAGAAATGAGGTAGAGATGGAGATGAAAAAGCCCGATAGAGATGAGGATGGGGAGTGTGTCTCCAACTCTATCTTGCTACGTTGCCACTCAAAATAAACCTAATACTTTTGTAAATTTAAAACTATAAAAATTAAATTGTTTCCTACAAAAGTTGAAGGGTCAAAATCAATTTTCGAAAAAACACATACATACATAAAAGTACAAAGGTCTTTTTTTTTTTTTTTTTTTGCAAGGTTATAAATTTAAACACTTCGGAGAAGAATAAAAAAAGAACCCTTTAGCTTTTAAATAAAGTGCCGCATGTGCAATTAAATATTAACTCGTATAAAAATAGAAAAAGGCTTTGTTCATCCAAAGAGAGAGAGAGAGAGAAAAAAAAAAATGGGTTACAGTTCTTCGTTGCTGAAGAGCCCAAAGAAAGAAGAAGAACAACAAGTTCCAAATTCCATTTGGGATGATTTTAAAGCCTTTCTCGAGCTCAGCGATGAAGAAAAGCCGCCGCCGCCGCCGCCGCACCACGATTGCCTTCCACTCCATTGGGACTTCATGGATCATCATCATTTCCACGACCACTTTTCTCTCTCTGAAACCATAGCAAACCACGGCGGCCACGGCGACGGCGACGACGAGGAGGCGTCCGGCGGAGTCGTCCCAAAAGCTTGTTCAAAGGTTTCTTTGAACTTAAATCTCAACTATGAAGAAGTCTTGGAGGCATGGTCCGGCCGCGGATCTCTCTGGGCCGCCGGTTCTTCTCTTTCCAATCCAACCGGCCATGCCGGTTATGTAAGTTCCGCTCACAAACTCATTGAAAAATTATTGAAGAAGGCCGTCACAATGTGACTAATGGTTTAGTCATATATTAAACAATAATTATAAAAGTATTTCAAATATAAATTTAATACATAGTTGCGGCTCATTCAATAATTTCTCGAAACTCATCTTTTTAGTATCAAAATTTTATTTATTTATTTATTTTTAATTTTGGTTTCTAAACTTTTAGAACTAAAGTAGTCATTCAAGTGAATTTAAATTTCAAACAAAATTTTATTAAATAATATTCTTTTTTTTTTTTTAAACATGCCCCCATTTAAATTTTTAAAATAAAATGGAAAATTTATATGTATATAAAAAGTTAGAATAATGTAA
The DNA here is from genome assembly GCA_017139565.1 of Luffa aegyptiaca. NCBI lineage: Eukaryota > Viridiplantae > Streptophyta > Magnoliopsida > Cucurbitales > Cucurbitaceae > Luffa > Luffa aegyptiaca. The sequence goes on along the minus strand of CM029404.1, from coordinate 506,489 downwards.
AAATTTTGAATTTATTGAAATGTTAAATAGATGGGAGAGGTTCCAACAATGGAGGAAGAAAGAACAAGGAGAGTGCTGAGGTACAAAGAGAAGCGCCACACCAGATTGTTCTCCAAGAAGATAAGATACCAAGTTCGTAAGCTCAATGCAGAGAAAAGGCCCAGAATAAAGGTAAATAAATTCAACCGTTTTATTACAAGTTTAGTCCCTGAACTTTTAGATTGTATCAATTAGGTCCCTGAACTTTCAAAATTGTTTAATTGATCCTTGAACTTTCAATTATTTTGTGTCTAATAGGTCCCTGACACATTCGAGATTTTTAAATTTCGGTGACCTATTTGACAATTTTTAAAGTTCATGGACCAAATTGATACTAAAAATTCAATGACTAAACTTGTAATTTAACCTTAAATTTAACCCATGGTTTAATTTAAATATTTAATTTGTTTAAACTTTCATTTTGAAAGCTCACTGTTATTTGTTTTCACAGGGGCGTTTTGTGAAGACTGTGTTCGTGAAAAAAGAGGGAAAAAAAAGTTGAAAATATCTGAAGAAAAGTATCTCCAACTTTTCCCTTTTTTTGCTTTTTCTCTGTGAATATTGCTTTCTTCATATGAAAATATCTCAAATGTTTACAAATTTTGATTTCTGTGATACTCAGAACTTTTCTGTGGCTTTCATTGTCGTGGACCTCAAAAAGTCCAACTTGCCATTAAAGATACGCTCTGAATTGACCATTTTTTATGGCATTTACTGATCAGTCCCTCTGAAACCAAATATTATTGTAGCAATTGGGACTTGCCCATCAGCCAAGATTGAGCCAGCACTTTGATGGGGATCTGTCTTATTCTCGTCCCATTTTTTCGGGTTGAATTCGGTGGAAATCGCGAGTTTGGGAAGTTTGAATTTGTAAGACTAAGACGAGAAATTTGAAAGATGTTTTAACATGTATTTGAATTTGAATCAAACACACAAATATTGAGTTTTAAAAAGATTCGATTATGTAACCCGTGTTTGGTTCCTGAGATGAAATTTGTACAAGTTTAAGTTTAATTTGAGAGGTAAAGTGCGACTCCTAATTAGAAATAATCTTGAACTAATTAGGCTATAGATGTATAATGTCTTTTAACCACTTGAATTCTGGTTCGTAACTTGGTTAAATTATCCTTAGAATAATCTTGAACTTGAAAAAACATGTCTATTATTCTCAAGAACATGTTGTCAACAAATAAAAACATTCTATACATCTTCATAGAATACTTCCTAAAAAAGCATTTACCAATGAACCCCACCCAAAAAAGCACCATTCTCCTTGAAAGAATTAAAGGTGTTGGTCCTTATTTTAGAACTCAAGTTTCTTGAGAAAAAAGATTAAGAGCATGAGTTAAGTAAAAATTCTTCCTCAGAAAATCTTGTTAAAGTTCATTGGATAAAGAAATATCAGTATAATCATACATAAATAAAAACAAATCATATAAAAAGGTAACTAAATAGAAACTTTTTCTTACCAAAATACTTAAATAGTGTTGGAAAAGTTTTTTTTTTTTTTTTTTTTCAATATTATATTACAAATAAGTTAGGTAGATTTGAACTCATCTTTAGAGAAACAAATGTTTAACTAACATTTTGAATTATGTACAAACAAATTAATTATTTAGTAGTTGGTAATGACTAGTGAAAACTAAAAGCAACGAACTTTTTCCAAGTTTTTTGAAGGGAAGAGTGAGATATTTTGAAGGGGGGCAGCTTTTGCAGTCGTTTTCATTGCAACTTTTTTTTTTTTTCATTTTGGTTTTCTAACTTTTGGTGGTCCTACAAAAAAAAAAAAAAAAAAAAAAAAAAAGCCAAAAGTGAAGAGCCATAATGATTTTTGTTCACATTAATGGGATTCGGGGCAATAAAATGTTCACAATTATCATATGCTTTTAACTTTTTGGGTCCTCAAAGATGTGGACATTTAGGGGGAGCTCCATTCCTCTTAATATTATTCATTTATTTCTATATATATATTACTTTACAAAATATGAAGTGACATATCTTTTGAGTTTTACAATGGTAAAATTAACACGTACTTTTTTCTTGAGATTAAAGATTCAAACCTCCACACTACATTTTTGTACCTCAGTTGCATAGATAACAAAATGGACCAAAATATTAACAAATATAACAACCTGGACAAATAATTGCAAAAAATTACCCTCATACCATCTAAATTACCAAAAAACCCTTCCTAAACCCTTTTAGACCATTTTGATTTCATCCCCGTGATTTCATTTTGATTTTTCAGCCATGATTTCCTTTCGATTTCATCCCATTTTCAGTCGTGACTCTCTCAATTTCATCTTCCATTTTCATCCCATTTTCAAACTTTTTCTATTAGTGATAGAAAAATGAATGATGAAATCGAGAGAGTCACAACTGAAAATGGGATGAAATCAAAAGGAAATCACGACTGAAAAGTCGAAATGAAATCACTGGGATGAAATTGAAACGGTCAGAAAGGGTTTAGGGTTTATGAAGAGTATTTTGGTCATTTAGATGGTATGAGGGTAATTTTTTGCCATGTTTGCAATTATTTTCCCAGGTTGCTATATTTGCTAATATTTTAGCACATTTTGTTATTTATGCAACCGACCCAAATGTCAAAAATTTGAACAACTTTTATACTATTTGGTTTTTTCTTCTAAATACTATTTGGAATTTCTAGTAATAGAGTTGTTTTGGATGCAAAATGTCTCTACTCATCCATTGTCATTCCAATGCCGCGAACTTCCAAAACCATACAGGCCGGACGCCGGAGTTGGCAGCTCAGTCGCCGCCGTCGGAGTTATGGGGTTCTATTCTAATTCTATTTCTATTTCTAACACGGCGAGATCAAAACGACACGTACACTATATCTATATCACACTACCCACAACTTTACTCCGTAAAGTATTAAAAAAACAAAAAGTAAAAAAAAGAAACATTCATAAACGACAAACGTAAAACCTGTTTAGTTAATTAATACCCCAAAGCTCAATCCAATCCACTATGTTGTACGATCGTTGACTGTATTTGAATTTACCCTAATTTATCTTCACCTCTGCAATCTTTTCCGATGGCCGGAATCCACGTCGTGGTGATGCCTTTCCCCGGCCGCGGCCATATCAACCCTACGATGAACCTCTGCAAATTGCTCTCGTTGACAAAATCCGATATTCTCATCACCTTCGTCGTCACCGAAGAGTGGCTCGGCTACATCGGCGCCGATCCCACGCCACCAAACCTCCGGTTCGCCACCATCCCCAACGTTATCCCGCCGGAGAGGCTGAAGGCCGCCGACTTCCGGGGATTCAGCGAAGCCGTCGTGACGAAGATGGAAGCTCCATTCGAGCAACTCCTCGACCGGCTCGAGCCGCCGGTGGCTGCCATCATCGGCGACGTGGAGCTCCGTTGGCCGATTGCTGTCGGACGCCGGAGGAATATTCCAGTGGCCTCGCTCTGGACCATGTCGGCGACCTTCTTCTCGATGCTTTACAGAGCCGATATTTCCGCTCGAGTCCGGCGACTGCCTTCTGATTGGTTCGGTATAATACTATGCCATTCATACCATTTGAATCTTTGTTGTTGGGACAATGAGATTTGGGTAAATGGCAAGTTAAAAGTTGAATCTTCTGACCAATGTAAATTGAATACTTCAAACCTGAGATCCATGTGGCAATTCATCATATCCAAAAATTATCCCAATTTTGGAAATAATTATGAATTTTCCTACATCCTTCTTTTTGGATTAATTCATATTCTAGAAGGGAAAAAAAAGGCTATTATCATGAATAGTTTTTGACAGCTTAAAAGATAAGCTTTTTTCTTTGGGACAAAATGTAAATGGGGAAGGAGAATTTGAATCGAACCTTAAATCAACATAACTTGATCTATTGAGTTGTCATTCATGACAGATAAGAGAGTTTGGGAATAGAATTATTGGAACACATCCGCTGATAGGTTTGCTCTGTAAATGCAGATCATGGTGAAGAAGTGGATCAAATTTCAGGCCTTTCTTCAACACATAAAGCAGATCTTTGGAAAGTGTTCGAAGAGAATGATAAAAGAGTAATGGAGATTCTCTTGGACTGCATATCCAAGGTGCCAAAAGCCCACTGCTTACTATTCACTTCTTTCTACGAGTTTGAACCCCAAATGATGGAAACTTTGAAACTGGAATTCCCATTCCCTATCTACCCGATTGGTCCTGCAATACCCTATTTTGAGCTTCAAAAGGAACCTCAAGTAGCTAATAATGATGGCTCCAATTATCAACAATGGTTGGACTCCCAACCTGCTGACTCTGTGTTGTACATTTCATTGGGAAGTTTTCTTTCGGTCTCCGCCTCCCAAATGGATGAAATAGCTTCTGGGCTACAAAACAGTGGAATTCGGTTCTTATGGGTGGCCCGAGGGGAAGCTCCTCGGTTGAAGGAGCGATGCGGCGAAAAGGGGTTAGTAGTGCCATGGTGTGAACAATTGAAGGTCTTGTGTCATTCCTCAGTAGGTGGGTTTTGGAGTCACTGTGGCTGGAATTCTACTCTGGAAGCGGTTTTTGCAGGGATTCCTATGCTTACTTTTCCTCTATTTTTGGATCAAAATCCCAACAGTACCCTCATTGTGGACGACTGGAAGATTGGGTGCAGGGTTAAGAGAACCAAGGTTGGGACTGAAACATTAATTGTAAAAGAAGAAATATCAGAGATTGTCCAAAGGTTCATGGATCTCAGCAGCTCTGAGGGAAAGCAAATGAGGGATAGAGCCAAAGAGCTAAAAGAAATTTGTCACAGAGCAATAGGGGAAGGTGGATCATCTCACCGAAACCTAGATGAATTTATAAGGAGCATTTCAAAAGGTGACAACAAATAGGATGGATTTCATCTATTCTATCTATTCTGTCAAACTCCTGGGATTCTCAACCCAAATCTCACACCCCATAGTGTCATGGTATGATAATGTATTGAACCGACTGGCTTTTTTCTTCACTGTCAAGGGTTGCACCATCTTGTAAAATAATGCAGTTGTAATTTATTATTATGACAAAGTTTGGTGTAAGTTATGCTAAAGAATAAATTGTTAGTTTACAAGAATGAGTTATGGTACCAGATTATATACTGTTTTCATTTTCATCGTAACATTACTTGAGAAAATGATGAGATCATGTGCTCACAACCTGACCGACGACCACAGTGATATCATCAAGTTTCCCCCCTGTTCAGAGAAAGATGTCCAAGTTAACTACCAATGTAAATTAATGGGAAGTTAGCTTACATTATACGAGTAAAATCCTTGCCTGTAAGCTTCATTCCCAGTATTTTTTTCCAAAAAGGAACATCATAACCCTGTAAGGATTTAATGCGAAGAAACATAAGACATCCATCGTGAGGAAGCCAACAGAGAAAGTGCAAACCTACCCATCAGAAGTATTAATGCGGCAAAGGATTTTACCTTAGATCTAGCCTCCAATGAATATGGCGATTCAAAGGTGTTATCCGCTGAATGACTACTTGCAAGGTTAGCCAATGCCTTAGCTAGCATCCAAGAATAAATTAATCATGGTCAGGCTGATTGAATGGATGAGACTAACCTTCTAATAGATAGTGAACCAGATACCACATACCAGCCTCACCAACATCAACATATTTGGCTGCTGTTGCAACAATCTCATGGTCAAAAACATTATCAAAAAGTCCATCCGAGCCCATAACTAAAATATCTCCCTCCATTAGCTCCACATTGCTAACCTGTTTGCAATATAAAAAACATGATATATCTGTCGAACCACGTAACACCAAAATCTCATGCCATACCCCCTCCCTAGGTTATGTTTTGTTCAAGTAAATTATGAAATACTAAGTCCTTCAGGTGGGGAGGGAAGATCACTGGTCAAACAAACAATGAACACAAAAATAAAACAGCTCGTTTTCTCCACTTCAGTTATCAAATTCAAACCATCTGACGATAATATGCTACGTAAAAGATAGGAAACGCATCTTTTGAACTATTACTACATTACTATTTTCTCACTTCTCCTTTTCCCTTTTACGAAGAACTTTGTAGTTGGGACTACGGAGTCATGTAGAAGCTTACAGTATGAATCCAAAAACAGGGGCACCATAAAGATAAACATTTTCGCAAATATACTTGAAATAAATCTATATAGATACCAGAAAATCATCATACCGTGGCATCAAGGAATGTCTGGCCAACCCGTTCTGAGCTCAGTTGATATGGACAGTCAAAATAATGCTCTTGTGGAGACGTGGAAAATATAATTTGACCTAAGGAAATCATGTTTATGTTTATATAAAGAAATGAAAATCCGGAAGTGTTGAAGAAGGATGGAAGTGTAAAATAAACATGAGTGGTACCTTTACGAATGATCTTTAATCCACAATCTCCAACATTCGCAATTTTCAGCATGCCGTTCCTCTCCAACATTGCAACAATTCTGCCTAGCCCAGGTGAAAGCTAAGGTAAATAATACTACCATTAAGTCAAATATTTACCAGAAGATAAAGCATAAGAATTACAGGTGCATGTTTAAAATGAAAATTCTTTAGACTTTCAAAAGGATTGGAAGATTTACACAGTAGCTGAACCAGTTGCAGAGGTAGCAGCATGTGCCTTCCTCAAAAGAATCTGAGGGTCGTTAATGACCTGCTTAATTAGCACACACATCATAGACTAGTCAATTACTGGGAAATAAGACAGAGAGAAATCACCCGATACTGCATAGTCCAACAATAAGAAACTACAAGGGTCAAGAATCATAATTGACCATACAAGCAGTTTAGTTTCTAGATGTCAGATGATACAACCTCATCGTCGTTCCCCACCAAATCTGAAGCGTTAGCCAAGAACTCTCGAGGAAACAACGAAGGATCCACATCTTCTTCAGCCCAACTAGCCAAGAAAAATATACAAGAACAATCATACTTGAACAACATTGGAGATACTTTTCAGCATAAAGATGATGCTAATTGCAATATACTAATCTCTCTACTTCAAAAAGAAAAAAGAAGAAAAAGAAGAAGAAGATAAATTAAGCAATCTTCTGAGGAGAACAAAAGATGAATTAATCAACAACATAGATATCTCTCAACCCATACCCAGAGACACCATCAGCAACAGCAATAACTCCTCCAGAGTAGCTACTCACAAAGTAAGCATCCTCCCCACCTGTGAGCACCTTCGAGCACACAAGAAAGTTAAGAAGGCCATCAAAACGGAATGAGCATTTTATTTGGCTCAAGATAGTGATTGGGAAGGGTGTTGCAGCCTGCACACTCACCTTGTTGGGGTGTGGAATGAGATGAGTTCCAACGCATAACGACACCTCTGATCTAAAATCAAGAATATTAACAGAAATCGCTCAGGAATTGGTATTAGAACTTGAAGATAGAATTGTAAACTGAAGAAATGCGTCCAAGCAATAAATCAACTGGTAGCGCAATTCGTAATTCATCAAGCGGAGTTGGAGAACAAAGCGATAACATTAAATTCGAACAACATAAAGATTTGGAATATTTAGATACATGCGTATATGCATTAAGAAGTTCAAAAGGATTAAAGAAAATAAAAAACAGGCAACAAACAAACACCATCCACGAAAATCTCAATTTACTCAACAAGCAAACAATTCCAGGAGAAAATGATTCAAGCTTCGATTCGGAAAGAGAGATTGGTAACACATACGAAAGCTGAAGAGGTAACGATTTAGACAAAGTGAAGAGAAAAATCCAATAAGGAAACAGAATTAAATTAAACATACGGAGTATGGTTGAATTCCGGTGGAGCACAGAAGAGCAAGTTCCTTCTCTTCGAGCTTTGAGAGAGTTTTGAAAGAGAAAAGGAAGGGAAATGGATGAGTGGTTGAGACTGAGGAACTGAGGCATGGAGGGCGAGTGCCGCCATTTCCCGCTTCCGCCTCTCTCGCCTCTCATCTCTCACAAAAACGAGTGTCAGATTTTGTGGCTTCGATCCAGATTTTTCTGTGTTCATAAATTTTTCAGTTCAGTTTCTCCTCAACAAGCACCAGTGGTCTAGTGGTAGAATAGTACCCTGCCACGGTACAGACCCGGGTTCGATTCCCGGCTGGTGCATATTTTTTTTTTCAAATTAATTTTCCATTTTCGTGAAAATATATAATATTTTACTTTTTTTCATTGGTTGGTTTTAGATCCTTTCTGCTCGGATGCTTTGGCGCCGAATGCCCTAAATCAGCCATCGACGGTGCTCGTTCCGATTAGAGAATGAATGCAATGTTGAATTCTGAAATTGTTTTCTCTGAAGGTAGAAAGATACTTTTTATTGTTTTTCTGTTCTTCATGTGATTTAGTTTTTCCTGAGTTCTTTGGTGATGTTTCTCGCAGACGTAGCCGACGAAAGTGATTCGGATACGAATTCCGCTGAAGGATCGGATTACTACGAGCCAATCTCGGCCATTGATGATGAAGACTCCGACGAAGCTGGATCGGAGGACGAAATCTACAGCTCCGATCCTCATTTGCATCATTTATCTAATGGTTGTCGTGTAGAGAATGCAGTTTCGTCTCTTAGCCTGAACGACGATGGGGAGAGAAGGTGCAGTGATGATGAAGAGGAGGAGAGGACGAGAGAGGCTTCGGATTCGGCAATAAGAATGGCGTTTAGAGAGGATGAGACTCGGAGGAACGCGCCGCTGTCGCCGGAGAATGCAACGAGGATCATGGAGGCCATGCGCGGCATCTCGTTTGGCGGCTCCGCTCCAGATTGGACTCGGATTGTTTCTGAGGATCGTTGGATTGATCAGCTTCGAAGACTTCGGCAAACGCCTAGCTCTCCCAATAATTTCGCAAACTGAGAGATGAATTTTATGTCATTTCATGATTCAGATCACAGTCTTCTTCTTCTTCTTCTTCTAAATTCCTTTGGTTTATTAAGGAACTATCCTGTGATTCTCAGTTATCCTCATGAATAAAGATCCTTCTGGGTTTTGGTTCACGAATAGTTCCTCCATTTCCCAATCAAATGCAATTTCTTCGATATCATAATTAAATGCCATTCAACTTATGCGTAGAATGAGCTTCATAATTCAAACTTCTGGTTCGTGCTGTGTTGATCTTGAAAGGACTCCGAAGCCATGAGCTACAGTGAGCTGCTTGCTTCAAACTAAGCTAAGTTTCTTCAAGCCAGTTTACTGATTTCTGCACTTCTGTCAATAGGGTTTGGAACCCATTGAACTGGTGATGTTAGATTCTTATCTTTCTCGGTTCTTGAATTCAAACTCTTTACCCTCCTTTGTTTTGTTTAATTCTTGTTTCCCATGGAGCGGAAGCCATCTGTAATATTTGATGAAATAAGAAGCAAAGGACTGATGGTAGTTTCCATTATCAATAAGAGAAAGGAAGAGAAGTTGTATAAATTATGGCTTAATGGTGGGCAATCTTGTTTTCTTTTTGACTGATTGTGAGGATCTGCAGGCTGCTGGTATTCACACTGAAGTTTATTGAGGGCATGTTTGATAGGAACTTGAAATTACAATTTACATGTAATTTCTAAGAAAATGATCATTTCAAAATTTTCAATTGCTGTGAGAAAACAAGTCAGACAAGAATAGAAACTGAGAGAAACAACTTCAAAGAAGTCGAAATTGAAAACTAAACCAAATACCAGTTCAATATAAATATTAACTCATTTTGCATATTATTGCTCATGGAAAACTTCCATCTATGATGAATTGTCCTAGTAACATACATAGAGATTCTCATGCACTGTCTGGAAACTTGCAGCTCTAGAACTAATTGTAACATCTGGACGCATAAGTAGCAGCTAAACACAGAGGATTTTACTAGTTTCTGTTTAATGCTGTTGGGCAAATGATGGGGAGATAGACAGAGGAGATGGATGAAGAACTCTGCAGCCATGAGTGAGTTGTTTGCTTCAATCTAGACTTCATCAAGCTGCAATATTCTCAATATCTGCACTTTTGTCCACTCTCTTCACAATCCCAGCTATAACCTGTTGACCCAAAATAGGAAACATTTATGAGAATAACCCAAGACATATTTTCAAAAAGGTGACCTAAAAATTGGTCTAGAGTTTCATACCTTTCCAGGGCCCAATTCATAACTCTTCTTCAGCCCCTTGGCGAGTAGAGTTTTTACTGTTGTTTCCCACTGAACAGGAGAAGTCACCTGTAGTTTTGAAATGGGAATAATGAAAAATGTCAGCACTGATTGCCATACAGAAGAAATTATGCTGAACCTGACCCCAACCGCTAAACGAAGCAATTTTCTTTGTCGCACTCATCTCCTTCAACTACTTTATGGTGAAAACTAACAGGTAGTTTCTTTAGGCAGGATGATCTGAAAGTTGTGAGTTAATTACCTGGCGTGCCAATATTTTCTTAATTGTTTCAGGATCTGCATGTGGCTGTGCATCAACATTGGAGATGACTGGTATTCTGGGGGTTCTGATCTCTGTTGCAGCAAGTGCAGCTTCTAATCTTGAAACAGCAGGTTCCATGAAACTAGTGTGGAATGCACCTGCCACAGCTAAACGTACCTACAAGGGAATGGTGCAGCCATTGCCATGTTAGTTCTAGTGGGATTAAAAGTATTTGAATTCAAAATTCAAGTTCCATTATAGATAGCATAGGATATATACCGTCATTCGAGCTTTGAATGACTTTGCCTTGGCTTCTACTACTTCTACTCCTTTTAGACCTCCAGATACAGCATAATTTCCCTGTGACAGTAGGAATGCATTGCATGTAAATGACAGTGTAACTATGCTAATGAGTTTTAAAACATGCAGCTTATCAAGCTGATTTGGGATTTAAAAGAACCTTACAGGACATAGGAAATTTGCTATCTGAACTTTATCAGCTTCATCGACTTCTTGGTTAGCTGCATCACACAGCTGTTGAACCTTCTCGGAGTCTAACCCTATGACACTGACCATAGCACTTTTTGCACCATCAGCAGCTGCCTGAGGGAAGTTATGGGGACAAGTTGGTTTCAGTAAGTACAACAACACTGCCGGAAGCTGAAATCAAAACATCCATTAAACCGACTATTTGTCTTTACCTGCATTGCCTCCCCCCTTAGTTTGACCAGCTTGAGCCCATCCTCAAAGCTAAAAATGGAACCAAAAACCGTAAGCAACCATGTCAATATGAAAACATAAAACATAATCACAGCATATAAAGATCTAAGATAGATGGCATTAGAACATTAAACTTATTTGATGCTATTTACTGCACCAATGATCTACGTATGCAACCAGATACACTTTGAGATTACAGTCAGTCTGATTATACACCTGAAAGCCCCTGCAAATGCTAATGCGGTATACTCTCCCAAGCTTAGACCACAAGTGACATCGACAGAATCAATTATTTGTTGGCCTCCATCACGTGCACGAAGTAGCTCAACTGCAGCTAGACCTGTGACGTAGATAGCTGGCTACAATAGCACAATGAATTCAGCAGGTTCAAAACCTTGAACAGCGATGAAATGTCAACTTAAGATTAATACACAAATACATATGCAAACTGCGACATACATATACATGCGTAAGCATAGACACAAAAGCAGATATAAATAGGAATAAAGCTACTTTTAGTTCACATATAACATAGATCTAGTACATCAAAAAGTGTACCACTGCAAATCTATATTCTATATGAATGGTCTGAATAATTGACTACCATTAGCTCATAAGGTCGCCGGGTCTAATAAGATTCTCCACAAGATCAATCATTCCAGCCATGGAAAAAGGATAAACTTCTCGAAAACGAGTCTTTTAAAATCAGAAATGGATTGAATAGTGGCTTGCCATCCTCTGATTACAAGTAAATAAAAAGCCATCTCAGAGAAGACTGAATAGCTCAAGATAAAGCACCTGACTTATAATAGTTGAATCTAGTTTCTCCTTTGGCCCATTAGTGCAGACGTCAAGAAGATCAAACCTGCAAGCAAAGATGAAATAACATTACATCACACGGGCGATCATTTCATTGACTGGTAGTCTGAGAGGAGGGTCAACTCTCTATGTATGGTTGACCTTGAACTAAAGCCAACGCAAGGACTAATGCAAGAGGAGGAATAATTAACAGGGGATGTACCCTAAAATATCATTTGCTTTCTTGAACAAGTCAGCTGCGGCAGGAACGCTTTGAGATTCCTTCCCCATTCCCACAGCTTGTGCACCCTGATTCGGAGTAAAAAAGCAAAAAGAAAAAGATTCAAAATTTTGTTTGCAAAAGAAAAAGAAAAGCATAACTACAGTCCAATATCCAGCTTCATGAGGTAAATCTAAGATAATGAACTGCTTCTTCTACTACTTGATCAAGGTATGAGCCATTATATGCATGACACCTGAACAAAATTCAGCAAGAAAATCCTTCTTAAGACATGACTTTGTAGAGTCACCATAGAAGGTAGAATACTTGTTTCTCTAGCTATGCGCCTATATCTGTACAATACAGGACACTGATGAACTCGTTGGCCAATTGCTGTATCCTGAGATACGGAAGGAGAACTAGCTTCTTGCAGACTCCTCTTCCTCACCCTTCAACTCTCATGAAAATTGAAGATGACTAGTTAAACTAAACCTCCAGCATCACCATTTTTCTATAATTCTCATCGATGCATAACAGTGACTGTCTTCTGTTACTATCATCGCTTATGAACTGTTTCTTCTATGAAAGATGAATAACAAGTTTTGCACACCCTGTCCCCACATAAAGGGAAAAAGGAAAGAAATATACACGAATCTGCTTTTCCCATCAAAAAGGAGAGAAACTACTAAGGTCGAATGCGTATTTAGCCTCCTCAATGTCAATGTGAGTATCAGAAATTACGAAATCCTCAACCACCCTTCACCACAGAAAACGTTCGCTTCAATTTAAAACCCAATTTCAGTGCAATCCTTGCATTCCTCACGCCACATGACGTCTATTTCCCCTTAAAAACCAACTCTAGTGCATCAAGTAGAAAAGAAAAAAAAACCCAAATCTAGTACAAACTCACCTGACCAGGGAACAGAAAAGCAGAAGTGGGCTTGTAATCCAAGAACAAGGAATCATCGACCAAGGTCTGCGATCCAACCGAGGCGCTCATGAAAACCCTAGATCGAGAGACGCTTGCACCAGTAGAGCTGCGGAATCCATTTCTGACGGCAAGGAATGAGCTGGAGGTCCTGAAAGAGGAGGATGCATTGAGAGGCAACTTCTTGAGGGAAATTGTGGAAGGGAGAGCGAGAGAAGAGGTCATGGCGGCAATGGAAATGGCGGCGGGAGATGAGAGGAGGACGGCAATGGAGATCAAATTGGGAATGTGAAGACGAGAGCTGTGGCAGGATAAGAGAGGCGAGCAGACGCCATGAGAGAAGAAATGGAGGTTTTATATATATAGGTCACTGGAAATTGCCAAGGTTTTTGCGGAGTTCCCGAAGGACGGAGACGTTGGGAATATGGCATGAAAACGAATCAAACCGGCCAACTGCTTTGTTACTTGTTGGTAAACTTCTCTGATCTTAAAAAAAACCTTCTACTTTTGCCTAAATCCTTGAAGCTCTATTCTCTTGATATAAAATGAGTGTATACATCAAATTTCACTTGTTTAGGTCCCGGTTGATAACCATTTGGGTCTCGTTTGATAATCATTTGATTTTTTGGTTTTGATTTTTGAAAATTATACTTTCAATTTCCTTACCATTGTTTTCATTTTTGTTAAGGATGCATTTCAATTTCTAGCCAAATTCCTTTTTTTGAAAATTATTTTTTTTAATTTTCAAATTTTGACTTGGTTTTTGAAAACAAAAAAGAAGGTAATACTAAAACAAAGATACTTATAGGTGAAAGTAAGTGTATATAAACTTAATTTTCAAAAACCAAAAACTAAGGCTCCGTTTGATAACCATTTGGTTTTTGAAAATTATGCTTCTGTTTTCTCAAATTCCCTACCATGGTTTTCATCCTTGTTAAGGATCTATTTGAATTACTAGTATACTAAAACAAAGAAACTTATAGGTAGAAGTATGTGTGTATAAACTTAATTTTCAAAAACCAAAAATCAAATGGTTATCAAACGGGGCCTTGGTTTTTGGTTTTTGAAAATTATGTTTGTTTTCTCTCAATTTCCTTCCAAATGGTTTTCATATTTGTTAAGGACACATTTGAATTTGAAAACATAGAAAGAAACAGGTGACAAAACAAAGAAATTTATAGGTGGAAGTGGTGTTTGTAAGCTACTAAGCTTAATTTTAAAAAATCAAATACTAAACAACAAATGGTTATCAAACGGGAACTTAAAGTTTAGTTTCGTTGAAGAGATAGTTTCGCTCGTGTTTTTATTAGTAAGTATTGAGAATGGGAACATGATCTCACGTTGGTTGGAACTAAAGAAGATTCGATTAACCTGATTATAGTTCAACTGGTGAAGGTAACCATCAATAATCAAAAGGTCAAAAGTTCAAATCTCTAATACCGTGTTGTTTGAACTAAAAAAGTAAAAATTAAAGAAGATTCATAGTAAGTAAAAGGGCCAGTTGCAAAAGTAGCAAAATGGCCCAAACTAATTGCAAAAGTAGCAGCCTGCAGAAATATTTGCAAAAATGGCAAAATATCACCATCAGAAAAGTAAAATTACTAAAATGCCCATCACTGATAGAAAATTTAAAAACTTTCTATCTGTGATAGAAGTTTCTATCATTGATATTTTCTATCACTGATAGAAAGTTTTTCTATCAGTGATAGAAACTTTCTATCACTGATAGAAAATTTTTCTACCATTGATAGAATCTATTAGTGATAGAAAGACTTTCTATCATAGAAGATTTCTATCAATATATATATATATAAATTGACGAGGAAAAAGAAGATGCGGGCGCCAATCAGTTTTTATATCACTGATAGATTCTATCAGTGATAGAAAAAGTTTCTATCAGTGATAAAAATCTCCTATCACTGATAGAAACTTTATTCTATTAGTGATAGAAACTTTCTATCACTGATAGAAAATGTTTCTACCACTGATAGAATCTATCAGTGATAGAAATATTAGTGATAGAAACTTTATTCTATCAGTGATAGAAACTTTCTATCACTGATAGAAAATTTTTCTACCACTGATAAAATCTATCAGTGATAGAAAGACTTTCTATCAGTGATAGAAGATTTCTATCAATATATATATATATATATATATAAAAAACTGACGAGGAAGAAGAAGATGCGCTCGCCAATCAGGGGTAGGGGCAATTTAGGAATATAAAAAATTAATTCAAAAGTTTTGCCATATTTGCAAATATTTTTAAAAATTGCTATATTTGTCATTATTTACCCTCATGTTGCCACCCATTACAATTAGGCTAAATTATAAAAAATGCCCCTGAACTATGGGGTTTGTTTCAAAAATGCCCCTGAACTTTCAAACGTTTCAAAAATACCCCTGAACTTTGTTCAAAAATACCCTTGCTAGTAATTTTGGATGGAAACCGTTAAAGTTTGAGTTTCAAAAATACCCTTGAACTTTCAAAAAAAATTCAAAAATACCCTTTTTGAAAAATGATTCTTCTTTTTTCCTCCTCTCTCACCGAAAATTCTTTCTCCATGAAAATTAATGCAAAACTTTGCTTAGAAAAGTTGTGTGCAACTCAATACCTAATAAAAAAAGACTTTGAAATCAAGTTTTCTCTTTTAAAAAGCGTAAAGAAGATAAGTGTGAGAAAACAACATATATATGTATATATATTATTTCATTTTTTGCTCTCTCTTTGTTTGTGTATCTTAATGATAAGACGAAGAAATGTTTATAAGACGGTGAGTTTGGTCCAATTTATAAGATTAATTAATCAAAAGTTTTATATATGATTTTGTTCTTATTGATATTTAAGAATTGTTAGAATCCTTATACAACAATAGTTTCATTTATTTTTCGTAATAGGAATATAGAGAAAGCTACGAAATAATATTGAAAAGACTACCAACACAAGTAGAATTTCAAGAACAAAACAAAAGTCATCTTGAAGATTCGATACGAAAATCTAGCCAAGTGCTTTGGATGTGTTGAAAGAGAAAGAAAGCTCCTAGGTTATGAATACATGACAAATAAGTAAAGTTTCTCATTAATTTTTGGAAGAAGAGTTAATTTAAGGTGGGAGAAGGAAAAAAAAAGCATTTTTCAATAAGGGTATTTTTGAATTTTTTTTGAAAGTTCAAGGGTATTTTTGAAACTCAAACTTTAACGGTTTCCATCCAAAATTAACGGCAAGGGTATTTTTGAAACATTTTTCAAAGTTCAGGGGTACTTTTGAAACTTTTGAAAGTTCAGGGGCATTTTTTAAACAAACCCCATAGTTCAGGGGTATTTTTTATAATTTAGCCTTACAATTATCCTAAGTAAAATCGATATTTTTTTGTATTAAGCTTTTTGGATTTTACCTGAAGCATATTAGATGGAGACTCAAAGTGGACAATATCATAATTCTAGTTATACCAGTTGAGCTATGCTCATGTTGGTAATATAACATAGGTTTAATGTGTGTTCATAAGTACTATATATATATATATATAAACATTTTGGAAGAAAATTAATCTGAGTGTAATATATAAGGTTGTTTTTGGAGTTTCTTGTACAACTTTTGATTATCGATTTTTTTAAAAACAATATAATTAGTCAAATACATTTTTTACCATTTTTTAAAAGTTTAACCAAACATTACAATTCTTTATTATTAAAAACAAATATATTTTTAATCGTCGCTAAGCACTTACATATCAAACACTTTTAAATCTAAGGCTTAATTTTTAATGTCTTCACTAATTTAGAAGAGAGAGAAGGGAGAAAAAAAATAATAATAATTAGTTTTCAACCTGTAAAAACTAGCACGTTGTAGAAAGTAAACTTCTCAAGCCCTTGATTTATTTACTCCAAGGAATCAACAAAACCATACATAAAAAACACAAATCTACCCATCGAACATAGGCTCACGTTCACTCTTTTAACATAGAGTTACAATAGTCTAACTTGTGATTGAATATTTTATCATATTATAATTACTAAAATAACAATATTTATACTAAATTAATTTAAGTAATTCAATTAATTAATTCAATTTGTTTAATATACTATTATTTAATTGATTTTGTTTAAGATATTAATAATTAATTAATTAATATTTCAATAAATGCTCAATTGTGTTCATTTAATATGCTTTAATCAATCAATTAATTACTATTATTTTATATTTATTGAATAATTAATTATATTAATTAGTACTTTACTACCAATTAATTTTAATATAGCCTTAAATTCAAGCTTACTAACTGAAATTAATTAATCCACATATTTACTTTCGTACCCCTAGGTTATGAATCCAAAAAATGCTTGGAAATGTCAAAGTGAACAGAGCTCTGCAGTAATTGACATACACCCTCGACCAAAAGGTCGGAGGTTCGAATCCTACCTCCCAAAATATTCTTGAACACTAAAGAAAAGAAATAAATAACAAATTCAGTATTATATTGTACTCATACTTGTATTTGCATACACTAATATACCTATGATTTTCTCCTTGTCACCAATGTAAGATTTTGGTCACACTCTCGCTCTCTGTTCGCTGGTCAGCAACATTTTCTAGATCACCAACCGACTCAGAACCAACTTCAGTAATTTGCTCATCAGGAGGCTTTTCCACAAAGAAATTCAGTTTCGGCTCCCATTAACATCAAGTAGAAGTAAAAATGCAAAAGATCAAATCAATGAACTTCGACAACTGATGATATATTACAAATATGATGTACTGTACAAGTCAAGGGAATTGAATAAGAACAACTCCCATGGAAGTGGGTTTCAATGGTACAAATTCAGTGTTTTACAAAATCAGATTGAATGAAGGGAGGCTGGCATTGAAGTTTCTTTGTTTTCAGAAGTTATTCGAAAACGTCTCGGCTACCGCTTCTTACGTGCTCTTCTTGACGTCGTAGATGGAGCTGATTATGTCTCCATGAGATTGTAATAGTTCTTGCAAAAAGCAGAATCCAAGCAAAGGACAGATGGTCTGAGGTGTATCTAAACCAAGCACATTAAGGAAACATGATGCAGATGCTTCATCTGTCAATACAAATGTAAGGGGTTAAAAATTACAGTTGAATTTGCCCCACATTTTGTCAAGCTTCTGGTTATTCTTATGAGAAAATAAATTCACATCAAGTCATTTTTTACGCATACTTCTTTCTGTGATTATAAATGGCCAAGAAGTTAATGACTATACGATTTTGAATGCTTTAGGTACTTCAAAGCTTGCAGCTTTCAAACCAATTGTATCAGAAGAGACCGAACCAAGAGCATCGTTCTAATTTTTGTTTTTATGTTGCAGAGAAATAATGAAGAGGCAGACAGAGTTGGAATTTATCAATACCTTGTTATATATAGTTAACAACTTGAAGTTCACTAAATTTATCCCTCTTGCTTCTGATAACTCTAGCTTTGTCATCTCTGATTTCTAGAACCTGGAAAAGGTTTTCAACATTAGGGTGAGAACAAGAAACAGGATTCATATACAAAAAAGAAGAACGTCAAATTATTACTATAGGTCTTATAATTGTATCACTTTTAACATTTTGATCTCTGTAGTATGTATGAAACCATATGACTTTGCAAGGTGTCATGTTGGGTTTTACATGTGCCACGTCATTTTTTTCATAACTATTATCCAAAAAAGAATGTTTAGGATAGTTGCATAGAGATTGAATATATATATACACCCATTACGACACAGCCCTTAGATGTATTGCATACCTCAGGTCTTGAGTTAAGAACGCCACTAGACATCCCAACATCAACTCGCCAAATGCTACAATTGTATTTGCTGTAAGGAAAAACCAAACTTCTAAGAACATTTTGACGAGGGTAAAAGTAATCCAATCGAGACCAAAATATAACGTATAATGCCTTCTTATAAAGATAAGAAAAATATAAAGCTTATCTTCAGATATGTATATAAACTGCCAAAAAAAAAAAAAACCCTCTCATTTCTCATTGTCGTACCAATTTACTCCAGCCATTTGAGGAGTGTGGCCTACCACCATCGCCTTGGCGCCAACTGCTTCTAGTGTGTCTTCAAGAATTGAATTTATCTGTAAGGAAACAATAATGTAGGATCAAAACTTGTTAGGATTCGAATGCTTATGAAGTTTCAGAAGAGATAAAAGAGAAAAGGAAAGTGGTAGAGAGAATTTGCATAGCCATGTAAGTGGTTCGGTCAATGACCTGAATCCACTGTAACGTGCAGCTCTTTCACTTCTTTGAAGAAAACACAATCAAAGGTACAAGCACTCTCACTCAGTTCCTTCTTTTTTATAACAAGGGCTGTTATATAGTACTTGTTGAGTTGGTTAATTTTCCATCTAACTCTATACACTGGTTTACATTTTAACCCAACTTTCAGTTGGTTTCAACATTTGGGAGTAGAGAAACAGTAGGTAAACGTAAAAAAAAGATATCCAAGAGCAGAAATGAACATTTGTTCCCAAGTATGACCAAATTCAGTAGAAAGCTTAGTTTGGGAAATGGTTGATTTCTCTTAACAAGACATGCCTGTTGGCAGCTGACCGAATAAAAAGCCAAGAAGAAGTCCAAGTTTCAAGGCTTGCCTGTTTAATCTCAAAGTCATCCAGATCTGCAAAATCTCTCGAGTATAATCGATTCCATACAACACTATCATAGCCCCTTGTTGCAATGAAAGGAAAGGAACTATTACTACTTTCACCAAGGCCCTTCATCCACTGGGATACTTCCCTGTTCATCCTCTCTATGCCATATGCAACTGTGGAAGGACCAATATTCCTGTCAGACATTTCAAATTTGAAAACATAAAATATCCTGAATCAGTTTGAAAATAAGATATAGGATAGTTGCAAATTGGTCTTACAGTTTCAATCAATTTTAACACATCCTCTATTGTCCAAAAACAATCATCTGACTGGATATATAATTTGAAAATCTTTTTTTTTTTTTACTAATGTGTCGCCTAACCATAAGACTTACGCTTGCAACATCTACATGTTGAGATGCCACGTGTTAGCAAGAGGATTGGGAAAAAAATGAGGGAGACGTTCTATTTTCCAAACCATGTTAAGAAGATACAATTGTTTTTTACACTACAAGGAATGTGTTTGCTAAATTTTCCATTTTTGCCGAAATAGAAACATACTACAAAAAGAGTGATAACACTCAGTTTAGTAATTTACCATGGTGAGGAAGAAGACCACCATGACAGAAGACCCAGTCATTAACTTTAAGAACAACTGAGTGTTGTGCCAACTCACACGCCAAACGACCACCGGGTCTGAAGAGGATTGATCTAGCAACCACCCCTTTTTGCTTCTGACAAAAATATGAGCATAATTGTTATCAAGAATATCCATATATCACAAGTTGAATGGAAGCCAAACTTAATTAACATTATTCTATCGTAAAATGTAATCAAGCATGAGAGGACGGGGTTACACTGAGAATAGAAACTAGTTTATCCATACTTTATACAGTTGAGGGGTTTTCAGAATATGATTGTATCAATACTTCAAATACATCGATCGAAATCATCATTAGGTTTCGAAAAAGTTCTAGTTCTTTTAATCAAAATCATCACCAGGCTTTAAGGTCATTTCTTCTGGAGATGAGTGATGGTTGTTAGTAATTGAATGAGTTAGCTATAGTAATTTCTGTAGCATTCTTATTGCTCCTGCATTGGGACAAGGTGAGAATCAAACGAGTCCAATAGCAAGTGAAAAGAGAAACCCATATGTCGTGTTCAATATCAGTGATTCTAATTAAATAAACTAGCAAAATAAGATAGAAGAGTTCCGTTTATTACCTTCACCAAATTCATAGGACCCCAAAAATTTTGTGATTTCCTCTGATCTTTCCACCTTTCTGAGACTTGGATCCAATTAAGGAAGGCTTCTCTAAAATGATCTCTATAGTCTTCCAAGTATTCCATGAAATTCAAACACTCATCAAAACCCCCAGAATCAACATATCTGAAATCCCCTTCCACATTCATTGTCTCGTGATTTCCATTCACCTGGATATCCACATTGAACAATGTTACAGCAAGGGGGCAAAAAAAAGACAACATGCAATGTTGTCAGAGCTCATGAACTATTTTCAAATAGTTTCTTGAGAATGTACATGAAGCCATGTTTGCAGCACAAACCTGAAAGACTGCGCCACCTTGTGCTCTTGCTTGGACATCTAATGATCTCAATAAGGACAATATAGCTATTTCATCTTCCCCTCTATCCAGTATATCACCAAGCTGAATCAATACCTACACCATTAAAAAAACAGCCTTAAAATTCGAGAAACATAAAAAAGGAGCATTTCTAGAATCTGTAAGACTTTTTTTTTGGTGGCCTGCAAACAATGTCCCATTTCAACGAGAAAATAGAAAGATTCATAATATAAGTACGACATCTTCATAGATATCAAGACCTTTTTGGTGAAATAAATATTATACTATTGCAAAGATATAGAGTTCTGTAATCCTAACAAGATAAAATGTGTATACAGATGAAGGCGCACCGTTTCTCCACCAGTCCACAAGTCCTGACTATCGGAGCCCAATACACCAGCCATCTCAAGCGCCAATCTAGTCTGTTTGAGGTCTCCATGCAAATCCCCAACTACACAAGCCAACAACAAAACCTCATTTACACGAATAACAAACAAAAATGGAGGAAAATGGTTAGTTCCAAATTAGAAAATGATCGACTCAGTAGCTTGCTCATAAGCAAAAACGGAAATCCAAATTCCAGAAAGCTTCAATCAAGCAGAAGAGAAACAAATGAAGACGACAAGCGCACAGCACAAGCAGAATAACAGACAAGAAAAGGAAAATCCATTGAAGTCCACCACGGATATAGCCAAGTTCCAGTACAAATACCAAACAGAACTTGAAAAGTTTGAAGGATCGGCGAGAGGAACCAACCAGCAACGATTCGGCGACCTGGAGCAGAGACGAAGGTTGGGGGATTTCCACAGACAACGATAGGTTTTAAGCTCTCGCCCTTGATGTAATTGTTGCGATTCAGAGAAGAAGACGAGGCTAGAGAGGGTTCGAGCAGCCTGCGAGGTTGCGAAGACGATGGTGGATAAAACGAGTTCAGGTTCAGGCAGAGTGAAGCCATTGCTTATCTCAGTGACGAACGAAATTCATACGTCTGTTAGTTTTGCGCCATTGAAATCCAACTGCAAAGCAAGCTCAAGCTCTTCTGTTTTCTCGAATGATGAGATAGAGTTGTAGCCACATATTTTTCTTCTTGCAGTCACTGTTTCTTCTTCTTTCCCTTTTCAGCCCATTTTTTAAAATTTCTGGCTGAGATTTTTTTGTTTGGCCTTTTTCTTTCATTAAAAAATACCACGTAGCTCTAAAGTTTTTAAAATAGGTTAAAAATCACTTTTCGTCCCTCAAATTTCATGAAAGTAACAATTTAGTCGGAACAAAAGTGATTTTTAACCTCTAAAATATTTAGGAAATAATCTTTTTTTTTTAGAGATTATATTTAGGAAATAATTGAATTTTATCTCTACGGTAAAGCTTAATTTAAATTTAAATTTTGGATTTTTTTTTTCAATTTCGTTACAATTTAAATTTTGGATAACAACTTGAATTTTGATAAAAGTTACTATAAATGTTCCCAATACTAAATTAAATTAGAGTTGGCTCATAAATTAGGTTGACATTTGAATATTCACCTTGACGTGTTGTTAGATTAAAAAAATGAAAATCGTATCAAATTCAGTCAATAAAACATATAGGTTAAATTACAAGTTTAGTCCATGAACTTTCAGAGTTGTGTCAATTTGGTTTTTGAACTTTTAAGAGTATCTAATAGGTCACTAACCTTTCAATTTTGTATCTAATAAGTTCCTGAATTTTAGAAATGTTAAAGAGGTCTATAAACTTTCAATTTTGTGTCTAATATGTCTCTGTCATATTTGAGATTTCTAAAAATTTACCAATCTACTGTATATAAAATTGATTTGTATGCCTGTTGGGACCCTAAATTTCCAATTTATTGTATTAGTAAGCTTGTGAATTTTTAAAAAAATGTTGAATAGGTCAACGACTTATTAGATATAAGATTAAAAGTTGAGGGACGACCTAATGCACACAAAAGTTAAAGTTTAAGGACTCACTAGATGTTTTTTAAAGTTTAGGGACCTATTTGACATAAAATTGAAAGTTGAGGACCTATTTGAAACTTTTTAAAATTCAGGAATCAAATTGACATAACCTTATCATTAATACAAGTTCAACTCTTTTTTTTTTTTTTTTTTGAGTACATCAACACATTTGGGGGTGGAGAGATTCGAACCTCTGACTTCATAGTCGAGGGTATATGTCAATTACCGCTGAGCTAAGCTCGCTTTGGCTTCAACTCTCGTTAATTAATAAAGCTTTTAGAAGCTCTTACATTTATGTGACAAAGCCTTGCACCCAAGTTAGTGCAAACATAACTATACATTACTTTTATTATATATCATATACTTAAATATAAAGTCAACCTAAACATGTTTAATTGGTTATTAATGTATATATCATCGATTAAAATATCATAAGTTCGAATCTTCACTCTAGATATGTTGAACTAAAAAAATTCAATTAAAAAACCACCACCTACACATACAAAAATCATTCACATCCATGATACGATCAATCGAAAGAAGCTTAGAGTTGAGGGAGGCAGACACCACTACTTACCCGAAAAGCCAGCAACGAGGAATTTCGCCCGACGCCTGAATTAAAGACCCTCACGAGTCATGGAAGATGGGTTCCTCCGCCGGCAAATGCGTGGAAACTAAACACGGACGCTTCTTGGAACGAAAAACAAAAAAAAAGGAGGAATTTGTTGGATTCTTCGTGACTCTTCAGGGTCTTCAATCAGCTTGGGATTCCATCGAATTAGTAAGAATTGGCCAATTAAATTTTTGGAAATGAAGGCAATTTTAGAAGGTCTGAAGAACATATCTGCAATCGAGATCAGAAATGGCAATCAGGTTTCTACCCCTATCTTTGTCGAGTCTGACGTGCTTAATATCATCAAAATCCTTAACGAAGAAGAGGAGGACGCTTCAGAAATCTCTTTCCTCACTGAAGAGATAATCCACTTGAAGAAAATCTTTAAAGAGATTCACTTTGATTTTTGCCCAAGAGCTCAAAATTCTGCTGCAGATCGCCTGGCGTGAGCAGCGATTCCCCCCCCCCCCCTTTCAATTCCGTTTTGGATACCTCTTCCATGGTGGAAGAAGGTGCGGGTGTATGGAATGGGCAACCCCGTTGTGGGTTAGAAACCTCTTAATTGAGGTAGATGTAACTACTTTTTCAGTTCTTTAATGCAGTTTCGTTTCGTTTAAAAAAAAAAAAAATCATTCACATCTTCGTCGTTTAACATGCCTAAAAGAATTAAAATATCGGTTACCATATTATAGTCTATAAATCGATCATGAAAGAAAGTGATATAATGAAGGGGAATCTTTGAAAAACTAGTTCATAGGTCACATATATGTATAATTGTTCCACAAATCTAATTATCACAAGGTTGAATGATATATGGGTTTAATTCATTGGCTAATTAAAATCATAATTAGAATCATTTGGGTTAGATCAATTTGTAATTTAAATATCAGATCACGTAGACATGAAAAAAACAACACACCAACCTTAACTAATTGATTGATGAAAATCAAATTAATACAACAAACTAACCCGAAAAATATCATCTTCAAAATAATTTGTATGACATTCCATTCCAAAGTTGATAGCATGTAAGTA
Source organism: Luffa aegyptiaca (assembly GCA_017139565.1). Classification (NCBI taxonomy): domain Eukaryota; kingdom Viridiplantae; phylum Streptophyta; class Magnoliopsida; order Cucurbitales; family Cucurbitaceae; genus Luffa; species Luffa aegyptiaca. The sequence goes on along the minus strand of CM029404.1, from coordinate 481,637 downwards.
AATATATACCATTACTTTCGACTTGTCTAATTAAATTTCACTAAGCAACCCATGATTCAAGATAACACTTTTTTTCCTTCAAACTTTTTGAATTAAAATATGGGACTAAAGTGAAATATTCCTAAAATATTAAAGTGGTTTGTCATCATAGCTCATAACAGAGAGAGAGAGAAAATAAAATAATGGTATTTAAAACCATATAGTATATATTTGTTTCCTTGTAAGAAAATGATGAGTGAGATATAAGTTCTTCTTGTTCTTCTTTTTTTAATGAGATGTAAAATTGTTACCTTTTTTTTTTCTATATATATAAATTTATACTTTTTAATGTTAAAAAAGTTATACCTCTCTTTTTCCTATTGTAGAAATTCCAACACATTCTACCTAAAAAAACTCATTTTTCGTGGGTTCATATTCACTCGGTTGAAAAAACTCCACCTAGACCATAAAAAAGACAATGATTATGATTTTTTTTAGTTTAATAACATTCCGGAATGAGGGATTTGAACCTCTCACCTCTTGATGGAAGATACATGTTAATCGATTCACTATTGTGTTATTGCCTTATAATAGAATAGGGAGTTGATTGAAAATTTTAAAATATTTTAATTGAATGATAAAATTAAAACTTTTAAAATACCCTAAAGTGAAACTAAAAAATCAAAATTATTTGCTTTACAAAAATATAGATTATTTCTCGTGGTTAGAAAACATTAGCATAATCTACCTTAACCATTAATGATAAGTTTAGAATGACCCTTTGTAGGAAAATACTTTAGACTCTGTTTACTTATTGTGAATTAAAATGAGTTAGAATTGGAATGGAAATGTTATTTCTTTGTTGTTGTTTAATTTACTACGTGTTGTCTAGAATTAAAATTAAAAGTTCATCGATGTTGGTTTCAAAAAATAAAAAAGTTCATCGATATTATTTACTAAAGTTGGAAAAGATATATTATAAATATTTAGATATCCTTTTCATATTTTAACTCATTAAAATGCACTACTAAATAACATGCAAATATGACTTTTAATAAATTTATTTGATAGTAATGTTTTTTTTTATAGTTGATTTAGTATTAAAATAAGAACTAATTAAAATAAAACTACATAAACTAAGATAATATTAAAAATATTTTTTATTAAAAGAATATAGGCCAAATTTAATACAAATATTTTATTTAACCAAAATATTTTTTTTAAAAAATTAATTCGCAAAAAGATTAGAGATAGTAAAAGAATTTATAAGTATGTTTCTTTAGTTAGAGAGAAAAAAATATATTAGTAGTGCAAAGAATAAAAAAATTATAAACCAATTAAGTTGTGAGTCTCATTTATAGATGAGAAAGAGAAAGACAAAGTAAGAATACAATGATGATATTTTCTTTTTATCTATAGGGATTCTCAGATTGATGATAGGTCTCACCAATTGATTCTATTATGCATTTTCGTAAACAATGAAAATTCTCATTTTTATTCCTTTATTTTCATTTTCATTCTCCACTTTAAATAAAGTAATTTGTAAGTATAAATACTTTAAAATTATAATTAAAAAAAATCATTTAAACTTATTTATAGTCTAGGTAAAGTCAACAGAAATTTGGTCAGAAAGTGAAGAGAAACTTTTACTGACAAGTATACAGGGGAAAATATTGAAAATAAAATGATTAAAAATCAGAAAAAGAGTGGGAGTCAAAATAAAGAAAAGGTAGCAAAGCCCTGAGGCCATGCACTGAACTGACAATTCTGCTTAAGTGCTTTTTCCATAAGTGCTTTTTCCAGAGAAATCAAAATTCAAAAGTGCAGGCCTTTCCCCTTCCCTCTTCCATTTCTGAATCTGAACTTCCCATTATCAGCTGTGCCCTCTTCCACCTTCAAAACTCATCACCTTTTCTCTGCATCCAATTCAATTCATACCAAATTTTACTGCAAATTTAGCTACTCTTACCTAGCTATACCATCCTAAAATGTGTGACAGACATGGATATAAGAGAAATTATCCAACCGTTGAAATGATGTGACGACGGACGATTCTGTCGATTCTATGTCGTTATGTGTATGATAGAGAATTTAATAAGTATTTGTAGAATCTGTATCAAATCGTTGTTAATAGCAAATAGATTATAGTGCAACATTCAACCATTGTTAAAGAATAATTATTGAATGTAACCAACCAAAATATATCTCAATTGATAAATACATATATTCGCAATCAAGAGATCAGACTCTAAATGTTATTGAACTCAAAGAAAAAAAAAAATGAAAGTAGTCACTACAATATGACTATGTTCTGATATATACCTATAATAACAGTTGGAAACATCCTTGAAACACATTTTATGACTTCTTTTATATATCCCAATAGGATAAAATTACAAATACAGGCCATATACATTGCTTTAGCCTCCCTAATAAGTTCTATGAAAAATATTTGTTTGAGTTTCACCCTACTAACTTTTTAAGGTGGTCAATTTTTAGTGGTTAAAAATTTTAGAATCTGTTCCACTATTAAATAAATCAATGAAAATACACTACGAAACGGTCATTAGAAATCTCACTAACCAATATACATGCAAGTATTATTTCCTTTATTATTGAAGGAGGTCTATATTGAGCAGTTTCATTGAATAATTTTTCTACTAGTAGAAAAAAACACGAAGAGAGATCTAGAAAGAGAAAGAGTGATATGACAAGAGTCCAGAGATCGAGATTGCATAGGACATGTGGTCTATATATATCTTAAACATTAATGGTAGCCACAGAAAAGAAAGCCATCAAAATCTAGAGGACAAAAAAAAGGCAGAAGAAGACATTTGGTTTATAATCATATCTTGAAAAATGAATTGTATACAAACAAAAGAAGCCATAAAATGGAGCATAAAAAAGAGAAGAAGAAAGAATGTGACAACATATAATCTTCAACTATATGAAGCATTAATTCTAGCCACACAAAGAAGCCATGAAAATCAAGCAAAACAAGAGAGAGAAAATGAGACAGACGAGTCGACATGGAATCTACACCGAAGAAGAAGGAAGGAGAGTGTCAATTACTTTCTTTTCTTTTCGACTCGTTTTAGATTGAGAAAATTATATAAAAATGTCGAGATTTTCAACTTTTCGAATTAAAAAAATTACCTCTTCATATGAAAAACCATATAATGAACCAAAGGAAAGATTAAAAAAAAAAACATTATTGATAGCCATGAAATCAATGAAAAAGAAGAGAGAAGAAGAAAGAGTGTATATATATGTTGAAAATGGGAGGTAGCCATGGAGAAAGAAAGGCAGCTAAGTAAGTAAGAAGAAGCTATGAAACTCAGGATAGATAGCGCCATTAACAAAGCAAAATGAGAGCTTTGAAGAATGGAAAGTTGTAATATTATTGATATTGATAGCCATGATCTCACGGCGCTATCCCTCCTGAGCTTTACAGGTTCTCCTATACTAATCTCTAATCAAACACCTTCCTTCCTTTCACCACAAAAACTCTCTATTTTTTTGCTTTTGTGGTTTTGGTGGGCAAAACTAGGCCAACCTCAAACCTTTATTTATAGCCCAAAACCCATGCCTTTTCCTTTCTGCCATTACTTTAAATTTTAGGGAAAAAGTGAGTTGTATACTTTTTTTTTTTCTTTAAACCTTTAATTTTATCCAATTAAACTTTAAAATTAAAGTTTTATTACAAGTTTAGTCCAAACTTTTTAGTGTTGTTGTCAATTAGGTTTATGAACTTTAAAAAGTTTATAATAGGTTTCTGAACTTTTAATTTTGTTTTTAACAAGTTCCTAAACTTTAAAAATGTCTAATAAATCTCTGGAATTTCAATTTTGTGTCTAATAGGTTCTTGATATATTTGATATTTTTAAAAGTTAACCAATATACTATATATATAATTGATTTTTATGTCTTGAGACTCTAAACTTCCAATTTTGTATCTAGTAGGCTTGTGAATTTTAAAACATGTTGAATAGGTCAATGACTTATTAGATACAAAATTAAGGGACTGTTTGGGGCGCTGAATTGGTTATAATATCTGGTGGTTATAATAATCTGTATTTGGGGTGCAGATTATTATAGTCTATGATAAAATAATCTGTGTTTGGGGTGCAGATTATTTTAGTATGGGATAAAATAATCTGTGTTTGGGATGCAGATTATTTTAGTCTGGGATAAAATAGTCTGTGTTTTGAGTGTTGATCTGTTTTAACATGAAGTTCTGAATCAAAGGTTCGAACTGACTGTTTTATTTTTCTAGTTTTTTTTATGATATATATTTTTTTTTTACAAAACAAAAAAGTTTAGGATTTGGTATAGAAAAATCATATTAGTTCACTTTTAGTATTGCCAAAATAAAAATTGTAAATGTTTAGTTCAAAAATCATATTAGTTTTTTTTTAAAGTTGGTTAACATTCAATGTTGTCAACGACTTTTCCGGCAACCTTCGATGTTTTTGTTTTTTTTGTTTTCTTTATTTTCATTTTTTATATTTTTCAAAATGAAAATAAGAAGAAATATGAAAAAAAAAATCGGTGGCCGAAAAAGTCGTCGGTGATCGCCGGAAAAGTTGTCGGCGGCCGTCGGAAAAGTCGCCGGCCAACGGCGACCGTCGGTCGTCGGAAAAGTCAAGGAGTCGCATGGAAGAAGAGAGGAGAGAGTTACGGTAGAAAATGGATAGAATAATCGGGTGGGTTGAATGATGGTTACTGTAGAGAATGGATAAAATAATCGGGGGTAAAAATAACCCACCTCACCATTTATTTTTGTTGATGCCCCAAACACTGAATAGGTTATAATAAGGGGGGTTATTATAACCTATTCAGTGCCCCAAACACCCCCTAAAAGTTAAGAGACTTATTTGACATAAAAGTGAAAGTTTAATGACCTATTGAATACTTTTTAAAGTTTAGATCTATTGAAAACAAAATTGAAAGTTTGAGAACCTAGTTGAAACTTTTTAAAGTTTAATGACTAAATTGACACAGTCCTCAAAATTCAATGACTAAACATGTCATTTAACCTTTAATAAATATTGTAATGTAATATTTACATTTTAACTTAACTATTATATTAAAATAAAAAAAAAATACTTAACTATTATAATAATTACCTACTAATTTTGACAAGAAAACAAAATAAAGGAGAGAGGTCAAATCCTCTTAAAACTCACTAATTTCAATGAATATCAAGTTCTTTCACAAAATTAAACGTGGTTAATGTGTTTTTGGTCATCGAATAAATCTCTCCAAGTTTACAAATTTTAACAAAAATCTAATTTTTGTGTCACTTTTTAGAATCTCATGATATTTGTAAGCGATGTATGTTTTGTAATTTATTAAGCACACTTAAGAATATTTTTATTAAAACGTGAATGTTGAAACAATTAACCAAGTCTAAAGTTCAAATTGATGAAATGGAAAGCTTTTAGCAAACATTAATACATCATGTCAAGGTAAAAATTGTTGAATCTTTTTCATATTTATTGAAAAAAAATAATAATAAATTTTATAATATCTATTGTTTGCATGAACCAATATTTTATGAGATGAACTAAAAAAAGTATATATATTTTATGGCATATTATTCCATTATTTTTCAAAACCTATTATTATTATTATTACCTTGTTAAGTGCTTTCATATCAATTGCCATATGAAGAAGACCTGGTGAAGACTTTGTCAGTAACTTATTTATTTATTTTTACTGAATGAGGGAAGGGGAGTAGTTGTTGAATTCAATCCAAGAAAGTTACCTTTTTTTTTTTTTACTGTTTCTGTCACTTTCATTTTTACTCTCTCCCTCTCATCTCATTTACGCTTTGACAATGACTTGGAGTTATATATAAATATTTATGTCAGGCAAAGGTAATTGGTAAACATTTGTTAAAGGAGAAATGATTAGGTGCTATAATGCAATGAGTCAACTAGTTTTGCACCGTTAGATGTAAGAGAGAAATTATAAAGTTATTTCGATTTTGTATCCAATGGTTATTAGAGGACAAATAAATTTGGAGATGTACATCTGACAGTTTTAAAGGAAGAGCTTATTGCACCACGAGCAAGCCACAAATAAGACACTCTAGATCTTCTCCTAAGTTACCTCAATTAGTTTGACTAAGTCAATCCATTTAATTTAGAAATGAGTGGTTGCGATGAATTTATTATTATTATTATTATTTTTTTATCAATACTTCAACATTCACTCTTGTGGACTTAAAAATTTGTAAAAGGCTAAATGAGTAAAAATAAATATTAATTGAAAAAAATGACATTGTAAAGGTTCAAACACCAAACATCCTACTACAATATTAAATCATTTATCAATCTAAAAGGCTCAAGCTAATAGATTATGATAAATTTAATTTTTTTGATCAATACTATAGCATAGGTCGACTGTGGATTATAACTTCTTGATTCATCAACTCAATTAGCTCATTGAAATGGTTGATAATTACAACGCTCAACTTTTAGTCAACTCTCTAATAGATGACTCCTCACGAGGAGCGTCATATTGAATAATTGTCATTTTAGTAATCACGCAAACAGCCTGAAAAGATACTCAACACATAGAAATTGAAATTACATGTGTTAGTCCCTGAACTTTTAGGGTTGTGTCAACTTAGTCCTTGAACTTTAAAAAGTTTCAAACAAGTCCTTGAACTTTCAATTTTGTTTTCAACAGGTCCCTAAATCAAAAAAAAAAAAAAAAAAAACCAATAGGTCCTTAACTCAATAGGTCCCTCAACGTTTAATTTTGTTTCTGATAAGTCCTTGATCAATTTAACATTTTTTAAAAAAAGTTTCACAAGTCTATTAGATACAAACTTGGAAGCTTAGAGCCTCAAGAGGCACGGAATTCAATTTTATATATAGTAGATTGGTTAATTTTAAAAAATTTCGAATATGTCAATGATCTATTAGACACAAAATTGAAAGTTCAGAGACCTATTAGACACTTTGTAAAGTTCAGACACATAATTGATCATACAATCCCGAAAATTCAGAGACTAGACTTGTAATAAAACCTTTTCGATAATTAGGGTAGGAAAAAAGACACAAAATTCTTGCAAAATTCCCAAAATTCAAGAATTGAAATGGGGTAAAATATATATATATATATATCAGGTAAGAAAGAAAGGGTTGGGGTGTGGAGGCCCAGGTTTGCGTAGGTAAGAGATGAAGCAATATAGGTCCCAAAGAGTGAGAGAAGAAAGGACAGGGTGCTCTGAAATTGAGGCCCCTCAGTCCCTTTTTCTCTGCAAAAAAAAGTTTTCCATTTTACTTTTGCAGTGCACTTTAACCTCTGATCTGAATCCAAAAACATTTGTAATAAAGAAAATAGCTACCACTAGACTACTGTACAAAGGAAAAGACTCTGCTTTCTGCTTTCTGCTTCTGCTTCTGCTTCTGCTTCTGCTTCTGCTTCTGCTTCTGCTTCTTCCAATTCCAATTCCAACAATTCCAATTCCACAGAGGTCAGGTCAAACTTGTTAAGTTTTGTGATCCTCTTTCATGTACTGTCTTAGATTTTCTGTCCCTTTTCTTCTTCTCTTTTCTCACTTTTTTGGTAACTATATCTTTCCCCTTTTCTCTTTTTTTTTCTATTTATTTATTTTTTGAGTGAAATTCCCTTTCATTTCAGAATCTTATTGGTCTCACTAGTCAAACACTATAAACTAACTCACCTTCTCTCATAGTTTTGAAACCAAACCATGGTTATTATTTGGTTCTACTTCTACATGAATGGTTGGTTCAATTTGTGTAGTTCAGGCCCCCATGAAAAAACAAAGAAACTTACTTGGTTATTCTTCTCAAAAAAAAAAAAAAAAAAAAAAACCTTACTTGGTTATCAAACGGAACCTTAGAATTCAAAATTTTTGCCCTAGTTCCCCAACTAAAATGTAGCTACTTCTTCTAAGATGCCATGGGTTCAAACCTTTTAATTCAATGTGATATAATATTGAGAAACATACACTTTTGGTTCCTGAGGTTTGGGTTAAGTTACACTTTGGTCCCTGAGTTCCCCAAACCTCAGGGACCAAAGTGTAACTTAACCCAAACCTCAAGGACCAAAAGTGTATTTTTCTCTATAATATTCTAAAAAAAAAGTTTTGGAATCTCCAACCTTAAATTTTTAGATTATAAAGAAAAATGATTTTTAGAAGTTTTTAGTATTAGGACGTAACGTATATTTGTAGTTTGTAAAACATGTTTAAATTCAGACTACATAATTAAATATATTTGGCTCGTGCGCGTAAAGTTAATTTGGGTCTAGTCCATGGAACTAATAGATCTATAATTTAGGTGAACAAACCTTCATACCAACTATAGACTAAATTTCTCAAATTCAAACTATATAGGCCTCAATCTTTTATAATTTAGTTTTTCTAAATGTTTGATTTTACGTGATATGTGTTTTTTATTTGTAAAAGATAATGTTTAAGTCTAAATCTCAAAAACATCCTGTTGATGCCAAAATTCGGACAGAAAGAACTCACCTGACCCTCACGTGCCACCAACAATGAATTTGTTTGAAGGGGAAGACGTGGCCTGCAAAACAAGGGAAACCTGCACACCGGTGTGGTGCTTGCCACACCGCCTCCGATGCTTAAATTAGTAATCGGAGGGAATATGAGCAAAACCAGAGAGCTAAAGGAAAAAAATAGAGAGTTTTCGGATCCCCTCTCCAAGGTCCAATAAGGGTTTATATACCTTTGCTCTTTTTAGGGTTCGTAAGCGTTGGAAGACAATTAGGACTGGACCAGATTGAACCGGGGTCACCAAAAGACTCCAAGGAAAAGATATTTTGATTTCTCTTATGTCAAATATTTTATTTTAATTCAAACCTCTCGTTAAAAATACATATCATTTTTGTCTTTTATCGTAAAAATTTCTAATTGAATTCCCACTTTAAACATGTATTGGCAGTTCATGATATGATCTGTTTGTTTTAGTGCAATTAATGTTAGATAATAATTACTCTCAACGAAAGAAAAAACATTATATAAAAATGGAAGGCATGGAAATTGTAATTCGTACATATTTTTGTCTCAACATGATAAATATAAAAGGCTAAATTATTAAAAATGCCCCTAAACTATGGGGTTTGTTTCAAAAATGTCCCTGAACTTTGAAAAGTTTCAAAAATACCGTTGAACTTTGAAAAATGTTTCAAAAATACCCTTGCGGTTAATTTTTGGATGGAAACCGTTAAAATTTATGGTGAGAGGAGGAAAAAAGAAGAAGCATTTTTCAATAAGGGTATTTTTAAATTTTTTTTTAAAAGTTCAAGGGTATTTTTGAAATTGAAACTTTAACAGTTTCCATCCAAAAATTATCGGCAAGAGTATTTTTGAAATATTTTTCAAAGTTCAGGGGTGTTTTTGAAACTTTTCAAAGTTCAGGGACATTTTTGAAACAAACCTCATAGTTTAGGGACATTTTTTATAATTTAGCCAATATAAAATAGTTTATAAGAAGAGATGTAAGGACTTATTCTCAAGAGAAGAAGAAGAAGAAAAAAAAAATGTATGGACTTTTTATAAATTATTAATTAAAAAAAAAAAAGATGTAATTAATGAATTCAAAGGGTAAAGTCAAATGGCAGGGGATAAAGGCTACTTTACAATGTCGGCAAGGCCCTGCTCTGCTATGCTCTGCTTCCGTGTCACATCATATCCTATCCTTGGCTTAAAATTAATGGAATCAATATCCCTCAATAATTTTCTTAAAAAAAAAAATCTATATCCCTCAATATTCATAACAAGTTATTTTAATTATGTTAAAAAAAAAAAAATCTAAATTTGCCTCGGTGGCTCTACCGTATATTGTTGAAAAAGCGTACCTCTTGACCGAAATTACATGTCAATTATCGATGAGTTATGCTCATTTTGGTTGTCAAACTGCACCTTAATTTTAGATAAATATTGCAATATTTACCATAAACTTGACAAATTGTAATGTGTTTTACTCAAGATAAACTTTTGTTTGAAGATCATGAAAAATGGTTCTTTCATGTGTAATTAATAAATCATAAAATCTTTTATTAATAAAACAATTGGGAGAATTAAAAAAATAAAAAATAAAATACAACACTAGAGTTGGATTTTTTTGAAATTTATGAGCTTTTGAAGATTTATTATTCAATATTCAATTTTGTATATTGATCGAAATTAATTTTAAACAATGTTTGACTTGTATTAAAATTAGTAAGTTTTGAGAGAATTTTACATTATTTTTTAAAAGAAAATATGTTAGTGAATGTAGCGGGATGTGAGTAAAGATTATAAATTGTAACATCTGTCTAAATCTAGGATTCAATTTGATAAAATTGAGAGCTGAGAGTGAAAGTTGATACATTGTGCCCTAGTTTAGAGTTAAAAGTTAACATTTTCCAATTAAGTTTTATCATGGAAAGTTAACATTTTCTACATCAGTATGTTATTTGTTTTTAATTCAACCAAAAATATTTCATATATGCCAAAGGAGATATTGTTCTTACTTACATGTTAACATGTAATCAATGTAGGACTATATGTGTTTCATCGCAACCATATCCTATTGCAAAATTTTGTTTTGACATCATGAGAGTATGACGTATTGCATGAGGGTATGACATATTGCATTGATTGAAAAAGTTGGGTAGTGTTTGATAATCATTTTGTTTTTATTTATTTATTTTTAATGAAAATTAAGCTTATAAATATACTACTTCATGTGTTTATGTGTATAGCTATCTAATTTGGAATAAAAAAAAAAAAATCAAACTCTAAACTAAATTTGAAAACGAATGATAGTAGCTTCTGAAAACTTGTTTCTAGATTTTAAATCTAACTAAAAATTCAAAATTTTGCTTTAAGAAATCTCAAAACGTATTAAATAATTTGTAAGGAAATAAAAAAAATATTTAAAAATGGAAAACTACAAACAAAGTCGATATCAAAGTGTATCTTATATATACACATTTTTTTAGAGAAACAGTATCTTATATTTTTATTACTCGTTTTTTAGAATATTTGATTCACTTATTAAGTTGGTGTAATTTAGAGTTAATAAGTCCACATTTAATTGCTAATGATTTCGCTTTTTTCTAAAGTAATCATATGCTAATTTAGATAGACCTAACTTTATATGAAATCTATGTGTTATTTTGCATAAAAAAAACTTTTCAAATTATAAAATTAAAGAAAAGCAACCCAAACCATATTTTCAATGAGTATAATTAATTCATTTGTATAATCTAAGACATAAAGATAGATAAATTAATTCTTTCCACCTTTAGGCTTAACAAATCTAGACTTATTGAAACTTTATAAGTCAAACATTTTCTTAAACCTCTCCCCACTAATTAATAACTTATCTTACTATATTTTGGATTTAATTTTTTTAATTAATTAATTAATTATTATTATTATTTGCAAAGGATTCGTTGAAATTAAGATTAAAGTTGAAAGACTAGCTAAAAAATATTAATTTATCAAAGGCTAATTGTATAATTCTCCATGCACTTGAGATGGTTGGTGACTTAGTTTTGTTTTGATTCAATAAGAATTTATCATAATGAATTTTCTCTCATATGCCCTTTTTTTTTTCTTTTGGTTTAAAAACGTTTTCGAGTAAGTTTCACACATTTTTCTCTCATTCCATTTATCATTCTTATTCCATGTTTAAAAAACAAATAGAAAAGCACCGAAAATCTAATCAGGTGCATCCATTATTGAACAAAAACCAAGTAATGAACAATAATAAAGTAGCTTAGGTTGAAAAGCGTGGGAATGAGATAAAGAAGCTCCAATGATGAATGAAAGAACACAAAATCACGTGAGCTAACTCACTAAAAATATTTCACGTTCCAGTTGAGTTGGATCGAGTGCATTATTCAAGTTAGGGTCAATTAAGTTGAGCAAACTTATAATTGAAACATTGAATCAAGTTTGAAAAGCCATTTAACCTAATTTTTAGGGCTCGAATCCTTCTACTCCATTTCAAACAATTTCTCAAATTTTGGTTAGGAGTGAAAAAGATTAATATAAGACCTTTTCTTTTCGATGTAATTAAAAGTAAGATCGTTCTAATAAAAAGTTACAGTCACATTGAATAATCGGACGGAATTAATATTGTTCCACTTGAAATGGTTGGTTGGGGATTGATGGGAAAATGGAAAAGAATGCGTTGAATTTGGTCTATGTGACATTAATTAGAGGTCTGACCTCAAAAGCTATCCTCCAGAAAAAGCACTTTCTTATGTTTACTTTTTTACTGCCAACCCCTACGCCCATCCTTTTTCTTTCCTTTGACCCTACTTTCTTTTTCTTTTTCTTTTTCTTTTTCTTTTCTTCTCTTCGCCAATTATATTTACCAGATATTTGAACTTTTTTCCTCCCCTGTTTTTAATATATTTTTTCATTTCTTTTTTCCTTTCTCTTTCATGGGGACTCTATCATTAATTTAGGCCCCATTTCTATATATGAATAAGAGAGAATTGAAATAAATAAAAACAATGGGAAATTTCCATTTTTTTTTTCTAATTTTAAGTTAAATTTCTTTTGTTTCATCAAATTATAGATTTTTTTTTTTTTTTTTTTTTTTTACTAAAACCTCTCGGACATGTTAGGATATATTTGAGAATGATTTTGGTATATATTTGAGAATGATTTTGGTATCATGTCTAAATTACATAAGGGTATATTTGGAAGTGATTTTGTTATGACCAAAATCTTTGGTCATTCTAAAATCACTTATATTTTAAAATTACAGGCATATTTGAGAGTGATTTTGAAAGTATCAAAATCACCTTTCTTGTGTTCTTTTTTTTTTTAGTTATTTAGATATGATAGGAGTGATTTTAACCATTTTAAAATGAATCTCAATACATGCCCCTAAATTCATTGCTAGGCCTTGAGGTATTTTCATGGTCCAGTTTGCGCATTTAATTAGGTTTGATTTTGAGTGTTTTATTAGTTAAATTTTGTGAAAATTAGTGGGTTGCATTTGAAAATGTTTATTTTAGTTTTGAAGTTTTAATTAAAGTTTAATTTGATGAAATTAAAAATTTAAGATTAGAATTGATATTGAGTCAAGTAAAATGTTAAAAAATGAAAATTTTCCAAAATTAAATTACAAGATTAAAAACAAATTAAAGAAATTTTGTTATCTTTCACTCTTTCAAGTAAATTATTTATCAACTAGTAATTTCTATGCATAAGATAAGATGTTTGACTTCGTTTTGTCGTCAAACTAAGCATAGCTCAATTGACATAAAACATATGTCCATAACCAAGAAGCCAGGTTCGAATTCTCTGACCTCGTTTGAACTAAAAAAACAATGTTGGCATTTTGTTTGACATTATTGGAAGTTTTGTATTGAATAAGATCCTAGGAGTATCGTAATTGTTGATGGTCAAACTTGATCGGGAGGAACTCACCTGACCTTCACGTGCCACCAACGGTAAATTTGTTTGATAGGGGAGAAGACGTGACCTGCAAGACAGTAAACATGCACACCGGTGTGGTACTTGCCACACCACCTCCGATGCTTAAGTCAGAAAACGAAAGGAGGATAGCAAGAGAGCAAGAGGGGAGAGTGAAGAATAGAGTTTGGGATCCCTTCTTCAGTGACGAAGAGGGGTTTAAATACCTGCTCATGCTCCTAGGGTTTTTAGAAATTCAGAGGCGTTTCGGGACAAACCAGGCGGAACCGGGGCGGCCAGAGACAGCAGGGACCAAACGGAGGTGAACGAGCTCGACCCGCCTATGGGTCAGGCCAAGTTGACCCGACCCTTTGGTCTAGTCTTCCTCTGGATCGGTTTCCTAGTCCTATCTGTACCCGGTTGTCCTCGTCAGCTCTTTGTGCATCAGAGTGGTCCAAAATTACCTATAACAGTAATGTTCTTGATATCTAAACGTGACATGCTTCATTTTTTCTAAATGAAAAGAAAAAAAATTAATAAACCATTCGAAATGACTCAACTGTCAAAACAAAATTGACATGCATAAGAGTTCAACCTATATGGTTCAATAAATTTTTTTCCTAGCCCACTCATTTATAAAATTATCCTAGATATATTATAATGCCTTTCTAAATGGAAACATTGAAGTCAGCAATGACATATGAATGTAGAATGAAATCTAAGTTAGATTGTAATTTTTATTTTTATTTTTTTTTTAATTTGGTGGGTAATATTTTAGTTATTTTTCACTTATATACAACCATGTGAAATATGCTAATAAATTCAACTTTAGGTTATTTTTCGTGGTGTATGAGACCCTACACATAGGCATCTTGAATAATTGATTTGATAACAAAATATTGTATTGATGAAGCATTTGACTATGGTTTTTACTTTTTTTTTTTCTTTTTTCTGGTATTACTATTATATAGTCGAATACGACATGTCATGTTCCCCATAATATTATATATAATCTTCTTGGCCACGTCCTCTTGTTAAAGGCTATTATGAATGTATATGGTGTGATTTGATTGACAATAGGACCACACATATTGCTCTTTATTATTATTATTATTTAAAATTTAACTATATGAGTTGAGGGATTCGAACCTATAACCTCTTTGGTCATAAAAGACATACTTTAGTTGGGTTCGCTCTTGTTGGCATTCATATTGCTCTCTTGACTATAATTTGGTCGCATATATATATTTTAAATATTGGTTAGAATATCATTTTTGTCCCTCTATTTTGGACCAACTGGCCGGGCCAATTTGGCCCGACCCATATGGTCGGCCTGCGGCCGAGTTCGTTTGCCTCCGCTCGGTCCCTGTTGCCTTTAGCCGCCCCGGTTCTGCCTGATTCGTCACAAAACGCCTCCGAATTCCTAAAAATCCTAGGAGCATGAGCAGGTATTTATACCCCTCTTCACCACTGAAGAAGGGATCCGAACTCTAATCCCGAACCCTATTCTCTGACTCTCCTCTTGCTCTTACTTTTTTGCTTCCCATTGTTCTGCTTGCTGACTTAAGCATCGGAGGCGGTGTGGTGCTGTAGGTTCTCTGTCTTGCAGGCCATGTCTTCCCTTCTCACAAACAAATTTACTGTTGGTGGCACGTGAAGGTCAGGTGAGTTCCTCCCGACCAAATTTGACCCTCAACAACCCATAAACTTTGGAGTAGGTTTCAATCATGTCACTAAACTTAATTTGAAATTAAAGTTTCTTTACCTCTGAAATTTGAAATTTATTCCAAAAAGTACCATTGAACTTTAAGATTGTACCAAAATTCTTTTAAAGTGGCAGTTCATGTGTAAATTTTAAGGCGTATGTGATATTATTTAAAATTATATATAATATTTAGATTGTTTTTATCATTTATTCCATCTAAAAAATATCGTTATAATCCTTTGCACAATCAATTTTACATATCAGCTGTCATGTCAATATTTATGTGATTAATAATGTTGTAAAACAACCAGCCTTCTACTTTTTACACATTAGTCATCACATCAATTTTCATCCTATTTTCATGAAAAAAAAAAAGAACTATTCGAGGGTATTTTTTGGAACAAGTTTAAAAGTTCAAAGGTAAAATTGAAACTTTTTAAAGTCTACAGACATAAATGAAACTTGCCCCAAAATTTAGAGGCATTTCGTATAATTTAACCTTAATTTTTGTATTAAGCAAACTTAAAACTTGTAAAAAACTTAATGATGTTGAAATTGGTGAGTATACGGAGATTTATATATAATACTTTCTATTAAAATTTGGGTGACTAGGGGTAGAAATTCCAATATTTAATTTATTCTAGGGTCCAATTCGATGAAATTGAAAGTTTACAGTCAAAACTGATAGCAAATTGAAATATTTAAAATCTTTTTTTTTTTAATTTTTTGAAAGAAAGGGATAAGAACTTCATTCATTAAATATTTGAAGAAATTGCCATTAGAACTATAGTGCCAAATCCATGGGTCAATGTCAAAGGATGAACAAATTGGAATCACGATAGAAGAATTTGAAGAACATTATCATCCGGCCAAAAATGTTGGCGAAGTTTTGGAATGTCCCAATTATTAGAAGGTATTAGAACACTAAGAGAGTAAATAACACTTGCCTTACTCTTATTAATCATGATAAAGGCATATAAATAGCCATTAGTACAAGGGGTGAAGGGGAAGTTAATTAACAAACTAATTGAATATTAACAGCTATAACAATGACTAATACTCCCCCTCAAGATGGGCTTGGAGAAACAATAGATGTAACACCCATCTTGGACAATAAGGCCTTGAAATTTGGAAGCTGTAAAGGCTTCGTAAAAATGTCTGCAAGCTGGAGATTAGTTCTGATTGGTAACAACTTGACATCACCTTTAGTAATCTTCTCACGAATAAAGTGGCAATCGATCTCTATGTGTTTCGTCCTCTCATGAAAATGGGATTCGAAGCTATGTGGACAGCAGCAAGGTTGTCACAAAAAATAAGTGAGGGAGAGGAAGACTGAACATGAAGATCCTGTAGCAGTTGTTGCAACCAAACTAATTCACTGGCAGTGGTGGCTAAGGCACGATATTCGGCCTCAGCTGAAGACCTTGAGACGGTTGTTTGCTTTTTGGACTTCCAGGAGACGAGAGAGTCCCCAAGAAATATGCAAAAACCTGTGGTTGATTTGCGCGTGTCTAAGCAAGACGCCCAATCAGCATCTGTGAATGCACGCAATTGAAGATTCTTTGTTGCTTGCAGAAGAACACCATTACCAGATGTCCCTTTTAAGTAACGCAGTAAGTAATGAACAGCAACTAAATGAGAACGACGAGGCTGAGACATGAATTGACTCAATTTATGTACTGCAAAAGTAATATCTGGTCGAGATATTGTCAAGTAAAGAAGCTGGCCAACAATCTTCCGATACTGAGATGGATCAAAGAGCAAGGGACTATCAAAATTAGACAGTTTGACGTGCGGATCCATAGGCAGGGGAGATGGTTTGCTGGCTAAAAAACCGTTGTCTTCAACTAAATGAAGAGTATAGTCCCTCTAAGTTAGGAAGATTCCAGTGGATGACCGAGCAAGTTCCAGGCCGAGGAAATACCTTAAAGTGCCCAAGTCTTTAAGTTTGAAAACCGAGTCAAGATGTCGTTTTAATAGATCAATGTCAGGTGCTGAAGCCCCTGTGATTATTATGTCGTCTACATACACCAGTAGAGCAATGAACTTGTCTCCAGAGCCACGAACAAAAAGAGAATAGTCACATTTGGACTGTCAGAAGCCAAGGGCTAAAAGGGCATTGGAGAATTTCTCAAACCATTGTCGAGAGGCCTGTTTTAATTCGTAAATGGATTTGTGAAGTTTACAAACAAGACGCTCCCCCTTAGAGGCAGGGGCATTGTGTTTATATCCAAGAGGGAGATCCATATATACTTTCTCAAATAGGTCGCGATGGAAGAAGGCGTTGTTGATATCTAGTTGGACTAAGGGCCAATTATGTGAGACGACAATGGTTAGAAGAACCTTGACAGTCACTAGTTTAGCTACTGGCGAAAAGGTT
Source organism: Luffa aegyptiaca (assembly GCA_017139565.1). Lineage (NCBI taxonomy): Eukaryota > Viridiplantae > Streptophyta > Magnoliopsida > Cucurbitales > Cucurbitaceae > Luffa > Luffa aegyptiaca. Next base: position 464,147 of record CM029404.1, on the reverse strand, counting down.
TCGATGTAGTCCAATCCTTCTTGCTGAGTATAGCCTTTGGCTACCAATCGTGCCTTGTAACGCTCTATAGAGCCATCAGCACGATGTTTTACTTTGTATATCCATTGACAATGTAAACCCGAGACTTTCTTTAGATAATTTTCTCTTGTCATCTATAGTGGAAGTTGGACTAAGTTGTTGGGACTTGCCAATTGAAAAGAAGAAAAGAAAAGAATGGAAATAAAGAAGAAAAGAAAAGAAAGGAAAAGGAAAAAGAAAAGACACAAAAAAAAAAAAAAACAAAAAAAGAAAGAAAATGGAAATGGACAGCAAGACACCCACCATCGCTTCACCCATTATCAGCCCCATTTCTCATCTTTTTCCATCCAAACTTTCAGAGCATTTTAAGGAGAGAGTGAGGAGGAAGAAGAAGAATAATTTCGTGGTTTTGAGGTTGAAGAAGATAAGAAAAGCTCATGCAAAGCCAGCCATAGCAGAATCTGGGTGCAAAACTGTCAACCTCTGATTTTTTATTCGGTTTGAGCTACACAGAAGGGAATAAGAGGTGAGATTTGATTTTCTTGAAAGTTAGTTCATTTTCTAACAAAATTCATGAAGGAAGCTTGAGCTAAATCGTATGAGAAGTTAATGGATTTTTTAATGGAAAACAGAGCACAGGATTTTCGAGCAAACCAGGAGGTTCTCTGGTGTTTTGAGCATTCTGGGGTGTACAAGTCGAATCAGAAGCTATATTTGGTATGGTTGGAAATCTTATTCAATTTCCTACAACTTTCATGAAGATTTCGTGAGCCAAAAATGACTTTAAGTAGGGTTAATTTCAGGAGTTAGTAAAGGGTAGAAGAGAACCTCGAATCTGTGTTGTCTGTGTTCGGGGAAATTCTGGACAAATCGATTGGGAATCTCATTTTTATTTCTTCAGGTAAGTTGTAGAGTGTTCGAAAATGAAGAGTTTGATGTGTATTTCATTAATTTTGGTTAAGTATTGAGGAAGTTATGGGTGTTGGAAGTTAGGGTATAGAATCTGGAAAATCTGGAAAGTAGAATGTGAATGTGATTCTTAATCCAATTGTTTAAAAATTCATGAGCATGGAAAGACAAAGCTATCTATGGTTCTAATGCTCGGTTTTGGTTATTTGACAAGCCAAGAGGAAATAGGTCGAGTCTACAAACCGGGGAACTAGATAAGACAGTGAGTGACAAAATGAATTTCGAAAATGGTTTCCAATGGTTGTTCATGTTTAGATGTTTACATGCTTTTCTATGAATGATACATGGTTTTTATGAACAGTTTCAAGCATGAGTTCTGAGCTCATATTTTCCAATGAGGTTTATGTACGAGCACGTGGCTAATGACTTAATGAAAAGTAGCTGAAACAATATCTTTTAAAGTAAAGTATGGATTAACAAGTACTTTTAAACGATTTTCAGTTTTTTCACGAGCAAGCTGAGTAAGTTTAAGTTTTACGAAAGATAACGATAAGCAGACATGTTTTAATGTTTTCATGTGATTTTCTGAGATTTCTATTGACTACATGACTGAGATATTGAGCCCGAGGCTATATGGTACCGTGTGCACACAGGTTATATTCCGTTGTCAACGTTGAGTGTACTCCGTGACAACGATGTTGTCGTGAGTGCTGGGCGGGCCCCACTACGACAAAGACGATGGGAGTGCTGGGCGGGCCCCACTACATCGTAGGACTAGTAAATGTTGGTTGTACTGGGCGTGTCCTACACAACGTAGATCGGTCATGTTAGTTAAAACGTTTGATGTACTTGATATGCCTTGCTAGATTTTTAATGACGAACTTGCGAGATATTTTAGAAAGCCTTTTTCATTACACGTTTATGTTAAACGCTTGAATTGAGCATATTTATACGTTTAAAGGTTTATCACGTGTTTTGACTTCTAGATTTAGAGTTTTAAAGTTAGTCACTCACTGGGCTCCATAGCTCATTCTTTCAAAATGTTTTTCCACTTTCAGGTAGAGATCGAGCTCCCGGTGCCTGATACACTGCCAACGTCTGCTGAAAGTTCCAGAACAAGCTCCAGTACGTGGGTGGAGTTGTATATTGAGTCTGTTCATATTGTAAATGTTTTGTAAGGATTGGATAATATAGTCCTAGAGGTCGTGGTTGTATAAACCCTAGTTGTATATGTTTTTGGTTGTGACATCTATATCAGGTTATTATCCGAACCAAGTTATGTCAGGGCGGCACCTCGTGTTTGTTGGAAGTTTTTTTTTTTCAGGGATTCCGCTGTGTTCTGTTTCATGTAGAATGTTTTATATCTATGATTAGTATGTTTATCAGGTTCAACGTTCAGGAGGGTCAGCGGGTATCGTTAGAGGAGGACGATGTCCGTTGGCTTCACGCCATCTTTCGGGCTAAGCTAGCAGGTGGTCCGGGAGGGGGTGTGACAGACAACCTATTGAATGATGGTTAAGTGGTATCAGAGCCATGCCCCTGACGTAGCCGTTTCGTAAATTCCATAGAAGGTGTAATGAATTTTGAAACAAACACATTTCATCCATTCTTTGAAAATTGGGGAGGACTTTAAAGGTTTCTTAGTCTAGGTAACCAAAGATCTAAAAAGATTTTGATAGAAGAACCACTACCCACCTATTTCCTGTAACCTTCCTTTAAGGCTTTAACAACTCCAAACCCCAAACTCCAATCAAATAAGAACTATTTTTCTTAGTCTCGACATTCAAGAAATCAGAGGTTGGAAAGTACCTTCCTTTTAAGAATTTGGAGACTAGAAGATGTGGATATTTGAGCACTCTCCATGCTTGTTGTTATAGGTATTCTGGACCACTCCGAAATTCAAGGAGCTAAGCAAAACAGCACAGCGCCAGCCTGAAGATGTGACCAGGAAGTGGACCCTGGAGGAGAATCAGACGAAGGCCCAACCCAATAGCTTGGCCTCGACCAAGATCGAGGCCAATGCCTATGCTCGGCCCACTTGCGTGGGCCGAATCCCTCCACTTCTGTTCGGTTGTTGGAGTCTTAAGTCGACCTGGTTCAGCCCCGATCAGTCTAGGGATGCCTAGAACCCCAAGCAGGAAAAGATATATAAACCCTTCTTCATCATTGAAGAAGGGATCTCGAAACTCTACTCTAAAAACTCTTTTCTTCCTCTAACTCTCTAGCCTTGCTCATCTTCCTTATGTTTTTCCTTATGCTTTCTGACTTAAGCATTGGAGGCGGTGTGGTAAGCACCACACCAGTGTGCAGGTCTCTTCTATCTTGAAGGCCGCCACGCGTCTTCTCCCTCTGAAACAAATTTACTGTTGGTGGCACGTGAAAGTCAGGTGAGCTCTCCCTGTCCAGATTTTTACATCAACACTTGTTTCACTAAAATAGCCTTGTTGAAACCTTCCAAATCCCAAAAATTAATACACCGGTCACACTCCTTCGACCAACATAAATACTAGTAACCTTCCAAATCCCAAAAGTTATGTTTATCTGATGTAGACCCCACCAAAATTTTGCTATCATATTAGTAAGCTGATCACACAATTTTTTTTGGTAATTGAAAGCAACCCAAGCAACTCATCGTACATTCATATCTATGAAGAATCTTCGAATGTGCAACGAACTCATGGATGGAAGCTTGAATAAAAATTAAACGTAACTGTCATGTGCAAGAAAGATATGATAAATAGTTGGCATAAGAACCTCCTGCACAGAGCAAGAAAAGATAGGGGAAAGAAGATCCCTCTGTCTCTCTTGGTCATTAGTGTAAGTCTTATGTCAGTTGAGCTATTCTATTATTGGCTCTCAAACCTACCTTAATTGTTTCCATTTTCGAAATATAGATAGATAATGCAACCATATCACATCCTAATAGATTTGAAAAAATAAAAAAATATTATGAACAAAACATTTAACAACCAAAACTACATTTTAAATTCCTCAAAAGTCTTAAAATTCGATTCTCATCGATATCTATCCTTCTTCTACTTCTTTGCGGAAGAATCACTTTTTAAAATTTCATACATCTTCTTAAATCAGCATTTAAAATCCCAAGATATTCAAGTTTTGAATATATTATCCAACATAGTTCTCATAATTCGAACAATCCTCCACTATTTCAGTTTTGAAAAATGATTAAAAAAAAAAAAAACCACACACAAACAATTCCTTTTAATGTAAATTTATCACCTTCAAGAAAAACCCTAATTCCGAGCAGCAATAATGGCGAGCGGCGGAGCAGAGAAGAAGGATGCCGCCGTTACCAACATAATTTCGGCGCTTCCGATTCACATTATTTCGGTAATATTCTCCAAACTCCCAATGCCGAGTCTGCCTGTTTGTCGACAAGTTTGTAAAACCTGGAACTATCTACTTCTAGATTCCGCCAAATCGCTGCGTCCAAACACTTCCTTTGTCGGCATCGCCAACGACACGACATTCACGAGACTCGATCAACGACAAAGCTTCGACATGTATTGTTTCAACTTCGACGCCAAACGTTTGGAAAAACAAAGCCATGTCGCCTCTTTCAAGCTGGATCCCGATTGGTCGAACATCAAAATCATCAGTGCTTGCAATGGCCTACTCTGCATTTCCCACGAGCCAAGCCAAGTCGGCTTATTGAATCCAATCACGAACGAGTATCTCCAAATTTCAAGGGAAAAAAACTGTTCCACTTTAGGGTTAGGGTTCAGCCCCAAGACAAAACAATATAAATTGGTCAAAGTTGTTAGGTATTATCGTGATGATCATAGCTTGGTAAAGATTTTCACTTTTGGTGGAACGAGCAAGCGATCGTGCATCGCTTCTCAATCTCTTGGAATCTCGATGCGGAGCGAGATCAGCGGTGTCTACTTCAATGGAGCCCTGTATTGGAGCAGAATCGACTCGAGGAAGAACGTCGTCATCTGTCGAATGGATGTCGAAGATGAGAGATTTGACATGAGTCCTCTCCCGGTCGAGGATTTTTGCAATGAGGCCATTTGGGCGTCTAATGACAATATTTATGTGACTCTTAGAGATAGGGTTTGTGATAAATTTCAAGTTTGGATGATGGAAATTAGGAATGGAGGGGAGAAGTTGTCATGGATAAGGAAATTTGTTGGTGTTGGGATAAGAGTGGATTGGGGGATTTTGAGTAGACAAGTGTTGCACCTTCAACTCATAAAAGTCTATGAAGATGGAGAGATGTTGTTTCTTGTTTATGGATTTCATTTGTTCTTGTATGATCCAAAGATTGGCAAGATAAAGACCACTTATGATTATACTGTTGAGAGCATTGCATCTCCATGGATTTATCGGATTGAGTCTTTGAATTTCTATTCTCTGGAAAAGATTTTGGGAGGAGATGGTTGACCTAAAGGTTGTGTTCGGATCGATTATTTTTCTTTTTCAATCAAGATTTGTACAAAATTAAAGTTTGAACAGTATATAATTAGTCATTGAAATCTAGCTCTAATGTCGTCGTCGTTTTTTTTTTTTTTTTGAAATCTTATGTTTTATAGTTCATTATTGTAAGCATATGTGAGTACTTTTCTTTTAATGGTATTTTGAATGGATAAATTTGTAATTATCTAAGTTTGAGATGCAATTCGATGAATTTAAAAGTTGGAGTAAAAATGTATCTTTACCCTAAATATTTTCTAGTTCGAAGTGCTTGCATTTTCTTCCTTCTCTAGTTTAAAACCTAGGTTTGTTACTTGCACGTTTCTATATAAAAAGGGATCTAAATGGAGGCAACATTCTCGGACAATTTTGCCCTTATTCACTTTTTTTAAAAAAATTTTCCTTCCATTAATTAAATACCAACCCTTTTTTTAGTCCGACAACATTGGGGGAGATTTGGATCTCTGAGTTGTTGGTCGAGATACATGTCAATTAATTAATAGCTCGCTTTGACTAATTAAATACCAATCTTACTTTCATGATTATTTATTTATTTATTTATGATCAATACTAGGCAGGTGGGAATCTTCCTAACCCCTATACTTTTATCTCTCCTAATTGTCCAACTTAACATTGTAATCATGGTGTGTAGGGAGATAGCTCAATTGACATAAAACTTGATCACTTGCACTAATGACCAAAAGATCTGTGGTTTGAATCTCCCCTCCCTCCATATGTTGTAAAAAAAGTATATGGATATAATTTTTTCTCTTTACATTTGAAAATATATATTATCTTTTAATTTTGGGAAAAAAATTATTTTTAACCCTAAACTTTGGAGGTTGTATCAATTTTAATCCTGAACTTTCAATTTCATCAATTTGAATCCTAAACTTAACAAGTTGTATCAATTTTAACCCTAAACTTTCAATTTCATCAAATTGAACCTCAAACTTATCCGATCATATCGATTTTAACCTCAAATTATCTTTTAATTTTTCTTTTAAAAAAACCCTCATTTAGCAATTGGAACTAAACGAATTTAGATTACAAAGAAAATTTTTCGTTCAGTATAATTTAGGATGAAAAAAAAAAAAAGGAAAAAAGGTGGAGAAAATGAAAAGGCACAGCAACCACACAGAGCAAAAAGGAGAAATGGTCGATTGGGCTTCAATGACGAAAATTGAAAATTCCCCATTGAACGCACATCCACTCTCTTAATTTATATCTCTCTGCCATTCTCTTGCCGTTTAATTTGAACCTAAAAACAAATCTTTTTTTACAAAAATTAAATCGTTAATCTTTGAATGGTAAGTAAGGTCGTATTTCCAGTGCTGCCCCGTCGCTTTGCGCAATATGATTGGCACAACTTCACCGGCGGTGATTTCGCGAACATGCACAAACTCCAGATCGTTGGCGGCGTCACCACCAGAGACGCCACGGCCGCCGCCTCCGCCACCGTCGCCTGTCGAGTTTCTCACCCGAGAACCCCGGGCGTATTCTATGGATCGAACCCTCTCGAAGATTCCTTCGCGGTTCTGCTTTTGGACATCGTGTTTGTGATTCTCATCATTCACATCCTTCATTTATTCCTCAAACCTCTCCATCAGCCCAAAATCGTCTCCCAGATCATCGTAAGATCCACCCCTCTCAATATTTTTCATAACGAGGGCTGTCCTTTAGCGAAAACATGTGTCGGTTGTGACTCATGGTCCCAAAATTGAGGGACCAAATTGAAAAAGTTCTTGACATAAAATATGCGGTAGACAAAAAAAAAAAAAAAAAAAAAAAAAAAATCAATTTCTCATTTCTTCATTTCTGTCTCATGGGCAAGAATAAGTCTTCCAAATCATTCTTTTGTTCATTCACATGCTAAGTTAGACATAAAACTTTTTAATGTAGTTCGAAGTATGACACTTTTTAAGTAAAATATCACTACCATATAGTTGTTTGGTGACATTTTCATAGTTTTATATATTTTGTTTTGTTTTTTTTTTTTTAAAAAAAAACCAATCATATAATAAAATGAATTTTAATATTTTAAAATTTTTTGTTCATTTTGAAAAATATGACACTCATGAGCCTGTTCATAATTTTGATTCTATTCAGATTGACATTTTTTCTTGTGTGTGATTAAAAGGGCGGTTTCATCATTGGACCATCAGTTTTGGGCCACAACAAGGATTTCAAACTCCACATGTTCCCTGAAGACGTCAATTTCTTGCTTAGAAACGTCGGCGTAATCGGTTTCATGTTCTTCCTCTTCATCTCCGGAGTCAAAACGGATATGAGTTTGATCAAAAAGTCCGGCAAGAGGGAATACGGCATTGCCTCCTTCACCGTCATCGTCCCATTGGTCTTGAACATCACCTTCGCGTTACTCATTCGCAAGTCCATGAACAAATCCCTCGCCAAATTCTCCTCCATCGGAGCCATCACCTCCTCCCTCGCCATCACGGCCTTCCCGGTCGTCCACCCAATTCTCCACGAGCTCAACCTCCTCAGCTCCGAGGTCGGCCGCATGTCGATGTCGATTTCGATAATCAGCGACGCCGTCGGCATCAACGCCGTCATCGCCTTCGAGGCCGCAATACAGGGGGAGGTCGACTGGAAGAATTCGATGTGGTATCTGATCTCGCTGGTGGTTCTGCTGGGTTTTATAGTGCTGTGTGTGAGGAGAGGGATGCGGTGGGTAGTGAGGAAGACGCCGGAAGGGCAGGCGGTGGAGCAGGGGTTCGTGGTGGCCATTCTGTTGGGGGTTCTGGTCATGGGCTTTCTCACGGATATGTTTGGGATAGCCATTCTCAATGGGCCGCTGTGGCTCGGCATGGCCATTCCAGATGGGCCGCCGTTGGGCTCCACGTTGGTCGAGAGGAGCGAGACCCTAATCTCCGAGCTTCTCATGCCCTTTTCCTTTGCGTTTGTGGGGCTCTACGTCGACGTCTTCGAAATGGCCAGGGGTGGTTGGTCCAATTTAGCGCCCTTGTTTTTCTTGGCTTTGGCCGGCCATTTCTTCAAATTCGTCGCCACTTTGGTGCCTGCTCTTTACTTTCAGATGCCGCTTAGAGATAGCCTCGCCGTCAGCTTGATTATGTGCTTGAGAGGCGAAGTCGAGATCATTCTTCTTCTCCATTGGATCGACAAAAAGGTATTTTTTTAAAAAAACCCCACTTCCAGTTTGCTATTAAGATTCCAGGGTTGATGTTCTTCTTCCGCAGATAATCAAGATTCCAGAGTTCACAATGATGGTGCTAATGACCGTAACAGTAACCGCAATAACAACGCCACTGATAAGCCTTCTATACGATCCCACAAAGCCATACATGGTCAACAAAAGGAGAACCATCCAGCACTTGGCGCAGGGGACGGAGCTGCGCGTGGTGCTGTGCATAAAGGACCAAGAGAACGTAGCGGCGCTGGTGAACTTGCTGGAAATGTCGAACCCAACAATGAGCAGCCCGATCTCCATTTACGCGCTCCATCTCATCGAGCTGGTGGGCCGAGCTGCCCCTGTCTTCATCGACCACAAGAAGTGCAAGACCCCTTCCAAGTACACGGCCTCCGACGCCATCCACAATGCGCTCAAGCTCTATGAGGAGGCCCGAGGTGAGCTCGTGAAGCTGCACACTTACACTGCGGTGGCGCCCAAGCGGTCCATGAACCAGGACATTTGCGAGCTCGCTTTGATCAAGAAGTCCAATCTCATCGTCCTTCCATTCAGTAGGAGAATAGCGGCGGATTCGTCCGTGGGATTGCACTCTGTGAACTTGAATGTGCTGGATCATGCTCCATGTTCGGTGGGAATCCTAGTGGACAAATGCGATCTCCACAGCCCCATGGTCGGGCAATCCTTCTGGAACTCAGCTCAACATTTCGCCGTCTTGTTCTTGGGAGGCGCGGACGCCCGAGAAGCCCTGGCCTACGCGGACAGAATCGTCGGCAACGTAGACGTGTGCGTGTCGGTGGTGCGGTTTCTTTCCCAGAATTCAAGGGGCGACAACGAGCTGGAGAAGAAGCTGGACGACGGGGTGGTGACGTGGTTCTGGGTGAAGAACGAGGCGAACGAGAGAGTAATTTACAGAGAAGTGGTAGTGAGAAATGGGGCAGAGACGATAGCGGCGATTCAGTCGATGAACGACGATTCTTACGAGCTGGTGATTGTGGGGAGAAAGCAAGGTGTGAATCCAGTGTTGCTGGAGGGGTTGTCGAATTGGAGTGATGATCATAACGAATTGGGGATTATTGGAGATTTTGTGGCGTCTGAGGATTTTACTGCTGCGGCTTCTGTGTTGGTGGTGCAGCAACAAGTTTTGAGAGACCAAGTCCGGTTTTCTTCTGGTTTTTGTGGCAAGACTAGGTTTGGTATTTGCTAGGAATAATTTGTATATATTGTAATTATTTGCTTAGCTAGGCTATTCTAGCTATGTATATGTATATATGTGTATATATATATTCAATGATTTGGTTGTAATCGTTGAAATGTAGGCTCAGATTCAACCAAATCCAAACCTAAACCTTGTTAATGTGTATCTCACAGGATCATAGTGGGAAAAGAAGAGTGAAACGAACTAGAGAGGTTTCGACCTCTTCTTTAAGTAGGTTACATGTGCTACTTTTGTTTGTCCAATTTTCTTTCTTTGTACATATTTGTGTGTGCTATGTCATTCGGCACATTTTTATTCAATAGACATGTTGTTTGTCGATTATTGTTATGTGGTCATAATGAAACTTTTTAAAGTTGAAACAGATATAAGTTGGGGACAATATTTTTCGGAGGATTATGTTTGTGTTATGACGGTAATCAATTTGACAAACACGAATAGAGAAGTGAGAAAAAACAACATAGATTGACATGGTTTCACTAATGGTGTGTTAGCAACATCCACGGACAGAGGGAGAGAATACTTCTATTAGTGAGAAATAACCATATTACAGATAGAGAGATTAGGGCAGATAATGTTAGAAGAGTTTTTATATATGACACCTTCTTTAACCCTAACAGATTAAGGTTAAGCGAGACCCCATGCTTCATGATTCGGAGCGCCAAATAACAAATTTAAGGCATATCAATAGTTTGAAATGCCATAAAAGAATCTTTGTCATGATCAAAACCACTTTTCATTCAAAATCATTGTGTTACAAGTGCTTTGGAAAAGAGTCGTCAAAAGCATTTTGTTTAAAATGCTTTATGTTAAAAGCGTTCATTAATTAAGAGGTAGTTACTAATTAAAAACACGACTAGAAGTGTAGAATTAAACCTCAAAATAATTAAAGTTCAATATGATGTATAATAGTCTAATCAACCAGTAGATGATATATGATAATATGACATCCAAATCACATTTGATTATAATTTAGTTACGTCTAATCTAATTATCGATCTCAAAACATTAATAATTTGTATGATATAATCCTATCATTCATTTGCAACATGATATTCCATAGATAAATAGGATTACAAATCAATTTACTCAATTACATTCATATAAGGAAGCAGAGTGAAATACAAAATATATATGCTGATGTTGACTGATGCGTAACTGTGGTTTCTAAAATATGCAAACAAACAATAATGCTTTTGTGTGTTGGAATGAAATGGAGAAACTGAAATTACAAATAATGCATGAAGAATCAAAAGCCAACTCTGTAATTTTAATCAACAAGGTGGCAGATCGGGAGGAGGAGGAAGAACAGATTGCATTTCCCCTTCGCCATTTTCAACCAGAAAAACCATCGCCAATCCCCAAGCAAGGTGCGAGTCGATATGACAATGCATCATCCACGCTCCTGTTTAATAAATCTCAAAACTTTCAATTCTGTATTCAACAGATATCTATTAGACATAAAATTCAATTTCATTAGTACTCACCAGGATTATCAGCGACGAACCGGATGGCAACCCAGCCGCCCGGGGGTGTGCCGATGGTGTTTCTCAACGGTGGGTCGACGAGATTAAACCTGGCGGGATCCGATGCGGGGTTGAAGTTTCCGAAACCGGAACCGACGACGTAGAAATGGTAGCCGTGGAGATGCATCGGGTGGTCTTCGGTGGTCACAATGCTGGTGTCCTGCAGCACAATCTGGACGGTGGAGCCGTATCTAAGCCTGTAAGTCTTGGTGCCTCGGCCAGGCTGCCAGAGGCCTCTGCTGACGTTGCCGGTGTAGTCGAACTGCAGCGGCGGGACCGGCGGGAAGTCGGTGGTGAAAACACCGGGAAGGCCTTGGTAGAAGGCCTGCATGATGGAATTGGATTTGGGGAAAACGAAGGAGACGTTGTTGATGCTGGCGGCGAAGCGGGTGCCGTTGGGGCCTTGGCAGCGGGGGCTGTTGGGGTTGGTGCAGTTGATCAGGCCTAATCCGACGGTGAAGAGTAAGCTTTCGTCGATTTGGGTTGGGACGTCGACTCTGTTGGGGCTTCGGAGTTGGGAGGTGAACCGGGTGGCGGTGGCGGTGTCGTTGAAGAAGGGGAGCTGGGCCGGAATGGGGTTTTGGTGTTGTTGTTGGCAATTTTTGTATTGGAGGATGGCGGTGGTGGTGGTGTTGTCGAAGGCGGCGTTGACGGCGGTGTTGTAGGCGGTGGCGGCCATGTAGTAGTGGGCTGGGGGTTGGTTGGCTGTGAGGAGGACGTCGGTGGTCTGGCCGGGTCCGATCATTATGACGTTGGTTGAGAATGGTTTGGTGTAGGCTGCGTCGACGGCGACCACCGTCAATGGGTGGTTGGCGACGGAGAAGAAGAGTTCTTGATTCAGTGCTGAGTTTATGATTCTGAGAAGGATTGTCTCGCCGGAATCCACCAAGAATCTCACCGTCTCTGCCAAATATCATAACCAAAAGTGTTTGAGAAAAACATATAATTTTTATTTTAAAACTTACCAATTTCAATGAAAATCACTTTGTCATATTTAGAGGTTTAGTTATAATCCTGAAGCATTTTTTCTAACTACATTTTACAAAATATAAAATTTTGTTAATAAAAAGTATAATATTTATTCAAATTCAAGGCAAATATTGCAACAACGGAAAATTTATGTTCACAATCCATATCCAATAATTTAGGTACTGTTCGATAATTATTTGGTTTTTGGTTTTTGGTATTTGGTTTTTGAAAATTAAGCTTAAAAACACTACTTCCACGTTTAAGTTTCTTGTTTTTGTTATCTACCTTCTTGCAATGATTTCAAAAACCAAGTCAAAATTTGAAAACTAAAGAAAATAGTTTTAAAAATTTTGTTTTTGAAATTTGACTAGGAATTCAAATGTATCCTTAACAAAGATACAAACCATTGTAAGGAAATTGAGAGAAAATAAACTTAATTTTAAACAACGAAAAACCAAATGGCTATCAAAGGACTTTAGTGAAGAGTAGAAATTCATTAATTTATTTCCTCTATAATGCTAAAGAAGCTAGCATGAACCTTTCTTGGAGCATCTATAGAGATCACCAGGCTGGGCATTGATGGTGTAGGCATCGGAGACATTAGGAGCCGCTCCAGTGAAAAGCGCTTGCCTCAACACACTTATCGGGTCTCTATCAAACCACTCCCCTGTTCACACCCATCGAACAGTAAGCCATTCTATTCTAGACTTAACACAAAAGTAATTTTAGCCATTTTAAAATCACGAAAATGAACGATAGAGTTACCAAGAAGAACGGGCGCTTGTCGATGGGGCATTAAGAAGGGATAATGAGAACCGAGCTTGGGATAAATGATGAGAGCCCCATAGACAGTGGCTCGAAGCCATCGGCTATGGGCATGCCACCACAAAGTTCCCTCTTGGTCTTGAATGGTGAACCTGTAGGTGTAGCTGCCCCCTGGCTTTATGGAGCATTGGGTCACAAACTCAGGCCCATCTGCCCATGGATTCCTCAGCTGCCTAATCCCATGCCTAATCAATCAAATTACACACAAAATTTAAAATTAGTCTCATTTATATTTCCTTGTCTACTAATTACCGCCCTTCATGGCTTAGTTAATTGTGGAATCAATACTATTTAATCAATGTTAATCACTTCAACACACTATTGCCTCTTATGTTTTCTATTCCCATCAAATGAAAAGAATTACCCTTTTAGGAATTTACTTTTAGAGTGTAGGAAGGTCCATAATTCATTTCATTTTCTCTGTTTTGTTTTCTCCTCTTGGTTTGATGCTTGAATCTAATCTATAGTGTATATTTATGGGGTTTTGACTTTTTACCATTCACCATTGCTACAAGGGGAGATGGAGAAAGGAAGGAGGAAAGTGGAGGAGAGAGAAAATCCGATCCTATTAGCTTTTCACTTTTAAACTTATGTTGTATCACTTTTTATCCTAACTTTTTAATTTCATCAAATTGGACCTTCGACTAAAATGAGTGTTGCAATTTTTTTTTTCTTACAATTTCGGCTAATTAATCTACTAATTAAAATCATAAATTTCAATAAAATCAGGCTTTGCACAAAATAAAGTTAGAGTAATGTACAAATTGACCATTGAATAACTTTGCCAAAACTCACAAAATTTCAACAAAAATTTACCTCCAATTTAATTTTTGTTTGAAATCCTATAAATTTTGTACCATATATAGGTTTTATAATTAATTAAACACATATACAACTTTTGAAACAAAAACTTATTTAGAAGGTCAAAATTGCAACACTTCTTCGAATTTAAGGTTAAGATTACAACACTTATCTAAATTTGAGGTGCAATTTGATAAAACTAAAAGTTTGAGCTAAAAATTGATACAATTTGACAAATTTAGAGGCAAAAATGACCTTTTTCTAAAAAATTATCAATCTAGCCATCACATCATTTTACTGTTAGCCAATCAACAGTCAAACAAGTTCAAAGACCATTCTAGAGACCAAAGAATAGACACCAACCCAAAGCTTAGTAGCCAATGGTATATTCTACACTAAAATTTGTTAATCTTATCAACATGAGCCTAGCTCAATTCGTTAACACATATATCATCAATCAAAAAATAAAAAATTCCAATTCTTAATTTCATATATTGTCGAACTAAAAAAACATGTTTTTTTAGTTCAACAACGAGTGGGATGAAAGATTCAAACCTCTGGTCTTTTAGTCGAAGATTCGAATGATTATTGAGTTATAGGCCATAATTTTGTTAAGAAGAAAAGACAGAGACGGAGATGTGATTCTGTTTAGAGAAGTACCAATGAAGAGAGACATTGTAGCGGGCAGCATTAACAACTTTGATGACAAGGGAATCTCCATCTCTGACCTCTAGAGTTGGGCCTGGGAACTGCCCATTCACTGTTATAATGTTGTGAACTCTGCACAGCCTCTTCACTGCCTTGGGCTGCACCTGCAGTTCAATTTTTTTAAAAAAAAAAACATGAAAAACTATACAGAATATGCATAAAAAAAATATATGAATTCGACAAACAAAGAATAGAAAAATAAAAAGCAACAACGCAGATTTACGTGATTCATTAACGGTGGTGTTAGCTACATCCATAGACAGAGGGAGAGAGTAATTTTATTAGTGAGGAGGAAAACATTAACCATAATAGAATCCGTACTTGGTCATTCAAAGTGCTGGATATCAGATTCAAGACATATCGATCTAAATTCTAAAGTGGAGAATTTTGAAAACTTACAATGAACTCATGGTAGTGAGTTTCTGCAACAGCAAAAGAAGAGAGAAAAGGAAGCAAAGCCAAAAGGAAAACCAAGAAGCAAAAGCACAAAGATTTCATCTTAAACAAATTCTCCATTTCTCTCTCTCTTTGTTTTTTTGTTTCTTGTGATGGAGGAACTGAATGAGAGAAGCTATATTTATAGAGGGAAAAGGGAAGACCAAACTCAATATATTTTTCAGAAAGTAGAAAACAAAAAAAAAAAAAAATTGTTGCAAAATTAGGTTTAGATCAGAGTCAACAGGTACACTGAGGATTTAAGGTTATTTTTTTGGTCCAACCATAATAGGGATTTGTTGCACCCACTTTTTCCACACTAATCAGTTTCATAAAATCAAACATGATTCTGGGTTGAAACTGGTGAGATTTTCTCATAAAAAATGAGATCACAAGTTTATTATCGACTAGATAAGAGAAGAGATCGTAGGTATATAAGTGAAGACGATATCAAGAAACAGTAAATTATGCGAGTTTGTTTATGAGTAAAATCGACAATCGAATACAAGTGTGGAAATATAACAAATTTGTTAGTTGTCTATCAATTCCATTTATTTGTATTATGCTTAATAAATAACCAGATCCTATTGTTGTTAATATTCTTAATATAAAAAGTAATTTGTATATTAATAAGTATAATACTTTTAATATAGCTTACTTTTAGTAGATAAAAATTTTTAGAACACAACTCATTTCAACACAGGGGTTAAATATATTCAGGGTAAAAGTGTATCATAGGAACCAAATGGTAATTTTTTTTTCTTGAGTTCAAAGACCAAATGGTAACTAAACTCAAAATTTACGGTATTTTTTTTTTTTTTTTACTTTTTACTAAAAATAATATATATATACACACATATACATACATATACCTTGAGAGGCAATTTTTTACTTTTTTTTTTTTGTTGGGAAGAAGCAATTTTTCACCAAAATTTGGAGTTGGTTTTTCTCAATGATTGGTTAGTTCAACTATCATTCAAATAGAGTGTCAACTATCTACTCCCATTTCTTTTTATAAAATAAAAAATAAATATATCAACTAATTATACATCTAACAGTTCATATGTTTTCTTTTCTCATTAGAAAGCTTTGCATAAAATGGTCTTCATTTTGCTCAGTTTTTATGTCAAAAAAATATATTATTCAACTTTAAGATTGATGGGGAGTTATAGTGTGGTTGAATTTTAATATTTAAGTGTAGGGAGATTCGAACCTTTAATCTCTTGATCATGATGCATACCAATTACTGTGAACGTGAAATTCAGTTCCATTTGTAAAATGAAATTGACTTGCATTGATGGAACATTTGTATCCTTTCAAATTTTAGATGCAAGAATTTGGAAATCAATGTACAATCAAATCATCTGGTGGGTACTACCTAATTCTTAGCATTGTCGATCTTTAATATATATATATATATATTTTTTAATTTCATCTTTAAAGGTATTTGAAAAGCTTGATATAATATTGGGTTTAGTTATTTGTTTTCCTATTTAATAAGGGCTATTTATAATGATAAATTGTTTTGTAATAAAGTTAAAAGTAGTTAATGTTGTAATTAAACATCAATCAAGGCACTGATTGGCAACGTGTAGTGGTTCGATGAGTATATAAAATAGATTTATTGGTATCATGGAACTCTATTTTTTGAACAGTTGAAATGAAAAAGCAGGTCTGGTTCGTTATAATTTGATAAATTGATAACGAATTAGTTGGCCTGCCATTTGACTCTTAGAAATTCATGGTAACTTTCAAAGAAAAATGAGAAAAATTCCATTCAAGTTAGATTTTTATTAAGTTGTATCCATTTTCACCGTAAATTTTCAATTTCATCAAATTAGACCTTAGAATTTTGGAGTACCAATATAAGATTAAATTTACCATGACCCACAAGGTTAAACTTTTGTGTTCGTTGATGATTTAACAAGATTGTTCAATTTGCCTAATAGTTTTAACAAAAAGACTTAAATTCACTAATTTCAATAATATCATGTTTTGCACAAACTTTAGTCGTTTGATCAATGCAACTTAATTAACCATTAAGGGCTCGTTTGATAACGTTCTCGTTTTCCGCTTCTCGTTTCTGGTTTCTTGTTTCTTGTTTTTTAAGAACTAAAAAACAGAAACATTTTTTATAACTATTTATGTTTCTTGTTTCTCTAAAAAAAGAAACAGAAATAGATATGTGTTTGATAACGGTTTCTCGTTTCTTGATTTTTAGTTGAAATAAAATTTGGTACATATAATATAAAAATTATATATAACATACATTAAAATTATAATCAGATAGTTGGAGGTCGTAGGTGGCAGCCGTTCAGTGGAGGTCGGCGGCACCCGATAGTCGGAGGTCGATGGTAGCGATCGACTCGTGGTCAGCGGAAGAATGAGGCGGCTGATAATTAGAGGCCTCATACCAATAGAGATACTTGTCCTCCCTTATATACCTATGATCTTCCCCTTATCTAGTCAATGTGGGACTTTGGTCGCACTCCCAACAGGTCGGCGAAGGTCGACAGCGACCGATAGTCGAAGGTCAATGATGGCGATCGGTCGGTGGAGGTAAGTTGCGGCCGGTAGTCAGAGATCGACAGATGTGATAAAAAAGGAAAAAAAGGAAAGAAATAACATAAATAATAAAAAAATGAAAGAGAAAGAAATAATGAAAAAAAAAAGATTTTTTTTTTTTAAAAAAGAAAGAGCACGAAATAACGAAAAAGATTAAAAAAAAAGACAAGGAAGTAGTTAAAAAATAGATGAAGAGAAGAGATTGGTGTAGGAATGGGGGAGAGAGATTGATACATGCATGAAAGATAGAAAAAAAAAACAGAAACAGAATTTGAGAAACAATTTTTTGTAGTTTCTCAAATTTGACCTCTTTTTTAGAAACATTTCTAGAAATTTAGAAACAAGAAATAGTGATGAGTTATCAAACAAGTTTGTTTCTTAAAAAATGAGAAACGGGAACAAGAAACAAGAAACGGGAACGTTATCAAATGAGTCCTAAATAACTAAGCCAAAACTCACAAATTTTAACAAAAATTTAGTCTAATGTTTTTTTTTTTAAAAAAAAAGAAAAAAAACCTATCAATTTAGTACCATACATACGCTTAATGGAAAAATTGCACAAACCACTCTTGAATTATGGAGTTTTTTTTTGCAATCACACCCTTAAACTTTTAATTTGATAAATTAGTCCTTATACTTTGTTAAGTGTTGCAATCATATCAATGAATTTTTAATTTGATCAATCAACCCCCTGTAGTTTGTTAAGTGTTGCAATCACTCCAATTGTATTTTAAGTGTTGCAATGAACCTCTTGTTTACTTTTTAAAATATACAACTAATAAAAGGGGTCGATTGTAACACTTAACAAAGTACATGGGACTTACTGATCAAATTAAAATTTCGTAAGTGTGATTGCAACACTTAAACAAAGTAAAATAGATTGATTGATTAAATTAGAAGTTCGCAAGAGTGTAATAGTAACAAACTTCATAGTTCCAAGGTGGTTTGTGCAATTTTTTCTTTTATAAT
This sequence comes from Luffa aegyptiaca, assembly GCA_017139565.1. Classification (NCBI taxonomy): domain Eukaryota; kingdom Viridiplantae; phylum Streptophyta; class Magnoliopsida; order Cucurbitales; family Cucurbitaceae; genus Luffa; species Luffa aegyptiaca. The sequence continues at coordinate 445,603 of CM029404.1, read as the reverse complement.
TCATTCAATGCTTATGAGAATACTTTTTATTTTAAAAAGAATTCAAACAAAAACTTATTAGAGGAGAAAATTACAATTCTTTTCTAAGTTTGTGAAAATTTCAAAACCGGCTATAAGAAATTATGAGTTGCAATAAATGAATGAATATACCTCGACAATTGCAATTTGATTCTAATTTTAACTTGTTTCACTAGATCATTTCAACTCGACAATCGTTACTTGTCAGATCTAATTCAACTCTAAATATATTTATGTTTATTCATTTGCAATCTATCTAAACTAATATAGTCAAATTATTGAAGTATGTCAAGATTTTATAAATTCACACTAATGAATAGAGATTAAAGATAAAACAATTCAAACTATGAAAATGTAATTGAAAATTTTTACTTTCAAGACCTAAATATTTAAATACTCCGCATACAATGACCAAAGTTATAATTTAACCTATGAATTAAGAGTTTTGTCCTTTCATTTTAAAAATTATTTCTAAAGCTAATTTAAAGTTGTAGTACCTTTAATTAGAGTTAGTTATGACAGTTTCCAAATTTGAAATCTCTCTTTTATTCTCTTTTACAAAGCATCTCAATCCCTATCTCTTCTTCCATTCATTCTCTAACTTACATTATAACAGAATCTCGATTACCTTTTCCAATTTTTTTTTAAGGTTGAACAACATTTGCGAGTGGAGGGATTCGACCCTCTAACCTCTTGGTCGATGATACATGATTGTGTTCACTTTGACTAATTGTTTCAATCTTCGACAAGTAGTTGATGTATTGTCAGCTTGAGTATAACTCTAACTCGTTAAAGAATTATAAATTTGAAGAAAAAAAATTAGAGATTAACTCGTGCCTCCCACATTTTTCAACTCAAAATAAATAAAGGAAAAAAACTTGACTGTATACCGGTATGTAGGGATCTCCCTACATACGACCATTAAAATCTTGACAACTAGGAGAGATAATTTTTTTTTTCTCATTTTCTCCTTAATTGTCAATATTTTAATGGAGTATGTAGGAAAGATCCCTACATACTAGCCAAGTTTTGTTCATAAATAAATAAATTACAATCATCATAGCTCTAGCAACTAAAAACTATTTTAGAGTTTTCAAAAAACAAAAAAAAAAAAACTAGATACAATTTTAGAAAATTGACATCAATTTAATTTCAAATATCAACCGAAGCAAATGTGCTTTTAATGAAACTATGTACAAATTTAACAGTTTTATCCTTAATAACTACTATAGTAGTGTATTAGAGTTCATTTATGTGTTTCTTGGGATTCATTTTTTTTTTTTTTTGAAAAATTTCTTGAATTAATATTCTAGTCTTCTAGAAATCTCTTTTTGTTTTTGCATATAAAAAAGTCTCCCTGTTTTTACTTTAATCTAAATCTACTTTCTAGGCATCTTTAACTCTGAAATAAATTTATTTCACTTTTTCAAAAAGAAAAAAAAAAAAAAAAAGTTATTTCAAAAAAAGATAAAAGAAGCTCCAAGTAATTTTGTTTCGATTTTAGCATATTTACTTGATCTATATATGCTTTTTCTAGGCACTATTATTCATATTCATGCACATTCATTGGGTCTTGCATAATCTCTCTCTCTCTCTTTTTTTTTTTTTTTTTTTTTTTTTTTTTTTTTTTAATTTTTAATTAAAGATATGCCTAAATATAAGAAAAGTCTTAGCAATTTTAGAAGAAAATTATATTGTTTACGGTATAATACTCAAGTTACTTTTCCTACGAAGGTAGATTTTGATAGAGTTGGAACCTTCTTAAATTTTATGAAAAATAGGATCGAATTGAAACATTTGAAATGTATATTTCATTAAGAAAAAAAAAAGTTGAGATGCATAAGAGGTTCCAAGTTCAAATTAGGAAGACAGGGTTATTTCATGATTTTTAACACAATAAAATTTACCAATTGGATAGGATAAATAAGCAAAAATTTAACTAAATAACATAATGTGTATTAAAAGAAATGTTTAACTTTTCATTTCTTTTTCAAATATAGCATCAACATGATTTTGATTATTGTACTTTAATTTATATTTAAATTTAAATTAGAATCAAATTATGCTAATTTTGTAAAACTTTTAACAATATTTGGAATTACATATATATAATATTATTTATATTTGAAATTTAAATTCACTACTCAATTTTTTTTTATTTTTTCCCCAACCCTCAGTTTTTTCAAGTAAACCTACCTCTTTTATGCCCAATCTTATTAAATCATTACTTTCCATCAATCTAACGACAATCTTGACAATATCGGTCGAAGTGAGCATAACTCTGGACATGTATCATCAACCAAAAAGTCAGACATTCGAATCTCCCACTCGAAATTGTTGAACTCCAAAAAAAAGAAAAAAAAATCTTAACAATGTTGATGATCAAATTTTGCTAGGAAAATTACCTTTGTTCCACGTGACAATCAACAGTGAATTTGTTTGAGAGCAGGGAAGACGTGACCTGCACAACAAGCAAACGCTGCACACCGGTGTGGTGTAGACCACACGCACTCCGATGCTTAAGTCAGTACCGAATTAGGGGACGATCGAGAATGAAGAGCGCGTGGAGTTACCTGTATTTTTCTGTGTATTTCTGTATATCTCCCTGACTTCGGCTTGGTGCATATATATATATATATATATATATATATATATATAGGTTCCTTCGGTCAGGTTCCACAAGGAGTAGGGTACCAGAAGCGAAAATGGGCTCGAGGCCCTGGTCGGCCTCGGCATTGGGCCGAGGCCGACCCCTCTCCTCAGCCTCGGTATTGGGCCGAGGCCGAGGAGGTTTGGGGAGGGCTGTGAAGGCCCCGGCTCGTCTGCTACTTGCACTTGGGCTGATATCCACTTGTCTGGGCCCATCAATTTTGGCCCCGCTTGGATGATTTCAACACTTGATAATTTTACCCACAACAAACAATATTGATGTTATAACTTTATTTGAATTGCTAACGCATGTATTCTTGGTTTTTACATGTTGAATTAAAAAAATATATATTTGAATTAACAAGAGCTTAACTCAACTGGCATAAAATTGTACTGATAACCACAAGGTCTTGGTTCGAATCCCCCTCCTCACATATTGTCAAAAAAAAAAAAAAAACAACATAACCCAAATATTTGAATATTAAAAATTAGTGCAAAAATTCAGAAGACTAAATTTAATTAAAAAAAAAAACACAAAAATTAATTCAAGTTTATCTCACGATAAGATTACCCCACACAACACATCTTTATTTCTGGCCATTTCCTTATGCAGTTCTCTCAACGCCCACGAATTCTTTTGAAAGGTCAACGATAAATTGGCGATTTTTTCGGTCACTGCGATAATCAAAATCTCGGGAGAAGAACCAAACACAATTACAGTATTACCCCTGACCATTCTTCCCGTGGACGAGAAGACTTCCAAAACGGCAGCGTTTGGTTGTGGAGGTTTCTGTGAAGGGTGGGTTCCTGCAATCGCCACGTGCTTGTCTTGCTCAGTCTTCGTCTTCCTCAGCTACGCCTCTCCGCCACGCCGCATGGTGGCCTCCTCTGCTACTGTTCTCTTATCCCCCTTCGTCCTCTCCGCATTCCTCTTGGTAATTTTTCGAAGATTTTTGTTCGCTCAAAACGTTTGAATTGAACCCTAGAGAGTTTCTTCGTTTTGTAGATTGTAGATTTCTGAACTGATAAACAAGTGGGTCATTTCTGAATTCTCTGTTGTTTCACTGGATTTTGTTTTGGGGATTACATAATAAGATGATGGACTCTGAGAACCAGGGCTTTGAAGAAGCCCAGTTGTATTCCTCTCGTGATGAGATGGAGAATTTGGTTCTCAAGGAGCAGTTGAGCTCCAAATCTTTCTCGAATTATCGCAGTGCCATGTCCTCGCTCTCAGATACGCATCATCCTTTGTCCCCGCCGACTATTCTTACACCGGCTGACTCAGATCCCCTGCTTGCGCCGCCGGTGGATCGAGATCTTCGAAACCCTAACGCGTCTGATCGTTTTCTCTCCGAACCGCTTCACTTTTCTGATGTCAATTTTGATCCGTTTGATGGGAATAATGTTAGTGATGTGAATGGTGTTGAAAGCCCCAGTAAGAGTTCGGAAAGTTCTGGGGGTTTATCCAGATCCTCGTCTTCGAATTCCGAATATATAAGGATTACAGTCTCGAATCCCCAGAAGGAGCAGGAGGTTTCGAACTCGATAGTGCCCGGTGGGAATTCGTACGTCACTTATCTGATCACTACAAGGACGAACTTAGCGGAATTTGGAGGATCAGAATTCAGCGTTCGAAGGAGGTTTAAGGATGTGGTGACGCTATCAGAACGTTTGGCGGAGTCTTATAGAGGATTCTTTATACCCCCACGGCCGGATAAGAGTGTGGTGGAGGGCCAAGTGATGCACAAACAAGAGTTTGTGGAGCAGAGGAGGGTGGCACTGGAGAAATACTTGAGGAAATTGGCTGGGCATCCAGTGATCAGAAAGAGCGATGAGTTTAAGGTGTTTTTGCAGGTTCAAGGGAGATTGCCACTGCCAACGTCGACTGATGTCGCATCTAGGATGCTTGATGGGGCAGTGAAACTCCCGAAGCAATTGCTCAATGAGAGTGCTATGGCGCCTCAGGAGGTGGTACAGCCAGCAAAAGGTGGAAGGGATTTGTTAAGATTGTTCAAGGAGTTGAAGCAGTCTGTGACAAATGACTGGGGCAGTTCGAAGCCTCCAGTCGTCGAGGAGGATAAGGAATTCTTGGAAAAGAAAGAAAAGTTGCGTGATTTTGAGCAGCAGCTCAGTGCTGCATCTCAGCAGGTGACATTTATGCTAAACTTTATCAGTATGCCAAACTGTGTCTTTGAGAATGTGTTTGTTATTTTCTGGTCGTTTTAATTATGGTGGAACTTATCTCAGGCTGAATCATTGGTCAAAGCTCAGCAAGATATGGCAGAAACACTAGGAGAGTTAGGTTTGACATTGATTAAGTTGACAAAATTTGAAAATGAGGAGGCTTTATTCAACTGTCAAAGAGTTCGCGCTACTGATACGAAAAATTTAGCAACTGCTGCTGTTAAAGCAAGCAGATTCTATCGTGAACTAAATGCTCAAACTGTGAAACATTTGGTAAATTATATATATATTTTTTATTTTTTTTTATCTTCCTTGAAGATTATGAACATGTTGCAATTTGATCAAGTTATTTTGAAAGTGGCTCTTCTTTTAAAGAATGAATTGGACTGTTAGTATTGCAGAAGAAGCTAAAACATACCATACACTCTTGACTCTTCAATTTATCAATTATGTATGTGGACTATGAACCTTATAGTTGATCCATTTACTGATAGAATAATAATGATAATAGCCGCTAACTTCTATTTCTTCAAAACAATAATGATAGTAGCTGCTAACTCAATAGTCGTGCATTTCATTATAATCCTGTAATTATTTCATAGCTATTTATCTTATATATTTTCAGGATGTACTTCACGACTATCTGGGGTTAATGCTAGCAGTTCATGGTGCATTCTCAGAACGCTCAAGTGCTTTACTGACTGAGCAAACTCTATTGTCTGATTTGTCCTCATTGCATTCAAGGGCTGAAAAGCTTGAAGTGGCATCATCTAAAGTATTTGGTGGTGACAAATCAAGGATTCAGAAGTTAGAGCAGTTAAAAGAAACCATAAGAACTACAGAGGATGCTAAAAATGTTGCAATGCGAGAATACGAGCGCATAAAGGTGCCTTCCCATCAAATGTTGCACTCTCTTTCCTTTAATATATTTTTTAACTGTAGTACATGGGATGGGATTTATGTGATGGTATAATTCTCACCTTGGTTTGGAAGATCCATTGCTCTTATTACCCAGAGCATAGTTGTAGCTTGTAGGATTGAGACTTTTGTTATCATTTTTTCTGTATTAACTTCTATGGAAATTTCAGGGGAATATGCTCTCATTATTATTGAGCTTCTCATATGGTATATATAGAGCTTAATTATGAGTTCAGAATGCAATTGAATATCACACCTGATGCCTATTTTTAAGTGGCTTCATGATATGGTAGAGTTGTATCAATAGTATTGCCTGTTTAGAATTTTACAATGTGTAGATAGGACTTGGGATGCCGTTATCAAAGAGCAAGTAGTTGTGGAATGTAAAGCTACTAAAAATTTTTACTTCTTTTATTTATCTGTTACTTTATGATCATAGTCATGGACACAATTTGATTGGAGGAATTGATTTGATGATACTACCTCATTATCAAGATTAGGGAGAGCCCTAAGAGTAATTGACTTACTCTTGTAGTCCGTAGGATATGGATTGAATATCTGCTTCAGTCATATTAGATACAATGCTTTAAGAGTAAGAGATGAAATTGGCTTTGTTATCTTTGAGCAAACTTAAATTAAACTATCATGAGGCTCAATAGTCGAAGGGGCAAGGTGTAAACTCAGATGTCTTTGAGGTTGGGGTAAAACCATGGTAGCTAGCTACCTAGTATATTAACTCCTACGTACATGTAAGCTGACTCAAGTACTTCCACTTTCAGTTAAAGGGGAAAAGGATGAGATGATTCATAACTGGGGACAAGTTGTACTTCGTTGCTTATCTGATGTGAGATATCTAGCTGTGGGATTTTTTTTTTCCCTTCTTTCCTGAACAGTGTAAGACTTTTTTCAAGGTGTCAGGCCTAGAAGGACATTCTGTATGGTTTGTCCTGATGCCTGTGGAAGGACATTCTGTATGTTTTGTCCTGATGCCTTTTTTCATAAATCAATTATTATCATCCTTTTGTGATATGTTTTTGGAGTAAAGGAATGAGAAGAAGGCGCTGAATGTTGTAGAGGTCGTATTTCCAAAATCTTGATTCAGTTGTCATTATTTGTTAACAACACAAACAAAATCTTCTGTGTAACTACCTTTCATACTTTTTGAAAGGAGAAACAATTTCATCAATGAATGAAATAGAAGTTAAACACTCTCAACCACCAAAAGGTGTATTACATGAAAGATCTCTCATTTATAATTAAAGATGAAAGACTATAATCTGAAACATGATGTTTGCATCACGTACACCAATAAAGAGAATTAAAGACAACCGAATCTTCTGTGTAACGGCCTTTCTTACATGCTTTGTGTTCTCAGTCATTTTTAACGTTTAAAATAAACATGGCCTGATGTGATGCTTGTAATTCAGGAAAACAATAGGAGTGAGCTGGAAAGATTTGACAGAGAAAGACAAGCCGACTTCTTGACTATGATGAAAGGGTTTGTAACAAATCAGGTACTTACCATCCTATCTATTGAACGGTGCTCAGGTTTTTATCCATAATTTATGCTACGTATGATTGTATGAGGTGATTTTTTACTTTCCTTTATCAAGCATGGAAGTTCGGACTTGTTCCAAAACCAAAACGATGTTGTCAGATATTTTGAAAGTGCATATTCTTTTATCATTTTCACTTGGTGATGAAAAATAGTTCTCTAAGTTCAGATGTTGTTGGTAACTGTGGCTTTTAAAATTTCCACTGGACCAGGGATCGATTAGATTGGTTGAAGTGGGGCTTGGATTTCGACAGTATTAGGATTGTAAGAATTAGAATAAGAAAAGGTAGAATCTGTGACCTTGGCGAAATTGATATGAATGAATATCTGAACAGAATCTTTCATTAAAAAAAAAAGGAATGTGTGAACAGTATCATACATTCCTTGATGAGTTCTCAGATTCCTTCATGGCTAGAATCTGTGGTTTTTGTGAAGATCGATATGAATGATTATGTGAACGTAATTCTTGATGTTAGATGTGGATGTTTTTGTTGAATAGGTCGGATATGCAGAGAAAATTTCGCATGTTTGGGCAAAGGTAGCAGAGGAGACCAGCGGCTATTCAAAGGAGAGCAGTTGAACCTTTGTGGCATCAATTAAAATTCTAAGAACATTCTTTTTCCTCGTTTTTCTTTTTTGGTCTCACTAGATTCATTTTACATCCACTTTGTTGATATAATTTACCATTCTTAAGGTAATAAAATATAAAGAGGAACACTTGGGGAAGGTTTTTTCAACATCTTATTGCCCAAGTTGTGTCCCTACGAAATGTCATGTTCACACAATGAACTGATGGAAGTTCATGTGAAACTGAGGTTTGATATTGTAAATTGATCTTCTTCTTCTTCTTTCTTTTAATCCTTAAACTTCGGAGTTTGCAGATGTTTCATTTGGCTCCATGTTTTGTTTGGTCGTTCTCTGCAGTTGAAAACGACAAGTCGTTCTTTTGACCTTATCCCAATGCCATTTTCTTGGGTCTCACAATCAATAATGCCAAACTTTTTAACACCAATTGCCCTTATGTGGGTATTATTAAATTTGAATAAATATCCATTGTGTCAAATTGCCCTTTATTCTTTGCTTTAATTCAATATAGAAATGGTCTCACATGACCCATTTCTAATAATTGTTTATAACTTTCACATTTTATTTCATTTTAATATGTCTACTTTTCATTTTTCTATTTTCTTTTAACAATGCTTTTCATTTTACTATTCAAAGTGAATCCAACCATCATTTTTCTTTATTGTTTTCTTTTGTAATTTGTCGTTAGTTTTATAATGACAAGAACATAAAGTTTTTGAAACTATAAACATTGATAGTATAATTATTGCAGCGTTTTCGTTTTTGTTTTTGTTTTTGTTTTTTTTTTGACAACATATGAGGGGATATGAACTTCAGATTTCTTGGTCGAGAGCGCAAAGTTGAGTTATGCTCTTGTTGGCATTATGACAAGGTTTTCTTTAAAGAATTTATTCATTCACTGTACATAATTAATAAGGGTACATTTGAATCAAAAAGGTTAAATTGATGTATTTATGAAAGTTGAGGAGTTTAAGTAGTACAATTATAAGTCTTCACATGTGTGAACTAACATTTTTCAAACAAAATCAAATAGATGATGTAAATTGATATACTTACGAAAGTTCAAGGTTTCAATTAATACAATTATTAGTTTAGGGTTTTAATTGATACAATTCCAAAGTTTAGGAGTATAGATTGATTTTTTCCCTTTAAACAAGATAAGGGTATTACTTTCTCCATTTTTCAAACTTTTGAACACTTCCCCTTCTCACCAAGACTAATATTCTCTTGAGAGTGGGGGCTTGTTATGATACTAATCAAAGTCAATTTAGCCTTCAATTAATGAATTTATTTGCTTTTATGAATGAATATAATTCAATTGAAAGGGTAATGCATAATGATGATGTAGTCTGAAAAAGAACACTAAAAAGTCATTTGGGTCCCTTCTTCCTATAGGGTTTAGAAAAGAAGAAAAGCATCCTCTCCTTCCCTTCTTTTGAATGTCTTCTTTGAATTGTCCTTTTCATTTTCTGATCTCCCCCTTTGATACTCTCCAAGCAACTCATTTTGCTCTTGAATTTCTTGTGTACTTCAACTTTGACTATCCCTTCCACTTTACTTTGGTAGAGACAAATTTAACACAACTTTATATTATTCCCATGAATCAACAAACAAATCACATGAGTCACCATATTTGAGATATCTCTTTACCCTTTGATTTGATTTCCTTTGAAATACTATTCACATCTCTAAACTTCAATTCAATCTTTGGTTGCTTCATTTGGGTGTTTCTTTTCTAGTCAAGAGACATCAAGATTACATTGAAGAAAAAGCAAAAGTTATAACGAACCTAGACTGATACAATCTCCCTAAATTATAATGATTGTTGCAATTGTACAAACCACCTGCGATTCAAGTTATGTTTAAAACTAAAATGCATACTTAACATCACTCCTCCGAAGAACCATTTATAACAACAATTAAGTGGGAGGGTTTAATTTTTACAAGAAAATTATGCTTTATCGCCCATTTACAATATTTTATACATAAATTATAATGAACTCTTTAGAACCATTTTCTCGCATGATTGCAATATTTTAGCTAAGTTGACTTTCAAATTATTCCTCAACAAATTCAGTATTGAAGTATGACATACAAGTTTAGTCCTTACTGTTATACTTATGTTTAATATGTCTCTAAATTTTAAAAATTGTTTAATATATCTATAAATTTTCAATTTTGTATTTAATAAGTCTTAAACTTTCAAATTTGTGTTTATTGTGTCCTTTAACTTTTAAAAGTGTCATTAGATTGTAAGCTTTTAATTTGGTGTTTATCATGGCTCTTTAACTTTAAAAAGTTTCAAATGAATTAGAAATCTATGTTAAACACAAAGTTGACTGTACTTGTAAGACACAAAACAAGAGATCTACTTGACATAACACTAAAAATTGTTAGATATTTTCTAAAACTTTATAGACATATTAGACACAATTCTAATTCTTTTTTTCTTTTCAAGTTCAACAATATGTGAGTACTTTGAATTCAAACATCTACCTACAAGTCAAAATTATAACTCCTTGATCAAGTGATCTATATTTAGGTTAGCCCACTTAAAAATTTTCTTTAGTACAATCACCATAGAAACCGAGAGGAAGATTTGAACCTTAATCGTTGAACTATACACGTATTGGTAGCTCACAAAAAAAAAAAAAAGTTAAAGATTTATGATTTGACTATTATTTTATGAGTATTGATGTAGAAGGAGAAGAGAAGAAGTCAGACAATGTAATAATGAGTAAGGGTGAGTTGCTTTCCCAATTGCTCATACACATGACAAATGATCAGGTGCTCCTAATGCAACGAGACTCTCTCTTTAAAACCGTGAGATGTATATCTTTAAATTTGTCTATCTCTACTAACTATTGGATACAAAATCGAGGTACTTTTACAATTTCTCTCCCACATCCAACAGTGTAAACGGGAGCAGTTAATAATTTCTCTTTCCCAAAGAACGCGTCCCCATTTCTTCAATCAATCTCTCTTCCTCAATTTCCTCACCTTCTTTTCTCTCTCGCATTTTCTCGAACAGTTTCCTGCAACCCACTCCCCCGTTTCCAATGGCTTCCACCCTTTGATTCTTCCTCTCCTCTTTTCTTCATCTTCTCGTTCCATCGAGTTCCTTTGTCTTTAATTCCTCTTCTCTTCTCTTCTCAATGGTTGACAACGGCGAGGAGAAGCTGCTGGCTATGGCTCGCCACATAGCCAAGACTATGGGTCGTAACGAGTCCATGGCCGATGATATTTTGGAGATTTTTTCCAATTTCGATGCTAGGTTTTCCCTTGATAAGTTGTCTGACAAAGCCGATGAGCTTGATCCCAGAGCCCCCGCCGCTTTGCAGCGCTCTCTCAAGTCTTTGGACCGCCGGATCTCCCAGTACTTGGCCGCCGACCATCCGATTTGGGCGGATTCCGCCGATTCCTCTGCTTTTCTTGATGCTATTGATGAGTTGATGGCCACCATTAGGGACTGGACGCCGATGGCTAGGGATAAGTCTGTTGGCACCTACCTCGCTCGCGCCGACGATCTGATGCAGCAGGCTATGTTCCGCGTCGAGGAAGAGTTCCGGTCGTTGATGGAGCGCGGAGGTGAGTCCTTTGAACTGACTCGCCATTTCAGGAACGGTGAGTCAACGGGCGATTATTGCTTCGATTCTGAGGAAGATGAGGAAACTGCGGAGGGAATTCTTGGCGACGGGCTCCAGATCCCTGTGGCGCAGCCGGTGACGGACTACAACATCGTAATCGATGCGCTTCCGTCGGGGACTATCAGCGATCTCCATGAGATAGCGAAGCGCATGGTGGCGGCTGGGTTCGAGAAGGAGTGTTCGCACGCTTACAGTAGCTGCAGGAGGGAGTTCTTGGAGGAGAGTCTTTCTAGGTTGGGGTTACAGAAGCTCAGCATGGATGAAGTTCAAAAGATGCAATGGCAAGACATGGAAGAGGAGATTGAGCGCTGGATGAAAGCGATTACCGTCTCCCTTCGAATCCTCTTCCCAAGCGAACGACGGCTCTGCGAACGCGTCTTCGTCGGCCTCTCCTCCGCCGCTGACCTCTCTTTCATGGAGGTCTGCCGAGGATCGACGATTCAGCTATTGAATTTTGCAGATGCGGTGGCAATTGGATCTCGCGCACCAGAACGACTGTTCAAAATTCTCGACATGTTCGAGACCTTGAGAGACTTGATGCCGGAGTTTGATTCCGTATTTTCAGACCAGTACTGCCTGTTGCTTAGAAATGAAGCAATTACAATCTGGAAAAGATTAGGCGGAACAATCAAGGGGATCTTCATGGAGCTTGAGAATTTGATCCGCCGTGATCCAGCTAAAACTCCAGTGCCGGGCGGCGGCCTTCATCCAATTACTCGATATGTGATGAATTACCTTAAAGCAGCCTGTAAATCGCGGCAGACTTTGGAGCAAGTTTTTGAAGAAGCCGCTCTTCCCTCTAAGGATTACACCAAGCTCGAGGACAGAGCAGCAGCATCGTCTTCGTTATCAGTTCAAATGGATTGGATTATGGAGCTTTTAGAGAGCAATTTAGAGGCGAAGTCGAAGATATACAAGGATCTTTCCTTAGGCTCTGTGTTTCTGATGAACAATGGCCGATACATTGTTCAGAAAGTGAAAGACAGTGAATTAGGATCAGTTTTAGGCGACAATTGGATTCGAAAACACATGGCTAAAAGTCAGCAATACCTCAAGAATTACCTGAAAAGCTCATGGAGCAAGGTGATCGGAGTATTGAAAATGGACAGTGGCTCTTTAGCTCCCGGTGTAATGAAAGAGAAGCTCAAATCATTCAATGTGCAGTTTGAAGAAATCTGCCAAACCCAATCTACATGGGTGATATTCGAGCATCAGCTTAGAGAAGAAGCAAGAATCTCAGTTGCCAAAACTCTGCTGCCGGCATATCAAAATTTCATCGGAAGGTACCAGAGTTTGCCAGAGCTGGCAAAGCGTACAGACCGGTATTTGAAGCTCACGGCGGAGGATGTGGAGGCTCGGATCACCGAGCTCTTCGAAGGAGGCGGCGGCTCAGGCGGCGGAAGGCGGTAAAGGTGAAGGGTAAGTCATCAATGTCCAATATTGCCTGTATATCTATATACAAAATGCCATCTTCATAAATCTTTTAGCTTAGCAGTTGACAAAGAAATTTTTGGCTAAGTTGTAATTGATTTGATCTGGGTGCAACTGCAATTGCAACTGTCATGTGTAGGTCCATTCTGAATATGATTAAATCTCAAAGCTTTTCCATTGAAGTTTTGAAGCTTTTCCTTGAATGATTGGCAATGGTGGATTAGAAGAAATTGCTGGGCGTTTGAAACTTTGGTTGCTCTTAAAATACTGTTTAGATTGTTCTGGTGCAGAGGATTTGATCTAAATTGGCTGCCCCAGATTCCAGTTTTGTTGGAGTAAATATAAACTAGGATGTTAAATTAAATTATAATTTGTCGTCTTCATCTCAAATTTTAAAAAGTTGAGTTTTAACTTTAGATCATGTTTCTAATTTTTTTTTAAAGGGAAAGGAATGGGGATTTGAACCTTAACCAAGATACTACTACTTTAACTTCCTCAAGCAGGTAGATTTTATTTATATTTAGTTTTAAGTTAGTAGACTATGTTTCTATAATGCTTGAAGTTGATGGACTAGAGTTATTATTTAACCAAAATGAACATATTTTAGTGAAATTTGAAAATTACTTTGGTTTTGTTAAGAAAAGTTTGTCGCTTTTTATATATATATATATTTTCCTACCCCAAATTATGTAATTGGAAACATATTATTCCGCTTGATTTTGGTGGGTTAGATTGTTTTTCCGAGTGATTAGCTTTGTAAAGGTTTTTTTTTTTTTTTTTTTTTTTTTTTTTTTATATCCGTGAGTGTTCGGACCAGCTCAAGCGCACCTTGACTAATCTCACGGGACAACCGCCTGACCCTACTACATTTGGTTGCCAAGGAAACTCCTAAGATATTAATATCCTAGGTAGGTGGCCATCGGATTGAACCAATTCCCTCTAAGCCCTTTATTTTTTCTATGGTTCTTATTTTTAAAGGGTTTTTGAAACTGGGATCTAAAGGTTATAAATAAGAAAGATTGGATAACCATCATGGGTTGGTGTGGTCAATGAAGATCATGGAAAAAATGAATCTATGATGGTCACCTATCCTGAGATACAAGGAAACATATTAACAATAATCAACATCACCTATTTAAGATTTAATATCTTACGTGTTTTTTTAAAATATAAATAAGAAAAGTTGGATGGTTTGGTTATTAACATTTAATATGAATTAAGTTTTTATCATATTTATCCTAAATGTGCTATATAATTATAAACTGCATTCCTAATTCAAAATGGTCTATCTTTTTCCAAAAAATAAAAAATAAAAATGGTTGTTTATCCATATATAGTGACAACTGTGTAGTCACTTGAAGTACAGAGGGGTCATTCCCCCTTTGCAATAAATGAGTAATCCAAAGAGGTCATAGTAAGACTGTGACAGTCATTACATCAGCAATCCTCAACTTTGGTTAGATTTTGAAAATTTTCAATTTTATCCTTCAAGTTTGAAATTTATTTCAAAAAATATCATTGAAGAGTTCTTTTCATTAAAATAAGATGGAAATTGATACAACTACTAACGTGTAAAAATTAGAGGACATATGTGATAAACTTAAAATCAAATGGTTATCAAACAGAGTCTTAATTACTATATTTAGATTTAATTTTAAACATAATTACACATTTTCATTTACTTATATAATAATTTCACAATTGGTAAACCATTGATTAACTTAAATCATTCTAATCAGTCTATATTTGTGTTATAAGATAACTTCAACTTAGATATTGATAAAGTATAATTACTGCAACACTAATTCACCTATATATATTAATTATTGGTAGTGATTTGATTTACTTGAGTTATAATTTTTATTTTCTTAAGAAAAGATTATTTTCTTTAGGTTTTATTTTGTAATATTTTACCTACATTGTACTAGATTTTTGTTTGGATAAAAAAAACTGTGCTAGATTTGTAACTGCCCCAGTACAGATGGGTTAAATACCACCAACAACAAGCAGTTACAGATGGGCTAAGAATTACTGGCCCACAATGTTGCCATAGCAATTTAGGAATTTAAAATTAAATGGCTCAACTTTAACAAATATTTACAATAATACCAGTGACTTAAAAACATCATATGATACCCAGATTACTTTTTTTTTTTTTAAATCAACCATAGAGGGAGAATTTGAATATATTTAAGATATATTAGATAATATGAGGTTTCATTTCAAAACCAATTGACAATGAGTAGAGTAACTTATCTATCTTATAAATTGTGAGTTATCCACTTATCTTTTCAATGTAGAATCCTCAACAAGATAGATCAATAATTTTTTAACTAGTTGAACTATAACCATGTTGACAATTACCTAAAATCTATATTAGTATATGAACAAAATGTCTAATATTTACGATGCTTTGGTAGTTAAAGATTAAGATATTGTCGTTAAAGTGAGCATGGCTCGGTAATTTGCATGTATCATTGGTCAGAGGCTCGAATCACCCACCCCAAATGCCATTCAACTAAAAAAAAAGATTAAGATATTGTCATTGACATGAGCATAACCTAACTGGTTATTAAGACATTATTTCCTCAACCAATAAGTTAAAAATTTGAATCCCCGCTCATATTTTGTTGAACTAAAAAAACAAAAAAATCAAAATACTGTTGTTGTAAAATTCTATGTTGCTGATCTACCCTAAAAAAATTTAAACAAATGAAACTCATGTGTTAAATTAAACCTCCAGATAAACAAAACAGATTTATGTATTAATGAAGTGTTATCATCCACGTAAGCATAGTTCAATTATTTAAGATATTATATATTCGATTAAAAAGTTAAAAATTGGAAACTTCATTTCTACATATTATTAAAATTTAAAAAAAATAGATCAAATTAATTGTATGAATGAGATTGGAGAGGGATGTAAACTATAGAGGATTGGTAATAGTTTTTATTTCTTACTGATGTCTAACCATTTAAACTATACTTAAATTAATAAATAATTGATTATAATGGAAGAGAAAGTTTCTAATACAATTGTGGCTTAGAGTTGTCTCATATTACACATTATAACTAGGCTATTTTAAAATAAAATTTGAAAAATGTAAATATTTATTTTCTTTTAAAAAAAATAATAATAAATTATGATATACAGCTTTATTTTTTATTTTATTTTATTTTATTTTTTGAAATTGTGATATACAACTGAACTGAAACTCCATGAGAATTTGATGTGCAAAAAAAAGGTAAAAGGAATCAGAACAAATACAGAAAAATAGAATCTTTCCCAATAGAATATTTTCTGAACTCAGTTGTGGCTAACTCTGGATTTACTTCTGACTTAGAAAAAAAAAAAAGGAATAAAAATCAGTTGGAAATTTGAAACATTGAATTGTATACAAAAAGACATTTGAATGGAGATTTGTGTATCTTTTGTAAGGACTATAATGACAAATTTTTTCTATTTAAAACAATTTACAACTGATCAAATTAAGATCAAAGAGTTGGCCATGAATCAAATCTCTGACCACAACTAAAAGGATTTGAAGATTAGCATCCTTAAAATTTTCAATTTAATCCCTTTGGATTTGTTTGAGTCGAATTTTAATTCGATTCAAAAACGACAATGAATTAAATGATTAAAGATGCACTCCGTCATCTCTACTCAATTTGTGTTTAAAATTGAATGAAATATAATAAGCTAATAATTTTGATCAGTTATAAAAGCTTTTCAATAGACTCATCTCTTCAAATTTTTGTGATATCTTTAATTACCCATGCGAAACTTAGAGTCATAATCGATTTCAATATATAAATTATCTATGAATAGAGACCCTTACGACCCATATACATTTTCTTTATGTGAACCAATCAAAAGTTCTAGTTGAGGATTTATTTGGTTTTGCGGGGTTTGAACCCCTCGAGAGTGAATTTCCATGTTATATAGAAACATGCCATGTTTTTCAAACAATGTGTATGTTATTTAGTCACACAGGTAGAGTTTTATTTTAAATTTTGGTCCCAATATATTTAAAAGTTTTAGTTTAGTTACTCATTATCCATAGTTTTTTTTTTTTTTTACTCACACACTTGTTTTCTTTTATATTTTAATTAGTCCTAAATCTTTTATATATATACATATATATATAAATAAATAAATGACTAACCCAATCAACCAAATTAGAACTTTTAGTTTTAAATCGTCTGATAAACATAAAACATATCATATACTTAATATGACAACAATAACTGGTAATAGTATAAAGGTCGATCGAATTTGATTAAACATGAAGGATCAAAATTGAAACTTCTAAAATGAACGAACCTATTGAAAATTCTCAAAAATGGTAGGGACCAAACTAATAATTAACCTAAAACTAAAATATGTCATGGAGTTTGTTAGGTTTAGGTTATAAAAGTACATTAATTAGTTAATAAAGTAATGATAACTTCGGAATCTTAGGTGATCTCGTGGGCTTAGGTTTCCTTAAAAATAATGAAATTATATCCTATTAAGAGTGTAATTAATCCCAATTAGGAGATGCCTTAATTGTGTTGCTTAGGCTTAGGACTTGGATTAATAAACGGTCGGTGTGTTGTCTTTATGTTAATTAATTCATTAAGGTTTAAATTAAATGTCTCTCTAAATTAATTAAGATTATAAATTAATTAATTAATTAATTAAAGAAGCATCTAGGAAGGTTCGTTTTTGTTTGGTGTGGCTCGAGAAACTAATGACAATTCTGACAATGGAGATGGAGTTTTTGTCTCCATATGTTTGCCACTCCCTATACTAATTTTCTTAAACAATTCCTTAAACTTTATTTTTAATTATAATTATCATTTCCATTTTCTATTACTTTTATACCTCATGTGTTTTCTATTCATTTCTTACTAATATATTTATTATGTGTATCTTTATCCAATTTTCAAACATCACATTTTTTGAATTTTCAAAACTTTTTTTTTTAGAATAGAATAGTGTTGCATTAACCTTTGTTTGGTACATGAATCTTAGTTATTGTGCCTTTTTAGTTCTTAAACTTTAATTAACTTTGATTGGGTATATATTTGAACTTTCGATTTTAATTTCAAATAAGTTTCTAGAATCAATAATGTTGTAGTTTTAGACACGTTGTTAATCACAAAGCAACCTTTACCCATGCACGCAGTAGAAAGAATCGAAGTTTTGAGGTATCGATCAAAGAAAGAAAACAGATGCACAAAGAAAAACAATGATAGAGTAATTCCAGACGAAAAATTACCAGGACACAATATGTTTAAGTGGTTCAACCAATATGGCTTACATCCATTGGAAGGAGCAACTTTACTAGAGGAAAAATTTTGGAGAAAATTTACACAGCACTCACGAATGAAATCTCACCCTCAATCTCTGTCAGTCTCTCTTTTTTGTCTATCTATGATCAGTTACAACGATTACAATATATTTATAGAAAAACTGTTTGAGAAACTAAACTGGTATTTCGAACTCTATCGGTAAAAGAAAATAGGCTAGCTAGATAAAATAAACATATAAAAAAGGATTAACCAGGTGATTTTATTAGTCATTTAAGCATTAATATTAATGGTATGGATTTATATATGTAAAAAAAAACTAGATTAAATGTATTAAAAACTCTTGATTAAGTCCCCTTTTTTTAAGGTTAAAATCGGTTAACAAAAAGCCTATGTCTTATTGAATTGTTATTTTGTTAGCATATTTGGCTTGAACAACATGACATACCGTCAACATAAACATAACTCAACTGATATAAAACTTGTATCTTTGACTAAGATGTCAAATGTTTGAATCCTCCACCCCATATTGTTGAACTAAAAGAAAAACATGTGACTTGTCACTTAGGCATACTGTTTGGAAAAAAAGATGGATTTTTTTGACGAACGAGTTGATTTTTTTTTTTTATTTAATAAAGAATGATTTGAATTTTGAGAACATCTTATGTGTCAAATAACATCCAAGAGGCATGTTTGTTGGGTTCAAATATGCTCGTAAAATAATAAGGTAATGGTGTCAATCAACTTTTTTTTTTTTTTAAGTAATTTTAACTATTTTTCTACCAATAATCTAAACGAGAATTGTAAAAAATTAAAGGTAAAAATTGAGAATTTAGAAAGATTAAAGACCAAATTAAAAATAATCTAAAAGATTAGGAAATACTATGTAACGTTTTTCCTAATAACTAAAATTGAAAACTCATGTTCTTTTTAAAACTGATGAACTAAATAAATACAACCATCCAAATACAAATATTAAATATTTATTTTCATTTTAGCATAATCTAGAACGTGTCGGATCAGATCAGTGGTTCCTGTAAAATCTGTTTTCATAACTTTTGGGAGTTATATAAATGTCTTTTTTTTTTCTTTTACAATATGTGAGGTGGAGAATTCGAACCACAGACCTCGTGGTTATGAGTACAACTTTATGTCAGTTGAGTTATGCTCTTGTTGGCCACTATATATATACTCTTTGTATGGAATATATACATTTATAAATTAATTTTAAAAAGTCAATACTATAGTACCTAAGTTTTCTATTTTATTTGGTCACTTATATTCGACCTTATCACTAATTAATCAGAATGAGGACATTCATTTTATTTTATTTTATTTTATTTTTACATCGAAAACATATCCATTTCAAACATCGAACTTTAAAGAAGGTAAAGCAGGTATCTAATCACTTAACTATTTTTAGATTGATAAAATATTTCTTCTAGTTAGAAAAAAATAATATGTTTATAAAAATTGTCCTCATTAGCTACTAAAAGAATTCATTTTCCATTAAATTGATTTTTTTTTACAGAGGCAGCTCTTAAATATTTTTGTATTTAAAAGATTAAAATATAGTTTTGGTCCCTACAATTTACTCTTATTTTTTAATTTGATCATATCACCTCTTAAGGAAGGGTTTTAACCATAAAAATGAAACTACGAAAATTTAAAAAGAATAAATTAAAAATAAGAAAAAAAAAAAAAACTTATGTTTAAAAGGCAGGAATAAATAGATAAGAAGAAGTAAAATTGAATAATAATAATAATAATAATAATAATAATAATAATTCCGTACGTAAAGGAACTTTAATCAGTTGGACTTTGAAGTATGCGTTTGTCCGATGCCTATATTCGCGTTCACTCCTTACGCTGTCATGTCTCCCATCTCATCTTTATTTTAATAATCATCCTTTTTTAAAAAAAAAATAATGTAATTATTTCTTTTTTTTTTTTTTTGAAACAATGTAATTATTTCTTTTTTATACCTATCATAAATTCTTATGTATTTTAATGTTATTTTTTCTATACTCTTAGTGGAAATGTTTCATCCCTTACCCTTATAATATCATTAATTTTTTTCTTCTTTAGTTTCACTATTTTTCTCTTATCCACTATATTATTTTTTCTGGTTTAAATCATATTTTAGTTCCTAAACTTTTAAGTTTATTCTTTTTTGGTCCTTTAACTTTTAAGGTCCCGTTTGATAACCATTTGGTTTTTGGTTTTTGGTTTTTGATTTTTGAAAATTAGGTTTGTTTTCTTTAAATTTCTTTACTATGATTTTCATTTTTGTTAAAGACAAACTTTAATTCCTAACCAAATTCTAAAAACAAAAACAAGATTTTGAAAATTACGACCCTGTTTGATAACCATTTGGTTTTTGGTTTTTGGTTTTTGAAAATTAGGCTTGTTTTCTCGCGATTTCCCTACCATGACTTTCATCTTTGTCAACGACACATTTGAATTTCTAGCCTAATTCTAAAAACAAAAACAAGTTTTTGAAAACTACTTTTTTTAGTTTTCAAAATTTGCTTGGTTTTTAAAAACAAGGAAATAAATGTATTAGAAAAACAAAGAAGCTTGTTGGTGGAAGTAGCATTTATAAGCTTAATTTTCAAAAACCAAAAACCAAAAACCAAATGATTATCAAACGGAACCTACTTTTTTTAGTTTTGAAAAATTGGCTTGGTTTTTGAAAACATGGGAAGAAGGTAGATAGAAAAACAAAGAAATTTAGAGTTAGAAGTAGTATTTATAAGCTTAAAAACCAAAAACAAAAAATTAAATGGTTATCAAACGGGGCCTAAATTATTCATTTTAGTCCCTAAACTTTTAAATTTGTTCTATTTTAGTCCCTAAATTTTTAAAATGTCTGTGTTTAATCCCTGAACTTAAAAAAAGAAAAAAAAAACTTTTATTTTAATCTTAACAAATTAAAGGTATAGCTTTGAGTATGTGTATTAGTATGTTAATATGATCATGATTTCAAGCCAAATAATTTAGAGATAAACACAGGCAAATCGGATTTAAGGTAGAAAAGTAACATAGCAAGGACCAAAATGATTATGTTAAAAAAGTTTAGAGACTAAGATAGATATTTTAAAAGTCCAGGGACTAAAATAGAACAAACTTGGAAGTTTAAGGACCAAAACAGATATTTTGAAAGTTTAAAGACCAAAACAGAATAAATTTTGGAAGTTCGGGGACTAGATGAGACGATTTAAACTTTTTTTTTTTTTTTTTTTTTTTTTTTTTTTTTTTTTTTTTTTTTGTGGAATGGGGTTTTGCTCGCTAAGGATTTAGGATTCAAATCGTTTGGTGATTGAGTGAGATTCCTCTCAAGACTCAAGCTATATGGTTTCTAAAGTCTCATCCTCTTCTATTCAATGAGATTGGATTGTCAATAGAAGATATATTGTTGCTTTTGTTGGAGATAGCTAGCGACTCCTGCATTTTTGCCCATATCCCTTGAGTTTGTAATTGTTTTGTTGATTTTCTGGTAAAAAGTATGTTTCGATGGAGTCTTTGTTAGTTTAAAAAGATAAATTTCCTTCGTGGATTGTAGAGTTGGCGTTGTAGAGGACTTAGACTTACTTAACTTGTTTGTACGCGACCTGACCTATTATCTCTTATTAAGATTTTTCTATATCAAAAATAAAAAAAGAAAAAAAAATTATAATCTAATATGGATGACCTAAAAGTATGGTTCAATTGGTTAAGACATTGATAGCTTTTCTTTAAAATTTATAAACTCAAATACCAGTAAATCGATAATACATAAGATAATCATTAATCCAACGTTTATTTTACATACATGCCAAAAAATAGTTATTGGTATTAATATAATATCAAATTTAGGATATAAGGAGAGGTATTAAGTAACCATATAATAGCCTCCCAAATAAATTATTTTAGTCAAATACTCTTTGGGTACAAAGACAATTTTATGTTGGTATTTAGTAAAAAATACTCTACATTTTTCCATACTTCTAAAAAAATTCCTCATTAAAACGATGTATTAAAAGTAATAAAAATGTCTTAGAAAAACCATAACCTAAACAACTCAAATGCAACACGACTCTCTAATCAAATCATAATACATAACTGGAGCTACAACGCAAATCTACTCATTGTTCTTTTCGATTATACTCAATTGACCAACAAATCATTCAAATTAAAAATTCTAAGAGACAAATTAATTCGACATAACATATTATTATAACTTATATCAAACATAAAATTAAAAGTCAAATAATAGAAGTCCACGATCTCTTATATATTAATATTATATTGCCATAGCCTGCAAGGATACCCAAAAAAAAAAAAAAGTATGTATTATAGTCAAACCAAAAATAATTCTAAACCCCAAAGCCAACTGATTTGAGTTTTTAGTTTTGGTCATCATAAACAAATAGGCTTTGAATATTGACAAAGGCAGCTGGCCATAAATATTTATTTAAATAACATATTATATAATAATCTTTTTTTTTTTTTTTTTTGAAATACTAATCTTTTCTTTTAAAAAATATATATATAAGAAATAAGAATAACGCGTAAATTAGAAGAAACAAAGGCCAACTATTTTCCATCGTAATTATTTATATAAATTGGGGAAGCCCACTGGAAAAGGACAGTTTCGTACTTTCATTTTCCAGAGGCTTAGCTTTTGATTATTCTTTCTTTTTGTGTTTATTATTTATATAAATGTCGTCTTTTCCAATTCTTTCCCCTTCATAATTTTCAGTTCTTCAATTGTTCTTCTTCTTCTTCGAGAGCTCGATCCGAAAACGGCGGCGTTTTGGTGAAATGGGTAATAGTTTAAGGCATTGTTTGGGCTGTGTTCTTCCTTGTGGAGCTTTGGACTTAATCCGAGTGGTTCATCTCAACGGCCATGTCCAAGAATTCTCTCCGCCGCTCCCCGCCGGCGAGATCCTCAAGGCCAATCCCGGCCACGTCCTCACCACTCCTTCCTCCGACGACCACCGCCTCGTCCGCCGTGTCACCATTCTCTCACCCGAATCTCAGCTCCGACGAGGCGCCATTTATTTCTTGATTCCGGCCAATTCTGACCACCGGAAGACTACTCCCAAAAAGCCCTCCTCCGCCAACGAGGATATCATCGTCTTGAAGAGGGCCAAACCCAGCCGCCGAGATCGCCGGAGCAGTCGCGCGTGTGGCGGCGCGTGGCGGCCTCATCTACAGAGCATTAGTGAAGATTAATGAATACCCAAAACACCCTCCTCTTATCGACATTGAAATTTTTTAAAAATATATATATATGTGTCGTAATTCTTGTGATCTTGTCCTTTTTTTTTATAACCATCTGGACTTTGACGGCGGCGGCCGATGAACAGAAATGGTAATTGTGATGATCGTGTACAGGAATTAATGGTTGGTGTTTGTGGATAGAAAAATGATTATTGATATTCATTTGTAATTGTAGCTTAATTTAAAAAAAAAAAAAAAAAAATCTGCGTAAAATTATAGCAGATTCGAAATTCCCACTCCATTTTAAATTTTAATGCTTATTTTTGTGGTTTACTCTAAATCAATCCGCGCAATGATTTTCATTGATAGATAGAATCGTTTTTTTTTTTTCCATTCTCTTTTTCCTCGTAACTTTTTATAAAAATATTGTTGATGGTCAAATTTGGTCGGGAGGAACTCACCTTCACGTGTCACTAACGGTAAATTTGTTTGAGAGGGAGAAGATGTGGTCTGCAAGACAGAAAAACGCATGGGTGTGGTGCATGTGACACCGTCTCCGATGCTTAAGTCAAAAAACGAAAGGAGCAGAGCGAGAGAGCAAGAGGATAGCGTAGATAACAGAGTTCGGGATCCCTCTCTAGTGATGAAGAAGGGTTTAAATACCTGTTCTTGCTCTAGGATTTTTAGGAATTCGGAGGCGTTTTGGGATGAACCAGGTGGAATGGGGCGGTCAGAGGCAGCAGGGACCGAACGAAGGCGGACGGACTCGGCCCACCGGCCTCAAGCCAAGACCGACCATATGGGTCGGGCCAAGGCCCGGTCCCTCCGACCTTTTGGCCCATTTCGCCTCTGGGGTTCATCTTTCAGTCCTATTTCTAGGCTCGTGTCGGGTGGTCCAAAATTACCTATTACAAATATATTAAATAATCACCCTAAAATTACAAACTAAAAACTAAAAATAAAAAAAAAATAAAAAAAAAATAAAAAAAAAAAAAAAAAAAAACTCTTCTTTTAAAATTGAAATTCAATATCTCTTTTGGTTCGGTACCATTTTAAATTAGTAATGAATTAAAAATTTTAATGGATAGATTATTTATGGGTGAAGAACCAATAATTATATAATTAATAGTATGCATGAATTCGGCTCATCAACCGAGAAACTTAATACAGGAAACACCGGGTAACATGGTCCTGTTTCAATTTTCTAATAATAATATTTTAGATGCATCGTTGGAAAAATATACACTAAATTATAAATTTGGCTTGAAAAAATTTAGGATTATATTCATTTATTCGGACATAATTTGGTCAGAGTGGCGCCTCCTCCTGCTAGCATTCCTCCGTGCTCGAGTTCGAGCTTGGTGTGTGCCTTTCGTTTTTGTGTTTTTTTTTTTTTTACTCTTCAGTTTTGTTTTTTTTTCTTTCTTCTTTTTTTTTTTCTTTTCTTTTTTCTAAGATAACTTTTTGTTTCTTTTTTAAAATACACAAAAAAAAATTTTACCCAACTTTCTTTTTAAAATTAAAATTTATATAATTTGAGATTTAAATACTTTCACTCTTGTTTCAAAAAAAAATGGAAAGAGAAGTTGGTATTTCTTATTTATTTATTATTATAAAATTTTAAATATTTATTAGTTATTAATGATAAAAACACTCACAGTAATTATTTTATTTGATAAGAAGAGAGAAAATATTTAAATCTTAAATTATATTAATTTTAATTTTAAAAAGAAAATTGGATAAACAAATTGTTTGTGTATTTTAAAAAAAAAACAAAAAGTTATCTTAGAAAAAAAAAAAAAAAAGAAACAAAACTGAAGAGTAAAAAAAAAAAACAAAACAGAAACGAAAGGCACACACCAATCTCGATTTCGCGCACGGAGGTATGCTAGCAGGAGGAAGCGCCATTCTAACCAAATCATTTATTGTTTTCAAATTACATATTGGTCGTGTCTTCATCTCCAGCTGGCTTGCACATCGTCTCTTCAAGAGACGACATGTTGACACGTGGCATAGGTCGTCTCTACGAGCGCGAATTTAAAACTACAATATTTGAATAATAAGTTTGGAAACTATTATATTTTAATAATAAGTTTCAAAAATTATAATATTAATAAAAAATGTCCTATTTATTCTCTATATTTTAAGATTCTTTCAATAGTTCTGTAAATTTAAATTTTAAAGCCTTCCCTTTTTTATTTTGTGTTTAGTAATTAAGTTTTTGTTGTTAACTTCGTGCATATTATTGATAATGTTTGTTGTCATCTAAGTGTTAGACAAATTAACAACAACCTTGTTAAATATTAGAAATTATTTTAAGTATCTATTAACTTTTTTGAACCATGAAATTAAGTCGACTATTCGTAGTTATCAACTAAGTACTATTATTAATTAACTTATAAACATGTTATAGGTTATAAATTTTGTATAATTATTATTTTACAATATCATATAATTTATGATACATTATATTATACAATTTTTAATTTCACAAAAATGAATTGAATTTATAACATGAAATACTATATTTTATTAAAGTATTTTTTTTATATTTTTTAAATTTAATTATGCATTTAAAATTTTCAAATTCAAAATCTGAATACACTGAAAAGATTAAAAAAAAAAATTGTTTTCAGAATTTCTACTATTTAGATAATAAAATCTGGAAACAGTTTTCAAAATTACATCTGTCAAATGCATATTCACTGAATTCAGTAAATCCAACGACATAAAACAGGATCCAAACTATCGACCAAACAAACTCTAATTTTTTTAAAAAAAAATTAATTGATACATTGAACCTTTGAAATTATGAAAATGACTCTTGCTAAGTTGGGTGCCAAACTATGATGGTATTGAAGTGGGGTGGGTATCATTGTCAAGTTATGTTTATCCAATGAAATGGAGATAAGAAATGGATTAGATTGAACTTCTCTAACACTTTCTATAATTCTACTGATGATTAATCACACAAAAAAGTTGTCAAGATTCTGACTTTATACCACACATTGTGTTTTGTCCAATCCACAATTAATGAGAAGCTCAAGATTTTGTTTTTTTGTTGGTTCGATTATAAATTTAGTCTTTAAACTTTTAGAGTTGTGTTAACTTGATCTCTGAATTTTAAAAAGCATCGAACTTTCAATTTTTTTTTTAAATAAATCTCTGAATTTTTAAAAGTAAGAACAATTTTTTATTAAAGAATATTGTATTTCAATATATTAACTTTTTTTTTTTTTTTTTGATAGATTCAATATATTAACTTTTGTGATATTCGTTTTGTATTAAAATGATACACGATGGATAATATTTACGTTTCAATAATAAACTTTTGGGTATTACAGAAACTTAAACAATAAAAAAGCAAAATATATAAATACCTACATATGACAATTAAAATAATTATTTTATAATAAATTTGAATTATCTTATTAAAAAATTTAGAAATAAATATCAATAATTTTTTTTATACAAAATATCAATAGTTATATATATTGATAAATCAGAGAATATGAGAGAATAATTGTCTTGCTTATTTTCATTAGAATGGAATAGAATTTTATACACCAAAGAATGCAGAGAAAAGGAAAAAACATTTACACCAAAATTACAGCAATTAAGAGCATAAATCAAGCCAAATAATAATGTGAAAATATTCTCTAATATGCCCCCTCAAACTGATGACTGATGAAAAGTCAGAAGTTTGTCTCTAAATGTCAAAAAGACTGAAGATGACAATGGTTTGGTGAATAAGTCAGCCAACTGATCCTTGGAAGATATGAACTGAATTGAAATGTCCTTACGAGCAACCTTTTCACGAACAAAATGATAGTCAATCTCAATGTGTTTCGTGCGAGCGTGAAAAACAGGATTATTTGCAAGGAAAATAGCTGAAATGTTGTCACATAGTAATGTAGGTGCATTGGATAAAGTGACGTGGAGATCACGAAGAAGCTGTCGTAGCCAATAAAGATCTGCTGCTGTAGTCGCAAGAGAGCGATATTCAGCCTCAGTGGAAGAACGTGAGACTGTAGGTTGCTTTTTGGCTGACCAGGATATCGGACTGGAGCCAAGGAAGGCAATGAAGCCAGATGTGGATCGTCGGTCCGAAGTGTCACCAGCCCAATCAGAATCACAAAAGGCAGTGAGAGACAAATTTGCACGTCGAAACAAAATTCCAAGTGGTTTGGAGCCTGATAGATAACGTAAGATACGTTTGACAGCAGAGAAATGAACAACGGTAGGACGATGCATGAATTGACTTACACGATTTACTGCAAAGGAAATGTCAGGTCGTGTAAAAGTAAGGTACTGAAGAGAGCCAACCAGTTGACGATAAAGCGTGGCATCATGAAATAATGGAGCTGAGATGTGGAGATCAACTGTAGTGGACATGGGTGTTAAGCATGTCTTAGCAGAGGACATTCCTGCAATGTGAAGTAAGTCAGTGAGATACTTAGCTTGATTGACAAAAATGCCATCAGTGGTAGTGGAGACTTCCAGGCCAAGAAAGTATTTCAATGCACCAAGATCCGATATCTGAAACTCTGTTGCCAACTGCGTCTTTAAGACTGATAGATATGAAGAGTCTGGTCCAGTGATAATTATGTCATCAACATAAAGTAACAAATATGTCAAGGAAGATCCAACCGAGCGTACAAATAAGGATGAATCAGCAGCAGAAGCAGTAAAACCCAAGGTGAAGAGATATGATGTAAAGCGATCAAACCAGGCTCGGGGAGCTTGTTTTAGACCATATAGACTCTTATGAAGACGACAAACATGATGTGGACTGGATTTGTCAAGAAAGCCAGGAGGTTGAGACATATAAACTTCCTCCTTTAAGTGACCGTGTAGAAAGGCATTCTTTACATCCAGTTGAGTTAAAGACCACTGATAATGAGCAGCAAGAGCGAGAATAACTCTGATTGTGGGCTTTTTAACAACTGGACTGAAGGTTTCAGTAAAGTCAAACCCTTCGACCTGATGATATCCTTTTGCAACTAATCGGGCTTTATATCGAGCAATAGTGCCATCAGTGTTATATTTGGTCCTAAAGACCCATTTGCAACCCACAACATTCATGGAAGGTAAACGAGGTACTAAGGACCACGTACCTTGTGCCTGAAGAGCATTAAATTCCTCACACATAGCGGATCTCCATTCTGAATACTTCGAAGCAACAGAATATGAAGTGGGATCTGTGGGAACTGAAGTGGTCATGGTGGAGACAAACGCCTTTGGCTTGAAAATTCCTGACTTAGCTCGTGTTTGCATCGGATGATTATTGACAGTGCTTGCAGGAATGTGTACATTTTGAGATACGGAATGCTCATGAGTTGACTCAGCTGTCGGTAAATCTGAAATATTAGAAGACAAAGCAGGCAAAAACTCTCGACGAGAAGAATTAGAGTCAACAGTGGATAATTGGGTAGGTAGGGAAGGTGAGGATGGGTTTGGAGATGTATGTAAAAGGGTGAGTAAGGGTGTTATGTCAGGATGTGAAGGTGTGACAGGGTTTGTAGAATCTAAAGGTTTGGCAAAAGGAAAAGTTGTTTCGTGAAAAATAACATGGCGGGAAACGATTGATTTTTTGGTGATAGGATTGTAACATATATATCCTTTATATTCTAGAGTATAGCCGAGGAAAATATGTTGAGAGGTTTTTGGTTCAAGTTTATGTTTGGTATAAGGTTTCAATAAAGGATAACATGCACACCCAAAAACTTTTAAATGATGTAAATCATGAGTGTAACCATAAAGTTTCTCAAAAGGAGATGACATGTTGAGAGAAGAAGTTGGCATGCGGTTGATTAGAAAAACTGCAGTTGAAAAGGCATAAGGCCAAAATTCTAAGGGAACAGAAGAATGAAAAAGAAGAGACATGGCAGTTTCAACTATATGACGATGTTTACGCTCAGCTATCCCATTTTGTTCAGGTGTGTATGGACATGATTTTTGATGTAAAACACCTTTAGACTGAAAGAAAGACAATGTAGAGGAATTGCAAAATTCTCCACCCCCATCAAAACGAAAAATTTTTAATTTGGTAGATAATAAATTTTCTACAAAAGGAACAAATTTTAGGATAATAGCATGAACATCAGATTTAGAAGAAAGAGGAAAAAGCCGAGTAAATTTGCTAAAATCATCTATGAAACTAACATAATAACGATATCCATCAATAGAAGTAATAGGGGAAGGTCCCCATACATCACTATGAATAAGTTCTAAAGGTGACATGGAAAAGGAAAGAGACATAGGAAATGAAAGTTTAGACATTTTAGCTTTCAAGCAACTAACGCATTCGCAAGTAGAAATATGACTAGATAAAGAAAAACCAAGACGAGATAAACTAGAGCGTAATATTTTGGGAGCGGGATGACCAAACCGATGATGCCACAGAGAACACTCCTGTTTTGCCATAAAATTAAAATTTTTGGGGTGCAGATCAGAGGATAGCGTAGAAGGACTTGGGATGGGATAAAGGCCATTGACGCTTTCACCAGTGTATAAGATTTTGCCAGAGACTTTATCCTGAATTAGGAACCAGTCAGTGTCAAAGACAAAAATACAATTATTATCAAGGCAAAATTTATGAACTGATAAAAGGTTTGCTGCAAGTTCAGGAGCATGAAGAATTTTGGAAAGATTGAAAGTATGAGATGAGGTAGAAAGTGTACCACTGCCTGTGTTTTGGATATTTAGAGGTTGGCCATTACCCACTGTGACAGATTCTTCCCCATTATAATTGTTGGAGAGGTTGAGGTTTTCCAGGTCGTTTGTCATATGAACGTTGCAGCCACTGTCAGATAACCAAAAAGCATTAGAATTATCATTCGGAGATTGTGAGTTCATAGAATTTACCGCCATAGCAGCTAATTGAGCCGGTGGATGACGACCCTGATAGAAAAAATTCATCCTATTATAGCAGTCCAGTGAACTATGTCCAGATTTAGAACAAATTTGACAAAATATGCGGCTAGATCCATGACCCGAATCAGAAATAATGATGCTGCCAGATCCATTTTGAAAAAATGCTCCAGACCCGAATCCGGATCCATGACCCGATTGATGACCCGTGCGAGGAGATTGACCCAGAACACCACGCGAAAATTGGCTGCTAGACGAAAATGGGCCGTTTCCACCAGATGAATTAAAGGGCCCAGAATTGTAGTGATTTTGGGCCTCAAAATTTGTTGGGCCGCAAGACACATATTGACTGTTTCCACGATGAAACCCACGTGCCCCTCGTGATTGGTAAGTTCCTCGCCGCCCTCTGCCTCGAAAATTAGGGCTCGGAAAGTTACCCCTCACTGCTGCCATGGCCGTGGGTACTGGTTCAGCCGCCTGGAGTTTAAGAATCGTCTTCTCTTCGGCATCTAATAAGACGTGAAGCTCAGCTAAAGACAAGGTGCCACTGCGTGTTCGAATCGACGTTCGGAAGGCGTTGAAATCCGAGGGAAGACCGTTCAAGGTATGTACGAGAACCTCTTCATCTTCAATCTTAACAGCAACTGCAGCAAGTTTGTCCACGATTTCCTTAATCCAACAGGTGTATTTCTCAATCGATTCAGTAGAAAGTTTCTTGATTGTGTAGAGAGCAGAGCGTAAATCAAGAATACTGGTTCTAGTGTTTGAAGCATAACGTTTTTCCAAAGAGAACCACAAATCTTTAGATGAAACTGAGCCAACCACATGTGCAAGAGCAAAAGGAGTTAAAGTTGCGTTGATTAAGGTGATTAAAGCTTGATCACGAGATAACCACTGAATATACTCAGAACTGACCTCTGTTGTTGCTGTTCCTGTAGGAGAAGAAACATACTGATTGGGTTTTGGCAGAGAGTCATCAATATGCCCAAATAGAGAGTGGGCCTTCAAGATGGATGAGACTTGGTATTTCCACAACACATAATTTGATGAATCCAGATGAATCGGCACGAGATTGCAAATGTTGGATAGGAGAAATAGAGGTGAAGTAGTAGTGGCTATGGTTGTAGAGGTGGTGGCGGGAAGAGATGCGGAAGAGGACGACGCTGTTGTGTGAGCCATTGAAGCAAGATAGAAGCACAGAACCGAAGAAAAGAACAGAATAAGCCCTTGCTTGGAGGAATAGAGTGCTTGCAAACGGACTAAAATGGCAGAAATAACAGTTGCTGGAGAAAACAGAGTGCTTGCACCGAAGATGGCAGAAATCGAATTTGCTGGAAAAAAAAATGGTAAGAATTTTATTCTTGCTCTGATACCATGATAAATTAGAGAATATGAGAGAATAATTGTCTTGCTTATTTTCATTAGAATGGAATAGAATTTTATACACCAAAGAATGCACAGAAAAGGAAAAAACATTTACACCAAAATTACAGCAATTAAGAGCATAAATCAAGCCAAATAATAATGTGAAAATATTCTCTAATATATATATATATAAGATTGTGGTTATTATAGTTGTGCTACAACAATTTAGAAATATTAATTTACCAAACACTTTAACCTACTTTTTCATCTATAAAACTAAAATTCACAACACACTAATTTTTACTTCGTATCACAACTGATTTTATTAAAAGTACAGTTGACAACAATTATTTTAGAAGCTATAACAATCCCAACTAAACCTTAATAAGATATATAGATTATTCATCTAACTTAGTCCATACTTTCTTTGGTTGTGTAGTTTTGTTCGTGGTTAACTTGTCTAAAAACATTATCCGCTAAATAAAAGATTATAGTACTACAAGCTATCTATGAGCAAATTGCTCATGTGAGTCATATGGTTATGCTTGGCATTAGATTCAACAAGGACTTTAACTACTTTTTCTTTTGACAAGTTAATTAGCTAGAGACTCAACCAGCTATTAGAAACTTGTTCAAAAACAAAGAGAAACAACCAAAATCAATGCATGATGTAGTAAACAGAAACATTATTAGAACCTCATGACATGTAACGACTAAAACGAAACTAAAACAAAACAACATCAAAACAGCGTTTTCGCGAGGCCTTTGATGATGATTCAATTCGCTAATAAATCGATGTCGTTTTGTCTAAGAATTACCCAAAACAACATGATTCGCTAAATATGATTGCTTGGAATGTAGGCAAGATCATTAGAATATAGGCCCCGTTTGATAACCATTTGGTTTTTGGTTTTTCGTTTTTGAAAATTAAGCTTATACACACATACTTCCACCTATAACTTTCTTAGTTTTAGTATCAATCTTTTACCTTGTTTTTAAAAACCAAGTCCAATTTTGGAAACAAAAAAAAGTAGTTTTCAAAAACTTGTTTTTGTTTTTAAAATTTGCATAGGAATTCAAATGCAATCTTAATTAGGATAAAAGGCATGGTAGGGAATTTAGGAGAAAACAAGCATAATTTTCAAAAACCAAAAACAAAAAACCAAATGGTTATCAAACAGGGCCATAGTAATTGGATTTCTGTTTTTTTTTTCAACTGCTCGACAAAAGCGAAAAATTGTACCTTTTTGGACGAAAATGAAAGATGGGTCTCTCTAAGGTCTATCTGAGTAGTTATCCCAATGATCCAATCGGGAGAGGTTTTTATAACTTATAACTTATATGAAATTGTTTCATATTTGTCTTTCGCATTTAAATTAGTTGAGTTATAAATCCAATTGGTAAAATCAACTACTTAGCTAAAGATACTTTTCCCATAGATTTTTTCACACATTATTTTGTTATTTGTTTTTACTTTAATCTCTCACTTAGTGTTCATCTCCAAATAAAATAGTGTTAGTACATTAAGTGAATAAGAGAACACCAACCTAACGGATGTGACATTCTTACACTCACACACGACAGATCCAGAATTTTATATTAGGGGTCACAAGTTTGTACTAGGTTAACTCAGAGTTCACAAAATAAAAGTAAAATGTAGGTGCATGCGTGCGTGAGAATGATCGATGAAAAGGAAGTACACATAAAAGGAAATTATAAAATGGATATAATATGGTAAAATTACAAAAGATCTAAATAATCGTACAAAAACAGTACATCGGTCTGAGATAAACTATATGGGGCTGTTTGGGGCGCTGGGTTGGTTATAATAGCTGGGGGATTATAATAGTCTGGGGGTTATAATAGTCTGTGTTTGGGGTGCAGATTATTATAGTCTGGGATAAAATAGTCTGTGTTTGGGGTGCAGTGTTTGAGATGCAGATTATTTTAGTCTGGGTTCAAATAGTCTATGTTTCAAGCTGACTGTTTTTTTTTTCCTGACCTTTTTTTTGTTTATTGGGTTTAGTTGTAAAAAAAATAAAGTTTTGGGTACAGAGGTTAAATTATGTGTTTAACTTAAAAGAAAACAAAAATAACCTAAAGTAAGGGTTGATTTTCTTTGTTTTAGAGTCATGGTTTTTTTTCACAAAATAAGTATGTATTTCCAACATAAAAATGGTGATGCTTATTCAAAACTCATTTTACATTCATTATCAAAAGAATCAAATAAAATAGAAATCACATAAAATAAAAACTTGAGTAGTATTTTTTAAAAAAATTATTATTATCACGGTAAACTTAAATACGATAAGTATAATTTGGAATGAAAAATATGGTACGATGAAGGTAAACATTCATATACTTCATTATCAAAAGTAATTATGTAATAAAACTCCATATTTATATATGTACAAAGACAACCTAGTATCTAACTCCCTAGAAATTTTCCGATTTTTCCGACAACCACCAACAAATTTTTCAGCGACTGAAATTTTTTTCCCTCTTTTTTCCTTTCATTTTCTTCTACCTCTTTTTTTTTTTCTTTCTTTATTTTCGTTTTTTATATTTTTCGAAATGAAAATGAGAAGAAATATTTTTTTAAAAAAAAAAAAGTTTCGTTTTTTATATTTTTCGAAATGAAAATGAGAAGAAATATTTTTTTTAAAAAAAAAAGTTTCGTTTTTTATATTTTTTGAAATGAAAATGAGAAGAATTTTTTTTTTTTTTAAAAAAAAGGCGCCGGAAAAATTCGTCGGTGATCGCCGGAAAAGTGGCCGGAAAGTCGACGGCGGTCGCCGGAAAAGTTGTCGGTGGTTGCCGGAAAAGTCGTCGGTAGAAAAGTCAATGAGTTACATGGAAGAAGAGAGAAAATAGTTACCGTAGAGAATGGATAGAATAATTGGGTGGGTTGAATAGTGGTTAGTGTAGCAACACGGAGGGGAAAAATAACCAACTCCACCCCTTATTTTTGTTGATGCCCCAAACACTGGGTTGGTTATAATAGCCCCCACTATTATAACCAACACAGTGGGCCAAACGGCCCCTATATGAATACAAAAAGTCCATCTAGGCTTTAGAATAATCTCTATAATTCTAAACATAAAAGAAGAAAGAAAAAAGGATTGTAAAAAAGGGATAAAGAAGTTGAGACACTTATGGTTTGTAGGTAATTTAATTAATACAAGTGTATGAGAGTGATTTTGGAAATGGAAAAATTCCCTTTTTTAAGATTTAGTGGACCATGACTCAGGAAGTTTGAGGGGCTTTATATCCACAGAAAAGGACTCCTCCATAAGGCATCGAAAATCTTCGAGAAACTCTTGATCGCCGCCGATCGTCTGTTGTTGAACCACCAAGACTGTAGCGGTGCCAGTGGAATCGGAGGACACCAACATGTCTCCGATGTAGCCTAGCTCGGGAAACTCATTCCAGTCGTTCAACCCCATGAACAGTGCTGAGTCCCCGTCGTGTCGTCGACCTACTAATATCATATCGCAATCGTGTTCCATTGTTCTTAACGCGTTTATCAGCCCCACACAATCGCTCGCCATTTCCTCCTTATAAACACAATGCTTCATCTCTATTCATCATCAATTACCAACAAGTTATTATACACTATGTTGTTGAATTTTGTTTCTAATAAACTAGCAAATTTCTTTAAAATTAGTAAGACATATCACCTGTGGTTTCCATGATCCTCTTGAACTCGTTTATCATCTCTGAATCAAGAACCTGATCCGGATCATGCCAGTCGTTGTTTGTTTTAGGGTCAATCAAGTGGACCACCGTGAGCGCCACCATGGGATGCTCCGCCATGCGAGCGGCATATGCCAGTGCCTCTCGGTCATCCGGCCCTTCCACGAAAACCATCCCCACCTTATACAAATCTACTCTGTTCACCAATGAAACCGATGTCGCACTCGACGAGCTCGCACGGTCTATCAAGATCCCGACCGAGCAAGGAGCCTTTGACAAGATATTCTTGTTCACTCCCCTTATTGCATTCGTTGACTCCTCTATGCCGTTGATTGTCCTCCACTTGTGGAATGGCACGATCACCATCACCACCCGCTTCTCCAATGCCAGCATGCACACGTCGTCGTGCATGGTCGCGTATGGGGCAACGGATGTAAACGCATTCATCGTAACCTAAACCCCCACACACGTACAAGGAAAAACATAAAAGTGAAATATTTGAAGGACTTATTGAATATAAAAGTGAAAGTTTAAATAAGTAATGTAGGTAATATATTTGAATGGCGAATAACCTTGTTGAAGTTGAACTGCTGGTAGATTTGGAAGGCGTTGATGATGTGATCGGAGAGGTTGGAGCGGAGGGAGGAGCGGCGAGTAGGGCGGTGGTGGTGGATGAGGAGCGGGGAGGCTCGACCGGTGAGCTGGAGGAGGTGGAGGAGGTAGAAGCAGATGGGGCTTTTGATGGTGGGGTTGGAGACCTCGAGCAGGTTGATTATGGAGGGAGCATTGTCTTGATGGTGAATGCAGACCATGAGACGCAGCTCCCCAGTGGGGCTGGCGTGCTCGATTGTCCTCCTCCTCATGCTCCGTTTGTATTTCTTTGATGGGTTG
Organism: Luffa aegyptiaca; assembly: GCA_017139565.1. Classification (NCBI taxonomy): domain Eukaryota; kingdom Viridiplantae; phylum Streptophyta; class Magnoliopsida; order Cucurbitales; family Cucurbitaceae; genus Luffa; species Luffa aegyptiaca. The sequence goes on along the minus strand of CM029404.1, from coordinate 409,288 downwards.
TATATCAACTTCACTATCGGTGATATTGTCCCCGTCACTACCATCATCGCCACCACCATCATGCTGTACGATTTCTGATCTATCATCTTTTCAATCATTCAATTCATAAAAATCAGCATTAGAATTAATTAATGAGCTAGCTAGAGTTGATCAGTTGATAATGAATTAATTAACAACTTACAAAGAGGAGCATTGCGTGTTGGAAAATGAGAATATCAGCGATGCCTTGGGTGCTCATGATGAGGCCCAACGACAGTGAATCAACCAACGACATTTTGCAGTATAGAGAAGGCAGCATCGTCCCAATCAACTTCCCTATACAGCTACTAAAAGCCAAGAGATGAACGATCCAAATGCTCGTCATATTAGTCTTGGACAGATTGATTCTCGACCCACTCACCACAAAGTACACCGGCAGCATAACCGACGAAACGAACGAGTCCAGTTTGTCCACCAACGCCGACCCCAGAGGCGGCCCATCCGGCACCGCCAGCCCCAGAATCATCGGACCCAACATGAAATGCTGCCCCACGAACTCACTGAACAAGGCGCAGAACAAGAGCATCAAGAACATCGAGAACACGTGGCTCTCCTTCACGGCTCTGCCGGAGTTGTTGGTATGTGTCATGATCCAAAACATGATGGGGCGCATGATGTAAATGACCATGATGAGCATGCAGATGACGCAAAGTGTCATCCATGGGAGCGCGTCTTGTTCCTCAATGGAGGTCTGTCGCATGGTGAAGCCGACGACCAAGGACACCCAGCTCAAGGTGCCGCTGATCATGGACGACGACAGAGCGAGGCGGCCGACGTCGGAGTTGAGGAGCTTGAGGTCGCTCAAAAGGCAGGCGATGACGTGGAAGGAGCTGGAGGACTGCAATGCGCCGATGAAGACGAGGGAGTTCTTCAAGTGGAGATCCATGTCCACGGTGTTCTTTAGAAACAGGGTTATGAAGAAGTTGATGAGCATTGGGGATACGAATGCCATCACTCCGATCACCATGGCCTTCGTCCCTGATTTTCCGATCAAGGTCAAATCCATTTTGACACCAACCAGAAACATGAACACCATGCATCCGAAGAACGCGAACGTTTCGGTAACGTAGAAGCTTTTGTATGGGAATATTGTCTTTAGAATTGAAATGTTCTCTCCGTAGAAAGATGGCCCCAGCACAAGACCCACCTAAACAAATCAAGTCATTTTCATTAACCAAAAACCAAATAGTTATCAAACTGAGCCTGAGTGGATCAGGTACCTACCAGCATTTGAGAAATGAAGGAGCTCTCGCCAAGAGGAGTGAGAATGCATTGTAAAAGAGAGGTGAGGAGAGAGGAGAGAGAGAGCTGAGCAATAAGAACGTTGCTTCCAAAGGAGAAGGGGTTGTCCCCATAGAAAACTCCTCGAGATCTGTAAGGGTGGTTGGCCTGGCAAACCCAGCTTCCATTATGTGCAGCTTCAGTACTCATCTCGTTCGGCGCCCTTCATATGTTGTTTAAAGTATTTTGTTTGTAATGCAAAATGGTTTCAATGATTTGTGGTGAATCGCGCTCACTAATTCTTAACCACTCATTGCCCTTGTGGCATTCAGATTAACACCCTTTCTTTTCCCCTTTCCATGTGTTTGGTTCTAATTCAACCACTTTATTATTATCTCTCGAGTTTGAAATAATCCACAAGTTTGGTAACCAACCCTTGGATTGATGTAGCTCAAGGGTGTGTGTTGATGATCTCACATTGAAAATATTAGTGGAGACCTCCCAATTTATAAGATAGATGAAGTACTCTACTTATTGTCAATTGGTTTTGAGATAGAAACTCATCTTAGCATAAAGAATGTAAAACCCTTATAATTAAAAAAATCTATCTGAAAATTACGCAACTATATGAAATTCAACCAATGAAAATGATCCAACTAACAAAGTTACTTGATGGGTGGCATCTAGCATGACAAGAGGCATGTCAGGCTTGCTTCTTTGGGCTTCACCTTGCAATATTGGATATATCCTTGGGCTTGATCAAGGTTAAGATCACATCAAGCCTTTTCTCAAACATTTTAAATATCATTAGCATTACATGTACTAATGTCTCTTAGATAGTCTAACTCTAAAAAAGTCAAGTTGTTACAAAAACAGTCACTAGCTTCTTCACTTTTTCTACCGTGTTGAAATAACGTATCTTCTATATACTCTCTAATGAAAGAGCCCAAGTTCCACACCCAACCCTCAACCAAAGCTACAATGGAGTTAATTAAGCTCGTAAAATAGGGAAGGGAGTCCATCTCTACTCATTGTAGTATTTTGTCTATCTCTCGAACTTGATTTTACTTTAACATGTTTTGAGACGTCGTAGTTTAAAGTATTTACGGAATAATTAAAGTTTTTTTTTCCTAATAAAAAATAATATTGTTTGGCTATCTAGCAAAAACTACTTTTTAAAAATATTTCGAGAAATAAAAAGAGTATATATTTAAAAAATGAAGCTCTTGAAAATACACTTGCTAAATACAACATTTAATTAGTTCTTAAAAGGGAAAAAAAAAAAAAAAAAGTGGATATTAGAATAAATGCTTTAAAAAATAGTTTTGTGAAAGGCATCTCAAATCCACCTTTACTATGATATTCAAAGATAAAAGATAAGAAGCTAGAATGTTTTTTTTTTTTATTATTTTTAAATTAAAGTTAAAACCAAAAGCAAAGAGAATAAAAATTTGGAAAATGCTAGGAATCTTCCTACCCACCACCTTTAAAATCTTGACAGTTAAAAGAGAAAAAAAAACAAAAAAAAAACCCACTTTCTACCGTTTTCTTTCTTAGTTGTCAAAAATTTAATCGGATATATAAGGATATGCTGCAAAGTATTTTTCTAAAGAAAAAAACTTGGCTGTATACCGATATGTAGGGATCTCACTGCATACCACTATTAAAATGTTGACAACTAGGAGAGATAAAAAAAAAATTCTCATTTTCTCCCTTCCTCTCTTTTAGTTGTCAAGATTTTAATGGGATATGTAGGAAGATCCGTAGATGTATGCAGCCAAAGTTTTATTGTTTTCTAAAAATCTTGGCAAGAAAGATATTGTAATATGATTTTTTTTTTTTCTTTTTCTTTTGAAAATAGATATTGTAATGTGAATTGTATTGTAGGCATGTGAACAAGAAAAATGCCCCCACACAATCAATGCTAAATCTTGTTACGACAAGTCGGTGGGTGGACAAAACCGCCACCCACCAATCAGCTTCTGCCACATGGCACTCCTCTCTTTCCTATTTACTCCGTGTCATTCACGTACCCAATCTTCTCATTCTATTTTACCAAAATACCCTCCACGTGAACCTGCCCTAAACAGTCATTTCACACCCCCCATTCCACCAAAGTTGACTTTTTTCCTTCAACTTCTCCGCCAAGTAATCCACACCGCTTTCTTTGACCGTTCAAACTTCCATGCTGACATCAGCAATGACCTCACCTTCTCAGCCCCTTTCCCAACTCATATCATATCTATCTCCCTCCTCCCATTGATCTTAGATAACAACCTCTTTTTTTTTTCTTTTACGTCAACATTTGGGTTGGGAGATTCAAACTTCTGATCTCGGGATACGTATCAATTATCGTTAAGTTATGCTCACTTTAATTTTTAGAAAACAACTTGAACATTAATTTCACAAATTTCTTTTGTATTTTTAAATTTAGAACAAAACAGCAATAACTCAATCAAGGTACTCTCAAAATAATAATAATAATAATAAAGGTATAAATATGGCTTCACTATAACATTCAGGTATATTGTTATGATGGATACTAATACAAAAGGAAAAAAAGAAAAAACCAACCAACCCCTATGAAAAAATATACAACAAAAAAAGAATTGAATGAACCTTATTTAATTCTGTTTTTCTTTCTCTTTTTTGGGTTTCAAGTTTTGTCTAATTTGAAGAAACCCCAAAAAAGAATTAAAAAAAAAAAACAAAGAAATGCAACTCCTCCCTCAACATAAGAGAGATTGGAAGAACGTGTCGTGATCTCTTGGCTCTTCTTTGGCTCTACTGAACAAATTGTCGTTGGATTGTGTTTGGTTCATGAAGGATCCCATTCCCATGGAGTTTCCAAATTCCGGGAATGAAAATCCATTCGGATTTTGCACCATTTCCAGTGTGAATGGCATTTGGTTCTCTGAAGATTGCTGCAGCCTCAGACCCTGCAGAAGGTTGTTGTTGTTGTTGTTGCCGCCGTTGTTTGACTGATGGGTCATCGCCGATGGGCGGATTGCGGCGGCCGGTGGCTCGCTCTGCGGGAATGGACGGCTGAGGGAATGGCTTCCACTGCCACGTGCCGGTGGGACGTCGTGGTTGTGCTTGCCTTCGTAGGTGGTGATCACTGCCCTTAGATCGTGTGACGCTCTCTCTACATGCTTTCTTACTGGGCATCCTGGGTTTGTGCATTTGTAGTAACTCCTGCAAATGGCGACCAAAGATTTAACATTTTGATTTACCCAAACAAACTCAGAACCTTGCATTTGCAGAGGAAATGAAATTGAAATCAAATGAAATGAAATGAGAGATTTTTTCTCTTTTCACCTAGGATTCGGGTTTCCTTTCACCACTTTCTGGCCGTACTTTCTCCACCGGTAACCGTCATCGAGAATGTCGATGTCGCTGGTGGTTTGAACGACGACTCTCGGCTCTCTCACGGTCCGGCTACCAGCTGCAGAAATCCCTTCGCTGTTGTCACCATCCCTTCGCCTGAAAATCGATAACCAAATCCTTAGATTACAGAACAGAGAAACAGAGTCAATTTACACAAAAACAGAGCATCGGATTTAGTCCAACTTACCATCTCTTCGCCTCTGGTTCGTCCTCATCGAAATCGTCCCCTCCGGATTTGCTCTTCTGAGAGCTCCGATCGAATTCGTCGTCGCCGATTGAAATCGAGGAATTCTCCGGCGTTGCGACGCCGTCGAATTGGCCGCTTCCTTGGGTTGTGAATGACTGGTCCCCCATGTCGTTGGCGGCCGGATTTGAAGCCGCCATGGCGTGGGAAGAACCGGCCGACGACAAGGACGACCTCCTCGTGGATTGGGGCTTCGGGTGGTTATGGCTGCCTTTGTAAACGATCTCTGTGATCTGTCCGTCTAAGGATTTTTCGACCTTTTTCTTCGTTGGGCAATTGGGGAAGGTGCACTTGTAATAGCTTCTCGGATTTTCACTTCCTTTGACCTGTTTCTGGCCGTATTTTCTCCAGTTGTAGCCGTCATCGGACCTCCGATTCAACGTCTGAGATTGTTGAGGGTAATTGTTGCCGTAGTCGGACTGAAACTCCCCGCCGCCGTTGTTCTGGCTCTGGTTTTGCACAACCCCATATTCCGGCGAGAAGCTCTGCATCGATCCGAACTCCGGCTTCACCATATTCTTCTCCGACAAAAATCCGTCCTGTTTCTTTCCCTGTTCTTGGAAACTCCATCCCTGAGTCTGAATCAAAAAAAGAATCGGAGATTCAACAAAATGAACAATTCAAAAAAAAAAAAAAAACAGAGTCCTCTGTTTCGATCCAACGTACCGTCGGAGCTGTGGTGGATGAAGGCTGAAAAGATGTCGGCGGCGGCTTAGACGATTGAGTTTGAAAAGAGAAGTTAGACAAGAACTTATTCTCTTCTTTGATGCTCTGCTGATTATACCCCGAATTGCTCTTCCAATTCAACGACTGAGACGGGAAACTCCCGGTGGTCGGCGACGGCAGAACCTAAACACAAAAAAACAACCAAATCCCATTAAAACCAACATCAATTTCATCGAAATAAAACCGACCCAATAATTAAAATCGAAAACCCAGAAAGAAAAGGAAATCTCACATGAGAAGCACTGAGTAGAACAGGGGAATCAAGGAGCTCGGCCGGACTGAGGCCAGGAGGAATGGCGAAAAAGGAAGAAGGAGAGAGAGGAGGCGGAGAGAGAGGCAGAGAAGGAGGGGGGAGGGATTTGAACTTGGGAACTCCGGTGCCGGAGCCCCGGAGAGCAGCGGCAGAGGAAGGGGGATCGTTGGTGCCGGAGGCGAGAAGATCAGAGTAAGAAGTAGTCATGAAAGGATGAGTGGAGAAAGTGAAAGAAGGATGGGAATTTGCAGAGGTGTCTAAGCTCCCGGAAGAGGAGGCCATGAGAGAAGAGAGAGAGAGAAAGAGGAGAGATTGTGAAGAGAAATGGTAGAAAGAGAAAGTTAAAGAAGGGAAAGGAAGAGGGTATTGAAGAAGAAGAAGAAGAAGAAAGGGAAGAGGATGGTTCGAGGAAACCAAGTGATTGTTGACTGTGTTTTGGTCAAAACTCGTGGGTTTGACTGAATGGCGGCTGACTTATATTTTTCCAACTTATTACGCTGTTTTCCATTTTTTTTTTTTTTCTTTTTTTTTGTTTTTCATTTTTTCTTTCTTTCGATAGATAGAGTTTGGTCCCTTTGTCTTTTTATTACCTCTTTTCTCATGTGTTTTGGCCACTCGTGTGTCGTCTTCTATCCGGCAGTTATCTTTGAATTCCATTTTTTTCCAACTCTTTTTTTTTTTTCTCGTTTAATATCTCCCACAACATGGACGCAAAAATATTCTATCATATTAAATAATTGTTTTATTATGGTCCCGTTTGATAATCATTGGATTTTGATTCTTGGTTTTTGAAAATTATACTTGTTTTTTCTTGATTTCATTACTATTGTTGATGCAAAAATTCGGGTAGAAAACTCACCTGACCTTCATGTGTGACATGACAATAAATTTGTTTGAAGGGAAATGTGTGATCGGCAACACCAATAAAGACTGCACACCGTTGTGGTGCTCGCCACACTCACTCTGATGTTTAAATCAGCAAACAAGAAGCAAGAAGTGTCAAGAATTAAAGTTTTGAACCCTTCTCCAGATGTGAAAAGGATGTTTATACCTAAGTTGTCTTCTAGGGTTTTCTTTTGCCTTCAAGAGTGATTCGGTCCAATTGGGCTCGGCCTGGACCCTAGGGACCAGGAATCAGAAGGGTTTGGCGATCCTCGGGCTTGTGCCAAGGGTCGGTCGAGGGCCCTCTGTCTCTGAGGTGGTATGGCTTTTGATTGTATCTCATGATGGGCATTCTGTTGTTTTCGTCAAACTGCTGACTTTCAGGATGGTCCAAATTTACCTATAAGAACTATGATTTTCATCTTTATCAATGACACATTTGAGTTTTTAACCAAATTCCAAAAACCAAAACAAGTTATTGAAAACTACTTTTTTTAGTTTTCAAAAGTTGATTTGGTTTTTGAAAGCATGGAGGAATGCATATAACAAAACAAAGAAACTTGGAGGTAGAAGTAGTGTGTTTATAAGCTTAATTTTCAAAAACCAAAAATCAAATGGTTATCAAACGAGGCTTACATATTTGGTTTATGAACTTTATTTAAGGCTGTCGGTTTAGTTTGTATGGTTTTAAAAAATCAATAGGTATTTAATCTTTCAATTTTATGTTTAATAAGTCATGTTTATGATTGTATCAAATTAACACTCTTGTGTATTGTGATGATTATATTATTTAAGAAGTACAGGTAGCTTAATTTCCATAACATATGTTTTGCTATGGAAGTGATAATAAATAGAGTCAATGACAAAGATTTTTTAGATACAAAATTGAAAATTCATAGTCTATTAAAGTATTTCTTTAATATATATAAACACTAGATATATGCAATCTCGAAAGTTTTAGAGATTCAATAAAAAAAAAATATTTTAAATACGAGACTAAATAGATACAACTTTAAAAGTTTAAGGATCAAACCTATAACTCAATCTAAATAATAATGGTTGTGAATGATATTACCTTAATATGACTTTTTGTTTTTTTGTTTAATTTATGTTTTCCCATTTCTTGGATAAGATTTATTTATTTGAATTTACTTGTCTGCCTTGGCATTTTTTCTACTTGTTAATTAAATTGAGTTTTCTAATAATATCTTCAAATTCAAGCGAGTCCAAATCCAAGGGAGGTTCTTCCATAATAATTTGGGTATAGTCCACTCTTAAGAAAGAAATATATATATATATATATATATATATTAATCAGCCTGGCATGACATGAGTTAGATTTTACATATTATGCTACATGTAAAGAGCAAAACATTCACCAACATTTCCATATTTTTTTAAAGATGGAGAGGTCCAATAATTACTATTTTCATAATACCACAAATATTTATTTAATTTTTTTTTAAAAAAAAAGAAAAAAAAAACTGTCAAGATATGCTAAAAGATTTCAAAAAAAAAAAAAAAAAGTTACCATACGGGTCAAAAATCAAAAGAAGTCATCCTTAAACTTTGGTCCGTTGTGGTCATATCCTATTATAGAAAGAGTAGACTATATTTCAATGGAAGACAAAGTTTACAAAAGTTTCTTGCTCATAATCTCCTATCGTTTAGTTCACTATATTCTAATAGTAGTCATCTAAGTTGGGGTACCATAACCGTATCTCTAACTCCACAGTATTTCTTCTTCTTTTTCTAAAGTAGAGATTGGATTTGACAATTGATTTTATCTTATCTATAATTACTAAGATGACTAAAATCAATGTTAATGATAAGAATTTATATCAAGGTTGTGAAATAGAAATACATATTTATTAATTCAAATACATTGTAAGAATTAATTGACTTCTATAATTTCTTTTGAATAGACCTGTTGCCAACAAGATAGATATTTTTATTAATAGTAAACATAACATAATTCTCCTAAAATAATAAATTTCTGAAATGGACACACATTTAATAAATTGCGTGTTTCGGAAGAAAATGTGTGGATGGGATTTATGACGTCATGCCTTCTAGAACCCAACGTCAACGAGAGAGAGAGAGGGATGAGAAAAAGGGAAAGCAGCCCAACTTCCACGTGGCCAGGAAAAATAAAAGATTAGATTTTTTTAATTATTAAATTTTTTTTAAAAAAAATAATATAAAATATGGTGTGTATGTTGGGATACATCTATCTTCATTAATTTATGACATCCTTTAAAAGATGACCTTTCATTTACGAAGGTTTTGATCATCCTCATTCCAAACAAACAGAAGATTGGACCAGTTGAATTTTGCACCATTATCCTTATTTGTCCTTCTTTTACACGACACATTTTTTTTTTTATTCTTTTTAGTTTAAACATATTCTTCAATAAAAATCCTCACACGACTTTCGACTCTCGGTTTGTATAAACTTGAAATTATAGAGTCGACCTTATATTTTTATTTGGCATGAGAATTTGCTTTGCCAAATAAGGGGTATAAGTTGATATAATAAGTTGAATTAGATAAATGGATTGATTCTAACCATCATGGATTGGCCCTAGTGGTCAATAAGGGCCATAGAAAAAATAAAGGCCTTAGAGGGAATGGATTCAATTCATAATGGCCACCACCTACCTAGGATTTAATATCCTACGAGTTTCCTTGACAACCAAATGTAATAGGGTTAGGCAGTTATCCCTCAACATTAGTTAAGGTGCCGAGGTGTATGTAAGCTGATCCGGACACTCATGGATATCAAAATAAATAAATAAATGGATTGATTTTTTCATCCTAAAGTTTATTGGGATCAAATAGAATAAATTAGCGAATAAAGTTTAGGACAGTTCGATTCATTATAAACTGATTTCCTATACCTCTTTTTTTTTTTACTGATTTCCTATACCTCTTTTTTTTTTAAGTTCAACATGTGGACGGTGAAAATTCGAACCTCAAGTTGGCAGATTCCCACCACCATTTGAACATACAAATATGTCAATTTTTTTTCTTTTTGGTCATAAACCACAAAAACTCAGCCATGAGTCAAAGATTCCCTAAGATCTAATCCATTTTCACCAAAAATACTCCTAAAAGTTAAATTTAGAGATAAAGCTGGAGAAGCATTTCTTCTAAACTTAAAGTTTAGAAACAATTATTCAGCTTTATCCATTCATTGTCCCATTCGCCTTGTAGGAACATCTTACTTTTGTCATTACTGAATTATTTCAATTAAAAAAACATTGGAACAGAGAGAAAACAACGAAACAATACAGTTGGAAGCCAACCTAATTTTTGAAATTGTGTTGGGTTTGCAACAAAATAATAAGACACAAGAAAACAACCATAAATTTTTCACCTAATTAATATTTATATTCATACCATATCATATATATTTTTCTATAGATTTCAATATTTCATAAGAATATGCAAGAATACGAAAATGACAAAATAACTCACAGGCGACGTGGTCGATGTATCTGAATGGAGATGCCCACAGAGAGACGCAATGTCAGTTTTAGCACTGAAGTCTGATGATGGTCAGCAGTCAGCACTTGATGGAACACTGATCCCTATGAAATAAAATATCAAAATGGGCCAGCATTTAATAATCGATAAAAACAAGCAATAGCTGCGCATTTGATCCAGTAAAAGACACAACTTTCAAACTAAGTTTAGGTCAAATCTTGCTCATAATCGACCAATGGAAGAAAATACACGCACCAAGAGCACTGTCCCTAAGACTTTGACAGAAATGATTATCAACACTTCATTGTCGAGGACTAAATGTTCATGCAAAAATGTAATCAACATTGTCTCCTAAATTTCAGCTACTAGTTTTCTTTTCAAAAGCTAGTTTTCCACTACTACAAGTACACATGAACACAGTTCAAAAAGGTCTTTCAATAGTTCTTTCTGTTTCCTTTTTGACGACCTAACATAACACTATACTTGCTACCTCTGGAAACTGGAATTCGCACTGCGGGCAAAACTCATCGAGTCCCTTGGTTTGATATCCTTATCCTCCTCTGGAATCAGTGAGCTGCCTCCCAATGTTTTCTTTCTTTCATTCTCTTTCATCCTCGCAAGGAGGTGGAGGATATTTGAACTTTACATAAAAACTCCCGATTCATATTTATATGCTCCGAAATTAACATAAACCTGCTGCGCGTTACATAAAACTAACAGTAGAACAAAGGTCGAGTTACTTCTTTGCAAAAGAGATAGCCATGGGATGTTGGGGGTCAATTTTAAAGCCTTGAAGAGCCTGCATCGCCATAGAGGATTGAACATCATCTTCAAACTCAACAAAAGCAATACCCGGCTTCGCTTCAATCATCCGGACTTCCCTGAATCCAGGATATTGTTGGAAGAGTACTTGCAACATCATACTAGACGTTTCATGTGGCAAATTCTCAATAAATAGTATATTGTTTGGAGTAGCTTCTGGAGCACTTGGATTTGCATGACGGAATGTGGGCTGCACACAATGAACAGACTTTCTTAGCAGAAGTAATTATGAAAAGAAAAAAATATATATATTAATATGGCCCGGTCTAAGGGGCACTAAAGTGAAATCTAATTGGAATAGACATCAATGTCTTCAAAACAAATGAGAAGAAAAAAACAATTAACCAGAGAACCACGCCATCCAAAAAGACTCATACAATTTATGCTCAGGACCACTTCTAGAGTAGCAATTAATACGATACAGCTCATATGAAGAAGAAAAATAAACATTTCAGATCACAAAAAAAATAAAATAAGAGTGAAGAGAAACTTACATTTGCACCTCCATTCTCAGCAGTTGTTCCATTGGGCATTACAGATTGGTGCGCTTCTTCAGCACGTCGCTTTCTTTCAGCTGAATAAGCAAATTAAAGAAAATAAGGAACATAGACCAGTTTAAAAACCTTATGATCTTTTAAAAAGCAATGCAATTAGAAAATGGAAGGTTATGTCCAACCAGTTTAAGAAAACATATATTTCTCATGGTAAAGTTATAACTGTCCATCTGCCAACTTCAAGATTAGGTCCACCAACGAATTTTAAAGGAAACGATTAGAAAGAGTATACTTATATAGTTACAATCACCTTTTTCCTCTTGCTTCTTTTTCTTCTCCCTTGGCACAAAGCTTCCATCAGCTTTAGCAACACAATCTGATTTGGTTTTGGCATATTGAATTCGCTGCCAAAAAATATAGAGAGAGAAAGTCATTTGATGTTTTTGAGATAGGCAACAGAAAGTCATCTACATATTCAATATCAGAATATTGTATGAATGAGCAAAAAAAGAGTACAAAAAAATTCAAGATGAAATAAAAAAATAACTAATTTAAAAAAAAAATTAATTGTAAAACTCGTTTCTTCCCAACAGAATCATGGACACATCTCTGGTTAGGTGAAGGAGAAACTAATTCCTTTGTGCAGTTTACACGATATCAAAGATCCAGTGATGACAACATTTTAAGCAGTAAATGAATATGGGCATGCATTGACAGAACAAATGTCAATAGACAGGGGTTAAAAGCAGCTAAACTGGCACAATATTGAGTATGATTGTGTATAGATATTCACATGACACCCTCCACATAACACTCATTGAATTGAAGCATAATCAGGATCCAATCCCGTTGACAAGAAAACTATCCACAGCTACCCAAATAACATCAAAGTGCACAAGAACTGTCCTTATAGATGAAACGCCACAAAAAAGACTATGAAAAGCAAGTTCATAAAACGTGATCAGCTAGAGACCAACCATAGGTTTATCATAGAATGGGAAATTTTGCATCTGCCGCACAGCATTGCTAGCTGCGGTCACTTCACTGAATGCAACCCATGCTTGCCCTCGAAGCCTTGGTGTCTTCAAGGCAACAACATCAAGGATCCTTCCATATTGAGAAAACAAAGCATAAAGGGACCTCTTCAATTCTGTCCAAAAGGAGAAAATTAGTATACCATCAAATCCGAACACTAAGAAGTCATAGGATGGAATCCCCCACCCCACACGTGATGCAATATTGTCAAAGTTTGATAATCATTTGGTTTTAAGTTGTTGGTTTATAAAAATTAAGTTGTTTCCTCCTAACTTCTTTAGGATGAGTTTCATCTTTTGCAAGGAAAGATTTGAATTCTTCATCAAACTCCAAAATCAAAAACAAGTTTCTAAAATCTACATTTTTAAGTTCTCAAAACTTGACTTGAATTTAGAAAACATCTGCCATGAGTAGGTAACAAGAAACTCATAGGAAGTAGTGTTTAGAAGCTTAATTTTCAAAAACCAAAAACCTAATAGAGGGTCATTTATCTGGTTTATTTCTTGGTATATTTATCTGGTTCTTTATGTCTGTATTGGTCTTTTTGCTCCAGCCTCTCGGTTTGGGACAAGTGTCCTTCTTCTCTGTTTTTATACCCTAGCTCTGGGTCTTGTAATAGTATGAACAATAGCCTTTTCTGAATAGCAGTAATCCATCTCTGATTTCTTACTTTATATGGTATCAGAGCCACTCGCTCCTTCTCAATGACAACTGGGGAATCATCTTCTTCATCCTCCTCAACTTCTTCAACCACACCAGTAGCTTCTCCCAATGTTACTCCAGTGGTCACCCCATTAAACCAGCCGATAAATCCTACTACCGAACCTCCAAATCAACCTCTGAATCCCAATACTCACCAAAATCAGCCCCGCCCACCGCCCCAGCAACTTCAGTCTCAGCTCCGTTCATTGCCTCAACCTCCGCAACCTCCGATTATTTCTCAGCCTCAACCATTTTACCAGCAAGCTTATGCCCCGCCGTTTTATCCTACTCAGTTTCCTCGACCTCAAGCTTTACCCAATCTGTTTCCCACTCAAAATCCCTACACCCAAACTTTTGCACCAGCAGCGTATCCCCAGCCTCAGCCTCTCAACCCTCTATTAAAACCAAATAGTTATCGAACGGGTCTTTGCAAACGATATAGTAAACAAAACCCCAAATGCTACGGGATGGGTAAAGCAAGTAGCTGTTTCCATATCCGAACTAAAATTTCAAGCTACCACTATCAGCTCCTTCACCCTAAAAACCAAATGCCAACTATGAAAGTTCTACATCCTCGAGTAATTACCGTGTAGCATCATCAGAAATATTAGAACTGTAACAAAAACAAACCAAATTTCGCCCAAGTAACGCTCCCCCCCCCCCCCCCCCCGGAGAGCGACAGTAGCATGAATTTTGAGAGCCAAAGGCGAAATGATAATAATAAAATGCCCCGCAGATCACTTCAATTATCCTAAGCTAACTACTTACTGAACAGAAGAAAACACATTTACACAAGGGATAAAGTAAGGTTTAAGCGAAAAGCTAAGAGTGAGTCACCTTCTTTCTTGACCTTCTCATTGAGATTCTTAATGTATATGGTCTGATTCGGCGGTATATCCCCCGATAACATGGTGGTTCACGTTCAGCGCCTTCGGCCTACAGAGAAATGACGGAGCAACACAGAAATCTGGTTTTCGAAATGTGCAGGAGGAAGGAGACTCGGCGGAAGCAGGATGGAGCCCTAGCCACTCCAAGTTTCGGTATCCAACGCCTTGCTAATGGGCCTCCAATATTCAACCCAAGCCCAAAAGAACTGAGGTATCAAAGCCCTCGTCAATGGGCCCTTAACCCGGTCCAACACTAAATGATATAATTTGATAATTTTGACTTATAGTATGGTAACGAGCATAGTTCAACGGGCATAAAACTTGTATTTTCGATCAAAAATTCATATATTTAAATGATCTTACATACTCAAAAAAAAAATTCATCTTATGCAAGAACTGCTATAGAGGAAAAAATTGGAAGACCTTTTTTTAAAAAAAAAAAAAAACAAACTTCATTAAATCAAGGAAACAGTTGTACCCACCAGAGCATTAATAACAAACCCAAACCATTCGGGGAAAGAAGCTTCCCTCCAAAACCCATCGTCTTCTCCGCGAGGGAGAGAGAAATTTACAAAAAAAAAAATGGAAATCGCCATTCTTCGACGCAGCCCGCGCAAGCTCGTGCAATAGAGTATTGCTTTGCCTTGAGCATTTGGAAGGTCTCTTAGGGTTTAGAAACTTCACAAACTAATACTTGAGGGTGAATTACCTTTTGTTTTTCTACATACATCATATAAACTAATAAACTATTATACTTATTTCTAGAAATGTGGAATCTATATGTTTTTCAGAAAATTTGTTAGGCATGGTTGTTGCATGTTTCGAAGTGGTTTTGAAATGGTTAAAATCAATTTTTTCATATCCAAAATCACTCCGAAACATGTTTTTAATAATTCAAAATCAATTTTGATGATATGAAAATCACATTTTAAAGTGTAAAATCAAACATGGAATTGATTTTGAATAATTAGGGATGTGTTTTCGAGTGATTTCAAACATAACAAAAGTGATTTTAGCCATTTTGAAATCACCGTAAACATGCACCTAAATCTTCATATAAATCACTTGTTCTTTGTCGAAAACATCTTACTTTTTTTAAGGCTCTACTCTCGAGGAAAGAGAGAAAGTCAACGAAATCATGGCCATATTCAAAGTCACCTCTAAAAGATAAGACCTAAAGAATTGTTATCCTAACTAATTTATATACTCATGATCTTGTATATGGCAACAAATGAGAAAAATAAGACCTTTCAAAAACATTGTTTCAAATTTTTGTTTAACGAGGAGATGTTACAAACAACATACCTCTTATTATACTAATTTTCACAATAGTATGATAGCATCCACTTTAGGTCTAACTTTACATGACTTTATTTTCAATTTCATTAAAAAAATACCTCATACAAGTCTAGCTATTATCCTAATTTATTTATATACTCATGATTTTTCCCATCTAACTCGCTGATGTGAAACTTTAATAGCACTAGAGGAAAATAGTTCATAGGAAAAATCAAAATCAAAATTTTTATTCGAGTAAAAAGGTCATTGAGGGATGGGTTTTAAGGAGTTTAGTGTCTTTTAACTCAGCTTTTGCTTGCCAAATGAGCATAGAGAATTATCTCTAAACCTCAATCTCTCCTTTCCAAATTAAAATCTCAAGTGGCCTTGGGTATAAGGTTCTATTGGATGTCTATGGACAGGACGTCTAGAAATAATATGGTTAGGAATCGAAGATAATTGTGTTTGTTTTAAGGAGTTTAATGGGATTGATCCTAAAAATCTTAATGTGATTATGATATATTAGTTAATGGATCATATTTCATCACATTTTGTATGAAGTATATATACAAAAGGATTCTAAATTATAATAATAATCACCATCATTACATTCGATTAACAAATTAAAGCTACCAAACACACCAAACACAAACAATTGTGATATTGATAACTTCGTTGTAGCATCATGTTTTAAAAGTCTAACTTTATGCGGTTGTGTAAGATTAAGATATATTCAAGAAATCAGGAAAGTTGTGAGTTTTTTTTTTTATTGAATAAAGGAAAGTTGTTGTAATAATAAAAGGTTGAGAAGTATATATTGTTGGCTTTTTACAGAATATACGTAATTGTACCAATTTGTTGCATTAGGAAAGAAGTATCAAGAAAAAGAATATGTAGTGATATATATTTTAGAACAATACCTGAATGCATATGTATATATCTTTTTACACGTACCATTAAAATCTTGACAATTAGAAGAGAGAAAGATAATTATATTTTTTAACCACACACTGTTTTGCAATCAAGTATATTTATTGTTTCCATTTTTCTGTTAGGGTAGAACATTCCATAGGAAAATTTGTTTTTAGATTTTTTTTAGGAGTTTTTCTCCCCATGCCTTTATATATGGCTGATGGTTTTCAATCATTCAATATATAAATGCATAGAGTTTTCTCCGGTAATCCTTCTTTCTTTTCTTTTTGTTCTTGTGTGAAATTTAGCATATGTATAGGTATGGGTGATCACGGTTTGGTTCGGTCCGGTTTTGGACAAAACCAAAGACCGAACCGAATATCTCAATTCTGAAACATCGTAAACCGAGAGAACCGACATTTTCTTCGGTTTTGGTTAAAAACCGAACCAATCGGTTTCGGTTCGGTTTTTAACCAACCTTTGCTTTCTTTTTTCTTTTTCTTTTTTTTTTTGGCCCGTTTTTGCCCAACAAACACAGATCTAGCTTCTCAAACAAGAACTCAAAAAAAAATCTCAAACAAAAAAACACACACACAGATCTAGAGTGAGAGAAATAGAGAGAGAGTTTGGCGTCGAAGTCCTCGGTTAGGTGGTGAAATCTGAGGAGGAGGAGAAGCACGATAAGATTTTGGGTCTTACAAGATCGACGACGGCGACGATGGTTGCGAGAGAGACGGCGACTGTGGTGAAAACAATAAGGAGAAAGTGAGGATGAGAGTGAACCATGCCCAAAAACTTGAAAGAAAGGAGGAGAGTAAAAGATGAGAACAAGATGAGAGAAAGAGATGAGAAGAGAGAGAGAGATTGAGGGTGATGGATGTTGGGGTCTTTGAGATTGAGAGAGAGAAAGTGATGTTGACCTTTAGGGTTTGCATGTAGCTTTGGGCTTTTGGAATGGGCTTTGGGTACTATTAAAGTATATGAAGGTGGGTGGGCTGGGAACTTTTTTTTTTTAATTAATTTGGTTCGGTTTCTGCGGTTTTTTAAAAGGTTGAACCGCAGACCGAACCGAAAAACCAGAGAACAAATTTTTTCATAATAACCGGACATAACCAGTCGGTTTGGCTCGGTTCGGTTTGGCTCGGTTTTTGCACACCCCTATGTATAGGTGCATTGAGATTTTTTTTTCCTTTGACAAAATATATTCTTTGGCCTACAAGATTTGAGGTTGGTGTCTCAATTTAGTCTTCACTGAGTTCTTGAATTCCAAAGAATGTCCAATGGATCAAAGAAATATTAGACGATGTAAAATAAATTGAAAATGTAGAACTTACAAGAATTAAAAATTCATGAGCCTATTAAAGTTTATAAAACCTATTAGAGATAAAAGCGAAGGTTAATTGACAAAGTAGTACATATTTTAAAATTTTAGAGATTATTAAACTCAAAATTGAAAGTTGAAATACATTAAACATCCTCTCAAATTCAAATACCTTTTAGTCACAACATTTCTGAAACTAGTACGTACGTATGTATATGTATATATGTGTGTGTATATATATATATTAAAAGAACTGAACTAGTATTTTTTTTTTTGACAACGTGTGAGGTAGGGAAATCAAACCACAGACCTCCTGATCATTACTAAGTCTTATGTTCAGTTTAAAAAAAAAAGTAAATCTTATATTAGTTAAGATATGCTCATGTTGGCTTGAACTAGTATTATATATAGAACAATGCTTAGATGCATATCCGATCTTCTTACATACTCCATTGAATCGTGACAACTAAGAAAGAGAAAGATAAAAAATGAAAACTTTGTTATCTCTCCTACTTGTCAACATTTTAATGGTGTATGTAGGATCTCTATCTGTCGTTATAGAACTAAGTATTTTCCATATATATATATGACATGGAGGATATAGTGGAGCATCATAATAAACCCATTTTATTTTACAAACCAAACGTGGGCCACACAAATTCACACAATACACAGGCACACAGCATATGCATCTAAATTGCCAAAACAAGACCAGGCACCGACTCCCCGCACACCTTGCTCTGCCACACACTCTGGCAGTTAGCCGGCGGCGATGCGGACGGCGAGTCCCCGTCGGCAGCGGTGGCGAAGCGCTTGACAGTAACCGAAGTGTTGAGATACTCCTTGACGTGGGTAATAACCCCATCAGTAACTGTCCACGCGTGGACCCACGAAACGGCGCGTTTCGTGTCGTAGCCTTCGGCGAGGACGGTGGGCCCAAATGCCACGACGGAGACCGGTGCGAAGACGAAGGAGGAGGACGAGGCGCCGGTGAGGAGGCGCATCAAGTACTGGTGCGACGGTGGACCATGGAACCACCACTCCAGGTCCGGCGCCAGAAGGCGGTGCACCGTCTCCGCGTCTTTGGAGCCCAACGCCTCGTAAAGTGCCCTCACTCTCGCGACGCTGTCCTTCTGCTCCGACGACGACTCTGAGTTTGCCAGTTTCGAAATTCCGACTAGCGACTGCCGGAGGGCCGGTTGAATTAAATAAATGTTCGCCGGAGAAACCGAGAACGGGCCGGGAAATGGGAATGAATTGGTGTTGAGATTTTGTAGGCCTATGTGGATCCTTTTATATACAGTTGGAGTGCCTACGTATGACAGTAAGAGACAAAGATTGCATCCAAAGCACTCCACTTTGTAGCCTAGAGTTTCGCTTCACTACAAGACAAGGATATCGTAAAAAAGTTAGTTGCATACCGATATGTAGGCATCTCCAGGAGAATAATTATCGAAGGAAAACATTTGGTTGCATACCTCGGGATCTCCCTGCATACCACCATTAAAATGTTGACAACTGGGAGAGATAAAAAAAAAATTCTCCCTTCCTCTTTCTTAATTGTCAAGATTTTAATGAGGTATGTAGGGAGATCGTACATACCTATGTAGCCAAGTTTTATTCATTATCGAAACAATTAAGACTTATATGGTTATATATTTATGGTGTTTTTTTAGTACATCAACATTTGAGAGTAGAGGGATTCGAACTTCTGATCTCTTGGTCGAGTATATATGTCAATTATCGCAGGGAGCTAGGCTGCTTTGACATATATTTATGGTGTTTATTATTTTAAAATGTCTATGTTTTTTTTTTTTTTTTAAATTCATCTATATTGGACAACTATACTTTGGTTAAGTGACTAATTAAAATCACTTTTGATTGGGTATTTTTTACGAAAAATAGTTCTAAATATTAAATGGTTTTTTCAATTAAAAAAATTAAAAAGTATTAATTTTTAAAAAAATGAAAAATAATATGAAGGACATTTTAAGCCTATTTCTCAAAAATTAAAAAGATCTCATTTTAAAAACTTAGGAACCTTTTAAACCTACGAAACTTAAAAGGTCTATTTTGAAAACTTAGAAATCAAATCCATATATCCTTCAAAATTTAGGAACCAAAAAACCAAAAAGGTATTTTTCCCAAAAATCTTGCCTATAGTTTTTTTGTTGAATGTTTATTCTAAATACATATATGCATGAGACAACATGTGTCTAGTCTTCCCTCCTCGTTTTGCCTTTGTCTTTGGAGCTATTTGTTTGTTAATTAAGGCATGCATTATTATAGGGATTAGTTTAAGTGCACAAGTTGTTTTTTCCCCTTAGTTTAAAACAATTAAATTTATCATTTTCCTTTTTTATATTATTTTGTTTTTTTTTTTTTTGACAATATTTATATTATTTGGTTTGGTGTGGTTTGGTAGTGGAATTACATTTTAATTTAATGCACATTATGATGTATTAATTAATTCGTGTCAACTTTACAATAATGCAATTTTTTAAGACTTGTTCTTTTGTCATCTTTTATTTGAATCCACTTTGCATGCCACTGTTTTTTGCTTGCCTTTCGGTTCGTAATACATACATATATCAAACTAAAATCTTTTAACTGCTTCTCCCTCTTCAACTAAATCAAATCAATTAGTTGAATTGATTAAGACGTTATATATCTATTATAAATGTTAAGGCTTGGTTTGATATAATCATTTTGTATTTTATTTCTATTTTTGAAAATTAAATTTTATAAACATTATTTGCATCTCTAGTTTTCTTGTTTTATATCTACTTTTAAAAATATGTTTTAAAAAATCAAATCAAATTTTGAAAACTAAAAAAAGATAGTTTTTAAAAAAACTTTACTTTGTTTTTTAAATTTGACTTAGAATTCAAATGTGTTTTTAAGGGGATGTGAAAAACTTATAAAACAATGGTAACTTTCAAAAACAAAAAACCAAAATCAAAATGGTTTATTAAAAAAATAGGGTTGAGACCTCCATTATACCGTTGAACACTCAATTCTCCAAGTATATTGTTGATGGTCAAATTTGGTCGGGAGAAACTCATCTGACCTTCACGTGCCACCAACGGTAAATTTGTATGAGAGGGAGAAGACGTGGCCTGCAAAGTAGTAAACCTGCACACCGGTGTGGTGCTTGCCACACCGCCTCCGATGCTTAAGTCAGAAAACTTATGGAAGAGCTAGAGAGCAAGAGGAGAAGTTGAGAATAGAGTTCGAGATCATTTCTTCAGTGATGAAGAAGGGTTTAAATACATGTTCTTGCCCTAGGGTTTTTAAGAATTCGGAGGTGTTTCAGGCTGAACCAGGTGGAATCGGGGCGGCCAGGGGCAGTAGGGACCAAACGGAGGCGGATGAGCTCGGCTCGCGCAGACGAGCCGAATGGTCGAATGAGGCCGACCATATGGGTCGGGCCAAATACCCTCTGGTTTGTTCATCCTCTAAGGTCGGTTTCTCGGTTCTATTTTTGTCCTGTTGTCCTCGTCGACTCCTTGTACATCGGAGTGGTCCAAAATTACTTATAACATATACATTAATGACTTTTTATTAACAACCTAGACTTTTTTTTTTTTTTTAGTTCAACAGCTGCGGAATAAAAGATTGAACTATCAATGTTTGGGATAGTAATTGGTGCCTTATAATCTGGTAAGTCATATGCTTCGATTGGTGAACATCCTAATTAATTATAAGACTCAAATAAGCTACTAATTTAGGTACGAGGACAAGACCGAATGGGGTGAAAGAATTGGGTGGATTTACGGGTCAGTGACAGAGGATGTGGTGACTGGTTACCGAATGCACAATCGTGGGTGGCGGTCAGTTTATTGTATCACCAAGCGCGATGCCTTTCGTGGCAGAACTCATTTAACTTTCAGGTGACACCAGCAGTGTGAATTTGTACGAGAGGGGGGAAGACGTGGCCTGCAAGACATAAAAAACTTGCACACCGGTGACATCACCAACCTTTAACTATATTTAAACAAAAGACGAGCATTCCCAACCCTTGCAAACCTTCTCTTTAGGGTTGAATGTTTATTCACACTTTTACATTTTAGAATTTTTCTAAAAGAGAAACAAAGTACAATATGTTTGGTAATATTTTCTTTTTATTTTCTTGGTTTTCATTTTAAAAAAAGAAAAATTATAATGAACTTGGTACCTATTTGTTGTTTGTTGTTCTTAATTATTTATTGAAAACCATAAAATTAAAATACGATTGGGAATTATTTGTATTGTTTTATTTCTAAAGTTTTAAATTTAAAAAAGGAGGTTTTACTTTATTTTTTAAACAGAATAATATATTCAAACTTTTATTGGGTCATTTCACCTTGTATTTAGTTATTTATTATGTACTTTTTTTTTTTTTTTTGAAAAAGTTATTTATTATGTACTTTTAAGTAAAGATTAAGATAACAAAGTATAATATTTCGATTAATCTTTTATTGAATCGTTGAAAATGGATAAAATAGAAAAAATATACTACTTTTATACAACATAAAAAACAAAGATAAATAACAACGTTACACAACTAAATTGTAATTACTCTTTGTAAGTCTTTTCATCTTAGTACAAACAAAGGTGAAATATGGAGATTTAAAACAACTGAACTTCAGGAAACAAGTACATGTCAACTACAGTTAAGTTATGATCACTTTAGTACTCTTTGTGAGAATTAAAACAAGAATCTCTTTGTTGTCCGGTATTGAGACAAATTATTCATTAACTTTTTTAGTTCACAGTATTCTATTAAACTTTCAATCCCATTTGTACTTGGTTTTATTATTTAAGCATCACTCTAATAAAAAGAAAGGTTAACCGATGTCTTAACATAATCCATTATATAGAACTATGCATGTTTGTGTAATCAATAAAAAGAAAAAAAATGTGTTTGGTCCAAAAAAAAAAGAACGAAGAAGAATAAATGTGTAAAATAAGGCGCTCTAAATTAAATCTTTGGTCAAATTAACCCAGGAATCTTCAAAATAATTAAATAATAATTGAAAATTTAAGACCCAATTCAGAATTTTTAGGCCCCGTTTGATAACCATTTGGTTTTTTAAAATTAAACTTATATACATATACTTCCACCTATAAGTTTCTTGGTTTTAGTATCAATCTTCTACCTTATTTTCAAAAATAAAGTCCAATTTTAGAAACAAAAAAAAGTAGGCCCCATTTGATAACCATTTGGTTTTTGAAAATTAAGCTTATACACACATATTTCCACCTATAAGTTCCTTGGTTTTAGTATCAATCTTCTACCTTGTTTTCAAAAACCAAGTCCAATTTTGGAAAAAAAAAAAAAAAATAGTTTTCAAAAAGTTGTTTTTGTTTTTAAAATTTGGCTAGGAATTCAAATGCAACCTTAATTAGGATGAAAGTCATGGTAGGGAATTTAGGAGAAAACAAGCATAATTTTCAAAAACAAAAAACAAAAAACCAAATGGTTATCATACGGAGCCTTAGTTTTTGGTTTTTTGAAAATCGTGTTTATTTTCTCACACTTTCTTCATATTGGTTTTCATCTTTCTTAAGGAAATATTATAATTATTCACTAAAATTTAAAAACAAAAACAAGTTTTAGAAAACTTTGTTTGATAATCTTTTGATTTTTTGTTTTTTATTTTTGAAAATTATACTTGTATTCTCTCAATTTCCTTATAATGATTTTCATTTTTCACAAGGACACATTTGAATTCTTAGTCAAATCTAAATTAACAAGTTTTTGAAAACTACCATTTTTAGTTTTCCAAATTTGACTTGGTTTTAGTTACAAAACAAAGAATCTCACAAGTGGAAGTCATGTTTATAATTTTAAGGGAAAAATGCACTTTTGGTCCCTGAGGTTTGGGTTAAGTTACACTTTGGTTCCTGAGTTTTCAAACTCAACAAAAATACCCCTGAGGTTTGAGATAAGGAGCACTTTGGTCCCTACCGTCTATTTTTCTGTTAAATACTAACGGCTGTTGACGTGGCACATATTTTTTTTATTTAAAAAAATATTTTTTAATTTTTGAAAATAAAAATATATTAAAATAATAAAATATTATTATTTTAAAATTTTTAAATTTCTTTCTCTCCCATCCTCATTCTTTAACTTCATCACCCACCTACCAGAACCACCCACCTTCCCTACCGGCGGCAGCACCGGCCAACGGCCACCGACGCCGGCGACGGCCGCCACCGCCGGTAACCATTTTCCGGCCGCCGGTCGTCGGATCTTTTTTTTCCTCTTTCTTTCTTTCTCTCTCCCTCACCACCTCACGCCGCCGCCGCCGTCGACCACCCACGACGCCGCAAGCCTTCCGGTGAGTCCCTTCCCTTATCCCTCTCGTTTTCTTTCTCTTTCCCTCGTCTTCTTCTCTCATCCTCTCTCACTCACTCGTTCGCTCTCCCTCTCATCTCTATAACGTTTGCGTCGCACCACCGCTCACCCAGAACCGGCCGTCGTGAGACCCACGCCGCTGCGAAATAGACGGCAACGCGAGCTTGGCTCCAGATCTGATGGCGGCGAAACCTCACGAGCAGTGAAACTTCACGAGTGGCGAAACCTCACCACAAACGAACCGACGGCGGGCGAGCTTGGTTCCAGATCTGACGAAAACCCCCCTCCCCATGAACCTCAGGCGAACGGTGACCGACGACGACGCGAGCTTCTTTCCAGATCTGACCAACCCCCCTCCCCCCACGAACGTTTTGCGTCGGCGACGCCTCCTTCTCCCTCTTCTCTATTTATTAAAAAAAAGTGAAGAAAGGGAAGGGAGGAGAGAAGAAAAGAGAGAGAAAGAAATTAAAAAAAAAAAAAAAAAAAAAAAAAAAAAACTCGCCGGCGGCCGACGACTGCCGGCCGGCGAACGGCGGCGGCCGCCGGCAGCCGGAGTTGAAGAAGAAGAAGTTGGAGAAGGAAGTGGGGAAGAGGAAGAAAGAGAGAGGGATAAAATATTAAAAAGAAAAAGATAAAATAATAATATTTTATTATTTTAATATATTTTTATTTTAAAAAATTAAAAAATATTTTTTTTAAATAAAAAAATATGTGCCACGTCAGCAACCGTTAGTATTTAACAGAAAAATAGACGGTAGGGACCAAAGTGCTCCTTATCTCAAACCTCAGGGGTATTTTTGTTAGTTTGAAAACTCAGGGACCAAAGTGTAACTTAACCCAAACCTCAGGGACCAAAAGTGTATTTTTCCCTAATTTTAATTTGTATAAAGCAAATAATTATGAAACAAGGTCTAAAATGATGGCAAACAATGAATGGAGGTAGTATGAAAAAATTTTCATATTACTGTAGTACTAGAAATTTTCCCATCTAAAATGTTGCAGTTAACTGTCGAGTATTCAACGGTCGCGTACAAAAAAAATGATTTAGGATGGTAGTTACTTGGGTTTGGTTGGTTTCCGGCTCTTGGACATCTTGAAGAGCCAAGGCACAAGGCAGCCAACTTCCTGCTCTTTACGACCCATTTTCTGGCCTCCAAGTTCCGAATACAACTTCAACTTACTTTTTATTCCAAAAAAAAAAAAAAAAAAAAAAAAGCTTCGACTTACTTCGTTCCCTATATTGGAAAATACGTTAGCTTCCACAATGCTTATCATGCATTTTTCTATTACAACATATCTTTTCAGTTCCTTTTAAATATTATAAATTGATTAATCCATTTCGCTTTAATTATTTGTTTTTTTTCTTAAAGTTTCATATGTATATACTCATTTCGGTTCCAAAAAAGAAAAAACAAAAACTTGACACATTAGTCCCTAAAGTTGTCGGTAGAAGTTCTAGTAAATGCAATAATAAAATTCAAATCTCTAATACGTCAACTTAAGTATAGTTCAATTACTTAAAACATTATAATTTTGACCATCGATCGCTCCTTTAATTATGTGCGAGGAATTTCTCTCGTCAAGCAATGGGAAGTAGGTTAGTCCCTGAAAATGTTCCTTCCTTTGTCGTTGGGGCTTTGAAATAGGAATAGTCTAAAATCTTTTGAAAAAACTTTTGACGAGGGGAGTCACCAACAATACTCGATGATGGAATTCAGTAATTAGTCAGGAGGTTTGCCTAGAAGCAGCCTGTATGATCGTATGACAACACTAGAGGGGGTGAATAGAGTTGCTAAATAAAATTTAAAACTTTTTCTTTTTGCTAAATTAAACTAGGGAAAAATACACTTTTGGTCCCTGAGGTTTGGGTTAAGTGACACTTTGGTCCCTGAGTTTTCAAACTCAACAAAAATACCCCTGAGGTTTGAGATAAGGAGCACTTTGGTCCCTACCGTCAAATTTTCTGTTAACTTTTCACGGTTGCTGACGTGGCACTATTATTTTAATATAAAAAATTATTTTTTTTTTATTTTTTTAAATAAAAAATATTAACAAAATAAAATATTAATATTTAATTATTTTTTTTTATTCTTTCTCTCTTTCTCTCTCATCTTCTTCTCCATCTTCCTTCTTCTCCATCTTTTCCCTCCTCCTCTTCTTCTTCCTAAGTCCGGCGACCGGCGGCCACCACTCGCCGCCGCCGCCGCCGGCCGCCGCCGACTGAATTTTTTTTTTTTCTTCTAGAGGAGGAGGGAAAAGATGGAGAAGAAGGAAGATGGAGAAGAAGATGAGAGAGAAAGAGAGAAAGAATAAAAAAAATAATTAAATATTAATATTTTATTTTTTTAATATTTTTTATTTAAAAAAATTAAAAAAAAAATAATTTTTTATATTAAAATAATAGTGCCACGTCAGCAACCGTGAAAAGTTAACAGAAAATTTGGCGGCAGGGACCAAAGTGCTCCTTATCTCAAACCTCAGGGGTATTTTTGTTGAGTTTGAAAACTCAGGGACCAAAGTGTCACTTAACCCAAACCTCAGGGACCAAAAGTGTATTTTTCCCATTAAACTAACTTAATTTAATTTAAACTAATTTAATAAGCACCTCTAAAATATGCAATATGTTAGAAATATATAATAATTTTCCTAGGCATGCAATATACTCAGATAAATAAAATAGCGGAAATTAAACGAGTAGAGAGAAAAAGATAACACCAAAAAATTTTATAGTGGTTCGGAAATCCCTACTCCACTCCCCAAGACTCCTTGGATATTTTACTGCAACGACTCTCATACGGGTGAGAACCAAACTGACTCTTTTTACAGGTTCAAGAGTAAACCTCTACCGATCCTTTTACAGGTTCAGGACCCAACCTATATTGATCTTTTTAAACGGGTTCAAGATCAAACCACTATGATCATTTTAACCGGGTTCAGGATTAAACCATTCACTCAATTCCCAAGGTGCACCCACACTTTATTACAAGTTCCCAATAATAAATAAAAGAATAAGCTCACAAAATAAGATACCTCTTGAAGGCAAGATATACACAAATAAGTGCACTCACAATTCTCACTCAAAAACTCCTCACAAATTTGAAATAGTTCGGATTAAGAATATGGGAGGATTTTGGAGAAGGAGAGTAAAATACTTGAAAGCTTAAATTTGATCAATTGAGTGTGTTGGAGGAGAAGAAAATGGCATTTGATTTGTTATAGGTAAAAATGGACTACTTCGAATGTCAAGGAGCAGGCGGGGCCAGTACAACGTCCACCCAGAGCAAAAGTCGGGTCGATAGGGAGCAAGGAGCCGAGGGAATTGGGCCATGCCCCAGCCTCGGCCTGGTCCGAGGCTGGCCCCAAGCTTATGCCTGGGGCACACCCGTTGCTCTTGGGCGAAGCCTTTGAAGTTTCCAGAGGGTCCAATTGGATATCGGATCGGATCCCGAATCGTCCCAGAATATAGGAAAGATCCTACTAAGCTGACTCAGGTATAAATGTCATTCTTCACGTCTGGAGAAGGGTTCGAAACCTTAATTCTTGTCACTCTTTACTTACTATTTGCTGACTTAAGCATCAGAGTAGGTGTGGTAAGCACCACACCAGTGTGCAGTTTCAACTGGTTTTGCAGGTCACGTCTTCCCTAACCTCTACAAATTCACTGTTGGTGTCACGTGAAGGTCATGTGAGTCTTCTGTCTGAATTTTGGCAACAACAACGGACATTCATGTACTTGAATAGAACTCTGTTTCATATTAGATAGATATCATGTCAAGTTTAGCTCAAACCTAAAAAGTATAGGATTTTTTTTAGTACATAAAAGTATAGGTTAGAAGCTATAAGATAAAGTTGAGATCAACACACCAAATTATGGAAACAAGTAGGTGGAGTGATCTTCAACTTTCTATAAGTCATCTGAATCAACGAATCTTACATAGAAACTTTAACTCATGTTTGATTTCGCAACAAATATTTGACCTTACCACAACTTATTTAAAGAAAAGTATGAAATAAAGAAAATACTAAATACATATATTAGGATGTATAACATTTTACATATAAAAATTTTACGAACAATCTATTCAAAAAAAAAAAAAAAAAAAAATTACGAACAAACAATCGTTAGAATGTTAGCTGACATAACTTAATTAGTTAAGACATATTTTGGACCAAACAGTTAGAAATTTGAATTCTCCCACCCCCATATCTTGAACTAAATAATAATAATAATAAATAATGACGATAGAGATACATATCAGCAATTTGACATCTCAATTAAAGAATTTGAAAAATAAATTAAAATAATAAATTCACTTGACAAATTAAACTAACCAAACCCATCATGATCATCCTACAAGCCTATTGGATCATCACATTTTGGGCTCAATGGCCCAACAAGTAGCCCAATTTCCTTGGGCTCAGGCCTTTCTAGAAATACAAAAGTACCATTCTACCCCCGAAACATACAAAAATAGCAGCTTATACCCCTTCCGCCGAGCGCCGTATTAGCGATAGGTGCACATTTCAGAGTGCCGCAAAACCCAAAACCTCGTGTTCGTCTTTGTTCTCATCTCCGACCGGCGGAAAATGTTGCGATCAATTCTCAGAGCAACAGCCGCCGCCTCAAAACACCACCTCTGCAATCGAAATCCCTCTCCGATCCTTTCTCTTACTTCCAATTACTCAGCTAAGACCACCAAATCCACAGTTAAGAAGGCCAAGAAGGGCAAGTCCAAGGCCGACGCTAAAGCCACCGACGATCCCTCCGCCTCCGCTGCTGCTTCCGACGACTTGGATGCGGCGTTTTCTGATGATAAATCCCGCGCCCGTCGTCTTGCTGCCGAGGAAAATGATCCCTCACTCGATGTTGGCCCAAATGGCCGCCCTCTCTTTACCTCCGCATCTTCACTCTCGCAGCTCACTCGCAAGGATGCAGGCACTTATTTCAAATTAAAGTACGTATGTTTTGTACATTGTTAATGAGTGACTGTGTTGGGATATTTATTCATTTCTTTACGAAATATTGCAAGTATGGAAGGACTGAATGAGGTACTGCCGGAGGGGTTGCCTTCGGGAATGGTCAAGGAGTTCGAGGAGTCTATGCGAAGTGCTGTGCTTGTGCGGCAAAGTTTCTTGGATCTTCGCGACAATTTCAGGCGTGTGGTTGATCCTTCATTGCTGTCACCGGCTGGTATTACTTTTCTTCTACTGTCTTTTCTTTCGGGAGGGGGGCTTAGTGAAATGGTCTTCGTGTTATTTATTTAGACTGAAGGAGACTGGTAACTGAAGCTGGAGATTGGACTCTAGAACGTCTGATTCTTTGGTCGAATAAGTGTATTTAAGTATTTTCGTGCTGCTACTCCTATTCAAATGTCCAGGTTCAAAAATTAAAAAACAGATCGTATTGGACGGTCCGGTTAATTGTGGAAAGAGCATTGCGCTCGCCATGCTCGTTCACTGGGCTCGTGATCAAGGTTGGCTAGTTTTATATGTTCCCAGTGGGCGTCGGTGGACTCATGGAGGATTCTTCTTTAAAAACCCTCAAACAGGACTTTGGGATACACCCGTTCAAGCTGAAGATGTTCTGAGAGTGAGGACTTTTTCCTGCTACTTAAGAGTTAGATAGAAGTATTGGTGTGTTTTTTTTCAGGATCTTCTAGTGCATTTATTATGAATATGCAGGTCCAAATTTCAATAATTTTCTTCCCTGCCTCTGAAGTCTTTTGGATTGCTATCCCATGTTTTATTTTTCATCGTTTTAACTCTCGAACCTTGTATGTGCATCAGATGTTGTGTAATGGTTTATTTTCTATTTCCATTGACAAATGTTTACTCTTACACACCATGTTGAGAATTTTGACAATGGAAATGATCTCTCGTGATCATGAATCTTTATGGTTGTTGACTGGGAATGAGAAATGTTTCATGCATAGTGTTTACTGTTTTGTGATAAGCTTTTAGGAGTTCATGTGAGGACTGCGGATAATATGTAGAGCTTAAAGAGTTGACTTATTTACTTTTCTTTGGTGGACTGGTTTTGACCAGGATTTTCTGAAGTACAATGAGACCCGCTTAAAACAATTGCCATGTCAAATATCTGAACCTATACCGTTGGGAGAGGGTGTTGGCGTTGGAATGATGAAAGGTGCTGATTCCATGACGATGCCTGAGGGTTCAACTTTATATGACTTAATTGATACTGGAATCAAGCACACTCATGCGGCTGTTGGGGTGGTAGTTCGTTTAAGAAAAGAACTATCGCTTGTGAAAGATATTCCTGTGCTAATTGCTATCGATCAAGTGAGACACAAATCTACATCTACCCATTCTTTGATTTCTAGCATTAAGTTTCTTGGATGAATTAAATCTTCCATAATTAATTTTAATTGCAATAATCATTATCGAAGGTTGCTTATTAGTGGCTGTTACTTCTTGTCCAGTATAACAACTGGTTTACATTCAGTGAATATGAAGAACCAGTGACTGTTCGTTCTACTCGACCTATACACGCTAGGGAACTTGCAATGGTTAGTACTGACAACTTCTTTGGATTGTTTTTGTTGTGTTCTACTCACTTCCATATATTCCATTTGCATTGGATGTTCCTGGAATATCTTGTTGGGTTTCTGTGTTTTTTTCTTGGTTCAACATCCTTTTACTTCCAACTAAATTACCTCGTCCATTTAAGCTTAACACTGGAACTGGTCCACCTCCTATCTTGAAACAGAGAAAATAATGCATTAAATGTATTTTTTTTTTCAAATAATGGAAAACAAACATCTTTCCCTGGAAATCTTAGTCTTAGGTAGACTGCATTTTCAGCTTTCAGTTTATACTCCTTGCACATCGAACTTTAGACTTTTTAATTGTGAGAATTGGGTCAATGGCATTCTAATTTACTTGGAATTAAACAGTTTTTCCTGGTTACCTACAGTTTAATTAGCTAGCCCTTATAGTTCTATCCTTTTTGTGGCTTTTTATAGATTTGATTCCATTGCCTAAAAAATTTATTTTTTGCCGTAAAACTCACATCCCTTCTTATTTATTCATTTTTCTGGTTCAATGTTCGGGGACTAAAAGCCAATAAATTAAATAGAATGATATGATTCCTAAAGTTAAAAGAATGATTAAATCAACAGTGTTTTGTGAATTCTTATTCAACTGAAGAAATATAATAGTTAGGGTTAGGATTTATTGTTCCCTTTTTTCTGTTAGATAGCTTTCTCTGGGAACATTTATTAGTTATGACTGCACTTTTTGTTTCAACTGTGTTTTTTTATCTTTCTTCCATATTTTTTCTATCCTTTTCTTTAAGGACTTGTTAGATACTTTTAAAGTTTAGGTACCTATTAGACACAACTTTGAAAGTTTAGTAACCAACTTGTGACTTAACCTAAAACTTATTTTACCCCTGTATTATAATTTCGAAATGATTCTTAAATTCTCCCCTGCCTTGGACTTTTTTCCCTTAATCAATGATAAGAATTACAATTCTTTTCACAGGTAAAAGCTTTTAGGTCAATGATGCATGACGACATGATGGTTGGTGCTTTCTCTCATTCAACTGCTGTTGGAAAGTTGCGTCAAGACTTGCCAGATGTTCCTCTAGGTGCACGTGTTAATTTCCCTCGTTACAGTCTTGATGAAGCTGCTTCTGTTTTCCACTATTACCTCAGGTATGCTTATTTTGTTGCTATTATGAAAAGAAACTAGTTTCATTGAAAAAGGAATCCCTAAAAAAGCAATGATTAGTCAAGGATTTAGAATAAGACCCCTATTTGGCTATTAGAGGACATAGAGTATTTAAAAAGGAAAATCTCCTCTCATCGACTCTAATAGAGAGTAAGTTGCAGAAAGAGTTAGCTGCGTTAGATGGTATTGCTGAGTCGTTGACTCTCGTCTCATGACTTATATCCTTCAAATTTTCTTATTTCAAAATTCTCAAATCTCATAAGATAGAAAAAATGGCACCTGACTTAATGATACTAGATGAACTAGGTAATTTGGGCAGATCACAACCGACTAAGGAGAGTCCTTTAGACTCCTATTGACTAGGAAGCGACCTATTACAGGTTAAAACTACCAAAATTTCTCCTGTACACCTAGTAAGAGACAATGGCAAAACCAAGTGATCATGAATTATCTCTGTATGCATGCTGTGGCTGGGACATCTTTTTGACAACTATATCTGTATTGATTTTAGCTTTCATTAAGAAAAATGAAAGAAGATACATGAACATAAAAAAAAAAAGGCCAAACAAGAGTCCACAGCTATAAAAAGAGTCTCCAGTCCAAAAGAATAATTCCTAACTAATAATTAAAAAGGGCCTTAGAAACCTAATATTTTTCCAAAGAACATCACAAGACCAATCAATTCCCCAAAAAACTAAACTTGTAAACTAATTTTTCTTATTTTAGGCATAGTCAGAATTCATAATAATAATAGTGTATATATATATTTATGAGAAACAAATAACCTTCATTTCGTTGAAGATATTAAATTACAAAAGAGGGCTAGGAAAGCCCAAAAGATTTACAAAAAACTATCCCAATTAGCGATCAGAGATGTAAGGCTATAACCAAAATTTACACCATGAGAGAGTAAGGTGTTCAAAAAAGGAGAGTCTAAATCCTTAGCCTTGTCTTCAAAGATGCGATGATTCTGCTCAAGCCATATCATGGACCAAAGGAATGCCTTGTTGATGAAGACCCACATCACCTCCTTTTCTTTAGCGAAAGGATGACCCAAAAGGATCAATTCAAGCAAAGTACTTGTATCCTTCGGGAGGAATATGCACATTGAAACAAGAGGAATTTTCTTCCAATAACGAGCATAGAGGCAAGTAGTGAATAGATGCATCATGGTTTCACCGTTATAGTAACAAAGAACACACCATCTTGGAGAAGAAACAACCCAAGGGGCCTTTTTGAGCAAAGTGTCCGCTGTATTAATGCATCTCTGACTTAACTCCCATAGGAAAAATCTAACCTTCTTTGGGATAGGGCCCTTCCATAAATTCTTGTAAAGATCTTTATGAGAGCAATGGCCGGTGGAAGTGAGCTTGTGACTGAGAGATTTGGCCGAGAATGATCCATTTCCTTCTAGTGTCCATCTCTAATGGTCATCGGAGTTGGGCCTCGGGGAGGGAAGAGATTAGTGTTACCACTCAACGATCTCCTCCTCAGTGAGGTTGTGCCGAAGACCCAAATTCCAAGAGGAGTTTTTTGGGTCTCATAAATCAGCAATAGAGCAATTTTTATGAAGACACAGAGCATGGAGTCTAGGAAAAGTGCATTTAAGAGGAGAGGAATCGATCCATCTGTCACTAAAAAAAAGTGGATTTCTCATTATTATGAACAAAAATATTTCATTGAGAAAACCGAAATATATAAGGGACTAAAATAAAGGAAACTACAAGAAGAAAAAGTATAAACTACTCCAAGAAGAAGAAAGAAAAACTACTGAATCGATCCATCTGTCACTAAAAAAAAGTGGATTTCTCATTATTATGAACAAAAACATTTCATTGAGAAAACCGAAATATATAAGGGACTAAAATAAAGGAAACTACAAGAAATTTATCCTACTGCGATAAATGATGCTTAAGAGAACAGATAGAGAAGAAAAAGTATAAACTACTCCAAGAAGAAGAAAGAAAAACTACTGTATCGCAAATCTATCAAGAGTTCTACCAATCGCTCGGAGATTCTGTTGCTTCAGATAAGAGTTTTCTTGGCCGATAGAATAGGTAGTTACGTACTTTCCAGTTGACAGGGACACTGATAACTGTAAAGGTTAGGTCATAGTGGTCGTCACTTAGATTTAATTGGCGTCTGGTTAATGTAGTATGATCTTTTATGTGAGGCTTTTGTATGAACAACATTCAGTACATTTGAGGCGATTACTTTTTTTTTTTAAAAAAAATCTATTTGTTTTTATTTATTCATTTTATTGGAACTCTTAAGGCTTGCGCCAATTTTATGGGATGCCTTGATGCATTAAAGGTAATAACTAGATGCGCATTACTTTATAAAGTTCTGTAACCCAAATGCCACTTATCACGATGTATTCTGAAATTTGAAGTTGCACAGGTAAGACCTTGATCATATCCTTTCGCAAGACAATTATTAGCTCACGCACTCTTTTTTATACAAATGTTGCAT
Source organism: Luffa aegyptiaca (assembly GCA_017139565.1). NCBI lineage: Eukaryota > Viridiplantae > Streptophyta > Magnoliopsida > Cucurbitales > Cucurbitaceae > Luffa > Luffa aegyptiaca. The sequence goes on along the minus strand of CM029404.1, from coordinate 375,089 downwards.
TGTGGGGTGCTTTGAGATTGTTACATAAGTTTGTGGATTCTATTCGGAAAACGAACTCTAGAATGCTTTGCTTAATTGTTGATCATTTTCTTGACAGACAAAGACTGATACGCCGTGAAGCCTTCTCAGAGGATGCCTGGAAAAAGATATATTATTTGTCGAATGGAAATGGAGCAGAGATGCGGTGGTTGGTACCATTGATGCGGTGACAGTGACACCAATGGGGCAAATTTCCTCAGGTTCAGTTCACATCGACTGCGGACACGGTACCATCGCTTAGTGCTCATGCATATTTCTTTCATCGTCTAACCCTCACAACATGCGACATATCATAGGTTTGCTGGCCTAAAGTATCGAGTCCAGTGTTTGTATTTGTAAGTTTAGCGCCACATCTGAGATTGAGCCTTTTTTAAGTCACAATTTTTATGGTCACTTGGTGTTACACTTACCATCTTTTGTGTTCATTAATAATATATTTTTTTTAAAATACATTCTTCAATAAGGTGTCATCTTTAGAGGAAAGACTTGATATACTTGCCCATTTTGTCCTTCAGTTTTGCCAGCCATGTTCATACTCTTTGATATTTAGGTATTGTATTTTAATTCAGACTGTGAAATGCGGATGGTCTTTATATTGATGTTTACAATTGCAAAACATCTATTTCAATCTTTGAACTCAAATTTATTCTATTTTGATCTTCACAATATCAATTTGAGTTCATTTGCACTTATGTTATTCTACTTTTATTAAATAGATATTAGTTGATGTGAACATGTATTTGAATCGTATAAGTTGATTGAGGTAAGTATTGAATGAGAATGTTTGGTAACAAAACAAAATAATGAGCAAAATATATCTCTTTCTTAGTTTTTTTAGAAAACAACTAAACATTTAGAAAAATGAACCTAAAAATCTAAATGAAGATAAATATCAAATGGTGCAAAGGACAATTTTTTTTTCAAGTAGCTAATTGAAGGACTTCGTTATGACACTGCTGGACATGCTTATTCGACTTGTCATCCCTACGAATTCTGAATGATAATTTTATGAATCATATGCCACATTGACTGCTCACAAGCCAATATCAATCGTCAACATTGTCCAAATTATCATATCGATTGTCAAAAGATCTAACTGTATTGTATCTCAAATAAATTACCAATGCTAAATTTCCAAATTTGGATCCCAAAAAATCATTTTTAATCCATGATCAATATTTTAGAGGGTACTTCAACATCTCACATCAACTATAACTATTGATCTCAAACTTAACTTCCAGCTATGAACTTCTTTATTTTGTAATCTACTTTTTACAAATGTTTTCAATATTGAAAAAAAAAGTAACTTTTAAAAACCTATTTTTCATTTTTGGAAGTTGACAATGAATTCAAATATTTCTAAAAGGTATTATAAAGAAATTAGGAGAAAAGAAACAGCCTGCAAATGGATAGAATCTTAGTATTCAACTTCGAATTAAGATTGCATAAACTGTGCTGTGACATCATCAGCGACAATTTTGACCTCTTCGTCACCATCAAACCAATGAAACACAAAATTACAGGTTCACATTTCAGTGCACAAATGAATTATAGAATCAGAGTAAACTGATGACATTGGTAAAACATACAAAACTTTAGCATTCAAACTTCAAAGGCTTGAATTCTTGCACTTTCATGAGGTTAGCTCGAGGAAAAGCCATAACAAAAACCTAAACGATAACCTTATATACAAATCCAGTAAATTACAAAAGCAGTCTACCTAGCCTATAGTATACTTGGGGAAAAGAAATAGATATAGAAAGTAATCAAACATTCTTCCAAGTGAAAACCGTACCATCTGGCTCAGCCGTCCTAAACCATTATGTTGTGCCAAAGGTAAGAGTTGTAGTTATGTTCTGCCCTATTTTCCCCTTCTTTTGTGGCATTCAACTGTTAGTACAGGAACAAGGCCTCTTCATGAAAGAATTTAAGAATTACACACTTTAAATGTCTGATTGTGTACCTCAGCTTCATTATTTCACAGCTGATGCAAGAATTATCCTGAAAACTTGTTGTTGGGTTGGAATCCAGGTTAGAACGGAGACTGGCACAGAGGGCAAGTGGATTTATGTGAAGTCGAGAACCATTTATAAAGACATGCTGAATGGAACTTGTGCTTGCAGGTCTTGCATGCCAAGCGAGGAATGCTGTGGTTGACTGTGTGGATGACACTGTAACAAATTGGACACTCTTCAACTCCTTCAAACTCCTTGTCGAAATTACGCTTCCATATCCTAATTGCTTCAGCTAAAGCACCATTCTGCATCACACAAGAAAAATTTATATCATCCACTATTGCCCCAAATGCCCCTATATATTGAACCCTAGTCATGCAGGTTCACTCATTCCCACTTGATTCTCTCTGGTCACCTTAACAAGAAATCTTATTATTTCTATTGCCAGAGCTATATCTACCTCCTAACCATCTCTTGGTCAATCTACACAGCATTGCCTAGCAACTGATCATTCACATCTGACACACCTAATCTAATACATGAAATACCTGATTTGGGGTTTTTCCCTTTTCTTATTTTAAGACGATGAGGTTAAGATTCTGGACTCCCTTCAGTAAAGAAAAAGAACAATGATTACCTGATTACGGACAAACGACATCATGGACAATAACCACTTCCGCTGCTTAACTTCACTTATTCCCAAACTCCTCATACAATCAACATCAACATGCCTTAGTGGATATGATGAAGGAAGGCGAATTACTAGGTCCATCCCCGTCTCATCTTTAGTATAAGTAGCAATTACCTCATTGGCTGATTTACTTACAACGACTGAGAAATTTTCATCAGCAAATTCAGCTTTCTTTATCTGCAGCAAAGAAAATATTTTTTTTTGTAAAAGAACAATAGCATTGAACCCCGCAAAAATAATATCCACATGAAGGTTATAGTTTTGTGCCTGTAAGTGCTTTGGTTGATTGACCAATTTTATGGAGTGGTATAAGCATAAGTTGAGCATTTAATATCTTATTTATTCATTCATCAGACAATGGCACCTCAAAAAGAACCAACACACTGCGACAGAACTCCAGTGCAGCAGCTAAGGTACCCTCGCCTATCCCCCAAGCTCATGGCATTAATCCCTATCATGTTGAGCTTCGAGGCACTTTAAATGCTTATTCATGGCTAGAACCAGAATGGAGGAGCATGGCGTCTTACACTGCCTCCCTTACCTATCTTATTTGACAATATGCAGCCACTCAAAGACTTTAGGAGCACTAACTCTGCTACATTTGACGGGAAATCGACTAACCCCACTTTAGCTGAAGAAAGGGTAGAGCTGACCTCAAGACATATTTTACTACTTGCAATGCACTGACGACCAGTCCTTGGACATTCAGCCTTTGTCCTTATTTTTAGGTTCAAGTCACTCATTTATCTTGTGATTGTAGTCAAGCTGGAGTAGAGCTAGAATCCATTGACTTTGTTTTGTCTATATCCACATCTTTGAGAGTAGCATCACTCACCAAACAAGCCAAATCATGTAAGGTACAATTCGAGTCATTTAGTTAGATTAGATTGTTCATGATACAAGCAACCTTACAACCTAACTTGAACAGGATCTGTTCTATAGGTTGTACAACTATGTCCTTGAGTTCTAAAGATGCAAGAAATCTTTATGTGATATTTGATACAACCATGTCAACATAGACGATCATCAGAAGGAAGTCACTTTGAGGCTGTCCACTCAGTAGAATTTTAAGTTCAAAACGACTAGGTACCAATCATAAAAGTGATCCTAGCAATGGCCATTAAAAGCTAAGCAGTTAGTCAGTAAAGGGTATCGTCATGTCTTGCTAGTGCTACTGAAATTGATAAAGTAGGCAACAGTACAGACTCTGAACCATTTGCTAAAGAGTTTTATGATGTGTTTTGAATGACCCTCCTGGTCTACCCCCATCTCTAGGCATACTTTTGCAAACTAATATTAAACGCCACTGAAATGAAGGCTCCTAATTGACCGACTAAATTCAATGAGCTTAATTTCATTGTCTTGGATGAGGTGAAAAGGTAACCATATGTATACTGTTAATAAATGAGCTTCGCTACAGGACTTCCAGAAACATTAAAATAACCTGCCTTGGCCGTGCAAAAGAGAGTGAAGAGAACACATACCTGGGACAATTCATTTGCAATGAGAGAAGGACTGCACCATGCTTTTGTAAAGGAATCAATTACAGAAGACTTCGAACGGTCACGCAAATCACTAAACCACCCTCGAACATAAGCAGGAAGAACACGGAGCATCAAACCAAATATTGCTCCAGCAAATGATGCCAGTTTCACTGGCTCAACGGGCCAAAGAAATTCCACAGAGAACAATAATGAACCTGTGGTAATGGCTTGGTTTGCTGCAGTTGCTGCTTCTGATAGCCCAGCTGGAAGTTCTGTATCTTTCTTCTTCTGAAGAGCCATGCCTTCGACAGGTATATGCTGGAAAAGGCAATCTAATATCCTTGAACTAGCAGAGTTCTGGATATATTGGACCAACCTTTCCCTTGCAGATGAGGACGGGGGCAATGACCATAAGTGTGACAACAACAAAGACCAAGCGAGATATATATTCACCTACAAAGATTAAATCGTTTGTATCAGAAGGTCCTATTAAAGAAACAACTATCAACTGAAATTAGAATGTGATATTTAAAGTTTTGACAATTGAATGGCTAGTTAGATATTGGAGACAATCAACTCACCCTTTCTTGGGCGATCAACTCCATGTCAAAAACATCATCAGGGAGTTTCTCAATCATAAATAATATTTCCTCCTTCAAAAGCACATTATATTCTGATGAAAAATCAACTTGGGTCGAGCCCTGATCAGTTGTGGTATCATAATCTAGGTAGCAAGAAGTATTTTCTCTAATAATTGCAGAGTAAGAAATTGGTTCAGTTGAGAGCATAACATAGGCTGCATATTGCAATGAAGGAACTGGTTTAGGGGAAAAAAGGATGCCATATAAAGAACTAACAGGCCCTTTACTGAGTCCCCAAAATTCAATTGATTTCACTGCTCTCTCTCTAGCATCTTTTGAGGATTTAGTAACGCTTGAAGCTATCAAGTCCCAGAAATAAGGAAGTTCAGGTCTTGAGGATGATATAATGGATGCAGCCTTATTACTGCAGGAGCATGCAATGGCCTCAGAAACTCCAGTGCAAAAGAACATGCGAAGAATACCTTCAACAATGCGATCATTGACATGGTTCAATTTATCTAACCGCTGGGGGTTTAAACTTTCCATATCTTTCAGGCCATGTAGCCCAAAGGAACCATAAAACAAAGAAAATGATAAAAGGGCATTTCTAGAAATGCAAAAAGGGATTGGGTCTGAAATCAGAACACTTTGCTCAAGCTTTTCTAAAATTTCATTCAAATTCATAGAAGTAGAGCTGTTGGTAATAATATCATTCACACTTTCAGCAATTTCCTCCATTATTACAACGGCTGATTGGATCCAACTCATTAACTGGAACAACAGAAACTCCCAATCTTCATCATTGAATTGCTTCCAGCAGTAACCGACAGAAACAACCATAAGCTCTGACAATAACATTTGTACCCATGGTGCATGATTAACTGCAGGTGATCTACTGGATATTTTTCTCTGTTTTCGAAATAATTCCAATAAGAGGCTGCCCTCCTCAGTGCTTATATTTCTGTCCAGCTTCAACATTTGTAAACCTCCCAAGGAACTACTAAAGGGGTAACAAGATATCACCAACAAAAGCCAATCTTCCATATCTGCCAGAGGACATCAAAATCCATCACGGATAACAAACAATGTCCACGCAACAATAAATAGACCACAAATCACACAAATGATGAAGTCGGGTTAAATGTATATAATAGTCCCTAATATTTTTGGCCTTTTTTCAGTCGAGTTTTTGAAAAGTTTTATTCTAGTTCCTTATGTTTTAACATTTTTCAATTAGTTCATCACCATTGATGAATGTTCAAAATGGGCTGGTAATAAACTTATATAACATAATATTTAAAGAGGAAAGATAAGTTTATAAATTTCTAAATTTATAGAAATTTCAAGTTTTCTTATCTTATATGACCTTTTTTCTAATTTTAATTTAAATTTCCGTATTATGTCAGGTAGGTTTTTCATCAATCAATTTTAACACTTACCAACGATGAAGGACTATTTTTTTTTTTTTTTTTTTTTTGTTAAGAAACATATAAAAGGATATATTAAAAAAAGCAAAAGGAGCAGCCTAAGGGCTGGGACTAAATTTTAAAATATTAATACAATTGAAGCTTTTTAAACAATAGAGACTAGATTGCAAAACTACCCAAACATTAGGGACAAAAACATATATTCAACCATAAAATTATTAAAAGAAATACCCATAAATATAAAATGAAAGCTGTAATTATCAATAAGCATTCATACCAAACATTGCACCCATCACTCCTTTAATCATAAGTCCCCTAGATAGAGAGCAAGGAATAAAAGAAGAGTATAATTGGAGCTGATATGACTTGATATTATACAGAAAATACCATATCTAGTCCCTTAGGCCATCAAACTGTTGATGCCCCTCTATTCTAATTTCATTTCATTAAAGAAATGATTGGTTTCACAAATATATATAATAAAGAAAACTGCTGCACTTGAGCCTTATATGTTTGATGAAGGAAATGAAACACATAGAGTTAAATTAGAATATTCATAGAGTTGATAAAGGATGCTCTCTCTTTTCATGTCTCCTTGTTAACATGTCATCTGATCTAACTATATAGATTTCACAATGTTCTCTCTTTACAAAATACACATTTCTAGTTGGTTGCAGATGCACCTTGGATTTAGAAAGAAGATGGCATGGCATGCAGTTGAATGCTACTTCAAATGCAAAGTCAAAAAATAGATGAGAACAAATGAAGTGAGATATGTTTTACTTATTACCTAATCACATGGTCATTAAAAAAATCATTTTTTAGATTTTAAGAAATATATATGTAATTGCAGTAAACCTGACTTCTACAACCATCCCAAGACAAAAAAGACAAAAGAAACAATTCAACAAAAAGAAGGTGAAGAATTTTCAACTTGACCAGAAATCAAGTCCAATCAATGACAGAGGCATGCTTACTAAAGAAATAAGCTTGTGATTTCCAGATTTCTGCATATGAAACATTGATATATTTAACATTCAATACTCAACACCTCATTTCAACTTTTACAAAAGAAAATACCATTTCAGTCAGAGATTAGAGAACCAGCTAAAATAATCAAATAGTCAGAAATGATTCCTATCCATGGTCCATCAGTTAATGTCAACTACTTTGACACATACCTTGCCCAGCTTGCCATTCATTTAATGATGGGAACAAAAGTACTCTCTGGAGCCAACCCTCGATTGTATTTTGAATAAGATTTTCCTTCAAAGAGTCCTCTTCAGAGCATGAACCAGAATCATCAAATATAAAGTTTCTTTCACACATCGGACGAACAAGAAAACTCACAATCAGTGGAAGAATCCTTAAACAGTCAATATTCACTGCTTCACCAATGAACAGTCTACTAACAAGCAACTCAAACAGTGAACTAGCTTTGTCTCTCCCCCATATGTTCTCTTTTAATAAACTGAAAAGAAGAGATGCGAGAGCTCTCAAGAATGGTTCTTGAATATCGTCCAGTAAGGAAACTGGATAAGGCCAAATATTGACGATGCTTTGAGCAGCCCTGCTACTGTAGAGAAGAGACCCATCCAATAACACGTTGAAGGTGGAATCCAACAAGCTTTCATGTGAACAGCTCCTTTTGACATAAGCACAAAATAATGGAAGGAAGGAGCCTGTAGCATTACCTCCTGGCCACTTCCATGTGCATAATATTTCAGCAACCAGCCAAGCTCGGGAAGTAACCACATTATTTGTCGTCTTACCAAGGCTAGGTAAAGAATTTTCAACTTGACCAGAAAAAAGTTTCTCAAGTCCAATCTTTGACATAAGCATGCTTACTAAAGAAATAAGCTTGTGATTTCCAGATTTCTGCAAATGAAACATTGATATATTTAACATTCAATACTCAACACCTCATTTCAACTTTTACAACAGAAAATAAAATTTTGATCAGAGATTAGAGAACCAGTTATCAATCACTTAATTGCATAAATGGAGGGAAGCATCAAAGAAGTGATGCTTGATAGGATGTTGCCTAGGCAGTGTATGACTATCAGGTACTCCTAGAAGGACCAGGATTGAGTGGAGGGCAAGTTTCCAAACGTTGTTTTAATTTCTTGTTAAATAATAAAATGAAAAATGTACATCTTTCACGTTCTTATTCGGGTTGATAGTAAAAGTGAGCAGTTATTGCTATTTTATCGACATAGTGCATCTACAAGCAAAATAGAAGGAAAACAATGGATGATCAAATACCCTCTCTCTAGTATGGGTGATCAACCCAATAACAAACGAAGGAAAAACATGCAGATAGTTATATATATTTTTTATAAAAACCCAATAATGATATTTATTTTTAAATTATTATCAGAAAATACAGAAAGAAATTGTCAAACTTCAGCATCCACAATAGTTTTGAACTATCATGAAGAAAGAAATGGTATAAATTAAACAAAGCCCACTCACGTGAATACCCAAGCCATTGTTTTTCATATTTGAAGCAGCCAATTCATTTGGAGACATGAAGTTGGGAGCAATCCAGAAAGGCCAGGTATCACCCTTGATCAAAAGTTGGTCTAACATATATTGTTCCTCTAAGTGATCCTGAGAGATTTGATCCAGTATTTCAAGCATCCACTGGCAGTACAAAGACACAATTTCTTCAGTATCTTCACTGATGATGGCAGACCTAATAAACTGAATCAAGATACTTCCATATTTTTTTCTGTCATGTGTTCTACAGATCTTCCAAAACTGATCTGTTATCTTTTGCCGTAGGACACGCGCACATTCACCAAAAAGCAACCTTGCTCTCCTTTCTTCCTTAAATTTGTCATCAAGCATATCATCTTGTCTTCCTTCTATTCTACAATCCCAGTCAATAGCATATATAGTAGCTAAAATACTAGGAAGAATATCATTTTCTTCACCTAGGTTGTATAAGCAAAAGATGCAGCGGTCAAGTACTTCTAGGGCAAAATGTGACATCGCAACATCTGAAGAACTTATGGAATTGGGGAAAGAATTTTCAGGCCTAGACATCAATAAAGAACTGGAATTTCTTGCCCAAATTAAAGGAGAGTGCAACAAGAAACTAACTAATTTCTGAAATACCGCCTCAAATATAGCAATCAATGCATCTCTTGACACAAAAGAAGAGCAATCACTCTGTAGAGAACCACCCAAAACAGAACTGCACATAAGAGAGATGATGAGAATTAAAACATAACAAACCCAAATTGTGGACTAAAATTTTAATTTCATTTCCCCAAAACAAACAACCTCCTACCAATCTTTAGATACACGCCAAAGAAAAAGAGTTGAAAATTGTTGAGCCATTTCATGTGTGCGCATGCATGCATATACATACATATCCATATATATATCCATATATATATATATATATATATTTTACAGAGATGAAAGATGATTGAAGCCTTAACAAGAAACATGGCACTGTATCAATCCTGAGAATATGGAAAATGGAACCTTCAATATTATCATCTGAATCATGCAATTTAACTCCTATTCAAGGATTTCTCGGGAGGTAATGTATCGAACACTCTAACCCATGGCTGTGTGACTATGCAGTTAATAAGAGAAGGGGGAAGAGAAAAAATTAAACGTAAAATGTATAGTTTATTATATAAAAAAAATAGTACAGTTTTTGAAAAACAAGTGAAATGAAGATGCTATTTTCCATGGGGCACTCCAATTGAAATAAATGATTAAATCAAGAAAACTAGTAATTATGGAATGGTTCAAAATGTGTACCATGACTGTGTTTCTGATTCCATAAAGGAGTCAGTTTTTTAAAACACAATCAGATATGATCATTCTGACGAGATCTGTAGTTTACGTACCATAAAAAATCTGTAAATGAACTTCCAAAGGGAGCATGGGATTGAGCTATGGCAACAGCAGCAGATTCCAAATGCTCATGATGCCACTTCCCAAGGTTAGCCTTCTGCCAAGTATTGGTGACTTTTCTTGCATCACTATTTGCAATTTTTCCTCTTGCCCTGTCTAAAAGCTTTGCTAACATGGCTAAACTTTCTGAGTTCATGGACTCAAGCACAACTCCAGTATGGTCTAGATTAATTGAGTAACTGATAACAGAATGCCACTGATCGGAGAAATGTTCATCATCAATTAGTGCAAGCAAGAGATCTAATCGAGCACCGCTATTATTTCCTTGCAAACACCAAGGAACAAAAACTTCATTAAATAATTGCATGAATTGCCTTGCCTCCACATCTTGGGCCTCAACACCAGAAAAATGAGTAGAGGATGTTCCATTATTATGAATAAATAATTCTTGAACAATCTTGCGGGGTCCAAAAACAGAAACAGCAGCAGATAGAAGTCTCACACCATCTGAAGAGTCCTGGTGTCAATGAAACAAAAATAAAATAATTTGAGTTAGAAATACTTATACTTCAATTGTGGGAAAAGACATAAGATATTCGACCTTTATTTGTTGACTTTTGAGTGTGATTGTATGTGAGACCAAAAAGGCAGTCACAGACACAGAAACTGTGAGGCACGCAGGTTGTTCACATTATAGCTAGGCATAAGTAAGATAACTGATAATTAGGTCAAGAAGTTCAAAATAAAACTACTTAAGGAATTTCTGGAACAAGAGTTCGCTAAATCAAATCATGCAAACCTGAGCTCGTTATTTCTATATTTTAGAATGAAAATTCATGTGCTAGGGCTTTTCTTAGAATAATGTTTAGACTTGTACTCAAAAGGGTAGTGCTAAAATTTGATTCAATGTAACTATACTAACTATCTAAACATATAAAACTTTAGGATCTGTATTAATTTAACCACCATATCCAAAAATAACAAAGGTGTGGTTGCGAAGAACAAATACTTTAAATAATGTCTCCAAGAAGTATGAGATATTTAACTTACAAGAGATCTTATAATCGGGAAAGTATTTGCCAGAGTTGGCCCTACCAACAGAACCAAGGGCCAGGTATCATCCTTGTCCATAGAAAGTTGCTCCAATTCTAATATAAATCCTATAATCTGTTCTATAGTTTCCGAGGCAACTTCTATATTCTCTGTCAACTGGAACATACTAATACAATTCTTTTGAAATTCCATAGCAAAAACAGAAAGTAGATCACGTTTCACTAAGTGGATGCCAGATAGACTTTCAACAATGCATTTTCTCAAATCTTGTAAGTAGCTTATCGGATACTTTGTACTTGGTATTTCCGCTGTCCTCTTGTTATTCAAGGGTGCATCTTCAGACAAGGCCCTGTCTTGATTCTTTAGATATTGAACATGTATGTAATCCTTCCATAAAAGCTTAACAAGAATGACATCAACGAGGGTGACTTGAAAATGAGCAAAGTCATCTCCATTGCAGAACCTGGGAGCCAAAGACAAAAGCAAATTACGAACCCAAGGTTAAAGCTTAATTCAAATATGTCCAGTTCTGAATAAAGTGGCTATAAAGAACCTTGTAAGAAGGGAAAAAAATGATCTCCCATGCCAATGTAGCAAAAGATGGAAAAAACAAGGTCAAGAAACTACCCCCCACCTTGATGCATTCCGTAGCCCCCAAAGAAAACATTCTTTAAAAGCCTGGAAAAATGCGAGCCTTTCTGCATTTGAGGAATGGAATGGGTTCCTTCCAACCCATAAGTTCTCATAAAAATCGAGAAGAAATTTCTGCCCTCCTACAGCACTAGGTGGAACCGTGTCCAAAAATAAAATCAAAGCTGGATAAGAAATCTGCTGGGATCCAAAGCACCCATTTCTAAGAAAATTCCAAAATCTATTCAGTACAGTTTTCTGAACATTCACATCTGTCCAACAGTTGGGCAGTTTTTTAGAAAAAAGTAACACTGTATCCCACATTGATGAATGGCAAGAAGGATCTTTCTCCTGAAAAGCACCAAGGATAGAACTGGCAATAGTTTTCATGTTCTGTTCCTTAAAAGCATGAGGAACATTTTGGACAAGGCTCCTTAAGACTGAATAGGTAGCAGATCGGACAATGGTACTTTTGGACTTCAACAAGTCTATAAAGTATTTATGCTCAGTGAACAACTTTTCGGCAAATGAAATAGCAGTCTCCCTAGACTTGGAAGCATGCTTTGTTTCACCACTGCCTTTCCCCGTCCCTGATCTTTCAGACCGAACACTAACTAAGACATCAATTAATGTGGCTAGAGCAAGCAATGATGAAGAGATAACCTGCGTTCAAGACAGCAACAAACAGCATGACAGCACAACTTAAAACAAAAATAAAACCACCAAGCCAAAAATAGCAGCACTTTCAATTACGCAACTGGAAAATTGATATAGAACAACAAAAAGGGGAAATACAGCCAAAGGAGAGAATATCTAACATTCAAGAATAATTCAATGTAAATATTAGGAACCATCTCTGTTCAAGAATAATTTGGGGCAAGAAGCTATGACTTTGAGGTAGCAAAGTCCCATTAATGCACTAGCACTATTATTAGGCACTACCATAATGCAGACAGATATTTAATTAAAAGTAAGAGGGAAAAAAGGAAAAGAGAAAAATAAAATTCATATGCATGCTTGAGCAACGGCCTACTAGGACTAAAAGAACATGATTTGTTGATATATAGTCAACCCTTGTAATAGACAAACATCAAGTGGAGTCTAAGAGAAGGAGATGTTGAAAGCACACCTGCTGGTGCATCTCTTCCAATTCGTCCTTAGCAACTACTTTATCTGACAAAGTATCTGGTGTGAGCTTCAAGTTTTCCTCCAGGTACAAAAATATCTCAGTTGTACATAAAATTAAAGCATCGACTCTCCTTTCCTGAGCAGGAAATGCTGCCTGTTGTTCACAATTGATTTAAAGCGAAGGATATCAAAAGGTTCCATGAGAAATGAATTCAAATGAGGTTAGGAACCCCCCCCCCCCCCCCCCAAAAAAAAAAAAAAACACCCACACACAAAAAGAAAGAAAGAAGCAACGTTACTTTTTTTGTAGTTTAAAATTGCATCATTCCACTGGATCCTTTTTCAGTCAATATTGTTACTTTAGACCCCATTTGATAATCATTTAGTTTTTGAAAGTTGTGCTTGTTTTCTCCTGTCTTTACAATGGCCAAATTCCAAAAACAAAAACAAGTTTTTTAATACATTTTTTAGTTTTCAAAACTTGAATTGGTTTTTGAAAACATGGGAAGAAGGTAGATAACAAAACAAAAAAAAACTTATAAGTGGGAGTAGTGTTTATAAGCTTAATTTTCAAAAACCAAATGGTTATCAGACAGGATCTTATCTGTATTTTATTAGATAGAAATCAACGTGTTTATAGATTAAAAAAAAAATCTAAGTAAGATCCAAGAGTATTTAGTGTTCAATGGAAATTGACAGCAATCATTGGTCCACTCACACTGCAGTATACAGCCAACTTATGTAGGGGAACAGAGTGGAACCAATTGAGGTCCCAAAAAACCACATTATGCCCATCAACATAGAGACTATAGTCTCATTTGATAAAGATATTGCCATCACTGCCTATTCTTTAAAAAAATATGGCTCTTTACAAATAAAGTCCTTGTTCAATTTTCTTAAAAGATAGCATAATCAAACTAGAAGAAAAGAAGTTTCCGGAAACTGCATTTTGTAATTCATAAAATTTAACAAGATTTTTTAGCTTACAAAACAAAGAAGTTGCTAACGTTTTAAAAATAAAATGTTTGTCAAATGGGCCCTACAATTTCCACGCACATAGTATTTTCCATTTTGTCTAGCAACACAATGAGAGGTAATTTGAGAAGTTTAGCTCAATTTAGAACAGACAAACTAAAAAAAAAAGCACCTAAATCATCTTTTTAGAACTCAAGGACACAGTTGTACAACCCTATGGAACAGATCTTGTTCAAGTGAGGCCTAAAAAACCCGCAAATTAACTTTTATTATTCTGTATATAAAAGAGCTCTCTTTAAAGAAGCTGGAACTGAAATTTCTGAAACTGCATGGTGCTTGCATACACACTTTTCATTCGATTGATCAAAGTACCCAATTCTATTGGATGTCCCCAAAGGGACTAATCAAAGTAACCGATTCGGAATTGTGAACCCAACCCTTTGAAGGTTCAAGTGTGAACCTTACTCTATCCATACATCCTCTCAAGTCATCACTAGTACTATAAAAGAAAATGCTAAGTGGTGGTGGTAAGTCGATAACAAACCTGCAATGATTGCATTGCACTTTGAGAGACTTCAGAAACTGAATCAAATTGAGAAAACCACCATGGCCCCATCAAAGATTTCAGATGTGGAGCTATCTCTCTCCTGAGGAACATGAAAGAAGTCCCACAAGCTAATTTAGCGCCTTAGCCTAATGGCCAAATGAATTGATTAGGAATATTAAATTAATGAGATTTGGCAATTAACCATTGAACATATTACATAATTAAGTTCTGCCAATCCACCATTGAACAAATGTCCAAATCCAACTAGAATAATTCAGAAAGTAATTAAACAAGAAGGTTTGGTGAAAATGAAACGCATTTCTTTATCAGCATCTATAGGAATGAGGAGAAAATTGGTTCATTTTAGATGTCTACTTATAGTACAGTACTAGACTTATCTATTAATCTTCGTAAGTATCTTTATATTCAACAAATGCATTTCAAACAAAAAATAGCCTATGCTGTCGAGCTCGTCATTACTCTACATGTGATCCAGAAGCTTAACAGTCAAACTAAACAAAGGTTGCACTGAGATCAACATCTACTCATGTGCAGAAGTGGAGGTAATACAGATTAGGGAAGGGCAAAGTCTGTACCCAGCAGCAATGACAAGATTGGTCATTGTGTCATGTGTAGCACGGCGTACATCCCTATTATAATCCATCAACAGTTTCTTGTATTCAAAAACCTATAAGAAAAAAATGGAGAAAACCATTGTTAAAAAACAGCAAACGTTTCAGAAATACACCATATGCATAACTAATGCCATGATCTGACAACAAAGTAAAATTGGCTGGTGGATATAATACTAAATAGTCGAAGAAATCGGGATTCTTTTTTATTCAAAAAAACAACTTCAGTTAATTATGCACTCTGGATAATGTACAAGAACACTTACGAGCAAACATAAATAAGATTTAACTACAGATCCAGCTAAACAATAAGGAATCAAGAAAAATATTGTCCACATAATATCAATGTCTGAAAGGAAATGAACAAAAGAGAAAAATTTGAAAAAGAACAAGAAAAGGAAAATTCTTTATAGAAGGAAACCGTCAGCTTTCAAAAATAAATTTCAACACTCTTCCTTGGGTTAAAAACAAGCCAGTAGGCTTCATTCTTATAAAGTGTGAGACAAGACCCTAAAGCTGATGGTATTGAAACATTGGTTCAAAATTATGCCACAATCTAACTCAAAGTTGTTGGTAGGAAGAATCATCAGCATCCTTGAAGGTCCATCGTATTTTGCGTGGTAGAAGGTACTTGTCCACCGAGCATTACTAAATGCTAAATAGGCATTCTTTCATTTGTTCAAAAAAAGCTAAATAGGCGAGAAAGGATGAAAGAGTGACAAATGAAGTAAATTGGGAGATAAAAGGACTAAATCCATTTTGTCAAAACATCAAAGATTGGGGTATAACTGTATAAGTTATCTAGGCTGCTGGTGCATTTCTACTTGTACTATAAAGAGATGGAGGAATGAGCATTTCTATAATTACGTTCTAACTTCTTCATATTGCCAATATGAGGTCAGCTAGGAAGTCGGGAAGAGAATAATAGAGAATTGGCAGGAGGAGCAGCAGCAATAGGGGGAGAGACTTTGTTCTCACAAACGCCTAAAAATCATACTCTTAATAATAAAAAACAAGTTTTGTAGATACAAAGCTTGAGTCTGATATGTACCGAACACTCTGTTCCAAATACACAGTATCACAGTGATAGACCCCCAATTAAGTATGTTTACAAGAGAAAGAAAGTTAGAAAGGGGAAAGATAGTTAGAAAGGGGTTAGACGGTTGGTTGTGGGGACCATTTTAGTACTGTACATATAAGCACTATATAAGCTGGGATGTAAATAGGTGGGGGGCGTCTTTTTGGACTATCCATAGACTTGGGTCTAGTCTTGGGAGGGATAGGGGAGCTCTCGAATTCTCCTCTCGGCTTGTAACTGTGAACTAATCAATAAAGAACTATTCCGATCCTATCATTTTGGTATTAGAGCAGTTCGTGATTGGGAATGGCGACAAGAATGGAATCACGGGTAGAGAGTCTTGAAGGAAGAATGCTGGAATTGAGCAAGGAGATGGCCGGAATAAGGCAAGAAATTTCCGGAATACGCGGATCTATTTCGACTGAAGTAGAAGCAGTTGTATCGAAGAGTGTGGGCGAGGCTATGAAGGAAGGAATGCAAGCGATCCTTGCGCGGATCGAGGGATTGAAGTTCGCGGATCAAGCCGGGAACAACAAAAAATCGAAGGGGAAGAACGTCGTGGGATCTGAAGAAGTGGTTGTCGAAGTAGGGGAAGGGAGTAATACGGATTTACAATCGCACCTGAGCAAATCTCTGGCTCCGGTATTCGATCTTCGGCTGCGGAAACTGGAAATACCAGTTTTTGGAGGAGCAAATCCGTTAGAATGGTTACATCAAGTAGAACGATACTTTGCCGTCAACCGACTGACGGAACCGGAGAAGCTGGAAGCAGCGGTTCTCTGTCTTGAAGGCGTAGCACTTAAATGGCATTATTATGAAAACAGATTGGGCTCGTTTAGTAGTTGGGAGGATTTCCGTGGGTTACTGTTACGGAGGTTTTTGGCGCCGAAAGAAGGTACGCTTCATGAACGATTCTTTGCTCTCAGGCAAGAATCTACTGTAGCTGATTATAGGGAGAAAATTGAGGAATTTGCTGCCGCCGTAGATAACCTAGATGACGATTCCTTGGAAGGAAAATTTGTAGATGGGCTTGTTGAAGATATTAAAGTTGAAATGAGGATTTGTATGCCTGTTGGGCTTCGGGCTAAGATGGAAATGGCCCAAAAGATTAAGGATAAGTTGTTGCATCTTGAAAGCAAACAGCCGGGAGTTTCCTTGAGTCCAAAAGTGGCGGGCCAGAGTGTTAGTAATTACAAGCCCACTTCGTATTGGGCTGGGGCCAATGCTCGTACTATCTCCGTAAACCCAAGTAAATTGGGAGAGAGATTACGCAAAGAAGCACCAGGGAAGTCATCTGAGGCTTCTTCTTCATCAAATCCTTATAAACGTCTCACTGAGTCCGAATACCAGAACAGACGTGATAGAGGGCTTTGTTTCAAATGTGAGGAAAAATTTTCTCCAGGCCACCGGTGTAAGAAAAAAGAGCTGCAGGTCTTAGTAGTTCATGATAGCGAGGGCGATGAAGCTGAAAATGTTGATGAAGTAGCCATGCAAACCGTGGAGATGGCAGACAACAAGGGTGAGGATAATCCGGAGGAGCATGAAGCAGAATTAGCGCTAAATTCCATGGTTGGGCTGGGATCGCCTAAGACCTTGAAGGTCAAGGGCCTGATTAGGTCCCGAGAGGTGGTCGTGTTGGTTGACAGCGGCGCTACTCACAACTTCATCGCAACATCCTTGGTAAGGGAACTTCAGCTCCCGACGAGCCAAACCGACGGGTACGGAGTTGTTTTGGGTACCGAGGGATCTTCGATAAAAGGTACCGAAATTTGTCGAGAGGTGGTCTTAACTTTGGGGCCGATCACGATAGTGCAAGATTTCTTGCCATTACCTTTGGGGAGCGCGGATGTGATTTTGGGCGTGCAATGGTTATCGACTTTGGGGGATGTCACTACTAATCATCAGAATCTGTTGATGAAGTTCATGCTTGGGAAATCTTCCATTGTCCTCCAAGGAGACCCGTCCTTGGTGCGTTCCCAGGTGACCCTTAAGACTCTGATTAAGCAGCTTAAGCTGGAGAAACAGGGGTTCTTGGTTGAACTTAATGTTCTTCAAGGTGGGGGGACAGACATTTCCGATAGCGAGCTCGAAGATTGGGAGGAGATTCCAGGCTGCATCCGTTCAGTCCTTACCCGCCATTTCTCTGTATTCCAACCTCTACCGGGTCTGCCGCCTAAGCGCAAGGGCGATCATCGCATTGAACTTTTACCAGGTACGGCTCCCGTTAGTGTCCGCCCCTATCGATACCCACAGTGCCAAAAGGATGAGATTGAGAAATTGGTGGAAGAGATGTTGAGGGCTGGTGTTATTCAACCGAGTAATAGTGCTTTTTCGAGCCCGGTTTTGTTGGTTCGGAAGAAGGATGGTAGCTGGCGATTTTGCGTCGACTACAGGGCATTAAACAAGGTGACTGTTCCGGACAAATTTCCAATTCCCATGGTGGATGAATTACTTGATGAACTCCACGGCGCTATTGTATTTTCGAAGATCGATCTAAAGGCAGGGTACCATCAAATCCGGTTGAAAGCTGAGGATATACCAAAGTCTGCTTTTCGTACTCACGAGGGGCATTATGAATTTTTAGTGATGTCGTTCGGCCTTACGAATGCGCCCTCAACTTTCCAGGCTCTTATGAATAAGGTATTGAGACCTTTTCTTCGGAAATTCGCTTTGGTTTTCTTCGATGATATCTTAATTTACAGTCCGTCCCTGGAAGCTCATGCTGGCCATCTGGCGGAAGTGATGAAAGTGCTTCATGAAAATCAGCTTGTGGCTAATCGAAAGAAATGTCAGTTCGCCCTCAGACAAATAGAGTACCTTGGGCATATCATCTCAGCCGATGGAGTGTCAGCTGATCCGTCCAAGATAGCTGCCATGGAACAGTGGCCAATTCCTCGAAATATTAAGGAGTTGAGGGGGTTCCTCGATCTGACAGGATATTACCGTAAGTTTGTCCAAGATTATGGGTTAATTGCTCATCCATTAACTCAGCAGCTTAAGAAAGACAGTTTTGCTTGGAACGATGAAGCCACCGAAGCGTTCTTCAAGCTAAAAACTGCCATGGTTACGGTTCCAGTTCTCCGTTTGCCTGATTTTTCCAAGGAGTTCGTCGTAGAGGCCGACGCATCGGGAGTGGGAGTTGGAGCTGTTTTGATGCAAGAGTCACGACCTATTGCTTATTTCAGCCATGCCCTTCCTCCTTTACACAGAGCAAAGGCTGTTTATGAGAGGGAATTGATGGCCATCGTTATGGCTATACAGAAGTGGAGACCGTATCTTTTGGGTTGCCGCTTTACCGTGCGAACAGATCAGAGTAGTTTGAAATTCATCCTGGACCAGCGGTTGATTTCCGGGGAGTATCAGAAGTTGATGACCAAATTATTGGGTTATGATTTTCAAGTGGTATATAAGCCGGGCGTTGAAAATACAGTGGCTGATGCTTTGTCTCGTTTGCCTAGTGCCTTAGAATTTGCGGCAATCAGTTTGGTGGGCGGCCTTAATACGAGTATTGTGATTGAACAACAACGCCTTGACCCAAATTTGGCTGCCATTCGTAGCAAGATCACTGAAGGGGAGGAAGTTCCAATTGGCTATTCCTTGAGAGGGAATGTGTTGTATTACAGAGGTAAACTGGTCTTACCAGAGGATTCTCCTACGATTCCCTTATTGCTGGAAGCTTTCCATTCTTCAACGATTGGCTAAGGAAGTGTATTGGAAGGGAATGAAGTCTCGGGTGAAGGCCTTTGTGAGTGAATGCACCGTGTGCCAACAAGCTAAGTATTTGGCTCTCGCTCCCGCGGGGCTGCTACAACCATTACCGATTCCGGAGCGGATTTGGGAGGACATCTCTATGGATTTCGTAATTGGTTTACCCCGCGCAGAGACTTTTGACTCGGTATTTGTTGTGGTGGATCGGCTGTCGAAGTATGCTCACTTTATTCCTATTCGACATCCGTTTACAGCAACGGGTATGGCCCAAACTTTTATCAAGGAAGTGGTAAGGTTGCACGGTATTCCTCGCAGCATTGTTTCCGATCGTGACCCTGTCTTTACCAGTCTGTTTTGGGAAGAACTGTTCCGCTGTCAAGGTACTCAACTTAAACGAAGTACGGCGTACCATCCTCAAACGGATGGCCAAACGGAAGTTGTAAATCGAGGTATGGAGACGTATCTGCGCTGTTTCGCTATGCACTGTCCACTGAAGTGGGTTCGTTGGCTGTTTTGGGCTGAATATAGTTATAATACATCGTTTCATTCGGGTTTGAAAGCGTCCCCTTTTGAAGTGGTTTATGGAAGACCTCCCCCTTCTGTTCTACCCTATCATCCGAATGAATCCCCTGTTTCAGAGGTGGATCATCAGCTCAAAGAACGGGATCGTATGTTGGCGATGATTCGGGACCGTTTATTGGATGCACAACAGTATATGGCTCGATTGGTTAACGAGAAACGGAGAGATGTGGAGTTTGCGGTAGGGGACTGGGCTTATTTGAAATTAAAGCCTTACCGTTAGGGGACTTTATCTAAGCCGTTAAATGCCAAATTAGCTCCACGCTATGTTGGTCCGTTCCAAGTGGAAGCAAGGATTGGAGCTGTGGCGTATCGCCTGATGTTGCCCGAGCATGTCCGGGTGCATCCTGTTTTTCACGTCTCTCAGCTCCGGAAGGCTTTGGGAAGTTCATTTCCGGTAGTTCCCTTTCCTCAGAATGTGTCTCCGGATATGTTAATCAAAGTTGTGCCGGTGGAATTATTGGGTTTGCGTCAATCAGCGGAGGATTCCGCTAAGCTGGAAGTATTAATTCGTTGGGCGGAGTC
Source organism: Luffa aegyptiaca (assembly GCA_017139565.1). NCBI lineage: Eukaryota > Viridiplantae > Streptophyta > Magnoliopsida > Cucurbitales > Cucurbitaceae > Luffa > Luffa aegyptiaca. Next base: position 354,178 of record CM029404.1, on the reverse strand, counting down.
TGCAGTCTCGAAGGCGACATGGGAAGATGCAGTCCAACTCGCTACTCAATTTCCTGAATTTCACCTTGAGGACAAGGTGGCGCTTTGGGGGCCGGGTAGTGATAGACCCCCAATTAAGTATGTTTACAAGAGAAAGAAAGTTAGAAAGGGGAAAGATAGTTAGAAAGGGGTTAGACGGTTGGTTGTGGGGACCATTTTAGTACTGTACATATAAGCACTATATAAGCTGGGATGTAAATAGGTGGGGGGCGTCTTTTTGGACTATCCATAGACTTGGGTCTAGTCTTGGGAGGGATAGGGGAGCTCTCGAATTCTCCTCTCGGCTTGTAACTGTGAACTAATCAATAAAGAACTATTCTGATCCTATCACACAGAGGTAATTGGGCAGATGGATTACACATCATTAGTGCAAGGGTAGATACAAGCACAAGTCGAGATAGTATATATCATCAACAGCAGTCGGAGGGTCGATTCAAATAGCCTCCTCTATTTCTCAAAGAAAAAGTAGTCAAATTTGATAAGGATGCAAATATAAAGACCTTATCAAAAGAGATCCATCTCATTCCATTCCAGAGAAGTTTCTTTGGGAATAACTTAATGGAGTGGAGGAAGACACTCATGGAAAAGAGGATCTTCATAAAGAGTCACTCAGGCAGCATCTTCAAGCCACAATCACATGCCCTTATCATTGGAGAGTACTCCCCCAACAATCGAAAAGATTGCAACCACAACTTCTGTTATCAGAGGGGTTGTCAGCCAATGAGTGTGCCAAAAGGCCCAAAACCAAAAAAAAGTTAGAATGCCCCAGCTCACATAGGATACAGGGGACTATCGGACATGTGGCTGTGTGAAGAAAATGATGCACATCTGGCAAAACTCCACAGAAGCAATAGTTTAAATTATAATAATAAGGCAATCAACAAATAGGGAGGTTTTGGCCACAAAAATCTCGAATGTGTTCCTTAGGGTTTAGTAAGCCACAGCCTACCCTTCCCCCTCTAAGCCAAGATGCTAGGGCATGCCTTTCTTCCTAAATACAGGACAATGTCCCCTTTCTCCGTACACCCTACAGTCTTTGCGGGTGAACACATGTTCTTTTACAATGAAAAATGAACGGAATCCAGCTTGGCTCGAAGAGTGTCCTAGTGGTCCTTGATTTAGAGGGAAGGGGGGAGGAAAAAACCTGTCCAAAATGAACAAGGCTTTAATTAAGTGCATTAGGAGCTTGAGAGGTATTGATTTTAAGGACTCCACAAAAACTTCTCAGGTCTTTTAAAGTTGTGGAGGTGTCAAGAGCTTTCTTATTTCTTCTATCAGAAGCTAGAAGGATTTTTTATATCAAGTATTTATAGCATACAGAGAGCTTGAAAACATCAAGGGTTTCTGTGAAGGTCAGTGGTGTTTTTGACTTCATAAAAATGGCTTAATTGTATTCAAAATGGCTTATGTCTTTGATTGAGGAGTTTGATTTCAGGGCGGGGAGGAGGGATATTCGTTGTTGGAGCCCTAGTTCTGCCGGGTTCTCTTGTAGTTCCCTTTTCCGTTGGCTCTTGCACCCTTCTCCCCAAAGTGAGTCTATTTTTTCGCGTGTGTGGAAGGTGAAAGTCCCAAAAAAGATTAGGTTTTTTATGTGGCAAGTTATCCTTGGCAGGGTTAATACCTATGATCGTCTTTTGAAAAGGATGCCCTCTTTGGTTGGTCCATTTTGCTGCATTCTGTGTCGGGCGGCGGAGGAAGATCTGGATCATATTCTGTGGAGCTGTGCCTATGCGCGTGCTGTGTGGGATCGGTTTGGTCAGGTTTTTGGGTTGCAAGGGATATCTTTTGCTGACCACAGGGAGATGATCGAGGAGTTCCTCCTCCATCCGCCATTTCGAGAGAGAGCGAGATTTTTGTGGCTTGGGGGGATGTGTGCGTTGTTGTGGGACCTTTGGGGTGAAAGGAACAATAGAGTGTTTAGGGGGAGAGAGGGATCCTGAGGATGTGTGGTCTCTCACTCGATATCATGTTTCTCTTTGGGCTTCGGTCTCAAAGATGTTTTGTAATTATCCATTAGGCTGTATTTTGCTTGATTGGGGTCCCTTTCTCTAGTTGAACTCCTTTTTGTGGGCTTGTTTTTTGTATGCTCGTGTATTCTTTCATTTTTTCTCAATGAAAGTTGGTTTTTCATCAAAAAAAATATTCAAAACTCTAGAACTTTTTTTTTTTTATCTAAGAAAATGTCAAGCCACCAATTACCCAAGTTTATGAGAGGAGGGATAAAAGAGGTAATACACAAGTAGTTTAGTTTTAGTTAAGTGGAAATGCGTGCTGATTGTATGAGGGGACCACTGAGGTCTGTGGAGAGGTCTTTTTTCGTTTGGCGTGGGTAGTAATAAGCTTCTTCTCATTCCTTTTAGGGTTTATGTTGATTTTCTGATGAATGTCTAGAGAGATAGGAGAGTACCAGCACTCTTGAACTTGCTGGAAGTTTTGTATTGCCTTAGGGCTGTTTATCTCCCTCTGAATATCAATACACTGTAAGGGGTTACCTTACAGAAAACTATAGAACTTTTAAGCTTCCATGAATATCCTCGTATCACTACCTTACATTCTTGGATACCACTGCTGTTAGTGGGGTAACTGGGGTTCATCATTCAAATTCCGCAAACTCAGTGCAAATGGGGAAACAATAACTATTCTCCACACAATGAAGACTACTTTTTTGTCAAATCTAAGAGCTCTTTTTTTCTTTTCTTTTTTGTCCTTCTAACAAAAAAAGAAGACTTCATTTAGGGATACAAACAGTGGCATTCCCAATAGCAACCAACAATTAAAAGATCTAATCCTAAAGACAGTTCCCCCAAAAAAATAGTAACATCTTCTATTATCACAGGGAACTTCAATGAAATTGTTTCTTTACAAAATATTAGATATATTATCTCAAGGAATTCCGTACTCCTGCTCACAACTCAAGTTCCCCTTTCCCTCTGGTTTCTTTTCTATCAAATCACCCTCACGATCTCATGACAGAGTCTAATAACACGTTAAAGCACAATTGCTAATGTGTGCAACCTAACACCAAATCAAAACTAAATAAGAAAATGAATGAAAACATTGTGTCATCAATGCAAAGTCAAGATTAGTTGAGCATGGAGAAGGAAAAAGAGGTACCCATTGTGGAATAATTGATGCGACGTCTTTCCCAGACTTCTGCTTAAGAAGCTCAGACAAAGAGGCCAATGCTTTGAGCTGTTGAAAATCTAAAAGCAAATTAGTTCTTATTAAAGAACCCTTATAATTTTAATAATAAAAATTAAATTTTTTTTTTTAAAAAAAAAAGAAGATAAATGTGAATATTATTCACTCGTAAAATCTCAACAAGCTTCCTCAACAGTATGTATGGTAAGTGAAATTTTGATGCAGAGGACCTAGCCAACACTCAGTTCACAATGGTGCTTACTGCTTTCAAATGCATAAGTTTTACGACTAACTCTAAAGTTAAAAGATTCCTGGACTACACCTTTCACGTGATATAAGTACGGCAGGGGGAGGCAATGGTTAGTTTACGCTATGCCACCATACTGAATTAAGGGGAGAGTGAAACGTAGTTAAAGAACCACATTTCAAGAAGCAACCACTTCCTTCAAACAACGAGAAGTTGTACAAGTGTACACAAAGCCAGTAATTTTGTCCCTTTGATTTCCACTAAGAAAATAACAACAGGCCTGTTTTCAGAAATCCCAATCAATTTTTTAGTATCCAACTAATATTTTGAACGCACGACAGTGTTGTAGTTTGGTGGTAGAAATTAACTGGACATAGACTCTGGAGGTGATGTTGTAAATTCGAAGAGAAATGTCAACCAGTTTTCAACAATAGATAGCGCAATTTCACTAAGAGTAATACATTGGCGTGCTTCTTGTTAGCCGTGACTTAGAAACTCTCACTACTTATTTCCTAGTAAAAAGCCTTGCTTAATTGTAGATTAAAGACAACAAATAACTCTATGTAAATTACCTTGGTAATTGGGTCTTTCCTTGAAAGCCTCTTCAAGTGCTGTGCAACTTCACTATCAATATCCTGCGTACTCACAAATGTAACCAAAAGCAGTCCCATCAACGATTACAGATTCATCAATCAAGCAGTTTTCTTTACAATGATAATATCATGTCTCAACTGTCAATCCAAACAGCCATACCGAAAAAGGTGCTGCATCATCCCCGGTGAGAGAAGAATCGAGCCGGTAACTACCAAGAAAGCCGCCGAATCCAGCAGCGTTAGCGGCAGAATCCGATGGCAGAAGTGACGCTGCCAAACTGGGTGCAAACGAAAAGTCGAATTTCACAAGGGAATGTGAACAAACAAAAAAAAAGTTATAGTTAATGGAATGATTGAAAGCGATGATCTTCGTAAATAAGGGAGAGAAGTTAACCACCTGCTGCTTGAAGGTCTAGCCTTGCTTCTAGCTCCCTCTCCCTTGGGCCTACCCATTCGATTCAATGTTCGAAGAGAGTCCGCCAATTGAAAGGGGGAAGTTGTCGAAATGCGATGAGAGGGCGAGGTCTGGTGATGGACTAACGATACGCCGCCGCCACCGCCGCCTTCCCCCTGAAATCGGCAGATTGAAATTGATACACGGGTACGGCTCCGTCTTGAGCAACGCAACGAAACGAAGAACGCCGCCTCCTCGACAAAAGCTTATAAGTTATCTCAGCTAAAGAAATGGAGTTTGGTTTTGTTGTGTAGTTCCTTCGCTGGGAAAGGAGAATGCAATTCCAATTTATAGGTTTCAACCCTGACTCACTTCCAAGTGAGAGCTTTGTCCGAGTCTGACTCATCACTTTCCCCTCAAACACAAGGTTTTTTCTTCTTTTTTTTCCCCTTAGATTATCCCTAGATTCTTTTCTTCCCCTCATTGAGTTGAGATCTAAGAAGCACGGATACGGACACGGATACGACACCATACGGACATGGGGAAATGCCATTTTTTTTAAATCTAGGACACGGACGTGACACGGACATGTTTAGAAAAATATACATTTTTTAAAATATATATCGTTTTTATACAAGGAGGAAATTCAAAATCAATAAATTTATGCATTTGTATGCTTGAAAAAACAAATTTAATGTATTTTACTCTTAAAATTTATTATTTTTGTCATTTAAGCATTGTGTTTATTTTGTATACTTAACAAGGGTTCGAAATGAATCTACAATAACTAGTGTTTGTCACATATCAATTGTGCTAACAAGTGTCCAATACGTGTCCAACAAGTATCGGAGTGTCAAAGTGTTTGACACGTGTCTGACACGGACACGCTAGCCAAACTAAAGTGTGTGCTTCTTAGGTTGAGATTAACATTCAACCTCACATTTGTTTGTATTAAAAAAAGGTTCAACCACTTAAATCATTAAATCTTTGAAAAAAAAAATAAAAAATAAAAAGTTACTCATAAATGTTTTTAATCCGAATTTGTTGATAGAAGAGTAGACTATGACAATATTAAATAAGTAATATACCTCCAAATTCTAAGAAATCCAACAAAACCATTGATTAAGTTAGAAAAATTATTTACTTAAGAAGATGATTGGGGAGCCAAAGTGAGCATAGTGGTAATTTGCTTATACCTCGATCAAGGTTAGCGATTCAAATCCCACGTCTCCAAATTTTGTTGAACTAAAGAAAAGATGGTTCGAGAAAATTATTTACTTAAGAACATGATTAGACATCATTCTCTATCAAGTACAAAATTTCTTGGTCGATGGTACATGCTAATTATGTTCACTTAGGACACCATTTAACTTTGAATATTTCATTTATAAAAAGTATTTATGTTTTTTAGATATTTTGAATGGATTGCAAAATTAGTTCAAGTATTTGCAAACTTGTTATTAAGGATAAGTATTTGAAAATGTATCAACTTTTTTTTTTATTTATTAAATAAAAATTTACATATTTTTTGTTCTTCTCTAGTCATCATTGTCTTTTTTCGGTTATCAGTGATTTACTTTCTTTTTGTTATTGATACTTGATAGTTATATTTTTTTTTTCTTTTTTGACAACATGTGAGAGTGGAGGATTTGAACCACGGACCTTTTAGTCATTAGTACAAGATTTGTGTGAAATATAGCTCAGGTTCGCCTTTATCAATTTAATTTACTGACATTCTTCATCACATTCCACTACCAAATGCGAAGTATAGATGATGATTCCAATGACTTTTTCTTCTTGCATTCATTTTTCACTCTCATTATTTTGTTCGATCAGATCCATCAAACGCAGCAGAGATTATCAACTTCTGAATTATCGCTCAGCTCTGTTACATTCGTCCATCAAAGAATATTACAACCAAAGCCACAATCAATGCTGGATCTACAGAACCAGGAAAAATGGTTAGTCGAAATCTTCCCCTTCTGACCCAAATTTGATGAAGCTTGTGCATCAGGCTTGTCTGCATCAAAAAAGAAATAATCACCAGAATTCTTTAGTCACCAATGCACATGGCTCTCTGTAGTTTATGCACCAAACAATGTGATGTCTTTTCAAAAATTCAGTTTGTTTCAGATTTTATTTCCCCTTTTTGCCAATGAACCATAGCTTTCATAAGATGTGGCAAATGATACTTTGTACGACTGAAAATGCAAAGACACTAACATGGACTCAGAGGAGGGATATTGATGATTTATTTACAGATTTCAAGGCTTTCACCTTTCATAAGTTGCACATTATTTTAAGCCACATGAGAGGGTTGGTATCTTTGTTGAATGTTCAAGCTAATTTAATGAGTTTCGGTGAATAAGTAAAACTAAAGGTCCGTTTGAAACCACTTTAAAATTCCTTAAAAGCACTTTTTTTACACTTGGAAACACATTTTTAAGTATTTGGAAAATCATTCCAAACAGGCCTAAGTTGGATTTGGAATCAGAAATAAAATGATCTTATCAATGATGAGCTAGGAGTTAGAACTCTTTAGCTGCTAAAGTACCTAGGCTATGGAAAGCATCAAGTTAGAATTGTCATGCTCATATTCCACTCAACAAATAACATGCTTAGGGATGAAATGAACAGCCTTATAAAAACATTCTTCCATATGTTATTGCTATACTGTACCTGGGCCACTATAGTATTGCCTTTATATATAGTACAGGATCTCTGGAAAGGCCAGCCTTTCATCTCCAAGCTAGCATTCGAGTCGTCTAAATTTTCACCGACAAGGAAGACTTTGAACTCAGTTCTTCTAAGTTTTTTGAGTGTTCTCTGCATTTTGAAGAGCAAGTCCTGCTCTCCAACATCCCCCTTGAAGCCTTGCCAAGATTCTTTCTGAGACCAATGCAAACCTGTTTACATTATTTCAGAACAACAGCAAGAAGGAATCTTTTTTTTTTTTTAATATCTGTGAGTGTCCGGACCAGCTTATGCGCACCTTGACTAATCTCATGGTACAACTGCCTGACCCTACTACATTTGATTGCCAAGGAAACTCGTAGGATATTAAATCCTAGGTAGGTGGCCACCATGGATTGAACTCATTCTCTCTAAGCCCTTATTTTTTTCTATGGCCCTTATTGACCATTAGGGCCAACCCAGGATGGTTCACAATCCTAAAACCACAAACAACTGAATAGCAGATAAAAACTCTACAAGAAAGAGTCGATGAACAAACTGAATAACCTGAAATTCTAAAGCATTCTGTAACATTAACAGCTAGGAACAGGAAGAGCAGAAACATTTCCCTCCCAACAAAGAGGGAAAGGAATTGGGAAACCTCACTAACTCTTCTGTGGATACGAGATGGAATTCTCCAATTACTCGGAATTAATTTAATGGATCTAATTCCCCATTGCGTCTTTTTCTCATATTATGTTCACACGATCACAACAAAGATAATCGAATTATACCCAACTTCCGAGAATCGGGGGCTTCCAACTTCCTCTCCACATGATTAGGAACATGCAAGCAATCACACAGAGAAAAGGAAAAACTGATCTACAGCAGTATGCTAAACAAAGCTATGGCACTGGAAGTTGAAACTAACAGAGGAGATGAAGGACAAAAGTAGACAGAATACTCACGCTAGCGCGATAAATGGAAATGATAGGATCGGCGGCGGCGTCAAGCAGTACAATCTTGTCAATTGACGACGATTTCAAAGATTGACGACTGAGTCTGTAGATGATATCACCTGAGGAATTAGTTACGAGGTCGGGATGTTTTTTGGATAGAAAGAGATCAACGGGAATCGGGAGAGTTGCAGAGCAGATGGCGGGATCTGAAGAATTAGCCATAAACATTAGGATTTGCAAGAAAATGAAAGAATGAACACTGAAGAGGAGAGGACAGAGATTAAAGAAGTTGGGAATATAGTTTACCTTTCTTAAGCGGGCTGGAACGAAGGAAAACGCAGAATCTTGTCTTTGATTTGTCGAAAGCTACAACACAACTTGTTTAAGAACAATTCCCATAATATGTTTTTAGTGAAAAAAAAAATCGGTTCATTGATTCTTTTTCTTTGGATGTAGTTGTTAATATATTAGTAGTTTGTAGGTTAAAAAATGTTTTTTTTTTTTTTTTTTTTTTTTGAGAAGTTAAAAAATGTTTTTGGTTCCTAAAAGTTTAGGATTTATTCCTTGAATTCTTTAGCTTATAAAAATTTAGTTTTTATACTTTTAATTTTATAGCAATTTAGTATCTAAACTATGTACTTTAAAATTTGTAACAATTTCTGTTTCAAAAAAAAAAAAAAAAAAAAAATTGTAACAATTTCATCTCTATTGTGAAATAGATGGTAAGATTTAATGAGAATTCTTATATATGTAGATCGATAAATTGATTACAGACAAAATATGTTTATAAATTACAAAATAAAGTTAATACACATGATAAAAAATTTGAGACTTAATTTTGATGAGATTTTGCATGGTAAAGATTAAATTGTTACAAAATTTAAAATAACTATTTGGTTTTTTGTGTTTTGGTTTTTGAAAATTATGTTTGTTTTTTTTTTCCCAAATTCCTTACAATTATTTTCATCCTTGTTAAGAACTTAAGGATTCATTTGAATTCCTAACCAAATTCTAAAAAAATACAAGTTTTTAATTTTTTTTTTTCCATAATTTGACTTAGTTTCTGAAAACAAGGAAGAAAGTAGATACTAAAACAAAGAAACTTATATATGAAAGTAGGTGTGTATAAGCTTAATTTTCAAAAAATAAAAAACTCAAAACCAAATGGTTATGCCTAAATTATTACAAAATTGTAAGCATAAAAATGAAATTATTACAAATTAAAGTTAAAAAACTAAGGCCTCGTTTGATAACCATTTAGACCCCGTTTGTTAACCATTTGGTTTTTGAAAATTAGGCTTGTTTTCTTTAAATTTCCTCACCATGGTTTTCATTTTTATTAAAGACACACTTGAATTCCTAACCAAATTCTAAAAACAAAAACAAGTTTTTAAAAACTACTTTTTTTAATTTTCAAAAATTGGCTTGGTTTTTGAAAACATGGGAAGAAGGTAGGTGAAAAGCCAAAAAAACTTAGAGTTGGGAGGGGTGTTTATAAGCTTAAAAACCAAAAACAAAAAACAAAAAAATCAAATGGTTATCAAACGGGGCCTTAGTTTTTGGTTTTTGGTTTTTGAAAATTAAACCTATACACACCTATTTCCACCTATAAGTTTCTTTGTAATTAGTATCAACCTTCTTCCTTGTTTTCAAAAACCAAGTCCAATTTTGAAAAAAAAAAAAAAGTAGTTTTCAAAAACTTGTTTTTGTTTTTAGAATTTGGCTAGGAATTCAAATAGATCCTTAATAATGATGAAAGTTATGGCAGGGAATTTAGAGAAAAACAAACATAATTTTCAAAAACCAAAAACCAAAAACCAAATGGTTATCAAACGAGACCTAAATTGTTACTTTTACGAAAGTTCGGACTAAAAATATTTTTTAACCTAGTTTTCAAGTTCAAATTCTCATCCCTAATAAAGCTTTATTTATTATTATTATTATTATTATTATTATTATTATTATTTTTGACAACCCCTAATAAAGCTTTAAGCAATTCTATCCATAAGGCCTTCCAATTATAGGAATCAATTTTGCCTATCATATTATTTTTATGGTTATCTTAAAAGTTCTTTTTTAATTCAACAATATGGGATAGGTTTTTTTTTTTTTTTTTTTTTTTTTTTTTTTTTTTTTTTTTTTTTTTTTTTTTTTTTTTTAAGTTAGACTACATTTGAAGTAAAAATTTAAACATTTGACCTTGGTCAATCAAGCTCGAATAATTCCTGAAAATAAGGATAGTAATAAATTTGGTAGGGAAATTGAAATGACTATGGATCAAACTTTAATATGGAACCAAGTTCTAGATTTCTTTGAAACTTTAGTTCATTATTTACTTGAATCTGAAACGTGCTTGAGATAGAATCGAATATTATTACTTAAATATGAGACTTGAATAATTTTGAGACTAGAATATTTTTAAACCAGTAAAAATATACTTTTAAAAAGCTTTCAAGTGCTTAGTTATAAAATGAAAAATATTTTTAAACACACTATAAACCATAAAAATAAAATAAAATTTTTAAAAAATTAAAAAAAAAAAAGAAAAGAAAAAAGAGAGAGAATAATTAAAGTACTACTCTTACACAAAATGCTTTCACTTGAAAACATTATTAAAAAAGTCATTCTAAAATCAATTTTGCTTTTAGTTTGAAATGAACTTCACCAAATACTAATATCCCTATACCAGGAAATATGATTTAATAATAATAAATAATAATAAAAAATAAAAAAATAAAAAAACACACAACAACAACAACAGTAATAGTGTTATTTATTTTTTTTTTTTTGAAAAAGACAGTAATAGTGTTATTTATCCTTCACATATTGTCCACAATCAACAAATAGAGTTTCATTCTTATCACGTCAATCCCTTACTATTTAACCCATAAATTTAGACCACATCATCAACATAATGATCTTCTAAGTTCTAATAATTTTGGTGACATCTAAAACATAATACAAGAATTAAAAACAACAAAACAAGATACTTGCTAAACTGAGCATAACTCAACAAGTATAAAACATGTGCCCTCGACCAAAAAGTCAAAGGTTCAAATCTCTTCAACCTCACTTATAATTGGACTAAAAATGACTATTTAGTGAGTATTTAAATATCGATAAACTACTTTAAATACCAATTTAGTGAATAGAAACAAATGGAACATTAGATTACAAGAACAAAAAAATTCCCCTAATATCTAAATAGGAAAAAAAGTTGACCATTAAAATATAAGCTCAACGAGATCGGAACATTAATCGGAATTTTGGAGCATTTTTTTTAAAAAATAAACGAAACTTTTCATTGAAGAAATGAAAAGAGATTAATGCTAATACAAACTCTAAAAAGAGTGAAAATAAACCATCGAAGCCAGTCATGGGGGAAGTTTAGAACAAGTTGGGATCAAGATAATTCTTAGGAAATAGCTTCTCCATGTCCGACAAGTACATAAGAAAATACTAACAAACTTACCAATGTGCTAGCGTTCGAAGTCCATGGGTGCACATTTCAAAATTTTCTCGACTATTCAAACTTAACACGACCTAATTTTAGGGATGAGGCACTTCCAAGAATTTTCTACACGGTTTTCCATCAGGGATTCTTCATATTTCTACCAAGAATGTAATCTAAACCATTACTAAAACTTATTACCAGTGCTCACCAATCAAATTGTAGCTCCTTATGAACCCAACTGTTCGAGGAAAGCATCACAGTCGAAGAAATCAGAAAATCAGAATGCCTGTTCGCCACTTGGGAAAGTTGTTCTCTTTCAGGTACCAAAACATAATTGGATGAAAATTAAGTTGAAAAATACTTGGATCAAAGTTTAATAGTTCCTTCAAACACACTACTTTTTATACTAAGCATAATTCAGATGAGAAAACGATCAATATCAAACTAGTTTTAACATTCAGCAAGACAGCAAATATAAAGATCAAAGAAGAGTGATGAGTGATAACACAATCTCAAGAGTTCAAAGCTTAAAACACGATTAGAGGAAAACCCATCAAAGAAAAGTGGAGCTGAAAGCATCTGAGCGACACACTGCCAAACCAACCTGTCCGAAGGACCAAAATACAGCAGACAAGAGAAAGGGGAAACAAAATGCCGCAAGTAAAAATCAAACTCACTGTTGATGAGCGTGTTTGGCAACCATGAGAGAGATTGATGGAAGAGAGGTAAATGTTGAACTAGTGACAGCATGAGAAAGAGTTGAGCAGTCGATTTGGTGGCCAAGAGAGAGATTGATGAAAGAGAGATTGGTGTGAGGGCTTGGTGAGCATGAGAGAATCGGTTAGGACTTGGTAAGCATGGGAGAATTGGTTAGGACTTGGTAAGCATGAGAGAGAAGAAATTGTCTGAAAACAAGGGAGTTAGAAAAAACGAAACAAGAAAAAAAAAAAAAAAAAAAAAAGGAATAAGAGAAACTATTTTATTTTGTAGTTTCTCAAATTTTGGTCTTTTTAAAAATGCTTCTTAAATTTTAAAAACAAGAAACAAAATCGTTTACCAAAGATGTCTGCTACTAAAAAATAGAAACAGAAACCAGAAACAATAAACAAGAACAGGAAAGTTACCAAACAGGACCTAAGCTTTCCATTTCTACTGAAAGCAGTGAAGGGTTTTTTGACCTCTAAATCTCTGAGAGTAGATCCCTAATCATTATTAAACATTCCTCTTGCTATTAAGCAACTCACTTAAAGAAATGGTAATACCTGATAGGTAAAAAGGCAGAACAAACATCCCTCCCAAAGATGAAAAAGTTGTCCTGTAATACCGAAAATTCAACGATAGGACCATCTCCAATCTTCACCCTCATCATGACCACCATTACTATCGTAATCAAAACTATCAGCATCATCTTCATCAAAATCACCATATATTTCATCCTCGTATAATTGAACTCTGTCCTCTGACAAGTCATCCTCTTCTAGATCATTAGTTTCTGAGGACTGCTTGTCTTCGTCATTATCTTCTGATTCATCATTTGTAGATTCACTCTCCAAGTCTTCTTCTTCGGATACCTCATCTGGATAATCGAAGTGTGGATTGTTTTCAGCTGAAACCAAAAAAAAAGGGCATTAGCAACAACAATAACAGATATCAGATATAATTTAGGTTTGTAAACTGGAAGGAAAAAACTATTTACCATTTGAATCATCACTTTCATAATCTGAATCATCAGGCCCATCATATAGATCCAAGTCATCAACTTGTATCCTGAAAAAGCATGTGGAATAATTTAAAAAAAAAAAGAAAAAAAAAAGTATAACCCGGAGCATAAAGGGTTACACAGAGAGAGAGAGAGAATGACGCACAAAGGAAATGGATTAGAAGCATCGTTGTCAGCAATCTGCACATTATTCTTCACAGTATAGTAGTCATATACATAATCATCTACAGGCACTGTAGAACAAGTGAAGACATAGACATAACAAGAAATTACATTAACGACAACAGCCTCACAAACATACAAATAATATAACAAAAGGGTGAGCTAGAAAGGAAACTTAGGCAAAGCAAGAACTGGAGACAATAATTGGAAAACAAACAAAAAATGGATGGAAATTATCCTCCTGATCCAACACGAATCTATTGCTGAATGGCCTAGGACCTTAGTTTCATTATTTACCACTACAGTTGTTAGCAAACTACCTCAAGTGACTGCTAGATCAAATGAAACTTACAATCTTGTTTCATCATGTTTGCATTTATATCTGACTCGATCTCTTCAGCAGCACTTGGAATAAACTCCCTTAGTAAAGGCAGGTAACTTGATAACATACTCTGATCCTCCAGAGACATATGCCTGCATAAATATCAAAAGCAAATTTGCCCACATAAACGAGGATCTTAAAGAATATCAAGACCCAATAATATCATCATGACAGAACTAACTCCGCCTTTGGTGCTTCACTTGATATTTCATTTGTATCAAGACGAACAATATCATAGATATGATATATGTCATGTAATTGATCATCTTTTGCATCTTTAACCCCTTTCCTACTTCTCCATATCTGCTCAAATCTAGCATTTTTTGCCAAAGCCTGTAAAAGAAGAAAGCAGTAGCACAAAGAAACCATGTTACCAACATAAAATAACAGTTCAACATATGAAAACAATTTAATCAGCCTATAGAATGCCATCTATAAGTGCTCTACAATCTAATCTGACGAAAAATCTTCAGGTAAAACAATGATTATAATTCATTTTTTTGAAAAGCATTATAGGAATGTAATCATAGACCAGACCTCTTGTTCTTGTCTAGCTTTAACCAACAGCTGGTCTTGTCTTGGCTGCAGAACACTAGATAACGTGAGAAAATTATTCAATTAGTACCGCACAAACTAAGGACCAAACAAACAAATAGACTGGGCAGCATACAATCTCTCTCTTAAAATTTCTTCTGCGCTCCTCATTCTTTAGGTTATTTTCAATGGCGCCAGCAGCATCAGGTGCCTAAAGGGAAAACAGTTACTGATGAAGATGATAGTTAAAATGTCCAAGAAGAAGATTAATAATTGACCACAATACTAACCACAAAGGACTGAACAATGTCAACAGTGGCCTCAGAGCTTCTTAATGTCTCCACATGCTGTACAAATATCTTCTTAGTCTTAAGTTCCTCTGATGCAAGAAAAAGCTATTCCATCAGGAACAGGGAGTTATGCAGAGTCATATCTAAATTACACTTCATGGTGCAACTGTGAAATCCAGTAGAATCTTAATCGAGGTTGATACCTCAAAATTGATATTTAACCAATTGGCAAGAACCTAAAAGTAAATAAATCCGCATCTTCCCTCTCTCACAGAAAAAGAAGAAACAATAACAATAATAAAATCCGTCTCACTACTTTTCCTATAAAGGATTGATACAGTTTTCCTACAATTAATCCATGTAATAATGAATTTAAACCACGGAATAATCTGGAGCAGTTACTGCATATTCGTGTGGAAGAAACCTACATAGCTGCTAATTCCTGTTTCCTCTTTTCACCTTCACCTCTGCAGATTACTGAGTGATTGGTGTAAAGAAAAGAAAAGAACGCAAGTACAGGTTCAGAAATCATCACACCTTTCTGGAAAGTTTCTGAAATGGATAAATTCTCAAAATCCAAGAGAGGTCGCTTCAATGGCCTCTCATTGATTTCTAGCCCTACAGCATACAGATTATCTAAACGTCAACGCAGGCACGAACAATTCAAACTTCATTTCATGGTTCATAAATGATTAGAAATCGAAAGAGACAGCTCACTAGAATTTGAAGACAGTAGAAGAATGCAATGTCAAGATTTTTTTTTTTTTTTTTTTTTTTGTAGGAAACAAAGACCATTCATTGATAATATGAAATGGGGTACAAGAAGAATGCAATGTCAAGAATTATAAAGCTGTATAGGCGAGTCATCAGCTTAAATTAGCAAAAGAAAGGCTTTGATGAAATGAATGAAAAACAGTGTCCAAAGAGAACTCACATAATGCATCAAGTCGAGACTGGGATGCTTTGCGCTTAACCCTAACTAAGACGGGCTTTTCCTCCACGAGTTTGGGAACAGAAGAAGAGCTCTCGCCGATGCTGGCCATATGAGAGGCAATCGGTGCTCAGGGTCAGGAGCATGCGAGTCTGAGACCCAAGTATCAATTCCAATTCTCTTCTACGCCCAAATCTTTAACTATAATTAAGAGGAAAAAAAATCAAACTTTATCTGCAAACAAATCAATTTTTATCATAAACTTTTAATTTATTTCTAAATAAGTATATGGAGTACACAGCATATAGCATATAGCTAAATATTTTCTATAACTTTCTACTAAGAAGCACGGATGCGGATACGACACGACACGGACACAGTGACACGTCATTTTTTTAAAAACTAGGACATGGACACGTTTAGAAAAATATACCATTTTAAAAATATATATTGTTTTTATACAAGAAAGAAATTCAAAATCAATAAGTTTATGCATTTGTATGCTTGAAAAAATGAATTTAATGTATTTTACTCTTAAAATTTATTATTTTTGTCATTTAAGCATTGCGTCTATTTAGTATACTTAAACAAGAGTTTGAAATGAACCTACAACTAGAGTTTGCCACATATCAATTGTGTTAACAAGTGTCCAATACGTGTCCAACAAGTGTCGGAGTGTCCAAGTGTCTGACACATGTCGGACACGGACACGCTAGCCAAACTAAAGTGTTCGTGCTTCTTAGACTTTCTAAATAAGTACATGGAATACAAATCATATAGATGGTTCTTATTTCTCATAAATTGAGTATATTGATGATTGTACTCATTAATATGAACAAGAAAATTGGATATGGTTGAGATTCGAATCCCCATCGAAATGTTGTTGAACTCAATATATATATATATATATATATATATGAGGGAGAGTTTCATTTTCTTCTTCCCAACTATAATCTACAGTATGAATATGGTTGAGATTGTTCGGTCAATCAAATAACTCCTACAGGCTAGGATTAAAAGAGAATTGGACAATAGGTAGGATAGAGTACTTCGACTGATACTCTAATGAATAAATAAGAAGATGCTGGGAAGTTCGTGATAGCATAAACAAGGCAATTTTCAGCAGCGACTAGAGCGATATACAGATGATCAAAGCCTCAATTCACAGACATGCAATAAATCAAAAGGCAGTTCGAGAACACCAGAAACAACGAGAGAATATAAAATCAGAGCAAACCCGCTAGGAGGGAGGCTGCGGCGGAACGAGTGGAAGAAAGACGACGACGGCGGCAGGAACGGAAGAGAGGCAGCGGCGACACGGAGCTGCTAAAAGGGAGGAGGAGACGGCGTGAGCGTGAGCGTGAGGGCTTTGGGTTCTTTGTTTTATTTATTCATATTTTATTTTACAAAGTTGGTGATTTTTTTTTTTTTTTTCAATTACGTTTGTGTAGAATGGTGTCTAACTAACTTTTCCTTTAAACTTGAAAGTTGGGTTAAAAATTTCTTTTGAAGAACTAAACTTGTAATTTAACTAAACAATTTTCATTAGTATAATTTAGTTCATCTTCTTCTACAAAAATTTGGCTTATAGTCTCGTGATATCGACGCTAGACCCCTTAGACTAGGTTCAAATCTTGAAAAGGACCTTCAAAATTGCACTCTAACCTCTTGATAAGAGTGCATGTCAATTATAGTTGACTTATGCTCGCTTTACCAGTTTTAAGTTCAATTTGATGAAATAAAAAGTTTATGATCCAACTTGATACAACCTAACAAGTTTGGTATTCAAAATTGGTTTTTTTTTCAAGTACATTTAAAAATTAAGGAAAAAAAAAACTAAGATAACATTGAGAAGCAAGAGAAGGAAGGGTTGTGGGGGAACGAGGGTGGAGGAAGAATAGGACATAAACTAAATTTAGACCTTTTGTAAGTATATGAACTAGAATAGAATAAATTTTAAAATACAATTGTCAAAATCATATTTTAAGTTTTTAATAAATAAATAATAAATATTTTATTTATGGTCAAATGGACAAAAATAAAAATATATCTTTAGTGAGTCACAAGAACCTAGAACCTGAGTTTATTAGACTAAATTCAAATTTTAAGCCGGATAAAATTACTCTTCTTTGCCAAATATTCTTTTTTCTAGCTAAATATGTGAGAAAAGTCTCAAATATCTTAAGATTCAATTTGGTTCTCAATCTTTAAAAAAAATTTGATTCTAATCCTCAATTTTGTTTTTCCATAAAAATAAAAATAAACATAAATGGAATACTCACACATCTAAATATGTCATTAAAACAATAATTCAATAACATATTAATTTTGTGCTTATAAATTTTAATAGAATTTTTTACTAAGAAAACTAATTGAAAATTTTAAAAAATTAAAGGTAAAATTGCAAAGTTTTAAAGATTAAGGAAAGAACTACCTAAAAGCTTGATGACCATTTGATATACTTCTGTCAAACCAATTTTTCTAATTTTAATATTTTAGTGATTACATTTTGTATAATTTGTTAATTGAATTTGAAATAATTTTCTAATTTATTTTTAAATAAAGATTAATTTTATTGCCTATTCAAATTTTAAAGCAAAATTAAACTATAGAATAAGGTCGTTTTGAGAACATTTAATTTAATCTAAATTAAAATATGAGACAACATATTCATCCAAATGAAAATTTTATGAAAGTTAGGGATAAAACAAATATAATTCAATCTTTCAAAAAAAAAAAAAAAAACAAATATAATTCAATAAATCAATTATTAATTTAATCAAAAGTAAAATGTTTTTTTTTTCTTTTTTTAGAATCAAAAGTAAAGTAATACTAAACAATATTGAGAATATTACACTACAAGTATGGAGGAAAGAATTCAAACCTAAAACTCCATGACTATACTCAAGTAGGCTAATACTAAACAATCATATGTTTTAAAAACATAGAAAGAAAATAAAAACTACCAACCAGGAGAACCTTCTATAAAGCTAAGCTTTTGAGCAAAGCAATACTTGTATGCAATAAATGCTGCAAGGTGCATACAAGATATGTAGCCTTAGGCTAATGAGACTACACAAAAGAATGATAACTCTGTCCTATAAATACAATTATTAGGCAGTACCACATTTGCCATAAGCAGAGAGATTATTTACTATTACTACTACTACTACACTGGTTGCCAGTGAAGCTGCCTTGAGCTCCATGTACTCTTGGTGGGTGAACAAGGAAATATGATGGTTGGAAGCCTCTTACTCTCCTCAAGATGAGGAAAATCGATCGTATAATGAAGCCCACGGCTCTCTTGCCGAGCAAGGGCGCTGCTTACGACCAGCTTTGCGCAGCAAAACAAGTTCCTCATTTCACAAACCTCCAGAGCCACCATGGTTGGCTCCCATCCTTGATGAAACAAGTACTCTTCCCATGTTGCTTCTAGCTCACTGATCTTCTGCTCTGCAGTCTCGAGCCTGGTGGTTGACCGAACAATTCCAACGTACTTCCACATGATTAGTTGTAACCGTTTCCTTACATCGTTTGTCATCGATATGATTCTGCCCATGAAATCGTTTCCAAACGACACAGGCACAAAAGGTCGAGCCCACCTATTCAAGGCACCAGAGTCAAGACTTGAGCTCTTCATATGATCAACAGAGGGCTCAACTGCTCTTCGTGCAAAAACTAGAGCTTCGAGCAATGAGTTACTAGCTAGGCGGTTGGCTCCATGTAAACCCGTGCATGCAACCTCGCCTGCAACGTACAGACCCAGCACATTAGTCTCCCCCTGAAGCCCAGCGCGAACTCCTCCACATATGTAATGAGCGGCTGGAACTACCGGAATTGGCTGGCATGTAATGTCCAAACCATACTTGAGACACTCAGCAGCAATGTTGGGGAAATGGGAGAGAATATTTTCCTTGGGTCTGTGACTAATATCTAGTAAAACATACTTCTCATTTCGCTTTTTCAGCTGATCGTCTATGCTTCTAGCCACAACATCTCTAGGGGCTAGCTCGGCTCTCTCATCGTACAACGGCATAAATCTTTCCATATTTAAATTGTACAGGATACCTCCATCACCCCTTACAGCTTCAGTTATAAGAAAAGCATTTTCTCTCGGCTTGTCCGGTCTGACTGGAAGGCCTTCATCAGCTAAGGCAGTTGGGTGGAACTGCACAAATCTGCATTAGATAACAAAATCTAATTACAACCATGACTCCTATCATCCTTAATCATACCCCAAATCTACCCAAGGAAATGAAACATAACTAAAAATTAACCAACATCACAAGAACAAAAGCTACACCTGCCGCCTCAAAGAAATGCTAGAAATGTAAGATAATGTATATTCGTATTCTTATCTATCAACCAAACTCAGCAACAATCATAAGAATAGACATAAAATAAATCACAATGATTGAGATGGTTACTCACTCCATGTTGGAAATTACAGCTTGAGCTCGATGAGACATGGCAATTCCATCTCCTGTGGCAACCTTTAAGCAGATGTCGACCAGCATCAGAATAAATATATCCACCATAACATAATTAATAAAATTGCATGAAAGATTCTTAATAGGAATCAAACAATTAAAATGGTATCAAATGATAAAAGATGGAAGAAGTATAATAACCCCCGAGTATCAAGGTACTTGGAGCCTACCTCCATCTCTTGAAATTACTCAAGCCTAAACCACTGTACAGTTGTCTACCTCCATCTCCTCTCACTCCCTCCATTTATAACCAATTCCTTAGCTAATTACTAGCGTGCCCCTACCATTCTAATAATATACCTATCTTCAATCCTAATAGTATTCCTAACAGATTCTAACCCACGTTGACATAACTAGTTTCATTGAGAAGATTGTAAATTGGGACATGAAAAGTACCGGAGGGTTCGTTGTTGATGGATACATATGTCCAGCTCCACCCGATGCAAGTAAAGTCACCTTTGAAATAAACCGTGTTACCTGGAAGTACACGAGAGGAAAAATGTTAAAAAGCAGAATACACGAATTGATTTGACACTCAAAACTGTGTTCAGATACATTGAATATGTTTTGGGATGAACCGAGATATCACCTCTAGTGTTTCAGCATTCAAAGTATCAACACCAACACAAATTATGTCAGACCCATCCTGCAAAAGTAGCAACATCATTTCACGTTACTCCATTCTTAACATATGATTCGTACTCTCAATATTATTCTGATGTCTTTTCTCATATTTCATTCTGATACACTAAAAATCAGCAGAAACAAGGAAAACGTATTAAAAACAAAAATTCTGTTGAAAGAAACAAGCAAAAGCAAACCTCGGAAGTTAGCAAGTCAATTGCAAAATGGTGCTCGAACACAAAAATGTTAGGATCCCTAAGAACTGCCTCCAAGAGAGCCCGCTCAATTTCCCTTCCAGTCATATCTGCAGCATGAACAATCCTACGATGAGAGTGTCCTCCCTCCCTTGCTAGATGCAAGTTACCATCTTCCCCATGGTCAAATGATGCACCCATAGCAATCAACTCTTTGATTCTATCAGGTCCTTCTGTACATACAACCTAAAGAAAATAGGCAACTTCAGAAGAAAGAAAAAAAAAGGTAATAAACTTTCAAAAAGTGTGAATGTATGATATGCAAGCTGCAAAGCATACTCTAACTGTCTCCTCATCACACAGATGAGCCCCAGCTACAATGGTGTCCTGCACATGACTTTCAACAGAATCTGACGGACAAAGAACAGCACTAACACCACCTTGAGCATAATTTGTGTTGCTCTCATGAGGCTCAGCCTTGGTGATCACAGCTACAGATCCATGCTTTGCAACTTCAAGAGCATAACGAAGGCCAGCAACTCCACTACCAATAACAACAAAATCAAAATACTTTGTTGAACCGTCACTCAAGCACGCTGAAGTGACTGTCGTCAGAGTTCTCCATTTCTCATTAATTGTAGGTTGAGAAGTCTTGTTTCTTTGTACATGTGAGAACTTACTTAACCTAGATGACCTGGATAAATGTGCCAAACAAAAAGTAAAATGAAGTCCATGGTGTTGAACGGTAAGAGAGTGAAGAATTCTAAAAGGCCACCCATGTAACGCACAAAAATGTCTTCCGAATATCTTCAAATGCCTAAAATAGAAGTTGAAATTTACATCCCATTATAAAATGCTTCTTTCATAGGTACAAAAAATTCTATTCCATCATGTCTTTTCTCCCCTTATAAGACATGAAAATGAAAACATATCTCAAAATTCATTTTATACTAGTAGCAAATCAAAATTGTTTCAATTTGTAGATGATGATGTGTCTATACATCATCAAAGTGAATATAGCTAAGTGGTAATTGACATCTACCTTGGACCAAAACGTTAGAGGTTCGAATCCCCCACCTCCAAATGTTGTTGGAAAAAAAAAGTGCATATGCATCTTCTGATGCAACAGAGGCAACAATTTATGATTTTATTCAACAAGCATAACCAGATACAAGATAAAAAAATAAAAGCATCAAATAAAAAAATTTATATACAGTTCTTCAGTGTAATGTCAAAGTTTAGTGTGGTACAAAGAGAAGTCATTCCCTAATCCCGTCATATTTGGAGGATAAATTCTAATATCAACTCTAGAAATGTGAAATAACCAAGTACTTTTTTTAGCTGGACCACATGAACAAACATGATTTTGACAAAATGATAGAACTGATCCAGGCAGGAATGCAGTAAACTTCAATTTGTTTTGATGTTTAGATTCATTCTTCTATGTTCAGTATCTATGTCCCGTACCGTGAGAACTCGTCTTGCAGGCATCTTTTGAAAGCTATACTAGCATCCCATTGGCTTCTTCTACAGCCTTGCCCCTTCAAGTCTACCGCCCTGCAGAACAGTTTCCAGCTTCCAACAGGTACACAAATCGCCATGGCAGCCCTACAGCCAACAAGAGTAAGAGAGTCATACATCAGTGCTTTGAATAAGACACTTCATTTCAAAATCTTATTTGATTCTCAAAGATATACACGCATGATCCATAAAGAAACAAAAACTGAGAACAGGAAACGATTGTGAAAGCACTTGCAAGTATCCTAAATGTCTAAAGAGATGTAAAAACGGTTTAGCTACTCTTCATTGCATGCACCACCTCTTCTATTCATTCAAGAGCTTTCTTTAGCCCCTAGAATTTCCCACCAGCCACATCTCGTTCTACTTTGAAATTCATATGGAAACTGACCCAATTCAAGTAACCATGATGTCGACCCCTCTAAATTGGCAAAACTACCAAAAAAGAGAAAGGAAGGAGAGAAGGAGCAGGCCAAAAAATCAACATTCACCACCGTCTAAACGAGAAAGATTAAACAAGGTAAAACAAATATAAATCTTGTAAGCCTCAAAAGAATTCGACAGCATTACAGGGTAACTACGAAAACTTACCTCATTTACTTAACCTGAAAAACAAGTTTCACTCTAAAAAACAAGATAACTGATGAAATAACGTTAATCTACCTGGTTATAACAACATCTCCAACTTTACAATTACAAAGAATGAAAACAACTCTCATAATCTCATAACAAAACTTATTCTATTCTATAATGTAAAGTGACTTAATAGTTCATTACAATTATTCAGTAAAAAGGCAATATAATAAACTAGAATAAACCAACAACCAACTTAATAAACTTCTAAGAACAATTCAAACTTCCAAACAAGCCTAATAACATCCAACACTAAACTCCAACACAAAATGAAACTCTAACCACCACCAACTCCACTCCAATAACAAGCTAAAATTAACAGAAAGAAATAATAACAAGCCTGCCATATCACAAAGTATACCCAACTACTAAAAATATAGTAACTACTAGCTAATGGACTCCTTTCGTCATGTCTCATCCACATCAACAAGCTCATAGAGACTTAATCATCTGCAAAGCAATTGGTTTGAAGGAGGGAGGAGGATCAATACTAAAGTACTTAGTAAGTAACTCGCACCTGGTGAGCCACTAAACATCAAAAAGGCAAACAACATGCTTCTCACACGCATTGAACATGCTCTTTAAAACTAATAACACAAGTATCTTGATCAACAAACAAAAAAAAGTAAAACATAAGACTTGCCATACACATGAATTCACACAACAGAGCATGCACCCAACACATAGATTCTGCACCATGCCATGCACACTCAGTTTCCACTCAAGTTCTACAAGCTCACTCAACACTCGTATTTATCACCAATGCTCTTTGAGATGATTCCTTTGGGTCACATCGATTCTTGACCATTTTTACCTAAGGCCTCAATACTTCTCTATGGCGCTCAACATTCAACCCTTAACCATTTTTACCCAAGGCCTAAAATTGTTGCATTGTCTCTTGACCATTTTTACCCGAGGTGCACCACTAACTTAGCAATGTATTGGCTCCTCCCTAGACACCTCAACACTTACTTTCTAGATTCACAGTCATCACATCAACTATTGATCATTCTCAAAGTCTCGATGCTCCTCCTAATCCTATTGTGATTGTGACATGTCATCCCTCAACCATTTTTACCCGAGGTGCACTAGTATTCAATGTACTTTCCTTTATCAACACATAAGCTCCTCTGATGTCACAGTTTCACTAGAACGCATGAATATACATGAATATACTCATCATACATTAACAACCAATCTCAACAATGTAGCATGTTTGTCATAACATACTAAACAGGATAGCATGCTCATAAAGATTGTGTTTCCAGACAATCAACAATTCAGCTTACATAGTGTAAACTAAATCTTGGAGAATTCTTGGAGAAAACTTCATTATGAGTCGTACCGAAAACAACGTAATGACCAACTATTCAAAGGCTACAAACCAAACTTTAACATTCAAATAACTAGCAATATAAATAGGAATTTTTAAACTTATCCAGTAACAAGTCGATTACCATAGTAATTCCATCCTCTTTTGGAGTCAAAAGCACGGAAACAGCACATGGACTAATGCTTGGTTGGATTATGGCCCTTGCCTAGGAGTTCTTGAATTTGTTCTTGAACAATTTTGTACTCCTTTGGACTCATCATGTAACGAGGCAAGTTAGGCAAAATAGAACTTGGGATAACGTCAATTTGGTGCGGTATATCTCTCCATGGTAGCTAAGTATTCGAATTTTTGGCTAAATCCAGAAAAGTTGTAAGATTTCAGCAATTGATGGGTCAATTTGTCCCTCAGTTTTTGCTTTGTTTTGTTTTTTCCTTCTGTTTGTACACAGTGAACAAATTTGATTGGTCTTCAGATTTAGCTTTGGCCCTTGCCTAGGAGTTCTTGAATTTGTTCTTGAACAATTTTGTACTCCTTTGGACTCATCATGTAACGAGGCAAGTTAGGCAAAATAGAACTTGGGATAACGTCAATTTGGTGCGGTATATCTCTCCATGGTAGCTAAGTATTCGAATTTTTGGCTAAATCCAGAAAAGTTGTAAAATTTCAGCAATTGATGGGTCAATTTGTCCCTCAGTTTTTGCTTTGTTTTGTTTTTTCCTTCTGTTTGTACACAGTGAACAAATTTGATTGGTCTTCAGATTTAGCTTTGGCCACATCCTTAGTAGTGGACATTGCAAGTGGCAAAAGAACTAGTTTTCTGCCCATTCAAAGAAACTCATAAGTATTTTCCAATCCCTTGTGATTGGCTTGAACATCGTATTGCCATGGGCGTCCCAAAAGAACATGACATGCGTCCATGTCAAGTACGTCACAAATAATTGATAGTACAAATTTTGTTAACTTGTGCCTCCTCACCTTTTCGGATCCAACTCACCTTATAGAGGTTAGGATGTTGACCGGTTTTTAAGTGGAGAGATTGGCCGACCTTGCATGAGATAATGTTCTCACTACTTTCACTATCAATGATTACCTTACAAATTTTACCATTGATAGTACATCATGTTCTAAAAAGAGCATGTCATTGTGGATGGAAGTCAATTGTTGGTGTAAAGAGTATTCGTTGAACCACAAATTAAATGTTCTCCATCATCGGCCTCCACATAGAAAACTTCTTCATCAGGCTCTTCTTCAAATCGTGCTCTTCTTCGTCGGGACCATCCATGATAGCTGAAGTCTTTCTTTGAGGACACTCATTCAACAAGTGTCCTTCTTGCATCTAAGGCACTTCCCACAGGTCGGTTGGTTATAGATATTTGACTTCTTAGTAATTGGCTCTTCATTGGTCTTGGTTCCAAAAGCTCATGGTTCATTTCTTCTCACTCTTGTCAGCTTGGATGTGAATGGGCCACCAATTTTCCAATTCTTTTGCATTTCGATGGTGTTTCTTTTGAAGCTTGGGTTACCTTTGTCCCATAGTGATCTTCTTGTAGACATCCTTTTTTGTTTCGAGACGCTACTATCTTCAACTTTTCTTTCCAAGGCCAATGCCTCGGTGAGATAGTATAATGGATGTAAATTCACCTTCTTCTTGATATCTTCTTCTATACCATCAACAAAACGAGCAATTTGATGTTGTTCGGATTCGACCAAGTTGTTTCTTGCACACAATCAATAATTCTTCTGAATAATCAGCCACTACACGGTGCTCCTTGGGCACAAGCACAATGTTGATATTGATTGTAGAGTAGTTGTTCATAGTTTATTGCAAAGAGTTGTTTCTTCATTAGCTTCAACATCTTCTGCCAAGACCTAATAGGTCCTTTACCATACCTTCTCCTATTGATTTGCAATTGATCCCACCATGCGGAGGCTCCCCCCTCCAACTTTTAAGTCACCAACTTCACCTTTTTGTCTTTCGGCATATTGGTATAATTGAAAAAAGATTCCACTTCTTTAGCCCAATCTAAAATGTTTCCACATCAAATTTTCCACTGAATGTTGGTAGGCCCACCTTCATCTTGTAATCATAATTTTGTTGGAGATAGTTCGGTGCTTCTCTCCTTTGTTCTTGATAATCAAAGTTTCCCCTAAAAAATGGATCATCTCCATCACTTGAACCATCAAGTCCTAGGAATCTTGGATCTTCATACCTTGGTTCTCGAATTCGAAGGGGCGGAAACATGTTTCTTGGTATTTCTTGTGGGAATCTTGTAAGATTTTGAGGTGGTCTTTAATGAAATAATTGTTCTCCTTCTCTGTAATAGTTATGGAAATGGTGTTGAACTATAGGAGGATTGTTTGTTGCACGATCTTGCGGCCTCTTTCCCTCAATCCGTGGTTTTTTCTTCGGCTGAAAAGGTTGTGCTGCATTGTTTCTACCTTCATGATGATGGTAGTTGTCATTTCACATTTGGCCAAATGGCCATTGTAGCCATTCTTCCGACCATCGCCTTGAACATTTCTCAACCCTTCTATGGATTTTTCCATAAAAAGCGTAGAGAAATTGACTTTGGTGAGAGGCTTTCAACTTCATCATCAGTTTGAGTTGTGCCAACACCAGAAGTCACGGGACCCACCTTACCCGCCATGAGGTCCTTCATCAAGGGTGCTCTAATACCAAAACTAGTGTAGACTAATTCTTGGAGAAGACTTTATTATGAATATTAAAAAAATAAAATAAAATAAAAGCCTAACATCCAACTAACTAACAATATAAACTGGAGTTTTAACACTTATCCACTAGCTAGTCAATTACCTTAGTAATTACAGCAATAAACTTTTAAAAAGACTTAAGATAATAATAGCAGTAGAAAATGTAAATCCAAGGTAAATGAAGGAAAAAGGAAGGCATGTTGCATCATTTCATAACACTACCTCAGCATGCTTAATACATCTGATAGCTGGTATGTTTCTATCCAAGTGTTACCGAGAGTTAGGAACTAATCTAAAGCACTTAAAAGGAGTTTGAAAGGATCTAAACGAAGCCTTACCACCTAAAACTCACTGAAACGGACTTGAGTCTTGGCTGAAAGTGTTCGAATGAGTCCGAACCTATAAACAAATATTCTCCCAAGGTTAAAGGCTAATCTATTCTAAACCATTCTAAACAAGTTCTACAGGGTCTAAAGAGTGGCTTACCGAACTACTCTAAACGGGCCGAAAGGCTTGCTGGTTGGTGCTTGAGGGAGTTTGAAATTGCAAAATTGGAGCTGTGAGGCTATGGGTAATCCAAATCGAAGGTGTTCGGGTTGTGGGTAATAAAACTAAGGCAGTTTGGGGTCCAATTCCGAGCTAGTTGTTGGAACAGGGGAAACACAGGAAGCCAGCCGTAATCCCGATGGAGGAAGTTTACCATCGCTGTAACGTGTGGGTACTGGACGGAGATGTCGCCGGAGGCTGAGGAATCGTGGCTGAACGCTCGGTTTGTCGAAACCTCGCCGTTCACGATGCAGCAAGGCCGTCGATCGCCGTTGGTCTGCTGCACTGGAAAGAGAATCGCGATGGGATGCGACACTGAAGCTTCGCCGGAGAAGGGAAGAAGAAAGCCGGGTAGTTCGTCGTTCACTGCTGCCGTCGTCAGAGTAGTTGGCCGGAAGATGAAGAGAACGCACGAAGGGGGGCGGCTAGCGATTTCAAGAAAGAGGGAAAGAAAAGTTGGGTAAGGACTTTTTCCTTCTTTTCGCTTTTCATTTCTCTTTTCTTTGATCTCTTTTCCCTGTTAATCTCACCAAAATAGAAGTATGCCCGAAGAAAATTAAAGGGTTTGATTTGATTTGAAACCCAATTTTCAATTACTCCAAAATAGTCTAATTTCAAACCAAGAGATGTTACAAATCTGGTGGACATGGAAAACTCGATTCCCCATCTGAAGGATAAACAGAGTGTTCAACACAAATGAAATGGTGAGAGTTACCTGCGAAAACCTCAAGAAGACGTTGAATCAAACAGTAAAACGATCACAAACAGCTGCAACAACGGTTCTTCTCCGGGTTTCACAGACTTGAACAAATCAACCAAACAAGGGCTAAATCCCAATCTGGGTTTCGTTGTTGTTGATGAAACAATCAAGGGAACGCAACGAAGAAGAAGAAGAGAAAAACACGAGCAGAGAGAAGAGATTCCGAGAATCTCCAGGAATCGATAAATTACAGGTATTAATGGGAGAAAGAAAAAAATATATATGTGAATGGGGAAATGGAGTTGAGAAAGGAATGGCAAAGAAGCAGAGGTGCAGAAAGCTTGCCCACAATTTGCCCGATGCGCCACACCATTGAAATTGGCGCCATCCCGTTCTTAAATGCAGTGGCAGCCATCCAAATTCCCTTTTTGCTCCTTCTTGTCGTCTTCCTTTTCACTTTTTACTTGTTACATACACGGACCCTCAGGATCAATAAAGAACTTTTTTTTTTTTGTCTTTTTCTATTTTTTTTTCTAGTTGAACAATTGACTTCTAGAAGGACAACCAATAAAGAAGTTGTCTTCATTTCTTGAATGAGATACAATGAATTTCTTTTTTTTTTTCTTATAATAAAAGGTTTTTCTTTTTTCTAGAATTGTTACAATTTCAAACAATGAGAATTTTATTTGTTTTAAATGTAGATTTTTAAAGTAGAGACTAAATAATAGGTTTGAAATATATTTTGATGCGTAAACATTCCAATACAATCTTCCACCGGCCAACAAGAGCTTAGCTCAACTGGCATCAAGTTATACTGATAACCATAAGGTTTGTGGTTCGAATCCCTCTCCCCACATATTGTAAAAAAAAAAAAAAAAACTAGTTTAGTACTTGTCCATATTTTAAAAAATTATTTTAGTTATTGTCATTATTATTATTATTATTATTATTATTATTATTATTATTATTATTATTATTAATTTTGTTAAGATGAACATACATTTAAATTCAATTTGGTCTGAATCATTTCAAAACTTTATGTCTAACCTATTATGATTTTAAATACTTGTCTATACACGTATTTAATTTATCAAGCAAATAAACAAAATACACATCTTCATCGATTTAATCAAATTTTTTAAAACATATATAGATATATATAAACTAAAATAATTTGTTTATTACCAAAGTGAGCATAGTTCAACCGTAATTCACATGTACTCTTGACCAAAAAAGCATGAAGTTTGAATCTCCTACCTCCAAATATTATTGAACTATAAAAACGATAATAATAGCTTTACTTTTTAATGTTAATTTAGAGATTCAACATAACTTATTGGATAAGACATAAATTATTATTCAAAAGTTGATGGTACAATCCCCAACTCCACCCTATAAAAAGTTAGTTATAAAGCAGGATTTATAAATGACAGAAAAGTGTTTTGTAAATAATTCTATTTTATGGACTTCCTAGTGCAAAATTAGAAATAACTAGTGTTTGGACATCCAACATAAGAAGAGTCAATTTAAGTATAATAATAATAAAATAGAATATATATATATATATATATATATATATATATATATATATATATATATATATAAAAGGGTATATTATAATTTGAGGAAAGCTTCCTTCAGCATTCAACTCATATTTTGCACAGGACCATCAAAATTTTTAAGGCTTAGGAGTTTAAGGCAATATTAAAAAAATAAATAAACAAATAAAAGGAAAAGAAGAAAGAAAATCTCATGCTTCAAACACTTGCATAAAATTTGCCAAAAAAGGCACTTCAATCCCACAATTACAAAAATGTTTGTTACGAAGAAATCAATCATGGAAAGATTTGTGTCATTATCATAATTTTACTAAATCTCCATTCATATATACATGTAATTGAAAAAGGTGTTTAAAGCATAACTTAGTAGTAATTAACATATATCCTCGATCGTGATGTCAGAGGTTTGAATCCCCTCATAAACTGAGAAAGACGGAAACTGATAAACCAAACCAAACTATCTGGTTTTTATAAAAAAATTTGTTTCCCCAAATTAAGATCCGTTTGGAATACATTTTAGTTTAAATGTTTTTCAATAATGTATTTTTTAAAAAACGTTTTGTATAAAAATTGTTTAGAATTTAAACTTTCTTGTGTTTGCTACGTTCGCTTAAGTGTTTTTATACATAAGCTATTATATACTTAATAATTTAAAAAAAAAAAAAATCTTTCGAGTGTTTATCTCAAAATGATTTATTTATCAATCTTACTTTTTAATAAGTCATTTTTAGTGGTTGTCAAATGCTAGAATTTTTTTTTTCAAAATTAATAATAAGTGGTTGTCAAATGCTAGAATTTTTTTTTTTCAAAATTAATAATGTCATTTTTAGTGGTTGTCAAATGCTAGAATTTTTTTTTTTCAAAATTAAACACTTGAAAGTTAAAGCCAAACATACTCTTAATCTTAAAAAGAGAAGAAAAAAAAAAACGAGTTTTTTTTAGTTCAATCTACGGTCTGGTTCTTTTAAAAACCAAAAAAGCTGAACCGAACCGCCAAGATTAAATAACTTAAAAGAAAACCTTAGTCAGAAGTCAAAAAGGCCACATCCAACGTAGCCCCAAAGCCCATGCCTCTCTTGATAAATAGCCCAAAGCCCATGTCTTAACTTTAGGATTTGGGGAATAAACAAACCATGCACTAACAAAGAATCACTTTATTAAAAAAAAACAACAAAAAAACAAGCTACATACCAATATGCAGGGATCTCCTACATATCTCATTAAAATATTGACAACTAAAAAAGAGAGAGGTAGAAAATAAGAAGAAAAAAAAATATTTCCTAATTGTCAACATTTTAATAGTGTTCCCTTCATACCGGTATGCACCCAAGTTTTTTCCTTGAAAAAATCAATCAAAAGAAAAAGGGGATGAAATTCAGATAAATTATTCTGTAACGTTCCAACAATATAAAAGAGAAGTGCTAACAATTCACTGTGCTGTTGTGTTGGCAAAACGACACCCTCCGTATGGGCGACAGCGTGGTGGGCAACATATCATATGTGCATGGTCTATAATCTCTCTCAACAAACAAAAGTATTTGGAATATGTATCCAATAATTATTAACATATATTCACAAATTTTAATTTCCATTCAAATAGTCATTAAGAAATAGACGTATTATGATTTTCAAAAAAAAAAAAAAGAAATAGACGTATTATGGCGACCTTTGGAATAAGGTTTTTAAGATATAGTCATGGGCTCTGAGTTGTGCTCTCTTCTTTTTACATATCTCTTATTGGAGTGTGTAAAAAATCCTTATGAGAAAATCTTCATACTACCTTCATCCATTGTTTGCTATGAAATAAGTATTTAAGAATGGTGTATGACCCTGAAATAAAATATTATCTCATTAATTAACGTGTCAAATTCTGATGGAAGAAGTATTTTTTTTTAAGGAATTGAATGGAAGGAATTTATGTACTACTATGGTACTAGAAATTTTTCCAAGTCCCTACATACAACCAAATATATGAGTGTTTAAATTCTAAACAATTATTATACAAAATGTTTTCATCCTTGAAAAATATTTAAATTAAAAGGTATTCCAAACCGACGCGACCAATAATCTCAAATTCATCCTTTTTTTTTTTTTTTTTTTTTTTGCCAAAATCTCAAATTCATCCTAATTTAATAGATGTCTCTTAGTACATCTCATTCTTTGCATTTTGAGAGTTAAAGAAGATACCTTTGGAGAATTTCTACAGTCAAAAGTTTCTATTTTATTATTTCTTAAAAAAATATTATGAATTAAAAAATGAGCTAACTAGATCCAGTGAGGTTTCTTTTTTCTTTTATTTTATATTAATCAACTATTTTTTGGGGGGTTCATTGATCAATAATTTCAGTTTTGGAATAGAATAAAGCAACTTAAATTTGATTCTTTTTTTTTTTTTTTTTTTTTTTGAATAACTTAAATTTGATTATTGAATTATCAATAATCCTTATAGAATAAATATTTAGCAACCTATGATTTATGAACTCCTAATTGCTTAAATAATCGGCTAGAATATCAGCACGTGTCATGCGAATAATTAAAGTAGAACCTATTCAAATTAAAATTTCATTTTTTTAACAACATATGGAGTGAGAGATTCGAACCACAAACCTCTTGGTCGTTAGTACAAATTTTATGTCAGTTGAGTTATGCTCATGTTATTAATCACTGAGGGGTGTTTGGGGCGCTGAATTGGTTATAATATCTAGTGGTTATAATAATCTGGGGATTATAATAGTCTAGGGGTTATAATAATCTGTGTTTGGGTGCAGAATATTATAGTCTGGGATAAAATAATATGTGTTTGGGGTGCAGATTATTTTAGTATGGGATAAAATATCTGTGTTTGGGATGCAGATTATTTTAGTCTGGGATAAAATAGTCTGTGTTTGAAATGCTGGGGTTCTGAATCAAAGGTTCAAACTGACTGTTTTCTTTTTCTAGTTTGTTTTTTTATGATATACGAATCAATTTGATTTATGGTTATGTTTTTTTTTTTTACAAAACAAAAAAGTTTAGGATCTAGTATAGAAAAATCATATTAGTTAACTTTTAGTATTGCCAAAATAAAAATTGTAAATGTTTAGTTCAAAAATCATATTAGTCTTTTTTTTTTTTTCTAATGAATAAAATCATTTTAAATAAACTTGAGTGTGGTAAATACAATTTCGTTTGAATGTTCTTTTTTTTTTTAAAGTTGGTTAACACTCGATGTTTTTTTTCTTTCTTTATTTTGGTTTTTTATATTTTTCAAAATGAAAATGAGAAGAAATATGAAAAAAAAAGAAAAAAAAAATTTGTGGCCGGAAAAGTCGTCGGCGATCGTCAGAAAAGTCGTCGACAGTAAAGTCGCCGGAAACTTCGCCGGCCGACGCCGGCCGGCGGTCGTCGGAAAAGTCAAGGAGTCGCATAGAAGAAGCGAGGAAAGAGTTACTATAGAAAATGGATAGAATAATCGAGTGGGTTGAATCATGGTTACCGTAGAGAATGGATAAAATAATCGGGGGTAAAAATAACCCACCTCACCATTTATTTTTGTTGATGCCCCAAACACTGAATAGGTTATAATAAAGGGGGTTATTATAACCTATTCAGTGCCCCAAACGCCCCCTTGATTAATCATTTATGGAAATGATCTAATCACTTATGGAAGCAATTAGTCATTTGTGGAAAAGATTAATCAATTATGGAATTGATTGATCTTGGATTAATTAAATAAGGAATAAGATTGAATCAATTTTAGAAAAAATTGATTTAATTGAATATTTTATTAATGGCCTCTCTTCTATAAATAGAACACTAGACCTAATTGGTTCAGTACACTCCTCTTGCTCTTAGACTCACAAGACAAGACCCTAAAATTCTCTCTAGCCTCCCTCTTTGAGTCTCTTAAAATTTCAATTGATATTTAGATATCATTGAGCCACGAAAGTGTAACAAAGCCTTTAAAAAAAACTGTTTTTTTCCCTTCTCGAGCGACATATTTTCTTGATATTGATTAACACATAATTATTATTAATTAATTTGCATATCACACTTTTTTTTTTGTTCAACAATGTGTGAAGATGAAAATTTGAATATTTGATCTTTTGACTGAGAGTATCATCCTTAATATTTTTTTCTTTTGACAAGATGTGGGGGTGGGGGACTTCAACTACAGACTTCTTGGTCGTTATTACAAGAGTTGTACCAGTTGAGATATGTTCACGTTGGCATCATCCTTAATAAGTTGAACTATGTTTGGATAGCCAACATGAGCATAGCTCAATAAGCATAAGACTTATAATAATGACCATAAGGCCCGTGGTTCAAATCCCCCCACCTTCCACATGTTGTAAAAAAATGTTCAGGATAACGCATATTAGCAAATACAATATTCTAATGATGAGTTAAATTTTACTCAAATTGGCACATATTAGTTAATTATAACATTACAGGTTAATCATCCGATCCATTTACATACATGTATTTATTTATTTTACAACATATGGAGTTGGAGATTT
Source organism: Luffa aegyptiaca (assembly GCA_017139565.1). Classification (NCBI taxonomy): domain Eukaryota; kingdom Viridiplantae; phylum Streptophyta; class Magnoliopsida; order Cucurbitales; family Cucurbitaceae; genus Luffa; species Luffa aegyptiaca. Next base: position 319,851 of record CM029404.1, on the reverse strand, counting down.
GAACTTCTGACTCTTTAGTCGATGGTACAAAGTTTATGTACGTCAGCTGAGCTATGCTCTTGTTGGCACATATATTTTAATTTGTGTTGTACTAATATTTATTTTTTAAGTTGTTATCTATTTCTGTGATATTTTAATTTAAATTAGGCTAGGATTGTGTGACCATTCTATTGTTTAGGTCAAGTTTGATATATCTTTTTTTAGTTTTACGTTTTCAAAGAACAAAACACATATATTGGATAGCTAGTTTTTGTTTTCTATTTAAAAAAATATCAAACATGTTTGACTAATTTTTTAAATATATTTTTAAAAAAAGTGTGTGTGTTAGAGAGAGAATATATTCGTAGAAGAAGAAAAATAAAAGTAGTTTTGAGAGATAAGCTAAGTGAGAATTTTTTTTTGAGAAAAAAGTTAGAGAGAACAACTTTAGAGAGATAGTAAAAAAATATTTAGAGAGAAAATTAGAAATCAACACATATGTTAGAAAGAGAATACTAGTTAAAGAAAATTGAAAAGAATGTTAGAAGGAGAAAAGGAAGAGCAAAAAAAATGTTAGAGAGAATATTAACTAAAGAGAAAGAAATGTTAAAGCTATTCTCAAAAAAAGAAAAAAAAAAAATGTTGAAGCGAGTATCATTGAAGGAGCGAGAAAGAGAAAATAAAACTTAAAGAAACTAAATTATAGAGAAAAAACATTAAAAAAGATAGATTAGAAAATTAAAAAAAAAAAGTTATTGTGAAAATAATTGGAGCCAAGAGACGTATTTTTATATAATTTAACTCTCTATGTTATGGTCAATTGTGATGTATCCTTTATAAAAAGTTAGAGCCTCAAATCTCTCATCCTTGTGCTATGTGATAACCATTTATTTATATTAGTTGATGGTGTTCGTTTTCAAATAATGATAAATTGGGAGAGTTTTGAAATAGAATAAAGCAACTTTTGATTCTTGAATTCTTAAAGAATAAATATTTAGCCATCCATGATTTATGAACTCCTAATTACTTTTTTTTTTTTTTGTCAAGAAGATTTTTTTTACTGATTTTTTTGATACATATGGGAATCAAGATTTGAACCACATACCTATCTTGACCATCAATACAAGATTTATGTCAGTTGAACTATGCTCATGTTGACATTGAATATTTGTCTTTAATTATCCCATGTTTTAATCGGAGAGCTAGAGAAGTTTCTTTTATTCACTTTTTCTTTTAAATAAATAGATGAAAACGTAGGTCGTTTCTAACTTTCTATAATCTATAACTGAACTAGAAGGGGAGAAGTAGCCATTTTCTACACAGTCTTCGACCTGGACTTCCAAATTTTTTAGGTAAGTTTAAGTTCTTCTATTTTCCTCCTCCTCTCTTTCTTCTTTTTTGATTTTTGATGGTTTAAATTTTAGTTTCATTGTATATATGTTTACTGTTATTTTTTTCTTTGGTAGGGATGGAAAAGATTTTTTTTTGCAAAGATTTATGATTGTTTAAGAGTGACATTATACGTTATCTCAAATTGAATAATAGTAAAAATGATATTAAATGGTTATATTGATTGCTTCGACAAAAGTAAAACTTGTAGATGCTGCATAATCCTATGCTAATTTTCATTTGTTTCATATATATTAGTAGTAATTTGGGAAGGACACTGATAATAATTATGTAACTAACTTATAAATAAATATCCTAAAAAAAGAAAAACTTATAAATAAATGAGTATCAATTTATTGATTTTTTTTTTTAATACAGTATCAATTTATTGATAGTTGACGGATGAATATAATTAATATAAATATTGGTTTTCTATAAAATATGAATATTGGTGATATACATGCATAACTCAGCGTGATATACTGTTGGTGTTTGATTAAATATAATAAAAATTGTAATTTTTTTTTTCGATAACATGTGGGGATGGGAGAATCGAACCCACAGATCTCTAAGTCGTTAGTACAAACTTTATGCCAGTTGAGTTATACTCATGTTGACAAAGTTGTAGCTTATTAGTAAACATACAAATTATTGGAAAATATAAGTATAGTTTAACTGACATAAAATTATACTATTGACCAAAAGGTATGTGGTTTGGATCCTCCACCTCCATATATTGTTAAAAAAAAAAAAGTCATAGCTCAACTGACATAAAACTTGTACCAATGGCTAAGGGGTATGTGATTCGAATTCCCACCCCACATGTTTATATGAAAAAAAAAAAAAACAAAAATAATAATAACCACTAGTGGTTGTCTTTCTCTAGCTTCAACAATACAAAATTGTACATACAATCTTATAGTTAATGCACAAACAACATAATTTGTACCAACAACAATTCCTCCTACCGAAATTCAATTGCTTTTCGTACCTTCTCTTTTTGTCAAACAAAAAAGCCTCACATACTTATTTCTTCCCTACGGAGTTTTTCTCTTTATTTATTTTTCCTTCGATTTACAAATGGGAAATATTAAGAGATCGTTTGATAACCATTTTGTTTCCTATTTTTTGTTTTTAAAAATCAAGATTGTTTGGTAACCAATTTAATTTTTAGTTTTTAAATTTTGAAAAACGTTTTTTAAATTATGAAGGAAAAATGAAAACGGAAAAAAATGGTTTTTGAAAACAGTTTTTAGTTTTCAAAATTTCTATGGCTCAAACCGCCCATACATCCCCTGTAGCACCTCTTGAAAGTTTTTTCATCTTTCTATTTATTTTTGTTTTTCTTTCTTTCTTTCTTTTTTTTTTTTACAAAGGTAAAATCCTTATTATATATGTATATTAAAAAAAAAAATCCATTGAGCATGATTGAAAAAAAAGTGCAACTATTTTGAACAATCTTTAGTTTAATTGAAGAGATATTTTTTAGCATCTAAAAAAATTAGAATATTTTTATATTGACGGATTTTTTCATCCTTACATGTAGCATGTTGTACAATTCATTATTTTATTAATTGATTAATCATAAGTGTTACTTAGACGTTTTAGATATGTTTATTTTGTTATTTGTCTTTTAATCGATTAGTTAGTAGTAACATTCAAAATAGTTATATTTTTAACAACAACAATAATACATTAAATAAAAAATACTATAAAAATAGTTTAGGCCCCGTTTGATAACCATTTGGTTTTTGGTTTTTGGTTTTTGAAAATTAAGCTTATACACACATACTTCCACCTATAAGTTTCTTGGTTTTAGTATCAATCTTCTACCTTGTTTTCAAAAACCAAGTCCAATTTTGGAAATAAAAAAAATAGTTTTCAAAAACTTGTTTTTGTTTTTAAAATTTGGCTAAGAATTCAAATGCAACCTTAACTAGGATGAAAGCCATGGTAGGGAATTCAGGAGAAAACAAACATAATTTTCATAAAACCAAAAACAAAAAACTAAATGGTTATTAAACGGGGCCGTAGTTTTCTAAAACTTGTCTTTGTTTTTAGAATTTGGCTAGGAATTCAAATGTGTCCTTTGATTACAAAGATGAAAACCAAGGAAAATTGAAAAAAAAAAAACAAGCATAATTTTCAAAAACCAAATGGTTATCAAACGGGACCTTAAATTTTCTTTTTGTAAAATATATAAAATAAAAAATAGATATCAAAAGACTTCTTGATTTTCTATTTTTGGTTTTAAAAACATAAAACAAAAAAAAAAAAGTTATCAAACATGTTTGGTTTTTTGTTTATGAAAAACAAAAAACAAAAAACTATTATCAAACCCATATAGTTTTTGTTTTTTGAAAACCAAAAGCCAAAAACCAAAAACAGAAAAACCAAAAACAAAAAACTAAAATGGTTATCGAACGGTAAAATTTCAACTTAAAATTTGAATTAGAAATGTGAAGAATTAGGAAGATGGGGCACACATAGAATCAATTGAATGTTAGCCAATGGTCATATGAAATATCCCCTCAAGAGTTTCAAAAATAAAATAAAATAAAAAAATCCCCTCAAGATTCTTTCTTTTTTCCTACAAATCTCTTTCTACATATAATTGGGAACCTGCTCCCACTCTTCCCAAAGCTCCCACTCTTCCCAAAAAAACCATAATAACAAAGCAATTTCTTTGAAGAATTTAGGCTATGTTTGGGAGTGATGATTGAATTATTGATTTAGGAAAAAGAGATTTTATGAAATTGATTTTATAAAATTGATTTTCATTCAATCATATTTATGTTTGGTTTCAGACTTTAAAAAGTGATTTTCATGTATTTAAAAGTGATTTTGAAATATTATGTTTGGTTTCAAATGTGATTTTAGAATTTCCAAATTACTAAAAGGGCATTTAACATTCAATAAATTATTTAACTTAATAATATAGAATAAATATGTTGAAGTTTAGTCTTATGTAAACCCATTGCATATATAATATATCTCTACACATGTTTCTCTAAATGAACTATTCAAATCAAACTATTGTAAAATATAAGAGACTCAACCTTTTATATATATATATATAATATTTAATTAAGTTCTTAAAGATGATGTTCGTTTTATTAGGTCAATATCAACTATATACATATATTAGATGACTAATTTTTCTAATAAATCATGGAATATTTTTTGAAAGGGCGGAGTTATGACTCGTGTTAAGGCAACCTTTGCTAAGGTAGAGGCTCCCATATCACAATTTCTTGACCATAAAATAGTCTCGGTGAAGCCGCATATATTGTTTTTTACCGAATGACAATGTTTGCTTACGTTAATTGTTTATATAGACACATATATAATCTTTTCATTTTACAAACTATATAGGGTTGAAACTAGAAGAAAACTAATGAAATTTTAATTGTTCTACATATACTTTTTGAATTATGACAAACTAAGATCGTTCTATATATTTTTCACTTCATTTAAAAGGTAACATGTATGTCATGACTCCTTACAAATTTATGGGGAAATCATATATATTTATAATGAAATATATCTACATTTTTGGAAACCAAGAAATGCACAATTGGCCCCTCATGGTAATAGAATATAATAAAATTGGAGAGAAATTATGAAAGAGTCTTTAAAAACTACCAATACTAACAAATTTTACTGAAAAATAATAAATAAATAATAAATTATGGAAAAGAAAAGGCAAAGAAACCAAATGCCCACAATAGAATCCATAAGCAGCCAAAGTTGGGACTTCTCAAAAAAAAAAAAAAAAAAAAAAAACCAAAGTTGGGAGGTGATTCCCGGTCAATCACCACATAAAAAATCACCTCCCAACAAATTTCTCAAAAATCAATTTAAATTGATTCTAGATTTTTTAAAAATCAATTTATCTATTTGCCAAACATGTTTATTTTAGAGGAAATTGATTTTGGCATTGGTAAAATTGATTTTGACCATGTCAAAATCACTCCCAAACATAGCCTTATGAAGTTTCTATTTCTGTATTTCATAATCATAACAACAATTTTTTTATTAGTACATAACATTTGGGAGTGAGGGGATTCGAACCTCTGACCTCATGATTGAGGGTATATGCCAATTACCTCGCTTTTGCATAATCATAACAACAATTAAATTCAAATACACGTTTTGTGGAATTAAATTGATCCTAATATGAATTAACCCAGCCCTAGGGACGGTGGCCCATAAGCTTTGCAATTCCTTCCCCATTCAGCTCATATTTTATGCACATGAAAAACTAGTTTATAATACTGAATCTTGTGGTGTAGTAATAGCAATGCAGATATATTATTTTAATAGTTTTAATAAACCGTGGGGCAAGGATTTAGACATTTGACACAATGGTTAAGAGTACAAACTTTATGTCAGTTGAACTATATTCATTTCGGATACCCTCCATTCAATTCTCGCTAAATTTTGTTATGGGAGGCAGCCAAATTTTCTTAAAAACAGCTATCAACGTGATTGGACAAAATTCCCGGACAATCAATAATTTAGGCAAAATCATTCATCTCCAAAACGGGCCTAAATCTCCCTTCATAAAGTACGCAAATATACAGTAATTGAAGATGGAAATACTTAAATATTGCAGAAACCAAGGGATGCCCTCTCCTCTTTATACTCTCATTCCATGTTGGTCTAAACCAATAAGGGATGCAAAATGAAAATTTTTAATACATTCCGATTTATTATTATTACTGACATGTGAGTTTTTTTTTTTTTTTTTTTTTTTGACAAAGAAGAATTCATTAAACAAAGAAACCTCTCCGAGGGGATACAAATAGCGATTGTTCCTGAGTCGTTAAACTAAGTAACCAGTCAGGAAAGTTGGTAGTCCACTCCTGAGGACTAGAATTAAGGCCTACTTGGGCCAGATCATGAGCAAGCCTATTGAACTGACGATTAACATGGACAAAATTAATCCTAAGGAACGAATTCAGGAGACTGCGAATATCCCACAAAATGGACAAGATACTCGAGTCAACTAGATCACGTCCCCTTATTGCTTCGACGAGCACAAGGGAATCCGACATGAACGTCACACATGACATGTGAGGTTAAAGGATTTGAAATAGAGACTTGAAGCTTTATACGAGTTTTATATTAGTTGAGCTATGCTTATGTTGACTATTACATGTCGATTATGTTAATTAGGCAATAATGAAAGCAATTCAGTCGGTCTGGCCTCCATCTCCATCTCCATACGCATGGCTGATGTCAAACACTCAGCCTTGTAATCTTAAACCTCCTCCAGGTTTCTCTCTTCTTCTGAGTATTTAAGGCTCCACTTTAACACAGCCTCACAATTCCATTCAAATCTCACATCTTCTTTTAGGCGTTACATCCAACGTCTTTGCTATCATTTTGAATGCTTCCCATTTTAAATGTTAGTGCTTGAAACTGCCAAATTAAAAAAAAAATAAAACTTTTACGATTTATAGTAAGGGTCTACATTAACATTACTACGTATCTGAGGTTTGTTTTTTTTATATATTTTGTCTACTGTATGATGAAAACGTCCTTAACCCCTTGTGGGGGGAGATTTAATCGGCCAATTAATGCTGGATGTGGTGGTCTGTAATGAACCACATTTTAATGACCGTAGCCACATAGATTCTTATTAGCATAAATAATGATCCGGTTTTGATTCATTCGCCCAACGAATCCTTTGAAATTAATTCTCCCCTGTTTCGAATTTTGCGTATTTCTGTTGGCAGGGGAAGTGCAGAGTCTCTGCTGCTCTGTACCATGCCTTGGAGAGTTCTGCAATGGCTCAGCCTCGTCGGAATCATATGGCTTCAGTCCATCAATGGAACCAACTTCAATTTCCCCTCTTACTCTTCTCAACTCAAGCAGCAGCTTTCCATGTCCCAATTGCAGCTCAACAACCTCGCATTTGCCTCCGACGCCGGCAAGCTCTTCGGCTGCTTCTCTGGCCTTGCGGCTAACTATTTACCGCTTTGGTTGGTTCTCATCATCGGTTCTTCTCTCGGCCTTCTCGGCTATGGCGTCCAGTATCTCTTCATCACCAACCAATTACACTCCCCCTCTTATTGGCTCATCTTCTTGCTCACTGTCCTCGCCGGAAACAGCATCTGTTGGATCAACACCGTCTGTTACATGGTCGCCATTAGAAACTTCGCATCGAATCGCCAAGTTGCCGTGGGGATATCGACCAGTTATCAAGGATTGAGCGCCAAGATCTATACAAATATCGTCGACTCCATATTTTCTAAACGCTCTTCCAAAACAGCCGAAACGTTTCTTCTATTGAACTCTGTTCTGCCGCTGGGCGTCTGTGTTTTGGCGTCTCCATTGGCTAGAATTCTCATAGCGGTGGAAGAACACGGAAGTTTGGAACTCGGGTTTTTTGTGATCTTTGTAATAACTATAGCCACTGGGGTTTTTGCTGTGGTTACAAGCGTGGGATCGTTATCGAGGAAGCTGTCGCCATTGAGTGGATTGGTTGGGATTTTAGTGTTGCTGCTCCTGCCGCTGGTGGTTGCAGTGATAGAGAAAGTGAAAGAATCGGTAAGAGAAGGAAAAGAGGGAAGGGTTTATCACTTTACAGTGGAAGAACAGAAAGGCGATGAAGATGTAGAGAGAATCGGTCCCAAAAATGAGGCGAAATTGGGAAGAGAAAGCGAAGATGAAGCGATGGAGGCAATGGAGGAGATTGGAGCGAGAGAGATGGTGAAAAGAATCAACTTTTGGTTATATTTTGGTGTGTATTTCTTTGGTGCAACGCTCGGGTTGGCGTTCTTAAACAACTTGGGGCAAATAGCCGAGTCTCGTCGAAGCTCGAGCGTGTCGTCGTTGGTGTCTCTGTCTTCTTCTTTCGGCTTCTTCGGCCGCCTAATGCCATCGCTCCTCGACCACTTTTTCTCAAGGTAAAATCAAAATCGATCTAAATTCTAAAGTAAGCTTGTGGGTATGAATAATGTTGGGCTGATTTTGATTTTGTAACGTGCAGGAGGAAGCTGCTGATGAAATCGAAGCCGGGTTGGATGGTGGTGCTGATGGGAGCCATGTGCGGGGGCTTCTTCCTTCTTTCCTGCCCGACGAATATGAGCCTGTGCGTGAGCACCGCCACAATTGCAGTGTGTACGGGCGCAATTACTTCGATATCTGTGTCCATAACCACCGAGTTATTTGGGGCCAACAATTTCTCTATAAACCATAACGTGGTGGTTGCCAACATCCCTTTCGGCTCGTTTCTTTTTGGCTACATGGCCGCTTTCCTTTACCACAAGCAAGCGCCGGCCACTGGGAAATGCATCGGAGTTGAGTGCTACAGAACCACTTTCTTCATTTGGGGTTGCTTCTGTTCCTTTGGGACTTTGCTGGCTCTGGTTTTGTTCGCTCGAACCAGAACCTTCTATTCTAGAAAGGCGCACGTTGTCCAAGAAGATTCTATGTAGAAGATATTGCACGTTTCGTCCTTTACTTGCTAATCCATTACTCTCTATATTACCGTTTGACACTTTTTTTTCTTCTTCTTTTGTTAGTCTGATACTCTAGATTAGACAACAAATATGAATACAAAAATTTAGAAATTATACTCCATAGTTTTGTGTTTCATAGAATTGTCTATTAAAGGAATTAGATTAACTGTACCTAATCAAAATCTTTGAAATTAGGTTATAATTTGTAAACATTAGTATAGCTTAATCAATAACATGAATTTTATAAGCCAAATGTTTAGATTTTTTTTTTTTTTTTTGAGTTTGACAACATTTGAGGACGGGAGGATTCGAACTCATGACATCTTAGTCATAAATACATATTTTATGTCGGTTGAGCTATGCTCTTGTTGGCATTTAGATCTTTTAGTTGCATTTATTACGTTGTATTATAACAAAAATTATACATCTTCATAGACCACAATGTATTTATTTTGGGAGGAAGTTAACTTTGTGTACATAATAAATGTCATATTATACATCATCATAGACCAATATATTTATTTATGGTGGAGATTAAAATCTTTAACTTTTGAGAGAAGTTAAACGAGGTCAACATTTTAGGACCATGGGAAAAATTAAAAAAAGCTTAGAAGAAATGTGTTCAATCCATGATAGCTATCTATTTAGGAATCTATATGTTTTCTGATAACCAAATGCAGTAAGGTCAGTTCAGATGGTTGTCCCTAGTCAATCAACATTTGGACTACAGTTACTGACATAAAGAAGCCATTGTTGCTGAGTGCTAACTTTTCAAATTAGTTGGTGAAGGAATTTTGTAGATGCATGGTAGTAATGTTTTTTTTTTTTTACAATACGTGGGGTAAGGGGATTCGAACTATAGACCTATTAGTCATCAGTATAACTTTATGCCAGTTGAGTCATGCTCTTGTTGGCATGCATGATAGTAATGTTGGACGGGAAAGAAAAGTGATTTAATTGTAAAACCCATGTGACAGATTACTAAGTTGATAAAAGTTGAGTTAAGAAAAAGAAACTTTGAGAGAAGTTATTAATGATTCGACTATTTGAGTTAGATACTCGATTTAACTAAATAATTGATATGGTTGGTAGGTATTAAATTGCAATTAAATGAATTTGATGCACAAAATATAATAATACACCACATATAGTTATCTCCAACACATAAGTGAGGGCAAAAAATTAACCACGACATTTTATTGTCATAAGGTAAGAAATTTAAAACACAAATTGTTGTTTATAGCTCCATCACTTATTTTTCTTAATATCATTTTTATTATATACCTAAACATATAGAATAATGATTTATTGTCAAAGCGAGTATAGCAGTAATTGACATGTACCATCGACTAAGAGGTAAGAAATGTTGATGTACTAAAAAACAAAATAATGATTTATTGTATGCTAGGAAAATTTCCTCATTTATCTCAAAAGGAAAAGATGAAAGGAAAAAAAAATGTTATATATATTGCATGTTTTTGGCTATTGCCAAGGTAATTGAGAGTTTTATTATTATTATTTTTTAAAATTAGTTCGTCAACCACATGTGAGAAGAGAAAGATTTGAATCTCTAAATTCTTAATCGATAGTATTTATATACCTTAATCCGTGCTAATTGAGCGCTATAAAATTCTAATTGACAACTACATTAATTACAATTGAATTATTAATAACATCGAAAAATGAAAATTAAGATAATATTTATATATGACCTATATAGATATTAAACACTTTTTGAAATTTACGTATCTATTAGACATAATATTGAAAATTTAGATATCTAGAATACACTTAATAAAAGTTTAGAAATTTATCAAACATCTTTAAAGTTCAAAGATCATGCTTGTAATTTAACTATTTATTTTGCACAAGAATAATATCAATTCTCATTTAATAATTATTTTATTTTGGTTACGTTAACAAGTTTAGTCTTTAGAATTTAGGGTGTACCCAATTAGATATTTTTTTTTTAAAGGTTCAAACATATTTAACATAAAATTGAATGGCCAAGGTCATATTAGACACAAAATTCAATATTTAATGTAATAGTTTTGTGAATTTTGAAGAATATTGTAGGTAAGGGAGTTGTTAAGCATAGAATTGAAAGTTTAGAAATTTTTATTAAAAACTTTTAAAGTCCAGGACTGGTTAAAAGTTTAGGGACTAAACTTGTAATTTTAATCTTTTAGTTTTAAATATTAAAATTTTATTCATATATTAACATTTTTTTTTAAACTTTAGCCAAACTTGTCAACATAACTTAATGATTAATACATTATTTCCTTAAAATCGAACACATTGTTGTACCAAAAAAAAAATCTTTCTAAAAAAAAAAATTGTTGTACAAAAAAAAAACTTTAGTCAAACTTAATTTGAAAAGAAAAACACACACAAATTCAAAGGTCCTAACTCCAAAGGTAGCAAAATATTTGGTCACATGTCATCTCTTGCTGTTTAGTAGTTAAAAAAAAAAAACTGATATTTTCAATTTGCTTTAGAAAAAGAATAAAATTAAAAAAAAAATTGTAAAAAAAAAACATCGAGAAAAAAAAAAAAAGAAAAAGGAAAAAACGGAGACTGGAAAAAGAAAAAGAAACAAAAACACAAGTGCGAAAAGAAAAGGAAAAAAAAAATGCAAAAATGAAAGAAAAAAAATACACAAAATATGTACCAAGTTGTCGAATGGCGTGCTCTAAAGGATACAATGGAAGAGAGGTAGCTAGCAAATCCGTATTAAGAACTTGTTATTTGCAGACATAGGTCATCTCTTCAAGAGACAACCTCTCAAATGTAGCTACATGTCGTCGAGATGACCTATTCTCGAAAATTAGAAAACCATAAGTTTTAAAAAATAATATATTTTAATAAAAAATTTTAAAAATAAAATATTAGTATATTAAAAAAAAAAAAAAAAAAAAAAACTACACTTCCAACTTGCACAAAGTATTATTTAGTTTAAGGGAAAAATACATTTTTGGTCCCTAAGCTTTGGGTTAAGTTTCATTTTGGTCCATGAGTTTTCAAATTCAACAATTTAATCCCCGAGGTTTGGATTTCATTTCATTTTAGTCCCTTCATCCAATTTTCCATTAACATTTAACGGTTTGTTGACGTGACATTGATTTTTTATTAAAAAATTATTTTTGATTTTTTAAAATATAAATATATTAAAATAATAAAATATTATTATTTTATATTAATTTTATTTCTTTCTTCTTCTTCTTCCCCTTCTTCTTCTCCAAGCACCATCACCACCATCCCACTCATCTCCATACCTTTATATTTTCTACTCACAAAATAAATTGTTTCTTTGTTCTTACTCATATAATATCCACATGTCTTTTAGAGAAGACTATATTCTTATACAATTGTGGGTTTTTCAATAAATAAATTCAATAATTTTAAAAACCATAGAAGACATGTACACAAAATCAAGGATTGAATTTTTTTTTTTACAATGAAAATATGTTTAGAGCGTTAAGTTATTTTTGCCTTGTGGGGAGACAAAATTGAAGACCCCACCCTAACCAAGTTGGTGGATAAGGAAGAAGCTCACCAAACTTGGTGTGCAAGGAGGAAGCAAACCATCTTGGTGCACAAGGAAGAAGGAAGATGGAGTCGGACAACATTAAGGCTCAATTGCATATATGTGTGTGTGTTTGTCTTTTGAACTTAAGCAAGAAAAAGGGTGTGACATTTTCTTCCTTTTGTAGTGTGGGAGAGAGAGAAAAGAGTGTTTCTCTTCTCGGGTTGAGAGTCTTTTCTTCATTGTTTATCCTAAGTTATCGGATTGTGGTACTTTGGAAGTCAATAGCTATTGTTGGGCTATTGAGGCGCAATTTGTGACACTATTTTGAAGGTTTTCTTGTAATCTCATAATTTCTAGTAGAACCTGCAGTTGCAAAAGACTGGACATAGTAGTCTTGAGCTTGGGACACCAGTATATAACTTTCGGTGTCATTCTCTTTTCCCTATATCTCTTTTATTATTTCCCTTGACTATTATTATCGATTTGTTTGGCTTAACCTGTGAAAGGGGGGATAACTATAATATTATTAATTTCTGTCATAATATTATATTATTGTTTGTGTATTCCGTATTTTTTCTCCCAAGACAGAGACCACGAAAAATGATGGATTATTGAAACTTTTAAAACTCTAAACACACTAATGAAAGTTAAGTTTAAATCATGGTAAAATAATTTATACTTTTAAATTATAAGAATCAAATTCAAACTAAATCCGTTTTAAAAAAAATCAAACTAAATCTAAACCATTGGGAATGTAAATTCAAAATAAAAAAAAGATAAAATAAAAGAAAATCCAAACCATGAAGATTGAATTTTTTTAAAAAAATCTCTACTATGACCACAATCGTAAATCAACAAAGCAAGAATGAAAGAGAGAATAAATAACACAGATTTACGTAGTTCACTAACGATGTGTTAGAGACTCCCTTGGTTATTCGAAGCACTTCATAACAGATTTAAGGTATATCAACCATCTTTAAGAGACGAAACTAAAACCTTTTAAATTATATAAAGACTAAATAATCAAGTTCAAATTATCTGAACTAAATTGAAAATTTTAAAATAAATATATCAAAATAAAACTAAACTCTCGTCTATAGGTTTAAATGAATGTATATATGTTTTTCTTTAAAATTCTTTAAAAAGGGTTTAAATGAAAAAATTTTAATTTATGGAGATTAAAATAAAAGTTCTAAAACCATAAGAAATGAATTAAAACTAAACTGATAAGAACAAAATAGTAATTTAAAATAAATAAGATATGATATAACAAAAAGAAAAGGTATGAAAAACTAAGTGAGAAAATAAAATAAGAATAGTGAATATCAACCTAGCTCAACTTGAATGAAGTTCGTTCTAATAATGAGAATTGAGAGCCCACAAAAGGACTTCGTCTTGACAGTTTTTTTCTTTTGTTTTTTTTTTTTTTTAAGAAATAAAATGCTTCATTAAAAGAGAGAGTTCGTCGTGACAGTTGAGACATAGGAGAATAAGTCGTCAAATATGGGGCCCGCAGCGATAAAGTTTCTTGCAGGTCGTGGGCCATTCTTTTCATTTACGAAAGCCATCTGTTAGAGGTTGTCTTCGAAACGGCAGCGTTTTCGCTGATGAAATCATAAGCTCATGCTGACGCAGCACCCACGTTGCCATGCCTTTCCCTTACACGTCAGAGTTCAGACAGATATAAAAGAATTCCAAAAGCAATAAATAACAACAATAATACTTAAAAAAAAAAAAAACCAACAACAACAACAATAAAAAAAAAAATATATATATATATATATTTTAAAAAAAAACAATAATAAAACCACATATATATATAATAATAAATCTATCAACAAACTAGCAGATATTTGATATTTGTTGCAATTAAATTTCCATAAGTTCTTGCTCTGGATTTAACTTCAACATAAGAGAAAAATCGACATTCTTGTTATATCTTATATCATAGAAAAATGAACAAAAATATAATAAAAGTGTCAACAAAATATCACCCACATAAACATAATATTATAATAAAACAAATTGACTTATTTAAAATTGATAAAATAATTATTGTTTTATGAAATTTTAATTTATATAACTTTTTTCAAAAATATCGATGGACATCGATAAATTTTCAATGTTTATCGACATTTATATAACATTAATACCTTGATAATTTTTTATTGACAACAATCTTTACAAACTTGGGTAAAATGTCATTTTGGTCCTTACTGTTTCGAGTCCGTTTCTAATAGGTAGGGACCTATTGAACAATCAAGTCCCTATTGTTTTGGAAAGAGTTCTATTAAGTCCCTCAATCGTTAATTTTTTTAACGGTGCTGACGTGGCACGTTAAAAATATTAAAATATATAAATTTTAAATTAAAATAATAATAATAAATAATAAAAAAAAAATCTCTTTTCTCTCCCCCTTTTCCTTCTTCTCTCCCTCTCCTTAATCTTATCATCGGCGCCGCCCTCCAACATGCTGACCATCGCCAACCCTCTGACCATCGCCAACCCTCTTCTCTCCCTCTCCTTCATCTTCTCTTGAGACTATCAAATGGGAATCAAATCAATCAATCAAGAGCATTGTGAGCTTAAAAATAAGAGAGAAAGGTAGAAAATGAGATTTTTTTTCTCTCATTGTTATCTACATTTTAATGGTAGTGTAGAGAACTACACACTATGTAACTATATATTGTCTTTGCATAAATGACTTCCTAGGTCGGGCAATAATTTGCAAAGAATTTCTCCTTTCTTTCCTTAAAAAAAAACATGAATTAAAGATTGGTTAACAATTAATAAATATACTTTTTCACATCAAAATAGATAAATTTAACTTCTTTTCTTATCTTTTTTTTTTTTTAATTTCTTATTAGTTTAAATAATCAAATTTATAGTTACATATGATCCTGAATTAATAATATGTATACTGATTTTGGAATTTGTTAAGTCTTAAGTACTAAAACATAATAAATTTAGAAGTTCAAAAACTAGAATAGATATTTTGAGAGTTTATATACCAAAATAATACAATCTTGAAATCCATAACCAGTCTAATTAAAATTTAAAAAAAAAAAAAAAAAAAAAACTTTTTAATAAAATATATTGCATTAAAAATGAAGGTGGAGGGACTGGTTTACATTTGTCCTATATTAACTCCATTTTAAATTGAGATGTTCTACCTAGAAAGGGACCAATCACGACATGATTTTTCCTTTCTTTCTTCTTTTAGGGGCAGTTGCATAGATGGAAAATTGAACCAAATTAATAGCAAATATAGCACAGTTGTAAACTAATTGCATATATAGTTAAATTAATTATACAAGACCAAAAAGCTGTCGTCAGATTCTATCCGTGTCTATCACTGATAGACTCCGATTATTCAAAGTCTATCAGTGTCTATCGCTGATAGACTTTGAATAATCGGAGTCTATCAGTAGACTGATAGATTTTGATTAATCAAAGTCTATCGCTGATAAACTCTAATAATCGAAATCTATCATATAGGTTCTAATTAACTAGAGTCTGTCAGTGTCTATCAGTAATATACTCGGATAGATTTTGCTATATTGCAATTTTTTACATTATACTATATTTGCAATTATATAATTCTTATTTGCCACCTACTGCAAATTCTCCTTCTTTTATTGGGAGTACTTTTGGACATTCCAATTGACACGTATTAATTAAAAGAGGAAAGAAACACCAATCCCTTTCAAAATGCTGAGTGGTCAAGTTTTACTTCAAATAGTCATCATAAATCAAGTTAAATTAACATCAGATTCAGTACAACCCTGTCGAAGGCTCACCTACATATTTCGCCTTTTAAGTGGTTTGCATTGAATGCGAGCTCGCTCCCTTATGGTGGTGCCGAGTGGGTTGTCTGCAGTTGACGCTGTGCTATTAAACGCCCCCTCACGGCCAGTGGGTGGCCGCAGACGGCAGACCATATCCATCCAATGCCCAATCCTCATAATTTGTGCCATTAATAATTCCCCCAACTCAACTCAACTGCCTCCCATCCTCTTCAATACTCAAGCTTTTGTCTTACTTCCAACAAAAGAGAGGCAGACACAAAAAACACATCGATACAATTCAAAGGGTGTTTTCGTTTCTTCATGACCAATCTACTTCTTAGTTCTATTCTCAAACCTTTCCTTTCCATGCTTTCCAGGCATTCCGAACTTCATCCAATTGTTCATTGGGAATGCTTGTGTATTTGTCCAATTTCTCCACCCATTCTTTCCACGGGGGTCTTTCTGTGTCCAGGAAGTTAGTTACCTCGGGCAATATTGCTGATCTGTAGAATTCGTCCACCGACTTGATGATGTCATCTGATTCGTTCAATGTGAGCAAGTCGGGCCTCTTTGGAGCTCCTGGTCGTTTTCTGTTGGAAAAACTGTTCCCTCTTAAAACTAAAACCTCAGCTGGAGCAATGGGTAGAACTATTCTAGAGAACTTGGTCAGTGACAATGTTATAATATCTCTTGGGAGCAGTTTCCGCTTTACTGCAACTGCTGTTCCAACCATTTTCCGAATCTGCCCAGGATGTAATAAAAGCAGCATCAGAATGGGCCTTTCTATTTAAAAGTAAAACATTAACTACCAGATACTAACTACTAAATGAAGCTAACTTCATTCTTCATAGAATACTTTATTGTCGTTATTTTTGGGTAGGAAACAAATTATATTACGAACTCAAAAGGTACAAAAAGAATGGAAATGAGAAATCTGCCTAAAGGAAGCCCGCCACCCACCTCCTATATCTCTTTCCAATTCCTAAACTTAATAATAGATTCTAGTTTCTCTCTGCTCAAATCTGCCACAATAATGCCTTTTCGTACTACTTTGAGTACAACAAAGATGGGAGTGGAGATTTGAACCTCCACATTGAGGGGAGAAATAGATAACTTTACGTGTGAGCTATACTCATGTTAGCGCCTTTTTGTTTATGATATTCTGGATTTCTGTTTTAGGCTTCGACCTCTCAATGAAATGGTTTAATCTCTAACAGAGAAGAGAAAGCTTTTCAAACAGATCCTAAACTTACTCTAATAGATTCTAGTTTCTCTACACTAAAATTTGCCACAATAATGCCTTTTCTGTACCGTTTGTCCATAAGATTTTGGGTTTCGAGGCTTGGCCTCAATGGAATGGTTTAATCTCTAACAGTGATGAGAGGTTTTCAAACAAATAAATTTGTCTGAATGGAGCTTCTATTTCCACCTACTAAAGCATCTTGAGAATTGATTTCAAATAACGATAGGTAAAGACAAAAAAAATTACACCAGACTTGTTTAATGGTGTTAGTTGATCCTATGAATTATGAACCTCAAGGAGTAAATGAAGGTTATGATGGTAGATATTGAACAAGTCAAGCTCATAAAGCTTGAACCCATAAATTCATATCTTCTGCCCCCAATGCACAGGGACCATCAAATTTTTTAATGCTTCGTAGTATTTTAGAATTTAATTTTATACATCAATGTATGGCTATTGCTTAATTTTGTTGAAGGACTAGTAGCACAGAAAAAGCCCACTAGGCCACTAAGAGTTGCTTTGCGAAAGGGGAAAGGAGTTTAAAAGCTGAAATAATGCTGCAAAGAAATTATCGAGTGGGCACAAAAGAACAGTTACAAAACTAGTTTTTTTTTTTTTTTTTTTGGGATAAAAAGTTATAAAACCAAGTTTTGGCTTCCACATGACCAGAAGCAAGATCTAAGCTACCGGAGGTGTAAGAACGGAAAACCCAAATCTTAGCAAAAGAGCTGCCAACTTAAATTAAGAATAAATGTAGACATGGAACTTACAAATTCGAACGAGAATAGATGAGAACAAATTATGCACCAAAAAGACAAAGTTAGAGAATGACTAACTTGATGCAACATGAAAGATTCTCCCCAGATAGAGATCTCAACGAAATCATATCCAAAAGATGTTTCCAGCTTTGCACATGAACAGCAAAGAATCTTTCTGAAGTGCGAGGCGCCTATACGATCTTTCTCATCTGGCTCATGAAGCCATCTTGCACGAACACCCTTCGGAAGCTCTGATCCATTTCCGAGTTCACTGCATACTTCAATTGGATTTTCACTCAAGCTTGGAGAACGTTGATTTGGTCCCTTGACTTCTCCTCCAACAAAAATATCATCTTCTCCATCACTTTCCTCAAACTCAGAGTTAGACATATCACTGGGTGATACCTCATCTCCTGACTTATGGACATATCCTGGAGATTGCTTGGCTTGAATTCTTGTTCTATACTTAGAACGTATTGTGTAGTTATGGAAAGGGTGTTCCCCCTGTACCCAAAAAGAATCCACCAATGCTATTCAATGCCATACAACTGCCATCCCAATAACAGTACTAAACTATATCAAACAAACCATGTTTCCTGCAGTGAATGGAGGGATAAACTGATCTTTATGTATTTAATGAAGGAGATAAAAACCTACCTGAAAGGAATTTAATATATCTTTAAAGTCTGAGATGTGGTGATCGATTTCAGTAGTGTTAAGTTTACTTTCAATTCCAATAAGCTTCGCAGGGAGGATATAAGAATACTTCCGAACATCACACTCCCTTCTAGGATCAAAGCTCCTTGACAAATGACAAGTGACAAAATTGATGTAATGTTACCACATTGTAGTAAACTCGCAAAAGCTCATCATGCTAATGCTGAAACTTCATTTACTCACTTAAATGCACCAAAGAAAAAAAAAATCCAAACACTCACCTCTGTGAAGGTACAATGCCAAAAACCTTGATGTTATCAGGAAGATAAAAGTTGATGTAATTAGCAAGCGAAATACCACAAGGGTCGCCCATCCATGCACTTTCAGGGATTTCCATTTTTAAGGTTATTGTTGTGGCCAAGGAATGAACCTTGAAAATGAAAGAGAGAAAGGGAAAAAAAATCAAAACCAAAAGATTACAAAAGTCATAAATGAGGTACAATGAAGGCATTCAAGATATTTACTCCTTTATCAGTTCGACTACTCCTTGCCCATGAGATTTTGTTCAGATTTCCATAGTTACTTTCACGAATTCCACCAGCTTTAAATATTGCAGCTTCCAATTCTTGTTCGATTGCTACACATCAAAACTGTAATGCTTTAGGAGATCCCATCCATGCATTAGCTGGGTAGTTTGAACTGTATGAAGTTAATTTCTGTGTTGTAATTTCCCAACAAAAAAAAGAGAAACAGTACTATTCATATTCCATGCTCATTATTACTTTATTATCATAACCAACAGTAGCACTTAATATTGTTTAATAGTAAAAGAAACATTGAAAGGCAAAGAAATGCTTATCTAGGATACTTAGAGAAGTGTGAGAAAGTAAGCCGTAGTTATCCAGTGCGGTCAGCTTTTCTACACTTGGGTGTAAAGATGGGAAAATGTCCAGAATAAATTTGTCAATGTACGGGAAAAAAAACAGGATAAAAGCATCTATAGCCTTCTTCAGTTGGTTATACTCTCTCAGGTGGAGAACTGAGATTTTAAATAAGAGAATCAATAAATGACTAAAGAAAATAAATGGACATATCAACAGATCCTTTGAGATTAATGTTATTGATCTCCTCATAGTAATTCCAAGAGAAGGGATATTCGTCTTTGGAGCCCTTCTCTATCTGAAAGCTTTTCTTGTAAATCGTTCTTTCTTTCCTAGGTCAATCCCCCTCCTTTGAATGGTGTTTTCACTTCATTGTGAAAAGTGAAAATTTTAAAGAAGGTTAGGTTTTTTGTTTGGCAGGTTCTCCACAAAAGGGTTAACACCTTGGATTGGGTTTTTGAGGACCTTGATCATGTCTGATGGAGCAGTGCTTTAGCTTAGACTGTTTGAAATTATTTTTTTTAGGAGTTTGGCTTCAGCCTTGCTAGACATGGGATTGTAGGAAAATGATCAACGTCCAAAAGAGAGAATTCTTGTGGCAGGTTGAGGTGTGCGCTGTTATGTGGGGTTTTTGGGGGAAGAGGAATAACAAAGTCTTTAGAGGTCTGTGAGGGATATGTGGACTCTTGTTAGATTTAATGTGTCTTTGTGGGCTTCAATGGTTAATCCGCTCTGTAATTTGTTAGGTCTTATTTTGCTGGATTGGAGACCCTTCTTTTAGTTAGCCTCTGCCTTTTGTGGGCTCTTTTTTGTATGCTCTTGTATTCTTTCATTTTTTCTCAATGAAAGCTCGGTTATTCATTTTTTTTTAAAAAAAAGGAATATATCAATATCAAGTTTTTCAAGTACTATGCTCAACTGTTTTTGTTGGTTAGTATGTAACTAGATTGTAATGAATAGTTGTAGTTAGTACCTAACACATGGTGAGAGTATCAGTTCATTTTCGCTGGCAAAGTTTACATGGCATTAGTGTTGGCGATACATGTCCTTTTTTATCTACTCTTTTAGTAATAACTATTCTGTCACACATCTCTAGTTCTTCCAAAGAATGTACCAGCAAGTTTGTCAAACACTTCCCCTTGAAAACTTGCCTCTTATATTACATTGGTCTTCAATACATAGAATCCGATCTGACAGGACATCACATGAAGCCTGAGAAAATAAGTTCCTTCTATGAAAGTTTCAAGCGCTAGATGCAATAAATAGCTTCAACCATCAGAGATTTATCAACGAGTCTTTCAAATATCCACCCACCTTCAAAAACTTACAAATGTTGATCATTCAAGTCAAAATCCAGATTCCTGTGCATTGAAGAAGAAAAAGAATAGGAAGGACCTATAGGAAAAGAGCTACAGAGGAAAAATATTAGAAGGGATATTTATCTAACATATACTCAAACGGTTAGAACCCCCCTGGATATATTCGACTCTCACCGCATACGGCTTGCACAAAGACTCCTAAATCCATCCCGAGCCTTTTCTTCCACCTCTCCTCTCCAATCCTCGATCATACTTGTGTTTTCCCTTTTATTAGGTCAGTATAGGTTACCATGCTAGTTTGGACCAAAAGAATGTACTGTTGAACCTAGTGACTGACTACTTTATGCAACTACTCGCCATTTAGCCTTAAAGCTAGCGCTCACTAACAAAGCTATTGAAATCTCCATCAACTTTGCTAAGACAAAATGATATTTATGGTTATTATTCGCCTCAACAATTGAAAGCATTAGGACTCATGTTGTGAATCTTTATGCATCTTATGGAGTACTTTGGAAAAGGTTTTCACCATGAGGTGTAAAGTGAAGGTCAATCAAATAATGTAAAACTATTTTAGAAAAATGAAATTCCTAGCACTTGTTATGCAATATGGTAAGCTCCAATAGTCAACTTTGATTGAAGAACTACCTGCGAAATTGATTAATCCCATGGTTTGGCATGAGCTTGAATGCTAGCATGAAGGTTATAATTATAAAAACAAAAACTCATGATTTAATGTTGTTAAGCTCACTTAAACGTGACAATTTTATCTGCCAACAAGAGCATAGCTCAACTAACAAAAATATGTGCTTATGATTAAGAGGTTGGGTTCAAATCCTCCATCCCCATATTATTGAATTAAAAAAAAAAAAAAAAAAGAATGCTGCAATTTTATTCCTTCTTTTTATTATACATTGACGTTTTTATTCATTGGTCTCTATCCTAGTGGACCATCCTCCGGCCAAGACAAAAGGAATAGAAATTCAGCATATGTTGCAACACCAGAAGTTGTTGATCCAAGCTGGTTAGCAGATAGTGGAGCCATGAGCCATGCCACTACAAATCTTGGTAATCTCAACATTAAGGTCGACTACCATGGTAAGCAAACCTTGACTTTTGGTAGCGATAACCAACTTATGAACAACCTAATTACACCATTGCTTTGGAAAATATATTGCTCGTGCCTCAAACTAAAAGAAATTTGTTGAGTGTTTCTAGGCTTAATACTGATAATGACTGTTTTATTGAATTTCACCTTACTCATTGTTTTGTTAAGGACAATGCAACCAAGAGGGTGATGTTTTTGGTTTTTTTTGGCTTTTTTTTTTTTTGATAAAAAGTCAACTAGAAAAATGAGACCTAACGGATAATTACAAAATAATTTTAAACCGAAGCTAGCTTGTAAGGGACAACACATCGCACGAATCTCTCTCCAACCCCCTAAACACTCTATTATTTCTTTCCCCCCAAAGACTCCATAACAACGTGCCAACATGAGCATAGCTCAATTGGCATAAAGTTTGTACTAATCACCAAGAGGTTTGTGGTTCGAATCTCCCCACCCCACATGTTGTAAAAAAAAAAAAAAAGACTTCATAACAATGCACAAATACTAGCTTGCACAAAAATTCTCATTCTCACAGAACGACGGATAGAGGAGGAACTCCTCGATCATCTCCCTATAATCCGAGTAACTTGTCACTTGCAACCCAAATGCATCAAAGTAAAGGTGCCAAACAAGATGAGCATAGTCACAGCTCCAAAGAAAATGATCCAAATCTTCCTTCGCCTTCCCATAAAGAATGCAACAAATCCGACCAACCAAAGAAGGCATCATTCTCAAAAGCCTATCGAAAGTATTAACTCTACCATGGATAACTTGCCAAATAAAGAACCTAATCTTATTTGAAATTGTCACTTTCCACAAAAGAGAAAAAATAGACTCATTGTTAGGAGAAGGGTTCAACAACAAAAGAAAGAAAGAGTTATACGAGAACCCCTTGGAAGGACTAGGGCTTCAACATCGACTCCCACTCTGAACTCAAACTCCTTGATCAAAGAAAGAAGAGTCTTGACATCCATTGTTTTCCTATTAGACAAAGCACAACGGAACCAAGAGGGTAATGCTACAAGGGACCTTTAAAGATGGCTTTCAACTACACCTACCTCTTCAAGGCTCCAACATCAGCCACTCGAAATCCAAGTCCAATCTTTCAAATTCAGATTCAAGTCTTGGGTTTTGTTTTAATACTTTTACTACTAATTTAGTTTCTCCTCGTTATAGTGTATCCAGTGACGTTTGGCACCAAAGATTGTGCCACCCTTCAACAAAAGTCATGTTTGCTATTTTAAAAAATCTCAATGTAAGTCCTTTTGATAATAAAAATCCCAAGTTTTGTGATGCCGGTCAATATGGAAGATCTCACATTTTGCCTTTCCATACTTCAATTTCTAACAGAAGCAAACCACTTGAGCTAGTGAGCTCTGAGCTGTGACCTCCATGGGGACCTTCACCAGTAGCTTCCACCTTAGGCTTTAGATATTATGTGAGTGTTGATCATTAGTTCATTACTCTAGGCTAACCTGTGTATATCCCCTTAAACATCATGGTGAAACCTTGCAAGCTTTATCCAATACAAGAACTTAGTTGAAAATAAATTTGAGCTTAAAATCAAAATACTACAAAGTGACTGAGGTGGTGAGTGTAGATCTTTTTCCACATATCTAAAAGAGAAAGGAGTATAATTTTGACATTCTTGTCCTCACACTAGTGAGCAAAATGGGATTGTAGAGAGAAAACACGACATATAGTAGAAATGGGTCTTACCTTGCTTGCCTAAGCGTCAATGCCCTTAGATATTGGTGGATGCCTTTAGCTCTGTTGTTTATTTGATCAATAGACTTCCAACTCTAGTTTTACAAAATCAGTCAACTTGGGAGAAGGCTTTACAAAATCAGTTTCCCATTGATGGGTTTATAAAACCCAATCCCATGCCAAAATCCTGCCATCCAAACGCCCCCTTAGAGATCCGTAAGAAGGCTGTGTAACATATTTTGCGGTTCTTCAAAGGTGCTAATAAATTGTTCTTTATCTTAGCAGACCAACTTCAATAAATCTGTACAGATTAGCTGATGCATATTGGACCTATGACGCTATGACCATAATTAATTTTGATACTCGATACAAACTGTCTGGGGCACTCCCGTTGATTGAAGTTCTAAAAAGCATGCCACAGAGCCTTACTCCAGCACAGAAACTAAATTGCCAATATTACAACTTATCTTTTATGGATTTGATCCTCAGTCCTCACTGCATGAGATCAATACCGTTACTTCACGGGATCCCATTTGCTGGTGTGTCAGAGCTTAAGTAAATGCAAATTCAGTTCAACATTCTTGAATGAAAGACATTGAGCTTGAGAAAGTTCCAATAGGGTCATTAGCAATTCAAAATGTTCCTTCTCGTGATGAGTCAGCTGATATACTCACAAAGCCACTTTCAGTAGTTTGAGATACACTGTCCAGTTCCCCCGTCCCCGGGGAATGTTAAGTATTCACGTGGTTAATTAGTTAAAATGCATTTAATCAGCTAAAAACTTGTTAATTGCTTAGTGAAGCTTAACTGTTTCCGTTAGTCCTCATGTAGCTAGGTTTTTCTAAAATAGTTGTCGTACTTGTACCCATGATAATTGAGAATATCGCCTTCAACTGTGAATGCATAAAATTACCAAACACAGCAACAAAAATATCCAGCGGCTGGCATTGCCAATCCACCGACAGGCGTGTTCATGACATTATATTAATGGTGTACAGAGAAATGCACGTAAAAAACTTACTTGGATGTGACTGTTGCTCGCGTTGCATTTGCAGCCCTGAATTTTTAGAACTCGAGAATTAGTGAACTAGTGAAGCATTCGCAACAGGGTCGTCAAAATAAACAGAAAGTAATCTAAAATTAGACCTCTATAATCAGTCCCGACATAGCCAATCCGCATAACGACCTTTTTCTTACGAAAAGCTTCCCATTTCCGGAGCTGGTCTGGTGCGCACTGAGTGGAGGAAGCATCAATGGACGCAATTGAAGATGAGCAACGGCACAACAGTCTAGGTCTAGGACGAGGGGTCCGCGATACGAAAGCAGGGTAGGGGAAACGGAAGCATGGAGATGAAGTTTTGGTAGTCCATGGACAAAGCGGGAATCGCAGAGAAGAGACTGCCATGGCATCTAATCTTCGCGCTGTGTGTTCAGAAGTTTAGCAGGCTCTTTTAACTACTAAATTTGGTGGATCGTGATGCCCGTGGAGCCCACTAAAAAAACTCACACAGGCCTCCTTACGAAGCCCAAATGGGTCCGTTAGGGGAGCCCGTGCAGGACAGCTTGTGTAAACTTGTTATCCACAAATATAACCACTTTTTAAAAAATTGCAAACACGACAATAGTCTATCAGTAATAGATTACTATCACTAATAGAATAATCTACTAGCAATCAATAATTTCAATTGTGATTAAATTATATTGTTGATAGATTTTTATTTCTGTTAGGCTTTAATTGTGTTATATTTACAAATGATTTTGGCAAATCTATAGGTGATAAACATTTATCACTTACTGACTACAGTCACAGTGCATATAGTTTATCAATGATAAACTACTATCACTGGTAAAATGGTCTATCGGCAGTAATTATACTTATGATTGACGTCTATTACTGATATACTTATATATAAACTTCAAATTTGCTATAGTTGCAAATATATATATATATATACTAATTTGTAATTATTTTGGTCTATTTTGTCATTTGTGCAATCAACTTTTTTTTAATTCAAAACATTTGGGGTTAGGGATTCAAACACCTCTTGGTTGATGATACGTGGACAATTATGCCCACTTTCGTGTTTGTGTATAACTTTTTGTGGAAGAATATGCAAGACAATCATCATAAAAGTAAATACAATTATAATAAAAGTATGAACTCATTATAATTAAACTCAACTACTAAGAAAATTATAATAGAATAGCTTAATGTGGAGTCTGGTCTTTTGGATATGTAGTTTATTGTTTATCTTTTTACCAAAATGATCACAATTCAGTGCTGATTGGTATGTATCATTGATCAAGGTTTGTCCCCTATCCTAAATGTTGTTGAACTAAAAAAAATGGATCAAAAACCTATTTTAGTTTTGCACCTTTAAGATTTTTCTAAAAGGTCCCCTTTGATTAATGATTAATGTCTCTTAAGAAAAAGGGTTTTTTTTAGTACAACAACATTTGGAGGTGGGAGATTCGAACCTCTCACCTCTTGATACATGCCAATTACCACTAAGCTAGACTCGCTTTAGCAAGAAAAAGAGTTATTGAGGTCCACACATTAAATTTTGAATACAAATTTCAAGGGCCGTTTTAACAGTAAAACAGAAAAGGGATCCCTTTAAAAACACACAAAGAGAGAAGGGATCAAAATAAGATTTAAATCGGGTGAAAACTGAGAATCTCTATAGTGTAGGGGTTATTTTTGCAATTTCTCCGTTTTGATTTGTTAAATTCAGACTGGGCATCCATCTGGCACTTGCATTGTCTTCTTCTCCTTCCTCCTTTCTATCCCCTCGCTCGCTCAGCTCTGTTAAACCCTATAAAAGCTTCTGTGAATCATACCCTAGAGAAGGTTTTCTTTTTCTTTCACTGCCTTATCTACCCAATTCCTCAATTATCCCTTTACACAGGAGGGAGAAATGAATCCCTCTACCCTCCTCGCTTCCCATTTCTCAAACACCCGCTGTCCCTCCTCCTCTTCTCTGCTCAATCCTCTCCCTTTCCCTCTTCGAACAGCCACAAATTTCAATCTCTCTAAACGACGCCAATTCAGAGTCTCCATTCCGCGTAGCTCGTCCGAGGTTACTGAAGAAAGCGTCTCCTCCTCGTCGCCTTCCACACTTGATATCTTTGGTGGCAAGAAGGAGCTCACTGGGATTCAACCTGTTGTTCAGTTATTGCCTCCGCCTTTAAGATTAGCGACCTCGGCCATTGTTGTTGCCGGAGCTGTAGCCGCCGGTTATGGACTAGGGCTGCGGTTTGGTAAGTCCCGGAACGCAGCTTTGGGCGGGGCTGCTGCTCTCGCTGCCGCTAGTGGAGCTGCCGTATACTCCTTGAATTCATGCGTTCCCGAAGTTGCGGCTGTCGATTTGCATAATTATGTGGCCGCATTCGATGATCCCAAGAATGTGAAGAAGGAGGAAATAGAAAGCATTGCCACAAAGTTAGTTTCATTTTCTTTTTTCTCATTTCTTCTATTTATCTTTTTCGTCCGCGTAGGTTCTTTCAGTTGCGCAGACTTGATGAAAAGATGAGAATTGATCTGATAGGAAGTTATTTTTTTAGTAGAGGGATTTACTAAGGCCAGCTAGATAGCAGACAAAAGTGTTTTTTATACTCAACTGCTTATAGTCATCATTCTTTAAAAAGTTTCGGATAAAAAAATGTCCAAGTTTTTAAGAATTGTCATTTTTGTTGCAATAATAGGTTATGCTTGAATTGTAAATTTTCTTTTTCACGTTGATCTTCAGATATGGAGTTAGCAAGCAAGATGAGGCGTTTAACGCAGAGCTTTGTGACTTGTATTGTCGGTGAGTCCCAAATGAAATTCAACTGCAAAATGAACTACTGGAAATATGCGTTGTCAATACTCAATGCATTAATGTTGTAAATTTCAACTTGCCCTTATCTGTCCGTCATGATCTCAGACAGCCGCCATATATGTGTGTATGTATGTATTTTTGTGGACACCCGTTTAAAAGGCAAAGGTAAGCTAAGATTTTGTGGTTCTTTGCTGTAAGAACCCTTATATGAGAAGCTGAGTTAGAAAAAAAAAAAGGAGAATCTTGGAAAGACAGGAGATTATGGTTGGGTTCTTCAGGGACATTAGTGTTTTCTGTTGTGTAGTTCTATCCATATGGATTTCTATTAACATGGCCTTCTATGATATAAGCCAATTTGAGAGATTGTCTATTACTCCTTTGACTTTTGTAGGTCTTTTCCTTGTAAGCTTCTTTCATTCATGAAATCCAGTTTCCTATTTATGCGAAGAGAAGTGAGATATTTTCCAATCAACTATGGGGGTTGAGCTTTTAGAATATTGATTTTTGTTTGCCATCTCCTATAAGTTTTCTCCTTGTCTGCCTTCAAGGTTTTGCATTGGAAAACTTGTGTAGGAAGAAATAAAAGAATTTATAGTGAGTTGAGAGGGACATATATGCGTTGCGGGAGATGGTGTTTTGTTCGATCTACTTGGAGTTCCCTAGCTAAAAGTTTTTACAACCATTCTCCCTTTTTGGTTCATGCTAATTGAAGTGTGTTTTTGTGAACTTCTGTAATCTCATTTTTCTTCAACACAACGCCTTCACTATCCTTCAAATAAAAAAATTCCGTTCAAATTTTTATCTTCTAGTCTCCCTGTAAAGATGATGATGCCATTGCCAGCACAATTGTCAACTTCAATATTGCCTGGCCTCCTACTTTTTTTTATCTAATTTTTTTCATGCAACACGTTGCTTCTCGTTAACAAAAAAACATGTTCAGATTTGTATCTTCTGTTCTTCCACCGGGAAGTCAAGATCTTAATGGTGATGAGTTCGACGCAATCATCAAGTTCAAGAGTGCCTTGGGCATTGATGACCCTGATGCAGCTGGTATGCATATGGAGGTAAGTATTCTATAATGGTCTTTGCATCGTGATGTGACAGATATGAGCTGTCTTCGTGGTTGTTCATTGAACTAGTTCTGCATGATTCTAAAGAAAGCTAATTATCCTTTTGGGTTTCTAGATTGGTAGAAGAATTTTTAGGCAACGGCTTGAAACTGGAGATCGTGATGGTGACATAGAGCAACGTCGGGTATGTCACTTGTGCTTATTTTCTTATGCATATAAATATCCATTGAGAATATTTTCCATGGTCATGAAAAATGGAGCTTGACCATTAAAGGTGAACCTCCAGTGCAGGCATTTCAGAAACTTATATACGTATCAACCCTTGTGTTTGGAGAAGCATCGTCTTTCCTATTACCTTGGAAACGTGTTTTTAAGGTTACTGATTCGCAGGTATTTAACTTAAATATTTTAATTACAGCTTCCATTTATTCTCGTTCTCTTTAGATACAATGCTATGCCATTTAATCAATTTGTTTGCTCAATGCTTGATTGAGTATATCTAATTTGACAAACTGTTTTATAATATTTTACTCAGGTTGAGATTGCCATCCGTGACAATGCTCAACGCCTGTATATTTCCGAGCTAAAATCAGTTGGAAGAGGTAAACATGTTGTAAGCAAATACCCCTTTCAGAATTTTCGAGGGACACACTTAGGTTCTTATGTTGTCAAATTTTATGCGTTTATTGAAATGCTTTGTCTCTGTCTTTGATTTCTCCGGTCTTTCTTAGAAAAAGGTAATTTTCTAGGGTACAGAAAGGGTCGATGATTAAATGTAATTAAACATTAGTATCTTATTATAATTTCAATGAGACATTTCAGTTAAAAATTTAGTTAATTTTTTTTATGGGAAAAATTCAGCTTTTGAGCTTGATTAAACTTGTAAATCATATTATAAGTCAATCCTTATTGTAAAATGACTTTCAACATCTCAGATATATTGTGCCCATTTCTATCCTGATCTCGTACTTGATGCAATCTTTTTAGATGTTAATGCGGAGCAGCTCATAAGCCTCAAAGATGCACAGTGTTTGTATCAACTTTCTGATGAGGTATCTCCACTTTTCATTTCAAGAGCTTTTCTAAAGAGTTCATAATTGTTTTTTATAATTTATTTTCTTGCAGCTTGCAGATGATTTGTTTAAGGAGCATACAAGAAAGCTGGTCGAGGAAAATATATCAGTAGCACTGAATATACTCAAGTCTAGAACAAGAGCAGCGTATGGTTACCATTCCTTCAGTCTAGTTTCAGTTAGTAGTTTTTATCAAAGCCACAAAGCTTTCTGTTAACTTTCATGATAATGTAGTAAGTTAGATTTCCTTTGTATGAATGTTTCTTTGATGGATCATCTCTCCCTCCTTCCCTCCCTCTTAAAGAAAGAAATATACTTAGTCACAAAAAAATGGTGTAGAAAAGTGGAGGAAGAGAAGAACTACCTATTAGCCAAATGAGTGAAAAAGAAAAAAAAAAAAACTCTCTAATTGATTTGAATATCAAAAGCTGACAAGTAACAAAATCTTTTGATAGGATAGACTATCTTGTAACTTAACAATTGACTCTATGAATAGTTTCTTGAGGAGTTGAAAATTTGTCTTTAAAGGTTCGACTATTTCTTTCAGACCAAGTAGTTCAAACATCTGTACCCAACCCACCTCCAGCCATCTCCAAAACATCTTTGCTGGTTCCTGTTGATGAATATAGTCTTTCATTTTGATATTTATAGTTCTATGAATTTATGTATTTATTTTTGGGTTCTTTACTTCGTTCAATTGTCTTCTATAAAACTCATAATAACTTTGGGGTTCCAGCAGGGGAGTCATAGAAGTTGTGGAAGAGCTTGATAAGATACTGGAGTTCAACAATTTGCTTATTTCATTAAAGAACCATCCAGATTCCAATCGCTTTGCTCCTGGAGTTGGTCCAGTTTCTCTCTTGGGTAGGTTTTAAGTTCCATATTGTCATTTCTAGTTTTGTGGATGAATCACATATTTTATGCATCATTTGGGTTAGGTGGAGAGTATGATGGTGACCGGAAGATGGATGATTTGAAGCTTCTCTATCGAGCATATGTTACAGATTCTTTATCTAATGGCCGCATGGAAGAAGATAAGGTTCATTTTTTGATACCAAATCCATGCATTTGACTTATCTTTTAATGCAGTGAAGAAATTGACCATGCCCAGAGTGTCTGTGTTGGACACGGACACATGTCCGACATGCCAAAAAATATGTCCAATATTTAATTATTATTTTTTCCTCTTGGACACGTTTGGGACACTCTTGAAAATTAAAACTCATTCGGAAAAAGACTAAAGGTCAAGCCCATTAAGCCCAACATAAAAAGTAAAAGAAAAACCACAAATTTTTAAATAGAAAATCCTAAAAGGTGAAAACCATTTCAAAGGATCGTTGATTTGCCAACTGTACTAGCCACTACCCACTTCATACTGTAAAGTTTGATTTTTTTCTCTCTCTCTCTTCCTAAACTTCATAAACTGATAAAAGACAAAAGTTACAGAAGACCTCTAAATTCTAATTTTTCCAACAAATCATATATGTTTATCATTTATAAACCATTAGAAGATATCTTTAATGTCCTCACTAAAATCCTTTGAGCTTTCCTAATGTTGAAGATGTATCAATATATACATATATTCCATTAAAAAAAGTGTCTCCAACGTGTCTATGTCCTACTTTTATAGAAGTTGACATATTGCGGTGTCTGTGTCATGTCGTGTCCATGCTTCTTAGAGGGAGGAGTGATTGGCATTAACACTTGCCCAAGCTAAGGAGTAAAAAAAATGCTCTTCAACTAGCCAGAAGAATAAATAAAGGTGCCAATTGCAATATTCTTCTTTAGACACATAAAACGCCAATTCTAAGAGCCCCCCCCCCCCCCCCCCCCCCCCCTTCCTTCTTTGCTTGTCCTAAAGGATAATCCATTTGCACTCTTAAATGCATTTGCAATAGATGTAAGGTGAGCAGAGGAAAGAGTATATATCCAGGAAGCGTGATGGCGAGAGGTGAATTTTGTAGCGAGTTATCCTTGTCAAATAAGGATTCTAAAGCTATTTCTTGGTTTGAAAGAAGTGATTTTAGCATGAAAGGATTGCGCTTAGATATGGAATTCCAAATTTCCTAGGACTCATAAGTTATTTGTGGCCATGTTTACTGGCTAATGGCTACAGTAGAATGGGAAGCCTGAAAGGCAAGCAATTAAAATATGAACTTTTCATTGATCGAAGGAAAATCTCCAAAACTTTTGAGAGGTTTGTGTTGCTCAAAAATCAGCTAAGACCACTAGCTTGACCTATTAATAATGATAACAATAATATGGTAATTTGTACAATTGGACTCAATACTGTTGTTTCAACTGCTTTAGTTACCTAATGATTACTAATTCTTCTTTAAGGCTTAAGCATTCTCTAAACGTAAATGTTTTTACTTTAGAGCCCAAGATGTCAAATTTTGTACCTCTCTTTTAATTTTATAATTTCTATTAGATTGTCAAGACATATTGTTGAATATCTATTAATCAGTTTTTGAAGACTGCTATGCTTTTTACTGTTATGAAGTTGGTAGCCTTATTGGCTAACAAGCTATCATCAAAGCACGTTTTCTTATTAAAAAAAGGTTTATAAGCTATTATCATCACATAAATTGAGATTAATTTCTTTATGCTAATCCTTCACACTTTGTATGGCAAAAGCAGTGCATGTAAATATTTTGGCTTGTGTTATGCTGTTGATTATCTTTTCTTTTCATTTTTTTCCTTGATATGATTTCACAACAGTTCTATTAAAGAATATGTGTGGATTAGCAAAACCAAAAATCATTGATCGTCACGAGAAATGATCTCTTAGAATACAAGCTGGCAAAAGTTGAAGCAAAATTTATTTGAAGTTAACATCTAGATGCCCTCCCGAACTTAAAATCACAAATCATTAGATTTGTCTGGCTGACGATTGATACAGATATTTTCTTGAGAAGCCACTCTTTAGGCAAATGCATTGCTTGTCTAACTCTCATTTAGTTGTCGATTTGTTGCTAATCTCTTTTTCCCCTCACTTATAAAGGATTAATAAAATAATAATAAACATTTTTCCCCTTCTCAGCTTGCTGCGTTGAATCAGTTGAGAAATATATTTGGTTTAGGCAAGCGAGAAGCAGAAAACATTACACTTGATGTCACCTCAAAGGTTTATCGCAAACGTCTTGCACAGTCTGTAACTGGTGGTGATTTGGAGATAGCAGATAGTAAAGCAGCCTTTCTCCAAAATCTCTGTGAGGAGCTTCACTTTGATCCACTGAGGGCCAGTGAGATTCATGAAGGTATTCTATTTATTCAACTGTTTGTTGGATCTGGCTCCCTATTTTTTTTCTGTGCTGTCAACAATCACTTTCCATTTTGAGCTTTTCAAATATTCATGCAGCTATTTAATACATCTTTATCCATCTAACATCTTTGTAAGTGCCAGTATGTAAGTCACCTACCCTTTTCACGATTATTTCTGAATTACATGTTATGTTATGTTATGAAGAGATTTATCGGCAAAAGCTTCAGCAATGTGTTGCTGATGGAGAGCTCAGTGATGAAGATGTATCAGCACTACTGAAGCTAAGAGTTATGCTTTGCGTACCTCAACAGACTGTCGAAGCGGCACATACAGATATTTGTGGTTCCTTGTTTGAAAAGGTTATGATATTTTGGCATCTCTCTTTGTTGTTAATTATGCCTAGTACCTTGGTGTCTAACAATTCATTTTCACTTGCCACAAAAAAAAAAAGGGAACATTTTCACTTATTAAGTTCTTGGCTATGGCCTATGGGTTCTCTATAAAGGCGTTGGACTTGTTTCTTTCTATAATCTGGCAACTGTCCGCTTGAATTTCCACATCTATTATGTCAAGACTAATATTCCTAATTTTTTTCAGGTCGTAAAGGAGGCCATTGCTGCAGGTGTTGATGGTTATGATGCAGATATAAAGAAATCTGTGAGGAAGGCAGCTCATGGCTTGCGGTTGACAAGGGAGGCTGCCATGTCGATTGCAAGCAAAGCAGTGAGTAATCATCTTGTAATTTGTGTTCTTTCAATAACTTGAGGTAAAATTATTGTTGCACTCACCCCAATTCCCTTTTTTTTACCACCCATGAAGGTTCGGAAGATTTTCATCAACTACATAAAACGAGCTCGTGGGGTTGGAAATCGTACTGAAGCTGCAAAAGAACTTAAGAAGATGATTGCTTTCAATACATTAGTTGTAACAGAATTGGTGGCTGATATAAAAGGGGAATCTGCTGATGCCTCGTCAGAAGAGCCTATCAAAGAAGAAGAGGAACAGCTTGAGGAGGATGAGGAATGGGAATCGCTTCAGACTTTGAAGAAAATAAGACCAAACAAAGAGCTTTCTGCCAAATTGGGGAAACCTGGTCAGACAGAGATAACTTTGAAGGATGACCTGCCAGAAAGAGAACGAACTGACCTTTACAAGACATATTTGCTTTTTTGTTTAACTGGTGAAGTCACCCGAATTCCATTTGGTGCTCAGATTACGACAAAGAAGGATGATTCCGAATACGTCTTGCTAAATCAGCTTGGCAACATTTTGGGTTTAACCACTAAGGAGATTGTTGAAGTACATAGGAGCCTAGCTGAGCAGGCCTTCCAGCAACAAGCTGAGGTAATTTTGGCTGATGGTCAACTTACAAAAGCCAGGGTAGAACAACTTAATGAGTTGCAGAAGCAAGTTGGCTTGCCTTCTGAATATGCCAATAAGATCATTAAGAACATAACAACCACGAAAATGGCTGCTGCCATTGAAACTGCTGTTGGGCAAGGGCGGCTCAACATTAAGCAGATTAGAGAACTTAAGGAAGCAAATGTTGATTTAGATAGCATGATATCAGAGAGATTGCGAGAGAACCTCTTCAAAAAGACCGTGGATGACATTTTCTCATCTGGCACTGGCGAGTTTGATGAAGAAGAGGTCTATGAGAAAATCCCGTTGGACCTCAACATTAATGCTGAGAAGGCAAAAGGGGTTGTACACGAGCTGGCAGAAAGCAGGTTGTCAAACTCGTTAATTCAGGCTGTGGCACTTTTGAGGCAGAGGAACCGTCAGGGGGTGGTAAGATATGTTTCATTTTAATTATTTTTCCATTGTAGGGTATCTAAGATTGACATTATGCAGATATCAGCTAACAAACATTTAATCATACTAGATTCTAAGTGTAATGTGGCATTTTTATTTTTTTAGGTATCATCTCTCAATGATCTTCTCGCATGTGACAAAGCCGTCCCATCGAAACCTTTATCATGGGAAGTGTCTGAAGAACTCGCCGATCTGTACTCTGTATACTTCAAGAGTGAGCCGGCGCCTGAGAAGTTGTCCCGTTTGCAATATTTGCTGGGCATAGATGACTCTACTGCAGCTGCTATTCGAGAGATGGGAGATAGATTACAACCTATTGGTGCGGAGGAGGAAAACTTTGTCTTTTGATTTTTGTGCAATAGTAATAGGCACCCTGGATAGGAAGTGAATTTCGGCCTTGATTGGTCCAATTTTTGTTTCCATAATTTTCCTAGTTTGAAAGACGAGAGGCAACAATATTTGATAGATTGAGATATATGATTTGGTGTGCCAAATATTTGCTTAATAATTGTACTGCTCCATTTTACTCTC
Source organism: Luffa aegyptiaca (assembly GCA_017139565.1). Lineage (NCBI taxonomy): Eukaryota > Viridiplantae > Streptophyta > Magnoliopsida > Cucurbitales > Cucurbitaceae > Luffa > Luffa aegyptiaca. The sequence goes on along the minus strand of CM029404.1, from coordinate 284,449 downwards.
CCAATAGCAGATGTAGTCATATGACTCAAAATCTATCGGTGAATCCCTGTGGCCCCTGGGCCATTGAAATGAATTTGGCTGAGATTATACTTAGCTTATCTAAACATTATCTCTCGAGAACGGACTTAATTATATAACGTGCACCTCACTTGATTTCATAACCCAATACTATCCGCGTTGAGATTTACAAACCCCTTCTTGATTTGTCTATGGGTTGGGTTTTTTGATTGATCTTGAAAATTGTGGACCGACTTGTATTGACATAAATCATAATCATGGCAGGACTATGCGGTGTTGCGAAATGATGCTTAGAAACTTCTTCAGGCTGTAGACGGTCTTCCACTTAGACCTTAGCCATCTAAAGATGAACTCTCAAAAGCAAAATAGCTCCAACAAGGGCTTTGTATGAATCTTTGTGACCCTCGTTCGCAATCCTCCTCCAAAATGATTGCATTTGAAAATTGATACACCTGTAAATTTCAATATAATAAGGCATCGGAAGATTCTAAAGTTTGGGGGATTAGCAAAAACATGGAATTGAATGTCTCCTTAGTCTTGCCATTTACCAAAGCAATAGTATAGAATTAAAAGCACTAGTAATTTGACCAAAGTATAAGATTCCTAATGCATTCTGTTCACACACCAGTGATGTCCAGATATTAACATTCTCTTGTCTAAGTGTTTGCTAATTATAGATATTAAAATCACTATTCAATGAATTCAGCCGGTTGAACTTTCCCATGATTTAAACAATGGTAAATATAGTCAATAATATTTCAAATTCAGCTGTTTAAAACAATTAATTGCGTAGACAAAAATAAAAATACCGGATAAAGTAATAATTAAGATTTGGTACACCCACCCACATTATTGCTTTAACCCATCTATAGTGGGTTTAGGCTTATGAAACTCATTCTTTTCTGTTTTTTCTCACAAATTTTCAACATTTGAAGTTGACCTTGTAAAAAGGTAAACCGCCAGTTGCAACCAGCTCCAACTTATACACTATATATTCATAGTTTCAGATGACAACATTCCTTACAAGATTCATACGTTGTTGAATAATCCTTAAGACAATGGATTCAAAGTGCATCAAATTGTGGTGTCTTTTAGTGTTTGTTTCATCGATAACTTTGAGCTCTGGCAGTTTATCCAGAAACTTTTACAACAGCTCATGCCCCAAATTACTCTCCATTGTCCGACGTGAAGTCGTGAAAGCAGTGGCAAAAGAGTACAGAATGGGAGCTTCGTTGCTTCGTCTCCATTTTCACGACTGCTTTGTCAATGCATGTCTATATCTTAAACTTACCGTCCCAAAATTTTTCTTTTTGAAAATACTTCTAAATTCATTGTGGTTTAACTCATGTTATAGCCTGCTACATGTTTTTTTTTTTTTGGAAAAGTGAAAGTTTCTTTCTTTTCTCTTCGTAAAAGTATTTAGTAATAGGGAACAAGAAACATAGCCCTTTTGGCTTTTGCATGCATGGCCACGTGAAGTATTGGTTTTAGAGGATAATATCGGTATGCAGCCAAGTTTGTTCTACGTGTAATGAATAATAATGCGGCGTGCATGCATGCAGGGATGTGATGCGTCGGTGCTGCTGGATGACACGTCCAACTTCACAGGGGAAAAGACGGCAATCCCAAATAAAGATTCGCTGAGAGGTTTCGAAGTGATCGACAGTATCAAAACACTGGTGGAGGCGAGCTGCCCTTCTGTGGTTTCTTGCGCTGATATTCTCTCCATTGCAGCCCGGGACTCGGTGGTTGCAGTAAGCGCTGCTGCTGCTGCTTCTGCTTCTGCTTCTGCTTCTTCAGTTATTATTATTATATATTCAATTCAATATTCATTCATATATTTAACGAACGTTGGTGTTTTGTTTTGACGCAGCTTGGTGGGCCTTCGTGGGTTGTTGGGCTTGGCAGGAGAGACTCGACCACAGCCAGCTTCGACACCGCCAACAATGACCTTCCATCTCCCTTCCTCGACCTCCCCGACCTCGTCTCTGCCTTCTCCAACAAAGGCTTCAACACCAAAGAATTGGTCGCCCTCTCCGGTAATTAATTAATTAATTACACTTATTATTCTCCTCTTAACTTAATTAACTTGAATATAATATTTTCATTTTGGGGTTACGTTTACTTTAGGATCTCACACAATAGGCCAAGCCAGGTGCGCAATGTTCCGAGTAAGGGCCCATAACGAAACCAACATCGATTCGGAGTTGGCGGCTTCTTTAAGATCCAACTGCCCTCTGTCCGGCGACGACGACAAGCTTTCATCTTTGGACGTCGACACCCCTTCCAACTTCGACAACGCTTATTTCAAGAACTTGGTCCAGAACAAAGGGGTTCTTCATTCCGACCAAGCCCTCTTCAACAACGCCTCTGCCGACTCTCATGTCACCTCTTACTCCTCCGACTCTTCTGCTTTCTTCTCCGACTTCGCCGCCGCCATGGTTAAGATGTCTAACCTCAGCCCACTCACCGGAACTACCGGTCAGATTCGCTCCGACTGCCGCAAAATCAATTGAATTGCTAATTATACTCTTATATATTTACATTTGTCGTAGCTTTGTTTGTTTGTTTCTTTGTTGTGTTGTGACTCCAAATAATTTGGTGATGGGTTCTTCAGCAATCTTCTTCTGTTTTTAGCTGTGTTTTGGCCGCCCGTTAATGTCACTGGCGGTCGTCTCTTCCTTTTGCAGGTTTGTTTTGATTATTATTAATAAAAATAATTTATTTCAAGGATGGTTTTCTTTTTATAATGTATTTGTGGTGATCACAAGTGAATTTATTTCAAAGAGTTATTCAAGTTTGTTTTAGTTTTGAGGCATCAAAATATTGAGAAGAAAAAATTTCTCATTTTCTATCTCTCTCTTAGTTGTCAAAATTGTAATAGGATTTACAGAAAGATCTAAGGAATATTCATTTGTCTTGTAGAGGCGAGGCCCCATGGTGACCCGCCCATAATAGGGTGGGGAATGAGGGAGGAGTGGGAGAAAAATTACCCGCGAGCTAAATGGGGACGAGGATAGGAAATGTATTCTCCATATCCTCTCATTCATCGTCTCGTTTATTTTATTATTTTATTATTATTATTTATCTATATATATTTGTTGATATGTCTTGGATCTATTATCTAGCGTTCCGAATGACCACGGGGTCTCGCTGCTATATATAAACCCCACAAATTTTGTATAGAGATTTTAGATATGTAATTTTCGTTTTGGGTTTTATTTTGGGCCTATTCGTGGTGTCATATATAAACCCTCTTAACCTAATTTGCCCTATGTCTGTAATCTGCCCTATATTTTCTCCAGACTAATAAAATTACTCTCTCCCTCTGTTCGTGGATGTAGCTAACACAACGTTAGTGAACCACATAAATTTGTGTTGTTCTTCTCTCTTTCATTCTTGATTTGTTGAATTTTTCGATTACTGTCATAACAATATTAATTTAAAGTTTTAGTGTTAATGATTTAGGAAATTGGATACGTTTGAATTATATGGTTTAAACACCATAAACAAATGTATACATAATTTGATGTAAAATATTATTTGGTTTTAAATAGAAGTTTTGCAGAATTTTTTTCTTTAAATAAAAATTTCATGTGAATAATTAACTATCTAACTGAAAATTAATAAACATTCTCCTGAAAAGTAATTTGAAAATTTATTAAAAATATTATTTGATTCAATGAAGATTAAAAAAAAAAAAACTAAATGAGGATAATTTCCTACGGGGAACTCGATCTCTGCCTATCATTTTTTTTGTGAAATTTAACGAGGAAAATTTTGGGGGATGAGGATTTGGGAGGTGGGGACGGGGACGGGGAAGCTATTCCCGTCCCATGGACATCTTTAGAGATCCCACTGTTATGCATCCAAGTATTGCTCATTAGTCTATATTAGCAAGGACGATACTTTAGTTAATACGTAGATATCTTTCTACACACTACGTCAACAACTAAGAAAGAAAAAACATTTTCTACTTTTCTTTTCCTCGGTTGTCAAGTTTTTTGGCTAGATCCAAAACTCATGTTGGGAATTGGAATGCGACCAAAGTCCCACATTGACTAGAAAAGCACAAATATCTCCATTAATATAAGAGAAAATATCATGTTCCACATTGACTAGACAAGTTAAGGGAAATATCATGAGGAAAATACCACGAGGACTTTATGTGGACGATATCATACTATTGTGGAGTATTCTTGACCCTAACAGCTCAAAAAGATCCTCGTTTCTCTTGTGGGTTCTTAAATAACTTCAAAATGAGTATTTGGGAAGAAACTTGTTGTTGTCTTTTCTTTTTCCGCCTGATAATGTTTTTCCTTTAAGGTTACTTGGTGTGTATTTGTTGGCTTGGTTGCTATACTATAGATGTCTGTTGTCTGAAACGACGAAGGTTAAATTGGTTGTTGGTTTTGAAATATTAACGTGTTAGTTCATGAATGGTTAGTTTAGTTATTATGTTTATAGTTTCTTCCTAATTTAAGTTTAGTGGTTGGTTTAATTAATTAATTTAATTTCATGTGCTAGTTACGCTACTCTATGTGATTTTTATGTCAAAGTTGTTAAGGAGATCAGGCCTGTGGCCCAAGATGAAGAGGATACCATACCAATGGTTCAATCAAGACAACCCAATATCAGAAGGAGTGTGATATCAATCCAGAATGTTCGAAAGTCTGGTTCCATACCAAGATGAATTCAGCCTCTGTAATTCTGTTATTTGTATACCTATTGCTGATGTACATCTGTCCCTTCTGAATTCATTACTATTTTGTTTATTCTTTATTATTTGGGAATTGCCCTAATTTCCCTTTCTATATATTGTATCCTCCTATTTCTTTGGATGAATAAGAAACAGAGTGCTATCTCACCCAATTTCTCTGATTTGGAAACCTTGATTTGGTATCAGAGCCTTCGTAATGACTAGCGTCAATTCCACCGTGATTTCAGCCTCAATTCCTGGTTCAAATTTTACCACTCATCCGTTAAACCAGCTGCTCAATCAGATAACTTCTATAAAATTAGATAGAAGTAATTTTCTTCTGTGGAAGAATTTGGCATTGCCGATTTTACGCAGCTACAAGTTAGAAGGACACCTCTCAGGTTCAAAACCGTGTCCTCCAAAATTCGTCCGTGCTGCCGTCGCAAGGACTGAGCCTTCTTCTTCGTCGATAAGAGAAGGTACCATCAACACAGATGCAGTTCCTGCTAGTGAAGCCTCTGCAACAGAGACAACAGAAGAAGTTAACCCACTTTATGAATCGTGGGTTGCGGTGGATCAGTTACTCCTAGGCTGGTTGTATAATTCAATGACACCAGAGGTGGCTACTCAGGTGATGGGCTTCGAAAGTGCTCAAGGTTTATGGGAAGCAGTGCAAGAACTTTTTGGAGTTCAATCTCGTGCTGAAGAAGATTATCTACGTCAGGTATTTCAGCAATGTCGTAAAGGAAATATGAAAATGTCTGATTATTTGCGTGTAATGAAATCCCATGCAGATAACTTAGGGCAAGCCGACAGTCCAGTTACCAATCGAGCATTGGTTTCACAAGTGCTTTTAGGACTGGATGAAGAATATAATCCAGTCGTGGCGATGATTCAAGGCAGGCTTGACATCACGTGGTTTGAGATGCAGGCAGAATTGCTAGTATTTGAGAAGCGTTTGGAACTCCAATCTAGCCTGAAGAGTTCCTTGACCCTCACTCATGGAGCATCCGTTAACATGGTGAATAACAAAGACACAGGGAATCAGAGAAATCAGAGTCAGCCAGGTTTTAATAGACAGAACAACTTTGGAAGAGGTAATCAAAGAAACAATGGGGGGCGAGGCAGAGGCCGTGGACGTGGATTTGGTTCCTTTAATAACAACAAGCCCATTTGTTAGGTATGTGGTAAGGTAGGTCATACCGCTTTAATGTGTTACCAACGCTTTAACAAGGAATTTTCTGGACCTATACAAGCTCAAAACAGGGGTGATGTATGCCAAAACAGTCAACATAGTCCAGTTCAGCCCTCTGCCTTTGTGGCAAACCAGAACACCAATCCATTTGTGGCCTCATCCGAGACTGTCATTGACCCCAGCTAGTATGCTGACACTGGTGCATCAAGTCATGTGACAGCCGATTACAATGCTATTGCAAGCCTTGTTGAATATGAAGGTAATGAGTTTGTTACTGTGGGTGATGGTCGCAAGTTGCAAATTGAATATGTAGGTAACTCATGTTTGTCTGATGGAAATAAGAGCCTTAGCCTTGAGAATATATTATGTGTTGCAAATATTGCCAAGAATCTTGTTAGTATATCAAAGTTAGCTAAAGATAATAATGTATATGTTGAATTTCATGATAGTTTTTGCCTTGTAAAGGACAAAGCTACGGGCATGGTGCTGTTGAAAGGAACACTCAGTGATGGTTTATACTGTTTTGATGGAGCTCAGGCTACTTCCGTGGATGTGTCAAAGTTAGCCTGCCGAGGATCTAAGTTGTCTGGAGTCAATAATAATGCAAATACATCTGCCTTTCTTTTATCCAATTGTGTCAATGTTGTGGTTTCCAAAAATGTGTGGCATAGACGTCTTGGGCACCCATCATTAAAAGTTCTAGAGCCGATCGTTAAAGGATGTAATTTACCTACTAAAGTCAATGAAGAGGTTAAGTTTTGTGAAGCATGTCAATTTGGCAAATCTCATGCTTTACCATTCTCTGATTCTTTATCTCATGCTTCAGCTAAATTTGATATTGTACATACAGATATTTGGGGGCTTGCACCTGTTAATTTTGTCCATGGATTTCAATTTTACATATTGTTTCTTGATGACTTTAGTAGGTTCACCTGGATATATCCCTTAAAGGCAAAAAGTGATGCTATAATAGCCTTCAATCATTTCACAGCATTGGTTAAAAATCAGTTCAACAGTACGATTAAAATTTTGCAGTCTGATGGTGGGGGCGAGTATATTCCTATTCATCCAGTGTGTGAACAGTCTGGAATTCAGTTACGGGTATCTTGCCCTCATACTTCCCAGCAAAACGGTAGAGCTGAAAGAAAGCATAGACATGTTGTGGAAACAGGTTTGACTCTTCTCGCGCAGGCTTCCATGCCACTCAGGTTTTGGTGGGACTCATTTATGATGGCTGTTATTCTAATTAATGGTCTTCCGTTGCAGGTACTAAAAGGCAAATCGCCTATTGAACTGATGTATGGAAAGCAGATTGACTATGGGGCTTTGAGGACGTTTGGCTGTGCATCCTATCCTTGCCTACGCACCTATCATGCTCACAAGTTTCAGATGCACACTGAAAAGTGTCTACTTGGGGCGAAGTCCTATACACAAAGGGCACAAATGTGTTAATTCAAAGGGACGAGTATTCATATCAAGGCACATATGGTTCAATGAAGAGGAATTTCCATTTCATACCGGGTTCCAATCAACTCCCTCTGCTACCTCCAGTTCTGGAATGTCACCATGTATTACTCAGTGGTTTTCTGCTTTACCACCGAGCCATGTATCCATACCATCCAACCACAACACAACTTCAAGTTAGCTACCTTTAGCATCAGCACCTGCAAGTCCAAGTCCCTCCTCCTCACATACTATGCCAACTTTTCCCAGCCCACACTCCAACCAGCCCCCAACATTAGTTGATCCACCGTCCCCTACAAATGTATCACCTCAAACTATTCCAGAACCGCCCCTACCCACCCTGCTATCGAATGCTTCAAATGAAATGACAGTACCCTCATGCCCAACACCACAACATCAAACGTTAGCCTCACCTCCTATTGTTCCTCCCGCCCCTTCTAATGTTCAACCGTCCCATCCTATGCCCCTTCTAATGTTCAACCGTCCCATCCTATGGTGACCCGAGGGAAAGCTGGAGTATTTAAACCAAAATTGTGGCTTTCACAAGTAATTACCGACTGGTCTTCCACTGAACCCACAAGAGTCAAAGATGCCTTGACTACTCCACAGTGGCGTGAAGCAATGGATGCTGAATTCTCTGCATTGGTTCGAAATAACACATGGAGGTTGGTGCCCTTTTCCCCTTCCATGAATGTTATTGGTAATAAATGGATTTTCAGGATTAAAAAGAACTCAGATGGTTCCATTGAAAGATACAAGGCCAGATTGGTTGCCAAGGGATTTCATCAAAACCCTGGTATAGATTTTTTCGAGACTTTCAGCCTGGTAGTCAAAGCATCCACAATTCGGGTAATTCTAAGTATTGCGGTGACAAATGGGTGGCTTCTCCGCCAACTAGATTTCAATAATGCGTTGCTAAACGACTCTCTTGATGAGGATGTGCACATGTCTCAGCCTCAAGGTTATGTTGATGAACGGTTTCCTCAATATGTTTGCAAACTTAATAAAGCAAGTTATGGGTTGAAACAGGCTCCAAGAGCATGGAACAACACACTAAAAGTTGCTTTATTGACATTCCAGGTCAGATACCTCTTTATTTATTTATCGTACCAAATCTGCTGTGGTTCTTCTGCTCGTGTATGTGGATGATGTAGTGGTTACGGGTAGTGATCCAAAACTGATTGATAGATTAGTCACTGTATTGGACAGTCGGTTTGCCTAAAAGGATTTGGGCCGACTTAGTTACTTTCTTGGGATACAGGTTCACTACCTACCAAATGGTCTTCTTCTTAATCAACGCAAATATGTAGATGATCTTTTACTAAAACTACAGCTTGGTGACATGAAGGCAGCACCCTCACCGAGTGTTCTTGGCCACAAGCTGTCCTTAAATTCTGGCACTCTCATGGACAATCCTGTGGTATATCGGAGTGTCATCGGGGCCCTTCAATATTTGACTCATACTCGCCCGGATATAGCGTACATTGTCAACCAACTCAGTCAATTTCTCAAAGCTCCAACAGATGCTCACTGGCGTGCAGTAAAAAGAGTCTTACGTTATATCAGTGGGACTCGTGACTTTGGACTCTATGTATAGAAAAGTGATGACTTGAACATTTCAGCATATTCTGATGCAGATTGGGCCTCAAACCCGGATGACAGAAAAGTCTGTTGCTGCACATTATGCCTTTGTTGGCAACAATATTGTGTCGTGGGCATCGAAGAAGCAAAATGCAGTTGCTCGGTCTAGTACCGAATCAGAGTATCGGGCACTTGATTTGGCTTCAACAGAAATTGTATGGCTGCAGCAACTATTAACTGAGGTTGGTTTTCCTTGTTCCACCAAGCCAGTTTTGTGGTGTGATAATATAAGTGCAAGTGCCTTGGCAGCAAATCCGGTCTTCCATGCTCGGACCTAGCATATTGAGATTGACGTACACTTCATACGTGATTTAGTTTTGCAAGGCAAGGTCGAAATTCGATATATACCATCCACTGAACAACCAGCTGATTGTCTAACCAAGTCGTTAACACATTCCCAGTTTATCTTTCTAAGATCCAAACTCGGAGTAGCTGATCTACCCTCTCGTTTGAGGGGAGATGTTAAGGAGATCAGGCCTGTGGCCCAAGATGAAGAGGATACCAAACCAATGGGCCAGTCAAGACAGCCCAATATCAGAAGGAGTGTGATATCAATCCAGAATGTTCGAATGACAGGTTCCATACCAAGATGAATTCAGCCTCTGTAATTCTGTTATTTGTATACCTATTGCTAATGTACATCTGTCCCTTCTGAATTCATTACTATTTTGTTTGTTCTTTATTATTTGGGAATTGCCCTAATTTTCCTTTCTATATATTGTATCCTCCTATTTCTTTGGATGAATAAGAAACAGAGTGCTATCTCACCCAATTTCTCTGATTTGAAAACCTTGATTCAAGCCTCTTGATGTTAAAAGTTTATTAGATTTGAAAAGTTGAAGTTAAATTTAGTTCTGAACTAGTTCATGTTTTTATATATCAAACTATTAGTTTTGAAAAGATAATTTAATTTAGTTGTTATATTTATTAAATTTGGTCGGATAAGTTGGTTAAGTTTAGTGGTATATATATTTTAATTTAATATGTTAGAATTCATTTTCATGATTAAGTTTGTTTTAGGATATGTCCGTAAGTTGTTATATTCATGTCTTTATGTGTAAGTTTTTTACGTTAAAAGTTTATTAGTTACGTTTGAAAAGTTGAAGTTAAATTTAGTTCTTAGGTTTGTACTTAATTTTGAAAAGTGAGTTAAATTTAGAGGCTTTTATGTGATTAAAGTTTCATTTGGAAGCTTATTTGTATGATTAAAATGTGAGATTATTTTGAGTGTAAAGAAGGTGGGTGTGTGCTAAGAGATTGTTTTGAGTATATGAGAGGTGTGGAGGAGTGTTTGGATATTATTTTGAACATAAGGAGTGGGTGTGAGTGCTAAGAGATGTTGAAAAATAACTTGATTTAACTTTATTTAGATATTGTTATATATATATTCACAAGTTTAGATTTAGTTAGGTTTAATTTTAATGTTATATATGTTTATAAGTTTAGATAAAGTTGATTAAGTTTTGTTGTTATGTTCATGTTTTTGATAAGTTTAATATATATTTTTTAAATTTAAGGAGTTTTAGTATTCATTTTCACGATAAGCTTGTTATTAGTTTTCTTTTTGTTAGTTGTTCTGAGGTCAATGCAACAAAGGCTACTTTCTTAGATGATCACGAGAATTAATGAAGTTTTATTCTTAGTTTACTTAGGTTTATTTTATTTATGTTGTAACTTTATTGATTTTATTTTGAGCTCAAACTTTCTACAAATGAATGGTAAAACAAATTTGATTCAATAAATTTGATTTTATATCATTAGTGCTTACACAAATATTTATAGGTAAAAAAAAAAAACTTCAGATTATAATGAAATTGAAAGAAAAAAAATGGGCCGGTTGCAAAAGTAGCAAAATGGCCCAAACTAATTGCAAAAGTAGCAGCCCGCAGAAATATTTGCAAAAATGGCAAAATCTCACCATCTGAAAAGTAAAATTACTAAAATGCCCATCACTGATAGAAAGACTTTCTATCATAGAAGATTTCTATCAATATATATATATAAATTGACGAGGAAGAAGAAGATGTGTGCGCCAATCAGTTTTTCTATCACTGATAGATTCTATCAGTGATAGAAAAAGTTTCTTCTATCAGTGATAGAAAAAGTTTCTTCTATCACTGATAGAAACTTTATTCTATCAGTGATAGAAACTTTCTATCATTGATAGAAAATGTTTCTACCACTGATATAATCTATCAGTGATAGAAATATAAGTGATAGAAACTTTATTCTATATATATATATATATATAAATTGACGAGGAACAAGAAAATGCGCGCACCAATCAATTTTTTTATCACTGATAGATTCTATCAGTGATAGAAACTTTCTATCACTGATAGAAAAGTTTTCTACCACTGATATAGAATCTATCAGTGATAGAAAGACTTTCTATCAGTGATAGAAGATTTCTATTAAAAAAAAAAAAACTGACGAGGAAGAAGAAGATGCGCGTGCCAATCAGGGACAAGGGCAATTCAAGAATATAAAAAATTAATTAAAAATTTTTGCTATATTTGCAAATATTTTTAAAAATTACTATATTTGCCATTATTTACCCTCATGTTGCCACCCATTACAATTATCCAAAAAAAAATTATGCAACAGAGAAATTGCCGAATCAAAATAAAAAGCGTCGGTAGTTCCTACTTTTGCATACGGTTTTTTGTTAGTGTCCGCAAAGCAAAACCACCCAACGCTTTTTGTTAGTGTCGACAAAAGTATGAACTACCAATGCATTTTGTTTTCGCATCGACAAAAGGTCTCCTGACTAACCACTCTCGATCTTTGTTCATGAACTTTTGACTTTTTTTTTTTGCATCGGAAAAACCTCTAATTCTTGTAGTGTTTGTTAACAAAAGGACCCCGCTTTCCCAAAATTTTTTTTAGAAGTAACTATTGTTATAGGCAATTTTGGACCACCCCGATGTACAAGGAGCTGACGAGGACATCCGGGCGAAAATAGGACAAGGAGACCGACCCAGAGGAAGAACCGACCAAAAGGCCGGGCCAACTTGGCCCTTGGCCCGACCATTCAGCCCGCTTGCACGGGCCGAGCTCGGTCACCTCCTCTTGGTCCCTGATGCCTCTAGCCGCCCCAGTTTCGTCTGGTTCGTCCCGAAACGCCTCCAAAATCCTAAAAACCCTAGGAGCATGAGCAAGTATTTATACCCCTCTTCGCCACTGAAGAAGAGGACCGAACTCTCGACTCTCTCCTCTTACTCTCTTACTCTCCTCTTCCGTTTTCTGACTTAAGCATCGGAGGCGGTGTGACTAGCACCACACTGGTGTGCAGGTTTACTCTTTTGCAGGCCACGTCTTCCTCCGCTCTCAAACAAATTCACTGTCGATTATCACGTGGAGCGAAGGTAATTTACCTAGCGAAATTTGATCATCAACAACTATTTTAACCATTTTTTAAAATGCTATATTTCTAGTTTTTAACTATTTTTGATAGTGGCCTACTTTTTTTCTAGTCATTCCTCACAATTTCACACACACATATTGCACTATTAGTGTTAGGTCCAACATTTTTTTTTAATGTTGTGGGGGCTGTCGAACAAAAAATATATATTTTTTTGGACTTTGTCGATTAATTTGCGATTAAATGGTTTTTTCAACATTTGTTTTTGTGCGGCAATGAGTTTTTGTTAGTGAGTGAGAGTTGCAAACGGTACTGATAATTACTCCTTATTATGGTACTCGTAAGTCAAGTAATCTTTAATTGATTGTTCTTCATTTTTCTCCTAACAAAGTTATGTCTGTCAGCCTTAAACATGTGAATAGAAATCACTCTCTTTTAATAAATTAGGATTGAATATGGTCCAATATTTCTTCTTTGAATTGTATACAGCGTTCTTTATTACACATTTTCATATCCTAAAGATTGATTGATATGCAACCTTCATTTTTACACATTATATATGAAAGGAAAAAAAAAAAAAATACAATTTTAATCCTTGAGGTTTGGGTTAGGTTTCATTTTGATTATTGAGTTTTCAAACTCGACAATTTAGTTCCTGAGGTTTGAATTTCGTTTAATTTTAGTCATTCCATCCATTTTTTCGTTAAAGGTTAACGGAATGCTGACGTGACATCTCTCCCAAAGTCTTGTTTGATCAAGTCCTTTTGTATGTAACATGGCGCCATCTCTCTCTATATAATTAATATATATTTACATATATATATAATGACGTTAGTAATTAAACCAAACATTGTGGAGTGGACGACTAGTTCATGCTTTTTGTGACAAATCCATCCAAATCACCAATTATTGTTCATTTGCCCTGCCTCCCTAGATCCTCCACTACTTTAAACTTATTTTCTTCCAAAAACAGATATTAAGTAATTAGGTTCTGGTACATGACTTTTCAAATCTATATGATTTTTAAAATACTAGAAATGTTTGAATCACCAAAAATTACTCAACGTCACAGTCAATCCATATAGAATAAAATAATAATTTTTTTGTTTCTTTCTTTTGTCAACATACGCATGACTCAACTCAAAACATGTACTAATGACTAAGAGGTCTCTGGTTCAAGTATCCCACTCCACACGTTGTCGAAAAGAGAAGAATAATAATAATAACTTTAAAAGAGTAAAAAAAAAGATATAAGCTAGTCAAAGAATGAAAGTTGAGCGAGACACGTGCCCTTGGCCCTAAGGTGGTATTTATTTGCCTGTCACTCATAGTTATTACGACTTGCTCTATATTTCGATATCATCCTTTTAATTATCATTCTTATCAAAAGAATAATGTTAGAATTTTTCTCGCTCACTTAGTTAGAAGTACCAAAGTTATGATCTCTGTCAATATTTAAAAAAAAAAAAAAGGCTAAATTATAAAAAATACCCCTGAACTTTAAAAAGTTTCAAAAATATCCCTGAACTTTAAAAAATGTTTCAAAAATACCCTTGCCGTTAATTTTGGATGGAAACCGTTAAAGTTTGAGTTTCAAAAATACCCTTGAACTTTAAAAAAAAAAAACAAAAAATACCCTTATTGAAAAATGCTTCTTTTTTTTTTTTTTTTCCTTCTCCCACCGTAAATTAACTCTTCTTCCAAAAATTAATGAGAGACTTTATTTATTGGTCATGTATTCATAACCTAGGAGCTTTCTTTCTCTTTCAACACATCCAAAGCACTTGGCTAGATTTTCGTATCGAATCTTCAAGATGACTTTTGTTTTGTTCTTGAAATTCTACATGTGTTGGTAGTCTTTTCAATATTATTTCCTAGCTTTCTCTATATTCCTATTACGAAAAATAAATGAAACTATTGTTGTATAAGGATTCTAACAATTCTTAAATATCAATAAGAACAAAATCATATATAAAACTTTTGATTGATTAATCTTATAAATTGGACCAAACTCACCGTCTTATTATAAACATTTCTTCTTCTTATCATTAAGATACACAAACAAAGAGAGAGCGAAAAATGAAATAATATATATACATATATATGTTGTTTTCTCACACTTATCTTCTTTACGCTTTTTAAAAGAGAAAACTTGATTTCAAAGTCTTTTTTTATTTGGTATTGAGTTGCACACAACCTTTATAAGCAAAGTTTTGCATTAATTTTCATGGAGAAAGAATTTACGGTGAGAGAGGCGGAAAAAAGGAGAATCATTTTTCAATAAGGGTATTTTTGAAATTTTTTTGAAAGTTCAAGGGTATTTTTGAAACTCAAACTTTAACGGTTTCCATCCAAAATTAACAGCAAGGGTATTTTTGAAACATTCTTCAAAGTTCAGGGGTATTTTTGAAACTTTTGAAAGTTCAGGGACATTTTTGAAACAAACCCCATAGTTCAGGGGCATTTTTTATAATTTAGCCAAAAAAAAGCAAGTTGCAATAATTGAGGAAGACATGTATCGACCTTGACCTTAAGTAGGTTATTAGGACTTGCTCAACATTTGGATAACATTCCTTATCACTCTTAATTATCGTATACTAAGCTATCACTTTTTATAATTTAATTATAAAGAAAACGTAGCATTTTTTTCTCTCTATTTGTTTTTTAAGAAAACTACAAAATTTTAGTAACATGCAAGTAGTAGTTTGGAAGTGTCAAACATGGCAGCCAAAAGAAATTGTGTTAATCCATTATTATATATGTTTGGCATTCTCAACCTAACACTTTTAAACATATAAAAAATAAAAAAATTCAGTGACGTCTATTCCAAAATGGACGCCTCTTAACTTAAATTTGACTTGTTCATCCTGCTCATGAGATTGATGTCTACACATGCATTAGAAATGCAGATTCCAATCCCATTCACTATATGTAAATTAGTTTAATTAATTAATGCCTTGCGATATCCGACATTTAATTAGAATAATACTTGGCTGTATAACGGTGTGGGGTATAAGGTTATGCCAGTTGAGCTAAGCTCTTGTTGACATATCTATTTTTCTTTGTGAAATCATATTTGTAACTAAAATGATTTTAACATTTATGTGCTAAGTTATTAACTTAAACATCTATACCAAAAATCTCACGTGTAGATATCATATTTTTCCATAGCAGCCAAATTTTGAGCAATCATTTCTGAAGCAGCCTCTGCATGAGACGTAGTCAACATGATTTTTGATGCTGATTGGAGATAACCCTTAACTTTTTTATTTTTCTTCCGACAAAGCAGCTAGCTGGAATATTTCATCAACTAATTAACCTTTTCTCCTTCCCCTCTGCTTCTATTATATATATATATCTGGAACTGGAAAGAAATTGTAGGCATTGTGCAGCTTATGATCTTTCGAGAACTATAGAGAATTCAATGGCAGCCTCTTGTTTTCACAAGACCTTCAAAATGGCCATCATAATATTGGCCTTGGTTTTGATGGGCGCCGCAGGCAGCTCCTCTTCTCAGCTCTCCCCAAATTTTTACAATAACAAGTGCCCTCAGCTCCTCACCGCCGTTAGATCCATCCTTAAATCTCAAATCTCAAAGGAACGACGCATGGGAGCTTCTCTCCTTCGTCTCCACTTCCACGATTGCTTTGTCAACGTACGTAAGCTTAATTTTCAGCTATATATATATATATATAGTACTCTCTCATTCTCATTAAATATTTTATGATATTGTCAACTTTGAATCTAAAAACCACCTCACACCCCTACACAGGGATGCGACGCGTCTGTGTTGCTAGAGGACCATGGGTCATTCCTTGGAGAGCAAACGGCACCTCCCAACAACAACTCACTCAGAGGTTTCAATGTGATCGATAAAATCAAGTCTAGAGTTGAGAAGTTTTGTCCTGGCGTGGTGTCGTGCGCGGACATCTTGACCATCGCTGCTCGTGATTCTGTTGCATTGGTAAATTTTTTTTAGTCTCTTGATCATAAGCATGTACATGCATGCATCGTATTTAATGAGTTGAGTTGAGTTGAGTTGGGTTGGGTTGGGTTATTAATTAGGTGCTAAACGTCATATATTATGATAAATTATTCAGCTTGGAGGGCCGTATTGGAATGTTAAACTTGGGCGAAGAGACTCGAAAACAGCAAGCTTTTCTGATGCCAGCGGCGGAGTTCTTCCTTCACCGGACTCCACTCTATCCGTTCTTATCTCGAGATTTAAAGATCAGGGCCTTTCTGTTACCGACTTGGTTGCTCTCTCTGGTATGGTATATGATCCTCTGTCTCTCTTCATGAATATGGGGAATGAATGGGAATTAATATATATATATATATATAATGGAATGTTATTGATTTATAGGAGCGCACACGATCGGGCTAGCACGATGCGGCACGTTCAGAAGACGCATATACAGCAAGAGCAATATCGACGCTGCGTTTGCAAAGAAGAGACAGCAGCAGTGTCCGAGAAGGGAGGACTCGGGCGGCAACAATCTTGCTCCATTCGACATCCAAACGCCAATGGTTTTCGACAACAAATACTTCGACAACCTTATTGGGAAGAAAGGTCTGCTGAATTCGGATCAAGTGCTGTTTTCCGGCGGCTCCACGGACTCGTTGGTTAGAAAGTACAGCAGAAGCTCGGGGGCCTTCGATCGAGACTTTGTCAGAGCGATGATTAAGATGGCAGATATCAAGCCGCTCACTGGCTCCAGCGGAGAGATTAGAAAAGTCTGCGGAAGGCCCAATTAATTAACTTCCACTTTCTATTTCCTCATGTGATGCCTGCAATTGCATGCTGTGTAATGTATACATGTGATCAAATTCCTCAAAACTATTTTCCATCGGTCTTTTGTGTGTGTGTTTTTCTTTTCATCGCCAATGTAATTTCTTTCTATTTTCCATAATGACATGTGTTAAACCATGTTAGTTTGATGTGTATGAAATTCAGACACGTGAATTTGAGAAGGAAATAATATTCCAAATGCTTAAATAATTTTTATGTTGAGGATTTTTGCTTTCAATTCACTATTAATACAATACACCCAAAAGTATTCAAATTAGCGGTAGGCGCGGTTATGGTTATATTTGAGTGGGTTTGAAATCACTTTTGATAATTTTTTTTGATAAGAGATAATAGTGTTTTCATGTACTTAAACACTTTTTACATTAATTAAATATACTTTAAAAAGATCAAATATTAATTAAAAGTTTTTTATTTTATTTTATTTTATTTTTTAATTTTTACTAAGCCCTTTTTAACGTTAAAAATTGGGTTTTCTCATCTTTTCTGTTTGATAAGCCATTTTTTCTTTTTATCATATTGAGAAAAATATGGTCATTGTCAAACTAATTTGAACCTTGTTTTATATATATATATATTAATATAAATTTGTTAATCAAAATTGAATGATTTGAAATTGATCATGTTAAATTACTAATCAACCCAAAAGCTTAAACTACGAATTCAATAAATTAAAGGTCGGTTATTGTAATGGGGTAATAATTTAAGGTTTGTTATTTACAAATATAGCAACTTTAATTTTAAAATATTTTGCTAATATGTGGTAAATCTATTTATGATAGACATCAATTAGGGGTGAGCAAGAAAAGCCGAAAAACCGAGCTGGCCGATCGAAACCGACGTCGGTCGGTCGGTTTTTTGACAATCACGGTCGGAGTCGGTTTTACATTCTGTAAAACCGACTTATCGGTCGGTCGGCTTGCCCAAAAGAGGCGAGAACAGACCAAACCAACCGAAAAAAAAAATAACGTTGAAAACGCGTGAAGTACGCTGCTGCAGGCAACATTAATGCGTTGCCTGCAGCAGCCTTGGGAAGACCATCCGCCGATGGTCTTCCCAAAGAAGGTTATAATAATTATTTGTTTTTTTATTTTTTATTTTTTAGTTTCTTTCAATTTCTTTTTTCGTTTTCTTCTATTCTTCTTTCCTTTTCTTTTTTCCTTCAAATCCTCTCAGACTTCTTCTCAAGGTTTATTTTCTTGTTTCCATCTTCTTCTTCTTTTCTTTGTACATCTTCTTTCTTTTTCTTTCCTTCTTCTTCTTTCTCTTTTCTTTTATGTGATTTCCCTTTCTTCTTCTTTCCTTCTGTTTTCATTTTATAACTTTCTTCTCCATTTCTTCTTTTTCTTCTTCTTTTTTTACTTCTGTATGGCCGGTTTATCTTCTTCCTTTTTTTCTTTCATTTTTTTTATCTTTTTCACGCCGCACCCTAAAAATCGACTCTAACCGACCGACCGCCGGTGTCATCGGTCGGTCGGCGTAACCAATCCCTCCCAAACCGACGAAAACCGACCGTCGGAAACCGACTTGTCGGTGGTCGGCGTCGGTTTGAGCCCAAAACGGACGCCGACCGACCGATGATCACCCCTAACATCAATCACACTAATGTCTTCAATCACAATATGCATTGATAGACTATTGTTACTGATATAATAGTCTATCAGTAATAAACCTAATTATGATTAAAGTCTATCATTGATAGAATTCTATTATACTAATAGACTTTAATTTTGTTATATTTGCAAATAAATTTGGAAAATCTATTAGTGATCGTGTCTATCACTGATAGATTTCAATCCTAATAATGCAAGTAGTTTATCAATGATAGACTACTACCATGTAGTTTATTATACTGATAGACTTTAATTTTGTTATATTTGCAAATAAATTTGGCAAATCTATTAGTAATCGTGTCTATCATTGATAGATTTCAATCCTAATAATGCATGTAGTTCATCAATGATAGACTACTATCACGGGTAGAATAGTCTATCGGCAATAATTATATTTATGATTGACGATGTTTATCGTTGCAAACTTCTGTCATTGATAGACCTCAATTTTGCTGTATTTGCAAATAATTTTAGATTTTCCTATATTTACAATTATTTTAGTCTATTTTGTTATTCGGGTAAAAGACCTAAATTAAATTATACCAATACTTTAATGTTTAAGATATATTGACTTTTATTTATATTTATTTTAATTTGTGTTAACATGATACCATTGTTCATTATTTTCAGAACTTTTAAACAAAAATTAAAATAATGAAAATTTTATCTAGAAATAGAAAAAAAAAATCTATGCTGATGCAACTTGTGTTGGCATTAGGGATTGCAAGTGAAAACTAAAAAAACAGACGAATCGAACCAAACCGAACCGAACCGATCCATTGATTTGGTTTAGTCTTTTAGCAAAATATTGAATATCTCGATTTTTTTTTAGGGAAAACCGATTTTTTTCGGTTCGGTTTGATTTTTAATTGAAAAAACCAATAAAAAATCGAATTGAACCGATATATATATACTCTCTTAAAAAAACCCTAATCTTAAGTTACTCTCTTAGTCTCTCTATTCTCACTAGCCACGAGCACAAGATCGTCCATCACCTCATCGTCCACCGTCCATCACCTCATTGTCCACTTTCGACGCCTTGCTACGTAGTCTATTGCCTTGTTGTTCCATCGAAGTCGAACTCATTTAAAGCTCTCACACAGCTAAACACACAACCTCTGCCTCTGTTTGTTTTAGTGCTCTCTCATCCCATCGATCCACTTTGCCAACTCACTTCAAGCTTCCCATTGTTGATTTTTTGTTGCCGTCGAACTCCAAGGTTACCAACATCAACGTTCACTTCGCCATTCTCACAAAAAACGATCCCTCTCTCTCTGCAATTTCCATCCACTTCATTGTCCACTGATTAATTGCTACTTTGAGGCATGGAAGATATGAGTTATGACTTCAGGCACGACAAAGGACAAAAATCCACTCCATCGATTTGTTGTCGCCGTTGAACTCCCACTGCCAAGTACCTTTAGATTTAGTGGGTTGGGCTAAGAAGAGAGGATCATATATCTTTTTTTTTTTTTTTTTTTTTGAGGAAACCTAAATTGACTTAAAACCGGACCCATTCAAAACCAAAGTGACGGTTTTGTCTCTTAATGGAAATCGGTTCGGTTCACCATTTCACTAAACCGAGGACGTCGGTTCGATTCTCGGTTGAATCCAAAATCGAGAAAACCAAACCGACTATCACTCCTAATAATTGGCATAGCTTACTTCGCTCGGTGTTAATAGAGTATATGTAAAGAATAAGCTAGTTAGTTATTCATCTTGTTATTTCTGTTATCTCCTATCTTATGGATCATTGGCTATATAAAGCCCTCTTATGTGAATAATAAGATATGCAAAAGTTCAAGTCTCCCAAGTTTGATATGGTATCAGAAGTTTTTTAATTTTTTCTGAAAAGAGACTTTTTCACTTGAGTCACTTTCTTGTTTCCATGGCTGATGAAACTGATCTTCCCTCAGTTCCTTCGGTACCTTCTCCTACTACCATTCCTACGAATTTTCAACCAACGAATCCCTCTGTCGTCGAGCAGTATGCCAACCCGTATTTTCTTCATCACTCCGACAGTACTAGTCTCGTTCTTGTTTCCGAGCTTTTGACAGAATCAAACTATACACTGTGGAGCCAGGCGATGCTTCTTGGATTGACAGGGAAAAACAAAGTTGGTTTCGTGGATGGTACGCTTTCTTGCCCTAACAATCAATTGAGGAATTCCTGGATCATTTGCAACAGCGTTGTTACGACGTGGATCTTGAACGCTCTCTCCAAAGAAATCTCGGCGAGCATCAATTTTTCAGAAACAGCCAGAGACATTTGGCTTGACCTTCAACAGCGTTATCAACGCAAGAATCGGCCCCGTATTTTTCAGCTTCGTCGAGAGCTTTCAAACTTGGTTCAAGATCAGAGCTCGGTTACTTCATACTTCGCGAAATTGAAAACTCTCTGGAACAAGTTTTCTTCATATCGCCCGAAATGTACCTATGGAAAATGTACCTGTGGTGGTATGAAATAATTAGTGGAGTATTTTCAGACTGAGTATGTCATGGCATTCCTCATGGGTCTTAATGATTCCTTCTCCCAGATTCGTACTCAACTCCTCCTCATGGAACCTGTGCCCTCTATCTAGAAGGCTTTTTCTTTGGTGACTCAAGAGGTTGATCAACGTTCTTCAATTGCTCCTACTCCCGTTGTTCCAGTTGCTTCGGCCGCTCTTTTAGTAAAAGGTTCTACTAATTCGCCGAAAAAGAATCAATCCAACGGAACGAAGAAGAAGGAACGCCCCTTTTGCACTCATTGCAATATCTTAGGGCATACAGTGGAGTGTTGCTACAAATTACACGGGTATCCTCCTGGATATCGCAACCAGAAGTCCTCCACCGCTCCATCTAAACCAGAGGCTTCGACTTCTTTGGATTCTTTATCCAGTCTAAATGCTGAACAGTGCCAAGGCTTACTGTCTCTTCTTCAGACTCATCTTACTAAGGTCAAGGCTGATATTTCTGGGAATTCTTCTGGAACTTCACACGTAGCAGGTACTTGTTCTTCTTCTATGAAATATGATCTTAATGCTGATACTTGGGTGCTTGATTCTGGGGCTTCAACCCATATTTGCTTTTCCAAAAGGTCTTTTATTTCCCTTAAGCCTGTTGTGGGAGTTACTGTTTCTCTGCCTAACCATGAGAGTATTGTTGTTGAATTTGTTGGTGATGTTCAAGTCTCTGATGGTCTTTTGCTGCAAGATGTTATGTTTATATCGTCATTTCAATTTAATCTCATATCCATCAGTTGTCTCACTGCCAAGTTGCCTTATAAAGTCTCTTTTACTGATGGAACTTGTATCATTCAGGACAAGTGTTCTTCGAGGACGATTGACAAGGCTAATCTCTGGCATGGCTTATACTTGTTGAAATCTGAAAATTCTTTTTCTTGCCGTCCATCTCTCTGTAATAATGTTTCATTTGTTGATTGGCACAATAGACTTGGCCATGCTTCTTTTAAGCATTTGAATTCTTTGAAAGAATTGTTGTCAACTCGTTCTTTCTCCAGTGATAAATCTAAGTCGTATGTCCCTTAGCAAAACAACATCGTTTGTCTTTTAAGCCTCATAACTCTCTTGCTGATAATATCTTTGACCTCATTCACTGCGACGTTTGGGGGCCGTATGGATCGGCTACACATTCTGGACATAGATATTTTCTAACACTGGTTGACGATTCTTCCCGATATACCTGGCTTTTCTTAATGAAAAATAAGTCAGATGTTCTGGACATAATTCCCCAGTTCTTCAAGTATGTTGAGACTCAGTATGGTGTTCAAATTAAAAAATTCAGGTCCGGCAATGCTCCAGAATTAGCTTTTACTGAATTTTTCCTTTTCAAAGGAGTTGTCCACCAATTTTCCTGTGTAGAGTCTCCTGAACAAAATTCAGTGGTTGAGAGAAAACATTAGCACCTGTTAAATGTCGCCCGTGCGCTTTTTTTTCAGTCTCGGCTTCCCATACAATTCTGGGGTGATTGTGTTCTAACGGCAGCCTTCCTGATCAACCGAACTCCTTCCTCAGTTTTAGATTGGCAGACCCCTTTCTTCAAGTTACATGGCAAACAAGCTGACTATTCTCTTCTAAGAGTTTTTGGCTGCCTTTGCTTTGCCTCGACTTTGTCTTCTCACCGTTCAAAGTTCCACCCAAGAGCTGTCTTGTCCGTCTTTGTTGGATATCCACCAGGAGTTAAAGGCTACCGGCTGTATGATATAGAAAATAAGAAATTCTTCATCTCAAGGGATGTTGTTTTCCATGAATCAGTGTTTCCTTTTCACAAAATAACCTTACAAAATGAGGTCACTGATCCCTTTCCTGACTTAGTTTTACCTAAGTCTTTTGATTTCACTGGTGTTCCAGAAACCTTGCCTCAAGCCACTACAGAGACTTCTCAACCACAATCTTCTGAAGTTTCTGTCTTACCAGAAACTTTTGTTGCATCCTCGGAAAATAATGAAGTTCCTAATGTCCCCATGAACAATGATTCAAACAATGAAGCTCTTGCTTCACTAGAAGAGCCTGTTGTCACCACTGAATCTATAACACAAGTCATACCTTGTGATCAAACTGCTGTCCCACGACGTTCTTCAAGGTCAGTCAGACAGCCGTCCTATCTTCAGGATTACCATTGTAATCTCCTTCATAATAACATCAATGACTCACTCAAAACCAAGTTTCAGTTACAATACTATCTTTCATACGAGCGTTTGTCTCCAACGTTTAAGGCTTGCCTTAAACCTCTCTTCCACATATGAGCCTCAGTTTTATCACCAGGCTGTTCCTTATCAGCACTGGCAGGATGCAATGAAAACTGAGTTACAAGCAATGGAATCTAATTCAACTTGGTCTGTCGTTCCTCTCCCTCAAGGAAAACATTCTATTGGATGTAAGTGGGTCTATAAGGTGAAACACAAAGCTGACGGTAGTATTGAGCGCTACAAAGCACGCCTTGTAGCTAAAGGCTACACTCAACAAGAAGGTTTGGATTATGTTGAGACCTTCTCCCCAGTGGCAAAGTTAGTAACTGTTAAAGTGTTGTTGACTATCGCTGTTTCAAAAGATTGGCCCCTTGTCCAACTTGACGTAAACAACGTTTTTTTGCACGGAAACCTCTTTGAAGAGGTATACATGGACTTGCCACTCAGTTACAAACTTACTAACTCTATTCCTCAGGGGGAGCGCTTGGTATGTAAGCTTCACAAGTCAATTTATGGCTTGAAACAAGCTTCTAGACAGTGGTTCGACAAATTCTCAACCACTTTGTTAAAACTTGGTTTTAAACATTCAAAATCAGATTATTCCTTGTTTGTACGAAGCTCTGGCTCTTTGTTCATTGCCCTTCTTGTCTACGTAGATGATATCATCATCACCGGATCCTCTCTTTGTGAAATTGAGAAGTTAAAGAGACATTTGGATTCTATTTTTAAGCTGAAAGATCTTGGTTCCCTTCGATATTTCTTAGGATTGGAGCTTTCTCGATCCTCAAAGGGAATTTTCCTTTCCCAGCGAAATTATTCACTGCAGCTCATAGAAGATGCAGGTTTGTTGGCTTCAAAGCCAAGCACAGTTCCGATGGATCCAAGTTTGAAACTAACTGTTAATGAAGGTTCACTGTTACCAAATCCCACTGAATATAGGCGTCTTGTTGGTCGCCTACTTTACCTCACGGTGTCACGCCCTAACATTACCTTCGACGTACATAAATTGAGTCAATTCGTGGCTCAACCACGACAAACACATCTTTCCGCTGCACATACATTGTTGAAATATCTCAAAGGTTCTCCTGGAAATGGCGTTTTTCTGCAGAAGTCTGCATCATTCCAAGTCCGAGCCTTCACTGATGCCGACTGGGCTTCATGCCTAGACTCCCAGAAGTCTACAACAGGGTTCTGCATTTTTTTGGGGGATTCTTTAGTCTCCTGGAAAACAAAGAAGCAAACAACAGTTTCTCGATCATCTGCTGAGGCAGAATATCGAGCGCTTGCAGCTACAACAAGTGAACTTATATGGTTGAAACAGTTGCTAGCTGGTTTCTTCATTCATCCATCTGCTGCTTCAGTTTTCTGTGATAACACTGCTGCGATTCATATTGCTACCAACCCAGTGTTCCACGAGCGCACCAAACACATTGAATTAGACTGCCATTTCGTATGAGATAAGATCCTCAGTGGGGAAGTGAAGCTCCTTCCTATTCGAACTCATCATCAACTAGCAGACATATTTACTAAAGCTCTACCTCATTCAGCTTTCTCATTGTTATTGTCCAAGATGGGTGTTAAAAACATATTAACTCCATCTTGAGGGAGAGTATTAGAGTATATGTAAAGAATAAGCTAGTTAGTTATTCATCTTGTTATTTCTGTTATCTCCTATCTTATGGATCATTGGCTATATAAAGCCCTCTTATGTGAATAATAAGATATGCAAAAGTTCAAGTCTCCCAAGTTTGATAGTGTTGTAGACAAGTATTGAATTTAGAGGGTAAATAAAACTTGCATTCCTTAGCTTTATTGATGCAATGCTATAAATAGCCAAAAGAAGAAACGGATACAACAAACTTTACATAACAGAAAAACTATATACTAACTGATATAGTTATATCATTCCAATACTCCCCCTCAAGATGGACATGTAATGTTTAAAATGCCCATCTTGGATAATAGAGATTGAAAAGAAGAATGAGGCAGCGGTTTTGTGAAGATGTCAGCAAGCTGAAGATGAGTCCGTATAGGCATGAGCTTCACATGTCCACGAGCAATGTGATCTCGTATGAAGTGGAAATCGAGCTCGATATGCTTCGTCCGCTCGTGAAATATTGGATTTGAAGCTATGTGAATTGCTGCATTGTTATCACAGAAGATAACAGCAGGAGATGAAAGCTTCACATGAAGATCTTGAAGAAGTTGCTCCAGCCAAATTAGTTCACTGGTGGTCGCGGCTAAGGCCCCATATTCAGCCTCAGCTGAGGACCGAGCAATGGTATTCTGCTTCTTGGATTTCCAAGACACGAGAGCTTCTCCTAGAAAGATGCAGAAGTCTGAGGTAGACCTCCTAGAGTCTGTGCACGATGCCCAGTCAGCATCCGAGAAAGCACGCAAAGACAATGATGAAGAAGTTGGGAGATATACACCTTGGCCAGGAGTTCCCTTTAGATAACGCAGCAGTGAATAAGCAGCAGTGAGGTGTGGCTGTCTTGGAGCAGCAACAAACTGGCTCAGTTTGTGCACGGTAAAAGTGATATCGGGCCTTGATACAGTTAGGTATAACAAACGCCCAATTAACCTCCTATATGCAGTAACGTCAGTCAACAGTGATCCTTCAGTTGCATTAAGTTTGAGGTGAGGGTCCATGGGAACAGGAGAGGGCTTGGAGGCCAACAAACCTGTGTCTTCAAGTAATTGAAGAGTGTAATTCCTTTGAGAAAGGAGGATTCCCTTGGACGACCGTGCTAACTCTAGTCCTAGGAAATATCTTAAGGACCCCAAGTCTTTAAGTTTGAAAACAGCATGTAAATGATTTTTCAAGGTAGTTATTGACAAGTGAGACGCACCAGTGATTATAATATCGTCAACGTAGACAAGAAGAGCCATAAAAGAGGAGCCTGTTCCCTTAACAAATAGGGAATAGTCAGATTTGGATTGCTTGAAGCCAAGATCCAAGAGAGCGCTTGAGAACTTGTCGAACCATTGACGAGATGCCTGCTTCAGGCCATATATTGACTTGTTCAACTTACAAACAAGGCGCTCCCCCTTAGGAACTTCAACATTATGTTTATATCCTAAGGGAAGATCCATATATACTTCTTCAACTAAATCACCATGTAGAAAAGCGTTGTTTACATCTAGCTGTAGCAATGGCCAATTAGAAGAAACAGCTAATGTTAGGAGTACCTTGACTGTGACGATCTTGGCCACTGGAGAAAACGTCTCTATATAGTCAAGACCTTCTTGTTGTGTGTATCCTTTGGCAACAAGACGAGCCTTATAGCGTTCCACAGACCCATCCGCTTTGTACTTCACTTTGTATATCCACTTACAACCAACCGAGTGATGCCCATTAGGAAGTGAAACAACCTTCCATGTGTTGTTAGTTTCCATTGCCTGTAACTCTGCTTTCATGGCCTCACGCCAATGTGAGAAAGGGATGGCCTGATGATAGAACTGAGGTTCGTAATTAGTGGAAACATTCAATGCAAAGTTTCGATAAGAATCAGTCAATTTATCATAAGATAAAGTCTTATGTAAAGGAAACTTTGTGTTGGTTGCAGGTAGCAATGTGCCTTGTAGTAGTGCACAGTGATAGTCTCGTAGATATGAGGGTTGTTTGATAACCCGAGAAGATCGTCGTAAGGCAACATCAGAATTGCTAACAACAGCTTCATGTCTAGATGAAGGAATATCAGTGCTGTTAGACTCAGTCACAGGTGCTGCAGCATCATTGTTACCATGATTGGCACCGGATGTGTTAGCAGTCTCTCCAGCAACATCATTAGCTCTGGAATGAACATCAGAACTATTGGGGACAAGGCTGTGATCAAGATTCACAGCTGCAGGAAGGGAGTCTGAGGATAAGACTTCAAGGTCAACTGCAGGAGCTTCAACATAATCAAAAGGATTAGGAACACCAGAAAAATTTTGGGAAAAAGGCAATACCAGATCAGGAAAGGGATCTACTACATCCTATT
The DNA here is from genome assembly GCA_017139565.1 of Luffa aegyptiaca. Taxonomy (NCBI): domain Eukaryota; kingdom Viridiplantae; phylum Streptophyta; class Magnoliopsida; order Cucurbitales; family Cucurbitaceae; genus Luffa; species Luffa aegyptiaca. The sequence continues at coordinate 256,970 of CM029404.1, read as the reverse complement.
GACTGGTAATGACGTGAAAAGGAAAAGTGTTTTCATGAAAGATAACATCCCTTGATACAAAGAACTTCTTGTTTTCGATGTCAAACAACTTGTACCCTTTCATTCCAGGAGGATACCCAACAAAAACAGATGGTATGGCTCGTGGATGAAACTTTGAGCGGTGACCAGGTAAAGTTGAAGCAAATGCAAGACATTCAAAAACTCTGAGATGGTGATAGTCAGCATGTTGTTTGTGGAACCTATAGAAAGGTGTTTGCCAATCAAGAATTCGTGAAGGAGTTCTGTTGACAATATAGGCAGCAGTTAGTATCGATTCTCCCCAAAACTGAAGGGGCATTCGAGATTGAAAAAGAAGCGCCCGAGCAACATTCAGCAAGTGCTGATGTTTCCTTTCCACCACTGAGTTTTGTTCAGGCCTCTCTACGCATGAAAATTGGTGAGTGACACCATGAGCAAGAAAAAAATCATTAAACTTTAGCTCCGGAGCATTATCTGACCGAAAACTCTTGATGGAAGCATTGAACTGGGTCTTGACATAGCGGAAGAAATTTGGTACAATAGTTAGGGCATCTGACTTATTCCGCATTAGAAAAACCCATGTATATCTCGAATAGTCATCTACTAACGAAAAAGAACTTATAACCAGCATGTGTGGGGAATTGGTAAGGCCCCCAAGTATCACAATGCAAAAGATCAAACATGTGTGAAGAAAAATTATTCTTTGATTGAAAGGATAAACGGCGTTGTTTTGCCAAAGGACACACCAAGCACGGGGAAGGGTTATGTTTGAATGGTTGTATAGAAAGAAGCCCTTTCAAAACTTCTAAATGCTTATCAGATGAGTGTCCTAACCTATCATGCCGGGTAGTAATGCTTTTACAAGTATTATTAACAGATATGGAGTTGCACAGAATCTTAGGATCAAAAACATCGTCAGTTTGGAGCAGATATAAACCTTGCCAAATGCTAGCTTTGCCAATCATCTTCAAAGAGCACTTGTCCTGGAGAATGCAAGAATCAGCAATGAATTTTACTATGACAGGTAATTTGGCTGTTAACATGCTGACTGAAACAAGGTTGAATCTGAAGGATGGAATGAAGAGCACATCCTGAAGTATTAAATCATCATTAATTCGAACACTACCAACTTGATTAACTATGATCCTGTCTCAGTTTGGCAAAGACACAGACATCTCAGTCACATTCCTAAGAGAAACAAAGAGGTTCTTCGAGCAACAAATGTGGGTAGAAGCCCCAGAGTCAAGCACCCAAAAATTGCTCATGAAATCAGGAGAAGAGTCAGAAACATAAGTAGCTGCTACATGTGCTGATGAATCCGTAGTTTCTGTTCCAGACTTCACCTTATGTTAAGATGTGACTGTAGAAGTGTCAACAGGCCTTGACACTGATCTGCATTTAAACCAGATAATTGACTATCGACAGATACATTGGCAGCAGATGAGGACGATACTTCTGGCTTCGATGTGTTGGCTCTCTGAGTGCGATACCCAGGGGGATATCCATGTATTTTGTAACACCGGTCGACGATGTGGCCTAAGATATTGCAGTGGGTGCACATAGGACGCTCCTTCTTCTTGTTGGGATTTGCTGGTCGAGAGGAATTTGTTCCCGCAGAATTGGTTTTTACCAAAAGAGCAGTAGCAGGAGCAGTAGACGAGGCTCTCTGTTCAACTTCTTGTGCCACGAGAGAAAAAGCTTTTTGAATGGTCGGTTCAGGCTCCATAAGCAATAGCTGGGATCGAACTTGTGTGAAAGATTCATTGAGGCCCATTAAAAAAGCCATAACATACTCGGTTTGAAAGTAAGTAACGAGCTCCTTCACACCACCACATGAGCAACGTCCACACGAGCAAGAGGGACGATAGGCAGTTAGTTCGTTCCACAAAGACTTCAGTTTAGCAAAGTAAGTGGTAAGCGATTGCTGTTCTTGGGCAAGATTTGAAAGTTCTCGCCTCAACTGGAAAATCTGAGGGCGATTCCTACGCTGATATCGTTGTTGGAGATCAAGCCATATCTCGCGAGCGGATTCAGCGAAATTAACGCTAGCGGAAACTTCATTGGATAGAGAATTTAAAATCCAAGCAGTTACCACACTATTACAGATTATCCAAGATCGACGAAGAGCACCAGTGGGTTGTAGTAGGGAACCATCAACAAAACCCATCTTGTTCTTCACAGTGAGGCCGATGATCATGGCTTGGCTCCAAGAAGCGTAATTTGACTCAGTGAGAGGTTTTGAGACCAAGACCAGATTGGTGCCATCAGAATGGTGAAGGTAGTAGGGGTTAATGTACAAATCTACAACAGACGAACTGGCGGGCTGAATTGTGGAAGAAGAAGACACTGGGGCAGAGGAATCGGAGGGATTGACCTCTGGATTGATTGCAGCGTCGTCAGCCATGGGAATAGGGCAGAGAGATCTCCACGAACAAAACAATGCAAGTAACTCTCAGAAAACTAAAATTCCATCTGATACCATATTGAATCTAGAGGGTAAATAAAACTTGCATTCCTTAGCTTTATTGATGCAATGCTATAAATAGCCAAAAGAAGAAACAGATACAACAAACTTTACATAACAGAAAAACTATATACTAACTGATATAGTTATATCATTCCAATAACAAGCATGAGAAGAGCTTAGGGTTAATGTGTACGGAGTCTCCACTTTCGCCAATGCTTTGGAAAAGTGTCCCGCGAAGTGAGGTTTTATACCGACACCTATGACATCCACACTTTTTGAAGCGTGGGGAAAGACTCCCATTTTATACTGATACGAAGTCAATTTGGTCGGAAAAGGCTTTCTCGACAAACCTATGCCGATGTATTTATCCTGACATAATTTTAGATCCAATTTGATGAATGGTAAAGTTTAATAGGTGTCATCAAGTTTAGGGTTAGAAATGAATTAATTTTCCTATTATGACTGAATTCTTTACTTCTTTGGGGGCCTCTGTGTGTATATAGTTCAAGAGATGGAGGCTTCCTGAATTAATTAGATTCTTTTTTTTTTAGTTTTCTTTGGTGTAGTATAATATATATATTTGTAAATTATTGCAATGGAGAGAAGAAAGAAGAATCCACAGCGGAGGAAGGAAATGAAATTTCAACTCTATTTTTCACAGATCTGTTTCGATCCGCCATTGGATTTAGATGCACCATCTTAAGTTAAATTAGTCGGACTTAATTGACAATTAATCGAATTAATTAACTAAAACGCAAAGGTGGTTTTGCACAAACATGGGCCTGCTCTCTCTCTCTCTCTGTTCTTAGATGGATATGCATAAATATAATAACATTGTTGTTGCCGACGTTTAATATTTATATACATAGGATAATTAATGGCTTAAAGTGGTTATTTTTTGTCAACTGTAAATTGGCATGCATGATCATGGCCTTCGATTATGATTGATTGTGATTGTTCCATATATTTTCTTTCATTTTTCTCTTCATTATTTAACTATATTAATATTATACAGCTACCATCCAATTACTGTTTTCTTCTCAATTAATTACCATTCATTGCTTAATTTACTCCGCTAATAATTGGTTGGACGGTAGTGTCAATTGTGAAATATCCACAAAGTAATTCAATGGCCCATTGATTTTAAATAACAATTGTCCTATACTTCACTTTTTCAAAAGAAAAAAACAAACAGAAAACCTTGCCGGTAGAATTCCCTATGCAATTTTTATTATTTATTTTCGGTCGATAAATAATTGGTTGAATCTCATATTTTAGTCTCTATACTACCAAAAATTTATCTATTTTAGGTTATTTTATTTTATTTTATTTTATTTTATTTTTTTGTGCTTTTGATTCCTATCCTTTAGAAAAATTAAAATGGATCATTTTAGTCTATATACTTGTATACTTTCATAATAAAAATGAGTTAAATGAAAAAACAAAAGAATTAAAATTATCACTTTTTAAATGTACAGATGAAAATAACCATGGGTTGGCCCTAATGGTCAATAAGGGTCATAGAAAAAATAAAGGGTTTAGAGGGAATGGTTTCAATCCATGGTGGTCACCAAGCTGACCCGAACACTCACGGATATAAAAAAAAAAAAAAAAATGTATAGATGAAAATAGAATTTAATCCTAAAGAATATTAGAAAGATCTAGTCATGTGTTCTTTCAACGAAAAAGAATAGATGGAATTGGAAAATGAATATGTTCATGCATGCATTTTTTTTTATTTTTTTTTGAGAAGACATGCATTTTTCTTTATATAAAAGAAGTTTGTGAAGAACATGAAGCTCTTCTCATCAAGAGAGAGATCAGATCAGAGAGGATACATGTTTCTCTATATATGGGGGGAAAAAAAAACTCTCCCTAATTAAAAACTGTAAAATGAACTCATATATATTAATGAAGTTGTGTATACATAAGATGAAGATGTGTGTTTTAATTTTCATTTAAAATCCCTGGTGAATACCTTGACCAACTTTGGATAGCATCCTTTATCAGTTGCACCTCCACGTCCAAAGAACAAAGTAGAAACAGGTGATTCTACATTCTCCTCTTCGTCGTCGTCGTCGTCCGCCTTCGAGTCAAACGACAATCTCCCGATCGGGCTTGCCCCTCTACCCGTTTCCCTGGACGAAGCCGACGAGGAGGAGGAGGAGCCGGGGGAGAGAGGCTGCAGAGTGGGCTTGGCAGAAAGCTTCCTGAAAACAGTGTTGAGGAAATTGGTTCTAGAGGATGGCTTAGAATTATGCCTGCTGGCGAGTGGCGTGTGAGCATTGGAGGAGAAATAGGAAGGCGGGGGCGTGAGAGGAGAGAGCAGCGCCCCATGTTCGCGGAAATTGGCCTTGGGAGTGCCTGGCTCTGACTCCCACATGAATGGCACCGACGCTGATACTCCTGCGTGGTAATCTTCTCCCACAATCGACATGTCGTCTCTTGTCTTCAGGCTCTTCAGCTTCATTGTCTTCCCAGATTTCCCTCCAAAATCTCCTACATTTCTTGCCATATTCGATGTCGATCTGCCCTTTTCAACTCTCAGGATGATCTACCAATTCCAATACCCAATATAAATAAATTAAGTTCATTCGAATCCCCGGGGTCAACGATCAATAAAATATACAATCCAAGTCGTTTTCTGTTCATTGTGTTTCATTTAATTATTAATGGTTGGTTTATGGAAAGATGAAAAATGAACACACATGCATATGGAAATGGATGAATTGCCCATCTACTCCATGTGTAGTGTTCAGTGTTGACCCCAAAACGAAGGCACAAGGATTACTACTTGGTCGCCAATCAAGGAAGCAAGCTTTAATTCAGATCCAACTTCATAAAAACTCCATTACTTTTTTTTAATTTTCCCATCATATTATGGTAAATCCCCATGTTTAATTTATTGATTGGAGAGAAATACAAAAAAGAAAAGTATTGAAAGAGAGACAGATGGTAACATTTTTTTGAATTGAATTACAAAGTCAGAATTTAGAAGAAAAGAAAAGAGTACCTGTTGTAATGGGTCGAGTAGTGTTGGTTTGTGTGGGGCCTCTGCCTCTGCCTCTGCCTCTGATATTTCTCCAAAATTCATTGTTGTTGTTTCTTGAATATCCATATAAGCCATTGAAAACTCTTCAACAATCCTATTATTGCCTTTGCTTCCCAACAGAAAACCATCCATGCCTCAATATGTCAATGGTAATCAACAATACAAGGAAAAACACAAGCTTTGTTTGCTCTGTTTTTTGTGGTCTTCCTCTTTCCCTATCTTATTGGAACCTTAAACTACAATGCCTCTCTCTAGTCCATACATTTCAAACGCAGACAAATTTTCAATCCAAATCTCACCAACATTTCCCCTTTTTAATAAGCCTTACATTTCCTTGTTTACGGGATTTTATCTATAATATCTATTGTGAATTTCTTTGTAAAACATTGTATTTTTAGTTTTTTAAGAAAATTATAATTATTACTTGTAAATTTTTTTATCTTTTCATTCCATCTTCTTTTGTATTTATTAACATCTGTTATGGGTTACATTTTCATGAAATCAACCATAGCTTTTATGGACAACAAATTTAAATGCTTGTTATTTGAACTCAAAAAGAAAAAAAGCTTTGTCAGTTGCTTAATCACAAAAGTAAGATCCACATAAACGAAGCATTATAATGAGAAGAGAAGTTTTCTAACTCAAAATTCTTAATAGAATCTCTTTCAATCCACATGCTACCCAGAAAAAACCATAGTTGGAATGAGTCTGTGTGTTTAAATAATTACTAAGAATACATTTTTTTAGAGGAAAAAAAAAGCTGCCGACATTTTATTAGGATATGTATCTGGGAAGGAGTAGGTGTGTTAATTGAAACCACGTTCTAGTTCTAGTACACAAGGCATCCGACTGTCCTTTTCACACTTGATTCCTGAAAGGCTTTTCAAATATATATCTTATACAACATGTTGCTGTTTCTCTCTCTATTTGGTCAAACAAATTTGAGCCCACGTTGCCTCTGAAAGGGGTTGAAAATTTTCATGGAAAAATGCATACGAGACCATGTATGCTTACAACCCTTGTAATGTAATTTTATGCAGAATCCAATCCAAATCCATTCATTGCGCTATAATCGGATAAAGGTTGGAGATTTGGTCAAGTCAATAATCTCAGACCTACCAGAAGTAAGTCTTCTCTTGAATCTTTGCGAACTTGTTCTGCAGTCAGGAGACGGGGTAGACACATCTATAACCTCATACTCAACAGGAGGAACCCCATTGTTACATCTTGAATCTTTGATCCTTTCAGTAGCCATTCCTGATGTTAAATTCCTCCTACCAGGTTGTTGATGCAAGTTCATATCACTCCTCCCTTCTAATTGGTCTTCCTCTCCATCTTCGATGATGATTTCAGTGCCAGACATACCTGCTATGATATGAGACGGAGCACAAGAAGGTGGCTCTCGTTCATCATTCTTGAGTTCTTCATCGCGTTCATAAGACATATCTGCGTCATTATCAGATGGAGTACATGAAGAAGGCGGCACTCGTTCATTGTCCTCGAGTTCTTTATCGCATCCTTGCAATTCATTAGGTGTTCCATCTGTACTTGACTGGTCATCCATTAACTTTTGAGGAATTTCATTTGAAACTTCTTTCATTGATCCATATACTTGAAAACTACAAATTTCTTCATATTCTCTATTATACTCCCAGTCATCTTCATTTCCAAGTACAACTTGATCTCCTTCAGAATAGCATGGAAGCTCACTGATGGGGCAAACTTGGACCTTCATATGCTCAGGCAAACTTGGGCAACCAGCCGCATTCTTCATGTACTTTGTTGAGAAGTAGTTTACAGTGATATTCAAACTGCACGGATAAGGAGAAAAAAGTGAATAGGGAATTTGGCAGAAAAAAGGGAAATAACAGTAGCTTGAGTTTAGACAACAAATTTCTTCATATTTCTACAATGGTATGATATTGTTTTTGGACTTAAACTTTCAATGAATCTACTTCCAATATCACCCAAAAAAGTCTCATAGTTTTTTTTTTTGATATCCATGAGTGCTCGAGCCAGCTTGCACGCACCCCAACTGATCTGACGACACAACTACCTGACCCTACTACATTTGGTTGTCCAAAAAAGTCTCATAGTAATGGAGATATTGTCCTTATTTACATGCTATAAATCTCTCCCTTTTCTCGCAAACATGGAGGATTATGTTCACATTTCCAACCAATTTGACAGCCAAAATTGATAGAATTATACATGTTTGCTCATACCTGCACCAAGCTGGAAGAGTGAGCATTGTATATGCAAGTTTAACTTTGTTGGCAACTCCAGAGAGAGACTTGAAAGTTGCAGCAGCACTTCTAACAGCCAATGACTCATTAGGATGCTGCCAGGCCCATTCAAACTGCAACCATAGTTGGAAGATCAAATTCTAGCATTGTTGGAACTTACAAGAAAATAAATCAAGACAGAGGTTAAAAAGGAAACCACCAACACATTAGTAAAATGTTGAAGCCTGAAATCCCTAATAAGTATTCTTAACATTCACATATTATCATCCAAGTGTGATTCAGCTAATGGAAGGCAATCGAGATATAAAAGACGCACAATCAACTACTTGTATAGCTCAAAGCCTGGAAATGTAACCTGAAGAGCAGAGACATTAGTGGGGAAGCCATAAATGCACAAAACCATCTCCCAAGGTCTCTTCCTCTTAGTACGCCACGCACCGCATCTAATTTCGCCATTGTGCTGCCGGATTCTACGTTTCGGGTTCACTGTAAATCTGAAATTCGATATAAACAGTCATCCAATCAACCCAGTGCAGATTGATTTACTCATTTCCCACATTTCTTGATGTTTTCCCTCAATCAATTTATACAGGAAGCAAAAGATTTACAGGATCAAAGAACCGGATCAAAGAACGTAAAGAAATTTCCAGTATTGGGAAGTAGAGAAACAAACTCGAGCATCCAGAGATAGTAAATTGGGGGTTTTCAAGGCAAATAAAGTATCCGATCTATGGATACAAGAACAGAGAAGTGTTCGAGTGACATAAAGAGAAGATGGAAAGATTCGAACCCGATATAGGTATGGCCTTTGTAACGAGGGCAGGCAGAGGCCAAGAGATAGCATGAAAAGAAGCCATTCGTTTCGTTGCCCCTTTCTTCATCTTCATCGTCTTCATTCTCTTCTTCTGCAACAGCCATGGTTTTAGAGATTTCTGGCTTCTCTTTCCTCTTCCTCATCCCTCTCTCTCTGTAAGATGAAACTTTGCTTCAGAATACAAATTCGACCGTTGGTGTAAACTTGAAAGGGTATTTATTTACCTTATGCAAATGGTTTGGGAATTTTAAACCGGTTCATTGCAGCAATTGGGTTGGTTCGTGAATTTACCCTTTCGCCCTAATTCTTATAGGGAAGCACGCACAGAAACCTTAATTAAAGAATGGACTTTTGAACATGGCCATGTCAGTCTGGCATCGAAATTCGCAGTTTTTCAGATTAGAATACGTTTTTTCTTTTTGCTGCTTTGCGTTACCCTAAATTTATTTTGAAATTTGAATCGAATCTTTCTAATTCACCCAATTCAAAAGAAAAATAAAGCACAATCAATCCAACTGTACTTTTACTTCTTTTTCTTTTGTCCTAATCTTGAGTCTGTGCGACGAAATTACAAAGGTTCTGATCCTGGAAATCGCCGGCCGACGAAGACCCATCCCGATTTAATTCGTAAACGGATGAACGATTCAATGATTGACTGATTAATTCCAATTTTAATGATTTCATTTTGATGCTATCTCCTACGCCCTTCATTACTCTCTCTCTCTCTCTCTCGTAATAGAAGTTTTTTGCTTTCTTCCATGGAACAAATTTGATGCAGCAAATAGAAAAAAAAAAAAGAGGAAACTCGAAAATCCCAATTGAGATGAGAAGCGTTTGCGATAGAGCATTTCTGAACATTTTAGTATCTGAGTTACAGACTTGAATGTATATCGATAGGAAGGAAGAAGAGGGGTTTTAGTTTTACAAAATCTACTCGAAGGGGGAAGGAAATACAAGAGAAGAAGACGAGGTGCATTCATGGAACTATCCAACATCAGCAAACCTGAACAATACAATTAACCCAAACAAAACCCCATGGCCGAACACAGACTCGTGATTCCGACGGTATCATCAATCGGAACGCTTCTGAGACGACGGAAACAAATGCCTCCACAAGTAGCGGCCGCTGGCCATGTCCACCACCGTCCAGAACCCCGATTGCATAGCCGAGGACACCTGATCAAACAAACCGTTCAGACAAACAAACAAACAAACAAACAAAAAGGAAATGCAAGATTCCGGTAACAGAATTACAAGAACCTTGGAGGAGGAGGAGGAGGTGGAATTGGAAGACAAGTCGTTGGAGTGGGCGTCGGAATTGTCGTCGGCCTCGAAATCTTGAGGTTGAGATTTGAGGTTCCGGAGAACGAAGAAGCCGGCAAGAGTCGCCGAGAGAAATATCAGAATAAATCTCAGGGGACACATTTTTTCAAAGCCCTTCTTCCTTCTGCTCTAACCTCCGGATCTGAATGGCAGAGAGAGAGAGAGAGAAAGGGCAAGACAAGAAATGATTAGGGTAAAATCAAGGGACTGAAGTGAAGGAATTGTCAAAATTGGAATATTTGGATGCCATGGAATGGAACCAAGCTTGCTTGCTTGCTTTTCCACCTAACCTAACCACTTATTTTCTATTATTTCTTACGATTATTAAAATGAAAGGGCCCCAAATCACGACAAATTATATTAATAATAATCAGATAAGATTAGAAATTTGGTTAGTGGTAACCCACAACCAAATTATTTTATACATAACACACAAAAAAGAAAAGCAACATGATATACTCAAAGTCTAAGGGTGGGTGGCGGCTATTCTTTTTTCTTGGATGGAAACCAAAACAAAAAGAAATAATATTATCAAAGAAAGAGTCAGCAGCCATAAGTAATAAAGCATAGAGGTATCGTGGATTGCGTCCAATGGAGTTGAAAAGTCCAAATTGGTGCACCAACTCAACTCAACTCCAACTGTCAATGTCATCATTCATTTATGAGCATAAATCAAGAAAGAAAGAAACCAAAATTTTTTAAATCGTTACAAAACAAAAACCTGTAGTGAAGAATTACCACATCATAGGAATTTACTCCAAAACAATAACAAAGGACAAACATGTAAATCATAATTCCCATTTAAAATTATTAAAGTCATGAAGGCTCAATTCTTCTGCTCGGCAAAAGGAAGAAAAATTGGCAAGAGTCCGGGGATTGTGAAAACACCGCCAGTCAGTTTGATAGATATTCCGAAACAGCGTGGGCACGCCACAAGGACAACAAGATTGACCCTTGAGCGCAAGTGCCGGATTTGATTCGAAAGCCTGTGGAATATTCTTCACATCTTTGAATTGTAACCCAAAAAAGACAGTGGCCCCATATTTCTTTGGGGTTATGCAGGGCCAAATTCTGTATTCCCAGTTGTGCACATTCATCAAAAAATGTTGAGCCGAGTTGCAGCACTTGCTTGAGGTTTGACGAGCATAGTTCATTGTGTTTCCAAGTTGACTGCCAAACTTCAGCTGATGAGAGAAGATTCATGACCCAGCACAAAAAAAAAAGGACTATGATACTTAGCTATAATGAACTTTTTCAAGAACAAGGCACCTCACCTAGACTTTAGCAAACCGAGCAATTTTAGCCAGAACCGTTCTTAAACTTCGGACACCAGCTCCTGATTTTGAACTTACCATCATCTGAAATAATAAACCATATCTTCAGATCTATTAGACTTCTCATTATACATGGCAAAATTAGCCAGAAAATTAACTCAGCAAACAGCTTCCTTCATACCAGAGGTTGAACAATGGACTTGTTTGCCTTGAAGCTCTGTAAAAATTTCATGGCCAACAGTTGTCAGTCTCAAAGGAAGAAACAAACAAACAAACAAAATGTTTGTTGATTTTAAAACAGATGTTATAGTCGTATGGGGAGTAAAACCTCTTCAATTTGCATTGCTCTACGTGCCACATCCATTGGGAAGACCATATCAGTCTTTGTCAATACAATCTGGTATTTAGTTTGAGATCTATCACAGTGAATTCATAAGCTTCAATACATCATACTTCCAAGAAGAACTTAATTATCCATATAACAAACGTATAGTAGAAAGTTCAGAGCATGTGAAATCAACCATATGGGGGTACTAAGTATATGCATGGCCCAACCTGTGGAAACATACATGATACATCCTACCAATCAGAAAGTGTAGATACGTAATTTGCATTCACTGTAAGTTTGGTACCTTTCCATCAAATCAATAAGCTCTTGATCCCTTGGCTTCATCCCCCATTTTGTATCAATAAGTAAGCATACCCGTTTAAGACCAACTCTCGTGGCAACATACTCTTTTACCTAAGATGTATAAAGGAATCATACAATTAGCTGGTTGACCATACACACCATCAATCACATGAAATATAACCGCCCACCAAAAAGAACAACATGCACGTAATAATTAAACAATACATCTAAACTTCTCCATGTTGTTAAAAGCAGATTTTTTTTTTGTAACATCGTTAGTTTACACTCCAATGGATCAGAAACAACTGCAAGATTGTCACAATACAGATTCTGTTTAAAGGAAGTTCAGGATAACATCTGAAATTTTCAGAAGTATAAATTGGTATCATAAACAACTCAGTTTCTGGGGCAGGTCAACTTAGAAATGAAATTCTTACCAACTCCTCCCAAGCATCCTTAACTTCTTCTTTTGCATAAGCAAAGCCATATCCAGGCAAGTCAACCAAAGATAGCTTTGATCCCAGATTGAAAAAATTAATGGTCTGTACATGAACAAGTATTGCCAAGGGTTATCAAACAATGCCAATACAAATATGTAGCCCGAATTGTAGACGTCTGCACCTGAGTAAGACCAGGTTTGTCAGATGTCCGTACAACACCCCATTGTCTTGTAAGGGCATTAAGCAACGATGACTTCCCAACATTTGATCTTCCTAGCATGAAGGAAGATTTAAGGCAACATCAAATAGTCTTCCAAGGAACTATTATCCAAACCAAAAATCCCATAAAAATGTAGCAAACTAAGGATCCAAGAAAACTTCAAAATATTGCATAACAACTATACAGGTGGGTTGGGAAAATAGCTAAAAGTAAAGCTTTTTTTTTTCTTGTGCGTCTATGCAGAAGGATTGGGGGAGGAGTAAAACCTTAATTTTTCAGGCCCTGGACTTAAGCTCAAATATTATTTAAAATGGTTGTTATAACCTTCTCCCTGTTAATTCATTGCATAATTTGCCCAAAGTTCTCAAAATAAACTAGCTACCCTAAGAAATATTAGTTAATTTATAACAACAGTACACTGCAACATCTCACGTAAGTGAAAGAGAGAAAATTATACAAATAATAACAAACATATCAAATATAATTGAAACAACCACAAATGTAAATTTGATTTTGAAGAACTACAAGTTAAAGTATCTAGAATTTGAGATAAAACTGAGCATGTACAAAACTTCAAATATCTACCAGCAAATGCAATCTCTGGCATATCAGGAGGCGGAAAAGATGATGAAACCTTTGCAGCAGCAAAGAAGGTCAACTTATTCCTGAATATCTGCGCATTACAATTAGTTCCCACTAGAAATGTGATACGATCGGGGAAAGGAATAAGGTAACATATATGTTGCATAAATATTGTATGCATACATTTTCTTCAATTCTTTCTCTCTCAGCACTGTTAGAAAATGGGATATTATCTAATGGGGCAGAGAGTTCAGTATTGTAGCCTGCTCTTTTAATTTCAATCATGCGCCTGCGACCCAATAACTGTTAACAACATAATGAATAATCAGAAATGGAACAAATGAAATGTTAATGAGGAAATAGATTTAGCAACACGGATGTATGCAAATTACATTATCTTCTACAAACGAAAGGATAGATTTACTAGGCTGTATTGCACGGAACTGAGCATTCTTTGACATCTCATCTTTTTTCTCTGGACTTACTTTCTCCTGCCTAGTATTTTCTGGAATTAAAAGGAAGAGCATAAGGAAAAGAAAAGAAAAATATTACAGGAGGGAGGGCGAACAGAAAGCAGACAATATATTATTAAGCTAAGCCTGTTGAAAAATAAAGTCGTTCAATTACATCCTAGAAAATCAATCCGACAGGATAGGAAATTGGGACATAGATATCAACCAACCATCATTTATTGTTATCCCATCATCCAGCCGCTTGTTAGAGAGATCATATGGATCTATACGAATTACTCGCTTCCTCTTTTTTGGCTGATCAGTTAGCGACTCTGGATCACCGTTTGCACTTCTTTTCTTGGAAACTCTTTTCTTGGCAGGATCTGAAGGAGTTACACCCCATGATTTTTTCTCAGTAGAATCAAATGTCTTGCTCGAATCCTTGGCGTTTTTGGAATGTGTCTTCCTTACGGATTCCACATTGTGGTCATTTTCCCCCCTAATTTTCCTTTTTTCATATGAAACTTTCGGACTTCTGACACCATTTTCTCGCTTTTTAAGAGAGAGTTTGCCATGTGAACTAGAATGTTTTAAACTCTTAGAAGCAAAAACTGAAGGAGCAGATGCGTCACTGCTCTTTCCGAGTACTTCAGCATCGTGTCGTCTTGTAGAAAGAGATTTCCTCCTGTGTGTCGCCACATCAGAGAAAGACGTGGCCTTCGTATCACTATCTCGGCCACCATAGATTCGCTGTCTTTTTACGTTAGCAGTTGCAGGCCTTCGTTTTTCCTTCCGAGCAGTCTTTTCGACACTCGCTGGTCCTGCAATCGTGTCACTATCTCCTCTGCTCCTATCGAAGTTCTTCCTTCCAGGTGCACCGCTTTTGGAACTCTTAGATTTGCCAACCGCAAGCTTGAGTTTCTTCTTGAGCCTAAGCCCCGAGCTGGGCTCTTCGGACATTGTCTAGCGACTGTCGATAATCCTGAACAGAAATTAGCAAACAAAATCTTTCCTACGACACAGGAGAATTAAATATTTACTTTGAACAGCAGCTATATTGCATACGCCATGTGGGAGACGGAAGAAAACAGAAATTTCATGGTTCAAAAGCGTATAACGCAATGCATTTGCAGTGCTGGGATGAAATAAGGAGAGAAAGAAAGAAATACCTTGGCTTTCTGGCCCTTTCAGTTCAGCAGAATCGTTCGCCTCCTTCTTCGTCCAAAGTCGGATTGGTGATGAGGATTGTTCAGTGTGTCAAGTCTCAGAGGTGCTCTCGCTTCGCACAGCCCTATGCTCTCCTCTCCCTCTCGTCTTCACTCGGGCTTTCCACTCATGGCCCATGCCCGTAACTTTTTCTTTTTTGGGTTAAATTATCAAAAATACCTCAGCAATGTGAGGTTGCTTTCAATTACATCCTTAAGTTTCATTTTAGTTTTTGAAGTTTGAATTTTGTTTCAAAATAATCTTTTTTTTTTATTAAATTTATGAACAGAAAATGATGTGTGTTACATGTGTAAATGCACGTAATTAATTAATATATATAAAATTCTTATTTTTTCGTCAAAAAATGCTGAACATATTGCAAAAATAACAAAAAGTAAAACTATTTACGAAAATAGCAAAAAGTGACGTTATGTTACAAAATACTCTTTCTATCAGCAACTATATGATAGAAAGAATTATCAGTGTCTATCACTAGTAGTTATTGATAGACTTCAATTAATCGTAGTTTATCAGTGATAGATAATATTAGACTCTAATTATTCGAGTCGATTAGTGATAGACACTGATAGAAATAATTATACAAAGTTTATCAGCATGATAGTCTATCAATGTTAGTCACTGATAAACTTCGATTAATTAGAGTCTATCAATGATTTCTGTTGATGATCAAATTTCGTTAGGTAAATTACCTTTGTTCCACGTGATAATCAACAGTGAATTTGTTTGAGAGTGGGGGAAGACGTGGCCTGCAAAAGAGAAAACCTGCACATGATGTGGACTTTTCCTACCGCAAGCGCACGGGTCAAGTAATAATATAGTGAATGTAATTCGAATGTCGTCCTCTGGATTGGATTTTTAAGCTAATTAAGTATTGTGAATTATCTTGCTCAATTTTATTTAGGGATCAAAAAGTGATGAATGGATGATATCAAAAATAAATCAAAACAAGTAAAAAGTGTGGAAATTCAATTGGGAAAAACACTTAGGGAATTGATTTCGCCGATTTAGTCTAGGATTGATTTTAAGGAGTAAGTTATTATGCACAATGAAATTATGAGCCAAAGACCCTTTAATCACAACTACCTCTCCCGAGTATAATTGATTCTCATGCAAATTAACCAACTTGATATCCCTATCTAAGTTTATTAATATGCAAGGCAATGAGATCTTTTGACCAATTCTAAAGTTAATCTAAAACCGTCACGAATTAGAAAATAAACTTTAGTCATGCAATCTTGAGTAAGTCTATATTAAATCCCCTCTCCCGAGCTAGATTCAAAACTTAAATCAATCAATTAATGGCCAATTAATTGAAAGCATTAAATCAAGATTACAAACATAATAAACATTGCACAACTTAAACCATAAATCAATCCATAAACAAAATCAACTTCATCAATCCCTAAGCTATGAGTTTAGCTACTCATGAATGTAATTACAAGCTCAACTAAACATAATGAAGCCATAAATCTAACTAGAGAAAAGGAAAGGGAAAAGAAAACTCAATGTAGGCCGAGACCGAACGTCCCCGTCACGATCCCCACGAACGATGGGTTGATTTCCGCTTCTCTCCCTCTTGTTCCCCCTTAATCCTCTGTTTTCTCCTCTGTTTTACGGCTCCAAAAGGTCCCAAAATTCAATCCCCCAAAAACCTAGCCGAAAAGAACTATAAATACTGATTTTTCGTCGTAGCGTCGAGACGCTGTCAGACAGCGTCTCGACGCTGCCTCTAAACACGCGTATTCTGGAAAGGAAATTACGCAGTGTCGAGACGCTAAGGTCGCAGCGTCTCGACGCTGTGACCTTTTTGCTCCTATTCTGATATGGAATGCCAGCGTCGAGACGCTCAAGGGATGGCGCCTCGACGCTGGTCAAATGTTGACTTTTTTCTCTTTGATTCTTTTTCCTTCCTTTGCATCTTTTCACGTCCCGAGCACCCGATTAACTCCAATATTGCGCTATAGCTCCAATCAACCATTTCCTACAAAATAAACAATAAAGTGCAATAAAATGGCCAATAATCATCAAAGACTAGCTAAATTAAATAAGTAAAGATAGCTAGCTATGCTCGCTATCAGCACACCGGTGTGGTGCTAGCCACACCGCCTCCAATGCTTAAGTCAGAAAACGGAATGGAGAGTTAGAGAGCAAGAGAAAGAGAGTAGCGAATAGAGTTCAGGTCCCCTTCTTCAGTGGCGAAGAGGGGTATAAATACCTGCTCATCCTAGAGTTTTCAGGAATTCGGAGGTGTTTCAGGACGAACCAGGCGGAACCGGGGCGGCCAGGGGCAGGAGGGACCGAGCGGAGGCAAACGGACTCGGCCCGCGCAAGCGGGCTGAGGCCGACCGTAAGGTGGCCCGGCCCGTTGGTCCGGTCTTCCTCTGGGTCGTCTCCTGGTCCTATCTCCGCCCGGTTGTCCTCGTCAGCTCCTTGTACACCATGGTGGTCCAAAAATTACCTATAACAATTTCGATTATCAGAGTCTATCAACAACTATCTTAGTATTTTTCATAGTCTATTAGTGTCTATCACTGATAGTCACTAATTATCAAAGTCTATCAGTGATTGACACTGATAGAAAAGATTATACGAAGTCTATCAGCAGTTATCTTAGTATTTCTAATGGTCTATTAGTGTCTATCACAGATAATCATTGATAGACTCTAATAATCGGAGTATGAAAGAAGAAATCAAGAAGAAGAATAATAAACCAGGAGGAAATTGAAGAAACTCATAAATCAAAAGAACATAAATAAAAAAAGAGAGAAATCAAAAGAAACTTCATAAATCGCACAAACCTTTTCAAGAGGAAGTAGAGGAAATCGAAGAACATAAAATAAAATAAAATAAAAAAGCTGAATAGAAATAAAAAAAAAAGAAGAAGAAATCATAAGAAAATTTTCAAACCTTGAAGTATAATAGAAATTGGAAGAAGATGAAGAAATTGAAGTAGAAGTCGAAAGAAGATGATGCGAATTTTACGATGGGTTACGAGCGAATGAGTTACACGCGAATAAGAGAGAGAAGATTATGAAATTTTATTATAATAAATTGTCATATTTACTATTATTTTTACATTGTGCTACATTTGTAAATTAGAAAAACCCTAATGGTCATCCGTAAATGCATTTTTTTTTACTCAAACATGAATGATCTATAATAGAAGAGAGTATAGTATCCAATCGGAGAAGGAAGATGCAAATTACACTCCCGAGTGTTTTTTTTACATCATGTGAGGAGAGAAATTTGAACCACAAATCTCATTAGTATAAACTTAATATCAATTGATTAGTTATGCTCATGTTGGCTCCCACTGATGCGTTTTTTTTTTCTTCTTCTTCTTCAAGATTCCCAAACGGGTTGTGAATTAAAATTAAAGAATTGGAAATTCATAATATATAAAAATTCGTTCTGGTCAGACAAATATATATAAGTAAAACTTTTTTTGTTTTTTTGAAAAATAAGTAAAACTTTTTTTTTAAACGTAGTATATATTTGAAATAAGCAGACAAATATATGATCTATATATTAATTAATGACATAATTTAATTACTAAACACATTCATATTTATATATATTTGGTGACCATAAACCTATGATACTGCATATAGACCAGCATAGTGGGAAATTCATGGTTCTTCACGCCGGTTCATCGGCGGATAAATAATATAATTAATAGCATAAGTAAACGAAAGGCGGCTGCCGGTGCATGCATTTTCCGATCACGGCATGAAAAGCTTGTCCCCACATTTGCACCTCCAAGCTTCCGGGTAGTACTCGGCCTTCACCGGAGTTCCCGGGTGTACCAGCACGCGAACCGCCGTGCACGGCGTGCACTTCCCGCACTTCAACGTGCACCGCGGCGGCGACGATCCAGGCCCCCCCAATTGTCTTCTCACCAACCTCAACTCTCGATCTTCACGATCTCCTACAACCTCCTCCTCCGCCGCAGCGGCCCGCGCCACCTTTCTTCCGTCGGCTGGCAGCTGCCATGTCGCACAATTAGAGATGGGCTGGTAGTACAAATAATGTTTGTCAATATATATTATCAAAGCAGCACAAACTCTCAACTAAACTCGTTTTATCCTAAACAACTGTATATATATATATATATTCAATCTTGATTTGATTGGTGAGCTGTCGAGAGGACATGAAATAAAATGCTTAGGTGTCAACATAATATATGTCACTTAATTCATGTGTACTTCGAAATAAACATAGTTTAATGGTTTTTTGTTTTTACCACTTGGAGTTAGAGAGTGGAGAGTATGATATGAGTGTAAAAATGATTGAGTAAGAGTTGCCAACTGGCACCAGCATTTCAGGGGTTTGGGTGGTAGTGATGTATCAAGAGGATGTCTGTTAACAATATATCAATGAAGGGTCCAGCTTTGAAAGGGTTGGAATTGATGGATTATGGTTGTATATAATAATGTATGGACCTCATCCACGGCCAAAGTTTATGGCTTTTAGCTAGCCACCTATACTACTGGGCTTGGCTATTTTGTAATAATTACTGAAGAAACAGGTATAACACATACACATGAACAAAGTATACGATCACATATGGAGTGTAGTAGCTAGAGATGCTGCTCAATATTATATTGCAAAGTAAAATAAATTACCTGGAGATTTGTATGGCCAGCTTTAGCAGATGAGCAGTGCCTAGTGTCATCTGAGGAAGAAGCTGAATATTAGATCGAGACAGAGAGAGAGAGAGAGAGAAAGACACAGAGATATGGAGGTTTAGAGCTGAAACTGGATCTCACCTGGACCTGCACTAGATGTGGTGCTGCTGCTGCTGCAGAATGATAATAACATGAAGAGGAAGAAGAAGAAGAAGAAGATGGGCTTACAGGTGGCTTTGTTCTCACTGAGTCTGTTTCTATTCAACTCCATCAACAGAAGAAGAAAATCAAATAATTTACTTGAGAGAGTGCTGATTCCGTCGATCTGTATATTTCTGTCTTCTTCAATGAATCAAAAATGGGATGGGGTTTTCACAAATATTTGCTTCTCTCTGTGTGATGTTGGATTCTTCAAAGGCTGATCTAGCTAGCAATATGCATGCGAGAATCAAGGAACTAATTTTATGAGGATAAAGAGGGAAACTTTAAGAAGGGGAATCTGAAATAATAATAATAATAATAATAATGTTTGGTTGTGGGATGTCCAGTGTACAGGGCTTTTGGTGTTCCTTCTTTCAATGATTTCCAAATGAAGAAAAAGAAAAACAACGCATAGAGGCTGCTGCGTGCAGTGCTTGCTGAGATCCTCCACCTGCACCCTTATCTAAATCTCTTTCCCCTTCACTCCCTTTTAAATCCAACCCTTTTCTCCTAATCCCAATCTACTTAACAGTTTCTCTCGTGTTTTTTCCTTCATTATATATTCCCACTTCTCTCATTAACTTTTTCATTCAATTTCAGCTCTAATCTCACCATGAATATTTCTCAATAGAGATATATATAATGGACTTTATACGTATGGATTGACAAATTAAGGCTACAATCATTAGTAATATAAGGCAATAGTGAAGGCAAGAATAATGACAAGATTAAAGGCGAAGGTTTGCCTAATAAAACTACCCCTTTTTCAACCCCATGGCCTATAAATAAATACACACACATCATCATCATTATTATATAAACTTTGATTCATCCATATAATAAAAGCCCATTTCCAACAGTACCTTCCGGGCTTCCACCAATGTTTTAATTTTCAAAGTACCACTTTTGTACTCTAAGTTTGTTTATGATTCATATATAGATAGGGAGAGAGAATTATATATTAATTAATGACACAACACAGGATTAGATAGATATTCACATGGGGTGAAAGTGCAAGTGCAAGTGCAAAGCCAATGAAATGCTTGTCTACTGATCACCTCCTACACAAATAGCTAGAATGTACAAAAAGGGTGTTTGTGATAAAGAAATAGAAGAATCTGTTAAGGACAATACAGTAGAGTCCAAGGTTTGCATTAAAAAAAATATGGCCTTTTCTCTTTTAACCCTCCTTGGAAACTGAACGCTTCTTTCCCAAACATTGTGGCTCCTCTCTACCAACTCCGACCCACGACTTTTAGAGCTGTTTACTTAATTTTTTTTTCTCTATGTATATGATATTGTCTATTTTGAACTTAAACTAACTCACGTTCGCGTGTCATATTGTCTTCATTGCAATCTTTCCTATACCCTCTCTAAAGAAGGCATGACTTTACTTTGGTGGGATTCTTAAATGTGGTCCCTATAGGCAAATGTTGCAATGCTTTAATTTTGTACTAACTTTTGGTTGGGTGTACTTTGAATAGTTTCTGTTTTATGGTGTTGATGTACATTGTTAGAGAAAGGGGTTTAATTTATTGTTTTTTGTTTGTTTTATGTTTGGAGTATAATGGGGTTTATGGATGTTTATGGAGATGTTTCTTGAGCAGTTGGGTTTTACTAGAAGCAGTGGGGGGGTGGGGGCTTGGCCTTTGGTGTTGACAGATGAATAACTTGGAAGGGGAGCCATTTTGATTGGAAATGTATATTAAACAAAACAAATAAGGAAAAATCTTTGCTTTCTCACATTTGTTGCTAAGCTTTTGTTTTCATCCAGATTCCCCACAGATGGCCTTTAAATGACCCCCTCATCTCACTTTTCTTTTGATTTTTATTGTAAAAACAATATCAGTGCCACTTCAAATGGATTGCGGAAGTAAATCCCAAGTAAACTACACGTTAATGTCATATTAATATAGAGCTCCAAAGTTCACTCTTTTAACATAATATTGGTTCGCATAGGGGTAATTCAAAGATAGAAAAAAACTTGAAAAATGAGAAAGACACAGGGTTGGGGGAGGGGACAAAAGTAATACAAGGGGAAGCAGCTCGGGCCAACTCTGACATGAGATCTCTCTCTCAATTATTCAACCTCAAATTTGCATGAAGCAAGTGAGAGGCTCAATTTTTTTTGAATATTGAAATGGTCGGGCTAGGAATTCAAACTTCTAACTTGGACGAGACTATATGCCTTTAACCAATTAAGTTATGGTCAGGTTGATAGAGATGGTCAATGTTCTCTCCATCGAAAGGAAGATGATATATCTATGGTGGAAAATGAAACATATGGTGGGTGAAACTATTTTTTCCCCTCAAACTTAGGGTTTGTTTTAGAGACTATTCAAACAAAACAAGAGTATGAAAATTTGAAACGACTACTATCTCCACAGATTTTTTTTAGTTCAAAATAACATTTAGGACGGGAGATTTAACTCTCTGACCTCTTGGTCGGAGGTACATGTCAATTATCGCTGAACTATGCTCACTTTGATTTCTCCAAAGAAGGTTACTAATTAATATATTGGTAAGTTGAATTATATTTATGTTGGATGAAATTGTTTTGTGTTCTCTAACGCGAGACAAAAGTTATTTATAAAATAATGGAGGTGCATTATGGTGTGAATGTAATATGTGATCCTATTATTATTTATAGGATAGTAGGATAAAGTATGTATTACCATCTCAAACAAGGATGATTTGATCTACACCCTAACAATGGTTTTAACTATTAAAAAAAAATCTATGCATGACATAACACTTTTCTTCAAGTAACCTATTATTCCACCTCATCCTACTTTCTATCGAGAAAATTTCTAGTACTCAAGTACCTACACCCCTAAGTTCACACTAAGAGTTTTTCTATCATAAATAATTATTTAATGTTGTTGGACCCCATATCATTCTTAAAGTATGTTGACTGGCAACCAATTAATGAGAGCAGCATTATATACATATAGTTGTATAGGAAATTACCCTTTAATTTTCTATCGAGCTCATTATGAGCTTGCCAAAGTTTATGCTCCTATCACTAGTATCATTATGATCCTCTGATCTTCCAACTATATATTGAATCTCTTGAACATCTAGAGTTCAACAACACTAGAATACTCTAAAAGTCTTTATCCCCGACAAAGTCTTTTCCCAAGAGTAATTAGTTCTCAAATATCTTAGCAATGAGATGAGATCAAAACTAGAATGATTGGATTTTTGCGTTAGTTCGGTGGTTTAGACAATTCTTACTTCTTCTAGAGGAAGTAAGTTTGAATTTTCAAATGTTAAATATAAAAAATCAAGTATTTCCTCCGGAAGTATAATAATCTTCCACGATTATGGACAAATTGACCCCATGATAATAATATATTAAAGTTAAAACAATTGGAATCCATTAGGTAGACTGCATTGCAACATTAATTTTTTATTTGGTAATAGCTAGGCATACGAATTTCAAGTTTCCAAGGGGTGTCCTGTGCCGACTGTTATTTTCGTTTTCTTTAATCCAAATGGGGTTGAAGCCCTTGAGCTTGTCTAAGATTTGAACTTTGAAACCCTTGGCCGCCATCGCTTTCTAACGAGCTCCTTTACACTTGTTCTCGTCTCGCAACATCTCATTTCCCCCTCTTTGTAAGATTTTCATTTTGCTTGCTCTTCTTTTCGCGTTGCTTATATTTCCTCTGAAACAAGTTCTAATTTTGTATTTTGGTTCAAATCTGATCTCTGTAATTCAAGAAGTGAAGCTTGCATATCACTTTTATTTTACTATTGGGTTTCATCAAGAAAATGAAATGGGCTGCCTCTAAGCCCACAAAACTTCTTCCAACAGATTGGAACTCGTCTCGTAGATTGCTCAAGTCTACACATTGAGAACCATGCGTTTTTGTTCTTCTGAAGATCCCCACTGCCATCGCCAAGACTTCTATGTCACTAATGCCAAGCCCACTCTAAAAGCTGAAGATGGCGGCTATTTGACTGAAAACATGGGATGCATTGGTGCAGGAGGAATTCGTTTCCCGCCTGTTGGGTTTGCTTGTAGTTGCAGTAACTGCGGTGGTGATGAGATTTTGAAGCTTTTTGATATACTTTCTGCCTTGAAATTTGCTTATCTGCAGTTTCAGAAAGCTCATATACCCTATGAGCCGAAGAAGATTATTGTTGCTGATGAACTTATTGTCACTCAGCTTGAAGCCCTCTGCAAGGCCAAACGTGCATTTAAACAGAACCGTTTCAATGCAGTAGAGTGTAGAAGCCTCCAGCATGATGTTCTGAAGGAGAAAGTAAAATATAAAGAGAGCCTGTTGGAAGAATTAAAATCTAAGTTGGAAGTTCAAAATTTCGAAGCTCTTTGCTTGCAGCAACGACTTCAGGATTTGGATTTGAGGAATCAAATTTTGGCTGGGAAAATTATGAAAAGGAGATTGGGGAGGAAGAAAGCAGATACTTCAGCCATCAATGCTTTTGAAGAAGCATTTAATGCCACCTACAAGTCCATTCACGATTTTGCAAAACCCTTAATAGCCCTCATGAAAGCTTCAGGCTGGGATCTTGATGTAGCAGCAAATTCTATTGCAGAAGCAGTTGTCTACTCCAAAAGATCAGACAAGAAGTATGCGTTTGAAGCCTACATAGCCAGAAGAATGTTCCATGAAATGTCGTGTAAGCCATGTAATATAGAAGATGTTGAGAGGTTTGATGACCCAATAGACTTTTTGCTAATGAATCCCAATTCTGAATTTGCAAAGTTTTGCCGGAGCAAATATCTTTTAGTCGTTCATCCGGTGATGGAAGCTTCATTTTTTGGGAATCTGGATCATAGGACACTCGTGCAGTGTGGCAAGCATCCAAGAACTCTGTTCTATCAAATATTTGCAAAACTGGCAAAATGGGTTTGGATTATACAGGGTATTGCAACTTCAGCTAATCCTAAGGCACAACCTTTTGTGGTCAGAAGAGAGAGCAAATTCTCAGACACCTTCATGGAATCTGTCGAAGGGGATGGGAAAGTGTTAGAAGGAAGATGCACTTACTCTGTTGGGTTTATGGTCATGCCTGGATTTAGACTGGGGAAGACCTTGATAAAATCTCGGGTTTATCTTTCGAAAATAAACTAGTGAGTTGATAGCATAATGTCGGACTAACTGGTAACTTGATAGTATGAAATTATACTAATTAAAACCAAGTTTGTGGATCTTTCCTTTTGAGGTAATTGTATATTACTATTAGAATTGTGACATAGCAACGAAATTCAAAATCTATGATCAACCGTTTATTTTATTGTCATCGAGGCTTTAGTTTCAAGGGTGGATGTTGTCTTGATTGAAAGTTAAAAGATTGTAGATCATGTTTATGATCATCAAGTTAAATTCTCAACGCCTCTAAATAAGTATTACTTCATTTGGTCTGGTTTGCAGCCATTTGGCATGTGTTGTTTTCATTGGACATCTTTTCCTTGAGCTCAAAAGGTTAACCATCCTGATAGGCTGATACATTAAGCTGCTTCAGAAAGAAAGAGTCATTTTGTTGAGTTGTAATATGTTCCAAGCAGTGTGCCATTTTACCATGAGTGACTGTTGAACTACAGCTGGGCAACACAAAGGTTCTTGAACATGAAGGAAGAAAGAAAGTGATAGACCTCCAATTAAGTATGTGTATAAGAGAAAGAGAGTTAGAAAGGAAAGAGCTGATTAGTCGTTAGGATGGTTATAAGTGGGGACCACTTTAGTATTGTAAATAGAATTACTATATAAGCTGGAAATGTATCTGGATTAGGGGCCTTTTAACTAGTAATTGACTAGAGTCTAGTTTTGGGGGAGCTCTCGAATTCTCCTCTTGACTTGTATTTGTGTCCTAATCAATAAAGTGATATCCAGATTCTATTAGAAGGCAAGACATTTGTTGTTCATATAGAAACTCCAAGGGTGATTGTATAACGATGCTAGCTCTTGAGAACTTTTTAGAAGTCTCGCTCTTTTATTGCCTCCTAAACCTATTCCATTCTCACGATACAGACAAGGAAAAGCAGTTTGGAACATTTATAAAAAGAATGTTTTTTAATACAAGTTTATAGGGTTAACCTAATGAAATCTAGACAACTTTGGAGTATTTTCTAAGTCTGTTAATTTAGAAAGGGATCTAAATATGATTATTTGGTCAATTATCATCAATAGTTTGTTAAGATTAAGGATTACAGGGGAACAAGAGAACCGTCACACAAAGCCTATTAACATGCCTCAATGCCCCATAAAGGCTAAGGGGATAGGCTACTTTTTAATCCCAAACACTATCAAGTCTGCTGTTTCGGGGAATATAAAGTCACTTCACACACTATTTGAATATGGGGCCAAAGTTCTCGAGTACCGAAGGTGAACTGATTTTAGCCATCAGTCCATTTTCCGCCCGCCATAAATGCTTGCATTCAACATAGTTGCTCGCTCTGGATGCTGCGTTGCGAGTGTGAGCACACTGTACTTCAGAGATTCTGAAACTGAACAGAAAAATCAATGCTTTTGGAAAGTTTAAACCTGCACGTCTCCTCACTCTCATGCTCGTGCATGTTTTTGCAGAGTGAAGAAGATGTATTTTTCATTAATGAGGCATTCAACCATGGTGGGCAGCAGAAAGAGTGAGGACAAAAGGTGTTTCTTTCCGAGAATTGCATCTGCAAAAATACCATTTCCATAATTAAAGACCCTGAAAACTCGCCTCAAAACTTGCCAATTTTTCACCTTGTTCTGTTCCGTCAGTTGATAGATATTATAACAGAAAGAAAGAAAGAGAAGCCTGAATTTACTATGAAAACAATGACAACGGTTCACATGACAGACAGTGCCTTTGTTTGCTTGGAACTCACGAGCAATTCCCATCCCCAAATTCTCAATAAGAAATGTGAATCCACTGCCCACCATTGAAACTCTCAACTGTCATTTTACACATGCATGAGCTATCACATTGTGTTGTATCCCTCAAATTAAAAGCCTGAGGTACAACTGTAGCATAAAGGGGAAAAAAGTTGTCTTGGGCTCAAATCAAATAAGACTTGCCAATCTACTTATCACCGCTAAATTTTGGTCATGGAATAACGAAGGTCTTTCTTCTTTTTAACGGTTCTCTCATGGAGCAGTAGACTAGACTTAACAACTGAACTAATTCAATCTGAGTTTCACATGCCATAATGTAAATGAATTGTATGGTTGAATTTTCTTTCTTGACTCAGTACACCCACCTTTCAAAAGAAGATTAGTGAGAGGTATTCTTTGGTGTTTCTAACTCATGCTTGTAGTTAATGAGAATGTTTAAGGGCATGATTGATGATCTTTCTGGGCATGCGCTGGGCAGGTGGGCCTGCTGTTCATCAAGCAGTCGGGAAGGAAAGGTACATATCATTATGCATAAAGCATCAAATTATGGAAAGCCATAGAGCACTCAGCAGACAGATGGGTCGTTGCTCTCTTGTTTATTGCAGCTTTTGTAACGATGACAACCAAAATTTCATTGATTAACACAAAAGAGATTGTAAATTCTTGAGGTTTCCGCAACATAAATTCACCAATATGAATGAGGCAATTTTTTTTTTTTTTTGTGGCCACGCTTTTGCATTTTCCAAATCCTAATGAATGATGATGCAGTTATGCAACCCAATTATGCTTAAAGAAACAGCAGAAATCACTTGTTCTGTGACAATGACACAAGTGGCCATATGCTTGATATGTGTCATTTACTTAATGCAAGCAATCTCATAGTTTTTCGTTGCCAAGCTTTTCTTCTGGACCCCATTTCCTTTTTTTCTTAGCCTCTGACAAACCAAAGCCTTGTCATTCAGTTTTTCATGTCAGCTTAACTCTCTACACGTATTGTGTTCATATATAGGGGACGCAAAGCAGCAACTTGAGTAGGAACGAGAGAAGTTCTAGAGAAGAGTTGGGTTGGATGGGGAAGTACAAGTTTAGGCTGTCAGGTATGTTACCAAATGCCTGGTTTTACAAGCTCAAATACATGAGCAGCAACAGATCAAAGCATAACTCTTCCCAATCTCAATCCACCTCCAAGAAAAAGCTCAAATCTAAAACCATATTGCCGCAGAAGCCTCATGTCTCGCAGCCATTTTACTTCACTGAGTTCATCCCAGATTCCACCAAACTTCATGGATTCCACAACTCACCCTTCAACCAGAACTTCTCAGGCCCCCATTTTCCCGAGCCAGCCAGAAAATCATCGAAGAGAAGATCCAGAAGGAAAACCATTTACAAGCCTTCCCCAAGGGTTGTTGTCAACCCCGTCTCAGCCACCTGTATTTGTCATGTCTCTCCCAATTCAGTTGGAACTCTGCCTCGTTCTCCAGATTCTTCATTCTCTTCTATTGAGTGCTCCCCTAGAACTGAGGCCTATGAATCCAGTCTCTCTGAAGCAGAAGGTGCCAACACATTTTCTTCTGATTCCTTCGATGATCTAGCCTCATGGTCCAGCTCCTGCAAATGCACGCTCAGATCTTCAAACAATGACATCATCATAGACATGAATGGTGAATTGGTCGGAAGAAAAACTGACAAGCTACATCTACATGAGTCTGACTGGATCAGAGAGGTGGATCAGCTTCCTCCAACATTGAGGAAGCCACTGACACTCAAACAAAAGGCTAATGAAGCCACCGAATTAAGAAGTTCATCCAAGTGGAAAGAAATACAAGCAAACCAATCCCTCTATGTCAAAACTGTGGAGGAAAACATCAGAAATGTGGAGAAATCAAAAACCAGTTTTGTTGCTCGAAAGTCATCTGCAAGTTCGATAAGTGTAAAACTGAGAGCCAATTCGCCGAGGATTGGTAGGAGAAGGACTCAGGCACATGCAGGGAGGAACATGCCATCCAGCATTAGACTGAAGAGCAAAAATAGTTGCCTTTTGGAGAGCGTTGCAATGGTCAAGACATCACATAATCCTCGACAGGACTTCAGGGAATCAATGGTAGAGATGATTATTGAGAATAACATCAGGAGTTCCAAGGATTTAGAAGATCTTCTTGCTTGCTACCTCATACTGAACTCTGACGAATATCATGACCTCATCATCAAGACTTTTGAGCAAATTTGGTTTGATATGGCTGAACTTCAGATTTGAAAGCATCTCAGATTATGAAATACGTGAAATATGTATATTCTAGCTGAATAAAATAAGAAACATGTAGGTTTTGTTTCTCTCCCTTCCTCCACTTCTTAAATGCCTTTTGCTAATAAGTACTATCAATCTTCTATCAAAGCAGGTTTTCAACCTCGAGCTGTAATCACTATATTATGTTCGTGTTATTATCCAATCTACGAGATATATAGGTTTTCTACATGACTTTTTCTTCTTCGTTTCTTTTTCTTTTTTTGGTCTGTTTGTGAACAAGAAAAGCAAGGTAGTTTTTCAGAACCCCAATTCCTGGAAATGCCATATGTCAAATTTTGCTGGAGAATTTTAATGAAACTAGCAACGGAAGGGTCCCCAGAAATTACAGCAAACGTACTTAATTGAAGGTCTTGATCCCTTTCTGTATCTCTATATTCATATGATATAATCTATTTTAGATCTAAGTCTGTACAGATTTGGTCATGCAGTAAAAAATCAGCATGGGCCTAAATGTATTTATCTGCTCCATTGCACAGTTAACCTATTATCCTGACTCAAACCTTCTTACAAAGTTCAATTCCTGCTCTTTCTAGCAAGTATTTTCTCTATCTTTTCGAAAGGTGGTTCAATTCTTTCGATGGAAGTATGTTTAACTTTAGATGGGCATTGCACCTATGTTTCTAAGATGGCGTATATTCTCTGAAAGAAAATCTTTTGTTCCAGATTCTTTATTTCTTCTTTCGTGGTCGGGGAGACAACTAGGTGCTCTCAAGGATCATATGATTAAAAAAAGAAGGAAAGAATAAAAATTCAGAAGGTGAACAATAATGGAGGGCAGGACCACATCTAATTGAGGATAGAAACGTTGATATAGGGAGCCAGTGAGGCTATTGTTAGAGACCCAACCTAAGATTTCTTACAGATAGACACAACTCGTTTGCGTTGTTTCTGTCATACAACTAGGATTCAGCTTCTGTCCCTCTCAGCAGAAACCCAAAAAATTTCCATAAAGTTTTCCAACCTTAACTTGTTAAAAAGCAAATAGAATCAAGAATTAGAAAACAGTACTTGTAAAGGTGGAAGCATCATGATTTCTGCTTACGATCTACTCAAACAACTTTTTGACAACCAACATAATCTGATTAATTACATCACATGTTAAGAAGCCAACTGGGGGATCTTGGAGATTAAAAGCAGAGCATGCAGGTAGTTATGATTGATAGTGGGGCGAATTAGCGGAAGCAGGCAGAGATCAAAAGTAAAAGATGGGGCAGTTAAGAATTTCAAGGCCAAAGCCAGAGAGGCGCAGTACAGGAGCAGAGGCAGGCAGAGGAAGCAAAACAAAGACATGAACGAAAACATTTTTGTGCACAAGGATACAAAATACGTACAGTACAAGGGTACATTGTCGACCCGAACCAATCCATGGGGCCATCGGGAACAACTGAAGAAGCTCTCCGAACGTTTGTACCACATGCAGGGTGGCGTGGCAATGAAAGAAGAAAGGTTCCAAAAGAAGAATATATGGTCTTGGACTCTTGTCAGCGTCCCAGTGGCCAGTGCCAGCAAAATAAATCTCCATAACCCGAAAGCTTGTGACGGAATAATAAAAAAAGAAGGTCAAGCTCCGATGCGCTGTTGTTGTCGTCCGAAGGATCAGACGATGGAGATAAACCCTATCATCCCAGTCAGCGCGGAATTCATCATCGCAAGGCGAATTGCACCAGCCGGGAATCGAACCCGGGTCTGTACCGTGGCAGGGTACTATTCTACCACTAGACCACTGGTGCTTGCTGAATGAAACTGTCGTCAAAGTTTATAAGTACTCTAATTTTGTCGAATTACAAGTTAACCTTAATTGTGTTATATTGGTGAACTTTAAAAAGAGTTAAATATGTCCTCAAACTTTTATGTCAAATAGGACATTGAACATTAAAAAAGAATCTACTAGATCCTTAAACTTTCACTTTGTATTCAATAGGTCCTTCAATTTCTATTTTGTATCTAATAAATCATTGACCTTTTTTTTTTTATATTTTCTAAAATTCACACGCTTAGTATAGTAGATACAAAATTGGAAGCTTAGGATCCCAATGAGTATAAAATACAATTTTATATCTAGATTGGTTAATTTTTTTAAAAATTCTTGAATGTACCAGAACCCTATTAAACACAAAATAGAAAGTTCAAAGACCTAAGACACTTTTTAAAGTTCATGAACAAATTAATACAACCTTTAAAGTTTAGAGACTAAACTTGTACTTTAATCTTTTATTTTTAAATTTCAACAAGATTCTTCGTTTTAAATTATAGGTTATATATTAAAATATCATTTTAGTCTGAACCATATACTTTCATTGTCCAAATTGAATTTATTTAATAAACCTTAAAATTAGTCAAAATGAGTCTAACTCAATGATAATTAACATATAACATCGACTAAGAGGTCAAAAGTTCGAATCTCACACTTCCAAATTTTAAACTCAAATAATAATAATAATAATAATAAACCTTAAAATTTGATCTCATCATTAGTTTACTGGAATTAATCTAAATTA
This sequence comes from Luffa aegyptiaca, assembly GCA_017139565.1. Lineage (NCBI taxonomy): Eukaryota > Viridiplantae > Streptophyta > Magnoliopsida > Cucurbitales > Cucurbitaceae > Luffa > Luffa aegyptiaca. Next base: position 225,744 of record CM029404.1, on the reverse strand, counting down.
TGTAAATAAATAAAATTATGATATATTTGTTGAGGCTTGATGTCCTCCACAAAAATGCTAGAGGTTCGAAGTTTCGCTCTCCCACATTATTGACTTAAAAAAGAAAAAGGAATCAAACATTAACACTCATGACAATTTTCTATCCTACTTGAATTTGCATGTGTATATGTATATATATATAAGTGTAAGAGTGGATATTTGAATTTTAGAACTAAAAAAAAGAATAAATACTTGTTGAGCCACATTGATGTATCCAACCTGAACCTAACTCAATTAGTTAAGGTATTTTTACCTACTTCGCAGTTAAAAAAAAAAGGAATTTCTCACTCATGTAAGAAGAGATTTTTATGAAAATTAATAATTAAGATGTACAATTTTCATTAATGATTTTTTTTTTTTTTTTTTGTAGTGAATAATAACTTTAGTAGTTCGCTATTCATACTATCCATTTCATTGGTAAATCAACCTTGATATTCTCTATCAACCGGACCTTACATGTTATTACTGTGATTTCTAATGCATAATTATCTACAGGGAAGTTCCTATCTCCACAGTCCACGTTGCATCGCTGCCTCAAACATTCAGAAAGGAGGAGGCACAAGATATACGTTTATCTTCAAAAACATCGAAACAAATCTCTCACTCTGCATTCAACTCATGGAGTTTTACAGAGCAGAAAGCACATAATACTGATGTAACCTATCTATCTCTCCTTGTAAAAACAAGTTCACCTACTCTCCATGTCCATGACATCCATTTTCCAGTATACGGTAGGACGGGGGACATTGATACTAAGAATATACACAACTCTTTCTTACATGCCGAACCTACAGCTAGAGAGAGAGAGAGGACTTGACAATCTTTTCCTAGTTCTAGTTCATTGTTGGCTACTATCATCCTCGCTACTTGCATTTCACCTCACCTGTAGAACACTCAATGGGAGAGTGGGGGAAAATCTTCATCGTTCTTCAAATGGAAAGATTGTTCGGCAACCCTGAAATGCCATATTTAAAATAATTTTTTAATTAATGGTGGAGAGGGAAAAAAAAATCTAAAGCGAACCATAGAGCCTAGAAATTTTTAAAAAGTTATTCAGACCTTTCTTGGTTGTTTTCTTCTACTCGTTTTAGACTTTCTGCAGCTGACAACCCAATCCCACATGATGAGCCCTGAAGGTGTGAAGTAGCTTGCTCTGATGGGTTGCTTGCTTCTGGGATAGTTGCATCACAAGGCTCAGGATAAATAGGCCAAGATTCAAGTTCATCGTGTGGCCAGGAATCATTATTGCCATGCGGGGTTTTCCATCTTGAAAGGTAAGACGAGGGTGGTGAACCTGGTAATCCCGTTTTGCCATTACCAAGAACCGGAAATTCAGCTTCCGAAAATTCATGGCCGCCAACTGTATACATGCCGAGTTCTCGTGGAGTTGCAGACAATTGATTACTGTGATCTTGCCTTAGCAATTGACTCCGAGTCATCTGTCCTTGACTCCTTCCCTTTGCTTGAGATTGCCTGTCTCTATATGAGCTAGTATTCTGCAAATAATCAACCGCAACGTCATGAAAATATCATCGGACTTGTGAGCAACATATGCACGGAGCACAATCATTTCATACAAAGCCATGAAAATTTTAACACAGGAGGATGGTTATAAAAAGAAGATAAAGGTTTCATGGAATACCGTTCTAGGGAAGTAAGTACCAATTCCTTGTGGCCTTCTCTTTTCCTCCAAAACAATAGCAAAATTATTAACCGGGTCCGACTGTAGTCCCATGGCGGATCCATTATGGTCAATTCCAGCAAGTACATTATTGCGTATTCGGGATTGATGGACGGCTTGCCAAGGATAATTCTTCTGCCTATGAGGTGACATGGGTGGACTTAACGGTAGTGCTGGAGGAGAAAAGGAGTACCTGTCACAAACCTGACTATATCTAAGGTTCCTAAAGCAAATATCATAATCCCCACAAAGATCTAATAACTTTCCTACATCATCAAAGCTTCTGGTGCCTCCATTGCATCTTTTGTTGAAGTCCTTATCTTTCTGTTCAACCTCTAACGTGAAAAATACCCCATCATTATTAAAGCAACCTGAGGTCATTTGACTTCCTAACAAGCCTAGAAAACCATTCTGTGGGGCACAATAAGAGTTCTTTAAGACCACATTAATCTGGTTGGAATGCGAGGAAGACAATTCAGGTGTGTCATTAGTGCCACTTGTATCCAGAACAACAGCAGTCTCAAGCTTCCGGATGTTCCCTGTGAATTTACACCCTGTAGAACTTATGTTTGAGAAAGAACCTTTAGTTTCTGTTGTCTTTCGATCTCTGAAGCCCAATGTTGGCTCCAAACAGGCTTTGTCTTGAAAATTTGTCTTGGATGGTGCAGATGACCGGACTGAAACCCCAAAGCGAGCATCCATAGTGGGAAATTCTGCATTAGTCCAACAGTGCCTGTCTAAAGTGTTGGCAAAGAATTTCTTAAGCTCAGCTTCCATTCTTTCTTCTGGTAATAAAAGAATCCAACCTAGCTTACGAGCTCCATATTTGAAAGCACTGCGTATTCGATAAAAGTTTCCTACAACAAACCATGCATAATCAGAATATGAAGCATGTGTACTTGGAAGAGTTGCACCTTGTAATTTAATATTCAAGAAGTACAAACATGGATATAGGAAAGCATGACAGGAACGCTGCAATACCTTTTTTTCTTTTTCAAAAAATTAGGATCTGAACATGATGAAGTATATGAACAAAGTAACCTTTTCAGGAAAAATATATGCATATGTCAACACATTCCAATGGTACAAGCTACTAAATACATAAAGGATTATAAATAAAAATACATAGACAAGACAAGCCAACATTTGACCGATAATATATAATATAAACAAAATTTGAAAGACACAGCTTCCTTTGGATTCTCTCAATTGTCATCTTTGGCTTCAGCATCTTCCTGAATTCTCTCATTTTTTAAACCCTTTCTTGATGTAAATTTCATGGTTCTTTTAATTTGTACAAATTTGAATTCTTTTTGCGCCAACTGGATGGGCATTTTGTAATCTCTTACTTAGGGCTTGACTTTCTTTCTGATTGTTCATGTTGAAAGACAAAATGATCTGGAGAGAACAAAAAACGAAATGCACAGCCTATTTGAGAAGGCTAGCTCTGCCAACACATTCTAATGGTTACAAGCTACTAAATACATTAAGGATTACAAATAAAAATAAATCGCCAAGACAAGCCAACATTTGACCAATAATATATAAAACTTTGAAAGACACGACTTCCTTTGAATTCTCTCAATTTGTCAATGAAATTTGCTTCTTTGGCTTCAGTATCTTTCTGAATTCTCTCATTTTTTAAACGCTTTCTTGATGCAAATTTCACGCTTCTTTTAGTTCTTACAATTTGAATTCTTTTTGTGCCAATTTGATGGGCATTTCGTAATTTCTTACTTAGGGCTTGACTCTCTTTCTAAGTGTTCACGTTGAAAGAAAAAATGATGTTGAGAGCACACAAACGAAATGCGAAGCCTCTTTGAGAGGGCTAGCTCACAATTCCTCATGTAAATTCACTCCAAAACGATACTTGCCTACCTCACAATACCATTCCCCCCAAAGTACAAGGCATAACTAACTTGTCTACCGTCGGCTGAAAATCACCTAAAGCTTAATACCGATGCCTCGTGGTGCGAAAAATCGTAAGCAGGTGGGGTGGGGTGGATCCTCTACGACTTGAATGGGTCTCTGATCACAGCGGGTTGCAATCGCATAAATCAAAGATGGGCAATCAAGATCCTTGAAACAAAAGCAATCTTAGAGGGGTTAGAAGCTTACATGAGTTTTTCAGAGGAATCAGAGATCAGATTCAAGCCTCCTCTTGTGGTAGAATCTGACACCAGTGCAGTCATCAAGGTTCTAAATCGTGAAGAAGAGGATCAATCGGAGTTGTCGCTGATCACTGAAGGCATCTTCGAGTTGATCACCGCTGCAAATATCGTTGCATTCTCCAAATGTCCAAGAGTCGAAAATGCCGGGGCTCACAATTTGGCGCGACCAGGCGGGTCTTTTGGGAATTTTCGTTATTTTGGGTGCTCCTTGTTCCCAAGTATGGGCGATATTTTTTTGGGTAGGGAGATCTATCTCCCAAAGTGGTTCTCTTCAATTTTAGAAGAGAAGTTTGTTGAGACGTTTTAATTTCCTTTAATGAAGCTTTCCGGTTTTCAAAAAAAAAAAAAAAACTAACTTGTATGGGATGTATTTCCCTTCTTACCCCCCCTCTTAGTATATAAATAAAAGATATGTCCCCTTTTTACCCCTCTTACTAGCATATACATGCATTTGTGATTAGGGGTATAACACTACTCCCAAGGCTAAAAGATACCTTGTTTCCCATGAGGAAATTGATAGCTTCTACCCAATGGTCTTGATGCCCAGAACCTCACAAGGTTTGACCATTCTTTTGTAGTCCTCAACCTCAAGTGGAAGAACCCATCAAGTCAAGGAAGATAGCATATAGTTTGTTTTCCTCTAAATTTCAAATATAATGGCAAGGTAAGTCAAATAAGAAGGCAAATATGAGCTATAGATTAAAAATGTTATCAAAGAATAGAAGAATTAACTTACAAGAGATAGGGTCAAAATATGTGGTTCATCAATACCGAGAGGGTGGTTTGAGCATTTGTCAATCCAGATGGCATTACCAAGAATCTTTAACCCAATGTGTGTCCAAAAGGCTATTTTTCGTATATCTCCTTCTTGGACCTAGAATTTTGTGGACAAGTCTGTCTAGGAGAGCTTACCCGACGCTCTCGAAAGGTTGGGGTGTTCTTGTTATATTTCCCTGTAATCGCTGATGTTTCCCTTAGTTTATGTTTGAAACTATCACTGATTATTGCCTTATCTATCAATATATCAATGTCAGATTGGTTGCTCTCTGGTTTGTGTGTGTTATTTCCTCTGTTTGTAGGTTATTTGGTATCAGATACCTAACAAATTGGTATCAGAGCACATCATCTTGGGGAGAACACGAAAAATGGTGCAAAAACAAATCGAAGAAAGGGTTGATGGAAATGAGAAAGTCATGGCAGTGTTGCAGGAATCGTTTCAAAGGATTGAGAAGAGTATGGAGAGAATGACGAGATGATGGCTGATTTAATGGTGAGTAAAGAAAATCCATCTTCTAGCATAACTGAGGGCTTGTCCCAGAAAATGAAGGAAAAGAAAAATGTGGAAGAATTTGTAGAGAAGGGAGAAAATACAGGGGAAGGATTGATACCTCTGAGAACGAGCGGCGATAAAAGCAAGTTCAAGCGGCTCGAGATGCCCATAATTTCAGGGGAGAATCCAGATTCATGTTTATTTCGTGTTGTGAGGTATTTTGAGATCCATCAGCTCACCAAATGGGAAAAAATCACAGCGGCTATTATAAGCTTCGATGAATACGTGGTCAACTGGTACCGTTGGTCTCACAACCGTAAGAAGATTAAATCCTGGGAAGACTTGAAGGCTCAGATGTTCAAGAGATTCAGACCATCGCAAGAGGGAAGCCTCTGTGCGCGATTCTTGGCTATCAAACAGGAAGAATCCGTGGCTGAATACATTAAGAAATTTGAGGTTTACTTGGCGTCGTTGTCGAAGCTTCCAGAGACAGTTCTTGAGAACACTTTTTTGAACGGCCTGAAACCGACGGTCAAAGCAGCCTTTGTAAGTCGTAGACCTATTGGGTTGGAAGAAATAATGCTGGAGGCCCAACTTATCGAGGATAGGGACCTGGCAATTAAGCCCGCTACAGAGACCATGGGCCAAGGGTCGTATTATGACACTCTGAAGCCCAATGCTACAAGCGGGGGAAAGGCTAATCCAAATATGAGGGAGAAAACAAACCCTAAGTCTAGGGAAACTGACCAACCAGAGCTTTTAACTTACCAGAAAAGGGAATGCCAGCAAAAAAGGACACTGCTCCTCGAAAGTTGACTGACGCAGAGTTTCAATTAAAAAGGGAAAAAGGGTTTTGTTTTCGATGCGATGAGAAATATAGCCCAGGGCATCATTGCAAGAGCAAAGAAATTCGTGAGCTGAGAATTTTGTTGGTGAACGGGTCGGAGGAGATCAAACTTCTGCAAGGCACACCATCTGAAGAAGCAGAAGAAATAACCATTCCTGACGTGGGGGAGTTGGTAGAGTTGGATTTGAAATCGGTCATAGGCTTCTCGACCTCAAGCACTATGAAGTTAAAGGCCAAGTTACAAGAGAAAGAGGTTGTGGTGCTCATTGACTGTGGGGCAATGCACAACTTTGTTTCTCAGGGATTAGTAGAAGAGTTGAACTTGCTCGTGGTTCAGACAACCAACTACAGTATTGTGATGGGCAATGGAGTAGCAACTAGGGGCAAAGGGTCTGCAAATCGTTGGTGGTATCACTAGCGGAGTTGACGATCACAGAAGACTTCCTTCCTCTTGAGTTGGGAAGTGTTGATATGATATTGGAAATGCAATAGTTACGTTCCATGGGCACTATGAAGGTCAATTGGTCAAAGTTAACCATGACTTTCGACTCAGGCAGCCAAAAGGTAACCATAAAAGGGGATCCTTCCTTGACCAAGACTGAAATATCGTTGAAAATGTTGGCAAAATCGTGGCAGGACTCATATAAGGGTTTTCTAGCAGAGATGAGGGATCTCTCCCTCGAGGATCAAGAACCAACGGTAACTCAGGAAGTGCTTCCCTGTGAAGTTCAAGAAGTGTTAGATGAGTATGAGGATACCTTCCACTTACCACTAGGGTTACCACCCAAGAGAGTGGTGGATCATCAAATCGCGTTGAAGGAGGGACAAGGGCCTGTCAATGTAAGGCATTACCGCTATGTGCACACACAGAAAAAGGAAATAGAGAAGTTGATCAATGAAATGTTGATTTCAGGAATAATAAGGCCAAGCAATAGTCCTTTCTCAAGCCCTATGCTGTTGGTGAAGAAGAATGACGGGGGGTGGCGTTTTTGTGTGGATTATAGAGCCCTGAATCAAGCTACTATTCCAGACAAATTCCCCATAACCGTGATTGAAAAGCTTCTTGATGAGTTAAATGGGTCCAAGGTGTATTCCAAGTCGGACCTAAAGTCTGGATATCATCAAATAAGAATGACTGAAGCTGATGTTTCGAAGACTGCCTTCTGCACTCCTGAAGGCCATTATGAATTCATGGTTATGCCATTTGGTCTAACCAATGCCCCTGCGACCTTCCAATCTCTGATGAACCAGGTATTCAGGCCATATCTACGTAGGTTTATCTTGGTTTTCTTTGATGACATACTTGTTTTTAGTCCTAATATGAGTACTCATGTGAAACATCTGGGGATTGTGTTTAATCTTGAGAGAGAATGCTCTGTTTGCCAACAAGAAAAAGTGTGTTTTTGCCAAGGAAAGAGTGTCCTACTTGGGACATTGGGTTTCAACGGCAGGGGTAGAAGCTGATGGAGAGAAGGTTAAGGCCATGATGCAATGGCCACATCCTCGGAATCTGAAAGAATTGAGAGGCTTTCTGGGGTTGACAGGGTACTACAGGCGTTTTGTTATGAATTATGGTCTGATTGCAGCACCTCTCACGCGGCTGTTGAAGAAAGATGCATTCCACTGGGATGAAGAGGCCCAGAATGCTTTTGATCGCCTCAAGCAAACTATGGTAACATTATCGGTCTTTGCACTTCTTGATTTCAGTTTGCCTTTTGTAATCGAGACCGATGCTTCACGCACGAGGGTAGGGGCAGTTCTGACTAAAAAACAGAGGCCTATTGCTTTCTTTGGCCAAGCCTTATCTAATCAGGAAAATAGCAAGTCAGTCTATGAAAGGGAGCTAATGGTCGTAGTTCTTGCAGTTCAAAAATGGAGGCATTACCTCCTTGGACAGAAATTCTTGGCGTTGACCGACCAAAGGGCTCTTAAGCATTTGTTAGAACAGAGGGAAATACAGCCTGAATATCAAAGATGATTAACAAAATTGTTTGGGTATGATTTTGAAATCAAATACAACCCAGGACTCCCGAATAAAGCAGCAGACGCCCTTTTCAAGATCCCCCATGAAGTGGCCTTGGCTAGCATTTCAGTCCCAGCGATCATTGATGTTGAAAATTGAAATGATTCAAGAGGAAGTGGAGAAAGATGTTGAGCTTAAGAAAGTAATTGAGGAGATTCAGTTAGACCCTCTCATGCACCCAAAATTTTCTATGCAGCAAGGCAAATTGATGTACAAGAATCGCATTGTCCTATCAAGTAAGTCCACATTAATCCCAACTATTCTTCATACATACCATGATTCCATGATGGGAGGGCATTCAAGGTTTTTGCGGACTTACAAACGCCTCACTGGGGAACTTTATTGGAAAAACATGAAGCAAGACATCAAGGCTTACATAGAGAAGTGTCCCACCTGCCAGATTAACAAGGCTGTAACGGTAGCACCAGCAACTTTACTTCAACCCCTGCCCGTGCCAGAGAGAATTTGGGAAGAAATAACGACGGATTTCATAGAAGGGTTGCCGAAGTTTAGGGGTTTTAACTCCATTTTGGTGGTAGTGGATAGGTTGAGTAAATATGGACATTTCCTTCCACTGAAACACCCTTTCACAGCCAAAGAAGTTGCAGTAGTGTTCATCAAGGAGATTGTGAAATTACATGGCTTCCCGAAGTCCATCATATCTGACAGAGATAAAATATTTGTCAGTAACTTCTGGGATCAACTCTTTCGAATGCAAGGCACCCAATTGAAGAAGAGCACGACTTTCCACCCTCAAACGGATGGGCAAACGGAGATAGTGAACAAACAAGTGCATTGAGAATTACATTCGGTGTTTTTGTGGTGAACATCCAAAGAAATGGGAACAATGGTTGTCATGGACTGAATATTGGTATAACATGACATACCACGTTTCCATTAATACAACACCTTTCCAGGTGGTTTATGGAAGACAACCTCCCCCTCTAATATCTTATGGAGACAGGAAGACGACCAACAACACGTTAGAACAACAACTCCAAGAGAGAGACCTAGCATTATTGGCACTCAAAGAGCAACTGAATGAAGCCCAAAACCGCATGAATAGATACGTTGACTGAAAGAGGAGAGAGGTGGAATATGAAGTAGGAGACATGGTCTATTTGAAGTTGCGGCATGCGGCCTTATGGACGGAGATCATTGGCCAAGAAACGTTGTGAAAAGTTATCCCCTAAGTTCTTCGGACCCTACAAGATCATCAAGAGGATAGGCTCAGCGGCTTATCGCTTGGAGCTACCTTCAAACTCCTCAATACACAATGTCTTCCATGTATCCCAAATCAAGAAAATGTTGGGGGAATGGGACAACACACAATCGAGGGGCCAGCTCTTCCTGAAGATTATGAATGGGTTGTTGAACCAGAAGATGGGTTGGGCATGCGCTGGAATGAGGAAAACAAAAGAGAGGAATGGTTAGTCAAATGGATGGAACGTCCTTACTGTGATGCTACTTGGGAAGACCCGAAATTCATGAAGAACCAGTTTCCAGATTTCCACCTTGAGGACAAGGTGTTTCAGAACCCCAGGGGAATTTTTTGACCCCCAATCGTGAAGACATATATGAGGAAGGGTAAGAAGGTCAATTCGGAGGGGACAAACAGTTAGGAAAAGCAGTGGGGACCGCTTGTGGCTGTGGCCGAATGTTGGCTGGAGAATGTAGGTTTTTGTATGGGATCGTGTGCCTGTGATTAGGGTGTGGAATTTTGTGGACAAGTCTGTCTAGGAGAGCTTGCCCGGTGCTCTTGAAAGGCTAGGGTGTTCTTGTTTGCTTTTTGTTATATTTCCCTGTAATCATTGATGTTTTCCTTAGTTTATGTTCGAAACTATCACTGATTATTGCGTTATCTATCAATATATCAGTGTCGGATTGGTTGCTCTCTGGTTTGTGTGTGTTATTTCCTCTGTTTGCAGGTTATTTGGTATTGGATACCTAACAGTCTCCTTGCTCAAGTGCTTGTTCTCCTCCAACTTGGACGACAATTGTTCGAGGTTCTGAGTGATATGCTAAATTGTTTGTTCTCATGTTGAAGTCCTTTGGAGTTATTCTTTTGATATCCCTCAACTCTTTCTTGATAAGGTCCAACTAACTCTCTGGCTTTCTTTTAGCCCAAGAACATAGGGGTGACAGGATTTGAACCTCTAACCAATTGGTCGAAAGTATAAGCCTTAACCAATTAAGCTATTCTCAAATTGGCTACTCTTCCCTCTTTCCTGCTTCTTCTACACCATTTTCCCAACTTTTCCCGAGCTGGCATGTGCTCAAATACCAAAATTATTTCCATTGAATTATAGACAAAATGGTGCTAAGAGCACATAAACAAAAAGCACAGCCTTTGAGAGGACTGGCCCACTTTCCATTACGTAAATTCACTCCAAAAAAATATTCCCCCCTCGCCAACAAGTACAAGGCATAGCTAACTTGTCAGGATGTATTTCCCCTTTTCCCCCTCTTTCTTGCATATAAGTTGTTGATTAGGCTTTTAAGATTCTCCCCATCAGTAATTTCATTTTATGAATGAATTATTTTTTTATATTTTTTTTTTTTGGAAAAATTATGAATGAAATTTGTATCTCACGAAGGGAGAAAAAAAATCACAAATGATAATATTTTTAAAAAACTTCAATCCGGCATATTAGAGCCATGTTGAAGGCATGTTCGAGCTACACAGGTAGACCTTACATAAGTCCCACGCTTCTTAGCTTATGATCATACTATGCATTCATGAAAAGAAAACAGAAAGAAAAAACCAGTTCAGAAAGTAAAGGTGAGTATTCGAAGCCCTAAAATGGTGAAGCGAAGGAATTTACACAATTTAGTAAAAAAATTAGGGCACTACCTTCTAGTAGTAGTAGTTGAGTTTAATAAAATAACATAGAACTAGTTCAAATCTTAAAACAAATATGTAAAAATATTAAAGTAAAATTAAAACGAAAGACTTTGTAAAGCTTCTCAAATTCCCTGGAATTCAACTTTCAGCATTCATTTGAGCTTCCAACAAATTTTTTTATATTAAGGTCTAAAGAAATGAAATAACCCATCATACTAAGAGAAACTACAGAAAATTACTTTTTTGGTATGACTGTATGTGTGTTTTGGGGTGGGGTTGGGGGTGCAGCTGGGGTGGGAAGGGGTTTACTCTGCAACAAAATTATATATACTATTAACAAACTCGCCCAGCAACATAGAGGAGACCAGAATTAGTAAAAAGAAAAGGCCAGGGAAACTACACGCACTTCTAAAGGCAATAAACACATGGAAACCAGAAAAATACCTCTACTAACACTGCGTCCAAGGTTGTTATTTTCTTTAAGGGGATCAATTATGTTTAGATGCTTCAGGGTAAAAACCCTCAAGCTTGGCTCAGACCTTCCTGATGAAATCGAGAACATTTCCATGCAGTTTCTAAGGAAGTCATCTCTCAGCAATAGTTCATGACCACCATTTTCTGGTGTTTCAGCTGTACAAACCCACCATAAGTCAAGAAAGCAAAGATTAACCTATCCAATCTTACAGCAAAATAATTCTTACCCACTATATCAGGTAAGGAAGATTTACTAACGGGTCCATGCAGGCTGATACAATAATTTTCCCAATCAAATTTACTGAAATATTCCAAAAACCTATAGAGGACCTATTTGAACAAGCAAAGCAGAATCAGATACTGAAACTGACCTATAATAGTAAATAATTAGATCTTGACTTTAAATGATTACTCACTGCCAAAGGGCTATGCAAAGAACCATGAAAGAGATGGAAAATATACAGGACAAGTGTTTCCAAAGCATATGTTGATATCAGTCCATGGTGAGCACCAAGAATTCGACTTTCATAATAGCACCAAGCTTTTAACAGAATGATGCTCTGTTTGAAAAGATGATATTTACCAGCAAGACGATCAACCTGATTATATACATCAGAATTTCCAAGATCAAATCATGAAACTTGATATTAAAATTCAGCGTGACAGCTCAGAATTTTTTTTTTTTTTTAAAAAAATAGTAGTTAGCATTAACCATACCCGTTCAAGAAAACACAGGGTGCAGAGACCTCCCAGCTGATTAAATGATATATCTACTACTATATTTTGAACTACGCATTTCACAAGCTTAACCTACAAACAGAAGTACAAAAATAGAAAAGAAAATTTTATGCAACCTGAACTAGTAAAAACTTATTTAGTTTAACAAGAAACACAGAAACTTCAATCCAGAAATAAAACGTATTAGTATCCATAATTATGGCAATGCATTGAAGACCAAACATCTAGGATAGGCAGGAAACTGGTTATTAATTCAAGGTTCCATCATACCTCATATCCATGATCACAATTATGATCTCAACAATGGTTGAGGGGAAAGGTTATCATAACTGAAAATAAAATGCTCGTAATCCATCACACAAAGAAGATAATAATGTATCTTGATAATTCTATGTCTACGTGGATTTTAAACTTCACCCTCCACGACTTACAGAGATTAAAACATTCAAGTTCAAGCTATCCAATGCTCACAGGTATTGAATAGACATAAAATGCAAAGAAAGCATGGTAAAACGGGGTAAGAATCAACTTAAGAAGCTGTGTCACAGAATCATGATTGATTGATCCATGTAAGCATTCTTACTTTTTCTTTTTAACTAAAATATGTATTTTGCAAGCCCAATTAACATAGATCAAAAACACTGAACGCCAGACAAACAATTTAAGAGTTTCTTGAGCTTTTCAAGTAAAACTAACAACAGGAATGCTCTTTTTTTTTTTTTCTTTTTTTTTTTTTCTTTTTTTTTTTAAATTTATTTATGAATAACCATGCTTTCATTGAGAAAAAATGAAAGAATACAGGGGCGACAAACAATCAGCCCACCAAAAAAGAGGGAGACCCCATTAGATAAAAGGGCTCCAATAAAAAATAATAAGACCTATGGAATAATTACAAAATAAACGTGTCACTGACGCCCAAAGGGAAACGTTATATCTAACAAGGGACCAAACCTCAGCCGAATCCCTCTCAATCCCTCTAAACGTCCTATTGTTTCTCTCACCCCAAAGCCCCCAAATAATAGCGCAAATCCCCGCTTGCCACAAGAAATTCCCTTGATCTCGAAAAGGGGGATGGGGAAGGAACTCCTCGATCATCTCTCTAAGGCCCCTATGTCTGGCAAACTGCAAACCAAACGAAGCAAAAAACATGTCCCACACATGTCCCACAGGAATGCTCCTTTTTCTTTAATAAGTTTTTACAATAGATAGAACATAAGTTAAAATAAGAGTTAGAAATCCAATTACATATTGAACTCATTATTTCAGTGTTTGAACCAATAAAAATACAATACCCTAGTCTCTAGGAGGAATGTTTTTGAACAAGAAACGAATCTCCAGGAGGAATTATGACATAAATTATTTAAACCAGGAAAATCTTGAGCAAGACTCTTGACCACCCATTGACGCAACCTTGAAGCTACTGTGGTTTTTGAACAATATGTAGGAACAAAATATACAACCTCCAGCTCTACCTTGCATAAAATAATCTCAGAAGACATTCATAAGAGAATTATAGTAATGCCTCACCAAATTTCTATTACAAAGTCATATGCAGTCACATAAAAAATAAATTCAAATGAATGTTTAAAGAAAAAAAAACCTCAGTTCCATGGTTCACTTGTTTCTTTCCTTTCATTTTTCTTTCTTTCTTTCTTTCTTTTATTTATTCATTCATTTATTTATTTGGAGGGTAAGGTGGAACCTCAGCATCAATGCAATGAACATCCTTCACTTCAAACTGAGAAGCCCCATTTATTTCTTGTTCCTTAAGAACAGCATAAACATCAGAAACCACGGCACTCTCAATGTTTGCACAGCAGATGGCAGTCAAATCTATATCTCCATCAGGAAGATACGTTTTGAGTGGCACAGAACCATATGGAAATACCTGTTAATGAAGCCAAATGAATCATATTGCATTGAAACCCATCAAAAGTACAATCAGCTTAACAATACTTATCATTAGTTTAACGGAAAAGAAACGACGCTTTTAATGTATTTCACGCATGTTGTGCATACGCAGTTCAAAGTACAAAGATAAACAGCTTTCACATAACACAACCAAGGATATTCAAGTAACCACAGAAAAGTATGCAATATCGGTCTATAAGCACAATTCACTTGGAAAAGTTACCTCACATCCTATACGTGTTCTGATCAATCCTTGTACATAGTCAATAACCTCCTGTCTCTTCTGCTCGGCCACCAAAGTCGGCTGAATTCTACGGAGGATATCACCAGCGGTATTTTCGGCTCTTGACCAATTTTCAGAAGTAATTAAAGACGGATCAGAATTTAATGCGGGAAATGGCAATCTCGACAAATGGGGGCAGGAGTAACCGTCGCCCAACAAGATGCCATGGGGCCGAGGCGAACAGACTTGGAGATCACTCATGAAAGCAAATGTAGCAGAACGAAAACTCGAAGATGCTATTAAACGGTGCAAGAAAAAGGCATTATCCAGGATTATGGAAGCGCTGGGAATCGAAGGAACACGATTATAACGTAGAAGAAGAAGGAACAAGAAAATTAGAGAGAGAGCGCTCGTGGTTTAACGAGAATTGCCATGGTGCAAATGGGAATTCAAGGATAGGTGATGCGATAAAGAGAGAAAAGAATCAAGAGAGGGAGGAAGAAGAAAGAGTTGAATTCTTCAGGGAAGGGAGGAGAGTCCGTCCAGTGTTCCGGTTTGATCGAAAGGCAATGTGATCCCACAGAAAAAGAAAAGACACAGTCGGAGGGGCGGCGGGTGGTTGGCAGAGTATTATCAGTGGGCGTATGCGTTTCTATTTGAGCGATACAATTTGAATTTGGCAGGAACGTGATGCGACGCAGCGAAATCGGAAGGGGAAGGGAGGGAAAGGAGAAATGCCAGTTGCGCTATATGTCAACCTCACTGTCCTGATTCATGAAGGGAAGAGACAAATGAAAAGGACTCGTTTGGGCTTGGCGTACGTCGTTTTATGGGAACCCAACCTGCTGCGGAAAGCTCCCCTTGCCTTCCCTGTGAATTTCGCCGTAGGTAAAACTAAAACAGCAGCGGTGGACTCGTCTTTCTCCTCCCTTTTCCTATTATGGTAATTATCAGTTTGACATAAACCTCCTCGGTTACTACTTCATTAGCTCTGAGGTTGTCATAAAGCTATAAAATACAAGATTATATTAGATTAGATTCAACAGTTGGCTTGGCTTGACGATGGCCATTTAATGACACGAACCAAACTCGCCCGTAGGATTGCGCCGTCGCTTCCCTTCCCTGATCAATTATAGTTTCACTTTCATACTTATCTTCCGCATTTGACGCACGCAGTCTCAAAGAAAGATGTTTCATTACTTCACCACGAATCAATAGCATACAAAAGTCTACGCATACCACGTAATTAGTTCTATTTTGTCTCTTTCCAACAGGCCTGAATTCAAGCTTCCTATTATAACAATAGCCTACATCTTTTGTTCACATCCCTCCCCATTCTTTTTCAAAGATATGAATGACCAGCGAAGCAACTATCAGATAGAGCCTAGTCTCCTCTCTCCCATTGAAGATTGATGTACATTCAAGTGTCCTATATATAAGTCATGTATTGGCAAAAAGAAACATGAACCAAAAAAGATATATAACTGGGAAAAAGATACCATCGAGGCTTCATGCAATCATCCATAAGGCCAAAGAAAGTACTTTAAAAAAAGATACATTCCATCTCATTACAAGGCTTGAGCATCCATGCATACAAGGATGCTCATTATTCAATATTCACCAGAACACAGCGTACAGAAGATTCAACAAACGGACCCCCAAGGGACTCTTAACGACTCTCGACTAGGGGAGCTTCTTTTGCAAAAATCTCACCAGCATATTTCCAATTTATAACCTTCCATATGTTCTTCAGATAGTCTGGTCTGACATTTTTGTACTGCACCATGAAAAAGTTCAAAACATAAATAAGCAGGCAGCAAAATATAGTCAGCTAATAGCTGCAGGCCAAATATGATGGACATGGCTGTTATAACATATATTTTCTTTTTTTAAAGTCTATGCCCAACCCCAAATCCAAAATTTGGAGACCTCAAGGATTTTTTTTTTTTTTTTTTTTTTTTTTTTTTTTTTTTTTTTTTTTTATGGAAAACCAAGCTTTCATTGAGAAAAAAATGAAAGACGAACGATTTTTTTTCTTATTAAGCCCACTCGTAGATTTGAAAATGCAACCTTTTAATAGGTGTTACATAGACTGTTGGCAGGCTGCCCCTTGGGGGGTGTTATAACATACATTACATTATAGTTATAGCTTTTCAGTATGTGAATCTTCACCATAATAAGCATAACATCAAACACAGGTTTACCCCACTAATTCCTTTTTATCACCAAATTCCTATCCAACAGATTATTACCGAGTAACCCAACCACCGCAGAAAATTGTATTCAAACTTTCAACAAGTTAAATGAGGATAATCTTCAAAAGAGTACATGATCTAATCCAAATAGACAATCGGGAAAGCAAGAGCAAATCATACTAACGTTGGGAAGAAAATGGAAAACATTTACCTGCAAATAATATGCATGCTCCCAAACATCTATCCCAAGCAGAGGAACTAAAGCAGATCCTTTAGTTACGAGAGGATCCTGCAAAGAGTTGCATCAGCCAAATGACTTTCAAATTTTGACCTTTTATTTTAAATATAACCAAACAATAGGCTACAAATTCTACAAACAAGTGATAAAAAAATATATATATAAATAAACTAACCAGACGCCATAAAATGCTAGAGTAAGCGAAATAATTGGGCAAATCAATAAGAGATCGACATAAGGCATCAACGAAAATAGAAATAGAACAAGACTGCTTCAGCAACGTGGATGTAGCTTTTAAACAAATAAACCTAGAGGTATACCTGATTGGCCGTGGTTTCAACCGATAGCTTCTTCAGTTCTTTATCCAGAGCAAGCCACTAGAAAGAACTCGAAAAAGCATCAGTTAAACGTTTGTATTATATTATGAGGTAGACAAAAATGAAATGGCAAATAAATACACGGGAGAAAACATACCACCCATCCAGAGCCCTGTAAAGCAGCCCCCTCTGCGTTGACTCTCTGAATCAAGGCTTCAAGAGAACCGAACTGAGAGTCAATCGCCCATCCAAGAGATCCCTTTGGAGGCTCACCACCCCCTTCCTGCAAATATATTATAGAAGATATTCGAATAGATAGATTGAAACATCAAGAAATTGAGAACTAACCTATAAACCGAATCAGATACGCAAGGATTGAGACTTACATGAATGGGAGCGAGATTTTTCCAGAAAATCGAATGATTGATGTGACCTTAAAAAGGAAAGGATTGGATAATAAGTTAGGAAATGATATATAATCTCAATTTACTCAATGAACATCGTAAGATTCCCTAGTTAAGCGACTCGATCTGATTTGAAGTATTATAGAAATGAGAAATTAAACAAGTATCATGGTCTGAAAATAAAAAGACGTTGAGAAATAAAAGAAAACCTCCGCCATTGAATTTGATGGCACTCTGCAATTTGACAACGGTGGAGGCGTGGCCTTTGTTAATGGCCTCGTGAAGTTGCTCAAGAGCCTTGTTGTAGTTGGTGATGTAGGCTTGATGGTGCTTCTGATGATGAAGCTGCATGATTTCGGCGTTGATGACGGGCTCAAGAGCGCCATAGTCATAAGGGAGGTCGGGCAAGGAGAAGGTCTGCAAGCCGCGAAAATGTCCAGACCCTAACGCTCCAGAAATTGTTGGCGTTAGGTTTTTCCTGCTTAGAATTCGAAGAGCCATTGTCGATAATCTCTCTCTCACAGACCACAGTATCGACCTCAGCAGCACTTGCCCAAAAAAAGCATTGGCAGGCGGCTTCAATTAACTACAGTTTTTTTTTTTTTTTTTTTACTTTTTTTTAGTGTTTTTTTTAGATCATCTAGGGAGAATTCGAACCTTTAAACTTTTTTTTATTGGTCCCTCAACTTTCAAAATTATAAATTTAGCATCTAAATATTCAGATTTTTAGAATTCATGGTTATGCCATACACAAAATTGAAATATTTTATTAGACATAAAATTCAATTGTTTTTTTAAATTTCGAAAAATTTGAATTCGTCAGAGACCTATTAGATATATAATGTAGATCAATAACTTTTTAGATACAAAATTGAAAGTTTGACTTATTAGATACTTTTAAAAGTCTAGGGTTTTGGTGATCTTAAAACAAGAATTTGAAAACAAGGGATTCAATGAAAATATTTCATGTTTTCAGATATGTGTTTGATAGAAGATTTAGAAATTGGATCTGAATTTAAAAAAATGTTTCACATTAGTACTCCAATAATATATAACGAAAAAATAGATGGAAAGATTTTTGTTACTATTTATCTCATTATCTCATCTTAAAATATATCATTAAATTCATTTTTATATACAATTTTTACACATCAATTGTCACATCAATTTATGTAAATATTGTAAATCGTGTCGTCTATGTCCTCAAATTTGTATACATACATCTTATTTTAACGGAAAAAAAAACAAAACTCTTCCAGTGTATTTTTTTTTTTTTTAGCAAATTTCAAATTTCAAGGATAAAAAAGAAAATGTTTATTGTTTAAAGACATAATTAAAATGGGGTATAATTTAACCTAAAATTAATGGCAATTCACTTTTTATTCTCATGCACATATAAGTCGGTGGGCGCATCCAGACCGTGAGTTTCCGTTTTGGGTGCCGACGATTAAGGAACTACACCGAGGGAAGCGAGGATAGCTATAAATCACCAAAATTTGCAATTTATGAAATATTGTTTTCAAGATGTTGTAAAACAGTCTACGTTCTCTGATCTTCAAATATTTGGATATACGTCAATAATCTGACAGAATCATTACTTTAACAATACTCATTAACTGCTAAAGGAGAAAGAGTTTCCTCTACCTCTCTAATTTTATACTTCAATAGGTGTCGCACTCTTGATACACAGCAATCAGCATGAGAAGGCGTCTTGCCAGCAATCTCTTCATTGCTGGGGGGCATAACTTGATCCACCGATTCGGGCTAACAACAAAATTCGTCAGCAAAGACGGCGACGGCCTTATGCATGCAGGTCCTTGTTTGAACTCCACGCTGGAGCTTTAGGGCCCACACCATCGCCTAAGATTGTCGCTCCATTTTCAACACTTATTAGGGGATCAGATTCACTTTCCTTCACCTATTAACATGTAGATCGTTTCAGTTCCATGGCGGTAGAGCGAAAGATAACATGTCAATTGCAGAACCACTTATGATACCTGGGATAGTTGTGCTGACGATACTTCATTAGACTTCTGTTGGCTCTCGAGGGTGCAATAATAAGAATAGAGAACCATTCCAACTATGGCAACCAAGATCCCCAAAATGTTCCGCCAGCTAAATGGATCATGAAGCAGAACATATCCAAAGGCCAAAACTAGACATGTCTTTAGATGTCCTAGGACCTGATATGTAACTGCAGAAGTTTTTCCAATGACTAGAAACGTACTGAAGTTGACTGAGACAGAAATAAGGCAGGAGAGTACAATAAAGAACTGTATAAAGAAGCACAAAAACAATTCATGTTAGAAGCAATATAGTTACGAAGGGGCGGAAAGGGGTCTGCAGGAAGCTAAATTGTTAAACTCTTACCAGCACTTGGGGAGTGTATTTGAAAGCAAAAACATTTAGATCAGTCAGACACCAGTCAAGAAATGGGCCAGCGATGAACAGAGTTAATGCCTGATAGGGACAAGACTGGTATAGAAGTTGTGTTGAAGAAACCTTGAACTTTTTCTGAATGGTGTTTGTCATCTACGTTTAACTGGTCAAGGTCTTGAACGGAAAAGGAAAAATGCAGAAAAACTTGAGCAATGAGTGCATAGACATTCATTCACTCAGCCAATTAAATTAACTAATAAAACAAATCTTCATACTACGTTAATAGGAAAGGAGAAAGATGTAGCAACTAATTACGCGCTTGCAAATAAATAAATAAATTTTATTCTAAAGAAATAAAATAAAATGAACTGGTTAAAGAGATTGTAGGTTCTGGTGGCCTCGTGAACACTCTCCGCTCTGCAAATAGATACTCGATCACTTAGACCAGAAAAAAAGAGCAAATTAAATCAGTGCTTCCAACAAGACTCTTTAGCCCACAAATGACAGCCAGTCATCAAAAGGCATGCAAAGTAAACACCAAGAGTAAAGTAACTTAGCTTAGGATACAATTTGTGCAACACAAGTGGTAAGAACTGCGAGCAGAGACAAGAAAGAGCCGAGGGCATTCAATTGTAGATCGGTCACAGTTGCAATTCCAACACCCAGGAGGAGGATCGTGAGTGAAAACTGGATGCTTTTACTGCAATAGCAGCATAGATGTCAAATATGATGACGGGTAATATATTTATAAAGGACAATACAATAAAAACCAACTACGCTTGCAGCTAAACCACCCATCTGATAGATATAACTGAAAAATAAAATCATCATTTAAAACGCTCACAGTTAATCAGAAACCAAGAGAAGATTACTGAAATTATCGTAGAAGTCAAGCTACACATCAAATTTTAAAAGAAACTCACTCTAAGTGGGTTATCTAGCCTAAATACGGTTTATTTCCCAGTCCCTGTTTCCTTCCTACTCAAAGTACCCTTCTCTCTACTCTTATTCCTCTCTTTATAATCTTTCTTTGTTTATTTAATGGTGAAACCATTAGAAAGAGGTGAAATGAAGGAAAAAGAAAACAGAAGTCCTGTCTTGAGGTATACTCAAGTTACCAAAAGTCTCTGGATAATAAAGGTTCTTTATTGTTTCCAGAATCTAACCAAATAACATTTCAGATTTTACCCTCCTTATATCTTCCAGGGAAATAACTGCACGAATATCCAAATTAATCATATAATTTGTATCTGAAAAATGGCTCCAGAAGGGTGGTAAAAAAAATATAATGGGTAGCATGTATCCTCGTGATTTAAAAAAACTGACAGTTAAGAGTCAGTGGCGTGTGTTAGAGCTTCCCAATTATATATAGGGTTAAATAAAATTTATGCCGGAGCAGCATCACAATAATTCCATCTTCTAAGTTGTTTTTTCTTTTTTCTTTTTTCTTTTTCTTTTTTTTTTTTTTTTTTGGGGGGGGGGGGGGGGGGTGACAGCCGGATACATTTTCCATTTTCAGATTAATCAGTACAGCATAAGATGATGCTTCACAGAGGAAAAAAACAAAATAGAAAACAAGGAACAAGGCAAAGGCATTGAGGAATTCCAAAGCCTAACCTTAAATCCTGAATAGATACCTCAAGTCTTCAAGAAGTATGATCTAATTATATAATATGATGGATGAAAATGTGAATATGCTGAAAAACCAAGTTACAACTTGAGGTTCCTCTTTTTTTCTTTTTATTTATTTATTTTTAGAAAGAAGCAATTTCATTGGCAATACAAAACTACATGGGGAAAGAAAGAAACTCCAATCCAAATTGGACTACAGAAGGGATTATCAACTAGCACAAATCGTATTGAACCTATAACCTATAATTTACAAATACAAGGCTAAGTACTTGAACTTTCAACTCAAAGGTGTTGAACTATTTACTTCTCCAGAAAAAGTACCTCAAGATATATAAAGGTGTTATAGATGGGAATCGGCTAAGTGAAATTTTGGACCTATAATTACAAATACAAGGTTAAGCAGTTGAACTTTCAATTCCAAGGTGCTGAATTATTTACTTCTCCAGAAAGATACCTCAAGATATATAAAGGTGTTATAGAGGGGAATCGGCTAAGTGAAATTTTGGATCAAACTCAAGTATGGTAACAAGTTTGTTTAACTTAAATAATTTTAGTTAACTTCTAGAGTTAATCCAACTTCCCCTTGTAATAATTGGATCAGTTTGTTCAAGTTGTTTGAGTCGTTTATTTTAGAAAACAAGTAGAAATTAAAAATAAATAAATAAAAATTAAATACTTTCAGAAACCTATTTTGCCTATTTTTAAATTTAAAATTAGAAATATCATTTCGCTATTTGAAAAGCTTTGCTTCAAACTTTTAATTCAATTGTTAGGAAATTAAGCAAAGAGAAAAGGAAGGTCCAAAAAATGCCCCAAGTGAAACAAAAAATAGACACAAATAATTTACTCTTTAGTAAAATGTATCTTTTTATTTATGAATTCGTATCGATCCAGTTTTACCCCAACTAATTTGAAAGAACCACAATTCTAACCCAGACAAGCCAGTTCGGTTTAAGGTTGGGTTGGGGTGTTTAGTTTTTTGGGTTGACAAGTATTCTAAACAGCCCTAAGATTAAAGTGTTTAGAGTAGGATCCACTTTGTGACTTATTTATGGCCTTAACTATAAAAAAATTCTGTAACTCTATGTTTCTAACCCGAGAAAAAGTTTCAGAGCTTTTCATATTCTCCAATATTGTTTCGAAGGAAAGTCATTTAGGTCCTGACAATGGCTTTGGCCACACTAACAAAAATATTGACACACAAATACCATGCATATGTTGCTCATGTTATCAAACTGACTTATTAAAATATCCAAAAAAAAAGTGCAGAAAGACCTGCAAGCATGTGAAAGTACCAGTTTCTGCATTTCAGCCTGTCGTTGTTTCTTGTATATCACAAGAAACAAGAGCTTTGATAGAGAAAAAATATATATGATAGAAGTCAGATGGAGAATATGACAAAGATATCTATCTACACAATCTATAACATGTGAGGAAATCCAAAAAAATTAAGCATGCTGCAAAAGAATAAGAGGGGGCACCTAGAACAATCATACAACTGCGAAGCACAAAAAGACAACATGGTAAGATTTGTTAAACAGACATCGGTCTGGTGCTGCAGGCCTACCCACAGTGGGTAATATGAGTAAAACGCATGTGCTACTTTAGCCTGAGAAGTGGAGTGCTTGGTAGGTAATGAGTCTAATTGGAGTTCTATAATATTTAAGTTAGTTTTAGACTTTTAGCAATTTTCCTGGGTAATCAGAGAGTCACCTTCGACCAGAGTAAGCAAAACAAGGTACCAAGGAAGATTTACATTTACATATTTAAAGTGATATTAAGAGTTAGGTTTGAGTTAGGAATTAGGCATCCGCTGAATCAAGATATTCAAATCAATAGCATTTTAACACTATTGCAATGAGCTGGAGATTTAGCAATATTTTGTACCGCAGTATGGGTCATACAAAAATCCCAACAAAATCTTGACGAACTAAGTACTGATTGCATCTATAATATTAACAAGAAAGGTGTGGGGAAACACCCCTGATGATGACAAATTACCACTTATCCCATTTCTCATTTCTAAAACACTATAGATAATCAAGTAAAGATCTGGATAAAAAATCATCAGGATAAAACTGAATGGAAGTAAAGGCCTCTTGATTGAAAAATGGAAAAAAAAAGTTTTTTTTTTTTTTTTGGATAAAGAACCAACTTGAGAACAAAATGAAAGAATACTAGGGCATACAAAAAACAAACCCACAAAAGGGAGTCCAACTACCAGGAGGAACTCCAATCAAGCATAATGAGACCTACTGGATAATTACAAAATGAAAAATGGAAAAATATTTGTTTCGTACATGAAAAAATCAACAGTTATT
This sequence comes from Luffa aegyptiaca, assembly GCA_017139565.1. Lineage (NCBI taxonomy): Eukaryota > Viridiplantae > Streptophyta > Magnoliopsida > Cucurbitales > Cucurbitaceae > Luffa > Luffa aegyptiaca. Next base: position 202,036 of record CM029404.1, on the reverse strand, counting down.
AGACTCACCTGAACTTTTTCCTGAAGAAAAGGGTCTCCAAAAGAACAGTACAGGGGATGATTGCCAGTTTCGTCATCTGGTATAGCAATCAATACACTCTTTATTCAAGGACTCAGGAGATAAAAATAAATGAATACTTGGCTTCAAAATTAAAAATAATTCACGAGAAAATAAAATCACCAATATATAAGTAGGAACATGGTCAAAGAGAGAACATTTATTCCTCAAATGGTAGATTTCATACTTGACGTTGCATCTTAGAAAAAGAGGATAAATTATAAAACCATATAAAGGATAACACATTCTGTTCATAAATGTGATTTTACCTGGTAGAAGCCAACAGAGTTGAAGCCCAAGCTAAGATTTAGAAGCCCAATTGAGATTCCATTTAATATTCCAAATCCCATAACAGCTCTTGCATCAAAAGGCTTATGTTCAAACAGTTTCATCAATAGTGCCACATGAAGGGAACAAAATGTAACAAGCAGATGCCAGCTTGTCAATGTAGTGGCTGTGCATCAACCAAGTTCCGTTAATGTACCAGTTCACATACAAAAGACAAGAGCCAAATATCAACAGGTAGCTTATGCTCATAGGTGACAAATAACTAGACGGAAAGAAAGGGTCACTCTTCTCGTGATAAAATTAACAGAGCTATACACTAATCTAGTTTCAGAAGGTTACTATTTTTCTGGAGGCATTTGATTAGTTGAAAACGTGAATGCAAAATTATTTTATACTGAAATTTAATCATTTTATAATCAGACAAAACACAAAAGAGAGTAGCTCATAGGCTGAAAGACCTGCACTAAGTTTCTTTTATTACCAAGATATGAGTATGGATAAATTTAATCTTCTCAACTCATTCTTTAACATTCCTCCTCACATGTAGTTTCTTATATAAATCTCAATTCATAAGGTCTTACAATTCAATTATTAATATGAAACTGAGAGTAAATGATATTATAAGGATTTCAAAACAAGAGCTCCTAATTGGATTTCACGTAAAATTATTACTAGACCTAAGATCTTAAGTTAGTTAGATAAGGATGAATATGATTTTTTCAAAAAAAGAAAAAAAAAAGAAACATATAACACAAGATGAAAGTGAATAATACATAGCTTTACATTGAATGGTAGTTCGTTAAAGAGTAGTAATGCAATTCTGTGGCAGGAACATTGAAAGCACAAATAAAATTTTCTCTGTTCGGTTTGAAGTGTTCAATCAAGAGTACATCTAAGTCTAACAAATCCAAGCACTGGTGGCAAATCTTGCGATCAATGAAAATTTGATGTAAGATACGGAGACCATAATCCTTGTAGATCCAGAAACCAATTCTTAGAAAGTTAAATGTTCGTGCCTCAGTTGGGAGGAGAATAAGATACGTCAATATTGCTCAGGGAATCTAGTCAGAATGGATGCAAATGAGAGGGCATGGAATCGAGGTTCTGAGCCTAGAATGAAGATATATTTGCAACTCACCGAACGTGAAACCGAGTGTGCTAATAAGTGCCTTGTTGCATATGACAATCGAGACAGACGAAACCACCGACAAACTCAATGCCCCGATAGTCCCGAGCTGGAACTTCTGGCTGTCACTCATTTTCAGGTTGCTCAGTGTCGAGTCCTGCCTCGATCTGGATTCTGCAATTCCACTCACCACCGTCAAAAAAAAAAAAGAACCAAGCAGGGGCAAAAACTATGCACATACGAAGAAATATGGCGGTGCTAGCTGAACGAATCGAAATTCATCAAGAATCACGAAATTCGGGCGTAATTCATTCATTTCCATGAATTAAAAACACGAAAGCATGGAGAAGCAGAATTGGAAAATGAGAAGAAAGAAACACAAGAAAATGGAAAAGAAAAGGTGATAGAACAATACAGTGAATAAGATCTGCAGAAAAATTGGAGATGAAAAGCGCAGATCTACTAGGTGGACAGAAAAGTGAGGAAAAAGAAACAGACATACCGTGCAGAGACAGATGGAGGAAGAGAGAAGCGTAGGTGTATGCGGTGCGCTAGGAGATGGAGAATATCTGTAACATACAATGATGCAGAGAAGATTGATTGGAGCAGTGTGCGTGGCCTTTAATGGAGAAGGAAGAAGGCTTAACAGTTATGGCAACGGAGAAATGGAATGGAACGAAGAAGAGAAATAGCAGAAAAACGTTTGCGAATCATAATAACAAAACCAAAGAATTTAATTAATTATTAATTAATTAATTAGTCGCTCTCCCACTCGTCTTCCTTCCCCTCTTTCCATTGTATTGTACGAATTATAATTTAGATCGAGACGGAGAGGTTGCGCACCAAATGAAATTCTTAAAAGAAAATATGAATAAATAGATATTGAAAATTTAGAGGCGTTTCTCACGACTTTGTTCATATAATACCATAATTTCAATAATTTTTTTTCCTTCTTTTTTCTTTTTTCCTTTTCTTCCTTGTTTTATGTTTTTTATAAATAATTTCACTACACTTTTCTTTTCAAATTTTCTAAAAAAAAAAAAAAACTATAGAAACATATCATAATTCAAAACATGTGAATGTGGCAAAATATTTGAGGGAAATGTGTTGCAACCCTAACTCGAATGCCCTGAGGTGAAGGCGTGGACAATACTGAGGCAAATGTCGATCAGGAACAAGCTCAACCATGCAGCTAATTTGAGGGTAGAGACAACATCAATGCATAATTTGGTCCATTACGAACAAACGGTCAAAAGTGGCAAACCAACTATTCACAATCGCTCCCCTATAAGAAGAGGAGATCCTTCCTTCCAAAAATATACAATACTTCTCTAACTCGCTTCGACATCAGCTCAAACTTAATACTAATTTAAGCTTCGGAGCATAGAAGGTTGAGCACCACACTCATTCTATTTGCATATTTGATGTCTTAGTTGCTTGAAGTTTACCTCGGACATTAGAGGTTCGAATCCTCAACACACATGTTAAACTAAAAAAAAATACTTCAATACATATTGATTAGTTATAAGGTCCCGTTTAACAACCATTTTGTCTTTGGTTTTTTAAAATTAACTTTATAAACATTATTTCTACCTATAATTTTCTTTGTTTTGTTATCTACCTTCTACCCATGTTTTCAAAACCAACTCAAGTTTTGAAAACTAAAAAAAAAAAAGTTTTCAAAAACTTATTATTATTTTTTTTTTGGAATTCGATTAAAAATTCAAATGTGTCATTAACAAAGATGGAAAACATGGTAAATGTTGATGATCAAATTTCACTAGGTAAATTACCTTCGTTCCACATCAACAGTGAATTTGTTTGAGAGCGGGGAAAGACGTGGCCTGCAAAAGAGTAAACCTGCACACCGGTGTGGTGCTAGCCACACCGCCTCCGATGCTTAAGTCAGAAAACGGAAGAGGAGAGCACGAGAGTAAAAGGAGAGAGTCGAGAGTTCGGGTCCCCTTCTTTAGTGGTGAAGAGGGGTATAAATACCTGCTCATGCTCCTAGGGTTTTTAGAAATTCGGAAGCGTTTCGGGACAAACCAGGCGGATCCGGGGCGGCCAGAAGCAGGAGGGACTGAGCGGAGGCAAACGGACTCGGCCCAAGGCCAAGGCCGACCGTACGGGTCGGGCCACGTTGGCCCGGCCCGTTGGTCCGGTCTTCCTCTGGGTCGTCTCTTGGTCCTCTCTCCGCCCGGTTGTCCTCGTCAGCTCCTTGTACACCATGGTGGTCCAAAATTACCTATAACAGTAAACAAATTAGGAGAAAACAAGTATAATTTTCAAAAACCAAAAACCAAATGATTATTATACCGACATTAATAAATTAAATTCTTAAAAGAAAAAGAATACTTAATTGAAATATAATGTATGTATTTTCTTTTTCCATGACAATAACTATACAAGGAGTGAACAACAAACCACGTGTTTCAACCCATTAGATATTAGTATTTCATTTATGAATCATAAATTGGAATCATCTCGTATTTTGTGATACAAATGAATTATAGGATTATGCCAAAGTGAGCATAGTTCAGTGGTAATTGATATGTATCTTTGATCAAGAAGTCAGGAGTACGAATCCTCCATCCCCATACATTGTTGAACTAAAAAAAAAAAGAATCATAGGATTATGATTTTGAATTATGTAATGACTACCTATCTAAAATATACCATGTACAAGGAATTTTTGGTTTAACTCTATGTTCTAAGGGTTAGACAACTTTGTAAGATTAGTATTTGTAGATTGAAGGTTCAAATCCCCACTTTAAAATTGCGTAATACTATATTCTTAAAAAAAAAAAAAAAGAACATCATTTATTCTAGAAAAATAGATGATTATTTTCAATTTTAGTTTTCATTATTTAAAAAGTTTTAATTTGGTCCCTTATATGTAAACATTATTCAATTATACACTTTCTATCGATAAATGTTAAAATTGATTTTTTTTATGGGTCCTGTGGAATGCAGGTTGTCTCTCTAGAATGAGAGTGGGTGGGTTCTCTTTGGGGTTTTGGCTTTGGGTCTGAGTGCTGGTATAGTGAGTGTTTGTACGTGGAAACTTCCGATAGTGAGATCGGAGTTAGCGATTATGGATGAGTTAGCAGATCAATGGAAGAACCTGACTTTGACTGCGGATGAAACTGAGGTTATTCCTGTGCCTGCGACGGAATCTTTGCTTTCGGCTGAGTCAGTGCAATTGTGTGTCGTAGCAAAGGTTCTTTCTGGGAAAAAGATAAATGTTGATGCGTTTCGGTCCGTAATGAAGTCGGTCTGGCGCGTGCATAAAGCAACCCGAGTTGAAGCTTTCGGTGATAATATATTTGTGATTAAGTTCTGTTCCGTTTATGAGAAAACTCGAGTGGTAAATTCTGGGCCATGGATGTTTGATCGATGTCTGATTGTTATGGTGCTGCCCAAGGCTACCGATAATCCGGCCGATCTCAGTTTTAATGTAGAATCTTTTTGGGTTCAAGTCAGAAACGTTCCACTGCAGATGATGACGCGGGAAGTGGCCTTACTGGTGGGTCGCCGTCTGGGCTGTGTTAAGGAGCTTGCTAATGTGGATAATGATGATTGGGCGGGTCCCGTCCTCCGGATGCGTATTGAAATAGATTTGTCAAAACCTCTCCGCCGAGGAGCTCGACTACTACGACCGGAGGGGGGTGAAATATGGTGCCCCATATCTTACGAGCGTTTACCGGATTTTTGCTATGGGTGTGGGTTTCTTGGCCATATAGTTCGTGAATGTCCTGTCCAGGCCTCGGTTTCGAGTTCTTCTTTGCGGTTGGAATATGAGGACTGGTTGAGGGCGGATCCTGTGCTCTCTACTGGTCAAAAAAAGGTACCGTTTCGTCCTTCTGCGGAGGTTCCTTCTTCTTCTATGAGTGGGAAAGACGGAAACTTAGATACGGTTGTGGAACCGGGTGAGGACCCCGGGCTTGTGGATCCTCCGTCGTTGGTTCCTTCTTTACCGGCGGCGGGGGAGGGTGGGACTCCAGAACCGGTTCCAGCGTCAGTTGCAGGGGAGCAGAAACTTTCGGTTGCCCACGTTGGTACGTGCTCCACTTCTCCGTTGTTTTCGGCGGGTAATTCTGTTGAGGCTGATAGTACGAGCGGCAATGATGGGCTGGCTTCAGTTTTGGGCCCAAATGATTCTGAGTCAATGGATGTGGCTAATCCGTTGGTTGGGCTGATTGGGGAAACTACTACTAGTGAGTTGTCAAATGTGGGCCACGTGAGTATTACGACTTCACGGAAAGGTTGGAAGCGTAAGGCCCGATCTGTTTTAACGGATGTCCATTCGCGAGCAGTGGGGATGGATGTGCAGGTGCCAAAGCGTAAAGTATCTGACCTGAATGAATCGCAACCTGCAGTGGTGGAGAAGAAGCATAAGAAATCCATCCAGGGGGACCCATGGGTCGAAGATTGCAAGGTCGTCTGATATATTGGCGGCGGCTGGTTCCCAGCCCCGCCAGCCATTATGAAAACCTTATTTTGGAATGTTCGGGGTTTGGGGTCTCCGCGAGCATTCCGACATTTGCACAAGTTGGTGCAGACTGAAAAACCTCAGTTAGTGTTCTTATATGAAACGAAAGTTGTTTCTGCGAGAATGGAAAGAATAAAAAGTCGTTTGGGTTTTGTGGGTTGCTTGAGTGTGAATTCAGTGGGAGCAAATGGCGGCCTGGCTATGCTTTGGTCAGCGGATCTAAGTTTTAGTCTCATTTCTTTCTCCCCTCACCATATTGATGGCTGGGTTGATTGGAATGGGGCGCAGTGGCATCTTACGGGATTTTACGGTTATCCGACGGACGAGGACCAGCATCTTTCTTGGGACCTGCTGCATCATTTAAAGGGCGGAGAGGATACTTCTTGGCTCATTGGGGGTGACTTCAATGCTTTATTATCACCTCTGGACAAAGTCGGTGGCTGGCCCGTTCTGAGTCGTGAATTGGAGGAATTTCAGAAAACTGTTGATGATTGTGCCTTGATTGACTTGGGTTTTCGGGGGTCGCGTTTTACATGGACAAACCGTCGCCCAGGAAATGAGTTCATCTCAGAACGTTTAGATCGGATTTTTGGGACTATGGCCTGGGTGAGCAAATTTCAATTTAGCGAGGTTGTTCATTTGGACTATAGTCAGTCAGACTATAGACCTCTATTGGTCCATGTTCATTCTCAGGCGCCTGTGCGTTTCCATCAGGGGGCCAAAATTGTTCGATTTGAAGAGGCATGGTGTTCCAATCCGGGATATGAATAGGCGGTCGCTCGGAGTTGGCCATCCGATTCTATAGCGGTGGACTCGGTGGCCCTAGCCCAGAAAAATTTCTGTGGAAATTACTCTGCTCGAATACAGAAGGCGCAGATGGTTGTTCAACAGGAAGTGGAAAATCTGCACAGATGCTCTGATAGAGGAAAGTTGTTAAGAGCTGAGGCTGACCTTGAAAATCTTTTGTCTGACGAGGAGACCTATTGGCGTCAGCGATCTAAAGAGCATTGGCTTATTAGTGGGGGATCACAATACTAAGTGGTTCCATCAACGTGCTTCCTTTCGGAGTCGGCGTAACCGGATTGCGGGGCTGGAGGATGATTTGGGCATATGGTGTGACGGAAAACAGGATATTGGTTTTCTGATATCTTCCTATTTTAATGGTCTTTTTTCTTCCTCTCGCCCCACCGTGGAGCTTTTGACAGAGGCTGCAAAGGATTTCATGCCATTAATTACTGATGAGATGAATCGCGCTTTGGTTCGGCCTTTTGTGCCTGCTGAGATTGAGGTGGCCCTTAAACAGATTCATCCGAATAAAGCTCCAGGTCCTGATGGGTTTACCGGGGAATTCTATCGCAGGCATTGGTCCTTGGTGGGTCCTAATGTTCTTCGCGTTTGCTTGGCAGTTCTGAATAAAAGGATCCCTCTTGGCTCTTTGAATGAAACGTTGATTGTCTTAATTCCTAAGGTGAGCTCCCCTAGGAAGATTACTGAGTTTCGTCCAATTTCTCTCTGTAATGTGGTTTATAAGCTTATTTCGAAGGCTATGGTGAATAGAATGAAAAAGGCCTTGAAAGTGGTTATTTCTCCGAATCAGAGAGTGCTTTTGTTCCTGGTAGGTCAGTTATTGAGAATGCGATCCTAGGATGCGAATGTATTCATTCCCTAAAATTTCGTAGGATTGGTCAGACTGGGTGGGCAGTTTTGAAACTTGATATGAGTAAGGCCTATGATAGCATTGAATGGAGTTTTTTGGAACAGGTTTGAGTCGTTTGGGTTTCTCCCCTTGCTGGATTCAGTTGGTTATGATGTGTATCTCTTCGGTCTCATACTCTTTTAACATTAATGGGGAAAGATCAGGACAGGTTAGGCCAGGCCGGGGCCTGAGGCAAGGGGATCCATTATCCCCATATCTTTTTCTTCTCTGTGCAAAAGGGTTATCTCGTCTTCTAGATGGCTCTATGTCTCGTAGGGAAGTGTCAGGTATTAAACTTTCTAAATATAGTCCTGCTCTCTCCCATCTTTTCTTCGCCGATGATAGCCTTCTGTTCTTTAAGGCCCGAAGGTCGGAAGGTATGGTGATTCGACAGTTGTTGGAGTTGTAACCGAAGGCTTCATCCCAAATTGTGAATTTTGAGAAGTCAGCAATTGCTTTTAGTCCAAATACTTTCTTGTTGGCGAAATCTGATCTCAGTGCCCTTTTTACGGTTCCGGTTGTGGGGTGTCATCAACGGTATCTTGGGCTTCTGGCCTTTCTGCCCCGTAGTCGACGAGCTGCCTTGAGATTTCTAAAAGATAGTCTTTGGAAGCAGGTCCAAGGTTGGAAGGGTAAGCTTTTCTCAGCCGGGGGTAAAGAGGTTCTGATTATGGCAGTAGTTCAGGCGATCCCATGTTACACAATGAATTGCTTCCGGCTTCCAAAAAGTTTGATTCATGAGATTCATCAAATTATCGCCCGGTTTTGGTGGAATGGTTCGGAAGGGGATAATCGAGTTCATTGGATCGCATGGAAGGACCTTTGTCGGCCAAAATGTTTAGGAGGGCTGGGTTTTCGAAATCTTGAGTATTTTAATCAAGCTTTGTTAAGTAAGCAGTGCTGGAATCTTCTTCATGACCCTTCTTCCTTGTTGGCGCATTCCTTGCGTGGCCGATATTTTCCCACAGGTGATTTCCTTACTGCAAGACTGGGTTATCGCCCTTCTTTCATTTGACGAAGCCTCTTATGGGGTCGAAGTTTGTTGTGCCGGGGACTGAGATGGCGCATTGGAAATGGGCGGTCTGTTCCCATTTATAAGTCGAATTGGCTTCCTCGAGATTATGGATTACAGGTACGATCACTTCCTTCCTTACCTGAACTTTCTTGTGTTAATGATCTGAAATCACCTTTGGGTCAGTGGAATTGGGATTTGATCCGGCAACATTTTGATGGGGAGGAAAGTGATTATCTTTTAGGTCTTCTAGTAGGAAGTGAAAGCCAGCAAGATCAGTTGGTTTGGCACTACGATAAATCTGGGTTTTATTCGGTGAAAAGCAGTTATCGTTTAGCTCTTTGGCAGGAGTTGCAACACCTCCCGTCTTCTTCTTCAACTGGGGAGATGGTCCTCTGGTGGAATCGTTTTTGGCAAATGAACGTGCCGCCGAAGATCAAATTATTTATGTGGAGGGCTTGTTTGAATTGACTCCCTTGCAAGGTAAATCTGCTATCTAGAGGGATTGATGTTCCTAATTTCTGTCATCTATGTCGGTGGAGTGATGAGGATGCAATGCATGTTTTTTGGTCCTGCAAGTTCGCGCGTTCTGCCTGGTTCCAGTCGCGTTTTGGACCTTTCTATCGCCGGTGGTTATCAGCTCAGTTTTTTGATTTGGTGCGTTACCTTCAGGTCTCTGTAGGCTGGTCTGATTTTGAGGAAGTAGTGGTCCTGATGTGGCCTATATGGAATCGCAGAAACGGTGAGTTGTTCCGAGGGAATTTTGGCGCTTCTGATGTGGGTCTTTGGGCTGAGGAGTATGTTCGTACCTTCAGGGATACTAGGGCCCAGTTGCTTCTTTCTCAGAATCGTGTATCAGTCCGTGCTCCAGTTCGGTGGTGTCCGCCAGTGAATTCAGTCTATAAGGTTAACACTGATGCTGCATTTAAGAAAGATTCCTCTCGAGGAGGGGTGGGGATTGTTATTCGCGATTCGTTGGGTCGCGTAATGTATTCTGGTTCTCGGTTCCTTCTTCGGTGTGGTTCGTCTGATTTGGCAGAGGGACTTGCGGCTAGAAAGGGTGTGCGTATGGCTCGTGAGTTGGGTCTTCTCCCTCTGTAGATTGAAGTTGATTCTCGTCGGGTATTCCAGATTATTGCAGGGGAAATTGAGGACATATCTGAATTGGGCCTTCTCCTTGAGGAGGTGCAGGTATTTCTCTCTGCTGATCCGGCGAGCTCTGCACGTTTTACTCCCAGGGAAGGTAATCAAGTTGCTCATCTCCTCGCGGGTTTCGTAGTTTCTCAATCCGGCGATGCAGATTGGATGGAAGATTGGCCAGCGTTTATTTCGTCTTTTGTGCATAACGAATGCATTGAGGATGTTTCCTCCGTTGTGTAATTTCGTTTCCAGTATTTTCCCTTTGTTGTTCAAAAAAAAAAAAGGTTAAAATTGATTGATTTGAAAGAAAAAAAAAAAACCAAAGAGAGAATTTTCTAATTTTTTTTCTTCTCCTTTTTTTTTTTTGACAACTTTTTTTCTTCTCCTCTAGTGGTTAGTTCTTTGTTTACAGGAAGGGAATAATTTAAAAAATGACAAAATGCATTAGGAACTAATTTATTTAAACATTAGGTAGGGTATGTTTGGCTAACTTTTCAAGTGTTTAATTTTGAAAAAAAAAAATCATTTTGATAAAAATTATAGGGTTTGGCAAATGACTACCACTAAAAATGACTTATTAAAAAATGAGGTTGAGAAATAAACCATCTTGAGAGAAACACTTAAAAGCAAAATTTTTTTAAGAAAGTTCTATAAGTATATAATAACTTGTGTATGAAAACACTTATGAGGAAATGTAACCAAACATATAAGTGTTTGAATTCTAAACAATTTTTGTACAAATTATTTTTTAAAAAATGCATTCTTGAAAAACATTTAGAATATGTTTGGTTTAACTTTTCAAGTGTTTAATTTTGAAAAAAAAAAAATTATAGTGTTTGACAACTACTCAAAATGACTTATTAAAAAATGATATTGAGAAATAAATCATTTTGAAAGAAACACTTGAAATCAAATTTTTTAAAAATGATTTTTAAGTATATGATAACATGTGTATAAAAACACTTATATGGAATGTAACCAAACATATGAGTGTTTAATTTTTTTTTTTTGAAAAGATGAGTGTTTAAATTTTAAACAATTTTTATACAAAATGTTTAAAAGAAAATACATTATTGAAAAACATTTAAACTAAAATGTATTCCAAACGGGCCCTTAATGGACCCATATTAAGTTTAAAATTTATCCAAATGTTAGAAACTAAAATATATGTGTAGCCAAGAAAAAATTGAAAGCTCATAACAAAAAAAAAAAAAAAAAGTTATTTTGAATATAGTTAAGGAAGTAGTTGCCACATGGGTTTATTCCATGTCTCATTCCCTTGGCCCGGCCCAGCTATGTGAGTATTCCTGGCATGCCCTCTAACAATTGAGAAGATGCTGTAAATAGATTCTCAATAAAGTTTTAAGTCATAGTACGTAAACTTTCAATTTTATATCTAATAGGTCTCTAAATTATCATTTTGTCTCTAATAAGTGTCTGACCTATTTGACATTGTTTAAAATTCAATAACCAACTAGTTATAAAGTTAAAAGTTTAGAGTCTTATTAGACATAAAGTTCAATTTTATATCTAAAAGATTTATTAATTTTTAAAAAACGAAATATGTTTTAGACCTATTAGATATAAAATTGAAAGTTTAAGAATCTATTAGATATTTTCAAAGCTTAGAACCTATTACAATTTTTTTTTTAAAAGCTCAACAACTAATTAATTAATTTGAATTGCATGCAAATGCCCACACTTAGAAGTTAGACCCTGCACAATTGATCTTTAAATTTTCTTTCTTGTTTGTCATAGATGACTCAAAGTTGGACCTTGTGTCTGGTTGGTTATTAACTTGAGTTGTCATGTCTGTCAATTGTCAAGTTAACATGTCTATGAACATTGTCACTAATTCTAGGAAATTTTGGATCATCCCAAAAACGTAAAGAACTAATAAGGACAGCGTAACACCAACCCAAAGACACAACCAGGGAGCAGACCTCGACGAAGAGATAGGCTGAAGGGATTGAGCTTGCCTAATCACATGGTCGCCCGAGGTCGACCCTCGGCTCACTTGTGTGGGTCGAGTCTCTCCTCCTCCATTTGGTTCTTGGTGTCCTTGACTAGTTCGATTCGACTTAATTCAGTCTGGGTCGGTCTTGAGATGCCTAGAAACTCTAAAACAGGAGAAGGTATATAAACCCTTCTTGAAGAAGGGATCTGAAACTCTATTCTCCAAACTCTCTCTCTTCTTCCTTTTGCTCTTTGTTTGCCTCTCGTCTTTCTCCTTGCTGACTTAAGCATACAATGTGGCAAACATCACACTAGTGTGCAGGTTTACCTTGTTTTGCAGGTCACATCTTTCTCCCCTAAAAAAAATTTACCGTTGTTAGGTGAGTTGAATTTTGGCATCAACATCCTTAATCCTCTCTGCGTCTTAGTCTCACTAAGGTCGTGGATGTGAATACTCACAAATAAACTATATAACAAATGCATTCACCCAAGCAAAACGAGTCTAATACAAGTTCTAAAACCTTAGCCCATGAAAGCAGAGATTGAAAGATCAGCCAAGAACAATTGAAGAAAAGGAGTAACAACCGAAAATAATGTGTTTGTGTTGTTGGACGACTCTGTCTCTCCCTTCCTCCTCCCCCACACTCTTTTGTTTTTTCTCTATTTCTACAGGCTTTTAGCTAGGATTAGGATTATCATTTGTAGCTGGTGAAGGGATATTGGCTAATTCAAATTGGACTACTTTACTTGAGTGAACAAGTGTGTAATTAAAAAAAAGTAAGGAGGTGACTAGTTTATCGGCACCTGCAAAAGAATCTTGCTATTGACTCGATCGTGATTATTACTTTTCCTAAATTTGAGATCCAATAAACTACAACCGCACACTTTCTGCCGCATTAAAATCCAAGGTCAATTTTAATTTGTTGCCTTCAATCAAGGCGAGCAATGTTATCAACAACAGCACCATATAGTGAATTGATAACAATGTAATGGGGATTTCAATTTCATCCACATACAGGACAGAACAGAGAGTTACAAAGACTTCACCAAGTCACGCAGCCGTGTTATTTTTCACAATTTTATCATCTTTGAAATTTGGTGTATAAAAAACAAAAAGGCTGTGGAAAACTTATCCCCAGGAGTCATTTCGTCGGGCCATGGCCACACTATAAAGAGAGATGAGAAGAGAGGGCGCAGTGCAGTAATTGGTTGGATATGGCGGGCAGAGGTTGGATGAAGATGGTGGGGGTGGCAATAGTGATGGCATCATGCTTGTTGGCGGGCGGCGTGGAGGCGGCGGTGAGTTGCGGGCAGGTGACGGAGTGGCTGACCCCTTGCATCAGCTACGCGTTCTATGGAGGGAAGGTGGCGGCGGAATGCTGCTCTGGCATTAAGAGCCTGATTTCGGCTTCGACCACCACCGAAGACCGGAGAAATGCATGTACCTGCATTAAGAATGCCGTTTCCGCAATGCCCGGAATCAACTACGATCTCGTCGCCAAGCTTCCGGAGAAATGCGGCACCACTGTTCCCTACACGATCAGCCCTTCTACCGACTGCTCCAAGTAAAACCCACACTCCCTTCCTCTTCCTTACAACCTTCCCTTTAATTTCCTCTTCCTAATTAATATTTAATAATATTCTCCACTAATTCTTACTGCAGGGTGAACTGATCGCCGCCCACACTCTCAAATGCAATTCCTCACCAAATATTGTTTATATTTTGAATAAATCTTGGTGGGGTTTCATCAGCTCTCAACTTCACAGCCTTGTGTTTTTACTTTTTGTGAAAAACAACATATATTATGAATCAACAGGTGTCTTTACCAATAAAAACCCTTGTCCTCGTCGGTGTCTCTCTCTCCAATCTCTCCTTCTCTCTCTTGCTCTTTCTCTATCCAATCTCTTGGTCTTCTCTCTCCAATCTCTTGCTCTCTCTCTCATCTCTCTCCAATCTTGTTCCGACGTTCCTCACTCCAACTCTCACTCTCGTTCTGTGTTCTCCCGAGAGAGAAAATAAAGAGAAAGAAACCAGATGAGAAAAAAAATGTATGTTTTCATAGAGATAATGAAATGGTAATTTTGCTAGGATGATATGACGTAAGCAAATGACCTATAACCTTAAATTCAAAAGGTAGGACATTTTTCATTTTCGCCTCTTCAAATGGATCAGGTACACATTTAATCCTATATATATATAGAAGTGTGTTTTGATGGAATCCATAATATAAGATCACTATCTAAATTCTTGTGTTTGGTTTGACAAGAATTAATGTCAAATACTCAAATATTTTCATATATGATATATGCATGAATGTTTTAGGATGTCCGACATTTAAATTAAAACAAAACTTGGCAACTAGAAAAAAGTTCTCATTTTCTCTTCTTCTTTCTTAGTTGTCAAGATTTTAATGGTGTATGTAGGAATATGGGTATGCAGTTTTTTTCCTTTAAATTAACCAACGATGCACAACAATTTATAGAGATCTCCGCACACCACACTATTAAAAGGTTGACAATTAAGAGAGAAAAAACAAAATTCTCAATTTCTACTTTTCTCTCTCTTAACTATCAACGTTATAAGGGTGGTGTATAGGTAAATCCCTACCCACCAAGTATTTTTAAGATTTCTATGTTGCAGGATGATCTTAATTTATATGATATTTTTGCCCTTGGTTTCTATTCTATATATATGTATGTATATATTTTTGCCAAAGTAAGTACGTAATTGGTATGTACAAGCTTGACACTAGTTGATGCTCATGTTGGTGAAAACTTATAATTCTATCAATGAAACTCCTAAATTATCAAATGTGAATTAATTTAGACCATCAATTTGTGCAGATCTCTTAAAAAAATCTAGATCCTCCATTTTAAAATTGTCCATTATTGAAAGGAATGATCTAAATTGATTAAGTTGAGTTCAATTGTTATACTTATAAATTTTGTGTTTAATAATTCTAGATGTATTTAAAAACTTAAAATTTAACCAATATGTCTAATAGAACTCTAAACTAATAAGTTTCTAAATTTTAGAAAGCGTCTAATAGGTTAATGACCTATTAGAAAACATTGAAAATTTAGGAACCTAATATACCTAAGTCGAAAGTTTAAAATCTATTACACTTTTCAAGAACCAAATAGATCTTAAATTTAAGCTAGACAAAACTAGTAATTTATAAAATATATGTATAACTAAACAAAATAAAAGGCATCACAAGGAATTACAAAGAGATTAAAACATCAAAACTATATAATATGAATTTATGGAATTAGTGTGACAAAGAAAAGAAGATGAAAGTTGCAAAATTAAAGAAAAGAGGAAGAGAAAAAAAGGATGAGGAAGAAGAAAGCTAGAGGCTAAAAGGGTATATGGTGGCGGTAAGCCGGCGAATGGGGGGACGACATGACGGCGAAACGAGAGCTGTAAATAGTGGAAACATCCACAGTGGTGGGTGCCCATGGGCTCTGACTTGGCGACGTCATGCTCATGGAGTTGGTTATGCCGCCGCCGTAGCCTCTCTTCAGGGCTCTGTCTCCTTTCCGGCGAGGCCCTTGCTCCGCCCACTTCAGCTCTGCCTGCTTCACCGCACTTGAGTACCTCCAACCGAAGCACCCCACATCTCCTGCCTTCCCTATGTACCTGTTAGGTTACAGCATTTCTCAACCCATCAATCTTCGTTTTAATCACGGGTAAACCTTTCAACCATGTACGTACTCGAGGGTTGAGTAATTACTAATTACCTGTGGCTGAATTTTCTTCCCAAACACTCGAGGCACTTTCTTCC
Organism: Luffa aegyptiaca; assembly: GCA_017139565.1. Lineage (NCBI taxonomy): Eukaryota > Viridiplantae > Streptophyta > Magnoliopsida > Cucurbitales > Cucurbitaceae > Luffa > Luffa aegyptiaca. The sequence goes on along the minus strand of CM029404.1, from coordinate 186,481 downwards.
CTCCGTCATCTCTCCCATCCCTATTCTTACGCATTGCCGACAGTAAACTCTTCCGCATACCTTCGAAATTAAATAGCAATATATGTATATGTAAATACGTTTTTGTGTTAGAAATGAAGACTTGGGAGGAGGAGCTGATGCATACCAGGCAGCGATGTCGGAAGATATAGATGTAGGTGGTGCAGTTGGTGCAGATATTGGAGTGAGGAATCCCCGGGCGGCGTCTGTGATGCTGATACATGGGACTGATGCCGCTGATGCGGCTTGCCTCCTCGTAGGCCGCACTGTACTCCAAAGCCGGCCTCAACCCACCACGCTCGGACTTCGGATGGGTTTGAATGTCGCCGGCAGTGGCGTGCGGCGGCCCACCACTCCCACCCACCTGCGCACTCGGATGAAGGCTGATTTTGGCATCGGGGCGGGAGTGTTGGTTGGCCGCTTGCAGAGCTCTGTTGAAGTCTAGGCTGGGCAGTTTGGTTAATGGGGTGCTCTGATTGTCTCTTGGGATAGGGATTGGGATAGGGATTGGGATTGATGTGTTGGCTCTTTTCCTTTCGAAAGAAGAGTTGGGTTGAAGATTGACATCCGTGAGATGTCGAAAAGTGAGATTCACCGAATCGTCTGGCACCCCCTCGTAGAGTGCTTCAAGCTCCATTCTTGCCTTTCTGAACCCACCATCATCCATCGCAAATTAGATTCCAAATACTTCGAAGGGACTGCTTTATAAATCTTAAACATTGGCTCTTTGGATTAAGCCAAAAACCTGGCCGGTATTTGCCTTGCTGGACTATTTCGTAAAATATTTTCTTCGACCCGAACAAGATAAAATATATCAATAATCTCGATCATATCGATGGATAAAATAAGGAATAAATAAATGAATGGTGTTTCATTTGGTGAACTCATAACGAAAGCTAAGAATGGAAGAGGTCAATAGACAATACCTGAGCTTAGGAATCTTTTCAGAGTACTCGGCCAAGAAAGAAAGAGATCCTCGGCCGGCTACTCTGTCATTAACCTCATGTTTGAAAAACCAACCTGCATGACTCTTAAAAGTTGGTCAACTATAATCTGGGAGAAACGCATGCTTTCTTTACAATGACGCATTATGTCATTCACTCAGAAGCTTTGGCTTACAATATTATGCATTTTGCGAGGCCGAGGGGTAAAAAGGGGAATTTAGCCCCCGACTGTTAGTAGTGGGTGCGAGTGGGTCAGCTATGTACGCAGGGGACAGAAGTGTTAAAAGTCCTCTGAGAATGTTGGGAAGGTGTGGAATTTCAGTTAGAGATTTCTCTCTAAAAGCTTTCTGTTTACTTGAATTTCGTATTGCTGTATTGAACTTGGAATATATCTCCCTCGTTCCTCTGTTTTCTGTGGGTTTTCTCTAATTATATCAATGAAATAGTAAGGGATACCTTACACTTACACTTACACTTTGTGAATTGAAAGTGTCCAAAATCCAAAATCAAGTACATATCACTGGTAGACTAGGCTACATCATATATTTATATGACTCCTCATTGCAAACAGGAGGAGCGAGAAGTGAGGCTGAGAGATTAATCAATGAACTTGTATGATAAACTAAGAACGTATATGTTTCAGTTATATTATTTATATACCAGGTGAGTAAAAGAGATTGTGAGAGAAAAAAAACCCAAAAATGTTTTCAATCTCGATGGTGCTCTCTGCATCCATCACTTGTGCTCTCGTGTGCTGATCCATGACACCCTTCATCAGACAGGCGTCTCTCACTCTCCACACTACTTGGTTGACTGGACTGCTGCTCACTCGTGATGCTGCAGACGCCGATTTGCTTTGAATAGCTATCTAAAGGTTGGCTGGCAGCCTCAACAAGACTCATCATGCTTAATCCTGCTACCTCCAGTTGCACGTCCTCACGGTCGGGGTGGCAGTTCAAGTCAATTTGCCCACTGCTATTTGCAGCCTCCTCATCTCTTATCCTGCTCTGACTGACTTCGTTTTCTGAATGGTTTGTTTGCAGAGATGTACCCCTCAGTTTCCCACTCGTTCCTGATTCATCGAATTGTGGATTTCCATCCTTGAGCAGAGTCTCCACTTCACGTTCTGATTGGCGTTTCTTCTTGCGCAGCATGAGTGTTTTAAAACGGCGTTTTACAGTCAAGCACACATTGCATGTGCAAGTGGATTTATGCTTTCCCTTCCCACTTGGGGGCTGAATGCACACAATGCAAGTGCATCCTGGTCGGTGTCGAGGATGTCTAGTCGTTGTACCCGACTCCTGTAAGTCGGCCATACTATCACCCAGAACAGCAGCACTGGCCAGTGCATCCAAACCAGAAGGCTCGAGTTCTTGAGCAGACTTCTGGCTCTTCATGATTTTACGTTTCTTAAAATCTGGAATAAATAGAGCGTGAAGGATCAGACACGTCATAATACATTTACCTAATAAACATTTTATTTCCAAAACAACATTTTATTTTTAGTTTCAAATGACAGCTGAATGCAAGTGCAGTGATCGAATGACAAAAGTAACGACATGGTAGCATATTGACATCACAACCATTCCACTGATTTCCATTGAGTCTGACGTCAAGGGTAATCTGTATTTAGACTATGTGGCTCTCCACTTCTTGCATCTCAACTTACACAATCAAATCAGTCATCTGAGGCGTTCACTCTCGACAAACTTCTGCTACAGGAAACACACAGGACAGAAATTTCATCTTGCTTTTATGCAATGTCTACATTCATGTGCACTAAATGCGGCTATAACTACTATCAAAATGCACTGAAGCATTTGATTAAGATATATGAATACAATCTTCTTCATATTCCTTGCCCAAATTTAGATAAGATAACCTAAATGCAACCAGCATTCCTTGCCAGATTTCACCACCCATCTAGACATGTTAGCTTTACAAAATATGTACCTACTCAATTATATAGGATTCTCCCTAATAATAATAAGCCAAAAGCTAGTATGACTAGAAGGCTCGGTTGGTACCTTTACTTGCTCTTAGAAGATTCTCCTGTTCCCTTGTGCTGATCTCTTCCGGTGCGGAACATGTACACCTTAAAGTACAAGATTAAAAGTGTCATATAATCTCCTTCCTAAGTCATGGGGATTATATTTGCATACAAAACCTATAAACCGTGGGGAAAGAGAAACAACCAGACAAATATCGCACCTGCTCAAATCCCAAACATTATCTGAACAAGTCCACTTTGGAGGGAGAAGAACATCCACAGGCAACCTCCGCCATTTTGAGCAATCATCACACTGAGCCCATTGTTTCTGCTCCCTGGATTATTCCGTTATAATCAGCAATAAGAACTCAACGCATAAATATAAAAACTAAGTGAACAACATGCATATTCGAATTTCAAATTACATTCATAAATGGCCACAATTCATTGAAGCTAGATTGAGAGTCAACTTTGAGCTTAGAAACAGACTTCATGAGATTAACAAGTTTTCAATAACATTACAATAACACTTGATGACTTCCATACGCCTAATGAATAGTTTATAAGCCAAATCTAAATAAAATATGAATACTTATTGAGGGTCCAACACTTTCATCAATAAAATCTTGAACATAAACCTTACCCAGTTGGTCGGACAGTGAATATAGTCCTCTTGCCAAATACTGGAGGTTCCTGAATGATTTTACAACAGGGTCACAATAAAATCAGTTGCATAATGATCGTAAATCATTTATAGATAAATAAACACAAAGAAGTCATATTTTCAAAAGAGAACAAAAAACCTACATCATACTCTTCGAATTCATGGTCGTCGATAGTGACGATGGTGGGATTTGCACTTGGTGGAGGGCGAAGTAGATCTTGAGCTTCTTCCCATGTGAGTCTTAACTCCAAAGCATCTTCACTATGCATGAGCAACCTCTTATTTTTAGACCCAATGTTTCGAGCCCCTTTCTTCTCCATGGTTAACGTTGGTTGTTGTCCTGAAGCATCATTTGTCCTCCCTCCAAAATTTTCAATTTTATGCAAACTAATCTCTCCTTCAGCTACAACAAAAATGGTCACAGAACGCATAGATGAGGTTGCATCCCAGGAAAATTAGTTTAAGGTTGGTGTTGGTGGCTTCTGTGATGGTGTTAGATATTTCTTTTAGTTGTTTAAGGTGTTTACACTGGGTTTGAAATTATATTTTACACGATTTTGTGGTCGGATTTTAAGCACTACTGTGAATCTGTGACTACATTATAGGTGCCTTTTTAGCTGAATTTCGGATAATTTATTGGTTGTTTTTTAGGCAATTTTCTAGCTTTACTTTTACGAGGATATAACTTTACCACACCAACCATTCGAATTTAAGGTTGAAATTGATACACTCAACTATTTATAGAGATAACAAATGATTATTTTCCTGAATAAAAATAAAGGGCCATGAACAACCTCGTAAAGGCAGATTCTGACAGACCCTAGAGAATGAGGCGTCACCCGAATGAGAGCCATTAGGAAGTGTAGAAATCTTGGCATCCTGTTTACTTCACCTTTTCGTCAATCCACTAAAACAAAAAAGCATGATGATAAGAAGATGCAAAGATTAACCATAATGAGTGAAAAACTTAACCTGTATATCAGTGGAATTTGTCGCTTTTCGAAATCCCATGACTAATTGACCTCCAGGATCTATCCGACTAAAAGTGACTGCATTAAAATATGAAATTTGATAAGAAACAAAGTTGGCTCCCTTAAAAACTTGAGATATTTACTGCTCCAAGTCATATCCTTCAAATTTGAATCCACAATTCCAAGCCAATAAAACATGCAGCACGAAAGCTTTTGAGCAAATGGTATAACACTTTGATCATAAAGAATTATAAGGCGTAAATAAGGGTGTCAATTTTTACCAGGGTCAAAGTTCAAGTTTCAACTGGATGGAACAAAGAAATTATCTTTCCTCATCTGAATTTCAACAAGGACAGAAAATGCATTTCCAACCTTGAACCTAATCCTATCCCCACCCTTCTCAATGCAGAATTTTTTTAGGAATGGGGATTTTTTCGGGGTGAAGGGGACAGAGACAGACATGCACAGTATTGCAAAGAGGATTCTTTTTAAAAAAAAAATTATAAGAAACCAACTCATAAAAAAAAAAACAAGCCCACAAGAAAGGTCCCTTTAAAGGAAGGGACCCCAATCAGGTAAAATTATACCTAACCCATAATTACAAAGCAACTTTGTCACTGACACCCAAAGAGAAATATGGAATCTAGAGAGAGACCAAACATCACAAGGGTCCCTCGCCACTCCCTTGAACACTCTATTGTTTCTCTCTCCCCACAAACACAACAACAATACACACACCCCGGCTTGGCACAAAAACTTCCCTTTCTCACAGAAAAGTGGATAGAGGAGGAAATCCTTGATCATTTCTCTATAATCTCTATGGCAAACAAACTGAAGACTGAACGCCTTGAAGAAAAAGCCCCAAACAGCTCGGGCAAAGACACAACTCCACAAGATATGATCCAAATCTTCCTCCACCCTCTGGCAAAGGATGCAACAAAACAATCCAACCAGGAAAAACATCTTTCTCAAAAGCCTATCAAGGGTATCCACTCATTTGTGGAAACCTTGCCAAATAAAGAATCTTAGGAATCTTCACCTTCCATGGATGAGAAGATAAACTCACCGGGGGGAAGGGTTCACTAACCAACAAAAGAAGGACGAGGAAGAGAACTCCAGCAATGAACATCCCTCCACACCGACCTAACCTCAAACTCCTCAATCAAAGATATGAGAGTTGTGGCATCCATCGTTTCCCTATCGAAAAAAGGACGATGAAACCCAAACAAGGAGGGAGAGCTCACCTAAGAAGCATGGATACGGACACGAGACATGGATACGACACGACACGGACACGGAGACACGTCATTTTTTTAAAATCTAGGACACGGACACGGCACAGACATGTTTAGTAAAATATAAATTTTTCAAAATATACATCATTTTTATACTAGAAGGAAATTCAAAATCAATAAGTTTATGCATTTATATCCTCAAAATAATGAATTTAACGTATTTCACTCTTAAAATTTAACAAGGGTTCTATATAGACCTATATTTGACATTGTACAACTAGTGTTTGCCACATATCAATAATGCTAACAAGTGTCCAACAAGTGTCGGAGTGTCCAAGTGTCCGACACGTGTCGGACACGGACACGCTAGCCAAACTAAAGTGTCCGTGCTTCTTAGGAGCTCACAAATAAAATAACAACATCAGACACATAACGATTTCTCATGGAAGAAAAATGAAAAAGACAAGGAAACGTGTAGCGGAGGGGTCTATCCCTAACCACTTATCCTCCCAAAAATATGTACCCAAGGGTTTATGAAAGTGCCTTTAACCCCATCTAACAACCACTCAAAGGGAGACGACCAAACTTACTCACAATAATCCTATGCCACAAAGGATGTAGACTTGCCATTTACCTAAGAGGGCACTTGTTAGACCCCCAATAATCAGGACTTATGACCCGAAGGGGTAGAAAGGGGAATTCACCTCTAGTTGTTCTGTGACCGTTTGTAGCCGTTGGAAGGGGTCTTTGTTTTTTGTGCTTGTATTTAAGGCCCTGTAGTTAGTGCCGTTGTTTTTCTTAAGCTTTGACATGTTATGTTGTTCTGCTGGTTACTTTTGTATCTGACTGTGTTTTGAAGTGTAATATTGGGAGAGAATCGCCCTCTCGAAAGGCGAGATACCTTGTAATCCTGATTGTAAGACTTATTTTGTGAAGATTAATACTAATTGTGAGGAAGATACCTCACAGCACTATTACGAGCCCTTAAATTCCTGATTCCTACCCCCCAAGGCCGACCAGTTTCCCACTACCTCCCAACTTACCTCCCAACTTACAAGGTGCACTCCTCCCCCTGATTGACCCCTTCCCATAAAAAGTCTCTCATCATTGCAAAGAGGTTAGAATCTAAAGGATCAGGAGGGAAAATATTCATCAGAAGAAAAAAAATCTAGATAAACTTAAACAAGAGAAGTGACTCAAAAATTATTATACCCTACTTCCCAGTGAATTTTTGGATGGTGCTACTGGTCAAATCACTTTGGTTCCTGATACGATGATTATACTCACTGCCAACCCTATTTAAAACTATGCTCCCTAGCAATACCAGGATAGCTCATAAATATATCCCGTAACTTTTAGACTCAAAACAATTTTAGCAATTCTGCCAAGAACCAAGTTAAACGTAATAGAGATTTAGTATTTTGCAACTTGATAATCCGATGAAGACAAGCCATAGGGTGGGTTTGGGATTACTTTTGGAAGGGTATTAAAAGCTCTTTTCAAGATAGTATCGATTAGATTACCAAAAGTAATTTTAAATATCCTAAAATACTTCAAAAAAAAACATTTTAAAGTTTTGAGTATTTCACTTAAAATCACTTTTATGAAAAGTTATCCCAAACTCACTAAAAAATGTACAATGTTTCTTTAGTTGGAAATAAAGTAGGAAAATGATGGAATGCTTCGGACCCTTCTAAAGACACTTTTACAAGCCAAAGACGTTTTTCATCATGTTTTGTTGTTGAACAAAAACAAAAGATCTTGAAATTTCAAAAACACTTCTTAAAGCTCCAAGAGCATGGGATGAGTGTTTCTCTCGAAAGTACTTCAGGGAAATGCTTCTTTCAAAAGCATTACTCGTAAGAAAATTCCCAACATCACCATACACCTTGAGATGTAATAGAAAGATTACCAGTATCACCAGCTCGTAATTGCATGGACTGTATGCAAGGGGTAACACCCTCCAAAACATACATTCTGCTGTTGTTGTTAGGCCAAAATCTGAACTGAAACGTCCATTCATTCCCCTTCACATCTTGAATCCTAACAGGAAGACCTTCTGATTGAGATATAGGGGGGAAATATGCCTGCAGTGTAATTTAAGGAGCTATAGCAGACCAAGAAATACCCCAATAAAATATTGCAACATAAGGTGATCAAAGAAGGAAAAGAAGCAATTCTTACTTCAGCACATGCTTTTGGCAGAACCAAACGACCAATTCGACCAGCATCACTAGCACTCAACACCTTTTCAAAGAGTGGAACAATAGTAGAATTCAAACTTAAAACATGTTAAGGTACATGATAAATTTGAGTAATAGGTAAGGGAAAGCAAAAGAGTAATTGAACAAGAAGATGCCATCAAAACAATTAATGAACAACAACAAAACTGAAAATAAAAAGGATACTCTCCAGATAATTGTTCAAGCTCTTGGTCAGTAATCCTTGGCCAGTACCTTGGAAGAAGTTGGTTCTTACCCCGACCTTCAGCTGGTGGCCGAGCAATACGCACCAGAGGTGTCATTCCCTTTCTTGTTTCAGAACTAACTGTGGTCCCAGTCTTTAAGGGCTTGGGAAAAATTGGACGGGATCTTTGGCCTGGTTGAAATGGCAGAATGCTCTTTTCATCCTCTTCAGCAGCACTTCCTGAAAAGGGTACCACAAAGTTCGGTGTACCTAATGGAACTCCCAAAGTTATATTTAATGATGGCTGACTTAGAGATTCTTGCATATCTTTTAGTTCTAAGTGTGGTCTGCTAGTATCTAGTTTGGAATACGTTATTGAACCAACAGATGGCTGACATTTAACGGGTAGTTTAGTCATATTAAAAAAGCTTGTTCCAACTTCCCCAAATGAGCTCCTGAGATTTTCTCCTTTATTTTGTGCAGGAGATGCACTTCTGTCAACTCTTTGAGATTCCTGAAAATGGTCGGTTTCATTTGCCTCCATGATGTTACACAACTGTAAAAGCTTTTCCTCATTAATGCCATTTCGAACCACTCGATCCTCAACAGAAGCAGGTCGCAGAAGGCCAACATTACCAACTGTCACTGCATCAAAGCCATTAGAAATTTCATCTCTCCGAATCTGCAATAAAAAGTAATAGAACTCCATATGAATTCATGCTGCACTTATTATATAAAAACAGAAATGAACTAATATGTGCAAGCCTGACTGTCACGCTGATGTGTAAATGCTGACCCACTTTAAATGGGCACGAACATTTGTGATAGTAAAAGACAACTAAATGGCAAGGCTGCAGCATCCCAAAAAGTTGAAAAATATAATTTCTGAAGAACAAGAAAAAACTTCTATTTGAATAAAAATGAGGGATGCCAGTTGAAAGAAAGCCTCTATGATCTACTCCAATGCAATCATCGTCCATTCATTATAACCTAGAGCAACTATTCATTTGAGAAGGATTTTCTCAAAGGAAAAATGTTGAATGTAAAGCCACATTGGTATCCTGTAGGCTTTTCTGTGGGTGATTGGCACTGATTTCAGCATCTCTCAAAGCCGATGGAAGTTTCCAAAACATAAAATGTGTCTGTGTGTGAAGGATATCGATGCACTGCAAGGGTAATGTTCACATTTCACCAAGACAGTCATAAAGTTATCATCAAAACCACTAACTGGTTGTAAACAAGCAGCCATTTCGTCTCATGTTAACTTAAAGATCATTCTATCTGAATTTGAATATGCTAGAAGCAACAAGCAGAAAAACTGATGTAAAATCTAAGCAAAATCAGAAGTTTGCTAACTCCAAAACCAATCTTACCACATCAAGTCGAGATCTTTTCACACAGCTAGTACACCCAATACCTCCATAATCCAGACATTCAAACATAGACTTAGAAGCTATACATCCACAGTGAATTCTCTGAAAAAGAAAAGAAGTTTTATATATAAGGTGACAAGAAAATGGAGATAGATAGATACCCAAATATGTACTTAAACACACATATATATTGAGACTGAAAGAGAGCACTTAAAACTAAAGGCCATTACCAGTACATTTGCTTACCTTGCTACAAAAACTGCAATCCCTCCAACCAGTTTCCTCTAAGTGATATGTATCACAGAAGACTAACTTTTCATAAGCAGATCTAAATCACATACAGTATCAAGAGACAGTGAAGAGATTAGAAGATAGAAAATGAAGTGGTTAGAAGATAGTGACATCAATTTAATATAGTATTACACTCCAATTTATAAATCTCTTCATGTCACATGAGTGATAACTGAAAATGAAAAAGAAGTAATGATCGATCCCTCATGGCATAAAATAAAAAGTTAAACAGCCTAAGACACTAAATAACATACATACAAAACTAACCAAAAAAAGAAAAGGAGTTAAAAAGCAATTAAAATAAATAAACAAACATGTAGCCCCTTAAAACTAACAAAATTACAAACACCGCTATTAATTGATAAAATTTAAGCTTCAATATCTATAGCGAGATTCATATTAAGAGACATAGACTATATGGGTGGCAATAAAAGGGAAAGAAAAAACCTCTGCACCATATGGAACTCTGTTACAAAGGTTCTTTAATTCTGTAATAGAATTTTCCATGGCCAATGAATATCAAACATATCCCTCTTCAAATATAGAATTATGAAATAGAAGATAGAGATGAAATATTTTCTTCAATTTTAATGGGTAAATAAAAATAGAAAATTAAATTCTATGTGTATATATATACATATTATGCTTCTCAATCCTCCCCTTTGAACAACTCATTTTACAGATAGAAAGTGGAAGCGTAATCCAAGGGATGACCGTTCTTTGAAATTAAACTCTCATCTAATCAGTGAATGTGGATGGAGCATCTTATGCTTCACACATTCAAATTGGACAAAGAATGGTACAAGCTCAACTCAAAGTACGAATTACGAATATTCTATTTCACCAATTCCTCTTCTTCATTAGAGGTGTTGCGTAATGATCTAACATTGACACTAGGGCCATCCACTTTCAATCAAAATTGTTTCGAGGAATAATACCGTTACTGATACCTATTGACAAACCGTAAATGATTAATTCCTCGAACAAAATCCATGTGGGAAATCTAGATACGAGGACGTGGCTAATTTTCCGGAAAGGAAAAGAAAAAGAGAAGAGTGAAGGCCAATATTAGCAAGTGTGATATATAAAATCGGTACATCCGATAAACCGGTAAAACTGAAAGAAACCAATGCAAGGGATCAATATGCATTTACCGAAAGAGCCCTCGGAAAATCAAATCAAGAAGCAAAAAAGGGGCGGAGAAAAAAATTGACATAGAACGAGGATAGGAAAGGAAGGGAAAAGAAAAATACCCGCAGTTGAGACAGAGACGTGCGAATCCGGCGGATCCGAGAGGCCATCCCTTGGTCCATTCGTGCGGCGTGGCGGCTCCGCAAGAAGTGTTCATGCAGCGGTTGGAGGCCATTGAAGTGAGATCAAGCAAGAGGAAATTAAGAAAAATCAAACCCTAAAAGCCCTTGAGACGAGAGCGGCAGAGAGTGAGAGATGCGGCCATGAAGGAGAAAGAGCGGTTGAGGAAAGGGGAGGAGGAATTGATGCAAAGGTTAGCTCCGAATCTAGAAAGAGGGAAGAGAGAGGAAAGAAAGAGAACATGTCTGAAGAGAGTAGAGTTGAGAGGAGGTGCAAGAGTAGTAATTAGGAAGGAGAGAGAAGAGAAGAAGAAGAAGGCGAACTCAGAATTGGAATGAGGGAGAGAGGGGAGGCGTTAGCAGCGCAGACGGTGAAAGCGTGGAACTGGAGCCTGGAGGTAGAGAGAGAGAGAAAGAGAGAGAGAGAGAGAGTGCATGCAAAGCAACAGATGCATAAAATGCATGCACGACACTTGAAGACACGGCGCTTAACAAGTCGTCTCCTTGAGCTAACCTCTCTTTTCCTTTGGCTTTGGCTCTGTGTTTTCTTTTTCGGACACTGATACCCTCACCCTCCGGTTTCGGACTTTGTAATTTGTAGGTGAGATGTCTCACTTTCCTCACACCCCATCTCACCAACCTTCCCTGCTACTTCTTTTAGATGGCTGACACGTACATCCGCGGCAGTTATTTAAATCAACTGTCTAGGGTAACCCTTACAGATGAACAAGAAGATGGTGATTTGAATTGTGACAACATCCTAGTTATGGCTGGAACAGTTGTCCATCCCTCACCCCCACGCCCACTGTATTTCTATCATTTCTCTCTCTCTTTACTATCCAATTTTTTTTAAGTAAGATGGGGCCAATTATGAACATTTGGAATATTGGCTCATTAAAATAATAACCAAATTGCAGCTGAAACTTTTTTTTTTTTTTTTTAATATAATTTTCCTAATATTCATTTTAATCGACAGTGGCGAAGGAGCTATCATACAGAGTAGAATTTTGTTATATTGTATTATTGTTGACTTTATCGTAACTCATATGCTTAATACTACATCCTAATTTTATTATTATATCTTCCTGAGATTCAATTACTTCTGACATTCATATGAGGAGGCCAATAATAGAAGTAGAAGGAATTCTTTAAAAAAAAAAATGCATTTCATTTATCCATATGTAATTTATTACATAAATGATTTAGTTCCTAAATTCTAGTAGGTAACAATTTAAGTCTTTATAGTTTAAAATTTGTAAGGATTTAGTACATAAACTTTAGTTTGCAATCATTTAGTCTCTCTGTGATAAAAGTTCCATTAAGGTTTAATGAAGGTTCCTTACGTATATATTAGATGGATAAAAACCGCTCAAAACCTTTTCTTTTTGAAGTTCAAAAACCGCAAATATGTTCTTAAGCTTTAGGTATTAAATTGTTACAAACTAAAGTATGTATGCTTTACCTTAATGATATTTTGTACCGTATGTCCTAATTAAGTCATTACAAATTACAAGCTATAGGAACCAAATCTTATGTATGTTAATTTAAGAAGTGAATCATTATAAAATTGAAATTATAGAGACTATATATATTGTTGCAGGTGAAATTATATCATTGGTTGTAAGACAAAGACTTGCTTGGGGACCGATAAGTCCTACGAAACAAAGGAAATCTATTTAGTTGGACACTGGCCACGACCTAGAGGACCGACGACGGTTACCAATCCCTAACTACCCGAGTAAAGAGACACAAAAATCATGATGAAATTTTAGGCCTGATTAAGACGACCGTTTCACTATTTTATCAAAATCTCACTAATACAAATGTACAAAAATATGGTGGGGTACGTCCAAAATACCAACTTTTACTCTCTGAGCTCTTTGCAAACCCATTTACTTACTTGATCATCGGATTGTAGGTGGCTTAGGACACACACCAGTGTTCAATTCCTTTCTTGCAAGGTACCCGTTCGATTCCCTTTTTCCTACAAATTCACTGTTGATTCACTTGAACCAACATAAATATAACTTAACTAGTTAAGGTTCCAACTTAAATATAGCTTAATTGGTTAAAATATATCATTCTCGACGGAAAGGTGAAAATTTTGATTTTCATCAAACATGAAAAAAAAAAATTCACAATTATTTAAAAAAAAGATACATATAAGCCACTCGATAATTTTTTTTTTCTCACATATCATATTTTCTTTTTAATTATTATAAGGGTCTCGATAATTATTATTTTTTTTCTCAAATATCATATTTTCTTTTATTATTACTAGTAAAATACACGTGCAATGCACATTAAATTTTATAGTTATATTTGACCGTTAAAAATAATAAATAATAAAAAATTAACATAATTTATTTCTTTTTGAAAAAAAATAGAAGAGGTTGTTTTTAACATTTTATCCTCATTCATATAATTTTTCTAAAAATTAACTTTACATTCTAGTAAGAAAATCTCACTCAAATTTATTATGTAAATATATATATATGTATATATATATATATATACACACAACAATTACATATTATATATTATACTATTCGTTAGGTGATTCCTTTACATGGTGTGTCTACTTTCTTTTTTATATTCTTTTTTTACATTTCAAATAAATATGATATATTTACACTTTCCAAAAATTACACTCGATTAATTATAATTATAATACGAATTTTATTTCAAGTATAATTTAAAATTAACTATGAACAATTAAATTAATAAATAAAAGATATAATTAAAATAATGTTCATTAAAAACAGTAAAAGTAAAAATAAGCATTTTTTTGTTGTTTCAAAAAAAAAGGTAAAAATAAGCATGATTATGAAATCGTTCTAATAATTGAGTTCTAGAATAAAATATTATTTGTTAAAACTGCGGTATAAAACTGTTGTATTCTTCGCTAACAAATAAAAATAAAATATCATAAGAAAAAAAAAATATATAAAAGTCTATGAAAGTATTCTAAATCTTAAATAATGAATATCATAACAAATTGCCAAAATTAAAGGCGATTTAATAAATTTAAAACCAAACATTTAAAATTTATAATAATTATTAAAAAATGATTAGTTTAAATTAAAATATTTAGTAAAAAAATTAAAAATTATTCGACAACTAAAATTAGGATAAACTATTAGATTTAGAAGAAAACTTCAATTGGAACCAAAATAAATTAAATGAGGTATAAAAGAATAAAAGAGTTTGCCAAAATTAAAGGCGATTTAATAAATTTAAAACCAAACATTTAAAATTTATAATAATTATTAAAAAATGATTAGTTTAAATTAAAATATTTAGTAAAAAAATTAAAAATTATTTGACAACTAAAATTAGGATAACTATTAGAATTAGAAGAAAACTTCAATTGAAACCAAAATAAATTACCCCAAGATTTTATATCACTCGGTTCTCCGTTTCTCTCTAGAGAGGCGGTAGAAGGTGACGGCGCTTTTTGCCGATCGGAGCAGTGTAATCTGCTGGTGTCTAACTGTTTGGAGCAGTGTGATCTGCTGGTGTCTAACCGTTTGGAGCAGTGTAATAATCTGCTGGTTTCTTTACAAGATATTCTGGTGGTGCAATCTGGTAGGGTGTACTCCAGCGTTGGGTTGTCCGGTTCTTCTTGCGGCTGAGTTAATGGCGTCAACGAGCAGTGCAGACGAAGAGGTGTTGAAACGATTGGCTGATCTGAAGGTTACGCCTGAGGAGAAAGCAAGTGTGTTTCAGTTACAGGAAGAAACAATTGATCTTACAGAGAAGAAGCTTGCTAATGCTGTCTTGTGCAAGATATTTACGAACAGGAAAATAAATCCAGAAATCTTCAAGTCCAAGATGCCAAAAATCTGGAACCAAGAGCATACAACTATCGAATACTGGGGATTCAATCTTTTCTTATGCAAGTTTAAAAATACTCGAATCAAGGGATTTATAATGAATTCTGGGCCATGGTTTTATGATAAGTCGATGTTATTACTACAAGACCCGAAAGGAGATTGCAGTGGAGAAGAAATGGAGTTCAGGTTTGTCTCTTTTTGGATTCATTTCCATAAATTACCTTTGGCTTGTTTTTCCAGGACTTCAGCAATGGAGATTGGGAGCTTACTCGGGAACGTTGAGCAAGTAGATCTTGTTGACGCATTAGATGAAAATTGGAGCAGTTCGTTGAGGATCAAAGTCCAGATCGATGTTACAAAACCTTTGAAACGTGGTGTTTTTATAAAATCAGCAAAAACAGGGATTGAGAAATGGATTGCAGTTACATACGAGAAGCTGCCTGACTTTTGTTATGGGTGTGGGCGACTAGGTCATATTATTAAAGAGTGTGAGGAAGATAGTGGTACGAGTGATGTTGATCTCCCATATGGTCCGATGCTTAGGGAACCACCTAAGTTCAAAGGATTAGACTCCTCAGCCACAATGAATCCAGAATCTAAGCATTGGGGATGGGGAAGAGGGAGAGGTAGGATGGGTAGTGGTGGAAGGGGGAGTTGGAGAAGTGCCGATTCTGGTGCAGAAGAAATTCTAGAAAGGCGGAAGGATGAAGAAGAATCACAGTTGGGCAAAGAAGGGCCAAAAGTGGGTGAAAATGGAGCTCCGGCGGCGGAGAAAGGAAAAGCGGTGGTAACTCCCAGAGGACAAGGTAGCTCCGAAGGCGGCGGCGGAGAACCGGCAATGGCAACCACGGCCTCAGGCTCAACGGTCGAAAAAACGAATTTGGACAGAGAGAATGTTATAATTAATTCCAGCATTAATGAGGGAGTAAATTTAGGAATAACGAAGCTGAAGTTTTTAAACGGTGATTCAGTCTTAATGAAGGAGCAGTCTTTAAATGGGGAGGTCAAAGATATTGCTTATATGGAATTGGATACTAATATGGAAGGTCTGAGAGAATATTCTGACGGGCTGAAAGTCCAAGAAGTGCGGCCCGATTCTGAGGAGAAAATATTGTCGAATGAGGGGAAGGGTAAACTTAAAACTTGGAAACGGGCGCAGAGAGAGTTGAAGAATAAGGAGGCTTCGGAGCTGACGAAATTGAGTGATATAAAAGTAATAGGTGGCAAGCATAAAATCAATTTTGAAGATGGAAATCTGGAAAAAAAAAAAAAAAAGAGTAGTGGTTTTGGAGGAAAATTCAATTGCAAGATCGGTGGAGGCTGCTGGACAGCCCCGCCGGGCACAATGAAAACGATAAGTTGGAATGTCCAAGGGCTGGGGAACCCGAGGACATTAAGAGTACTACGACATTTAGTACGTAGTCACCGTCCCCAATTGGTTTTTCTAATGGAAACCAAGTTGCAAAAGAATGGTAGTGAGAGAGTTCGAAGGAATCTCCAATTTGATTGCTGCCTAACAGTTCCAAGCAGTGGTCAAAGTGGAGGACTTATGTTACTATGACAAGATGAGACGGATGTTACAATTAGATCTTATTCTAAAGGGCACATTGATGCCGTTGTAAAGGAGGATGGAGTAGGTTGGAGGTTTACTGGAGTATATGGCAACCCCAACAGAGAGTTACACCATGAGACTTGGAACCTCCTGAAGAGATTGGGGGAGGGAGTAAATTTCCCCTGGGTGCTTGGGGGGATTTTAATGAAATCACAAGCAATTCTGAGAAGAAGGGAGGTTTGGTAAGACCAGAAAAATATATGTATGAATTTCGGGAATGCATAGATCAGTGTGGATTAATTGACCCTGGGTGGATAGGTCCTGAATTCACGTGGTGCAATAAACATTTCCACTCTGATCTGATATGGGAAAGATTGGATAGGTTTCTGCTTAATCTTGAAATGCAGGACAAATGTTGTTTCTTCAAGGTTTATCATTTAAACCTTCTTGCTTCGGATCATAGACCAATTTTAGCTGAATGGTCAACGGATCAAGAGTTTCGAAAGGGGTCAAGATCAAATAGTATGAGGCGGTTTGAAGAGGTGTGGACTAAATATGAGGATTGTAGACAAATTGTTCGACAAGTATGGCAGAATAGGATGAGATCGGGACATAAGGACATTCTGGATAAGACTAAAGAATGTTTGATTCGGCTAAAAGGGTGGAGCCACCAGAAATATGGTGGGTCGATTCGGGGAGCTATTAAGAAGAAAGAAAGAGAGCTTCACGATCTATTAAACCAGTCAGTTGAGCAGAGTTTGATGGAAGTGACTGAGAAAGAAAAGGATCTCGAAAATCTCCTGGAAGATGATGAGATTTATTGGCATCAAAGAGCTCGTGAGGATTGGTTAAAATGGGGGGATAGGAATACCAAATGGTTCCATATGAAGGCCAGTCGATGTAGGAAAATCAATACGATCAGAGGTTTATTGGATGAAGAGGGTAGTTGGAAAACAAAAGATTTGGAGATGGAGGTTATTGCAACTCAATATTTCCAAGGCCTGTTCCAATCCTCTAATCCAAACATGGCAGACATTGATCATATCCTACGAACAATTCCTACTACAATCACGGAGGAACAAAATTCTAAGCTTACAAGTGGTTTTACGAAGGATGAGATTTACGGAGTAATAAAGAAGATGCATCCTTCCAAAGCTCCAGGGCCGGATGGTATGCAAGCGGTGTTCTATCAGAAGTATTGGGACATAGTGGGTGATGAAGTGTGTGCATACTGCCTAGATTTCCTGAATGGAGATATGAGGCTGGATCAGTTAAATCGTACATATATTGTTTTAATCCCGAAGGTCAAAGAACCCAAATCTATGAAAGATTTCCGGCCTATTAGCCTTTGTTCTGTTCTTTATAAGATAATAGCAAAAACCTTGGCCAATCGTCTGAAGGTGGTGTTGGATAAGATTATTTCACCCAATCAATCTGCATTTGTGCCTGGGAGATTAATCTTTGACAATACCATTATTGGATTCGAATGCATTCATTCGGTCAAGAATAGAAGACGAGGAAGGGAAGGTGTCGCTGCACTAAAATTGGACATGAGCAAAGCGTATGATAGGGTGGAATGGATATATATCAGTAAGATCATGGGGAAGATGGGATTCAGTGATAGATGGATAAACTTGATTATGCGATGTGTGGAGTCTGTTAGTTTTCAAGTTATTATGAATGGGTCTCCACGTTCGGGTTTCATTCCTAATCGTGGTCTTCGACAAGGAGATCCTCTATCACCATATTTATTCTTGATATGTGCGGAAGGTTTATCTGGTCTCCTTCATCATGCTAATCTAAACAGGGAGTTGACAGGTTTTCGTATCAATAACTATTGCCCTACTTTAACTCACTTGTTTTATGCTGATGATAGTTTATTGTTCTTTAAAGCTTCTGAAAAAGAATGCAGATCCATTCATAAAGTCTTAAGCATCTACGAGCGGGCGTCAGGTCAGACAATCAACTTTGAGAAATCTAACTTCATGGTTAGCCCAAATACAAGCGAGGATCGAATCGAGAGTATAAAAAATATCCTGGCTGTCCAACATACGGCTAGCTTGGGTCAATATCTAGGATTGCCGTCTCAAAACGCTCGAAATAAGCAGGAGATTTTTGACAGCATAAAGGATCGAGTTTGGAAGGCTCTGCAAGGATGGAAAGGGAAGTTATTCTCAGCCGCTGGCAGAGAAATTCTTATTAAATCAGTGGCCCAAGCCATTCCTAACTATGCTATGAGTTGTTTTAAATTCCCTGTTTCCTTATGTAATGATCTAAATTCTCTCTGTGCCAGGTTTTGGTGGGGAGCATCGGAAAATGAAAGGAAGATACATTGGAGGAGTTGGAAACGGATGTGCATCCATAAGGAGCAAGGTGGATTGGGCTTTCGAGATCTTAGTCTTTTCAACCAGGCTTTGTTGGCAAAACAAAGTTGGAGATTGATTCGATACCCAGATAGTTTAATGGCTAGAGTGCTTCGGGGGAAATATTTTAAAACGGGGTATTTTCTAAAGGCTCCCATGGGGAATAACCCGTCATATGTCTGGAGAAGCATCATATGGGGTAGAGACCTCTTTAAGAGAGGATACCGTTGGCGGGTTGGAAATGGGATTAGAATTGAGGCAGCCGATGATCCTTGGATTCCTAAGGAAGGAGTGTGTAAACCTATCCTTATCCATCAAGCCGTCCAACAGTATACAGTTGCTCAGTTTATAACTAGTCAGAGAACTTGGAATGAAGATCTCGTGAGAAAGTCCTTTTTGGAAGCCGATGCTCTGGCCATCCTGAATATTCCGCTTAATCCTTTTCTAAAGGAGGACACAATTATTTGGGATCTCGACTCTAAGGGGAAGTTTTCTGTCAAAAGTGCTTATAGATTGAATATACAAATTCAAAAGCCCTTTGAAGCTTCTACATCTAATCAATATTCACAGGCAGCTCTCTGGAAGAAATATTGGAAGATTGATATTCCATCTAAAATTAAAATATGTGGTTGGAGAATTTTCAACGATATTCTTCCTAATCTGTTAAACCTGTTGAATAGAGGAATAGATGTTAATCCAACTTGTGTCTTTTGCAGGCAATGCCCAGAATCGGCCACCCATCTTTTTTGGGAATGCAAAATGGTGAGAAGCTGCTGGGCTATTTTTTGTCCTCTGTCTAATGAATTTTCTTTGAATTACAGAGGTGGATGGACGACGGCAGATTATCTCTTATGGATTTGGAAGGACAAAAAGGGGGAGAACCTAGATGAGAGGCGGATGGCTATGAGCTTGGTGATTTGCTGGTTAATTTGGGAGCATAGGAACAACTTCATTCACAGTAGACAGCAACTAGATATGGAGAAACTGAAATTTCAAATCCAAAAATACAGTGTAGAGCTTTTCAATGTAGAGGACTCTCACCTGATTCATTCCAGTGCTGTGAGTCTCGGAGCTGCCAGACCGGAGACGTCGACTGCAACAGAGGATCCACGGCGTTCTGTTCCTTGCGGCGTTTGGCGCCTCAGCTGCGATGCAACGTGGAATGCTGGAAAATCGCGGGGAGGGATTGGCTGGATTGTGAGAGATTGGAGCGGCAGATTGATTCGTGCGGGACACAGAAGCGTGTCTCAAGCTTGGAAAATCAGTTGGCTGGAGGCTTATGCGGTTTGTGAAGGTCTGAAAGAGTTGCCGATTCACTCTCCTCAAACTCGGATTGAAACTGATGCTTTGCAAATCTCCAAACTGCTGGCCAACGAGGATGAGGATGATACCGAACTGGGTAACTTCATAATGGAAGCCCATGCCCTAATGGCTGCTCACCAAATTGAATCTGTGGTCCATGTTGCTAGATCTAATAATGAGGCAGCCCACTTTCTGGCCCGAAGAGCTTGTGATCTAAATGCCAATGAAAGTTGGGCCCAAGATTTTCCTAATTGGTTATTAGACTTAAATGTTTCTGATGTAGGGAACTTGTATCACACTGGTGGGGGACCCTGTCCCACGGGTGTCTCTTTTTCAGGAGCTAATTATGGCTCTTAATCTGAATGAAGCATTTCTTTTCAAAAAAAAAAAAAAAAAAAAAAAAAAAAAAAAAAAAAAAAAAAAAAACCAAAATAAATTAAATGAGGTATAAAAGAATAAAAGAGGTAAAATGAAAACCCATTTTCCATTTTTTTTATTTTTTAAAAAAAAACTTTTTCTCTAGTTTCCACTATAGTCCTGCAAATACAGCTACACCCATGGAAATTATCACCCTCAAATAAACCCTCGACGGAAAAACCACCGCCAAATTAAATTAAAGCCCCCCTATAAGCACCAATGACAGTTCAATGGTGCAATTCAACATCTCTCCATCGACGTCTTCAAAACTCTATCACCTCATAAGCAATACAATCTCTCTCATGCATTCTTTCTAGACAGGGTTTTACACAACATTGAAAATAAGGTTTATACACAGTTTTCAATATTTTCTAAGACGTAGTGCCTCTACTTATATAAGTAAAATACCCTTGAATTAGAATTATGATTTTTAGTAAGATAGAGAAAGAATAAAATAATGATAAAAATCTACAAACAAACGTTTTACACCCAATGAATTTCCATGTCTTGAGGAATATTCCCTATTTGAATGAGATTTGTTGAGCTGGTGAATATTTCCTTCTCATCAGTTGTGGTGATGAGGCGGTGGGGTTGGGTGATTTTCCCTTCTTTCATCATCGCCCCTCCCAATCTCATTCTCAATCACTTCCACGATTTTGAAACCGACGCCAAATCAGCACCAACGATGACAACCTCTACCGGTGGCTCTATGAGACCTTCCAATCTGGCTACTTCAACCTCAAACTCATCATTCTCTGCTTTGTTTCATCCATCCCTTTTCCATTTATATATATGTGATCCTATGCTTTTATGTATGTTACAAAATTTTGAGAAGACAAAACGATTTTGGAAATTTGAATGGGTGAAAAACATAACTCCAAAAAATATTAATTGCAAACATAAATGATAGGTTGCAAACATAAATGATATATTAAAAGAGAGAGAATTAAAATTAAACAGGAATATGAAAGATGAAAAGATAATATCGTGGAGTAGGAAAGAGGAAAGATTAAAGGGTAATATTGGCACATATACAAAAAATGAAAGGGTAAAATGGACACGAAAAGTTTCTTCCTATCGACAAATAAATATACCAAATGCTAGCTCTTTACTCTTCTAGGTTGTGCCAAATCTGGTCATTACTCTTTTCTTTTTCAAATTCTAAATCTTATTCAATTAAAAATTCTCTATTAAAGTATCTAAAAAAAACAGATAAAATATTCCAATTGCAGGTGATAACCTTTCAGATGTTTTCTTTTGGCATTATGACAAAACAGGAAAGTATACAGTCAGGAGCGGATACAAACTTGCAATAGACAACCTTCGTGAGGCGTCCTCATCTGTGGATTCTTATAGCTCTCCTTGGTGGAAAACTTTATGGATGCTAAATATTCCTAACAAACTTAAGGTTTTTGCTTGGCGTGCTAGCTTGAATATTCTGCCAACTATGATGAATCTTGCAAAGCGTCCTGTCCAAAACGATCCCCGTTGCCCAATGTGTGGAAAAGAAAATGAAACAGTACGTTCTCCATGCGTTATGGGCCTGTAAGAAGGTAAAAAAGCACGGGGCACGATGGAGCCCAGTGCAATCACTCCTAAACACCTATTTTGATGATACTCTTGATCTTTTATGTAGGTATCATTAAGATTTTAATTCTGATGAGCTAGCGACCTTCGTGGCAATTCTATGGTCCATATGGAACTATAGAAATAAAGTTGTTTCCCAGGGTAACCGAATCTACTTCCATCAGAAATATGACCCTATTGATTGGGCATCAGATTACATCTCAGAATTTATGGAGGCTCAAGCTAAGCAACATGGAGAACGAGAGCAACCGAGAGAGGCCGATGATCACCGCCAAGATTTGTGGACTCCGCCACCACACAACCACCTCAAGTTGAACGTGGATGCAGCTTTAGCAAATGGGGAAATGGGATCGGGCATGATCATCAGAAACGCAAAGGGTGAATCGATGGCGATTGCAGAACATTACAGAAGAACAAGTTGTTCAGTGGATTGGGCAGAAGCTCATGCACTTGTAGAGGGTGTTCGCTTAGCAATGGATTCAGGATTATCTCCAGTTTGGGCAGAAATAAATTAAAAAATTGTTTGAAATCTACTTCATGACCGTGACCATCATCACAATGAGATTGCTCCCCTAATTCACCAGCTCATGAGACTAGCCTTTGAAAAGCACATTAGGGGGTTTCTTCTAACTCCAAGGGACAAAAACAAAGCAACACACCAGTTAGCTACCCACACTCGCACAATGAAACATTCTGAAGTTTGGTTAGAAGATTGTCCTCCTTGGGCTCTCAGTGTTATAACTCAAGATATGCCTCATACGGACGTTCCAACCCTTTTCTTTATTTCTTTGTAATTGTTTTTTTGTGTTTGTTTAATCTGTTTCTTAAAATAAAATAATAATAATAATAATAATAGAGAGAAAAAAAAAAAGTTAACAAAAAGTTGATACCTCATCAGATTAGCTACATATATAGCCTTATGCTAACTATTATTAATACCTGTCAAATAAGGTCTCAAATTATTATTCGATTGAAAAAATACGAAATGTTGTTGCACATGATTTTGGACAAACAATAACACATTAGTTGATTGAGTGCACATAAACCTAGTTAAAGATGAGTTAAAAACATTAGATCAAGATGTGACAAGAACGCAGTCGATGTTATTTGTAAAATAAGGAGCGATAGAGACATAGGGTGTGGTGTCTACCAAATACACCAAGTCAACTTAATATAAAAATTGAAAAAACTTTAATATTGTAAAAGAATGTTTTTTACTCTGTATCACTTATATCATAAAGATAATCCGGATATATATCATCTTTACAAGTTATTCAATTTGCATTGTGAATGGTCTAGGAAGGTGGCTATATGTTGTATTTAGGTAGTCGTAGTAGGATGACACACATAACATGTAACCTCACTTAATTATACCACCTAGAGCCTCGAGCAAAACTTTCAAGCAACATTGAACTCACCTAGAAAACTAGATTATTTCCTAGTTGACTCACTTGGTCCCATTATATTACACCCAGACTTTATCTTAGTATATAATTCCTAAATGTTTTAAGGCACCCTGTTTGGTTGATTACAATCTACTTTGTCTAATTGATTACAATTCAACTTTGTTGTGTCAAATTAGACTCCGGCATATTATTATTTATTTAAGAATGTTGAGCTTTTGATACTTAATTTCGTTTCCTTCACTTACCAGTCACGTGCCAAGCATGAGTCTCTCAATAAGTGGGTTAGTTATCGGGAAAGAAATGAGCTTCAACTATCAAAGACTTGTAGAAACAGAGTAGATAAATACCTACTCTATTCTTGCTTTTTCACTCACTGATCTTGTATACCTCATTCCTGTGTGATTTTCTTTTCAAGCAATAAAATTACTCTCTCTGGTGCCTTTAAGAGTGGATGTACACCAACAATGGTGGAATCACTATAAACCGTGTGTCTTCTCTCTTTCCCTACTCTTCTCATTACTTTACTGTTTTATCGTTGCTTTGGAAATAAACTGATGAAGACTATAGATGTAATTGTTGTCTAAGTTCAACAAAGAAAAATCTCATCTCTAACCAGAAACTCAATTAGTATGATATTTTAGTATGTTTTGTACTATAATTAAAACCTAGATTTCCCACGAAAATGATGCTATTAAAGAGAATAGATAAAGCTTGTTAACAACGAAGTTGTGATGAGTGGTGTGCTAAAATACTGAAGTGAAATCATCAAGTATGTATATCAATAATAAAGAGAAGGGATCACCTATTAGTTTGTCACTATGTCCAAAAAGAGGTTAATTTATCAACAACATTAAAGAAGGCAATTATTTGTTAGTTTACAACTCCTGCAAAAGACTTCAAGTAGCCTAGATTCTCTGAGGGAAAGAGGGTGTTGAAGTTGTTGATGAAGGATTGAAGTAATTATTAATAAGGATTATTGAATCATTGGCATATACCAAGAACTAACCGAGGGAGTCATTTTGCCACATGACAAAAGAGAAGTATCTAACTGGATTCAACAAAATCCTCAAAGATCAATGGACCCATTTCCCCAAATGAAGACAGCGAAGCATCTAATTTAGATTCAACAAACCTCTCAAAGATCAATGGAGACATCTTGCCAAAGTTACCTAATATGTCAACCTAAATTAGTGATAGCTAGAACAACGCGTAGTTATATGATGTGATTGTTGTGTTGCTTTGTACTTGTTATTGGCTCAATGGCTGGCTTGTTTCTTGGTAAAAGTTGTTTTTGTTATTACTGGTCCTTCTAACTTTGACCAAATTAAAGTTGAGTTCTCATCACATCCGAAAGATTTCCACAAACCAAATAGATTAAGAAAGAAAGTTCATATAAATTTATTTAAATCACACACCACATGCATTTCCTAATTAAAAGAAAGAGAGACACATTACTTTCTTTTTGAGATTCACACTCATCAAACTTTCACCTGCTTTCTTTGATCACAATCTTTAATTGAATTAAGAAAGCGAATACCTCGCAGGAGGGGAAGGTTAATTTGGGAATCACAAGGACCTTGGCTTTACCACAATAGTGGAGTGGTTCAATATTTGCAGACTGAACTGCCCCGGCTTTTCAGTGGTATCAATCTTGGATTGTCCAGGAGGAGGCATGAGCTCAAAATTCTGAACGAGACGACCCAAAGTAATAGCAACAATAGGCAAGGCGAGAACAATGCCAGGGCAGCTCCTCCTTCCAGCACCGAAGGGTAGGTATCTGAAGTCATTCCCGCTAGGCTCCACATTAGCCTCCTCCTCCAAGAACCTCTCAGGTCGAAACTCATGGGGTTTGCTCCAGTGATTGGGGTTGTTGGCTAGCCACCATGCATTCACTAGAATCTTGCTCTCTGCAGGGATGTCATAACCAGCCAACTTGGCATCTTGGAGGTTCATGTGAGGCACTAGAAGAGGAATGGCCATTCTCAGCCGTAGGGTCTCTTTGATAACAGCCTGCAGGTAAGGCAAATTGCGAATGTCCGGCTCTGTAATTTGGACACTATCTCCAAGCACCAAATCGAGCTCGTCCCTCAGCTTTTTCTGGATATTGGGGTGGTTCACAAGCTCAGCAATAGCCCACTCCATCGACCACAATGTTGTCTCAATCGCTGCGTGTTCATTCCATTCCACCACAACAGTACAATAAAACATGAGCAACAAGCTAATTTAGTTAATCTCATAGCATATGAATATCTCTCTGATCAATGAAAAGATAATTACCGGCAACGTTGATGTTCTCAACAATGAAGAGAACATTGTCTTCGGTGATCTCACCATTCTCTTGAGCCTCCACAATATGATCGATGGCACATTTTACACCATCCTCCTTGTTGCTCATCATGCTTGTCAGCCTCCTGTATGTTGTGTTTGTTGAATAGCAAGTAAAATATAGTAGTAGCAAGAGCAAAATTAAGCGAAAGCAAAGATTGTTACTTATTGATACCTCCTCTCATCAACAAAATGGTCCTTGAAGAGCTTGAGCCTCCTTTCCTTGACGTCCTTACACACATTCAGATACCCTCTCAGAAAAGGCCTGAGTATGGGGATGAAATCGCCGTAGTTATATTCAAAGCTTTGAGATAGCCGACTCCTCTCTGCGTTAATAAGCTTGAGCTTGTTGAAGAGAGGGTCCTCCATGTTTTCAAATCTCCTGTCAAACATAATCCTGTACATATTGTTGTACATCAGAAGTTGCAGTCGCCTCCTTAAAACCACGCCGGTGGTGGAAGCCTCTGGATTGTTCTTTAGATCCTCCACAACTCTGGCAGCCTCCTCCTCCCAACCGAACCTGTTCTGCTGCACCACCTTGTTTGTGAAAAAGGGGACAGTCATGATTCGTCTCATTTTCCTCCAGTGCTCACCGTACACGGTGAACACCATGTCCTGACCCTTGTCTGTGAATATATCGAACACCACGTTCCTGGTCCTAGACCCAAATTCGACTCCCTGGGTGTGCAGCACTTCCTTGGCTAGCTCTGGTGAAGAAACCACCACAAGGTTCCGCTGCCCCATTTTCAGCAACAGTATGTCCCCAAACTTTTTTGCCAGCTCCGTTAGGTTGCGGTGGTTCAAGTCATCACCCACCTGCAGCCAATTTCCGAATATAGGTATGGGGATGGGACCTGGTGGGAGTTTAAAACGCTTGCCCCGGAGCTTGGATATGGTAATAGCAATAACCATGGCCACGAACACCCCTAACAAAGCCTTCTCCAATAGGAGAAGATCCATGGTGTAAGGTCTAGTATATGGAACTCCTCTAACAATTGGAGTAGATGATGTATAAGCTCTTGCTCTGGCGCTCATTTATATAACCTCAGAGTCAACTTCTGGTGGTGGATTTGTGGCCATGATATGATGGTAGGTGAAGTTTGGACAAACCATCTCCACGACCCATTCTTCCTTGAAGAAATGAAGAGCAGATAATGATATTATATAGCATCAAGTTGTCTGTTAATCCATCCCAAAAGCTATTAAAATATGGAATATTTAAGCTTGAAATTTGCTTCACATCAATACCGTAGTAGGACAACTGGAGAACTATAAGAAAATTTTAAAAGAAGATGGCCAATGATAAGGGAATACATTTTTCAAAAAGGGGCATGATGCATGTGATTGCAACGTATAGATCTGGAGTTGGTATTGATTTAGAATAAGTCTAAGACATGACATGGAACCCACAAGCCTAATATTTAACACAAATATAAAGGTCAACGTTTTTTAATTCATCGAAGTTGTTGATATGATTGTGTGATTGTAAAGGAAGCCAAATGACTTTAGGAACATAGACTATTATGACTAAATTTGGATTAAATAAGCGTATAGTAGGTAAGAGATTATAGAGGAGATGAAATGATATAATTAATCGATCATAGATATATAGGAATACATGTGTGTGAGAAAAAGAGAGAGAGAGAGAGTTTTCATCTCTCCACCCACACCCTTCAACAAATTAACCCCAAATATTAAGGGTATGAATAAACAAACAAGTACAATCAAGCCTGTATTTTCAAATCCGAATGGAATCCAGATCCCACGTGAGACAAAGAGAGAGATGAACGATTGAGCCGTTGAAATTTGTAGTCTCCAATCGTAACCGATGATCAATCATTATATGTCAACACTTGAACAGGTTAACATTGTGTTGTCTTTATTTCATTGCATGGAATATCATATTCATAATCCTGCTTTAGTTACCTCCTAATATATCGTCTCTTCTTAAATAAACATAAAAGAGCAACAGCTAGGCGTTGGACCAAGCTTATTAACCAACAAGTTGATGTTAGTTAAAATGCGTCAATCCTTGCATCTCAGACATAACAGAGTACAGGCCGTAGAATATGGAGCTCATTTTCTTGGTTCACATTCATCTTCTAAGTTTCAAGTTTTACCAAACTACAAAAGGTCCTAAAAGTGTTCTTACTTTGACATACGTTAAAAGATCAAAGTTCGGCGAGGAGAGGAAGTAGCTCTACTATTCAGCCCGTAGAACGCTAAAGCAAGGAGTTTTGACTCTCGACACTGGACCATTCAGGCAGAGCTGTGAAAAAAAAAAAAAAAGAACAAGAACAAGAAAAAGAAAAAGAAAAGAAAAAACCCAGGACATTACCATCGGCTAGCCGTTGAACAAGCACCAGTCATTGTTACTCTAAAGAGCTACATATACATCGTTAATTTAACAAACAGAACCGTATAATGATCCAATCGACGGTCAACTGTTGCAGACCCTCCATTAACCGTTTGTTTCATCCCAGAAACAAGCCAACGACTCTTCAAGATTCGACGTTGAGAATTTCAAAATCTGATACTAGAGCCATGACTCGCCTTAAGATGCCAATACTGGAACTCGCTTTTGACTGATAAAAACTTCTCTAAGCATATGATATCCACTCCTGTAGTGCTCAATTGAAAAGCAAAGCTGCCTTATAGCTTCTCTTTTTTCCTCTGCTCCTTCCATGATCAGTACTCTTTGCCTCTCGACCTCCCCTTCTAGTTCCTTCTCTCTTATTCTTAACTCCTCAGCCCGCCTATCTGCTTTTTCAACACCTGATACGAGTTCCACACGTTCCCTTTCCAATTTTTGCACATACTCACTTATTTCATCTACCTGCTTGTCTTTAGAGCTCAAATTATTTTTCAAAGTTATAACTTCTTCATGGAGCCTATCTCTCTCAGATTGCAAACCATCAAGGCCACTTTTAAGATTCTCAATGCATTCTACTTTGTCAACAATAGTCGTTTCCAACCGCTCAATATCACCATGAAGTCTCTCCTCCAAATTCACCTTTTCCCCCTTGACTTTTCTGATGTCATCCTCCAAAAGACGAGCTTGATGTTCCCATTCTCTGAGTTGTTCCATCAACAGAGCTCGTTCCTCAAGTAGCATAGATATTTCAGCCTTAACTTGTGCTTTCTCAGGAAAAATTTTCTGCTCAGCATCAGATACTGCTAGTTTCAAATCTCTGATCTCATGAGCTCGATCAGATAAACTAGCTTTCAACCTTGAAATTCTTTCTTGGAGCTTGGAGACCTCTCTTCTCTCTGCACTCAGCTTGGCCTTCCATGTAGTGTTATCTTTTCGGGCAGCATCAAGCTCATCCTGCAAATGGCAGATTTTCTCGGGTGATCGATTGTTCTCAAGTTCAAGTTTTAATTTAGAAAGTTCTTTCTGCGAGTTCTCCAGTCTTTCTTTTGTAATTTTTAGCTCTTCCACCAGTTCCTCAACGTTAATGACTTGGTCAGCTTCCAAACCTCTATGATGTTCCTCAACCTCTGATTCCTGATTAATGACCAAAGGAACCCCATCCTCATGCCCATGGGCATCTTCCATTGTAGCAGACACAGACTCAGCCTGCAAATCTTTGGCCAATTCTGATTGCCGGTACTTCTGGAGCTCACTTTTCAACCTCGTGATCTGAATGTCTGAAATCCGAAGCTTCTCATTTGCATTCCTTAATTCTTCCTCGTATACAGCCATTCTATTTCTGGCAAAACCATCATCAGAATTTTCATCTGTTGCCCCCTTGAATGGAAATGAACCTTCTCCATTATCCTCCTTCATGCGAAGCTTTTCTTTAGCCTCACGGAGCTCAATCTCCAATTCAATCATCTTCCTGTTCAGCCCTTGATCACCACCTGAATAATTGTTTACCGAGGAATCATCAGATTCAGGTTCAGATTCTGTCAAGGAAGATGACTCATCTCCTTCCTTTTGGCAAGTATCAGAGTTGCTTCCTCCAGATCCAAGGAAGAAATCAAAGCCAGCAGCGCGTGGCCCAGATTTACGACGTCCAAGCCTTTGATCAGGAGACGGCCATGTAGAGGACGGCTCAGAGCCCAGGTCAGAAATACCAGAGCCCTGGGATTGTAGATCCGAAGGAATATTTTTTCGTAGCTCTCCTGTCACATGATCGTAACGCTCAGCAAGGGAACGATACATGC
Source organism: Luffa aegyptiaca (assembly GCA_017139565.1). Classification (NCBI taxonomy): domain Eukaryota; kingdom Viridiplantae; phylum Streptophyta; class Magnoliopsida; order Cucurbitales; family Cucurbitaceae; genus Luffa; species Luffa aegyptiaca. The sequence goes on along the minus strand of CM029404.1, from coordinate 156,321 downwards.
GGTAGAACTCCTCAACATGAGAGATCAACACTGGCCTCTTCTGATAATACATCTCAGCCTTCTTGGCAAATGAATCTGCATCCTCTTCTATTAGCTTCAACATACGTTTGATGCTGCGGTCCATCTCTGACATCAAGGATCGTTTTGTCAATTTTTTGCTTACCATTTTGATGAAAAATTAACATGGGCTTTCACCTATCGTTGAATTGCCGTAATAAAAGTTGGAGCTTACAGAACTAATCCCATGCCAATGTTTGGGTAGTTGAAACACACGTACCATGAGATTCTTGCAGAAAGGAGGAAGAACCTAAAATTTTGCAACTGCTACCCATCTTCCCAAATTTAACCCCACCCCTTTTAGAATATGAATTGAAAATGGAGAGAACTATTAAATAAAAGGAAAAATTCTAGCATAAAGGAAACAGATGTCATGTCACTAGAGAATTGGAGGAGAACCATTTCCTTAGTTGTTATTTGGCAAGACGCGTTGGGGATATTTGAGTTGGTAAAGGTTACAAGAAACAGCATGAAGACAAATATAGTAAAAGAAAGGTATGCCATAACAAGATTCTCTATATATTGGAGCACTCTCAATATACCTAATAATACCTTCATCTTCTTTTTTAGCACTCCCAGAGAAAACGAACACAAAAGAGGGAAATGCTATCTTAAAACAAATATAAACGAGGGAGGTGCTATCTGTGAAAGACCAGCCCAAAGCAATTTGGGGATTCAAAGCCACTATTCAAAATGGACATGTAGGAAAAATAATATGTTGTTAAAAGATTTATAAAATAATAATAAAACCGATAATTTATAGACAACAAAGTTTGAAACCTTATTCGAATTTAAATGCCTGTTTTTTTTATAATTATTAGTCGATTGTTGATGAATCAAATAGTTAAGATGACAAAAATGTAACCTTATAATGAGAGGATAACTTTTCTAACTCAAAAAATAAAAGATGAACAATCAAATTTTGTACAATCGTTTTAAAAGACCCCTAAAAATTCACCTGCTACCAAGAAACCATAATTAAAATATTTACTGACCGTGACGTGAAAGAGTTTTTTAAGATCTTTATGCATAGAGAAAATAAAAGAGAAATGATAATGGAAATGACTTCAAAATTTACAACAAGTAATAGTAATGACTTCAAATTTTTCCAGCATTTGTTGAAATGCACTTTACGAGTATGAAAGAAGCACTTTTTTTTAGTCAATGAAAGAAGTACTTGTTTCGACTATGTATTTACACATTTTCTAAATGACATCCTCAATCACAGGACTAACATTTATCAAGCCATGTTATTTGTTGAAAAATTATTTGAAACATGAATTAAAAGTTAAGAATTATTTAAATATACAGTTCACTAATATTTCATATTCTATAAATTAAATTTATAACTATAATTTGAATTAAATAAACGATATTATTAACATGTGACATGGAAAAACAATTTGAAGTCTTCTAAACTCATTAGGCGATTCCTTAAGCCGGCATTGATCCTATGACTTCGAAGGTAAACTTTGATGCCCCCAGCAACAACTCAACTCCTACGACCCAAACCCAAACCAAACAGAATTGAGTAGATAGAAGAAAAGTATTAACAAACCCTCGAGATTCTCCGTGAGCCATCTAGAGTTTTTGGGGCTGATGTGACTATCCCACCACCAAGAATGAGACTTCCGAGATTCCAACCTCTTGAATTTCCTATCCCTCCGAGCCTTAGATCAAGAAAAACACACAGAAGCACGAAAGAGATAATCAACATTATATTCGTTAATTTTTGCTGGGGTAACCAAATCAGGGGAAGAAAAAAGGCAGTCGCGAAGAATAAGCAGGCCTTCGAGATGTTAATAAACCAAAAAGAAATGAATGTAGAAAAGCGAGAGGATTTTGAAGGATAAAATGAGGTCATAATTATCAAGCAAGCGGGAATCTCAGTCAGAGAAGAAGAGGAGTAACATAGGCTTACCAACGAGTCAGCCATTCAGCCGTAGAAAGCCTGGAGTTGGGGCGTTCACACTGAGAGAGAGGGCCAATGCAACAGCGTCAGCTTCAGGAACCTGAAACTGAAAGTGAAACCATAGGATCCAAAGAAAAGAACAGAAAGCCACTTTACTTTCTCAACAAAATCAAATGAAATCAGCTGGAATCGGTGGATGTAGGTAGGTAGATAGAGAGTTAGGACCCCATCGGCGACGATGAATCGTGATTGAATGGGAATGGGAGTGGGAGTGGGCTTTAAGGCCCATTAAAGACTAATTTGGTTTCGTCGAACGACGGCACTGGCACGCGCATTAAAGACAAGAGAGAAACAAGAGGCGCGTAAATGTAGGTTTCAAATTAAGAAATCTCATTAGCATTTAGCTGCAGTGCTATGCGCTAGTGCAGGCTGTAAGAGGGTTTGACTATTACAACTGTCCGCACGACACCTATGTAGTCCACGCGTTCGCTTTTAATTTAATCAACTTCCACCTCACCCCTCCCTCTTTCATTTATTTTATTTTTTTATTTTATTTTTTTTGAAGCTACCCCTCCCTCATTAATAGTTAATACATGTATATAATAACATAATCACACGCTAATAATCTTCCCACCGTAGAAATTTTAAAATAAATAAATAAATAATACTAATACGTTCAAATCTAATTTCATCCTGTTCCCAACGCAAATTAAAAAAGATTATTTCTTGACAAGAAAATATAACCTAATGTGGTCATTTCCCACGATGCCAAAGGAAAAGATTCTTTCAAGTCAAGTCGCAAGAAAAATTTGCCCAAAGATCAAGAAATATCAACCATCTCCGTGGAAGTAGATGTAGAACAAGAACAGGAACAGGATTTGGACTTGGAGTTGGAGGAGGGGAATCGGAATCACTTGAGCTCTGTGGGTCTCAATTAAAAAGCGAGCCGAGAAGTGAAATAGAAATACAAATAACAAATGAGAGATCAGGAGAGAAGAAGCTTACAGTAAGCAACGGCCGCGCACCTAGAAGCTGAGCCTGAGAGGCGGATCCAGCGGCTGAAATACAACTCAACCCACTGCCGATCAAAGAGTGGGTTTGGGTAGACTTGATCACACAAATAACTCTCACAATCTGCTAATGCCCGCTTTTATTCTCTGATTCAAGCCGCAACTCAACCAGCTGCCTTCTTTTTCTTTTTCCTTTTTGGTTTTTAATTCAATGGATGTATCCTATATTCTGGTATTGCCTTGGAGAGATCGATGAGGCACAAAACCAAGGTGGAACTGCTGGAGAAGGTCTGATTGAGAACATTCTACAGACAGTACCTGCTCTGTTTTCCCCATTTTCCCAACCATGCTTCCACGGAGTACCCAAATTACCATATTATCCTTCCCTGTTGACTTTACATTCTTTCCACGAAACCAGGATTCCACGCCACCAGTCAGCAGCAAAGATATTTTAAATAAAAGGAAAAATACACTTTTGGTCTTTGGGTTAAGTGACAGTTTGGTCCCTGAGTTTTCAAACTCAACAAAAAATACCCCTGAGGTTTGAGATAAGGAGCATTTTGGTCTCTGCAGTCAATTTTTCTGTTAAAACTTAACGGTTGCTGACGTGGCACTATTATTTTAATAAAAAAAATTATTATTTTTATTTTTTTTAAATAAAAATATTAAAATAAATAAAATATTAATATTTTATTCTTTTTTTATTCTTTTTTCTTCCTTTCTCTTTCTTCTTCTTCTTTTTCTCCATCTTCTCCATCTCCTTCATCTTCCTTCTTCTTCTTCCTAACTCCGGCGACCGACGGCCACCGCCCGCCGCCGCCGACGACTGGTTTTTTTTTTCCTTTTCTTTTCTTCTTCTCTCTTACCCCATTTTTTTTCTTCTCTTTTTTTCTTTCTTTTTTTTTTTTTAATATACAAGAGGGAGGAGGGAGATCCCTCCTCCCTCTCCGTCCAGATCTGAAAACTCAGGGACCAAACTGTCACTTAACCCAAACCTCAGGGACCAAAAGTGTATTTTTCCCTTAAATAAAACACGCAGATCACGATTATCATTTTTTTTTTCCTTTTCTTCCATCCTTATGAAGGATTTTTTTTTTATTAATATTATAATTTTTTAAACTTATTATTTCAATATTGTTGTTTTTTTCCTTATTGTTCAAGAGACCACCTATCTACGTGTCAGCTTTTGGTTCATTTGTTTAAAAAATATTTTTTTTTTATAAGAAGAGACGAGCTACAAACAAAATTTAAAAAAAATAATAATAAAAGTAGAATTTAGCACAATGGAAAGGGGACGCGGCTGGCATCCAAGAGGGCGTGGTTTCAAATCCTACCCAACTTGAAACTTGTTATGTTTGGAGTTAATTTGACGAAGTTTATAGTCAAATGATTTTTTTCCTAAAATTAAAAGAAACTTTTCCACGTGACAATTGTCTGCAACCCTCAGACAACCCATGTCCCAGCGGATAGCATTGTAATTGCCCAAATTACAATCTAATCAGTTGACATTTTAACATCGAAATAATAATTGCAGAAGTTGTTGTGACAAACAAATTCAATGCTTAGCTCCAAGTTTCACTCACTAATGGAACATAATCGTGAGGCTAAGCTGTTGCTGGTGATAGAAAGAATGTAATTGGTGAAGTAAACAAATGATACCTTCTGTCTTTATCGCTTCTTCCCCATCTCGATCCTAATCCTATCCCGGAGAACTACCTACTCCACTGAAGCCCAAAATAAGCAATCCACTGCTGTTACGGTGGAAGTTATTCACCCTTCCACAATTATTTAGTGGTAAGAGATCTCCGTTGGTCAATGGAAAACGACAAGTAGACGGCACAAACCAGGCAACAACGATTAAATCCTAGTGCATGCAATTCGACAAAAAGTGGAATATTTGGAAGGCTCAATAAAAGCACATGTAGAAAGAGAGAGAGAGCGTAAACAACACCTCACAACTCGTCATAAACTCAAATTGTATAACCCCAATTACAATATCACATTCACTTCAAAATTCACTTGCGATCATTCGATAGTAAACCAAGTTCTAATAAAAGGGTATTACACAAAAACAACGGGCTTCGATATAGAGGATCAAGTAAAAATCATGTCCCAGTGTTCCTCCGGCCAACACGAGCAACAAAACCAGCCTTAATTGGAGCAACTGATCGTCCAGAACCACACTGTTCATCACACACAAAACACCATAAACCTTGAAGTTAAAAACAAGGGAAAGATCACACCGTCACGCCAGTCAAAAGATCATGAACACAAAAAAGAATGAGAGAGCTTATAAAATGGAATGGAATACCGAAAGCCTCCAGTTAATCATTTTCCTAAATATGAAAGCGAACTACATAATTAAATTATGGCTTTTCGAGCACATGGAAAGGTAAAATCTTAGGCTGCCTTTCTACTAGGAAGAAGCGCAGGGTAAATAAAAAAAATAATCTATTCAAACATCAGATCTCATATAAGTAATCCGGGATATAAGATAAATTTAAAAATGAAGGCAAATATATTCCGATCCATCAAAAAACCTTACCTTCTCGCATCTGATTGCAATGGACGATCACACTGACTGCAATAAAAACAAAAAACAAAAAATAAAAACAAAAACCTTACCTTCTCGCATCTGAGAAAGAAGAGTCGATTCTCCTTTGAAAGGATAGTGTCTGGACTCTTGCACCCAATGCAAATCACATATTCATCTGAAAGAAAGAAATAAATAGAGGAAAGGGAGGAAAATGTTAAGAAATGAAGAAATTAGAAGTGAATAAAATCACCCATAGTTGATAACAAGATGTATCCAACAGAGACTTGCCAACAGTAACACCAACATATTCATCAGTTGAAATCGAAACAAGCCCATTTTTGAAAAATTGATTCCCACCCCCTCCCACGATGCATAAAGATTGACAAAAACTTGCACAACAATGCACCGACTTTCTCAATGCTATTTGTTCACAGTTTTTTCCCCATCTCATCTAAAAACAAGTCCATGAATTTCTCTCATATAATGTGACAGAGAAGTTCCGCCCGAAGATAATAGTAATGGAAAGGGTTACAGATCACATTCAATGTCAAAGATGAAAACAATAAAATGGAGGAATAAGGAAAAATCAATGGACATGTTCATAATCCATAAATTTCCAAAATCCTTAACCTGCCAGTAAAACAAATTGGCAAAAGAGAAAACATCCATCTGAATTTAGGTCACATTTGGCAGACAGAGATCATGAAGTCAATCAATGAGAGGCCACTTACTGACATATCGTCGCAGAATTCCTTCAAAGTTCTTTGGTGCAAACCTTCCTTTAACAACTAATCTCTGCTGTCCATCAAGAGATCCACTGGTTCCCAGTTCGGCCAATAAGAAGGCCATAACATGATCTGGCTGCCGATGCATCCTATTTTATTTTCATTTTTAGAGAGAAGTTCCAAAGATCAGCATATGCATATAGTAGTTCAACTTAAACCATTAAGCATCTGCAATAGAAATATAAAGAGCAAGGGGCCGGGGAGGCTTTAAGAAATAAATTTGCTACTACTTATATAGGAAAATATAAATACTCCTCTGGACCGTTGTGCAATAGATGATCTTAGATGGATCTAAAACTGAAAATTACTGATCAACTGTCAGATAGAATTTGAGAACAAAACCATGGTACAAAGAGCTAAACTCAACACTGGACACAAATATGACAATCGCAGGATAACTAATAAATTTGTCATAATGATAAACAAGCAACTTCCCTCCCTAAATGGCAATCAGCATGTCATTTGTTCTAAACATCTTAAAAACACATATTAACTAATTAAAAAAATACTTCAAAAACATTCATATCATTTGGTTGAAAATGAAAAAGTGTATTTAACAAAAAAACAAAGCACTTGAAATGTGTTTTTCAATCTGTACTAGTAGAGAATGCACTTAATGCCATAACAACCCAAACTCACTCTTAAATCATATAGATCACAAGTTTTCATAAGTCAACGAGACTCAGAACTAACATGATAGGGATACATGCCATATACTACAAGGTAAATGCTAGAGGCAAAATCTACATATGAATATAACATGTTAGATGTAGTTGAGTATTTGAAAGTTCAAAAAAAAAAAAAAACCACTATACACAGAAAGATACTAAAGATTACATCAAACTAGAGATTGTGCATGCAGCAAACAAGAGTTTAATTAACAAAAAGCATATTATAGAATAATCATATAAACTTATTTGTTGAATTAAATACCACAAAACAATGGGAAAAAAAACTTCTGAAGTGCAAACAGCCAAAAATTTATGATCGTAATGAAATAAGAAACTACTAAGAACAAAACATGGATATATACGACTAATGAACCCATACGTTTTACATAGATCCATGAAATTGACAAAAACAGTTTTCTTTGTGCCTTCACGAAGAACTTGAGGAGGCCTCATAACTGTTCTACGCCTATCGCCTGCAAGCTCTGGATTATTCTCTCTAAGAATGTTGAATACCCGTCCAAGAAGCTACACAGCAAGACAACAACAAAGCATCAGTTATCTAGTGTCAGCCAAGGCCCAAGGTCCACAACGTACCTGTAGTAAATAAAATTTTCTATGAAAAAAAAAGCCAGAAAAATCTCCAGCAATCTTTATGATAAGCCTCAGCTTCCAATTTTATTTATCAACATAGAATAGGAAAGATTCGAGAGCTCCCTTCTCTCCAAAAGTTCTCCTCAGAGAAATACAAAACTCACAATAGCCAAAAGATACCACAACCATAGACGTACACATTTAAAAACCACTCTCCCTCTCGCTACCATTCTCTCAACAAACTTACAGATAGGCCCACACCCAAAAAAAACCCAAAACCCCTTTTTACATGCTATCTTTCTTTCTCACGCGCCTACACTCGTACACTTTAGTTATTTGGGGTTTATCAATACCCGCCCCCCAAGAAGCCACCTTGTCCTCAAGGTGAAAGGATGGAAATTGGGTATGAATATCAGCTGCTGCTTCCCATGTTGTGTCGTCCTTAGAGGCGTGCTCCCAATGAATCAGAACCTCCAATGAATCATCTCCAAGGCTTGATTTTCGAAGGCCCAACAACTCCACTGGTTTTACTTGTACAGTAAGATCTTTTTGTAAATTTGGAGGTAGAGGACATACTGGTAAGTTGTGACCAATGGCCTTCCGTAGAACAGAAACATGAAATACTGGATGAATACCCGAATCCGCCGGCAACGCCACCAGATATGCAACAGCGCCTACACGTGCCAGCACTTGGTAAGGCCCAATGAACCGCGGTGCCAACTTAGGATGTTTGTAACGACCCAAAGACGTTTGTCGGTATGGTCTGAGTTTTATGTAAACACAATCATCCACCTCCTGCACATCTCTTCTTTTCTCATTAGCAACTTCAGTCATACGTTGCTGGGCTTTTCTTAAGAATTCCTTCAACTTGATAAGCATTTGATCACGGTCTTGTAACTTGAGTATCAACCTCTGCGACGGCCGAGGACTCCCTTAAATAAGGTAAAATTGGCGGTGGGGGTCGGCCATAAACAACCTCGAAAGGAGTTAAGTGGGTCGATGAATGAACAGAGGTATTGTAACTAAACTCCGCCCAAGCCACCCATTTCGACCACTGTGTTGGCGTGCTCATTGCAAAACAACGTAAATACGCTTCGACCCCCCTATTCACCACTTCCGTTTGACCATCGGATTGGGGGTGGTATATAGTGCTACGCCTCAGTTGGGTGCCCAAAGAACGAAACAACTCTTCCCAAAACAAGCTAGTGAAAATTTTGTCACGATCGGAAACAATACTACGTGGGCACCCGTGTAACCGAACGATTTCCTTTAAAAAAACAGCAGCCACAGTAATAGCAGTAAATGGATGCTTTATAACTATAAAATGAGCATATTTCGACAAACGGTCTACCACCACCAAAATAGTATCATACCCATTGGATTTCGGCAATCACTCGATAAAGTCCATTGAAATATCTTCCCAAATTCGCTCCGGAATGGGCAAGGCCTGTAATAAACCCACTGGTGCGAGCGAAAGGTATTTAGCTTGTTGGCAAACCGAACAATTGGCAACGAAATTATGAACAGTAGCCTTCATTCCCCGCCAATACACCTCTCTGGACAACCGTTGGTAAGTCTTTAATGCCCCATGGTGGCCACCAATTGGGCTATTATGAAATTCACGAAGGAGGGGAGGAATAGTTGGAGAATTTGGAGGCAGAACTAACCTTCCTTGGTAAAAGAGCAGGTCCCCACGCAAGGTATATCCCACCGGTGCATCCGCTTTATCACGAAGGGTTTGTCGGATGCCATTAAGAGTACTATCTAAGCTGACTTGCTCTGCGAACACAGCAGTGTTGAGGCCTTCCATCACACTAAGCAAGCCTAATTCCATTGCCAGTGGCAAACGCGACAACGCATCTGCGGCCTTGTTGTTGAGTCCTCTTTTGTATTCAATGGTAAAATCATAGCCCAATAATTTAGCTATCCACCGTTGGTAATCTCCGGCAATCACCCGCTGCTCTAATAGAAATTTCAAACTTTTTTTATCAGTCCGCACGATAAACCGCCGCCCTAACAAATATGGCCGCCACTTCTGAACCGCAAACACGATAGCCATCAATTCCCGTTCGTATACAGCCTTATGAGGGTGTGCAGGGGGCAAGGCTTGACTAAAAAACACTAACGGCCGATGATTCTGCATTAAGACAGCACCTACCCCTACACCCAAAGCATCCAACTCAATGATAAATGGTTTAGAAAAATCTGGTAAGCCCAAAACAGGAACAGAGAGCATGGCCGACTTCAATCTTTGAAAAGTTGATTCAGCTTCCGGTTGCCATCCAAACTTATCTTTCTTAAGGAGTTGTGTGAGAGGAAAAGCGATAGTACCATAATTTGCCACAACCTTTCGATAATATCCCGTCAATCCAAGAAACACATGCAACTCTTTAATTGTTCGGGGTGTTGGCCACCGTTGCATAGCATCTAGCTTAGATGGATCAGCCGCTACACCTTCTGCTGAAACAAGATGGCCTAAATATTCAATTTGAGCAGCCTCAAATTGACATTTCTTCACGTTGGCAATGAAGTGATTTGCCAATAAAATGCCCAGAACCTTAGACAAATGTATGGTATGTTCCTGCAAGTTAGTGCCATACACTAATATATCATCAAAAAATACCAGGACAAATTTTCGAAGATAAGGTCGAAGGATATCATTCATCACGGACTAAAATGTGGATGGAGCGTTACGTAAGCCAAACGGCATCACCAAGAATTCGTAATGCCCTTCATGTGTGCGAAAAGCAGTCTTGTGAACATCTGATGGATTCACACGAATTTGGTGGTACCCCGATTTCAAATCAATTTTGGAAAAAATGGTGGCTCCAAATAATTCGTCGAGTAATTCATCTACGACCGGTATGGGGTACTTATCCGGTATTGTAACACGGTTGAGCGCCCAATAATCCACACAGAACCGCCAACTCCCATCTTTCTTCTTAACTAACAATATCGGGCTTGAAAACGCACTCTTTCTTGGTTGTATAATTCCCGCCAGAAGCATTTCCTGAACCAAGCATTCAATCTCGTCTTTTTGAAATTGGGAGTACGATAAGGACGTACATTAACGACCCCGACCCCTGGCTCTAACTCAATACCGTGATCTCGATTCCGGCTCGGAGGTAATGCAGCCCGTGGTTCAAAAACAGAAGCAAACTTATGTAAGACTTCTCTCAATTCAGGATGCACTCCTTCGAGCACCCTTGGCGGCCATGTCTCATTTTCCTTGCAATTGTCCGATTCCAAGCTGCTCAATTTGATCAGTACGCCTTGATCTTCCACCCCAAAAGATTTCATCATCAACTTAAGGGAGACTTGGGATTTTACCAGACTACGGTCCCCCCGCAGCTGAACCAACCAATTCCCAATTTGAAAATCCATTTCAGACAATCGATAATCAAGCTGTATCTTGCCCAGCGTTTCCAACCACGTGATGCCCAGAATTACATCTGCACTTCCCAAAGGCAAAGGAAGAAAATCATGAATAATAGTTAAATCAGCAATAGTGAGGATCACACCTTCGCAAATTACGACTCCTGATACCGGACCCTCAGTGCCCAGACAATGACGTAGCTGGAGGAGGGTGACACCGTGAGCCCCAATTTCTGGACAATCTCGGTGGAAATAAAATTATGCGTGGCAACGCTGTCAATCAAAACCACGACTCCTTGCCCCTAAATCGTCCCCCTAACCTTCATCGTCTTCGGCGAATTGATTCCCACCACCGAATTCAAGGACAGTGCTGCAACTTCGGAATCATCAACTCGAGAACCCTCGTTCGCAATAGGTTCAAGATAGAACTTTGGGAACCTTGGGCTGACCCTGTTCGTTTCTTTTGTTGGACGATATTATCATCCTCAATCAATTGGGCCATTAACATCTTAGCCTTCAGGCCCACGGGCTGGAACTTCCTCATCTCACTCTGGATCTCCTCCTTCGACCCACATTCGAACTTACTCTCTAGAACACCGTCGCTCACGTCCTTGAGAGTCGCCGCATATTGCTCAAACCGCCGGCGATATTCCCTCACAGTGGATTCCTGCTGCAACCTTATTAATCGAGCATACCGATCCTCTTGAGACGTTGGCCAAAACCGCTCCAACAATAACCTTCGGAATTCTTTCCAGTTGTCCATTGGTGTTCTCTCTTCTTCATACTGATGCCAATTTAGGGCTTCTCCCTCCAAACACATTACGGCAACCTCCAACTTGTCCTTCCTCGTTAGGCGATTGACTACAAAATACCGCTCCACCCGATGCAACCAACCATCGGGGTCTTCCCCTTCCTCTCCCTTAAAAATGGGCACCTCCAACTTCCTTAATCGCATGTCGAACAGGGGCACTTCACGGTTGCTAGGTGCTTGCATTCCTTCACTGCTCATGGCTTTCTTCTTAAAAATGGGCACCTCCAACTTCCTTAATCGCATGTCGAACAGGGGCACTTCACGGTTGCTAGGTGCTTGAATTCCTTCACTGCTCATGGCTTTCTTCTCAACATTCTCTCGCGGTTCAGGGTCCTTCAACACGGATTCGTCATCCATTATACGCTTCCCTTTATCGGTGATCGTTCGTTCCGAAGAGGGTGTCTCCTTTTCAACATTCATGATCCCTTCCAATCGCATGAACATCGATTTCATTTCCTCCCGCACAAGCGTGAACTGTAAGTCCAGCTTGGCCTCTACACTCGTTTGTTTTTCTCCCATTTCCGCAATCTGAGATCCCAAACTCACCTCCAAATCAACCTGTTTCATATTTCGGCCAATTTCTCTTCTAATGCTACTACTCTTCCTTCCATCTTACCCACCATTCCCCAAGAACTCTGCTCTGATACCAAAATTGATAAGTCTCAGCCTTCAATTTTATTTATCAACATAGAATAGGGAAGATTCGAGAGCTCCCTTCTCTCCAAAAGTTCTCCTCAGAGAAATACAAAACTCACAATAGCCAAAAGATACCACAACCACAGAACATACACCCTTAAAAACCACTCTCCCACTCGCTACCATTCTCTCAACAAACTTACAGATAGGGCCCACACCCAAAAAAGACCCAAAACCCCTTTTTACATGCTATCTTTCTTTCTCACGTGCCTACGCTCGTACACTTTAGTTATTTGGGGTTTATCACTTTACGATTAGTAATATCAAGCAAAGAATAATGTGAGTCCTTGCAATACATCATTCACTGAAAATCATGGATATGCAAATATTAAAAATAAAAAAATAAAAAAAAAAAAACAATAGAGATCTTATATTTTAACATGTTTGAGGGTCTAAGCAACTTTAAAAACATTATTCAGATTGTTCTTACAGCTTTTTACATATCATGAGACCAAGGACATCCCCCCCCCCCTCCCCGGAACACCAACTAGCCAAGAATTTAACATTGCATGTGTCTTGAATTTGATTGATTATCATAACATGCACCATGAGGAGCATTTCACATAGCCTACTACCCTTAATATCTTCATAACTCAAATAGCAGTATGACTCACACAGAAACAAACACTAGACTGTAATAATTAACATTAGAATTTGGATTCTCCTTAATGGCACATGCACAACTCTAATCTATATGAACGTAGTCACCTCAAATTTGGGGCACAACCCAACAACAAAATAATGCCCCATCTTTTGATACCATTGACATAGTTTAATTTCTTATAAAAAGTATATATATGAGGGCACAACCGACAAACTACATAATAATAGGATAAAGATGGTCACACACCAACTGTAAGAATGACTGAATAAGAAATTTAAAAAAGAAAAGAAAAATCAATATCCTACAAAACACAACCTATACCAATTGAGTGCAAAAAATATAGGAAAAATCACACAATTATAAAGTATAGCAATACCTCCTCATATTCATAATCGCGATCACTTCCCTCCCACGGATAATGATACTGTAGAACAATTCCCTCTCGTTCTTCATTTTCCCCTGCTTGATCTGAAAGGCCATGATAGTCACTTTTTGGTATTAGGAAAGAGGGCTACAGATGATGAAACTGAATAATATTGGTGAGAGAGGAGACCGTGAACAGGAAAGTATGTCCTATACTAGCTGCAGATTATAAACACGAATTTTTCCAGTAAGAAACCTTGTACGACTACTAATATATGAGCACTTAAGCAGAGTGATTTAAAAAGTGTGCCCAGGCACTTGCCTAGGCGCACTTCCAGAAAAGCCCACCATAATTGCCTTACTTTTGAAGCGAGGCACCCCTTAATTAAGGGGACTTGAGGTGCATGTACAGCCATCTGAAACCCTTTTTTCATTTTTCTTTTTTTTTTGTCTTCTCGGAAGAAACTTAGACATATTCTAAACATGTTCATTTTACTCCACTATCTCGTATAAAAGATCTAATTTCTTAAATTTTTAAATGTCTTATGATTCATAATACTATCTTCTTTCATATAGAAAAATGTACTTACATTTTCTTTGCGGCTAATGCTTAAGCCCCAAAAGACTATAATGATTCAGTGTCCCTAATGCTTTAAAAAAACACTGCTTACATGAAAACTATACACCTTTAACGTTTTTTTTTAAATATCAATTATTAATATTAATAAATTTTATTTTCTTCAAATCAACTCAACAGAAAGAACAAAACGTTGAAAGTAGATAGAAAGATTCTAAAATTAAAAATAATAATATGCAAATGAAAAGGAAAAAGATAAAACATAACAAAGTTCAACCTTCCAAATCCTCCGTGGCATCTGCACCATCGTCATTCAAGGAGCTAGCCTCAACCTAGAATTAAAACAAATTATATAATTAAAACAAATTATATAAGTCACCATATAGAGCTTCATTTAGACCAAAGAAAACTAAAAACATACTGGTTTTTTCTTCTTCTTTTTAAGTCCAGAAAATGTGGTAGTCTCCAAACCATCAGAAACTGCAGGGGAAAATATGTAAAAGAAAACATCAATCCATAATCCTTAGATACCAACAAAATGTTATTCAAAAAAAAAAAAAAAAAAGATACCAACAAAATGAAAATATCATGAAACAAACATGCAGTGTCAATTTTTCATACCTGACAAACTTTCAGTTTTATCAGCTAACTTGTCAACAGACTCATCAGCTGGATCCTGCAGTACAACCTTCTTCTTCTTCTTCTTCTTAGTTGGATCAAAGGGGGCAATCTGCACAGAATAAACCAAACACATACATCATGGTGCTGCACCAATGCTTGCACATGAACAATGGTTCAGAAACTGCACTAGATTACAATAACTTAAAGGTTTGAACAAAGACACACAGTAAGATACCAGCCAAAGCAACTCCACAAAAAAAAATGCAACTTTTATGCCTAGAACCAGTAAACAATAAAATAGAAAAATCCTCAAGAACTGAATTGGACTGTAATCTAAACAAGACCATTAACTACTAGTATAACATTTACGTAAACTGGACTAAATCATTGATAACTGAAACACAAGGCCAATAGGCAATAACCTATAATTTGAAACTAGAAAATGTTCCTTCAGATTTATACTTCTTTAGTTGGGAATTTGAGTGAGTTACATTAAACCTTAATCAAATTTAGTGGCCAGATAAAGCTATTTTTATATATACTAATTGTTCTGGTTGTATTTGATGCATTTTAGCTAGGTACAGATATTAATGTAACTTGATTTTGGGCGTTTTGTTGGTTGGATTTTGTATAGTTTATTCAAAGGTTCACAAATTTCTCATTTGATTTTGAATAATCTCTATGGGCCTCGGTGTGTTTATTATGCAAAAGTTTTCCTTCTTGCAAAAAATGAATGAAAATATATGTCATATGTGCTTGGAGATAACAGATAAGAAAGAAAAAGAACTCACATCTGCCACCTGATCGTTCACATCATTCTGAACTTCGTCCGCCATGATTCCTGCAAGAAGGTAGAAGAAGATGATGTAACAGAGTTGAAACATAAACACCAGCAAGCAACCAATAAATCATACAAGGGGGCAGATTAAAATTGGGATCGCAGACTAATGATTCGCGATAAAAATCAACCCACATGGAGACTCTGCTCGCCAGAAACCAACCTTTTGTTTGGAACCCCGGATTTGGAAGGATTTGAAATCATTCCCGATGTTTGGTTTGAATTTAAAAAAAAAAAAAATGAAATTCAACCAGAATTGAAATCCTACTTTATGTCCAAAGACGTTCCGTCCAAAATAGGGCGGATTTGACAGGAATTTAAATCAAATTTGACCTCATTCCAATTGTGCCCTATTTTCGTGTTTGTTGAATTTAAGTAAACAAAATGAACAAAGAAAAAGAGAGAGGGAGAGAACATTTGAACCGTGCAAACTCAACAATGATCGACAGAGAGAGGGAGGGGTTGCGAAAGATCGAGTGGGAACCTCAGCGATGAGAGTGGTAGAAGAATGAGGTAAGCAATCGTGCGCTGCAACAGAAAAGGAGGCGGCGTGCCGGCGTTGTTCAGCAGAGAGGGAGATGGGAAGAGGAGAAAGATAAAGGGCTACACACGTCGGCCGGCGACTGCGGCAGAGAGATCGTGCCGGCGTGGGTTGTAATTGAGAGGTATGAAGGAAAGGGGGCTACACAGATGTGCGGAAGTAGGATTTCGGAGAGGAAATAGAATTTAGGGTTTAAAAAAATACCCTGGTGTTAAACTTTAAAAAAAAAAAAAATTAATGTAAATCCTTTTTAAGTTTGAAGTTTTAGAAAAAAAACAAAACAAAACATAACGAACCCGACGGACATTTTTCATTAAATATATGAACAAAAAATGATGTAATTATATGTGTTTTTAACGTCATTTTTCGTTCATGAAGCTAATGAAAAAATGTTTTCAAAGGTTGTGTTGAAACAAATTTTAAACTCCAAATACTGAAATGAAACTTTTGAAACTTTCGAGGTATAATTGAAACTTACCCCATAGTTCAAAGATATTTTTAATAATTAAAAAAAACATAAAAAGGAATAATTATTTATACATATAATCTTCTAAAAAAAATTATTTATAAATATAAAATAGAGAAAACATCAATTTATATTGTCTATAAAAATACCCTCCGACTAATAAAGTTTCAATTTAATTTGTTTAGTTTAAAAGATTCAAATCTACCTCCATTCATTGTGTTGCCACGTAGGAAAATATAAGAATGGTGTGAGACTCATAAAATAAAATATTATATCATTAAATGCTCATTAAATGACGTGTCAAATGTTGAATGGAGGGAGTAGGTACTACCGTAGTACTAGAAATTTTCCCGATTTGAGTGAGGTTGACGTGGTGCTGATGTGGTAATATAACATGTACAATGTACACAAGTTTGTAGCAAATCGTGTATGGTGTACGTGATTACTACCATAATCATGTACTGTGTACACAATTTAGGTCGTACACAATTTTGTTTATTTTTTTTTTCACTTTATCCATTTTTATTATTTTGGACTAAAACATTTAAGGCCCGTTTGATAACCATTTGGGTTATTGGTTTCTCCCTCCCAAATTGATTTCCTTCATTTATTCAATGATGTACTTTCCAAATCAACAACAAATCCTCTCAAACACGATTTAGTTTCAAACTTTTTCGCGTCTATGTTCATACCATTGCAACTACATTACATTTCACATCTACCGCTGAGCTAAGCTCGCTTCTTACTATTGAACTATATAAACAATGATGTATATATAATATATATTGGATTATATAATTGTTTATATATTATACTGCATGGAATATATTTATCATTTGTAGAAATATAACATTTAGCGGAAGTTAGAGCAGATTTCAATAGGAATTAATGTAAAAAATAATAAATAAAAAAACAACATTTTATGTCATTAGTAGACAAAAGAATAATATATATATATAAACATCCCAAACTCTCACATGTTTAGCAGACAAAAGAAAAAAGAACACCATAATACAGACGTTGCACGAGCAGAGAAAACGAAAATGTAAAAGTCATACCCTTACACTTTTTTATTTGATAGAATTAAATAAAATTAAAAAAAAAAAAAAAAAAAAAAAAAAAGATAAATACAACTCACTTGGAAAACATTTTGCAATATAAACAAAATTAAGAAAATTGTGTAATAAAAAAACACTTAATTCTTTCCTTAGGTGAGCAGGGTTGACGGCAATTTCTATGTTTGACGGCAACCAAGTTTAGTGGTTTTTTTTTTTTTTTTTTTTTTTTGACAATATGTGGAGAGGAGAATTCGAACCACAGACGTTGTGATTATCAATACAAATTTATGTCAGTTGAGCTAAGCTCTTGTTGGCCAAGTTTAGTGGTATTTTGTGAAATGTGTTCAGATTGTGTAATGTAATTAATTTGTCTTAATGGTGAATTTTATTATGGACAAAATCATATACAAGTCAATACTTAATATGCAGAATTTTAAAGAGTAAAATAGGAATGATTTAGTCAGAAAATCTTGAGCCAAGACAAAGCTGATAATTTTTTCAAAACTAGACATTTCTGAAATATCAGTTCTAAAATGGTCTAATTCCCCTAATTTATGTTTTTTATTTTTGAAATTTATTCTTGTTTTCTCCCAATTATTTACAATGGTTTTCATCTTTAACAAAACAAATTTTTTATTTTTTATTTTTTTATTTTGAAAACTTGACATGGTTTTTGAAAACATAAGAAGAATGTATATAACAAAACAAAGTATCTTATAGGTGGAAGTAGTGTTTATAAACTTAATTTTCAAAAACCAAATAGTTATCAATTGGGACCTTAGCTTTTAGCTTTTGGGATTTTTGTACGGATGACCCTCTAAAATAGGCGGAAATGATAAATGTCCCACCTTTTCAAAACAAGGATATATGTGATTTTGCTTGCGTTAGCATCCTAATAAAATTATTATTTTACTCTCTACTCTAACCTCGCTCTCTCTCGCTACTCTCGCTCTCACTCCAATCTCTCACTCTCTCTTCAATTTCTCTCTCAAATCTCTTGCTCTCTCTCCAATCTCGCTCTCTCTCTCAAATTTATCCCTCCAATCTCTTACTCTCTCTCTACAATCTATTGCTTCATCCCCAATCTTGCTCTTAAATGCCTTAAATATGCGTTTTCATATAGAGAGTAAAATGGTAAATTTGGTAGAATGATGACGTGAGCAAAAGAACATATATCCTTATTCCGAAAAGGTAAGACATTTCTCATTTTGGCCTCTCAAAATGGGTCATCCACGCAATAATCTCTTAGCTTTTCTTATTTGTTTTATAATTATTATTGATTTAAAATAAATATATTATTCTAAAATTTCCCAAATAATGAAACTAGATTAAATAAATGTCTAATGCAAAAAGTTTTAAGTTTAACAAAAATTATAAACTGTAAATTATAACATGAATTCAATATGTGTCACATGGTGGTCGTCTTCTCTTACGAGCTCTACGACGAGGTTGAGGCATATCAACATGCGATTGATGATGAATCACATCATCCATATATCTTATTGGGTTATGTCGTCACCATGACCATAACTCACAAGTGCCACAAATCCTACCAATCGTGTGTTTAGGCTAGTCAAGAGTGTCTATATGCCAGTCATAGCATCTAAACACTAACTGAGAACGTTGAGATACTATGAAATTTCCAGCCAATGCCACATTTTGCTTAAAAAACATGTGTACATAAGAGTTTCATTTGTAGTGTTATGAGATGCTATGGACACGTCTGGATGCTGCACCTATTTTCCATGATTGTTCATGCGTTTTAGAGCATCTCGACACTAACCCTAGTATCTCAACGCTACACCGATAACTTTTACATATACGTCCCACCACATAATTTTGTTCCTTCCAAAAAGGAATGTAGGTTCCTTAAACATCGTAAGTCCACTTATGACGTAGGGTATTCATTCAAGTTCAAAACGAAACAATTTTTGTTTGGTTATGTATTGGGTTGATGACAAATGAAGCACAAAGACAAAAAGTTCCAAATGTGTATTTGGAATATATGCCATCAAAATAAAATATATTCGATTATTAAGGCCTCGTTTGATAACCATTTGATTTTTTGTTTTTGGTTTTTGGTTTTTAAGCTTATAAACACCACTTCCAACTCTAAATTTCTTTGGCTTTTCACCTACCTTCTTCCCATGTTTTAAAAAACCAAGTCAATTTTTGAAAACTAAAAAAAGTAGTTTTCAAAAACTTGTTTTTGTTTTTAGAATTTGGTTAGGAATTCAAGTGTGTTTTAAATAAAAATAAAAACCATGGTGAGGAAATTTAAAGAAAACAAGCCTAATTTTCAAAAACCAAAAACCAAAAACCAAATGGTTATCAAACGGGGCCTAAACTTTTCCTATCATTTTTTCTTTCTTTTTTTTTTCTTCATAAATCAATCTCATAAAAAAACCACCAAAAGATAAAGTACCTATGAGGTAAGAACTATCTTATTATACCTTTTTCTTGTAAAAAAAAATAAAATTCTAGTTTACAACTTTTATTTCAATTACACCATGTGTGTATTTGTATTTTATTCATCCATAAATTTTCTTTCATTTTTATCTCTTTCCTAATTTTAAATTTATGTCAAATATTTACATATAAGCTCAATGAGTTTGATCATTTTAAAATGTGTATTTCATTTGTAAAAATAGGTTTGAACTTCATTTTAGTTTTCAAACTTTCAAGTTTATTCTATTTTGGTCCCTAAACTTTCAAAATGTTCATTTTGGTCCTTATATAAACTTCTAAGTTAAATTTCTTCTATTTTACTTTGGAAAATACTTGACTGCATATTGATATGTAGATCAGATCTATCATTAAAATGTTGACAACTAAGAGAGATAAAAAAAGTTTTCTCATTTTCTACCTTTCTTCGTCAAGTATTGTTCTTTTAGTCCTAAGTTTTTAAAAAATAATCATTTTGGTCTCTACTATGTTACTTTTTTACCTTAAATCTACTCTATTCAAGTTTATCTCTAACTTATTTGACTTGACATCATGCTCATATTAACCGGTGGAATAAAATGAGACAGAAAAGAATGCCTACAAATTTGATTAAAGAAATTAAGTTTCAACGTATAATCATCTCGAAGAAAAAAGAAACACGTTGTTAGAGATTGATTGATGAACATGAGAAATGGTCTAGCTGAGATAAGAGGTTGAATTGTTTTACCTGGTTGGAAACATTCTAATATTACATGGGGGCTGCTGTGCGCGATACAAAATAAGAGACTGATGATAAACACATCCTACATGGATCGGCACCTTGTTCAGGTGGAATATCCCGAGATGAAAACCAATTGTAGCTTCCATTGTCACCTGCACGTCCATTTGCACCTTTTTTTTGTCATCTTCTAGTTCCAATGCGTTCTCTCTATCTGTGGAATCTCCTGCGACGTCTATGGTTAGATTGAAACGTGAGGTATTTCCAGGATTATGAGAGAAACCAGCAATCACGCTCTTGCCCAATCCCACGTCCTCTGACACCAGATTCATCGCAATATTGCTATAAGTCAACTCCATCTTCTCATTCTTGTTCTTCATCTCGACAGACATCTGTACTCTGGAATTTAGGGGGGCGTTGTCCTGATTTGTGGAGTTTTGAATCTCGAACTTGGTCAAATCCAAGGTTCTCACGGTGATCTCTGGCAATCCTGATTGAAGGAAGGACAAAAATATCACGCCAAGGATGAGGACGGCGAGAACAATTCCGAACACCCCAATGCATATCCATCCGCAACAAGCAAATAAACGGGGACAAAATCTGCTGCCATGCTCAGAATCGCCGGATGTCGTGCGGTGTTTAGGAAGGGAATCGGTGAAGGCGACCCGACGCGATCCTTTGAGATCTTGACTTGGAACTCGATTAAGTTGAGTACCAACATCGTTCATTATTATTGAGATTGGAACAAGAGATCAACCTCAACCTCTTGCCCAACCGAATTCTCTTTTACCTCTCACAATGATCTCCATCGGCCAAAAGCCTATACCTAAATTATCAAACTTGACACCTTGAAATATCCATTTATAGTAAATTCGGGTTGGTTGGACTTGGAATCTAATTGTTAATTGATTGAGGTGAGGTTGCCAACTGCCAACCCAACCTCTCTATCATCATTTTCAAAAAAAATTTACCCCATGTTCCTCCGAGTGTATATGTTTAACCATTGTTAATTTATATATATATATTCTGTAGTCCTCAATAATTTATTACATTTTAGAATTTAAGTCTGCTAACTACTTTTAAAACTTGTCATAATCTTACAAGTTTGATCGATTTGTGTCAATTTGGTCCCTCAACTTTAATAAGTTTTAAATAGGTCATCGAACTTTCAATTTTGTATCTAATAGGTCTCTGAACTTTAAAAACTATCTAATGGGTCTTTAACTTTCACCTACTACAACAAATATAACTTTTCATAGCAGGTAACTATAGCATTAGGCTTAAAAAGCTATGAAAAAAAAGGCGCGGTCTAAAAAAAAAGGCGCTGAATAAAAATTGTTGTGCGTGCTTATACTTTCATTACGGAACAAAAGAGAAATGTGTTCAACTCTCCCACTTCCCTCTGGTTCTCTTTTCTTCCAAAATCTAGGTTTTCCATATTTCCCCCCGTTTTGATCTTCCAAAATGTAAATGGTCGGAAACAAGAACTTGACTAAAACGTTTTGCCTGAGATCACAACCCTTTCAAAAGCCCTAGCTTTTGGTACTGTCCCCATCTCAGATTTTTATTACCAGACATCTCTTTTTTAATCTCTAATTACTATTCTTAGATTCGTCAAAAAACCCAGGTAAAATTTTGGTTGAAATGCTCGTGCCCCAAATCCGAACAGAATAAAAAATCCCCAATTTAAGTTCACTATGAATGGCAAGTTATTGAAGAGCTTCTCCCAACTTCTTGAATGGCGAATCTGTGGAAAGGCAAGTTTCTTTTGATCTTTTCTCTATTCGTTTTTGCTATTTCCCATGTTTCTAGGGTACTTGTATGTAGTTCTAGCTACTCTGAGGAGAATTAACCTGAAAATTGTAATCAACTACGTTTTATCTTCATTTTATCTCCCTCAATTGTTATCTACTGTTTCATCCTCTAAGTCTTCACAGTCCACAACAACCACTAAGCTCACTGGAGCTATGTCGTCCACTATAGAGGTATGAATAATTTATAAATAAAAAAACTAAAAAAGGGTAAAAACAACGATTTCTTTTTTTTCTTTTTTGGAAAGTTTTGGATTTTCTTCTTGTCCAGTAGGAACAGAGGGAGATGAAGAAGAAGAGGATTTACAGACATCATTATCATTTAGATCAGACCATTCAGCGACACAATATTGTTATTTTTTTTCTCTAACTTCTATTTGTAGCGTTTGTTTTTTTTTCCCCTCTGTGTTTTTGTTTCTTCTCTCTCTTTTCATCTCTTTTGAGTTTCAACCCTCTTGGGCTTTTTTATCTATGAAGGAAGTTCCATATCCTTGACTGTGGGAAAAAATGTTTGAAGTCTAATGGTCTATTTTTGAAGTCTTTGTGTTTCGTAGTGGAGATATCCTCAAACTTGTATAATATAGTATTTTGGAGTTCTTATTTGTAAGATATTTTGAAGCAAACAATTTATTATTTAATTTGGTTTTAAGATTCACTCAAGATTAGGTTTTTAAAACAAATTTAGATTTGAACAGTTGATTATTATCAATTTGTTCTTTTCAAAGTCTCTCCACTAATTTATCAAGAGATACCGAATATTGTTGAACTTATTTCATGTGTTGAAAATCTATGTCTAGAGAATAGCTTGAAAACACACACGAGGCTCCACAAACCTCAGTTGATGATCTATTAGACTTGGAAGAGATAAGAGGTTAGTCCCTTTTTAATGAACGCAATCCACATATAGTCTTGACCTCCCTTGCATTTTTGCTCAGTTGCTCTTGATGGAATGGTCTTAAGGACATGTTTGGAAGCGATATTGAAAGGGTTCAAAATCACTTCCAAACATACTTTTAAATCATTTAAAATCAATGTTGGACTCTCTCATCTTGTTTCACTTTCTTTTGTTTGCTTTGTAAGACAAACTTTATGGGTTCTTTTTTGAAAGCATTCAACAACTTTTGAAAATGCAGATTGTGCTTTATGCAAATTTATAGTACTTGAAAGCTGTTGGGTGAGGCATACTTGGACTCCATGCTGGTTAGTTGAAGAAATCTCATTCCATTGTTGCTTCTTTCAATATTAATTTGTTTAGTTAGCTATGAATGTTTTGAAGTTGTGGTCCATCTGTTCTTTCAGTTAGTTATGGTTAGTTGAAAATTTGTGCTATTCAGTAGCTAAAAAAACTGGGTCTTAGAGCTCATATCATGAGTAAAAAATCCATCAAGAAAATGAAACTCAATCTAGAACAACTATATATATGTGTGTTTGGAGAGGTTTAGGAGAGCATGGAAGTAAAGATATGGCCATGGGCCAATATTTGACCACATCCATAAAAGCACCCAATGGAAATAACTCATCCACCCATTGGCCATGGACCCATTTAGCAAAGTCCAATTATTATTCACTTCCGAACACTCTTCTTCCATCTATTTTCTA
Source organism: Luffa aegyptiaca (assembly GCA_017139565.1). NCBI lineage: Eukaryota > Viridiplantae > Streptophyta > Magnoliopsida > Cucurbitales > Cucurbitaceae > Luffa > Luffa aegyptiaca. The sequence goes on along the minus strand of CM029404.1, from coordinate 132,236 downwards.
GGATGGCTTGTTGTGAACACATACATTTCCATACAAATAATTTTACATCTTTCTTTCATCTGAACATGGTAACGTAGTTTAATATTCGATACTATCAACCATTCTAAAAGTGATGGTCAGAAGTTATTATTCAAAGTTCAAAACATAAACAACTTCCCAAGGTACACAACTCACATAAGAAACATCATAATTAATTCAAATTTCAACCAATACAAAATAGACCACATGAAAGGGAGCAGCTTAGCTTCATTTAAGTTTCAACTGACACCTAATATCATTTGCTGTTTATATTTTTTGGTTCATTGTATTTAACAAAGATCTTAGCAAAAATAAAATAGATGAAAACAAAGATCTTATGATGTTATTCTTATAAAAGTTTTGAAAAACATGCTAAACAGAGTCAATAAAAAGGAAAACAACTATTGTTGTAACAATGATGATAATTGCAGTAGAACAATCAATACGAGGTAAAAGGGAAAAGAATAGAGAAGAGAAAGAACACAATCTGTTTATAGTGGTTCCACCTTGAAGGTGTACATCCACTTTTAGAACATCAGGGAGAAGATTTTATTAGTTTCAATAGGGATAAAACCCAGAAGAACAGAGAGGGATTACAATGAGATTCACTCAACAAAGGCACTCAGTTTTCCACCTTCCATATGGCTGTACAAACACTGATTATATACTTTTGTACATGAGCGAAGCACGTGACGGTTTATAACAAAACTGATTGCTCTTAACTGACTTTTAAATAAGTCTTTGGTTGCTGCTGGAGGTATATGATCATCATAATTCAACAATTCACCCTCCTGATGTCATATCCCTTTCAATTAGAAGAAAACTAATGTCACCCTCTTCACTTGATGTCATAGTTTCAATAAGAGCTTCAGTGTTTACCCATGATCAAGCTTCAACAGCTCACATAGGTAGTCAAAGCGATTTCCAAGCAAAGACTTTGTTAGCATATTAGCTGGGTTACTTTCAGTGCTAATTTTAAGGAGCTTAATACTGCCATCTTGTGTAACTTCCCTTACATAATGGAATCGAACATCGATGTGCTTCGTTCTATCATGGAAAGTCGGATTTTTCGACAAGGCTATAGCGCTCTGGCTGTCACAGTGTATCTCTACATCAAACTCACAGTTATACATGGCAAAAATACTACCTTTCAGCCACACAGCTTCCTTTACAGATTCAGCCAATGCTATGTACTCTGCCTCGGTTGATGATAGGGCCACTACACTTTGTAAAGAAGACTTCCAACTTATAACATTTCCCAAAAAATGTGAAAATGTAGCCTGTTAAAGAGCGTCGTTTATCAAGGTCAGCCGCATAATCTGAGTCTACATAGCCTGTAATATTCTTTCCATTCTGATTAGATTTTGAATAGATGAGGCCTTTAGAAGCTGTACCTTTTAGATACCTCAAAACCCACTTTGAGGCTTCCCAATGGGGTCTTCCAGGATTGCCCATATACCTGCTAATCACACTAAGGGCGTGAGCCAAATCTGGTCTGCTGCATACCATGGAATACATCAAATTTCCCACAAGATTAGCATACGGTACTGTCTCCATATCAGCCACTTCATCATGAGTAATTGGGCATTGATTCATAGACAATTTAAAGTGTTGTGCAAGGAGTGTTCTTACTGATTTGGAGTCTTCCATATGGAACCTTTTAAGGACTCTTTTGCAATACTCAGTTTGAGTAATTGACAAAATACCTCTTGGGCGATCTCTTGATAACTCCATCCCAAGGATCTTTTTTGCAGCTCCAAGATCCTTCATATCAAACTCTCGGCTAAGGGCTGTTTTTAGCTTCTGAATTTCAGACTTGTCAGCAGAGCAATCAAAATATCATCTACATACAATAGAACTAGAACAAATACTTTGTTAGTAACACTTTTCCTATACACACAGCTGTCATAAGGGCTTTTAACATAACCTTCAGCAAGAATAAAGGAATCAAATCTCTTATTCCATTGTCTAGGAGATTGCTTAAGGCCATAAATCGATTTCTGAAGGTGGCATACGAAATCCTCCCTTCCAACTTCAGCAAATCTAGGAGGTTGTTTCATAAAAATCGTTTCATCAAGTGAACCATACAAAAAAGCTGTTGTTACGTCCATTTGTTCTAGTTCGAGATTATTTTGAACCACAATTGACAGCAAAATACGAATTGAGGTATGCCTAACAAATGGTGAGAAAACCTCAGTATAATCGATTCCTTCTACTTGACTGAATCCCTTAGCAACCAACCTAGCTTTAAACCTCGGTTTGTCATTTTTCTCAAGTCCAGGCTTTAATTTGAACACCCACTTGCAATCAACTATCCTTTTATCAACTGGTTTCTTAACCAAGTTCCAGGTTTTATTTAGATGCAAAGATCTCAGTTCAAGTTCCATAGCAGACAACCATGACTCACTATCTTTAGACTTAATGGCTTCATTAAATGATGTTGGTTCTAGGCTATAACTATCTGTAAAGCAGTTAAAAGCGTAACCAACAAAATCAGAATTATCAAACCTGGAAGGTCGTCTAATGGTTCGCCTTGGTCTGTCCCTGGTGAGCTGATAATCCACAAGATTCTCAGGTTCAACAGTGGATTGTTCCTCAGTTTCGGCTTCTGGATCCAAAACTGTTTCAAATTGTTCAGTGGAAGCCATCTGCTGCTCAATTTCAATAGTCTCTAAGTTTGAAGAACTAGATGCTGTATTCTCAGATTGCAATTGGATTTCAAAAGTTTCTACACCAGGTGAGTCTTGCACCTTGTTAACTTCTTTCCAAGGCATTAACTCTTCATTAAAAGTAACATCGCGGCTGATTATGCATCTGTTCTCACCAGGCTCAATAGACCAAAGTCTGTAAGCTTTTATACCACTTGGATAGCCGAGAAAGATACACCTTTTCGCCCTTGGTTCAAGCTTATCCTGCCGAACATGTGCATAAGCTGCACAACCGAACACTCTAAGGTGTTTTAGGTTTGGTGGCTGACCAGTCCAACGCTCTTGAGGAGTTTTAAAATTCAAAGCTGATGAAGGACTTCGGTTAATGATGTATACTGCAGTATTGACTGCCTCACCCCAGAAACTTCTTGGCAGCCTTGCATTCGACAGCATACATCTTACTCTATCAAGGATTGTGCGGTTAAACCTTTCTGCTAAGCCGTTCTGTTGTGGAGTATATGGAGTGGTTAGGTGTCTGCCTATTCCTGAAGACTTGCACAGTTCGTTAAACTTCTCATTCAGGTATTCCAAGCCATTATCAGTTCTGAGATATCTAATCCGCCTACCGGTTTGATTTTCAATCAGTGTCTTCCATTCAAGAAAACGGCTAAAGACTTCATCTTTTCCTTTTAATAAAAATACCCACAACTTTCTAGAGAAATCGTCTATTAGAGTCAAGAAATACCTTGCTCCACCATGAGTTTTAATTCGAGCTGGACCCCACAGATCTGAATGGATGTATTCAAGTTTCTCTCGGGTTATATGTGCTCCAGTTTTGAAGTTATTCCTTGCGGCCTTTCCCAAAGCACAATGCTCACAAAAAGAAAGTTTTGAGAGTTGTTTGTTCCCCAAAAGACCTTGATTTTGTAAGCAAGATAGGCCTCTTTCACTGATATGACCTAGTCTCTGGTGCCATAACAGTGTGTGTATCGAAGCTACACTAGCAACTGCATTACTCTCTCCAATCAGAGTGCTTCCTTGTAGGACATATAAGCCATTTAGTAACCTCCCTTCAAGTTTCAACTCACCATTTTTATACACTTTAAGCATTCCACTTTCTGAGCGATAAGAGTATCCAGCTTTGTCAAGTGTTCCTAGGGAAATTAGATTCCTCTTTAGTCCAGGAACAAATCTCACCGAGGACAGAACTTTCTGTGATCCATTACTCAATTTCAGCTTCACTAAACCAACTCCCTTTACAAAACATTCCTGGTTGTTACCCATAACTACTTTGCCCCCTTCAAACTCACTGATCTCAGAGAAATATTGCTTGCAAGGGGTCATGTGGATTGTACATCCGGAGTCTAGGATCCACTCATCTTTGCATTCATTGTCCGTGACCACCAAAACCTCAGCAGACTCATAGCCATCATGTATGTTTGCAGAGTTCTTATTCTCAGACCTTGCTGCCTTGTTTGCTTTCCTCTTCAACTGTGGACACTCCCATTTGGTATGACCTTCCTTACGACAATAGTTGCATCTAATAGGTTCTTTATCTCCTGAATTATGATTTGAAGAAGACCCATTAGAGTTCCTATTGTCTTTATGTTGCTGACTTTGAAATCTCCCTCTATTACTGTTGTCATACTGTCCACGATTTCCACGGTTCCCTCGGCCTCTGTTGGAACCACCTCTTCCTCTCGACTGTCTGCTTTTATCTCTAACAAACAAAGCTTCGGATTCTTTCTTCTCAAATTTCATTTCAAGTTCTTTCAGCCTCAGAGAACTTATGATCTGTTCAAGTGATAGCTTGTCCCTATCGTATTTCAAAGCTGTTCTAACTTCTTTATATGCCTCTGGTAACGAATTTAGGAGAATCACTGCTTGGTTATCTGAATCAATGTTCTCACCGGCATTTATTAATTCAGTACAAACTACGTTGAAATCGTCGAGATTTTCCTCAAGAGATTTGGCCGAATCCATTTTAAAAGTGAAGAAACGTTCTTTAAGGTAAATCTTGTTAGTAAGAGTCTTTGGCAGATATAACTCCTCTAATTTAGCCCACAAATCTCTAACATTTCCGATCTTACTAACTCTCCTAAGAACGTTATCAGCAAGATGCAGTATGATCGAACTATGCGCAATCTCAGCCATTTCATCTTTTTCATCTTTTGTCAAAGTAGTAGGCAACTCACCTGGATCAAAAAGAGCCTTCGCAACCTTTTGCTGAATCAAGAGTGCTTTCATCTTCTGTCTCCATAAATCGAAGTTGCCCTTTCCATCAAATCTCTCTAATTCGAATTTCGCAGACATTGAATCACCAAATTTGCCCAAGATTCCTCAAGATTTCGCAAGATGAAGCTTCTGTCTCGTTGCGAATACCAGTCTTGATCAAATTTCAGAATTTCAAAGAAGGAGCCCTAGACCAAGCATATCAAGAATTCTCCGAATTCTCCTTACGCGACTCTGATACCAATTGTTGTAACAATGATGATAATTGCAGTAGAACAATCAATACGAGGTAAAAGGGAAAAGAATAGAGAAGAGAAAGAACACAATCTGTTTATAGTGGTTCCACCTTGAAGGTGTACATCCACTTTCAGAACATCAAGGAGAAGATTTTATTAATTTCAATAGGGATAAAACTCAGAAGAACAGAGAGGGATTACAATGAGATTCACTCAACAAAGGCACTCAGTTTTCCACCTTCCATATGGCTGTACAAACACTGATTATACACTTTTGTACATGAGCGAAGCACGTGACGGTTTATAACAAAACTGATTGCTCTTAACAGACTTTTAAATAAGTCTTTGGTTGCTGTTGGAGGTATATGATCATCAGAATTCAACAACTATTAATATTTTCAGATATAGCATTCAATTTTCCTTTCATATAGTTGGAAATAGGAGCTCTTCAAGTTGTGAAAGATAAATTAGAAAAGCAAGTCAAAGAATTAAAATGGAGACTGCAGTTGGAGAAGCACATGAGGCTAAGCATGATTAAATAGTCAAAGGATATGTGCTTTATTTACATTGAGTGGGTATTCTTGTTGTACTCAATTTAGATTTTAAAATATTTCTATTTTAGCTTTGTTTCAATGTGACCATCTGCATAACTTGAGATTAACAAGTCTGAAAATACTCAAAACTTAACAAAAAAGCATGGAAGTCAAGCATACATGTAATGTTAAATTTAGTTTAAGCATTTTAGTTTTGTATGATGTAGCCCTTGCCTCAGACTTTGGGTGTTATTAATTATTTATTTATCTATCTTTTTACAATGGTACTACCTATTATTTTTTTGATTATGTTTCCTCTCTGAAACTCCATTTTGTTGAGGTGTGTGAGGACATGAGAATTGACGTTGAATATCTCCTTCTAGATAGGTTATGAGTTGGAATGAGGTAAATTTGCCTCAAACTGATTTGTTGTCATTTTTTTTTTCAAACTAATTATAAGTGAGGTATGAGGGTTCTGATAGCAATATTGTTTTGAGTTCTCTATACTTCCTAAACCTCTAGCTAGATGCATTACCTTAGTTAAATCATTTGTAGGTTTCTTTATTGCAGCTAATTAATCACACATGCTTTTAATTTTTTTGAGAAACTCATCAAGAGATTGATTACCTTTCTATAAATTTACTAGGGCTTCAATGAGGTGTCATTCATTCTCTCCTTTGTCATAGTGAGTAGCAATAACTACCAATTCCACAATGGATTTCAAGACTTGATGTGCAGAATTTGTAGCTTCAAGTTGAACTAGGATGTTTTCAGCATTAGCTTGGTTGGTTTCTGTTTGACAGACTTCCCTAATATTTTGTAGGCCAACATCTTTTTACCTTGAAGTTTTGATGTAGTTTTTTTTCTTTTGTTTTTTTAGTTTAATATTCTTGGTCAGTTATTTGGCTTTATGGGATCTTACTTATATGTCTATCACAAGCTCCATGGATAATAAGATCAACATGGGGTGGTCTCATATGCTTAATATACTTTATTCACCTTCATTGTCATTAATATGCTTCAAAGTTGCTTCTTTCTACAAAGGGATACTACCATGTTTCATCCATCCAGTCTAGCTTCTTAATATTCTTAAAAGTTACTTCCTTCTAAAAAGTAACCCCCTCCACCTTTTGATAGAGAACAAGAAATATATTAAACAAGAGGAATGGAAAAAGAAAAAAAAAAGGAAAAGAGTATACAGGGATATGAGACATTGACCCACAATAAAGTAGTGTTTTGTGAATAAAGTAGTTTGTTTTGTGGAAGGCAATAAAATAATTCAATTTGTGCCCGATAATATAGCTACACATTCTAATATGTTTATTTTTGTTTAACTATTGGGGGACAATCACACACTCTAGCACATAGACTCCACAAGCATTTCAATAAATTTAACAAGATTTTTTTTTCCTGAAAGATGCAGGCCTGATATACTTTTTGGATCTGTAGCTTTTGATTAAAAAAGCTCAAGTTTTATTCTCTGAGGTAGTTGCTAGTAGGGGTGATAGTCGGTTCGGTTTTACCGGTTTTGGGGCTAACCGAGAACCGAACCGAACCAATCGGTTTTTGTAAAAGAAAAACCGAACCAATGTCCAATAAACACACAGAACCGATCGGTTCGGTTTCATTTGGTTCGGTTATTCACGGTTCGGCTTCTCGGTTTTGGGCTTTAGGGTTGAATCATGGACAAAAATCAAATCAAAAAAGAAAATTAAAAAGAAAGAGGAGGAGAGGAGGATCCGTATGTGGCCGTGATACTGCTTGGGAGGCGGAGCGACAAGACGGCGACTATTACTGGCAAGGCGGTGTGGCGCAAATGAGACTATTGTTGGGGAGACAATACACCACCCAATTTTGGGAAGACGGCGATTTTGGGAAGACAAGCTTGATGGCGATTTTGAGAAGACGAGACGATGGTGTTGCTGCTCGATAAACCCTTCGACAACGTTACTCGAAGAAGAGTGCGACGACAAGAAGCGTGGTGTAGAAGAGATGTGTGACGGCGAGGAGTGTGGTGTAGAGAGATACGTGACAATGGAGGATCGTGGTGTAGAGAGAGATGTGTGATGGTGAGAAAAAGTGTGGTGGAGAGAGAGATCTACAATGGTGAATCGGTGATGCAGAGCATAGAGAGAGAGGATTGAGGGAGGTGGCTAAATGTGTGGCTAAAGTGATTTTTAGGGTTTCTCTTAAAGGATATTTATACCATCGGTTCGGTTCGGTTTTCTATTGGTTTTTTAAATTAGAAACCGAACCAAACCGAAAATATTCGGTTTTTTTAAAAATGAAACCAAGATGTCCAATATTATGTATAAAAACCGAACCAAACCATTGGATCGGATCGGTTCGGTTCGGTTTTCCGGTTTTCCGGTTTTTGCTTGCACCCCTAGTTGCTAGACTATTAAACATCAATATATTAGTTTATTATGTTTATAGTTAACTAATTTTTCATTTGGGCTGGATTTTAATTTGTTTTTCTTCCTAATTCTTGTAAAATTTGGTTGGTTCACAAAAGTTCTCATCTTGTTCTCATCTTGTTATTTGTTTTTGGTTCAAGGTATTTGGTTGTGGGTGGTTTGTCTTTATTTAGTTTCTAAGATTCTTGCTTCTTTATTTCTTAAAGGTTGTACAAGGTTTTATTCTAGTTTGGTGGTTCTCTTTGATGTTGTGCTGGTTTTTTGCCTTCATTATATTCTTAGTGGCTTTTACTTGGTACTGTTGCAATCTATTCTATGCAACTCATATTTAATTTTAATTCGAAATATCAAATCAACATGTTATATCATACAATTTGTAGGATATTTTTGTTCTATGACGTTTTGTTTAGTTTCCTTCTAGGATAGTTGGGCCTTTGGGTTTTTCCTACAATGTATGTAAGGTTCAATGTCTGTAAGGGATGACATCTTGTTTCAATTTTTGTTAAGTCGGTTTTTGGAAGTTCTTTTGGTTCTTTGTGGTGATTTGGGATTTTCTTTTACTCTGTTTGAGAGTTTTTCATGGTTTTCTCTAGGTACTATATTTTTTCCTTAATTACATTCTATCAAAATATTCTATTGTTGATCAACTTAATTGTATATCTCCTTCCATTTATGAAATTCATGGTGTCTTGGACATAGTTGAAGCTAGAGGTTTTATATTTGGTCGTCCTATTACATTGTGTGTAGTTAAGATTTGGAGTGTTTTCTTTGCAAATCTAAAGGTTAGTTTTAGGTTCTTTGTTTTTTCATGTCTTTATTTTCCTATATCATCAGTAAAATCTTAATTCCTATGTATCTATGATTCATTTATGAGTTTTTGTTCAATCTTATTAAAGTTGTAGAAGAGATAATGTTGACTATAAAAGAAAAACAATTTTTTTTGTGTGTATTTTGTTATTTGCTCAAAGAGAGTTACATATACTTGTGCAAGAGATGTTGACTAATAGTAATAAAGAGAATCAGAGGGTAGAAAAGTTGGACAGATTGAGAAAATTGTACGTCATTGTTACACTAGCTCCTATACAACAATTAAGTAGGTCAAATGAATAACACACACTTGGTTAGGTTGGTTTCTACTTTTGCAATGTGTAAGTTCTAGTTATTAGAGAGTTGAAAGTTTACTGTTGCTCGTTGTCTGACTGTTTTAGGGAGTTTGTTGTTCGTGTACCTATCAATGGTTTTATCAGAGAGGCATGACTTGAATATTGAAATTTTCTATTTTCCATTTGGTCAAATATTTATGAAATTAGTGGATAAAGTTTAGTATAAGGCACTTTTACTAACCAATAGGTTTTCACGAACATCATACCAATTCTCCCCTTGATAATGTCTCAATTATGTATATGAAAATTTTAATCAGAATTTGTAATTTTATTGTTGAAGCCTTTCTATTTCCTAGTTAGCTACTATAATTTTAAGCAAAAACCTTGATTGATAGAAGATAATATTGGCCATATGATTTCAGCATTGCCAATGGATGAAATTTTGAATTTCTAACGTGAATATAAAAAATGGAGCAGGTAAGTTATAATTATTGTAACTCAGTGTTTTCACATTTTTTAGGAAATATCTTAAGGAGTGGTTCTAGCATTCTTCACATTGATTCCTCCAATACCATTGTAAGTTACTTTCACAAATTTTGTTGTGCAATTATTTGATTTTAAAGTTGTGGCTATGATTGGTGTCTCTTATTGTGTTTCAAAATAAACTGAGATATCTTTGATTAAAGTTGTTAATTTCAGTCGAAAATAGACTCGTGGAGTTTTTAAAAAAAGAATCAAACAAATTTGTTTTGTTACTTGAGAACTATGAATTTTAAAGTTCTTTAAATTGAATATTGTGACATTAACTTAATCAAAACAAAAGTGGATTTAATGAACTTGAAATGTGGAGTCAATGGTTGGAGTTTTGAATTTTTTTGGATACTTTAAACTTTAAGTTCATGGTTATAAAGAAGGCTCTTGATGTGAATTTCTTTTCCAGATAATGATGGTGTAATTGATTCAAAATAGGCATCCCAATTCCCACTTCTGCATTTAAACCTCTATTTCTATGTACTGAACTACTTTCAAATTTATATTTGTTTCATAATAGTTCTTAAATATTTTTTAGTCATGGATATAAACTTGAACTCACAAAATTTACTTGTGTCGGCTAGGTTGAATTGGAGGATCCAGTTGAGAATATTAGTGCCAAACTAGTTAGACAAGATGCTGCAAAGACTAATGGCTTGGCTTAGTAATGGAACTACACAACTTCTTTTGTTTTGGCTTTGGGTCTTATTATTGAAGGCATCAAGGTATCTAGATTTGGAGTAGCGCTATGTTTATACATCCCTACTTAGAATTTTACTAACTAATCTGAATATATTTTATGAAGTAGCAGCTGGAGCAAACTTTGTTCTCATCACAAGAGGCATAGAAAAAAATAACCAAAGCTAGCGTTGATCTCCAAACTCAAACAAATGTCAAAAGAGGTAAAATTCTATGGTTTACCGATTCTGTCATTTTGATGGTTGTATGAACTGTTTCTTCACAGGCGATTATATTTGTGAATGGTTAGGTTAAGATGTGATAAGATCATGTTCTTAAATTTGTTGATAAGAAAGACAATTGTACTTGTGAATGGTTAAATTAAGAAAGTTTTAGTTTAAAAAAAATCCTTGACCTTTATATGATCATGTCCTTCAATTTGTTGATAAGAAAGACAAAGAACATTTGTACCATTCCTATTTTGGAATTGGATGCAACATAATTGAAGGTTTTAGTTCTTACCAATTCCTATTTTGTAATTTGTTTTTGTAGGTGGATAAAATGAAACTTTACATATGGATGAAGATGACGATTCACTTGGTTCTGAAAGTTTGTACTCCATATTAGTTTGAATGTGAAAATTTGGTGAATTTTCTATTTTGCCTACTCACTTAGAAATAACTTTGTGAATTTCTATCATTGTGTTGAACACTAATTAATTACTTTTTGTTGAACACTAATTCGAATTATGTACTTTTTTTAATTTTCATTTTTAGTTTAGGATTATGAATTACATATGTATTAGTCAGAACACTTTGAGATTATCAACTTTTAGTACTACTATTGAAAAAGTATATGTAAATGCATTTAAATACATTAAATGTTTACATAATTGAGTTGATATTACTATAGCATTTGAAATAACTAGTTGTTTTTATGAAATGCTATAAAAACTATTGTGTACTACTTGAAAATGGTACTAAATGTGAAAAAAAAAAAGAATGCTAGCAAAAATTACTATATGTAACATTGTCTACAACAAGGTTAAAAATGTCATTAAAGATCAATCATAGCGTTTTTACTAATGCTATGAAAAGTTTCAATAACATTAAAATTATGCAATTGAAAATGAAATTTTTTTATAGCTCTTTTTATAGCGTTGAAAAAATGCTATGAAAAGTTAGGGACTTTCAATAACATCGGCTATGACAACGTGCCTAAAAACGCTATGATATGTCTTTTATAGTGTTTTTTCACGGCTATAAAAAACACTATTAAAGAGAAATCATAGCGTTTTTTCAATGCTACGAAAAGTTTCCATGACATTAAAATAACGCAATAAAAATAGACTTTTTATAGCGTTTTCAATAGCGTTGAAAAAACGTTATGAAAAGTTAGAGACTTTCAATAACATCGACTACAACAACATGGTAAAAACGCTATGATATGTCTTTTATAGCATTTTTTCACAGCTATAAAAAACGTTATTAAAGAGAAATCATAGCGTTTTTTCCAACGCTATTAAAAGTTTCCATAACATTAAAATAACGCAATAAAAGTGGACTTTCTACAGCGATTTCGATAGCGGTAAAAAAACGCTATTAAAAGTCTCAGACTTTCAATAACATGGGCTACGACAGCGTTTCATAAAACGCTATCGTAGCCTTACAATAGCGTTTTTTGAATGCTATCGTATGTGATTTTTCTTGTAGTATAGGTCCCTCAACTTTCAATAAGACCTTACCTATTTGACATTTTTTAAAATTCCCAAGCAAATTGAAAGTTTAAGATCCTAATAGACATAAAATTCAATTTTATATCGAGTAGATTGGTTAATTTTTAAAAATTTCGAATATGTTAGATCACACAAAATTGAAAGTTTAGGGACTTGTTATACATAAGTTCAGAGACTTATTAAACATTTTTTAAAGTTGAAAGATCAAATTAATACAACCCTGAAAGTTCAAGGACTAAATTTATAATATTGCATTTCTTCCAATTAGCCCCTATGTGATATTAAATTGCCTTTTATTTTTTCTTTTATTTATTTATTTTTTGTTATATTGTTTTTTCCCTACGATCAATTCTATTATTGTTATTATTATTTTTTTTAAAAATATATTATTCTTTATAATTAATGCATGTTTTTTTAGCCAAATTAATGCATGTTTTTGTGTAATTGAATATTAGTTAAATTACAAGTTTAGTCCCTAAGCTTTTATATTTGTGTCTAATTAGGTCTCTAAACTTTAAATTTTGTGTCTAATAAGTCTCTAAAATTTAAAAATGTCATATAGATACTTGAAATTTCAATTTTGTGTATTATAGGTCCTAGCATATTCAACCTTCTTAATTTTAAAAAATGTTAATAGGCTAATGAGCAACAAACCCTTAAAAGAAATTATATAAATAGGTCATTTTGCGGCTCAAATTACATAAAAAAGCATCAGCTTTGCAAAGGAACAATACTTGACTACATTATATAATGAACATAGTCCATTAAAATCCTGACAACTAAGAAAGAGAAGTGTAGAAAATGAAAAGAAAATTTATCTCTTAGGCCCCGTTTTGTTTTTGATTTTTGAAAATTAGGCTTGTTTTCTACCAATTTCCCTACCATGGTTTTCATATTTGTCAATGACACATTTGAATTCCTAGCTAAATTCTAAAAACAAAAACAAGTTTTTGAAAACTACTTTTTTTAGTTTTCAAAATTTGCTTGGTTTTTAAAAACAAGGAAAGAAAGGTATTAGAAAAACAAAGAAACTTGTAGGTAGAAGTAGGATTTATAAGCTTAATTTTCAAAAACCAAAAACCAAAAATCAAATGGTTATCAATCGGGACCTTAATTGTCAACATTTTAATGGTGTTATGTAGGGAAAACCTCACAGCCAAGTATTTTCCTTTGTCAAAAGGAAGTGTTATTTTCCATAATAGTTAAGATCTCAAAAAATCTCCTCTAAATTCTCTCTTAATTTCCATATTTACTCCATAATCATCTATTGTAGATCGATTATCTCTTCACATTCTCCCTCTCAATCGTCTTCACGTATTGTCCTCCACGTTTCATCCTTTTCCCTCCATGTTTCATCTCCTCCATTTCCAACGTTGGTTCATTTTCGGTTCAATCACCCAAGCATACTATCATTAGACAATCACTCATCAATATTTTACAACTTCAAAAAAATAAAAAAATACAAATCCAACCCATTAAACACACACAACCCAGAACACAAGTTGCAAATTCCAGATTCATAAGCAAATGAACCAACGTTGGAAATGGAGCATTACATTTGTTTCTATTGCAGATCTGAAATGGGGATGAGCTCCCTCCCCTTTTGTATTTAAAAAAAAAAAAAAAAGCGGTGGTCGCCGGCCGTCGGCAGCCGGCCATTGAGGAAGGTCTCGTTGAAGAAGAAGAGATAGGGGAAGGAGGAGGAGGAAGAAGAAGGTGGGAGAGAGATAATAAAAAGAAATAAAATAAATTTAAAAAAAAATAATTTTTTTAATTAAATAATAGTGTCACGCCAGCAGCCGGTTAGATTTAACGGCAAAATGGGGGGCAGGGACCAAATTGCTCCTTATCTCAAACCTCAGGAACTAAATTGTTGAATTTGAAACCTCGGGGACCAAAATGAAACCTAACTCAAACCTCAGGGACTAAAAGTGTATTTTTTCCAAAATTTAAAAATAATTAAACTAATAATTAAGTTGTTTTTACTTCCAAACTAAGTTATGGATCTTGTTATTGCTATTTATATTGTAGTTAATAGATGATATCTTTTTTATGTTTTACCGGTATTTATAATCGATCAATCCTCAATATTCACATTGAACCCTCCGATTTACGGATATATTGGTATATCGACGGATATTTTCATCCGTGTTTATATTGTAGGTTTTTTTTTTTAGTACACGTGTTTATATTGTAGTTAATAAGTTAATAGGGTTTACATTGGTATAGGGTTTATATTGTCACATTTCCTCTTTTGCCCCTGCGTTCATATGTCTTAATTATAGAAGGCCTAACAGAAATAATCTTCATGAAGGACCTTTAAATGATGCAAAAACAACCCTACTACTGCTTAGTTGCTTCAATCAATGAGGATGGCAGAATCTGCTTGAACGACCATTGGCTTTAATAAGTGCAGAAAAAGTATCTAAATTATCTGAAGCGATTGGAATTAAAGGCTTAAAGTCATCCACAATCTTCTTGCTTGAAGCATTAGATTTTAATGGAGATTTAAAGAGCAAATTCAAATCATCATTTACCAAAATATCACAACTATCAGCATTCAAAAGATTTTCCAGAGGAAAATCAATCTCTTCACTGCTCATACTAACCTCAGACTCATCATCTGAATTTTCAATACCACAATGTGATGATGCCTTTGTCGCCAAACAAGCTTTAGAAGAGGGAAAAAAAACTCTTGTGAAAAGCACACCTTCCAGCCCGATATTACAACTATTGCAAGATCATTTTACTTGTCTACTACCTTTGAAAAATCCTGATTTAATATAGATTCTTGAGGAGCCAATACCTTAGAGACAACTTCTTCCAAAACATCAGCATTAACCTTTAAATCATCACCTTCCACACTTGACCCTTTCTTTCGCACGTAATATTGGAATAAGATTTATAGAAATTATCATGCACTTCTTTAACACTTGATGGAATAACGAAGTCCAAATAGTCAGACAAAGAATAATTTCCAATTAAAGCGGAATTAAAAGTATCCTGAACCAAGTTCACATCTGAAAAAGCCTTTGGGTTATTGATTACTAGACATTTGAAAGGTTACCCTTGGGTTAATGTAACGCCCCAGGTTTTATTATTATCTAACCTAGTGACATTACTAAACTCCTATTCAAACTAACCGAGAACTCTGAAAATTTCGGCAGCATAACGACATACATAGGACGAAACCAAAAAAAAAAATTATCACCTGATAAACACAAAATAACACTTCTATATTAATCCATTCTACCCCACAACTCCACAGAAACAACTTCATAATAAAATACGAGTCAAATCTCGTATCTTCAACCAACAATAGAACCAAAATTCTTCTAGTGCAAACATGCTCTTAACTTTCTAGAAACAGTTCGACTTTATTAATCATTAACATAACATATTTACATCCTAGCGGAAGCATGAAAATCTACAAAAGTTTGACAACTAAAAACTAATCCAACCTATATGCAAGATAAACATTCAACCTATCAACAACTAAGTAAGAACTAATCTATCCAACAGCAATATAAACGAATAAATGGACCCCTGTAGTCTTCCCTCATGAACCTCCTCATCTTCATCACCGGGCACATAAAGCTCATCACCTGCATAATCTGAAAATGTTGGGGGGAAGAAAGGGGAGGGGTATCAGTACAACCACAGTACTGGTAAGTAGCTCACACCCGATGAGCCACCAAACAACAGGCAACCACATCAACATGTTATCCACACACATCATGCTTGTAAAGCGATAAACAATCCAACATGCTCTTAAACATGAAAATAACAATGTCAACACATGCTTCATGCAAAAATGGGACGACAACATGAATCCACGCATCATGCTATGCAGTATGCACCCTCACATGGTTTTCGCGCTATGCCCGCACACTCACACGTGATTTATGCGTCACGCTCCTCAAACCCACCCAACACATGAATTACGCGCCATGCGCAGTGCCACTCACACGTGATTTCCGCCTCACGCTCCGCACACACACCTAGCACATGATTTACGCGTCATGCTCCGCATCGGGGACACACACTATGCAAACATGACTCACATGCAACATAGCCAATTGACAACAGTATCTCATGCTTTTTTTTTTTTTGACAAGAAACATCAAAGAGATATATTAACCACAAAAAGAGGCGTACAGCCTAGGGCCAAGGGCGGAGGGAGCCCTTGCCCAAAAACTAATTCAGCAGATCTTTCCAATCACTAACTATCATTAACAAGCTGTAATTACAAAAAGAATTCCTGTGAAGGGATATCCACCAAGACGCTGTATTTTGTACATTGTCACAAAAAGAATCAAGGTTCCCAACTTTGTCTTCGAACGTTCTAGCATTTCTTTCTCGCCATATGAGCCAAATGGTAGCCCTAAAAACACAACGAGCCATAATCCTAGCCTTCCTCTTGAAGTTCCAAGCTATCAAGCCTTCATAAAGCCAATCATCGATCTTCTTAGGAACACAAAACGAAATACCCAGAAGATTAGCAACAAAACTCCAAGCTTTACTAGCGAACTCGCAATGCAAAAAAAGGTGGTCTAAATTTTCTGCTGCTTTCACACACATCCTGCAGGCTGAGGGGAAAAGGGACCAATGGCTGAATTTCTTTTGAAGCTTTTCATCAGTATTAAGACTTCTATAGGCAAGACACCATCGGAACACCTTCACCTTCTTAGGGCTTTTATGCTTCCATATCAGCCTACTAGTGGTTTTATTCATTTTTGGGGATGGAAGAGATAACGACTGAAACATGGATTTGGTCGAATAGATGCCTGACTTCTCCAGCTTCCAACTCAACTAATCTTGCTCGTCCATCAGCCTCACATCTTTGATTCTGTCCAGCAAGGCCAACCAACTAGGGATCTCTCTTTCGAACAGGCCCTTTCTAAAATCCAAGTCCCAGGTAAGTGACTCAGACTCCCAGCAATCAGCCACGGTCGCCCCCTTTTTGTTAGAGATGATGTATAGGTCCGGATATAGAAGCTTGAGGGATTGGTCATCACACCAACCATCCTCCCAGAATTTTATGCATCTACCGTTGTTGACCGTGAGCTTGACACAAGGGTCAAAAGTATAGTAGTTGGCAGCAATATCTACCCAAATCCGATTACCTTTTTTACCTCTAAATTGGGTGGTTTTTCGCCCACAAGGAGAGAGCCCATAAATACTCACAATGATCTTCCTCCAAAGCAAGTCATCTTCCTTAGAAAATCTCCACAACCATTTAGACATAAGTGCCACATTCCTTTGAGCTAGGGAGCCAACACCCAAGCCCCCTAGATTGGTAGGTAACGAGGACCATTCCCACTTGACAAGGTTAGAGCTCAGTTTAGAATGGCCACCATTCCACACAAAATTTCTGATCAATTTTTCCGTAGCCTTGATAATCGATTTAGGAGCTTTGAGCAAAGAGAAATGATATAAAGGGAGACTACTTAAAATTGATTGGGCGAGGGTAACCCTACCTCCTTTGGACATAGGGAAGTGTCTCCATTTGTCGATTTTCTTCTCAACCCTCTCCAAAAGCGGATCCCAGAATATCCTTCTATGATAATTCCCACCGAGAGGAAATCCCAAATAACTACAAGGCAGAGAACCGGCTTGACATTCAAAAATATTAGTCCAATTGGACAGCTCCTGCTCACTAAGGGGCCGTTTGGTGCGCCGGAATTTTATTGGAATGGAATGGAATGTGATTCCCATGGGAATATTTTGCTGGAATCATGATTCTCATGCCTGTGTTTGGTGCATTGGATTTAAGTTGGAATTAATGGAGAGAGAAATAGTGGGACCCACCAAAATTATAAGGAAAATAGAAAAAGAAATGGTGGGTCCCATCAAAATTATGAAGAAAAATGAAGAGAGAAATAGTGGGACCCACCAAAATGTGGGAATGAGTTGGAATCCCAATCCAACCATTTGATTCCAAACCCATCTCATTCCAGGCCAACCAAACGTGGTATTCCCTTTCCCATCCAATACAATCCAATCCAAACCAAGGGGCCAAACAGCCCCAAACATTTATGCCAATCAAAGAAGATTTAAGCATGTTGATCGCCAACCCTGAACCTCCCAAGATAGTTTTGATAATATCTCTCCATCTGATCAGGTCTGGCTCGAAATTTGGGCAGAAAAAAAGCGTGTCATCAGCATATTGGAGCATTGACACCTCCACCTTATTCTTCCCAACTTTCCAGCCCTTCAAAATCTTTTTTTCCAAGCAATATTGAACAGATTTGCAAACAGCATCTCCAACTAAGG
The DNA here is from genome assembly GCA_017139565.1 of Luffa aegyptiaca. Lineage (NCBI taxonomy): Eukaryota > Viridiplantae > Streptophyta > Magnoliopsida > Cucurbitales > Cucurbitaceae > Luffa > Luffa aegyptiaca. The sequence continues at coordinate 113,829 of CM029404.1, read as the reverse complement.
TGAAAAGGAATGGGGATAAGGGGTCCCCCTGTCTAAGCCCTCTAGAAGCAAAAACTTTTCCTCTTGGTCTACCGTTCACCATTATGGAGAGTTAGAGTTTCTAAGGCACCCTCTAATCCATCTTCTCCACCTCTCCCCAAAGCCCTTGAGCAAAAGAACTTCATCTAAAAACTCCCAACTGACCATGTCATAAGCCTTTTCCAGATCAATTTTAAGCAAACAACCTTTAGCCTTTCTAGATTTATAATCTTCTACAGCTTCAGTAGCCACCAAGATAGCATCGAGGATCTGCCTTCCTTGAACAAAAGCCGCTTGGCAGTTGCTAATGGTGTTGGGGAGAACTTTTTTCAATCTTTCAGCAAGCACCTTAGCTATAATCTTATAGGGAGAGGTAACCAAACTAATCGGCCGATAATCTCTGACTTTGGAAGGCTTCTTCTTTTTAGGAATTAAGCAAATATAAGTCTCATTGGTTTTTTTGTTGATAATACCTTTTTGGAAAAAGTCTTGGAACACCTCTACTATATCAAGCTTCAAGATGTTCCAATAATTTTTCCAAAATTCATCTGTCATTCCATCTGGCCCCGGAGACTTCAAGTTGTCCATCTCTTTAACAGCCCAATAAATCTCATTATCATTGAAGGTCTCTTCTAATTTATTATTGTGGTGAGCATCAATAGGGGGCCCAATCCACCCCTTCTAGCACAAACCTCTGCCCCTCATCCTTCTGGTACAAATGGCTAAAAAAACCAGTGACTTCCTCTGCAATCTCGTCATTTTTGGCTAGGATTCTACCCTCCTCAGATTCCATAACAGAGATGAAGGTTCTATTTTTTATGGTCGAGGCCCATCTGTGGAAGAAAGAAGTGTTTTCATCACCCTCTTGCAGCCATTTAATCTTGCAATTTTGGTTGAGGCACCTTTGCTCATCAATGATAATCTCCATCAGATTCACCTTAAGCAATTTCCCTTCATCAATTTGCAGCAGCGGGATAGAATTATTCTCTTCTCAGCAATCTATTTCTTCAATTCTAGCCAAGATCTCGGACTTCTTACTCCCTGCTTTGGAGAGATTCTCCCTACTCCACTCTCTAATTTTCATTTTCAATCCTTTCAACTTCTCCATGATTCTATACCCAGCCCAGCCGGTCGGGTTTAGCTCCTTCCACCAGGATTCAACCTTGCCTTTGAAATCAGCAATAACTAATCAGGCATTCTCAAATCTAAAAGGGGTTGGGCCCCATTTAAAGGCACCAAAGGATATCAGAATGGGAAAGTGGTCGGATGTGGGCCTATAAAGTCTTTCCACTTTGCCATCCCCAAACGACTGAACCCAAGACTGAGACAAGAGGAATCTATCAATACGTGTAGCTGCAACTCTAATCCCCATTCTAGACCACGAGAAATCTCCATTAACCATGGGCGGGTCGCTGAGGGCACAGATTCTCACAAAGCGGTTAAACTTCCTCATGCTTCTCGAGGAATTTGAAGTAGCTAATCTTTCCTTAGCCCATCTAATCATATTAAAGTCGCCACCAATGCACCAAGCCCCCTGGCACAACCCTTGAAGATCATAGAGCTCTTGTAAAAATTGACTCCTTTCTCTGTAGGAGCATGACCCATAAACCCCGGAGACCCACCCCTCAATCTGCCCTGAAGAGAACATTGAATAGAAATGGAGTAGGCCCCCAACACTGAATCAATCACATCAACATCGGACTCTTACCACATAATTAAAATCCCACCAGCAGAGTTGATGGCATTCAAAGCCAACCACGCAATGTGTCTAGAGCTCCAAATGGACTTCACCAATCTTCTGTCAATCTGATTTAACTTAGACTCTTGCAAAATGACTATATCGAGATTAACACTACAAATGAGGTCTTTAATGAGGGCTCTCTTAGACCTCGCACCCAGCCCTCAGACATTCCATGAGAGGATCTTCATAAAGAAACCATCTCGGTCCTATCTACTCTACTATCACTAATTTGCTCTTCCTCAATCTCATCTAATTTATTAGAATGGAACTCAGCTTCCTTCTCCCAGGATCTCAAGAGATTGGTTACCTCCCTATTTCGTTTCTTCTAGGTTGAATTACCCTTTTTGCTACTAGAACCAGCTATCGGCCTAATACACAGGTTATTTTTCCTCAGCGTTAATACTATTTCTTTACTGATCGAAAAGCCCTCAATATAACCTCTGTCCTTCTCATTAATCTTGTCAAAATGCTCTTCCCTAGTCGATTGTATGATAGCCAAGGCCTTTGGAGTTTCTTCAATCACTTCTTCAAGACTGCCATATCCTTGCAACTTAGACTCACAATTTGGATGTCCAGCCGCTTCCGTTTCATGTCTATTTTCAGCACTACTGACAGGAGGGGGAAGAAGGGAAGATTGAAATTTCTTACTTGCGAGTTGCCGCTTTTGGGTGCCTCTGTCAAGTTCCTTGTCGGCCTCAAAAAGTCGTTGGTAATCTACCAGAACTGAGTCCTCGTTATCTTCATAGAGGTTTGGGCTTTCTTCATCCACATCTTTCGAAACTCTACTTCCTGGGCTGGACATAGACGGATCCGAATCCAGACCTGTGTCCCTCATCCAATCGTTCGACGTGTCCTCTGCTCTTGGTGGGCTTCCGTTTTTATCTGTGTGTTGAATGTCCCCTCGTTTACAAGTGGTAACTTGATTATTATTGGCGAAGGAAACCCCTTTTCTCTTGTACACTGTGACCGATGGGCTATTTTCCGAATGACTCCTCCCATTATGGGCTTGTCCTGAACTTTCAGGATGGGCTGGAGACTCGGGGACAAAAGACGGCCCAGCAGCTTTACTACGTTCCCCTATTTCCAATTGGCGGGACAATTCAAATTTTCTTTCAATGCTGAACAGTTGTTGCCCACTATCAGTCTCCTCCTCAATTAACTCTTGGATATTAACCATTGGAAAATCCCAACCATTTTCAATTCTCCATATATCTGCTGGACAAAAGGAAGGATCATTCGGCCCTCTGTGAAAGGCGTGAGCCGCCTCCGACGAGAAGCTCCCGTGTATTCCGGCGACCCTTTCTATCAACATGGTACCCTCTTGGTAAGTTACCACTTGGACGTGAAACTGATCTTCACCATCTACAATCCTTATTCCCGCCGGTAGAAAACCACAGTAATTATCTCTAACTTTCATCTTCACTTCCACGCAGTCAATGAGCAAGGAGTGGCTTTCTTCGTATTCAATGAACCCACCTAAACAGTCGCCAATCGCCTTAAAAATACTTAGGCACCATAAATGCAGAGGAAGGTTCCTTAGTTTAATCCAGCCCCCATAGCTAGGGACACATGTGATTTTGGAATGATGCTTGATGTTCCATTTTTCAGTTTTTAAGATGGCTGGTCCAAAGCTGACCCAACCTTTGTTCATTGAAAGCAAGTCTGCCATTTTGGATGAGGGGCATTTAAGAAGGGCCTTATAAGGTTGAAAGGGGTTTATAACACGAGGTTCTTCCCATTGCTGATGCAAAATCTCTAATATGCGCCCCCAGTCATCGTGGAGGTCCCGCTTGGTGATCACCACAACTTCGTACCAATCAATTTTCCTCACTACTTCTTTACATCCTTTGCGCTCTTGGGAATCTTTCCATTCTCTGGAGGACTCTTTCCCCTGAAAATTACTTGGCGCTCGTGGCTTGCTTCTCACAATATCAGCGAAGGATCTTCCCTTATCTCTCCTTCTATTTGGTGTGGCCAGGTTAGTCTGTTCATTCTATTCATCTTTTCCATTAAGGAAATCTTTGAGGAGGTTTGAGAAGTCCTTCCAACCTTTAAATTCAGACCCAGCTGGAACCACGAGGTTGTTTTTCCCACCTGAGTTAATAACTTTCTAATCTCAAGGAAACTTCCACGCTTGTTCGAAATTTTCTGAATCCATATGAACCCATTTGTGCAATCTGTTTTTCGAAAGAACTTTTGAGTAGCCAGTGAGAGAAGAAGATCATCTATGGAGTCAGCAAATCCAAACTAAAACGATTTCCACAGCAGACAGGGCGAACTTTCTTCTCAAGTGATCTTCTTGGATTCTTACCACTCTGCCTTTATAGTTTCTATCAAAGCTACATGAAAAGGATTTGTTCTCTATCTTAACTCGACATCTCCTAGCTACCGACGACATACTAACTCATAATCTCTAGTGCCCTCCGATGATAACCAAAGAAAACACCCAACCCAACCCTCCCCTCTGGAAAGTCTACCAGATCCCAAAAACACCCTACTCTCCCTCGCAAAACGCTCAGAACCCAGTCGGAGAACTCATCGGAGGTCATCTGAGAGATCATCGGAGAATAACTTAGGAAGCTTCATCGGGAGCCAGTAGACAACATACGATCTTAACCAGACCATTGAAGTGACATCAATTATTTCAGTTCATAGCATCATAAACTAAAGCTACTTTTGTAAATAAAGTAAAGCATCTTCGAGTATCCATGTGAAGTTTATCAGATGCACCAAAATTGTTCAGAAACTAACACTCATTGACTATGTCCACTTACCTAGAACCCCATCTTGAACACGTTTTGGGGAAAAATAAACAAGTAAAAGGAACTCATCAAAATATTAAGCGTTTGCTTGAGGAACTTTGATTTCCAACAGTATCTCATGCTTATGGAAATAAACAAAGCGACATGCTCATTTCACGTAACGAATTACATTTATATCAAACACAACATATAATAACAAAACAAGTAAAACAAAACAGCATGCTCAAACAAACAAACAGGCTTATCCAGATAGAAACTACTTACACAAGATCAAAAGCGCTCCTAAACCCAACTATCGCTTGCTGGAAAAATTTAGAATATGCTCTAAACAGACCTACGGGCACAAAAGAGACCTTCTAAAGGTTAGGGAATAGCCTAACAACCTTTCCAACACCTAACATCGATTAAAAGGGACCTAAGGTGCTGAAAACTTACTGAACAGGGGCGGGAACCTTGCCGGAAATTACCAATCAGAACTGAAATACATTATACAAGTGTTGTCCCGAGCCCGAATTGATACGAAACTGAAACTAGAGGATACCCAAAGGTTAAAAAGCATTCTAAAGCTAACTAAGGCAGTTTCTAAAGACTTTAAGGCCACTGGAACTTATCGAACAAAACTGAACAGTGATCAATACGTGCTGTACAGTGTCCAAAATGGCCAGAACCTACAATTTAGGAAGCGATAAAGAGTGGGTAACTCAGATTAACGCTTTTTGGGTCATGGGTAACTTAAATTCAAAGCCAATAAGGAATGGGTTAGGCTAAAACTTACTTAAATCGCCAAATAATGTTGAAAGAGGGCTGAAACCACACCCAAATCACACTGAACGGAGACCAATCCACGAGAGAAACGAGATCCGAGATGCTGGACGAACGGGATCTAACCAAGACAGGAGAGAGGAAGGTCAGATCGAGCTTAATCAACTAAGAATGAGAGAAAAATAGAGACTTACACGCTGCTAGCCAAAATCGAGGGGAAGACGGCAGACTCGCTCGTGATTTCAAATCTATTGTACCGAGAGGAAGGAATGGCGGCGACGACTCAGCTTGTTGGGTCGCTTGCGTGCTTGGTCGTCGAAGAGAGAACGGCGGCAATGGAAAAGGAAAGGGACAGCGGCGGCACAAGGAGAAAAACAAGGCAGTGGGTTGGGCGACGCTCACGGACTCTGTTCGCAGGAGGGAGAAAACGAAGGGGGAAAGCGACGGCGGCGGGCTGTGCGAGACGGGACCGACGGCGGTGGGAGCAGCAGGCGACGACGTGGAGGAAAGAAAGAGAGTGGTGTAGCCGGATTCAATCCTTTTCTTTTATTTAGATCATGTGCTAATGCACATGCCTTGTAACTACTTCTGTTATGGCCTTGCCTATTAGGCAAGAGTCTATCAATAAAGGATCATTATTCGTTGTCTTTAAAAAGAAGAATCTCGGTCACACCAAGTTTGGTATCAGAGCACCAAGATTTTGGGGCACGAGCTTATGGCAACCAAGAAGGTTTCGACCAACATTGTGGGCGACTCCTCCTAGGTTGGAAAAGAGACGGAGTCTACCGCCGTTCTCTCTCCACGATCAACAACCGTACGCTTGTTGTCGGTTGAACGAGACATAAAAGAATTAAAAGATGACGTGGGTGAGATAAAGAAAATTTTGGAAATGATGTGTGAAAAAATGGGTTGCAAAACCGAAGAGCAGAATGTCGACCCAAGAAGTCACATAAATCCCGAAAGAAACCAACAAGAACATCCACATGAGGATTCTGGAGCACAAGATGACACAAGGGACGAAGCAGGTTCCAAGATTCTATCAAGAACACTACACAGGACAGCAAGAAGGCAAGTACAATCCCTTATTTCGAAGGCAAGTCGAATGGAATGATGACAGCTCTAGTGAAGAAGACGAGGACTATCAAGAAACGTTAAAAGAAGGCCTACAAAACTTTCGGTATCGATATCAGCAAGAAGCACCCAGGGACGGCCAACAAAATTACAGGTACCAAAATCAGCAAGAAAATGATTTTAAAATGAAGATTGATATACCGACTTATAGTGGGAAGATGGAGATTGAAGCCTTTTTAGAATGGGTTAGACATGTAGAAAATTTTTTCAACTACATGAACACCCCCGAGACCAAAAAAGTTAAGTTAGTGGCTTTAAAATTAAAGGGAGGTGCCCAAGCATGGTGGGATCAACTGGAACTCAACCGACAAAGATATGGTAAACGACCAATTCGAAGATGGGAAAGAATGAAAAGATTGATGAAAGAAAGATTCTAGCCTATGAACTTTGAACAAATCCTATATGATCAATATCAAAATTGTAAACAAGGAAATAGATCAGTCATGGAGTACACGGAAGAATTCCATCGGTTAGGGGCAAGAACGAATCTTGGAGAGAGCCAACAGTATTTAGTTGCAAGATACAAAGGAGGCCTTCGAAATGATATTAAAGAGCAACTTTCTTTACAACCAATCGGATACTTGAATGAAGCCATCTCCGCTGCAGCTGTAATTGAGGAACAAATTGCCAATCGTTTCAAAAGAACATATTCCAGACGGGGCACGGGTGAACAAACCAGTAATTTCAACAAACAAGCGCCTGGTGATAGAACTTTACAACAAAATTCGATGGCAGCCCTTAAAGGAAAGCAGATAGAGATCAATCCTACAAGGGAAAACAAGAACCCTGACGGTACGACCACAAAACGAGCTCCAAACACATATTCAAGACCGACTCTAGGAAAATGCTTTCGCTGTAATCAATCGGGTCATTTGTCCAATGAATGCCCTCAGCGGAAAACACTAGCAATTGCAGACACTGCCGAATACCAACATGAGGACGAGGATGAAGACACTGATGACAACATCGACTTCCTTGAACCAGATGATGGTGAACCAATATCTTTGGTCATTCAGAGACTTCTTTTAGCTCCTAAAACTGACCCAAGTTATCAGAGACGCGCGCTATTTAAGACTCGATGCACAATAAACGGGAAGATATGCAATGTGATCATTGATAGTGGCAGTACTGAAAATGTGGTTGCAAGTAAGCTTGTTTCCACCTTAAATCTGCCCCTGCATCCTCATCCAGCACCCTACAAGGTCAGTTGGATTAAGAAAGGGGGTGAGGTGCAAGTTACTCACACTAGCACTGTACCTTTATCCATCGGAGCAAGTTATAAGGACCAAATAATTTGTGATGTCATCGACATGGATGCTTGTCATATCCTTCTCGGCCGACCATGGCAATTTGATGTCCAGGCAACGCACAAAGGTCGTGATAACACATACGAGTTTTTATGGATGGGTAAGAAAATTGTCCTTCTCCCTCTAAATCCGACCAAACAGCCTGCCTTGGACAACGCTTCAATGAAAAAAGGTCAGCTTTTTACTCTTTCTTCTGGAAAAACATTTATTCAAGAAAAGGAACAACCTATTATTGGCTTCGTTGTAAAAGATTTTGATCATTCTATTTCTAACACATTTATTCCAGATGAGGTCCAACAATTGCTCCAAGAATACAAAACTATCATGGACAGCCCAACGGAACTTCCTCCATTACGAGACATTCAGCATTCCATTGATTTAATCCTTGGGGCAACACTCCCAAATCTACCACATTACAAGATGAGCCCAACCGAGTACCAAATACTTCATGATCAAATAGAAGATTTGCTGAACAAAGGACACATTCAACCAAGTCTTAGCCCATGTGCGGTTCCAGCACTTCTTACTCCAAAGAAAGATGGCACTTGGCGGATGTGTGTCGATAGTCGGGCAATAAATAAAATCACTGTCAAATACCGATTTCCAATCCCACGAATTAATGACCTTTTGGATCAATTAGGAGGAGCAACCATATTTTCCAAGGTTGACTTGAAGAGTGGTTACCATCAGATAAGAATACGACCGGGGGATGAATGGAAAACCGCGTTCAAAACCAACGAAGGGCTCTTTGAATGGCTTGTAATACCATTCGGTTTATCTAATGCTCCAAGCACCTTCATGAGGCTAATGAACTAGGTATTACTTCCATTTATAAATAAATTTATTGTCGTATATTTTGATGACATCCTCATATATAGCCAAAACTTTAAGGACCATTTGGAACATATGAAAATATTATTTTCAACTTTACAGAAGCATGCCCTCGTTATCAACCTTAAGAAATGTTTGTTTGCCACAAAAGAGATTTCTTTCTTGGGATACATAATTGGGCATAATACTGTGAATATGGACCCTAATAAGGTCAAATCTATAAATGAATGGGCTGAACCAAAGACAATCAAAGAATTACAAAGCTTTCTAGGTCTTGCATCTTTCTACAGAAAATTCATTAAACATTTTAGCACCCTAGCCTCCCCACTGACAAATTGCCTAAAAAAGGGAAAATTTTTGTGGGGAAACGAACAAAAAGAGAGCTTCCACACACTCAAAGCAAAGCTTACCAGTAGTCCTGTTCTAACCCTCCCAAATTTCAATATTCCTTTCGAAGTAGCTGTGGATGCCTCGGGGGTAGGAATAGGAGCTGTTTTATCTCAAAATTCTCATCCTATTGAATACTTTAGTGAAAAATTAAGCCATTCGCGACAGAAATGGTCCACCTACGAACAAGAATTATATTCTCTTGTCAGGGCATTAAAGCAATGGGAGCATTATTTGCTAAGTAAAGAATTTGTGCTTTTCACGGATCATTTTTCCCTCAAATTCTTAAACTCTCAAAAAACAATTAGTAGGATGCATGCTAGATGGCTATCATTTCTCCAACGTTTTGATTTTGTGATAAAACACACTTCCGGGGCTACAAACAAAGTGGCAGACGCTATAAGCAGAAAAGAAATTCTTCTGACTATGTTAAAGGGTGAGATAATCGCCCTGGAGCACCTCCCAGATGCTTATAAGGACGACAGAGATTTTGGTCATGTTTGGAAACAGTGCCAAGACCACAAACACGTCGACAGCTTCCATATCCTTGATGGTTTCCTTTTTAAAAACGATGCTCTGTGCATACCATCCTCCTCCCTCCGGGAGGCCCTAAAACGAGAAGCCCATTGTGGAGGTTTAGCAGGGCATTTGGGCCGCGACAAGACCCTTACACTTCTGGAAAACAGGTACTTTTGGCCGCAATTGAAGAGGGATGTCAGTAACTATGTGGCACGCTGCTATACTTGTCAATGTTTTAAAGGGCACGGCCAAAATACAGGGCTCTACACTCCTCTCCCTATTTCTGAGAATATTTGGGAAGACCTCTCAATGGACTTCATTCTCGGCCTTCCAAAAACTCAGCGTGGATATGACTTGGTGTTTGTGGTGGTGGATAGATACAGCAAGATGGCTCATTTTCTTCCCTGCAAAAAGACTTCCGATGCTATCTATATTGCCAACTTGTTCTTTAAGGAAATTGTTAGACTTCATGGAATACCAAAAACGATAGTCTCAGACCGAGATGTCAAGTTCTTAAGCCACTTCTGGAGGACACTTTGGAAAAAATTTGACACGACACTCAAATACAGCACCTCAAGTCATCCACAGACCGACGGGCAGACAGAGGTAACAAACCGCACGCTCGGAAATCTAATTAGATGTCTCAGTGGTGACAAACCAAAACAGTGGGATATGTCTTTGGCTCAAGCGGAATTTGCCTACAATAACATGAAGAACAGAACAACAGGGAAGTGCCCATTTGAAATTGTTTATACTAAAATGCCTCGACTTACATTTGATCTAACCTATATCCCTTCTTCTATTGACATTAGTGCTGAGGCTGAAGAAATGGTCGATCGTATCAAAGAGTTGCATGACCAAGTTCACAAACATATGGAGAAACAAACTGACAAATATAAGGAAGCAGCAGACCGAAAGCGAAGGTTTAAGGAATTTAATGTGGGGGACCTTGTAATGATACATTTACGGAAGAGTAGATTCCCAGCAGGCACGTATAACAAGCTCAAACAGCGAAAGCTGGGACCATTTCCTATACTCGAAAGATTCGAGGATAATGCCTACAAAATACAGTTGCCCGACGACTATAATATCCACCCTACTTTTAATGTTGCTGATTTATACACTTATCACCCTCCGGATGAATTCACTTTGGCTGTTTAACTCGAGGACGAGTTTTTTTTATAGGGGGGGATGTTTGGTGTAGCCGGATTCAATCCTTTTCTTTTATTTAGATCATGTGCTAATGCACATGCCTTGTAACTACTTTGTAACTACTTCTGTTATGGCCTTGCCTATTTAAAGGCAAGAGTCTATCAATAAAGGATCATTATTCGTTGTCTTTAAAAAGAAGAATCTCGATCACACCAGAGAGAGAGAGAGCGTGCAACGGTGACGTGGGTATTGCTGATGGCGAGAGAAATCGAGCAAGGGAGATACAACACCAACTACTGCACACGAAGAGAAGAAACGGGAGAAAGGGAGACGGCGACGACAAGGGCTTTCGGCGAGAAGAAGAATCGAAGGGGGGGGGGGGGGGCTGATGCGTGAGGGAGAAAGGAAGGGAGAGAGAAAAGAGTGGTGAGGGTTTTTTTTGTTTTTTCTCTATTCTTTCTTTTTTTTTTTAACCAAAACTCCAATTAATTGTCCACTAATCAGAGAAAAACGTATACCCTCTTCCCCACTAACCACTTAGCACTAACGCACAGGAAGAAGGAAAAATAAAATATCCCAATTGGTTTAAAAATATCAATCGAAGGTTACAATTAAATTCTATTTTTTTTCCAAATTAGAATTCAAACCCGATTAATCCAAAATGACATAATTTCGAAATGCGGGGCGTTACAGTTAAAGACTTATTTGCCATGTTTGAAACTTGAGTTAAAATATCATTTACTATCTCATCAATAAATGCAACATCCTCCTTATTCTTAAAAACCTCCCCGTCATTTACTATCTCATCTATAAATACAGCATTCTCCTTTCTCTTAAAAACCTCCCCCACTTCATGCAAAGGCTCCTTGGAAAATACACTCTCGGTAGAAGGAAGACCAAAGACATGCAACCCATTGGCATTTAATAACTCTTCTCCTTCTCAATTACTGCATGGTCTTCAACATTTAATAACTCTTTCTTTTTCTCAATTACTGCATGGTCTTGAAAATTACCTCGGGCATTTACAATATTTGAAATAGCCTTTCCAATTACAGGGGATCTGAAAAGGACTTTCTTGACAATAAATCATCATCAAAATTTAATTTTGTTGACTCTTCAACTTCAGAAATGTTTGGCAAAACAGAAAGCCCTTTCATATTACAAACATCACAAGGTAATTGAACAAACTTGTAAATTACCTTAGGGTCCCTTGATACAGAAGGAATTTCCAGAAATTTTCCATAGTATTCAACATCTGGATTTTGAATTTGAGAATCAAACCCTTCATCTTCCATTACTTGTTTGATTCTAAAAAGGTCCATTGGATTGGAAAAATCACTCAACTCAAGGCTATGGTGAATAATTTTCGGAGAATCCAGAATAGACACATCGCCAAAATTAAGATAAATATTCCCTTTGTAACTATCTTTAATTTCAATAGTAGCCGGCATAAAACCACATAAGTTTGTTTTAACCTGAATTCTAGCTTCTGAAACAATAATAGTCATGTTAAGAGTTTCACTTGAAATGTTCACTAAACCCCCAAAATATTCTCCAATTGCTTCAAAAGATTGTCAACACCAATAATCTAGAGGCAAATTCTTGATTTAATCCAACCACCGTAACCCTCCATAAAACAAGGATGACTATGACGCTTTTTGTTCCATTTTTCAAGCAAAAGATGAAAATTACTAGAGACCTTCCATTTCCCAACCGTATCTAATGAACTAACAACTTTATCATCTTCAAATTTGAGCAATGCTTTAACTGCAAAAAGCGGATTGACCGAAATCTTTGATTTGAAATGAAACTCCAAAACCTCAATAATATCTTTCCAACTATTGTGGGCAAATAATCTGGACACCACCCAAAAATCTGCAAAATTAACATTCAAAACCTCCTGATTTTTTCTAATCCGGTAAGTAACCTTACGTTTTCGAAGAACTGAAGAATTCTTAGATACACCAACAGCCTCATTCAAGGGAAACTTGAGAGTTCTGCATAACTCATAGGAGGTACCTCCCCAGAAGCTACTGGAGCATTAGAAACCATTAAACTCCTAATGGAATCGACCACAAGCTCCTTGAATAAAGAACAACCCACTTTGGAATTTCCAATTGGCACATGGATGAATTGTCTACCACCTGAAAAAGGCCAAACAACACTGCGCAAAAACCAGCCTGAAGAAGAACGAAGTTTGCCTAAACGAATTACCCAAAAGCATCCCAAAATTGCTTACGAAAAAACTTCTGAATAGGCTAGCATAAAATCTCAACCAACGAACGCTCCAACCAAAGCAAAAGGGAAGAGAAGAAAGAGAAATCACCTTGTTGAAAGCCATATCTTCCACAAAAAAACGTTCCTCTCCAGACCAAACGCAATAAAAAGAGTTCATAATCTTGCGACTTATCACCTCCATGACTTTCAGATCGAAAATACAAGCTCAGGGGTAACTGTTTTGCATGCAGCAACGAGTGATTTCCATAGAAAAAGAGGGATGAAACAACCGAAAAATAGGCGACAACAACCGCAACAAAAAACAGGATAAAGATCACAAGCAACTGGAACACGATTATGATGGATGAAGGCTAAAAACAAGGGATGGATAGGAAGAAAGAACACTGGCAGCTGAAACCCGATATCAACGGATGAAGGCTAAACGGAGGAGGAAGCGAGGAGAGAGGAGAGAGCATTCGGGGCAGGGGGTCCTCACTTGATTATTGTACCTTGACTAATATTTGAACCTTGTTTATCTTTTATCTATTTTTCTTGGTTAGAACATGTATATATTTTTGCAAGGTTTTTTCTATATAGTGCGCCTTTAACAAAGAGAAAAAAAAAATAATCATATTAAAAAAAAAAAAAAAAAAAAAAAAAAAAAAAAAATTGCGCCTTAGTGAGCCTTTTAAAACACTGGTTGGTATTGGACATGACTTGAATAAAATTCTCTCCAAGATTAGATCAAAATTTAGTTTTATACTAAAGAGACAATATTATAAGTTTATACCCAACAAACAAAAAACAGAAAAAACCTAGCGGATTGATAAAGGGAACACTCCTCAACTTATGAAAATAACACTATGGTCGTGAAAGAAGATTCTTAGGCAAGATACTCCATAAGAGGTCATTTACCTAGGATTTAATATCCTACGTGTTTCTTGACAACCAAATGCGGTAGGGTCAGACGGTTGTCCCATGAGATTAGTCGGGGTGTGTGCAAGCTAGCCAAGACACTCACGGATATATATATAAAAAAAATAATTAAAAAAAAAAAGTCATTAACCATACATGATTAAAATAAATTATTTATAGAAGACTGTCTGTCGCAAAATAAATAAACAAATAAACTTTGGGTTTCTTTCTAACCAAATAAGTCAAAGTAAAGCTTTTTAACTGCACGAGTCTAAAGGATTTCAGCTTTACTTTCAATCACCAACAAAAGAACTTCAGCAAAATAATCTTCAGTACTTTTAGGGAAGCAAAGAGACATACCAAAAATGTCCGTAAATAACTACCCTCTGGCCGCAAAGGGATGCTGGAGGAAGAGACGATTTGGAGTTTCCCCATCATGGAAACAAAGATAATCGAGGGAGAGAGAAGCCCATTGAGGTTTGAAGTCTGCCCTCTGCATTTAAGCTCCTGTACGCAAGGGACTAAAAGAAAATTTAAACCATTTTCAGTACTTTGCTTTCCCATACACGTAGAGAGCTTTAATTTTTCAGCAGCTGAGGTTACAAAATAGTTATTGAAAAATAATTATTATATAAATTATTTATAAAAGAAAAAACTGAAAAGTGTCCAAAATAATATTTACCTGAACATTCCAAGAGTTAAAAAAGAACAAAACTTTCCTCCCACAGCAAGAACCACCACTAAAAATTTTGACAGATATTTATTTCTAATATATATATATATATATATATATCTTCTCTCTTTCTTTGTATTCCTCTCTTACTTGTCAAAAACTTGATGGTGTTAGCAGAAGATTTCTACAAACTAATCAGTAGGTAAGTTTTTTCCAGTTAAAAATATTATGAAGTAATAACTTTACCTTATATATATATATATATAACAATTTTAAATGACTTCCAAATCAACATATAACCTATATTAAAATAAACTAGAATGCTAGAACAGTACACACAATCAGAACATAAGATCATTACATATCCATTTAGGTATTTACATCTTCCGGATTGGTCGAGAAAGATCCTATTTGATTTACAAAGCTTCCCAAAACCATGCTACATTGAAGGATTTCATCATTTGGCGAATTAAAGAATCCAACAGATAGTAAGACTAACAACTAAAATCGTATTAATTAGAAGCCTCCTCATCAGAATAAGATTGAATATCAAAGTTGATATTTTCAGTTTCAATTAAAGCCCCCTCAGAATCGCTGCCTGCCTGTAGACTATCTTTCAAGTCATCCAGAATGAAAGGTTCAATTAGTTTCCAGAACCATGTGGCATTGCTTCCGAGTAAACCTATCCAATACACCCTGCCTTTCCTTTTCACCTTGCAATACATGGACTTTTCTCTCAGAGATTTAACAATCTTCTCAACACCTTCATGACTTCCCTTTAGCTTCAGTAAAATATCCCCTGACAGTATCCTGTAGCCTCCATACATATACCAGTAGGCAAGAACGCGAGGAGAAAGCCACCTATGAATTAGATTAGGGATTGCAGGATGGCCTTGTGGCCAAAACTGATCTGCATAGAAACCAAAATATGAATGTGAAACGGTGCAGAATTTATATGGTATATCTATATCACTATCGCTCAACTTTGAAGCAGGATGTAACCACTCGTGATATTGCTCATATATGTGTCTCCTCAAAAGAGAGTGGGTGCTACATTTCTTTTGGAATTCAAATTGGATTCTATGATTCTTCCTCCCTTCATCAGATTCTATCTCCAGGCCACCTAACAACAACCCTACTAAAATCTCCCTTTGTTCTTTACTCAACTTCAAGCTTACTGGCTTCCTAACCTCCTTCCTACTCAAGCTTAGGACATAATCAAGTTTCTCCATTAATGGAGGATCAATGTCATACTTTTTCTGACACATCAAATCATATATTTTTTCAGCCTTCAAATAATTCCCAAATAACAGATACCCACTTAAAATGATGTTGCATGAACGAGCATTTACACCAATTTCTCCATTTGTTTGCATCTGACTAAATATTTCTTCAGCCCTGTTGAGATTACCAACTTTTACCAAAGAGTCCAAATATATGCTGTAAATCGTACGATTGGGCTTACACTTCTCAAGGCACTGGGAGAAGGTTAACTCTAATTTATCATGTAAGCTTAAATTGAAAAACATATTCATCAAATCAACATAAGCTGGCATGAGGGGTTTTAAATTACTCTTTATGAAGCCTGCCATGATGGATTCTGCAAGTTCTATATCTTGAAATTTACATAAAATCCCAATAATTGTCTGATATGCTGCAGCACTAGTAGAGTTCAACTGCTCCATCTCCCTAAATGTTTCCAAAGCTTTCATCGGGTTACCCACCTTTGCATAGACTTCCATTTTGTAAACAAAAGCCTGAGATGGCATGCTACCATCAAAAGCCTTGAGTTTAAGCCACGATCTTTCTGCTTCCATCACATCCCCCATTTTTGAGCTCGCTCTCAAGATGGACAAGAGGACTTCTCTTTCCTCCTCGATTCCTGCTTGTTGCATTTCTTTCCTTAGTGACACTATCCTTTCTTTGTCAATAGTATCCTGATAACTATGTAACCAAATTAGACCACCATATATATCTTTATGTAACTCGAGTCCAGTTGTTACCAGATTGTGATATATAAACTCAGCCTGTTTAAGATGATGCTTTGACAAATCCCCTGGTTTGCTCATGAGAGCTCTAAAGAGAGAATTGTGCAAGCTAAGACGTGGTTGGTAACCTCCTAACTGAATCATACGATTGTAAATGGTACTTGCTTCCTCTATGCATCCTTGAACAGGTGCACTAAGGTAAGCAACAATCAGTATATGAAATGTGGATTCACTTGGCACACATCCCTGATTAATTATATCACCAAATACCTCCCGACACTTTGAGAACTTCCGTTCCTTGCCCATGTAATCAGCAAGCTTAGTAGCTAAAGCATAATCAAATCGGTACCAATGTTGTTGCATCATCCACTTGTACACCTAATCACCAAAATAAAGAAAAATAACAAATGGGAAGAAAATTTTATCACAAACACGGGTTGTAAAGAATAGCAGATAAAGAGAACTATCAAATTTTACAATTTTATTCCAACAATTTCATTCTATTCCAATTTCCAGATATTGTTCATGATACATTTATCTTCAGGGTCCTACTATTATATTCCAAACATTTTTTTAACAGTATTATAATCTAAACATAATGATAAAGCACAACAATATTGCCAAAATTGCGCACTTCCAAATAATTTTCCTATTATTCAATAAACCCATAATTGCTATGCAAGTAGCTATACCTATCCATACGAGTATTTTTCAGGTGTTATAGTAGGACGTAATAGAATCAAAAAGAAAGACAAAGAAATACTAACCCTAAAAGCAGTCTCATTTTCGCGAATACGCAAACAATGCACGGTGACATAGGCCGCATCATCCTGCCTCATCCATTTCCTCTGAGCATTAAGCAGCCGTATCAATGTTCCCGGCTTATGTGCTGGCAATTCTTTACAAAGCCAAGCCAATTTGGATCTTCGCCATTGCTCTGGCAACTCGTCTAGCTCCTTGACTTCAAGCGCAGGCGTTCCCAAGTGTTTCAAATCTGCCGACGCAAAACTATTTTCATAATGAAAACCCTCGGCCTCGTTACTGTATGGAGAACACAAGTGCTCTTCAGACTCGGACGGGGAATCCCGGTCGTGTACCAACTGTTCAGCGAAAGAACTGGAAGCAAAGGCAGGAATTCGCGGAAGTTGTTGCCGTCCTTTTGCAGAATATGTTGGGATAAAGAGGAAGTGGTGATGGCATTGAGAGAGGGAAAGAGTGAGAGAACGCAGAAGGGTGACAGTGGCAAAGGCAGAGGTACGAATGGACATGGAGAAAACCGAAGCAAGGTTACGGTTAGACAGCAAGGCGAATGCAGAGTTGGGAGTGAAGAGAACTTTTGTGGACGGACCCTTAGGATGTAGAAGGTTCATCTTAGTGAGAAGCAAACCATGTTTCAGCAGGAACGAGAGTGACATTTATCAATTATCACGAAATTGGAAGGGGAAATTGAAAAAAATGACCCCTTCAAGTTTATGATCGACCCCAATCAACAAAATGGTTTTTTTTAACCCCTTTTTCTTAACCTTAGAAGTAAAATTACGAAAAAGCCCTTAACTATTTGAAAAGAAAACTTTGACGAACTCGATTTCCCACGTTGATTTTGTGCTTCCATTTGGTTTTAATCGATTTTACATCGCCTTTCACTGCAATATTTTTCCGGTTATTTGTGATTTTTCTAGGATTTTCAAGTTTTAGGTATATTCTAGGATCGTTTGTCAAGATTTGTTGAAATTTAGATTGATTTTTTTGTATATCATTATGTTTCGGCATTTTCTGTATTGGTTTTGTTGAACAACGCCGCATATTTTAAGCTTGAGCGAATGGGTTTTCGTCTGCAGAAGGATGAATCCCGGCCGGGTTGCTTGGAGAGACACCGGGAAGAAGGTCGGAAAATACTTTTTTTTGGTAGAAATTGTCTTTCCCGGGCTCGATCTCGGCCGGGAAATCCGATCGGGATTCTCGATTGTCTCGGTCAGAAGGGGCGAAATTATGAATATATTATATATGTTTTTTTTAAAACAAAATATATTTATATTTACTTTATCTAAAGTATCAAAATCTTTTGTTGCTTCATTGGTCAAGGGGTACAGTGGGCGTTGCGTGCGTGAGTTCTGTGTTTTGAGTCCTATGGACGTGACCCCCTTTTAAGAAAAAAGTTTTTTTTGACCCCCTTGATGATGAAGATGATGTAAGCAAGGGGTTGAAATTACTCATATGCCCCCAATGTAATAAATACAAGTGTAATTAATTTTTTACCCACTTTTTCACCCACCTTTTCATTAACATTCTCAAAAAATAATTACTACATTAATTTTAACCCTTCAAAAAAATAGAAATTGAAAAAAAAAAAAACTCATACAACACATAAAAGATTTCATATCTTTTGTATTTAATTTTTTCCCAGTCATATCCCGGCCGGACTGCCCGACCGAGAATCTCGAGCGAACTTAGCCTTAAAATGTTGAATTTTCCCGGTTCAAATCCGGCCGGACCGCCCGACCAGGAATTGTTGTTTAATTTATATATACAATCTCATAATGGTTCAAACTTTAGAACTTGGCTTGTTGGCAACTCCGTTCTCTTACTTACCCTAGCACCATGCGGTCCCAGGTTCAAAACTTGGGTAATACAGTTTTATCAATTTTATTCCTTTTTTTTTTTGTAACTTCCTATATGCCCGATCGATTTTGGGAAATTGTCAAAATTAACCCAAATGAATTTTGGGTTTTCAAAATTGACCTAGTTTCTAAAAACTTGTTTTTTTAACCCATTTGATATAAAGTTGGATACTTTTGGTGGGACCCACAATGTGAAAAGTCATCCTTATCCTCCCTCAATTTTCATTAATGATAGGAATTAAAATTTTCAACTAACCAATCCAACTAACTAATTTTACTTTTTTTTAAGAGAAATAATTACAACCATTCAAAACTAATTTCAAACATCAACAAACCATTTGACCCACAAAGTATTCTAAAAGGAAAAAAAGCCAAACAAATGAAATCAAACATTTTTTTTAAGATGTACATTTGAGGATGATTGTAATAACAATGAGTTGGTATGGATATTTTTACGAAAATCTGAAGAAAAAAAAAATATGTATCCCGACCGGGATTTCTTGGTCGAATGACCAAGATTTCTTGGTCGGGAAACCGACCAAGAAATTTTCCAGAAGGTTTTTTTTTTTTTTTTTTTCATTTGATCTTTCTTTTCTCTTCTTCATTCATTAATTTCTTGCAAGAAATTATAACCAATAAAATTTTAAAGATACTTGTTTTTTTTTTATCAAAATCCCGTTATTTTTTTTTTTAACTCATGATTTGTTAACGTTGGGCAAAAAAAAGAAGAGAATAAGGAAAAGAACGGAAGAAAGTTAAAATTAATAATATAGAAAACAAAAAGAAGGAAAAAGCGAACAAAGAAGAGGAAAGAAAGATCAAATGAAGGAAACAAAAAAACATTCTGGAAAATTTCTTGGTCGGGATTCATAATTTCCCGGTCGGGATTCATACTTTTTTTTTTAGATTTTCGTAAAAATATCTATACAAACTCTTTGTCATTACAATCATCCTCAAATGTACATATTTTTTTTTTTAAAAAAAAAAAGTTTGATTTCATTTGTTAGACTTTTTGTCTTTAATACTTTGTGGGTCAAATAGTGTGTTGATGTTTGAAATTAGTTTTTAATGGTTGAAATTATTTTTCTTAAAAAAAAGTGAAATTAGTTAATTGGGTTGGTTGATTGAGAAATTTAATTCCATGAAAATTGAGGAAGGATAAGGATGACTTTTCACATTGTGGGTCCCACAAAAAAAAGTAACAACTTTATATAAAATGGGTTAAAAAAACAAGTTTTTAGAAATTAGGTCAATTTTGAAAACCCAAAACTTATTTGGGTTAATTTTGACAATTTCCCCGAAAACAACTGATCACACATTATTCTGTTGT
Organism: Luffa aegyptiaca; assembly: GCA_017139565.1. Classification (NCBI taxonomy): domain Eukaryota; kingdom Viridiplantae; phylum Streptophyta; class Magnoliopsida; order Cucurbitales; family Cucurbitaceae; genus Luffa; species Luffa aegyptiaca. The sequence goes on along the minus strand of CM029404.1, from coordinate 93,478 downwards.
TTGAGAGCGAAACAACTATGGCGACAACTCCATCCCACGATTAAAATCAATATGTATAATCATCAATCAATACAAGATCGGTTTTTTGAACTACACGTGTCAGATCAAGGTGACGTCCTAGATTGGATTTGCATCGACGATTGGGCTCTTTGGAATGATCGAAATAATGTGGTCCATGACAATCTCATCCCCACCGTTGATTCAAAGTGTGGTTGGATTCAAGATTATATTCAAGAGTTCCAACGTCAAAATGTTCGAATGACAAACCAGATTACAAGTGTGAGAAGATGTGTTCATAATATTCATCCTTCTACAAATATTGTCCTACATGTGGATGCAGTGTGTGATGAGGTTCGAGGTGTGTATGGATACGGGGGGGTTAGTTTGGAGTGGATGTCATTGTAGCCATGCATGGTTGTTATCCCTCATTGTTGTCCCCTCTATGTGCGGAAACCAGGGCGGTTCTTGAGGGCCTGCGTTTTGGGAAGGACAACAACATTTTAGAACTGACTTTTATCTCCGACTCTTTGAGCCTTATTTCAATGCTAAATAGGGTTTATGGAGAGGTAGAAGCTCATGCCCAGTTGTGGGATATATTGGAGATTAAAAAGTCTTTTCGATTGGTGACTTTTCATCATATGACACGTGAACAAAATAGTATTGCCCACAAGTTAGCTCATGTGGAATTACAAACCATTCCGAAGACTTGGTTGCATGACTTTCCGTTCTGGATCACTAATATGGCTTACCTTGAAAGGCCAATGTTTGTACTCCTTGAGGGAATTATTTCGCATTAATGAGATTTCGTTTGATCGTTGAAAGGAGGAGGAGGAGGAAGAAGAAGAAGGAAAAAAAAAAAAGAAAAAAAAACTCACAAGTTAAATCGAAAATTGTCAATTTTGATCTAAATAGGTCTTGTGTTTTCAAAATTAACCTACTTAAAAAAAAAAAAAAAAATCCATTTTCTACAAATTTTATTATTTTTTGTGGGACCCACAATGTAAAAAGTCATTTTTGTCAATCTTCATTGCTTAAATGAATTAAATTTCAACCAACTACTCCATTTGACCCACAATATTCTAGAAGGAAAGGTCAAAACGTCAAAACACGGGTGAACCCATTTCAAAATTTTCATATTGTCAACGTTTTTTAAATAGGTATGTACAGTTATGTTGATTTTACCTCCTTTAGTTAGCAATGAGCATGAGCTTGTATAACATACTTTTTTGGAATTTTGGAAGAAAAGGGAAGAAAAAAAAAACATGAATCCTAGTCGAGATTCATAATTTCCCCGTCGGGATTTTTTGGTCAATCGACTGGGATTTCTTGGTCGGAAATCGACGAAGAAATTTTCCATAACTTTTTTTTTCCTTCATTTGATCATTCCTTCCCTCTTCTTTTTCATTCTTTCCTCCCTTCTTCCTCTTATTCTTATGCAAAAGTTGTTTTTTTCTCTGATAAATATTGTGGGTATATATATATTTTTAACTCGTCATTTAATGTTGGACACAAAAGATTAAGGAAGAAAGGAAGGAAGGAAAAAAAAATAAAAATAAAAAAAACCATAATTTTCTTGGTCAGATCGACTGAGAAATTCTTTGTCGATCCAATTAATAAATCCTACAATAATTTAACCCATCAATTTTGAAGACAACCTTTTTTTTTTACCAATTCCACATTTGTTTAAAACTAAGTTGGATACAAAAGAATAAGGAATGGAGTTAGAAGAAAAAATAATAATAATGTTGGACACAATTTTTTGACCAAGAGATTCGGATGATAATTTAAACGAAAAATTTTGAAGATACATTTCTTTTTTACCAATTACATCATTTCTTTAAACTACATTAATATTGGACACAAAAACACAAGTGAGGAATAATGATAATAAAGAAAGAAACAGCTATCCTAGTCAACTGTCCGACCAATATCGGACAAAAGGCAGTAAGCTGCCACACGTCTTTCCTTTTTTTTTTTCCTATTTTCTTTTCTTTGCCTCCTCTATTCCTTCTTCCTCTTCCCCCCCCCCCCCTCCTAGTTTTGCTTATTGTTTTTTTTTTTTTTTTTAAGTTTTAACTGTTTATAGAAATCAATACTTTTATATTTTAGAGCGATTCTAATAGATAGAGAAACTGCACTTGATGATTGGCAACACGAAATACCAATTTTTTTTCAAAATCTCTTGTAATGAAAACCCCATTTTTGTCAAAATAGTTTTGAAATAAAAAAATCCATTTCTCTTTTTCTAACCAAAACATGTCTTGTTCGAATTCTCCGACAATGAAGAAAGCAAAATAAAATGAGAAAATGAGAAAAAAGAATTTGAAAACAGAGGGAAAGAAGAGAATGACGAAGGGAAGAAAGGTTGATTGAGAATGGTTTGAAATTATGTTAGAATTGACAAATTTCCAAGCTAAACCACCACTTGTGACTACTTTTAGTCCACGACGAACCACTACCAAAACTGACGCCTAATGATAAAGGAACTACCTCGATTACGCTTGAGAACTCCTCTAATTCGTCCCATCAGTAATAAGAATAACCTCATCGACAAGATAATACGACAAGTCCAAGAAAGTTAAACAATTTTTACTTGGAAAAAATGATCGATGGTCAAGAAGAAATGAGAACTTAGCTTGTTTCCAACTTCAAAATTTCGAACTGTCCACAGTCTAATTGATCATACTAGACTAAAAGTTCTAAGCATGTATTATAAACACAAGAATACAAAGAAAACATATAGTTTGAGAGAGACTATAACTCAATACGAGATATCATTCAAATTCAACTTGTGTTCAAATGATAAATTACATCTCTATTTATACTAATTGAAAAGACACTATAAAAGGACACAACCCTTCATCTATGTGGTCTAAACTCATCCTCTAACCCTTCAAATCCATACACGAACCTTCATAAACAGTTCATGAATTCAAAAGATACTCAGTGCATTAAACATGTGAATAAATCTAGATTTTTAGATTCATTGTGTCTCTTGGGTGAATAGGTGTCTTTCCAAGCTCGAATGGATGCAACTCTTGGTCATGGGTAGACACCTTAGTTTGGAAGTAACCATTCAATACGTCTTGTAGTCTTTTAGCTCTAGCTCTTGTCATTGGAGCTTGTGGCATAATGATTGTCTCATGATTGGACTGAATTGGAGTTGACTTTTCATTGAGCTTCATTTGAGCTTGAGTGAGCTGGTGGAGCTTGGAACTATTCTTGTAAATTTCCCCTCCTGGTCTCCTTGATTGCTTTATTTCTTATCACCTGATATTGCTAAAAACCACAAACCACGCATGTATAGAAGTTGTCGAAATAAAACACATACCAATGCACATTACAAACGCCCAAAACAATACCCAATGTGGCTGCTAAACCAATACCACCACCGACGATTAACGGAAACGAATGATGGTGAGAAATCCGTCTATGCATCCGATGCCCACTCTGAACTGCGACTCAAAACTGATGCCAAAACACATATCAAGGCCCACTGTTGTGCTAAACCAAAGATCCACACCGACAACTAAACTCCCTCTGAAATCGAGACCCACACGAAAAACGGTGAGCGAGGTAGTTCCAAATTTTAACCTCCGAAATTTGGTTTGGAGAAAAAAGACCCTTGAAAAATAAAGTATTTTTGGACTCATTCTGTAGGATTTAATATCAAACATGCAGAAACAATTTTGGATCTTAGGCATACAATTTCATCAAATTGATCTTATAAGACATGTTGTTCATAAGTGCTAAAAACAGAGTAAGTAACACCTACCTCTTGAAGCTCTCAATTCGTGTAATCTGAGGCTTTAAACTTCACACCAACGACTCTTAGACAACCACTCGGATCTTCTTTACTGTCCTCAAGTCTTGGAACGGATTGTGAGATCCATTGGAAAGGAAAGCTTATGGGTTCATGCAAACTTGGGAGTATGAGCTATGAAAGTCTTGGGAGAATTTTGACAGCATTTCAGGTTGAATTATTCCACTAATTTTCACCAGTTGGTCCTCTATATATAGAGGAAAATCATGCATAAAAAATGCACAAAAAATTGACAACAAATAGGGAGTGATTTGAGTCATGGATTAGGTGCTGCAAGAAGGCTAATTCCATGTGATTAGTCACTAAGCACTTCTTAAAAAATTACCAATTATTTGAATTTATTTTAAATTCAAAATTTTTGTAATTTCAAATCAAAAAATTTGAATAATCCCACTCACTTTTATTTTTCATTTTAATTTAAATAAAATTTTATTTAATTAAAATGATAATAAAATCAATTAATTTAATATCTTATATTAAACCAATATCACTTGTCCAATCCCGATTTTTCTCCCAATGAATTTTCTCGAACATGAATCCCTATTCACTTGTTTAATATTCAAATCATATTTAAATATATCAAACTCTCATTTTAAGTTTAATTCAAAATTAAACCAATATGTCGTTAAATATCGTATATAACCGACTTTTGTATCCTTTTCTGAATTTGAACGTTTCAAATGTTAACCTATCATATTGTTTCAAGTTTTATTCCTATTGAGCTAGTAGAGGGACTTAATGGACCTACAGATCATGGGCTCCAACAATACGAGGATAACTTGTTAAACTCATTAACCTAGTTATTCATCGTTCGTTAGCTTATGGAACACTCCACTATATAGCCCGTAGCTGCACACCCCTCGCTGTAGATATATTTTTTGTCCACTCGAGATAACCATGATTAGTAAGCCGACCATACACCTGTTGTTCGTAACTAGAGCTTGGTCAAATGCCCGTTTTACCCCTGTAGTTATATTTTGTTCCTTAAGTTCCATTGATCCTCTAATGAACAATTAGTTCGTGATACAATTACTGAACCAAATCTCCTCTCAAGGTTATGAGAGGGCGGGGCCCCTTGTTCAAGACTTGGAGTCAGTGCTTAAGGGAACAACCTTTTTACTAACCCTAAAACGGGTAGCAGTGAATTTCGTCTTGCAAAGCTATGTCCTCAGCTATCTATCCAGTCTTATCTCCAAAATGGTAGGCTTATTGAGTCGGTGATGTTTGGTCACTCTCACCCATGCAAATCAAAGGACAATCCTAAATAAACAGAAGTTCATAGTTAACTCAGAATTAAGATCGAGTTACCTAGGTTATTTGTATGAGATATTCAATTTCAGCAGTAAACGACGTTGTAAAGTGAAAAGTGACTTATCTTTTGGTCCGATCTCTATGCAAACTCATTGCATAGGACGCCCTCACTCACATGTCTTATACATGAACGATTATGATCACATCGTTTGTCTTTAGAGAACAAAGCGAGTCGTGCCGATAGTGTCCTCAGGATTAATGTACCTAACCTTATCCATGTACTGTAGATCATTTAGACTATTTACTTGAACTTGATCCATACTTTTTTTTTTTTTTTTTTTTGAGAAACTTGATCCATACTTATGTCATACATAAACTTCAAGTATACATAATATAGTCATGAGTTATTAGTTTATTGGATTTGTGGTTATATTTATGCAAAACAAATATATAGAAACAATACTTCATTAAAGTAAGTCAAGTGTTACATTTACTCTCTACGGTTTTAGGGCATAAAACCCAACACATTCGCCTTAACTTTGTATGCGAAAATACTATCTTACCCTCTTATTATTGAATGGATCAAAACTTGACATTTTTCTCTTTTATAGTTGGATTTCTCGCTGATTTCCCTTTCATCTCTGATTAGATTTCTTGTTGAATCACCCATTCACAAAAAATTTCAAAGTGAATATCTTAAAATTCAAATTAGGAAAAAAAAAATAAAAACGCTTGAATACTAGTCGAAACTAGCCAACTAAAATCCAACAAGATTCAATAAATCTCAACCCAAATTTAGTCAGGATTTGCACACAAGTCTCGATAGAATCTTGAGATTGCATGAATCCCGATTTGTGCCATGTCAGCAATCCTGATTAAAGGAAAATTGGACAGACGAACAAAAATGAAACAAAATCAAAACCTCAATAACCAAAATGTCGAGTTTTTAAACTCATGAACCAAAATGAAACTTAGCCCAAACCTCAAGGTGTATTTTTTCCTTTTTCTGTTTTATTTATTATTTTGATTTTTCAAAACAACATTAAAAATAATAAAAAAGATTACTACATTAATGTGAGAAACCTTTTAAACCTATATGTCAACGTTTGAGAACTAAAAGGGTGCATTTTCAAAGCTCATGAACCAAATGCATATATTCATGACAGCTTACGGACTAAAAAAGTATTTTTCTCCAAGAAATATCATACTTTAGTAAAACCATTAATTTTCTTAAGATATAAGTGGTTGATGAAATAAAATCAAATCAGTGGGATGATTAAATTTGCTTGCAAAGCAAGCTAACATATGGGGGTATGGCATGAGCATGACAGACCTCATACACCAGCACCCATTCAGAAAAAAAATTAAAATTATTGGGTGAGGTTGCCACATATTCCTAATAACCACTAGATATTTTTATATATCCAAAATTAGAAGTATTTTTTAGTTCTTCTCTCACATATCTAATAGTGTAAATTCCCAACTACATTTGGATAGTTTCCTCAAATAATTTCTCTCAATGGACGACCAAACCTCCATTTTTGCAATGCCATAGCTATTACCATTAGCTAGTTGACCGGGTCTGGGTGGCGGTGGACTTGTACTCTCTTTTTTTATTATCTTCTCTCTTTCACCTAACACAATTTTTTAATTCGATTTCTACATCCCTCAATTACAACTTTACATTTATATGAAGATGTATTCTGGTGTGTCCGTAATCTTTATCCTTTTTTTACAGTACAACTTTAGTACAAGTACGACAAAGCTGATACTGGACATCTACAATTCGTAGGTTCCGTTCCGATTCCAACCACGGCATCAAAGTGTTGTTATTCTTGCTTTTCAGCCAAACAAAACTAAAAGGCCCTGCTCCGTCTCGCGCGTCCTCTCTTTAAAAAAAAGTCCAAGACGAACCCCCTCGCGCTCCTGGAGAAAAATATCAACTTTTAATTTATTGATAAAACCTATACCCACTCTGACCTTCTCGTTGTTATTTATTGTCTTTCCACGACTTTGACGGAGTGCATGAAAAGGATGGCTTCCGTCGTCATCAGCTACGGCATTAAAACTGAAAGTAAAAACACAATAAGAATGTCTACAACTACAACAACTGCTTTGGTGATCTGTCCATCCACAGCCACCACCGGCTACTTTTTCTCCATCGCCTTTTCATCTTCTGAAACTCAAACATCTCTTTTCAACTATTATCTTCCTCTTCAATTCCCTTTTCATCATCCCTAAATCTTTCAATTCATCACCTCTTCAATCCTTAAATTACAACGCTTGGAGTATTTTGGGTTCTACCCCACCAACTATTTTCAGTGCTTCCACTTAACTTCCACTCCTGGAATGTGTCGACCACAGGGGTGGGCATATATAGCCCTTCTGCTCCTGTACTTCTCGTCGTCCTTACTGCTCGTCAGTGCAGCAGAGCCGGTTACCCACCCCTCCGAAGGTAATTCCTCTTATCCCTTCTAATTGATTTACACCTTTCTTTGCCACCCAGTATTCTTCCTGAATTCTTCTCCCAACATTTCATTCAATTGTCCAAAATTTCTGACGCATCGCGGGCACTAATTTCTAGGTTCATTTTGTATAAGATTATGGTCCAACGCAACAGATGCTCCTCTTTAGTATCTATGACTAACTCTTTCAGCTATGTTTTAAACACCCGATTGAATTCCCATCATTTTCCGGATATTATCAATTTCTAATATCATTTGCATGATACTTAGAACTCAGAAGCCCACGGACCAGCTTAGCTCTTCATTCTTATGATCTAACATTCTGTCTTCATTGAAATTTTGGTCACCCTTTCTTTTTATTTTCAGTGGACGCTTTGCTTGACATCAAGAGAAGTTTGTTCGATCCTAATGGGAATCTGAGCAACTGGAACAAAGGAGACCCTTGTAGTTCAAACTGGACTGGTGTTCTGTGCTACAATACCACATTGGATGATAACTATCTACATGTTGTTGAATTGTATGATTTCAAGTATTTATGGACTCTTATAGCTTGTGTTAAGACCTATCTCCATCCATCCTTTGCTACCAGTTTAAAATAACAATTTGTAATTGTTATGGACAATCTAAAATTCTTAATTTTATTAGATAGTCACTGACTTAACTTTGGGACTCGAACATCTATGAAAGGGCTTGTTGTTCAAATAATCAATTGCATACTCCAAATTTATTAATTATTGCGTAGTGGTTATGTGTACATCTCATGTTTTGGTTAGTGTCATATAAGGTGCTAAATTATATCTTTCTCCTCATGCCTTTTCATGAACAAGACTAAACCATCGATCCTTATAATCCTTTGCAGGCAACTTCTAAATATGAGTTTATCAGGAAATTTATCACCTGCGCTTGGTCGTTTATCTTACCTGAAAGTCCTGTAAGTAACTAAAGAAGAGTAAACGAAACTTTCATTCAACTAAGAGTAATAGGTTGATCTATAATTTGATTTATCCATGTTGTGGGTGCCATGTGATTTTCTCTCTATGCTAATGCAACTTTTTCGTTTTTCGTGAAAAGGGACTTTATGTGGAATGAGATAAGTGGAGGAATACCAGGAGAGATAGGCAATCTAACATCCTTAGAACTGTTGTAAGTTGATCTACTTTCTTGCTGGTTTACCTATTCTCTTTGACAACGGTTGGCTGGTTTATCTAAAAATATTCTGACACCTCATCAAATCTCCATTAGAATTTTTAATAGGCTCATATTCCATGAATTAGTTCTCTATGTGTTAGAATATACAAACCACCCGATGTGTCTGAATATTTAATATTACGAGGGAATAGTAGTAATATGAATCTGATACTTCCTATTTCCTTTCATGCACTGCTTTACTTTCTATAAGATGTTTTACAGGCTTCTGAACGGGAACCGGTTGTCAGGTTTATTGCCTGAAGATCTTGGGAATCTTCTACATTTAGACAGAATACAGATTGACCAGAACCATATATCAGGACCAATACCCAAGACATTTGCAAACTTAAAATCAACGAAGCATTTGTAAGCATGTTTCTGATTCAGACATGAGAAAATATTCCTGCAACTTCCTTTTCTTCTTAAAGGTTTTTTAATCCTCGTTTGCCCTTATGACTCAGCCACATGAACAACAACTCTATCAGTGGTGAAATCCCATCTGAGCTATCTGGATTGCCCAATCTTGTCCACCTGTAAGTTGCTCCCCCCACCCCCACCCCCACCACCACCACCAAACGCATATACTTTTTGATGCAAGTTATGTTTCCTGCAAGTTTGTCGGCTTCTTTAGGCATTTCTATTGTACGCGTGCATTGTACTTTTTTAATGTAAAAACTATTTAAATGCTTATACTTTTGGCTAATTACATAATTTTCCACATTTTGCAGCCTTCTTGACAATAACAACTTATCGGGGAAACTTCCACCAGAGTTGTTTCAATTACCAAACTTAGAAATACTGTATGCATTCATCTCCTGCCACCTTAAATTCTTCAAATATATGAACCCCTTCTAACAATTGATTTATTTTTCTTCTACTTTTTCTTTTTAATGATTATTATTAATTTTTTTAATATATATATATTTTTATTTTTAAAAGGAAAAGGACAATATATATTATAAACTACATTATAAAACATGGCCATAACCATGCAGCCAACTACTTTCTCACCGTGCTAACTGATAGGAATGGCATCAAGGTGGAATTAGGAATATTATATTAGTAATTAGTTAGAGAAGTTGTCATTGTATTAGTAATTAGTTAGAGAAGTTGTCATCGTTCCCAGTTGGATAGGGAGATGGCGCAACAGATGTTTCAGCTCTTCTTTCTTTGTTAAGGGATCTTTTGATTAGTTTGAGGACAAGGGATATTCATTATTGGGCTCCCAATTCTTCTAAGGAGTTTTTTTGTAAAATTTTCTCCTGTCGTTTGGTTGACCCCTCCCCCTAGGTCTCAGGAAAATGTTTGATCCCTTGTTAGGCTTAATGCTTCTCTTTTGGCATCAGTTTCCAAGGAGTTCTGTAATGTTAGTTTTATTTTTATTATTCTCTGAATGGCTGTTCATCGTCTTTCCCAGTTTCATTCATATGAGCATTGTAGAATTTATTCTGCACTAGTAAGCTTCTGCATTTCTCCTTTTTGAATAATTTTGAGTTTCTTAACAGCCTGATTTCATTTGATTTGCAGTCAACTTGACAACAACAACTTCAGTTGGTCCACAATACCAGATTCTTATGGAAATATGACTAAATTGCTGAAATTGTAAGTTACTTCTAAATTCTTGGTTTTGGTTGGCCATTGAAACAATGGAGACATAAACTTCTGTTTTATTTATGAGCTCGATGTGGTTATTTATTTGTTTAAATAACCTAACCAACTTCCTAATACACGTGAAGGCTAGAAGAATCTAATTTCCATTTAAGCTAAAGTTAGAATGAAAGGTTTGGTATTACAATAGTTAGTGTTGTACTGACGTCTTAGAACATTTTATCTTGAAGTATATGTGTCTAAGGAAAACTCAATTTACTGACAGAATCTTATATATTTGTAAAAAATAGCATAATTTTGAACTGGTACATTTATTTGCTTGAAAGAGATGTGATTGTTGTGGCGAGTGGAGTTCTATTAAATAGGATAATTCCCAATCATAAAAAGATCTTATTCCATTATATGGTTGGCTATCTTATTCTTCCATCATATGATTATTGTGGTAGGTGGAGCTCTATAAAATAGTGAAGATTTTAGAAATTTCTTTACATGATTTACAACTAATAATACACTTAGTTAATTAGAAGAAAGCCTAAAAGAAAGAAGTCCTTTTAGGACCCAGTGGTTGATAAGTTTGCTAAGAGGATTGAAAAATGGAGTTATCTTACTCTTTCAAAGGGTGGTTGTCTTATCCTTGTTCAATTCGTGATTTGTAGTCTCCCTCTTCAATTAAAGTGCCTAAGGGTGTGACAGATAAGATGGACAGGTTGGCTAGGAACTTCTTTTGGAATGGAGGGAATTGTTGACAATGGAGTCATTTGGTGAAATGGGGAAAAAACTCCCTCCCACTACACTATGGTGGCCTTGGTTTGGCTTTGGGGCTTTTCTATAGAGAAATAGCACCTTGTTACTTAAATGGCAGTGAAGATTCACGCAAGAGGAAAAGGCCTTGTGGAGAGTATTTATGGTGAGGATTCAAATAGGTGGAAGACTCTTGATCCTAGAGGTAAAGAGAGAGCCAAGCTGTGGTTTGTTATTGCGAGAAGAAACAACTTCTTCTTTTGGTTTCCTAATTATAAAGCCAACCAAGGGAGTAAAATTCGGATTTGGAAAGATAGATGGGTGGGAGACAATGCTTGAATTGAAATTTCCTAAAATTTTCTCCATCTTGTTGAAGCAAGAAGCTCCCATAGCTGACTGCTGGAATTCAGGGGAAAATGATTGGGATCTTGGCCTCAAAAGAGGTCTTTACAATTGGGAGTTGGAGGGGTGGATCGGGCTGATAGAAACCCTGGATGTAGTAAAGTTGGGTGAAGGCAAGGACAAAGTTGTTTGGTCTCTGGAGGTCGGGGCAATTTCTCTGCAAAGTTTGCTTTATGAAATTAATGGAAACGACACCTAAGCTTAAATCTCCTCTCATCAATGCTATCTGGAAGTTCAGTTTACCTAAAAAAGTGAAGATTTTTTTTTTTGTGGTCTATGGCCCATAGAGGTTTAAATATGCAGGATTTGATTCAAAGAAGGTGTAAAAGATGGGCTCTTTCGCCTTCAGTTTGCTGTCTTTGCCTTGGGAATAATGAGAATTTAGATCACTTGTTTATCCATTGTCCCTTTGGTGCCAAAGGATGGTCCACTCTTTTAATTATCTTTGGTGTTAGTGTTGGCTTGCCAAAGTCTGTTGATTAGTGGTTACTTAAAGTTTTTCCAGGTTAGAATCTGTTCAAAGGGCAATTTTTTTTGTGGAACTATGTGGCTAGGCTTTGTTGTGACACATTTAGTTGGAAAGGAATCAGAGGACCTTTGATGATAAGCCTTGATTTTGAGAGTTTAAAATTATTCTCATATAGGAAATATCTCCTGGGAAAAGAAAAGAACCCGATGACCTCCCTCTCCCCTCCCCCCGCCCCAGCCATCATCCCCTGCCGGCAGTTCCCCTCATCCATGCCATGAAGCCTTCCTCATCAACCCCTGCGACTCGCCACAAGCAATCCGACCATGAGATATCAGCCAACCACAACCCAAACCTTCAGAATCGAAAAGAAATCCTTCTCCATTGGAAAAGACACAAGGAATCCCAGCCTTTACCGTCTCACAGAAGCCACCCATGATAGAAGTTATTCCTTAACTTCGTCCCATGAGACAATAACATGGATAAAAGAATGTTTATCCAGACTTTGCGACCTCCCTCTGAATCAAAAGTTCTTCAGCGAAAAGAGAATAGATGATAATGTCATCTGGGTGGAAAAGACAACGACCAAGAAAGGTCATGCAGCAGAAATAGCTAAACTTGGATCTAATGGGGGTCTAAATAAGATTATTGTACCTGTTGGAGAAGAAAGAAAGGGATGTCGCAGCCTTTTTAGTCACATTAACTCCCTCACCACCAACCTGATTGCTGTCAACCCTCGTCCCATTAATGAAGCCAGTGGAGGTGCTTCATATAAAGAAGCCTTAAAGAGAAGACAAGATGAGCTCCTCCTTTCCCAACCTTCCCTTACCCCAGTCTCGATACCAACTCCCCCAGACACCTCCGACTCCTCTCCACATATAGCTGCCATATTTTTATCCTCGACAGTCATTATTCAACGTGAGCATTTCCATGATAGTTGGCACGACATTATGAGAGCTCTTCAACAGGAACTATCGGCCTTCGCCTTAATCAGCCCCATACAACCCGACAAAGCTTTGCTTGCGTGTGAAGATGATGAACAGGCGTGGGTCCTTGCCAATATCAAAGGATGGTATAAAGTGGGGAAGTTTCTTGTCAGATTTTTCCCGTGGAGTGCTGAAGCCGTGGCTCACAACCAAAAGGTTCCCTCTTATGGGGGTTGGATAAAGGTGCGTAATCTCCCTCTTGATAAAGTGGTCTTTAGAAGTCTTCAAACAGATCGGTGATGAGTGTGGAGGCTACTTGGAAACAGCCAACAAGACCTTATCCCGAATGGACATGATGGAGATAGGGATAAAGGTCAAAACCAACCTCACTGGATTCATACCAGCTGAAGTACACATTCCATCCCCCTCAAACAACCCCATTAAGGTCGTCATCGACCCTTTCTTCATGGAAGAATACTCTATCGGATACATAGCTGGTATCCATGGAAAAATTCCGATAGAAACAGCGGCAAAGGAAGACCCACGCGCCGGTATTGCATCTGATGAAGGCGATAAGAGGTTCCCCACGAATCCACGCGCCGCTCTGGGATTGGTGATCGAAAAAGGGGAAAATCCCTAGTCAGCGTACAGTTTCATTGCCCGAGAAGTCCTCGTTACAGCCTCCTTATCAGAAGAATTACAGACGCCATCAGAGATGGGCCCACACTTGGCAGTCACTCACGTGATTCCCCATCCCCCACTCAGAGACTCTACACCCCAAGTCAAAAAAGCCCGCAGCCCAAGCCTGATTCCCCAAAAAAAACCTTGCTTTAATGACCTACTTACACAGTAACCATCTCCTGCCAACCTGCCCCTTTTAAATAACCTCGACCAGGCCTACAAAAAACCGAAACCCACTAAATGCCCATCCCCAAAAAGCCCTAACCCAACCAATCTGCATTATGGAAGGAAAAAATCGATTACCATCGACAACAAGGAAACTTATCTTCTCACGGGTACTATGCACTCTACCAATAAGGATTTCCAACTATCTGAATCTGAAGGAGACTTCTCTTCCCCTTGTTCCCTAGATATGAATGAGTCTCCTCTCATACCCCATTCCAGGGCTAGCCAGCATGTGGAATCTCCCCCAACTATATCCAATCTATTTGAACCAACTGAAGAACAATCCCCTCCTCTTGAAAATCCCATCCCTCTGCGGATTGAGGAACCTCTTGATGCAGTCACCCCTCCGAATCTGTGTATGGAGACAACTGAATTGATTGACATTAATATTGAAGAGATGGAAGAGGCCGAAGCAGACCCTGACTCCACATATCATCCGAGAGACCCCACAACCTATCTCCCCATCATCTTCCCATGGTTGGCTGAACATGGAATGTGTATCATGCTAATGCCAAATAGACAAAAACAATCCAACATAGCAAAAAAGAAGAAGAAATGGGTGAATGAGCTTCAGAATCTCCATTCCTTTGTTAATTACAATAAAGCTACAGAATATTGCCAACTGGGAGGGTCGACAAATCCCTCATGATTATCATATCCTGGAACGTTCGAGGCCTTGGCTCTTGGAAGAAAAGAGCCCTTATCAAGGATTTTATCTCCTCCCACAATCCAACTCTTGTGATCCTTCAAGAAACAAAGCTATCCTCCATTGATAGGAAAATCGTTAAATCCATTTGGAGCTCGAGGAACATCGCCTGGGCCGCTGTTGATGCCATTGGGGCTTCTGGAGGCATAGTCATTCTGTGGAATGAATCTACCTTTACTGTGATTGAGATTATTGAAGGTAATTTCTCCCTCTCCATACACCTCTCTCTTGCTGATGGTTTCTCTTTTTGGATCACAGGAGTATATGGGCCAAACTCATCATATGACATGAAGTTCTTTTGGCAAGAATTATCAGATTTGCAAGCTCTTTGCCTTCCTTGCTGGATTTTGGGGGGTGATTTCAATATTACAAGATGGTCCTGGGAGAAATCTTCTATTTCAGCCCCCACTAGAGGAATAGGAAAATTCAACCGTTTCATAGAGAAGGCTGACCTACTGGATATTCCTCTGTCCAATGGGAAATTCTCATGGTCCAGCTTCCGCCCAAACCCCACCATGACTCTCATTGATAGGTTCCTTATCACAGACAACATATCCTCTAAATTTGGTTTGGCTAGGGTCAGGAGGTTAGATCGTATTACTTTTGACCATTATCCTATTAGCCTCACGCTGGGACAAGAAAAATGGGGCCCTTCCCCTTTTCGTTTCATAAACGCTTGGCTATCCCATCAGTATTTCTTGAAGATGGTGGATGCGTGGTGGAGGAGCAACTCTGTTATAGGGTGGTCGGGTCATGGCTTCATCCAAAAGCACAAAGGGCTTAAGAAGGAGCTAAAAATCTGGAATCAACAGACCTTTGGGCATCAAAAGGAGGCTAAATTTCAGTTGGGCTGAGAACTCTCATCCATTGACAACAAAGAGGAAACCAATCACTTATCTGAGCAAGACATCATTAGAAGGTCGAAAATCAAAGCTGATTTGATGGTCATATCGGCCAATGAAGAGATTATGTGGAGACAAAAGTGCAAGCTCAAGTGGTTTGTTGAGGGAGATGTTAACACATCATTTTTCCACCAATTAGTTGCAGCAAACAGAAGGAAAAACTCCATTATTGAGATCCTATCTACAGAGGGACACAACCTGATGAAAGACGAGGATATAAAGAAGGAATTCCTCACCTTTTATCAGCATCTTTTTTCCAGGAAAGATAACAGACAACCCTTCCCTGCTATTGATGACTGGAGCCCCATTTCCATAGATCAAAACGCAATGCTTGAGCTTCCCTTTACCGAATCAGAGATCCTTAGAGCAGTCAATGACCTTGGCACGAATAAGACACCCGGTCCCGATGGTTTCACAGTCGAGTTCTTTAAAAAATCCTGGAACATCCTTAAAGGAGATATCATAGGGGTGTTCAACGATTTTTTCCAGAATGGTATCATCAACGCAAACTTGAATGAGACTTACATTTGTCTCGTTCCGAAGAAAATGGGTGCAAAGACGGTTAAAGACTATAGGCCCATAAGCCTTACCACATGTCTATACAAGGTCATAGCTAGAGTCTTATTGGAAAGATTGAAGAAAGTTCTCCCCCATACGATTACAAAATACCAATCAGCCTTTGTAAAAGACCGACAAATTATGGATGCCTCCCTTATAGCCAATGAGCTTATCGATGAATGGAATAGAAAGAAAAGGCCTGGTGTTGTTATTAAGCTTGATATAGAAAAAACCTTTGATATGGTTGATTGGGCTTTCCTTGAAGACATTCTCAAAGCTAAGGGGTTTGGCTGTCGATGGAGAAAGTGGATTAGAGGATGTGTCTCATCAGCCAACTACTCTATCATTATTAATGGTAAACCTCGGGGTAAAATCGTTCCATCTTGAGGGCTCAGGCAGGGAGACCCGCTGTCTCCATTTTTATTCATCTTGATCGTGGATTGTTTGAGCAGAATGCTTATTCGGGCAGAAAATATGGGCTCTATTGAGGGATTCCGTGTGGGAGAGGGAACACATGCCACATCAGTTACCCATCTCCAGTTTGCTGATGACACCATATTATTTTCATCCCCAGGAAAAAGCCACATTGATAATCTTTTCAACATCATTCGAACCTTTGAAGAAGCATCGGGTTTGAACATTAACTGCCAAAAAACAGAGTTTCTGGGCCTCGGTATTGATCCTCAGATAGCTGCTGATTTAACTTCTTCCTTCGAATGCAAGCTTGGTTCTTGGCCTTCTTCTCAACGGCAATCCTCGTTCCGTGGCCTTTTGGACTCCAGTGATTGAAAAGGTTAAGAAGAGGCTTCATAATTGGGGGGCAACAAACATTTCCAAAGGGGGAAGACATACTCTTATACAAGCTACGCTAACCAATCTTCCCATTTACTATCTCTCCAGCAAGCTATCTCTCCATCTTTCTTGCTCCCATGAAGGTCACAAATCATATGGAAAAGCTATTCAGAAATTTTCTTTGGAGAGGGGGTTTGGACAAAAAAGGTAGCCACCTTCTTAAATGGTCCAAATTAAAAACTCCCATCGAAGAGGGAGGCTTGGGCCTATATGATATTCACACCAAGAACATATCCCTGTTGGCCAAATGGAATTGGAGAGTTTACAAAGAAAAGGATGCGATATGGAGGAAGATTATAGCTACTAAATATGGTGTCTCTCTAAACAACTATAAGCCAGGCGTTAAATCCTTGAGCTCGTCCAAAGGCCCATGGAAGGCCATTCACAGATTGCAGCCATTGATATCCAACTATGTTGATATTATAGTTGGTAAGGGAGACAAAACCTTGTTTTGGGTTGATAAATGGATTGGTCCCGCGAGCCTTCAGTCTTCTTTTCCCTTGTTTTACAGTTTATCGTTGAAAAAGGAATCCTTTGTTGCTGACCTATGGAATGCTTCCTCTGGAGCTTGGAACTTACATATGAGAAGGAACCTTAATGAAGGTGAAACCATCGAATGGGCCACATTATCCCAGCTTCTTTCTGCCTTCACCTTCAAAGATAAGGAGGATTATTGGTCCTGGACCCTTGAAAAATCTGGAGTCTTTACTACCAGTTCTCTCACTAAAAGGCTAGCCTCCCGTAATCCTCACACTATATCAGTTCTATATAGTCAGATGTGGAAGGGGCCAATGCCGAAAAAGGTCAAGTTTTTTATTTGGGAGCTTAGCCACTCTTGTATTAACACCGCCGATATCATCCAAAGAAAGCATCCTTGGCAGACCTTATCCCCATCTTGCTGCTGCTTATGTTATAAGGCCCAAGAATCACAGATTCATCTTTTCAGCCAATGCTCATTTGCATCCGCCTACTGGGACCTTCTCCAACAAGCATTTGGTTGGAACTTTGCTAGACCGGGCGACATCCTATCCCTTATGAACTCTTCTATCGTTGGGCATCCCTTTAAAAGAGAGAAGAAATTCTTATGGCTCAACTTCATCTATGCTTTTTTTTGGAATATTTGGCTGGAGCGAAATGCCAGGATCTTCACGGATAAATCTCAAAATATAGTTGCTTTTATGGATTCTACTACCTATCTCGCTTTGGAGTAGCAAATCCCCCCCCCCCCCCCCCCCCCCCCCCCCGCGATTTATCCTCCCTCATATCTATTTGGAGAGGTTTTTTGTAATTATCCTTGATAGGTCCTCCTTTTGTATCTATTTCATATATCAATGAAATGGTTTATGTTTCCTAAAAAAAAAAAAAATTATTCTCATATATCTAATATGTGCAATATAGGTCCTCTTGTATAGGAGAAAGACCTATTACAAATATGGAAAGGAATAAAAGCAATAAAGACCAAATCTTTTGCAATAAAGATTTACACACAAATATTATAAATTCCAACACTCCCCCTCAAGCTGGTTTAAAGAAGTCTTCCATAGCCAACTTGTCAATCAACTTATCGAATTGCTTCTTTGGAAGGCCTTTAGTTAGTACATCGGCAATTTGTTCTGATGTAGGAAGATAAGGAATACATATTGTATTTGCTTCAATTTTCTCCTTGATAAAATGCTTATCAACCTTAATGTGTTTTGTTCTATCATGTAGAACTGGGTTATGAGCTATAGAGATGACAACTTTTTTATCACAATAAATTCGTATAGGTGTGTTCAAAGGAATCTTTAATTCTTCAAGTATCCTTTTAATCCATATACCCTCACAAATTCCATGCGCTAACGCTCTAAATTCTGCTTCAGCACTGCTCCTAGCCACCACATTTTGTTTTTTACTTCTCCAAGTGACCAAGTTCCCTCCAATAAAGGAACAATAACCAGAGGTAGATCTTCTATCTGTAGTACTTCCTGTCCAGTCTGCATCAGTATATTTGAAAGTGATTATGTCTTCTAAATAGAATGCCTTTCCCAGGAGTCCCTTTTAGATACCTCAAAATTTTGTAAATAGCTTCAAAATGAGTTGGTCCTGGTGCATGCATAAACTGAGTCCCCTGCTGGAACCACTAAGTTGTGTTTTCTCCAGAATTGGCCACTTTTGTAATCTCCAGGAAACTTCCTCTTTTGTTCGCAATCTTTTGTATCCATATGAAGCGGTTGTTGCAATCAGTCTTTCTGAAGAACTTTTGTGTTGATGGGCTGAGCAGCAAGTCCTTGATTGAGTCTTGAATCTAGACCAACACTATTTCTTCGGCTGGAAGTGCATAATTTCTTCTTCTATGGTGTTCTGTTATCCTAAGTTCCTAACTACTCTGCTTTTGTAATTTCTATCGAAGCTACACGAAAATATTTTGTTTTCTATCTTCACCGAGCACTGTTGTGAGGAAGTTGGCTAAGATCGCACGTCGATCTGGGATTAGTTTTCAGAATCTTCATCTTTGTTGTCGTCGTGGATGGTGTTCACTAGAGATTTTGGAGTCTCAAACCAAAGTGCCATCTTTTCATTCCGAAAGTTGAAACGTGCTGTTATTTAGATATCTTCAAAGACCAGTCAACATATCCAAACCCCTAACATCAATTGGCTTGGAGACAACTTCCCACTCGACATGTGGCCTCCACCTCCCTCCTCCATCCCTTCCCACTGAAAATTTCTCATTAATCTTTAAATATTCTTACCAACCGAGATTGGCAGCCTAAAAAGGGAAAGGAAGTACATGGGGATCCCGCTCACAATCAATTGAATGAAAGTAAGCTTCCTTCCCTTAGAGAAAAAATCCTTCCTCCAAGAAGAGAGTCGTTTTTGAATTTTCTCCACCATAGGGTTTCAAAAGGCCCGTTTGGTAACGTTCTCGTTTTTTGTTTTTTGTTTCCAATTTTATTAAGAAATCTAAGCATTTAATAACTATGTATGTTTCTTGTTTCTCATTTTTTAGAAACACTCCCAAAATTTGTATAGAACTTTTGGGAACAACTAAAACTAGTTTCTCCTTTTTTGTTCTTGTTTCCAATTTTTTCCAAACATAAATAAGAATATAGGTTTATTATTATTGAATGTATAGGTGTTAGGGTCATGAAATTCTATCTTTCTTTATTAAAAATGAAGAAACGGAAACAAGAAACGAGAACGTTACCAAACGGGCCCAAAAAGTCTTGATCCTTGGGTGACCCCCGAGAGGGAGGCCAAGGTAAGAACAAGGAAGCCTACTCACTTCACACCCAACCGGCAAGATTCAAGAAATAAGCTTAGAATGCTCACGATTAAGACCCATAATTGAACTTTTCTGATGATTAATTTTAAGCCTAGAGATAACTTCAAGGAAAGTATTTCGTTCATCAATAAAATCACTTCTTCTCTAAGAAAGCTTATTCCATCATATGGCTCTTGGTTAATACAGTAAAATTGTAGATAAACAATCCCAACTGAAAGGATCATTAGTATCTAGCAACTACTAACGGCCTGATAATATCCAACTAATAAGCTCGCCACTATAGTTACAGTGCAGACAGTAACTATATGTTATAGTGAAGACTAAATATTTAAAAATCAACCGAGCTGTTTTCCTACATCTAGTGTATGATATGTGCCAAAACCTTGTATGTCTAGAAGCTTTATATGCTCTTAAATTTGAAATAATAGTGTGGAGTTGTTGTACTATTTTATTTTTATAAAATAAATGTATTGGTTGTCTTTGTGATTGATCCTGTGCAGGAGTCTAAGGAACTGTAGCTTGCAAGGACCAATTCCTGATCTGAGCAGGATAAAGAACCTCGGTTATCTGTAAGTCTAAATTAGGTTTCTTGAGTATATTCGTAAGTATAGATGTGGAACGTCTTTGTTATATTGGCTTCATGAATATAAGAGGTACATGCCTTCAAAATTGACCCTAGTTCTTATTCTTTACTATTTCTTCGTATTTCAGAGATCTAAGTTCCAATCAACTAAGTGGATTCATACCACGAAATAAACTTTCTGAGAATATCACAACCATGTAAGAATCTCATCCTTATCTTTTACAAATAAAACTTCAGTGTTTAATTAAAGAACTTTAAAGATTTAAAACCTGCATAAAAAATATGATGTTGAATGTCTGTTTGATATTTTTCTCGTCTATATATTAAATGCAGCATTTTATCCAATAACCATCTTAGCGGCACCATACCATCCAGTCTCTCGGATCTACCTCATCTTCAGAAATTGTGAGTGGATTTTATCTTCAATTCTTTCTTGTTGGTGTTGGATTTGATTTGATAGAATATATCATGTTGTAAATTTCCGAGGATACAAACCTAATGCTATAGGAAATTTAATTATATAGAAAACGAAAGAAAAAAGTTACGGGAATCAAACATAACTGACACAAGTTTTAGAGTTATGGAATTAGACATGCTTAATGATGTATGGATATCTTATATCTCTGTCCTTTTTTGGTTATGAGGTGTTGGCTTTAGTAGCCATTAAAATATGATCGCTGGTATATGTAACCAACTTGGTCTAGGTTGTTAAAACATAGCCGTTGGCTTAGAGTTTTTGTACGGACAATTAATCCCGAATCTCATTTTCCACTTTTATTTACTATATCCTCCTGTCCCAATGAGCATTTGTCATGGAATTTTATTTTCAGAAGACTCTTGAAAGATGAAGAAATTTTGGATTTGCAATCATTGTTGGAGCTGTTGAGTTCTTTAAAGTTAAATTCGAATGAAGATGAGAAAGTTTGGTCTATCCAGAATTTATTCAGTTAAATCATTGACAAGAAAGCTTGCTTTGGGTTCTCAACTGAATCAAGATTTATTTTGGGCTTTGTGGAAGTCTAAAAGTCCAAAGAGGGTTAATATCCTGATTTGGATTATGCTAAATGGCTATTTAAATTCTTCGGATATTCTTCAAAAAAAGATGCCTTTTGCCAATCTCATGCCATCAGTTTGTATTTCTTGCTACAAGGAAGGAGATTATCTTTACCACATCTTTTTTGGATGTGAATATTCAAGGAAGTGTTGGTTCAAGCTATTTTTCATTTTTAATGTGAATTGGGTGTTCGTTCTCAAACAATATGAAGAATTCTGTTCATCATCTTATCTGGGTCAATGCAATTAAAGCTCTTCTAATCCAAATTGTGGTTGGAAAGAAACTAGAGAATTTCTGAAGAAAAATTTCTTCTTTATACGGAGAGCTTTGATTCAGCATCGTTTAAATGCTTCCTCCTTTTTTTTTTTTTTTTAACAAGAAACAAAGATTTTCATTGATAGAATGAAAATAGACTAATGCTCAAAATTACAAATACCACCAAGGAAAGAAGAAGATACAAACCAAAGAAAAGGAAAAACTAGAAAAGAAGACCACCCGAAAACCAACAACTGAAAAACCAACAAAAACCAACAGCAAATCGATCAAAATTAGAGAAAAGAACAACCACTAAGCGGCTCGTCCTGGTGTTCTCTTTCTAAGACTTTTTGTGCTTTCTCGCTTCTATTTATATTAACTGGCCTGCTTTCTTTAATGGGGTTCCCTTTTGTAACTATTCGTTAGGTATTATCAATCTTGATTGGAGCCCCTTTCTTTAATGTGTTTTCCTTTTGGGGGTTGTTTTTTTGGATGCCCTTGTATTCTTTCATTTTTTCTCAATGAAAATTGGTTTTTCTCTCAAAAAATATTAATTGGCATGCTTTTATCATTCCTTTGTAATTGTTTATTTTGTTTTTACTTTCACCATTTTCTGGGGTTGGTATCTTTTGAGCAAAAAAAAAAAAAAAAAAAAAGAATCAATGAAACTATCCCATTGTGGCTACACCAAATGTGGTATCAGAGCTGCGCGGGGAAAAAAACTACCACTCGTATGGGAAAGGGCTTGAGTCCACTTCTTCACCCATAATTCTTTCTCCCAAAACTTTCCCCCAACGCTTGCTGTTGGTGGAACACTCCATTGAAGGGATCCACAAGAACATTAGCAATATACAACAACTTATGGGGAAAATGGCTAGACAATTAGATTAACGTACCCTACAACAGCCCAATTTGAATGACCAGCAAGAACAAGTAGAGGCAGAAACCAATGCTGGAAATCTTGGGAGGCAGGAACAAGTTGCTCCTCGATCAAGATTACCACAAGAACAAAGAAAGCACCATTTTGACACTAGCTGGAATTTTCTCCCTTCTTACCCAACACCGGTGCCAAGAACCAGCATTTGGAGGACATATGTTCCAAGATTCTGATTCTTCAAGTGGGGAAGAATACTACCTCCAACATTAAGGAAATTTTCAACCTTGAGCTGTAGAATTCCAACAAAAGTCAGACAGCGTGAAAATTTTCACCAACAACACCAACAAAACCAACAAGAAAACCAAGACCATCGTATCGTATGAGTATGAAGATCGACCTACCTAGTTCTAGTGGAAAAATGGATATTGAAGGCTTTCTTAATTGGATAAAAATGTTGAAAACTTCTTTGATAATATGAATACTCTGGAGGAAAAGAAACTCCCTTGTGGAGTTTGTATCTTTTGAGCATTAGTCTCTTTTCATTATATCAATGAAAAGTTTTGTTTATTGGTTCAAAAAAAAAAAAAAAAAAAAAGAAAGTTAAACTTGTAGCATTAAAGGAGATGTGGCAAAAGAACTATTTGCACATGGCACCGCATACAATAGTTGGTGCATGTAATATTCTTACCCCTTGCCTACCAGCAGCTACTCTACTATCAGTACCACCACTGTAAACAAGGAACAATGTCAGTGACTGATTACATTGAAGAATAACCTAAGTGCAAGAAATGATCTAGCTAAGAGTGAGCATGAACTAATAGCTCGATATGTGGTTGGCTTACTATCAGATATTTAAGCTGAGGTTAATGTCCAACAGATACTATGTTTAAGAAATGTGGTTACAAGGGCCTCAAAAATTGAGAGTCAATTTGACCATCGGTTAAGCAATCTATGAGAAAAAACAATTGGGACTCTCAATCTAATATATACAAGAAGGGAACCTTCACCTTCACCAAAAAAATTGAAGTTGACAGTTAATCGAATAAAAAGTATAAGGAAAATCAAGCTGTCAAACCTCCCTTGGGTTGCTTGTTCTTTTCGCTCCTTTTGGAAGTCATTGAACATTTTTATCTCTATAACAACTGAGACAATATATATATTTTATATGTTGTTGTTGTTGTTTTTTTATTTTATTGTTTTCCTAATAAAACCTTTTTTTTTTGACAACATGTGGGTGGGAGATTTGAACCTCTGACCTCTTGGTTGAGGGTACAAACTTTATGCTAGTTGGGCTATGCTCTTGCCTAATAAAACCTTTTTGAATTAGAATTTATCTTCTTTTTAAATTAGGAGATAAATGTTTTTTTTTTTTTTTTTTCTCTTTCTTTCTTTTTTTTTAAGAAAAAGAAAAAGGAAATAATCCTCTAAGGAATTTAATTTTAATTAGGGTTCTTTTTAAGCCTCAACTTTTTGACTAAACGTTTTGACGGGCAAAAAAAGAGAAAAGAAGAAGACATTCTACACTTTCCTCTCCAAAGAAAGCAGTGAGTTTTCTTCCCTTCTATTCTTGATTTTGTTTTCTTTTCTTTCTTGATTTATCGAACTTTTCTTGGAAAATTTTTAGATTTTGATTTCTGTTTTGTCCTCTTTCTTGATTGATTAGAATTAAAGATTTTGAAATCTTTTGCCTAAAAAGTTTTAGGATTTTGGTTTGCCTATATTTTTATCAAGGTTTTTCCTCCCGGGGCTTTTTATTTTAATACAAGGTTTTGATAAAGGA
Source organism: Luffa aegyptiaca (assembly GCA_017139565.1). Classification (NCBI taxonomy): domain Eukaryota; kingdom Viridiplantae; phylum Streptophyta; class Magnoliopsida; order Cucurbitales; family Cucurbitaceae; genus Luffa; species Luffa aegyptiaca. The sequence continues at coordinate 68,873 of CM029404.1, read as the reverse complement.
AAAATTTCCAGAATTTTTCAACTTTGAATTTCTTTGTTGGGACTGTTTTATTGTTTCTTCTGGGTTCTTTTCACACAAAAAACTCACCAAATGATTGCTACTATATCTTCTCCAAAAAAAAAAAAAGATTGCTACTATAAAGTGTGAGCTATAGTTTTGATTTCTACATGAAAATGATGTGTTTCAACTGTTTTTACAGTAGTTTTCATGGCCGTTTTTCTGATCTGGTTTTGTGTTAAAATAATAGCAAATCTTGATTCTTCTAGTGTAAAACTCTTGAAAAATCTTGTTTTATGAAGCAGAAAAGTTTTCTGGTTTAATTGTTCCAATTTTATGATTGTTTTGAAGGTTTCTAAAAGTCGTGTTTGAAAATTGTTTGGTATTTTAAGTTGTATCGAAAAGTTTTGGTTTTACCAATTTTTGGTACGTTATTGTTGGGTTTTAAGGTGTTTTGACCCAATTTTTTTTAGTGTTGTTTCTGCAACCCAAGAACCATATTTTTTCTTTCCTAACTTTTTATGAAGAAAATTGTTTTAAGTGGGGAATATTGGTAAATAAGTTGTTAAGCTTTTGCCTTTTGGACTAGTCTTAAAAAAAAAACTAGTCTTTGGACCCTTAAGATGGAATTTTGTTTCTTGAGTTTAAAGTATTGGATATGTTTAGGCTAGAATGACAATTATTTAAGGAATTGGAATTGGAATTGAGATTGAGAATTATAGGTTATGGATTGAGGTAAGTAGTTTCCACATCCCTACCAAAATAAAAAATTTTGGTACAATTGTATTTGAACTGTTGTTGTTGTTGTTTTTTTTTTTTTTTTTTTTTTTTTTTGACCAGAAACATCAAGGATATATATTAATCACAAAAAGAGGCAAACAGCCTCGGGGCCAAGGGCGGAGAGAGCCCTTGCCGAAGAACTAGTTCAGCAAGTCTTTCCAATCACTAACTATCATTAACATGCTGTAATTACAAAAAGAATTCTTGTGTGGGGATATCCACCAAGACGCTGTATTTTGTACATTGTCACAAAAAGAATCTAGGCTACCAACTTTGTTTTCAAACGTTCTAGCATTTCTTTCTCGCCACAAAAGCCATATGGTAGCCCTAAACACACAACTAGCCATAATCCTAGCTTTCTTCTTGAAGTTCCATGCCATCAAGCCTTCACAAAGCCAATCATCTATCTTCTTTGGCAAGCACAGCGAGAGCCCCATCAAGTTAGCAACAAAATTCCAAGCTTTTCCAGCAAACTCGCAATGCAGAAAAAGGTGGTCAAGGTTTTCTGCTGCTTTCAAACACATTCTGCAAGCAAAGGGGAGGAGGGGCCACTGACTAAACTTTCTTTGAAGCTTCTCATCGGTATTAAGACTCCTATAGGCAAGAGGCCATAGAAAAACTTTCACCTTCTTGGGGCTTTTATGCTTCCATATCAAGCTACTGGTGGTTTGATTTATCTTGGGAGATGAGGAAGTTAAAGACTGAAACATGGACTTAGCCGTGTAGGTGCTTGACTTTTCCAGCTTCCAACTCATCTGGTCTTACTCGTTAATCAAACTAACTTCCTTGATTTTATCCAACAAGGCCATCCAGCTAAAGATCTCTCTCTCTCAAAAAGACCCCTTCTAAAAGCCAAATCCCACGTCAGGGACGCAAAATTCCAGCAATTAGCAATGGCGGCCTCCCTTGTATTTGAACTGTTATTTGACAAATATTTGAAAGCATGATAGGTTTGGTTTGAAATTGTTTCAATTTTTTTTTTGTATGTTAAAAATTGTTTTGCTAAGTGAAAGTATGTTTAGTATTTTGAATATTTTTGAAAAGTATTTGATTTTTTTGATATAGCTATCCAGATATGCCTTTTCTGGGGGGTGGGGGGAATGTATGCTTATTTTGTAGTAGCCATATTGGAATTGATGTTAATTTTTTATGAATGAAACTTATTATTATTTTTTTTAACAAGAAACAAGACTTTTCATTGATACAATGAAAAGAGGATATTGCTCAAAAGATACAAACTCCACAGGGGAGTGAAAATGAAAAGCGGTAAAAGAGTGCAATAAGAAAGCAATAGAAGATGGAACAACATTACAATGGAAAAATAAATCTTTCGAGTTAAGACATATATCTTGTAGAGGGAAATCAGCGAAAGATTTGGAAAGAAAGTACCAGGATGAAGCCTTAAGACGAGCCGAATTGAACCGATCAAACCAAGGGAGATGTTTATTGTGAAAGATCTTTTGGTTTCTTTCGAATCAAAATTTAGAAAGAATAACTTTGACTGCATTGATTCACAATAATTTGAACTTTGTAGCCGAAGATGGATCAATAAGTAATTGAAGAACGTTGTCTTTGAAGTTATTGGAGAAAACTCAATGAAGATTAAAGATTGCAAAGAGCTTGAACCAGACAAGACGTGAATACGAACAATCATAGAAAATATGTAGAAGGCTTTTCACATCTAAGAGACAAAACAAACAAATTGATGGGGAGATATAATGAGAAGGAAGCTTCCTTTGAAGAACATCGCAACAATTTAAACTCCCATTAATCATGATCCACAATAGGATATTAACACGTTTAGGACTATTAGATTTCCATAAAGTAAAATAAACCTCATTATCCATAGGAGAAGTGAAAGCCAAGTAACGTGATAAATACTTGATCGAGAAAACACCCGAGGAATCAAGGGACTATCTTCTAGAGTCTTATGAAGAAACTATCTGGACTAAAGAAATATGACTCAAAAGCTGTTGCAAATCTGAAATTTTCTCTTCCTACGAAAACGTATGTTCCAAAATGAAATGTTGGCATCCCAATTGTAAAAAAACGAAGCATCAAGGTTTGAAGAAATATGGAATAAAAGAGGAAAACAGAGCTTTAGACACAAGTCATTAAGCCATGGATCTTGCCAAAATGACAATCTTTGGCCATTACCCAATTTAAAGAGGGCTAAAGAGTCCACCTATCCATATAGTACTTAATTATGGACTACAAAGACAGCATCCTTTTCTTCTAGCTGCATGCCATTTATAGGCTGTGGAACCATGAATACTAGCAACTATTTTGCGCCAAATAGAATCCGGTTCATGAATAAATCTCCAACCCCACATATGTCTTGGAATGCTATGGTCAATTTTTAATCTACATTTATGAATGAATGCATGTTTGGTGTTACCAATGGGTAACCACATATGTCTTGACTACTCCATTTATGCATCTTTCCCACCATGTAATGAAAGTATTGAATGATCGAAAGTATGATTTTTATTTCAAATGTTGAAATATTTGCTAATTTCTATGTTTTGCTTTGTTGTGAGGAAAATGAACTTTAGAACTTGATGTGGAAATTGCTTAGGTGCAAGCAAGTGATGATGTGGAAATTTCTTAGGTGCAAGTGATAGTTCTGACAATGATTAAGGATTAGTGTTCTGGTATAATTCAAGAGGATCTGGATGATATTTAGGATTTTAATATTTTACTTATAATTTGTTGGATTTAGTGACTGTTCAAAGTTCATTTAGTTGATTCTTTTGGGAGTTTGTTTAGTTCTTTATTCTTTGAGTAATGGACTTGGCTTTGGATTCACGATTCAGTATCGTTTTTCAGTTAATTAAGAGTATTTTATCTTTGGTTTTAGTTTTTGGTTAATTGCTTTGACCGTATTGGAAAATATGAGTCGTTACACTTTCCGTTTATCTATTAATGGATTTTTCTTTTTGTTCGTTAAAAAAATGTTTTGTAGGGTCATGGCTTAACATATTTACGAACTCCTGTAGATTATGTTTCGATTACTGGTATAGTTTGGTGGGTATTGTTGATGAATATCTGGGAATTAAATATCCTAGGGTATAAAACATTTGGGTTCGAATATGCAGGAAATTATTATCGAGCAGGTGTTTTTATAAGTTTGTTATGTGGTTGGGCATCGCAATATATATGCATCATTTGTTTGAGGGGGAATGTTCAGTTGTTTGTCTATTTAGTTTGATAAGGAGTCTAGTGATTTTTTTTAATAGAAGTTTTTGATTTATAACCAAATCCCCTTACTATTATTACTTTCCTTAGGATGGACTAAATAGATTTGTCTCTCTAAAAATTCACTTAGGTTTGAAGTTACTGATTAATCTAATATATAACTCAATGTACAAGGTAATGATTATTTGGTGGTCACTTTCACTTGGCAGGTCAATTGCAAGTAATTCATTAAACGGCTCTGTTCCATCCACCATATGGCAAAGCAGGACGCTCAATTCTTTGGACAGCCTTACAGTGTAAGACCTGAAGTAACTAAATTGCTATGCTGAGGGGTTGAAGAATTATGGATTTATGTGCAAGCTGAGTGTGTCTTGTTTACTTATTTTGTTGCAACCACTATTAATACTTTATAATTCCTCAGCCAAGTCACTACATTCGTTTTCTCTCAAAATACTTGTTTATCATGCACTTCTTTTACCAAGTATTTCTGTCCTGCAGAGAGCTGCAGAACAATAATTTTTCAAATATTTTGGGAAGCATCAGTCTCCCTCAGAATGTCACTGTCTGGTTTGCTTCTTCCTCTTAACTTTGGTATATCAAAATTAGTGCAATTCGAATTTAATGCAGAGAGCTATATCTTCAATCGGCATAATGCATGTGCACTAATTGATCCATTCGTGCAGAGTGAACAATCATCCCTTACATTACATTTTAAATTTGATGTTTGTCTTCCTGAATTTCTGGCTTCAAGTACATGTGTGCACAGCATTAGCGTACAACCTAACTTCACAAGTTGACGTCACATTCTTTTTTATGGATGTTTGTTTTTCTAAATTTCAGGCTTTATGGAAATCCTGCTTGTTCTAATAACAGCCTGGTGGACTTTTGTGGATCTGAGAGTGAAGATATAATTGACATTCCAACAAATAACACCCTTGGATGTTCTGGGCCGATATGCCCACCTTCTTACGAATGTTACTCAGCAAAATGTCCCTCATCTTGTGTCTGTTCTGCACCTCTTCTTGTTGGATATCGTTTGAAAAGTCCTGGATTCTCACGTTTTAGTCCATATCAACGTATGTTTGAGGAGTACCTGACCAATGGTCTTAAGTTACATCTTGAACAATTGGACATTGGTTCTTCTGTGTGGGAAAAAGGGCCTCGATTAAGAATGAACCTGAAGCTTTTCCCTCTATACGTTGCTGATAGCAATAATTCTCAAATTTTCAATGACAGTGAGCTTTTACGAATTGTTTCCAAGTTTACAAATTGGAAGATCCAAGATAGCGATATATTTGGGCCATATGAACTTCTCAGCTTGACAATATCAGACGTTTATAAGAATGGTTGGTCTTGAAAACTTTTCTGATGTCTTTTGTATGGAATTAATCTTTTATTAAATTGTCAGAGAGAGAGAGAGATTGTTATGTAAGCTCACTTTTACCTTTGGTTCACATGGTACCTGTTGAAGCAATTGAAAAAAAGCTTCCTATACTTTTGCTTTCTAATTATTATCTATTGTATAAAATAGAAACCATGTCTGTGGCATAGTGGTAATATTTTTTGCATGCTTATTGGGTCATTTGCTACATACATGCATGTTTTGATTATCTTTACAAAATACCTTTGCATCAGTATTCTTTTATATTATTTTCTGTATATAATGGTGACTTTTTCCTCATGGTGGTTCTGTATTTATGATTTTGTTTGCATTTTTAATTAAAGAGGCTGATGTCAATTAGTTATTGACAATAGAAAATATTCCTGATGACATGACATATTCTATGATTTCAACCCTGTTGAATGTAATTGTAGTTTAATGTTGTGACTGCACTTATCCAACTTATAACTGGAAAACCATAATCAACATATTAATGCTATTTTTGTTAGGAGATCTACATGTAGCTATTTTGAGGTACTATCAAATGATTATTACAATCCTTCAAAATTGATTTTTGGCTTATTTATTTATTTTTTTGCAGTATTTGTTACATCAACATCTGATTCTACTCTGAGTAAAGGGGCATTGGCTGGAATAATATTAGGAGCAATTGCTGGCGGAGCAATGCTATCTGCAATTGTTTTTATTTTTATTATAAGATCACGTGTGAGGGGCCGCCACATCTCAAGAAGGCGTTACTGTAAGTAGTTTGTTTTCCTTAAAAATTAGGATGTGGTATTTTATGTGTCTCTAGCATCAGAAGTTCTTGATAAGTGAATGATAATATGGGTGTGCTTATAACTTCCCTGCGGAATTATATTTGAGTGTTATGGTTTATTTGCTAATTTGTGCCCTGGAATATAAATCGCTTTCTAATATGTTATATGCTATAAATGACGATGCCTTGGTTTTGAAACCTCATCTTGTCATGAATAATAAATACTAAAGTTTGAAAAAGAAAAATTAGTGGATGATTGGTTAATAGGTTTGGAGATGTGATATATACACTATGTTTGGATTCTGTGTGGGAATGAGTACCATAAGCTTGAACTAGCTTGTGCATTTGTAATTTGTAAAAGTAAGCGTGTGACGTAAGAGGTGATTTACAAATATGTTACCCATATAGGTAAATTCATATATCAAGTATATGCTTGAGATACAAATTCAACTTTGCGTGTGCTAATAGAAATTAAAGGTGTATCTTTTCTTTGTATTTATGAAGATTGTTTGATAGAGTTGCACTGGGTAAAAATGGCTGATTGGTATGATGATCTTATTGCAAGATTAAACAGAGTTTAGTTGGACATGTTCAGATATTTTCATTTCAGCTAACTTTTTGGGTTGCAATATTTTAAAACTTGTAATGCATTTCTTGATGCGATGTGGTAATAGTAATTCAGGAATCAGGATTATCAATCCATGTAGGATGGAGAGCCTCAATCAGATTTTTTGGTTCCTGGAGTTTGAAGAAGGCCAACGCCTTACATGAATTGACAATCCATCTTGTCTTGATTGAATGGCCTTGTACTTGATCATCAGGCATCTTAAAATTATAATTTCAGTTAATTAGCTTTCTATCCATTTCCTTGAAATTCTTGTTGTGTTTTTGGAGAAGAATTTGAATGTCTTCACTAATCTCCAAAATACAAAAAGATATAGTATAAAGAAAAATACAAAAAAGGAAAGCTATAATCATAGAATAGTATCTAATCTAAATAAATGAAAAAATAAAAATAGAATGAAATAAATCTACACTCCCCTGAAGCTGGATTGTATATAGTATACAAGCCAAGTTTGGAGTTGAATTCTTCAAAGCTTGTCTTTGGTAATGCTTTGGTGAGTATGTCAGCAACTTGATGACGAGATGGAACCTAGTTCACTTTTACTATGTTACTATCGGCCTTCTCAAATAGAGTGGTTGATCTATCTCTATGTGCTTTGTTCTGTCATGATGAATGAGATTCTTTGCAATGCTGACTATCACAAAGCATTTTGACTGAGTTCTTATTACCAATCTTTAGCTCTATCAAAAGTTTCTAAATCCATATTCCTTCACATATTCCCAAAGCAAGAGTTCTATATTCAGCTTTTGCATTGTTTGCTAGAACGATTTTTTTTTTTTACTTCTCCAAGTGACCAAGTTACCACAAACATAAGAGCAATAGCTAGTCGTAGATCTCTGATCAGTTAATTCTCCCGTCCAACTAGCATCAGTGTGGAGTTTTACAAGTCTATTTAAAGACTTTTGAATAATAGTCCATGACTTGAAGTGCCTTTCAAGTATCTCAAAATCCTGTTCACAGCTCCAAGATGATGTTCATTTGGATTGTTCATATATTGGCTAACAATGCTAACAAAATACGCAATGTCTTGTTTGGTATGTGATAGATAAATTACCTTTCCCACAACTCTTTGTGGTGTAACAAGTGAAGAGAGACTGTAGCCCCCTTTATATACAAGTAGGAGGCTGGAGAATAAGCCTAATTAGAACCTAACAAACCCTAACAACCTAGGTAAAAGGGAATAACTCTTAAAATTAATAGAAAAGCCACCTGAAACTAAAAAAACACAAGAGGCTTCCAAGATTTTAAGCAACAATGTCCTACATCAAACCTTTCCTCCCAAAATAAAACTCGTCCTCGAGTTAATCATGCAAAGAAAATTCATTAGGATCATGGCATTGAAAGATGGGAAATTTGTACGGATGCCCCTCATTGAGAGGCCCAAATGGAGAATGCCCCACCTTTTCATTTTAATGGGGAATGCCCTTCTGTTGATGTCATCGCACATTTTTTTATGATCGCGCTTACCCCTCCAGGCCAACGAACTTGACTCTCGCTTCCCGCTCTCGGCTCTCGCACCTTTTTTAGTTTTTTAATATATGTTTAGCACTCCTGTCTCTCGCTCTTGGTGCTGGGCCCCCGTTTCCATCTCTCGCTACTCGTTTCGGTTTTTATTAATTTTGCACGTGATGATTGCATGTCAGGGCCGTAAACGAAGCGTCTAAGTCTAGGAAATTTCGGCTAGTCAGTGTCAACCATCAAATCCATTTAATTATAAACCCCAACTATTTAAACAAAGCAAATGGATTAACTTTATTTTTATTTTTATTTTTTTTGAGTTTGAACACGACTCTACGTTTTTTCAATCTCACTTTAACCCTCTAAGGTGTCTTGCGTTTAGAAAGATTCAACCAGTTGGGACGTAGATAAAGATTGAACCAAGTATGTAGATGAAGACGCATGCAACTGTTTGCAAAAGTATTGGTAGAATGGGTATGAAATGTTCGTGGGGTGGGTTTCAAACATTATTTCTCTGTGGTGTGTTGTTGAAGGAGTTTTCTAGGTTACATTATGTTACTGATAATTGTAGAAGTTTTGTAGTAACCAGGAAGAAGATGATGCAAGTGAAGGAGAAGTCCTGTAATCGGGTGTGGTAAACTAGAGGAAATGAGCGAGAGCGAAAGCGAGATTGTAGGGACAAGAGCGAGACTCAAGAGCAAGTACCAAGAGAGAGAAATGAGAGCGAGTAAAGAGAGAGAGAAACAAGAGAGAGATATCGGCAAAAAGCAAGGATTTCAAATTTTATATATATATATATATATATATATATATATATATTATATTTTTAGATTCTTATTGAGCTTATTTGTTTTATTTGTACTCTTATTTGAAAGATGGAGACAGAGAAATGCTTACTCGTTCAATACGAGGGTACATGAGATGAGGTCTACAGTTGTTATAATGGAGGTGAATTGACGGGGATTTTTGTGCCCATGACAGTGAAGTATGAATAGCTGAAAGAGATTGTAGGGACAAGAGCGAGACCCGAGAGCAAGTACCAAGAGAGAAACAAGAGTGAGATATAGGCAGAAAGTAGGGAGTCCGAATTTTAGAATTTTCTTGGTATTTTTAGATTCCTATTGAGCTTATTGTTTTATTTGTACTCTTATTTGAAGGATGAAGACAGAGAATTGCTTACTCGTTCGATATGGTGGTACATGGGATGAGGTCTACGGTTGTTATATTGGAGGTGAATTGACGGGGATTTTTGTGCCCATGACACTGAAGTATGAATAGTTGAAATATCTTGTATATGGAATTGCAAACGTCTGTTTGATAGAGTTTGACATTATAATGAGGGTGAAATACAATCTGGACTTTGTAGCCCCTCCATAGTACATATGAAACGATGGGGATGTTTGTTTTCTTCTCTGCAGTGATGATCATTCAAGAATTCAACTGTTTATAACGGTCGAGCCAACTCATCATGAAAACATGCACATATTGGGAATGTCAAATACAGAATCATTCCATATGGTTCGACAAGAGTATGATATTCCATTGGATGAGAGTGCAATACCATTGGTAATTTCTCTAGACAATGACAACTCTAGCCCATAGGATTCATACGTGAGAAAACAGTGGGGTCGACATGATGGATGAGATTGACAAGGAACCATGCATGAGTCCATAACGAGACAAGTGCAGATGTTGTACCTTCAGCACAAAGGCAACAATTGAATCATGCTGTAGTGGATTATGATTCATTTTAGAACCCAACTACAATGAACTGTGGTTTTTTCAGAGTCTGCACTGCGACACCTACTGAACCGAGGGGATCACTAATTTTGCATGGATAATCTTCCTCGGGTGTGGATGTTCAAGAAGTTGATATCTTCCTTTGCAAAGAAGACTTGAAAATAAGGTTATCAGTTTTGGCCATGAACAATAATTTTGAATTTCGTGTAAAGAATTCGAGTAAGGACTTATACACTGTCCGATGTGTGGGGGAAACTTTTTTTTTTGATAGGAAACAAAACCATTTCATTGATGTATGAAATAGATACAAAAGCCTATCGGATTACAATAATGATCTCCATTGAGATATGAGGGAAGATAAAGGATAATTACAAAATGGGGAGATTTGACTACTCCAATACATAGCTAAATAAGATGTGGATTCAATAAAGGCTTGTATATTCTTGTGTTTGGAGTTGAAGATTCTGTCATTCCTCTCTAACCATAAGTTCCAGAAGAAAGCATACAAAAAGTTCCTCCAAAGCAAATAAGTGTCTTTTTTAAAAGGGTGACCAAGGAGAGTATAGTGAAGAAGGGAGAGAATATCACCCGGTCGACCGAATTGCCATCCGAAAGCGCTTTGAATGAAGTCCCAAAAAGCTGAAGCAAACTCACAATTACTGAATAGATGGATTTGAGATTCTTCAGCCCTATAACACATGCTGCAACAATTGGGGGATAGTGAAGAACTTGGAAATCTCCTCTGAATAATGTCAGCGGTATTGATACAAGCGTGGCTGAGCTCCCAAATGAAGAATTTGACTTTTTTAGGCATAGGACCTTTCCACAATTGACTGTAAAAATCAGTGCTGTTCGGTAAAGAATTTGAAGCCAAATTTCTGGTAAGGGTTCCAGTAGAGAAAACACCATTTTCGTTAAGATGCCATATCCATGTGTCTTCTACATCTCTGAAGGAAAAGGTGGATAGATGATGCGATAATAAAGCCCATTCCATAATTTCGGAGTCCCGAAGACGTCTCCTAAGGTGCAAGTTCCAAGCCCCCTCGGTTGAATTCCATAAATCAACGATCTTAGCAGTTCTTAAGCGATAAATTGAATAGCGATGGGAATGATGACTGTAAAGAGGATGCACCTAGCCAAATATCTTTCCAGAATAGAGATTTGTCCCCCCTGCCAGCTTTAATGATAATAGAGTTATAAATGAGATGCCGAGCTTTGAAAATGGCTTTCCACGGTCCCTTTGATGAATGCATCGAATGGCCACCCATCTTGTGAGGGTTGTTATCAAGCCCATACTTAGATACCATGAGTCTCCTCCAGAGGGCCTCGGGCTCATGGTAAAATCTCCAAGCCCATTTCGCTAAAAGAGAGACATTTTTCTTATGAATGTCGTAGAGACCCAAACCTCCCTCCTTGGTGGGCAATTGAATATAGGACCATTTCAGAAGATGACAACCCTTCTTATCAGAACCACCTCGCCAAAGGAACAATCTGAACAACTTCTCGATGGATTTGGTGATCTTCTTGGGTGCTTGGAACAATGATAAATAGTAAATGGGGAGATTAGATAAAGTAGCTTGTATGAATGTATGTCGACCCCTTTTGGATATGTTAGATGATCCCCAGTTATTTAATCTATTTTGGACCTTTTCAATCACTGGTGTCCAAAAGCTCGGTCTTCTGGGATTCCCATTAAGGGGGAGACCCAAGTATGTGGTCGGCCATGTGCCCTGTTTACACCCAAAGGTGGTAGCCAACTGAGAAACCAGCTGATGATCTATACCAAGCCCCAAAAGTTCTGTCTTTAGACGATTGATTTTTAAGCCCGAAACCATTTCGAAGTGTTGAATAACCTTAAATAGGTTGATGAGATGAGACTGGTCGCTTGAGGAAAAGAGAATGGTATCGTCAGCAAACTGTAGGTGTGAGACATGATTGGCATTCTGACCCATGCCCAACCGGAAGCCTACAATGGAGCCATGCTTTTCTGCCTCGGTAAGCAATCTACTAAGACTATCTGCCACCAAAATAAATAAGAATGGGGAAAGGGGGTCCCCCTGTCGGAGACCTCTGGAAGCAATATCATCAACACCTTTCTGACTTTGGAGGAAAGTTTTGAGAGATGAAATGCCTGATGTATCATTTCCAGTAATAACAATATCATCAACATATAGGACAAGTAGAATAATACCACTATTAGTTCGTTGGTAGAAGACAGAGTGATCCGACTTGCTTTTCTTCATTCCAAACTGCTCAAGTGCCTGACTAAATCTTCCAAACCATGCTCGTGGACTTTGTTTCAACCCATATAAAGATTTACGAAGACGACACACTTTATCATTCTCCCCCTGAGCAACAAACCCAGGTGGTTGCTCCATATAGACTTCCTCTTGAAGATCACCATGGAGAAAAGCATTTTTAATGTCAAGCTGATGCAAAGGCCAACATTGAGAAGCAGCCATGGAAATGAATAACCTTACCGAAGTTAATTTAGCAACAGGAGAAAACGTATCAAAATAATCAATCCCATATGTCTGAGCATAGCCTTTGGCAACTAGGCGTGCTTTCAATCGAGCAACTGAACCATCAGGATTTACCTTAATGGCAAACACCCATTTACACCCAATAGCTTTCTTTCCTTCTGGACGAGATACTAAATCCCAGGTACCATTATCATCTAAAGCAGTCATCTCTTCTATCATCGCATTGCGCCAACCAGGATGAGACAAGGCTTCATGAACCGTTTTAGGAATCGAGATAGAGTCAAGAGATGCAACAAAAGAACATGTAGAAGATGACAAGTGGTCATAAGTGACAAATGAAGAAATAGGAAAAGTGCAAGAACGTTTACCTTTACGAAGAGCAATAGGAAGCTCATCACTCGGCCCTGGATCCGATGACGAAGAATCTTGTGGTACAAGACATTCACCTGGAGGTTGTTGCCGTCTAGAGTATACTTGAGTAATAGGCGGACGAGTAGGAACAAGTGTCGAATGAGAAGGATCGAGAGAGGGTGTAGGAGACACAAGTGGAGATGGATCGGTAGAGGGTGTAGGAGGTACAAGTGTATAAATAAAAAGATCATCCTCCTCCTCCTGACTCGTACTAGGCAAAGATGATTTGAAAGGCGTGTCCTCAAAGAAAGTAACATCACGAGATACAAGATACCTATTCGAACTAGGACAATAGCATCTATAACCTTTTTGAACACGAGAATAGCCTAAGAAAATGCACTTTAAAGATTTGGGGTCTAATTTTGTTAGATTAGGACGAACATCTCTGACAAAACAAGTACAACCAAATATTTTCGGCTCAATAGGAAACAACAGTTTTGTGGGGAATAGAACATGATGAGGAATTTGACCTTTAAGAACAGATGAAGGCATGCGATTAATCAAGAAGCAAGCTGTAGAAATTGCATCAACCCAAAATTGCTTTGGAACACTCATTTGAAAGGATAATGCTCTTGCAGTTTCAAGGAGATGCCTATTTTTTCTTTCAGCAACTCCATTTTGGGAAGGAGTATCAGCACAAGATGAATGATGAATGATTCCATGCTTACATAGGTAAGACGTAAGTGCTTCAGAAAAGTACTCACCAGCATTATCGCTTCTCAAAATTTTAAGGGAAACATCAAACTGAGTTCGAATTTCAGCATGAAAATTACAAAAGTGAGAAAGTAACTCAGAACGACTCTTCATAAAGTATAACCAAGTCATACGAGAGTAATCGTCAACAAAGGTAACGAAGTATCGAAATCCAGTTTTGGAAACAATAGGACAAGGACCCCAAATATCAGAATGAACTAATTCGAAGGGCTTACTTGCTCGATTAGCTATTCTAGGACTAGAGCTAAGACGATGAAATTTGGCAAACTGACATGAGTCACAATTTAATGAAGACAAGTTATGAAATTGAGGACAAAGTGTTTTTAGCACTGAAAGAGAAGGATGACCTAGACGGCAATGGGCATCAAATGGAGAAACAACTCCAGAACAGGCAACTTTTGGCACTTGATGATCGAAAATATAAAGTCCTCCAGATTCATGTCCTCTACCAATAATCTTCTTTGTCACAAGATCCTGAAACAAGCAATAGCCCGGATGAAAAGAAACACAACAATTAAGGTCATGAGTGAGTTTACTAACAGATATTAAATTAAAGGAAAGTTGAGGTAAATGTAAAACTGATGACAAAGAAAGAGATGGGGTTAGATTTACTGTGCCAGATCCAAAAACAGATGATGTTGATCCATCTGCCAAAGTAACGTCGATAAGGGATGTAGATGAAGAAAAATTGGAAAACAAATCACGATTACCTGTCATATGATTGGTTGCACCAGAGTCTATGACCCATTTGGTAGAGGAGGAAAGAAGACAATGATTCATGTTACCTGACTCAGCAATGGTTGTAATAGGGGTAAGCATGGATGATAAAGAATATGCTTTCAATGACTTCTGGTACTGTTGAAATTTAGCAAACTCAGTAGTAGAAGTAACAAATGGTTGCTTAGATGAATCATGGACGGACGGAATCCGCGATTAAACCACATTAGACATTGCTACGAATCGGTCAATATCGAATGTAAAACCACAAATTCTGATCTAAAACCTTGGAAATTAGAGCCAAATCACCATACAACTTCTGAAAATATGATCTGAATGGAGTTTCTAATGAAGAACCCTAATTCTCCTCCCAAACAACTTTTAACTCGAGCAAATTATGTCCAAACTAGCCACAAGAATAAGTCAAAAATACTCTTGATGCACAAGAACGGCAAATCACAACAACCAGGGAAAATTCCAGCCACAAACGTACCCTCACGAGGAAAAAACAGAACTGAACTCAACAAAAACAAACCGAAATTGAGCCGAGCACGCAAACTGAAGCAAACGTGACCTGTTTTGGCAAAACCAAGTATACAGACTTGTTAGAATTCTCAGCCTGATGCTAACCCAACTGACGAAAGGGAAAACGGACCTCCCACGCGCCCTCACGCACCGGCGCGTGGCGGCTGCTGCAGAAATCTCCGACGGCGCGTGTGGCTCACGCGCAGCTACTTCCGGCGAACGACGACGGCGATTCGACTCCCCTGGCAGCGGCGCTTCTCTTTAGGTGGGTGGTGTCGACAAACGGCCCCTCTAATGTGGTGACCCAAATTTCAAACCCTAACCCCACTTGGATGAGAAGAAACCCTAACAGCCAAAGGAAAATTCTAAAACCCTAGAGTGGCTCTGATACCATGTTATCAAGATATCAAACATGAGAGAATTCAATATATTTTCTATACACTAGAGCCAATTATATATAGGCATACATAGAAGCCCTAAACCACTAATGGTAAAATTACAATAAAGGACGAAGACTAATAAGCTACTATATTTACATATATACTATAACAACAATAATCTTGCCTCTCGGTTTGCCATTGATAATAATGGAGTAGTTGGCTGATGATATGCAACCTTTAATCCATAATCTCCATTTTTGCCCAAAGCCTTTGGCTTCTAGAATGTTGTCAAGGAAGCCCCAATCAACCATAACAAAAGCCTTTTCTATATCTAGCTTGATGACCACTCCCTGATGACCTTTCCTCTTCCATTCATCTATCAATTCATCACTCCCTGATGACCTTTCCTCTTCCATTCATCTATCAATTCATTAGCAATTAAAGATGCATCAAGAATTTGTTGATTAGCAACGAAAGCTGATTGATATTCTGATATTGTATCAGGTAAGACTTTCTTTAATCTGTCGGAGAGAACTCTAGCAATAACTTTGTATAAGCAAGTGGTTAGGCTAATAGGTTTGTAATCCCCCACCTTTTTGGCTCCTTGCTTCTTTGGAATGAGACAAATGTAAGTCTCATTCAGATTAGCATTGATGATTCCATTCCTGAAAAAATCATTGAACACTCCCCGTATATCATCCTTGAGAATGTTCCAGGATTTTTTGAAGAATTCAGCAGCGAATCCGTCTGGCCCCGGGGTCTTGTTAGTGCCAAGGTCGTTAACTGCCATGAATATTTCATGGTCTGTGAAGGGGGCTTCGAGCATGTCTCTTTGTGAAGCAGAGATAGGCTTCCAATCTTCGATCTGTGGGAAAGGAGCCTTGTTGCGGTCTTTTGTGTAAAGATTCTGATAGAAGGCTATAAACTCCTTTTCTATATCATCATCGCAGGTCAAACTGGCACCAGATTCTGCAAGAATTTCCATGATAGAGTTTTTCCTTTTGTGGGCTGTCATAACTCTGTGGGAAAAGGCCGAATTAAAATCGCCCTCTCTAAGCCATTTAAGTTTACATTTCTGTCTCCACATGATCTCTTCGTTTGCTGATAGCATTATAAGATGGGCTTTTATCTCTGTTCTTCTATGGGCTTCTTGTTCAGATAATCGACCGAGTTCCTCCCTCTTGTCCAGATCTGATAGTTCTGAGTTCAAACTATATCTTTGCTGTTTAGTATTACCAAAAACAGATTGATTCCACTGCTTTAATTCCTTTTTGAGACCTTTCAATTTGTGTATGAACCCGTGACCTGGCCACCCTTGAGAAAGGTTGTTCTTCCACCAAATATCGACTGTATTATGGAAGGAGTGATGTGAAAGCCAGGCATTGTTGAATTTGAAAGGGGCTGGTCCCCATTTTTCCTTCCCTAATGTGAGACTGATAGGGAAATGGTCCGACGTAATTCTATCCAATCTACGGGCAGAAGCAACTGAAAATTTGGTGACAATGCTGTCGGATATGAGATACCGATCAATGAGGGTCATGGTGGGGTTAGGCCTAAAGCTAGACCATGTATATTTACCATTGCTCAGGGGAATGTCTTGAAGATCAGAATCTTCTATAAAACGATTGAACTTCTTCATAGCTCGAGTTGGTGCCGAATGGGTGAATTTCTCCCATGTCCACCGAGTCACGTTAAAATCACCACCCAAAATCCAATTAGGGAGACAAAGGGCTTGAAGATCCATTAATTCTAACCAGAATAAACGTCTCTCCTTAGAGGAGTTGGATCCATAAACACCTGTGATCCAAAAGGAGTAGCCATCAGCCAAAGATAGGTGGATAGATAGAGTGTACATACCTTCGACAATCTCCTTGACATCAAAGGAGGATTCATTCCATAGGATCACAATGCCACCAGCAACTCCTTCAGCGTCTATAGAGGTCCAAGCGATATTCCGAGAACTCCAAATGGACTTAATGATCTTCCTGTTAATGTTGGCCATTTTGGTTTCTTGGAGAATCACCAGAGATGGATTATGGGAGGAAATAAAATCTTTGATAAGAGCTCTCTTTTTCCAAGAGCCCATGCCACGGACATTCCAGGAGATAATAATCATGATGGAGCCGACGACCCTTCCATATTGAGACCAGCTGAGGATTTATCATAGTTCACTGTCGTATGGAGATTTTGAATTTCCTTGACCCACTTGACTTTCTTCTTTGCTGTGTTGGAGAGCTTTTGTCTGTTGGGCATTGGCATAATGCACATGCCATGTTCAGTAAGCCAAGGAAATAATAATGGAAGATATGTCGCTGGGTCGTTGTGCACTGTCTCCATGTAAAATTCATCACTGTCTTCTTCTTCCACACTGATATCAATTAGAGATTGGTCGGTCTTGTCAATGGATAAAATTGTATTTCTGTGATCGGGTTCCTCGATTCTTAATGGACGGGGGTGGTCCATCAGAAGCTGTTGATTATTCTCTTCTTCAAAAAGGATACCGATAGATGGTGGGGAAACAGATGGGGGGTTGCCTCTGGGGATCATGGGAGATTGCTCCATGGGTGTGGAACACGGGGAGGAGACTCCTTCGTCCGAATCTGATAAGAGAAGCTGTGTATTGGTGGAGAATTTCGTACCAGTGAGAAGAAAAATTTCCTTATTATTGATAGTGATGGGTTTTTTCCGGTTGGTACGATTTTCAAGGCATGAGGCAGGGTTTGTGAGGGTGTTGGGTTGGGCGTCTTTATGAGGATGGGCTGGATATGGGTTTTTTTTGTCTAGGAGAGCGGAGGGAATATTAGTGGGGGCTTTTGGTGTGTGGGTCCCTCTCTGTGAATACGGCTGGCCGATGATAAGGGATTTTGGGGGTTGAGGTTGAGTGTGAGATGAGGTTACATGTGGGGCCCTCTCTGTGAATACGGCTGGGGTCAAATCCGAGACTGAATAAATTTCATCATTTGGGCATCGTTGGGTTTCCAACTTGTACGAGGTCTGAACTTTTTCCGCAATTGTTTCCAGACGCGCAGGGACGGCGCGTGCATGTCCATCGTCTTCCTCAGCAGCTTCTCGATCCACCACGGTGGCTGGTATTTTACCATGAACGCTGGCAATATAACCAATGCTGTAGTCTTCCATGAAAAAGGGATCGATCTTGGCGATTGATGGGCTGGCGGATGAAGAAGGTAAGTGTATTTCCGCTGGGATAAAGCCGAAACTATTTTCCTTGATCTTAATACATACCTCCATCATATCCATTCTTGCTAGAGTTTTATTGGCAGTCTCCAAATATCCTCCGCAATCATCTCCAATTTTTCGGAAGGTCTCAATGGACCATTTGTCGAGAGGCAAGTTTCTTATCTTAATCCAACCTCCGTAGGATGGAACTTTCGGCTCGCTATTCATGACTTCGGCACTCCATGGGTAGAATCGAAGATGGTATTTCCCAACCTTATACCAACCTCGGATTTTAGCTAATGTGCAAGCTTGCTCTTCGTCTTCACAGGCTAGGAGAGCTTTGTCTGGTAGGAGAGGGTTGATGGAAGAAAATGCGGATACGTGCTGCTGAAGGGCTCTCATGATATCATGCCAATTGTCGTGAAAATGTTTCCTTTGGACGATGACCGACGATGATAGGTATAGGGCTGCAAACGTGGGTTCAGTCGAGGCTGGCGGATGAGATTATTGTTTCGCTGGTCTATGGAGAAGGAGAAAGATTTCCGCTCTATTCTGAAGGAAGAGCTTGTCGATCTGGTCATGGCTGTAGGGGCGGTCACTCATGGCGGTGGGGTGGGGTCAGGTTGTCGGCAGGTTGAGATGGTCGGGAGGGGTGGGATGGTAGGGGAGGGGGGAGGAGAGAGAGCATGGCTAGCTTTAAGAGAGTTAAAACTCCCATGTGTGGGGGAAACTTGTAATTGGAAACTTCGTGCAGTTAAGTTGGATGGTTGTGCCATATTTAAGATCACAAAGTACATTAGTGTGTACACATGCTCCATTGGGATCTTAAATGACGACCATAGGCAAACTAGTGCTAGAGTTATTGGACAGATAATCAATGACAAATTTACAGGAACCGCTCATGTGTATAAACCCCGACACATCATTGAGGACATTAGGCAAGAGTACGAGGTGAACATAAGTTACGATAAAGCATGACGTGCAAGAGAAACAATGTATGCTCTTGTCAGGGGTTCTCGCTCTTGGTTGTGTTGTTCTTCTCTCTCGCTCTCGCATTTCGCTCTATAAGTGCCTTGCATCACAGACCTCACTCTCTCTCTTTCACACATGCAAGCAGTGCAGATGAGAACATCAGTGCATGTTGGATTCTAAACCTTAAAACGCAAAACCGAAAACCCAAAGGGAAATCAAACCGAAAGCAGCTAGGCCTCAAAATTTTCCCTTTTTCCTACTACAGATAAGTTCGGAACAACTTCAACAACGAAAGTATTGAAGAAAACTAACCGAAAACGACCCCTCGCAGACGAAACGTTACCCAAAACGACACTCATTTTAGCACTACTCAAAACTAACCCATGAATAAAAATATACCGAAACAAAGAACGTATTGGAAAATAGAGATTGTCGAAGATGGAGAAGAAGAGGAATCCTCGTTTGAAATGTCGAGCGTCGAGAAGAAAAGAAGAGTCGTTCGAAATTCTTTCGTAGAGAGTGAGAGTGATGGTGATGTTGCAGTGCAAGTGAGTGGGAAAGTGGAGCGTTTTTTTTTGTTTTTGTACTCTTCAAAAAATAGTTAAACAGAATTTAAAAAAAATTAAATTGAAACGAGTAGCGAGAGTTGGAATTGAGATCTGGCACCGTGAGCGAGAGGCAAGAGAGCGCTAGAGATATATTAAAAAACTAAAAAAGATCGAGAGTCGAGAGTGGGAAGCGAGAGTAAGGGCAGAGAGCGAGAGTCGAGTTTGTTGGCCTGGAAGGGAGCACGATCATAAAAAATGCGCAATGACATCAGTAGAAGGGCATTCTCCATTAAAATGAAAAGGTGGTTCTCTTAGTTTTCTGGTGGTCTTCTTTTCTAGTTTTTCATTTTCTTTGGTCTGTATTTTCTTCTTTCCTGGGTGGTGTTTGTAATTTTGAGCATTAGTCTCTTTTCATTCCATCAATGAAAACCTTTGTTTCTTGTTCAAAAAAAAAAAAAAAAAAAAGAAAAAAAAAAAGAAAAGGTGGGGCATTTTACATTTGGGCCTCTCAAAAAGAGGCATCCGTACAAATTTCCCTTGAAAGATATCTGTCACGTTGAATGTATTGCTAATACGCAAAGATGGAGGTAGAGCTAGGGGTGTTCAACTAAAAACCAAAAATTGACCCAACCAACTAAAACCGATCAAACAGACATTGATCGATTAGTTTTATGAGTAGTTAGGTCGGTGTCGGTTTTATAATATCGAAAACCGATCGGTTGGTCGGTCGGAGTGGCTAGAGAAGGTATTTTTGACCGACCGACCGAATTACTTATATCATTGCAAGTAAAAAAAAGAAAAGACTGCATGGCAGGTCTGCAGCGTGCAGTCCAAGGAAAGTCATCATTACCTTTTTTTTTTTTATAAAAAATATTTAATTTTATTTGTTCTTTTCATCTCTTACTCTCTCCCCGTGAGTTCTCTCCTCTTTCTCTTCTTTTCCATGTCTCATTTCTCTTCTTCTCCATTTTTTCTCTCTTTCTTCTCCATGTTTTCCTTTTTCTCTCTTCTTCTCCATGTTTCTTTCTTTCTTCTCCCTCAACTCTCTTTTTCTCCATTTTTCTTTTTCTTCTTCTCCCTAAACTCTCTTTTTTCTCCCTCAACCTTCTCTCTTCTCTTATTTTTTTTAAACTTCAAAACTTTTCATACAAAACTGCCAATATCGACCGACCGACCGTTCAATTGGTCGGTCGGTTTCATGAAGGACCCTAAACTGCCCACCACTGACGGACCAAAACCGATAGGTCGGTTTTCGATGAACATGACCAGTTGGGAGATGATTCTTTCGAAGGTGAACCATCACCAAATCACCCACTTGAAACTCTTGAGCTCGGTGGTGCACATCAACAAAAGACTTATATGAAGCGTTCGCCTTTTATAGAAGAACTCGTTTGTGGGTGATTTTCGATTGGGGTTTTGGGTTGAGATTATGGTTAGAGTTTAATTTTAGGATTTAGCTCTGATACTACGTGGTTTTGGGAGAAAAAATTGAATGTGTTCTCTAATCTCTAGAATACAAGAAGATATAGTATAAAGAAAAATACTGAAAAGGATAACATAGAATAGTATCTGATCTTAATAAAGGAAATAAAATAATGAATTAAATAAGTATACCCTTCTATTTATATAATTGAAGCTATTACTTCTTAATTATTTGCTAGAATTATATTACTTTATGGCTCATTACATGACACGCTATAATAATTTTGTGAGCCTTCATTTTTATTTCGGACTCTATCATACGTGCCTTTTTGATTCGATAATCAAACTTCCATAACTAGGCAACTGGAATATGGATTAATCTCAGAGTTCTCTTGATCACTGTAAATAATAAGAAGAGACCATATATTGGTCTTTTAAGTATTGTGATTATTTAACATTTGATCTTCATTTATATGCAGTGTCAAAAGCCTCCATAAAGATTGAGGGCGTAAAGGAGTTTGGTTACCGTGAAATGGCCCTAGCTACAAACAATTTTCATGATTCCACGGTAGTTGGTCAAGGTGGTTATGGAAAGGTTTACAAAGGAATTCTAGCAGATAGCACAGCTGTTGCTATCAAACGTGCACAGGAGGGCTCACTACAGGGTGAAAAAGAGTTCCTAACTGAAATACAATTATTGTCAAGATTACATCACAGAAATCTCGTGGCTTTGATTGGATATTGTGATGAAGAAGGGGAGCAGGTAATTTGAGGAATCCTTTATTTATTTATCATTTTACTAAGGAAAATTGCAAAAAACACCCCTGAATTATGGAAGTTGTTACAGTTACACTCTTGATTTTTGAAGTTGAGCAATTAGCCTCCTCAAACTATGAAATTGTTACAATTAAATCGAAATAACTCGGTTAGCGGTAGGATTTAATTAAGAAAATTTCATAAATCTGAGTGTAATTGTTGTAGTTAGAAATATGAGGTGTAATAACCCCATAGGTTCATGGTAGTTTTTTCAATTTTATATTTGATTACTATATGAAATTAAATTGATTTTTATTAATGATTTCGTATATAGAAATAGATGGGTTAAAAACGCATTTGGTCATGTATTTTATTGAAGTTCCAATTTAGTCCATGAACTTATGTAACATAGTCCCTTTAATTTAAAATTTTTAACAATTTAGCCTCCAAGTTTTAGTTTGTAATGATTTAGACTAGATGTTATATTTTAAACCAACAATAATATCTCTTAAGGACTATTGAATCTAAAAGATTAAATTGTTAATCGATAGATTACTGCATATTTATTTATTTATTTTTGACAATATGTGAGGTGAGAGATTCAAATCTCCGACTTCTTGATCGAGAGTACATGTTTAATGCTAGTTAGCTTATGTTCATGTCTACTGTATATTTAAATAGAAGTTTCTGGTTGTCAAATTCTGTCACAGAACTTGCTAATTTGGCAGCTACTAATCTTATCAGATCGCAGGACATTAAATTTTTGTCAATTCCTTGCACTGACCTTGAAATTTAGCCTTGAACAGACTTCTTGATTTTGAATTTGTATGCAGATGTTGGTTTATGAGTTTATGTCAAAGGGCACGCTGAGGGATCACCTTTCTGGTACACTTCAGCTAATTTTCCTATGAATTATTTTTCAAAGATTCTGTTTCAATTATGCAAATTGTGGACAGTTTTGATATGTTCTATGGTTTCTATTCCTTCATTTTTATGTTAACTGAAGAATACACATTGTTTTTATTTGTGAGTTGTTGTTTTCATCTTTAAAGCATTGACTTATTATGCTTCGTTGTGTTATTACAGTAAATTCTGCAGAACCGTTGAGTTTTGCCACAAGATTAAAAGCTGCACTGGGTGCAGCTAAGGGAATTCTGTACCTACACACGGAAGCTGATCCTCCAATATTCCACCGAGACATCAAGTCCAGCAACATATTATTAGACTCTAAATATATGGCAAAGGTTGCTGATTTTGGACTTTCACGACTTGCACCTCTACCAGATACAGAAGGCGATGTGCCTGCTCATGTATCGACAGTAGTAAAAGGGACACCGGTAAAATTCTATCAATATTTCTGAAATTTTTAGGAATATAATGAAAGAATTTAATTTCTGCTTACAATGTCGTCAAGATTTTAGGAGATTCTAAGACCTCCATTAGGTTTTAGAAGGTAGAGATCCTTTGTTATAATAGGTCTGTTAGGTTTTAGAGGGCAAGGATCCTTTGCAATAACTAGTAATTAGAGGCATCTATGTTGGGAATCTAGAGGTTTTATATGTTTCTGTTTGGTTCCACGGGTGTGACAAACAATAGTAAAAGCAAAAAAAGAAAAGAGGTGAGGGGACTATCACTTAGGCTTATGTCCTATTTTCATAGACTCTACAAGTTCTACTATAATGGGAAAGATTATAGCAAAAAGGAAAATAGAGAAATACCCACGCTTTCAAAAATATACCTAACGAAGGAAATAAATACAGGTTTATTACAATTATACAATACACAAGGAAATAAGTATAATGGTAACAAGAGTGGTTTCGGTTCATAGTTGATTGTGAAGACTAAACTAAATAACACTCTTTCTCAAGCTTGGTGATATATGTGTATTAGACCAAACTTCTTCCTTCTAGAACATCCATGTAGACATCTTCTAAATATCCATTCAAGGAAAACATTGTTAACACCAAGTAGGTGGAGATTCCAATCTAGGTTAACGATCAGGGATCAAAGAATTCCTTGGCACTCAATTCATATGTCTATGTATACCATTTTGCAACTACTCTGGCTTTAAATTTTCTATACTATCATTGGCTAAATATTCATGCATCCTACTGTTCTTATCATGTCATGAAAGCTTATTATTGGCCAATTTTAATATTCACCAACATAAAATGTATATTTGAAAAAATATTGAAATGTAAGGGCTAAATTTACAAGGCACCCATATATTTTGCCAATTTTATATTTTAGTCAAACTATTAAACTTTTTATTTTGGCCAATCTGAATATAACTCAACTGACATAAAATTTGTACCTTCGACCAAAAGGTTCACACCATATATTAAACTTTTTATTTTGGTAACCAAACTTTTGTCTACTTTCATTTCTGTCCTAAAATTTTAAATCTCAATTTCAATCTTTAAAAGTGTTGAAATCTTGTATTAAGTTATTGAAAATGTGAGGTTCATTATTTATATGATATTCAAATGATTACTTTTACAAAATAAATTAAAAGATTCTGAAGGGTCAAAATCAAGATGTCAAAACTCCTCAAAAAAAAAAAAAAAAAAAAAAAAAAAAAATCAAGATGTCAAAAGTGAAAAACTGACCGAAAATTGGAAGTGACTAAAAATTTAAGGACTAAAATAAAAAATCTAAATATTTAAGGACCAAGATAAAAAATAGACAAAGTTTAGAGACCAAATTATTTTTGAATGTTATAGCCTTACTCAACTCCTCCATAATTGGGAGGCGGTGCTTCATTAGTTCTTGTAGGAGGGGGCTCGTTGTCCCTTCGCCATTAGGCTGTCTCTTTTTCTTTTGTTCAATGCAAATGTCTCTTATCCAAAAAAACAAAATTATTTTTGAATGATATATGATACCTTGGTTCTCTTACTTGCTAATTCCTGACCATACTCGCTTACTTCTGATAACAAAAACAAACTATATTGCACTGGTGATAACTTGCAAGGATTAGTATAAGAGGGTTTGATTGATGGTCGAACTGGCCTTATCTTCTTTGGATTAGGAGTTAAGATATGTTGGAGGTAACGTGTTATGGAAAGGTACCACTGCAACGTTTGAAGGACTAATAATCGCTGCTGGAAATGTGGGCAGCAAGAAGAGAAAGATACTGCTGGAGAAGAAGGGGTTCTTGATAAGAATAAAAAGTTACCCGTGAAAAGCATAGGCCTCGACCGAAGGTTATGGGGCTGGAAGAATCAAGAAACTTAAAAGAAGTTGGATTAGTTCTCCCGCGACTGACACCAGTGAGATAAAAAACAAAAACACTAACCATTGGATAAATCTTCTCAAGGAGGTACTTTCAGGTCTGATGAACAACTCTATAGAACTCCTGTTAGAACACTTGCATTCAGTAAGATGGGGCTGATTGCAACAATTAAGCTAGCACAAATATTTCAACATTTCATGGTAAAATTTGATTTGCATATTCAAAGCCACTTCCAAAGTTGTTCTTTTTGTTCTTTTACATCCGTGGGTATCCAGATCCCCCTACTATATTTGGTTGTCAATAAAACATGTAGTATATTAAATCCTAAGCAGGTGGCCATCATGGATTGAACCCATTCCCATTGTCAAATCTTTAATCATTATATGTTGATACCTGATATAGAGAAAGTGGAATCTTCTATACTAAAAATATTTTCGTTTGTTTATTCTCTATATTCCGGTTCTTGGTAAAATAATTGGTTCCACTTGGATTGAGTTTAGTTGAAGGGTATTTATGTGCATTTTAATTTGCATGCTTCCATTTTGCAGGGTTATCTTGATCCAGAGTACTTCTTGACTCATAAATTAACCGATAAGAGTGATGTTTATAGTCTTGGTGTCGTGTTTTTGGAGCTTTTGACTGGGAGGCACCCAATCTCACATGGCAAGAACATCGTTAGGGAGGTACTACAATGGCATTCTTTATGGCCTCTTTATTTTGGAATAGCATTAGAAACCTAAACCTTTGAGACAAATTTATCACCAAGTATGTAATCATGAACTGGATATCATAGTCGTATGGGTAATTTGATTCGAATGCCTAAAGGACATAATATGACGTATGCTTATTTATCTATATTGTTTTCCTTTTGTTGGGTATAAGGTTCCATCCCATGCATTGTAATCTGTTATGCATAGCCAAAGGAGTGTTTTTGCACTTGTATCTCTCTTAAATATTTGTATTGTCTATAACAGGTTAACAGTGCATATCAGTCTGGAAAAATTTTCTCGATAATTGATGGTCGACTGGGATCTTATCCCGCTGAATGTGTGGAAAGGTTTGTGACATTGGCTCTGAAGTGTTGCCAAGACGATACAGACGCACGTCCTTCAATGGCAGAAGTTGTTCGAACACTTGAAAATGTTTGGCTTATGCTGCCCGAATCTGATACGAAAATCGCAGAGCCTTTGAACACCGATGTCATAAAAGTTACCAGTTCCCCATCTTCATCATCCAACATGAATAACTACTACATATCAGAAGTCTCTGGCAGTGACCTTGTAAGTGGAGTAACTCCCACCATCACACCCAGATAGAAAACATTATTTCGTAATCGAGACTCGATTTAATTTTAGGAGAGATTTTTCATACTATTCTAACATCGTTTATATGTCAGGTATGTCATTCTTGTACAGTCTCTATTTAGTATTTACACGTTAACAAGCTGAATCTCAGTTTGTATATAGTACTTTTGAAATCCTCCAAATACATTAAATTAAATTATATCTTCTCGTGTTTGAAAAACATGAATTTTAGTTTACTATCAGGAAATATTTTCACTTTGGGCCCACACTTTTAATGTAATTAAAATTAATGAGGTAAGATTTATATATTCATTTATTTTTTGTTGTAAAGTTAATAAGATTGATCAAATGTTAAAATAAATACTAGTACCAACTTTTCTAAAAGCTTCTTGGAGTGTTTATATAAATTGTCAAATCAAATTATTGTTCAAGTGTAGTTTTATGCCTTTATTTCTTTATTTGAAATTGGCTTCCAATTCACATATTTAGCTCACATATTTAGCTTTTAATTAGTAGGCGGTCGATAGGGTTATTGGTATAGACCAAATGAAATTTTATTCCATCTATATAAGTATCCAACTCGTCTTTACAGTCAGCTATTTATACCCTAAAACATTACTAACTTGGCCAAACATAACATATAACCAACGGAAACTAAAGCTTAAACTAGCAATTCCTTCAAATGGCCAACAAAGCCTTTCAAACAGCTACATCCTAACTTCAATCGAACACAGTAAATCAATTTCTTCCTCTCTGAAAAACAACTCGACCACGAGTTAGGTTGTCAAAGTGAAGCCATCTGGTGCGTGATACTCTAAAGGTTAGCAACACTAAATGTGGAATTGATTTTTAAATTGTCTGCGAGCTCAACTCTATAGAAATTGTTGCCATATTCTAAAGAATCTTGATAGGACCCCTAGAATAGAAACCAACCGGTAAGCTTTGTTTGCGAAGGTAGACCATGAACAAGTCACCAACGGAAAATTTTTGTACATTGAATTAGATTCCTGAATATGGTCCTTGATTTCCTTATGGAGCTTGATTATATGTTCAGTCATTTCTTCAGCTTTCCCACTAAAATCAGCAGAAGAAGGTTATCTGTAAGAAGAGGGAGTGTAGTATAAACAACTTCATGACTATGGAGATGACTTCTCCCTGCCCATGTGCTTCTCACGTGCCGTTAATCTTTTCAGAATATATCTCTGCCTTTTCTTTATTTTTCCATTATTTTTGGTTATGTGGCGTTGATTCTGTTAGCGTGGTAAAGCTATATTCAAATAACTCTCCTTTGTAATAAAAAATTTCGTGGAAGAATTATTTTATTTTCTTTGTCGAGTATCCAAAAATGGTATCAGAGAACCCTTGATACTCACCTAAATTTGCCAATCGTCATGTGCCTATGGATGGGTTGTGTCCTATTTCTAGGAAACAATTGGAATCGACTGATCATGCTCTTTTTAGATGTACGAGGGCCACACGGTTTTGGAGACAGTTACATTCTCAGGTTAAAATACAAAAGTACAATCATTTATCTATCTAGAATTGATTTATGGAAATCTATGAATCAGATCAAGAGTAGATGCTAGATTGGATATGTGTAGGAGCTTGGAGAATTTGGAATGATCGTAATAGTGCATTGCATGGAAAGGCTACCCCTAGTGTCAGTGAAAAGTGCAAATGAGTTTACAATTATATCCAAGAGTACCAACAAGTTAATTGTAAATTACTGTCCACAGGTACTCCGACAGCAGGATATATACGTGATAGCCAACATCCAAACATGATGGTGATCCATGTGGATGCAGCATGTGATAGTGAACATGGTGTTTATGGATATGAGGTGGCAATCCGAAATATCCAAGGAAACATAAATGCCGCGATGCATAGTTATTATCCGTCATGCTTTATATTTTGACTCTCTTGGACTTATTTCCATGCTTAATGGTTCATTGGAAGGGTATAGTGAAGTGCAATATTACACGAATCAAGACTTCATTCAAAATTGTGAATTTCTGACATTCGAAGGGAGCACAATAGGTTTGCTTACAAGTTAGCCAGGAGAGGGCTAAGATTAGATCTGAAACTATGGTTTCAAGAATTTCCATGTTGGATTACTAATATGGCTATTAGTGAAAATCACTATTTGTATCCCTTGAGGGAACTTGTTCTTCCCAATGAAAAATTTTCAGTTTAAAAGAAAAATAAATAATAATAATGATATAAAATCACGTAGCAAAACTGAAGATTCTTTTAGATTCAAAACTTAAAAAGATAATAAAAAGATAATCTTGGAAAAAAATTTGTAAAAAACGAAAAAATAGAAGACAATATAGTGCAAAAACAATTTCCGTGAAGGAAGAGAGTCCGAGTGCATATGCGTCCAGGGGAAAAAGTGAAAAAACATGATGCAGACCGAATCCCTCCTAAAATCCTGCTGGCCATGTTTTAAAATTACACGTATATTTATGACCAAAAAATTGGATCAAACTAGTCGATTCAATTCCCTGGTTTCAATCGATTTTTGCACACCTGTAATTAGTCTTTTTCTAAAAAGGTTTTTAAACAATAATTTAAAGTGAGCAATAAATTTAATATTTACAAGTGTATTAAATTTTCCTCTTTCCACGTCTCCCTGTGTCCATATCCATAAGCTTCAATGATGAAGTCGGCAACGAAACAGATACACCAACGGATTCTGGTATATCAAGATCAACTCCAAGGGCCGGGCCACCTATTGCACGCTTGATGTCAACCTCCTTAAGTTGCTGAATTTCAAGTCGTACCTTGTCAATCTAAATACACAACGGGGTAAAAGAAGCAATACGTAGTAAGTGCATATGCTTGACGAAACATCTGTTGGAATTCACTAACTATTCATCAAAAGATCAGAAACAACATGAATGCCTTACTAATTCGATGTGATGAATGGATGAATGCGCATCAACCAATCTCTTTTGCAGATCATCTGCCTTTTTACATTGATATTCCGTGTTCTCCATCTCATTTCCTTTCTCACCCAACTCTTGGTATAAAGCTATAAATATATTCAAAAAAAGAAAAACAAATTTGTACGTGCATTAATATAATACACATCAACTGGATCAGAAAGTGTAACAAAATATTTCTGGAGACAGACTCTTAAGAGAGCCAGATGGGCAAAAAAAGAAAGAAAAAGGAAAAGGAAAAGGGTTCTGTGTTAGACTAGGCCTAAGCCAACAATTGATTTTATCATGTAACAAGGGAGATTAGAGAGCTCCCCGCATCTCCAAAATTCTCTACAGAGAATGTTGAAGCAGAAAAATGCAGAAAAAAGATACCCTCTCACAAACGCTTCCACTATAATAGCCCTCCCTTACGTGGCCCTCATTCTAACTACGAAAAAGTATATGGGTCCAACTCTAACAAATGCAAACTACCCTTCACACAGCCGCACCCTTCTCATGCTTATGCTCACAAATTTAGACGTGTATGACGACTAAATCACTTTATTTGAATGTGTGAAAAAAATAAGGTTCTGAAACAGTTTCTCCCAGCATGTGTTCTTCATTCTAGGTACCTTGTGAAAATATCATTGCACTAAAATATTAATAGAAACTAGAAAGAATATATAAATCACATGCATACTTGTTAAAACTGATAGTACCCAGATCTGAGTTGGGATGTCATAGAGTTTCTTTGCCAATGTTAATGATGATCTCAATATCTCTCTGGCTTGGACAGTGTCATGTAGAGCGAGTGCCAAACTCCCGAGGATTGTCAAATATTGTGCAACAAGTTGAAGATTCCCCAAATGATTGTGGGTCAATTGTAATCCTTTCGCCAATCGATTTCTGAGGAAGAGGAAAAATAACACCTTTAGCTGACGGTGGGCATGCTTCTTTCCCAACATCAATGACACGATAACTTGGTACATATTTTTAAGATAGGTACATATCCTTTGAGGCCTTGAACAATCCAAGGGTTGGTTCCAGTGAGTGCAGTGGAAAATCACCAATTTTGGAAATATGGGAGGTGAGGCTGGTTTTATTTTTAAGATAGTGACTGATCATTTTTATATTTTGAGCCGAAGAAAAATATTCTGAGTTATTTTGATTTGGTTTACTAGCCATTGTTGAGAAAAAGTAAACTCTTTTGGATCTTGAGGTTTGAAAAATAGGTCTAAATGGTACTTGGACTCAAATTTGCCATTAATTGCAAATAACTGGCATGCCATTTTTCCTGTTAGTTAATTAATGGTCAATTTGAGCCAAAGATCATTTAGAACCCTTTTCAAACCTCAAAGAACTAAAAGTATACCTTTTGAAACCGTAGGGACCAAATAAACACCAACCTCAAATGAACCAGAAGTATATTTGGTCCTAAATTATAATAGGATTCAGTGGAGTATTGTTTTGCCACATCCATCTCAACTTTAACTAGAACCTAATATATTGATAAGATACAAATATCAAAACAATTTACAGCTGAAGAGACAAAAAGTTAGATAACATACAAGGAATCGTTACAGAAGGAAAAAGTAACAGCTGCTGACTGATAACATATAGCTGGAAACTATAGATATGCAGGTCATTGATCACTTGATTCTTGCAGCAATATTTATGGCCAAACGTCCTAGATTAGCATATTAAAATTTTCTTTTCCTACCCCTGTTTTCTTAATTTGAAATCTGGCTGATTTGTATAGAGGTTAACAGAATAAAGTTTAAATAAGGGCCATGAAAAAAATGCAAATAGACACATGACTTTGCAAAGGATTATCACTCACTATAAGGTGGCAGTTAGCCACTTCAAACCTTGCAGGGAAAGGTTAAGACCTCAAATACCTGATGTGTTCTCCTATCTAAATGAAAAAAAATACCTTGCTTCTTGTAAATCATGTTGCTTCATCAGTAAGAGGCCATAAGCAAAAAGAACACTGGTTTTCTCTCGAACTCCAACAAAAGAATCCATCATTCTGTAAACTGGTCCAATCAAGTCAAGTGCCTGTAATGCTACTTACAATCAATAAATAGATAAAATAAGAGATTTTTCCCCTAAAGAAATGAGAACTTAATAATATATATTAACAATAAAGGCTGTGGTGTAGTGTAGAAAGATTTCTCCAAGAAATTTAATCCAAAGGAGTTTATTATGATTGAAAGTATACTACTACAAGAGATTGACCCTCTATTTATCGGGAATAATAGGAACCTACACACTAGATAAACAAGTACAACTAACTACAAACTAAAACAATTAGCCATTCAAATAAAAATTACAAAACAATTACTAATTATGTGCATCAATTCCCACCATTAGGAGATATAGATTTGACTGCATGAACCCATAGCAAATGACCATGAGATAAAAACGGCTCATATAATAGCCGAAGAGATAAAAAAAAAGTGGAATCTTAAAAACCTTAAATAGAGAACCTAAAATCTTGCAACATATGAACATAAGAAGAAAAGGTGACATCGACTTTCACCTGATGTGTTGGGAGAAAAACACAGAATATAGAAATAGTATATTATGACAAAAATCAATAATACTATAATTATCTCCTCTTCTCCCGGTTAAGCCAAATAAGTTAGTAATAATCATGAACAAAAAAAAAAGAGATAGGAAAAAAAAATGACACTAAAAGCTAGGTTCGTCTCAAACTCGAGACTACGTCCAGTCTTTTGCAACGGCAGGTTCTACTATAATTTTAGAGATTACAAGAAGCCCTCAACCTCGCGCTACAAACCAACCAACTCTCTATAGCACAACAAAAGCTATTGACTTCCAAATACCATGACCTAGTAGCTTGGGATAAACAGCCAGATAAACCCTCAATCCAACTAGAGAAAACACTATTCTCTCTCAATTACCTCACTGCCGCACAAATTGAATGCTGAAAAACTATTCAGCTTCACACACAAGACTGTAATAGAAGAAAAGGCCACCACCAAAAATTTGCTCCAGCTGCAAATGGTAGTCGTCAAAATTGAACTCTCAACTTGTGTATTTATAAGTTGCTGCAGACCTAAATCAAAATAATGGGCCTTGGGCCCAAATTAGCCAAGACTTTAAATTTTAATTCATGCGCGCATGTTTCGATTCCGTCAAATACCGTAAGGTTGGTTTTGGCTCCATCTTCCGAACAATAAGCATAGTGAAGGCTAGAAAACAAGTGTGGATTTGGATGGAATAAATTGTATTACAATAATGAATAGTTAAAATATATAGCCCTCTTATATAGGAGAGAAAGACTCAATACAAGAAAGAAAAGAATAATAAGAATAAAATCATTAATGAATACACCTAATTAGTATATTTACAGCTAATATAAACCAACATTTCCCCTCAAGTTGGTTTAAATATATCTTTCCATTGTCGGTTTGTCAATCATTCTATCAAATTGTATCTTTGATCGTCCTTTAGTCAACACATCAGCAGTTTGCTCTGTAGTTGAGAAATAAGGAATACATAGCACACTAGTATCGATTTTGTCCTTCATGAAGTGTTTGTCAACTTTGATATGCTTTGCCCTATCATGTTGAACTAGATTATAGGCTATAGAGATGATGACCTTCTTGTCAAAGTAACCCGTATAGGTGTCTTATGAAAAAAATTTTAAATTCTTCAAGTAGCCTTTTGATCCATATTCTTTCACAGATACTATGGGCTAGATCCCTAAATTATGCTTTTGTGCTATTTCTGGCCACTACATTTTGTTTTTTTCCTTGCCAAGTGACTAGGTTATCTCTAACAAAGAAACAATAACCAGATGTAGAACTTCTAACCATTGTACTTCTTGCCTAGTCAACATCGGTATAAACTTCAACATGTAGATGGTTGTCTTTTAAACAATATACCTTCCCTATAGTTCCCATCAAATATCTCAAGTTTCTAGGCAGCTTCAAAATGAATTCGTTCTGGTGAGTGCATGAATTGACTTACCATGCTCACTGCAAAAGCAATAGCTGGACGTGTGTGAGACAAATAAATGAGTTTCCTACAAGTCATTGGTATCGTTCCTTATTCATTACTTATTCATCTTTTGCAACTTCCAATTTCAAATTTGGTTCAATAGGAATCTCAACTACCATGCATCCAAGTAAACTTGTTTCTCCAAGTAAATCAATGACATATTTTCTTTGATTCACAAAGATACCTTTTTTTGATCTCACAAACTCCATTCCAAGAAAGTAGTTTAGTGTTCATAGGTTCTTGATTTAAAATGCACTTGCAAGCTTTTTCTTTAAAGTGGCCATTTCTACTTCGTCATCACCGATAAGAATAATGTCATCTACATAAACAATCAAAATCACAGTTTAGTTATTTGTAGAATGCCAATAAAAATGGTGATTAGCTTTACTTTGAAGAAATCCAAAGGTCATAACGACTTTTCCAAATCGTTCAAACCATGCTTTTGGAGATTGTTTGAGCCCATGTAGAGATTTCTTTAGTTGACATATGTTGAGAAAATTGAAAATGAAAGGTTGAAAATAATATTGCGGAAGCAATAATCAAACTCTCGATGTTTGTTGAACAAAGAGAGAAAATGAAAAATGAGAGAGTGGAATCCAAAAGATGAATAAAATTCTAATTGAAGTAGAAAATAGGTGATGCAAACTTTACATGGAAGTTCACCCTTTTATAGGTACAAGAATGAACATAACTCACAACAATATTAAAGTAAAAAACTCATAAAACTTCAAAAGATAACTTAAAAGACAAAAAACTGAAATGTAGTGGCTAGGATTAGTGTTGAAGCAGAGTTTAGAGCCTTAGCCCATGGAATTTGTGAAGGCATATGGATCAAAAGAATACTTGAAGAATTCAAGTTTCCTCAGACTAAGCCTATTCAAATTTATTGCGACAATAAAGCTGCCATATCTATAGCTCACAATCCAGTTCTACATGATAGAACAAAACATATTGAGGTTGACAAACATTTTATTAAAGAAAAAATTGATGCTGGTGCAATATGTATCCTTTATCTTCCGACGACAGAGCAAATTGCTGATGTATTAACTAAGGGACTTCCAAAGTAGCAATTCGACAAACTAATTGACAACCTGGCTATGGAAGACATCTTTAAACCAGCTTGAGGGGGAGTGTTGGAATTTCTAGTCTTTACAATTGTGTAAATATTATTTGTCAATATTTAGTCATTATTGTCTTTATTCTTGCCTTATATTGTAGTGGGTCTTTCTCCTATATAAGAAGACCTAGGTGGCACATATTTGAATAACAAAGAATTATTCTCCTAAACTCAAGAATCTTCTTAATCTCATCATCCTCCTTCACCATCTTCTTGTTCTCTCTAATACAAAACTCAATAAGATTCTTACTTCATCTCCCTCTGGCGACGTTATGAAAGTATGTTGTATTAACGTCCCCATCCTTATCCCACTTGACTTTAGCCTTTTGTCTCCAACTAATATCTCCACTTCGAATCAAAGACTCCAACCCAACCTTAAGAGCCACTCTCTCCTCCCTCAACCCCACCGACAACCTTCCTTCCACCCCAGGCAATCTAACACCTAAATCCTCTCCACCACTTCTCCTTTCTTTCTCGTGGTATCCCCAAAAATAGAGAGATTCCAACTCTTCAACGAATCTTTGAGAGATCTTAGCTTCCTCAAAAAGCGAGAACCCTCCCACTCCCCATTCACTTTTAACATTCCACCGTGAGGCAAAAGACGCTTTAAAGAGGTATGTGAAAGCCATGTGTTCTCAAATTTGAACGAACATGGCCCCCATGGTAACCTACCGGGGTTAAGAATAATCAGCCAATGATTTGAGGTAATTCTGGGGCCCATCGACTGCCTTACATTAGAAAATGATCCAACTAACCCTTCATGAATAGAAATTTATCCAACCTGCAACACACCACTCTCTCCCTACCATTGGACCAAGAAAATCTGCCATTGACTAGAGGGGGGTCTAATAGATTACACCCTTCAATAACACTGTTAAAGTGTTGCATCGATCTAGTAACCCTCCCCCCACTAGACATCTCTAAGGGAAACCTTGTCACGTTAAAATCACTAGTAAAACACCAATAATCCCCATAAAAACCAAAAATACTACCAAGCTCCTCCTAAAATGCCTTTCTCCCTTTAGAGGGGGAGGACCATACAAACATGTAACCCACCCAACGCTCAGATTTTGAATCTCAAAAGCCATGGACACCGAAAAGATACATTTCAACACAACAACCGATTTAAACAACCTCCCATCCCACATCATAAGAATACCCCTCGAGGCCCCTACCGACTCCAAGCTAACCCACACAGCACTCTAACTCCCAAAATTTCGACAAAAATGAAAGGAAAGAAGCATGAGCCCCAACGTTCTGACTCAAAAAATAAGGGATAAAATTCAAAGGCCTTTGTACCTGGTTTGGATTACTTGGAAAAGAAGCATGTAATTACCTACTTCAGACTTTCTAATGGTGTGGCCTTATCTTCCCCTTTAGACATCGACGCAATCTAAGTAATTAACTTTAGCTCACGCGAAACACCCACATAACCCTCGATGTCTTCATCAAATAACAACGCTAGTGCCTTTTCTCCAAACTCTCTAACTATTGGCGAAGAGAGGAAATGACTCTTCTTCGAAGCAACTAACCACAAATGAATTGAGTGCTGAAAAACAAAAGTCAGATTCTTCACCCACATGGATCTAACCCGAAATCACCCCCTCCTCCATATCCCCCCCCATGCTCTGCTTTTCACTTTTCCTAAACCCACTAGATTTTTCATCAAACAACCCACTAATGCTAGTCCTTTGCTTATCACTAGGGTTTTTAGGCCCATCAATTGAGGTGGCCCAGTGTCCACTCTCCTTTTCCCTTTCGACACTTCCCTGGAATGGGCCTCTGGAATTGAATTAAGCCCTCTCCAAAATTTGAAATGCTGCCAAACCCTGACATAACATTGTGTGGCTGAGTTTTCTCCAAGTCACCTTTTGAACAGTGCCGCCTATCATCGTATGTCCTCTACAACGACATGACACCTTCCTTCTTCGAGCGAAAGTTGTTTTTGGCACCGAAAAGGTCCACTAAAACAAACCCCACTAGAAAATCAATCCCTTCCCAATTTAAAAAACAACCTCTTAGGGTAAAACCATCCTCCCTACCCTTCACAAAGCCTCTCATCTCCCCCTTCCAACCTTCTCCCTACATCGACACTTCTCACTCTCCTATCCCATCACACAAATCAACTAGCTTTCTAGTGACACTACTGTCCATAAGTGAGGAGGAATATCCAAGAAGTTCACCCACCCCTTGATAAACAATAAACATCTTTCCTTTGCTACCTTGTCAGAATTCCACCACAAATAACTCAAAGCACAGTCGAGAATCACCCTTCCACCAAAGTCAAATATTTTTTTGCCTATGATGACTATCCTCACAAAGAAAGGAATCATTGCCATATTCCCACAAAACAGTTTCACACATATGCAACCCAAACCGACTTTTGACTCCTTTCCCCACCTTAACCCACAAATCACTAGCCTTTTCCTTTACTAGTAAAACATACGAGACTTCAAACAGCACATTCTTTTCTTCCTCGCCATTAATCTCTGATACATCATACTTTTTCCCTTCTCCTGTTACCATTTGAACAAATAATGCATTTGAACAAAGGAGGACGTCAGCCTCTTGAGGGGATTCAAGCAATTAGACACTTCGCCACTACCTTTCGTTGACCCTCCTAGGAGCATGATCAAAGAGTCTCATTGAAAACAACCCCTTATCTCCTCCCTTTGGAAAGTTCAAAGAGGACCACCTCCCTTTTAACGATTCCACCATAACCACACAACATCTTCCTCTAACTTTCTCAACCAACCGAGCCTAGATTAAAGCTTATAGGCACCTTTTCTTCCTAAAAAAGGACCTCATCCCTAAACAGGAGCCAATAGCCTCTAAACAATCCCTAACCCATGCTACATTCCCTTAGTGTAGATTAACTTTTGAAGACATTCCTTTACAGAGCTTGGACACATTAGGATAATGTTAGGCCTCCTATCACACGTGTTTATAAGAAAAAGGGTAAAATAGAGAAAAGAGAGAAACAGTTAGAAGAGGATGCTGTGGGGACCACAGGGAGTGTGGGAGTGAGGGAATGATGTATACGGATGCAGGGAATGTTGGGAGGGCAGGAATCATTTTGTCTTAGGTTGAGAGGGAGAGAACCAGCCTCTCGAATGCTGGGAATCCTTGTTCTTGTTCTTATTTTGGTTTATCAATATCAAGCGGCTAATAACCCCTCTGTGTATTGAAGAACCCCTCAATACAGCAGAGTTGGGTCTATTTCTCTCCATTTTCGTGCTGTTTTGGTGTTGTTTGTGTGTTTTCTTAAGTTTCTTGCAGGTTAAGGAGGTTGGATACCTAATAGATAACCTTTGAGGATGAAGACATATTTTGCATGGAAGGTATAAAGTTGTTTGAAGTTCTTCTAGTTCTTGTGTTAATTATTCTTGCATTGAACAATCATTTATGCATGTTATAGGTTTTTTTGTTAG
This sequence comes from Luffa aegyptiaca, assembly GCA_017139565.1. Lineage (NCBI taxonomy): Eukaryota > Viridiplantae > Streptophyta > Magnoliopsida > Cucurbitales > Cucurbitaceae > Luffa > Luffa aegyptiaca. The sequence continues at coordinate 30,774 of CM029404.1, read as the reverse complement.
CCTTTAGGCACTCTTATAGTCTTTCTTGTATTTTCATCTCTTTAACAGTAGCCACAAAAGAACCTAACAAATGTGGACACATATTTTATCTTGTGTATAAATTCTGAAGTAGGAGAACAAGTTACCTGTGTGGATGATTCCGCATCGCCAATACAAATATAAGAGACAGCCGCATAAACTTGGCACATTGCTTGAATTGATTTGCTCTCTGTAAGCTACATAATCAAGAAAGAGATTGAATTAACAAAATTTGACACTAATAACAAACCATAACCACGGTGTGACTTCTCAAGTAGTATCAAGAGCATGAAAACTAGAATTGCAAGCAACTATGGACACCTTCGCGGCTTCAATATAATGGAAGGTTGCTTCATGGTAACAACCAACGTAATGAGCATACTGGCCTCTAAGCATCTCAATCATACTCTCACATGCCTGTAAAATTGTAGGAAAGCGCAAGAACCAATTCTTCATCTGCACCAAGGCCTACATAACACAATACAAGTATATCGATGAAAGAGGCAACTATCAACTGAGAGGGAGGAAAACATCCAGTATTCTCCTTTTGAATTTTGTCAAATGGTTTTTTAACAAGAAACAAACTTTTAATTGATTAATGAAAAGAAACCAAATGTCTTGAATTTAGAAGATAATTCTTCGTTATTCAAATATGTGCAACCTAGGTCTTCTTATATAGGAGAAAGACCCACTACAATATAAGGAAAGAATAAAGACAATAATGACTAAATATTGACAAATAATATTTACACAATTTTAAAGACTAGAAATTCCAACACTCCCCCTCAAGCTGGTTTAAAGATATCTTCCATAGCCAGCTTGTCAATTTTTTTTTTCTTTTGAAAAGGAAACAAACTTTTCATTGAAGAAATGAAAAGAGACTAATGCTCAAAATACAAAGATACGAAAAATAAAGGAAATGAAAATACAGCCAATAAAAGAACAAGATAATGATAAGAACAACCAATAAAAGATCAACACACGGCTATAAAGGAACACAAAAACAGCCCATAAAAGAACAATGAAGACTTAGGATGGAGAAATGAAAGCATCCCAATTAAGGCAAATATCCTGAATAGAGAAGGTTGAATAAAGCTTGGACAACGAACTCCATAACGAAACTTTGAGGCGAGCTAAGATAAAACGAACCAACCAAGAAAGAGAAGAGCCATGAAAAACCCACAAATTCCTTTCAAACCAAAAATCTGATAAAACAGCTTTGACACCAATCAACCACAATAATATAGAAGCCGACTGAATTACTGGACCAATTAAAAGATTCAGCACGTTTTCTTTGAATGACTGATCAAAAACCCATTGAAGCTTGAAAATAGACATAAACTTCCCCCAACACTTAGAAATGCTAAACCAAGGACTTCGAAAACTCAAGCCAACCTTACCGGAAGAGAGCCAAAAAAAACAATGCTGCCCATGAATGCTTTTAACAACTAAACACCACAACAAATCCGGATCTCTCGAATATCTCCAATCCCCACTTAGCAAGAAGAGCCAAATTAGTTTATCAATTGCTTCTTTGGAAGCCCCTTCGTTAGTACATCAACAATTTGCTCTGTCGTGAGAAGATATAGAGTTGAAATCTGAATCACACAAACCCTAAAATTCCAAAAAAACTATGACTTTCAAACACAACCAAACAAACCCGATATGACCCAAAGCAACACACGACTAGAAAGTGGGGACCAGAGTGAGCCAATCCACGAAAAAAAAGAAGAAAAAACCGACAGTGCACGCGCTCACACGCGCAGGGAATTTCTACTTCGGATTTTGAGGACCAGTAGATTGGCGAGTGGGTTTCCTATTGGGTTGGGCGGTGACGAAAAATTCCTCTGGCAACAGACCTTGGCGGCGACGACAGCGGCGGATTCTGGCGACGACAAACTTTTAAGGCAAAACAAAACCCTTAATAGGTGTTCCAAATCAAACCCTAAAAAGGTTCACAAATCTCTAACGAGACAAAACCCTAATTGCCCTAGACCCGCTCTGATACCATGTAAATGCCAAAGGTTTGAGAGAATCAAAATGCTTTATTCCATTCACATAAGAGATATATATATTAAAGGAGTGCAAAAACTGAACCGAATCAACTGGTTCAGTCTAATTTTATAAAAAATTAGGTTTCTCGGTTTAATATTATAAAAAAAAAATTGAGATTTTCGATTCGGTCTGCGGTTCAACCTTTAAAAAAATTAAAAAAACCGAACTGATTAACTCTACAAAAACAATTATTTCAACCCTTTAATAATAGACCCAAAGCCCATATTCAAAAGCCCAAAGCCAATTTTACCTACAAACCCTAAAGGTCACATCACTTTCTCTCTCTGAATCTCTTTCTCTCAATCAGCCAACAAAGGACAACCAAAATCCATCCATCTCCTTCACTCTTTCTCTCCCTTTACGGCTTCTCTCTCTCCCTCTACAACTCCCTCTCTTTTTTTATTTCCATCTCTCATCTCTTTCTCTCCTCCTTTCTTTCAAGCTTTTGGTCGTCGCTCATTCTCACTTCTCCTTCTCCTTTTCATCTCTATCCCTACCATCGTCGACGTCTCTCTCGCAACCGCCTATCATCGCCGTCTCTCATGGGATCTCACAAGACCGAATCGAAAACTTCATTGTGCATCTTCTTCTCTCTTGCTTTCATCTCCTCACCGTCAATCTCACTCTCTTTCTCTCACTCTAGATCTGTGTTTTTTTTTACTGAACCCTAGATCTGTTTTTTTTTTTTTTGAAAAGGAACTCTAGATCTGTGTTGCTGGGGCAAAATGGAACAGTAATGTAACAAGACAATAAAGGACAACTCTATATAATTACACTTATACTAATAGAACAACACTCATAACAAAGCTAACCAGATAAAAAAGAACTTTCCAAACACTACACTATAATTATGACTCACCATCTTTCCATAAGTTGAGAAGGATGAAGTTTCATGAAATTCCAAAGAAAAAACATCTTTGCATGGACAAGAGAATTTCCATCTAGAAACATAAAAAACGCCTCCAAAACACCAATCACAAAGCATTATGAGAGAAGGTGTAAGAAAGGAAATTCTCCTCCAAGTTAGTTAGAATAAGCATGCACTCGGAGGGACCATGAGCTGAGGGTCAGAGTACGGCCTAAGGAAGGTTTTTTCGCGCATAACTTTTCCTTTCTTGTCTCTTTATCATTTGTTATTGTTGGAATTTCTAATATTTGTGTGTGAATCTTTATTGTAAAATATTTGGTATTTGTGGCTTTTATTCTTTTCCATATTTGTAATAGGTTTTTCTCCTATATAAGAGGACCTATATTGCACATATTAGTTAAGAGTGAATAATTTTTAAACTCTCAAATTTAAGATGGTATCAGAGCAAGGTTAAACCCAAGCTGTCTCTAAAACCCTAAACACCATACTTTTCGAAACTCTAGCCGCCATCGTCGGGACCCTAGCCGCCATTCTTGATTGGTGCATCCTACTTCTGACGCCGGTGGTCTCGTGTTTGCCTTCACCCATACATTTTCGTTGCTACATCATCTTGTTCGAAACCTCGTGTTCATATTCAGTTGGTATTCTCTGTTCGCTGATCCCCGCCGCAACTCGGAGCAAAACCCACCGCTGCAGCTGTTTTTTTTCTACCAACCACAACTCGACGCACAACTAACCCAAGTCCTTCGTGGGTTTCCTTCCGTCGCCGTCCAAGACAGTTTGCGTGTCTTATCTCAATTGCTGCCAGATTTGCGTGGGTTTCCTTCTGGTGCCAACCAACCACGACCCAAGACGCGCATCCTTCCGTGGCTTATCTCTGCGAGCAGGTTTGGATTTTCTCTGCGCAGCTTTCCTTCCGTGGGTTTTCGTGAATTTGGTTCAATCTCTGCATTCGATCAGCTGCATTCGTATTTTTTGGTCTGCGTTCGTGGGGATTTTTCACCGTGTTTTTTTCGTGGATTTGGAGATTTGGTTCTTTGTGGATCTGGTTCTTCCTGGGTTTGGTTCACTACTGGTTCAGTGTTTGTTTGGTTTGGTTTATATTTTATTATTTCCCATTTACTCATTTATTGATATGGAACAAGTTCATCAAATCCTAAAATTGCTACCAACCAATTTCTCATCTAATAATTCTTGTGTTTCATTGGCACAACTAGGTAATTATCCTCAAGCCTTCTCTTGTGGAGCTACTTCTCCATGGATTATCGATTCCGGAGCTTCTGACCATATGACTAATACCTCAATTTTTTTCTTCATACTCTCCTTCCTATTCTAATGAAAAAATTCGAATTGCAAATGACAGTTTTTCTTCTGTGGCAAGAAAAGGAACTATTAAATTGACCGAAACAATTTCTTTACAATCTGTCTTACATGTTCCAAAATTAGCTTGTAATCTTTTATCTGTCAGCAAACTTTCTCGAGATTCTTTTAATTGTCGTGTTATATTCTTCGAATCTCAATGTATTCTTTAGGATCAAGAATCGGAGACGATGATTGGGAGTACTAGGATGCTTGATGGCCTTTACTACTTTGATGAAGGTTCTTTTAGTAATAAAATAACTCAGGGTTTCAGTAGTATGAGTTCTCTTTCTAGTAAAGAAAAAATTATGTTTTGGCATCTTAGATTGGGGCATCCTAGTTTTCCTTATCTCAAACATTTATTTCCAAATCTTACTATATATAAAAGGGGCTTAAAGAGGAGAATCTTTACTTTCCTCTTTTGCCCTTATAATTTTAATATTTGTCCATTTTGCCCTTCTATATTTGTTAAAGAGACACAACTCTTTGAGTTAAAGTGTCCTTCAATCTTTGCTAAACTCTTTGAGTTAAAGTGTTCTTCAATCTTTGCTAATGAGACGCGACTGTTCAAGCGGAGTTAGTTACACATCAGATGCATCCATTCGAGGATTAAAATTAAAAATATATCTTACAATAAAAAGGAGTCATTAGTCATGTCTTTCCAAAAAACATATTAACGTTTGAGTTTTCTACATATTTTTAGACTCTAATTTCATCACTATTTTGATATGAATAGATTTTTTGTATCAAAATCTATTTTAAAAAAAACGAATGCATAAAGCACCAATAAAACATTAAGTCATAAGCTTATATAATTGTAAAAATTACTCTTTTAAAGGTACATAATTGTAAGAATGTGGAACTCAAAAAAAAAGGTAAGAATGTGGATTTTTACTAGAATTTTTAATTCATTCTCTATTAGTAATAAAGTGAGATTCACTATTTCTTTTTAAGTGAGCATTTTATCTTTTTCAAAAATTTGTTGAATGTCTCGCTTCATTTTACTTAAAATATCACAAATGAAACATATTTTAAAATTTTAAAAAATAACAAAAATATCATTTTATGAAAATAAGTACCATATTCATTAAAATTTAAACTCATTTTGATTGAAATATAAGATTTGAATAACATTCAAATATTCTCATATTTAATAATTATTGCACATATGTTCTCACAAGTTCCACTTAGTGGATTTTTTTTTAACAATATACTTAGTATATTAAATTTGAGTTGTCACATTCATTAACATGCACTTATTCTTTTTTCTTTTTACTAAAAAAATTATTTTTTTAAAAAAACACTAATAAACGTTTTTTTTTTGTATCAATATATTAATAGTCTAATTATTATGCAATTACTTTTTTCCTTTTTTCTTTTTTCTTAAATTTATAACTTTTTCCTTGCAATCTTTGTACCATTCCTTTAAAGTCCTATGTAATTTATATTTACCTATTTGGAGAAAGTTCTTCAAGAAAAAGTATAGGAGCTATATTTAAATTGTCGAAGTAGTAATGGGAGAACACGGAAACACATTTTGATATCATGATTTCCATTAATTAAGTCCACCTAATGGCACAAAATGATATCCATTCAAGTTCGAAAGGAAACAAATTTCCTGTTATATTATGTTGTGCGACGACGTTAAACAAAACACAAGGACAAATTGTTCTGAATATTAGAAAATATATTTCTAAATATGTAATTTCACATTAACAACTTTTTTTTCAATGTCAATACAAAAATTCTTATCAAATCACTTGAAGATCAAAATTTTTCATCCAAACATACAAAAAATGTTATTGTCAAAGAGGTTATACTTTATTAAATACTTTTTTTTTTTAAATCAACTTATATAATTCTTATGAAATATATTTCTTTCTTTCTTTTTCTCCAGAATACAATCTCGAAGCACACCGATGAATTATCCATGAGATAATAAACTATCTTTATGATGCCACTTTTTATGTTTTATCAAATTTAGTTTACAACTATTATATGTATTTTAATTTTAATTGTATATCTTTTATTATTTTTTCTACCTCTTACATTATAGTTTAATGTCAAATATTTACTATTTGAACTAGATGAAAAATATATTTATTCAAAAGTTAACTTTCACCATAAAAAATATATTCCAAAGATTTCAAACCACGTGCAAAGTATTTCATATTTATTATTGTAAATGAACATAGAACAAGATAATATATAGTTTTAGACTTTTAGGCACCATTTTTTTTTTAGTTTTCAATTAAAAAAGTGAAATTTAACGTGCATCGCACGTGTTCTTAAACTAGTTTATTTAAGGGATTTGATTCTTCCTTATTTGATTGTGAAAGTTGCATTTTAGCAAAAAACCATCGTTCCACGTATTTACCTAAACCTTACAAAGCTTCCAAAACGTTTTATTTAATTCATAGTGATGTTTGGGGTGCTTCTAAAATTAGGACTCATAGAGGGAAAAGATGGTTTGTTTTATTGACGACCATACTCGTCTATCTTGGGTGTACTTAATGGAAAAGAAACCTGAGGTGAAAGACATTTTTAGGAATTTTTATAATATGATCGAAACTCAATTTCAAACCAAAATTTGCATTTTACACTCTGATAATGGAACTTAATATTTTAATGAATCTTTTGGTGAGCTTTTAAAAGATAAAGGTATTGTTCACCAGTCTACTTGTCGAGATACTCAACAAAATGGTGTTGCTAAAAGAAAAAATAGGCATTTACTTGAAGTAGCTCGTGCTATAATGTTTTCCATGCATGTTCCGAAATATTTACAATTCTCACAGCTACTTATGTAATAAATAGAATGCCTAGTAAGATCTTAAATTTTAAAACTCCTATTGATTGTTTTAAAAATGTTTTTCCAAAATCTCACCTATATTCTGATTTGCCTCTCAAAGTTTTTGGGTGTACTACTTATGTTCACATCCCTAGTCACTTTCGGTCAAAACTTGATCATAGAGCCGTTAAATGCATTTTTTTGGGTTACTCTTCAAATCAAAAAGGCTATAAATGTTTTGATCCTCAGACAAAAAAAATTTTTTGTGAGCATGGATGTGTCTTTTTTAGAAAATCAACCATATTTTACCCAAAGTTCTCTTCAGGGGGATAAACCAAATTTGGAAGATAACTTTTGGGATGTTTCTACTCCTCTTCCTAACCTTATTTGTCCTAATGTTACTAGTCCTTTGGTGCCAAGTATAGAAACTTCTCAATCAGGGGGAGAAATACTACATAAAGATCCTAGTGATCAAGTTCCTGAGTTTAAGTTTTATACTAGAAGAAAATTCAATCAGAGGAACCAAGACCAGATAGTTGATCCTTCACAGAAACAATCTGAGACTCCGACAATTGAAACTAGAAAATCTGGTAATCCTTCTTCCATTCCTACTTCAACTATTCAAAATACTTTGCCAGTTGTGTCTAATCTTGATATGCCCATAGCCATTAGAAAAGGTACTCAAAGTTGTACCAAATATCCTATTGCAAACTACATGTCATATCAAAATTTGTCAAATAGTCATAAAGCCTTCACCTCTAGGATAAATGATTTGTTTGTTCCAAAGAATATACATGAGGCTTTAGAAGATCCAAATTGGAAAGTAGCAGTTATGGAGGAGATGAATGCTCTAAAACAAAATGGGACTTGGGAAATAGTAGAGTTGCCCAAATATAAGAAACTAGTGGGTTGTAAATGGGTGTTCACCATAAAATGCAATGCAGATGGTAGTATTGAGAGATATAAGGCCAGACTAGTAGCTAAAGGCTCCACCCAAACATATGGGATTGATTATCAGGAAACATTTGCCCCAGTTGCTAAAATTAACTCTATTTGAGTGTTGTTGTCTCTTGTAATTAATTCAGATTGGTCACTTTACCAACTTGACGTAAAAAATGCTTTTCTGAATGGCGATCTCGAGGAAGAGGGTTTTATGGACTTACACCCAGGTTTTGAAGAAGATCTCGGATGTAGTAAAATTTGTAAATTAAAAAAATCCCTCTATGGCTTAAAACAATCACCAAGAGCTTGGTTTGAGAGGTTTGAAAATGTTGTGTCCAGCTATGGATTTATTCAGAGTCAAGCAGATCATACTATATTTTATAAACAGAATAATAAAATCTCAATTTTGATTGTCTATGTAGATGATATTATTCTCACAAGTGATGATGAAGCCAGTCTAGCTGATCTCAAGAAAAACCTTGCAAGCGAGTTTCAAATCAAGGACCTAGGACTGTTGAAATATTTTCTAGGGATGGAATTTGGAAGATCGAAGAACGGCATCTTTGTGAATCAGAGAAAGTATGTTCTCGACTTACTTGAGGAAACTGGACTACTTGGTTGCAAGGTTGCAGAAACTCCAGTTGAACCCAATCTAAAATTACATGTAGCAAAAGCAGAAGAAATAAAGGACAAGCTTGTTGGAAGATTGATTTATCTATCTCATACGCGTCCTGATATTGCATATGTGGTATGCATGGTAAGTCAGTTTATGCATGCACCAGGACCAACTCATTTTGAAGCTGTTTACAGAATTTTGAGGTATCTAAAAGGGACACCTGGAAAAGGCATTCTATTTGGAAGACATAATCACTTTCAGATAGAAGTTATACTGATGCAGACTGGGCAGGAAGTACTATAGATAGAAGATCTACCTCTGGTTATTGTTCCTTTGTTGGAGGGAACTTGGTTACTTGGAGAAGTAAAAAACAAAATGTGGTAGCTAGGAGCAGCGCTGAAGCAGAATTTAGAGCGTTAGCACATGAAATTTGTGAGGGTATATGGATCAAAAGGATACTTGAAGAATTAAAGATTCGTTTGAACACACCTATACGGATTTATTGTGATAATAAAGTTGCCATCTCTATAGCTCATAATCCAGTTCTACATGATAGAACAAAACACATTGAGGTTGATAAGCATTTTATCAAGGAGAAAATTGAAGCAAATACAATATGTATTCCTTATCTTCCTACATCAGAACAAATTGCCGATGTACTAACTAAAGGTCTTCCAAAGAAGTAATTCGATAAGTTGATTGACAAGCTGGCTATGGAAGACATCTTTAAACCAGCTTGAGGGGGAGTGTTGGAATTTCTAATATTTGTGTGTAAATCTTTATTGTAAAATATTTGGTATTGTTTTTTTTTAACAAGATACGAACTTTTCATTGATGAAATGAAAAGAGACGATTGCTTTGGATACAAACTCCCAAAGGAGTGAATAGAAAATGAAATAATGAGAAAACTAAAACAATAATAAAGATTACAGAGGAAAAATAAAAGCATGTCAAAGAAACAAATATTCTATGAAGAGAAACCAACAAAAATTGGGAGAGATAGCACCAGGAGGAAGCCAATAAGCAAAGATTTTAGATAAGCTAAAAAAGTCACGCTTTATCTTCTAAAACTCTCTGATATCTTTCGAACCAAATAACTCTTGCGCCTCAACAAATTCAGAACGTGTCAGCTCAATGGCTACTTTGTTTTCAAGAAGTTGCATAAGGAGCATTAAATAAATGCCAGCCACCCAAATGGCAGAGTGTTGCAAACTGACTTCTCTTACACCATCCGTTATCCCAAGTTTCATCAACTCCTCCGGTATCTTCGTATAAAGTGACGCAAAATAATCAAGAATTTCAGCTTCAATATCTCTCTGAAAGACATAAGAGAATCCCCATCTACTAAACACAAATTGGTAATCAATAATTTCCTCTTTTTTGCTGCCAAGAACCTGTGAAAAAAAATTTGTATTTTCATCCCCAGCTTTTAACCATTGCAACTTGCATCTTTGGATCAAATTTCTTTCCTCAGACATATATAATTCTAAAAATTCCCCCCTTGCCGAAGAACGAAGGCTTTGCTCAAGAGAAGATAAGGGACACTGATCTGATAATGTATCAAGCCTATTAATTTCCGCAAGCAAACTTTTCTCCTTTCTCTTTCTTTTCAACTCATGATCTGCATACCGATCTTTTAAGACAGATTTCAAGTTTCTCAGCTTACAAGCAATAGCAAAACCTGCCCACCCATAAGAAGTATCTTGTGATAGTGAAGCAATAATTTGCACACAATCAGACTGATTCAACCAAGAATTGTAAAACCGAAAAGGAGAAGGACCCCACTGAAAACTTCTAGCTTCAAAAAGCAAAGGAAAATGGTCTAAGAGTGATCGAACCTGTCTAGAAACTCTTGAATTCTCAAAAATCAGATCCCAGCTTTTAGAAATAAAAAATCTGTCAATTAAAGATTGTGAAGAATCATCACCCAGTTTGGACCAAGTGAATTTTCCATTGGCTAAGGGTAACTCTAGGAGTTCAAGCTTATCAATCACCTTATTAAAGATCCTCATTCCTTTTGTTTGACTTTGTAATGGAATTCTCTCGTGAACCCAATGGGTTATATTAAAATCACCTCCAATACACCAGACCGAAGTTCATTCCATAGATACTTCCTTTCTCTATAATCATTTGGACAATACACATTATATATCCAAACCACTTTTTCATTCATAAAAGAGAATTTGACTGATAGAGTATACCCTCCTTTAATAAATTCCAGAGCTTTCAACCTACTGTCATCCCACATAATCAGCAAACCACCTGAACGGCCAAAAGATTCCACATTAATCCAACATATATCATTGGAGCTCCATAATGATTTGATCAAATTAATATCAAATGAAACTGTCTTGGTTTCTTGAATTAAAACCAGATCTGGAATATGATGATGAATAAACTTTTTTAAAGCAACTCTTTTAGAACGATCCCCAAGACCTCTTGTATTCCATGAAATGATCTTCATATAGATGCTTCAACCAATAAGCAATTACTAAACTGACTTTGAAACCACAACCATTAACCATACAACAACTCATTCATAATGATTCCCAAGGCTTGTGATTCATGAAATGGTCTTCATGCAGAAACTCATAATAATCACAGTTACTGAACAATTTTCGAATTTAAAGGAGAAATTTCTTGTATCTGGAAACCACACGCATCAACCAAAGAAGAGAAATTATCCAGAATAGCTATAGATGAAGGGGGAAAAACTTTTAGACTAAAAATAGGAGAGTCAATTTTTTGCTCATCTTCTTGGAATAATAATCCCAAAGTGTCAGCATAAGAGTCATCAATAACAACATCATTAGTTTGACACGTAGTAAGTGATTCAAATTCTGCACTACTTAAGCTGACATCAGAAGCCACATCAGATTCATCCATACAAGGGATAGAAATTGGACACTTGGTAGAAGCATTTTGATCTTGAGAAAGAATACCCTTGGTGAATACATTTCTAGAGTCCCCAATTGGAACTTTACTAAGACTGCAATTATTAAATGATAAATGCTGCGGATGATCATTTAATGCTATCTCAAAATTAGAAGTTTGCTTAAGAGAAGGAGCTAGCAAAATCGAACAGGCCTCTTCAATGGCATCTGAATTACCATGGGAATCCTCAGCAATAGACGGTAAAAAAGCTTCATTTTTCCTTCCGAGTATAAAATTGAGAATAGGCCTGTACAAATTTATTTTTAACTTCTTGAATACTTCGTGGACTTGAAGAGTCACCGAATAAAGAAGGAATTTCAGTGGTCATCTTGGGAACTTCAGGCAACAATTGGTTGGGAGAATGATTATTTAAAATCGGAGACAAAATGAGAATAACTTCAGAAGGCTCCGAATTTAATGCTGATAAAGGCTCCATATTTAATGCTGACTTTTCAAATGAAGACTCTGGAATTAAAGGCACTGATGAATGTGGAATTAATGCTGACGATTTAGAAGGAATATCATAATTAAAAGGCAAATGAAACGTTTTCTGAAAGAAAACCCTATTTAATTCATCCTCTGAGCCTTTATTGTTGATACCCAACGGTTCAAAATACTAACTAAAACTTTGATCATGCAGACTAGGTCTTATTAAATCCTTGTCAACCTTCCCCATAAATGCCTCTTCATTATTCTGATCATTCACACCAATATTGTCTTCGACATCCATTGCTTGGTGGAGACGCACCGGATTAGAATTTGAATAAATAGGATTATGAACCTGATCAGTCAATGTTGAATGATTCAACTCTTGGTCAACACAAGAATCAAAATCATCTTGATGAAGAGAAAACCTTTCGTCTTCCATAACCTGATGAACTCTTTTTAAATCAATTTCATTTACAAAATCACTCAAAGATAAATTCCCAGGGATAGAAATAGGGGCATCTAAAGAGGAGATATCACCAAAACGAAGAGAAAAATTCCCGTGCTTTTTATCTGTAACAACAATCTCAGCAGGGATGAATCCACAAAGATTCTTTCTTACTTCAATTCGGGCTTCTGAACACTCCAAAAGGTTAAGCGTTTGAGAAGAAATACTCACCAATCCACCAAAATGTTGACCAATCACTTCAAAAGTTGAACGATTCCAAAGAGGCAGAGGTAAGTTCTTCACAGAAATCCAACCTCCATAACCTTCAATAACTTTTGGATGAAAATGTTTTTGACATGACCAATTTTCAAATGAAGGTTTCCAATGAATTTCCACTTGCCATCAAATTTCATCTCAGAAAAACTATCGTCCAATTTCACCAAAGCTTTGTCAGCCATAAAAGGGTTGAGTAAAACCTTAGACTGAAAATAATCTTCTAAATCTTGTTTTACTTCCCTCCAAGAGTTATGTGCAAACATTCTGGAAACCACACAAAATTCATCTAACTTTAAGTCCACCACTTCTTTTTCTTTTCTGACCCAAAATGAAGAAAATTCTGACAGCTTCTTAGAATGGGAACCATGATGGGGACCCCCTGATTTTGACCACACCACTTCTGCATATCTTCTATCCAAATTCTTACTAATATTAACAGCCGGCTTGGATGACTTTTCAATCTCAAACTTCTTTGAAACATTTTTAGCATACTTAATTTCCACATATTCCATAAGAAAATCTCTTACCATTTCCCAAAAAATTGACCAGCCTTTCTCAGCAAAACCAGCAGGAAGTTGCACTCTTTTCCTTCCACCAGAAAGGGGCCAAACAGAACATTCAAAGAACCAACCTTGCTGGGAATTAAACTTTGATAATTGAACGGTTCCATTTGTGTCTCTTAATTTCTTGCGAAAGAACAGATGAACCGGACATTGCAATAAATCGACTATAACTAACTCAAGCCAACGCAAATGAGAACTAGAGAGATGAATTTTCTGCTTATTCTTTAAATCTTCAATGAAAAATAAGTCATTCTCAAGCCCTCTCCCCTCCCCCCAAATGCTCTCCCCTCTCCCCTCCCATCCTTCCTGTTTCTAGCCCCCTTCCGTCAAGTTCTTCATCTTCCAGCTAATATTTGGAAGTTATTCTCCAGCATTTCTCCTAGTATCTTCAAGTCCGGTTAGTTTTGGTTCTTTTCTATCTTCCATTTTTATCAAGATTTCGGATTTTGCGACTGGTTTAATATGGAAGTCCAAAGTTGCTGCATACGAAATTCATATTTTTGTATTTGGCATGAGAATGACTTATTTTTCATTGAAGATCTTAAGTATAAGCAGAAAATTCATCTTTCTAGTTCTCAGTTAAATTGGTTGGAGTTAGCTTTGGTCGAATTATTGCAATGTCCGGTTCATTTGCTTTTTCGCAAGAAGTTAAGAGATTCAAATGGAACAGTTCAGTTATCAAAGTTCAATTCCCAACAAGGTTGGTTCCTTGAATGCTCTGTTTGGCCCATCTCTGGTGGAAAAAAGAGTGCAAGTTCCAGTTGGTTTCGCCAAGAATGGTTGGTCAATATTTTGGGAAATGATAAGAGACTTTCTATTGAAATTTGTGGAAACAATGTCTGTTGAAAATATTTCAAAGAAGTCTAATTATGAAGAATCTTCCAAGCCGGTTTTTAATACTAGTAAGAATTTGGATAGAAGTTTTGCTGATGTAGTGAAGGTTAAATCTGGGGAACCTCTTCTTGGTTCTCATTCTAAGAAGCTGCCAGTAATGTCTTCTTTTTGGGTTAGAAAAGAAAAAGAAGTGGTGGATTTAAAGCTAGATGAATTTTGTGTGGTATCTAGAATGTTTGCGCATAATGCTTGGAAGGAAGTAAAGCAAGTTTTGGAAGATTATTTTCATTATAAAGTTATTCTCAACCCTTTTATGGCAGATAAGCTTTGGGTTAAACTGAATGATAACTTTTCTGAGATGAAGTTTGATGGCAAGTGAAAACTTATTGGAAAATTTCATTTGAAAATTGAAAATTGATCATGTCACAAGCATTTTCATCCAGAGGTGATTGAAAGATATGGAGGCTGGATAGCTTTGAAGAACTTACCTTTGTCATTCTGGAATTGTTACATTTTTGAAATCATTGGACATCACTTTGGTGGATTGGTTAGCATTTCTTCTCAAACATTGAATCTTTTGGATTGTTCAGAAGCTCGTATAGAGGTGAAAAGGAATTTTTGTGGATTTCTACCAGCTGAAATTGTGGTTATGGACAACATTCATGGAAACTTTGCTCTTCGTTTTGGTGATATATCCTCTTTGGACCCTTCACGGTTTATTCCTATGGACTTATCATTGAGTGATTTTGATAATGAAATTGATTTAAAAAGAGTTTCTCAGGTTTTGATGGATGGAGGATTTTCCTCATCACAAGAAGATCTTAATTCTTTCAATGATCAAGGGTTAAATCTTCCAGCCTTGCAAACTCGAGTAAATCAAGAAAACTTTTCATCTCCTAAAGATCCCAACGGCATTATTGTTGATTCAATGGAAATTTTAAATGATGGAGGTTCAAATTTAGAAAAGTTAGTTGAGTTATCTAAGGAAAAGGCTGAGTTATTACAAGAAAATGCCTTTAATGACTTGCTTTCACGTTCCAAGGAAGCATTAATTGATGATGATAACTGTAATTTAATTGGGCCGGTTGATTTTTCAAAGGAGAAGAGTGCTTCGTTGCAAGAGAAGGAGTTTAATGCCAACGGTAAGGTTATTAATGCCATAGTTTCAGATATTAGTGAAGCTTTAACTGAAGGAGATTTGCATGAGTCCCAGAATTTATTATTCACGCCTATTCATGACCCACCTTCGGTTTTGAAGAATAGTAATGTAGCTGGTTTGGAAGATAATGAACAGATTGTTTCTAAGGCTTTAAAGAAACAATATGATTCTTTTCCTCTTTATTATTCTCGAAGAAAATATGAAAAGTCAGCAATTTTGGACTCAATTCCCATTAATTCCAATTATAACCCTGACGTTATTGAAGAATCTTGTTCTCAATTTTTGCTCCCTACTTTGAATCAGCCTAGGTGTTGTCAAACTAATCTTAATGAGTTACCAAATTCCACATCCTCCAATCAATACATTCTTTCAAATATTCAATCTAACCCTTTTTTATCAAATGGAGTTTTTCTTCCTTCATCCAAAGGTGAAAACAAAGTTGATCACTCATGTTTATCTCCTATTGATTCTGATGATGATTCAGTGGTAAGTATTAGTAGTGTCGAGGCTGAAAATCAGATTTTGAATAATGAAAACAATGATTTATTGGAGGAAGACTCTTTTGCATTGTCTTTTAATCGGATTTTCCAGAACATTGAAGATGTTTCTGAAGTTCAGTTGAATGCTTGTGATGTTTCGACAACACCCTTAGTTTTTGTCCCTAGCAAATTTTCCTCTCTTTTAGACGATTGTGACATTCAGTTGAAGGAAGCCTTTTTTACCCCCTGTTACTAAAACCATTCAGTAAGTTAAGTTGGGACACGTTTATTAAATAATCCATGAAGATTATTTCTTGGAATACCAAAGGCTTAGGGGACCGGTCAAAGAGAGTGGCTTTGGAGAAATTTTTGCAGCAGCATTGCCCTGATATGGTGTTAATTTAGGAGACTAAGATTGGTTATAAGCTTGAATTCTCTCTTCGTTATGGTGATATTAACGCATTAGAGGATAGGAATTCTAAGTTTGATTTAAGTAAAGAGTTATCAACTAATACCTTTTCGAATTCCCTGGATATATTAAGGGTCAAGCAAGTTGCTTTGGTTGAAGAGTTGGCTATTTTTAATGTAGGAGAGAGGGAGGCCGAATTGCCATTTATTTCTTGTTATCAGGAGGAATTTAATGAGGTGTTAGGTCCTCCAAAAGTTGCATCGTCGCATGATGAGCATATTAATAACGTGGGCTATGATGAACCTCCTTCCATGAAAATTAATGACAGTATATGCAATTTTAAAGATGATTTCCAGCCGGCTTTGGGATCGCTAAATTTCAGTGCTGGAAATGGCTTTATTCCGTCCAAGGAATTAATGGAATCCTCCCTTCAGAGCCCAAGGGTAATAGACCTTTTTAAAGAGGCGTTGGGTTTCCCAAAAGGCGCTTCTTTGCATGAAGAGTGTATTAATAACGCTGGCTGTAAAGATATTAATGTCAGCATTCATTCGCCGACTTCCTTTCTCTTTCCTTCCAATGTTGTTAATGCTATTAACGCCTCCAGCCATCAGAAAGTCTAGTTGCCTCTGATTTTTGAATCTCTTTCCAAGAAGTTTAATGCTGTTAATGCTGTTAATTGCAATTTAAAAGATGATGTCCAGCAGGTATCATTAAAGAATTATTCTCGAAAAAAGGCTTCTTTTTTGGAGAATGAATTGCCTTTATTTTCTTGGTATCAGGGGAAATTAATGAGGTTTTGGGTTCTCCAAAGGATGCTTTGATGCATGAAGAGGGCATTAATAACGTTGGTTGTATGAGCTTTAATGATTGCATTCGGAGATGGATCCCATTCTCTCTCCTTCTAATGTTATTAATGATCATATTTGTTCCAGCCCTAAGAAAGTCCAGCTGCTGTTGTCTGTTGATTCTCCTCCAAAAGATATTAATTGATGATGTTAGCATTGTAAATGGGTGCATTCAACAGGCTTATTTAAAGACTTATTCTCGAAAAAAAAGGGTCTCGAAGTCCAACTGTCTCAGGTTTTTTGAATCTCCTTCTAAGAATGTTAATATTAATATATTAAAGGATGATGTCCAGCAGGCTTCAGGATCTTCAAACTTCAAATATCAGTGCTGGAAATGGGTTGATCCAGGCCACGTGGAGATGATAGGGGACAAGTTCAGCTCTTCAGATTGTTCAGAAGTTCATTCTAAGGCAGCAGGATCATTTTGTGCTATTACTCGATTTGCTCCTCTTGGTCTTTTGGCTAAAATTTCCAACCCAAGTTTTGTAGAAAGATTGTTTCGCCATGCCTTGGAAGATTCATGACCAACGTCTGTTTTAATAAACTCATTATCAGTGTGTATATCTTTGTTAGATCCTAGGAGGTTTAATTCTGGAACAACTTTTGTATACACCGACCAAATAGTCCATGGATATTCTGTTTCAGCAACTATGGAGTCGGTGGAAGGCAGGTTGGAGAGTTTTGGTAGGATGCTCAAGCTTCTGGATGTTTCTTCAGTTACTACATTCGGAACGTTTTAGCCATCACTTGGATACTCCGTCTGAAGTTCGCCTCAAAGCTTTGTTATGAAGTCCGTTGTCCAAGATTTATTCAACATTCTCTATTCAGCATATTTGCCTTACTTGGGATGCTTTCATTTCTCCATCCTAAGTCTTCATTGTTCTTTTATGGGTTGTTTTTGTGTTACCTTTAAAGCCGTGTGTTGATCTTTTATTGGCTATTCTTATCATTATCTTGTTGTTCTTTTATGGGTTGTTTTTTCGTTTCCTTTATCTTTTGTATCATTGTATTTTGAGCATTAGTCTCTTTTCATTTCTTCAATGAAAAGATTGTTTCCTTTTCAAAAAAAGAAAAAAAATCATTATCATGCCAAATACAAAAATATGAATTCCGAATGCAACAGCTTTTAACTTCCATAATGAACCAACACAAAATCCAAAATCTGGATAAAAAAGAAAGAAAGTAGAGGACCAAAACTAACCAGGATTGAAGATACTGACAGAAATGCAAGAATGATAATACCGGAGACTAACTGGAAGATGAAAATATCAACGGATGGAGGCTAGAAACAGGAGGATGGAAGGAGAGAGGGGAGAGCATTTTTGTAAAATATTTGGTATTTATGGCTTTTATTCCTTTCCATATTTGTAATAGGTCTTTCTCCTATATAAGAGGACCTATATTGCACATATTAGTTAAGAGTGAATAATTTTTAAACTCTCAAATTCAAGAGTTATTTTGGCAGATTAGGTTATATATGGCCTATTGGTATGTTTTAGCTTTTTATCGAAGTTTTTGAGTTGAGAGTATTGTAAACAGCAGAAGAGATCCTAGCCCTCTTGAACGATTGGAAGAAGTGTAGCCTTCGGGCAATTTTCTTATCTAATAGTAAGCATTGTAAGGGGGATTCCTTACACAAATCCTCACCAAAAGAATGAGCAAAACGTAGCTCCTCCAAAAGAATCTCAAGGATAGTAACTTTATTTACAACCCGCACAATTAACATTACTCCTAAATGCTCAAAAGCCTCTACATGAACCCAATAAACTACACTTGAGCTCCATAAAGATTTAACATCTCCCCATTGGAAAATCACCCAAACCTTCGTATTCCTAGAGATTATCATCATTGGAATACAAACAACTTTAAATTATCCTTTCTAATTGACCCTTCCCGAAGCAAGAGGGAGAATTTCACGGAATTGAAGGCCACTTGCTCTGATTAAAGAAGAAAACTGATTAGATTCTGCTACTTTCTCATTGATTGGAGACTGACTTTTCCTTGAACCATTAGAATAAGAATTATTTGACTCGGTGGGCGTATGGAAAAAACTATTGAAATCAACAAAGTCATCATCGTCAGGCGAATTATTTTTAGAGATATTAAGAAGATGAGGAACCTCAATCTCCACGCTACTTACACTAACCTCAAATTCATCGTTTGAATCAACAACAATCGAAGAGCAAATAATAGGTAAACTGCACACTATCAAACCTAATGTTACAATTTTCCACAAGCACACTATCAAACCTAATGTTACAATTTTCCACAAGAAGCTTTGAAGAGACAACCTGTGAATTATCCTCTGGAATTGAATTATCAACTAGAATCAAGAGTTTCGCACAAGATTCTTCTAAAGTGTCAGCATTTAAAGGAGAAGAGATAATTTGAGTTGGAAGTGAAGGCTGAAGATCTTTTCTCCTAGAATATACTTTAGAGAATGCCTTATCAGAGCAAAAGCTTGATTCTTTAATACTAGGAGGGGCCACGGTTTCCATTACTTCTGTGAGATTGTCAAGAGATACCTTAGACATTGATTCATCAACAGTGTTGTCAATAACCGAATGAGGAATAGAAATCATCTTTTGAATATGATCACTTTCAATGTTTCTAGAATTTATTGCCTCACTTTTCAAACCATTCTTATTATAGCAATCATCCATAGAAAAAGCTTTTGGAGAGAGGATCATTCCCAAAAACCCTTAAATCACCTTCAGAGGACAGCAAATGGTCTCCAAAAGGATCAATCTGATTACTGATTTCAACCATTGAGAAGCCCTTATTTGATGGTAGTTCATCAACCATCCTCAAAAAGTTAACTTTCTTAATATTCAACAGATCTTCAAAAACGATTTTGAAAAAACCATCTTCTTTTCTTTGATCCTCAGAAACATAAACCCCTTCATCATCCATAACCCTATGTAATCTGAATAAGTCTAAAGAATTATCTAAGTCGTTGATGGATAACTTACGAGAAAGTATATTTGGAGGGTCCAGAGGACAAATATCACCATAGCTTAAACAAAAGTTCCCAAGCAACCTATCTTTAACTTCAACAGTATATTCTTATATACCCTAGTTATAAAGTTCTGAAGCTAACAAAACAAACTCCAACAAAACCACAAACAAAATACAACTAATGGACATCAGCTTACATCATTTTATATCATTTGGAGATAGTTCTTGCAACAAAAGTGAAAAGTGTATGTTGGAATTCATGAAAACCTTTAGAAGGCCACAAGCAAAAGCAAAAGCAAAGACTTAACTCAAGACATGCACAATGGAGAGTGAGAGAGATGGCACGGAGCACAGTAGAAAATAAGAGCACTAATGGATGAATAAAATTTCCTAGTCCTTACCTCCTGTGCCTCAACAAATTCAGAACGTGTCAGCTCAATGGCTACTTTGTTTTCAAGAAGCTGCATAAGGAGCATTAAATAAACGCCAGCCATCCATATGGCAGAGTGTTGCAAACTGACTTCTGCTAAACACAAAATTTCATAGAGTTAATCATTTATAAGATTATTATTATTCTTTTTTCAAAACAAGAAACGAAACTTTTCATTGATGGAATGAAAAGAGACAAATGTTCAAAGGATACAAACTCCATAAGGGAGTGAAAAAAGAACAAAAAAGAAAAACATCCCAGAACACCAACAAAAAAAGAAAAACTGAGAAAAAAAACGCCCTAAACAGGAAAGAATATACCAACTAAGAGCCCAAAAACGAAAACCAAACACTGCAAACAAACAAAGAGCCACCCTTCGCCAAACAAGAGAGAATGGCAACAAAAACAACCCCCAAAGACGGGTATAGAAAGACCTCAGCCTCGACATTAGAGATGCCACAACCACCCAAAAACAGAGAGCCATAACCAAAAACCACCCAAAACAAAGAGGTTGCAACCAACTAAAAAGCAGACAACAAGAAGCAAAGGAGACTGGAAGAAACAGCAAGCCTCAAGAAGCAAAAGAAACCAACGACATATCCACAAAAGACCGCAAGCCAGGTGACAACAAAACACTTCAAAAAAAACCAAAAGATAACTAAAGTAGAAACTTTGAAAACAAGCCCTAGAAGAAAACAAAAGCTATCTTGCAATAGCGGGAGAATGAGAAGGGATTTCATACACTTCAAAACCACATCTCTCTATAAAAGAAGAAAACTTCTCAAGCCCTAAAAGATTATTGGAGGAATGATCATCTCTAAATTCCTTTAAATCCAAATGAGATCTATTGTTAGGAGAATCTTCATGATTGAAATCCTTTGCCACAACAATAAATTGATCAAGAAAAAGAGGGCTCACATCTCCAAGAATAGTGCCCTCATTGGGAGGGACCACCTCATCTTCAAAAGGATTTAAATCTAAACTACTTATGCTTTGGAGAAAAAAGGACTTATTGATTTTAATCGAATAAGAGGCTGGTGTGAACTATTGGCCTAGGTGAATCTCCCGTTCACTAGAGGGTAAAAAAAACTACAACCTACAACCCTCAATAAGCTCATTGAATTTATTCATAGATCTTATCACCCTACCACCCAATGATGCCTTTACAAAGGGGGATCGAGTAACATTAAAGTCACCTACAAGACAGCAACAATGCCCTAGGGTCACCTCTATATTTAACTTCAATTATCGCAAGAATAAAACCACAGAGGTTCTTTTTAACCTCAATCGTTATCAATCTACAATTCAATCTATTTCAAGGTTTTGGAAGAAAAATTGATGGGTCCACCAAAATGACAACCAATAGCTTCAAAGCACCTTGAGTCCAGTAGTTCAAAGGTAAATCAAAAATCTTAATCCAACCATCGTAACCAATATTAAACTTAGGGATACTATGCTTTCATCTTCCCATCTCTCAATTTTCACATAAAAAGAACCAATATTCATCCATTTTCCAATGTCTCTAAGAACTCTCCCCTCTTCCATCCAAAGCAAAGCTTTGTCATCCAAAAAAGGATTAATAGAAAATTTCACTTCAAAAGATTTTTCCAATCATCATGAGCATTCATCTTTGTAATCACCATTGTAGAAGCCCAATCGACCTCAACAACTTCTCTTTCTTTCTTGACCCAAAAAGCCTAAGAGGCAAGGCCCTTCGACACTAGCAAAGGATCTAAAAAGAATGAAGAGCTTTGAGACCTCCTATTAACCACATCGACATGAAAATCCTTGGTAGAATGCTCTCCCTAGAAAATTTCCTCTATAACTTTTAAAGGTCTTCAAATCCAATACTCCTTGCTGCAAAATCTTTCTTGGAAAACTTTCACATAATGCATCACGAACACAAATCATCTCCCACTAGACATGTCAACCTCTTGTGTCTCTTGCCCAAATACTTATTGATGGAGATGCATTCAAAGATCCAACCAAAATAATTTCTTTTTTTTTTTTACTAATCTACTTATCCCAAAATCACCTTTGGCATGTTCGAAGAAGTGAGCATTCAGCGGATATTGCATGAGGTTGACTAAGGCTTCTACAAACCAAAGGAGTTGCCTAAGATGAATAAAAATGGAGGCAAACTTTTATTCGATTGTAAAAAACTTATTATTTGAAAGAAGGATAGAGAAGAACTTCTTGCTCACACAACAACCGCTTAACTCCATGTTTTCTCCAACACAAGAACTCAACTACCAAAATCTCAAGAAACAACTAAACAAACTTAAAAGAAACCAAATTAGATGGAGAAGATGAAGAAATGAACTTGAATAAGGAAGTCTGAATTGATTTCATATGAAGGCTACGAAGGGAGAAGTAGGGGAAGTGAATATAACCAAAAGCAGTTTGAGAACCAAAGTAAAGTTTACTAGTAAAAATATGGAATCATGTGGGGGTTGAGAAATATCTTATAATATTTTGCTTGCATAAGATATTATTCAAAACTATTTAGATAATATACTTGACCAACTTGGCCATAAACTAAATGTGCAATATATAGTTCTCTCAAGTAGCATTGAAACAAGATTAAATTGGTAATAATAATTTTTAACCCTAACAAGATTGTTGGTAAAATAATTAACAAACCCGTCAAATTTTAATTAGATAAATACAAGGCTAAATTATTCAAAATATCCCTGAACTTTGAGGTTAGTTTCAATTATACTACGCTTCACTTCCCCTTTAACCTTTAAAATTGATTCAACTATTTCCCAGTAAAATTTACACTTAAAAGAAGTGATGGAAATTGATGTTATTGCTATAAATTGTAAACATAGTATTTTAAGAAATGAACAACAAGCGTGGTAAGTACCAATAACCACTAGACAATCATTAGGGAGAGGAGCTTAAGAAATGTTGTCTTTTTAAGTGATTGCCTAATGGTTACCGATACTTGTCACATTGTCTTTCATTTTTTAAAAGCTACTTTTGCCACTTGCTCTGTTTACAACTCAACAACCATGCCAATTCCATTACTTCTTTCAACTATAACATTGCTTACAAGCATAGTCGAATCAATCTTAAAGATAGGGTAGAAGTGAAACTTTTTAAACGATAGGGGTATATTTGAACTAACCTCAAAGTTAAGTCATAAGTGGCATTTTGAATAATTTAGGTTAAATACAACAATAAGGAAGTCTACTGGGAAAAAACAAACTGGCAGGTTAAACAGTCGCAAAGAATTTCCATGGAAGAAACTCATTTTTTCATTTTTACACAATATGCATTGAAAAATAAACAAATGAAATTCAGCACTAAGAAGCAGAAGTATGGATAATATTCGAACTTCCAAGTCTTACCTCTTACACCATCAGTTATCCCAAGCTTCATCAACTCCTCTGCAAGAAACATATCATTTTTTCAATGTCAAAATCAGTTTCAACTAAACTTCTACAAGAAACATTGAATTGCTAAAGAACCCATTCGGAATTTTAAAAAAAAAAACAAAAAGTATAACTCCGTGAATCATTGTACGCCCAAAACTGGATTGTCTAAAACATTAGGTATCAGGCTAATTGAGAGGCCGCTTCAATTCCTTCGCTTGATTTTCTCATAAGTTGAATTTTTTTTCTGGGAAACGATTCGAGATGCCTTGATTAAAAGCTCGAAAGATGGAAATAATCATAAAGAAGTTTTGGTCTTAAAGACCACCAAATCATCAATAATGGTAAGGAGTAATAGCCAATTTTTGGACTCTTTATCGAAGGCTTTGACAAAGGTCCATGCACATTCTCTTCACACTTACTAGGTTAAAAAAGAAAAAGAAGTGGTGGAGGTTGATTGGGGTCTGCAATGGTGGTTACAAGGATGACTGCTCATGATGACCGGAAAAGAATTTCTTTGGAATTGGGAAAAACCTTTCGTAGCTTGTTGGCTTAGTGGGGGAACTGGGATGTCTCAGTGCATTCCACATGTCGCAAGTTCGATCCGTTTCGATAAAGAAAAGGAAGAAAAAAATTGGAAAAATCTTTTGAAGTGGAATTTCCAGTCAATTCTTTTATGTATGAATGTATGATAAAGCTTTGCTTTGGATGGAAGATGGGAATGTTCTTAAAGATATTGGAAAGTGGAAGAAGTTTGGCTCTTTTCAAATGTCCAGTCAATACCTCATCTTCTGTAACTCTGTCGAACAATTTGAACTCACCTATTCCCCCCCCCCCCCCCAAAAAAAAGAAAAAAAAGAAAATGCTCTCTCCTCTCTCAAACCTTCAACCTCAAGCCTTCAGTTGTTTTGTTCCACTCTTTGGTTTGCATTTTCCAGCCTAAAGTTTTCTGCATCCTCAGGTTCTGCCCATTGAGTTAAGTTTTCCCTTTAGTTTTTTTCATTTTTAGATTTGTTCTCCTATTTATCATGGAAGTGTGTAGTTGTTGTGCTAACGATCAATATTTCTGCATTTGGCTCACAGAAGATAAGTTTTTTGTTCAGGTTATGAAGAACAAGTTGATTCTCCCTCTCTCTTTTTCCCATTCGTGTTGGGTTGAAAGCATGATTGTTGATATTCTACAAATTCAAGGTGCATATGCATTTCTTTAAACAGGTTCATGATGATAGTGGTACTATTCATTTAGAAAAAAGAAGAATTTTTTTCAGATTGGTTTATTGAATGTACTGTGTGGCCACCTTCTGGAGGAAGAAAGGTTCTTCAAGTTCCTATGGGTTTCGACAAGAAAGGAGGGTTTGTCTTTAGGAGATGTTACACGATGTTCTTAAATCCCAAGAGAAAGCTTCAGGTTCATCAATGGTTGAAAATTTTGCCCCTCTTTCCTCGAGGTTATTGTTAGGTATCCAACTAAGAAAACACAAAATTATATATATTGCAATATCAAAAGAAGTTACAATATATAACCGATAGCCTTTCGAGAGGGCTAACTCTCTCCCAAAGCCTCACTACGAGACTACACTCAAAATTCTCCACACCTCTTTTTTTTTTTTTTTATTGAAAACCAGCTTTCATTGAGAATGAATGAAAGAGTACAAGGGCACAAAAAAAACAAGCCCACAAAAGGGAACCCCGCTAAAGAAAGGGGCTCCAATCAAGGTTAATAAGACCTAACGAATAATTACAAAAGACCTTCGAAACCGAAGCCGAGAGACATGGAATCTAGTGAGGGCCCACACATCGGGCGGGGACCTCTCCAATACTCTAAAGATTCTATTATTTCTCTCTCCCCATAATCCCCACAAGACCGCGCACACCTCAGTAGACCAAAGCAACTTCCCCTTATCTCTAAAAGGCAGATGGAGAAGGAACTCCTCGGTCATTTCCCTGTGGTCTTTGAAGCTTCTATCCTGCAACCCAAAAGCCTCAAAGAACGAACTCCAAACAGAACGTGCAACGGTGCAATTCCACAGGATGTGGTCCAGATCTTCCTCCTCCCTCCGGCGAAGGATACAACAAAAAGGCCCAACCAACGAAGGCATCTTCCTTGCAAGCTTGTCAAAAGTATTAACTCGACCATGGAGAACTTGCCAGATAAAAAATCTAATCTTATTAGGAACTTTCACTTTCCAAAGAGTAGAAAAAATTGACTCGCTATGAGGGGGGACTAAGCAACCATTGAAAAAAGGATCTACAAGAGAAGCCTTTGAACGGGCTAAGACTCTAACAACGAATGTCCCTTCTCCCTCCCCTAAGTTGAAGCTCCTCAGTCAAAGACAAGAGAGCAACAACCTCCATCGCTTCCCTATCGGTTAAAGAACGATGTAAACCCAAGGAAAAAAATGGGAGAGCTCCCGGAAGTGACTACAACCTCAGAAATCATCCTGTTTTTCATGGAGCACAATTGATAGAGATTAGGAAAAGTAGAGCAGAGGGGACAATCCCCCACCCAAATGTCCTCCCAAAAATAAGTATCCCTCCCATCTCCCACCGGCCACCCCACCCCGAATCAAGGTAGAAAAAACTGGGAGCTCGAAGGTAATTTATTTCCAAGGGTTTCTAAACATGCCTTTAGCCCCACCAAAGCCACTCATAGGGATGATAGCCATACTTACTCACAATAATCCGGTGCCATAAGGAGGTCGACTCAAGCAGAAATCGCCATAACCATTTTGCTAACAGGGCTCTATTTCTCAGTCTCAGATTCCCTAATTCTAGACCGCCAAGACCCACAAGCTTCCCCAGCTTCCCCACTGTCTTCCAATTCACAAGGTGAGCTCCCCCCCTCCATAGGAAATCTCTCATGAGCTTCTCCAACTGCTGACATATCGCATGGGGAGCTCTAAACAAGGAGATAAAGTAAACTGGGATGCCACTAAGCACGGATCTAATGATGGTCACTCTTCCCCCTTACGAAAAAAAAAAAAAAAAAAAAAAAAAAAAAAAAAAAAAAAAAAAAAAAAAAAAAAACATTTTTCCAAGAAGCTAATCTCTTTCTCACCTTATCCACAACTGGGTACTAGAAATCTATCTTTTTGGGATTGTGACCCAGAGGGAGGCCCAGATATGAGGAGGGGAAGGACCCAACATCGCACCCTACAAGGCTAGCTAGTCTTCCCACCCTCTCAGAGCAATAGTTTAAACCATGACCTAACATTTGCTTTTATTTATCTTAAGCCCCAACATAGCCTCAAAAAAGGCTAAGATATGGTTTAGTAACAAGAAGGAATCCTCCTCCCCCGAACAGAAAAATATAGCGTCATCAGCAAACTGAAGGTGGGATAACGACACCCTACCCCTGCCTACCTCAAACCCCTTCAAAAGGCCTCCCTCCACACTTTTAGAAACCATCCTACTGAGAGCTTCCACCACCAGTAAAAAGAGGAATGGGGATAGAGGGTCCCCTTGTCTCAGACCTCTCGAAGCAACAATCTTACCCTTGGGACAACCGTTTATGATAATGGAGTACCTAACAAATCTCACACAGCTCCACATCCATGCCCTCCAACGGTACCCAAACCCTTTCTGAGCTAAAATCTTATCTAGGAAATCCCAATCCACATGATCATACGTTTTTTCAAAATCAATCTTGAAAATAACTTCTTCCTTCTTGCTATGTCTATAATCCTTAATGGGTTCATTGGTTATCAAGGCTTGATCTAGAATTTGTCTTCCTTCTACAAAAGCTCCCTAGGCTTCCGAAATCGTGGGAGGGCCTTTTTCAACCTGTTGCCAAGACCCTTCGCAATAATCTTATAAACGCTTGTAATTAAACTGATGGGTCTAAAGTCTTTCACCTTCTCTTTTTTCGGGATGAGGCAAACAAAAGTCTCATTCATCAATTTATCAATAACACCTCTTTCATAAAATTCTGAGAAAACTCTGTCTAAATCCAGCTTAACTCTATCCCAATTCTCTTGGAAGAAACCCATCGAAAAACCATCAGGAACAGGAGATTTATTCCTATCACGCTCAACAAAGATAACCCTCCTTATTTCTTCACTTGAGAAAGGAGATTCCAGAAACCTTTTGTTTTCCTCCGAGATTGGGCTCCACTCCACTCCATCGACAAAAGGTCTTTCCTCTATTGGTGGGCCATAGAGATTCGAGAAAAAAGAGAAAATCTCCTCCTCTATCTCTTTAGCCTCCCTAACAACCTCTCCCCTAACATTCACCAGGGCACTAATGAAATTTTTACTTTTCCTACCATTCACAACCCGGTGGAAGAATGAAGGCTCCCTAATTCCCCTATTTATAACCAAGGCACTCTAACTATTTACTATTATACCCTTACTACCCTTCTAATACTATTTCCCAATTATCCCTAATTAGTACTCTCACAGTTATATGGATGTTGTGATGATGCTCTGATGAAGAATGTGAAAGGGTAGCAAAGTTTGAAAAATCCTTTCGCTAAGTTTTCAAAGAATCCTTCAAAGAGCTATGTTGGGTTAGAAAAGATCAGGAAGTAGTGAATATGGAATTTAGCAAAATTTTGGTTGTATCTAGATTGTTTGAGCACTACAATTGGAAGGAGATCAAGACAACTTAGCAAGAAAATTTTCAGACTTCAGTCTTGATTAATCCCTTCATGGTTGATAAGGCTTTGCTTAAAGTAGATGAAAAGTTCCCAAGTTTTTTTAATTTTGTGGTAAATGGCATCTTTATGGAGATCTACATTTGATTATTGAAGAATGGGATTGTGATAAGCATTCTCACCTAGATGTTATCAAAGGACATGGGGGTTGGATTACAATTAAAAACCTACCTCTTCCCTATCAGAAATGTAGCTCTTTCAAAGCCATCGGAGAACATTTTGGGGCTTTAGTATGCATCTCCTTTCAAACCCTTTAATATGTTGGACTGTAGTGAAGCTCAAATTAAAGTCAAAAGGAATTTGTGTGGTTTCATTCCAGGGACAATTGAAGTTATAGATAGAAAGTGTGGAAATTTATCTCTTCAATTTGATAATGTTGATGGTGTGGACCGTCCCAAAATTGTTCATGGTGATTTATTTTTAAAAGACTTTTCAAATCCCTTGGACCTTGAATGCAAAACCCCATAATCCTAAACCCTAAAAAATCGACTCTGAATGCAACAACTATTAATTTCCATGAAGTCGGAAGGTGGCCACACAGTACATTCAATAAACCAATCTGAAAAAAATCTTCTTTTTTCTAAACGAATAGTACCACTATCATCATGAACCTGTTTAAAGAAATGCATATGCACCTTGAATTTGTAGAATATCAACAATCATGCTTTCAACCCAACACGAGAGCGTGGGGGGGGGGGTTGGGTTCTTCAAGCTCTTTCCTATATTCCACATGGATTGGGTTTTTTCTAATAATTTAAAGGATAATGTTCTACATATTGGTCCTTTATTGGCTCCGAAGTCTAATCTTATTTGGCTCAATGCGGTAAAAGCTATTCTCTCGAAATTATGGCCAGAAAGAAATCAAAGAATTTTTTAAGACAAGTTACTTTCGTGGTCTTCTTGTTTTGGTTTTGCTTGTTTGAAGGCCTCCATATGGTGTTCTCTACCCAAGCTTTTTTATGGTTTTTCGATATATGATATTTCTCTTAACTGGCATGCTTTCATTTTCTCTATGTAATTTTTTATTAAGTTTTGCTTATTCTCTTCACTCCATTGCAGAGTTTGTACTTTTGAGCATTAGTCTATTTTCATTTCTTCAATGAAAAGTTTTGTCTATTATTTTAAAAAAAAAAGTAAAAATATATTCCTATTTACATTGATTTTGTTCAAACTTCCGTTATAAAAACCCACAGCCATAGTCCCACTCCCACATAATCGAGTCAACATTCAAGTTCGAACCTTCAAAGTGTATAAACATTGAAAAGAAAACCCACAAGAATCTCCCACTATCAGTAAACTCAACTGGAACCTTAACACATCGGGCCCGTCACCTAAAATCAAATTGATTCTTAGAGAAGAGAGAACAATTCATCGACTCATCCCTCTAACCCACGCCTTCTTCTTGTTCACAACTTCGTCTTCTTCGATTCTCAGAGAAGAGAGAATGACACGTCGTTGTGAAATCAAATTCAAAAAAGAAGGAACAAGAAAGATGAAAGACACGGCCCACACACAACCTTATAATGGCGAACCGCGAACCGAGCCGACCAAACCGTTGGTAAAAGGGTTTTGGTTGGCGCGATTTCAACATCACGGTGATTCGGCTTAGGTTTTCATTTTTCCTTCACCAAGTAATTGGTTCGACTCAAATTTTGATTTTGCACAATAACCAAGCTGGCATGTACCCTTACTAGGAGGAAACTTTGATGTGGCAAGGTGGTATTGGCAACAGAATTCATTTTCACAGTTTTTAATTAACCAATTGGAAAACTAAAAATCAAAAGCCATTACCTCATTTTCTAGTTTATCTATTTGGACAAGAAGCATCTCAGTGAACACAGAAGCACATGCAACCATGCAAAAAGGAAAAAGGGAAGACAAAAAAATCCTACCACCCTCTGATCGCTAAGGAGCTTACCAAAAAGCTCTCTAATTAGTGTTAATCAAACGACAAACTTATATTCAGTAGTAGTTAAAGCATGAACATTCTAAAATATTTACCTTGGATGGTAAGCATTCCAGATAGAATACGTTTTGCGCACTCTTTGAAAAGTCCTTTAGGCCGGCTAAAGATAACAACCATAAGATCCACAAGTGCATAAACAGCACTTTTTGGTAGCCACTCCCCGTCAATAGGATATGGTGCCAACTCAAGCTTGTCCCTGGATGTTCTTCTCATGTTTCCAAAATGTCCAGGTTCCAAAGATTCTTTGCTTACGGAAGTTGGTCTAATCATACTTCTAAGTTGATCCTGAAGCTGAGCATGTTTTTCAGTGAGAGCCAACCTATCTTTATGATGTAGATCAGACCTGGAGAGACTCTGATTTAAGGCA